>OX336390.1:337801851-340301851 GCA_946902985.2 Meconema thalassinum
TACCCTCTGGGTGTCAAATAGCAAAGCTTGCACCAGGCACCCGAGGCCATACGATATTATTATTACTTTATCCCTAGAACGGTAGCGCTAATTACGATGTTGTTATCGGTAGCCCTTCGCATTTGCGATGACCACGATTCTAGAAATGAAAATTCACAGCCTGCTTTCAGTCTCCGACCGGGTCAGGAATGGAATGAATGAAGCCCCCATCTAGCGGCGAGGATATGAACTGTGCCGGCTGCCGAGGCCTGACGCACTCCTCTGGGGCAATGATTAAATGAATGACAGATGAAATGAAATGATAGTGGAGAGTGTTGCTGGAATGAAATTTTGACAGGGAAAACCGGAGTACCCGGGGAAAAACCTGTCTGCCTCCGTTCTGTCCAGCACAGATCTCACATAAAGTGACCGGGATTAGAACCACGGACCCAGCGGTGAGAGGCCGGCGTGCTGCAGCCTAAGCCACGGAGGTTGCCACGATTCTAGAAACTGATAATAAATTACACTTACGTTAACTTTTATTTCACTCTCTAGGCAAGCATAATGGAGACTGTTATTGAATAATTTTGTTTATTTTATTAATTTTTATTTTGAGTAATTCTTCATGTATTTATTTATTTGTTTATTTATTTATTCGATAATTCCCCATAAGGAGAGCGTTACAACACAATCAATTTTCATGTTTTATTCTGGCCCTTTCTTCTTTTTCCCCAAAAATCTCTCATATAGCCTATATACACTATGCTTCCTTTTTCATTCTTCTGTTCACTTCTTTCCTGGTTGTCTCTCTTTTGGAGTTTGCTCAATCCTCTGTTGTCTAACAATAAGTTTTTCTCAGTTATTTATTAATTAATTTGGAATTTTTGAGCTGTCTTTCGCTAATTCTGACTAATTGTCATTTTTTCCGTTTTTTTCAAACTTTTAGAGCTTTTTTTGACTAATTTTGATTGATTTTTATTTTTGAATTTCGGTTAATTTTGTTTTTTGTGTTGTTTTAGATTTTAAGTATTATTTCGGATTTTATTTTTTACTTTTTGTGCTTTGATCAATTTTGACTAATGATTGTTATTTTTTTGGGTGGGGGGGGGGGGTTATGGATTTTGACTATTTTTTCTATTTTGATTTATTTTGACTAATTTACCTTGTATTTTACTGTAGGACTGCCGAACACTGATGAGAATGGACAAAAGGGAGAAGTGGGGAAAGCAGAAAAGTGTCCCGTTTTCGTCGCGAAGATAAATGCTACCATTGTAGCCTACGGTTAATCTGATTTTTCACACTCACACTAGAAAAATTTCGAGATTCTACCAAACCTCATATCAAGCCCCGAGGCACCTTTCCCGGTTCTTAACACTAATAGACGCAGCCAAAATTCTAGAAATCACCACAGAAACATGAGTTACTCGGGGATTTTTTTTCTTTGACCAAGGATATGTGTTTGGCCAAGGGGACAATCTGAGATTAGCATCATCAATTTCCAGACACCATGGTAACCATGGCAACCAATGTTCGTCATCTATTTTCTGTATGCTAAGTCAGTAGCGTCATCTATACGTTGCTATAAGAACGCAAGCTCTTAGTTATGTGTTGTTTGATCATCTATGCATTCTACATTAGGTCAGGAGCGTCACCTTCTGTTCCCAAGGTCACAGGATCGAATCCTGGTGCAGTCAGCTGGAAATTAAGGGAGCGTAAATGCGTGAGAGCCATGTCAGTAGTTTTACTGCCACGTTAAAGATCCTCTTAGGGGCAAAATTTGGCACCCTGGCGTCTCTAAAAGCCGCAGTAGTTAAAAGGGACGCAAAACCAATAGCATTATTATTATTATTATTATTATTATTATTATTATTATTATTATTATGGCTGTAGTAGTGTGTGTAGCCGTATTAGAGACTGGGATGAGGTAACTTTGTTGTTGTTGTTGTTGTTGTTGTTTTCGTTTTGTATTCCATAGGGGCTTTGCAGCATCGTGCGCATGTAGTCCCGTGTACTTGGGCGTGTATTAAAATTGTCTGATAACCTGTGCCACTGTAATATCTGTAACTGAGGTAGGATTTGGGTAGGAAGTGATCGTGGCGTTATGTTAGATACCATCACGGCATTTGCCTGGAGTAGAAGTGGGAAAATCACTTCCAGGATGGCTGATGTTGGAATTGAACCCGCGCCTTCTCAGTTTCATCTTACAAGGCTGAATGTAACCCTTTCCAGGCTTCAGACTAGATTTGAATTTCTTGGCAGAGCCGGGCCTCCGCGGTGACAGCCAAGAATGCTAGTCACTACGCAACGAGGGTGACGGAAAAGGTAGGTGCCCCCGGACGTGAAATTAGGTACTATCTCAGCATTTTCCTGGAGGAAATGTGGAATAAAATGGGGAAAACCCACACGTAGGAATGCAGTTGCCCGTGCGGTCGTGGTGCACGATTTAACGAGCATGGGCATGCCGTGACTGTTTAACCCTTTATCGGGCAAAACTATTTTTTTCTTTTATTTGTTCCTACATTTTAATTTATTATTATTATTACATCATTTTTGCCCTTATGGACAGTGTATGAACTTAAATATCTCATGATGTCACAATTTTCACTTCTTTCCCTTCTTCTCTTCCCAAAATCTCTTCATCCTTTGACTGTGTTCCTGTTTCCTTTGTTCCGTCCACAATGTTCCAATCTTCTTCCTTTCACTTACTAAAAATTTGGCGTTCTTAATTTTGTTTCTGAAATTTTCTCTGTCTTCTATTATTTGCTTGTTGATCCCTAATTGCTTTAAGTCGTCTTCTATTTCATGATACCAATTTGTTTTCCTTTTTGAACTGTTTACTACATCAAAAATTTTCTGTGTGAGTCGTTTATTGTTCATTCTCTGTATGTGCCCGTAGAAAGTTAGTCTGCATTTTCTAATGATATCTGTGAGTCTGTCTGTGTGTTCATATAGCTCTTTGGTAGGTCTTTTCATCCGTATTTTAATTTATTTTAATTATTATAAATATAAATAATGATATGGCTTTGTTTTTCTAACTTTAATGTTTATATATTTATTTTTACATTTCAATTTATGTTCTTTTAGTTTTAATTTTTAGCCTATTTTCAATTTTGAAAAAATAGGCTTATGAGATCACCTTTTGCCCGTGTGTGTGTGCGTGTGTGTGTGATTCGTGTGTGATTCCCCCCTAATAAAATCTAAACGGCTGGAGCGATTTCAATGAAACTCGGAAAGTTCATAGCACTATTCTCGCCGACCTCGACCGTGCCCTTCAAATTTTGTTACGACTCACCAATCCAACATGGCGGCTGTGCGAAATATTTCACCAGCATTCAATATCTCCGAAACTATTACGGATATTACTCTGACATTTTCTATGGTGATAGAGGAAACTACTATAAGTTCACTTATGTGACTTGAAAATCTGGTAACTACAAAACCAACATGGCGGCCAAGCGAATTTGCGACTTTTAAATAGACGTTTCTCGCGATTTGACCAACCAAACGCAATGAAACTTGTACAGTATATGTTTATATACATTGTAATGCACCGACATCTAACTTCGTTCAATTCTTTACATAATCACAAGATGGCGGATGTGCGAAATATTTCACCGGCATTCTATATCTCTGAAACTATTAGCGGCATCTCCCTAAAATTTTCTACGGAGATAAAGGGCACTACTGGAAGTCCATCTATAAGACTTTCAAAAACCGGTACAAAACGAACATGGCGGCCAAGCGAATTTGAAAATTTTAAATAGACCTTTCTCGCGATTTAATGTTCCAAGCGCACTGAAACCTGACACAGGAAATATTTATACATATTGTAATCCACTGGTATCCAATTTAGTTCAATTGTTTACATAACCTCAAGATGGCGGCAGTACGAATTTTGAAATTAAGATTTTATTTATTGTGATGTAGTCATGCGATCGAAGTGAAAGTTTGAATAATGAACCTACGCAATAATTTTCCTTTAATGGTACATGACTCTATGGCCTATACATTTAACAATCCAACATGGCGGCCATCCGAAATATTTAGACGATACTGAATATCTACGAATCTATTTTAGCAATCAAACTGCATTTTTTAATGTTCATAGGGGCTATGAACTTAAGTTCACCTATAGGACTTTAAATAACCTGGTGATCACAAATCCAACATGGCGGTGACGCGAATTATAAATATTCACATGGACGTTTCTCGCAATTTAACCATCCGCGTGCAGTGAAACTTTGTACAGTAAATCCTTATACGAATGTTAATCCACTGGCATCTAATTTATTTCAATTGTTTCCATAACCTCAAGATGGCAGCTGTGAAAAATTTTTAAATCTCCTTGTTTTTTCTTGTATCCTAATTATGCGATTGAAGTTTGAATACTACACGTTCACAATAATCTGCATGTAACAGTACATGAACCTACGCAATAATTTTCCTTTAATGGTACATGACTCTAGGACCTACATATATAAAATCCAACATGGCGACCATCCGAAATATCTACGAATCTATTACAGCAATCAAACTGAAATTGTGTTTGTTGATAGTGGCAATTAACATAAGTAGGATATATGAAAATAGGCTGTATAGCTCTTCACGGAACTACTTGTTATATTTTTAATGAATTAACTAATTTCGAATTGATGTTTACAATAATTCTTTTATAGTTATGTTTATTATTTTAATTTTTATATTTCTTTTTCTTTTCTCTTTTTCTTAGTCGTTTACCCTCCAGGTTGGTGGAACCCACGGACTCAGCGAGGGAACTCACCACTACCGCCTCTACGGGCAGTGTCCTAGAGCTGGGAACATCTAATCGGAAGGGATACAACTGGTGAGGTGTGATTGGCACCTCGCCCAGGTGGCCTCACCTGCAAAGCGAACAGTGGCCTCATGAGGGAAGGTAATGGAAGGTCAGGATGGATAGGCAAGGAAGAGGGAAGGAGGCGGCCGTGTCCTTGGAGAAGGTACCATCCCGGCATTTGCCCGAAGACGAAGTGGGAAACCACGGAAATCCACTTCGAGGATGGCTGAGGGGGAATTGAACCCCCTCTACTCATTTGGGCCACCCGAGGCTGAGTAGACCCCGTTCCAATCCTCGTACCACTTTTCAAATTTCGTGGCAGAGCCGGGAATCGAACCCAGGACCTCCGGGGCGGCAGATAACCATGCTACGCTACGGAGGCGACATTATATTTCTTTTATGGTTGTAATTTTATTTTTATGACTTTTATTTCTATATTTATATTTTATTTTTACACTTTAATTGTTAATGTTTTTAGTTTTACATTCTTTTAAATGTTATCCTACACATTACGTCTAGTAGATACGTATATAATGTTTGATTTTTAGAAATACTAGCACTTCGCCATGAAAATTCTCCGAAATTTGGCTGAAAGATTCAACTATCAGCATTTTTGAAAGAATAACAAAGGTGGTTAATACAGAGACCACTATCCCATAAAGGGTTAGAGCAGGAGTTTTTATCCTTTTGAACACTGTGGCCCCCTTTTTAGGCTGAGTATTTTGGCAACACCCCCTCCCACGTTTTAACGTTAGAGATTTCAAGTGATAAGTAAGTGAAACTAACTTTTATCAATGCTTGTGCCGACAAATTTTGGATAAGTATTAAAAAGGAATACCCAGAACTGTCCTCAACAGCGTTAAAAACTTCGATGCCATTTTGTACATCTTACAACTGTGAACAAGGATTCTCCATAATGGTGAATTTAAAAACCAAATCAAGCAATCGTTTGACACTGGAAAATGACATTGTTTTGTGTGTTACAATAGTACATTATGCAACGAGCCTATTATGGCAATAATTAAGACAGGAGTATTTTTATAAAGCAAGCGAAACGAGTTTTATAATTTCCATACGAGTGTCTTAATTACCATTATAGGCGAGTTGCATACGACTGTTTATGTTCGACGATAATTATTATAACTATTTTATGTTCGAACATAAATATTCATAAATATTTGTTGAGATTTCGCCAGTTTTATGTACTGAACAGAGCGCGTGGGACGCAGAGAATACCTTGGCCTCCTCAAATACCCCACTATGACCCTAGCCACGCAGTTGAATTTAAAATAGAAGGCCGTGGAAGTCACAGCAGGTGTGATGCTATCCTTACCTAATTGGTCACACAACTGAGTCTTGTGCTCTGATTGGTGGGAGAAACTGTTTCATAATGAAAAATAGTGTTTTAATGACCCTGAATATGATACAGTTTTCTGACATATAATATCTACATTTTGACATCGTCACACATAAAAATCATTCCAGACATTCAAAAATTAGTTAGTTCCAAACAAGTTCAAGTTTCTCATTAATAGAATAAAAGGAACGTAAAAGTTAAGTACAATCTGAATGTATTCTTTTTCTTAATAAACAAGATGTTCAGTAAAGAACATATAGCCTACTTTCTCCTAAATGCATGGGTATTGTTATAACTCTTTGTCCTTTTCAAGGAGTATAATTGAATGTTGGTTGTAGTAGCTTGTTGAAATACAACGTGCTATAGGGATATTAAACATGAATATGGGGTGCCCTTTGCTAGTGCTACCTCTGTAAAAAAAAAAAAACATTCAATTCGGTTTCACCGTGTTTGAATTGATCTGGGGAATGGATTTGCACACATACATGGCCGCTATTTGCAAACTATTGGGCTGATGACCTTGTAGTCAGTCATAAGATGCTTTCCACAAAAAGGCATGTTGTTGCAAAATCCGGTAGAGATCAAATTATTAGGATGGTCGGAATTTGATTTAAGCTTTTAACATTTGGGTGGCCGTCATTCCGTTTCCGTCAAGATGGTGGCGATATAAAACATGACACTGAGGTGCCTTTTACTAGTGCTACCTCTGTACCAAATTTCGTTCAATTCGGTTTCACCGTGTTTGAATTGATAGGGGGAATCGATTTGCACACATACTTGGCCACCATCTGCAAACTATAGGGCTAATGATCTAGCAGTTTGGTCAGAATATGCTTCCCACATAAAGATTTGTTGTTGCAAAATTTGGTAGAGACTAGATTATTAGGTTGGTCGTAATTACATTTTAGCCTTTAACATTAGGGTGGCCGCGATTACGTTTCCGTCAAGATGGCGGTGATATAAAACATGACACTGAGGTGGCCTTTTCTAGTGCTACCTCTGTACCAAATTTCATTCCATTCGGTTTCACCGTGTTCGAATTAATAGGGGGAATCGATTTTCACACAAAGATGGCCGCCATCCGCAAAATATTAGGCTAATGACCTATTAGTTTGGTCAAATGATGCTCCCTCCATAATGGTATGTTGATGCAAAATTTGGTAGAGATCGGATGATTAGGTTAATCGTAATTTGATTTAAGCTTTGAATATTTGTGTGGCCGCCATTACGTTTCCGTCAAGATGGCGGCGATATAAAACATGACACTGAGGTGCCCTTTGCTAGTGCTACCTCTGTACCAAATTTCATTCCATTCGGTTTCACCGTGTTCGAATTAATAGGGGTAATCGATTTTGACACAAAGATGGCCGCCATCCACAAACTATTAGGCTAATAACCTATTAGATTTGTCAAAGGATGCTTCCTCCATAAAGGTATGTTGTTGCAAAATTTGGTAGAGATCGGATGATTAGGTTAGTCGTAATTTGATTTAAGCTTTGAACATTTGTGTGGCTGCCATTACGTTTCCGTCAAGATGGCGGTGATATAAAACATGACACTGAGGTGCCCTTTGCTAGTGCTACCTCTGTACCAAATTTCATTCCATTCGGTTTCACCGTGTTCGAATTAATATGGGTAATCGATTTTGACACAAAGATGGCCGCCATCCGCAAACTATTAGGCTAATGACCTATTATATTTGTCAAAGGATGCTCCCTTCGTAAAGGTATGTTGTTGCAAAATTTGGTAGAGATCGGATGATTAGGTTAGTCGTAATTTGATATAAGCTTTGAACATTTGGGTGGCCGCCATTACGTTTCCGTCAAGATGGCGGCGATATAAATTATGACACTGGGGTGCCCTTTGCTAGTACTACCTCTGTACCAAATTTCGTTCCATTCGGTTTCACCGTGTTCGAATTAATAGGGGCAATCGATTTTCACACAAAGATGGCCGCCATCCGCAAACTATTAGGCTGATGACCTATTAGTTTGGTCAGAGGATGCTGCCCCCATAAAGGTATGTTGTTGCAAAATTTGGTAGAGATCGGATGATTAGGTTAGTCGTAATTTGATTTAAGATTTGAACATTTGTGTGGCCGCCATTACGTTTCCGTCAAGATGGCGGCGATATAAAACATGACACCGAGGTGTCCTTTGCTAGTGCTACCTTTGTACCAAATTTCGTTCAATTTGCGCTCACCGTGTTCGAATTGATAGGGGGGACAGACATTCAGAGTACACACACTCACACACACACACACACACACACAGACTCACACACACACATACACACACACAGACAGACACACTTTTTTTCGCCCTGTAGTGATCTCATAAGTCTTCTTTCATTTTTTGCAAAAATTGAAAGTAGGCTAAAAACTACAACAATAAATTTTTTAAACTCTTTCTCCGTATCTCGCGACCCCCAAGACAAATCCTGCGACCTCCCAGGGAGTCGCGACCTACCGGTTGAGAACCCCTGATTTAAAGAGAGAGACATTGGTCACTGAACTCCAATAGTTGTTAAAACATGTGTTATCCGATGTTTAATATTTCAGCGGCAATGACGAGGCCTCGCCCATTATATCATTCGTTGATAAGGATGCAATATGATATGGGAAATATAATATGAACATATTATCATCAAAGAGCGCCGCTGTGTACACAACACCTGCTGCCTTGTGGAGCCCAAGAGACATGCCGCCAATCTGGCCTGTTCCTACCGTGAGGTCCTTCTCTACAGAACGGAATCTCGCAGAGGCCGTGTGACAGGCCGATCACGATGAGTTACTGCCAGATGACTAGCATCTATCGATTACTCAACAGCGGGTCGGGAAGCACTGGATACTGTCATAGCATTTATTACCATTCAAGATTTGATTGACGCTGAGCGTGGCGTTTGTTGTTTATTGTAGCATCAGCCCCGCGGGGCGAAGCGGAGGACACAGCGATGACAGAGTGCAGTTTGCACATAAGTCATGCAGCATTGCGTCAGTTAAGCGTCACAGGAGTCCATGTCACCACGGACAGTTAAACGATGACTGAGGCTACTGGAGCTGAGCCATATCCTACTCGCACTACTGTACCTGTCAACGAAGCAGGCTGACGTGTGTCACAAGAAAACATAGAATAGTTCCCATCTTGACCACCGGCAATCAATCCGTGAAAGGGTAATACTACATACGCAGCTGGCAAGATACCTTAGTTGATCGAGTTAAGGCTTATGGTGTAGTACTGTAGCCTATCTCGTATCCCGTGAACATGGTTAGGTATAGAACAAAACATTGAATTTTCCTAGTGGAATCTTATCTTCTCAAGAAGAAGTCTCACATCAAATGTGTGATCGCTCTTAAAATATGATATCAATGAGGCATCTCTAGCGGATTGCTGTGCGGCAACTCTCCCAAATATCAGGTACACAGGTAGAGACATCGCACCCTCCTGTTGTTGTACCTCGAGACTAATATGGTCTAAAATAAGCTTACCATATACTACACTAACGGTATTAAAACGGCTGATTTAAGCGTTTGGAACCAATTTACGAGTAATCTTTACTTAGTATAAATCAAAGTCCTCGATTCTTGGATGTCACGGGTAATCTCGAGAACCACTGGATGGATTTTGATGCGGTTTTCACCATTCTGTAAAGGATATCTCGAGGAAGATTTCTGAAGAAAATAATTTATTTATGATCAAAAGAAGCCAAGCAGTAACGATTTCAGTGAAAAAGTCGAATGATAAAACCTGGCGTCCGTGCATCTTTTAAGCTTACGCTGGACAAACCGTTAAACATATCAATATAGGTACTATGAGTGTAAGAATTGTTCAAAATGAAAAGGTCTACAAAAAGTCCGTGAGAGCATATCTCTATCTTCAATACATCACCCACTATAAGTGTTTTTACGTTTTCATTTCTTCCAACAATCTCCATTCAATTACTGAGGCGACAGTTTATGAGCTTATAAGGGGCGAGGCTATCGACTGAGTTACGCCCAGCTAGCGGACGAGCATTACCCCACATACAGCCAGCAGAAAACTGTCGAGTCGTGTTAAGACTTCAGAGAAGAGTGCTTGTGTTTGGAGTTTCCCTGGAAGTGCAACTCGGTTTTTCTTCATTTCGCCTGTGAACTTTTCATTCCGCAAAATACACGGTCAAGTTAAGATTGGACGGAAGGGGGATTTGTGTTTCATGCACCTCACGATTCTTAAATTACGTCTGACAAAAATTCGTTGCACATGCATCTTCACTATAAAATAATAAATAGTCGGTGTTTTTAACCCATCATGCCGAGACCTAAAAAGGATATAGGTCGTAGTTCATCGACATCGAATACAAAGCACTTATCACGTAATGCATTCATAACTGTTCCCGGGCGAATCCAGGGGTTGCTAGTATACAATAAATGAACACAAGGAAAAACTTTGACGGGAGGAAACATGCACTCACTTCACGTTATCGACAACAATTTGCGTAATATGCGCGCAACTTGTAGCATACCCGCAGACAGTGGTTATTGTTTAGATACCGAAATAGCTTACACACTGCCATCTAGCTGCATCGATAGCAACTTATGAGTACAGTGCATGCGGATTTACCTTAGCTCTAGTGAATCTGGGAATAAAATAAAATGTCATGTGTGCAAAATATCAGCGAGAAGGAGTGATTTACTTTCGCTAAGTTCACTTGTGGGTTTCATCCAAATACGCCCCATATTTGAAAATGTATAACTTGTAATAATATTTCGCTGACCATGGAAATATCGTTGGTCGGAAATATAAGGCGTGAACAAAAAGTTTCCGTTTGACGGTTTTACTGTCAAGAATAGGTATTCCAAACAGGTAAAATCGCCGTGAGTATTGAGGCATTCATCCCACTGACGCACCAGGTTGAAGATCCCCGTGTAGTGAAATACTGTCTCCTGCTGGTGGCTTCGGTGGCGTAGTTTGTAGCTTACTGAGCTTCTATGCCCAAGGTTGCGAAGTCGTCAGTTTTTTTAAGAGCGTTAAAAATCCCTCAGTATGCCTTCCTTCGGAGGGGAAGTAAAGCCACCGGTCCCATGTCATAGATTTATGGCATGAAAAAGAACCTTCCACTAACTACACGTGTATGAAGCCAAAATGTGTAGATTAGAATTGATAACACTCGATTAGTTCCAACGTTCGCCACCAGGTGCTGGCTGCGATGCCATCTGGTAGGCAAGTCCGCAAGCTAGGTGTCATGGACGATATCATTTGGTAGCAAAAGTAAGAACTACTTGAAATTAGACTACTGTCTGCAGTCCTTACTTGAATTAAAAAACGGATAACACACACTAATACAGTCATCACAATTAACACCAGTTATCAGACAGATTCTACACACACCCAAAGTACACGGGGCTACATGACTGGGTTGTCGCAGCCCATAAACTGAGGAACCAACCAACCGTCTGCTGCAGCGTATGGAAATCTGTAACTGCCTGCTGCACATCCTCGTCCGACATAAATCGTTTGTCCTTCAAGGCTCTTTTTAAGAGACCCAAGGTGTGATAATCGCATGGGGAGAGAACTGGACTATAGGACAAATGCTCGTGTGTCTCCTACTTGAGTTGGCGCACCTTCTGCGTTACGACCTTTGCGGTATGGGAACGTGCGTTATCATGAAGCAGCAGCACTCCTTGTCGCAGTTTTCTCGGACGATTCATCTTAATTGTTTTCAGGATTAGGGTATAACCCAACTCTTTTGGGTACATTCGTGTTGACCGACTGAAAAGCACCAAACTTTTGTTTACTAAGGCAACACTGAAAAATGCCTCCAAATCCCGTAATATAGAACTGTGCAGTAATGCCCTCAAACAGAAAATATTTCATAACGCCTTATAAATATGTTGTTAAATCATATTTTTATAGGCTTGGGACAACTCAGTCGTCAGCCCCGTGTAGCGCTTTTACATCATTATATTTTCTATTAAAGAAAAGGGCAATTTCTATGAAACCAAAACGGTGTGGTGCCGGATCTAAATTAAATCTAAGGGGCAGATAACCTCGCTGTTCCTCCCCTAAAAACACCAATAACTGACTAACTAAATTAAGTCTGTCGTTGAATCTTCTTTTGTTATTAGTAGTGCATGGCGTATGGATATCTGGTTGTTATTGTAGTATGAGTCTTCAGTCTTTTGACTGGTTTGTTGCAGTCCTCCATGCTTCCCTGTCCTGAGCCAATCTTTTCATCTCTACATAGCTACCACTCCCTACATCTGAGACTATCTGTTTAACATATTCTAACCTCGGTCTACCCCTACAGTTCTTATCCTCGATCCTTCCTTCCATTAGCAGTCGCCAGAAACATCTCTCCTCTCCCAATTGTCTTAATACCTCTTCATTCGTTACTCCATCTACCCATCTGATCTTCATCATTCTGCTGTAACACCACATTTCCTATTTTCTGCTGCTCCAACAGCCCAAGTTTCACTTCCATAGAGTGTCACGCTCCAGACAAAGGCTTTTAAAAATGACTTCCTAATACCTAAATCTATATTTGATGTCAAAATATTCCTTTTCAGTAGAAATTATTTCCTTGTCTATGCTAACGAACTTTTTATAACTTCTTTGCTTCGTTCATCACTGGTTATTTTGCTTCCTAAGTAACAGAGGTCTCTTACTTCCTTTAGCTATTCACCTGACAATTCGACGTCCATAAGAGTTTCTGATTTCTTTCGGCTGCATTCCAATATGTGAATTAGTCTACTTTCGATTTTTGCAAAAAATGAAAGTAGACTTATGAGATTTACACAGGGCTAAAAATTGTGTGTCTGTGTGTGTGTGTGTGTACTCTGAATGTCTCCCCCCCCCCCCCCCCTATCAATTCGAACACGGTGAAACAGAATTGAACGAAATTTGGTACACAGGTAGAACTCGCAAAGGGCATCTCAGTGTCATGTTTTATATCGCCGCCATCTTGACGGAAACGTAATGGCGGCCACCCAAATGTTCAAAACTTAAATCAAATTACGACTAACCTAATCATCCGATCCCTACCAAATTTTGCAACATTATACCATTATGTATGAAAAAAATATTTTGACCAAACTACAAGGTCATCAGCCCAATACTTTGCGCATGGCGGCCATGTATGTGTGCAAATCGATTCCTCCTACCTATTCAAACACGGTGAAACCGAATGGAACATTTTTTTTTAAAGAGGTAGCACTAGCAAAGGGCACCTCTTATTCATGTTTAATATCCGTATAGTACGTTGTATTGCAACAAGCTACTACAACCAACATTCAATTATACTCCTTGAAAAGGACCAAGAGTTATACAAATACCCATGCATTTAGGAGAAAGTAGGCTGTATGTTCCTTACTGAACATCTTGTTTTCTATTTATTATTTCGATCATGAATTCTTCCTTTAAGCCAGAAACTCATTTAAAAACTCATTCAAGTCCTCTGCTGTGTCGCCTAAGATGACGATGTCATCAGCAACTCTCAGAGTTTAAATTATTTCTCTTTGAAACTTTACTCCTACTTTGAATTTTTCTCCAGTGGGTATCGTAAACGGAATTATTTCACAGCAAATAGACAGCCATGTTTGCACAATTGGTGGATAACACTGATCTGGTTACGACGCCACAAAAACACATTCTCTTCATCACGATTCAGGAAGTCTGCAATACATCGTTGAAGATTCTGTGAACCAATTAACAATTAAAAATTTTGTTCTATTTGGCTTTACCATTAATATTTGGCCACCTGTGTATTTTAGAATTTGGCCATTCTGTTGAAGGTGCAGTTAGTTTGGGATTCCCGTGTGCACCCCTGTTTATAAGAGGAGTGGTTTTTCATTGGGACATTCCTCGAGGTGTCTGTTTATCAACCCGGTACAATCTTTAGCTCCGTGTGGCCGGTTAAAACACAACACCTCTCAGCGTATCGTATTCCAATAGCCACAACATCAATTCCACGGAGAACAAGGTGCCTCATTCCTTATTTATAGATATTTTATCCAACCCATCATTAGTTAACGTTTATCCTTTTCTTCATTCTTTAGTATTGTTTGTGAAATATTCACTGATATATATATTCATGTATTCTCTACATTAGAACCATCAGCACACAAGCACAATTAAATTTACTAAGGACACCTCTTAATACCATAATGTTCATTGAAACATGTTTTCAACCCTTCATTGGAGTCTGCATCAACATGGATCACTTTGCTCTAACTTACTATACATTAAATAGGTTTTTTTTAACGTAAAAACATTATAGCAACCAAACTTAACTCTAAGAATAACAATTCTGAATGTATAATTCTTATAAAAATGGACGTCCTTACAAAAGCATTTATTAAAGTGGTTATTTATTTATTTAATTTATTTATCGTATGGCTTTTAGTGCCTGGAGTGTCCGAGGAATGTTTGGCTTGCCAGAGGCTGTAGCTGCTTCAAGCGGACACCCATAGGGTGAGCTACAAGTTCCGTTCAATTTCAAGTAGTTCCAACTTTCGCTACCAGATGTCACTGATACCTAGTGGCGAACGTTGGAACTCTGATAGAGCGGTACAACGAAATCTAACATACTGTAGAAATGTAGCTTCACGCAAGTTTAGTTAGTGGAAGGATCTTTTACATGTCATAAATCTATGACATGGAGCGCCGGCTTTACTTGCCCTCCGAAGGAAGGCATACTGAAGGATTTTAACGCTCTTATAAACTCCCACGACTTCGGTGGGGTTTGAACCCGCAATCTTGGGCCCAGCAGTTCAGCATGCTACCAACTACGCGACCGAAGCTGAATATGAAAATACTGTACTAAAAAATTTATTTTTTAAATATTATATCTTGAACTTCCATGTAATGTCAGCTGTTATATTAGGTCGTGAAGTGGTCTTTTTTTGCCTATTTTCATTTAATGAAAAATGGCTTATGAGATCACCTTTTGTCCGTGTGTGTGTGTGTGTGATGGTGTGTGTGTGTGTGTCCCTAATAACATCTAACATCTAAACGGCTGGAGCGATTACAATGAAACTCGACAACAACATAGCACCATTCTGGCCGACCCCGACTATGCCCTTCAAATTTTATTGTATCTCACCCATCCAACATGGCGGCTGTGCGAAATATATCACCAGCATTCAGTATCTCCGAAACTATTACCGATATCGCCCTGAAATTGTGTACGGTGCTAAAGGGCACTACTAGAAGTTCACCTAGGAGACTTTCAAAAGCCTGGTAACTACAAAACCAACATGGCGGCCAAACAATGTTGAGACATTTAAATAGACTTTTCTCGCGATTTAACCATCCAAACGTAATGAAACTTGGTACAGCAAATGTTTATACACATTGTATTGCACTGGAGTCTAATTTAGTTCAATTGTTTGCATAACCTCAAAATGGCGGCTGTGCGAAATATTTCACTGGCATTCTATATCTCCGAAACTATTACTCATATCACCCTGAAATGCTGTACGGTGATAAAGGGTACTAATACAAATTTATCTATGTAACTTTCATAAACCTGTAAAGTACAAAACGAACATGGCGGCCAAGCGGATTTGAAACATTTTAATAGACTTTTCTCGTGATTTAACTCTCTGACCGCAGTGAAATGTGGTACAGTAAATGATTATACATATTGTAATGCACTGGCATCTAATTTAGTTCAATTGTTTACATAACCTCAATATGGCTGCTGTGCGAAATTTTAAAATTAAGTTTTTATTTCTTGTGCCGTAATCATGCGATCGAAGTGAAAGTTTGAATAATGAACCTTGGCAATACTTTTCCTTGAATGGTACATAAATCTATGGCCTATACATATAACAACCCAAAATGGCGAGCATCCGAAATATTTAGACGGTTCTCAATATCTATGAATCTTTTACAGCAATCTAACTGATATTTTTTAATGTTCATAGAGGCTATGAACATAAGTTCACGTACAGGACTTCCAGTAACCTGGTGAGCGCTAATCCAATATGGCGGAGACGCGAAATATAAATATTTAAATGGACGTTTCTCGCGATTTAACTATTCGCAGTGAAACGTTGCTCGTTAAATGCTTATAGAAATGTTAATCCACTAATCTATTTCAATTGTTTGCATAACCACAAGATGGCAGCTGTGCGAAATTTTAAAAAACCGTTTTTACTTCTTGTGTTATTCATGCGATTGGAGTTTGAATACCACACGTTCACAATAATCTTAATGTAATAGAGTTAAGTTTGTCGCTTAACAGTCTTCTTTAGTGATGTACTAAGAAGTTGTCGCTACTGCTAAGTCAGTAGGTCTCGTGGTTCTTACTTCTGATGAGTAGTATCTGCTTTCTATGAATGAGAACTCGTTGGTTAGTTTTGTAGATGTATTTATTAATCTTTGACAATCCAATATATACAAGTTAACACCAGACAGTCAACCTGTTCGGTCGCTGCTGTAACTGGAAGAGACAGTGTGCTCCTCAGCGCAGGGCTTTTATACAGTTCCTTCACAAGGGGGGGAACAATGTGCGTCATACAGAATATGGACTCACCCTTCACAAGGGGGAGGACAATGTGCGTCATACAGCATATGGACTCATGGTTCCGATAACAGGAATTCTATGAAGTGAACACTCATAAGCAGTGTGTCATTTCTTTGGTTCCGAGAATAAGAATTCTCTGAATTGAATACAAACGAACACTCATATGCAGTGTGTCATTTCCTTGGTTCCGAGAATAAGAATTCTCTGAATAGGGGCTTTTATACAAATCCTCCCTTCACAAGGGAGAGAGCCATGTGTGTCATACATGATATTGATTCATGGTTCCGATAACAGGAATTCCATGAAGTGCACACTCATAGATAGTGGGGTGAACATATCGAGATATACAGAATGACAGATACACATCTGCAGTAATAATAATCATAAGTCTTAGTTTAGAATGGGGTTTGGAGTTCGACCCTAGACGTAATACATAACTCCTCCACCCTTTGTTGATCGTTATCGTCCTCGATAACAATTTTCTTAAATCTATTTTTTACAGATTTAATACATTGATTTATCCTTGTTCTATATATTAACAGGATAACACAGAAAATAAGTATTATAATACTTGTGTTCACAGACACAAAAGTCTTCATTTTAGTATTAAAGAGTATACATGCGTAATATTGGGTAATTTTTATACAAGGTGCGTTAGACCATCTTAAGGTAGGTCCTTGCAAGTAATATTTTTCCGGAGGGATTAATATTAGATTATTGCTAGGTACAGGAGAAATTTTATACAATGTATAAGTTTTAGCATCAGTGATTGGCATATATAATATTACAACCATTTCTTCGTTCATCATGAGAACTTGCGTTTTTGACAGTTTAAGGTTCTCAAATTGATGATACTGGTCAGTATGAATTATAGTTTTTGTTGGGTAGATTAGTTGTAAATGTTTTACAACATTTGTTAAATCCTTTTGGGAGAACATCTTGATATTTGTCATTTCATTAAATGACAAGCTAATAGTATCTTGCATCACTTGTATGATTTTATCTAATTTGTTCGTACACAAGAGCACATATTGATGATGTTCCAGAAGGTTAATCTTGAAGTCTTCTTCTTGTAAAATACCTTTAATTACCTTCATATTATAGTTTACATGGTTCATTTCATTATAGAACTTTTGAGCAATGGAGTTACTGAATGATACTAATTTATTAATATGTTTAATTTCTTTGGCGTTACTTTGTTTTAATGCTTTTAATTGTTCCTGTAGATTGTCTAGATCATCTTGGTCTAGATTTCCTGATATGAATTTAATTATACTACCTAAACCATTTATAAGACCTCTCTTACTTCTAGGTGTAGCAGGCAGCAACTTATGTAATTCCTTTTTTGTTTCTTTAATTGATTCTCTTAATTCTGATATTAGATAAGGAAAAGTATTATTGCTTCGTGATACGAGACTCGAGATAGTGTCTTGAATATTATTATAAGATTCTTTTAAACTCGTTAAATTGAAATGAAACATGAACCGGTGATAATCGTTAATTATTAAGGCTGGTCCTAATGAGTCGGCATAGAATCTTTGTGTCTGGATGGGCTGTGTGATGATGGTGCCATATCCAGGGAGGAATCTAGAATAAGAAATTTTCTTTTGATTTAATGTCCCGAAAATTCCTTACATGCGTTTTACCGTTTCTCATTTTACAGTATATCCTGTTTTCTTCAATTTTGGTAATGATACCTTCGTTGTACAGGTTTTTTGATTTCTTGTTTCTGGTGAGGGGATCTAATACGTAGACAGTTTCATTAATTTGGTAATTATGATTGAAAGTGTCGGTGTTTGGTTTAGTATGACTCTCTTTTACAATTTTCAACTGATTTCCTTGTCTTTCAATGTATTTATTGATTTTGGGACATGGCGAGAAGACGTGGTCTAAAGCTTTATAGTATGGCCCATATAGAACGTTGAAAGGAGGTTGTTTAGTAGTGGAATGGATTGAAGAATTGTAATTCGTGATTATGGTGGTCACGAGCTCTGAGAGCGGAGTGAACTTATCGTGATCTCTGGAGATACGAAGTTTTTCTAGAAGGGTCGAATTCAGTCTTTCTACTGGAGAATTAGATGAAGAATTCAAAGGGGTAGTAGCGTGATATTCGATGTTCGTGGCTTTACAATATTCTTTTATGACATTGTTTTCGAACTCTCCTCCTTGGTCATGTGTGATTTTCCTTGGGAATCCATGGTGGGAAAAGTAAACCTGTACTTGGCTTAGTGTGGCCAGACCTGTACCATTTGGTAAAATGTAGGCTTGTCCATACTTTGAGAAAATGTCAATTATAGTTAATATGCGACTTTGCTCGAAGTGAAACGTGTCGATGTGAATTTGAGAGAAAGGATGATCGGCGGTGATGGGACCTTGGTTTGATACCTCGTTAGGGTGTCTCTCGAATTTGTTTCTTTGACAGAGGTTACATTGATTGATGATTGTCCTAATTTGTTCTCTTAAATGAGGCCAGTAGTATTTGGTCTTAAGATGTTCGTAAGTTTCTACTATACCATTGTGGTTTTCATAATGATAGTGTGAAATCAGCTGTCTCTGAGTTTCGGGGCTTTCAATGTCTTCCAAGAATTTGGATGACCTGATAATGATTAGTTCAGAAGTAAATAGCTTCTGGCATGCCCTGATGAATGGGATCTCGAGAGTGATATCGTCAAAATAAGTGGCGTACTTGTTTGAGGTTACTATTATTTTGAGGAGGTGATTTGCTAAATCTTCCTGAAGATTCTTCTTTGTGACAATCATTATGTGTCTGGTACATTTTTTAAACAGGTTTTGTTTAAGTACCTTGGGATAATTACCATATTTTACAATTAACTGATTGCGGTTTTGGTTTAAGTTCCGTTCAGATATTTTCAATGTGAATATGGGGTCTGCTTGATTTGAGTGGACAGTTTCATTATCCATATCATTTTGGTTGGTGTCATCTCCGGGGATGGCAATGATTGAAGCTGCTTCATCTGCCATGTTAATTTCTACTCTAGAGAGTGCGTCTTTGACGTAATCAGATTCTCCTGGTTTTGTGTGGGGATATTCTTGAATGTTACCGTATGTAATGGAATTTATTTCCATTGGCTCAACTAAAATTGGTTCCTTAAACTCGTGTTTAGTTGTCTCTCTGTGGGCTGTATGGCTTGGTGAGTTTTGGCATCTAAGAGATACATTTCACCATATTTAAAATTCAGAACATACTCTTCTTCTTTTTCGATATTGACGGGAATCGCAGTGTTAGCTGTATCTAACGTGGGTTGAAAATGATTCACTTGATTATGTGAAGAATGAAAGTGAAACGGTATGTCTGTGCTGTTGAGAGTGACTAGGTTCGAGGCGTAGTCAATCTTTGCGCTTAGTTGAGCGGAATCTGCGCTACCTAAATTATTTAAGTCTTCGATTTTGATGGCTGGGCCAAGCGAAAATCCTGAGACTGTTCCTCTGTATCGTACTCATATTCATAGTACTGAGTGTCGTACTCTTTCGGGTAGTTTTGTATGTTGTACTCATCTACATACTCTAGTGATTGCTGTATGGGACCTAAAGCTTCCTGTTCGATGTCTTCTGAAGGTTCTATGTGAGCATTCAGATTACCTCTAATGGTTGAAACACCTGACATCGGCTGTGGAAATCTTTGCTGGTTAGTGGGTGTGAAACGTCGGCCAATATTATTGGGGGTTGGGTAAGGACGATTCATGGAGTTTGGTGGCTTGAAAGGCTGAGTGTTCGGAGCTTGAGCGTGTCCGAAAATTGGTTGTGGTTTATCTTTAAAGAAGGGTCTGTGGGTTTGATTTTGCATGAAAAGTTGGTTAAAATTCGAGAATGGATTGTGTGCTGAGTGGCCTAGTGGTCGAGTTGTTGGTGGAAACATGCTAGGAGGAAGTTTCCTCTTAGTTGGTCCATGTAATCTTCATGGGCACGATCGTTATCATAAGACCTGCATAACCTGAGACAATGATTCAGGTCTGTAATCTGTGCATATCCTAAGTATGAACGGTAGGGTTCCAACACTCCTGCTTTAAATGTATTTAGGCTTAACTCTTCAAGTTCTCTTAATTTCAATTCCAAAATTTGATTTTGGTAATTGAGTTTGCATAAGCTTTTGCATTGCAAAGTCAATCCTTCCAATTTACCATGGTAGTCATTGTATGATTCGTTTCTTTTCTGGTAGCAATTAGAGATCTCCTGGATGAGAAGTCTCTCGTCTTTGACGTTACCGTATTTTCTTATGAGTTTATCTTTAAATTTTTCATAAGTACTGTTGGCTTCTAAGTCAAGAATGCTACATGCTTCACCTTTTAGTTTTGACTTTATGACGTTAAATAGGAAGTCATTTATTAATACTGAGTTTGTAGCTGACGCTATTCTCTTATGAGTGTTTAGAAACGATTCTGTTCTTGCTAAGAAATAGTCAAGACTGCAAGAATTAGTGCCGTTAAATTCAGGCAAAAGCTGTATCTGAGCATATTCGAATTTTGAAAGTAACTCGGTTTCAGGCATCTTGTTTGGATTTATAAAGACGGTTTTCAAAATTGTTTATAATAAATATTTAATTTGCTAGATTAAATTTTGTAACAGTGGTTACTTTTAAAAGTTAATTACTTACTTATAAGTGTTAATTATTAATCAAAATATATATGAAAGAGCCTCGGTTAGGTTTTCACAATAAAGGAAATAACTTATTATTATTATTAATCAAAATATATGTGAAAGAGCCCCGGTTAGGTTTTCACAATAAAAGAAATAACTTATTATTATTATTATTAATCAAAATATATGTGAAAGAGCCCCGGTTAGGTTTTCACAATAAAGGAAATAAGTTATTATTATTATTAATCTAAAATTAATGATATGTGGATATCTCGTTTAGATTCTCCACAATATGAACTAGTAAAATGATAAAATTAATTATATGTCTTCTGAAATGAGGATGATGATTGATGATGATAATAAATATTTAATTATTTTATTAATTCCTCTGATAGTGACAAGCGAAAGACCAGTATGGACTGCACTAACTCACTTTTGTTAGGAAATGATATAACTTTATTTTATTTTTTTTGTTTTAATTGTTTAGTTACAATATTAATTCAAAAGTAAATAAAGAGTGTAAGGTCTGCTAATTAGAGCCCACTAAATTATTTCCTCTTGAAAGTACAAATATTTATTATTATATATTTATTATTTGTTTTTAGTTTATTAATTTTAATTCAAATCGAAATGACAAGGCAAACTCTACTAGTTAAAGTTAACCGTAATTTGTTTTCGTTTGAAAGGGAAAGAATGTATTATTTAGGTTTTATTATTATTATTGTTGCTCTCCCAATTTGTTACTTGAAATATTGAACCATGCTTTACTAATAATACTCTAGTTCACAAATAAGGTATTATTTGGAGTTTGACTTACAGACAAGAAAAGATGATCAGTGCTGGCTGCATCCTCATGGAACTGCGGAGTCGGTTGGTTCTCTTGTGTCGTCGTGTGGTCGGAAAGCGCTTCTGGAGCGTTGTCGGCACGTACGGCGATGGCGGTCGGTTGTTGCGAAAGGCGTTTTCTTGGAGCGTGAGCTTCTTGGAACGTTTGTCGGCGAACTTCCTTCCTTCCGTTAAGTTAGCAAAGTTGGTTGTGGACGAAAGGCGTCTCTCTTGGTACGTTGTCAGTTCCACTTCTAACTTGCTTCCTTCAAGCTGGCGAAGTCGTTTGTGGACGAAAGGCCTCCCTGAGGTTGTCAGTACCACTCCTGGCTTGCTGGCTGATTCATAGAAACGATGACTGCATCTAGTACTGAAGATAGGTACCTTGGTGTCGCTAGTATAGTGACGAAAGGCCTCCTTGTGAGGTTTGTCAGAACACTGTACTAACTTACTCGTAGATTATCTGGCAAGGATAATCGTTACCTATTCCGGACTGGGCCCCCAGTTAAGTTTGTCGCTTAACAGTCTTCTTTAGTGATGTACTAAGAAGTTGTCGCTACTGCTAAGTCAGTAGGTCTCGTGGTTCTTACTTCTGATGAGTAGTATCTGCTTTCTATGAATGAGAACTCGTTGGTTAGTTTTGTAGATGTATTTATTAATCTTTGACAATCCAATATATACAAGTTAACACCAGACAGTCTACCTGTTCGGTCGCTGCTGTAACTGGAAGAGACAGTGTGCTCCTCAGCGCAGGGCTTTTATACAGTTCCTTCACAAGGGGGGGAACAATGTGCGTCATACAGAATATGGACTCACCCTTCACAAGGGGGAGGACAATGTGCGTCATACAGCATATGGACTCATGGTTCCGATAACAGGAATTCTATGAAGTGAACACTCATAAGCAGTGTGTCATTTCTTTGGTTCCGAGAATAAGAATTCTCTGAATTGAATACAAACGAACACTCATATGCAGTGTGTCATTTCCTTGGTTCCGAGAATAAGAATTCTCTGAATAGGGGCTTTTATACAAATCCTCCCTTCACAAGGGAGAGAGCCACGTGTGTCATACATGATATTGATTCATGGTTCCGATAACAGGAATTCCATGAAGTGCACACTCATAGATAGTGGGGTGAACATATCGAGATATACAGAATGACAGATACACACCTGCAGTAATAATAATCATAAGTCTTTGTTTAGAATGGGGTCTGGAGTTCGACCCTAGACGGAATACATAACTATAGTACATAAATAAAAATCTAACCTGGCGACCATCTGAAATATTTACACGGTTCTCAATATCTACAAATCTATCACAACCTTCAAACTGAAATTTTGTGTATTGATAGAGGCAATTATTATGAGTAAGATATATGAAAATAGGCTGCATAGTTCTTCACGGAACTACTTGTTTTAGTATGCAAATGCGAGAGAGCCGCATCAGTAGACTTTCTGGCGCGTTTAAGATCCCCTTCGGGGGTAAATTCCGGCATCCCGGCGTCTCTAAAAGCCGCAGTAGTTAAAAGGGACGTAAAACCAATAACATTATTATTATTATTATTATTATTATTATTATTATTATTATTATTATTATTATTATTATTATTATTATTATTATTATTATTATTATTATAAATACTAGCGGACCCGTGCGAGAAATCTCGCATGTTAATAAGTCATACTTTCCCCAATAGGTTTAAAATGAGTGACTTAAGGAGAAAGGTTGTTATGTTATTATTTTAACCAAATGATTATAGAACACAATTTGCATTTGAGTTAGAATTCCAAGCTGTACGTTCTCTAACTTATGAAGGCAATTACTGAAAATTCTATCATCATAACACTCACTAGTTATTCGATATTTATGAAAGCATCTTGGTCAAGATTTCCTGCTTTACCTTGTTGGCTGAGGAGCGTCCTTCTCCCTTATGAGGACAGCCCTCGTTGGAATACTTCTGCTCGCCCCGCTTGCAGTGAGGCTTCCTTGTTCCTAAGTGCAACGAACAGCGCTAAACTCCTTTGCACGTTACCTACAGAGGTGCTTTCCTTGTCCTGTGTGTGTAGCGCTCAATGCTAAAATCCTTTGCACGTTACCTACAGGGGTGCTTTCGCTTTCCCGAGTGGAGCGTCAGCATGAGAGCGTGCTGTAGCTGGTTTCTTTCCTTGATATTTATGAAATTAAAATGCAATTCGTCACTGTTGATTCCATTACTGTGCTGAGTCCATTGATTGAGAGCTTAGCCGTAACACTCACCGGTTATTCGATATATTTCAGTCAGAATTGCAATTGAAATCATACGATTTGAGTACCCAATCCATTGATTTAGTAATTCTGAATATCTTGGGAAATGCTAGAAGAAAAACCTGTAAAAGAATTAATGTTTAATAGTTCTAAGGTTTTAGACGCCGGTTGTACGATTTAGACTACTCAATCCATTGATTTACTGTTTCTGAAAACCATGCGAAATGATCGATATTTATGAAATTAGAATGCAGAAGAAAAACCTGTAAAATAAATTAACGTTTAACAGTTTTAAGGGTTTATACGACAACTCATAATTGCAGCATGTTAGAGCATCAGTATCTGCAAAATGCACACTTCTTACAACAATTGGTATTTATGCAATTCGAATGCAATTCGTCACCGCTAATTTTTGAAATTATACGATTTGAGAACACATTCCTTTGATTTACTGTTTCTGAAATCCTTGCAGAATGATAAAGTAAAGATCTCAGTATATTAAAATGACACTAAACAGGCGTCACATCAGCTAAGATGTGAAGTGGACAGCAATTATGGAGCGTATTTTCCTACAGCAACAGTATCTGAAAATCGCATACTTCGTATAAATTATAGACATCTTTGAAATTAGAAAATCTCGCTTGTTCATAAACCACACATTTCCCAATATGTTTATAATGAGAATCTTAAGGAGAAAGGTTGTTATGTTTTCATTTCATCCAAATGATTATAGAACACTATTTACATTTCAGTTAGAATTGCAAGTTCTACGTTCTCTAACTTAAAGGCAATCACTGAAAATTGGATCATCATAACACACTGTTAAACCGTACATACTTCTTTCTGGGTTATCGGGGCGTGGTTGTTATTTCACAATTAGGGAGTTTTCTTTAAAAAATAACATCTTTCTCCATTTTATTCTTCTAGTATTTAACACTAAGCATCAATCACTAACACTTCACTTCTCGGGATCTTTTCACACAAAACCTTATCTACTTCCAAGACCAAAAACACAATAAACATCTCAACAGATACTAACATGGAACAATACCCTATCTCCAAAGATAAAACGGACAGATACTCTAACACAAAATCCCTCAGTATGGACTTTAACAAGAATAGCCAAAGATATATAAAAAAAACAGCATCTAAAAAAGGAACTTAGAAAATACGCTTCACTGTCAAGGCCCTCCATCACCCCACTGCCAGAAACTAGATATCTCTAACTTTGGGGTGACGGACAGCACTCCCAGCAAGTGCCATTTTCTTAACCTAACAAACCCAAGGAAAATGAACAGTGACAATACGCCCCAAGGCTAGTAAACTACAGAGGTTGCCTCAATATGGATCTCTTAGGCGAGGGGATCGCGGAGGGAAGGGAAAGGACGTGACGTCACACGTTTCCTCGAAGCGCGCGAGGCGCGTGATATGCAAGGAAAGTCAACTTTTCCACACATTATATTGTATGGATTGCAGTGGTTTAAACACGTGTTTTAAGCCCTTTTGTTTATAATCATGCCAGGCCAAAGATGTGCTGTGGCAGTTTGTCACAGTTATTATAAAGTTGGAAATGACGTGTCGTTTTTCACGATACCTAAAGACGCATGCCTTCGCAATCAGTGGATTGCTGCATGTAAGCGAAAAGATCATTGCAACCCTCAAACAAGTAGGATATGTTCCCTCCACTTTAAGAGTGAAGACTTCGAATTAGAATTCAGGGCCGAATTGATTAATATAAAGCCAGGATTTCCAAGGAATCTAAAACCAAATGGTAAGTGAGCCCAGCTGGCCTACTCTTAATTTTAATGACCTGCTAGGATGATTTTAAAACTGTTAATATTTTTGACATATTTCGTACATGGTATCAGGGGCGTATATACATTTTTTAGAGAGGGGGGTGACTATCGTGGAAAATTGTGAGTGCTTAATGAATTTTCTATTATAGCCTATGGAGTATGAATGGAAAATATCTAAATGGGCTACTTGTCAATTCATTAAGCAGAAAGGTAAACACTCATTTTCTTTTACAAATTGATAATTATTTCTTAAAAGTAGGCTACTGTGAAATACATTGTATGTTGTACCCAAGTTGGCTTTTTTCGGGGGGGGGGGGGTCTGGAGCCCCCTCAGCTCCAGATAAACGCCTTATATACGCGCATGCATGGTATTTTGATTTTGGACAAGACCGAAAATTTCATGAGTAATTCTCTTTGCATTGGTAAAAATTCTTTGCAAATATTCCAGAAAGCAGTCATCATTTCAATAAAATCCCTTCGACTTCTGTCCAGAGATATGGCCCGTAGGCATAATACAAAGTACATTCTCACACATAGGCTAAATCAAGATATAATGGAAAACCTCTTTTCACAATTGCGAACCCGTGGTGGCTTACGCGATCATCTTTCTCCCCTTGACTGCATTTACAGACTGAGAATGATTATTTTAGGAAATGATCCAGGAGTTGTTCAAAAGCAAACAAACACTGCTGATCCAGATTCAGATGAATATGTAGTTGCTAAAGCACTAATAAACAAAGCTGGCATAGTGTCTGAATCAAGTAACGTGCTTCCAGAACCAACCTTAGGGAGCAATGTGCAACCAGAGTTCTTCATTGCCAATATCATGGAACAAAGTGAGGAGGATGGCAAGGCTTATGTTGCAGGTTGTGTAGCCCACAAGTTCCAAGATAAATTTCCACAACTTGGGAACTTAACCTATGGAATGCAAACTCAACACGATTATGCATTACCAACCTGGATTAAACACTTGTCATACAGTGATATGACCGATCCCTCAGAAACTTGGCTAAACCAGTTCCACCACATTTCAGCAAAATTCGTCACATTTCACGGAAAATACGGATTTCAACGAGGCAGGAACGTTCTAAGAAGAACGACAGATTTTGTGTCGAGAGAAGTTCCTGACGTACCGTCTGCATCTTGCATAGGAAGTGGTTATTGGAAGTCACTAACACCCACGATACTGCTACCGAGTCTAGGCGAATTTCCAAGAAATTCAAGAAGATCACAACATAAAATGTAAGTAGGCTACATTCAGTTATTTTATCACCCATTTACCAATAATTTCGTGAGAAAAAACTGTTCTTTGCGTACTCAACAGCTGATGTTGAAAGTTTCGTTACGTTCCCCACATGGCGCGTTTGGTATCTTGTGACGTCATCCGCCTTGTGAGCGCTGATTGGTGAGTGAAAATTGAGGCAACCTCTGTAGTTTATAAGCCTTGAATACGCCCCCCTATATATGTAATTCTCGCGTGTATAGCACTTGAGAATCACATATATTTAAAAAAAAACAAAGAATAAATTACTAAACATATCACACATACACAAAATTAACAAACACACTAACTAAAATTATCCCTAAATTATGTTCGCATTATTCGGATGTTACTATTAAGTCTCTTAGATCATTCAACAAAACATTGATATTGCAAAGATGGAATGTCACTGTTTTCTCTGAGCCTGTTTAAGTACATGCCATAATATCTCTTCTCTGGACTATGATACCAATCACTTGCTTCTGAATTGTGCTTAGTTTCAGATATCCACTTTTTAACATTATCGAGTACAAAATGCCGTAACCAACTGTTCTCAAATCTCTCAATATGTTGAAACACGTCATCTCCACCATTCCTGTCTCCTCCCCTTCCTCATTTCCGTCTTCTTATTCTTCTTCTTCTTCTTCTGATCCGTCAATCTCTTATCTTCCTTTACCTGACATCTCATTTTCTTCCTACTCCTTCTCTTTGCTTGCCAACTCATCCTTTTGTCTATCCTCCTGGACCTCTTTGTCTTCATTCTCAACCACTTCTCACTTCTTCCTTTCCACATTTTCCCCCTCTTCTTTTTCGTCTGTCTCATCTTGCTCAACAGTTTCTTTCTCTTCTTCCACCCTTTCTTCTTCACCTTATCTTCTTCTAGAATGTTGTCTTCTTCATGATTCACTCCTGCACTTTCACCCTCATCTTTAGCCTCTTTTCCTTGACTGCTACTGTCCTCCTCATAACCAACCTTATCTGATTCTTCTTTCTCTTCTTCAGTTTCTGCAATATCACCTGCTTTCTCACGCCCTTCTGTTTCACCTTCTTCCTTATCCGTTTCTCCTTTCTCTTCTGCCTTTTCCTTTCTTTCACCTGCCTCCTCTCCTTCAGTTTCTTCCATATCACCTGCTTTCTCACGCCCCCCACATCGATGATAATTTTCTTGCTTTCCTTCAAGTGAATCACTTATCTCATTCACTTCCTCCTCTTTTATCTTATCCTCCACTTCTTCCTCCTCTACAGTCACTTTCCAGGATTCCAACTCCAAACTACTATTAAGTACAGACTTATGGTCCTGTATTTCTTTCCTGAGACTCTCTATCCTTGTGTTCGTGGTCCTGTTGCTCTCCTGAACTAACTTACTTACAAATTCCTTCACTTCTACTATCTGTTTGGTCACTGACACTACATTCTCATTTACAGAGCCTACCTGCTCCTTAATCTCCTTACTCATAGATTCTCCTTCTTAATCTCTCCTTTTATTTCACTCAGTAGCATTTGTATCAAACTATCGTTTATAACCCCCATTCGTTCCCCTCGTTGGTGTGTCATCTTGTAATTTTTCTAACTTCCCTTTATCGAGTTCCACGTTGAGGCGCAATAATTGTAACCGTACATACTTCTTTCTGGGTTATCGGGGCGTGGTTGTTATTTCACAATTAGGGAGTTTTCTTTTAAAAATAAACATCTTTCTCCATTTTTTTCCTTTTCTTTTAACACTAAGCATCAATCACTAACACTTCACTTCTCGGTATCTTTTCACACAAAACCTTATCTACTTTCAAGACCAAAAACACAATAAACATCTCAACAGATACTAACATGGAACAATACCCTATCTCCAAAGATAAAACGGGCAGATACTCTAACACAAAATCCCTCAGTATGGACTTTAACAAGAATAGCCAAAGATATATAAAAAAAAACCAGCATCTAAAAAAGGAACTTAGAAAATACGCTTCACTGGCAAGGCCCTCCAGCACCCCACTGCCAGAAACTAGATATCTCTAACTTTGGGGTGACGGACAGCACTCCCAGCAAGCGCCATTTTCTTAACCTAACAAACCCAAGGAAAATGAACAGTGACAACACACCAGTTATTCGATATTTATGAAAGCATCTTGGCCAAGATTTCCTGCTTTAACTTCTAGGCTGAGGAGCGTCCTTCTCCCTTATCAGAACAGCCCTCGTTGGAAAACTTCTTCACGCCCCGCTTACAGTGAGGCTTTCTTGTTCCTAAGTGCAACGATCAGCGTTAAATACCTTCACACACTGCCTGCAGGGCAGCTTTCCCGTTCCTGTGTGGGGCGCTCAGCACTAATCTCCTTTGCACGTTACCTACAGGGATGCTTTCCTTGTTCTGTGTGTAGCGCTCAACGCTAAACTCCTTTGCACGTTACCTACAGGGGTGCTTTCCTTGTTCTGTGTGTAGCGCTCAACGCTAAACTCCTTTGCACGTTACCTACAGGGAAGCTTTCGCTTCCCGAGTGAAGCGTCAGCATGAGAGCGTGCTGTAGCTGGTTTCTTTCTTTGATATTTATGAAATTAAAATGCAATTAGTCACTGTTGATTCCATTTCTGTGCTGAGTCCATTGATTGAGAGCTTAGCCGTAACACTCACCGGTTATTCGATACATTTCAGTCAGAATTGCAAGTTGTACGTTCCGTAACTTAAGAAGGCAGTCACTGAAAATTGGATCACCATAACACTCATCGGTTATTCGTTATTTATGAAATTATACGATTTGAGTACCCAATCCATTGATTTAGTAATTCTGAAAATCATGGGAAATGATAGAAGGAAAACCTGTAAAAGAATGAATGTTTAATAGTTCTAAGGTTTTAGACGCCGTAACACATGCTGGTTATACGATTTACAGAGTACTCAATCCATTGATTTACTGTTTCTGAAAACCATGCGAAATGATCGATATTTATGAAATTAGAATGCAGAAGAAAAACCTGTAAAATAATTAACGTTTAATAGTTTTAAGGGTTTAGACGACAACTCGTAATTGCAGCATGTTAGAGCATCAGTATTTGCAAATCGCACACTTCTTACAAAAATTTATATTTATGAAATTAGAATGCAATTCTTCTCTGCTAATTTATGAGGCCTATATGATGATGATGATGATGATGATTATGATGATGATGATGATGATGATGATGATGATGATAGTTTCATGGCTGTAGACGACAACTCTAGCATGATACAGCAACAGTATTTGCAAAAAGCACACTTCTTACAAAAATCGATATTTATAGAATTAGAATGCAGAAGAAAAACCTGTACCCAATCCATTGATTAACTGATTCTGAAAATCAGATAGAAGAAAAACTGTTAGAGAATTAACGTTCAATGTTTTAAGGTTTTAGACGACAACTCAGAATTGCAGCATGTTAGAGCAACAGTATTTGCAAAAAGCACAATTCTTACAATAATCGATATTTATGGAATTAGAATGCAGAAGAAAATCCTGTATCGCGGCATATTTTAACAAACCTGGAATATAATAAATCCATTCTTTAGACGGATGAGCTTAAATCATGTTTGTGCTGAGTCCATTGATTGAAAGTTTAGCAGTAACACTCGCCGGTTATACGATTTGAGTACCCAATCCAATGATTTAGTCTACCGATTCTGAAAACGAACACATTCCTTTCATTTACTGTTTCTGAAATCGATGCAAAATGATAAAGAAAGACCTCAGAATGTTAAAATGACATAAAAAAGGCATCACAGCGGCCAAAATGTGAAGTGGACACCAATTATGGAGCGTATCTTCCTCCAGCAAGAGTAACTGCAAATCGCACACTTCGTACAGTTTTTAAAAAGTCATTTTTTAAGAAATTATAGATATTTATGAAATTAGAATGCAATGAATCACCGGTAATGTAGGCTATATTTTCTTTCATTTAAATGCTCATTTTTCACGATCGGTCTATTGTGAGCGCCGCAGGAGGGATGCATACTACTGAAATAATATATATGATAATTCACAGGGGCCATCTAGGACCACGTTAAGTCTTGTCACATTTGACTTTATTTTGCCCCAGAATTCCCTCATCCTTTGGGAATGACCCTGCTTGCGTTCTTCTGTCAAAGGGACACCATGCCTTCTTTTTGGAGGCAAAACTCGGGTGAGCCCGTTTGTCACTGTTTTTTGCGGAAGAAATCCCTGTCCAATAGGTCATTGGGATTAATTTGGATTATTTGGAGGGCTTCATTGGTGTTTCTAAACCAGAGTATTGTGGTTTTGTGATTGGAATCAAAAAAGGGATAGTTCTTCTTTGACAACCTCCTACCGTCCATTCGTCAAATGATTGTGTCTGTAAGCTTCTCTATTTTACTATCGATATATTATTTATGTTCGATGATGTCGAAATGTAAATATTATATGTCAGAAAAATGTATCATAATGAGGGTCATTATAACACTATTTTTCATTATGAAACAGTTTCTCCCACCAATCAGAGCTCAAGAAACAGTTGTGTGACCAATTAGGTAAGGATAGCATCGCACCTGCGCTGACTTCCACGGCCCCCTATTTTAAATTTCACTGCGTGGCTAGTGTCATAGAGGGGTATTCGAGGAGGCCATGGTCAAATACAAGGTATTCTCTGCGTCCCATGCGCTCTGTTCAGTACATAAAACTGGTGAAATCTCGACAGATATCTATGAATATTTATGTTCGAACATAAAATAGTTATAATTATCGTCGAACATAAATAGCCGTATGCAACTCGCCAATAATGGTAATTAAGACACTCGTATGGAAATTATAAAACTCGCTTCGCTCGTTTTATAAACATACTCCTATCTTTATTATTGTAATTATAGGCTCGTTGCATAATGCACTATATTATTCGTTATGCGACTTGAAAGAGCGCGTTTGAACTTGTTACTTGGCCTGGTAGCTTTCGCCTTCTTATCCTTTCAAAAATTCTTCTTAAATGCATTCTGTTGCATCTAACGTTTTGTGGACTACTTCCTACCAGTTTTCCTTTTAGGTTTCTCCATGAATTTGTACTAAAGGCTGCACGATTTTCTGTGATGTAGTTTGTGATATTTATTTCTTAGTTTCTTCAAGCCAATTCTGACCTTCCTTGAGTTGATTACTTTAAATAATATTTTGGTTAGTCTGTCGCTGTCCATTCTATATACGAGGGCGAATCAAAAAGTAAGTTACATTTCTCAGTTATGGCCCTTTATTAAACCACATATACATACGCAACACGGCTATGACAACATACAATGTAAGTTCACTTTTCTACATAGTCCCCAATAGTGGTATATTCCATGGAATATACGTCTTGTTAGAGTTAGCAGTCACTGCTCTTTGCTTCTCTTTCTTTTCACGCTCCTTTATTTCCCTTCTCGCAGACACCAACAGTGACCTTTCATGTATTTCCGTTTCTTTGTACACTTGTTTATTCTGTTTGAAAGTTTCTTTCAGATTTGCATTTTCCTTGTAAAGCTTTCTCTACAGTTCTACATGCGGCAATTCGTTGAACCCCTTGATTCCAGTCATCTCAAGAATTATGACTGCAAGTTCTACAACTTTGAAGTAGATGGCGTACTTGTCATTATCTACATTCTCCATGAAGACTTTTATTCTACGCGTCGAAATTGTATTACATATATTTTTTTAATGTTCTTGTCCCCCCTCCCCCCCCCCCCCCCCCCGTCCCTTCCTCTCTTTGCTCTGGCTCTGCGTGTGTTGGAATCTCTCGGCCACTTACAACTTGGTACTACGGTGAGATAGTTCAGCTCTCTTCCTGGGAGAAGCTACCGCTTTCAACCATGTGTTGAATCTTTAAACAGACGCCATGTCATAAAGTTTGTGTAACGGCTGGTCGAAAACAACATCTGCTGTGCAATGAAAGATAAGTAACATTCTACAGCGATTTTAAACCACATTTTAAAGGTTTTTAAACTGTTCTAGAAGCTTTTAATGATGCTAAAGGCAGTATTTGAATTTTCGCAATATTGTGCAATCTTCTAACTGCCCTTCGAGGGAATATTTTGTCTTTCTTTAGCTAACTAAGCTTGCCATTTTTAAAGTCATGACATCTAGTACTTCTTGTACGAAATAAGAGAGATACTTCTCTCCAGCGAGGGAATTTTGTTAAACTAATAGCTGTCTGAAAACATAACTTTGCTTCCTTCGCGGGATTTCTACTTGCCATGTTCAACTACGATTACAACTCTAGAAACTTCTATTTACAATAAACTCTAAGCAGTGAAAACTCTACAAAGTCAAATTACTGCTAACGTTCTACTTATATTGAACTCTTAACTGCAATAGTGACATTTCATTCATGTTCTACAAACTGTCACTGCTACGAAAAGTGCATGTGTGGCTAACATCCGCGCCGCATTCGTCCGAAACAGTAAAATCCGCCAGACTTAAATTCCCCATCTCCTATATTCCAATTTTCCTTTACTATCAATTTAGTGCAATTTAAACATTTTATTGAAAACTACAACGAGCTTAGCCTATAAATAGGCTCCCTCCCATCTTTTCATGTATCACATCTCGTAATTACTGTATAAATACTCCATGTGGTTATAAATCCATATTTTAATACGTCCATGTGTTTTCCTGCTGCGTTCAGGAATTTTGAATTCGTTATTTCCCAATTGTTAAAATGTTTGTATCTATCTTATGTAATCAAAGCTTCACTAACGTGACCTTTCCAATTTGAAATTGAATTCTTAATTAAGCTTCAATAATCTAAGTAGTTACAAATCCACCTATTAATCATTTTTTCTCTTCTGCTGTGCCCAGGAATTTAAAATCATTTGCTTAAAGTTCCTTTCTCTTTACTACCAAGGCATTCTGATAAAACCTTGGTATTCTACCTAACCAATCTAAAGAAATATTTATATATTTCTAAACGAAATACCTTTTAATTGTACAAATTGTTCGAAAACCCTGGTGAAGGTCCATATTATTCTTGTTATAAGTCTAAGACCTTCGAATTGTACAACCTGTTCCAAAATACCTCTTAGTTGTACAAATTGTTCCAAATCTATTATTGTTGAGACAATTCAAATTTTTTATAATTCTCTGGAGTTCAATTATATTGCTCGAAGAGCTGTTAGACGGCCTTTCCTTCCTCGTCTCTTCTCAAATTACCTTCTATATTCAAAGAAATAACCCCAAATACTGAATGCTAAGTTTAAAACAAATTCAATCCTTTGTTGCGTTTATAGAAAAACTTCTGCTAACATTGCTCATAAAGCTTACTTTAGCTATTTCTTGTAAATCATTAAATGCAAGTATAGCTCGCTCAGCCAACTTCCTACTTGAAGCGATTTTCGCGTTGTCCTATGATTTCTTACTTTGAATTGTGGTTTTGTCTAAGTTAGGTCTGGGTTTCCTACCCCGTTCTAAACTTTTAGTCGGCACTCTGCTGGCTGAAAGTTTGGCCTACTTTAAACGCAACAATTGTTTCCGTCTAGTAACATCTACAAATAATAATAATCTTACTAAAAGCTCTGAAAGCGCCTTATCTCTGTCAACTCTGGGGGCATTTCGTTTCTCGCTCGGGGATCCATCCTTGTTGGGGAATAAAATTATTCCTGTCTATTTCAATATCCTCAGTATATTAGAATACTCCCTAAAACAATTCCTTTCAGAAAGGAAAATAAATAATTTAACTTGCTCTTGGTTTGTATTTCCTCGCCAGCGACCTGTGTACCTACTTAGTACCCTATTTTCCGTTCGGGAGGGACGGTACACTTAGCGCTTGCTTACCGGCAACCTCAGCCAGCGTTGTTCGCACCAGTATACTTGCTTATAGACACTTGCTTTCTCACCTTGCGCTCGCAAGCCTTAATCAACAAACAACTTTTATTTTATTTTCATTATCTAACTATATTTTTTCTTTCTTGTCCTGGATTCTTTCCTGTCTGCCCAAAGATCGTCTCCACTCCCAAACCTTTTCCTTTTCTAAAATTATCTTCCCTCCGGTAGTGTTTAAGCCTAGACTTGACCTACCAAATAGACTGTAAACATTTCTCGGAACGACGAACCAACTTTTCGATTCCGGTTGTGTAGAAATCACCTCCAGTGTTATGTAACCACCTGTATGCAGCTACTTTCACCGGTTCAACGTTTGACAATGTGAGAGTTCTTAATCAGTAAACAAATTCTATTGGGCGCCACTCATTTCCACAATGAGAAAGAAATACAGAACACATAAGACTCTTCTCCCGGACAGCAGGACAATAAGCTTGCTTATGGCAAAACACTCTTCCCCCCTCTCGTAGAAGTAATATGTATAAAGAGTAAATATGGAAATGACCAAATAACCACTACAGAGTATAATGATATGAAGGAAAGTATATTATTAAATGAATCAAACTTTGTCTAACTAACCGAAAAGTGCCGTGCTTGCATATTCTATTAGCTACCTAAGGTTACTTGTGATTTGGGTTATAACGTATTCAAGTGTTCTTTATTTTCCGCAACTTGCGACATTTCTGGTTCATCTTATAAAGGAGCATTTCACGGAAACTTCTCCGTTATTTAAAGATGTGAATCTTCTCTATTAAATAATTACATTCACTAGGACATGTAGAATCTCGTCGTATTTTTTATAACAGCATCCATTCGATACCAAACAATAATATAATAAAAGAATCTTTACCAAAGCGTGTGTATATCTAGTCACCACCTCCTAGATCCTAGTCAGTTTAGGGGCAGATGACCTCGTAGTTCCGCCCCTTAAAACAATAATAACTAACTAACTAGTCAGTTACTAAACAATGCGTTAGTACGAGACCTTTAACCGTGTCGCTCCTAAGTAGGTTTCGCTTCATATAGAACACAAGGCCATCATGCAACAGACTGGATACTTCTATACTACAACTAGGCACTTTCCGATTAAATTTACATCAGATACAATTATACATGACAATAAACAATGATGAATGTCTGTGCAGATTCAAAATCTGTCACAACAATTCGAGGCAGAGTTGATTGTCGTGCCTTTCGGCATAAATACCACGTGCACAAACACCCTCCATGTCAAAGAACACTGTCGCCTGTCGCCATTACATTTCCTGCTGAAGGTTCGATCTTCGTTCGTTGTGATGATGTGGTGTGCACCCATTCCATCGATGTTCTCTTTGTTTCGGGGGTGAAGTGGTGAACAATGAGGAGGTGAAAGCAGGTGCATCCAGGTGGTTAAATAGCGCTGGAGGTGATGTCTATGCACCTGGAATCGAAAAGTTGGTTGTCCATTCCGAGAAATGTTCACAGTCTCTTCGGGGCTATGTGGAAAAATTAACTTACATTTATATTGTCATAGCCGTGTTGCCTATGTGAACGTGGTTTAATCAAGGGACATAACTTACGGGCAAGTGTAACTTACTTTTAGATTTGCCATCGTAGATATGGCCATAGAATTTTAGACGTCTCTTGCGTACATCAGTGAACCTGCCAGTTAAGGAATAGGGTACGGCTGGGCTAATTCGCCCACGGGGCTTTCCCGCTCAAAATAAGCTTGACGTTGCACTGAGCAGCCAGCCTGCTCAGCTGATATCGCCCTTTGTGTTCAGTGTGACCCTCGGTCTCTGTGCTACTACATCTATCGTTTGTTTGAGAGTGACAGCTTGAGTGTTGAGTAAAACAAAGGAAGAATACTGCAAGGTACTGCGCCCGAATTCTCCAATCAGCACCGATATCCGCTGCACTGTAAAGGTTTGCAGACACGTAGCTACCCAACTCACAAACTTACCATTGTCAGCTAAGTAAAAATTGGGAATTCTAGGATCATACAGGGTATATTTATATTAAAAAAAGTACTACCAGCCTAGGTACAAATTTCTACTAGCATTTACATTTAAGCAATTCGAGAAACTCCGATCTCGAGGGGTGATCAGGTCTGTCTATAGTGAGCGCCTGTATCCTACCTAGCAGTACTATTTTCGGCGTTGACAAAATGAAAACGATGTCAGCTAAGATAAAATTGGCTAATTCGCTAAAAAGCGCCAGCCGTTTATTGTGCTATGGAAATACACACATGTCCCTGATGTATAACGATAATTAGTGTCTACCTGACACTAAAAGAAAAATGAAAATGTAAGATAAAATAAAAACGTGGCATTTATACATAATGTCCTGAAAATAAAGGTTGGAGAATTCGGTACTCCACTGATTCCTTCTTCTCTCATCGAAGAATATATCATTCCTTTGCTATTACAAAAATTAAACACAAAATTTATTACAAACGATAAACTCGAGTGGAGTTCCTCAGAACCTCCACTGAAATATGAAAAATTATGAAACGGCGTGATTTCAAACATTACCCTATATTATACATTGCGTTTCATATTTGAACCGTAGTTCCACATCTAAATATGCAAGATCAAAATTTACTCAGTGTTAAATATATATTCATATGTACAATGATTTGTGATTAGCACAAATATTAACTTAACTGCGTTGAAATGATATACTTTCCTTTAATATACATGAGTCTTTACTACTCAAACTTCCTGAACATACACCGTAACTTTATCGGTTGAAAGTATAAATACTTGTCTATATCAAGAGAACATAGGTAACAAACGTTTAAGTTCAGCACTGCTCTAACTTTGTTTTCTCCCATTTGATTATTAAATTTCGAAAAATTCCTGAAATTCTTTGCTCGACTTACATTTTCTTTGATAAACGTGAATATTTGAAGTGCATGGCATTTTACCTTCATTCCACACTTCCGTTCCAAAATTATACAACAATCACATTATTTCTTAAACATCCTGTACAGACAGAACTTGCCTCAAATGCAATTAAACGATGTCACATTCTCTGTGATCAAAACTAGGAAATATGACTCCTCAGTCTCCTTTAGTGAAAATACGTATCTCATTTACGTCTACGATTCCTTTCTTGCCCGGTATTCCAAATCTCAACCCCTTTTAGTGCATTTTCTCAATCAATGCAAAGAAAATCAGTAAATCTAAGTATCCACTACCATTGTGAATATTGTTCAAGAAACAAACTTTAACAAACTCCTCTATTCTTATACAAAATTTCCTCGTGCCTATAAATTCAAATCTTTAATTACTTTCTGTACCGTTACTTTTATATCACCCTGTGATTTAACTTTCTTAACTCCTTTTCACGTATTTAAATTCAGTTATTACATTATTGTAACTTTCAAAGAATTGTCAGCAAGAATTCGTATTTAAAAATGATATAAGTGTGTCCTCTCTTCCTGTGAATACAAATTTCTGAATTTAATTCATTTAAGTCCAGCTGATTTATTTTCAGACAATGGGTAGACTTATCTAAATTGCCCTGTCTCTTCCTGTGAATACAATAAAGTCTTAGCTATCTTCGTGAAATATTTTGTTTAATAACTTTTATCTAGGCTTTTTAATGCTCTAAATGTTTTATTTTACACATATAAAGGTTCTTGGAACATCTTTGTTACTAGGAAATATGGTTTATTACGTTTACAGCATAGTTCTACATAACTATCTTTTTCATTACAATGAATTTGGTATTTATTGATTTAATTGTCTATATCAATTATTTAGACTATCTTTTACCAGATTTTGTGTCGTGTAACAATCCATTATTGCACACAGTTGGTTTATAATACATTTTTGACACTCGAATCAACATCTTGAGTTGTCGAAATTTATTTGACATTTCGTGACATAGGCTAGCATACGGTACGTAAGATGTTCAATATACGTTCCAACGCTGCGCATAAAACAGATTTATTTAATTTAACGCAAGTATCAATAATTATAAACGACTTTATAATGAACTGATTTAACGTTGACAACAGCAATTCGCTAATAAAATTTCGTCCAAATTACTGAAATTTTCAATGCAAATTACTCATAAGAAAATACTGATATACTGGATTAAAATCTACACAATTTTAAATAAAATGACAGAATTATACGGTTGGTCAATTTGGATAAACACAGAACATGACTACAATTCTACTAAATATATTTCAATCTCTTCACTACCTTGAGCTGGCGACGATCTCTGCTGTAATATGCCTTGTCTGGCAAGACAAATGTGTTTGAGCACAACGCCCACAGCTGCGAGAACCGGTCGTGGCGAGGTCTGCTGGATAACCTCACAGTGGGACAAGGTCGATGACATAACTGGGTTAGCGACCTCTCCGTGTACAGCAAGTCTCTCCCCCACTCCTTCACTCGACTCCCGCATGTCGTTCGGATCTTCTGACGTTACCACTTCACTACGCCGGCATCGCTTCTTAAGGTTGAAATTCGATTGTTCTATAAGTGTCTTTGAGAGTATACTGGATGTATATGAACTCGTGTTATGAAGTATAGATTTGTTCTGCATTTCTGTGCATCGCGTAGATGTTCGACTGCGCCATCCATGTTGTGAAATTCTGGATTCAACTTTACATTTCTGTAGTCTCTACTTCCCTCTAATGTGCATCTTAGCACGAAGTCATAATCAGATTAATGATTAAACCTACATAACTTCCCCGTCGCCAATTTATGAACTGCATTGTGTATAGCTTCCAAGGTTGAGCCGAATTGTATGAGTAATATAGCTCTTTTCCTGAAGTGAATTGCTTGCATTTATCTGCGTGAGATGTGTAGTAGCTTCGTATCGAAATACTGAAGTAACAAGCTATGTTTCAAATACTCCACTGACTTGCTGTATGAAGCTTCTCTAAATGTGAGTGCAAATGAACTCAGTCTCGTTCCGATAAGTGTGTTACAAAATCACCGGCCTACATGCTGTGCTGGTCTCAGTCAGAATGTCGCTTGCTTCACAAGTCACAGCCTTCTGACTCCGCGCTCCTTTTCTCCACTTTCGATATGCGTGGCACTGTCCAAGAAACAACTCGTTTCTGCACTGGCGGTCTTGTTCAGACCCGATCTGAATTAGGAATGACTGCTCGTTCTTGCTCTCCGTGTACGGCAAGTTTATCGCGTTTCCTCCCCTCTTGTGGTGTGACGTAGCTCCACAGACTACCCCTCACTCGCTCTGTCATCAACCTTGGTCACTTCTCCTCCTTCATGACGTTATACTCACTTCTCGTGGTGTGACGCATTCTTTCAATGTAGGCCTCCATATATTCAGATAATAAATACACAACCATATTTAAATAGTTCCTTCTTTCCTTCCGGCCTTCCGTAATTGTTTATATTAATAATGATGCATGGTATTACACTCTATTTCAGCTTAGGTTTTCCATATCTCAAAAATTTTTAAGGAATAAGAGATTTTAATTCGTTCTTTTATTTTTCCTGCGTCCCAGTTCGTACCCGTCTGAATCTTAGTATTGGCCGTAAATAAATTTGGGCGCAGTACGTTGTTCATGTTGTGGAATTTGTCGTCATTAAGAATTTGTGCTTGCAACTTATGGATTAGTGTCCACAGTAGCGGCTTCCCCCCCCCCCCCCCCCGGAAGTGTGGTACCTGGCAGTCTGAGGGTTAAGTTACATATTGACATAGCAGGTAGCGCGTTTCCTTGGTCACAGCCAACAAAAGACGCGCTATTGTAAATTCCAGTAATTGGGGCTACTCCGCCCAGAAATATGGGGGCTACTCCGCTCAGCCAAGACTTCTCTCTTGTTATAATATTGCAACCAAATTATTTCAGATAGCAGATTAGTTCTCTTTCTTGTTACGTTAGAGATGGTACGGACGTGTAAAAGGAAAGGGGCAGTTCGAAAATGGACGGAGGAAGATATTGACCGAGCTATTTCAAGTGTATTGCCATTTAGTATGCAAGAGGAAACGGATTTAGCTTCCCGGCTAAAATGCTTGGCAGCAAGAGGATTTGGATGCACACCAGAACAGATTCGAAGGGCAAAACGGAGCTTAAAATTTGATAAGGCCCACAAAGAAAAGATTGCCAGAAACATCCTCGAGACATTTGCAAGTCAAATGACCGGGACCTTCAATCCGTACGACCAAAAGACTTTGACAAGGAAGAAACACCATGTGGATTTTGTGGTGTAAATTTTATACCGCTCAGTCATCATTAAAGGGTGGTTGGATTCAATGCAAAGACTGTGAAACTTGGTATCATGACATGTATGTTGGGGCTACAGGAAGGAAAAACCTCATTTGTGGTAAATGTCGTTGAGGAAAGGTCATTATTACAGTGAGCAAAATAGCCCCAAGCATGGGCGTAATAGCCCTATAGATACTCTATTTATTTTTATTTTAATCACTTATTTTAACAGAACAACAACAATCAGTATTTCTCCATGGTTCACATTATAGGCACTGCTAACTATATATTTGTTCATTTTTTTCTACTGTTTGTTTTCTTTCTTTATTCACAGCTACCTATATCATGTCCACAGCTACCTAAATCGTGTCTCCTGCACCTACACCACTCCTCACCAGTAACATAGTTACGCTTGTTAAAGCAGGAATAAAATTATCACCATACACTAACAATACAATTAAATTAATGTAACCACTTCTGAAAACGAACTGGCAATCTCACAGTACGTCCAGAGTGTGATGTCTTGATGATGGTAGTGTCCTTTTTATTCGCTATGACATGAGGTGGTATTGGAGTGTCTTGTTGATGGTTGGCTGGGCTTGAAACAGGAGAAGGATCTGGGGTCTCTTCATCTGGTGCCAAGATGTAGGCTGGTTTTATTCTGTCTACCGATACATTTACTAGTTTGCCTTTAATTAGTAGTGTGAAGAATTTCTCATATCTCTTCTCAACAGGAAAAGGACCATCATAAGGTGGTGTCAATGGCTTCTTTACATTGTCATTCCTCAAGAAGACATGAGTACATGACTTGAGGTCTCTATGTACAAATACACTTCTGGTAGTTTTATGATAAGCTGGAATAGGCTTAAGTGCTGTCATCTGTTTTTGTAATTGGGAGACGAAGGTGTCTGGGTCAGTTGTTGTTGATGGCATTTCAAAAAACTCTCCAGGTAGCTTAATAGTCTTACCATAGACCATCTGTGCAAGAGAATAGTCAGAATTGCTCTTTATGGCTGCACGCAACCCAAGAAGCACTGTAGGCAAAACCTCTGTCCATTTATGGGAATTATGTGCTCTGATGGCAGTTTTTAAGGTGCAGTGTAGTCGTTCAATCTTTCCAGTGCATTGTGGGTGGTAGGCTGTAGTGTGCTTTAGTTTAACACCACACAACACTGCTAATTTCTTGAAAAGTTCGGATTAAAATTGTGGTCCACGGTCTGTGATAATTACACTCGGGACTCCAAATCTAGCAATCCAGTTGGAGTAGAATGATTTACCAACTGTGTCTGCTGTGATATTTTGCATTGGGATGACTTCCATCCAAGAGGTATAGCGGTCGATGCATGTTAAACAAAGTCCATATGTTCAACACTAAATCTTTCATCAGGATCTGGAAATGAAATTAATTTAGACTGTGTGTGTCTTGTTACTTTGTTTTTCTGGCAGTGGATGCAAGCTTGGGCCCATTTTCGAATATCAGATTTTATATTCGGCCAAATGAACCTAGTTGTCATCTGCTTCACTACGATTTTACACCTGAGTGAGATAAGTTATGGATCTGTTGAAACATCTGTTTGCGGAATGACTCTGGGATAAATGGTCTTGCATTATTCGTTGAGATATCGCACCACAATGCCTTGCCCGCTGTTTATGCGCACTTCTTGAATGTCAGTGATTTACTCTCTTCCATCAGCCGTTTTAATTCTTCATCTCGCAGTTGCTCTCTTGCAATTTCATCGTAATCAATCACAGAGATTTCTTCCGTTCGAGATAGAGTGTCGGCAACAATGTTGTATTTACCACTAATATGTTGAATATTGGTAGTGAATTGAGAAATATAATGGAGGTGACGCAATTGTCTTGGTGATGCTTTCTCGTTATTTTGTATAAATGCATAGGTTGGCGGTTTGTGATCCGTGAAGATGGTGAAATCTCTTCCCTCCAAAAGTTGTTTGAACTGTTTCACTGATAGGTAAATGTCTAAAAGCTCTCTGTCATATGTGCTGTAAGATTTCTGTGTTTCACTGAGTTTCTTTGAGTGGAAGGCAATGGGTCTCCAACTATCATTTTCATATTGTTGCAACACAGATCCAATGGCAATGTCAGAGGTGTCTGTAAACAGGCCTAATAGATTGTCTGGGTTAGGAATAGTTAAGAGTGTTGTATTTGATAACACTTGTTTACATTTTTCAAACATTTGCTTCGCTTCTTCAGCCCATTGAATTTTTCTGCGGTCTCTCTTTCTTGCTCCTTTTAGGTATTCATGGAGCACTGCTTGTGTTTTGGCAGCATCTTTGAGGTAGCGGCGGTAAAAGTTAACCATGCCGAGAAACGTGCAGAGTTCATGCACTGTTTCTGGCAGTATATAATTCAAGATTGTTTGAACCATTTCAGGAAGAGGTCAAGTACCCTCAGCTGTAATGAGGTAACCTAGAAACTCTATTCTGTCTACGCCCATCACTGATTTGGAGGTATTTATTCGAAGGCCATACTTGTTTAACCTGTCCATAACCAACTTAAGATGGTCCTTATGCTCTTCGAATGATGCGGAGGCTACCAGAATGTCGTCCAAGTATGGAAATGTGAAATCCAAACCTCTGAAAACTTCATTTATGAATCTCTGGAAGGTGGATGGAACATTTCTTAACCCAGAACTCATGACATTGAACTCATACAATCCGAAAGTAGTTATTATTGCAGGTTTGCACTTATCCTCTTCGGCGATTGGGATTTGGTAATATGCTTTAAATAAGGCGATTTTTGAGAAAACCGTTTTTCCTTTCAAGATGTGTTGAAAATCTTCTATTCTTAGTACTGGGTAGCGGTCTGGAATTGTCCTCTCGTTCAACCTTCTATAGTCACCACAAGGTCGTGACGACCCATCCTTCTTACTAGCCATGTGCAGTGGACTCGCCCATTGAGAGTTTGATGGTCGAACTATTCCGTTATCCAGCAGGAACTGAAATTCTTGTTTGGCAATCTGGAGCCTCTTCGGATCTAACTGTCTGGCTTTTGAGAATACCGGTTGACCGTTGGTAACTATTTGATGTTTAATATCATGTGTTATCAGGGTAGGGGTTACGTTTGGTGTTGTTATCTTGGATATTGTGCAAGAATGTCACTGTATTTGAAATTTGTATTCATAGAGCTAATAACATCGCATTCTGGAATGACTGTAACTTCGCCCTTAACACCAGTGACAGAGTTTTCTAAGCTAAAGTAAATTATAACTTCTCTAATTTTACTCCAAGACTATATTAATTAATTCTATAGGTATATCTCCTAATATATTATGGACGATTTTCAGCGTTTAAGCGTTAAACAGCTGCAAAATGAGCTACGGACTAGAGGCACTAAAACTACCGCCTACAGCGGTAATAACAAAATTCTAACACCCTTTATAATTCAAATAATGAATATGAGTCAGCATGCTTTCTCCTAAAGATTACAATTACTAGAGTATTGTAGGCCTATATTGATAAATATATCTCAATAAGAATTAAATCATAAATAGAGATTACAATATTCACTTGCTCCCCATTGCTTATAGACTTCGATTCATGTTTTTTTTTTTTTTTAGGTTGATAGCTTACACGTAACTGTCGTGTTCTAAGGTAAACATAATCAAAGAAAGTTGATACCGGTAAACTTAATGTGTACCTCGAAAATGCATCGCAACGTTTGGTTCTTATGTAATTTTGCCACTTTCTCAATAAGAATCGTTCCCTTACCCCTGGAAAAGGACTTGGGGGTACATTTTTATTAAAGTTTGAAAATCCCTGCTTTAGGGCCACGAACTGTTTCCATTCATCTCACTATGTCTCCAGAATGTAGAAGTCAGTCGCTACCACATTCTCCGTCGGGCGGATGGAAGTTGACGATTAATTCTGATTTCAAGAAACCAACCATAATACGTTTGTGACTGTTAATGTTGCGACATTTATTCTTGCAGTATTTGACCGAGTATTGATGCCTTTGAAAATGGGAGTCAGAAATGTTACTTTCATTTCTTCGTGTATATTGACGATTTCTTCCCGTACTTCAATGGAGAGGATTTCTGCAGATTCCGATATTGTAGGCTTATCGTGATTATCCGGCAATTTTCATGTGTATGGCCTCTTCCTAAATAATTATGTTTGTTGTGTTCGTGGTCCATGGAAAAGCAATGGAACAGCGCCCGGTTTTAATCTTGCTCTCTCACCTTCAAATACAAACGCATAAATTCAGTGGTTGTTATCGAAATGTCTAATCAGTTTATAGGTACAAAATAGGAATTATTTCCCTTTGTAAGTCACACTTATCCAGCACAGTTTTCGTGAAGTCATCGGGTTTTAAATGATGGAAACACACTTTGATATATTCGGTCAGATTTTTCTCACCGAAATTTTTCGTTCTAATAGCATGTGACCATTTCTTCCTCATTTCTTTATTTTGTGAAAATTGGTGAAACGAAAACAGGCTTCCCTGATTTTTGCAAGAGGAACACCGCAATAGCTCGGCATAGTCACGAAAATAACACTTTAAACAACTTAAATTCGTACATATTATTAGCGGCATGAGAACGCAGGAGACAAATGAAGAGCGCCTTGCGCTTACCCAGTACAACAGCAGTGCGCTCTATCGGTGCTAGTTCTATACATCCCTATTGAATCATCCGCTCCACTGTCTACAAGGAACTGCACTCCCGTTTCTTTATCTCTCACAAATAACCGGGATCTGCGGCACAACTCGTGACCTTCAGCAGCGGAACTTGCCGCTAATTCTACTGCTGTTTCTCGTTTTCCGGATTCTTCCATCCGCACGGTTGAATACATTTATCTGGGTAGCAACTTGAGCCAAATTTAAAATGATAGTAACACAATTTTCCTTCTCTACTTCGCTTGGGGCTACGATGTGTTGCTCGTGAGTGATGTCTTCCGATTGCGATAGCTGCTATTTGTTGTTCCAATGCGGTAATTTTCGCTACGATTTCATCCAGTGTTGCACTGCTACTTGAAAAGCACTGACTTGGGGGTTTTGTGGAACTATACAGTTCAGTACGTGCATTCATTTCCAGTAGCCTACTTTATCTGCCATTATTGCAATTTCCTCCAATTCCTCATCACTAACTAGCAATATGTTTTTGACTGAGTTTGGAAGTTTGTCTAGCCATAGTGTCCTTAAGACTTTGTTTGAAATATCTTCGCCTGCCATGGATTGCATTTTGCGCAGCAGCTGACTTGGTTTGAGGTCCCCTAAGTCAATTCCTGTCATTAATCGCTTTATTTTCTTATCATCACTTTCTTTGAAGATGTTGAAAAATCTTTCTTTAGCCACGGCATATTTACAGGAGTTATCACAACTAATGATATCCCATATGTTTTCCACATATTTCGGTTCTAATTTCGAAACCAAGTAATTAAATTTAGCCTCTTCAGAGGTTATCCTGTTAATCGCAAATTGTGCTTCGATCTGGTAAAACCAAGTTTCTGGTTTATCGGCCCAGAACGGTGGAATTTTAACAGACACTTTATTAACCTCAACTTCACTGGTAGTGCCATTAGGCGTTCGCGCTTCATTATCACTATTTTCAGTCATTTCTCGAATCACGTCGGGGTCTTCAATTTATAGATACTCTATTTATTTTTATTTTAATCACTTATTTTAACAGAACAACAACAATCAGTATTTCTCCATGGTTCACATTATAGGCACTGCTAACTATATATTTGTTCTTTTTTTCTACTGTTTGTTTTCTTTCTTTATTCACAGCTACCTATATCATGTCCACAGCTACCTAAATCGTGTCTCCTGCACCTACACCCCCATTAAATTTGTGATTCGTCATTTTTGCTTTGATTAATATTTTATATCATCAAGCCGGTATATTGTTATAACTGTATTTTGACAACATTCGTATGTAATAAGCAAGAAATAAGGTGTGTTTCCTGTTGGTTCCATCTTAGAAAAATTAGTTTTTGATGTATAATGTTTACAATTTGAAATGAGCGGAATAGCCCCGTTCTACCCTAGAGGTCCACTGTTCTCTTCTTAATCCACATTCCATTTTCTCTCGTAGGCCCATCAATTTTCCGACGAACATTCTGTTCTTGATCTTCAATTCCTATAATTTTAGAGAGACCCCCAAGAGATATGGTTTCGAGGTGATTAAAGCTTCCGGCAAAACAACTGTCTTATAGTGTCGTAATTTTATGCATTCATTTAATTTCGCTAATCGGCCAACTAGGGACCACGATAAGCCTCATTTTACAGTCTGGCATTTGTTCATTTTTCGCTTCATCCACATTGTCTTCATGAGCTCACTGTGTTTAGCACGACGTTCTTCTGTCCATTTCACACCAGTTGTCCGTTTTTCGTCTCGGAAAGTTCCCAACGTTTTGATAGCTGCTCTATAAAGATTTCGGTATTGTGCATCTTCTGCTCGTATCCCCATTTCTTTAAGATCTTTCTGGACGTTAACGTACCATGGCATTGTCGTTTTTGGTTTTGAGTCAAAGATACTGAAGATACGCTTCGTCCATCGAGAGTCGATCATCCGTCGTATATGACCGTAGAAGCAAACTCGATGTTTTCGCATTGTGTCTGTGATCGTAATTATTATTATTATTTATTATTATTATTATTATTATTATTATTATTATTATTATTATTATTATTATTATTATTATTATTATTATTATTATAATTAACCCATTCATATCTTTTCATAGCACATTCTTGTTATTAATCCATAACTGTGCCGTGCAAGATCTGTAGGATACCATTCACGAAACTCATCTGTTTCCGGTACGCTCCCAAATAATCCATCAAATATTGTGCCTATAAAAATCATTCTATATTAAGTGTAATGCAAGCAATATGTTGTCTATAATCATATTTACCCAGGTGTTATATTAAAGTATGAAATACATACAACAGATTTTACCTTAATGCGCTCTTCACTGATGAGGTTAGGAGGAGGGTGGTGAAAATGCAATTAAGGATGTTTTTACCCTGTTCTGCTTCAGCAAACACTGGATAGGTATATGGAAAGTGCACTTACAGTTTGACACATTTCAAGATTGACGTGTTTTTAATATCGAAATCTAACCAATAAAATTGCAAGGGAGATGTGGAGGGGAAGGCTTCTGTTGTTGATGTGGAACAGAAGGTCAGAACGATCAAACCTCGGGCTTTATAAAGTGTTCAAAGTATAAATGGGTTAGCAAACAATAAACTGGCTGGTAAAATCATTCGTGACATGTGTACTAGAGATAAGCCATGTAAACGGTAACACATGACACGCAAATTGAGTTCTAGACAAGCCTCACATCTGACGAGTGAAAAATATTCCAACCAACTCCAGATCGCACTAATCACAGACCAGTTCCCTCACAAAACAGAAATGGCATTTAAAATTCTATGGAATATGATTTTAAACAATAGATTTTTTATTTATATTCGAAGAATATTTCATATTGAATCACCCTCAAAATCTCAGTCATTTACTCAGAGATGTTACGCAAAGTAATAATGAATTTTACTACTACAAGTAGATTTCTTTTTGTAATATCGTTATTGAGATTGAGTATTGAAAGATTTAATTTCGAAATACAGTGTATAATAAACTCTACTTATAAGCAATAGTTTATAGTAAGATACAAAAGGTTCAAGAGTTTGAACACACGTCTTTTTAATAAGAATGAACATTTCCAGAAACATTCAGGGAAAACAGACCAAAAAGTTCAGAATTCATCAATTGGAGTTTGCCATGGTGAAAACGCTGAGTGGAGAACTTCATTAAAAAGATCGTATGTGACTTATTTGAAAGCAAATATTAAATTGTATAAGTTCTTTGGAATATAAGTCTCGAACTCATACCCCATAATCAATTATCAAGTGTATTGAATTAAGCTTAAACCGTAGTGAGATACATTTGTTACGAGTACGTCTCACTGACCTTCTCAAGTTGAACCCTGAAGGCTTACTATTTTTCATTAAACGGTAAGTTCAATGATTTTGGGGATGTGTCTTTGTTTTAGGTACAGTAGAACTTATTTTAATTCAGATTCTAACAAATAGTCTATGCAATAAAAATCGATAAATCCAAAATTTGGACTACGGTAACCAAAAATACGAATATCTTGATAGTTGAAGAAGGAAGGAAGCTTTTAGTTTTACGTGGCCGTTGATCATGCGATCATGAGCCACGGGACCTCCTTTTTACGAGGAATCCGAACCAGAGGACATGACATTTCACTTCGAAAATCTCACATGTATTGACCGGAAATCGAACACGGTCTATCTTGGTGAGAGTCCAACAGCTTAACCGAATCAAGATAGTTGGTGAACACTGCTACTTATACCCTAAGAAATGCTACTCCAGACATGTAGTCAAATAACGGTATATATTACTATGTATTACCTCATAAAAAGTTCAATATTTCTATCATACATATAGGAGACTTAAACACAAATTACGCTGTGGAAAAAATAGTAAGTTTAAATTGAAGACGCACAGTAAATGAAAATACACAACCTGCTTCCAGTCGACCGACCGGGTCAGGGAATGGAATGAATGAAGCCCCCATCTAGCGGCGAAGATATGAACTGTGCTGGCTGCCGAAGCCTGTCGAACTCCCCTTGGGCAATGATTAAATGAATGACAGATGAAAGGTAATGATAGTGAAGAGTGTTGCTGGAATGAAATTGTGACAGGAAGAACCGGAGTATCCGGAGAAACACCTGTCTGCCTCCGATTTGTCCGGAACAAATCTCACATTGATTGACCGGGATTTGAACCACGGACGCAGCGGTGAGAGGCCGTCGTGGTGCCGCCTAAGCCACGGAGGCTTCACATACAGTAAATAATACTTTTTATTTAAATTAAATTAAGGAAAAGTTGAAAGAATAGTAAGCCATTCATTTAACCGGACACAATGATCAGAATCTTCAAGTTCGCCGATTGCATCAAAATACTGTCTTTGATTGAGATTCAGCGAATCTTCACAGGTTATATACCCAACATTTGATTGCCGCTGTATCCGTATACATTCTTAGTGTGAGTCGATAACTCTCACTTGACTTGGCATTCTTACAAGGGAACACTGGGAAGGCCAATCTCGATGTAACTCTGTAAACACGTTGGCCAGGTCTTATGGAAATCATTTGTAATGGTATTTCATAGAATGCGTATAGCCTATGTTTATCATGTTGGTTTGGTAAGGTTAATCCATATTGACTATTGGTAAATATTTATGTTAATTATCCGCCTTGTCGATACTAAAATATGTAGTTGATTATTAATTAAACGAATATATTTCGATATACCGCCGACCCCGTGGTGTTGGTGTAGCGCAGCTGACTCTCACCTGGAGGCCCCAGGTTCGATTCCCGGTTCCGTCAGGGATTTTTAGAAACTGGCGCGAGGGCTGGAATGGGGTACACTCAGCCTTGTGAGGACAATTGAGTAGCTGTCTGACAGCGAGGCAGCGCCCCGGTCACGAAAACCAAGATTAATGGCCGAGGGGACCCGATGCGCTGACCACGCGTCACCCCAATATCTGCAGGCCAAATCGCTGGGCAGTGGTCGCTTGGTAGGCCTAGGCCCTTCATGGGCTGTAGTGCCACGGGCTTCTTTTTTCGTGGGGGGGGGGGGGGGGGTCGATATACGATGATATCGTCTTCAGCGTTCAAATTAATAGTGTTAACAATTGCAACAAAACGGAATACCTTACATTAGAGAATAATGGTGGTGAGAAACTACAGATTGGAAATGCAGAAATTCAAACAGTCACTAAATTTAAATATTTGGGTTCAATAATAGAAGCTGGGGGAACAAGTTCATCTGAAATTGAAAAAAGAGTAAGTGAGGCTAGGAAAACAATTGGAGCATTAAATTCCGTTTTATGGAGCAGAAATATTTTAAACAACACTAAGCAACTTATTTACAGTTCATTGGTACACAGTATTTTTTATATAGAGCAGAAACTTGGATGTTAAACAGACAGCAAGCAAACAAATTATTAGTAACAGTGATTTTTTTTGTCGTGTAGCCTCCTGAGAGACCGAGTGCAGGTCTTTCTATTCGACGCCCGTGGGCGACCTGCGCGTCGGGATGAGAGATGGAATGGATGAAGAAGAATGAAACTGGGCAAGGATGTGGAAGGAAGCGGCCGTGGCCTGTCAGAAGGTACTGTCCCAGCATTTGCCTGGTGTTGAAAATGGGAAACCACGGAAAACCATTTCAAGGACAGCCGATGGTGGGGCTCGAACCCACGCGTCTACCGAGTCAGCAGAGAGCTTGGCCCCATGACCTAACGCTGCGCTTTGGCCCGCGTAGCCACTACTGTCGGTACTAAGAGTGATGGATTATTGGAGGAGGGCGGCACGAAAATCAAGATTGGATAAAATTAGAAATACGAGAATCAGAGCAATTATGCAGGTAAAGAGCAATGTACTAGAAGTGGTTGAAGAAAAAAGATTACACTGGTTTTGACATGTGAAAAGGATGCAGAATAGTAGAATACCAAATTTAATGTTACTTTGGTAAGCTGAAGGCAAACAGGCCTGGTGTTGAAAATGGGAAACCACGGAAAACCATTTCAAGGACAGCCGATGGTGGGGCTCGAACCCACGCGTCTACCGAGTCAGCAGAGAGCTTGGCCCCATGACCTAACGCTGCGCTTTGGCCCGCGTAGCCACTACTGTCGGTAGTAAGAGTGATGGATTATTGGAGGAGGGCGGCACGAAAATCAAGATTGGATAAAATTAGAAATACGAGAATCAGAGCAATTATGCAGGTAAAGAGCAATGTACTAGAAGTGGTTGAAGAAAGAAGATTACACTGGTTTTGACATGTGAAAAGGATGCAGAATAGTAGAATACCAAATTTAATGTTACTTTGGCAAGCTGAAGGCAAACGGAAACGGGGTGAACCAAGAGAACAATGGATGGATGGTGTAAAGAGAAGCATGGCTACCAGAGGCTTAACCGAGGAAGATGCTGAAGACCGAAATTTGTGGAGGAGTAGAGTATTTTTGGGTTGAAGGAAAACTACTGTATTTTAGAATATTCCTAATAAAGAAAGAAGAAGAACATTAATAAAATAAAAATGAATATCTTTACAAATTATTTGATTAAAATTAAAGTTCAAAAAACATAAATACAATTTTTCAAGCATTAGAAAATTTTGCTTTGAGACTGGAGATGCAATGGAAACTGGTGAACTTTTAAACACTGATACAGGGAATTGAGATTTATACTCTCGACATCCGCCAAAAAAAACTCACTAGATGGCCCACTCTCGCTGCAATTGTTCCAATAGCTTAAAAACATTTATGTATCTCACAAGGACCCGACACTTCCGCGCTGATATTTTATGAATGATTCCCTGTATTACAAGTTTCACTCGAACCAATGCTATGCTCTCTTGTGTCAAGCAGGTTATATTTGCATCGGAGTTGAGAATGAATGGTATTGTTCTGACGTTAAATTATATCTTGAGAATCAGCTGTTCTTGGAGTTACAATGTATGGCGTGGTTGTGATGCACATACAGTATTTAAAGACGAATCATGTTAGTCCGGCGGCTTAACGCCATATAGTCAACCAATTGTGCAAATCGAGGTAAACGCGATTTTATTTTTTAGTTACGTTAAGGAGTCCATAAGGAACGTTTTCAGCCACGGAGGCATTCCTTACAGCCCCTGGTTAATTTTTTACAGCCCCCCAAACATGTGATGGGGCACGTGATGGGTTAAAAATTAGTAATTATTTTTAATGGGCACAATTAATAAAATTAGTATCATTTCCGATGGTTATGAGGGCAAGGATTTTATTTTTGTGGCCATTTTCCTAATCGGGAGCAGGGGGCGGTGCTACAGGGGCCGGGGGTCAAAAAACGTAAGACTTGGTTGATGCATACCATTTTCAAGGTATTTTGGGGCGTAGAATTCATTTCGGGGTTAGTTTTTGTTCTAGGGGATAAGGGGTGGGGGCAGTGAATCGTTGGGTGTGGAACTACAGGGGCGGTGCACACAATGATAGCAAAGTGGTGCTTATAACGATTCATTTCCAAGGTTTTCGGGGGGTGTAGAATTCATTTCTGGGGTAGTTTTTGTTCTAGGGAATAGGGTTGGGGGCTGTCTATATTGGGGGTGGTGCTAAAGGGGGCAGTGGTCAAAAACCGTAAAATTTTTGTTGATGCATACAATTTTCGAGGTATTTTGGGGTGCAGAATTCATTTCTGGGGTTGGTTTTGTTACAGGAGGTATGGGGTGAGACCAGTGAATCCCCCTGGGCGGAACTTCGGGGGCGGTGCAGACAATGACATGTTATATGTACCTACAAATACACATGCTGGTTGTATCATTTAGAGGACTTCCCTCTTCCTGCCACTGTGGAGATCTAACTGATGAGCTGGCAAGGGATCAAGCGGGTCAAGTGTCCATCTAAGGCCAGGCGCCTTTTTCTTATACAAGTCACAATGTATTCTTGAAGGTTGTAAAGCTCATCATTGTGCCGAATTCTGTAGGTGCCTCCCTCTTCCCGTATGGGTCCTAGTATCCACAGGATCTTCCTCTCCTTGAGTTCAAGTCTCCTGAGTGGGCCTTTCCTGGCCAACACGAGGCACTCAGAGGCGTAGAGATCAGATTGAGTGCTTTAATTATTAAGAATCTTAATTCAATACCATTGATTTCTGATAACAGTGTAGGGTCCATATGAGCAACTCATAAAATGTTCGTTGTAGTTATGATTCATTTTTCCTGGAATACTGGGAACTTTTTTCTCTTTCCCTTTTTTGTATATTTTTTTCTGTTTGTACATTTGTTTTGCTGATCTGTAGGGTATAATTTCATAGTTTCCTTTGTAGTTTTCTCTATGTTCTCCAAATACTTACTCTATTTTCCCATTTACTCATTCATGTAGGTATTTATTTGTATGTTCAGCTTGATATGTCAAGATTGGACGCGACTGGGCTTATGCTTGTGCACCTTCATGTTGTTAATTAAATAAATAATGTATCAATAAATTATTAATTAATAACCAAACATAATACGGGACAGAATAACTTTCAGAAATTTAACGCAATATTTCAAGGGTTTCAGGTGAAAGTAAGGACAGGAAGAAAAAGCAAACTGATATAATGATGAAATTTTATTTATTTATTTATTTATTTATTTATCAATATGAAGGAACACAGGCACCAGCCCAAATACATTCCTTCTTGACATTATCTGATTAAATAACAACATGTATCAGTGGAAAATAGAGAAAACAGATTACACAAATTACACAAATGAAGAACAGAACATAAATACTACAAAGGAGATCGTGAAAATATACACCATAAAATGAAAACAAAACTTTACAAAGTAGAAAAAAAGAATATACAAAAATAAAGGAGAAAAGAGTACCCAGTATTCAAGGAACAGCTGCTTTTACTTGTTTATTGAATAAGTTAGTGCCAGCGAATAAATCTACTTGAACATCAATTGAATTATAACATGATAATATTTTAACTAAAGGCGAATTAGAATGGTGAACACTTTTAGATCTTGGGATGTGAAAGAGTGCTTGCTGTCGAGATCTTACTTGTGGTACATGAAAAGTGATGAATTGAAATAATTCTTGGCAGTCAACTTTTCCAGTTAAAATTTTCCTCAGCAGTTGCAAAGAACTTAACGACCTTCTACTTTTCAAGGACTTGAAGTTGAACAAATTTCGTAAAAACTAAGTCGAAGTATCAAATGGACAAAATACATTGAACGTCTTATAATACATGTATCTTAGAAATTTATTTTGCACAATCTCAATGTGATGAATTTGATCTTTATAAAAGGGATCCCAGATTACTGCTGAATATTCTAACTTGCTTCGAACTAAACTTTCATACAACTTAACAATTACTCCAGTTTTAGTAAATAATTTGGAGTTTCTAATGACAAAACCAAGCATCTTGTTGGCCGAACTAATTATATTTGCAATATGGTTATTAAAGGTTAATTTGCTGTCATAAATAATTCCTAAATCATTTATCGACGGTACAATTTCGAGTGCTGTTTCTCCAATACAATATTTAGGATTTATATACTCCTTCTTCCTTGTAAATACCAAGACTTTACATTTTTTTTACATTAAGGACTAAATTATTACTAACACACCAAGCTACAATATTATTAACATCCCTCTGAAGGTCATTCTCGTCTCTAAAGTTGTATATGGTCTTATATAGCTTTACATCGTCAGCAAACAATAAGCAGTCAGAGTAACATAGAATATTAGGCAAATCATTAACCAAAATTAGAAATAGAAGAGGCCCAAGATAGTGGAAACATGAAAGGAAGCAGGATACAAAAGGAAGTGACTAGGCCTACTGTTGGTTATTTTACGGCGTCCTAAGATGGCGAGGATCGGGAAAAGAAAGAAAGAAAGAAAGAAAGAAACAAACAAACAAACAAACAAACAAACAAACAAACAAACACAATTTTTCACTTTTGGTGATCCCTGATCATATTTCCCCGGTAATCATCAACATTTAATTTCATTAGACAATTTTCATTTATGAAACAAGATGTTCAGGAAAGAACATATAGCCTACTTTCTCCTAAATGCATGGGTATTGTTATAAATCCTTGTCCTTTTCAAGGAGTATGATTGAATGCTGGTTGTAGTAGCTTGTTGAAAAACAACGTGCTATAGGGATATTAAACATGAATATGATGTGCCCTTTGCTAGTGCTACCTCTGTACCTAATTTCGTTCAATTCGGTTTCACCGTGTTTGAATTGATAGGGGGAATCGATTTGCACACATACTTGGCCACCATCTGCAAACTATTGGGCTGATGTTCTTGCAGTTTGGTCAGAATATGTTTCCCACATAAAGATATGGTGTTGCAAAATTTGGTAGAGACTAGATTATTAGGTTGGTCGTAATTACATTTTAGCTTTTAACATTTGGGTGGCCGCGATTACGTTTCCGTCAAGATAGCGGTGATATAAAACATGACACTGAGGTGCCCTTTGCTAGTGCTACCTCTGTACCAAATTTCGTTCATTCGGTTCCACCGTATTCGAATTAATAGGGGGAATCAATTTTTACATAAAGATGGCCGCCATCCGCAAACTATTAGGCTAATGACCTATTAGATTGGTCAAAGGATGCTCCCTCTATAAAGGTATGTTGTTGCAAAGTTTGGTAGAGATCGGATGGTTATGTTAGTCGTAATTTGATTTAAGCTTTAAACATTTGTGTGGCCGCCATTACGTTTCTGTCAATATGGCGGCGATATAAATCATGACACTGAGATGCCCTTTGCTAGTGCTATCCATGTACCAAATTTCGTTCCATTCGGTTTCACCGTGTTTGAATTAATAGGGGTATTCGATTTTGACACAAAGATGGCCGCCATCCACAAACTATTAGGCGAATGACCTATTAGATTGGCCAAAGGATGCTCCCTCCATAAAGGTATGTTGTTGCAATGTTTGGTAGAGATCGGATGGTTATGTTAGTCGTAATTTACTTAAGCTTTGAAAATTTGTGTGGCCGCCATTACGTTTCTGTCAATACGGCGGCGATATAAAACATGACACTGAGATGCCCTTTGCTACTGCTACCTCTGTACCAAATTTCGTTCCATTCGGTTTCACCGTGTTTGAATTAATAGGGGGAATTGATTTTCACACAAAGATGGCCGCCATCCGCAAACTATTAGGCTAATGACCTATTCATTTGGTCAAAGGATGCTTCCTCTATAAAGGTATGTTGTTGCAAAATTTGGTAGAGATCGGATGATTAGGTCAATCGTAATTTGATTTAAGCTTTGAACATTTGTGTGGCCGCCATTACGTTTCCGTCTAGATGGCGGCGATATAAATCATGACACTGAGGTGTCCTTTGCTAGTGCTACCTTTGTACCAAATTTCGTTCAATTCGCATTCACCGTGTTCGAATTGATAGGGGGGGGGGGGGACAGACATTCAGAGTACACACTCACACACACACACACACCACACACACACAGACTCACACACACACACAGACTCACACACACACATACACACACACAGACAGACACACGTTTTTCGCCCTGTGTTGATCTCATAAGTCTACTTTCATTTTTTGCAAAAATCGAAAGTAGGCTAATACTTTCATTTTTTGCAAAAATCGAAAGTAGGCTAAAAATAGGCGTATGAGATCACCTTTAGTCCGTGTGTGTGTGTGTGTGTGTGTGTGTGTGTGTGCGCGTTTGTATGCGTAGGTGTGTGTGTGTGTCCTTAATAACTTTTAAGGGGCCGATGACCTAGATGTTATGCCCCTTAAAACAACAATTATCATCATCATCATCATCATCCATGACTTTTAAACGGCTGGACCGATTTCAATGAAACTCGGTAAGGTTATAGCACCATTTTGGGCAACCCCAACCGTGCCCTTTAAATTTATTATGTCTCACCAATCCAACATGGCGGCTGTGCGAAATATTTCACCGGCATTCTATATCTCCGAAACTATTGTCGATATCGCGCTGAAATTTTTAACGGTGATAAAGGGCACCACTAGCAATTCACATATGAGACTGTCATAAAAATGTTAACTACTAAACCAACATGGCGGCCAAGCAAATATGAACCTTTTAAATAGACTTTTCTCGCGATAAAACCATCCAAACGCAATGTTTATACACATTGTAATTCACTGGCACTTAATTTAGTTCAATTGTTTACATAACCTCATGTTGGTGGCTGTGCGAAATATTTCGCCGGTATTCTATATCTCCGAAACTATTACTGATATCACCCTGAAATTCTGTACGGTGATAAAGGGCACTAGGCTACTACAAGTTCATTTATGTAACTTTCAAAAACATCTTAAGTAGAAAACGAACATGGCGGCCAAGCGAAGTTGAAACATTTTAATAGACTTTTCACGCTATTTAACCATCTGAGCGCAATGAAATATGGTACAGTAAATGTTTATACACATTTTAATGCGCTGGCATCTAATTTAGTTCAATTGTTTACATAACCTCAAGATGGTGGCTGTGGGAAATTTTGAAATTAGGTTTTAGGTAGATTTCATTAGAAAGCTAAATATTGCAATGGATCCCATGTTTCGACTTCCGGAAAATTTCGACCTATCTTCGCGTTTCACATCCCCCAGACCCCAAAACCACCGTCAGTTCAAAAGTTTATATATAATTTATGTATGTATATATGTAGATCAGTTTCTTGTGGACACGATAACTGCCGTAATTTTGCCCCAATTACTTTGAATTTTTTACATAATAAGTATCCCATTAAATTCTCGGTCGAGTTCATTAATGGGCAAAATCGGTCAAAGGGGGTGAAAATGGGGGGCTTTTTTCGAAAAAGTGAAATATCGCTATAACTCTCTTAATACATGAAATATCGAATCCATTCAAAGTTCATAATATGTGTCGGATAAGTGCCAAACATTTATGTCAAATAAGTTTTTTGATAGCACCAACCATTGACCAAAGGGGTGGAAAAAAGTGGGTTTTTCGGGAAACATTAATTATATCTCTCTTAATAGGCACAATATCAAAACCGTACAAAATGGAAAATATTCCCCTAATAATTACCTAAAATTTTGTCTGAAAGAAATTTTGATATGACCCACCATTACGCCAAGGGATGAGAAAAACGATTTCAGAATTAAAGAAAATGCCAAGTGCCATCAGAGGTTACCATGACAACGCTTCTAAATTGATGAGGGATGAGCTATCAGAGGTTGCCAAGACAACGCCATTGACGAGATCACATTCATTACCCTACTTTCGATTTTTGCAAAAAATGAAAGTAGACTTACGAGATCACTACAGGGCGAAAAAAAGTGTGTCTGTCTGTGTGTGTGTATGTGTGTGTGTGAGTCTGTGTGTGTGTGTGAGTGTGTGTACTCTGAATGTCTGTCCCCCCCTATCAATTCGAACACGGTGAGCGCAAATTGAACGAAATTTGGTACAAAGATAGCACTAGCAAAGGACACCTCAGTGTCATGTTTTATATCACCGCCATCTTGACGGAAACGTAATGGCGGCCACCCAAATGTTCAAAGCTTAAATCAAATTACGACTAACCTAATCATCCGATCTCTACCAAATTTTGCAACAACATACCTTTATGAAGGGAGCATCCTTTGACAAATCTAATAAGTCATTAGCCTGATAGTTGGCGGATGGCGGCCATCTTTGTGTCAAAATCGATTACCCCTATTAATTCGAACACGGTGAAACCGAATGGAATGAAATTTGGTACAGAGGTAGCACTAGCAAAGGGAACCTCAGTGTCATGTTTTATATCACCGCCATCTTGACGGAAACGTAATGGCGGCCACACAAATGTTCAAAGCTTAAATCAAATTACGACTAACCTAATCATCCGATCTCTACCAAATTTTGCAACAACATACCTATATGGAGGGAGCATCCTTTGACAAACTTAATAGGTCATTAGCCTAATAGTTTGCGGATGGCGGCCATCTTTGTGTAAAAATCGATTACCCCTATTAATTCGATCACGGTGAAACCGAATGGAATGAAATTTGGTACAGAGGTAGCACTAGCAAAGGGCACCTCAGTGTCATGTTTTATATCGCCGCCATCTTGACGGAAACGTAATGGCGGCCACACAAATATTCAAATCTTAAATCAAATTACGATTAACCTAATCATCCGATCTCTACCAAATTTTGCATCAACATACCATTATGGAGGGAGCATCCTTTGACCAATCTAATAGGTCATTAGCCTAATATTTTGCGGAAGGCGGCCATCTTTGTGTGAAAACCGATTCCTCCTATTAATTCGAGCACGGTGAAACCGAATGGAACGAAATTTGGTACAGAGGTAGCACTAGAAAAGGCCACCTCAGTGTCATGTTTTATATCACCGCCATCTTGACGGAAACGTAATCGCGGCCACCCAAATGTTAAAGGCTAAAATATAATTACGACCAACCTAATAATCTAGTCTCTACCAAATTTTGCAACAACAAATCTTTATGTGGGAAGCATATTCTGACCAAACTGCTAGATCATCAGCCCAATAATTTGCAGATGGTGGCCAAGTATGTGTGCAAATCGATTCCCCCTATCAATTCAAACACGGGGAAACCGAATTGAACGAAATTTGGTACAGAGGTAGCACTAGCAAAAGGCACCTCAGTGTCATGTTTTATATCGCCGCCATCTTGACGGAAACGGAATTACGGCCACCCAAATGTTAAAAGCTTAAATCAAATTTCGACCATACTAATAATTTGATCTCTACCGGATTTTGCAACAACATGCCTTTTTGTGGAAAGCATCTTATGACTGACTACAAGGTCATCAGCCCAATAGTTTGCATATAGCGGCCTTGTATGTGTGCAAATCCATTCCCCAGATCAATTCAAACAGAGTGAAACCGAATTGAATGAATTTTTTTAAGAGGTAGCACTAGCAAAGGACACCTCATACTCATGTTTAATATCCCTATAGCACGTTGTATTTCAACAAGCTACTACAACCATCATTCAATTATACTCCTTGAAAAGGACAAAGAGTTATAACAATACCCATGCATTTAGGAGAAGGTAGGCTATATGTTCTTTACTGAACATCTTGTTTTTAGCCTACTTTTCACACTTTGCAAAAATGGGGAAAAAGTAGACTTATGAGATCGATCCGGGAAAATGTGTCTGTCTGTCTGTCTGTCTGTCTGTCCTTCTGTCTGGCTGGCTGTGTGTGTGTGTGTGTGTGTGTGTGTGTCCCCATATCAACTCCTAAACGGCTGCAGCAATCGAAACCAAATTTAGTATGAGTAAAGATGTATACCGGATTATCTCAAGCCCATATTTGAAAAAGATGTCAGTGCTACCAACTGCTAAAAAACGCATTAGAAATTTGAGCACCATGTTGGATATCATGGAAGGCATACATGGGAGCAATTCCAAAATTGGCACACATGTATTTCAGTTTAATTTCCAGGAGGCCATACATGACAGTGTTGCCAAAATAATTTTAAGACTTTTGATGGGTCCAATTTTTAAATGCCCATAATTTCTACACTATCAATTGGATTTCAACCAAATTATGTATGTAATATATGCACATAAGCAGGTATGACTGAGCGTATTCTTAAGAGCCACCAGGGCTGCCAACTGTTAATAATTGCTCTCTCTACTTTTTATCCAAATACCAAAATATCAGAAAGTATGCAAGCCGACAGCTTTGAACTATGCACGCGTATAGTACCTGACATTTTACATTAATTTGGAGTATCTTATATACGTCAGTTCTACCAACATGATTCTAAGCCTGCTGATAGGACCAATTTTTAAATACATGTAACTTCTATACTGTCGGTTGGATTTCAACCAAATTTCGTATGTGCTTTGTGTAATATAACAGATATGACTATAAGTATTCTTATGAGCAATAGGGCTGCCAACTGTTAATAAATGGTGTCTATATTTTTTACCCTAATATTCAATATATCAGAAAGTATGCAAGCCAACAGGTCTATACTTTGCATACGTATAGCACCTGACATTCTAGATTAATTTGGAGTAATTAATATAAGTCAGTGATGCCAACATGATTCTACGCCTGATGATAGCTCCAATTTTAAAATACATATAACTTCTATACTAAAAAATGTATTTCATCCAAAATTGGCACAAAAAGATATCATAATATTTCCGATTATTTCTGACCAGCATACGCATGACATTGTTGCCAACGTGCTTTTACGTGAGCTGAAAGATCCAATGTATAACTCCATGTAACATCCTTTGGACTTCAACCACATTTTGTATTCTGTACCTTAGGAGATGGAATTAAGAATATATTCAGTCACCAGGGCTGCCAACTGTATTGCTGTATGAGGCTACATTATGCCTAGTATACAGTACTTCAAACTAATTAACACATTCCGATATTACCAACTTAATTTCGTCATTATTCTAGATAGGTTCATATACTGTAGATTAATCATTGGCATGAATCTTAATTTTAAGAAAAGTAGGCTCTTTAGTTCGGCACGGAACTTATTGTTCCATCTGACTATGTGGGAAGCGGCTAACTGGTAGCATGCTGAACTTCTATGCCCAAGGTCGCTGGTTCAAAACCGGCCAAAGTCGTCGGATTTTCTAATGGCGCTAAAAATCTCTCAGCATGCTTTCCTACGGAGGGGAAGTTCCAACGTTCATTGCAAGTTGCTGGTTGCGGTGGAATCTAGCAGCCAAGTTCACAGTAGGTGTCGTTGACGGTAGTATTTGGTACAAAATTAGGTACTACTGCTTAAAATTGACCTTCTGCAGACCTTACCTGAATTAGAGACTAATACAGTCATCACAATTAACACCGTTTATCAGATTCTACACACACCCAATGTACACGGGGTTACATGACCACGTTGTCGCAGCCCCTAAACTGAGGAACCAACCAACATCTCTGCGGGAGATAAAATTTTGCGTGAAGAAGTAACAGACTGTTAGATAGTTACACATCAGTTCCAAACCTTGAATAAGGACATTGTGATTAAAAGTATAAAAAAAAATCCTCTCGGCACGCCGGAAGGCGGATGTAGATTTCACCGGGCAAACTAGGGGATAGGCTATAAGGTTTTCGTAGAAGGATCAGACCTCATTTATTGCGAGAAAGTATTTTACAATGTAATAGGAGCTCAATTAACTTTTCTTTCGTCTTACTATGCATATTTTTAATATTTTTTTTTGTCTTAGGGGGACGGTAACCTTCTTGTCATTTGGGGTCCATTTTTATACTTGTGGTCACACTGTCCTTATGCAAGGTTTGGAACTGATGTGTAACTATCTAACAGTCTGTTACTTCTTCACGTCAAATTTTATCTCCCGCCGAGATGTTGGTTGATTCCTCAGTCTAGGGCTACGACAACGTGGTCATGTAACCCCGTGTACTTTGGGTGTGTGTAGAATCTGTGTGATAAACGGTGTTAATTGTGATGGCTGTATTAGTCTGTAATTCAGGTAAGGACTGCAGACGGTCAATTTCAAGTAGTAGTTCCTAATGTTGGTACCAAATATACCGTCAACGACACCTAGCTGTGAAGTTGGCTACTAGATGCAACCGCAACCAGTAACTTGCAACGTACTTTGAACTTCCCCTCTGAAGGAAAGCATACTGAGGGATTTTCAGTGCTCTTTGAAAATCCGACGACATCGGCCGGCTTTGAAACCGCGACCTTGGGCATAGAAGTTCAGCATGCTACCAGCTAGGCTACGTCACCGAAGCTGCTTCCCACATAGTCATATGGAAAACTGAATGTGATCTCGTTGTCATGGCAACCTCAGATAGCTCATCCCTCATCAATTTAGAGGCGTTGTCATGGTAACCTCTGATGGCTCTAGGCATTTTCTTCTAATTCCGAAATAATTTTTCTCATCCCTTGGCGTAATGGTTGGTTGTATCAAAAATTCTTTCAGACAAAAGTTTTAGGTAATTATTAGGGGAATATCGTCCATTTGGTACGGTTTTGATATTGTGTCTATTAAGAGAGATATGATTAATGTTTCCCGAAAAACCCACTTTTATCCACCCCATTGGCCAATGGTTGGTGCTATCAAAAAACGTTTTAAACATAAATTTTTGGCACTTATCCAACACATAATATGAACTTTGAAGGGATTCGATATTTCACATATTAAGAGAGTTATAGTGATATTTCACTTTTTCGAAAAAAGTCCCCCATTTTTACCCCCTTCGACCTATTTTGCCCATTAACAAACTCGACCGAGAATTTATAGGGATACATATTATGTAAAAATTCAAAGTGATTGGTGCACAATTACGGCAGTTATCGTGTCCACAAAAAACTGATATAAATATATATAGATACATATATACATCATACTAATATATAACAAGAAGTTCCGTGAAGAACTATACAGCCTACTTTTCATGCCAATGATTATTCTACAGTATATGAACCTATCTAGAATAATGACGAAATTAAGTTGGTAATATCGAAATATCTAATTAGTTCAAAATATACCTGGTAAAATGTAGCCTAATAGAGCACTACAGTTGGCAGCCCTGGTGACTGAATATATTCTTAGTTCCATCTCTTAAGGTACAGAATACAAAATTTGGTTGAAGTCCAATGGACGTTACATGCAGTTAGACACTGGATCTATCAGCACGCGTAAAAGCATGTTGCCAACAATACCATGCGTGTGCTGGTCAGAAATAATCTGAAATATTATGATATCTGTTGTGCCAATTTTGGATGAAATCCGTTTGTTAGTATAGAAGTTACATGTATTTTAAAATTGGACATATCAGCAGGCATAGAATCATGCTGGCAGCACTGCCTTGTATTAATTACTCCAAATTAATCTAGAATGTCAGGTGCTATACGTGTGCAATGTATAGAGCTGTTGGCTTGCATACTTTCTGATATATTGATATTAGGGTAAAAAAATATAGACAGCATTTATTAAGAGTTGGCAGCCCTGATTGCTCTTAACAATACTTATAGTCATATCTGTTATGGTACACATAGCACATACGAAATTTGGTTGAACTCCAACTGATAGTATAGAAGTTACATGTATTTAAATATTGGTACTATCAGCAGGCTTATAATCATGTTGGTAGAACTGACGTATATAAGTTATTCCAAATTAATCTAAAATGTCAGAATATACGTGTGCATAGTTTAAAGCTGTTGGCTTGCATACTTTCTGATATATAGGTATTTGGATTTAAAAAAAGAGAGAGAAATTATTAACAATTGGCCGCCCTGGTGGCTCTTAAGAATACGTTCAGTCATATCTGTTTATGTACAGGTATTACATACAAAATTTGGTTGAAATCCAATTGATAGTGTAGAAGTTATATGCATTTAAACATTGGACCTATCAGAAGGCTTAAAATTATTTTGGCAACACTGTCATAGTTGGCCTCCTGGAAATTGAACTGAAATAGTATTATCTACTGTACCCAACTGTCATCATGTGGAACATGTGTTCGTATCCCAGCTAACTCACGGTCTTTCGAGGTATGGGGCGTTCCTGCCCACCATACGACCACATGCTCAGGATTTGAGTCTACCAGGTAACTACTCTACATGAAATACACAACATATTCCTAAAATAAAATATTTACTGGTATAAAATCATGGCTATACAACAAATACAAATAAAGGATAAATTATATTTAACTCCCACAATTAAAAATAGGGTTATTTTGTGAGTCTCTTCTTCATTATTGCAATACTGCACTCGAATCTATTTCTAGCATCCTATCATTGATACTTTCAGACTTCTATGGGTCTCCATAGTGTTCATCATGTGACACAATTTTTATATAACTGGATTATTACAACATAAAAATCACATATCACATCTAAATGACATTAAATACTGAAACAATAAAACATTACTCCGTTTCTTATGGCATTTACTTTGATTAGCATAAATTCATTATTTTATGTCTTAATTAACAAATACTTGTTGTGTCGTGTGAATCATCTTCCTTCTTTCCATCAATATGAAACGCTTAAAAAGTGGTACTTCTCCCTTCCAAAATAAACATGGATAGAAATATTTCTAGTTTCACCATACAACGATTTTCTGGGTCTTGTCGGAATTTGTATCGTTACAAATGTGTCATGTTCTTAGAAATCACATACCCGTCTGCATAAATTAGCGTGAACTGGCAAAAATGCATTCTAAATGGATGCATAACACTTTATTTGGTTCAGTGTTCCTCTTCAGAGAATAACTGGGCCAAATATTATCCGATTTCTTTGATTCAACAATGTATGTGTGTTGGAACACATCATTTAATTCACTTGGCATCATCATTACACTCATAACATAATTGCATATTGAAATATCGAGATTCTTCAGTGTCCCACTATGACCATAATTTAAAGGACTGGCGGACCGATATCCTCTCTTCCTAGCAGGCAATAAAATTCGTTCCGGCCACGGCACAAGATGGCTGCTCGACTCAGTGGGCCAACCCACTTCCCTCGTCTGCCGGCAAGGTCAGGTTTGTTTACAATCGCAGTACAGCAGAGATACGCTAGGTGTGGTTCCTAAGTAATTGAGTCATTTAATTATATAACACCTATCTTTAAAGTGTATCGGGCACAACTGGCTCCTTATTAACATTCATAGCTGGGGATGGATCCTGTGATAGTCTTGTCGTTCTATGGTGAATACTAGTGGCTTTTGGACGCGCATCATAATGAGAACACAGGATTCTCACCAGCAGCTGTCACAATAAACATAATCAGGAAATCTGTGTTTCCTAAACGACGAATATGATCCTTACCTCTCAGGGTAGATCATTATACACATGCTCACGGAGTCTCGACGGACGTCATTCGTGGCCATAATTCATGCAAGCGATGGATACAGACAGGCTCTGTCCAATTCGCTGCGAATAATAAAGTATGCTCAACAGCGATACCAACTCGTAGATTAGCCAACTTCTCACCCAACGCGCAAGCTATATTAGTTTGGTCCCCGCAATATATTTACGTAAATCACTGGATTCTACGTTACTCTGCACGCTTACATGCGGCTCAAACAATACTTCACATAGATGACTCAATTATTAAGGCACCCGCGTTCTCTCCGTAATAAAACTTAAGCCAAAGCTTCAAATAGCTCCTAACAACAAGATATAAATTTACTGGCTTACTTTACTTTGATGGTCCTCAAATATAATCCTAAGGATTGACCATATCAAATATTCATTCCACATTTTACTGACACTGAAAAACTCTCGTATTTCGCTATATTCCACGTTACATTCTTACTGTTTACCAAAATACAGTATCTTTATATTAGACATGACACACTTTCAACATTATTTAGGCCAAAAATGCCTATTACTTTACTGTTGCCGACCCCAGATTATTATTATTATTATTATTCATTTAACGTTACCGTTACATCCATCACTATTTTCGGCCTGAATGGCCCTAAACAAATCACCTTCCAAGCCATATTCTATTCAAAACGAGTGGTGAAAACTCGTTCAATAAGTGACTGTTACATCTTAGTCTCAAAGTGATAAATCGTTATATGGTGAACTATTTAGTAATAATAAGATTGTAAATTGGTACTCACTTTTTAATTTTCGCTGGATAGTACCAGCACCTTAGCTTCAGGCCTACCATGACGCTTGATTTAAGCCATCATGTTATATTTTTCACAACACTTAATTTCACACATTTCCCACATGATAAACATACTCTTATCAGTGGCCTCTTTCACTTTTACACAATGCATATTAATCACTATACACATGAACACTTTTAAATCACTATTACACAATTTATGTACACTTATTCACTACTTCACAGGTTGAACCTTAATTGGACTCCTCCTACGCCTGATCTCAGAGATGCGATGCAATTACGCCAAACGCTGGTCTCCGTGAAAGTTTAACTGCGTTTACGGATGTTCGATCCTCGTCACCTGCAATATCGTTCAGCTCACTGTCAAGATTAAGTGGCGATGCTTCCCAAGCTCCCATAATTGTAGTGATCCTGATGATAATGTCATATACAACTCTGACAATACCTCCTGGTATGTGTAATGTTCAAAAACATTATAAGTTACTCTTTCGCTGTAGCGAATTTATATTTGCGTCAGATAATAGACAAATATCTGTATTAATTTTACTTCGACGCACTTCATGATTATTTATGAAGCTGTATGACTTTCTTCTATTGTTCTTCAACGGCAGGGCGTTGATACTTTAACATTTCGCGCGCTTACTGGCAGCGTATTAGTTACGTGTATACTGGAGAACAGACTGAAGACAACTCTAGACGAACTGGCTTGGTCTGCACTGCTCCCTCCATATAAAGGTTTCTCGTAAAAACTAGTCCACCGGACATGTGGCTGCGACTCCTTCCTTGAAATAATACCTTTTCAGCCGAAATGACATATACACCTTGTTTATTTAAGTGTGGAGGTTTCATAAACGTTCGCGTGCCGGCGATCGCTTCGGCCAATTAATTACAATTAATTGCCTTAGTTCAGCGCGTCAGGACGCCACCATGGTGATTCCCCCTTGGCTGGTCTCCATATCACTCCTCTCGAGCGTAGGCTCGGTGGTAACGCGTTCATTTAGAGATACAGGCTTTAATTTAGGTGTAAAATCATTCCTAAATTATCTCTCTTAAAATATATTCACCTGGGTGTACATTTCACTCCATTTCAATACTCCACTTGGCGGTAATTAATTAATTTCCGTGGGCAGTCATCCCTACCCTAGGTTCCATCGTTGTCAAGCGGTGAATACCCGAGTCATTAATTTTAAGCTGTCTCCTCGCTCCAGACGAAAGTAGGTCCCTTGGCGTCTACGATCTCCACCCATTTTCCAACTGCAATTAGTAAAACGTCAAACTGGCCTCCTTTCGTTCTTGTATGCTTCGAATACGTATATTTGCTTGCATTTGCTTACAATTCTTCACCTTAAAACTGCTATGATATTCACATACAGGCCGTGAAACCATGCTACATTATCATATGTCATTATTTAACACATTGCTCTTCAGGTTCCCTAAAACTGTTCCCCCTCAGATCAATGGTTCGATTCTAGTTAGAATCATGTGCCTGGTCTTCTCAGATAGGACCTGAGTTCGATGCCAATCTGCCGTGACCAATTGGGCACACTACATGTCTGCCAATTTTGGAATAGCACCCATGCATACCTTGCAAGATATCCAACATGGAGCTCAAATTTCTAGTGCGTTTTTTCAGCAGTTGGTAGCACTGACATCATTTTCAAATATGGACGTGAGATATTCCGGTGCACATCTTTACTCATACTAAATTTGGTTTTGATTGCTGCAGCCGTTTAGGAGTTGATAGGGGGGGGGGTCACACACACAGACAGACAGACAGACAGACACACAGACAGACAGACAGACATACACACACACACATTTTCCCGGATCGATCTCATAAGTCTACTTTTTCCTCATTTTTGCAAAATGTGAAAAGTAGGCTAAAAATGAGATGGTGTGTGTCTGTCTGTCTGTCTGTCTGTCTGTGTGTTACTCAATAACTCAAGAACCACTGGTCCGATTTAAATAAAATTTTGCATGGAAGTAGCTGATTTACCAGGTTTACATATAGGATACTTTTGATTTCGAAATTTTGCACTATTAAAAATGGCGACCATTTTAGTGACGTCATTAGACCCTTTGGTTTCAAAATTTCATAATTCCATGTCAAATAAAAAGAGAATGGTAGGAAATAGCAAACTTTTGTTGGGAGATACGGGCATTGAATTTTAATTTCCTATCCGAAGGGTCCTTATCACTTTTCGTGTATCTCCAACAGTTAGCGAGTAAAACCGACATTTGCCACGTCACTATACCCTTTGGTTTCAAAATTTCATATTTCCTTTTCAAATAAAAAGAGAACGCTAAGAAATAGCAAACTTTTGATGGTATACATGAGCTTTAACATTTAATTTTCTATCCGAAAGGTCCTTATCACTTTTCGTATATCTCCAACGGTTAGCGAGTAAAACCAAAATCTGTGCAATAAAACACGGTCAACACCGAGCGGTGCAGTGTATCTCTCAATATATAAAAATGAAAATTTGTGTGTTTTTCTCTGAATTTCTACGGAAATTTGAGTTGTTTACAAGTTTCAGACTGCTTTATGATGGATGCGAGCGAAAATAATTTTTTTGTCTGTCTGTTCGTTTTTTTGTTTGTCTGTGGACAAATTTGTTCCCTTATAACTCGAGAACGGCTGGGTATATCAACGTAAAATTTGGTACAGATATCCATCAGAGGCACGACACTAGTCATTGATGTAACTCTTCTCCGTACCTCTCATAAAAGGGGGCCTACCCCCTTAAAATACATGCTGAAATAGGCGTAGAAGGACGAGACAAAACTCATTTTCAGCCCCTCAATGTGAGAGACAAAACTCGGGTCCCAGAAAACCACATTTCAGGACCGAAGACTAACTCTTTTTGAGATATTCCTAGAAAACTAATTTAATTTAATAAAAATTCCTCTCGGCACGCCGGAAGGCGGAGGTAGATTTCACCGGGCAGACTAGAGGATAGGCTAAAATAGGCGAAATATGCAGGTTTTCGTAGGAGGATCAGACCTCATTTATTGCGAGAATGTATTTTACAATTGGAGGTTAATTAACCGTTTTTTCGTCTTTCTATGCATATTTTTAACATTTTATTGTCTTATGGGGATGGTAACTTTCTTGTCATATTTGGGGATCATTTTAATACTTTTGATCACAATGTCCTTATGCAAGGTTTGGAACTGATGTGTAACTATCTAACAGTCTGTTACTTCTTCGCACAAAATTTTATCTCCCGCAGAGATGTTGGTTGGTTCCTCAGTTTAGGGGCTGCGACAACGTGGTCATGTAACCCCGTGTACATTGGGTGTGTGTAGAGTCTGTCTGATAAACGGTGTTAATTGTGATGACTGTATTAGTCTCTAATTCAGTTAAGGTCTGCAGAAGGTCAATTTTAAGTAGTAGTACCTAATTTTGTACCAAATACTACCGTCAACGACACATACTGTGAACTTGGCTGCTAGATTCCACCGCAACCAGCAACTTGCAATGAACGTTGGAACTTCCCCTCCGAAGGAAAGCATGCTGAGGGATTTTTAGCGCTCTTAGAAAATCCGACGACTTTGGCCGGTTTTGAACCAGCGACCTTGGGCATAGAAGTTCAGCATGCTACCAGTTAGCCGCTTCCCACATAGTCAGATGGAACAAGAAGTTCCGTGCGGAACTAAAGAGCGTAAATTAAGATTCATGCCAATGATTAATCTACAGTATATGAACCTATGTAGAATAATGACGAAATTAAGTTGGTAATATCGGAATGTCTTAATTAGTATACAGTTCGAAATACTGTATACTAGGCATAATGTAGCCTAATACAGCAATACAGTTGGCGGCCCTGGTGACTGAATATATTCTTGATTCCATCTCTTAAGGTACAGAATACAAAAGTGGTTGAAGTGCAAAGGATGTTACATGGAGTTATACATTGGATTTATCAGCACACGTAAAAGCACGTTGGCAACAATGTCATGCGTATGCTGGTCAGAAATAATCGGAAATATTATGATATATGTTTGTGCCAATTTTGGATGAAATCCATTTTTTAGTATAGAAGGTATATGTATTTTAAAATTGGAGCTATCATCAGGCATAGAATCATGTTGGCATCACTGACTTATATTAATTACTCCAAATTAATCTAGAATGTCAGGTGCTATACGTATGCAAAGTATAGACCTGTTGGCTTGCATACTTTCTGATATATTGATATTAGGGTAAAAAATATAGACACCATTTATTAACAGTTGGCAGCCCTAATTGCTCATAAGAATACTTATAGTCATATCTGTTATATTATACATAGCACATACGAAATTTGGTTGAAATCCAACTGACAGTATAGAAGTTACATGTATTTAAAAATTGGTCCTATCAGCAGGCTTAGAATCATGTTGGTAGAACTGACGTATATAAGATACTCCAAATTAATGTAAAATGTCAGGTACTATACGCGTGCATAGTTTAAAGCTGTCGACTTGCATACTTTCTGATATATTGGTATTTGGATAAAAAGTAGAGAGAACAATTATTAACAGTTAGCAGCCCTGGTGGCTCTTAATAATACACTCAGTCATACCTGCTTATGTGCTTATATTACGTACATAGTTTGGTTGAAATCCAATTGAAAGTGTAGAAGTAATGTGCATTTAAAAATTGGACCTATCAGAAGGCTTAAAATTAGTTTGGCAACACTGTCAAGTATGGCCTCCTGGAAATTAAACTGAAATAGTATTATCTACATGTGTGCCAATTTTGGAATTGCTCCCATGTATGCCTTCCATGATATCCAACATGGAGCTCAAATTTCTAATGCGTTTTTTTTAGAAGTTGGTAGCACTGACATCTTTTTCAAATATGGGCTTGAGATATTCCGGTATTCATCTTTACTCATACTAAATTAGGTTTCGATTGCTGCAGCCGTTTAGGAGTTGATAAGGGGGGGGGACACACACACACACACACAGCCAGCCAGACAGAAGGACAGACAGACAGACAGACACATTTTCCCGGATCGATCTCATAAGTCTACTTTTTCCTCATTTTTGCAAAGTGTGAAAAGTAGGCTAAAAATGAATGTGATCTCGTCAATGGCGTTGTCTTGGCAACCTCTGATAGCTCATCACTGATCAATTTAGAAGTGTTGTCATGGTAACCTCTGATGGCACTAGGCATTTTCTTTAATTCCGAAATGGTTTTTCTCATCCCTTGGCGTAATGGTGGGTCATATCAAAATTTCTTTCAGACAAAAGTTTTAGGTAATTATTAGGGGAATATTTTCCATTTTGTACGGTTTTGATATTGTGCCTAATAAGAGAGATATGATTAATGTTTCCCGAAAAACCCACTTTTTTCCACCCCTTTGGTCAATGGTTGGTGCTATCAAAAAACTTATTTGACATAAATGTTTGGCACTTATCCGACACATATTACGAACTTTGAATGGATTCGATATTTCATGTATTAAGAGAGTTATAGCGATATTTCACTTTTTCGAAAAAAGCCCCCCATTTTCACCCCCTTTGACCGATTTTGCCCATTAATGAACTCGACCGAGAATTTAATGGGATACTTATTATGTAAAAAATTCAAAGTAATTGGGGCAAAATTACGGCAGTTATCGTGTCCACAAGAAACTGATCTACATATATACATACATAAATTATATATAAACTTTTGAACTGACGGTGGTTTTGCGGTCTGGGGGATGTGAAACGCGAAGATATGTCGAAATTTTCCGGAAGTCGAAACATGGGACCCATTGCAATAGTTAGCTTTCTAATGAAATCTACCTAAAACTAATGAACGAATGCAAGCCAATAACCATGCCAACGGATTATCAGGGGTCCATCTATTGCTGTAAGACGCAATGCAATTCCATTAATTAGGTAGATTTCTTTAGAAAGCTAACTATTGCAATGGGTCCCATGTTTCTACTTCCGGAAAATTTCGACATATCTTCGCGTTTCACATCCCCCAGACCCCAAAACCACCGTCAGTTCAAAAGTTTATACATAATTTATGTATGTATATATGTATATCAGTTTCTTGTGGACACGATAACTGCCGTAATTTTGCACCAATCACTTTGAATTTTTTACATAATATGTATCCCTATAAAATCTCGGTCGAGTTCGTTAATGGGCAAAATCGGTCGAAGGGGGTGAAAATGGGGGGCTTTTTTCGAAAAATTGAAATTTCGCTATGACTCTCTTAATACGCGAAATATCGATTCCATTCAAAGTTCATAATATGTGTCGGATAAGTGCCAACAATTTATGTCAAATAATTTTTTTGATAGCACCAACCATTGACCAAAGGGGTGGAAGAAAGTGGGTTTTTCGGGAAACATTAATCATATCTCTCTTAATAGGCACAATATCAAAACCGTACCAAATGGACAATATTCCCCTAATAATTACCTAAAACTTTTGTCTGAAAGAATTTTTGATATGACCCACCATTACGCCAAGGGATGAGAAAAATGATTTCGGAATTATAAGAAAATGCCAAGAGCTATCAGAGGTTGCCATGGCAACACTACTAAATTGATGAGGGATGAGCCGTTGCCATGACAACGCACTTGCACGAGATCAGATTCAGTATTTCCATCTGACTAAGCCGGCCCCGTGGTGTTGGGGTAGCGCGCCTGCCTCTCACCCGGAGTCCCCGGGTTCGATCCCCGGCTCCGTCAGGGATTTTAAAACTGACGTGAGGGTTGGAACGGGGTGCACTCAGCCTCGTGAGGACAATTGAGTAGCTGTCTGACAGTGAGACAGCACCCCGATCACGAATACCAATATTAACGGCCGAGGGGACCCGACGCGCTGATCACTCGTCACCCCAATATCTGCAGGCCAAATGGCTGGGCAGCGGTCTCTTGGTCGGCCTTAGCCCGTCATGGGCTGGTTGGTGCCAGGGGTTGACTTTGACATCTGACTAAGTGGGAAGCGGGTTCGGTGACGTAACTGGTAGCATGCAGAATGTCTATGCCCAAGGTCGCGGTTTCAAAGCCGGCCGAAGTTGTCGGATTTTCTAAGAGCGCTAAAAATCCCTCAGTATGCTTTCCTTTGGAGGGGAAGTTCCAACGTTCGTTACGAGTTGCTGGTTGGGGTGGCATCTAGTAGCCAAGTCCACAGCTAGGTGTCATTGACGGTAGTACCTGGTAGCAACATTAGGAACTACTGCTTGAAATTGACCGTCTGCAGTCCTTACCTGAATTACAGACTAATACATCCATTACAATTCACACCGTTTATCAGACAGATTCTACACTCACCCAAAGTACACGGGGTTAGATGACCACGTTGTCGCAGCCCCTAAACTGAGGAACCAACCAGAGGTAGATTTCATTAGAAAGCTAACTATTGCAATGGGTAGGCTACCATGTTTCGACTTCCGGAAAATTTCCACATATCTTCGCGTTTCACATCCCCCAGACCCCAGAACCACCGTCAGTTCAAAAGTATATATATATCAGTTTCTTGTGGACACGATAACTGCCGTAATTTTTCACCAATCACTTTTTACCGAATATGTATACCTATAAAATCTCGGTCGAGTTCGTTACTGGGCTAAACCGGTAGAAGGGGGTGAAAATGGGGGGGGGCTTTTTTCGAAAAAGTGAAATATTGCTATAACTCTCTCAATATATGAAATATCGAATCCGTTCAACGTTCATACTATGTGTCGGATAAAGCCCAAAAATTTATGTTTTAAGAGTTTTTTTATATCACCAACCATTGACCAAAGGGGTGGGAAAAGTGGGGTTTTCGGGAAACATTAATCATATCTCTCTTAATAGGCACAATATCAAAACCGTACGAAATGGACAATATTCCCCTAATAATTACCTAAAGCTTTTGTCTGAAAGAATTTTTGATATGACCCACCATTATGCCAAGGGATGAGAAAAATGATTTCGGAATTATAAGAAAATGCCAAGAGCTATCAGAGGTTGCCATGGCAACACTACTAAATTGATGAGGGATGAGCCATCAGACGTTGCCATGACAACGCACTTGCACGAGATCAGATTCAGTATTTTCATCTAAGTGGGAAGCGGCTTCGGTGACGTAACTAGTAGCATGCAGAATGTCTATGCCCAAGGTCGCGGTTTCAAAGCCAGCCGAAGTCGTCGGATTTTCTAAGAGAGCCAAAATCCCTCAGTATGCTTTCCTTTGGAGGGGAAGTTCCAACGTTCGTTGCGAGTTGCTGGTTAGGGTGGCATCTAGTAGCCAAGTTCACAGCTAGGTGTCGTTGACGGTAGTACCTGGTAGCAACATTAGGAACTACTGCTTGAAATTGACCGTCTGCAGTCCTTACCTGAATTAAGACTACTACAGCCATTACAATTCACACCGTTTATCAGACAGATTCTACACTCACCCAAAGTACACGGTATTAGATGACCGCGTTGTCGCAGCCCCTAAACTGAGGAACCAACCAGAGGTAGATTTCATTAGAAAGCTAACTATTGCAATGGGTACCATGTTTCGACTTACGGAAAATTTCGACATATCTTCGCGTTTCACATCCCCCAGAAACCAAAACCACCGTCAGTTCAAAAGTTTATATATAATTTATGTATGTATATGTGTATATATATATATATATATATATATATATATGCATATCAGTTTCTTGTGGACACGATAACTGCCGTAATTTTGCACCAATCACTTTGAATATTTTACCGAATATGTATACCTATAAAATCTCGGTCGAGTTCGTTAATGGGCTAAATCGGTCGAAGGGGGTCGAAATGGGGGGCTTTTTTCGAAAAAGTGAAATATTGCTATAACTCTCTTAATATGTGAAATATCGAATCCGTTCAACGTTCATACTATGTGTCGGATAAAGCCCAAAAATTTATGTTTGAAGAGCTTTTTTTATAGCACCAACCATTGACCAAAGGGGTGGGAAAAAGTGGGTTTTTCGGGAAACATTAATCATATCTCTCTTAATAGGCACAATCTCAAAACCGTACAAAATGGACAATATTCCCCTAATAATTACCTAAAATTTTGTCTTAAAGAATTTTTGTATGACCCACCATTATGCCAAGGGATGAGAAAAATGATTTCGGAATTATAAGACAAGTAGTTCCGTGAAGAACTATACAGCCTATTTTCTTATATCCTGCTCATGTTAATTGTCTCTATCAACATACAAAATTTCCGTTTATTTGCTGTAACAGATTCGTAGATATTGAGAACCGTCTAAATATTTCATATGGTCGCCAGGATGGATTTTTATTTTTGTACTATTACGTTAAGATTATTGTGTACGTGTGGTGTTCAAACTTCAATCGCATGATTAGAACACAAGAAGTAAAAACGAGATTTTAAAAGTACGCACACCAGCCATCTTGTGATTATGCAAACAATTGAAATAAATTGCATGCCAGTGGATCAACATTTGTATAAGCAATTATTCGTGCAACGTTTCACGGCACTCGGATAGTTAATTCGCGAGAAACGTCCATTTAAATATTTATACTTCGCGTCGCCGCCATGTTGTATTTGTGCTCACCAGGTTACTGAAAGTCTTATAGGTGAACATATGTTCATAGTCTCTATGAACATTAAAAAAAAACAGTTTGGATGCTGTAAAAGATTCATAGATATTGAGAACCGTCTAAATATTTCGGAAGCTCGCCATTTAGGATTGTTATATGTTATATGCCATAGAGTTATGTACCATTCCAGGACCATTATTGCCTAGCTTCATTATTCAAACTTTCACTTCGATCGCATGATTACGACACAAGAATAAAAACTTAATTTTAAAATTTCGCACAGCCGCCATCTTGAGGTTGTGTAAACAACTGAATTAAATTAGATGGCAGTGCATTACTATCTGCAAAATCATTTACTGTACCACATTTCACTGCGCTCAGAGAGTTAAATCACGAGAAAAGTCTATTAAAATATTTCAAATTCGCATGGTCGCCATGCTCGTTTTGTACTTTACAGGTTTATGAAATATACATAGGTAAACTTGTATCAGTACCCTTTATCACCGTACAAAATTGCATGATGATATCTGTAATAGTTTCGGAGATATAGAATGTCAGTGAAATATTTCGCACAGCCGCCATTTTGAGGTTATGGAAACAATTGAACTAAATTAGACTCCAATGCATTACAATGTGTATAAACATTTGCTGTACCAAGTTTCATTACGTTTGGATAGTTAAATCGCGAGAAATGTCTATTTAAAAGTCTCAATTCGCTTGACCGCCATGTTGGTTTTGTAGTCACCAGGTTTTTGAAAGTCTCATAGGTGAAATTCTAGTAGTGCCTTTTATCACCGTACACAATTTCAGAGCGATATCGGTAATAGTTTAGGAGATATTGAATGCTAGTGAAATATTTCGCACAGCCGCCATGTTGGATTGGTAAGACGTAACAAAATTTGAAGGGCACGGTCGAAGTCGCCGGGAATAGTGCTATGAACTTACCGAGTTTTATTGAAATCGCTCCAGCCGTTTAGATTTTATTAGGGGGGGGCACACACACACACCTCACACACACACACACACACACACACACACACACACACACACACACGGACAAAAGGTGATCTCATAAGCCTATTTTTTCAAAATTGAAAATAGGCTAAAAATGCCAAGAGCTATCAGTGCTTGCCATGGCAACTCTACTAAATTGATGAGGGATGAGCCATCAGACGTTGCCAAGATAACGCACTTGCACGAGATCATATTCAGAATTCCATCTGACTAAGTGTGAAGCGGCTTCGGTGACGTAACTGGTAGCAAGCATGCTGAATGTCTATGCCCAAGGTCGCGAGTTCAAAGCCGGCCGAAGTCGTCGGATTTTCTAAGAGCGCTAAAAATCCCTCAGTATGCTTTCCTTTGGAGGGGAAATTCCAATGTTCGTTGCGAGTTGATGGCTGCGGTGGCATCTAGTAGCCAAGTTCACAGGTAGGTGTCGTTGACGGTAGTACCTGGTAGCAACATTAGGAACTACTGCTTGAAATTGACCGTCTGCAGTCCTTACCTGAATTACAGACTAATACAGCCATCCCTAAGTACACGGGGTCACATGACCGCGTTGTCGCAGCCCCTAAACTGAGGAACCAACCAAAATCTCTGCGGGAGATATAATTTTGCGTGAAGAAGTAACAGACCGTTACATAGTTACACATCAGTGTCGAAACCTAGCATAAGGATAGTGTGACCACAAGTATAAAAATGGACCCCAAATGACAAGAAGGTTACCGTTCCCATAAGACAATAAAATGTTTAAAATAAGCATAAAATGACGAAAAACAAAGTTAATTAAGCTCCAATTATAAAATACCTTCTCGCAATAAATGAGGTCTGATCCTTCTACGAAAACCTGCATATTCTGCCTATTTTCGCCTATCCCCAAGTTTGTCCGGTGAAATCTACCTCCGCCTTCCGGCGTGCCGAGAGGACTTTTTTTTTTAAGTTTGCTAACGGCTAGAAGGTTATCACGGAACCAAATTAAGCCGTAAAATTCATCAATACGTATAATGCGCTTAAGGGGATCAAGGGGTACTCAAGAATTTTCTCACGCGATTTACACCTGCGGGTGTGGTACGGTAGGTCTATTATATTCCTATCCCCATAGTATTCATTCATTCATTCATTCATTTCGTATAGGCCATCTATGGACCGCGTCATTCCAACGGTCTCCTATTGGCTTTGATATTTGCCCTGTACGCCCGCATTCGTTCTCGGTGAACTTCCTTCCGTTCCTGGGTCCAGCTCTTTCCCGTTTTCAGCTTCGGTTTTTCTTGGAAACCTTTACAAGCTTGAAGTTTCCCTTTGAGTGTGACGCACTCCTGAATGTCTGTTGGTGTAATCCCCACTTCTTTCAGATCTTTATCCAGTTCAATGAACCAGGCCCATTTTATTTTCCTCTCCTGAAAGTAAGTTATGTTGCGGTTGGTCAGTCTCGCTGGGCTCATTCGTTTCACATGCCCAACAAATGGTAACCTTCTCTTCCGGATGACGTTGCTTATCTTCTCCACATGAGTATATAGGTCATGGTTATGCCGTCTTCTTTATTCCCCATTGTCTTTGATGGAACCCAATATCTTTCTCAAAATATTTCTTTCTTTGGCCTCCAGTTTCTCGACCAAGCCTTTTTTGTTCATTGTGAGGCATTCAGAAGCATGCAAGACCTCCGGACAGATGACACTGCAGTAATGTTTTAGTTTTGCGTTGAAGGATATTGACCTTTTCTTATAGATGTCCTTAGTTAAATGGTAGGCCATTTCCATTTTGCTCAAGCGCGATGTGAATGCTTCTTTCTCTGATAATATCCCTTCCCTGACCCGTCCTGAAAAGAAAAGTACATGGCCATTGGCTGAATAAAAAATAATAAAAAATAGGTGTTATAATTTCTCCCTATATTATATTATTATTAGTATTATATTATGGCGTACAACGACGGGACAAAGCCCCTCGGTGCCAGCAACAAAACTCGGGGGCCCTAAAGGGTCCTCGAAAACTACATTATAAGGCTCTAAATCCAACAGTTTCTGAAATATTCCCAGAAAACTAATTTAATTTAATTTAACAAACTAATGAAGGAATACAAATCGGTAACCATGAGAACATTATCTCAAGGGGTGGCATACAACTTTCCATCTATTTCTGTAAGAAGCAATGACACTCCATTTATTACATTTCTGTAAAATTTGCAAATGGCTATAAGGTTATCACGGAACTAACGTAGACCGTATAATTCATCAATGCAATTAAGTGGGTGAAGGGGTAACCTAGAATTTTTTCATGCAATTTTCACGTTCGACGTATAGTACAGAAGGTCTATTATTATCTCCAAACAGCAACATAATTTTCAAAAATTCCTGAATTGAACTAGCATTTTTTTGCGGCTTTTAGGAATTTGGGCAATTTGAGTCTAGAGAACCTGAATTTTCATGCACCACAAGCCTTTATAATTTATGAAAGGGGTCTTCCTGTGTATGGGCACCTAGCACAACGTAGAGGGTCAGTTTTTATGTGACGTGTATTGCGTTTCGTCTACAAGACTTTCAATTGTATTTCACGTCAGGAAGTACACGTTAGGTGAATTTAGTCTGAGAGCACATTTTAACTATTTTTTTTGTCGACATTTGGGTTCATCATAAGGATGATTTTATTTGATACTGTGTGGTAGATATACCCATATTTGGATGTATGTCTACCCCTTATTATTCCCGTTTTTCCAACGGGGTCGGGGATGAGATGCGATGGAAGTCAGTGTGGCGGTGGTTTTTACGGCCGGATGCCCTTCCTGACGCCAACCTCATGAGAGGAGTTAATGAGAGATGAAATGAATGATGGTGAATGAAACTGGGCAAGGATGTGGAAGGAAGCGGCGGTGGCCTTTCAGAAGGTACTGTCCCAGCATTTGCCTGGTGTTGAAAATGGGAAACCACGGAAAACCATTTCAAGGACAGCCGACGGTGGGGCTCGAACCCACGCGTCTACCGAGTCAGCAGAGAGCTTGGTCCCATGACCAAACGCTGCGCTTTAGCCAGCTGAGCCACTACTGTCGGTATATACCCATATTTGGATATCTGGGTAATATGTTGTAGACAATAGAATTGTCTGTCTGTCTTTCTGTGTATCTTTATGTATGCCTATACCTCGTGTTCGGATGCTTGGTGCATCTTAAAATTAGGTATGGTAACCATGAGAGTCAACACACCCAATCATTTATAAAACTCTTCACCGTACTTTTCATACAGTAGAAGGGTGGATATAGAGAAAAACTTCTCAATATATGCTAAAATATGCGAAATATAAAAATTATCCTACAAGGACGACCAAAGCATATGTTGCGCTTCTCAATGTGAGACAGAAAATTCGGGAATCTATAAAGGGTCTCCGAAAACTACATTTTAAGGGCCTTAAATTAACAGTGTGTGTGATATTCCCAGTAAACCTTCGTTCTGATAAACTTGATGGAATGACAAACCACTAACCATTGCACAGTCGCTCAATTGATAATGTCTGGTGTTAACTACGAACACCGTTCGAAGAACGGGTACTTCTGCTAGTATATACATGAATTATATATAAACTTTTGAACTGACGGTGGTTTTGGGGTCTGGGGGATGTGAAACGCGAAGATTTGTCGAAATTTACCGGAATTCGAAACATGGTACCCATTGCAATAGTTAGCTTTCTAATGAAATCTACCTAATGAACCCCAAATATGACAAGAAAGTTACCATCCCCATAAGACAATAAAATGTTAAAAATTTGCATAGAAAGACGAAAAAGGTTAATTAACCTCCAATTGTAAAATACAATCTCGCAATAAATGAGGTCTGATCCACCTACGAATACCTGCATATTTCGCCTATTTTAGCCTATCCTCTAGTCTGCCCGGTGAAATCTACCTCCGCCTTCCGGCGTGCCGAGAGGAATTTTTATTTCTTGTGTCGTAACCATGCGATCGAAGTGAAAGTTTGACTAATGAACCTACGCAACAATTTTCATTTAATGGTAGATAACTCTATGGCCTACACATATAACAATCCAACATGGCGGCCATCCGAAATATTTAGACGGTTCTCAATAGCTACGAATCTAATACAACAATCAAACTGACATTTTGTGTGTTGATAGAGGTAATTTACATAAGTAAGATATATGAAAATAGGCTTTAATTCTTCAGGGAACTACTTGTTAATTTATTTGGCATGCAGCCCTTGGTCTTCAATTCATCAAATCGAGTTGGCCCCTTGAAAAATTGAGTTTTTCACACCTGTCTTACATGTTAAACAGCCTCTCGAGCATTGCCCGCCAAACAGTGGATATTATACAATTTTTAAATGATTTAATATAAGCATTACGTAAATATTATTAATATTGACACTAATACATTTCTGTATTTAATTATCCAATGAATTCTGTTCATGTTATTGAGGATAATTATTATAAAATGTGTTCGCTGTTCCTTTTTTTTTTTTGGCTAATAAAAGATATATATTTGTTCATGAGTATTTTTTATGAATCCCATGGACAAATAATATTGAAATGTCTAGTATTAAAACAATAATAACATTTAGCACATCCCTCGTGACATTAGCGTACAAACCTTTAGGGTGTACTTATTTGTCGTTTAAATTGAAATAAATGCTATACGAGGAGAAAAATTCTCTCTCTCTCTCATTATCTCTCTCACTCTAGCACTTTTTCTCTCTCACACACACGCTCATGGTCTATCTCTTTCTCTTCATTTTTTTTTATTATGATTCGTGTTCACCAATATGGAGTGGCTAATATAACAACGCTTCGCTATGTGATTTTAAAGTTAGCAATTCTTTTCGTCTGTCTCTCTCCCTCTCTTTTATTTTTAATCTATCCTTCCTCTCATTCTATCTCTCCCTCACACAACACTATCCCACTCTATCTGAAATTCCCACTGCAGTCGTATTTCAGCATTCCAACACACACAGAGAGGACCCAGGCTATTCCCTATAAACACACATACATACAGAGAGCCACCCCTGTACTACTATTTTAAAAGAGTGAGCCTGCTGGGGGGTGGTTCAGTGGTGGTGGTAGTAGTGGGTTATGGAATTAATTGCTTGAATTAATGTCATTCGTTATACATTTTTCACATGGGAGCTTCAGCCCACAATTCTGGATCAATTCATACAAAAATGTGGGACTAATCAATTTTATACGCACACATATACAAAGAAGTACTGGGGTTGGATAGGGGTGTGAGGTGAGGGGGTGGGGACTGGTTTTATGTCACGTTCGTGGTTAGGTGAGTGTTATTTGTCATTTTAAAAAAATATCATTATTATTCGTTTGTATTCGTTTTGTAATAAAATAATTTGAGTTACTGTGTTATAATAACGTCCTTAGTTGCGTCATTGATCTACCTCGGTGGGTAAGTGATAGCTATAGACATTAGAAGTTTGCGAATGCATAGTTGATGAATTTTTGTCTAAAAAGCTATTTGTTTATTTATTTATTTATTTATTTATTTACTTACTTATTTATTTATTTATTTATTTATTTAATATTTCTTCTTCTTCTCTCGATTTTGGCCTACTGTGGACTGCGTTGAACACTCTGCCGACTTGCCAATATCTTCTTCTCCTCCCAAAATTTCTTCATACGTTCACTGAGTCTCCTCCTTCTTTCTTCAGACCAGATGACCTTGGTTTTTGAGCTAGGTTTTTCCTGAAACCCTTTAAATTTATCTATCTTTCTTCGAAACAATGATTTGCTGAGAATATCTTCTTGAGTGATTCCAACTTCTTTGAGATCTGCTCGTGTTTCCTCAACCCATTTGCTTATATAAGTGAATATCCTATCGATCATTCGTGTGAGGTGGCCATAAAATGTAATCCTTTTCTTACGCATCGTGTCCGTAAGTTTCTCTGTCTGGTTGTACACGTCACTATTCCTCCGTCTCCTCCATAAGCCATCTGCTCTCTGTACTGGCCCCTGAAGATTCTTCGTTCTTTCTTTTCTAACTCCTCTGGTTCTCCTTTTGTTGTTTAAAATAAGGCATTCAGAACTATAAAAAGCTTCTGGATTAATCACAGCGGCATAATGTCGTAACTTTACTCTGAAGGATATGGCTTTCTTGTTTTACCTATTCTGTGTTAATCGATATGTAGTTTCCATCTTACGAGCTCTGGTCTTATTATTTATTTATTTATTTATTTATTTATTTATTTATTTATTTATTTATTTATTTATTTTAGCCTATTTTCAATTTTGAAAAAATAGGCTTATGAGATCACCTTTTGTCCGTGTGTGTGTGCGTGTGTGTGTGAGGTGTGTGTGTGTGTGTCCCTAATAAATTCTAAACGGCTGGAGCGATTTCAATGAAACTCGGTAACTTCATAGCACTATTCCGGGCGACCCCGACCGTGCCATTTAAATTTTGTTACGTCTCACCAATCCAACATGGCGGCTGTGGGAAATATTTCACCAGCATTCTATATCTCCGAAACTATTCCCGATATCACCCTGGAATTTATTACGGTGATAAAGGGAAATACTAGATGTTCACTTATGTGACTTTTGAAAAACTGGTAACTACAAAACCAACATGGAGGCCACGTGAATTTGTGACTTTTAATAGACGTTTCTCGCGATTTAACCAACCAAACGCAATAAAGCTTGGCACAGTGTATATCCATACACATTGTAAGGCACCCATATCTAACTTCGTTCAATTGTTTACATAACCACAAGATGGCGGATGTGCGAAATATTTCACCGGTATTCTATATCTCTGAAACTATTGGCGGTATCCCCCTGAAATTTTGTACGGAAATAAAGGGCACGACTGGAAGTTCATTTATAAGACTTTCAAAAACCGGTTAACTACAAAACGAGCATGGCGGCCAAGCGAATTTGAAAATTTTAAATAGACCTTTCTGGCGATTTAATGTTCCAACCGCAATGAAATCTGGTACAGGAAATGTTTATACACATTGTAATGCACTGGTATCTAATTTACAGTAGTTCAATTGTTTACATAACCTCAAGATGGCGGCTTAGTGAATTTTAAAAATAAGTTTTTATTTCTTGTGTCGTAATCATGCGATCGATGTGAAAGTTTGAATAATGAACCTACGCAATAATTTTCCTTTAAAGGTACATGACTCTATGGCTAATACATTTAACAATCCAACATGGCGACCATCCGAAATATTTAGACGGCTCTTAATATCTACGAATCTATTATAGCAATCAAACTGAATTTTTTAATGATCATAGGGGCTATGAACTTAAGTTCACCTATAGGACTTTAAATAACCTGGTGATCACACATCCAACATGGCACGACGCGAAGTATTAATATTCACATGGACGTTTCTCGCAATTTAACCATCCGAGTGCAGTGACACTTGGTACAGTAAATCCTTATACGAATGTTAATCCACTGGCATCTAATTAATTTCAATTGTTTCCATAACCACAAGATGGCAGCTGTGCGAAATTTTAAAATCTCGTTGTTACTTCTTGTGTTCTAATCATGCGATTGAAGTTTGAATGCTACACGTCAATCATCTTCATGTAACAGTACATAACTCTAGGACCTACATATATAAAATCCAACATGGCGACCATCCGAAATATTTATTCGGTTCTCAATATCTACGAATCTATTACAGCAAACTGAAATTTTGTATGTAGATAGAGGCAATTAACATAAGTAGGATATATGAAAATTGGCTTTATAATTCTTCACGGAACTACACACATCAAAAAAAGTTTTGCATCACCTCGGTTCCAAGAGTTCCGGAACCGTTAAATACAAAGGGAATAGAGATCAACACAAACAACATTTCAGCTCGTTTTATTGCTCATGAGACCCACACATTGCATGTTGTACCATCATACAGCTAGACTTTCAGCATTTGTGGTCCAGATTGCAGTACACACCACTACCTCTAATACCCAGTAGCACGTCCTCTTGCATTGATGCATGCCTGTATTCGCCGTGGCATACTATCCACAAGTTCATCAAGACACTGTTGGTCCAAATTGTCCCACTCCTCAACGACAATTCGGCGTAAATCTCTCAGAGTGGTTGGTGGGTCAAGACGTCCATAAACAGCCCTTTTCAACATATCCCATGCATGTTCGATAGGGTTCATGTCTGGCGAACATGCTGGCCACTGTAGTCGAGCGATGTCGTTATCTTGAAGGAACGCATTCACAAGATGTGCACGATGAGGTCGAGAATTGTCGTCCATGAAGACAAATGCCTCTCCAATATTCTGCCGATATGGTTGCACTATGGGTCGGAGGATGTCATTCAGGTATCGTAAAGCCGTTTCGGAGCCTTCCATGACCACCAGTGGCGTACGTCGGCCCCACATAATGCCACCCCAAAACATCAGGGAACCACCACCTTGCTGCACTCGCTGGACAGTGTGTCTAAGACGTTCAGCCTGACCAGGGTGCCTCCAAACACGTCTCCGACGATTGTCTGGTTGAAGGCATATGCGACACTCATCGGTGAAGAGAACGTGATGCCAATTCCGTGGGGTCCATTCAGCATGTTGTTGGGCCCATCTGTACCACGCTGCATGGTGTCGGGGTTGCAAAGCTGGACCTCGCCATGGACGTCGGGAGTGAAGTTGCGCATCATGCAGCCTATTGCGCACAGTTTGAGTTGAAACACGACGTCCTGTGGCTGAACGAAACGCATTATTCAACATGGTGGCATTGCTGTCAGGGTTCCTCCGAGCGGCAATCCGTAAGTAGCGGTCATCCACTACAGTAGTAGCCCTTGGGCGGCCTGAGCGAGGCCTGTCATCGACAGTTCCTGTATCTCTGTACCTCCTCCATGTCCGAACAACATCGCTTTGGTTCACTCTGAGACGCCTGGAAACTTCCCTTGTTGAGAGCCCTTCTTGACACAAAGTAACAATGCGGACGCGATCGAACTGCGGTATTGACCTTCTAGGCATGGTAGAACTACAGACAACATGAGCAGCGTACCTTCGTCCTGGTGGAATGACTGGAACTGATCGGCTGTCGTACCCCCTCCGTCTAATAGGCCCTGCTCATGCATGGTTGTTTACATCTTTGAGCAGTTTTAGTGACATCTATGAACAGTCAAAGGGACTGTATCTTGGATACAATATACACAGTCAACGTCTATATGCCGGAGATCTGGGAACCGAGGTGATGCAAAACTTTTTTTGATGTGTGTACTTGTTTAGTTCCATTTGGACAGACTATGGACCACGTGGTTCTTATCTCTGGCAGCTTTCATCTTAGCCCAGTATTCCTTCATTCAGGCACTGTGAATGTCCTTCCGCTCCAGAGTCCATTTCACACCTACTCCTGGACGCACTACTTTTGCTGTTAGTGACTGGAGAGAGTCTGTTGTTCTGACTAAAGTCCTGTATTTATTCCTGTCATCGATGTTACTGGGGTCAATATCCAATTGTCCAAGTTCTTTCCTGACTATTTTCGTCCACTTGGCGTTAGTTGCTTTGCCTCTAGAGACAGTGTTGAAAATTCTGTAGGTGAGCCTCTGATTATCCATTCTCACAATACGACCACAGATCAGCCTCCTCTCCCTCATAACTGTTGTAATGCTCTCAACTCGTTCATGCAGTTCATTGTCGTGCCTGATTACGTGCTTTCCTCTTCAATAGGGCCCATGATTTTTCTCAGAATCCTCTGGTCCTTCAGGTCCAATTTCCGGAGTTGTATTTTTCTGACCATATGTGTTACAGTACACAAGGGACATACGAAATTTGATTGAAATCCAATTTATAGTATAGATATCACATGCATTTAGAAATTGAACATACCAGCAGGTGTAGAATCATGTTGGTAACATTATCACGTATGTAATCCAGAAAATTAATATGAAATATTATTATTATTATTTGAGTGCCAATTTTGGAGTAGTTCTCATGTATACATTGTGAGATATCCATAATTGAGCTCAAATTTTAATTGTGATTTTTCAGCAGTTAGTAGCACTGACTTCATTTTTAAATATGGCCGTAATAAGTTATGTCCTGGTATAGATCTCAACTCGTATAAAATTTGGTTTCTATAATTGCAGTCATTTGGGAATTCACACGGGGTGGGGAACACACTGACAGAAGGACAGACAGACGGACATATAGACAGACAAAAGGACAGACAGACGCGCATCTGCCCGGGTAGGGTTGCCAGATTCCAAGAATGGAAAATGGAACACACGTGCCAAAAAATTGTTTTTTTTAATCAAGGTTGTTAAATGTTGTAATACATACGGTAATACACATATGGTCGCCTCCGTAGCGTAGCGGTCAGCATGGTTAGCTGCCGCCCCGGAGGTCCTGGGTTCGATTCCCGGCTCTGCCACGAAATTTGAAAAGTGGTACGAGGACTGGAACGGGGTCTACTCAGCCTCGGGTGGCCCAAATGAGTAGAGGGGGTTCGATTCCCCTTCAGCCATCCTCGAAGTGGTTTTCCGTGGTTTCCCACTTCGTCTTCGGGCAAATCCCGGGATGGTACCTTCTTCAAGGCCACGGCCGCCTCCTTCCCTCTTCCTTGTCTATCCATCCTAACCATCCCTTACCTTCCCTCATGAGGCCCCTGTTCGTTTTGCAGGTGAGGCCACCTGGGCGAGGTGCCTATCCCACCTCCCCAGGTATATCCCTTCCGATTCGATGTTCCCAGCTCTAGGACACTGCCCGTAGAGGTGGTAGTGGTGAGTTCCCTCGCTGAGTCCGTGAGTTCCACCAACCTGGAGGATAAACGACAAAAAATAAATAAAAAATACACATATGTATTAAATAAGCATTACATAATCAAATACACAAAATTAAAAATAGATATTGCTGACATATCATATAGGCCTATGAAACCAGCAACTTACAAATGCTTTTCATTTAAACGACCCTTTGCAAGGATTTTTTATTTGTAAGTACCTTCTGATAAAATTCACTACAATTTTCGTCTTTATTGTAACACCGGTATGTGAACAATTATTGTTTTATCAAACTAATGGAGTTTCTGTTTCTATCATCTCACCATTTGGTATGCATGACAGAGAAAACTCACTCTGTAAAAGCATCGGAGGGGAAAATTCTGAGTATTAACTTCACAAGGACTAAGATATTCCTTAATTTTGTTGCCCCTAATAAATCTATAACATGTAGTCATCTAGATGTGACACAGACATAGAAATCGTTTTCTCTTTCAAACTTGCACCTGTATCACCAGAAAACAAGCTAGATATTACAATCAATTCTGAAGCAGGACATTTGAAAATTGGTACGAAATTGAATATATTATCAAATTAACCCTCCGTAGCGTAGCGGTCAGCATGGTTAGCTACCGCCCCGGAGGTCCTGGGTTCGATTCCCGGCTCTGCCACGAAATTTGAAAAGTGGTACGAGGACTGGTACGGGGTCTACTCAGCCTCGGGTGGCCCAAATGAGTAGAGGGGGTTCGATTCCCCCTCAGCCATCCTCGAAGTGGTTTTCCGTGGTTTCCCACTTCGTCTTCGGGCAAATGCCGGGATGGTCCCTTCTTCAAGGCCACGGCCGCCTCCTTCCCTCTTCCTTGTCTATCCATCCTAACCATCCCTTACCTTCCCTCATGAGGCCCCTGTTCGCTTTGCAGGTGAGGCCACCTGGGCGAGGTGCCAATCCCACCTCACCAGTTGTATCCCTTCCCATTCGATGTTCCCAGCTCTAGGACACTGCCCGTAGAGGCAGTAGTGGTGAGTTCCCTCGCTGAGTCCGTGAGTTCCACCAACCTGGAGGGTAAATGACTAAAAAAAAAAATCAAATTAACCAAAAAACGGAATATTTGGCGTTCCGTTAAAGATTAAAACGGATCGCGGAACAAAACAAGAAAAAACGGAATTGTTTCGGTTAAAACGGAATGTCTGGCAAGCCTATGCCCGGGTGATCTCAAAGTCTGCTTCTTCATAATGTTTGTAAAGTGTGAAAAGTAGGCCAGTAAAAATGTATCCTTTATCCATGATGGCAATGTTTGGAGAGAGGAGAAAGTAGGAAGAGTGGTTCAGCCCCCGGCCACACATACGGTAATCATCTCCAGACAAGAGCAGGCAGTAAAGAATACAGTTTATTTGACTTCACTCGTCTATAATAATATGTTGAAACAAGCTGTATGTCAACAATAAATTTGCCAGCAGAAACCGATTCACCTGTGACGATCCATCTGCCGGTTAATGACCTTCGGCCTGGCTGGACGTAATGTACTCCTTCCAGATACAGCCCCTTAATGAAGCAATGACACACGCTGTTCCGATTTATTCTGATAATAATGAAGCACTTAAGTCGCTTGCACTTGCTTTCGTGCATCTCCATTCATGGTGGCAGCCATATCAGCCATACAAGAAATGTTATAATCTGCTTTATAAGTTAACAGGGTTGGTTTTAAGCCAAAGAGAGAGATTTACCCGCTGCAGTGACAAATTGCACTCTGATTTCATAAATATGGTTTAAATACTTAAACAAGATGGTAGCCCCCGCCAAAACTGTGTCACACTGAGGCCCACATACCATTAAAGCCGGGCAGGAGTTCTCCCATGGGTCCACTAGTATGAGGGTATTTTGATAACTCAGATAATTTTTTATGAAAGAGCGGGAATTTTTCTTTTCACTCCATGGGTGGTAAACATGCTCCTTTAAGAGCTAATCCTGAAAGTTTCAAATGGATACCGTTGGTAGTTGATTGTTGGTAGTCGTCTGGAGTGTTGCATGTGTAGTCAGGCTGCAACAATGGACAAAATCAAATTTCGCACCGTCATTAAACATTTCCATTTGAAGGGTTGGACAGCTGCACAGATGAAGTTTATGGAGACACTGCATCAGGATGGAAGACCATTTATTTCTGGATTATCTGCTTCGGTGGCGTAGTTGGTAGCGTTCTGAACTGCTGTGCCCAAGATAGTGGGTTCAAACCCGGCCGAAGTCGTCGGATTTTTTTAAGAGCGTTAATATCCTTCAGTATGCTTTCCTTTGGAGGGAAGTAAAGCCGGCTGTCCCATATCATAGATTCATGGCATGTACAAGATCCTTCCACAGACTAAAGTTGTGTGAAGCTAAATTTCTATCAAAGTTCTAACGTTCACCACTAGGTTTCAGTGACATCTGGTAGCGAAAGTTGGAACTACTTGAAATTGAACGGAGCTTGTAGCTCACCCTATGGGTGTCCGCTTGAAGCAGCTACAGCCTCTGGCGAGCCGAACATGTCCTCGGACACTCCCGGCACTAAAAGCCATACGATAAATAAAAATAAAACCACTTCTGGATTAATGAGTTTAAACGTGGCCGATGAAGCACAGAAGATGAGCCTCGCTCTGGCCGTCTAATTGACGTCACCACGTCACACTCTTAGTATATAAAAGGGTAATTAAATTAACAGCAGTGGCGGATCCAGGCCTTGCGGGGCCCTGGGCGATATGATAAGGTGGGGCCCGCAACAATATCAAATAAAAATATATCAAATCAAATGGAAAATAGTTGGGTAATAATAATAAAATAAAGAATAGTTACAATATTTTGAATACACTACAGTACATTTTTTAATAATATGAAAGAAACCTGTAAGTCCCTTTGAAGAAGATTATGTAAACTATGAAATATTAAAATATTAGCCTACTTTGCGACTTTTTTCTTGGCTGAAGTCTTCTATAATTTCACTGAAATCTAAACTTGCTTAACGGTCACGGGAGGTCATAGCTGCACTGAAAAAAGGAATATGAATTATAAATTAGTTTGAAAAGTATAATTAATTAATTAATTAATTACATTTTAAAAAATCCATGGCGCGGGGCCCCCTGGATCGCGGGGCCCTGGGCGGTCGCCCTCCTCGCCCTCCCCTAGATCCGCCCCTGAGTAACAGTACTAATAAGTACTATTGTACAGGCATAAGAAGTATTTATCCACACCCTCTTAACATACGAGTAAATACCTCACATGCTTCATATGTCAGTGTAATAGTGGCGTAACTACGGGGGTGATCAATCCATCCCCAAGAGCCAAATAATGAAAATACAAAAGTTTGTAATTTTGATTAATACCAATCTTCGGATTGTGATAAATGATTGGATTGTGTTTGAAAGCATTATATAGGCCTAGGTTCCGTTTGTAGGGGTGAAGGTGCAAGGTCTGCACGTCTAAGCAGAACCGGAAGACAAAGTACTTCTGTAAGAAGTGTCATAAGTATTTGTACCTTGAACACGCAAATGTTGTATGCCATGACTGTCTTGAAGGTTAATTGTGTATTGATGCAATTTTACAAACTTAGGATCTCAATCATGATTGTTCGTTTTCTTATCAACAAAGTTTATCATTGGATATTTCACTAATTTCACTTGTCATAACTCAGTTATAATTTCTCCCTATTATTGCTTATAGATTACTAGGGACCGGAAAAATTCGCATTTGCGATAAATGCGAATTTTTGTAATATGTGTTAAAACCTTTTTTTTTAATAGTTTTAAGGTATTCTGAAGCGCTGTGGTACCTAAATTCAAAATGCGACAAAATGCGAAATTAGCACAAATATGCGATTTTAGTGCGAATTCTGCGAAAAATGTGTTATTTTACTGGCGGAAACCACATATTTCGGCGAAATCATGAGAAATACTGCAAATATGACGCATAAATCTTTCAACCGCTCTGATCGATATATATATAGAAAAGTAGTCGATCGATCGCTGCTTGCTGAATTTAATCGATATTTACAATGGGAATAGGATGTATCGATTATTTTCGAAAAGTAAATCGAGTGCCACGGAAATAACGAAATAGACGCAGCGTTGTTTTCCTGTTGTTCATACTCTTCGTTCAAAGTTGAAACTGTTTTCGAGTAAGGTGCGTGTGAATAGTGGAGAGAAGAAAAACAAGCGATTGTTTAGGTTACGGGGCGCACGACGCGACGGTAACTGCGCGCGAAAGGGCTCAGCAGTATGTAGATAGCGAGTGTGTGTTGCCCCATTACAACACAGTGGTTACAGACAGACGGTGCAATTTGAAAGAAAGCAATGCTGAACTACCGTACTGACAATGCTTTCGTTTGAGGACTATAACTGCACTTCATAAACTTGGAGTCGTTAAAATAATATTACAATGGGGTGATTTTTAACTTTGTAAATACAGTAGATGCTAATTTTGAAGAAAATAGATGCTAATTTTGAATCAAATAGATGCTAATTTTTCCGGTCCCTATAGATTACTTACGTGTATTTTAAATAATAAAGATTAAGTTGATAAAATACTTATGTATTATATCCTTTCTTCAAAATATACTCTAATATAATGAAAAGTATGGAATTATTTAACGCCGATCTACTGGACCTAAGTCACTAAAGTTGTGAGTAAAATTCACGTCACTAGCGGAGGGTTAACTCAATCATATTTTTTAAATCATAATTTAGAATTAGAAACTATCTCCGTATCTCGTACGGTTCTGTGTTTTTAAGGGGAAATCTGTTACAATATAGCGCAAGAAGTTGGAGGAGACGCAGATACTTCCGAGGAAGAATTTAGAGGAAAATTATCACGATACAGAATCAAGTATGGTTAGCCTTAACTATTATTCTTGTAGAACAGTTGATTTAACGTGATTAATAAGATAATATGTTTACCTAGGCTAAGTGATTTCGTGACATTATTCTCTTGTACAATATTCACCACGCGTGTACTTATTATACAGCATATTAATAGGGACATGTAGTCAAAGGAAATGAGCAAAAAGGGCAGCTATTGAGTTAGCTCACAGTTACCAACCTTTCAAACCTGAAAAACCCAACTTCCCACTCAGAATGTCCATTTTCACAAGAAAATATCCCACGAAAAAAAAGGAAAATGTACCAAACAAATGTATAATGAGGAAAACATGTGCTCTAAAGTCTCGATAATGTGTTTCTAATTGCAGTACCATATGAGCTAAAATTGATTTTTACGAAATACAAAACTGTCTGGTAAAGTATCATTATCATACACTTAAACATACACTATATACGCGTTTTTATTCATTTAAAGATTGAGTTGTTTGAGATCTTTTCCTGTTAAGTCTTTGTTTTGTTTTTTAATGAAGATTTCACAAAACCACAAAACATAAAGTTTTAATCTCCAAAGACACACAGAACTGTATGTTATCGCACAAGCGACAGTTGGCGATTGTAATGTAATAGGCTACTATACTTCCGTGAAAGGTTTATTTTTATTTTATTGGCATGTATGAATCGTACCTATTGTCCACGTTTGTCTAAATGTCCCACAATTTGGGACAAATCCCATGGGTTGGCATCACTGTGCTAGAGGGGTGACAGTAGCACTATTTATCCTCATCCCTTTCCAAAAAATACACCACTTGTCAGTTCTGTTAGTACCGAGTGTAGGCAAAGAGCCATTTTGGAAAGTTAATGATATTGAGTTAAGTTGTATTAATGTTTTAAGTCAAACGTTCGTTGGAAACTTTAGTTTATTAATATTTATACAATGTCGAGGAATAGAAAACGTCAGATGATATTGCCAAGATAATAATAATGTTATTTGTTTTACGTCCCTTTTAACTATTACGGCTTTTAGAGACGCCGGGTGCCGGAATTTTCCCCAGAGGGGATTTTTAACGTGACACGGCTCCCTCGCATTTGCGCACCTTCAAATGCCAGCTGACTGCGCCAGGATTCGATCCTGCAACCTTAAGCTCATCAAGCGAGAACATAGGTATTGCGAAGAAATCTGGACGTTAAAATATCAACAAAATTATCAATTTTTGAGCATTTGCACACTGCAAATACAACGTACCAAACGTATCAACTGCTAATAAAATCAAGAACGAAAAAATATGGATAGGAGGTTTTGAAGCTTCGGGACCGTATATTAGCTGTCATTAATTATTTCTCATTATGTCTAAGCTCTCCCTCTGTAATTTTGACTCAATTTATCCCCCTCTGGAAGCAAATCCAAGTTACGCCACTGCATTGTGCTGAAATAAGGAAAGAGAGGAGGATGTTTTGACCCTAAAAGGGAAAATTGCTACTTTTGGTTGTTCCACGCTTCCCAGTTCCTTTTTAGCTTGTGTGTTTTTCGTGTAAAAAACAGTTTATAAAACAATATTTTATCCAAAGAGTAAGTACATTTATTTGTCACTGTAGCCTATAAATCTTGAGCCATCATTGGCTCGTGGTGCGGTCTTAAACCAGCCTAATCGATACGATGATGGCTTGATTGTGCTCTGGGGACAAATTGAAACTGGCAGCCCTGCTATTGGGGTATTATGGTTAACGACCCAGAGCTCGTATACACGACAAAGATCACACACATTCTTAACAATACAGCGAGCTTTAGTTTAGTTGCGCAGTAATTGCTATTTAATCGCTCCCAGTGTAACAGTATTGCAGTAAATATCATAGCAACATGCTGAGTACATCGCCGAAATCACTGTTAATGAAGGGAATTCTGTAGCAAAACCCATCATAACTTTACTGCTGTCCATCAAACATTCCTCTCGGCAATCACGACCTAATAATTTCCGAATGAAGGGGGGATCTCTTTCCTGAGGAAATTTTGAATTTTTTCCAGATTTTGGCAAGTGACTCCTTAACTTGGCCCCATGGTAGCTCGCCTACCTCTCACCCATAGGTCTCTGGTTCGATTCCCGGCTTCATCAGGAATTTTAGAAACTGACGTGAGGGCTGGAACGGGTGCACTCAGCCTCTTGAGGACAATTAAGTAGCTGTGTTACAGTGAGACAGTGCCCCGGTCACGAAAACCAAGATCAACGCCCGAGGGGACGCGACGCGCTGACGATGCGTCACCCCACAATCTGCAGGCTAATTGGCTGGGCAGCGGTCGCTTGGTAGGCCTACATTCTTCATGGGCTATAGTGGTGGGGTGGGAGGGGAGTGGGGGTGGGGGTGCTTCTCAAAGTAAATACGTTATGGTTATCGTTACTTACCAATATAATAACGAATTATTATTATTATTATTATTATTATTAATAATAATAATATTTAATTATTCTTTTATGACGTTATGCCCAACTAAGGAGCGCGATTGAACCTAATTCGCAGATGAATTTGAATTATTTTTAGAATACTTTTCACATTTAGCAAAAATGAGGAAAAAGTAGACTTATGAGATCGGGCAAATGTGTGTCTGTCTGTCTGTCTGTCTGTCTGTCTGTCCTTCTGTCTGTCTGTCTGTCTGTCTGTCTGTCTGTCTGTCTGTCTGTCTGTCTGGCTGGCTGGCTGTGTGTGTGTGCCCCCCCCCCCCCCCTCTATCAACTCCTAAACGGCTGCAGCAATCGAAACAAAATTTGGTAGGAGTCAAGATCTATAGCTGAGAACCTCACGGCCATATTTGAAAATGATGTCAGTGCTACCAACTGCTGAAAAAACACAATTGAAGTTTGAACTCCATGTTGGATATCTTGGAAGGTATGAATGGGAGGTATTTCAAAATTGGCACACGTATAGATAATAACATTGCAGTTTAATTTCCAGGAGGCCATACATGGCAGTGTTGCCAAAATGATTATAAGCCTGCTGATAGATCCAAAATTTAAATGCATATAACTTCTACACTATCAATTGGATTTCAACCAAATTTTGTATGTAATATCTGTACATAAACAGATATGACTGAGCGTATTCTTAAGATCCACCAGGGCTGCCAACTGTTAATAAATGCTCTCATTTTTTTTATCCAAATACCCATATATCAGAAAGTATGCAAGCCGACAGCTTTAAACTATGCACACGTATAGTACCTGACATTCTATATTAATTTGGAGTAACTAATATACGTCAGTGCTACCAACATGATCCTAAGCCTGCTGAGAAGTCCAACTTTAAATACATGTAACTTCTTTACTATCACTTGGGTTTCAACCAAATTTCGTGTGTGCTATGTGTACCATAACAGATATGACTATGCCGATTCTTAAGATTAACCAGGGCTGCCAACTGTTAATAAATACTGTTTCAATTTTGGTACCCTAATATCAATATATCATAAAGTATGCAAGCCAATAGCTCTAAACTTTGCACACGTGTAGTACCTGCGATTCTAGATTAATTTGGAGCAATTAATATACGTCAGTGCTGCCAACATGATTCTAAGCCTGCTGATATGTCCAATTTTAAAATGCATGTAACTTCTATACTAATAATGGATTTCATTCAAAATTGACACAACAATAGATCATATTATTTCAGATTATTTCTGACCAATACATGTATGTCAATGCTGCCAACATGATTTTACGCGCGCTGTCAGATCGAAGGTTTAACTGCATGTAACGTCCATGATATACATTGGACTTCAACCAAATTTTGTATTCTGTACCTTAAGAGAAGGAACTAAGAATATATTCAGTCACCAGGGCTGCCAACTGTAGTTCTCTATTAGGCTACATTATGCCAGCTATACAGTATTTCGAACTAATTAGAAATTTCGATATTACCAACTTAATTTAGTCATTATTCTAGATAGATCCATATAGATTTATCATTGGCATGAATCTTAAATTTTAAGAAAAGTAGGCTCTTTAGTTCGTCACGGAACGTCCTGTTTTACTCTTCCTAAAAGCTCTTCATTGTCTCTCACTATGATTTTTCAGCTGTCCATGCAGTGGCGTCTCTCATACGGGGCTTTGCAGAAGAATGATGTTTGTTCACCAACAATCTGAAGCTAGGCCTGTCCCATAAAATTTCATCTGTTACATTGATTTCTTGAAGCTCATTTTCAAGTTCTACTATCCAGTTATTCTTAGCTTTTAATGAGGAGGCATGATTATATATCCTTTAAGTAAGTCTTTCTTTGACCATTCTTTGAATATATCCATAAAATTATAATCGTCATTTTATAATAGTGTGTAATATTTTCTAGGAATGTTGGTATAACTCGTGAGACCTCCTTTTCATCTACACTCCCGCTATGCACACTGGGCCAAAAGAAGTCCTGAGAATTTTCCTGCCTTGTTTTTCTACATTTTTTGTTAGTGATCTGTCTCCAATTTTAGGGTTTCCGATGCGTATAATGCTTCAGGTTAAATTACCGTGCTATAGTATTTTAATTTTGTTTTCCGAGAGGTAAGATGTAAGGCCACCAAAGTTCTGGGTTTCTTGTGCAGAAACATGAGAGGTCGTAAACCTAGAGCCTTCAGGATGGCTTACACATGCATGGTCCGTCCGATATTGACGTACGGCTTACCTGCTTGGCATCCCACTACAGCGGAAAACATGAACAAGCTCCAGCGTGTACAGCGCCGCGCAGAAAGGCTAATAGCTCGTTATTCCCCTTCCCCGTTGTCAAAATTTCCATCTATAGAGGCAACAGCCAAACAAATTGATCTAATTTTTCTTAAAAAATCCCTTACAGGTTCCATTAATATTGACCCTTTTTGCCGACTGTCATTGGCATATCGCTCAGTTCGGAGAGGACGAGGTGTAACCCTCGTTCCGCCCTTCGCACGTAGCAATGCTTACCTGACAGGTTTCTACGGCCGCTCTGCGCGGTTATGGAACGCGCTGCCAGGAGATGCCAAGATCTTGCCTCTTAGGAAATTCAAGCCGTACGTAAAAAGGTACATTGTATAAATAAACGTATGTATGAGTGATTGATTGTCTCGCTGAATGAATGAGTATCTGAATGGAATGAATGTATGTATCGCGTGATCGAGGTTATGAAAGTGCATGCGTGAGAGAGTGAGTGAACAGGAAAATGTACTATGTCAATATTCTAAATATGTAAATACTGCAAATAACTTTGTAAAACTTGTAAATAGTGTTAAAACAAATGTAGATGTAAGCTGTGCCTGTGAAGCATGAAATATGTATGTGGGGCTTGCCCTTTTTCACTAGGCCTTCCATACTTCGTGTACGATTTATGGTAAATAAATAATAATAATAATAATAATAATTGATTATTATTATTTTTAAAATAATATTACTATACTTGCCACGGTGGGTGATTGGTTATCGTGTCGGATTACCAACCAACCCCAAGCTTGCAGGTTCAATCCTGGCCGTGGTAAGTGATTTTTGAAAGGCGACAAAAATCATGGCATGCATGTCATACGTTGTTGGAATGTTAAAGAACCCATTTGAATTCAGTAGGCTGTGTTAATAAATGGCAAAATTAAACTCAAGAGATTTTCCGCCAACACAAAGTTCCTCCATTTTTTACTAGAAAGCGATATAGTGTCAAGGAGTTTAGACATCTAACCTCCTTGACTGTAATAGCGCTCCAAGGACCAACAAAATGTGTCATGCAAGGTGCCCCCTGGGCGTCAATTAACAAAGCTTGCACCTGGCACCCGAGGCCTACGATATTATTATTATTATTGACGTGTAACTTCTTTCCACTCGGGCACGTTAAAGATCCCCTTCGGGGCAAAATTCCGGCACCCCGGCGTCTCTAAAAGCCAGTGTAGTTAAAAGGGACGTGAAACCAATAACATTATTATTATCTTTCCACTCGGTTGCTGGATATTTTTGTGGGAGTGATTTTGAAAATGGGACGGAAGTGGATCGGCACGATCTAGCTGGCAGTGGTGGATCGAACGGAAGTGTGCCCGCTGGCAGTGGTAAGAGGAAACAATGAGGAGTGTATATGACATACTGAACGATAAACGCTCATCCGAACTCTGGTGTCTATGAAATTGAGGAATTATCCCTGACCCAATTGTAGATTTCCGACGAAAGACTCATCAGCATTTGCTCTTTGTTATTCTTGTATTTATATCAGTGTCATTCGGTACTGTCTTTGACCGTCTTAGTAGAGCAAACGTGTATGTTAGCGCCGGAATATCCCAGGTATTAAAAGCTTTCATAGTATTCCTACAGAACTGTTTTGATATCAGAATTTTTGGTAAGTTCCCATTACATTCTCCTTTATACTTTTGCTGTGGAATGCTTCGAGCATACAATAGGATACAGAGTGCGCCCGCTATGCTTCTACCGGCCGACCGTGGTGTAATGTTTTAAAAATCTCTAAGAAGATATAATCCGGGAGGGTGCCATTTCATAGGTTATACACTATGAAAAATATTTTAATATGCTGCACGAGAATACTCTTATCCCCAGGCGTGACGTGTCTCCGACACCAACCAGGACACTACAGTAAACAAGGTAGATCAATGTACGCTGTAACATAACCACAATTCATCGTAATGCCACTTACTATTTTGTAGTACCAAAGGATGTAAATATAAATTGTATCAATAGTGCCGTCAAAACAAGATACAATTTCCAGTTTCATACCATCATTCAGATACTCATTTTATTCTGGTTTCCCTTCTTAGAACAATTTATTTAAGAATCTGTCGTCATATAACCATTATGATGCAATAAAGAAGACAGAATGATTCAATCTATAAGTTCCTTCACGTTTATCTTTCATATAATGTATTTCATACAATAGCTTTCTTTTATCACCGCCAATAACCTCTAACCTCCCCTCTTTTTTGTTTATCTCTCATTGTCGCTCTTTATCTCTGGAATTTTTTAGAGTAAGCACTCCTATTCCACTAGTTCAACTTACAACCACACAAGCACTCCAACCTGCGCTAACCATTTTGCTTTCAAAAACTAGCAATCTAATTCAACCTTTCACCACAATCGCAAAGAATATAAAGCTAACCAAATACAGATATATAACTGCCTGCACGATTTCAATAAATATAACATTTCAGTGGGGCCAAAATAAAATCAGCTGATGTTGGGCAAAACAACGTTGTCTCCCATAAGAATAAATTAGCATTATGAAGTGACTTTAAATCCCGCATCAAGCGTATTCCTTGTGATTAACCGAATATTTCTGTTGAAGGTGGCGTTAAATACAATTCCTTCTGAATATTGCTGTAATTTTTATTTTTTTATTTTTTGGGATGAATAGTGTGAAGTGTCATCACTATATGCGATATTTTGGTGAGTTGACATATCAGTGTTGGAATGCATAAAATGGTGACGTGTGAACATGGTAAGGAAATTACAAGACGGTGAATAAAATATTTTACGTGTGATTTTGAACCGTAATAAACTCGACAAAGCATAGGCCTACTAGTAACATGTAGGCCTATGACTCTATTATGCTGGTTATGCTTTATAAATCAAGAATATTGGCCAATAATCACCCGATCGGATCCATTAACCTAATTATAACTATCATCAATGAAAATTTCAAAACACGATCATATTATGCAGCTGCCCTAAAAACCACCAGTACACTTAAGTTATAAATTTCACAGGCCTGCACAGTTAGTTTATACAGTATTACAGTTATGAATGAGCATAGTGATTGTTTTAAGGGGCCTAGCATCTACATTATCAGTCACTATCAGACACTCGTCACAAATTGTTTAACATGTCTAAATATTCAGACTATATCAAACTATAAAAAATGTGTTAATGAAGCCTAATGAGTAGTACCAGACAGCAAAATATCCAGAATTACATATATTTCCATGCTTAGAATATATTCGACCAATAATATGACAAATAAATTGACTTCACATATATTTCATCTCAATTTCATAGTAGGGTAATATGTCAGATGTTACACGTCGTATGCGACTACTGTAAGGCTCGTATCTTTTTATTATTAGTATTATTATTATTATTATTATTCATTCATTCATTCAATTTCGCTAATCGGCCAACTAGGGACCACGATAAGCCACATTTTACATTCTGGCATTTGTTCATTTTTCGCTTGATCCACATTGCCTTCATGAGCTCACTGTGTTTAGCACGACGTTCCTCTGTCCATTTCGCACCAGTTGTCCGTTATTATTATTATTATTATTATTATTATTATTATTATTATTATTATTATTACTAATATGTACCATCCATAGTAATGGCCCAATTTGAGAGCCTCTTTGCCATGGCAACCCTATAGGCCAAGATCACTCAACCACTTCGTAGTGTATCGGCCAAACTTCGTGGCTCGCACCCCGGAAGGCTGGGTTTGATTCCTGGCTCCGCCATCCTGGAAGTGGTTTTCCGTGGTTTCCCCCTACTTCCACTCCAAGAAAATGCTGGGATGGTTCCTAACTTAAGGCCACGGTCACCTCCTTCTCAATCCTTTCCCCAATTTTCAAATTCGCACGCTAGTACAGCCATCACAATAACACACGTTATCACACAAATTAATCACACACCCAAATACATGGGGCTGTATTATAACGATGTCGCAGCCTTTCCAATAAGCAACAATACCAATTACAACACTCGCGAACTTAAAATTACACTTTCAAAGAAACTAGAATTAGTTACTTTCTAGAGATATAAAATTTCAGTGTCAGCAAAATGTTGGTAGCAGTGAGTTTTGGCCTATCTTCATTAATGAAACAAGTAGTTCCGTGAAGAACTATACAGCCTATTTTCATGTATCCTACTCATGTTAATTGCCTCTATCAACATACAAAATTTCAGGTTGAAGGTTGTGATAGCTTCGTAGATATTGAGAACCGTCTAAATATTTCAGATGGTCGCCAGGTAGGATTTTTATTTTTGTACTAATACATTAAGATTATTGTGTACGTGTGGTATTCAAACTTCAATCGCATGATTAGAACACAAGAAGTAAAAACGAGATTTTAAAATTTCGCACAGCTGCCATCTTGTGATTATGAAAACAATTGATATAAATAAGATGCAAGTGGATTAACAATTGTATAAGCATTTAACGTGGAAAGTTTCACTGCACTCGGATGGTAAAATCGCGAGAAACGTCCATTTAAATATGTATACTTTGCGACGCTGCCATATTGGATTAGCGCTCACCAGGTTACTGGAAGTCCTGTACGTGAACTTATGTTCATAGCCTCTATGAACATAAAAAAATATCAGTTAGATTGCTGTAAAAGATTCATAGATATTGAGAACCGTCTAAATATTTCGGATGCTCGCCATTTTGGGTTGTTATATGTATAGGCCATAGAGTTATGAACCATTCAAGGACAATTATTGCCTAGGTTCATTATTCAAACTTTCACTTCGATCGCATGATTACGACACAAGAAATAAAAACCTAATTTTAAAATTTCGCACAGCCGCCATCTTGAGGTTATGTGAACAATTGAACTAAATTAGATGCCAGTGCATTACAATATGTAAAATCATTTACTGTACCAAATTTCACTGCGCTCAGAGAGTTAAATCACGAGAAAAGTCTATTAAAATGTTTCAACTTCGCTTGGCCGCCATGTTCGTTTTGTACTTGAGAGGTTTATTAAAGTTACATAGATAAACTGGTATCAGTACAAATTTATCACCGTACAAAATTTCAGGGTGATATCTGTAATAGTTTCGGAGATATAGAATGCCAGTGAAATATTTCGCACAGCCGCCATTTTGAGGTTAAGTAAACAATTGAACTAAATTAGACTCCAGTGCATTACAATGTGTATAAAAATTTGCTGTACCAAGTTTTATTACGTTTGGATGGTTAATTCGCGAGAAAAGTCTATTAAAAGTCTCAAGTTCGCTTGTCCGCCATGCTGGTTTTGTAGTTGCCAGGTTTTTGAATGTCTCATAGGTGAACTTCTAGTAGTGCCTTTTATCACCGTACACAATTTCAGTTCGATATCGGTAATAGTTTCGGAGATACTGAATGCTGGTGAAATATTTCGCACAGCCGCCATGTTGGATTGGTGTGACACAATAAAATTTGAAGGGCACGGTCGGGGTCGGCCTGAATAGTGCTATGATCTTACCGAGTTTCATTGTAATCGCTCCAGCCGTTTAGAATTTATTAGGGACATACACACCTCTCTCTCACACACACACACACGTAAAATGAAAATAGGCTAAAAATAGGCTTATGAGGTCACCTTTTGTCCGCGTGTGTGAGTCTCCCCCTAATAGAACCTAAACGGCTGGAGCGATTTCCATGAAACTCGGAGAGGGCATAGTACTATATTGACCGACCCCGACCGTGCCCTTCAAATTTTATTACCTCTCACATATCCAACATGGCGGCTGTGCGAAATATTTCACTGGCATTCTATATCTCCGAAACTACTACTGATATTACCTTGAAATTGTGTACGGTGCTTAAAAAAAAGTAGGCTACAAATGGCAGTTCACCTACCTGACTTTCAGAAACCTGTTAAGTACGAAACAAACATGGCGGCCCAGCGAAGTTGAAACGTTTAAATAGACGTTTCTGGCGATTTAACCATACGAGCGCAGTGAAAATTAATAATCAACCTACGCAATAGTCGTCATCTAATCGTACCCAACTCAATGGCCTACATATACAGTATAAAAGTCCAACATGGTGACCATCCGTAATATTTAGACGGTTCTCAATATCTACTAAACTATGACAGCAATCAATCTGAAATTTTGTATGTTGATAAAGGCTATAAACATACGTTCACCTATGGGACTTTCAATAACCTGGTAAGCACAAATCCAACATGGCGGCGACGCGAAATTTAAATATTTAAATGGACGTTTCACGCGATTTAACCATCCAAGCGCAGTAAAACTTGATACGGTAAATGCTTACACAAATTTTAATCCCCTGGCATCTGATTTAATTCAATTTTTTTCATAACCACAATCATGCGATTGAAGTTTGAATAATACACCTACGCAATAGTCTTCATCTAATAGTACTGAACTCTATATGCCTACATATACAGGGTGTTTCAGAAATACTTTTACAAACTTTGGGGATTTTTCCTTACACCAAAACAAGAAAAAAAGTTCATATTCACATATGCCCCAAAATCATTCGTTTTTGCTTTATTAATGAAAGAACATTGTACAGTGACTCATTAATTTACTGCCTGTTTGGAAGTGTTTAACACATGAGCTCATATCATGAAAGGTTCCTGACACCACAGATAAAAGTCTAGCGGACCGTGCAATCCATGGAACGCGTCCTCTTCTGCCCAACCATCTGTGCTGGAAGATCTCTGTCAGTGCAGTGCGAACAAGGAGACTAAAGTGTGCAGGAGCCCCATCATGAATCCACCACATACGTTGACGTATTTGCAGGGGAACATTGTCATGCAGTAAGTCTGAAAGGGTGTTCTGAATAAAGTCTCTGGAGTCAGCACCTGTAAGACGTGCTGGTAAAACGTATGGACCTACAATTAATCCTAAACTGATGCTGATGGCGAGCCTGTCTGGAACACCTGTGCATTTGACAGTTATTCCATCTGTCGGTGTCAGGAACCTTTTTAGCCTATTTTCAATTTTGTGTGTGTGTGTGTGTGTGTGTGTGTGTGTGTGTGTAAGAGAGAGAGGTGTGTGTGTCCCCTCCCCCCTAATAAATTCTAAACGGCTGGAGCGATTTCAATGAAACTCGGTAAGTTCATAGCACTATTCTGGACGACCCCGACGGTACCCTTCAAATTTTGCTACGTCTCACCAATCCAACATGGCGGCTGTGCGAAATATCTCACCAGCAATCAATATCTCCGAAACTATTACCGATATCATCCTGGAATTTTTACGGTGATAAAGGAAACTATTAGAAGGTCACCTATGTGATTTTTTGCCTATTTTCAATTTTGAAAAAATAGGCTTATGAGATCACCTTTTGTCCGTGTGTGTGTGTGTGTGTGTGTGTGTGTGAGAGGTGTGTGTGTGTGTGTGTGTCCCTAATAAAATCTAAACGGCTGGAGCGATTTCAATGAAACTCGGTAAGTTCATATCACTATTCCCGGCGACCTCGACCGTGCCCTTCAAATTTTGTTACGTTTCACCAATCCAATATGGCGGCTGTGTGAAATATTTCACTAGCATTCAATAACTCCGAAACTATTACCGATATCGCCCTGAAATTGTGTACGGTGATAAAAGGCACTACTAGAAGTTTACCTATGAGACTTTCAAAAACCTGGTGACTACAAAACCAACATGGCGGCCAAGCGAAGTTGAGACTTTTAAATAGACTTTTCTCTCGATTTAACTATCCAACCGTAATGAAACTTGGTACAGCAAATGTTTATACACATTGTAATGCACTGAAGTCTAATTTAGTTCAATTGTTAACATAACCTCAAAATGGCGGCTGTGCGAAATATTTCACTGACATTCTATATCTCCGAAACTATTACAGATATCACCCTGCAATTTTGCACGGTGATAAAGGGTACTGATACAAGTTTACCTATGTATATTTGATAAACCTGTAAAGTACAAAACGAACATGGCGACCAAGCGAATTTGAAATATTTTAATAGACTTTTCTCGTGATTTAACTCTCTGAGCGCTGTGAAATGTGGTACAGTAAATGATTTTGCAGATTGTAATGCGCTGCCATCTAATTTAATTCAACTGTTTACATAACCTCAAGATGGCGGCTGTGCGAAATTTTAAAATTAAGTTATTATTTATTGTGTCGTAATCATGCGATCGAAGTGAAAGTTTGAATAATGAACCTAGGCAATAATTGTCCTTGAATGGTACATAATTCAATGGCCTATACATATAATGATCCTAAATGGCGAGCTTCCGAAATATTTAGATGGTTTTCAATATCTATGAATCTTTTACAGCAACCAAACTGATTTTTTTTTATGTTCATAGAGACTATGAACATTAGTTCACCTATAGGACTTTCAGTAACCTGGTGAGCACAAATCCAACATGGCGGCGACGCGAAGTATAAATATTTAAATGAACGTTTCTCGCGAATTAACTATCCGAGTGCCATGAAACGTTGCACGTTAAATGCTTATACAAATGTTGATCCACTGGCATCTAATTTATTTCAATTGTTTGCATAATCACAAGATGGCTGCTGTGCGTAATTTTAGAATCTCGTATTTACTTCTTGTGTTCTAATCATGCGATTGCAGTTTGAATACCACACGTACACAATAATCTTAATGTAATAGTACAAAAATAAATATCCAACCTGGCAACCATCTGAAATATTTAGACGGTTCTCAATATCTACGAATCTGTTACAGCAATTAAACTGAAATTTTGTATGTTGATAGAGGCAATTAACATGAGCAGGATATATGAAAATAGGCTGTATAGTTCTTCACGGAACTACTTGTTAAAAAGTGGTAACTGCAATACCAACATGGTAGCCTGGCCAATTTGCGACTTTTAAAAAGACGTTTCTCGCGATTTAACCAACCAAACGCAATAAAACTGGGTACTGCATATGTTTATACACATTGTAATGCACCGATATCTACCTTGGTTCAATTGTTTACATAACCACAAGATGGTGGAAGTGCGAAATATTTCACCGGCATTCTATATCTCTGAAACTATTAGCGGTATCACCAAGAATTATTTTACGGAGATAAAGGGCACTACTGGAAGTTCATCTATAAGACCTTAAAAAACCAGTAAACTACAAAACGAACATGGCGGCCAAGCGAATTTGAAAATTTTAAATAGACCTTTTTCGCGATTTAATGTTCCAAAAGCAATGAAATCTGGTACAGGAAATGTTTATACACATTGTAATGCACCGGTATCTAACTTAGTTCAATTGTTTATATAATCTCAAGATGGCGGCTTTGCGATTTTTAAAATTATGTTTCTATTTCTTTTGTCGTAATCATGCGATCGAAGTGAAAGTTTGAATAATGAACCTACGCAATAATTTTCCTTTAATGGTACATGGCTCTATGGCCTATACATTTAACAATCCAACATGGCGACCATCCGAAATATTTAGACGGCTCTGAATATCTACGAATCTATTATAGCAATCAAAATGATTTTTTAATGTTCTTAGTGGCTTTGAACTTAAGTTCACCTATAGGACTTTAACTAACCTGGCGATCACAAATCCAACATGGCGGCGACGCGAAGTATAAATATTCACATGGCCGTTTCTAGCAATTTAACCATCCAAGTGCAGAGAAACTTTGTACTGTAAATCCTTATACGAATGTTAATCCATGGCATCAAATTTATTTCAATTGTTTCCATAACCACAAGATGGCAGCTGTTCGAAATTTTAAAATCTCTTTGTTTCTTCTTGTGTCTAAATCATGCGATTGAAGTTTGAATGCTACACGTACACAATAATCTTCATGTAACATAACATAACTCTAGGACCTACATATATAAAATCCAACATGGCGATCATCCGAAATATTTAGTCGGTTCTCAATATCTACGAATCTATTACAGCAATCAAACTGAAATTTTGTATGTAGATAGAGGCAATTAACATAAGTAGTAGTCTATAATATGAAAATAGGTTATTTATTTCTTCACGGAACTACTTGTGTAGTTCATTCTACTCGCTATAATACCTATCGACCTACTAATCATTTCAGTGCAAACCATAAAAGTATCATAATTATTTCGAAACTAGAATAGTTGCTACAGATAGAGAATATTGGCTACAATATCTCCTCTTGGGATTATATTAAGGGTTTCAAGAAAACGCTTTAATAGTTCGATAACTTACGGCAATACAGTATTACATATTTTCTAAGGAAACCTATTACTTCAGGCTTAAAAGAGGAATACTCCCACAATGTGTACGAAATATTAAGGCAAGTTTTGCACCGGTATGTAAACAGACTGCTAATATGGACGAGGACTGAATAAAGCCACTTAATATACTAATTACTTTTCTCCTATAACTACTATTATTCTACTACTCTGTAAACTATTACCAATAAAGCACCACTGCACAGTTACGGTAAAGTTTCCAAGGTGGACCGGGTTCGATTCCCGGTCAATGCATGTGAGATTTTCGAAGTGAAATGCCCTGTCCTGTGGTTTGGATTCCACGTAAAAAGGAGGTCTCGTGGCTCATGATCTCATGATGAACGCTCACGTAAAACTAAAAGCTTCCTTCCTTCCTTCCTTCCTTCCTTATGGTAAAGTTTGCATCAACAAACGATCACACGATACGAGCCTCGGACACTGAAAGCACGTGGGCTGTGAGTTTGCAACGCAGGGTAGTATAACATCGACTATGGGAACTTGGATTATTTGTCGAGAGGCAAAGGAGTGATGGCAGATACGGAATTTCCGGCCAAATGTCAATCCAAGCTTGAGTCAGTAGTGGGTTGCATAATGTCCCGTAATCCAAACGTTTGCGAACTTGAAAGCCTACATACAGGCGTCTGATACGACCGTATTATTCGCTAGAGATGTAGCCTATTATGGGAGTTTTATTTGAATTTGAAAGAGCAATACCAATTAATGAGTATTGCAAATCTTTGTGAAACTTGAGAGCCAACATATGGATGCATGATATCATTTGCAAGGTATTGTTTTGTTGGAATAGAAGAGGCACTGACACGAAGTTCAGTTGTCAGTCCAGCCGGGAATTAAACCTGGACTTTAGGGTTGACAGTCAAGAATACTAATCACTGCAGCATGTACACCAAGAGATGGGTCAGATTCTGGTAGGGTAATGAATGATTTACGATTCCGTATTCAGGATATAATAACGTGGGCTGAAGATTGTCATAAAAGTTCTGTTTTAAGACAGTGGACACTACCAGTGTCCTTGCTCTATTTCTCATTTATTCTTTGGCATAACCCGTTGTCACCTCAAAGTTTATGGTGCTCCTGCTATAAAGCCATAACCATGAGAAAGCAGAGGTAGCTCCATTGTAAAAGTGAATGAAGAGATGTAAAGGGCCGTAAACCATTTTGACATGTCCAAAGTGTTACTTGTTTATGGGTTTATAAACCCGAAATGACTGACAGCTGAGCGCTAGGGGGGCTGTTTTTACGGAACTTAAAGAAAGGACCTGCAATAAACACAACTCTATACAACAATGTGATCCTTTAGTAGCGTATCGGTAACTTTCTTCGCAGGGTTCAACTGGTATAGGTCACAACAGCTTTTATGGAGGCACGATAAACAGCATGTTTGTCAGTGGAGTGCTTTCAAAGCAACTAAGGTGACTCTGCTATATAGTCCCCCAATCATTTTCGGTTAAGCTATTTTGAAATTAAATTTCTATGTGATATCAGGAATATAATATTAGTAAATTATTTTAAGGAAAACCGTGGCACTACAACCCATGAAGGGTTGCCCGCTGCACAACCATTTGGCCTGCAGATTGTGGGGTGACACGTGGTCAGCACGTTGGGTCTCCTCAGCCGTTAATCTTGCTTATCGTGATCGGAATACTGTCTCACAGTCAGACCAGTGACGTAACTAGGATTTGTTCCTGCAGGAGGATAAGGGGAGTAAAATTTGAACTAATAAGGTATGAAGAGCGTTTATCTAGGTTTAGACACTTTACAGACCAGAACTTCTTTTTTTTTTTTTTTCAAAAGTTTTCTATTGCTATTTTTTCTCTCTCTTTTGTTTTAAGTTCGGGTTAAGTTATAGGTTTCATGACAGTTTTTGTAGTGTTTTCTGGTTTGATTTTGTGTTTGCTTTCGATTTTATGTTTTTGTTTTTTTAATTTTATTTATTGGTCTATTGCTTTGTTTTTGATATTTAGTTATTGGATTATGCTTTTGTTTTTGCTTTGTGTTTTTAGTTTTTGTTTTGTAATTTTTGTTAATGGTTTCATGTTCGTTGATTGTTATGCTGTGGCTTTTGTATTTGATTTTTAGCCTATTTTCATTTTTGAAAAAATAGGCTTATCAGATCACATTTTGTCCGTGTGTCTGTCTATGTGTGCGTGTGTATGTGTGTGTGTGTGTGTGTGTGTGTGTGGTGTGTGTATCCCCCCGTAATAAATTCTAAACGGCTGGAGCGATATCAATGAAACTCGGTAACATCATAGCACCATGGCCGACCCCGACCGTGCCCTTCAAATTTTGTTGTGTCTCACCAATCCAACATGGCGGCTATGCGAAATATTTCACCAGCATTCAGTATCTCCGAAACTATCACCGATATCACCCTGAAATTTTGCACGGTGATAAGGGGAACTACTAGAAATTCACCTATGAGACTTTTATAAACCTGGTAACTACAAAACCAACATGGCGGCCATGCGAATTTGAGACTTTTAAATTGACTTTGCTCGCGATTTAACCATTCAAACGTAACGACACTTGGTGCAGCAAATGTTTATGCACATAATAATGCACTGGGGTCTAATTTAGTTCAATTGTTTACATAACCTCAAGATGGCAGCTGTGCCAAATTTTAAAATTAAGTTTTTATTTCTTGTGTCGTAATCGTGCGATCGAAGTGAAAGTTTGAATAATGAACCTACGCAATAATTTTCCTTTAATGGTACATAACTCTATGGCCTACAGTAACTTATACATATAACAATCCAAAATGGCGAGCATTCGAAATATTTTGACGGTTCTCAATATTTACGAATCTTTTACAGCAATCAAACTGAAATGTTTTATGTTCATAGAAGCTATGAACATAAGTTCACCTGTAGGACTTTCAATAACCTGGTGAGCACAAATCCAACATGGTGGCGACGCGAAGTATAAATATTTAAATGGACGTTTCTCGTGATTTAACCATCCGAGTGCAGTGAAACTTTGCACGTTAAATATTTATACAAATGTTAATCCACTGGCATCTAATTTATTTCAATTGTTTTTATAACCACAAAATGGCAGCTGTGCGAAATTTTAAAATCTTGTTTTTACTTCTTGTGTCCTAATCATGTCATTGAAGTCTGAATACCACACGTACACAATAATCTTCATGTAATAGTACATAAATAAAAATCCAACCTGGTGACCATCTGAAATATTTAGACGGTTCTCAATATCTACGAATCTATCACAACAATCAAACTGAAATTTAGTATGTTGATAGAGGCAATTAACATGCGTAGGATATATGAAAATAGGCTGTATAGTTCTTCACGGAACTACTTGGTTTTATTTGTGTTTGTATTCTTTTCTTTTAATTTTGATTTTGTTCCGTGACTTTTGTTTTCGATTTCGTTGTTTTCTGCTCTGGCTTTAAATTTCGATTTTTTGCTCTGTAGGCCATTTGAGCCTATTTTCATTTTATGAAAAATTTGGGTTATGAGATCACTTTTTGTCCGTGTGTGTGTATGTGTGTGTGTGTGTGTGTTTGTCCCCCTAATAACTTCCAAACGGCTGGAGCGATTTCAATGAAATTCGGTAAGGTCATAGGACAATATCGGCCGATCACGACCATGCCCTTCAAATTTTATTATGTCTCACCAATCAAATATGGTGGCTGTGCGAAATATTTCACCGGCATTCCATATCTCCGAAAGTATTACTGATATTACCCTGAATTGTTTTTTTTTTTTTTTGTGATAAAGGGCACTACTGGAAGTTCACCTATGGGACTTTCAAAAACCTGTTAACAACAAAACGAACATGGTGACCAAGCGAAGTTGAACCTTTAAAATAAACTTTTCACACGATTTAACCATCCAAACGCAACGAAACATGGCACAGCAAATGTTTAAACACATTGTAATGCATTGGCATCTTATTTAGTTCAATTGTCTACATAACCTCAAGATGGCGGCTGTGCGAAATATTTCACCGGCGTTATATATCTCCGAAACTATTACTGATATCATCCTGAAATTTTGTACGGTGATATAGGATACTACTAGACGTTTAGCTATGAGACTTTAAAAAACCTGTAAAATACAAAACGAACATGGCGGCCAAGCGAAAGTGAAACATTTTAATAGACTTTTCTCGCAATTTAACCATCTGAGCGCAGTGAAACATGGTACAGTACAGTAAATGTTTATACACATTGTAATGCACTGGCATCTAATTTAGATCAATTGTTCACATAACCTCAATTTCAAAATTAAGTCTTTATTTAGATTAAGGCTGTCACGGCCAGTATAACTATTCAAATGATTCATGGTTTTTGGGCAAATGCCGTGTGAAAATAAATTTAAATACCACCAGACCTTTCGAAGGAACCTTGCCTCCTTTTTCAATGGAATTATACAATGTGGCCAAAGAAAGTATATCAATGAGATTACAGAAAAACTGGATAAATTCCTCTGTTCGTCACCAGAGAGCAGCTGCCAGAAATTACCGTATGGACCATGGTAGAAAATCACGCTATATTAATAAGAACGGGGGACAGAGTAGTAGGGCACGATGTATGTTTCAAGGATTCTCATGTGCTTGCCCTTGTTAAGCACAACTGGTCTAGAATTATAAGGGAGGCAGTTGAAATTCGTAAAAACCCCAATAACTTGAAAAGAGACACTGGATATCAGCTAAATGACACTTGGCTACCAGTTATTAAAGATCTAGGGAGATAGCTCCTCTCAGTTTCTCTATTTCTTGACCTATTTCAAATTGTACGGTTTCCTCTATGACTACAGAGGCGGTATTTGATCTCCTTTGTTCGTAACTGGAGGAATTTCTGTTTTTTCGCCGTTACCTGTATGACGTTAGGTATCGTACAGCTACACTTCCCTTTTGTTTCTGTTTCCTTACATTCCTCTCACCCCCTCCACCCTTCCCTTCCCTACGTTTCACCTTATTTGGACTTCCTCATTCTTCGAGGAGCCTCAATATTTTCCCCCCGCTCCCTTTACCGGGTACAGCTAGTTGCTTATATAGCCAAATCATTCTTGCTGCTTCATGTACTCTTCTGATAAGCCTATCACGTGCCTCCACTAAATCATGTGACTCTTATCACCTTATTCTAAGATTGCATATGTTTTGATGACATCATAAGGTCAGTCCCTATATACTCTGATTAACCAATAATAGGTCTAAACGGTGACAGCTGTCAAAGCTAGCATGTAGGGAAATGCTGCGTTGCCACTGAGGCAAATCATGACTCATAACCAAGGCCCGGATTCTGATAACATGTCATCTTTTAAATTGTTCACCACATACATTGCTAACTTATATACAAACCAGCAGAAGTACCCGCTCTTTGAACGGTCTTCGGTATTAATAACCAGACGTTATCAATTGAGCTACTGTTGCAATGGTTAGGGCCTTGTTATTCCTTCATATGTTTATCAGAGCGAAGTTAGTATTCAGGGAATATCACACACACTGTTAATTTAAGGGCCTTAAAATGTGGTTTTCGGAGACTCATTAGAGACTCCCGAATTTTGTGTCCCACATTGATAAGCGCAACATATGCTTTGGTAGTCCTTCCAGGATAATTTTTATATTTCGCCTATTTTAGCATGTATTTTGAAAAGTTTCTTCCTATACCAATCCTTCAATGAGAAATACGGTGAAGAGTTTTATAAATAATTGGTGTATTGACTCTCCTGGATACCTAATTTTACGATGCTCCAAACATTCGAACACGAGTTATAGGCGTACATAAAGATACACAGAAAGGCCGAATCCCTAAGTATGCCTTTCTTCGGAGGGGAAGTAAAGCCGGTGGTCCCATGTCATAGATTTATGGCATGTAATAGAACCTTCCACTAACTACAATTGTGTGAAGCTAAATTTGTAGGTTAGATTTGATTAACGCTCTATTAGTTCCAAAGTTTGTCGGTTGCGGTGGCATCTAGTAGCCAAGTCACAGCTAGGTGTCGTTGACGGTAGCATTTGGTAGCAAAAGTAGGAACTACTGGAAATTGATCGTCTGCAGTCATTACCTGAAATACTGATAACACACACTAATACAGCCATCACAATTAACACCGGTTAGCAGACAGATTCTACACACACACGAGGCTACGTGAACGCGTTGTTGCAGCTTCTAAACTGAGGAACCAACCAACCAACCTACAACATATTACCCAGAAGTCCGAATATGGATATATCAACCACACGGTTTCAAACAAAATCATCCTTACGATGAACCCGTTTGTCGAAAAAAAAGTTAGAATGTGCTCAAGCTAAATTCACCTAACGTGTACTTCCTGACGTGAAAATAAAATTGAAAACCTCGTAGACGAAACGCAATACACCTCACATAAAGATTGACCCTCACCGTTGTATTAAGTCCCCATCCACAGGAAGACACCTTTAACAAATTATAAAGGCTTGTGCTGCATGGATATTCAGGTTTTCTAGCCACCAATGGCCCAAATTCCTAATAGCCGCAAAAAATACTATTTCAAGTGAGTATTTTTTGAAAATAATGTTGCTGTTTGGAGATATAATTCTGTACGACATATCACACGTGTAAATCACGTGAAAAAATGCTTGGGTACCCCATGACCCCCTTATGCGCATTGATGAATTTAACAGTCTAAGTTGGTTCCGTGATAACCTTATAGCCATTTGCAAACTTTCACAGAAATGTAATAAGTGGAGTAGCATAGATTTTTACAGAAATAGATGGAACATTGGATGTCTTCTCTTGAGAACCGGATGTCATGGTTGCCTGCTTGCATTCCTTCATTAGTTTATTAAATTAAATTAGTTTTCTGGGAATATCTCAGAAAGTGTTGGTTTTAGAGCCTTAAAATGTAGTTTTCGGGAACCCTCGAGTTTCGTTTCTGCCACCGAGGGGCTAATAATGAGGTTTGTCTCGTCGTTGAATGCCAAAATATAATAATAATAATAATAATAATAATAATAATAATAATAATAATAATATAATAAATACAATATAAGGATAGCGATATGAAAGACCTTCCGTACCACACCCGCACGTGAAAATCGCGTGACAAAATTCTAGTGTACCCCTTGACCCCCTTAAGCTCATTATACGTATTGATGAATTTTACAGCTTAATTTGGTTCTGTGATAACCTTATAGCCGTTTGCAAACTTCACAATAATGTAATAAATGGAATTGCATTGCGTCTTACAGAAATAGATGGTCCTCTGAGATTTTGTTGCCATGGTTACCAGATTGCATTCTTTCATTAGATTATTAAATGAAATTAGTTTTCTGGGAATATCTCAAAAACTGTTGGTTTTAGGGCCTTAAAATGTGGTCCCCCGAGTTTTGTTTCTCACATCGAGGGGTTGAAAATAAGCTTTATCTCGTCCTTTTACGCCTCTTTCAGCATGAATTTTAAGGGGTTAGGCCCCCTTTTATGAGAGGTACGGAGAAGAGTTACATCAATGATTAGTGTGGTGCTTCTGATGGATATCTGTATCAAATTTTACGTTGATCCACCCAGCCGTTCTCAAGTTATAAGGACTGTATAGAGATCCTGTTCATGGCCCCCACATTGCAGAAATGCATATTTATTAAGTCATTTTTTCGTCATTTTTCTAAATATTTTATTTTAGGTCATTTTCTCGCTTTTCGCGTCATTATTATGTCATTGTATGGAATTTATTAGAATACTGTATGCGTTTCGAGTCATTTTCTCACATTTTTAATGGTTTATGATGCATTTTTTGCGTATGGTACTGTATATTAACGGAACTGAAAGTGAGGATTAATACGAAGACATGAGAGTCTTCACAACTTTGTTCAGCCCTTATTACTTGGAATATCCACTTTCCAGGAGACATACTGAGCTTGCAACTAATCCGGAAGCGATGTTGAAATCGAGGAGGTATGAAGACAGACAACAGTAGGCGAAATTCTCACCTTTTTGTTCTTCAGATGGATGTTGCAGCCTTTTAGGTCCACATACCATGAAGTGTTATTTTCTCTGAAGAAAAGAACACAGAACTTGGAGTGCCAAACAATAGACTGAAATAATAACCAGTATTTGTCAAATAATAATTACATTATATTAGGTAGCTATAATAGTACATTATGCGCGGCGTGGTGGCGCAGCGGTCAAGCTGTATGCCTCTCACCAAGGCGGACCGGGTTCGATTCCCGGTCAATGCATGTGAGATTTTCTATGTGAAATGCCATGTCCTGTGGTTCGGATTCCACGTAAAACTGAGGTCCCGTGGCTTATGATCGCGAGATTAACGGTCACGTTAAACTACAGGCTTCCTTCCTTTTTAGTACATTATGCAATGAGCCTATAATGGCAATTGTGCAGGAAATATTGAACTGTCTGACCAGCAATATTGTGGATCTCTGGATTGGAATATTTTTTTCAAATTTTAAGTGTCAAATGTGTATACTTAATAGTTTTCACAGACTGATTTGTTTATTTGCCCCTGTAAAAGACCGTGTCACCACGGAGGCCCGGGTTCAATTCCCGGGTCTGCCACGAAATTTAATTCTGGTCTGAAGGTCGGAACGGGGCACACAAACTGAGTAGAGGTGGGTTCGCTTCTTGCCTCGGCCATCCTGGAAGTGGTTTTCCGTGGTTTCCCCTCTTCCCTTCCAGGCAATTGCTGGGATGGTTCCTTTCGACAGGTCCACTGATCTGTCCGACTGACTGCGTGGCTCAGCAGTAACGTTCTCGCCTGCTGGGCCCAAGGTTGCAGGTTCGTAGCCCGTAAACACACATCTCGTTATATTACCCCAGTTTAGGGAGAGAGACCGATGTATTTCAGAATTGTAGTACATTTGACGGGATGCATAAAAATGGATCGCAAGGGGCTGGCGGACCATCCGGTATATAGCAAGTAGTTCCGTGACGAACTAAAGAGCCTTCTTTTCCTAAAATGTATGATCCATGCCAATCTATATAGGCCTATCTAGAATAATGCCGAAATCAAGTCGGTAACACTAACATTTCTAAGTACTACAGTTTGAAATACACCTAATATAGTGTAGCCTAATAGAGTAACTTACTACAGTTGGCAGCCCTGGTGACCCTGAATATATTCTTAGTTCCATCTCTTAAGGTATAGAATGCACATATAAAATTTGGTTGAAGTCTCATGGATAGTATGGACGTTACATGCTCTTTGATAATGGATTTATCAGTGTGCGTAAAATCATTTTGGGAACAATGTCATGCATGTGATGCTCAGAATTAATCTGAAATATTCCGATCTACGGTATTAGCCTATTAAGTGCCAATTTTGGATAAAATTCATTTGTTAGGGTATAAAAGTTACATGTAATTAAACATTGAAACTATCAGAAAGGTTAGAATCATGTTGGCAGTATTGAAGTTTATTAGTTACTCCAAATTAATCTAGAATGTCAGGTACTATACGTGTGCAAAGTTTAGACCTGATGGCTTGCATACTTTCTGATAAACTAATATTAGGAATAAACAAATAGAGAGATCATTTATTAACAGTTGGCAGCCCTGATGGTTCTTACGAGTACGCATAGTCATAACTGTTATAGTACACAAAGAACATACGAAATTTGGATGAAATCGATTTGTTAGTATATAAGTTAAATGCAATTAAAAACTGAACCAATCAGCAGGCTTAGAATCGTGTTGGCAACACTGATGTATATAAGTTACACCAAACTATGGTAGAATGTCAGGTACTATACGTGTGCAAAGTTTAGAGCTGTTGGCTTGCATACTTTCTGATATATATTAAGATTAGGGGTAAAACATAGAGAGAGCATTTATTAACAGTTGGCAGCTCTGGTGGCTCTTTAGAATACGCACAGTCATATCTGTTGTAGTACATAAGTTATAGTACATACGAAATTTGGTTGAAATTCAATCGATACTATTGACGTTACATGCATTTAGAAATTGAATTTATCGACAGGCAACACTATCACGACAGGCAATCATGTTGGCAACACGGGCATGTATTGACTTCTGGAAATTAATCTGGAATGTTATTGTCTATATGTGTGCCAATTTTGGAATAGTTCGCATGCATAACTTCTGAGATATCCAACATAGAGCTCAAATTTCAATAGCGATTTTTCATCAGTTGGTAGTACTGTCGTCAATTTCAAATATGGCCGTGAGATATTCAGGTATAGATCTTTACTTTTCCCAAATTTGGTTTCGATAGCTGCAGCCGCTTAGGAGTTGATAGGGGGGAGACACACAGACAGACAGACAGACGGACAGACAGACAGAGAGAGACACTCATTTTCCCGGATCGATCTCATAAGTCTACTTTTTCCTCATTTCTACAAAATGAGAAAAGTACGCTAAAAATCAATGTTACGTGATAGTGTGTCTGTATGTATGTCCCCTATGCATTCATATACCATATATCCGACTGCGATGAAACTTGGGTGAGTTGTTGTGTGCACTCCAAGGAAAGTTTCTAGCTTAGTAAATCCATTTAATAATGGGTAGCTCACGAGTAGATTCAACAATGAGTGACGGTGCGCGAATCGTTTCAACAAATTCCTGTATGCGTTTATATGCCATTCTTCCGATTGCGATGAAATGTAGGTGAAATGTTGTGCACAATGCCACAAAAGGTTTCTGAATTAGAAAAACCATTTGATACTAGCCTAGGTTGCATACGAGTAGTTTCAAAAAATGAGTGTTGGTCAGAGAATCGTTTCAGGAGAGTCCCGTAAGCGTTCATATACAATTCCACCAATTGTGATGAAACTTTGGTGTGTTCTTGTGTACACTCCCACAAATGTTTGAGAATAAGTAAATGCATTTTATATTAGATGGCTCACGAGTAGTTCCAAGGAATGAGTGAGTGATGAGCGTGAATCATTTCAAGTAAACTTTGGTGAGCTGTTTTGTGCACGCCCGCGAAGTTCATATGCCATTTCTCCAATTGCGATAAAACTTGGGTGAGTTTTTTTGTGCACTCCAAGGAAAGTTTCCGGCTTAGTAAATCCATTTCACAATAGGGAGCACACGAGTAGATTCAACAAATGAGTGACGGTGCGTGAATCTTTTCAACAAAATCCTATATGCGTTCATACGCCATTCACCCGATTGCAAAGAAATTTAGGTGAGTTGTTGTGCACACTGCCTCAAAGGTTTCAGAATTAGAAAATCTATTTAATAGTAGGTTGCATACGAGTAGTTTCAACAAATGAGTGTTGGCCAGCGAATCGTTTCAGGAGAGTCCCGTAAGCGTTCATATACAATACCACCAATTGTGATGAAACTTTGGTAAATTGTTGCGCATACTCCCACAAATGTTTCTGAATAAGTAGCCTAAATCCATTTTACATTATATGGCGCATGAGTAGTTTCAACAAATGAGTGATGAGCGCGAACCATTACATGAAATTAACTCTGATGAGCTGTTGTGCGCGCGCCTGCGATGTATTCCGAATTAGAAAATGCATTTTACAATAAATGGCACGCGAGTCGTTTCAACAAATGAACTTCGGTGAGCATTTGTGCACGCCCACATAAGTTTCTGAAATAGTCAATTGATTTTGTTGAGTCGCTTCGACAAATGAGTGTATTTCATACATGTCTGGGGTAGTGCATGCGTTTTCTTTGTTTGAGTGTGAATGCTTGACAGAATTGAATTGAATCGTGCACAGCGACATCTCAGTTCGTGATTGACATAATTTGCTTCATTCGTTACTTAATAATTGTCCATCTTTGCCTCTAACCGGGCCAGACGACCTCGCTGTATTGATTTGGGAGTATCTCAATAATTCAGGCATTCAATATTTTTACATAATTCAACCATCATTTGCATTTATAAATATAGATATTTTGTGTAACAACTGCTCGAGTCCATACTCTGTGAACTTGTGTGGTCAGGGGAAGGGGCAGGCGACTAGTGAAGGGCCTGTCACCTGCCCGCCGAGTTATCTGGTATTGCTGTCTATTCTAATACTGCTAACATAGGGTCGTTGCTTAAACCACTGTGGTGTTGCGAATGAGTGAGAGAGTCACCGATCAAAATATTTCATCAATTACTAGGCAAGGACCAGGAACCCCACACGCCTGTCATCATAGGCTATATCGTCATCCATGTGATCCACATTTCTCTCATATTCACGGAGCTGGGACCCGAGCGGTACGCCAGCAGCTCATTTTCTCTAGATGCAACGAGTATCGGTCTATGCCAGCAAATAAGGTTGAGACCAGGAAGATATCGAAGGTAGAAATCTGAATTACCTATACCAGTTTTAAAATTTTACTATGTTCGTTTAGTAATCGTTTCCTTTATTATCGTTAGGGGAAAATGACCTAGATGTTACGCTGCAGTTGTTAAAAGGGACGTAAAACACTTAACATTATTATCTTCCTTCATTTAGCCTCCGTGGCTTAGGCGGCAGCAAACCGGCCTCTCACCGCTGGGTCCGTGGTTCAAATCCCGGTCACTCCATGTGAGATCTGTGCTGGACAAAACGGAGGCAGGCAGGTTTTTCTCCGGGTACTCCGGTTTTCCCTGTAAAAATTTCATTCCAGCAACACTCTCCATTATCATTTGATTTCATCTGTCATTCATTTAATCATTGCCCCAGAGGATTGCGTCAGGCCTCGGCAGCCGGCAGTCCGTATCCTCGCCGCTAGATGGGGGCTTCATTTGTTCCATTCCTGACCCGGTCGGAGACTGGAAGCAGGCTGTGGATTTTCATTTTCATCTTCCTTTCTTGCTATCTGTCATTGATTGGCATTGAAATGCATGCCGGGTATAACTACTGTAGTATTTTATAGGGGTAGGCTTTCTACTCAAATGTCAACCTCACCTGCACGTGGTGCACCCTGCTTTAGACTAACGAGGCTCTGACGACCGAGTGACTCCCGGGATAAGGAGTCCCCCACTACCATGCCACCGGCTCCCCAGGGAGGCGAATGAGCTGGTAGTGGTTAGGGCACTCTCTTGCCCTTGGGACAGGAAACTTTCCCTAAAGGCGGATGAACCACCTGTGGTCAACGGCATAGAAAGTCCTCAACGGCGGACCAGGCATAAGGGCAATGAGTCCCTCCTTGGCTGGAATGGCGGATGAAGGCTGCAGTGACTAGGATTTATTCAATCGTCTTGCATTTGCTTGCCATTGAACATCTTTCCTAAGTCATCAAGTAATGTGCGTTTGTTGATGTGCAGCAACATTCTCACGTAAAAAGATTTCACGCACAGCAGTCTTCCAACAACATTGACTTTCTTCAAAGTCCTGCGGCGATCAAGAAGTTGCGACGGGGGCAGGATTGTGATGTCTGGGAGCCTCTAGTGATAACTTGGCACGTAGGCGGTAGATGTGTGATCGGTCGTCTTGCTTAGGGTTGTGGCTGTAGAGCAATTCGGCCGCTGCAACTACGACTGAGCAGTCCTATTTAGGGTCCACTCTGCTCACCCCACATGGGGAAGGGGCTAGAAAAGGTGCCCTAAACATAGTCAGCCACTTATACTACCGATTGGATAGCCACGTCCAAAGGTGTCACCTCCATGCGGTCGAAAATGTATAAGTAACAAATTTTATTTTGCAACCTGGAATGTAAGAACACTCACTGATGACCCCGCAAATGAGAGACCTGAAAGGAGAACAGCTATTGTGGGTAGAGAGCTACGGAGATATGACATTGACATAGCAGCACTTCAGGAGACCCGTCTTGCTGAGGAAGGTCAGTTGAATGAGCAAGGTGCAGGGTACAGCTTCTTTTGGAAGGGTAAACGTGAGGACGAACACAGAATACATGGAGTTGGCTTTGCCATTAAGAGCAAGCTTCTCAAGGATCTGTCAGAGCTTCCAACTGGGTATAATGAACGCCTCATGACACTAAGACTTCGGTTATATAACAACCAGCATGCCACGGTGATCAGCGCATACGCCCCCACACTAGATGCTGATGATGACATTAAGGAAAGGTTCTATTCAGATCTGGATACCGTCCTATCAAACATCAACCGTGAAGATAGGATCATCTTACTCGGAGATTTTAACGCTAGAGTGGGCAGGGACTACAATGTTTGGAATGGTGTCATTGGTAAGGAGGGAGTTGGTAGCGAAAACTCCAATGGTGTCAGACTGCTCTCCAAATGCACTGAACATGAATTGGTAATCACCAATACTATCTTTCGCCAAAAGAATCGCTTTAAAACATCATGGCAGCACCCTAGATCGAAGCACTGGCATCTTATTGACTATGTGATTGTACGCAAGAAAGATTTACGAGATGTTCTTATCACCAAAGCAATGACAGGAGCCGATGACTGTTGGACAGATCACCGGCTTATCAGATCAGTTATGCGTATACCATTGTCCACACAGAGGAGGAAGCAACAGAAGAGCTGTAGGCATGTTTTTGATACCGAGAAGTTTGGTAAGTCAGAGCATATCTCCCAATATAAAGAGTTGCTTAGCCAGACACTGCCACAGGAATACCATCCAGATGTAACACTGCACTGGGAGAGTCTGAAGACCGCTATTCAGAATGCTTGCAAGGAAACGCTGGGATATAAGACCAGGAAACATCAAGACTGGTTTGATGAAAATGATGAAGAAATAGAAGCATTAATCTCAGAAAAGAGAAAAGCCTTGCAAACTTGGAGAAAAGATATGAACTCCCGTACTAAGAAAGAAGCATTTTGTCTTGCGAAGGCAAATGTCCAAAGAGGAACTCGTGCTCTCAAAAATGCATGGTGGACATCCAAAGCTAAAGAGCTGCAATATCTAGCAGACAAAGATTCGCGACAGTTCTTCCAAGCCACAAAAGCGATTTATGGCCCCTCCACGTTTGGTAGAAATCCACTTTGGTCCAGTGACAAAAGTACACTTCTAAAAGATCAATACTCCATCATGAATAGGTGGAAGGAGCATTTTGAAGACCTCTTGAACCAGGACTCAGTTATTGATGAGCAGGTGTATGATATATTAGAACAAGCACCCATCAAAGAAGAACTCGGTACCCTGCCAACACTAGATGAGGTTCAGTGTGCTATTAATCAAGCAAAGCGACACAAAGCTACTGGATGTGATGGAATACCAGCGGAAGCTCTCAAAGAAGGAGGTGAGGAACTCATAAGCCACATACATGATCTTATCATTAAAATTTGGAGAACTGAAAAAATGCCTGCTGATTTCAGAGATAGTCTGATAGTTCCCATATTTAAGAAAGGTGATCGTGCAGACTGCAACAACTATCGTGGTATATCTTTGTTATCATGCCTTGGAAAGCTTATTGCTCGTATTTTGGCGAATCGTATTCTATCCCTGGTGGAGAAAATACTCCCAGAGAGCCAATGTGGTTTCAGGCCTTCTAGAGGAACTGCAGATATGATATTCACTGTTCGTCAGCTTCAGGAGAAATGTAGAGAGCAAAATAGACCTCTTTATATTGCCTTTATAGACCTCAGTAAGGCATTTGACTCGGTAAACCGTGAAGCCTTGTGGAAGATTTTATCATTGTATGGTTTTCCACTGAAATTTATTACCATCTTAAGACTACTCCACAATGATATGAAGGCAAATGTCATTGGTAACGACTCGATTGGAGAACCATTTCATATTAATACCGGCGTTAAACAAGGCTGTGTGATTGCCCCTACATTGTTTTCTCTGTACGTTGCCACTGTCATGCAGTTAGTCAAAGATGATCTTCCTACAGGCATACAGATAACTTACAGGATGGATGGGAAGATCTTTAATTTGAGCCGTCTAAAGGCAAGGACTCGAACATCTCCTGCTGCATTGGTTGAGTTACAGTACGCTGATGATAATGCAGTAGTAGCTCAATCAGAGGACGAACTTAGGAAAATCCTGAATGCTTTTTCTTCAGCCTACAAAAAGATTGGGCTGAAACTTAACACCAGTAAAACCCAAGTCCTCTACCAACCAGCCCCTGGACAAGGACAAAGAAACATCAATGTCACCATCGACGGAGCGAAGCTTCAAGAAGTTAACGCCTTTTCTTATCTTGGCAGCACCCTGTCATCAAGTGCAAATATAGATTCCGAAATCCAACACAGGATTAACCGTGCTGGGGCATCCTTTGCAAGATTGAGGTCTAGAGTTTTTGACAACCATGATATCAATGCTGCAACGAAGATCCTTGTGTACAACTCGGTTGTAGTTCCCACCTTACTTTACGGATCTGAATCCTGGACATGCTACAGACGTCATTTTAAAAAGCTGGAGCAATATCACCAGCGTTGTTTGAGGAGAATTCTTCGTGTCACATGGCAAGACAAACGCACAAACACCAGCATTCTCGAAGAAGCACAGACTACCAGTGTTGAAGCCATGCTTTTAAAACGTCAGCTGCGATGGACAGGACACGTAATCCGCATGCCCAATAATCGCATTCCCAAGCAAGTGTTTTGCTCTGAACTAACTGAGGGCAAGCGCTGTGTGGGAGGTCCGAGGAAGCGATTCAAAGACGTACTAAAGGCTAATATGCAAATGTGCCATATTAATATCAACAACTGGGAGACCTTAGCTCTTGATCGCTCATCCTGGAGATCAATTGTTCATCGTGGTGCGATACTTTTTGAAGAAAACCGCCGACGTATGATAGAAGATCGGAGGCAACGCAGAAAGAACAGAGTGTTCATTAGAAGACAGGGAATGAATGCGGATGTCTCACCTGACCCTGATACTACCTGTCATCACTGCGGGAAACTGTGTCTCTCCCGCATTGGGCTTTTTAGTCACCTCCGGACTCATCGATGAAGAGTCATTCAGTATTGGAAGGCCAACCTACTCGAGACGAGTGTTTGCTATCATCATTTTATATAAAAAAGGAAGATATTTAAAAATAAGCTACCGAAATAAACAATTGAGAAGGGGAGGGATCTGTGTAGTTTGTCTTTTGTAAATGTTGTTTTTAAATTGGTGAAGTAATTTTAATTCGTCCCTCAGTGTATATTGATTGGTATTGTCGCTTGTCGCTCGTTGAAATGTAACTTGTGATCAGGTGCGGACCTAGAGTTTGGCATTGGGGGGGGGGGGGGGTCACAGAATCGAAATTGTTAAGAAAAAATGTATCACTTACAACGCAATCACAAAATAACCAAACGTACAAAACCAGACCAATTTTTTTGCAAGCTACATGGATAGAAATTTGATGCGTTTAGCGCACCAAAAATATTCGTACAAATTGCAACGGCGTTTTTTGCGACTTTTACATCGAGCTTCGAGAACAGTATCAAGGTACGTTACAGTTTCGGCAAGTCGAGTTGGTACCGACAAAGGTAGAAAGTCACAGCTTAAATTGCCAACCAAGCTTGCAGTTTGGACGTCGGCAAAATTTTTTGGTGCGTAAAAAGCTCCAAATTCCTATCCGTGCATTGCTGCACATTCATCGTGACATCACTATAGACATCGATTCGGTAATCACAAGGTTTGCTAAACAAAATAGACGAGTTGATTTTGTTATATAAATAATCGTTTTTATGTAACAGGTATGAAGTTGTAAATATGTACAGTTGTAACAGAACATAATAATTGCAATAAAGATATTTTCAGTATTGAATAAAATGAAAAAAAAAACTGTTTTTCAGTTTAAATTCATTAAGTTTTATTTGTCTGGTTATTGTGTTTTCGTATTTTGAGTTTGCAAAAAAAAAATGTTCTCCGTTTGGGGGGGAGGGGCATGATCCCCGTGACCCCTCCCCTTGAATCCGCGCCTGCTCGTGATTGTCTTCATATTGACGACAAACTGCACAGATTCCACAACAAGACTCAACTAAATTTAACTTCGTGAATCAAGAACTATAAGATAAATTACGTAAAAATCAACAGCTTCAAATCAAATGCGGATAGAAGACTTCGATATAAACCATTCCAAGAGACTTTAACAGGACCACTACATGACCCTATTTATTTAAGATTACTAGGTAATTGAGATACAAAAATTTTATATTGAACAATACTTCTCTTTTTACTTTTTGGATTTGAGTACATGAATATATTTCTTAATATAAAAATTCAGGACGTCCATTTTAAAATTTATGTTAATTTACATTGTAATTCTGTTCACACACACCCAATGTAGTATTAGTCTAGTTAACAAGTTGAAGAAGGCCCCACTAAAGAGCCAAAACATGTTTCTATAATGAAGTAAACATATTAGTATTAACAGGTGTTCAAACAAATTTAATTAGTTATTGAAGTCAATACGTAGTATGAAGCATTTTCCAATATGTTTAATGTTTTTTCCTCATGAGATACATATAGTCAATAAATCTTATATATCCTATATATATGAAGGATGTTCGTCTGTTCGTCTTTTATACGTTCATAAACCATTCATTCGATTGCGATGAAACTTTAGTGAATTGTTGTGTACACCCGAGGAAAGGCTTCTGACTTAGTAAATCCATTTTACAATAGGTAGCGCACAAGTAGATTCAACAAATGGGTAACGGTGCGCGTATCGTTTAAACGAAATTCCGTATACGTTCAAATACCATTCATACGATTGCAATGACATTTGGTGAAATGTTGTTTATACTCCCACGAAGGTTTCTGATTTAGTAAATCCATTTTACAATTGGTACCCCGCGAGTAGATTTAACTAATAAGCGACAGCGCGTGAATCGTTTCAACAAAGTCCCGTATGCGTTCATATACCATTCATTTCATTGCGATGAAACTTTGTTGAGTTGTTGAGCACGCTCCCTTGAATGTTTCTGAGATAGTAAATAAATTTGACAATAGTTTAGAGGTGGTTAACGGAGAAAGAAGAAAATATTGGGAATCCAAAAGCACTTCAACTAACAAAGTCACAATGCCAACACTTTCTTTGATTGGCATTGCAACGCATGACGGGTACAGCTAGTATATTTATAATCGTTTCGGTCTTCTATGGACCACGTTATTTCAACTGCCTTCTCCCTCGTTCTGTCACCTTGGCCCAGTATTCGCGCATTCTTCTTCGGTGACCTTCTATTCGTCCTTCAGTCCAATTCTTATCAGTTTTCAATATGGGTTTTGGCTGGAAACTCTGTATTTCCCCAAGTTTCATCTTCAAAGAGTCACGTTCCAAGATGTCCTCATGTGACAGCCCCAGTTCTTGTAGGTCTTCTTCCAACTCTGTAAACCAGACCCCTTTGGTTTTCTCTCCCACAAAGTTGGCACAGATTCGATTGGACAATCTTCCGGAGCTCATTCGTATTAAATGGCCATAAAAGGAGAGGCTTCTTTTGAGTATGGTGTCCGTTATTTTCTCCACATTATTATTATTATTATTATTATTATTATTATTATGAGACGAACTTCTGGTTACTCCTTACTCGATCATCGGAGGAATGAAGACATCCTGCAAGAACAGAAAACACCCCAGTTGTACAGCATATACCACAGCATAGGGAAAAATGGAAAGAACATGTAGACAGGATGAGTCCTAGCCGAGTCCCTAAATATATTCTTCCGTATGTTCCAAGTGTTCGAAGAAACCTGGGAAGACCAAAGAAACGCTAACAAGAGACCGTAACAGGTCACTAGGCCTAATACGTGAAAGATATTGATTATTATTATTATTATTATTATTATTGTTCTAAAGACAATCTATACACATCTTCCATGATCATTATATTAATCATTAATACCGTAATTATTTAAATAACTAATTCTCCAGCAACGTGAATACATAAAGCGATATTCCACGTCAAAGGGTTATAACGCATATACGCTAGCCACGGTGGGTGAATGAGTGGTTATCGTGTCGGATTACTAACCCCCAAGATTGCAGGTTCGCTCCTGGCCGTGGTAAGTGATTTTTGAAAGGCGGAAAAAATGTCATGTCATACGATGTTGGCATGTCAAAGAACCCATCTGAATTCAGTAAGCCGTGTTCATAATGGCAAAAATAATCACGGGAGTTTTCACCAACACAAAGTTCCTCATTTCTCTACTAGAAAGCGCTATAGTGTTAGTGTTCAAGGAGCTTAGATATCTAACCTCCTTGACTTTCATAATGCTTCAAGGAACAACGAAATTCGCCATGCAAGCTACCCTCTGGGTGTCAAATAATAAAGCTTGCACCGGCACCCGAGGCCATACGATATTATTATTAACGCATATACCAACGTATCAGTGGCGTAAATAAGGGGGGGGGGTGATCTGGGGGAGCAGTCCCCCCACAGATACTATACAAATAATGGAAATATGAAATTTGATGAAGTTTTTACTTTTGAATCAAATGAATCTTCGGATTGATGACAAAAGATTGAATTGTGTTTGAAATCATTTCTTTTCACGGCGCTCATTAAATGAAACATGGTGCTCTCGTCATACGATCCAAAAGTGCTCACGAGCATCACGGCGCTCATTAAATGAAGGTTAGTGTCACGTTGTCAGCCTTGGTTGGTTGGTTGGTTCCTCAGTTTAGAGGCTGCGACAACGTGGTCATGTAGCCCCGTGTACTTTGGGTGTGTGTAGAATCTGTCTGATAACCGGTGTTAATTGTGATGACACTATTAGGTGTTAGCTGTTGTTATTCAAGTAAGGACTGCAGACATTGAATTTCAAGTAGTTCCTACTTTTGCCGCCACCATCAAAGGCGCGGATTCAAGGGGAGGGGGGGGGGGGTCACGGAGGACATGGACCCCCCCCCCCAAAACGGAGACCATCTTTTTTTTTTTTTGCAAACTCAAAAAACGAAAACACAATAACCAGACAAATAAAACTTAACGAATTTTAACTAGAAAACAGTTTTTTTTTTCATTTTATTCAATACTGAAAGTATCTTTATTGCAATTATTATGTTCTGTTACAACTGTACATATTTACAACTTCATACCTGTTATATAAAAACGATTGTTTATATAACAAAATCAAATCGTCTATTTTGTTTAGCAAACCTTGTGATTACCGAATCGATGTTTATAGCGATGTCACGATGAATGTGCAGCAACGCACGGATAGGAATTTGGGGCTTTTTTTCGCACCAAAGAATTTTGCCGACGTCCAAACTGCAAGCTTGGTTGGCAATTTAAGCTGTGACTTTCTCCCTTTGTCGGTACCAACTCGACTTGCCGAAACTGTAACGTACGATACCTTGATACTTTTCTCGAAGCTCGATGTAAAAAGTCGCAAAACATGCTGTTGCAATTTGTACGAATATTTTTGGTGCGCTAAACGCATCAAATTTCTATCCATGTAACTTGCAAAAAAAAATTGGTCTGGTTTTGTACGTTTGTTTATTTTGTGATTGCGTTTTTAGTGATACCATTTATCTTAACAATTTCGATTATCTGACCCCCCCCCCCCTCCCCAAAGCCAAACTCTAGATCCGCGCCTGCACCGTCAACGACTATTCTTTCAGGGCTTGGTAACTAGACGCCACCGCAGTTGGCTCCTGGCAAAGATCGTTGTAACCTAAGAGCGTTGTTCAAATTTTTAACCTATAATTTAGCATCACACAGTTGTAATTAGTGGAAGGTTCTTTAACATGACATAAATCAATGACATTGGACCGCAGGCTTTACTTCCCCTCTGAAGGACGTCACACTGAGGGATTTTAACGCTCTTAAAAATTCCGATGACTTCGGCCGGGTTTGAACCCACGATCTTGGGCATCGAAGCTCAGCCTCTTACCAACTGCGCCACCGAAGCAGCACACTGTCAGCCTGCTGGGTTGACTGGTACATTCGCTCCAGTAACCTCAGACATCGTTGTCCTCACCATGGTGACGAGTGCTCCTGTTACGCTTAACTATGCTGTTGTGGAACAATTACTGTAGAAACGCACCATCCTTACTTCATCCAATTCAGTTTACAATTTACATAATAACTTCTGTCTGACACAAGTAGCGCGCGCCATGCTGCTTGACAATGGCATACATGGAAACTGCACTTCGTCATCACTGTGTCCACCTCATCAACCGTGCTGCAGCCAAATTCAGTGGCAATCGTATCTTCAATAGCTATTACTGCACACACCGGATGCGACACTGTACGGGTGCTAGTTGACAATATGGTGCTATCTAATAAGATAGCCGAAAAATATTAGATACACATAACGTGCACAGAAGATCCAGAAGTGCTGGGTTTGATTCCCACTTCATCAATCCTACATTGAGAGCCTTCTGTATAGAACGAAATTTCGCCTGGGCCATGTGATGGAAAGAGCGTTGAGTCAACACCAGATGACTAGCATTTGCGGATTACACAAGAGAGGGTCGGGAAGCCCCAATGCTGTCATTGCATTTATTACATACGGAGCTGGCAAGATACCTTCGTTGAGATAATTAAGACTTGAGGTGAAGTACTGTATCCTATCTCGTATCCCGTGAGCATGGTTAGGTATAGAACAAAACATCGAATTTTCCTAGTGGAAACGTATCTTCTGATGAAGTCTCCCAGAAAATGTGTCCGTAAGCTTCAGCGCCGTGTGATTTCTACTTGTGGGGGAACCTCAAACAAAAGGTATACAGAAGCAATCCGCGTACTCCGGAGGCTCTCGATAACAAAATAACTGCCCTGATACGAAATATCAGTGAGTATGAATTACAGCGAGTGTACCAAAACTTTCTCCGTTGGTGCAATGTGTGTTAGTAAATGAAGTACAGCATTTCCAGCAACTACTATGAAATCCATGCAAGTAATGATTATTAAATCCCGTACGTTACAAAGTGTAAATGTGTTGAACTAGTTGAGCACTACGCTGCTGCTAGGGCCAGTGCCTTGCTCGACACGTGGCTAGCCACAGTGCCTCACCCGTCAAACGGCCCCTGCGAAGGTCCTCACTGTAATAGATGACGATTCCTACCTCATCCAACCAAGAAGTAGTTTTCCATAGTTTCCCACTTCTACTCCTGGCGAATTCTTCAACCTTCGACTTGCCGGTCGACACAATAAAGGTTGAGACTATTGTTCCTGAAATTAACTGAACTAACAAAGAAAAGATGAACACCGTACCCTTTATTCATCGTAACCGAAAAGAAAAATGTTTTGCAAAACTCCTATTTACTGAAGAAACAAATAATTTCAAGGAAAAACAAGATGTTCAGTAAAGAACATATAGCCTACTTTCTCCTAAATGCATGGGTATTGATATAACTCTTTGTCCTTTTCAACGAGTATAATTGAATGTTGGTTGTAGGCTAGTAGCTTGTTGAAATACAACATGCTATACGGATATTAAACATGAATATGAGGTGACCTTTCCTAGTGCTACCTCAGTAAAAAATTTCATTCAATTCGGCTTCACCGTGTTTGAATTAATATGGGGAATCGATTTTCACACATACATGGCCGCTATCTGCAAACTATTGGGCTGATGACCTTGTAGTTCAGTCAAACGATGCTTCCTTCGAAAAGGTATGATGTTGCAAAATTTGGTAGAGATCAAATGATTAGGTTGGTGGAAATTTGATTAAAGCTTTTAACATTTGGGTGGCCGCCATTCCGTTTACGTCATGACGGCGGCGATATAAAACATGGCACTGAGGTGCCCTTTGCTAGTGCTACCTCTGTACCAAATTTCGTTCAAATCGGTTTTACCGTGTTTGAATTGATAGAGGAAATATATTTGCACACATACATGGCCGCCATATACAAACAATTGGACTGATGACCTTGTAGCTTGATCAAAGGACGCTTCTCACATAAAGGTATTTTGTTGATGATTAGGTTGGTCGTAATTTGATTTAAGTTTTTTACATTTGGGTGGCCACCATTGCGTTTCCGTCGAGATGGCGGCGATATAAAACATGACACTAGAGTGTCCTTTGCCAGTGCTACCACTGTACCAATATTCGTTCAATTAGGTTCCACCGTGTTTGAATTGATAGGGGGAATCGATTTTCACACATATGTGACCGCCATCTGCAAACTATTGGCCTGATGACCTTGTAGTTTAGTCAATAAACGCTCGCCATATGAATATATGTTGTTGCAAAATTTAGTAGAGATCGAATGATTAGGTTAGTCGTAATTTGATTTAAGCTTTGAACATTTGGGTGGCCGCCATTACGTTTCCGTCAAGATGGCGGCAATATAAAACATGACACTGAGGTGCTCTTTGCTAGTGCTACCTCTGTATCAAATTTCGTTCAATTCGGTTTTACCGAGTTTCAATTGATAGGGGGAATCGATATGCACACATACATGGCCACCATCTGCAAACTATTGGGCTAATGATCTTGTAGTTTAGTCAAAATATGCCTCCTACATAAAGGTAAGTTGTTGCAAAATTTGGTAGAGATCAAATTATTGGGTTTATCGTAATTTGATTAAATCTTTTAACATTTGGGTGGCCGCCATTACGTTTCCGCCAAGATGGCGGCAATATAAAACATGACACTGAGGTGCCCTTTGCTAGTGCTACCTCTGTACCAACTTTCGTTCAATTCGGTTACACCGTGTTTGAATTGATAGGGGGAATCGATTTGCACACATACATGGCCGCCATGTGCAAACTATTAGGTTGATTACTTTGTAGTTTAGTCAAAAGACGCTCGCCTTAAAAATATATGTTGTTGCAAAATTTGGTAGAGTTCGGATCATTAGGTTAAACGTAATTTGATTTAAGCTTTGAACATTTGGGTGGCCGCATTACGTTTCCGTCAAGATGGCGGCGATATAGAACATGACACTGAGGTGCCCTTTCCTAGTTCTACCTCTGTACCAAATTTCGTTCAATTCGGTTTCACGGTGTTCGAATTGATAAGGGGAGACAGACATTCAGAGTACACACACAGACACACAATTTTTGGCCCTGTGTAGATCTCATAGGTCTACTTTCATTTTTTTTGCAAAAATCGACAGTAGGCTAACAAACATCTGTTACGGTTATAAAATCACTTATCGTATTTTTTTTGTTCATGTATTTTTGCAGTTTCTGATTGTTTGTTTGGTTGGTTGGTAGGCTGTTTTTATGGTCATTGTTTATTTCTTTGTTGGTTTTCTTTTTGTTTTGTTTGTTTGTTTGTTGTTTCTTGATTGTTGGTTTGCTTTTTATTCGTTTCGTTGTTTGTTTTTATTTGTTGGTTGCTAACTGTTTATTTATTTATTTACTGGCAACCAGTAACGGTTTACCCACCGTAAGCTTAAAAGGCGCACGGACTGCAGATCCCAGATGCAATTTAGAAAAGCCGAGGTGAACAGGGAAACTCCAAACACATATAGCCTATTCTTCTCTGAAGTCTTACCTCGACACGACTTGACAGTTTGATGCTGCTAAAGCTGGGGTGATAGGCTCACTCGCTAGCTCGTAAACTCACTCCGAAGCTAATAATTTAAATTTCCACAAAATGGAGTTTGTTGGATAAATAAAAACGTAAACACTCTTACAGCGGGCGATGTATTAAAGATAGAGAGATATGCTGTCCGGGATTTATTTTTGTAGAACTTTTCATGCTGAACAATCTTACAGGATTTTCTTCGACTCGATTTACCGAAATCGTTACAGCTCGGCTTCCTTTGGTCATAATTAAAGGCTTTTCCTCAGAAACCTTCCTCGAGAAATCCTTTACAGCAGGGGTGCCCAACATTTTTGTAACTAAGGGCCATATTGGGGGACCTTGAGAGCCAATGACACTCCGGGTGGTTTGAGGGGTATAGAATTTTTTAATGTATATAGGTGCAATATGGAGAGTTTCGTGGCTGTCTGAGCTTAGTTTTCTTAGTATTGTTGCCATTTTCGATGTTTATTTGTAGTGGATAAAATAATAAAACTCTAAAATAAATTTAAATACTTTTAATAAATCCCTCTAAAATGGAAGTACGATGCTATTCAATACACTCATACAGCATGGATGACTAAGAGTGAGTATTTATGTTCATTTGACCCTATTAATAATCAAATTATGAAATAGGGTTCATGATAATTTAGTTCAGTGCGACGACTGGAACTTGTTTCAAAGTTTTGGCGACACGGTGCAGGCCGGATAAAATAGTCTCGCGTGCCTTATCCGGCTCGCAGGCCGTAGGTTGGGCAGTCCCGCTTTCCAGAATGGTGAAAACCGCATCAAAATCCATGCAGTGATTCTCGATATTACCCGTTACATCCAAGAATCGGGGACTTATTTTTATACTATGTAGACAATTCTCAATATATTATTTTTAATTTTTTAAAGCGAATTGACCACTTAGGATCACCCAATAACTTTATTTATTTATTTTTCCCTTTGCCTGGAGTTTCCTCTGTCCCCAAAATTCCTTCATGCGGTCACTGGTAGCCTATGTATCTTTTGATCTTCTGTTTAAATTTGTGCACTTCTCTTAGGCCTTCCTGTATCTTGAAACCCTTCCAGATTTTTCACTTCCGGTTTACCCATAAATTCATTTCTTTCTAGCATTTGAAACTCTGTGTTGTACAACTTTTCTAAATCTTTCCTAGCTTCCTTCGTCCAGGATTTAGTGGTCTTCTTTTTCCAGAGATAGTCGAATGATTGCTTGGTTAATCTGTGTTTGTTCATTCTGTACAGATGCCCAAGAAATGTTAGCCTCCTCTTCCACATAGTCTCTGAGATTCTTTCCACGTTCTGGTAGACTTGTATGGTGCTTAGTTTAAATCCGTCTTCAGTCTGAACTGCACCCATGATTTTTCTTAGAATTCTCCTTTCCAGGACTTCCAGTTTTTCGAGGCTATAGTTCATCGAGAGAAATTCACTGCAAAAGAGGCATTCCGTTCTTACTATAGTGTTATAATTTAGGAATTTTGGTATTCCAGGACATTATTTATTAATTTAGTTATTTATTTCTTAAATCAGATACACCACTTAGATATCAGTACCGGTACTCATTTCTTTCTTCCTTTCTTTATGTTTTGGGTTTCAATGGCTGTACATTTTTCACCTACTGAGATTTGACATCGATGTTACGGAATCTAAAGTAAACTATTTGTAAACATAATTTTACGTGATCCTACATTTTCATGAGTATCTGAGTGGAGAATTCAACGCCAGTGTGTGGTGGAAACCTGGTATGTCTCAACTTCGACGTTTCACATCTTCATTGTAATGGTGTTGGTGAAGACATAGCTGGTGAACCAAAATCTATTTGGTATATCGCATGGAAAATCCTTGTAATAGGAAGGAGAATCTTAATGGAAAATACCAGTGGAATATATGGAAATAGGCTATATCATGGAACTAGACTACTTGTTTCGTGAAGTGATTATTGAAGTTATGCGATGAACTAACCTACTGATGAGGTATGTAACGGCGAGAGTAATTCATGTAATCGTGAAGCTTATATGATGAATTTTACAACTGTTTCACTAAAAGCCGACTTTCCATGAAGTGACAGATTTCACTGTCTGCCTGCGACATAATACCCAGCATTTGATGGCCATTTTAGTGACACCGGAAATTTCATTTTTCTCTGTTAACCTTCTTAAAATTATAGGCGTTATTTATTTAAATTGAAGATCCAATAAATTGTATCTTTTTAATCCAAGGGGCATTCTGTGTTTTTATGCATGTTTTGTGACGGGAATTGTGTGGATTAGACAAAGAACCTACTGTAATGTTAGGACATCTCGAGTTCATGACATCATTGACTATGTTATCTCATGATGACATACGGCATTGACGTCAATCTGAGACCAGTAAATCCTTCTACAATTTTGCAATGCATATTGAAATCATTATGTTATGCTGACCAATAAAAATTTCTTACAGTGTTGCAAAACTGATGTGTGAGTATTCATCTAGCCCCAAATTTTCACAGGGTATTTAGCGCTTTGTCGCTTTTCTGGTGTGATTTCACTCCCCCTAGGGCCAAATCTAGTGTTTTATATTTTTCTTCAACATGCAAGTTTAAATTTAAAACAAGATGTTCAGCAAAGAACATATAGCCTACTTTCTCCTAAATGTATGGGTATCTTTATGACTCTTTGTCCTCATCCCTAAAACAATCACCCCAACCACAATGTATTGTTTGTTTTCTTTTATATTGATAATAAGCCAGTAAGTGTCAAGATCAATATTATATACTTTATGATGATTGAATAACAAAACTACTAACTTATTGTAATGCATTCACGTCCGTTAATCTCTATATTAAGCCAGCCTGCAAAATTAAGAATCTTCCGCCCCAATCATCTTCCGCCCCAATCACAGTAGGTGGTGCTGCGACCTATCAGTGAATTAATCTTTATCTTGTACGCCTATGCACTGCCATCGTAATGTACTACGATGGCAGTGTTCTATGGGTGTTGAATGAGTAGGCAGTTTAAAGTAGCCAAGAGGGAGGCGATCCAGCTGGCAGTGTTTAAAGGTATTCGGAGCGCGATCGTGGCTAATAGTTGAACTACCAGTATTACAAAATTGCCATACTTCAGGAGGCCAGCTCAGGCATTTACACAGCGTTATGTTTGGAACAATATTACCCACATAACCCACAAGAGGACAGCACCGTACAGAGGCATTAAGAAGGCTGTGGTTAATGACAACGTGTATCTAGTTCTTCTATTTTCCTTTTTCTAATGTCTTCTGTTTATGTGCGATGCTGGGACTGTGATTTTATTAATATACGAGTGTATACTTTATCCTCTCCTTTGAGCTAAATGACATTTTATTCAGTATCTGTGGGAAAAGCTCGTGCACATCATTTGTAAAATAATTCAAGACACACAGACTCACACACACACATACACACACACACACACACAGACTCACACACACACATACACACACACAGACAGACACACTTTTTTCGCCCTGTGTTGATCTCATAAGTCTACTTTCATTTTTTGCAAAAATCGAAAGTAGGCTAATAAAAAATGGTATAATTATTATTACTGACCATTATGACTCCACAGTTCCCAATTGTATGAGCCATGCATGCCGCGATGATCCTCTGATTATTGTTAGTTTCAGCTCTTCTCAGAAAGACAGCTAGCTGCATGCTTGTTGCATCAGTTACATTAAATCGCAAACACATGATGGGTAAATTCGTTTGGAATCAGTGTTGCCAAATCTAAGGACCACTCGAAGTTGTCTTTTGACGACAAAATTGTTCTCATAGTTAAAAGCCCAACGCGGATAGTGGATAAGCTGTGGATAATGTTTAAAGTAAACTTGCGGATAGTCTTTAAATTACATTGTTGAACTGGATTTTTAGCCTACTATTCACATTTTGCAAAAATGAGGAAAAAGTAGACTTATGAGATCGGGCAAATGTGTGTGTGTGTGTGTGTGTCTGTATGTCTGTCTGTCCTTCTGTCTGTCTGTCTGTCTGTGTGTCCCCCCCCAATCAACTCCTAAACAGCTGGAGCAATCCAAACAAAATTTGGTAGGAGTAAAGATCTATACCTGAATATCTCACGGCCATATTTGAAAATGATGTCAGTGCTACCAACTGCCGAAAAATCGCAATTGAAATTTGAGCTCCATGCTGGATATCTTGAAAGGTATGAAAGGGAGCTATTTCAAAATTGGCACACGTATAGATAATAATATTGCAGTTTAATTTCCAGGAGACCATACATGGCAGTGTTGCCAAAATGATTATAAGCTTGCTGATAGGTCCAATTTTCAAATGCATATAACTTCTACACTATCAATTGGAATTCAATCAAATTTCGTATGTACTATGTGTACATACACAGATATGAATGAGCATATTCTTAAGAGCCACCAGGGCTGCCAACTGTTAATAAATGCACTCCCTATTGTTTTTATCCAAATACCAATATATCAGAAAGTATGCAAGCAGACAGCTTTAAACTATGCACACGCATAGTACCTGACATTTTATATTAATTTGGAGTAACTTATATACGTCAGTGCTACCAACATGATTCTAAGCCAGCTGAGAGGTCCAAATTTAAATACACGTAACTTCCATACTATCATTTGGATTTCAACCAAATTTCGTGTGTGTTATGTGTACCATTACAGATATGACTATGCGTATATTTAGGAGCAACCATGGCTGCCAACTGTTAATAAATACTGTACTGTCTCTATTTTTGTTACCCTAATATCAATATATCAGAAAATATGCAAGCCAATAGCTCTAAACTTTGCGCACGTATAGTACCTTGCATTCTAGATTAATTTGGAGTAACTAATATAGACCTACGCCAGTGCTGCCAACATGATTCTGAGCCTGCTGATAGGTCCAATTTAAAATGCATGTAACTTCTCTACTAACTAATGGATTTCATTCTAAATTGACACAACAATAGATCATATTATTTCAGATTATTTCTGACCAATACATGTATGTCATTGATGCCAACATGATTTTACGCGCGCTGTTAGATGCAATGTTTAACTGCATGGAACGTCCATGCTATCCATTGGACTTCAACCAAATGTTGTTTCTGTACCTTAAGAGATGGAACTAAGAATATACTCAGTCACCAGGTCTGCCAACTGTAGTTCTCTATTAGGCTACATTATGCCAGGTATACAGTATTTCGAACTAATTAGAAATTTCGATATTACCAACTTAATTTCGTCATTATTCTAGATAGATCCATTTAGATGGCATGAATCTTAAATTTTAAGATAAGTAGGCTCTTTAGTTCATCACGGAACTTCTTGTTGTTTAATAATTTTATATTTTGCTAAGTTCTGCGTCTTTCACGTTTCTTGTTATTTCCCTATTTGCTTTCGCTTGGATTGTATGAGAATAATAGAGAAGTGAGAGAAGCCAGTCATGGAAATATCCTCAATAGTGTTGACTTAGGCAAGGAAAAAAGTAGTTCCGTGACGAACTAAAGAGCCTAATGTTCTTAAAATTTAAGATTCATGACAATGATTTCGTCTAGAATAAGGACGAAATTATGTTGGTAATACTGACATTTCTAATTAGTTCGAAGTATACCTGAAATTGTGTAGCCTAATAGAGCACTACAGAGCAGTACATTTGCATTTGTCTGTTGGCACAGGCTAGAGTAAAATGTGGCTTTTCACCGATGTCTCAGTCTCACTCATGGCTGTGATTATATGGAAGCTATTGAGGTATGGGTGGTGCTTAGTAATGACATCCAGGGCACAGTCAGTGCCTGTGGATGCTGTGAATGGTTCTACTCTACTGCTATACTGACTCAGTGAGGAAAGCAATGGCAAACTACCTCACTCCTCTTCTTGCCTAGTACACCTCAACATAGAGCTGCGTTGGGTTTTTGTGGGTATGTACCCACAATAGAGCACTATCGTTGGAAGCCCTTCTGACTCTGAATATATTCTTAGATACATCTACTGCCACATAACCTAACGGCGGTGCTTTTCGAGGATCCAACCAGCTTTCGGGCTGACAACCTACCAATAGAGCACTACCATTTGAAGCCCTTGTGACTCTGAATATATTCTTAGATCTATTAAAGCACAGAATGCACTTACAAAATTTGGTTGAAGTTCAATGGATAATATGGACGTTGCATGCAGTTAGACATTGGATCTATAAGCGCGTAAAATATGTTGGCAACAATGTCATGTATGTTTTGATTAGAATTAATCTGACATATTATGATCAATTATTGTGCCAATTTTGGATGAAGTCGATTTGTTAGTATAGAAGTTACATGAATTTAAAAATTGGACCTCTCAGTAAGCTTAGAATCATTCTGGCAGCACTCGCTTATAGTAGGTACTCCAAATTAATGTAGAATGTTATGCACTAAACGTGTGCAAAGTTTCGAGCTGTTGGCTTGCATACTTTCTGATATATTGGTAATGGTATAAAAAATAAAGAGAACATTTATTAACAGCCCTGGTTGCTCTTATGAATACACATATTCATATCTGTTATGGTACACATAGTATGTACGAAATATGGTTATAATCGAATTGATAGTATGGAAGCTACATGCATGGCCTCATGGAAATAAAACTGAAATATTATTATCTATATGTGTGCCAATTTTGGAATGGCTCCCATGCATACCTTCCAAGATATCCAACATGGAACTCCAATTTGAATTGCTATTTTTCAGCAGTTGGTAGCTCTGACGTCATTTTCAAATATGGCCGTGAGATATTCAGGTATAGATCTTTACTCATACCAAATTCTGTTACGAGAGCTGCAGCAGTTTAGGAGTTGATAGGGGGAGGCACACACGCAGTCAGCCAGAAGGACATACAGACAGAAGTACAGAGACACATTTTCCTGTATCAATCTCGTACGTCTACTTTTTCCTGCTTTTTACAAAATGTGAAAAGTAGCCTAAAATCATTTAGACCCCTGCGCTTGCCTGCGTGGGTATATCCGACGACTAAGTGCTACAGGGCGCCAGGAAATGTTCTCCGCAGTGGCTACGTGCAGCTGCGGGAGGTTTGCCTCATCAGTTTAGTTGGCAGCACAGTGTCCTTGATAGGGTGAAGGCCACATGTGTGGGCTGTGGGTTGTTGAATCGTCAGTGCGTGTAGTTAGATTATTGGAAGAGTGCAACAGTATGTTATGAATGGCTGTGGTCGTCAGATATTTTAAGACCATGCTACCGACTACGCCAGCGAAGCCGCTAACGTTAACAAATACAACTACAAAAGGTCGCACGCCCAGGAAGAAAGCTGACTGCAGAATGTCCAAAGAATACTTATTATTAATCCAGTTAATCTCGGAACTAAACACATCGATGTATCCAAAGAGAGAATGATTCCCGCGTTGTCTTGGTTACAATACTGATAAAAGTGCATGGCCGGATAAAACTCTTACAAAAATGGGGCCGATAGATCGATCCGTGACATTTTTATCAGAAACTCCTTAAGCCGATATTTCACCCCATGGCACTATAAGGGTCACTAATAGGCGTTGATGGCCCATATGGTCAAGATGCTTGTTGCCAAGGCGAGCAAAGATTCGATTCCCTTTTAATGCTTGTAGAATTTTCGAGGTCAAAAGTCATGTCATGTGGTTTGGATTCCATATAAAGGAAATGAAGTCCCGTGACTCATAATCACGAGGTTAACGGTCACGTAATACTACATGTTTGCTTAATTTTAACCTTTTAAATGTGTAGTAGGCTAGTTATGCGGGCGTCAAACCCATAACTGTGTGAGCTGGAACAGTGTGTACTTAGCATCGTGAGGACAACCAAGTAGCTGCTTCATATGAGAAAGTTGCTTTAAGTTGTGTATTCTTAATTTTGTTCCTGAATTCTCCTCTGTCTCCAATCATTTGCCTGTCGATCTCCACCTGCCTTAAGTCTTCTTCTATTTCATGATACCAATTAGTTTTCTTGCTTGAGCTGTTCACTACAGCAAAGATCCTCTGTGTAAGTCTGTTGTTGTCCATTGTCTGTATGTGCCCGTAAAAAGTTAGTGTGCGTTTTCTGATCATATCGGTGAGTCTGTGTACTTGTACAGCTCTTTGGTATTTTTTAAATTTTATTTATTTATTATTTATTTATTTATTTATTTATTTATTTATTTATTTATTTATTTTTCGCTCTTGTTGTTTCTTTTAGAGGTTGCGACATCGTGGTCATTATAACCCCATGTATGTGTGTGTGTGTGTGTGTGTGTGTGGAATTTATGCGATAACCTGTGTTATTGTGATGGCTGTACTAGTGTATTTGTAAATTGAGGATAGAATTGGAAAGGAGGCGCCGAGCCTTCAATTAGGAACCATCCCAGCATTTGCCTGGAGTAGAAGTGAGAAAAACCACGGAATACCACTTCTGTTTATTTATTTATTTATTTATTTATTTATTTATTTATTTATTTATTTATTTATTTATTTATTTTTGTTTGTTTGTTTGTTTGTTGTTTCGTTCTTTCTTTCTTTCTTTCATTCTTTCTTTTATCCACAGTGAGAATTTTCAAAAGATCGAAAGAAAGCTGTTGAAGGTGTACTCATCTCGTAGCGGATGAAATTAATCTGGATATGATGACATGTCTCAGTCCGCTATTCTATCCTCGAGTGGGTGGGTTTTGGGAGTTCCAGATGTGTATCAGACTTGTGGGTGTTAAGTGTGGTGACGGTGAGGAAAGGAAAGAGATGATGGAGGTAGAGAAAGAAGATAGAAACTTGAGAATGAGAAAGAAGGGGTTTGGGTTTCCATCCCTTCCTCTCCCCCCTTTCTTTTTAAAGAGCAGGGTGGGCTCTGCAACCACCCCGCTGGGTGCCTGTGATTTATGACTGGCCTTACACAGAGACTGGCGTGTCCTCCGTATGTTTCCAACCCTCTGGGTTCCTTTTGACTGACTTCTGGCTCTGCTCTGCTCGGCGCTTGCTTGCTTTCTTCACGGTACAATCCGATAAAATCATCATGGTCTATCCCTCTCATAATTTATTACGCCATCGTACGTAAATCACTGGAAGCCTTCTTTGGACTTACTTCGAATCTTTACTAGAGAAATGTTTTAAACGCCTCATGATAATAAAATAATAAACACTAGAGTTTTATTTATGTGGTAAGGGAGGGCTAAATTGATACATAATACACGTAAAGGGGCTTAATGGACTTGAGTGGTGCTGATTTTATGCTACGATGCATTATCACAGGGAAAATGAAGTGAGAATCAGTCCACGATAGGTTCACCGTGAAACACAAGTGAAATATACGAGTCCAGGTAGCATTAAATAAGTTATAAACAATGTAACTTTTACGAATTGCTTTTCCATCTCTACAAACAAAGTGATTTTAAGAATAACTGGCAACCTGCCGCGGTTTCGCCTAATATCTTTAACGGTTTACCCAGCATCAGCTTAAAAGGCGCATGGACGGCAGGTCCCAGACGCAATTCAGAAATGCCAAGGTGAACAGCGAAACTCCAAACACATCATAATTATACTCATAATTATACTCTTCTCTGAAGTCTTAACTCAACACGCCTCGACAGTTTGATGCTGGCAGAAGCTGGGATGATAGACTCTCTCGTAAGTTCGCTCCAAAACTAGTAATTTAAATTTCTACAGAATGGAGATTGTTAGAAGAAATGAAAACGTAAAAACATCTATAGTGGGCGATATATTAAAGATAGAAATATGCTGTCTCGGAATTTTTGGGGAAATTTTCATGCAGAACAATTTTTACACTCATAGCATATATATATATATTTATTTAACGGTTTACCCAGCGTAAGCTTAAATGGCGCACGGACGGCAGGTTTTCTTCTACATGATTCACTGAAATCTTTACTGCTCGGCTTCCTTTGATCATAAATGAATGTTTTTCTACAGAAACCTTCCTCAAGAAATCCTTTACAGAATGGTGAAAACCGCATCATAATCCATCCAGTGGTTCTGGAGATTAGGCCTACCCATTACAACCAAGAATCGGGGACTTCGTTTTATACCATGTAGAGATTAGTTCCGATTTGACTCCGCTCATCCCCCTCCAGAAGCAAATCCTAGTTACGCCACTGCCTAGTATACATAGACGACGAGATCTGGTTGCTATGATTACCATGGTGTCGGGAAATTAATGATCTCGAGCCCAGAAACATATTGTTAGTTTAGTTAGTCAGTGTGTGAGTCAGTGAGTTCGTGTTGTTTTAAGACGTGAAACAGAGAGGTCATCTGTCCCTCTTATAAACATAACCATATTATAATAACAATAATTAATAATATTACTTTTTTATTTTTATTTTAGAATTTGACCAACTATTGACCGCTGAGATTCTAAGACTATAGTGGAATAGTTTCCTTTTTCTTCTCTTCCCAGAACTTCTTCATACGCTCACTGATTGTCTGTCTTTGTTCCTCCGACTTCGCTTTGGTAGGTCGACGTTGTAGTTGTCAACTTGAAACATCCGTAGAATTGGTCTGTCGCCCGAATTCCTCCCTGTTAAACATGATGTCATCTTTGATCTGTAGCCTTTGCAGTTCCCAACTTATATCTTCCAGAAACCCTGTTGTGTATTTAAATTATAGATGTAATAAAAAATCCCCTTAGTGACCCTTATTGTTCAATTTGTAAAGGTGTCCATAAAACTGTAGTCTTCTCCTTTTAATTGTAATTGTAGTTCCCTCCATATTTGAGTAAAGGTCTTCATTTTTCCTCTTCATCCAAATATTATCTTTATTCTTTTGGCGACCCAAAATTTATCTAAGTATTTTTCTTTCTGTCTTCTACAGTTCAACTTGTACTCCCCATTTTCTATGTTTTATTAAATAATTTGGCCAACAATTGATCGCTTAGATTCTAAGACTATGGTGGAATAATTTTCTGTTTCTTTTCTTCCCAGAACTTCTTCATACGTTGGCTGATTGTTTTTGTTCCTCCGGCATCACCCTCTCCCTATAGAACGGAGACTCGTGGAGGCCGCGTAGCTGCAGGGCAAGGCACTGGCGCTAGCCGCGTGTCGAGCAAAGCACTGCCACTGGCAGCAGCGTCTTTAATAATAATTACTTACATGAATTTCAGAGTAGTTGCTGGAAATGCTGTCCTTCAGTTTCTAAACACACGTTCACTGACTTAGAAATTTTTTGTACACTCGCTGTAATTCATCCACATTGATATTTCGTATCAGTGCAGTAATATAAATAATATCATGTGGCCTCGGGTGCCAGGTGCAAGCTTTGTAATTTGACACCCAGAGGGTAGCTTGCATGTCGCATTTTGTTGTTCCTTGAATCTCTATGAAAGTCAAGGAGGTTAGGTATCTAAGCTCTTTGAACACTATAGCACTTTCTAGTAGAGAAATGAGGAACTTTCTGTTGGCGGAAACTCCCGTGATTAATTTTGGCATTATGAACACGGCCTACTGAGTTCAAATGGGTTATTTGACATGCCAACATCGTATGACGTGGTGTCGTAAGTTTTGCCACCTTTCAAAAATCACTTACTACGGCCAGGAGCGAACCTGCAATCTTGGGGGTTATCAGCGCAGTGTATTTCGTTCACGAGAGCCTCCAGAGTACGCGGATTGTTTGAGGTTCCTCCGCAAGTAAAAATCGCACGGCGCTGAAACTTACAAACACATTTACAGCAAACTTCTTCTTGAGAAAATACGTTTTCACTAGGAAAAAATATGTTTTGTTCCATACCTAACCATGTTCATGGGATACGAGGCAGGCTACAGTACTTCACAGCAAGGATTAATTATAACAACTAAGGTATCTTGCCAGCTGCGTATGTAATATATGCTATGACAGCATTCAGGGCTTCACGGCCCGCAGCACGGGCTTTGCATAGCTCCGTTCTAGGGAGGCCTCTCACTGTACAGCGTGTTCCGATTCAACACGGAACTGCAAAATGGGTTGCCTACCCACCCGCAATCGGCTTGAAATCTGCTCGCAGCGCGCTAGCGACGGGGCTGAGTTCGATTTCACTGATTGCCGCCTTCTTATGCAGCATTGCAAAGTATTTTTCTCTTTCAAAATATATTTACACAGGCTTCACAGTAAGTTTGAACGATTTCTGTTTCAGAACTTGTAATTTTACGCTTCTGTTAATGGCTTTTGCAGAGCATTTCTATGAAATAAAATATTATTTTTCAACATAGTTTATTACAACGCAATGTATTGTTGTGTTGTATTTTATTTACAACGCAATTTTTTGCTTTTTAACCCAATACCACAAAACGAGATATAGTTTGGAAATGTTTGTTACAAAAGTGTAATCAGTCTTCGATGTGACTAAAAAATTAATTTATCACAGTCGTTACATCTACTGCAAATGGACGTTTTCATAAGGTGCTCGAAGTGGCATCCATCATTTTCCAAGCAGAGGCCACTCGTCGCATGAAGTTCTCTCTTGGGTCCGACAACATCTGAGGAGTAATTTCCGCAAAGGCTTCAGTAATCACGATCTCCATTTCTCCGGTTGTTTGTGGCGATCTCAAAAATACTCTCGACCTGACGTAGCCCCAAATGAAGTAATCCAGGACGGTCAGATCTATCCACCGGCCAGGAAACAAACGGTTTAAAACTTCTCTTGCCAGTCTGGAAGAGTGCGCTGGATGACCATTTTGTTGAAGATGCATGTTGTTCAACTCTGCCAACACAAAGTTCCTCATTTCTCTACTAGAAAGCGCTATAGTGTTCAAGGAGCGTAGATATCTAAACTCCTTGACTTTCATAGTGCTTCAAGGAACAACGAAATTCGACGTGCAAGCTACCCTTTGGGTGTCAAATAACAAAGCTTGCACCCGGCACCCGAGACCATACGATATTATTATTATAACTCCGCCAATGTAAAATCATCCAAGATGTCCTGGAGTATGAAGTAAGACTAAATTGACTGTGTTCGTCGTTCTACCAATTTACATTGTTACAGGTAAATAGTTCTGAAAAAGGAATCATTGAAACTTATTTTTAATTTAACTCAATTGTTTAACAAATCATTTCGAAATTGTATCTCGTTTTGTGGTATTGGGTTAAAAAGCAATAAATTGTGTTGTTAATACAATACAACACAAAAATACATTGTGATGTATTAATCTATGTTGTAAAATACAATTTTATTTCATAAAAATGCTCCGCAAAAGCCATTAACAGAAGCGTAAAATAACAAGTTCTGAAACAGAAATCATTCAGACTTATTGTGAAGCCTGTGTAAGTATATTTTGAAAGAGCAAAAGACTTTGCAATGCTTCATAAGAAGGCGGCAATCAGTGAAATCGAACTCATCGCTTTCGCTAGCGCGCTGCGAGCAGATTTCAAGCCGATTGCGGATGGGTAGGCAACCTATTTTTCAATTCCGTGTTGAATCGGAACACGCTGTACGTCTGGTTAAATTGATATTTGGTTGGATGGTTCCTCAGTTGGGCTGCGACAACGCGGTCATCTAGCCCCGTGTACTTTGGGTGTGTGTAGAATCTGTCTGTTAACCTGTGCTAATTGTAATGGATGTATTGTAATTTAGGTAGGGACTGTAGACGATCAATTTTCAAGTAGTTCCCACTTTTACCACCAAGTGCTACCGTCCATGATCTTGGCTACTAGACGTCATAGCAACCATCACCTGGCGACGAACGTTGGAACTTAGACCACTAATCAAATCGAACCTACAAATTTTAGCTTCACGCATACGTAGTTAGTGGAAGGTTCTTTTGCATGCCATAAATCTATGACATGGGCCTGCCGGCTTTACTTCCCCTCCGAGGAAAGGCATACGCTCTTAAAGAATCCGACGACTTTGGCTGGTTTAAACCCGCAATCTTTTGCATAGAAGCTCAAAATGCTACGCCACCGAAGCCGCCAATCGGAGCAATAATCGACCTTTTGTTGTAACGGATGTGAGTAAGTTTACAGTATATGCTATTTCCATCTATTATCCTTTAAAACGGGACAAATGCTTCCTTTGTTCGTAATATGATGGGACGAGCGGGACAAGGATATAAAACAGGACTGCCCCCGTTAAAACGGAACATGGTATGTTCACCAGGTAGTATAGTACAGCCCTATGTCATCACATCAAACTCATCACTAGAGCCCGGAAGTTAGGCAAAATGACTTTTCTATTTAGCTGGATATTCTAAAGATTCGGATAGAGATAAATATGTTTCCGTGCACTGGGGGACACTAGAGACTGTTTTCATTTTACCTTATTTGCCTATTTTGGCTTCCGTTGCCTATTTCTAGCCTATTTTCATTTATGGAAAAATAGGCTTATAAGATCACCTTTTGTCTTGTGTGTGTGTGTGTGTGTGCGCGCGCGTGTGTGTGTGTGTGTTCCCCTGATAAAATGTAAGCGGCTAGAGCGACTTCTATGAAACTCGGTGAGGTCATAGCACCATTTTGGCCGCTCCCTACCGTGGCCTTCAAATTTTATTACGTCTCACCAATCCAACATGGCTGCTGTGCGTAATATTTCACAGGCATTCTATATCTCCGAAAATATTACTGATATCACAATGAAATTTTGTACGGTGATGAAGGGCATTATTAGACGTTCGCCTATGAGACTTTCAAAACCCTGTTAACTACAAAACGAACATGGAGACCAAGCAAATTTGAAACATTTAAATAGACTTATCTCGCGATTTAACCATCCAAACGCAATGAAACTCGGTACAGCAAATGTCCATACACATTGTAATGCACTGGCATCTAAATTAGTTCAATTGTTTACATAATGTCAAGATGGCGGCTGTGCGAAATTTTAAAATTAAGTTTTCATTTCTTGTGTATTAATCATGCGATCAAAGTGAACGTTGTAATAATGAACCTACGTTATAATCGTTATCTAATAGTACATAACTCTATGGCCTACATATATAAAAATCCAACATGGTGACCATCCGAAATATTTAGACGGTCCACAATATCTATTAATCTACGACAGCAATCAAACTGAAAATTCGTATGTTGATAGAGGCTATGAACATAAGTTCACTTATAGGACTTTCAATAACCTGGTGAGCACAGATCCAACATGGTGGTGACGCGAAATATAAATATTTAAATGGACGTTTCTCACGAGTCAACCATCCAAGCGCAGTGTTATCTGGTACGGTAAATGCTTATACAAATTTCAATCCACTGGCATCTAATTTATTTCAACTGTTTTCATAAACACAAGATGGCATCTGTGCTAAATTATAAAATCTCGATTTTATTTCTTGTGTCCTAATCATGCGACTGAAGTTTGAATACTATACCTACGCAATAATCTTCATGTAATAGTACATAACTCTAAGTCCTACATATATAAAAATCCAACATGGTGACCATCCGAAATATTTAGATGGTTCTCAATATCTACATATATATTACAGCAATCAAATTGAAATTTTGTGTGTTGATACAGGCAATTAACATAAGTAGGATATATGAAAATAGGCTGTATAGTTCTTCACGGAACTACTTGTTAGTTTTAGAGCTTACTTTTGCCACTTATCGATCGTTATGCATTTCTTCTGCGATGAACACATTTTGAAAGGCACATAACTCAATGAATTTCCATATATCGGCGATAGAAAAAAGGTTACCCAAATTAAATTACATATTGACGTCACAAAAATATATATTTAGAATCTTGTTCGCTGTAAATCGTTCATTTGTTTTCAAGCACTGGAAAGCTTATTTCCTCAAATCATCCATTTAAGCTCTTTAAATAGCAGAACCATTTTTACCGAAAGGAATGCACGGGCATTATTCCCAGGATAGAGAGAGGATGAGGGAAGTAGGTTACGTCTCTTCCCCTTCCTCACACCCCTTTTGCTATGACAATGCGTAATTGCCTGGTATTCCCAATTTTGAAAAGATAAGATAATGCAGAGAAAGGAAGAAAATCACTTCTGTCTAACAGGTCAAACATAAAAGAAGCTATTAGTCTGATGTTGAACCTTTAAAGGCAGCTCGAGTGTTCGGGCTGACTTATTTATCATGCTGAACTTTTCATTGTTGAGTGGAAAATTACATGGCTATATTCGCGAATTCAGTTCAGACACACACGAATGGCTATTTGAATTATATTCTTGCCTATAGTCAGTGTATTAAGTGCCTTTTTGCCTATTTTAACCAAAATAAATGCCTGAACTTTAGGGCTCCACTCATCACACTCATGCTGCTCTACCACACTTCTCCCAGGTCTTCATGGTGTAGCCCTATAATCTACGCAGCGAGTAATATGAAGTGTTTCAAGTCATCGCCTCGGGTTATGAAAAGCGTCATTTACAGCGCACAGTGAGGCTGTGTTCTCCACTCAGGAAGCAAACCCCTGGCGTTGTTATCTTCAAGGAACTCCACATTGATGAGAGAAACGAGAACTCTCTGTTTTTTGAAACGAGCCAGCATACAGTACATTGGTGTGAAGAACATCCCACAGGGACAGACAGACTGTTAGTAAAAAATCACACGACAAGTAAAGATAAGACAAAACCACTTTGTCTTCAACAAGGTTTTAACGTTTAGCCAGCGGCTTCGGAGGCGTAGTTGGTAGCATGCTGGGCTTCTATGTCCAAGATCGCGGGTTCAAACCCGACCGAAGTCGTCGGATTTTTTAAGATCGTTAAAAATCCCTCAGTATGCTTTCCTTCGGAGGGCAAGAAAAGCCGGCAGTCCCATATCATAGATTTATGGCATGTTAAAGAACCTTCCACTAATTACACCTGTGTGAAGCTAAATTATATAGGTTAAGAATGTAAACAACGCTCTTAGATTCCTACATTCGTTGCCAGGAGCCGACTGCGGTTGCGTCTAGTAGCTACGTTCTGAACTAGTATTCGTTGACGGTGGCGTTTGGCGGCAAAAGTAGGAACTATTTGAAAAAATTCAAAGTCTGGAGTCCTTACTTCAATTAAACAAGTAGTTAGGTGAAGAATTATACAGCCTATTTTCATATATCCTACACATGTTAATTGCCTCTATCAACATACAAAATTTAAGTTTGAAGGTTGTGATAGATTCGTAGATATTGAGAACCGTCTAAATATTTCAGATGGTCGCCAGGTTGGATTTTTAATTTTGTACTGTTACATTAAAATTATTGTGTACGTATGGTATTCAAACGTCAATCGCATGATTAAAACACAAGAAGTAAAAACGAGATTTTAAAATTTCGCATAGCTGCCAAATTGTGATTAGGCAAACAATTGAAATAAGTTAGATGCCAGTGGATTAACATTTGTATACTCATTTAACGTGCAACGTTTCACTGCACTAGGATAGATAATTCGCGAGAAACGTCCATTTAAATATTTATAATTTGCGTCTCCGTCATGTTGGATTTGTGCTCACCAGGTTACTGAAAGTCCTATAGGTGAACTTATGTTCATTGCCTCTATGAAAATAAAATAATTCAGTTTGATTGCTGTAAAAGATTCATAGATATTGAGAACCGTCTAAATATTTCGGATGCTCGCCATTTTGGATTTTTATATGTATTGGCCATAGAGTTATGTACCATTCAAGGTCAATTATTGCCTAGGTTCATTATTCAACTTTCACTTCGATCGCATAATTAAGACACAAAAAATAAAGGAGAGGATTTGATCATGACTTTCATAGATCCAGAAAAGGCATATGATAGTGTCCCCAGAGAGAAGGTGTGGGAAACCATGGTTAAGAAGAGACTGGGAAGAGAAATGTTGGAAATGGTGCAAGCAATGTACAACAACTGTGTTAGCAGGGTACTGACCCCAGTTGGAAAGTTTAAAGCTGTCGGCTTGCATACTTTCTGATATATGTGTATTTGGATTTTTAAAAAATTGAGAGCATTTATTAACAGTTGGCAGCCCTGGTGGCTCTTAAGATTACGCTCAGTCATATCTGTTTATGTACACATAGCGCATACGAAATTTGGTTGAAATCCAGTTGATAGTGTAGAAGTTACATGCATTTAAAATTTGGACCTATCAGCAGGCTTATAATCATTTTGGCAACACTGCCATGTATGGCCTCCAGGAAATTAAACTGCAATATTATTATCTATGCGTGTGCCAATTTTGAAATAGCTCCCTTTCATACCTTCCAAGATATCCAACATGGAGCTCAAATTTCAATTGCGATTTTTCAGCAGTTGGTAGCACTGACATCATTTTGAAATATAGCCGTGAGATATTCAGGTATAGATCTTTACTCCTACCAAATTTTGTTTCGATTGCTGCAGCCGTTTAGGAGTTGATAGGGGGGGGGGGACACACAGCCAGATAGACAGAAGGACAGACAGACAGACAGACAGACAGACACACATTTGCCCGATCTCATAAGTCTACTTTTTCCTCATTTTTGCAAAATGTGAAAAGTAGGCTAAAAATTAAAAATTTAAACTCAGCAATTTTTCTAGAAGTTCCTAGGCTAAATCCCACACAATACACGGAATATCCTTAGAAAAATTGCTGAGTTTTAATTCCTTGGCAGTGAAAGCCAATATACCATCCCGTTTGGAAGCCTTTATAGAGAGGTGAAAGGGTGCTTGAGCTCTTAGCTCTCGCAGTCAAGTTAGTGTTCCTAGGCGAAACCCCACACACCACACGGCATAAACCTAGAGTTTTAATAATAATATGTTTATTATTATTATTATTATTATTATTATTATTATTATTATTATTATTATTATTATTATTATTATTATTACTGTATTACATGTCATCTTAATAACCTTATTTAATTTTCTTTGATAAGATAACACGTGCTGAAGTCATTTGACTGCAGCTTGTTCAAAGAATAGTCTACTTATTATATAAATCCAGTTATTGACGGAACTTTTTTTAAACACATCGATATATCCAGAGAAAGAATGATTCGTGTGTTGTTTTGTCTATAACACTCATAGGAATATGTGGCTGGAGTGTATAGTTAAGAAATATTGTATTTAACAACAAGGCCCATGCCATTTTTAGCAAAAGCTCCCTCGGCGGATAATATGCCCTGGTCTAAAAACACAGTTTTGAAAGAAAAGCTCTTGTTACACCCTGAACAGTCCACCAGGCACTTCGTCCTTCATCGTTCTCTCACTTCCCTCATTAAAGACCGGCTGATGGGCGGCCATGTTTAAATTCCATGGGTGAAGCCAGGGCTTTCCCCAGCCCGAAGAACGAGTTGTCAACTCTCCACTGTAGCCACTGAGAGTAAGCAGCGAGACTAGATAGAACTGCGTGCAACTGTGCAAGACTGGAGACCTGACAAGCAAGCCGGCAGCAAAAACCGGACACTGGACTCCACGTGGAGTCACAGAGCATGTATGCTATTGGTCAAGAACCACCAGCTATTGGCCAAAAGCAAAAATGGTTATTGTCAGTACGTGCTACTGCCTAACATTAGAGTCGCCGCTCGTTAACGAGGAATGTGAGAGAAGTTTAGTGAGAGCCTTCCCCTATAGAACGGAGCTTTGTCGGCCCGTGTGACGGGAGGTGAGTGATTAGTCACCGCCAGTTGACTAGCATTTCCGATAACACAAGAGAGGATCGGGAAGCCTCGAATGCTGTCATTGCATTTATTACATACGGAGCTGGCAAGGTACCTTAGTTGAGATAATTACGACTTGTGGTGAAGTACTGCAGTCTATCTCGTATCCCGTGAACATACTTAGGTATGGAACGAAACATCGAATTTTCCTAATGGAAAGTTACCTTCTTAAAAAGAAGCCTTACAGTAAATGTGTTCGTAAGTTTCAGCGCCGTGCGATTTTTACTTGTGGGGCAATCTGAAACAAAAGGTTTACAGAAACAATCCGCGTACTCTAGATGCTCTCGAGAGCGAAATAACTGCCCTGATACGAAATATCAGTGAGGATGAATCACAGCGAGTGTACCAAAACTTCCTACCTCGGTACAGCGTGTATTTAGAAAATGTACGACAGCATTTCCAGCAACTACTCTGGAATTCATGTAAGTAATGATGATAATTAAATACATTAAATTGTCTAAATTTGTTAAACTAGTTGGGCGCTACGCTGCTGCTAGCGCCAGAGCCTTGCCCGACAGGCTGCTAAATACAGTGACACACCTGTCACACGGCCCCAGCGAGGTTCTGTTCTATAGAGAAGGACCTCAGTGTAATAATAATAAATAAAAATAATATCGTATGGCCTCGGGTGCCGGGTGCACGTTTTGTTATATGACACCTAAAGGGTAGCTTGCATGTCGAATTTCGTTGTTCCTTAAAGCACTCTGAAAGTCGAGGAGGTTAGATATCTAAGCTCCTTGAACACTATAGCGCTTTCTAGTAGAGAAATGAGGAACTTTGTGTTGGCGGAAACTTCCGAGATTAATTTTGCCACTATGAACACGGCCTACTGAATTCAAATGGGTTCTTTGACATGCCAAGATCGTATGACGTGGTGTCGTAATTTTCGCCGCCTTTCAAAAATCACTTACCACGGCCAGGAGCGAACCTGCATGCTTGAGGTTAGTAGACCGACACGTTGACCACTCACCCACCGTGGCAAGCATAATAATAATAATAATAATAATGGTTCTACGTTCATTTTAACTACTGGGGCTTTTAGAAACGCCGAGATATTGGAGTTTTGCTCCTGAGGGGATCTTTTACTTGCCTGACCGGATCCCTCGCATTTGCACACCCTCAAATGTCAACCGAATGTGCCAGGATCCGATCCGGCAACCTTTGGCATAGAGGACGAGAACGACACCGTTGCACCACGCAGCCAGTCGTAATGAAAGTAAGATGACGCCGACTATAAAAGAAGATTCCTTCCTCATGTCGATGAGTTTAAGAGCATTTTGGATGTTGCACTATGCAATCCTTGAGGTGACCTTGCTTTCAGATGATGTAGATGTAACAATTGTTATGATGACATACGAGTCAAGTCGGGATGGCGCCTCTCGTGCGAACTGAACACTTGACTCCATTGCCCCTAATAGGAGCAGGGTCACTTGGCGAATTGACTGGTAAATTAGAGCGATCTAATTGGTTAGCGAATAGGCTTAGCAAGATGGACTGAGTAGTGTATGGTGAACGTCATTCATAAGTCACAATAAATCTCACGTCTTTAAATCATTAGTGAGTTGCATATGACAGACAATCAGGAGTGGCCAAGTTTAGGTAGCAGTTGTATCAACACAGCGTTGCCAACCTCAGCAGACGTGGAAACTACACGTGAGATAAAATTGATCTATATTTTCTCCCGGAGGATAACACAGAATTTATATGTAATCGCTTTGCACATGTAAATTTTTAGACTTGGCCGACCATGACGGGCAGAACGGGGACAAGATTGCAGCATATCTGGTGAGCGGTGAATCCCTAACCATTTTAGCAGTTCTGAGGGTGAGAGATACAGTAGTCAAAGGAAAGAAAGACCTGCTTCAGGTCTCTTCGGAGGCCACAAATTATAATTATTATTATTATTTATTTTACACGTTTCAGGTCTATTAGACCACGTGACGCAATCATGACTACTTGTTCTTCTTGATTTTCCAGTACACTTTCATTCGTGCACTAAAGGCCCTGTTCCTTTCTTCGATCCACTTTGGTCTTTGGGCTGTAGGTGTTGCTTTCTCTGACATAATTTCCCACTTGTATACCTTGTGTCTAAAGATGCTTTTGTCTATGACGTCTTTTGGGTCGACCTGTGCTTTTCCAGATCTATTTTGACTTTCATCATCCAGGGTGTAGTAGTCTTGAGCCGCTGTATGTATCTAAGAATGTTGTAGGTGCGTCTGGTTTTTGGGAGCCTGTTGACGTGGCCGTAAAATTTTAGACGCCTCTTTCTGTTGTCTGCTGCGAGGTTGGACAATTTAGTTGTGGTGTGTCTGGAGTGAAGCCTGTATCCTTCATCTTTGTGCTTTGGTCCAATAATTTTCCTTATTATTTTTCTTCTTCTTCTTCTTCTTCTTCTTCTTCTTCTTCTTATTATTATTATTATTATTATTATTATTATTATTATTATTATTATTATTATTATTATTATTATTATTATTATTATTATTATTATTTGATTCGTCGTGCCCAACTAAGGAGCACGTTTGAACGTAGTATCACTTTTTCTTCTTCCCTTCCCAATATCCCTACATCTTCTGTGTTCCCTTTTACGCTGTTCTGTCCATCCTGTAGGGTGGGCTTCTCAGAAAAAATGTGTTTGTGAATTAAAGTTCTGAATTTTGTTCTGTCTTGAATGGTTTCTTTATGACAGCCAGTTTCATTTATGTATTCACTGATTTATTTCAGTCAGTTGTTTCGATTTTTCATTGATAAGGCTAGGTAGAAAATTTTCTTTGCGAGCCTCCTATTATCCATTCTATATAGGTGTCCGTAAAACTGTAAGCGCCGTTTCCTTATGGTATCTGTATTTTTTCTGTAACTTGATAAATCTACTATTCTTCTTCTTCTGCTGCTTTTACGGCCTCATTGGACCACTTCAGTCAATCATTTCTTGGTCCTCTTCTTTAGTAAGTTTCCTTTCCGAGTCGCCCAGTAGCTTTTCATTCGCTCTGATCTTCTCATGCTTTCCTCATCGGTAAATACCCTTTTTACTGTATTACGTTTGTCTATTTTAGCCTGAAATCTTATTTTTATATCTCTCAGTTTTTTAAATATTTTTGTATTATTTTGCAAGTCATCCAAGGTTATTTCTAATTCTTTCATATCTTCTCTAATTTCCTTAATCCATCCTACTTGTTGTTTCATATTCCAAAGTTTCTCTACAATTTTTCTAGATAACCTGGTTTCTGGTGTCCTCATGATGTGACCAAAAAAAGAAATCCGTTTCTTCCGAATAGTATCAGTGATGGGCTCCAGTTCTCTGTATACCACTTCATTTGGTACTATCCGCCACTGTCCATTTTTCTGATATTTTTAGCCTATTTTCAATTTTGAAAAAATTGGCTTATGAGATCACCTTTTGTCCGTGTGTGTATGCGTGTGTGTGTGTGTGTGTGTGTGTGTGTGATGTGTGTGTGTGTGTGTCCCCCCTAATAAAATCTAAACGGCTGGAGCGATTTCAATGAAACTCGGTAAGTTCATAGCACTATTCCGGGCGACCCCGACCGTGCCATTCAAATTTTGTTACGTCTCACCAATCCAACATGGCGGCTGTGCGAAATATTTCACCACCATTCAATATCTCCGAAACTGTTCCCGATATCACCCTGGAATTTATTACGGTGATAAAGGGAACTACTAGAAGTTCACCTGTGTAAGTTTTGAAAAACTGGTAACTACAAAACCAACATGGCGGCCACGCGAATTTGCGACTTTAAAATAGACGTTTCTCGCGATTTAACCAACCAAACACAATAAAACTTGGTACAGTATATGTTTATACACATTGTAATGATCCGAGATCTAACTTCGTTCAATTGTTTACATAACCACAAGATGGCGGATGTCCGAAATATTTCACCGGCATTCTATATCTCTGAAACTATTAGCAGTATCACACTGAAATTTTGTACGGAGATAAAGGGCACTACTGGAAGTTCATCTATGAGACTTTCAAAAACCGTTTAACTGCAAAACGAACATGGCAGCCAAGCGAATTTGAAAATTTTAAATAGACCTTTCTCGTGATTTAATTTTCCAAACGCAATGAAATCTGGTACAGGAAATGTTTATACACATTGTAATGCCCTGGTATCTAATTTAGTTCAATTGTTTACATAACCTCAAGATGGCAGCTGTGCGAATTTAGATTTTTTTTATTTATTTCTTGTGTCGTATACATGCGATCGAAGTGAAAGCTTGAATAATAAACCTACGCAATAATTTTCCTTTAATGGTACATGACTCTATGGCCAATACGTTTACCAATCCAACATGGCGACCAGCCGAAATATTTAGACGGCTCTGAATATCTACGAATCTATTATAGCAATCAAACTGAATGTTTTATGTTCATAGGGGCTATGAACATAAGTTCACCTACAGGACTTTCAATAACCTGGTGATCACAAATCCAACATGGCGGCGACGCGAAGTATAAATAGTCACATCAACGTTTCTCGCAATTTAACCATCCGAGTGCAGTGAAACTTGGGACAGTAAATCCTTATACGAATGTTAATCCACTGGCATCTAATTAATTTCAATTGTTTCCATAACCACAAGATGGCAGCTGTGCGAAATTTTAAAATCTCTTTTTTACTTCTTGTGTCCTAATCATGCGATTGAAGTTTGTCTGCTAAACGTGCACAATAATCTTCATGTAACAGTACATAACTTTTGGACCTACATATATAAAATCCAACATGGCGACCATCCGAAATATTTAGTCGGTTCTCAATGTCTACGAATCTATTACAGCAATCAAACTGAAATTGTGTATGTTGATAGTGGCAATTAATATAAGTAGGATATATGAAAATAGGCTGCATAGTTCTTCACGGAACTACTTGTTTATTTATGCATGTTCTAGCTATTCTTCTTTCTACTTTCAAAATTTTGTCGATTCTCTTTCTGTGAGTAACTTTAAAAAGAGTTTCACTTCCATATGTCACCTCTGGTTAAACCACCGTCTTGTAATGTTTTAATTTTGTTGCGATTGATAGACATTTTCTTTTATATGTAGACCATGTTAATTTTTGGGCTTTTATCATTTTATTAGTTCTTTCTTGCCATGCAGGTTTCTCATCCAAGTTGTAAGTTATAATTTCTCCTAAGTATTTAAATTGCTTCACTATTTTAACTTTCTTGTTATTTACTGTTATGTGAATGATTACAAGTGGATTTGCTACCATTATCTCTGTCTTTTCAAATGATAACTGAAGTCCAATTTTTTGTGCAATATTTTGTAGGCTTATTATTTGATTTCTGGCTTCTTGAATATTATTAGCCAGTAACGCTAAGTCATCTGCGAATCCCAAGCAATTTAAGTCTATTTGATCTTTCTTGGTTCCAATTCTTATGCTCCTAGGATTTTCCCTGTACCATTCCCTCATTACATATTCCAAACCACAATTGAAAAGTAGAGGCGATAAACCATCTCCTTGTCTTAATCCTGTTTTAATCGTAAACGGTTCAGATATTTCTCCTCTGAATTTTACTTTAGATTTGGTGTTTGTTAGATTTAGTTTTATAATTTTTATTAATTTGGGATGAAGTCCGAAATTCCTTAATATTTTCAGCAATGAAGATCTATGTATACAATCATAAGCTTTTTTGAAGTCTACGAAGGTTATGACTTGCTGTTTTTGTCTACGTTTGTAGTAGTCCATTACTAATTTTAAGGTGATTATCTGTTCAGGGCAGCTTCGCCATGGCCGAAATCCACCTTGATATTCTCCTATTTCCAGTTCTAATTGATCTTTACAACGATTATATAGAATTCGTGACATGATTTTATATGTGATATCCAAAAGGCAAATTCCTCGATAGTTGTCAGGATTTGATTTTTCTCCTTTCTTGTATAATGGATGTATTAGAGCTGTAGTCCAATGGTCTGGCAGTTCTTCTTTGATCCAAATGTTCACTATGCATTGGTGTAATGAAATCTTTACTGGTTCTGCTGCATATTTCCACAATTCTGCAAATGTTTGATCTTCTCCACTCGCTTTGTAGTTTTTGAGCTCTCTCAGAGCTTTGTAAACTTCTTGGATTGTGGGTGGATTTATGTTTTCTGATGGTGTTTTAATAGTGGTGTCTGGATTTATTTGAAGCAGTTCTGGTGGATCTTCGCAATTTAGCAACTTGTTAAATGTTTCTGCTAAAATTTCTGTATTTCTTTTATTACTATGAGCTAACTCGCCATTTTTGTCTTTTAACATTAATGTTGGAGGTTCATATCTATGTAGTTGTTTGCTAAAAATTTTGTAGTAATCTCTTGAGTTTGTTTTCGCGCTATTTGTTTCAATCATCAGAAGTATATCCTTTTGGTATAGCCGTTTAACCCTTCGTATTATTTTTTGAGTTATCTTCCTTTGTTTTATGAGACGCAAGTGTGATTCATCTGTTTTTTGACTCTGATACCGTAACCAGGCTTGATGTCTATCTTCCACTGTATTATCACACTCATCGTTCCACCATTGGTGTTTCTTCCTTGGATTTATTGGGGCTACTTGTTCAGCTATTTGTTTCAATTCAGGAACTATTTCCTCTAGATCATCTGTTATTTTAATATATCTAGTTCGGTCTTTGTATCCCTTGTTATTTATTAGTTTATGAGGGTCGTATGTTCTCTTCTTTTTAAGGTGAGTTTTTTCTTTTTCAACGGGGTGAATTTAATTTTAATCTTTATCATGTAATGATCCGATCCAGTATCTGTTCCTCTCAGAACTTTCACATTGTAGATCTCCCTGTGATAGTTCTTATCCATACAAACATGATCTAGTTGCCATTCACCTTTTTTCCAGTCTGGATGTTTCCAAGTTTTGAGTTTATTTGGTCTTCTCTTGAAGTAAGTTGATTTGGAGATCATATCATGGTTCCTGCAAAATTCCACCAGTCTTATGCCATTCCTGTTTGTTCATCTCTGTGCTGGCCATTTTCCTATTATGTCCCTATATCTTTTTCCTTTCCTAACTGTGCATTAAAGTCTCCAATTAAAATTTTGGTGTGACTTTTATTTATGTTTGTTGCTGTCTGATCTAAAAGCTCCCAAAATCCCTGCCATTCCTGTTTGTTCATCTCTGTGCTGGCCATTTTCCTATTATGTCCCTATATCTTTTTTCCTATCCTAACTGTGCATTAAAGTCTCCAATTAAAATTTTGGTGTGACTTTTATTTATGTTTGTTGCTGTCTGATCTAAAAGCTCCCAAAATCCCTCCACTTCATCTTTGTGTTATTTCTTATTATTTTTATCATTAGTTGGGGCATGGGCATTTAGAATGGTATAAGCTCTATTTGCAGCTTTTAAAGTTAGTGTCGAGAGCCTAGGGGATAATGCTTTAAATTCTATGATTGATTCAATTATTTTGAGATTGACTATACAAATCCTGTTCCGAATTGTGGACATTGCTTCATTACTCTTTTTCCTGGTATTCCCTTGTAAATTATATACCATTGTGATTCTATTGGTTCCTGATCGGTGTTTCTCATTTCTTGAAGCCCCGATATTAGAATCCCTTTGCGATCCATTATTATTATTATTATTATTGTTTATTTTGCGCATGCGCTTAGACATTCTCAGCATTTGCTGGAAATAAATAATTTACAATCCCAGATACCGTAGATATCACAAGGAGCAAATTCTTGGTGACTGCATTGAGTAGTAGCTTCATATTTCCCTCACTGCTTCAGGATTGCCCAAGAACAGCCTTACTACAGGACACGTAGAAAGTATGACTGTTTTCTATATCAGTTTGAAGAGGCCTGGGTCAAATTTCAACGCCGTGAGCGATTCCTTTAAGTTGTTGGGAATCACGCCAGTGCTGGATATAATAATAGGAACTGTCCTGACTTGTGCCATTGCTTCCTTATCAGTTCTGAAAGCTCTGTGTATTTTGACAGCTTTTCAACATGCTTTGTTGTTATTATTATTATTATTATTATTATTATTATTATTATTATTATTACTATTATTATTATTACATCCCTTTTAATGGTTCTCGGCTGTTGATACTTTCTCAAATGGCATAATTTAGCAGCTCTTTCATGAACATTACCATCTCGTAAAATTAAACTAAAGTAAGTATTTAAAATTGGTTGTGTTAAAAAATAGCACATATAAGGAGGAATTACTTATAATAGTAACAGTTTTGTACATTGAATAGTTCTGGAGGAAAAGGGAATTATAATTAATAAATACAGTGAGATGCTTCTCTATAGAACGGAACCCCACAAGGGGGCCGCGTGGCATGTTGCAGCCTGTCGAGCAAGGCATGACGCTATAGAGGTACCAGGTAGAGAAGACTGTTGGAGAAGGGGCTTGCATTACGTAGCGGCTGAAGAGCTTCCCCCTCCATACACGACTTCAGAAGGTCCAGCGACAAAGACAACGAAGCAAGTAGCAGCGAGAAAGAGAGAGACACACTTCCCCTACCTGACACACATGCGCAGAAGAAAGACTAGCATTTGAGAGGCAAGGGAGCTGGAAACACTCTCCCCTACTTTGGTGCGTTTGCGCATTGAAACATTCTTTTCTACCTGGTCACTCTATAGCAGGAGTGGAGCGTCCAATTAGTTTAACACATTTACACTTTTTAACGTATTTAATAAAATCATTATTTACAAGAATTTCAGAGTAGTTGCTGGAAATGCTGTACTTCATTTTCTAAATACACATTACACCAACGTAGGAAGTTTTGGTACACTCGCTGTCAGTAGCGGATCCAGGCCTTGCGGGGCCCTGGGCGATAAGAGAAGGTGGGGCCCACAACAATAGGAAATAAAAAAAATATCTAATCAAATGGAAAATAGTTCGGTAATAATAATAAAATAAAGAATAGTTACAATATTCTTAAAACACAGCAGTACAATTTTTAATAATATGAAGGAAACCTTCAAGTCCCCTTGAAGAAGATTATTATAAACTATGAAATATTAAAATATTACTTTGCGACTTTTTTCCCGGCTGAAGTCTTCTAATACAGTATTTCACTGAAATCTAAACTTGCTAAACGGTCACGGGAGGTCATAGCTGCACTGAAAAAAGGAATATGAATTATAAATTAGTTTGAAAAGTATAATTAATTAATTAATTAATTAAATTTAAAAATCCATGGCGTGGGGCGGTCGCCCTCCTCGCCCACCCCTAGATCTGCCCCTGCTCAATGATGTTTCGTATCTGTGCAGTTATTTCATTCTTGAGAGCCTCCAAAGTACGCGATTTGTTTTTGTATATCTTTTGTTTGAGGTGACTCCACAAGTAAAATTCACACGGCTCTAAAACTAACGAACACATTGATGTAAGACTTATTGAGAAGATACATTTTCACTAGGAAAATCCGATGTTTAATTCTATACCTAACCACGTTCACGGGGGTACGAGATAAGCTACAGTAATTACTTCACCACAAGTTTTAATTTTCTCAACTAAGGTTGCCAGCGCCGGTCCCGAGGTGTTGGGGTAGCGTGCCTGCCCCTCACCCGGAGTCTCCGGGTTCGATTCTCGGCTCCGTCAGGGATTTCAGTAACTGACGTGAGTGCTGGAACGTGGTGCACTCTGCCTCGTGAGGACAATTGAGTAGCTGTCAGACAGTGAGGCAGCGCCCCGATCATGAAAACCAGGATTAACGACCGAGGGGACCCAATGCGCTGATCACGCGTCACCCCAATATCCGCAGGCCAAATGGCTGGGCAGCAGTCACTTGGTAGGCCTAGGCCCTTAATGTTCTGTGGTGCCGGGGGGTTATTTATTATTATTATTAGGTTATTTGCCAGCTGCGTATGTAATCAATGCTATGACAGCATCCAGGGCTTCCCGCTGTTTAGTAATCGGTACATGGCTAGTTAGCTGGCGGAGACTCATCGCTGCACGGTCTCTGCGAGTTTTCGTAATTTACAGAACGACTTCACTGTAGTAGTAGAAGTCGTAGTGGTTGTAGTAGGGGTGGCAATGGTCATTATCATTATCATTATCAGCGGCCGATAACCGCGATTTTCCAGCCCAGAAAATCACCACCACTACATGATTTGAGACACCCTGTATCAAGTCAATCAGTTCCTAACCCTGTGATAATAGCTACTGATTACAATATTTGACAAAGCTACCCCACGTGGGTCCACGCCCACTCCTGCACAATACCAGCTGATTAATGGCTATATAATGGTGGCGAACAGGTGATGAAGTTCACTGACTAGGAAGATGTCAGCAGTCATGTCAGAAACTCCCGCAGTGCTAGACTGACAAGGGGACCAGATGGATAGGGTGGAGTCAGACAAACCATTTTTCCCAATGTCGGATAAGGAAGAGGGCAAAGTTCATCGATTTTTTCTATCACCGATTATTATTTTAAGATTTGATGAATACTTCCTTGATGGCTCACACCTGCCTGGTGGGTTATACTATACAAAACGTATTTGGCCTGGTGCTGCCAATAAATGTAGGGGATAAAGGACACTTGGCTGTGACAATGCATTATTTTGCTCCATTTATACATACAGTATATTACAAAGTTATTTTTTCTTGTACTTGCATTCAGCAGATAGTTATGAATTTAACACGAGTCACCTAAGCAAACTGCTGATGATAAATATGTAGTATCATCGTCTAATTTAGTACAGGGTGGTCAAAATTTAAGTCAACGAAAAAAATCAAATAAATACATTCCTCAAATAAATACATTTTCTTGCACCATTCCCGTCAATGACCCTTCATTTTTGCTAAATTTCGAAAAATCTCTAAATAATTATTATGGATAAACATTCTCACGGAGCTTCACACCTATGAAACAACGTGGAGTAAAATGATAATGGATGTTATTACAGTGAAACCCCTCAAATCCGAACTAATTGGGACTGTAGTCAGTTCGGATTTCAATTTGTTCGGATTAGCCAAAAAAATATCCATATAGCAGGTTGTGAGGATGCTGGAGAAGGTTCTCTAGAGTAGTGGATGACAGTTGATATCAATGAAGAATGCACCGAACATGAAAAAGTGAGTCAACATGACAGCAATGTAGCTAGTGACAGTGAGGAAGAAGAAACTTGGACAGACAATGTGACTTATACTGAGGCTGCATCTGCTCTGGACATCGCATTGCGCTTCGTAGAACAACACGAAGCAGCCACGCCAAACGATGTCATGTCCATGCGCAATTGCCTCTGCGGGAATGTTTTCGCCACTTCGACAATTGATGATAACTGATTTCAAGTGAAAGATTATGTGATATTTTGTGTGTTTCTACTGTTATTTCATTGTTCTTGCAAAGTGATTAACCTAAGAAATTACAATAACCAACTTTTCCGATTTTCAATCCAGGATGAGATAAGTATGCAGGCACATTTACACTGTGTTACGTATGCTAACTCTACTTCTTTGATAATTTTTCGACTAATTGTTGAAAAATAAGATTTTACTGTAGAATATATAATTGTTTTATGGCTAAATAAATACGTTTCTCTGTTTGGCGCGTGTTTTAAAACTTAAAATTGTCGAAGAAAACTCGTTCGGATTACCCGGGATTTCGGATTTCCGGGGTTCGGATTTGAGGGGTTTCACTGTATATCCATTTTATTATTTTCTAGGCCTACATATTTTCCCCGTATTTTTAGCATATTTACCTGGAATTTTAAATATTTTGGACATATTTTGTATAAACATTCCATGTTGTAACTATAAAATAAAACATTAACGATGATTAGGGTAAACCAGTGGTTCGCAACTTGTAAGGGCTTGAGGGCCAAAATGGGACTTAAGGGTATTGTTGCGGGTCACACTTAAATAATAGGCTAATTTTCAGAAAGCTTAAGGATACCAATGACCTTTTCAACTGAAAATCCTACCCCAGCAATCAGCGCGATTCGATTTTATTGCTCAAAAGCAATTCTACAGTTCAATAAAGGAGTGAAATTAAAGATACCAAGAAATAATTAGTTTTGATGAAGAACACTCAACAATTTTGGGCTAAGTTTATTTGAATTAATATAAAAAATACCGACAGTAGTGGCTACGCTGGTTAAAGCGCAGTGTTAGGTCATGGGGCCAAGCTCTCTGCTGACTCGGTAGACGCGTGTATTCGAGCCCCACCGTCGGCCGTCCTTGAAATGGTTTTCCGTGGTTTCCCATTTTCAACACCAGGCAAATGCTGGGACGGTACCTTCTGACAGGCCACGGCCGCTTCCTTCCACATCCTTCTCCAATTTCATTCACCTTAATCAATTCCATCTCTCATCCCGACGCGCAGGTCGCCCACGGGCGTCGAATAGAAAGACCTGCACTAGGTCTCTGAGGAGACCACACGAAAAAAAAAATATATATATATAAAAATGGCAAACAGAGCCAAAAACTAAAGACACACTGAAATTAATAATGTTATCAAAACAATACTTGTAAAAGGACAATTTGGTAGTAGCCTACACAAGAACCTCGTTTATCCGGATTAAGTCAGACCAGAAATAATCCGGATGATCAAAAATTCGGATAATCCGGTAAAGACTAAAAAACAAATACATGTTATAAAATCTAATAACATAAGTTGTATTGCCTTTTTTCAATTGTACAAAAACTATAAGAACACTTTTCTTACATTTACGACTCTGTTTTATGCACTAAAATAATGTGTGAGTTTTTTTTCTGTTTTACATTTGTATAGCATTGCACGCAGCACGATCACGAAGACGTTTTACTAACATCTGTTCTCAATTCGAGCCGAATGCTGGGACGGTACCTTTGATGGACCGTGGCCGAATTACTTCCAATTCCTGTCCTTAACTATCCTTGGCGGAAAAGACATTCAAGAAGAGTCGACCCCGTAAAAGAAATACTGTACAGTAAAAATATTATTTTATTATTTTTGATCCGGATAAGCCGCAGATCCGGATTAATGAGGGCCGGATAAACGAGGTTCTTGAGTAATAAGTTTTAATTGAATCAATATTAAAAATGGGTTCATTATTCCGTGAATGAAGGTGAGGGAGGTCAGTGACCTGCTGTTGCCGGGTCCTTGGATCCTGCACTGTTTGATGCGGTGCGTTGTATAACAGTTCGCCATCAATTCTTTATCAAATTACTTTGTTCATTTTTGCCGAATAGTAATACATAGCACTTTAAAACGAGCAGAGAAATATATACTTTCATAATTTTTTTTCTTTTCTTTTATCTAAAACTTTCCCGTGTCACAAATCTTGCCTCGGGGGGGGGGGGGGGGGGCGCCAGTTGGAAACCACTGGGGAAAACGATACAATGATGGGCACCTTAAGAGAGCTTGGAAGGTTTTAAATAGGACTAGTAGTCTATTATTAAGAGATATATTTCATACATTACAAGAAACGAGTGAAATATATTTAGTTCAATGATGATCTTCTGTTAGGCATTTAGCATTAATTGCTAACTTTTTGTAAAATATTAAATTCAATAACAGAAAATGTCAGTGATGGGGACCTTAATAACTAAATTCGGCACTTTGAAACACAGTGATAGGGACCTTGATGACTAGCTTGGGCACTTTGAAACATAGTGATGGGCACAGAGGAAATTTATCTCTAAGGAGTCACCCAACCCGTTATTTAGTAGCTTAAATAGGCTATATCTCCTTAGTTCTATCACTTCCACTGTAATCTACAATGTCCAAACAATTTACGCAGTAGAGAATATTCACAACTCCAGATTCATTTTCTAGTGTAATGTTTCCCGTAGGAAGACATTTCTTGTGGAATATCTTCTGAAATATTTGACTGGCAATTCCTTGTGCCTTATTATTAAAACTACCACCACACAGGATACAAAGGCCGGAGGAAAATATTTCAATGGATTTCTAAATGAATTGGGGATGTTTAGTTTTGCTCTCTGGCAAGGAGTTACTTGTTGAAGCGCTGTAAAAACATCTCGCCATGTTAATTTCGCATGGTTGTAGAAATTGTATCTTGTTCATAATCTTTTACTCCTTTCGCCTTTGCCTGACGTTCTGTAGTGTTTTGCATATGTTCTTCATTACAATGTCCCTTACCAGATTGTTCATTGTTATTCTCAAATAAGTTCATTTGTTAGAAATGTTAACCCTTACAGTTGAAATCATTTTTAAGAGCATATTGTCCTTTAAGCATAGTCTAAAGAGAAGAACATATTAAAAACAAGAAGTTCCGTGAAGAACTATACAACCTACTTTTCATGCCAATGATTATTCTACAGTATATGAACCTATCTAGAATAATGACGAAATTAAGTTGGTAATATCGAAATATCTAATTAGTTCAAAATATACCTGTTATAATGTAGCCTAATAGAGCACTACAGTTGGCAGCCCTGGTGACTGAATATATTCTTAGTTCCACCTCTTAAAGTACAGAATACAAAATTTGGTTGAAGTCCAATGGACGTTACATGCAGTTAGACACTGGATCTATCAGCACGCGTAAAAGCATGTTGCCAATAATACCATGCGTGTGCTGGTCAGAAATAATCTGAATTATTATGATATCTTGTTGTGCCAATTATGGATGAAATCCATTTGTTAGTATAGAAGTTACATGTATTTTAAAATTGGACATATCAGCAGGCACAGAATCATGTTGGCAGCACTGCCTTGTATTAATTACTCCAAATTAATCTAGAATGTCAGGTGCTATACGTGTGCAAAGTATAGAGCTGTTGGCTTGCATACTTTCTGATATATTGATATTAGGGTAAAAAGAATATAGACAGCATTTATTAACAGTTGGCAGCCCTGATTGCTCTTAACAATACTTATAGTCATATCTGTTATGGTACACATAGCACATACGAAATTTGGTTGAAATCCAACTGATATTATAGAAGTTATATGTATTTAAAAATTGGTACTATCAGCAGGCTTATAATCCTGTTGGTAGAACTGACGTATATAAGTTACTCCAAATTAATCTAAAATGTCAGAATATACGTGTGCATAGTTTAAAGCTGTTGGCTTGCATACTTTCTGATATATTGGTATTTGGATTAAAAACATAGAGAGAGCAATTATTAACAGTTGGCAGCCCTGGTGGCTCTTAAGAATACGCTCAGTCATCTCTGTTTATGTACAGATATTACATACAAAATTTGGTTGAAATCCAATTGATAGTGTGGAAGTTATATGCATTTAAACATTGGACCTATCAGAAGGCTTAAAATAATTTCGACAACACTGTCATGGTTGGCCTCCTGGAAATTAAACTGAAAGAGTATTATCTACATGTGTGCCAATTTTGGAATAGCTCCCATGCATACCTTGCAAGATATCCAACATGGAGCTCAAATTTCTAGTGCGTTTTTCAGCAGTTGGTAGCACTGACATCATTTTCAAATATGGACGTGAGCTATTCCGGTGAACATCTTTACTCATACTAAATTTGGTTTTGATTGCTGCAGCCGTTTAGGAGTTGATAGGGGACACACACACACACACACACACACACAGCCAGACAGGCAGACAGACAGACAGACACACATTTTCCCGGATCGATCTCATAAGTCTATAATGAGGTACAAGTTTTTCGGGCTTGTAGGCCGTGGGGAAAGCCTAAGCTCTCATAAGTCTACTTTTTCCTCATTTTTGCAAAATGTGAAAAGTAGGCTAATAACTTTTTTTTTTATACGGCCAATCAAGGGTTAATGTGAGACTTCCCTTGCATTGCTACTATCTAGTGTGTGGGCTACACTTCCTCATTTTAAGAAGTACGTGAAAACATCTACGTCCAAACTTATTCAGAAAACGGGATCGCATATCAATGATTGACAGTTGATGATAAGTTCTTGGCATTATCATTCAGGATATTCCAACGGGACTACCTTATCTTATTAACGGTTACATTTTCTATGCAAAATAGAAAAATAGCAAACTGTTGTTTTACAAAACTCGTTACTTTTATGATTACTCAGTTCATAGTCTCCTTGAGAGATTTTTAGCCTATTATCATTTTTGAAAAGATAGGCTCATGAGATAACCTTTTGTCCGTTTGTGTGTGCCCCCCTCCTCCAATAAAATCTTAACAGCTGGAGCGATTTCAATGACTAACAGTAAACCATAGTACTATTTCGTCCGACACCGACCGTAACCTTCAAATTTCATTACGTCTCACCAATACAACATGGCGACTGTGCGAAATATTTCACCGGCATTCTATATCTCCGAAACTACCTATTACCCATATCATCCTGAAATTTTGTACGGTGGTAAAGGGTACTACTATAAGTTCACCTATGTGACCTTCAACAACCTGTTAAATATAAAACGGACATGGCAGCCAAGCGAAGTTCAAACATTTAAATATGCTTTTGTTCGCGATTTGACCATCCGAGCGCAGTAAAACATGGTACAGCAAATGTTTATACACATTGCAATGCACTGATGTCTAATTTAGTTCAATTGCTTATATGGCCTCAAGATGGCGGCTGTGCGAAATTTTAATATTTTGTTCTTATTTCTTGTGTTCTATTCATGCGATCGAAGCAAACATTTGAATATTGAACCTACGCGATAATCGTCATCTAATAGTACATAACTACAGTATAGGTCTACATATATATAAAAATCCAACATGGCGACCATCCCAAATATTTAGACGCTTTTCAATATCTACTAATCTATGTCAGCAATAAAACGGAAATTTTGTATGTTCATAAAGGCTATTAACATAACTTTCAATAACCCGGCGAGCACAAATCCAACATGGCGGTGACGCAAAATTTAAATATTTAAATGTACGTTTCTCGCGATTTAACTATTCGAGCGCAGTGAAACTTGGTGCGGTAAATACTTATACAAATTTTAATCCACCAACATCTAATTTATTTCAATAGTAAACCTCAAGATGGCGACTGTGCTAAATTTTAAAACCTCGTTTTTATTTTTATTTTTATTTCTTGTGTCCTGATCATGCGATTGAATAAAACTACGCAATAATATTTATCTACCAGTACATAACTCTTTGGCCTACATATATACAAATTCAACATGGCGACCATCCGAAATATTTAAATGGTTCTCAATATCTATGAATCTATTACAGCAATCAAACTGATATTTCTTATGTTAATACAGGCAATTAACACAAATAGGATATTTGAAAATAGGCAATTTATTTCTTCACGGAACCACTTGTTTAAATTTGTTTATGTATTTATGCATTATGTTCTTATGTACTGTCTGGCTGCGTGGCTCAGGGGTAACGTTCTCGCTTGCTGAGCCCAAGGTTGCAGGTTCGAAACCTGGCGCAGTCAGCTGGCATTTGAGGGTGCGCAAATGCGAGGGAGCCGTGTCAGTAGATTTACTGGCACGTTAAAGATCCCCTTCGGGGCAAAATTCCGGCACCCCGGCGTCTCTAAAAGCCAGTGTAGTTAAAAGGGACGTAAAACCAATAACATTATTATATCTTATGTACTGTACTTATGAATTTATTTACTTATTTATTCCTTCATCGGAATTAATGATTTTCAGTCCGTCAATACGATTGTACCTAAGTGTAATGGGTGTTCGCCTAAACCTGAAAAAAATCACAGTTCTACTCCTTCAGACTGGGAACTTAATGTTGTAAACAAGACTTAGGAATTAAGATTTTAGGATAACAAAAAAGAGCAGAAATAATAAACTTTATGTGCGATGATGTCGAAATATAAATATTATATGTCAGAAAACTGTACTATAATGAGGCATATTATAGTACAAATTTTAATTATGGGACAGTTTCTCCCACCAATCAGAGCTCAAGAAACAGTTGTTTGACCAATTAGGTAAGGATAGCATCGCACCTGCGCTGAGTTCCAAGGCCTTCTAATTCAAATTTCACTGCGTGGCCTAGTGTCATAGTGGGGTAATCGAGGAGGCCATGGTCAAATACATGGTTCTCTGCGTCCCATGCGCTCTGTTCAGTTCATAAAACTGGAGAAATCTCGACATATATTTTTGAATATTTATGTTCGAACATAAAATAGTTATAATAATTATCGTCGAACATAAACAGTCGTATGCAACTCGCCTATAATGGTAATTAAGGCACTCGTATGGAAATTATAAAACACGCGAGTAAACTTCATGTGACAAATGTTGTGGTCTAACGCTTGGTGTCCATGTATTGTTTGAACAACACCATACGAGTATCATCTGTCTTCGTCTTCTGTTGGCGATGTTTGCGTTTCTTTGAAGTAAATTCATATTTAGTTGTTGATCTTTCAATGATTACAACGTCTTCTTCTTGTGCCGACTCGTTGCAGGTTCGTCCCTGAATCTTACTACTTTTTGCTATTTAATTTTATTATTCCACATTTGAATATTTTGTGTATTAATCTAACTCCCCTTACGTGTAGGCGCCACGGCGACATACACTAAACTAACAAGTCATGGACACCAAGCATAAGACCACATCCATTGTCGTATCTAGTTCACTAAATCTATCACTACGAGCGCTAGTGTCAACTCATACAGGGTCAAATCAACATCGAAATATTTACTTCCTATTGGAGAAATTCCAAAATCTTCTTCCAATAAATTGAAGATAATCAAAGAATATATTAAAACAATCAAACTTTAATTTCATTTAAATCTTTTAAATTATCATTTTAGCCGGAAGTATTTTTAAATTGTATTTTGAAATATGATAGAGTTTTTCAAAACATGCATTTTTACACTTTTCTGGATCTTCTAGCTTTTCAACTTTTGGCACAATTATCAAATTAGTTAAACTTCACGGTTTTGAAAACTGGACCGTTATAGTCAGAGTGCTCTTAGTGTCACTTAAAACATGTTTTCAACATTAAAACATATACTTGAGATAATAAATAAATTCACTTGGATGGCCAGTTTCGATCGTCAAGCGATCATCATCAGATCCTTTACACTTAGGATCATTAGATCCTTTACGCTTAGGCTAAATCTATGTCTATAGGTAGTTGGTAGCATGCTGAACTTCTATGCCCAAGGTCACGGGTTCAAACCCGGCCAAAGTCATCGGATTTTTAAGAGCGTTAAAAACTCTGATTAGGCTATGCCTTCCTTCGGAGGGGAAGTAAAGCCACCGGTCCCATCACTTAGATTTATGATATGAAAAGGAACCTTCCACTAACTACACTTGTGTGAAGCCAAAATTTGTAGGTTAGAATTGATAACGCTCTATTAGTTCCAACGTTTGCCACCAGGTGCTGACTGCGATGCCATCTAGTAGCGAAGTTCGCAAGCTAAGTGTCGTGGACGGTAGCATTTGGTAGCAAAAGTAGGAACTACTTGAAATTACTTCTGCAGTTCTTACTTGAATTAAAACAGGTAACAAACACACACTAATACAGCCATCACAATTAACACCGGTTATCAGACGGATTCAACATAGGCTACACCCAAAGTACACGGGGCTACATGACAGCGCTTTGTCACAGGCCCTAAACTAAGGAACCAACTAACTATGTCTATAGCCTAAGTATGTTCAATTCCAACCTGACCATTCACTAATAATCACACTAAACAAGGAATCTTGAAGGTCAATCACCACTAACAAATCTTGACAAGTTGTGTGAATTTATAATAATTGCTATAACTAAATATTGTAAATACCATCACCCAGTGGCGAGCGGAGGATTACGTTCGGTGGGAGAGGGTTCATTAATATACGTGGTCATTATGTGTGTGCGCGCGAGTAAATATGGCAAGCTAAGCGGCTGTGACTAGCCCAGATCACGGCCGCGCGCACCCGGTCCAGCCGGCGGTCGGCGCCCACAATCACACTTTTACCAAACATGTTCAATAATGTGTACTTACAGTGCTCGCGATGCTGAAAATGTCCTCCCACTCTTGTAACACACACCTGACAACTTTTGATGAAAAAATGTCTGTCAACTCTTTTATTATTTACGGAGCCCGTTTCCTTGAATCGTTTAGCGAGCCACCTAATTGTACTGCCATTAGGCACAGGTCTTTCTGGAAACTTGATTCAAATTTCCGTCTTGTTTCAGAACAAGATTTTCTGCTTTTCATATACGAATTATGGATATGCACACGTTCGCGCAATGTGAATTGGTGTGTAGGCATGACCATCAATGACAGTAATCACAATACTCACTAAACATGCAACACTAACGTCTAAGCTTTGGAAATACACGTCCATATGAATGAAAAAACACGTGTGAACTAACGATATGAGTCAGCGGAGCACACCATCGCCGGCTGGACCGGGTGTGCGCGGCCGCGATCTGCGCTAGTCACAGCCGGCTTAGCTAGCCGTGCTTACTGGTGCGCACACACATAATGACCCTGTAGTTGGGTAATTGTGTACATTATTAAGGGGGCACATGGCCTTGTTGTTCCGCCCCTTAAAACAGCAATCATCATCATGCATTGCTAAAATGATATTTCAATTAATATTCTTAAAATACATTAATTAAATAACCGTTCTCTTTGCATGAAAACTATTTTAAGCCTCATATTTTCTCAGCACAATAAAAAATGAAAAAAGTCTAAAAATATGGAAAACAGTAACTATATATTACAACTGAAATGATGCAGTGGTATCATCATGTCCATACGTGATTATTATGTGAGAGAAAAATAATGTTCTGCTCTCCATGTTCTTAAGTAGGGGGGTAAGGCGGTTTCTAACTCCCCCCACCACCTCTCCCTCTGACGTCACATACTAACCCGCAATACATTCAGGGGCAAAGCCAATATCTCGTCAACCCATGGTCCGATTTTGACAAATGAGGTGTCGTTGGACTCGGGCTAACGCCCTCTTTACAACGGACTACTCATTTCAACCCCTAAATAAAACCTACCCCTACTAGGGGGTGAAATTGTAATTTTTTAGTGAAAGCCTCTTTTCAAATGGGACATGTATAAGGTGCGCTGCTAAAATGAACTTAAATGTTGTTGCTCATATCGCGCATGCGTTTTTCTGGCTGCCGCTATGGATGAACATTTTTGTTTTTGTTTTGTACGCATGCGCACTTGGGATTTTTGTAAGAGGGCGAGCTCTTTGAAAAAAAATGATTGATAAGAAGAGGTTTTGGTGGTGAGGAGAGAACCAGATAGTCGCCTACTTTCCTACGACGTTTGCCGATATCTCTCGAACGCAAGGTCGGATTTGGACGTGTGACGTGTCAAATCGCTTGTCTCAAAGCCCTATATATGTTATTAATAGGTTAAAGTTTTGAGAATGAGGGAAACAGGCGTTTTGGGGTAAAATTATGATTTTAGACTTTTTCTGATATTTCACGAATGCCTGGTCGGATTTGGTCCTATGACGTGTCAAATGGCTTGTCTCGAAACCCTCTTTATTTTGGTAATAGGTTAAAGTTTTTGAGAATGAGGGAAACAGAATTTTTTGTTGTAAAACCGTGATTTTAGACTTTTTGTTATATCTCACAAACCAATAACGCCAGAGACGTATACGAGGGGTCGTAGGACTCGGGGTGACGCCCCTCCCCTATCTCCCTTTCGAATATAGTATTTATGTTTAAAAAAATGCGAAAGAGCCTAACGACACTTATGTTGAAAACATTTCAGTTTTTAAAACTTTTCTTAAATTTGTCTAAAATGTTCATGACGAGTGGTTGTAGATAGAAAGAGACGATACTACTGGACACGTGTTTCAACGAAGCTATTACTGGCCACGGTGGTGATATACCAATACAGTATTCGCTATTTCGATGAGACGGCGGGTCGAGGGTTCGTTTTCTGATTTTTCCTATGATGGAATTCCTAATTCCTAAACCCCCTGAAGGGGGTCTTTAACGTGTAAACGATTATGAGTGACATGACAAATGATAATTCCTTGATTCGATGAAGTTGGCTTTAGATAGAACAAACAGAACTTGGTTATATGTTGCTTGAAGTGAGTATAGAAAACAAACTTGCTGGGGCAGACTGACAGGATGTGAATGTTATTTGATCTTATTGGAATGCATTGACTTGACAGGGCAACGAAAAAAGCACAGAGATGCTGAGGACACTTGAAGGTCAAACGATATGGCAACCATGGTGGGAGGGGGAAGCTAGGATGATGTCGCCGATCATGTTCAATGGATGAATTTATATTTTGCGAAGCATTGTTCGGAGAGGGTCATGGGACGACTTGTTTTAAGGGTATTTATTTTTTCGATGTTTCCTATGGTGGACTCATTGATTGAAATAACCCAAAACTGCTAGGGCATGGCCTTGAGATTTTATAAACCGATAATGGGATTTTGACATACAAGATCCACTCAGAACTTGACATGATGTCATTCTTTTTATGGCTTATGAATTTCCCCAAAAAAGACCCAAAACAACAAGATCATGGACTTTTGCTTTTCTTAATATATTGCAAACCCATAATGTAAGATGTTTACTGTGAGTGACGAAATCTAGCTAGGTAACGAAAGAATTATTGTAGGATATATGTATGGTGACTGACACGTCTTTGACCATTGGAACTTGTTTTCAGATCTGACTGTAGTACATAGGGAGTATAGGTTGTAGGCATGGATTGACAAACGGTGCACACAAAATTCAATTTATCGATTCAAGAATTAAGAGTAGACTATCATTAATTAATTGGTTAAAGAGTGTAGCTAAAAATAAAAAAATAGTGACTACATTAAACTAAACTGAACCAAGTCGAATCAAACCCAACCGAACCAAACCAAGCCTAAAGCAAACCAAACCTAATCAAGAACAAGCCAAGGGCTTAAGTGTAAAACTTGTGGGGGAATGCAGTCATTGGCAATGTCCAAAGGAAGGGATAACGCTCTACCTCTAGAGGGTAAGGTAAAGCTAGCGCATGGTGCTAATGCATATTCCCAAGTACATGAACCACACACACACACACAACTATCCTATGCTGTTTTTATGAGTTAACTGTTAAAACTTACTCAGTGGTTACTGAGCAAGATGGTCGCTACACACAACAAGCTTTAAATACTTGAGGCTAATAATCTATACACACACACACACACGCTTGTTCTAAACTAAACTGTCTTGCTGGCAGTGCTCACACAGTAGGCAAATGACAGAAATGCTTGGCTAACAGAAATACAATCATTTTCGTTTGTCTAATGTTACCAGCTAACCATTACATGCTATAGTGGTGAGCACATGTGCCTCTTGCACTGGAGATCGTAACTCGATTCTAGCTCTAAGGCCTAGAATGAATCAAACTAAGAAAGAAGGGTATGGTGACGCAGTGGTTAAACTGTTATCCTTTCACTAAGGTAGACTAGGGTTTGATTTTAGGTTAATATACATGTCATAAACAAACAAACAAACAAACAAACAAACAAACAAAAAAAGCAGAGATAATGTTTAAAACTGATTACACTTGTCTCTTTTTAAATTATTACTTAGATTGCAAATACAAAGGTGGACTGGGTTTGATATTCAGTTAATGCTGCCTATCGCATACTAGCCTGTAAGAAAGCCAAACAAGCAAAAGGCGTAGGTAGAGCAGTGGTAAAATCGCTATGTGTAGAGAACTACCTAACGGTTTTATGAACTGGCAATGGTATGTCGCATAAACAGTGCAGGATACAATCCAGCAACCATAATTTGTATCTTGTGGAGCAGAGAAAACATATATATAGAGAAAGATATAGAAAGCTAGTGTATGTATGGGTAGCATTGATAATTTGACCAGAGAAAATACGATGAGGTAGGGTGGGGAGAGGGAGAATTAACACTTATATATGAATGAATGGTAAATAGTATTTTAGTTTTTTTTCCCCAATAGTTTTGTTTTTTAAATGCAGTGGTAGATAGTCGTTATTTTGTAAAACATTCTTACTTGCAGTAGTAATAAGACTCTATGGTTTCGCTAACACATAGATAGACTGTATTATTGCCATGGTCAAGCACTCACATTAAGATCATTTACAAAATCATAAAATGAAAAATAAAAAATCTTGTTTTGGAAATATCGTTTTTCAACATACACAAAATAAATATATAAAAAATTTGTAAACAGCAAAATGGAAAATCCATGGTCAAGCACTCACATTAAGATCATTTACAAAATCATAAAATGAAAAATAAAAATCTTGTTTTGGAAATATCGATTTTTTTCAACATACACAAAATAAATATATAAAAAATTTGTAAACAGCAAAATGGAAAATCCATGTTTCCATATAGACAAAATTTAAAAACCTTAAACGGACATTTAAGAAAATATATATAAATGGGAAATTGACAAATGTGTAAATATGAAAATGGAAAAATCCATGTTTCCATATCATGAAATTGAAAAACATCAAACTGTCATTTTAAAAAATGCAAATGGAAAATTGACAAATTGCAATGTGTGAAATGTGAAATTGAACAAATGGCTATCATTATTTAAAAAAAAAAAGAACATGGTGCTCTATGGTTGAGGTGTGAATCAAACCCTTTCTACTTATTTGGACCACCCGAGACTGAGTAGACTAGTTTAAGTTGTCATACCACTTTTAAAAGTTTGTGTTAAATCTAGGAATTGAACCCAAGAGCTTGTAGGGGAGATCAAAGGTTATAATATGTTAAACAGATAGCCTTGAATGAAGGGTGTGGTAGCTATATAGAGATGAGACGTTTCGCTCGGGGCAGGGAGGCATGGAGATCTGCATCAAACCAGTCAAAGGACTAAAGACTCAAACAACAACATGTACGTTCACCAAAATAATGTTGTGTAACGGTAAATGTTAGTCAACGAACAGTAATGCATTACTAAAACCCATGACACGATACCTAAGAGCTTTTCTAAAATGATTTTAAAATGCCTTTAACCCTATATTGAACACCCAGTTCACAAAACTCATAACTGCAATGTTATGGTAAAACAAAACAAAATCTATATTTCAAAACAAACAAGTGGTTTAGTCAATGTATACTGGAAAAAGTTTTGTAAACACTCAAGTCCTCAAGACCAATTAAATTAGTAACTGTCAGGTTGGCCGAGTGGTTAAGGTGTTTGACTTAAGATCAAATTTCTGTATAAGGAAGCAAGGGTTCGAATCCCTTACCTGACATAACTATTGCCTTAACATGGCTTGGCCACACTGTATTATTATGATACTCAGTACACAAACCATAGATATAGTGTATTGTTTAAGGCCACTCTCTTTCTGAACATAGTCAGAGACTGTTGATGGTTAACAATTGTATTAATAGTGGGACATGGGGATAGCAATTAAGAAAAAACAGCCAATACCCATACAATATTTTTATTCATTTTAGTTTTTTTTTACAATAGTTACACACTGAATACAACTTTTTATCTCTTTACCATTGTTTGATATAGATTTTAAACACAACGCTTGTTGTAGATCCTTTTACAACTTTTTTTAGGTACTCTTGTTCTTAAAAACTGGGGAAGCCGCAATGGTTTTATAGACATTAAACCCTCATTCTCTTCTTTTTCATTATTATTATTATCATTATTATAAATATTATCTTTATAATTATTATAGTCATTGTCACCATCATTATCATCATCATCATCATCCTCAACATCACTAGAACTATCCAATTCCATTTTTTCCTTTTCAAAAGGGATTTCTTGAAGAGTCTGTGTTGCTTTTGATAGTGTTACGGGTTTATTGAACGTTGACAACTGTCCTAACATGACTTTTTGAGGAGATAAATGTTTTTTCATAAGGAAGTCACTATGTTGAGTAACACTATGTTTTTGTCGGACTTGCTTTTTCTTGTTCTTTTGATCATGTTTTGTTAACACTAACGGTGTTTCATTTGGTATACCACATTGATGAGTACCCACACTTAAGACCTCACCATGTTTACTTTTTAGATGACCTAGACATTTTGTTGTTCTTTGTTTTGAGCACTGCCAAAATATGATGCCATTCGCATTTTCTCGCTTATAGTTATAAGAGTACCCATGATACAGGGCACGTGGTTTACCTTTATTGGTTATAGTATATTCCATAGTAGTCACTGACTTGTATAGTCGATCCGCCTACTACAAAGGTCTGAACACTTGTGGTGAAAGAATGATGTTGTGTTGACGTTTTATGCAGGATAATGTTGGTGGCATATGTGGGTGGCTTATGTTGATGACATGTGTTGTTGGCTGATTTTGGTGGCTTATGTTGATGGTTTATGGTGGTGGCTTATGTTGATGGCTTATGTTGGTGGCTTATGTTGATGACATATGTTGGTGACTTATGTTGATAGCTTATGTTGGTGGCTAATGTTGATGACATATGTTGTTGGCTTATGGTGGTGGCTTATGTTGATGGTATATGTTGCTGGCCTATGTTGATGGTTTATGTTAATGGCTTAGGTTAATATCTTAGGTTGATGGCATAAGTTGATGGCTTATGTTGGTGGCTTATGGTGGTGGCTTATGCTGGTGGCTTATGCTAGTGGCTTATGGTGGTGGTTTATGGTGGTGGCTTATGTTGATGACATATGTTGGTGGCTTAAGTTGGTGGCTTATGTTGGTGGCTTATGGTGGTGGCTTATGGTGGTGGGTTATGGTGGTGGATTATGGTGGCTTATAGTGGTGACTTATGGTGGTGGTTTATGGTGGTGGCTTATGTTGATGACATATGTTGGTGGCTTATGGTGGCTTATGGTGGTGATTTATAGTGGTGGCCTATGTTGGTGGCTTATTTTTGGTGGTTTACGTTAATACCTTATTTGTAATGGCTTATTTGACAAGTTATTGTTGTCAATGTATTTAGAGGATTTTTCTCTTGGTTTTGGAAAGTATCTCAACTCTTTTTTATGGTAGCATAATGCTTACCGCCATGTTTGTAAGCAACAACAACACACTAAAATTCCAAGAATCCAAAGTACTCTAAGGTTAATGATTGTCTCTCAACTCCATTCAACGTCTAGTCAAAAAACATTATATATTTTTCACATTTTACAAAAAAGTAAATTGGGAAAGTAAGCTATATGTTTAAACTAAAAATCATATCAAATCATATGCTAACTCCAACACCTACGTCTACCCCAATCTCAGTCAAAAAAATATAATATTCTTCAAATTTTTCCAAAACAGTATTTGGAAAGTAGGCCATATTTTGAAAACTAATCATCCTATAAAGTCATATATATATATACTGAAACCAATGGCTTTTATATCCTTAATCTTAAGAACAAAATATGGAATTTTTGACATTTTTTCCAAAAATGTTCATTTTAAAACGGGGCTATATTTTGGAAACTAGGAATTTTACAAGAAAGTTTGTTTAACGTAAATGGCAGGTATTTACCCCCACTACCCGCAAACCAAGTCCCAGGTCTCTGGGGAAAAATCCAAAAAAAGTTCAATTTGGAAAGTAGGCAATATTTTGAAAACTAATCATCCTAAAAAGTCATATATAGACTCAAACCAATGGCTTTTATGTCCTTAATTGGTAGAACAAAACTTAACATTTTTTCAGTTTTTCCAAAAAAGTCCAATTTTCAAAAATTGTCTATATTTTGGGAACTAAGAATTTTACAAAAAAGTTTGTTTAACGAAAATGAAAGGTCTTTACCCCCCTCTACCCAAAACATAAATTTCAGGTCCCTAGGACAAAAACTGTGCAGTATATATATATATATTTTTTTTTTTGGGGAGGGGGTCTATATTCACTTTACCTCCCCACTTCACAAGATGGCGGCCATAGCTTAACTTAACCTAGCCTAACCTAACCTGACCTACGAGGTGTGATCAAAAAGTTCCAAAAATGTGGCTGCAACTTAACCAAACCTAGCCTAGCCTAACCTAACCTCCCTGTTGACTAGCCCCCTTTGGACGGGTCCTTTTTGAAGGGAGTCATTTTTTTTACGTGTCCCGGAGGACGGGTCCTTGTTGACGGGTCCCTGTGGCGGGTCCTTTGGACTGATCCCTATGGACTGGCCTTGCATTTTATCCAAATTATGTCAAAGGGGACCCGCCACTGGGACCCGTCAACAAGGACCCGTCCTCCGGGACACGTAAAAAAAATGACTCCCTTCAAAAAGGACCCGTCCAAAGGGGGCTAGTCAACAGGGAGGTTAGGTTAGGCTAGGCTAGGTTTGGTTAAGTTGCAGCCACATTTTTGGAACTTTTTGATCACACCTCGTAGGTCAGGTTAGGTTAGGCTAGGTTAAGTTAAGCTATGGCCGCCATCTTGTGAAGTGGGGAGGTAAAGTGAATATAGACCCCCTCCCCAAAAAAAAAATATATATATATATACTGCACAGTTTTTGTCCTAGGGACCTGAAATTTATGTTTTGGGTAGAGGGGGGTAAAGACCTTTCATTTTCGTTAAACAAACTTTTTTGTAAAATTCTTAGTTCCCAAAATATAGACAATTTTTGAAAATTGGACTTTTTTGGAAAAACTGAAAAAAATGTTAAGTTTTGTTCTACCAATTAAGGACATAAAAGCCATTGGTTTGAGTCTATATATGACTTTTTAGGATGATTAGTTTTCAAAATATTGCCTACTTTCCAAATTGAACTTTTTTTGGATTTTTCCCCAGAGACCTGGGACTTGGTTTGCGGGTAGTGGGGGTAAATACCTGCCATTTACGTTAAACAAACTTTCTTGTAAAATTCCTAGTTTCCAAAATATAGCCCCGTTTTAAAATGAACATTTTTGGAAAAAATGTCAAAAATTCCATATTTTGTTCTTAAGATTAAGGATATAAAAGCCATTGGTTTCAGTATATATATATATGACTTTATAGGATGATTAGTTTTCAAAATATGGCCTACTTTCCAAATACTGTTTTGGAAAAATTTGAAGAATATTATATTTTTTTGACTGAGATTGGGGTAGACGTAGGTGTTGGAGTTAGCATATGATTTGATATGATTTTTAGTTTAAACATATAGCTTACTTTCCCCAATTTACTTTTTTGTAAAATGTGAAAAATATATAATGTTTTTTGACTAGACGTTGAATGGAGTTGAGAGACAATCATTAACCTTAGAGTACTTTGGATTCTTGGAATTTTAGTGTGTTGTTGTTGCTTACAAACATGGCGGTAAGCATTATGCTACCATAAAAAAGAGTTGAGATACTTTCCAAAACCAAGAGAAAAATCCTCTAAATACATTGACAACAATAACTTGTCAAATAAGCCATTACAAATAAGGTATTAACGTAAACCACCAAAAATAAGCCACCAACATAGGCCACCACTATAAATCACCACCATAAGCCACCATAAGCCACCAACATATGTCATCAACATAAGCCACCACCATAAACCACCACCATAAGTCACCACTATAAGCCACCATAATCCACCACCATAAGCCACCACCATAAGCCACCAACATAAGCCACCAACTTAAGCCACCAACATATGTCATCAACATAAGCCACCACCATAAACCACCACCATAAGCCACTAGCATAAGCCACCAGCATAAGCCACCACCATAAGCCACCAACATAAGCCATCAACTTATGCCATCAACCTAAGATATTAACCTAAGCCATTAACATAAACCATCAACATAGGCCAGCAACATATACCATCAACATAAGCCACCACCATAAGCCAACAACATATGTCATCAACATTAGCCACCAACATAAGCTATCAACATAAGTCACCAACATATGTCATCAACATAAGCCACCAACATAAGCCATCAACATAAGCCACCACCATAAACCATCAACATAAGCCACCAAAATCAGCCAACAACACATGTCATCAACATAAGCCACCCACATATGCCACCAACATTATCCTGCATAAAACGTCAACACAACATCATTCTTTCACCACAAGTGTTCAGACCTTTGTAGTAGGCGGATCGACTATACAAGTCAGTGACTACTATGGAATATACTATAACCAATAAAGGTAAACCACGTGCCCTGTATCATGGGTACTCTTATAACTATAAGCGAGAAAATGCGAATGGCATCATATTTTGGCAGTGCTCAAAACAAAGAACAACAAAATGTCTAGGTCATCTAAAAAGTAAACATGGTGAGGTCTTAAGTGTGGGTACTCATCAATGTGGTATACCAAATGAAACACCGTTAGTGTTAACAAAACATGATCAAAAGAACAAGAAAAAGCAAGTCCGACAAAAACATAGTGTTACTCAACATAGTGACTTCCTTATGAAAAAACATTTATCTCCTCAAAAAGTCATGTTAGGACAGTTGTCAACGTTCAATAAACCCGTAACACTATCAAAAGCAACACAGACTCTTCAAGAAATCCCTTTTGAAAAGGAAAAAATGGAATTGGATAGTTCTAGTGATGTTGAGGATGATGATGATGATGATAATGATGGTGACAATGACTATAATAATTATAAAGATAATATTTATAATAATGATAATAATAATAATGAAAAAGAAGAGAATGAGGGTTTAATGTCTATAAAACCATTGCGGCTTCCCCAGTTTTTAAGAACAAGAGTACCTAAAAAAAGTTGTAAAAGGATCTACAACAAGCGTTGTGTTTAAAATCTATATCAAACAATGGTAAAGAGATAAAAAGTTGTATTCAGTGTGTAACTATTGTAAAAAAAAACTAAAATGAATAAAAATATTGTATGGGTATTGGCTGTTTTTTCTTAATTGCTATCCCCATGTCCCACTATTAATACAATTGTTAACCATCAACAGTCTCTGACTATGTTCAGAAAGAGAGTGGCCTTAAACAATACACTATATCTATGGTTTGTGTACTGAGTATCATAATAATACAGTGTGGCCAAGCCATGTTAAGGCAATAGTTATGTCAGGTAAGGGATTCGAACCCTTGCTTCCTTATACAGAAATTTGATCTTAAGTCAAACACCTTAACCACTCGGCCAACCTGACAGTTACTAATTTAATTGGTCTTGAGGACTTGAGTGTTTACAAAACTTTTTCCAGTATACATTGACTAAACCACTTGTTTGTTTTGAAATATAGATTTTGTTTTGTTTTACCATAACATTGCAGTTATGAGTTTTGTGAACTGGGTGTTCAATATAGGGTTAAAGGCATTTTAAAATCATTTTAGAAAAGCTCTTAGGTATCGTGTCATGGGTTTTAGTAATGCATTACTGTTCGTTGACTAACATTTACCGTTACACAACATTATTTTGGTGAACGTACATGTTGTTGTTTGAGTCTTTAGTCCTTTGACTGGTTTGATGCAGATCTCCATGCCTCCCTGCCCCGAGCGAAACGTCTCATCTCTATATAGCTACCACACCCTTCATTCAAGGCTATCTGTTTAACATATTATAACCTTTGATCTCCCCTACAAGCTCTTGGGTTCAATTCCTAGATTTAACACAAACTTTTAAAAGTGGTATGACAACTTAAACTAGTCTACTCAGTCTCGGGTGGTCCAAATAAGTAGAAAGGGTTTGATTCACACCTCAACCATAGAGCACCATGTTCTTTTTTTTTTAAATAATGATAGCCATTTGTTCAATTTCACATTTCACACATTGCAATTTGTCAATTTTCCATTTGCATTTTTTAAAATGACAGTTTGATGTTTTTCAATTTCATGATATGGAAACATGGATTTTTCCATTTTCATATTTACACATTTGTCAATTTCCCATTTATATATATTTTCTTAAATGTCCGTTTAAGGTTTTTAAATTTTGTCTATATGGAAACATGGATTTTCCATTTTGCTGTTTACAAATTTTTTATATATTTATTTTGTGTATGTTGAAAAAAATCGATATTTCCAAAACAAGATTTTTATTTTTCATTTTATGATTTTGTAAATGATCTTAATGTGAGTGCTTGACCATGGATTTTCCATTTTGCTGTTTACAAATTTTTTATATATTTATTTTGTGTATGTTGAAAAACGATATTTCCAAAACAAGATTTTTTATTTTTCATTTTATGATTTTGTAAATGATCTTAATGTGAGTGCTTGACCATGGCAATAATACAGTCTATCTATGTGTTAGCGAAACCATAGAGTCTTATTACTACTGCAAGTAAGAATGTTTTACAAAATAACGACTATCTACCACTGCATTTAAAAAACAAAACTATTGGGGAAAAAAAACTAAAATACTATTTACCATTCATTCATATATAAGTGTTAATTCTCCCTCTCCCCACCCTACCTCATCGTATTTTCTCTGGTCAAATTATCAATGCTACCCATACATACACTAGCTTTCTATATCTTTCTCTATATATATGTTTTCTCTGCTCCACAAGATACAAATTATGGTTGCTGGATTGTATCCTGCACTGTTTATGCGACATACCATTGCCAGTTCATAAAACCGTTAGGTAGTTCTCTACACATAGCGATTTTACCACTGCTCTACCTACGCCTTTTGCTTGTTTGGCTTTCTTACAGGCTAGTATGCGATAGGCAGCATTAACTGAATATCAAACCCAGTCCACCTTTGTATTTGCAATCTAAGTAATAATTTAAAAAGAGACAAGTGTAATCAGTTTTAAACATTATCTCTGCTTTTTTTGTTTGTTTGTTTGTTTGTTTGTTTGTTTATGACATGTATATTAACCTAAAATCAAACCCTAGTCTACCTTAGTGAAAGGCTAACAGTTTAACCACTGCGTCACCATACCCTTCTTTCTTAGTTTGATTCATTCTAGGCCTTAGAGCTAGAATCGAGTTACGATCTCCAGTGCAAGAGGCACATGTGCTCACCACTATAGCATGTAATGGTTAGCTGGTAACATTAGACAAACGAAAATGATTGTATTTCTGTTAGCCAAGCATTTCTGTCATTTGCCTACTGTGTGAGCACTGCCAGCAAGACAGTTTAGTTTAGAACAAGCGTGTGTGTGTGTGTGTATAGATTATTAGCCTCAAGTATTTAAAGCTTGTTGTGTGTAGCGACCATCTTGCTCAGTAACCACTGAGTAAGTTTTAACAGTTAACTCATAAAAACAGCATAGGATAGTTGTGTGTGTGTGTGTGGTTCATGTACTTGGGAATATGCATTAGCACCATGCGCTAGCTTTACCTTACCCTCTAGAGGTAGAGCGTTATCCCTTCCTTTGGACATTGCCAATGACTGCATTCCCCCACAAGTTTTACACTTAAGCCCTTGGCTTGTTCTTGATTAGGTTTGGTTTGCTTTAGGCTTGGTTTGGTTCGGTTGGGTTTGATTCGACTTGGTTCAGTTTAGTTTAATGTAGTCACTATTTTTTTATTTTTAGCTACACTCTTTAACCAATTAATTAATGATAGTCTACTCTTAATTCTTGAATCGATAAATTGAATTTTGTGTGCACCGTTTGTCAATCCATGCCTACAACCTATACTCCCTATGTACTACAGTCAGACCTGAAAACAAGTTCCAATGGTCAAAGACGTGTCAGTCACCATACATATATCCTACAATAATTCTTTCGTTACCTAGCTAGATTTCGTCACTCACAGTAAACATCTTACATTATGGGTTTGCAATATATTAAGAAAAGCAAAAGTCCATGATCTTGTTGTTTTGGGTCTTTTTTGGGGAAATTCATAAGCCATAAAAAGAATGACATCATGTCAAGTTCTGAGTGGATCTTGTATGTCAAAATCCCATTATCGGTTTATAAAATCTCAAGGCCATGCCCTAGCAGTTTTGGGTTATTTCAATCAATGAGTCCACCATAGGAAACATCGAAAAAATAAATACCCTTAAAACAAGTCGTCCCATGACCCTCTCCGAACAATGCTTCGCAAAATATAAATTCATCCATTGAACATGATCGGCGACATCATCCTAGCTTCCCCCTCCCACCATGGTTGCCATATCGTTTGACCTTCAAGTGTCCTCAGCATCTCTGTGCTTTTTTCGTTGCCCTGTCAAGTCAATGCATTCCAATAAGATCAAATAACATTCACATCCTGTCAGTCTGCCCCAGCAAGTTTGTTTTCTATACTCACTTCAAGCAACATATAACCAAGTTCTGTTTGTTCTATCTAAAGCCAACTTCATCGAATCAAGGAATTATCATTTGTCATGTCACTCATAATCGTTTACACGTTAAAGACCCCCTTCAGGGGGTTTAGGAATTAGGAATTCCATCATAGGAAAAATCAGAAAACGAACCCTCGACCCGCCGTCTCATCGAAATAGCGAATACTGTATTGGTATATCACCACCGTGGCCAGTAATAGCTTCGTTGAAACACGTGTCCAGTAGTATCGTCTCTTTCTATCTACAACCACTCGTCATGAACATTTTAGACAAATTTAAGAAAAGTTTTAAAAACTGAAATGTTTTCAACATAAGTGTCGTTAGGCTCTTTCGCATTTTTTTAAACATAAATACTATATTCGAAAGGGAGATAGGGGAGGGGCGTCACCCCGAGTCCTACGACCCCTCGTATACGTCTCTGGCGTTATTGGTTTGTGAGATATAACAAAAAGTCTAAAATCACGGTTTTACAACAAAAAATTCTGTTTCCCTCATTCTCAAAAACTTTAACCTATTACCAAAATAAAGAGGGTTTCGAGACAAGCCATTTGACACGTCATAGGACCAAATCCGACCAGGCATTCGTGAAATATCAGAAAAAGTCTAAAATCATAATTTTACCCCAAAACGCCTGTTTCCCTCATTCTCAAAACTTTAACCTATTAATAACATATATAGGGCTTTGAGACAAGCGATTTGACACGTCACACGTCCAAATCCGACCTTGCGTTCGAGAGATATCGGCAAACGTCGTAGGAAAGTAGGCGACTATCTGGTTCTCTCCTCACCACCAAAACCTCTTCTTATCAATCATTTTTTTTCAAAGAGCTCGCCCTCTTACAAAAATCCCAAGTGCGCATGCGTACAAAACAAAAACAAAAATGTTCATCCATAGCGGCAGCCGGAAAAACGCATGCGCGATATGAGCAACAACATTTAAGTTCATTTTAGCAGCGCACCTTATACATGTCCCATTTGAAAAGAGGCTTTCACTAAAAAATTACAATTTCACCCCCTAGTAGGGGTAGGTTTTATTTAGGGGTTGAAATGAGTAGTCCGTTGTAAAGAGGGCGTTAGCCCGAGTCCAACGACACCTCATTTGTCAAAATCGGACCATGGGTTGACGAGATATTGGCTTTGCCCCTGAATGTATTGCGGGTTAGTATGTGACGTCAGAGGGAGAGGTGGTGGGGGGAGTTAGAAACCGCCTTACCCCCCTACTTTCTTACTATTGACTCTATCTCTATTATTGATATGGAATAAATTTCAGAAACTTCTCTTGTAACGGATTATCTTTAACGAAACGGACACACACAATTAAAGCAACCGGAAGCGACGTGAAAAAAATGTCACCGATCGCACACTTCAATAGCAAAACTGATCCATGGCTAGCTCCTCTTCTGAAGGAGTGGTCTCGCTGCGAGTAGAGTGATGCGCATTTACCAAGTGACAAACGTGATTACTTTTAAAATATATACAGGAGTAAAGATGCCTCACTAGCAGTACTGTAAACGAGTGATAGATGGGACAACATTAAGATTCACGTCAAGAAATGTCTCTGTGAAGGGTAGAGACTAAAACCCTAACTCCCCCCGTCGGTACGTCACTGCGATCACCCACATAATTGTAGACATAGATGTAATAGCCTAAGTGTAAAAGATCTGATGATGATCGCTTGACGACCGAAACCAAGTGTGTTGATTTATTAATCTCATGTTTTTTATTTTTCAGGTTTAGGAAAACACCCATTACAATAAGTTACAACCGTGTTAACCGACTGAAAAGTATTAACATCGATTACTAAGGCAACACTAAAAAGTGGCGTCCAACACAATAATGTTTATTTATTTATTTGACCGACAGCGGTAGCTACGCTGACTTACGCGCAGTGCTAGGCCATGGGACTAAGCTATCTGTGGACTCGGTAGACGTACGTTCGAACCATACCGTCCTTGAAATGGTTTCCCGTGGGTTCCCCATTTTCAACTCCAGGCAAATGCTGGGACGGTACCTTCTGACAGGCCATGGCGGCTTCCTTCCACATCATTGCCCAAAATCATTCATCTTCATCCATTGCATCTCTCATTAACTCCTCTCATAAGGTTGGTGTCATGAAGGGCATTCGACCGTAAAAACCACCAACCCCATATACGTTCATTGCATCTCATCCCCGACCCCGTTGGAGACGGAAATAATAAGGGGTAGACATTTATTTATTTATTTATTTATTTATTTATTTATTTAGACTATTTATTTGTTCATTTATTTATTTATTTATTTGCTTGTTTGTTTACTTATTTGTTTATAATAGAGAATGAAAATCCACAGCCTGTGCCAGTCGTCCGACCGGTTCAGGGATGGAATGAATGAAGCCCCCATCTAGCGGCGAGGATTTGAACTGTGCCGGCTGCAGAGGCCTGGCGCACTCCTCTGGGGCAATGATTCAATAAATGATAGATAAAATGAAATGATAGTGCAGAGTGTTGCTGGAATGAAAGTTTTGACAGGGAAAACCGGAGTACCCGGAGAAAAACCTGACTGCCCCCGCTTTGCCCAGCACAAATCTCACATGGAGTGACCGGGATTTGAACCACAGACCCAGTGGTCTGCTGCCGTCTAAGCCACGGAGGCTTCCTTATTTATATTTATTGATTTATTTATTTAGTTACTTAGTTTATTTGTTAGTTAGTTAGTTAGTTAGTTAGTTAGTTAGTTAGTTATTCACATAATCAGGTGAGAGCTGATACTTCTAAGATTCCGGCAGAAACTAGGAAAGTGGGATTGGTGGTCAATGACGATAAAACCAAATATCTGGATATCTCACGCCGACAAAATTTCCCTGATACCGTCCATATGGACGGACACAATTTTGAACGGGTTGAGAAGTTCAAGTATCTGGGATTAAAACTATCCCGAAAAATTGAGTTTGAGAAGGAGATTCAACAAAGAATTATGAATGCAAATCGTGTTGTTTATAGTCTTAAGAATCTATTTAAGTCACGTCTGATTTCATAAAATATCAAAATCGACCTGTATATGGCTCTAGTTAAACCGGTATTATTGAATGGGTGCGAGATGTGGGCGACACCACAAACTCTTGAAGAACGCATTTGTGCCTTTGAAAGGAGAATGTTGAGGAAGATATACGAATGTGGACGAAGGAAGATGAGAAAGGAGGCAGACCTCTACCAACTATTTAAAAAATCAAATATTGGTAAAACCATGAAAAGGACGATGACTTCAGTGGGTAAGGCATGTTGTTAGAGCAGAAGCATCTATTACTAACAGAGTTTTTAACTCCCGGCTGAATGTCAAACGCCCAATAGGCCGTCCGAAGACCAGGTGGAGAGATAGAGTGATGGTCCTTACCTTACCTTATTTCCTTTCGCTCCGTGCGGAGCATAGGGCATCCAAGAATGATTTCCATCTGGCTCTGTTTGCTGCCAAGTTCTTCACTTCCCTCCAAGTCTTCAGCTTTCCTGGCCTGGTGACATTGGAAGAAATAAAACCTACAGCTTCCCTTGGTGATGCTACAGATAGAAGGAGGTGGAACAGCATCCGCAATAAATATTTAAAATTGTGACCAGAAACATGCGTCTCGTTATTGTACCTCTGATTTGTTTTTCTCCGTTGTTATGTCATGGAATATCTTTTGCATTGTATATCTTTTGTAATGTAATGTATATTCTCTGTTGCTTCATGGCCTGTTGAAAATGAAAATCCACAGCCTGCTTCCAGTCGACCGACCGGGTCAGGGAATGGAATGAATGAAGCCCCCATCTAGCGGCGAGGATATGAACTGTGCCGGCTGCCGAAGCCTGTCGCACTCCTCTGGGTCAGTGATTAAATGAATGACAGATGAAATGAAATGATAGTGGAGAGTATTGCTGGAATGAAACGGTGACAGGGAAAACTGGAGTACCCGGAGAAAAACCTGTCTGCCTCCGCTTTGTCCAGCATAAATCTCACATGGAGTGACCGGGATTTGAACCACGGACCCAGCGGTGAGAGGCCGGCGTGCTGCCACCGAAGAAACGGAGTCTCACCTTCATGACCTGTTGAGTACAGTAAATAATGATGATGATGATTTATTTATTTATATAATTATTTGTTTAGTTAGAGGAAGCCTAATTTGAGATATGCTCTTCCGACGAAGACTCTAAGAACTTGTTTCTTGCTTTGAGAAATGCCACTCCTCCAGAGAGTGCCTTCTGACACTGTATCCTAGCAGAGTGTACGCTGTAGTATTTATTAAACTAATGCCCACCATTTCTTGTTATGACACTACAATATGTATTTCTCAGGTTTCATCGACATCCACAGAAGCTTCTTCAACAACGTACACTACCATCGTTCATCCAACTGAAGAACATTTCCATAATGGCATCCTGGTTTCTAAAGAACAGTATCCTTTTACTACATGTGCGGTCTTCAAACAACCTGTCACATGGGTTAGAAATGACCTAAGGCTCTATAACAAGTGGGTATTCTAACCCACCATATTAGTTCTTTCGCCTCCATGAGACTGCTGTTGATCAAACATAAGTTTTTCTCCACTCTTGGGCAGGGATTACTATCAAATCTATTAGGCTTGTGATCACGCCACATGTGACCATCTCGTGGTGAGAGGCTAGCGTTATTGACTTAAGGGGGGAGACCCAGCTTAACAGAGGAAGAAAGGCCAATATTCATTCGATTGTTAAATATGCTACAACTATTTTTGTTAAATGCTGCACATATCTTAGTATTGGTATGCTTCCTGGCAACCAGAAGCAACTTCAATAATGTAAAAATTCTAATTATAACATTTTAAAATAAAATGTTCAAAATGTCTCGCCATTTTAACAATGTATCACTGTTACCCTTATAAATTCCAAGTTTATAAGAATTTTCATACTTTTCTTTTTTTAAAGTGTGTATCAAACCTTAATAATGACCTGAGGGCTGGAACGGGCTGCACACAGCAACACCAAGATGTGAGTTTTTGTCAAACCTCAGTTATCTTTGAAGTGGTTTTCCTGGTTTCGCTCTCCTGGGATGGTTCCTAACTGGCAACGACCACATCGTACCAAAACCTGTATCCAAATACAAATAGTCCGCCTCGTTGCGTAGTGGCAAGCATTCTTGGCTATCACGTTGTAGGTCCGGGTTCAATTCCCAGCTCTGCCAAGAATTTTAATTCTAGTTTGAGGGCTGGAACAGGGTACACTCAGACTCGTGAGGCAAAGCTGAGAAGAGGTGGGTTCGATTCTCACCTCAGCCATCCAGGAAGTGGTGTCCTGTGGTTTTCCTATTCTACTCCAGACAGATGACGGGACGGTACCTTAACTTAAGGCCAAGTACGCTTCGTACCTCAATTACAAATACAAACATTAGTACAGACATCACAGTGACACAGGTTATCAGACAAATTCTACACACACACACTCATGTACACGGGGCTCCATGACCACAATGTCGCAAAGCCCATAAAGAATCAACAATACACATCAAATACAAATATATGTACTAGTACAGTCATCACAATGACACAGGTTATCAGACAAATTCTAAACACACTCCAGTACACGGAGCTCCATGACCATCATGTCGCAACGGCACTAAATAAACTCAAAGAATTTTAAATTATTTTAAGGCATGCTATGTTTTAGTGATATTAGTAGTTAACTTTTTTAAGGGTGTGGGCATGATTAATTTTCAAATAAGACAATGTGCTGCAATACTTCAGCACATAAGGTACAGCCATCCCTGGTCATTTCACATTTTATTATTAACTAGCTGTACCCGGCATGCGTTGCAATGCCAATCAAAGAAAGTGTTGGGGTTTTGTCTTTGTTACTTGCAGTGCTTTAGGATTCCCAATATTTTCTTCTTTTTCCGTTAACCACCTCTAAACTATTATAATAAAAAAATATTACTATCTCAGAAACATTCACGGGAGCGTGATCAACAACTCACGAAAGTTACATCGCAATGAAATGAATGGTAGACTATATGAACGCATACGGGACAGCTGAAACGATTAGAGCGCCGTCACCCATTTGTTGAATATACTCGTACGCTACCTATTGTAAAAAGGATTTACTAACTCGAAAACCTTTCCTGGCGTGTACACAAAAACTCACCAAAGTTTCATCGCAATCGGATGAATGGCATATGAACGCATACGGGATTTTGTTTAAACGATTCGCGCCGTCACTCATTTGTTGAATCTTCTTGTGCGCCACCCATTGAAAAACGGACTTACTACTACATGAACCTTCGCAGGACTTTACTCAGCTCTCCAAAGTTTTATCACACTCGGATGAATGGTATATGATCGCATACGGAATTTATTGAAACGATTCCCGCGCTGTCGCTTATTAGTTAAATCTACCCGTTTGCTACCAATTATAAAATGGATTTACTAAATCAAACCTTCCCTGGAGTGTACACAACAACTCACCCAAGTTTCATCTCTATCGGACGATTGTATGTGAACGCATACGGGACTTTGTTGAAACGCTTAGCGTGTCGTCGCTCATTTGTTGAATCTACTCGTGCGCTACCCATTATAACATGGATTTACTAAGCTAGAAATCTTCCCTGAAGTGTACACAACATCTCACCCACGTTTCATCGCTATCGGACAAATGATATATGAACGCATACGGGACTTTGTTGAAAAAAATCGCGCGTCGTCGCTCATTTGTTGAATCTACTCGTGCGCTACCTATTGTTAAGTGGATTTACTAAGCCAGAAACCTTCCCTGAGTGTATACAACATCTCACCCTAGTTTCATCGCATTGGGGTGAAGGGTATATGAACGCATGTGGGACTTTGTTGAAACAAATGCACGCCATTTTGTTGAAGTTACTCGCTCGCCATCTATTGTTAATTGGATCTACTATGCCTATAAGTTTTCCTGGCGTATGCACAACAACTCACCGAAATTTGATTGCAATCGGGTGAATTGTATATGAACGCATCACCAACACTCATGTGTTTAAACTACTGGTGCGCTATCTATTGTTAATTGGATTAACTATGCCTATAACCATCCCGGAAGTGTGCCAAACAACCCACCAAAATTTGGTCGCAATCGGATGAATTGTAGGCTATATGAACGCATCGCCAACACCCATTTGTTTAAAATACTCGCGCGCTGTCCATTGTACATTGGATTGACTCTGCCTATAATGATTTCGGAGGTGTTTACAACAACTCACCAAAGTTTCATAGCAATCGGATGAATGGTATATGAACGCATACGGGACTTGGTTGAAACGATTCGCGTGCCGTTGCTCATTTGTTGAATCTACTTGTGCGATACCTATTGTAAAGTGGATGTACTAATCCAGAAACCTTCCCTGATGAGTACACAACATATTACCCAAGTTACATCGCTATCGGACGAATGGTATATGAACGCATATGGGACTTTCTTGAAACACTTCGCGTGACTTCGCTCATTTGTTGAATCTACTTGTGCGCTACCTATTGAAAAATGGATTTACTAAGCCTAAAACTTTCCCTGGAGTGTACACAACAACTCACCCAAGTTTATTCGCTATCGGACGAATGGTATATGAACACATTGGGGACTATGTTGAAACACTTCGTGCGTCGTCGCTCATTTGTTTAATCTACTTGTGCGATACCTATTGTTAATTGGATTTAATAACCCAGAAACCTTCACTGAAGTGTACACAACATCTCACCCAAGTTTCATCGCTATCAGACGAATGGTATATGAACGCATACGGGACTTTGTTGAAACGCTTCGCGCGTCGTCGCTCATTTGTTGAATCTACTCGTTCGCTACCTATTATAACATGGACTTACTAAGCCAGAAACCTTGCCTGTAGTGTGCACAACCTCTCACCCAAGTTTCAACGCAATGGGATGAATGGTAGGAAGAACACATGTGAGACTTTCTTGAAACAAACGCACGCCATTTTGTTGAAGCTACTCGTGCGCCATCTATTGTAAATTGGATTTACTACGCCTATTACTTTTCCGGGACTGTTCACAACAACTCACCAAAATTTGATCGCAATCGGACGAATTGTATATGAACGCATCGCCATTACGCATTTGTTTAAACTACTCGCGCGCTATCTATTGTGAAATGGATAAACTATGCCTATGATCATCCCGGAAGTGTTTACAACAAATCACCAAAATTTGATCGCAATCGGAATAATGGTTTATGAACGCATAAAAGACGAACACACAGACATTCCTTTATATATATATAAGATAATAACATAGCGTATGGTAGAGGAAAGCCGCCATACATGGGGAGGTTTCCTTATATGGAGAAATAGTATTTTATCATTTAGTAGATGCTGTCACCTAACGGTGAATACCTTAACTTGGTGCCCATGTGCTGTGTGGGTAAGTTGCCGTTAGCTGCGCATCATAGCCATCATTGCATTTAATAAATTCATTTCCTTTAACGTAATGCCTATTTCTTTCATAGTGGTTAGTAAATACTATAGGCAAATTCAATCATACTCCTTGATTAAATACTGTATTGGTTAGATGACTTTGTCTCACCACGACCAGGGGTAATTAGGTCTCACTCTACTGCTGATAGCCGAGGATATATTTATAAATTTCGATTCACTGTCTTAAATAGGAATCTGGCGCTCAACAACACTTATTATATTATACTATCACAGGTAAGGTCACACCACAGTGTATATTATTTATTCTTATCATGTTTGTTTAAAAGAACCATTACAGTTATCACTACAGCGTAATAGAATTATAAAAATGTTACAAAACGTTGCACGTTAAATGCTTATACAAATGTTGATCCACTGGCATCTAATTTATTTCAATTGTTTGCCTAATCACAAGATGGCTGCTGTGCGTAATTTTAAAATCTCGTTTTTACTTCTTGTGTTCTAATCATGCGATTGAAGTTTGAATAACACACGTACACAATAATCTTAATGTAATAGTACAAAAATAAAAATCCAACCTGGCGACCATCTGAAATATTTAGACGGTTCTCAATATCTACGAATCTGTTACAGCAATTAAACTGAAATTTTGTATGTTGATAGAGGCAATTAACATGAGCAGGATATATGAAAATAGACTGTATAGTTCTTCACGGAACTACTTGTTAATTTATTAGATAAAGCATAAGATGTTAAACCAACACATTTTGACATTTGAGGAGAAATTCGTTCCCCTATGCTATGTTTAAAATGAATGTTATACAGCCAGAATTGCAACCCTTTTCAGTTCGGACTGTTAATTATGCTTAATGACTTAATTTGAATGAGATTAGCTTAAACCATCATCTTACATTTGTTATGGAAGAAATATAACGGAAAATTATGATATGTCATAAATATCCGGGTCCTAGTAATGATATTCAATAATTTCGGATGCCAGAACTACTTTTTATTTACACATAATATAAAAATATTCATATCGCACTAAAACTTTTTGTTTTGTAGGCTATATACGATTTGGTGCAGTATCTTCTAGTTTATTATTTTCCAGGAATGCGCGTGTGCCACAGTAAGTTTGATGAGCCTGATTTGTGTCCTGAGTATGCATACACGTTTTTACAGGTAAAACATCCTACTATATCGTTCACCTTTTCGTTTCCATTGAAAATGTAACCAAAATGTCTGCCATATCGTTGACTTGAGCTTTTATTCACGCATTAAAGAATATTCGCCTTAATTCATTTTAGTAGATATTTTATCCATGTTGGTGAAATGATGTTCAAACTCCTGGTCGCAGTAACATTCACTAAGTGACTTCTCTTTACGCTCGGAGAAAGGGATTGACATTTGGCCGGAAATTCCAAGTCAGTCATCATCCTTCTGCCTTTTGATCCATCCATGTTCGCATACTGCTCGGGTCCAAGCTCTGTGAACTTGCGGGGTGAGGGAAAAGAGCAGGGAAGGGTCAGGCGAGAAGTGAAGGGTCTGTCAAGAGCCCACCGTGATATCTGGTATTCCTTTGTATTCCAGTACTGCTAACATGGGCCGTTGCTCAAACCACTGTGGTGTTACGAATGAGTGAGTGTGTCACCGACCAATGTATTTGGTTCTGTACTATGCACGGACCGAGAAACCTCGTCACTCGTCAACACCACTACTCGTAGTCCACGATGCACATTCCTCTCAGGTTCACGCAGCTTAGACCCGAGCAGTAGTTGATGTCATAATTCTCTCCGTTGCAATATCAAAGCCCACGTGTTTCAGTGCCAAGTTGGAAATAAATCTACAGATCTTCCAGAATAGCTGCGAAGTATAGCTGACTTGAGGAATGTTGATGATGTCACCACGATGAACTAACAAGCTCATTGGCAGCATGATATCTCGTACGTGTAGCAATAATGTGAGGGAGAATTGATGAGATGTCAAGCCATCTACTACAAACATACGGTACTTAAAAAAATGTACTTGAAAGCATGTGGGTATAATAATCTCCTCGTGTATAAGTGCATAACGTGCCTGAATATTTCGTACACATTAGAGGAGTATTCCTCTTTTAAGCATGAAGCTGTAGATTAGCATATCAAATATGTGATATTATCGTAAGTTCCACATTGTATTCTAAAAACTATCCGCAAATTTACTCCAAACATTATCCGCAGCGTATCCGCTATCCGCACAGCCATGCAAATTGCATCCGCGTGGCGAAATATTTTGCGGATATCCGCGGGTTTATCCACGGATATCCGCATCCGCGCAGGGCTTTACTCATCAGCGGACTCTTACCGACAGTAGTGGCTACGCTGGCTAAAGCGCAGCGTTAGGTCGTGGGGCCAAGCTCTCTGCTGACTCGGTAGACGCGTGGGTTCGAGCCCCACCGTCGGCTGTCCTTGAAATGGTTTTCCGTGGTTTCTCATTTTCAACACCAAGCAAATGCTGGGACGGTACCTTCTGATAGGCCACGGCCGCTTCCTTCCACATCCTTGCCAACTTTCATTCATCTTCATTCATTCCATCTCTCATCCTGACGCGAAGGTCGCCCACGGGCGTCGACTAGATAGACCTGCACTCGGCCTCCCAAAAGGCCACACGACAAAAAAAAAAGCGGGCTCTTGGTGTCCGTGCCCGGATACCCACCGGAGTAGCAAACTGTGCACTACCTCCAAGAGATACGGGCACCAAGAGCCCGCTGATGAGCCAGCGTTATATTCCTAGGCGAAACACCAAACAAGACATGGCATAAACCTAGAAAATTGCTGAGTTTTAAGTAGGAGAGTTAATGCATGGTTATCGTCGATGCATTTACGCGTCCATTCGAGTAGTAATAACTTTTTTTTCCGTTATCGTTTTACCCTCCAGTGGTGGCTTCTCTCACGGACTGAGCGAGGGATCCCACCTTTACCACCACTGAGGGCAGTGTCCTGAAGCTTGAGACTCTGCATCGGGGATACAACTGGGGTGTGTGACCAGCACTACGCCCAGGCGGCCTCGCCTGCAAAGCGAACAGGGGCCTGATGAAGGGATGGGGAGAATGGGAGGGTTAGGCAAGGAAATGGGAAGGAGGCGGTCGTGGCCCTACGGTAAGTACCATCCCGACATTTGCCCGATGACGAAGTGGGAATCGAACTCCCTCTACTATTTTGGACCACCCGAGGCTGAGTAGACCCCGTACCAGTCCTCATACCACTTTTCAAATTTCATGGCAGAGCCGAGAATCGATCCGCGGACCACCGGTGTGTCAGCTAATCACGCTGACTACTACGCAACGGAGGCGACATGTAATTACTTAAATATGCTTTATGGCTATCGCGCATGCGTAGACTCGGTTTCACACTGGAGAAACATGGCGGACAGATCAAGAAGCCTGTTTCTAGTCGACGCCCGTGGGCGACCTGCGCGTCGGGATGAGAGATGGAATGGATGAAGATGAATGAAACTGGGCAAGGATGTGGAAGGAAGCGGCCGTGGCCTGTCAGAAGGTACTGTCCCAGCATTTGCCTGGTGTTGAAAATGGGAAACCACGGAAAACCATTTCAAGGACAGCGGACGGTGGGGCTCGAACCCACGCGTCTACCGAGTCAGCAGAGAGCTTGGCCCCTTGACCTAACGCAGTGCTTTAGCCCGCGTAGCCACTACTGTCGGTATGATGTTAACAAATACACTTGGATAACTAGTTTCGATCGTCAAGTGATCATCATCAGATCTTTACACGTAGGCTATTAAATCTACTGTACATGGAGAAGTATGGAATGATAATAACAATATATACACTTATTTATTTGCAGTAGCAATTAAACTACCAAACTAAAGATATGTGCTTTTTGTTGAGATAGGCCTACTGATAGTTATTAAATGGTGCACTTCGCAGTTTGAGCGATGTGTGGTCCGTTTTTGTGCACAGCGTGAGGACGATTATGCTGACACAACAACCTGACCATTTAATAACAATCACATAATGGCACTAAGCAAGCAAACTTGAAGATCAATCACAACTATCAGTATCTCAACAAAAAACAAGTAGTTCCGTGAAAAACTATACAGCCTATTTTCATATATCCTATTTATGTTAATTACCTCTATCAACATACAAAATGTCAGTTTGATTGCTGTAATAGATTCGTAGATATTGAGAACCGACTAAATATTTCGGATGGTCGTCATGTTGGATTTTATATATGTAGGTCCTAGAGTTATGTACTGTTATATGAAGATTATTGTGTACGTGTAGCATTCAAACTTCAATCGCATGATAAGAACACAAGAAGTAACAAGGAGATTTTAAAATTTCGCACAGCTGCCATCTTGTGGTTATGGAAACAATTGAAATAAATTAGATGCCAGTGGATTAACATTCGTATAAGGATTTACTGTACCAAGTTTCACTGCACTCGGATGGTTAAATTGCGAGAAACGTCCATATGAATATTTATAATTCGCGTCGCCGCCATGTTGGATTTGTGATCACCAGGTTATTTTAAGTCCTATAGGTGAACTTAAGTTCATAGCCACTATGAACATTACAAAATTCAGTTTGATTTCTATAATAGATTCGTAGATATTCAGAGCCGTCTAAATATTTCGGATGGTCGCCATGTTGGACTGTTAAATGTATAGGCCATAGAGTCATGTACCATTAAAGGAGAAATATTGCGTAGGTTCATTATTCAAACTTTCACTTCGATCTCATGATTAGGACACACGAAATAAAAACTTAATTTAAAAATTCGCACAGCCGCCATTTTGAGGTTATGTAAACAATTGAACTAAATTAGATACCAGTGCATTACAATGTGTATAAACATTTCCTGCACCTGATTTTATTGCGTTTGGAACATTACATCGCGAGAAAGGTCTATTTAAAATTTTCAAATTCGCTTGGCCGCCATGTTCGTTTTGTAGTTAACCGGTCTTTGAAAGTAATTTAGGTGAATTTCAAGTAGAGCCCTTTATCTCCGTACAAAATTTCAGGGTGATACCGCTAATAGTTTCAGAGATATAGAAGGCCGGTGAAATATCGCACATCCGCCATCTTGTGGTTATGTAAACAAATGAACGAAGTTAGATGTCGGTGCATTACAATGTGTATAAACATATACTGTACCAAGTTTTATTGCGTTAGGTTGGTTAAATCGCGAGAAATGTCTATTTAAAAGTCGAAAATTCGCGTGGCCGCCATGTTGGTCTTGTAGTTACCAGTCTTTCAAAAGTCACAAATGTGAACTTCTAGTTGTTCCTTTTATCACCATAATAAATTCCAGGGTTATATCGGGAATAGTTTCGGAGATATTGAATGCTGGTGATATATTTCGCACAGCCGCCATGTTGGATTGGTGAGACGTAACAACATTTGAAGGGCACGGTCGAGGTCGCCGGGAATAGTGCTATGAAGTTACCGAGTTTCATTGAAATCGCTCCAGCCTTTTAGAAGTTATTAGTGGGACACACACACACACCTCACACACACACACTCACACACGCACACACACGGACAAAAGGTGATCTCATAAGCCTATTGTTTCAAAATTGAAAATAGGCTAATAACATATCTTTACTATTTGTGCTAGATTAATTACTACTGCAACTAAAAAGTGTATGTATTTTAAATATCATAACCCATACTTGTCGACACAGACAGCCGAAGTGTAAAGATCTGATGATCGCTTGACGATCGAAACTGAGCATCTAATTGTATTTATCAATCTCATGTAAAAAGTCTTTGACCGTCCGAAAAACATTAAATTTCGACTCCAAAGATACAAATGTGACGTCTTATGAACGAAGGTATGTCTAAAGTCAACACTTAGGCAAGTTCGATAAAAACTCAATGATCTCATGGTAGGGCAGTTATAAAAAGCGCGGTAAAAATAGGAAATCTTGTAGATGTAGCGTAAATATTGCAATCATTGCAAAAGACGAGCTGGACGTCTATCTTGGGAATTCACCGCCTGACTTGCATACTCACCCTTTTTCACAGGTGGAAAATGAATAAACAATATATCAAAGGCCCGCTAAACTAGCGACAAAATACTTGATATTCCCCGCTGGAAACATTGTGACTGCAAAGCGGAGCTGCCTCGTCCCAGAAAATGAGTACTTGCTAGTATTTTTGCACCAAAACAGACCGTCTATTGAAATATATTGTCACATTTATTTTTAAATAATGCATCTTGTTTGTGAACTGTTGAAGCCATTGTTTCAGTGTTGCCTATACAAAAACTGTCAGTTGTAACTCTTCAGTCGGTCAACATGAATTTGTCCATTGACTGTGCGGGGTGCAATGTATATAAAATATGAGTAATAAGTAAATGAACTCCTTGAAAAATAACACGTATTAGTTATGATCACAATGAGCCCGGCGGGAGTAGGCAGGCTAAAGCGTAACAACTGTACGACCAAGGCTCCGCTGAGATATGTAATCTTATGCAAAATAGAATTCAAGTGCATGCTCTAATTTTATTTTATTTATTATATTGTGTTATTCTTATTTGTATACACGATCATAATACTCATAAATAATTCATAGACCCTTATTAAACAAACTAAACTTATACAATGTTCAAAAAAGGTCTCGCATATTGTGATTCAGTAACTTGTTTATTTTGCTATGTGTATGTTATCATATTATACACAATATAGGGTACATACTAAGAAAAACCACACACAATCTGCTTTGCAAAAGAGACAGAAACACACGACGAATAACAATAGTGATAATGTGGGACAGAGCACACAACCGTTCTTTTCATATTGGGACATATCAATACCGTGTATGGCCACCACGAGCTCTAATCCATGCTTGCAGACGACGAGGCATATTGAGCACCAACGAATACAACGTGGTTTGGGGCATATTCCCCCACTCTTGAAAAGCAGCTCCAATCAGTTGCTCTTTGTTTGTTGGAGGATTGGGACGGTGCGAAATTGTCCTCTTGGGCTCTTTCCAGGCATGTTCATTACAGTTCATGTCCGCAGAATAGGTAGGCCACTCCATTCTCTGTATGACATGCATCTGAAGGAACTGATTGACCACCCTAGCTCGATGGGTACTAGCATTATAGTCCACTAGTGTAAAGCCCTCACCCATTGTGGTAGCAAATCCTGTAACGATGTTGTCTGAATACACCAGACCAGTCATGTTACCGTGGATAGGAATTAGAGGCGTACATCAAAAGAACATGATTCCACCCCAAAACATGACTGAACCTCATTGCTGTTGGTGGCCTTCCTGGATGAAGGGCTCGTGCAATCTCTTACCCACTCGGAGCATTCGAGTGTGGCGACGTGATAGTGATAGTGATTGTAATAGCGATCATAACTAACACATGTAATGTTCCCAGGAGTGTTATTTACTTATAATTCATATATTTTATACATTGGACTCCATCCAGTCTTTGGGCAAATTCAAGTTGACCGCCTGAATAGTTACAACCTACAGGTCTTTGTGGAAATTAGGCTAAACCAGAATAAAACAAAAATGTTCCTTTCCTAAATTGTAAACAGACTTCCCAACAAAAATTGAACAAGATTCAAAAGCATTGCTGAAAACTCCTCGTTTTCTTTTCCTGAAACCCTTCCCAATATGATTGATGTTTGTTCTTCCACTGTCACTGACTCTTATTTGGTTATTGTTAACATAAACAAGGAAGGACACGTGTCGTATCTTTACGCAAAATTTAACTTTTATAGATTTCTATACATCATTCCGAAAATAAGCCTAACTCAACTTAAGCGATGACTTCTCATTTAAACCATTTTCAAAACTTATTTTCTTATCTCGTGTCTACTATCAGTTAATCAATTTTTCAGTTAATCGATTATTCGGTTAATCGGTTAATCGATTAATCGGTTTAAGGAGCTTCGATTAATCGTTTCCTATTAATTTCAAATTAATCGATTAATCGATTATTAATCGACTAATTGAAAATCGATTATTACCAACTCTAGTCCAAACAGGAGCAACGTGCTGTTATTCTTGGCCGCCAAAGAAGAACACCAGTGGGCATTCATCGGACAATGATTAATGTGAATGGGGGTAGCATATCCGTCGAAAACCACAGTTCAGAAACGTTGCGCCAAGTTCCGTGCCAGTAGCGTTTCAACACAAGACGCCGGTCGTCTCGGAGACCAGCCTCATCCATTACTGAGAAACACTGGAGAAATTACGGCGTGCAATTAAGGCGAAACGCCCGTGATAACTGCGACAAGGGGTGTTGCTTCTTCATGATAACGCACCTCACCATATCGTAAAGGTCGTAAAGCAGAAGGTGCGCCAACTCAAGTGGGAGACACTCGTGTACCCACCCTATAGTCCTGATCTCTCCCCGTGTGATTGTTATGCCTCCATACCCTTAAAAAGCCTTTACGAAAAGATTAGGCTTATGATATCACCTTTTGTCCGTGTGTATGTGTGTCCCCCTGTAATAAAATCATAACGGCCAAAGCGATTTCAATGCAACATGGTAAGGGCATACTAATACTTCGTCGGACCCCGGCCGTGCCTTTCAAATGTTAATACAATTCACCAATACAACATGGCAGCCACGCGAAATATTTCACTGGCATTCTATATCTCCGCAACGGTAACAGATATCACCGTGATATTGTGTAGGGTGATGAAGGCAACTGCTAGAAGTTCACCCATGTAACTTTTATAAACCTGTTAAGTACAAGACGAACATGGCGGCCAAGCGAATTTGAAAGATTTAAATAGACTTTTCTCGCGATTTAACCATCCGAGCGCAGTGAAACATGGTACAGCAAATGTTTATACACATTGCAATGCACTGCCATCTAATTTAGTTCAATCTTTTACATATCCTAAAGATAGCGGCTGTGCGAAAAAAATAAAATTAAGTTTTTGTTTCTTGTGTCCTAATCATGCGATCGAAGTGAAAGTTTGAATAAAGAACCTACGCAATAATCTGTATCTAATAATAGGCATATATAACTCTATGGCCTACATATATAATAATCCAACATGGCGTCCATCCAAAATATTTAGACGGTTCTCATATCTACGAATCTATTACAGGCAGGGATATGAACTAGAAACTGTGAACTCGTCAATGGTGGGTAATGAAAGTTCCTAGTAACTATTAGTAGTTGTTGTTGTTTATTCTTTAAGGTGTTCCCGACATCGTGGTTATGTAACCATCTGTACTTGGATGTGTGCATATTTTATCTGATAACATGTGTCACTGTGATGTATGTAGCCTACAAGTGTATGTATTTGTATTTGAGGTAGGATTTGGGTAGAAAGCTGCCGTAGCCTTAAGTAAGGTACCATCAGGCATTTGCCTGGATTAGAAGTGTTAAACCGCGGAAAACCACTTCCAGGATGGCCGTGGTGGGAATCAAACCCACCTCTTCTCAGTTTTACCACTTGAGGTAGAGTGTATCTCGTTTCAGGCCTCAGACCAAAATGACATTTCTTGTCAGAGCCGGGAATCGAACCCGAATCTCCGGCCAAGAATACTAGCCGCTACACCACGATGAGATCGTTGGCCAGAAGCTTGAGAAAGCCTATTTGCCCTTACACCATTGGGCCAGCTGGAGATATATCAATCATCTTGCGTGTGAATGGAATTTGGCTGATAACAGTGTTATTGTGGTGGTTGTGAATAAAAGTGTAGGGAAACTCGGCAATTTTCTAGGGTTAGTGTGGGTGCGGGATTTGAAATATATTGGTAGTGGGAGGGGAGGAAAGTGGTCACACTCAGTATGGCCGGTATGAGGTGCAGGATTTGCTGTTGCTTCATTTGAGGGGCTTGGACATCGTGATCATTTAGCTCCGTGTACTTGTCTAGTGAAATGAAAATCCACAGCCTGCTTCCAGTCTCCGACCGGGTCAGGAATGGAATGAATGAAGCCCCCATCTAGTGGCGAGGATATGGACTGTGCTGGCTGCCGAGACCTGACGCACTCCTCTGGGGCAATGATTAAATGAATGACAGATGAAATGAAATGATAGTGGAGAGTGTTGCTGGAATGAAATGTTGACAGGGAAAACCGGAGTACCCGGAGAAAAACCTGACTGCCTCCGTTTTGTCCAGCACAGATCTCACATGGAGTGACCGGGATTTGAACCACGGACCCAGCGGTGAGAGGCCGGCGTGCTGCCGCCTAAGCCACGGAGGCTTTTTGTACTTGTCTAGTAATATGTATTATTGTAGTGGTAGTGTTTATATTTGCAATTCAGGAGGGGATTGGGAAGGACACGTCTGTGGCCTTAAGTTAGGAACCTACCCGGCATTTGCCTGGATTAGAAGTGGGAAACCACGGAAATGAACTTCCACAATGACTGAGATAATAATCGAACCCACCTCTTCCCAGTTTGGCCTCACGAGGATGAGTGTACCCTGTTCCAACCCTAAGACCAGAATTACATTTCTTGGCAGAGCCAGGAATCAATTCCTGCACCTCCGGGGTGACAGCCTAGAATTCTACCCGCTACACCAGAAAGAGGGCATGTTAAACAAGCGCGCAGTAACCGAGCAATAACTTATAGTTTGAAGTTATGTCGAGAGATGGCAGCTCAGTCAAAGGCCGTCGGATATTCGATCAGCAAACGGGATCGAAATGATTTTTAATGCAAGAGGACAATACCTGTTGGGTTTTGTGTGGAAAAACAAACCACGAGTTACAGTTAACGTGGACTGACGCTTTGTCTAGTAGAGGCTAGTAATTTATTGCGTAGGAGGACACAAGTCTCGTAGAATACACATCTATTATTAACTTGGGAGCAGATAATGTATTTTTGCTTGAATTTTGAATGCATCTGGAGTAGCGTTTCAGCGATTGTTTTGTTTTATTTAGTTTTGTGATAGTTCTTTTTGTTTCTCTACATTTCTGGAATCCACTATTGTGTTCAAATAAAGCAAATTGTAGTAGGAGGGAAATTGTTATTAAACAACTAGATTTTTGAACGAAATTACCGAAAAAGTAACGATTCGATAATTGCAAAGGTAACTTCGTTATTCTTCTGGAAAGTAACTGTAACGGTAAATTCGTTACTATTTCTGAAAAGTACTAGTAAATCCATTTTTGTGTATTATTATAATATAAGAATTAATTAGATAATAAATTGCCTATATATTAATTTTCTATGTTACATAAGAGACTCTAATACTTCAGAAATGTTTATGGAAACGCCAGAAAACGCTAATGAAATCGTTGATTTCAACACAAAATATGATACTAAACCAGTTGTTTATCATACATTGTCGTACCGCATCCGCGGCGTAATGGTAGCGCCTTTGCTCATAGTCTGGGAGTTGGTATCTGTAGCACTGATCGTATTTGCGATGCTTCCTTGAGATTTTCTGGAACACAATTATAAAGGAAGGGAAATACAGAAGACGTTATTCGTTGCAAACGTTTAAAATGATATGAACAAGGTATTAAGGAGAATTGGTCTCTCTCTGTGGTTAACAGCCATGAGGCTGGTTGGCAGCAGCTCGCCATTCTTCCCGTCTCTCAGTCTTCCTCTTCAGTTCACAGTATGAGCCACAACCCATATCTCGCAGTATTTGACTCATGTACTCCAGTCTGGGTCTTCCTCTACAATTCTTGCCGTCTACTGTTCCCTCGATTATAAGCTTAATCAGTCCATTGTGTCGCAGTATGTGGCCCACGAGGTGATTCTTTCTTCTTTTTAAATATTTAAGGAAGCATCTTCTCTCTCCCACTCTTCTAAAGACTTCCTCATTTGTGACCATTTCTTTCCAACTGATTTTCATAATCCTTCTATAGCACCAGGTTTCAAATGCTAGTAGTCTTTTCCTCTCTCTCTCTCCTATTGTCCAAGATTCGCTGCCATATAGCGCGACGCTCCATACATAGGTCTTCAACATTTGTTTCCTCACATCAAGACTTATGTTCCTTGCAGTAAATAGGTTCTTCTTTTTTATAGAAAGCGTTCTTGGCTTGGGCAATCCTACTTAATATCTCTCTGCTGCTTCTTCCATCATTCGTTATTTTACTTCCCAGATAATTAAACTCATTCACTTCTTGTATCTTTTCATTTCGTAACTCTATTGATGTCTGGTTTTCGCCATGTCTACTGCAGACCAAAATTTTTGTTTTATTTGTATTTATTCTCATATTAAATTCTTCCTGCATTATTTTGTCCATCTTGCTCAGGATCTTTTGTAAGTCTTCTTCACTTTCTGCAATTAGCGCTATGTCATCAGCAAACCTTATCATGTCAACTTTTCTCCATGAATATTCACTCCGTAGTGTATGTGGTTGCGTTGCACACTCAGAGTTTATAATGCTGAGCTGATAGGAGTTAGAATTCCACTTCGGATATGTTTTTTTTTTTTTTTAATTTCCGTATTCTTCTTTCTTGGTATAGTTGCCTCACTTTACTGGTTAACGTGCGGCTCGCCTTTGAAATCTAGCTGGGCGGATATGTTTACATTCCATGGCACCTGGGGCCAAGGCTTTCCCAGCGTGAGGCACAGCGTTGTCAAATTTACACCGTAGCCACTGAGGGCAAGCAGCGAGACTGGACAGAACTATGTGCAGATGTGCAATATTGGACACTGATACCTGTCAGAGACACAAGCTAAACATATGTTATATTCATTTGGATGAAAGTTCATGTGAAACTCGGAAACAAACCAATTCTTCCACCATTGCAACAGATGCACGAGGTAGATTTCAGCTGTTTCCCTCCACTTTAGTTAGTTAGTTATTGTTGTTTTAAGGGGTGGAACTACAAGGTCATCTGCCCCAAAGATGCTTTAGAAAGTTGAAATGTCAGATTTGGCCATTTAACATAATTCCTTGTTAGTGTTAAGTTAACGAGCGTTTCTGTTTGATCAAATTCTCGTGCAACGTTAGATATCCTATAGCCTATTGATGAATTAAGAGATAATAATATCACTCCTTCGTGTGCTAAATATCAATAATGATATTGGGATAAGATATTGAATTGTATATCCTTGGTGAAGTGCAGCTGTCAGGGAAAAGATTTAAGGGGTGTTTTGTATAGAAAGATCGTCTGTCTCTGTGAAAGTCTCAACCGTAGACAATATCGCACATTTTAGGAGTGGGGTTAGAAGGAACAGTTGCTCAAAAGGCTGGCAGGCAAGCAAGGAAGGGGAATGACATTCCTTTGGGGAGCGGGACGAATGAAGAAGGGGGAACTGACACTATGATAAATGAGCTCGCAAATGGTGCGGATTTGTTTCCATAGGCTTCAAGGTATACTTGAGTCACACGCAATGCTCGCTTCCGTGGCGAAGGTCAGGAATACACTCAGGGGCAATAATGATAGCCCTTAAGAGCAAAATTCACTTTTTTTAACCGATTGCTTTGAAAAATTGTTTTGTATCAGAAACTTTGTTTTCTGTATTTTTCAGTTCTCTGAATTTTGAAAATCAGAATAAAATATTTTTTTTCTTCAAAATGCCCTAAAATACTAAATATTATTCAATCATCAAATACAGTCAAAAAAACGCTTATCCGAGGCTCCGTGTTAACCGAGGCACTCATTTTGTCAACGTAATTAATTACATTAGCGTTAAAATTCATAATTACGTGCTGCTATTAACGGTAGTAACGAACTAGCCCAACACCCCTCAAGCTGAGTGTGCTGGAGAGTCGATATAGACGAACTTCGGCAGGGATCGGAGCCGTTCGTTGATCTTTACTCTAATAAATAAGACCCGCGTCACCGCGTGTTGCTTCGCTTGCTCGACTAGTTGTATTTCGACCTTTATACACACGTTGCATCGTTTTGTGCGCTATTCTTTTGTGATTCGTTGAATTAAAAACCATTCCCTACTCATTCCTTCTTAACCGAGTTTTCTGCTATCCGAGCTACCCTCGGTCTCAATTACCCGGATAAGCGGGTTTCTACTGTAATGTATGATACTGAGTTCTTCTATTTAGTGGCATATGTGATATCTCTTCCTGCTCTGTATAAATTTGATATCCTATTTCGACCTGTCTATCATATTGTAACAATATAATTTAATAATTGTAAATTTACAGGTTAAACAATGAGTAGGAAGCGTAAGGAAATTCATAACATGTGTACAGTTTTTCTGAATTTTGTAAAATGTGTGTATTTGTAACGATTTAATAAATAATAATAATAATAATAATAATAATAATAATAATAATAATAATAATAATGTATGTATGTCTACCCCTTATTATTCCCGTTTCCAACGGCGTCGAGGGTGAGACGCGATAGAAGTCTTTGTGGCGATGGTTTTTACGGCCGGATGCCCTTCCTGACGCCAACCTCATGAGAGGAGTTAATGAGAGATGAAATAATAATAATATCGTATGGCCTCGGGTGCCTGGTGCAAGCTTTGTTAATTGACACCCAGAGGGTAGCTTGCATGTCGAATTTCGTCGTTCCTTTGAACGCTATGAAAGTCAAGGAGGTTAGATATCTAAACTCCTTGACACTACAGCGCTTTCAATTAGAGAATGGAGGAACTTTGTGTTGGCGGAAAATCCCGAGATTAATTTTGCCATTGAACACGGCCTACTGAATTCAAATGGGTTCTTTAACATGCCAACAACGTATGACATGAGTATCGTGATTTCTGTCGCCTTCAAAAATCACTTACCATGGCCAGAGAGATGAAATGAATGATGGTGAATGAAACTGGGCAAGGATGTGGAAGGAAGCGGCCGTGGCCTGTGAGAAGGTACCGTCCCAGCATTTGCCTGGTGTTGAAAATGGGAAACCACGGAAAACCATTTCAAGGACGGCCGACGGTGGGGCTCGAACCCACGCGTCTACCGAGTCAGCAGAGAGCTTGGCCCCATGACCTAATACTGCTCTTTAGCCAGCGTAGCCACTACTGTCGATAATAATGAAATGAAAATCCACAGCCTGCTTCCAGTCTCCGACTGGGTCAGGAATGGAATGAATGAAGCCCCCATCTAGCGGCGAGGATATGAACTGTGCCGGCTGCCGAAGCCTGACGCACTCCTCTGGGGCAATGATTAAATGAATGACAGATGAAATGAAATGATAGTGGATAGTGTAGCTGGAATGAAATTGTGACAGGGAAAACCGGAGTACCCGGAGAAAAACCTGTCTGCCTCCGTTTTGTCCAGCACAGATCTCACATGGAGTGACCGGGATTTGAACCACGGACCCAGCGGTGAGAGGCCGGCGTGCTGCCGCCTAAGCCACGGAGGCTTCTACTGCCGGTAATAATAAATAATAATAATAATAATAATACTAATAATAATAATTTAACGCATACTAAAATCTTACAGTTATCTGCAACAGAAAGGATGTAGGATTATTTTCTTCAATTTTCCAAAACAATAATAATAATAATGTTATTGGTTTTACGTCCCTTTTAACTACACTGGCTTTTAGAGACGCCGGGGTGCCGGAATTTCGCCCCGAAGGGGATCTTTAACGTGCCAGTAAATGTACTGACACGGCTCCCTCGCATTTGCGCACCCTCAAATGCCAGCTGACTGCGCCAGGTTTCGAACCTGCAACCTTGGGCTCAGTAAGCGAGAACGTTACCCCTGAGCCACGCAGCCAGACTTTCCAAAACAGAATGCAATTTTATCATTTCTTAAAATAAACAAGGAGGCTGTATTTTTCAAAGCACTGGATTCAAAAATCGCTGGTTCACATCAGTCCTACATTCACAAACTTTAATTTGATCTAACAATAATATTCCTATGTCAATTTTTAATGCTGATTTTTTTTAATTTGAAAGACATAAAATAGAAAACAAACGTCTGATGCTTTTCAATTATTAATCTCATTTTTTGTTTGTTTGTTTGTTTGTTTGTTTGTTGGGTAAAATCGTGTTGACCGACTGAAAAGCATCAAACTTTTGTTTACTAAGGCAAGACTGAAAAATGGCTTCAAACATCAAACATAAAATGTTAAAGATTTTAACTCCTAAGTTAACTTAATGTTTATTGCTCAAGTCAGTCATTTATGTGTAGAAAATAGACTGATGTATTGTTTCCGAAAAGCATGTTATCACGGCTCTCCTTAAATGTGCAACGTTATAGTTGCAGCCAACCATCCCATGGTAAAGTGGATAACATTTCGTGGCTGTAACACTGGAGGTCTGGGTTCGATTCCCAGCTCAACCAAAAAAAAAAAAAAATCTGGTGTGAGGGCTGGAATAGGATATTCTTAGCCACATGAGGCAAAATTGAGAAGAGGGGGTTTTGATTTCCACCTCAACCAAACTGGAAGTGATTTCCACACTTCTACTTCAGGCAAATGCTGGGATGGTTCTTCACTTAATGCCAAGGCCTCTCCCTTCCCAATCCTATTCCCAATTTAGAAATACACACACTAGAACAGTCATCACAATAACACAGGTTATCATACAAATTCCACACACACAAATACACGGGCCTATATGACCGTGATGTCGCAGCCCTTAAAATAAGCAACAACATTGAAGTGATAAAAACCATTTTTAGAGTGTTGCCTAGTTTCACGAAAGATAGCTTTCCAGTCTGTCAACACAAATTACATTAATGTAATGTTTTTAATGTCAGTTAAGGCATATAAATACTTGTTTTCACGCCAACAAAATTTGTGGAAAGCCTTCCTTAATACAACAACAACAACTACCCAATCATACCATAAATTACAAATCCGCACACAACTACAGACACAATAAGAACAACAACATAGGTGCTTGCTTGCATCGCCCACAAGTGATTACGTAATATGGACGGCCACTTCATTGCTGTTAAAAGTACCTAGTTGCGTCACAGTTACTTAATTTAATTATCGATATTTTATGATTTTCAGTCGGTCAACACGGTTGCGTCCAAGTGCAGACTAATGAGTGTTGCAATAATCCTGATAAAAATTGACATGAGATATATCAGTAAATAAATACCTTTTATGTTATTAATCGTATGGCTATTAGTGCGGGAGTGTCCGAGCACATGTTTGGCTTGCCAGAGGCTGTAGCTGCTTCAAGCGGACACCCATAGGGTGAGCTACAAGTTCCGTTCAATTTCAAGTAGTTCCAACTGGTGAACGTTGGAACTTTGATAGAGCGTTCTAACGAAATCTAACCTATAAATTTAGCTTCACACAAGTTTAGTCTGTGGAAAGATCTTTTACATGCCATAAATCTATGACATGGGACCTCCACGCGCCGGCTTTACTTCCCCTCCGAAGGAAGGCATACTGAAGGATTTAACGTTCTTTAAAATCCGACGACTTCGGCCGGGTTTGAACCCGCTATCTTGGGCACAGCAGTTAAGCATACTACCAACTACGCCACCTAGCCGCTAATAAATAAATAACAAATTATCAGTGTAAAAATTATTAATCTCATGTAATTTTATTTCGATTACTAAGACAACTCTGAAAGATGGCTTCCAACCCGTTTATTAATTTAATTAGTAATGTCGTTACTCCCTCGTTACCGCAAAGAGTAACGGCGTAACTCTCCAACCCTGATTCATAAAAACATACAAAGTACTCCACAGAAGGCGGACAAATTTAGGTAGTGCGGTAGCATACGGTACAATGGCTGCACAGTGGTTGTGACTTCAAAGAAAACACTCACGGCTCATGGTGTCTGTGGGCCCCAAGCCCAAGGATAGATGGCACGCCGGAGATTGACAGCGCGGAACGTTCACGAACATCCGTGACAGAACTGCTCCAGCCTGTCATACGCTCAAGCCAGATTACGTTACACTGATTTCATAAAACGACTCGGGAATTTTTAAACATTACTTGTTTGCTCTGCAGGCTACCGTCGCGGTTTATTATAGCAGACTTCCCAAAACAGGACGTGCTGTGACCAAGTTGCAGAAGCAACTTTTTCGTCATATACACACCTCCATGGGCATTGCGTATAATCCCCAAGTAATAATAATAATAATAATAGACTAATAGTCTAATAATAATAATAAAATAATAATATTTTCCTTTTTAGTCGGTTTACCCTCCAGGGTCTTTTCCCTCGGACTCAGTGAGGGATCCCAACTTTACCGCCTCCAAGGTAGTGGCCTGGAGCTTGAAACATCGAATCGGGGAATATAACTGGGTAGGGGGGACGAGCACCTCGCCCAGGCGGCCTCACCTGAAAAGCCAACAGGGGCCTTATGGGGGATGGGATGGGAAGATTGGGAGGGATAGGCAAGGAAGAGGGAAGAAGAAGGCCGTGGCCTTACGTTAGGTACCATCCCGGCAGTTGCCTGGAGGTGAAGTGGGAAACCACGGAAAAACCACTTCGAGGATGACTGAGGTGGGAATCAAACCCCCTCTACGAAGTTGGACCACCCGAGGCTGAGTAGACCCCATTCCAATCCTCATACCACTTTTCAAATTTCGTGGCAGAGCCGGGAATCGAACCTCGGACCTCCGGGGTGGCAGGTAAGCACGCTGACCACTACACCACGGGCCAGTCAGTAGAATCTCCAACCGTCAATTTTCATACTTCCGAAGTTTAAAGGTGATGCCTCTTTGGTTGGTGGAAGTGGATAAGGACTTGTTAAAGTTTGAAATTTCCGAATCAGATATCTTGCTCAGTCCCCATTGAAACAAAAACTCCGTCAGGTTCATCAAGAGGATGTAAAACCCACAAAGAGATATGTTCACTCGGATGAACGCAAGAAATCCCATTCTGAAAGGATGAAGGCGTGGTGGGCTAACAAGAAGAAAGAGAGTTGAGATCTCGCGGTCCCTAGTGGCCAACCCCCCAGGGGCTCACATCTTGTGGGACGTGGGTTGGCGACCACGGGGGCCCAGCTGAGTCTGACATTGCTTCCCCTTACTTGTGCCGGGCTCCTCTCCGTCTTCTTTCCTGTCGACCTCACTTGGTCAACTCTTGTTCTCTTCCGACCCCGGCGGTATTAGGGTATCCGAGGCGTAGGGAGTCTCTTCTTTTCCCGCCTTAATTGGCCCTTGTCTCATCTTTTCTGATACCCTCCTTCTGCGAGGGGTCAGCCTTCATTTTCTTTTCCTGTTATCTCCTGCCTCCTGCACAAGGCCCTCAAGGAGGCAGGGTGTATGTAGCCCCGCCACTTCCGGTGCACCTTAGATATTGCTACACCCTCAGGGGCTCACGGCTGGTGAGTTCGGGAGTTGGCGACCCCGAGGGATTCCTGAGCTTGGTCCGATTTTCCCCTTTTTATTCATTACCTGTGGGGCGGACCCGCTCCTCTTTCACTTTCCTATCTGCCTTTCATGGCTCTCCTTGCTTCCAAGTCCCTCAATCCACATTCTTCGAGGGTTGAGGGCATTTTTTTTCCTCCTGTCATTTATTTGCCTTATTCTCCTTTTGTTTTCCATTCCTTCTTCTAGTATATAAGTTGGTAGTTAGTTTTAGTTATAGTTTACATTTCATTATCATCTTCATGATCACCCAAACCATTAGGGGCCGATAACCTAGATATTAGGCCCCTTAAAACAACAATCATCATCATCCTATTGGCCAAACCGATAAAATTAAAGTAAGTAATAATAATAATTATAGGCCTAATAACTTCCAAAATCCCTTCCCTGACCCTTATTTAATTAGCCTGGACGATCGGCCTGTCACCATCCCCAATTGTGTCTGCTGACAAAGTGTGTTCAGCGACGGTAGAGGAATGATCCCCCGCAGAGTCCGTGGGTGAAGTCAAGCTGGGAGGATAAGCGATTTTAAAAGAATAATAATAGAAATGAAAGATATCAGGAATATCACTCAGACGCGGGGTTTCGAGGAAGAAGAGAAGAAGACTACACAACAGCAATGGTCAGAGCAACGGAAACAGACCCACTCGTTGCGAATGAAGGAATACTGGGCCAACAGGAAGTCTAGAAAGTGTTGATTTCGCGTGGTGCTAAGCGACCCATACGCGAAGAAGAAGAAGAATATAAATTAAAGAAGTTTTGCTTATTCTGCTCTGGGCTATAAATTGAAGAGATAGTCACTCCTATTTACCTTTTATTATCAAACTACGAGCAACAAGTTGGTTTCAAATACATTAATGTTTAACTGTCGTGGTGAATATTGTTGCAAGGAGTGGAACATCGACGTCACCTCTTCCTATAATTTATTTGTGTTTCAACCAATGGATTTCCTCTCTGTGCCCACTCTTTAAGAGCTAAGTTGTTCTTCTAAGTTATTTCGCCTCGTTGCGTAGTGGCTAGCATTCTTGACTGTCACCGCAGAGGCCCGAGTTCGAATTGAATTTTGGTCTGAGGGCTGGAACGGGATACACTCAGCCTCGTGAGGCAAAACTGAGAAGAGGACGACAGTTCGATTCCCATCCCAGCCATCTGGGAAGTGGTTTTCCGTAGTTTCCCTCTTCTACTCCAGGCAAATACCGGGATGGTTCCTAACGTAAGGCCACGGCCGCTCCATCCCAATCCTCACCAGGTTATCACACAAATCCCCCCACCCCCCACACACACCAGTAGACATGGCTACATGACCACGATGTCGCAAAGCCCCTACATCAATCAACAACATCAACAAGCCAATAGTCATGTTTCAGAAGTACCACTATGAAGGTCATGTTCATTTTCAGGGTTGCCAATTCAGTTATTTTATTCCTAGATCTTAGTGACTAGAAATTTCTTTTAACAAGGAGATAGCTGGTTGGTTCCTCAGTTTAGGGCCTACGACAACGCGGTCATCTAGCACCGTTACTGCACTTTGGGTGTGTGTAGAATCTGTCTGATAACCGGTGTTAATTATGATGGCTGTATTAGTGTGTGTTATCTGTAATTCAAGAAATAACTGCAGTAGATCAATTTAAAGTAGTTTCTACTTTTGCTACCAAATGCTACCGTCAAGGACACCTAGCTGAGAGCTTGGCTACTAAATGCCACAACGACCGGCACCTGGCGACGAACGTTGGAACTTGATAGGACGTTAATCAAATCTAATCTACAAATTTAGCTTCACACAATTGTACAGTAGTTAGTGGAAGCTTATTTTACATGTCATAAATCTATGACATGGTCCCACCGGCTTTACTTCCCTCCGAAGGATACTGAGGGATTTTTAACACTCTTTAAAAAATCCGACGACGTCGGCTGGGTTTGAACCCGCGATCTTGGGCATAAAAGCGCAGCAAGCTACCAATTACGCCACCGAATCCGCTAACAAGGAGAAATTATGCATTTTCTACTAATGAAGTAGCCTAGAGATTTTGCCAAGAAACTTTCAAACTACCCTTTGTTTATTTTTGGTAAAAGAATCCCTGGACATTACGTAAATATGAATTAAAGTATTCATTTAAAATTAGATAAATAGATGCAATATAGTTCAGTGGGCTAAATGATTGAAATCTCTATCCTATCCTCTCCTATATATATTTTCAGGCGACTCCATGTACCCCATGGACATGTTTTGAAGACGCTACTGAACCTGTAAGCTCTCTTACTAGGGTTCTACGTCTGCACCTTGATTCGTCTATGTCTTCAGTTTAATAACTGTAATATCTGTTCAGTATGATTCGATTCAAGTACCGGTAACTGAAAATCTTTAATTTAAACACTAGGGCCTAGCGGCTGGCCATGCGCAGTTGTGACAATATCCTGCTGTATTATGCACCGCTCGATTTTAGGAGAGATACTGTATGGGAGCGTCATATAACGCCAACGTGGCTTGGGAATAAACGGCAGACCGGGCTTGAAATAATACAGTATAATTTCATCAAATCTACAACAACATTCTAAAATGAATAAAAGAACATTAATCAAAGACGCTAGCGCTGTGTTTATAACTAGTAGGCAAGCCCGCTCAATACCATGAGCTGCGGTGTCCGAGTGGTTAAGGAGTTGGACTTGAAATCCAATGGGCCCTGCCCGCGCAGGTTCGAGTCCTGTCCGCAGCGTAAATTTTTATTTCCTGATATTGATTTTAATACGTTCTCTTTCACTCACAAAGTGAATCTTATGGAAAGATAATCTATTTGCTGCGGTATTTTAAGCGTATAATTCAAAACAAAAGTGACAAATCGTACGCTGACGCAAGCATTCTACCTGCCAACACATGGCAGTGAAAGCTTCCAGGTCAAGGATTTTGCCAATGATGAACAAAACATTCAACGGTACGACCAGGTTAGCTCAGTGCGTTGGGGCTACTAGCCACTAGGAGATTGCATTTAGGGTACTAGCATCGGGGTATCAGCAATTCTAAATAAGTGTGATATTTTCTAGATTTGTTCGATTCCTACCGTAGGTCATTCTATTGAATTTGTTTTCCGTACTTAAGCTTAGTCTCAACAGTGGCGTAAAACTATTTTCCGTAACTGAACTATAATCCTACCTCCTCTATTACGATGAGAAGTAACTTAATGCTATTTACGGGCTTGCACACCGTGGTTATCAGCCCCTTGTTATTGGATGTGTGTAGAATTCTCATCGTAAGTTCAACGCGTCCCAATTAGAAGTCGCCTGGGTGCTAGACAGTTCCGTTGTTGTTGATTGAGGCGCTTTGCGATATCGTGGTCCATGTAGCCCCGCGTGCTTGGGTGTGTGTGTAATTTGTCTAATAACCTGTGTTATTGTGATGGCTGTATTTTTAATTCAAATGAGGATTGGGAAGGAGGCATCCTTGGCCTTAATTTACTGTAGGAACCATCCCGACATTCACTTGAAGTAGAAGTGGCAAACCACGGAAAGTCACTTCCACGATGGCTGAGGTGGGAACCGAACCCACCTCTTCACAGTTTTGCCTCACGAGGCCGAGGTCAGTTCTGTGTTCCCAGGCAGGGGCGAACCCAGAATATAATTCAGGAGCAGATATAAGTACAGGGTCTGGCTCCAGAGCCACCCGAATCGTGGGGTGCGAGAACCAGAATTTTAACTTTGATGAGTCAGTTTTATTTAACTTTTAATTGCTATCAGTCAATTTTAATTAATTTAATAATTAATCAGTTTCTTTTATTGGCTTTTAATTTTTATCAGATATTTATTTAAACGTTTTAACTTTTAATGGACTATATTAGGAAATTAATAGTCTACCACAAATCAATAAATTATTATTCTTGAGTACAGTGCTCTGGTTGCGGTCATATTGTGACCTTCTTCAACAAAAATAGACTGGCAATTAGTACAAATGAAGTTGCAAGATTTTCTTTAAAATTATATAAAAAGTCTGCTTTCATAACTATTTCCAAAAGTACTATCTAAAATGTTAAAAATACACAAAAAGACTAAAAAACCAGATCTGTTACAATAGTTGATTAATGTTGAAAGATGTACCTCTTGAAAAAAAAACAGCTCGAAGTGGAAAATACCAATTATGTGGACATGATGTATTATTGCATTGAAATTTTGAGGTTGGGATGATTTATGTTGTGATCATATGTTTACGAGAAAATAAAAAGCTTTCTGAATACGCTGCTGATAACATAGCCTAGTTAACCGAAGAAAAAATTATAAGTTAATAACTTATTAACTTATAACTACTCAATTAATACTCAGTTAATAACTTATTAACTTAGGCTGGCTGCGTGGCTCAGCGGTAACGTTGTCGTCTGCTGTTTCCAAGGTTGCAGGATTGAATCCTGGCACAGTCAGCTGAATTTGAGGGAGCCGTGTCAGTAGATTTCTGGCACGTTAAAGATCTCCTTCGCAGCCAAAATCCGGCACCCTGGCGTCTCTAAAAGCCGCAGTAGTTAAAAGGGACTTAAAACCAATAACATCATTATTATTGTATAATTAGCCGGGATGGTTCATGACTTAAGGCATGTAAGGGCAGATGACCGAGTTATTCCGCCCCTTAATGCTCAAACTAACTTAAGGCCACGGCCGCTTCCTACCAAAATATTACCTTAATTACAAATACCGGTACACACACCACAGTGAAACAGGTTATCACCCAAGTGCACGGGGCTACATGACCACGGTGTCGCAAAGGCCCTAACTAATCAACAAAATTAACTCACTCAAAACTATGTCCAAGGAACAGTCGAAACAAGTGGACTATAATAGCGTACCTGTCACCACTTCGTTAAGGAAGCCGTTTCGAGTAAACAATTCGTTACATTGCTGCATCTCATATCCTTTCAAGTGTGAAGTTTATCGATCGCCTTCATTCTAATAACTCAAGCCGTAAAAGATTAATTAATAATGGCAGAGTGGCCGGGAATAATGTCAATGGTATTGTTCCGATATTTTGATATGTCCGTTCTTGGTATCTCGTTAGCGTACAAGCGGTTATAAATTTTCTCTGAGAAGACAAGTTGTACTCTCGTTCATAATAGAGGCTAGCATAGGACGGGAGGTGTAGTAGGCTATAGCCTATTTATTGTGTTTAAATAACTAAACACCACATATTCCCATTAGGATATTGATATCTCAATAATTTGGTCTTGCTGAGATGGCTATAGATGGAATCCCATTCACTACGTGTTTTATGGATGTTTAAATAATGGAAATGTGTTTGGGATGGGTGTCTATCTAAGTGGTTCCCAACGTGTAAGGGCCAAAAATGGGAACTTCGGGTATGGTTGCGGGGCGCACTTTAATAATAGGCTAATTTTCATAAAACTTAAGGCTGGATGGCCTTCCTGATACCAGAGAATTTTTCAACAGAAAATCCTACCCCAGCAAATAGCGGGATTCGATTTTATTCCTCAAAAAATATTTTACAATTCCATAAGAAGTGAAATTAAAGATACCAAGAACACTCAACAATGTAGTTTATTTGAAATAATATAAAAATTGCCAACCGGGCCAAAAAAAACTAAAGACACACTGAAATTAATAATAGACTATTATCATAACAATACTTACAAAAAAACAATTTGGTAGTAATACGTTATCTTTGAATCAATATTAAAAATGGATTTTCATTTTTTCATTTATTCCGTGAGTTAAGGGGTGGCATGGTCGGTTGGTTGGTTCCTCAGTTTAGGGGATGCGACAACGCGATCATGTAGCCCCGTGTGTGTAGAATGTGTCTGATAACCGGTGTTAATTGTGATGAATGTATTACTGTGTGTTATCTGTTTTTAATTCAAGTAAGGAATGCAGACATTCAATTTTCAAGTAGTTCCTACTTTTGTTACCAAACGCCACCGTCGACTACTAGTTCTGAACTTGGTTACTAGATGCCACCACAGTTGGCTCCTGGCGATGACCGTTGGATCCTAAGAGTGTTAGTCAAATCGAAACTATAATTTAGCTTCACACAAGTGTGATTATTGGAAGGTTCTTTTACATGCCATAAATCTACCAACACTAATAATAATAAATACTTACACACATTATTGCGGTCTCCATTAAAACACAGGTTATCTGACAAATTCAACAAACACCCAAATATGTTGTTGCTTATTTTAGGGGCTTTGCGACATGGTGGTCATGTAGTCCCGTGTTCTTGGGTGCAAGTGGAATTTGTTTGATAACCTGTGTTATTGTGATAGCTGTACTAGATTATGTATTTGTAATTGGAGATAGGTTTGGAAGGAGGTGTCCGTGACCTTAACGTAGGATCCAACTCGACAATTGCCTGGAGTACAAGTGGGAGAATATGGAAAACCACTTCCAGGATGGCTGAGGTAGGCACCGAACCCTCCTCCTTTAAGTTTTGACTCACGAGACTGAGTGTACCCCGTTCCAGTCTTCAGACAAGAATTACATTTCTTGGCAGAGCCGGGAATGGGGGTGACAGCCAAGAATGTTAGCCGCTAGGCCTATATTAGGAAGTGGCCATATTTCGAAGCGTAAGTTATGAAAATGAGTTCGGCATCTGGACTCGAACCCAATACCTCTGCACTCCTGGAAGGTGAACCAATCTAAGCGCAGATATGTAGTTCAGACAAGAGCTGCCAGATGCGCGAGTATCGCTGCTGAGCTTGCAACTTTGTCCACAGAGCGCTCTGTAGCTTCAGCCATTTCACCAAGATTTATCAATGATATTATTGTTTGGATATGCGACATCGTGGTCATGTAGCCCCGTGCACATCTGCCTTTGAATTCGCTTCTGAGTTGAACAACTTATTCACTGGACATATTTCTTTACACAAGTTACTGTTGGGTACTTTTCATCTTTGAATAATTCAAACATTGGAACAATTCAATTTACTTTAATAATCGACTATCGAAATACTCGAGTTCTTCAAATTTTCGAATGATTCGGACATCCACATTCTTCTAACAATCGAATAATTTATTCTAAGTTTATTTAAGGTATGGCTTTTAGTGCCGGGAGTGCCCGAGGACATGTACGGCTCGCCAGAGTCTGTAGCTGCTTCCAGCGGACACCCTTAGGATGAGCTACAAGTTCCGTTCAATTTCAAGTAGTTCCAACTTTCGCTGCCAGATATCAATGATACCTAGTGGTGAACGTTGGAACTTTGATAGAGCGTTCCGATGAAATCTAACCTAACAATTTAGCTTCACACTAGCCATAAATCTATAACATGGGACCGCCGGCTTTACTTCCCCTTCGAAGGAAGGCATTCTGAAGGAATTTTAACGCTCTTTAAAAATCCGACGACTTCGGCCGGGTTTGAACCCGCTTTCTTGGGCACAGCAGTTCAGCATGCTACCAACTACGCCACCGTAGCCGCTGAAGTAGTCAAATGATATGGAAAGCCCTAATAGAAACATAAGTGGCAACAGTGAACACAGCCCTGATTCAACGTAAGAGCAATAATTTATTCTTTTAATCACCATGTTTGTAGTGATGACGGACAAATGGTACTATAATGTTACATTGTTAGTAACTTTTGAAGTGACACCAATTATTATATAGGCCTACAAAGAACAATAGTGTTAATGTTATGATGACTATGCCCATTGGCTCCAGTAAATATGTTTATAAATATAATTTTCGCAATTACCTACGTATGTGACGTAACATGCTCGCATGCGTTTTCTCTTTCTTCTTGTGCTAGAACTCAGCTATTAGGAAAACGGATGTTTACACCAGGTGATGTCTTGTCTTGCGATTAAACACTGTAGTATTAGTGTACAGTATGCAGATTACAGCTGGTTCTCACATCCTGTTTCACAATATGAACAAACTGGTTGTAATTTGTCCAGTGTGTCGCATGGAGGCAGACCCTCACTCCAGTCACCTTAAAGAATACGATATGAGAATAAAATAATAATAATAATAATAATAATAATAATAATAATAATAATAATAACAATAATAATAATAATAATAACATCGTATGGCCTCGGGTGCCAGATGCAGGCTTTGTTATTTGCGCCCAGAGGGCAGCTTGCGTGTCGAATTTTGTTGTTCCTTGGAACGCTATGAAAGTCAAGGAGGTTGGATATCTGAGCTCGTTGACACTATAGCACTTCCTAGTTGAGATAGGAGGGACATTTTAGTGTTGACGGAAAATCCCGAGATTAGTTTTGCTATTATGAACACGGCCTACTGAATTCAAATGGGTTCTTAAACGTACCAACAACGTATGCCATGCATGCCTTAATTTGTGTTGCCTTTAAAAAATCACTTACCACGGCCAGGAGCGAACCTGCAAGCTTGGGTTTGGAAGTCCGATACAATAACCACTTACCCACCACACAGTCCTCGGGACTAAACCGAATCGCAAATGAACAAAGAATCACCAAGTTACAGAAGGCCTACAAGCTAGCGTGGGATCACTACAACAAGAAGTGCATTTCGATAGGCGCAAAATTTAAGGCATTATAAAACAGTGATTCTTCCAGAAGCAACCTACGAAGCAGAAACAACGGTGTTCGACGGTCATTACAAAATTAAGAACATAGAAAAGCAGGAACGAAATATTCTCAGGAAGATTACCGGGGCAGTCAATGAAAAGGGCATTTGGATGAAGAGACCTCAGAACGAACTCCATCAAAAGACGAACACAATAACGGAAGAAATCAGAAAATGCCGAGCAAAGTTTTATACACACATCTACAGCTTGGAAATCTCTAGAACGGAAAAGATACTACTCAACATCATAACAAAGAGTAAATGGGACACGGAATGGCTGCCAGAGGTCCAGAGGAACCTACAACAGATCAACCCAGAAAATCTCGAGGACCGCACCGAGTGCCGGAATAAAATAAAAATATATTAAGTTTGAGCGAAGAATATCACGACAACCTGCAAAAAAATGAACAGCTGAGTGGAAGAAGGAGCATTCCGAGAAGATGAAGAGATTTTGGGAGGAAGAGAGGGAAAACGCTCGAAGATGAAATCGTGAATTCAGGTTTAATCGCCCTCCTAAAGGGGAACAATCGATATAATATTAGCCTAATAATAATAATAGTTCAGACGTGGTCATATTATTAAAATAAAGTGCTACGTTAGTTTTCCAGACAAAGAAAAAAGTTCTTAAGTAGTCTGGTGGCGTTTTATTTTCATACCAGTATTTCTTAAACAAGATAAATCCCTTGAAATTGTATGCTGTATTTGAGGTACTTTTTACCACAATTGTTGGAAGTAAATCGCAACAACTAAATAAGAAAGTCATGCTACATAAAATCGTCACAAACATTGATATTATTGTATTATAGATATTTATATATAATGTAGACAGTGTTGTTTTAAAATTGTTTAGCTATTCAAATATTATATGCATTGCATCTTTCTGGACACTGACTTGTACGAGTGTTCTTTTAATACGAATGTTCTTCGACTATGAATGAAGAAGTGTGATAATATTTCACAAAATAATGGGGAATAATGAGCCCATTTGACTCAAAATAGTTACATAAAATAATTAATAGCTCAAAACAAACATTATACATATATCAGTAACTAAAATCTAGTTTATAAAAAAAAATTACATTATTAATAATGGTTACAAATTGTGAATGGATTGGGGAATTTGACTTTAAATCAAAAATTTGGCCACGTCTATAATAATAACAATGATAATAGTCCAATTATAATAATTATTATTATTATTATTTGATAGACATGTGCAAATTACACACAACACGTGTACAGTCAAAAAATCTGCAAATACAGTGAAATGGCAGAAGAAATAAAGAAGATGTAGCATCAGTAAATTAAACGACTGTTGTACCACTAGACTTCTAAGCAACTTCTTTGAAGAGAAACCTGAAAGCTTTGGAACTTCCCATCACTACATGGGCATGTATTCTAAGATCTGTCATTCTTGTTGTAGTAGTTGTTATTGTTGATTCTTTAGGGGCTGTGCGACATCGTGGTTATGTAGCCCCCATGTATTTGTAAAAGCTGTCTGATGACCTGTGACACTGTGATGTTTGCCCTAGGGTGTATATTTGTAATCGAGGTAGTATTTTGGGTAGGAAGCGACTGTGGCCTTACAGTAAGTTAGGTACCATCCCGACATTTGCATGAAGGAGAAGTGGGAAATCACGAAAAACTACTTCTAGGATGGTGAAAGTGGGTAATTGAACCCACTTCATCTCAGTTTTGCATCACGAGGCTGAGTGTATCCCGTCCCAGTCCTCAGACCAGAATTAAATTTCTTGGCAGAGGTGGGAATCGAACCCATGCCTCAGGAGGTGACAGCCAAGATTGATAGCCACTGCGCCGAGAGACGGACTTTTAGAACCGAATGAGTTACTATAAAAGTTGAATAATCTGAACAGACAGTACCTCCACACTCCATGTTTACACACCTCTGATTGCAGTTTTATGGTTCGTATTATGAGCGCGAACCGATAGGGAACAGGACCCAGCTTATAACCAAGATAGCACGGCTTGTCTGGCTATCCAACATCCTGTCCTCGTATGTTCACTGTTACCAACTTGACTCAGCCCACCGCTTGTCCCCAGATGAATATTCAAACATTGCCAAAGTCACAGAGAGAGTCCTTCAGTACTAGTTTTCAGCATGGTGTTAATAAATTATTACATGAGACATTTCATCACAGTTAATTAATTACTAAAATAATGCTTTACGTCCCTTTGGGGGCTTCGGTGGCGTAGTTGGTAGCATGCTGAGATTCTATGCCCAAGATCGCGGGTTCAAACCCGGTCGAAGTCGTCGGATTTTTTAAAAGCGTTAAAAATCCCTCAGTATGCCTTCCTTCAAAGGCGAAGTAAAGCCGTCGGGCCCATCATAGATGTATGGCATGTAAGAGAACCTTCCACTAACTACAATAATTGTGTAAAGCTAAATTTGTAGGTTAGATTTGATTAACGCTCTATTAATTTTCAACGTTTGTTGCCAGGTGCCAGTTGCGGTGACATCTAGAAGCCACGTTCACAACTAGGTGTCGATGACGGTAGCATTTGGTAGCAAAAGTAGGAACTACCTGAAATGGATCGTCTGCAGTCCTTACCTGAATTACATATAACACACACTAATACAGCCATCACAATAATTAACACCGGTTATCAGACAGATTCTACACACAACCAAAGTACACGGGGCTACATGACCGCGTTGTTGCAGCCCCTAAACTAAGGAACCAACCAACTACGTCCCTTTTAACTACGGAGGCATTTGGAGACGCCTCACCGGGGTGCCGGATATTTGCATTGAAGGGGATATTATTGACGTGCCAGAAAATCTACTGATATGTAGCCTATCCCTCGCATTTAAGCACCCTCAAATGTCAACTAGGACAGTAGGCTACGTATCATTCGAATATTCGATTCATTTGACTACTTTGAAAATCTGTCTATTTGAAATTTGAATAAATTAATAGAATGTTCAAACAATGCGGATGGGAATACTTCGATTGTTCGAATAATTCGAAGATGATTTGTACCCAAAATTTACAGCAATTTCTTTCTCTCTCTCTTTTTTATTTACGGCCTGGCTGCATGGCTCAGCGGTAACGTTTCCGCTTGCTGGGCCCAAGGTTGCGGGTTCGTATCCTGGCGCAGTCAGCTGGCATGCGAGGGAGCCATGTCAGTAGATTTATTTCGGGGCAAAATTCCGGCATCCCGGCGTCTCTAAAAGCCAGACTAGTTAAAAGGGACGTAAAACCAATAACATTATTATTTATTAGCCTATATGTTATTTTTTGTTTCTATGTGTATCTATAAACTAGCTGAAGTACCCGTGCATTGCTATGGGTCACAAATAAATTAAAATGTGAATGTGACAGTTAAAACAAGGGATAGACGCGGAGGGAGAGTAAGGATGGAACATTTTGTCCAACTACACCGCTTGGCGTTGACCGTGTTTTATACCACAAATTTAGGTTTTACTCGCTAACCGTTGGAGATAAACGAAAAGTGATAAAGACCTTTCGGATAGAAACTTAAATTTTAAACCTCGTATATGCCATCAAAAGTTTGCTATTTCTTAGCGTTCTCTTTTTATTTCAAATGGAAATGTGAAATTTTGAAACCAAAGGGTGTAGTGACGTCACTAAAATGGTGCAAATGGTGCAAAGTATCGAAATCAAAAGTAGCCTATATGTTAACCAGTTAAATCAGCTACTTCCATGTAAAATTTCATGTTAATCGGACCAGTGGTTCTTGCGTGATTGAGTAATACACAGACACACACCATCTCATTAGTATAGATAATGGAACAATTGAATGATTCGACTTGTTCGTCGGGTTATTTCACTAATGCGTCCATTTCTCTTAGACTTGTGTATTCAAAATTGTATTCTTAGAGTTATGTTTTATTTACTATATAGTTTTTCGTTAAACAAATGCCCTATTTAGTGTACGGTATAAGTATGTTATAGCAATGCTGATGAAGACCACAATGAAGGGTTGAAAACATGTTAGAATAAACATTATGGCACTATCAGGTGTCTCTCAGTACTCAACAGAGTTTTTTGGCGGATCAGGAAATTGAACCCGGACCTCCGGGCTGACAGCCAAGGACACTAGCGCTACACCATGAGGTGGTCAGACGAAGACAAACCAAGCCGCAAATTTTTGAAATATATATAACGGTTGTTGCGTGGCTACATTGGTGTAAGTGACTAAACGCACCCTGTAGGTCAGCAGATGATTCGGGTACGAATCCCTACCCTTATAATTACGGTAGACTGCAGTTACAAACACTAACATAATCAGTCAGACTGGCTGTGTGGCTCAGCGGTAACGTTCGCGCGGGCTGTGCCCAAGGTTGCAGGACCGAATCCTGGCGCAGTCAAGTGGCATTTGCGCAAATGCGAGGGAGCCGTGTTAGTAGATTTACTGGCATGTTAAAGATACCCTTCGTGACAAATTTCGGCACCCGGTGTCTCTAAAAGCCGCAGTAGTTAAAAGGGACGTAAAACCAATAACATTATTATTATTATTATTATTATTATTATTTACTAATCCATTCACGACAGAAGCACTGTATATCAGACAAATTGAACACACGCTCACCAGATAGGTCCTTATTCTTTCTAGCGGCTTCGGTGGCGTAGTCGGTATCATGCTGAGCTTCTATGCCCAAGATAGCGGGTTCAAACCCAGCCGAAGCCGTCGGATTTTTTAAGAGCGTTAAAATCCCTCAGTATGCCTTCCTTCGGAGGGGAAGTAAAGCCGGCGGTCCCATGTCATAGATTTAAGGTATGTTAAAGAACCTTCCACTAATTACACCTGTGTGAAGCTAAATTGTATAGGCTAGGAATGTAAACAACGCTCTTAGGTTTCTACGTTCGTTGCCAAGAGCCGACTGTGGTGGCGTCTAGTAGCTAAGTTCTGAACTAGGCCTAGTAGTCGTTGACGGTGGCGTTTGGCGGCAAAAGTAGGAACTAGTTGAAAAATTCTAAGTTCCAGTCTGTACTTAAATTTAAAAAAACAGATACACACACGAATACAGCCATCACAATTAACACCGGTTATCAGACAGATTCTACACACACCCAAAGTACACGGGGCTATATGACCGCGTTGTCGCAGCCCCTAAACTGAGGAACCAACCAACCAATCATTCTATCTAAATAGGTTGCTGGTGTAGTGTTGTTGATTCATTTAGGGGCTTTGCGATATCTTGGTCACGCAGCCTCTTGTACTTAGGACCACCTTGTGGTGTACTGGCTAACAGTCTAGTCTGTCGCCCCAGAGGTCAGGGTATCAATTCCTGGCTCTGCCAAGAAACTTAATTCTCGTTTCAGGGTTGTAACGGGGTACACTCAGCCTCATGAAGGAAAACTGAGAAGTGGTGGGTTTGACTCCCACCTTAGCCATCTTGAAAGTGGTTGTCCATGGATTCCCCCCACTTCTACTCCAGGCAAATGCTGGGATGGTTCCTAACTTAAGGCTAGGGCCGTCTCCATAGCAATCCTCTTCTAAATTATGAATACGCACACTAATTCAGAATTCACAAGAATATAAGTTAGCAAACAAAATTACACACATACAAGTACACGGGCCTGAATGACCACGATGTCAAAGCCCCTCCAACAACAATCTTGTGTGGAACCTGTCTGATAACCAGTGTTATGATGGCTGTATTAGAGTATGTATTTGCAATTGGGCCTAACATTTGTGTAGGAGATGGCCGTGATCCTAATACCATCTCAGCATTCACCTTCACCTGGCGTAGAAGAGGAGAAACCACAGAAAAACAGTTCTAGGATGGCTCAGGAAGTATTCGAACCCACATCTGCTCAGGTCTGCCACACGTGGGTACAGTAAGTTAACCAGCCCTCATACTCAACTAGAGAGCCGGGAATGGAAGCCGGACCTCCGTGGTGTGACAGTCAAGAATGGTAGCCACTACGCCAAGAGGTGGATATAAAATAGATTCAATTAAATTAATGGATGACATCTGTAGGATTACAAGTAGAAACAATACAGTGTGTTTATATAATATTTTATTTTCGACGATGTCGAAAGTCAATATTATATGTCAGAAAACTGTACTTTAATGAGGCTCATTATAGTACAAGTTTTCATTATGGGACAGTTTTTCCCACCAATCAGAGCTCATGAAACAGTTGTTTGACCATTTAGGTAAGGATAGCATCGCACCTGCGCTGACTTCCGAGGCCTTCTAATTTAAATTTCGCTGCGTGGCCTAGTGTCATAGTGGGGTAATCGAGGAGGCCATTGTCAAATACAAGGTATTCTCTGTGTCCCATGCGCTCTGTTCAGTAGATAAAACTGGCGAAATCTCGACAGCTATTTGTGAATATTTATGTTCGAACATAAAAGAGTTATATGATAATTATCGTCGAACATGAAAAGACGTATGCAAATCGCCTATAATGGTAATTAAGACACTCGTATGGAAATTATAAAACTCGTTTTATAAACATACTCTTGTCTTAATTATTGCCATTATAGGCTCGTTGCATAATGTACTCTACTATTAAATGTTGATATACAGAATAGAAGAGTTTTTAATCCAACATTTGTTCACAGTAATAAACATATGGTTATGAAGAAATATCTCTTCAACATAAAAACAAATTTATCCATGCAACACTGTCATGCTCACTGACGTAAGTTTGTTTACGGTAACTCGCTAACAACATGTCCAAGTATTGTGATGCAAGTTTATGTTGTGTTTTTATGGACAGGATTAGCTTGCAACGAATTATCTTTCAACATTTTCTCAAGTGACCGAATAATGGAGAGATGGCTCTGAGTGCACCATGAAATAATATTAAAACTACCATAACATTTCGCGCTGTGTCTGTCAGAATATTACTGGTAGAAATGCAAGACTTTTACCATGCTGAGTTCAAGCTCTGCTGATTCCAATGAATTGCATTTTATTGGAATTAGGATTCTCTTTTTCTTTGAGCTATTTTTTTAAATTTGTGTATTTTTCAAGATCTTATGGAAACTTTGTCATTACGTTGGTACACTTTATTGCTAAAATATCCATACCACTCCATTCAAATTTGTTCCACACTTTAAATACATCTCTACATAGTATAAAACAAAGCCCCGATTCCTGGATGTCACGGGTAATCCCGAGAACTACTGGATGGATTTTGATGCGTTTTTCACATTCTGTAAAGGATTTCTCGAGGAAAGTGTCTGTAGAAAAACATTCATTTATGACCAACGGAAGGCGAGCAATAACGATTTCAGTGAATCGAGTCGAAGATAAACCTGCCGTCCATGCGCCTTTTAAGCTTACGCAGGGTAACCCGTTAAAAATATCTATATACGAATAGGCTCTGCTACACTATGAGTGTATGAATTGTTCAGTATGAAAAGTTCTACAAACATTTCCACGACACCATATCTCTATCTTTAATACATTGCCCACTATAAGTGTATTTACGCTTCCATTTCTTCGAACAATCTCCATTCAGTGGAAATTTAAATTACTAGCTTCGGAGCGAGTTTACGAGCTAGCGAGCGAGCCTATCACCCCAGCTTGGGCCAGCATCAAACTGTCGAGTTGTGTCGTGTTGAGTCTTCAGAGAAGAGTATATGTGTTTGGAATTTCGCTGTTCACCTCGGCTTTTCTGAATTGCGTCTGGGACCTGTCGTCCGTGCGCCTTTTAAGCTCACGCTGGGTAAACCGTCAATGATACCGGGCGAAGGCAGAGCGGGTTGCTAGTTTAGAGATATATGAAAGTTTAGAACTATTACTTTTGATATTTAATCATTCACTGATCAATTGAAATTTTGATTAGAAAAAATATATATATATATATATTGGTTGGTTGGTTCCTCAGTTTAGGGGCTGCACCAACGCGGTCATGTAGCCCTGTGTATTTTGGGTGTGTGTAGAATCTGTCTGATAACGGGTGTTAATTGTGATGACTGTATGAGTGTGTGTATCTGATTTTTAATTCAAGTAAGGACTGCAACTTAGAATTTTTCAAATACGATTAATTCCTACTTTTGCCACCAAACGCCACCGTCAACGACTACTAGGCCTAGTTCAGAACTTAGCTACTAGACGCCATCGCAGTCGTCTCTTGGCAACGAACGTAGAAACCTAAGAGCGTTGTTTACATTCCTAACCTATACAATTTAGCTTCACACAGGTGTAATTAGTGGAAGGTTCTTTAACATGCCATGAATCTATGACATGGGACCGCTGGCTTTACTTCTCCTCCTAAGGAAGGCATACTGAGTGATTTTTAACGCTCTTAAAAAATCCGACGGCTTCGGCCGGGTTTGAACCCGCTATATTGGCAATAGAAGCTCAGCATGCTACCAACTACGCCTCCGAAGCCGTCTTATAAATATTTTCTTAGCAAGATACAATGTTTTATAAATACAGACTTAGCCATATTATTAGAGTAATATGCATTATTAGCTTTACACGGTGGAATTAATTCTGATAAAGGGTAAGTAGCCTTTTTAGGGGAATTATTCTTTAGAGTCATTTCTATGAATCTGAATATCGAAAATCGAGTTCCAGTTGTGGCACAAAGATAGCACTGCTATCACTTATCGGAATTACGGATACTTGAGTTATTAAAATACTGTTAAAGAAAGCTTTCCAGTCGGTCAACACGAATTTTGGTTAATTACATGAGGCGGGGAAACAAGTATGTATACAGCCCAACCTGAAAGAAATATCTTATGTAATACTAGCACCCCAGCCCAGCTTCGCCCGGTATCTTTAATGGTTTACCCAACGTAAGCCGAAAGACGCAAGTCCCAGACACAATTCAGAAAAGCCGAGGTGATCAGTGAAACTCTAGACACATAAAGGGAAAAGTTAAGTAGCTCCGTGATACTAAGCTTTTTTGTTTGTTTGTTACTATTTCACTTATTTCGATTCGTTTCATGTCAAAGAGGGATACCCTACGTAACATTTCTGGCATGTATCTTGCAAATACTGTAGGCAAAAGTTATTTCTTGCAAATTTCTTATTTCTTACTGTATATCTTGCAAAAGTTATTTCAATGAATTAACTAATAAATTCCGGTTGTAGAAGTAGGTTGCGCCGTGATATTAAAGTTACTCCATGATAGCATGGTGTTCACCATTCAGCGTGAAAACTAATGTTTAATGTAATGAAAGTGTTCAAATCGTATGCATAAGTTTTTATTAACCCATATTGCCCATATTGAAACATTTCACTACACAAAATATTAAAAAAAATAGAAAAAATTATTGCATTAAAAATATTTTAATTCACTTCTTAGTCACTATCTGATTCCTCGCATCTATCACGCCTAAAATAGACATTGTCGGTGCCAGGCAGTACAAAACTGGCTCTCAATCCATTCGGCTCCATTTTTCCTCTTGGCGTCAACCGCAAGAGGAGCCACCAAGCAGACCACACCCATCATCGTCATTTTTCTGGGGTCTGGATTTTGGCCTAGACCGAACTATTGTGCCTATCTTGACACACTATCTTCATTTCAAGTTCAGGTGGCATAACGAATGGCTTTTCGATTTTTGCAGGGTTGCACTTCCTGGATCGGCTAACTATTTTGTGCAATAATCCTTTAGTGTACTCCACGGGTTATTTAACGTCTACTGGCCTTGTATATTGTCCATCCTTCTTCCTTCACCAACCGCAATGCTTCTTTAAGTGTTCCAGTCTCTTTATTCCGTTTTGGGGCCATCTCAGTGTCCAACCTAAGAAAAACGAACTTATTGCTAAGCTCACACACCTTGCATGCGTAACACTAAAGTAAGTTATTATTACATGCATGTAAGTTTCATATGCGAATGGACTGTATCTTACCTCTGACCGGTGTTACAATGATACTTATACCATTAATCAACAAATTATATTAAAAAAAAAGAACACCACAGATTTCACTGGATGCACATCACTTGTTGAAATGTCAACTCTCTGCGAATATATTTTTTTTAACTTCTTTGAGTTGGCCAAAGATAGAGCGCAAGTGCTTCCTGGATTCCTGGTTTCTACTGTCATCTGTTGATAAAAACTTAGAACTTTCGGAATTGAACCTACGTTGTGAAAGAGGAAATAAGCTATATTATCACGGCGTTACTTTGTATCACGGAGTAACTTGACTCTACCCCGAGTATACTTTTCTGAAGTCTTCACTCGACACAACTCGACAGTTTGATGCTGGCCGATGATGGTGATAGGCTCACTCCGAAGCTAGTAATTTAAATTTCCACTGAATGGAGATTGTTGGAAGAAATGAAACCGTAAAATCACTTATATTGGGCGATGTTTTAAAGAAAGAGATATGCTGTCGTTGACGTTTTTGTAGAACTTTTCATGCTGAACAATTCTTACACTCATAGTATATAGATCTTTTGAACGGTTTACCCAGCGTAAGCACGGTTTTCTCCGATATTTCACTGATGGGTTGACTTAAAATACTCTAGGCTTGTTTCTACAGTTGGTAACACTGGTGTTAAGTAAAGTAGGCCAGGGACACTGAAAATCGGTCACAATAACGGGAATATTTTATGAGGTGTTCATTGCTAAAATATCTTACATCTCACATTTGTTATTCTGCCGCAGAATGTCAACAGGTCCCAGGGTTTCTCCTGCGATGTCTTCATGCTAGCAAGGTCATAAACACCTAACTGTACAATTATGTGACCAGTCGCTGAACTTTTTTTTTTGTTACAAGTCCTCAATTTGGACAAGTGACATTTTCCTCTGGAGGATCTATAAAGATGTAATGAGTTCATTCTAGTCCTCTCGCTCTGTCGTAAAACATATCAGATGGAATATCGTGTTCTTCAGACTTCCTTACTGTAACGAGTTTGTCTTGCACGTCATTTAATAGCTCCTCCACTGGTTCTTTGGAATACATTCCTGTTTTCCTCAATAATAATCAGTGTTGTCAATGTGGGGAAAAAAGATGCTAAATTCGAAGCTCAGTGGAACCACGATGGGCTGGTCCCCTTCAAGCCCTAAGGTCAACCTCGTGTCATGCTTGCCCTGGTGGGTGAGTGGTTAACGTGTCAGACTACCAATCCCAAGCTTGAAGGTTCGCTCCTGGCCGTGTTAAGTGATTTGTGAAAGGCAACAAAAATCACGACATGCATGTCATACGTTGTTGGCATGTTAAAGAACCCATTTGAATTCAGTAGGCCGTGTTCATAAAGGCAAAATTAATCTCGGGATTTTTCGCCAACACAAAGTTCCTCAATTCTCTACTAGAAAGCGCTATAGTGTCCAAGAGCTTAGATACCTAACCTCCTTGACTTTCATAGCGTTCCAAGGAACGACGAAATTCGACATGTAAGCTGCCCTCTGGGTGTCAAGTTTGCACCCGACTACTGAGGCCATACGATATTATTATTATTATTATTATTATTATTATTATTATTATTATTACCTCGTGGCATAGTGGTTTGTAGTCTTAGCCCTCACTGCCGAACTGCAGTTTCGATTCCGGGCTCTGCAAATAAACTTAATCCTGGTATGAGGGCTGGAACGGGGTATACTCAGCGTCATGAGGTAGAAATGGTTCGCCTCTCACCTCCGCCACCCTAGCAGTGGTCTTCCGTGGTTTCCTACTTCTAGTCCTGGCAACTGTACCAAAATTAAGGCCACGGTTGCCTCATACCCAAATCCGAGGTCCAGTTATCAATACACACACCAGTAGGCTACAACCATCACCATGACATAGGTTAGGGGTTCACAACCCGCGGCCCTCAAAGTCAGTTTATGCGGCCCACGGATAAATATTTTATACTATTGAAAACTTGAATATATATATTTTGAATGATGAGATTTTTCCCATTATTATAAGCCCTAGTTGAAATAAGAAAATTATAAAAATAAAACAAATAAAGTCAAAGTGTCGTTCCCGCTTTAGTGATCACTATTGGAGGGAAACCTCCGCATTGCCATCTCTAACACAGAACCTGATATTGACTGACTATTGAAAAATAAACAATGCCAAGCATCACATTAGGAGCATTAGGCTAGTTAGTTAGTTATTGTTGTTTTAAGGGGCGGAACTACGAGGTCATCTGCCCCTCTTAACACGGATTAAAGAATACAAATTCGGAATTGAATTTAAAATTTAGAGGTGGACACCTAAATTTGAAAAGATCTAAAATTAATAAAACAAAAAGTTAAATAAAAATAATAATTATAAAAATTAACAAACATTACGGAAAAACAAAAATTTATCATTCCAAAAAGGAACAAGTCCGAGCATTAGGCTACTACTTGATTTGATGGTCAGTTTGAGACAAATTATTTTTTATTTTTTATATACTTTGATGTTAAGAATTCTGTTTTTTGTAAAAATAAAATTTTTATAACCTTGTGATAGTATTATTTTATTTTATATACCCTTAAACCTTTTCGAATTAGGAATAAGTTGAATGTAAATCAGTAATTTGATAACTTAATAACGCAATTTGCCAAACATTTTCAAAAATGGATTTAAACCATTAGGACACACAAATTGTATTGAAACACATTTTTTGTCTGCTGGTAAAATAGGTTATTAAGATAATGGTAAAATTAGCTTTAGCGGTAGGGTTTGGCAAGTGCCTATGTGGAAAGGTAACTTGCCGCCCGCCACTTGTTAAGTAAAATGAACTTGGCCCTCACTTATAAAAAGGTTGTGCACCCCTGATATAGGTGATCAGACAGATTTCACACATGCCCAAATACACTAGACCAGGGGTGCCCAACCTATTTTAACTAAGGGCCACATTGTAAATAATTGGGGGAACTTGCGGGACTATAACACTCCGGGGGGTTTAAGGGGTATGGATTTTTTTTAAAATATAGGTTCAATATCGTAAGTTTTGTGGCTGTCTGAGCTTAGTTTTATTAGTACTGTTGCCGTAATAATGACAATAATAATAATGAAAATGAAAATCCACAGCCTGCTTCCAGTCTCCGACCGGGTCAGGAATGGAATGAATGAAGCCCCCTTCTAGCGGCGAGGATATGAACTGTGCCGGCTGCCGAGGCCTGACGCACTCCTCTGGGGCAATGATTAAATGCATGACAGATGAAATGAAATGATAGTGGAGAGTGTTGCTGGAATGAAATGTTGACAGGGAAACCGGAGTACCCGGAGAAAAACCTGTCTGCCTCCGTTTTGTCCAGCACAGATCTCACATGGAGTGACCGGGATTTGAACCACGGACCCAGCGGTGAGAGGCCGGCGTGCTGCCGCCTAAGCCACGGAGGCTTCACAATAATAATAATAATAATAATAATAATAATAATAATATCGTATGGCCTCAGGTGCCAGGTGCAAGCTTTGTTAATTGACACCCAGAGGGCAGCTTGCGTGTCGAATTTAATGCTCCTTGGAGCGCTATGAGTGTCAAGGAGGTTAGATATCTAAGCTCCTGGACGCTATACCTCTTTCTAGTAGAGAAATGAGGAACTTTGTGTTGGCGGAAAATTCCGAGATTAATTTTGCCATTATGAACACGGCCTACTGAATTCAAATGGGTTCTTTAACATGCCAACAACGTATGACATGAGTATCGTGATTTTTGTCGCCTTTCAAAAATCACTTACCATGGCCGGGAGCGAACCTGCAAGCTTGGGAGTTGGTAGTCCGACACTATAACCACACACCCACCGTGGCAAGCACTGTTGCCATATTCAATATTTATTTATAGTGGATAAAAAAACAATATAAAAATTAAATATTTTTAATAAATCCCTTAAGAATAGAAATACGATGATATTCAGTACACTCATACAGTATGAATGACAAAGAGTGAGTATTTTTGTTCATTTGACACAATTATTAATCAAATTATGAAATAAAGTTCATGAAAGGCCTAATTTAGTTTAGTGCGAAGACTGGAAAACGCTTTGTACCGGTACTTAAAATTTCTCTCCTCTTAGGATCGAACTTAGTTGTACCAATCATTAATAAGTATTTTAAGTGTTCATCAGTGAGTCAATGGCCTTGGGTAGCAGTGTGCACGCACTGCTTTGTACAGTTGTTTCAAAGTTTTGGCGACACGGCGCTGACGCCGAGCGGCGGCCGGACAAAATAGTCTCGCGGGCCGTAGGTTAGGCAGTCCTGCACTAGACTATATAACCATCATGAGGCAAAGTCCCAAAATGTATCGAAAACACATTTAGTCCTTCCTTATTTCCCGTTAATCGGATCAGAGTTTGTAGAAGAACAATTAAATATTGATTAAATTAACTAGGAAATCTCCGACCCTATACCCAGACTAACTCCGTCATAGCCGGTCCCAAGCCCGTGTGGAAAAAGGAGGAGGGAAGGAGCTACAACCTGGAGGGAAGAAAGAATTCTCGTCCCTGGGAATAACAAGAGTATTGCCCTCTGAAATACCCTGCTCCAGGGCAGCCTGTTGTCCAAGGTGGCAGCTCGGGGGTTGTAGGCTAATAACCTGCACCCCTTAAATTTACTTATTACAGAAACAAGAGCAAACCGGTCGGATCCCACGATGACGACTTTCAGCATGAAGAGGTTGGTTGTTGGTTCCTCAGTTTAGGGGCTGTGACAACGCGGTCATGTAGCCCCGTGTACTTTGGGTGTGTGTAGAATCTGTCTGATAACCGGCGTTAATTGTGATGACTGTATTAGTGTGTGTTATCTGTTTTCAATTTAAGTAAGGACTGCAGACATTGAATTTTTTCAAGTAGATCCTACTTTTGCCACCAAACGCAACCCTCAACGACTACTAGTTCAGAACTGGTTACCAGATGCCATCGCAGTCGGCTCCTGGCGACGAACGTCGGAACCTAAGAGCATTTATCAAATGCTTAACCTAACCTATAATTTAGCTTCACACATGTGTATTACTGGAAGGTTCTTTAACATGCCATAAATCTATGACCTGGGACCGCCGGCTTTACTTCCCCTCCGAAGGAAGGCATACTGAGGGCTTTTAACGCTCTTAAAAAATCCGACGTCTTCGGCCGGGTTTGAACTCGCGATCTGGGCATAGAAAGCATGGAGAGGAAAACGAGAATTGGTTTATGGATAGGCCACACCCTAAGAAGGAGCCCAACGCAAATCCCATGGCAAACTTTAGATTGGAACCCTCAAGGCAGCCGGAAGAGGGGGAGACCAAAGAAAACCTGGAGAAGAACTGTGGAAGAAGAACTTTCCACAATTGAGGTCCTGGAACGGGATGAAGAAGACTGCTGTCAACAGAGTTTGCTGGAAAGCTCTTGTGGAAGCCCTTTGCTCCTTGGAGGAGATTAAAAGGGCATAAGCAAGTCAAGACCCAGACTAGAGCAGCAAAATGCCTGCAATATCTGGTGTATCAAAATAACATAGCAAAAACGAAAGTTCCGCATTATATATTACATTTTGAACAATTATATCGCTAATTTTCTTCCATGCTATTAAATAATACTGACACGACTCCCTAGCATTTGCGTACCCTCAAACGCCAACTAACTGCATCAGTAGGCTATTCGATCCTGCAACAGAAGGCGAGACACTTTACCACTGAGCTACGCAGCCAGTCGTTCCGTTTAGAGAAAATTTTACTGTAATAATTCACGGTAACAGATTTCGCTTTATACAGCACAAGCTGTATCCGGCATGCTTTCCAATGTCAATCAAAGAAAGTGTTGGCGTTGTAAATTTGTTTGTTGAAGTGCTTTCGGATACAAAATATTCTTTTTCTTTTTCCGTTAAGTGCCTCTAAACTATTGTAAAATTTATTTACTAATTCAGAAACATTGGTGGAAGCGTGCACAACTCACCAATGTTTCATCGCAATCGTATGAATGGTTTATGAACACATACGGGACGTTAGTTAGTTATTGTTGTTTTAAGGGGCGGAACTATGAGGTCATCTGCCCCTACACGGGGCACGATCAGCGCGCCGTCACTCATTTGTTGAATCTACTCGTGCGCCATTTATTGTAATGTGGTTTTACTAAGGAGAAACATTTGCAGGAGAGTACACAACAACTCACCAAAGTTTCATCGCAATCGGATGAATGGTATATGAACGCATACGGTACGTTATTGTAACGATTCGCGCGCCGCCATTCATTTGTTGAAACTAATCGTGCTCTACCAACTGTAAAATGGATTTACTAAGTCAGAAACCTTCCCTGGAGTGTACACAACAACTCGACAAGGTTTCATGAACGCATAAAGGACACACACGCACACAAACTACTGCATCATGTAATATTCATTTTTCAGAAGAAAGGAAGAAAATCCATATTCATGTGTTAAATAGGTTCAATCACGCTCCTTAGTTAGGAACAACGTCGTTAATAATAATAACAATAATAATAATAATAATAATAATAATAGTAATAATCCTTTTACCTTCACGGGACAGAAAGTAACAAACAACTTACTCCGATGAACATAGTTGGTCATAAACTAAGAAATGTAATTTAATGTTTTTGTTGATTCTTTAAGGGCTTTGTGACATGTAGTATCGTGTACTTGGGTGTGTGTAGAATTTGTCTGATAACCTGTGTCACTGTGATGCCTGTACTAGTGTGTGTATTTGTAATTGAAGTAGGATTTGGATAGAAAGCGACTGTGGCCTTAGGTTAGGAACGATCCCGGTATGTATCAGGTGTAGAAGTGGAAAACCACGGTTAAGCACTTCCAGGATGGCTGATGTAGGAATCGAACCCGCCTCCTCTCAGTTTTGCTTCACAAAGCTAAGTGTACCCCGTTCTAGCCCTCAGACCAGAATTAAGTTTCTTGGCAGAGCCGGGAATCGACCCCAGGCCTTTGCGGTGACAGCCAAGAATGCTAGCCACTACACAACGAGGCGGCCTTGTAATTTAATGCTGAAACACGCTATACAGTAGATACCCAACATGATCGATTCAGTAACTTGGCAATATTAAGGTTCTGACACCACCAATTATTCATTTCATAAATTGTAAAAGGCCTCATTGGATTTAGAGCATATCGATCTTACGCTTCAACTGTCATTGCAGATCTTAAATATTTCAGTAAGCCTAATTGCGTTTACATTAAGTGCTGTACCGTGAGTATTCCAGGGAAAGGACGATTTCCACTTGGCTTAATGTTCCTTCGTTCAAAAATATTGATTGCAACAAGGTAATTCACATTTCTACGGATTCCCTCAAATGAAAATGGCTTTAGCCCACCAGGCCGACATTCATGCTTACACATCGGTAACCAAGAGTGTTGGATGTTTTTTCATTAATTATCATGAACCAATGGTCACTCTTTTTTTTCTTTCTTTCATTTCAATAATTCGAAGCTCTTCCGGTCTTTGTAGCACTTCTCTCGTCTTTACACCCTGCCAGATCATGTATACTGTTTCGAAACATATCCCTTTCTAACTTTTGGACTTTAGGGACGTTAAATCCTTCAGAGTGTTTTTATTTATTGTTCACTTCACGTGGGCAGCCATGTTCGACAGTGTATTTAGTATTTTAAACTGCCGCCAAGGTGCTCAAAACGAGACGCACACGTTGACGTCACTAGTTGCCAACATGTCCTATACAAAATTCACCACACGACACACGTAACTTGCTAGCGGGGCACGGTTCAAAAAAAAAAAAAAAACATCTGGACGCGTGAGGTTGTAACCACTGTCAGAACGCATTGGATTGGACAAAACGAAGGTTAGAACGGTCGGGTTGAGGTGCGGCCTTGGCCACGGGAAGCTAGCGGGGCTCGGTTGACAAAAGAACAATTGATATGGACTCGTCAAAAACCATTGGATTGGACAAAACGCCTTGGCCGCGCGAAGCTAGTGGGCCACCACCGTTGACCAAAAAAAAACATCGAGTAGTATCGCTTGGTTTCTTAGTCTAGGGACTGTGACAACGCGGTCATGTAGCCCCGTGTACTTTGGGTGTGTGCAGAAACTGTCTGATAACCGGTGTTAATTGTGATGACTGTATTAGTGTGTGTTATCTGGGCCCGCCGGCTTTAATTCCCCTCCAAAGGAAGGCATACTGAGGAATTTATCTCAAAAAATCCGACGACTTCGGTCGGGCTTGGACCAATGACCTTGGGCATAGAAGCTCAGCATGCTACCAACTACGCCAACGAAGCCGCCTGAGTATTATCGAAAGCGTGGGGTTGGTAATAATGTCTTTGACGGTAATTCACCCGGGTAAAGGCGGACACAGCTGGAATCTCATCTATGTTATATAAGACATGATCATATTTGGGATGGTGTGTGGGTTATAGACCGCGGAGGAGTAAACATCTATTTCTACATCATCTCCAATGTTTTTTCCAGATTATTACTACAGGTATTTTGGCTAATGTTTGTACGTACTTTAGAAAAGTTATGAAGGAGTGATTGTTGTTTCATTTTTACAATTTTCTCTACTGAGCCAGTTACGCAACGTATACCCTAATCAGCAGAATCATTGTTGTTGTTGTTGTTAATTCATATCAGGGACTTCATAATCATCAGCCCTGTTGTATGAGGAGCATCCATAAATTAAATTTCCCTCAGCAGAGTTTCATGAAAAGCTTTATTGGCACCAGACACAGGAATGTTTGAGCTATTTTTCGACATAATCACCACAAAAATTGAGACACATGTCATATCGTGAGATCAAATTTTGTAATCCTGTCATAGATGTAACTGTGGACTCCCCCACACGAAGCGGCTAACGAAGAAAATTACATGTTATGATTTCAAAATTCCCTCGGAAATGCAACGATTCACAGACTTGTGGTCTGGGTAGCAGCGAGTATTCCGACGACGATGCAACCATTTAGGATCAAGTTTGCCGAGTCTTTAATATTTATTCACACTGTGTTATTATACTGTATATATAGCGTTGAATAGCAGCGTACAAGTAATTTTAACGATCTTTTTTTACCTTTCTCATTAATAACAATAATAAATATTTATATATTGGCTTTCACGGCCAAGGAATTAGAACTCAGCAATTTTTCTAGGTTTATGGCGTGTCTTGTGTGGGGTTTCACCTGGGAACACCAAGATAGGCTCATCAGCGGGCTCTTGGTGTCCGTGCCCGGACCTTCACAGGAGTAGCGAAATGTGCACCCCCACCCTTCTAATCCCATAAGATGTGTTCTCACATACTTCAAGAGGTCGATTACAGGTAATTACCGTATATTCAATGAGAATAGGCCTATTGTTCACTTGTTCACAGTTCACTACTCCTATGGGAGTAGGGGGATGATAGGGGTTCTGCCCCACTTCAGAACCCCCCTTGCTCTACTACTAAGCCTCAGCCATGTTAAATATCTCTTGAACGCATGGTCCGATTTTGACAAATGAGGTATTGTTGGACTCGGGCTGACGTCCTCTTTGCTATGGACCACTCGTTATATTTTTCAAAATTTTTTTGAAAATTTTTGTTTTCGAAACTATGTGATAGTTTGAAAACCAAACAGGATAGAACGTTGTGCCATGGCTCATACGAACAGTCTTTATGACCTTTATTTTTTGTAATAAAACTTTTTTATTTTTTATATTTTTTTGAAAACACTCGAATTTTGAAAATCCTATATTTTGGAAACTAGGAACTCTACAAAAAAAATTGTTTAACGTAAATCAATGGTCCCTACCCCCTCTACCCCCAAAATAAATTTCAAGTCTCTAGAATGAAAACCTGCAGTAGTGTGGTAGTGGGAAAGCTGCTCCACTTAGGAAGTTGTGAGCCCCTGCGACCTTGGAATGGAAGGAGCCATGCTAGGAGGGCGTGCTTGGATTCGTTTTTTTCGTCTCGTCGTGCTCTTTACGGGAATGTCGGTGTCGAAAATGTGAAAATCTGGAAACACAGTCTTTTTGGGGTAAAAACGTGATTTTAGACTTTTTGTTATATCTCACGAACCAATAACGCTAGAGGCGTGTTCGACAGGTCCAAGGACTCGGGGTAACGTTCTCTCTCCTATGGACCACTCGTTATAATTTTTAATAAAATTGGAAACTCGATTTTGGGGTAAACACATGTTTTTTGTGATTTTGCCGATATCTCACGAAGCAATAACGCTAGAGGCATGTACGACGGGTCCAAGGATTCGGGCAGACGTTCTCTTTGCTATGAACTACTCGTTGTAATTTTTAAAAAATTTGGAAACGCGATTTTGGGGTAAACACGTGTTTTTTGTGATTTTTGCCGATATCTCACGAACTAATAACGCTAGAGACGTGTACGAGGTGTCCTAGGACTCGGGCTAACGCCCCCTTTCAAATGTGGTAGATATTTTTTTTAAAAAAAGATAATTCACAAAGGGCCTAACGCCGTACATGTTGAAAAAAAATCATTACCGTTACCTGTTTATAATGTTTATAAAGCGTGGTGGTTGAGAGAGACGATACGGCTGGGTATGTGTGTGTTTCAACGAACCTGTCGCTAACCACAAGGACCATGCTTAATAGAACAATCGCTATTTCGGCGGATCGGTGTATGACAGAGCGAGCGTGCGTTTTTCCTGATATTTTACCTTTAACGTGTAAACGGTGATGAGAACTTGATTCTATGTTGGTCGAAGCGAGTATCGAAAACAAACGAGCAGGAGGTGAAGGTCATTTGAGCTTATTGGAAGGCTCCGATCTGACTTGACAACAGGTGCAATGGAAAAAATGACCAAGACGCTTGAAGGTGAAATAATCTGACCATTGTGGTGGCAGGGAAGTGCGAAAGGCGTGCACACATGTGAAACCACAGGCACGCTAAACCAGTGACATTCTGTCTTGCTTCGTACGTGACAAAATGCAAGTCCATGTGACATTTGATCTACCGCAGGTGTTCACCTTGGACGTTATCTGTCCACGTGCATGATAACTGTTAACAAGTCACATCCTGTTTTGCTTCGTACGTGACAAAATGCAAGTTCATGTGAAATTTGATCAGGCACAGGTGTTCGCCTGGGACGTTAGCTGCCCACGTGCACGATAAGAGAATGTTCAAAGCGTGGGAAAAAAAAAGATTATACATGCAATGTGATATATAAAGACACGTCGCTGACATTTCCACTCGCACTTATGTGACTACTTTTGAACATGCTACAGCGTTGTGTGAAACACTTGGCCTTGTTTAACAGTTTTGGTGTTGGTGGAAAATACTTATTCTTGTTGTGAGGTAGGTATATATTTATTCATTTATACATTTATTGATTTATATATAAATACATGCAATTATTTATTGATTAGGTAATTAATGATTTTATTTATTTATTTGTTTGCAGATAACCGGCATACCTTACATGTCAGAGGGAGAAGAAACTATTGCACTTTTGAGCCCACTAGAAGGGAAGAGTAACAAGTCACTGCAAGTAAAGGTGAGATGATTTTTTTTAAACTAACTTGTTTCATTTTTGTTTTGTTTTATGTTTTATTTTATGAAATGTATGTATTAACCTGAATTTAGGTATTTATAGCGGTTTATTTTATTTATTTTTAGAAACTTGGAAAGAATAGCCTTACCGCCGTAGCAGTCGCTGAAAAAAACCAGAAACGCACTAAAGCGAAACCACTGCCAAAGAGTGAACTGTTTAAAACTCAGGTAAGTCCAACTTAAAAATGCTATTCCATTTTACCACTACTGAAAACTCGTAGACAAAAAAAAATTCATTACCTGTACATGACTGGGACAATGATTGCTTTCTTGATTAATGGCTATGTTGTTGTTGTTGACTGGGAAAAGTACAAGGCCATGTTGGATTTTCTAAAAATAAAATAATAAATTTAATTTATGAGTGGTTCCCTATGGACTCAACGAATATCCACAGGTTTGAACATGATAATGTGAACAAAATGACATGACATTCATTTTTGTTTATATATTGGTTAAAGGGAGGGTGGGGGAATGTAAATGACTGTAGCTTTATAAAAAAGAAAATAAGTACATGGGTTACTGTTTGTGCCAACATACAGTTTATTTTTAATGGTGTTTTGATATATTAATGCCAATTAACGTTAACGTTTTATTTACAAGTATTGATTGATTGATTGATTGATTGAGTGATGGGTTATTTTGTTTGCTTTTAGGTGTCGTCATGTGCCATTAACGTAATGAACTGACAGTGAACAAGCATGCATTATGCTTTAAAGTACTCTGTGCAATGTTAATAACTTACAATAAGAAAACGTTTTATTATAACACATGGCGTTAGTACCAAATACAACAAGTGAGCAAGTTGGTTTACCACGTGGGTTAAATTTAAAATCAGAACATGATCGATGGTTAACATTTGAATCCTGGCCTGTAGGCTTTTTTGTCGACGCATGAACTTGCAAAAGCCGTTTTTTTTTACTTGAACCGAGGAGATGTGGTGCGCTGTGTGTTTTGTCGTATTGAACTTTCACACTGGGAAGAAGGGGATGATCCCCTTAGAGACCATTTGCGATGGTCTCCTCACTGTCCTTACATGCTTGGAAAGCAAGTGGGTAACCTACCCGTGCATTCATTTTACCGAACCACAAGGCCTATGGCCGCTACTTACGTTGCTGAATCACAAATAAATAATAATAATGATGTATTACCAGCCAACGGTAGTGTCGATATATGTGGTCCATATGCCATAGACAGTGTTGAATTGGCGTGTGCTTTTGAAAAATTGGGAGTTTGCAAGACTAAAGCACTAGCACACCCAGAGTACAGCTCTGTTGAAAAACGTTTCGAATCTTATAAAAATATTTGGCCATTAATATTAAAACACCTTACCAAACAGCTAAGTGAAGCTGGATTTTTTTATACTGGTGAAGGGGATAAAACAATATGTTTTTATTGTGGATTTGCTTTAAAGGATTGGCAAATGACTGATGACGCTTTTGTGCAACACGCTCGTTGGTTACCAAACTGTAAATACATGGTGTTGCTTAAAGGTCAGGAATTTGTGAACACTATTCGTAAAGAAAAAGTGATTGCAGCACAAGACATAAAAGTGCCTTTAGAGTTAGAGCACGCGGAGCAAATACATAAGGCTGAAAGAAAAGACTTGTCTCACGAACAGATACAAAAGTGTGACCAACAATTATGTAAAATTTGTTATCAAGATGAACTAGGTGTTGTATTTTTACCCTGTGGACACATGATAGCCTGTGTCAAGTGTGCATTAGAACTTAACACTTGTGCTATATGCAGAAAAGTAGTATCTGCAACAGTTAGGGCATTTCTTGCATAACTAGTATAATTTATTCGCCATGGATAGTGCAAAATCCCTAATTGCACAATATTATTAAAGCTGTTTTAGAGTGTAATAGATATGCTTTTGTTTTGTTTATAGACTACTACAATGAATGTTTTGAATGCTGTGGGACAATCATGTGGCTTAGAGACAAAGAAGCTCAGTGAATTGCCAATGCATATTCCATTCCGCATTATCAAGATTCGGAAATTGAAAACAGCATATGGTGATCGTGTACTTTGTGTATGTGAAAACTTTGAGACATTTCTGCCTATACGGTTTAATGATATGTCGGAGAGTGTTTTTGATGAAGTCAATAATGCTGTGCAACCTGTACACTTAATTTATGAAGGTTTTAAAAACAATAGGTGCATGGTTCGTTTTAATTAAATAAATAAATAATGTGAAATAATAATGGAAATTATAAGTAATGACAATATACTGAAAAAGAAAGAAAATATGTGCATAGAATAGTAATGTTTTAGTGTTTAGTGTTGTCTTTAAAAATATTATGATGAAACCAAAAAAAATGTATATAAAGTTTGTAAATAAATGCAAAATGATGTTACAATGCTGTTTTATTTTATACAAAGTTAGTATATTTAACATTGCAGAGTATACATGATTATGACAATAAATGCATACTGAATACAAGCCTTTCTCACATTACAATAGTCTGTTATAGTTTTAAACACAAGGCTTGTTGTAGATCATTTTATAGCAATGTCCCTTTAATGTTGTTTTCGAAAAGTGGGGAAGCCACAATGGTTGTATTGACATAAAAACCTTATGGTTATTACTATTTAGTCACTTTGATCCCCTTGCAGATCAACAGCAGATGACCTAGTTGTTCCACTCTTTAAAACGACAACAACACCACTACCTCTTGCATAGTTTGTGATGTTGATGGCTCTTGCGACGTGGAAGATAGATTAAAAATAACTTTGAGAACAGGGGTTAAACGTTGATCATTAAACAATGCACTATTTTGAGTAGCAATATGGTTTTCTTGATTTTTTGTCGACGGCAACTGTGTTTCATGCGGTACACTACATTGATGATCACTGACACTTAAAACCTCACTATTTTTACTTTTTAGGTCACCACGACAATGTTTGGAACGTTGCTTTGAACAACGCCAAATAACAGTTCCATTTTTATTGGTTCGTTTCACAATATATGAATATCCTTTATAGTATGCGTAAGGCTTACCATACCTAGTCACTGATACTTCCATATCAACTGTCGAGCATAGACTAAGCTCTAGTAAAGTCAACTTGGTAATAAGAATACTAGTTTAATGTGAGAGCAAATATGGATCCAAAGAGTTCAGGTAAAAGTGAAAGCAAATAAGCAAATATTAGAAACAAGAGTTGGGGTGAAAGTGGTCGCAAAGTGGTAGACCCATTACACAATAATTTCAGCACGACGAAGCTCTTGTTCAATTTCTTTGATTTCCCAATCGTGACCAGTATGGCCAGATTGACGTGAGGCATGCAACAACTGTAGCCGCTGGACGAGCTTATTGGGATTGTGCCAGTATACAAATTTAACAAATGGATTTTTAGGTGTAAACAAAGCATTACCATTATCATGATCATTATCATCATCGTCATTATCATCATCATGATCACCTTTATCATCATGACCATCATCACTGTTACTATATAGTCCTTTTTGATCCTCTTGCAATACCACTTTATTTATAGTCTGAGTTGATTTTGACAGTGTTGAAGGTTTCTTGGACGTTGACAACTCTCCTAACATGACGTTTTGAGGACATGATAAGTCCTTTTGAACAAACACTGTACTATCTTTAGCCGCAATATCGTTTTCTTGAACTTGCTTTTTAGCATTTTGATAATTGTTTGTAAACAGTAAGCGTGGTTCGTTTCGAGCACTACATTGATGAACACTCACACTTAAAACCTTTCCATTTTTACTTTTCAGATTGCCTCGACATTTTGTTGACCTCTCTTTTGAGCATCGCCAGAATATTATTCCATTCACATTCTGGCGATTATAGTTATAGGAGTAGCCTTGATAGAGTGCACGTAGCCTACCTTTGTTGGTTGTAATAAGTTCCATAGTAGTAACTGACCTGTCAGTACGATGTTCACACTACAAAGGTTACAACTGTTTTGCTGATGGAGTGACCTACTATAAGCTTATATATTGGCTTATGTGTTGGCTTTTTGTGTTGGCTTTTCGTGTTGGCTTTTGTGTTGGCTTATGTGTTGGCTTTTTGTGTTGGCTTTTTGTGTTGGCTTTTCATGTTGGCTTTTCGTGTTGGCTTATGTGTTGGCTTTTTGTGTTGGCTTTTTGTGTTGGCTTTTCGTGTTGGCTTTTGTGTTGGCTTATGTGTTGGCTTTTTGTGTTGGCTTTTTGTGTTGGCTTTTTGTGTTGGCTTTTCGTGTTGGCTTTTTGTGTTGGCTTTTCGTGTTGGCATTTCGTGTTGGCTTTTGTGTTGGCTTTTCGTGTTGGCTTTTTGTGTTGGCTTTTCGTGTTGGCATTTCGTGTTGGCTTTTCGTGTTGGCTTTTTTTGTATTGGCCTTTCGTGTTGGCTTTTTGTATTGGCTTTTCGTGTTGGCTTTTTGTGTTGGCTTTAGTATTGGCTTTTGTATTGGCTTATTTGACAAGTTATTTGTGTCAATGTATTTAGTGGATTTTTTCTTGGTGTTGGAAAGTAGTTGAAAGAGAGGGAATATTTAAAGACTTAACCTCAGCTCACTAACCTAACCTAACCTTTCAACTCTCAGATGTTAATTAAATTCTGTGCATTGTCGAGTTGGAGCCCAAGACCTCAGGGGTAAAAAAAAACAATTATTTTTGACGACTTATTTTGGTAACTTATTTTAATGGCTAACCTAACTTTACCTAACCTAACCTAACCTAACCTCAGCTCACTTTGGATATTACTAGTAAGTGTTCATATCCTCTGCTAGGTAGCATGCTAGTAGTACAGGTAGTGCTCATATTTACCGCTAGATAGCGGAAACATACTTTGCATGTTGCATGTGACACTTGTGAAGTTTAACCACATGCAAGACGTGCTTGTATAAGTTCTCTATTTAAACTCAATATACAATTAACCACTAAATGTTCAGAACTAACATGTATAGCCATGTTTAGGGTATATAGGAGACCCTTAGCAAGAAAGGCTGTCTAACCCACGAGTGTACAGCCTTGTCATACGCAGTAAGCCCCTGTTGGCTTTCTCAAATTGTTGTTGTTGTTGTTTTCTGCCAACAGGGGCTTACTGCGTATGACAAGGCTGTACACTCGTGGGTTAGACAGCCTTTCTTGCTAAGGGTCTCCTATATACCCTAAACAAGGCTATACATGTTAGTTCTGAACATTTAGTGGTTAATTGTATATTGAGTTTAAATAGAGAACTTATACAAGCACGTCTTGCATGTGGTTAAACTTCACAAGTGTCACATGCAACATGCAAAGTATGTTTCCGCTATCTAGCGGTAAATATGAGCACTACCTGTACTACTAGCATGCTACCTAGCAGAGGATATGAACACTTACTAGTAATATCCAAAGTGAGCTGAGGTTAGGTTAGGTTAGGTTAGGTAAAGTTAGGTTAGCCATTAAAATAAGTTACCAAAATAAGTCGTCAAAAATAATTGTTTTTTTTTACCCCTGAGGTCTTGGGCTCCAACTCGACAATGCACAGAATTTAATTAACATCTGAGAGTTGAAAGGTTAGGTTAGGTTAGTGAGCTGAGGTTAAGTCTTTAAATATTCCCTCTCTTTCAACTACTTTCCAACACCAAGAAAAAATCCACTAAATACATTGACACAAATAACTTGTCAAATAAACCAATACAAAAGCCAATACTAAAGCCAACACAAAAAGCCAACACGAAAAGCCAATACAAAAAGCCAACACGAAAGGCCAATACAAAAAAAGCCAACACGAAAAGCCAACACGAAATGCCAACACGAAAAGCCAACACAAAAAGCCAACACGAAAAGCCAACACAAAAGCCAACACGAAATGCCAACACGAAAAGCCAACACAAAAAGCCAACACGAAAAGCCAACACAAAAAGCCAACACAAAAAGCCAACACATAAGCCAACACAAAAGCCAACACGAAAAGCCAACACAAAAAGCCAACACAAAAAGCCAACACATAAGCCAACACGAAAAGCCAACATGAAAAGCCAACACAAAAAGCCAACACAAAAAGCCAACACATAAGCCAACACAAAAGCCAACACGAAAAGCCAACACAAAAAGCCAACACATAAGCCAATATATAAGCTTATAGTAGGTCACTCCATCAGCAAAACAGTTGTAACCTTTGTAGTGTGAACATCGTACTGACAGGTCAGTTACTACTATGGAACTTATTACAACCAACAAAGGTAGGCTACGTGCACTCTATCAAGGCTACTCCTATAACTATAATCGCCAGAATGTGAATGGAATAATATTCTGGCGATGCTCAAAAGAGAGGTCAACAAAATGTCGAGGCAATCTGAAAAGTAAAAATGGAAAGGTTTTAAGTGTGAGTGTTCATCAATGTAGTGCTCGAAACGAACCACGCTTACTGTTTACAAACAATTATCAAAATGCTAAAAAGCAAGTTCAAGAAAACGATATTGCGGCTAAAGATAGTACAGTGTTTGTTCAAAAGGACTTATCATGTCCTCAAAACGTCATGTTAGGAGAGTTGTCAACGTCCAAGAAACCTTCAACACTGTCAAAATCAACTCAGACTATAAATAAAGTGGTATTGCAAGAGGATCAAAAAGGACTATATAGTAACAGTGATGATGGTCATGATGATAATGGTGATCATGATGATGATAATGACGATGATGATAATGATCATGATAATGGTAATGCTTTGTTTACACCTAAAAATCCATTTGTTAAATTTGTATACTGGCACAATCCCAATAAGCTCGTCCAGCGGCTACAGTTGTTGCATGCCTCACGTCAATCTGGCCATACTGGTCACGATTGGGAAATCAAAGAAATTGAACAAGAGCTTCGTCGTGCTGAAATTATTGTGTAATGGGTCTACCACTTTGCGACCACTTTCACCCCAACTCTTGTTTCTAATATTTGCTTATTTGCTTTCACTTTTACCTGAACTCTTTGGATCCATATTTGCTCTCACATTAAACTAGTATTCTTATTACCAAGTTGACTTTACTAGAGCTTAGTCTATGCTCGACAGTTGATATGGAAGTATCAGTGACTAGGTATGGTAAGCCTTACGCATACTATAAAGGATATTCATATATTGTGAAACGAACCAATAAAAATGGAACTGTTATTTGGCGTTGTTCAAAGCAACGTTCCAAACATTGTCGTGGTGACCTAAAAAGTAAAAATAGTGAGGTTTTAAGTGTCAGTGATCATCAATGTAGTGTACCGCATGAAACACAGTTGCCGTCGACAAAAAATCAAGAAAACCATATTGCTACTCAAAATAGTGCATTGTTTAATGATCAACGTTTAACCCCTGTTCTCAAAGTTATTTTTAATCCATCTTCCACGTCGCAAGAGCCATCAACATCACAAACTATGCAAGAGGTAGTGGTGTTGTTGTCGTTTTAAAGAGTGGAACAACTAGGTCATCTGCTGTTGATCTGCAAGGGGATCAAAGTGACTAAATAGTAATAACCATAAGGTTTTTATGTCAATACAACCATTGTGGCTTCCCCACTTTTCGAAAACAACATTAAAGGGACATTGCTATAAAATGATCTACAACAAGCCTTGTGTTTAAAACTATAACAGACTATTGTAATGTGAGAAAGGCTTGTATTCAGTATGCATTTATTGTCATAATCATGTATACTCTGCAATGTTAAATATACTAACTTTGTATAAAATAAAACAGCATTGTAACATCATTTTGCATTTATTTACAAACTTTATATACATTTTTTTTGGTTTCATCATAATATTTTTAAAGACAACACTAAACACTAAAACATTACTATTCTATGCACATATTTTCTTTCTTTTTCAGTATATTGTCATTACTTATAATTTCCATTATTATTTCACATTATTTATTTATTTAATTAAAACGAACCATGCACCTATTGTTTTTAAAACCTTCATAAATTAAGTGTACAGGTTGCACAGCATTATTGACTTCATCAAAAACACTCTCCGACATATCATTAAACCGTATAGGCAGAAATGTCTCAAAGTTTTCACATACACAAAGTACACGATCACCATATGCTGTTTTCAATTTCCGAATCTTGATAATGCGGAATGGAATATGCATTGGCAATTCACTGAGCTTCTTTGTCTCTAAGCCACATGATTGTCCCACAGCATTCAAAACATTCATTGTAGTAGTCTATAAACAAAACAAAAGCATATCTATTACACTCTAAAACAGCTTTAATAATATTGTGCAATTAGGGATTTTGCACTATCCATGGCGAATAAATTATACTAGTTATGCAAGAAATGCCCTAACTGTTGCTGATACTACTTTTCTGCATATAGCACAAGTGTTAAGTTCTAATGCACACTTGACACAGGCTATCATGTGTCCACAGGGTAAAAATACAACACCTAGTTCATCTTGATAACAAATTTTACATAATTGTTGGTCACACTTTTGTATCTGTTCGTGAGACAAGTCTTTTCTTTCAGCCTTATGTATTTGCTCCGCGTGCTCTAACTCTAAAGGCACTTTTATGTCTTGTGCTGCAATCACTTTTTCTTTACGAATAGTGTTCACAAATTCCTGACCTTTAAGCAACACCATGTATTTACAGTTTGGTAACCAACGAGCGTGTTGCACAAAAGGGTCATCAGTCATTTGCCAATCCTTTAAAGCAAATCCACAATAAAAACATATTGTTTTATCCCCTTCACCAGTATAAAAAAATCCAGCTTCACTTAGCTGTTTGGTAAGGTGTTTTAATATTAATGGCCAAATATTTTTATAAGATTCGAAACGTTTTTCAACAGAGCTGTACTCTGGGTGTGCTAGTGCTTTAGTCTTGCAAACTCCCAATTTTTCAAAAGCACACGCCAATTCAACACTGTCTATGGCATATGGACCACATATATCGACACTACCGTTGGCTGGTAATACATCATTATTATTATTTATTTGTGATTCAGCAACGTATGTAGCGGCCATAGGCCTTGTGGTTCGGTAAAATGAATGCACGGGTAGGTTACCCACTTGCTTTCCAAGCATGTAAGGACAGTGAGGAGACCATCGCAAATGGTCTCTAAGGGGATCATCCCCTTCTTCCCAGTGTGAAAGTTCAATACGACAAAACACACAGCGCACCACATCTCCTCGGTTCAAGTAAAAAAAAACGGCTTTTGCAAGTTCATGCTTCGACAAAAAAGCCTACAGGCCAGGATTCAAATGTTAACCATCGATCATGTTCTGATTTTAAATTTAACCCACGTGGTAAACCAACTTGCTCACTTGTTGTATTTGGTACTAACGCCATGTGTTATAATAAAACGTTTTCTTATTGTAAGTTATTAACATTGCACAGAGTACTTTAAAGCATAATGCATGCTTGTTCACTGTCTGTTCATTACGTTAATGGCACATGACGACACCTAAAAGCAAACAAAATAACCCATCACTCAATCAATCAATCAATCAATCAATACTTGTAAATAAAACGTTAACGTTAATTGGCATTAATATATCAAAACACCATTAAAAATAAACTGTATGTTGGCCCAAACAGTAACCCATGTACTTATTTTCTTTTTTATAAAGCTACAGTCATTTACATTCCCCCACCCTCCCTTTAACCAATATATAAACAAAAATGAATGTCATGTCATTTTGTTCGCATTATCATGTTCAAACCTGTGGATATTCGTTGAGTCCATAGGGAACCACTCATAAATTAAATTTATTATTTTATTTTTAGAAAATCCAACATGGCCTTGTACTTTTCCCAGTCAACAACAACAACATAGCCATTAATCAAGAAAGCAATCATTGTCCCAGTCATGTACAGGTAATGAATTTTTTTTTGTCTACGAGTTTTCAGTAGTGGTAAAATGGAATAGCATTTTTAAGTTGGACTTACCTGAGTTTTAAACAGTTCACTCTTTGGCAGTGGTTTCGCTTTAGTGCGTTTCTGGTTTTTTTCAGCGACTGCTACGGCGGTAAGGCTATTCTTTCCAAGTTTCTAAAAATAAATAAAATAAACCGCTATAAATACCTAAATTCAGGTTAATACATACATTTCATAAAATAAAACATAAAACAAAACAAAAATGAAACAAGTTAGTTTAAAAAAAATCATCTCACCTTTACTTGCAGTGACTTGTTACTCTTCCCTTCTAGTGGGCTCAAAAGTGCAATAGTTTCTTCTCCCTCTGACATGTAAGGTATGCCGGTTATCTGCAAACAAATAAATAAATAAAATCATTAATTACCTAATCAATAAATAATTGCATGTATTTATATATAAATCAATAAATGTATAAATGAATAAATATATACCTACCTCACAACAAGAATAAGTATTTTCCACCAACACCAAAACTGTTAAACAAGGCCAAGTGTTTCACACAACGCTGTAGCGTGTTCAAAAGTAGTCACATAAGTGCGAGTGGAAATGTCAGCGACGTGTCTTTATATATCACATTGCATGTATAATCTTTTTTTTTCCCACGCTTTGAACATTCTCTTATCGTGCACGTGGGCAGCTAACGTCCCAGGCGAACACCTGTGCCTGATCAAATTTCACATGAACTTGCATTTTGTCACGTACGAAGCAAAACAGGATGTGACTTGTTAACAGTTATCATGCACGTGGACAGATAACGTCCAAGGTGAACACCTGCGGTAGATCAAATGTCACATGGACTTGCATTTTGTCACGTACGAAGCAAGACAGAATGTCACTGGTTTAGCGTGCCTGTGGTTTCACATGTGTGCACGCCTTTCGCACTTCCCTGCCACCACAATGGTCAGATTATTTCACCTTCAAGCGTCTTGGTCATTTTTTCCATTGCACCTGTTGTCAAGTCAGATCAGAGCCTTCCAATAAGCTCAAATGACCTTCACCTCCTGCTCGTTTGTTTTCGATACTCGCTTCGACCAACATAGAATCAAGTTCTCATCACCGTTTACACGTTAAAGGTAAAATATCAGGAAAAACGCACGCTCGCTCTGTCATACACCGATCCGCCGAAATAGCGATTGTTCTATTAAGCATGGTCCTTGTGGTTAGCGACAGGTTCGTTGAAACACACACATACCCAGCCGTATCGTCTCTCTCAACCACCACGCTTTATAAACATTATAAACAGGTAACGGTAATGATTTTTTTTCAACATGTACGGCGTTAGGCCCTTTGTGAATTATCTTTTTTTAAAAAAAATATCTACCACATTTGAAAGGGGGCGTTAGCCCGAGTCCTAGGACACCTCGTACATGTCTCTAGCGTTATTAGTTCGTGAGATATCGGCAAAAATCACAAAAAACACGTGTTTACCCCAAAATCGCGTTTCCAAATTTTTTAAAAATTACAACGAGTAGTTCATAGCAAAGAGAACGTCTGCCCGAATCCTTGGACCCGTCGTACATGCCTCTAGCGTTATTGCTTCGTGAGATATCGGCAAAATCACAAAAAACATGTGTTTACCCCAAAATCGAGTTTCCAATTTTATTAAAAATTATAACGAGTGGTCCATAGGAGAGAGAACGTTACCCCGAGTCCTTGGACCTGTCGAACACGCCTCTAGCGTTATTGGTTCGTGAGATATAACAAAAAGTCTAAAATCACGTTTTTACCCCAAAAAGACTGTGTTTCCAGATTTTCACATTTTCGACACCGACATTCCCGTAAAGAGCACGACGAGACGAAAAAAACGAATCCAAGCACGCCCTCCTAGCATGGCTCCTTCCATTCCAAGGTCGCAGGGGCTCACAACTTCCTAAGTGGAGCAGCTTTCCCACTACCACACTACTGCAGGTTTTCATTCTAGAGACTTGAAATTTATTTTGGGGGTAGAGGGGGTAGGGACCATTGATTTACGTTAAACAATTTTTTTTGTAGAGTTCCTAGTTTCCAAAATATAGGATTTTCAAAATTCGAGTGTTTTCAAAAAAATATAAAAAATAAAAAAGTTTTATTACAAAAAATAAAGGTCATAAAGACTGTTCGTATGAGCCATGGCACAACGTTCTATCCTGTTTGGTTTTCAAACTATCACATAGTTTCGAAAACAAAAATTTTCAAAAAAATTTTGAAAAATATAACGAGTGGTCCATAGCAAAGAGGACGTCAGCCCGAGTCCAACAATACCTCATTTGTCAAAATCGGACCATGCGTTCAAGAGATATTTAACATGGCTGAGGCTTAGTAGTAGAGCAAGGGGGGTTCTGAAGTGGGGCAGAACCCCTATCATCCCCCTACTTATGGGGGTCCGGGCACGGACACCAGGAGCCCACTGATGAGCCTATCTTGGTGTTCTTAGGTGAAAGCCCGCACAAGACACGGCCTAAACCTAGAAAAATTGCTGAGTTTTAATAATAAATGTTGTGTAAAAACATTTCTTAATTTTTTCGAAAGTTACTCCAAATCTTCCAAATTTTCGAATTCTAACTCCCGAAATTATAGTTTCCTGGTCTGGCAACACTGCTCGCTCATTCACACACACTAGTAGCCTACAATTAATATATTAACAAATGTTTAGACGAATCCATTACGCATCCAAGTACACGAGCCCGATGACCTAGATTTCTCAAGGCCATAAATAAAGTATAGTAGAGCGTCAATAATCTGAATGTCAAAAATCTGAACGCCTGCTTTAAACATGTGAACTGCATTTTTCACGGCGCTGTGAGGGAACAATGACCTTGGGAGTGTTTGTTTTGAACCATTTTTTGGATTTAAAGATACAAATAAGTCAAAGTACAATAGTGTTTATTTTTATTTATCTTAACATTTTTAGTGTAACTAGGAATTTCTAGGTTACCGGTATGTTTGAAAATCCGAACAAATCGGAAATCCCCCCCTCCATTCCAAATTAGTTTGGATTTTCGACGCTCTGCTGTACCAATAACAACAGCTCTTTCGTAAGAGGCCCCTTAGACTTTGAACACGGGGGCCTCCCTCCAAGATACATGCTACGTCCCTAAGTGAACAATACTCTCATTGAAAATACGGTAATTACCTGAAATCGACCTCTTGAAGTATGTGAGAACACATCTTATTGGATTAGTCATGGCCAAAGTGTTGTTGTAAGATTGCAATTACGGCGAGGGGAGTTCAGGCTTGTGAACGAGTCAGCTGGAAGTGACACAGTAATGACTGGACTCAGTGATTTAGTAGCTCTGCCGGTAAACACTATAACCTGCACGCTAGTCGCTGCTTCTCTACTCTGCTCTCCTTCCGTCCCGATCACTGAATAGTCACTGCAAATCTGCTACAACCCCTTCAAGTCACCAACCAAGGTCTGACGTCAGTGATTTTGTAGCACTACCGGTAAACACTATAACCTGCACGCTAGCCGGTGCTTCTTTACTCTGCTCTCCTTCCGTCTCGATCACTGAATAGTCACTGCAAATCTGCTACAACCCCTTCAAGTCACCAACCAAGGTCTGACGTCAGTGATTTTGTAGCACTACCGGTAAACACTATAACCTGCACGCTAGTCGGTGCTTCTTTACTCTGCTCTCCTTCCGTCTCGATCACTGAATAGTCACTGCAAATCTGCTACAACCCCTTCAAGTCTCCAACCAAGTTCTGACGTCAGTGATTTTGTAGCACTACCGGTAAACACTATAACCTGCACGCTAGCCGGTGCTTCTTTACTCTGCTCTCCTTCCGTCTCGATCACTGAATAGTCACTGCAAATCTGCAATAACCCCTTCAAGTCACCAACCAGTGGCTATTCTTGGTGTTTTACTAAGATCACCAGGAAACGCTATACTGTATACTCGCTCAATAGTTCAGGATTGAGCAGGAAGTCCGAAGGTCAAAGTTCTCAACGGTACAAAGTCGGACATCGATTTAAAAAAAAGAATTACTTATTCGTGAACGCCCTTCCTAGATGAAACATATTTTGGGAGAGGGGAGGATGTAATACTTGCAACAATCGGAACACACAGGACACCACCTAAAAGTGTGCGATTTTGGATCAATTTTGTCAATAATCATAACTGCACAAGTAATCACTATGAATTTCATTGGAGTATATACTCAGATAAGCAAATACTCATAAAGAAAATTACACAGCTCTTTCGGCGAAGGTGTAAGTTCTAGGGGGTGATGGTTGTTTTTTAACGGTGGTCTTGAATTTTTGACTGGCACTGTATTAAGCACAAGTGGTTGCAGGTATTCCTCATATGGAAGGTGGTATCGATTCCCATCCAAATTTTAAAATTTCCCTATAACGGAGGTTTTTGACGTTCTATTGTTAATTACCATGCATTGTTTAAACAGACGGTCGGTCTGCGTTAGAAAAGTTCGTTAAACATCTAGCATATGCTTTCAAGTGACATTCAATTGTTTAAAATCGGTCTGGTAAATGAGGCGTTACAAGTTTTTCCTTTTGTTGTTAATTAATGCAAAGGGCTTGGGACAACTTGGTCATCAACCCCATGTAGTTGGGTGTGTGTTGAGCTTGTCTGTTAACCTGTATGAGTGTGTGTATTGTACCCATGTGAGTAATCTCGTTGGATAATATGCATCTGCCTCCAACTAGCATCAGCTCTCAGGCGTGTACGGTAACCCCAATTTTGCAGTGCATATTTTGGATTTGAGGCTAAAAGGTATCAACTCTACAATGATAAGGCACAACTCTATTCTAAAACTTTAATTCATTGAAATAAATCATGGCTTCAAACACAAAACAATACCCAAAAAGCATAAAATAAAAGCAAACAAAAATTTTACTTCCACAATCCACAAGTAAACAAATATGAAATCACAACAAAGTCGTACCTAGCCATAATGCTTTACCCTTCTGTGAACTTCACAAGAATATACTAGTGCGCTGATGCACCTACGACTTCAAGACAAACTGTACATTAACATAATAGTCATACAATGTGACTTCTTTAATATTACAACAAGGATTATTCCTTAAACCTCTTTATGTTAAACAATTATGTGTGCCGTGCGTGTATTAATATTTTTCTTCTCACCAATGAAATGCTTTGCATGCATTTACCTATTTGGACGTTGCACCAAAATCCACGTGCAATTCCATAATTATGTAAGCTACCCCCTACACATCCTCCAATTAGATGGTTTCACCGCATGCTGTCTGTGATTCCTAGATAAAACGTTACGTTATAGCTTATGTCGGATTGTACAATAGGCTACCTCGCGCTCATGGCGATTGGCATCTAGTCACCAACTACATGACTTGGTTCCAGTGACAGTACAAATATATCATGTAACTATTCGTCAGATAGCTAAATTAATGAACCATCAGGATTAACTATAATTATCCATGTGTTCACAAACCACATGGCTATAATACTCAACATAACAATCTTGCATTATATGTCATTTTAACAAGGTCTAGAATCTCTTCCCTTTATAACTTGCCTGGGCGGTCCGGGTGGTTGGCTCCGACCCTCGGCTAAGGAAATCGCTACACAATAGAAAGTGGAATGGGTCGTTTCCCCAATTATCTCGACCTTTCTAAAAGTTTGAAAGCCTCCCTCTCTCTAAGCAGTGGAGATTTACAAGACAAATACTGTGTCCTAACCGACACACATGTTCCCAAAGGATCTTAATTGACTATTATGCCAACAGGTATTGAATGAGCTTTTGTAATTATTCCTACGTCGAGGATAATGATTAATTAATGGCCTCACATGGGTCCATTCAACATGAAGGTTCGGGGTTCGTAATGCATGAGCCTGGCGGTTGACCGATGTCTCAAGTATAATATAGGCGCACAAAACCACTGTCGCCATGAGTTTTCGCTGCCCACGAGCGTACATAACTCATCTATAAGTTCTCGGGAAATCATAGAGCTGCGAGGTGTCCCTGTTTCCTCGACTCTTATAAAGATTCCAATCCGGAACACATTTCAATCCTTTCTTCAGAGTTAGGGTCCATCACTACAACTCTGGGATAAATAATATCTCCAACAATGTCCACGACATAGGAGAATTCATACGTAGAATAGACTATCTGGCCCCTAATGCTCCATGCTACGACATTCCGACCTCTAATATTAAGAGAAATCTAACATTTACTCTATAAGCTTCTCAATTAAGCTGCAAATTCAATTCAATAAAAGCTCTTTCATTACTGTTATCATTACCGAATATATGCAATATTCTGATATAAAACTTCTTTCCATAATTACTGAAATGTAATCTCATTGTAACATCTTCCTGCTTAGATTGATAAGTCTTGCACTTAGCGTTAATAATTCTCGCTTACAACAATTTATTTGTTTCCTGATGTGTTCATTCATACTCTTAATAACCATTATTATTATTATCATCATTTCTCACTGACATAAATGACCAAAATCATAATTTACCATTATTATTATAAATCTCATTGACATAAATGACCAAAATCATCATTTATTATTATTCTCACATAAATTACCAAATTTCCGACATAGCTAGACGTTTTAAACTCGAACAATCGCGTTCGTTGCATTTACATAACTGATTGCCATTCTTAATTCATAGTGGGAATAATTACTCCACTTAATGATGCAAATCAACATTTCAACTCTATCAAAATCAACTCATTACTGATTAAACATGGAGGATCAGCCTCCTAACTGACTTTTACTGGCATCTATAAGGAATTCACAATACCTTTACGGAATCACAGACATGCATCGGTCCATACTTCTACATGATCATAACCATAATTTGTGGGGTACTTACATCTCTATAGGCATCTAAGGTGGCTCCGACCAATCATATTCTTCCATGTCGCCCGCCATAATGGGTTTAACGCGACATATTTCTCTTGTTTACACACATTTGATTACACATAATTTCTATCACCAACACGACACGTTGCATACCTTTCAGGAAGTTATCACTCCCCAAACATGTGAAACACTTCATCAAACACTACTTTAAATGATATTTTTACATATACATTACACTGAACACTCGTCACTTATACACACTTCAATGCTGAAATTCCCTAGCAGAGATCGAAATTGCAGGTGTCGACGGCATCTTACGTTATCAACTCCTGATTGAAAGTCTGGTTATCTGCTCTCGGAACTCTCCAACAGTTTTATGACGATCATTACTCCTACAGTAAGCGTTAACATCTGGTACTCTCATGGCAATACCAAACTCTTAGTAAAGTTTCTTTCGCGCATTCTATCGTAGTTACACATATACGATTAGTTAATACTATACACATTGCGCTTAATAAAGTTCAACACTTTCACAAATAATTATATACAATAGTTCTACCGTTAGTCTATACGGTGCTTCATAACTGAACACGTCATAGTTCGTGCTGCTGATTATGTCTGTATCACGCCTATTATTCATACAAGCATGTTTACTGTTTCTTTTACACATACCCGTCTTTGTTCGGCGTCTTGATGAATAGAATCGTCATGCGTTTTGCCTTGACGAACTTGCTTCAACCTGGCTGTGGCTGACTGAAGTTTCACTCGAAGACTGCACGTAGCTTATTTGAAGACTTCTGTCTGCGGCTTACACGCTGTCTCGTACTGCTGCATATTTGCTGCATACTGGTTGCAACTTATTGCCATTGTGCTACAATTGACAATTGAGTAAAACTATAACTGGCTGTAACTGCGCTTGGCGGCATGTAGACTGAGCTTGACTGCGTAACAAGTGAGCTACAAAGTGAGGTTCAACTGAGAGCTCCTCCTGGGGTCTACTCCCTTATATCGGATTTCCACAGAAAGTAGAGCAACATCTTCCCGCGTAATCTTCGCTCCTCTCACAGCATGATTCAGGTCTTCAAACCATGATCATTGTGTTCCTCTTTCTTCACAGGTCCCAAAACTATATGTGTGCAAAGGAATCGCTCGTTCAATTAATTAATATTAATTCCTTTCTCCATGGCGTGGGACGCTACCTAGTCGGGAAACCCCCTACAACATCTCCACATCCATCCGCGAACAATGGTCGTTTTACAGTCCTTACGCACATCACTAAATATGCACCAATTTCGCAGGTAAAAGACTCTAAAATTATCTTCTTGCCAAGATATTCACCTGTGTGCAACTCTCATCTCGAATCGTTACTCCAATCACGAGTAATCAATGATTTTTCTGGGCATTTCACCGCCCCTACTCCAAATCTATTCTCCGTCGGGGAATAACTGTGTCATTATTCAGGCCTCTCCCCTGCTCCAGACGACATAATGGGGTGACAGAGATGGACGTGGCTCCACTGGGACCAACCCACAATTCTGGGCCGATTAGTATATGTCAGCTCTGCCCTCCTCTGTGCTTCAAACTCCCAATAGCTTACACCAAATCGTCTTATAATGATATAATCTGCTCATTATTTCCTACATTATTTTAATAAATAATGCCATTTCATCAAAAATCACACCAGTGATTAAATATACATTTCTTTCGAGGGGTTTTTACCAAGAAACTCCCTATACAGATCTCTGGTTCGCTTCCTGGCGGAACCTTTTACTGAGATCATAGTCTCTGAGAACCATGTTCGATTCCAGTCAGCATAACCCCATCGGGTTCATGTTCCCCTTGCAAAACTTATAAAAGTCCAATGCAAGTGGCTTATATAAGTAACCAGCTGACTGTCGACCACCGTCTGTGTTTACGTCTGGGGTCCTTCACCTTGTCTGGCTACGAGTGGGTTAGTAGTGTTCCCCCTTCCACACTCGGCCTTGTTTCTGAGCTGTCTATTCTCCCTGCGAAGGGTCGCGTTTACAGCCTCAACCTCTCTGGCTACTCTGACCATTTCTTCATAGAGTTCTCGCAAACACTGGCATTCTTTCTGCTCTCCGCTTACACTGGGTAAACTGTCAGTTTCTTGTCCCGTCTCGCCGTTCCAACATTCAGGTCTGCCTGCTTGGCTGCCTCCGCTCTCCACGTTGAGTTGGGTGTGCGTTACTAATTCTTCTTCTGGTTCATCGAATTCTTCTGGCGAGTAATAAATTTTTAAGTTGGCTATGTTCATAACGACCTCGTTTCCATTCTCTAAATGCCTTAACCTGTATGCATTGTTCTGGAGGTCTCTTATCACCTCGAACGGGCCGTGGTAAGCAAAAATGAACTTTTTATACTTCCGTGCCTCTGGATCTGAACTGACGGGTTTCTTAATTAAAACTTTCTGTCCCACGAGAAGCGGTTTATGATACCTCTTCGCACGATTCCTTCTCTGACGTCTCTCCGCCTGTGCTTTGAGATATTCAAAGGTTCGTTGGATCCTCAATTCTCTACCGGGCTGTGCGTCTACAGGTAATGGAATAACACCATTCCACGGTCTCTCTGGTCTCTGAGCCAGATGTAGAGTAACGGGAACCTGACCTGTCGCCTCATGTACAGTATTCAATGACTTCTAGAAATTCAATCCAACGCCAATTCGCTTCAGAACAGTAGATCTTCATGTATTTCTGGATCTCTCTCATTACTCTTTCAACGGGACTTGCCTCAGGATGGCGAATGGTAGATAAAATCTGCCTAATTCCTAGAGTTTCCAGTTCTCGACGAAATTCTGCACTAGTAAAGCAACTTCCGTGGTCCGAGAGAATGTTATCCGGCTTCCCAAGAATCGGAATAACTCTCTCTTTCAGGCGCTTCAAGACCTGTTTTGAACTTGTCTTTTGAATGGGGCACAACACCACCATTTTCGAAAATACATCCATGGCTACAAAAATGTGTCTATTGCCTCTACGTGCTCTAGGCAATGGTCCAAAGTTGTCGATACTCAATAGCTGCCTTGGCTTCTCTGGTAACAACGGGATAGGTCGTTGCCTCATTAAAAAGGGATTCGGCTTTACCCTTTGGCAAAGATCACATGTTCTAATAGCATTTCTCACCGTTTCTCTCAATTTTGGCCAAGTAAATGCTTCCTTCAACAGAGCACAGATTTTATCTATCCCCGGATGGCCAAATGCTCTGTGGGCTAGCCATACTAATCTCCTCTGCAAAGATGCAGGAATTACAATCCTTTGACGTGTATGATCCACATCGTCCCACCTGTGTAATATCTGATTATACCATACATAATCTGTTGCCAATGCCTCCGCCTCTCTGTATATCGCAGTTCCCCTTGCTAAACGTCCCTCAAAGTAATCGATTATCATCTTCAACCATGGGTCTTCGCGTTGTAGGTTGGTAATGTTCCTTAAGTCATCCAACGTCTTCTGATCTCGATTCTCAATCTGGGCCGCTAGTACTTCTTCTTCTCTAGGGTAACGACTTAATATGTCCGGTATTACATTCTCTTTCCCTGGACAGTATTCTATTTCCACATTAAATTGCTGGATATACAGGGACCATCTTGTCAATCTCTGACTAGACAAATCTGTCTTTAACAAAAATGTTAAAGCTTTATGGTCTGTTCTCAGAACTATTCGGAAGCCGTACACGAGTTTGTGCCACGATTGCAACGCGTACAAAATTGCGAGCAATTCTATCTCTGTGATCGTGTAATTTTTCTCATGGGCTCTCAGTCTTCTGCTTATAAAGGCGATAAAAACTTTCTTCTCAGGCTGGTCAACATTTTCCTGGAATAACATCGCTCCAATCCCAATAAGTGATGCATCCGTCTGTATGATAAACTTCTTGGTATAATCTGGGTATCCCAGTTTCACATATTCCAAAAGCATTTGTTTTGACCTCACGAATGCTTCCTGACATTGCTCCGTCCAATTCCATCTGCCGCCTTTCTTCAATAGGTCCTGCAGTGGTGCTACTGTCGCAGTATAGTTTGGGCAGTGGTTCGAAAAGAATCCAATTACTCCCAAATACTGTCGGACGTGCTTAACTTTCGTGGGTCGAGGGAAATTCCGAATTACCTCCAATTTATCTGGATTAGGCTTCACTCCATTTGCATCAATAACATGCCCTAGGAATTTAACTTCCCTCTGACAGAAGTGCGATTTCTTGATATTGACCTTAAAGTTAGCCTCTCGAAGGTCATCTAGCAACTTCTTCAGGTCTCTCATGTGCTCCTCCAGAGATTCTGATGTGAGTAGAATGTCGTCTACATATCTGATGGTACTCTCTTTAACCTCATCTGATAGATTGCGATCTAACGCTCTTATCAGGGCTGAACCAGCTGTTTTCAACCCAAAAGGTAGCCTTAAAAATGTGAATGTATGTTGATCAAACATAAATCCTGTCAACAGACTAGTTTTCTTCTCTAATTCAAGATGGTGGAAACTGGATGTGATATCCAAGTTTGAGAATATAGTTTTTCCTTTAAACTTCCTGAGGATCTCTTTAATAGGTGGCACTTGGTCAAATTCCGGAATAACTCTCAAATTTAAGCGTCTCAGGTCCAAGCAGACTCTGACAGATCCGTCTGTTTTTGGTACAATTACCAATGGACTTACATAAGGCGTAGGTGTTTTCTCAATAACGCCGGCCTCCAACATCTCCTGAATTGCCTCTTTCACTTTAGCATAATGCTTTTCAGCTATAGGGTAGGGTTTCTGCCTAAATGGTGTCCAATCACTGACTTGAAAAGCATAAGTGAAGTTCTTTATCCGACCAGGTCTCGAATCAAAGACTTCCTTCTGTTCCAGCAATAACTGCTTTAAATTTTCCTTCTCTTTTAGCCCAATTTTCGCTTCTTCTAGCTTCTCCGAAATGTATTCTTCCAATTTGGGTTCCAGATCTTTTTCCAAGTCTGTGGCTAGTGTTTTGAGCTCCGCTTCTAACTGCTCAATAGCTAACACTTCTTCATCAGCCACATCTCTGTATGTATGCCATACTTGTTCACTGGATCCTGGTTCAATTTCATTGAGTGCGACCTCTAAGCCTTCAGCTTCTTCATTCACATGGAACATAACCCTGTCCTGTGCTAGGTCAATTATCACTCTGTATTCCCTTATAAACTCCGCCCCAATAAGTAGGTTATAAGGTAGTTTGTTTACCAACAGAAAACTCTGTGAGAAAATAGAGCCTCCTATCTGTAAATCTAGGAATACCTGGTATTTACATATCATTGTTCTGTCTGGAATTACCCCTTTAATTTTGACACTGGAGATCGGTATCTTCAAAATGTTCTCTCTCCGGGCTATTTCATTATATAGAGCTTGTGTCATCAGGCTCACTGTTGATCCTGTGTCTAGCAGACTTCTGACTTTTAATCCTGCCACTCTCACAATTATAATAGGCAATTCTCTCTTGACCATGACCTGCGGTCCTCCTGTATCCTCAATCAATTCTTCTGGTTTGGCTATCCAATTGATGATGTTAATAGACTTCCATCCATCAGTCTCGAGCTCTTCTAATTTTGGCGTTTTTTTTTCTTCAGCGCCCGCCCCTTTGGAGTTCCTTCTCTCCTGTTCGCTGCGCTGTAGTTCCAAACTCTTAGCTCCATCTCCATATCTGTCTGGCGATGTCCTGTTCTGCATGACTTCTTGCCAGCGGACTTGTGATTTCTGGGGCTCATCTCCCCTTTCTTCGAGGTATCGCAAAGAAGCATGATAACGCTCTTCTGCCTCGTCATCGAAGTTATTTCTCTCTTGGGGTCTCCAATTTCTATTATTGCCTTCCTGGCCATTATTACCTCCATTGTTATGGTACGGTTTGCCCCTGTTATTGTGTTTATTCCACGAACTTCGACCTCTTCCTGCTTTATTAGCATTTCCTTTGTACCTTGACTGCCATTTTCTGGGTTCCTGTTCCCATTGCCGTCCATAGGAATCTAAAGTTTCTGTGCTCGTGGCCTTGTTGTTCCTTGGAGCTTGCTGTTGGTCAGTCTGTGTGTTGGTCACGTGGACTTGTTCCACGGTTCGACTCTGACGCATAGTATTTGCTGTGGTGAGGTCCAGTTGCCTTAGAACTGTCTCCATTTCCATAGCAGTTTTCGCATTAGCCGAGATTAGTAGCCTTTGGATCTCGTATGGAAGCTGTTTGGCGATAGCAATGCATAGCTCCAGTTCACTAGGTTTTTGATCCAGCTCTTTAAAACGACACATCTGCGATATGAAGAATTCTGCGTACTTCGTCGGGTTGTTCGTGCTGTACTTTTTGGCATACAAATCCAGCCGTAAATTCTGCTGAGTCGCGGCGTCCCAATACCTTTTCAAGAATGCCTCGCGGAATTCCTCAACAGTATCAAAAGTGTAACGGAAGCTGCGAAACCATAATGCGCACTCCCCCTCTGTTAACTTCTCTATAGCACGTAGCCTACGCTCCTGCGGTATTCGTGCATCATTGAGATATTCAGTCACTTCCTTTAACCAATATTTTGGTGTCATACTACAGTGACTACCTGAAAACTTCCTAGGTTTTTCTTCGCTTGCCCTAATGACGTTTATCACCTGGGTGTGCATCGCGTTTTCATGTGGCGTCGATGCCGCAATTGGTACACCTGGCGTCATGTAAGGACTTTCTCCTGCGCCTGCAGCATTCCTGCTTATAGGTTGGGTTTCTAGGTCTGCCCACCTTGTTTTTCTTATATCCTCTATGCTGCCTTCACTTGACTTAGGATACTTCAGAAGTGTCTCCTCCTGTGCTATTATCCTAGTCTCCATTTGGTTATGGCGCATTTCTGCTCTTTCTAGGCGAGTAATGACTTCTTTTTCTATTCTCGTAAGCCTATCTCGGTTTTCCTCGGCTACTTGAAAAATTTTCACCTTGTCTTTTTTCAGACTTTGTTTGATATGGGATATTTCATCCTCTACGTCCTCTTTAATTTGAGCAAGGGTCTTGTCGCTTGCCTCTGTTTTCTGGCCTTCTCTTATTTCGAGTTCTTCTCTCAGACCTTTAATTTCATCTTGAATGTGTCCATTGACTTTAGACAATTCATTCCGGACCTTGGTGATCTCGCCTCTATTTTCCTCTTGTCTTTTATTGACTATGATAATGTCGCTTTGCACTTGGTCCAGTTCTTTATGAACTTTACCCATCTGACCTTTCACGTTGCCTACCAGCTCCTTACTTTCCTGAGCGATAGCCTTAATTTCGCCTATTTCCTGGCATTGACCTAATATATTCTGGTCCTGTTTCTTGAGGTCACCGTTAATTGCTCTAGCGTAGCTTTTCAATTTCTGGTCCCATTTGGAGTCGTTCTCCTCTAATCTCTGGTCTACTGTTTTCGTAAACTCTGCGAACTGTTTCGCTTGGCGTTCGAGATTCGCCTCATTTTGGATCTGAATATCCTTAATATCGTTAGACAACGCCTCTAATTTACTGTTGGTTTGCTCCTGAGCATGCCTACACGCTTGCAAATTACCCTCAAGTTTGGCTTCTATGGCCTCGAAACGTTTGTCAGTATTTACCTGCATTTCCGATACAATGCTTACAACAGTATCTGTTACTTCGGTCTTAATGACTTCTTGCATTTGACCTAACTTATTGTTTAATTCATCTTTATATTCAACCTTATTTGCCTCTAAACGGTTGTTTAATTCAATCTGGTTATTGTTCATTGCAACCTGATTGGCATCTAAACGAGCATTTATACTATCCTGGAAAGCTTTGGTTTCCAGTTTACTCTGCTCATGAACAGCATCAAAATGCTGTTTCAGTCCTGCAATAACTTGCAAGATCTCCTCCGTACCTGGCATTTTACAATAACACACTTAAATATGCAGGCAGGCTTCCTGGAAAAATATGTGGATACGTTTCGAAGAGAAACATCAAACACTGCACACATATTGTGAAGTCGTACAAAACCTGATAATATTATAGTAGATTGTGGATTGGGTATGTAACGCTAGTACCCTTAGGCCCTTCTCTTCTCAATAGAGAGATTCTGCGTTACCTCAAAAAGCCTACTGAATTCAAAAATCACTCAAACACAGTTTGAGGCAAAACAATTACTATGGTTTTCCCCATGAAATACCATAAAAAATCTATGGGTTTTCCCTAAATCCCATAAGCTCCACGTATTCTGGCGCCATGATAAATTAATATGTGTCGTGGTACTAGTATTAGTAGGACATCGGCCGTATTTTAATTTACTATAAAAACTGTTCAGGGAGTGGTTTTTACTGCCGAAAGCCCCACTTGGGCCACGCCATGATAAATTAATAGTGATTTATCTACCATAGACTCCACAGATGGGCGTCATGATAAATGAATAGTGATATGCACAATCTATCAAAATTTATATATACGTATCGGAACTTAGCTATGGATTAGGAGCGGTCACACCCTACTTCGTTAATTCTTACTTTAATAGAGTTGTGTGCATTAAATCTGACCGACTTTAGTCGTACCTTTAGCTCAAATCACAGTATAGGACATCAATTCCCATGTACCCATGTGAGTAATCACGTTGGATAATATGCATCTGCCTCCAACTAGCATCAGCTCTCAGGCGTGTACGGTAACCCCAATTTTGCAGTGCATATTTTGGATTTGAGGCTAAAAGGTATCAACTCTACAATGATAAGGCACAACTCTATTCTAAAACTTTAATTCATTGAAATAAATCATGGCTTCAAACACAAAACAATACCCAAAAAGCATAAAATAAAAGCAAACAAAAATTTTACTTCCACAATCCACAAGTAAACAAATATGAAATCACAACAAAGTCGTACCTAGCCATAATGCTTTACCCTTCTGTGAACTTCACAAGAATATACTAGTGCGCTGATGCACCTACGACTTCAAAACAAACTGTACATTAACATAATAGTCATACAATGTGACTTCTTTAATATTACAACAAGGATTATTCCTTAAACCTCTTTATGTTAAACAATTATGTGTGCCGTGCGTGTATTAATATTTTTCTTCTCACCAATGAAATGCTTTGCATGCATTTACCTATTTGGACGTTGCACCAAAATCCACGTGCAATTCCATAATTATGTAAGCTACCCCCTACACATCCTCCAATTAGATGGTTTCACCGCATGCTGTCTGTGATTCCTAGATAAAACGTTACGTTATAGCTTATGTCGGATTGTACAATAGGCTACCTCGCGCTCATGGCGATTGGCATCTAGTCACCAACTACATGACTTGGTTCCAGTGACAGTACAAATATATCATGTAACTATTCGTCAGATAGCTAAATTAATGAACCATCAGGATTAACTATAATTATCCATGTGTTCACAAACCACATGGCTATAATACTCAACATAACAATCTTGCATTATATGTCATTTTAACAAGGTCTAGAATCTCTTCCCTTTATAACTTGCCTGGGCGGTCCGGGTGGTTGGCTCCGACCCTCGGCTAAGGAAATCGCTACACAATAGAAAGTGGAATGGGTCGTTTCCCCAATTATCTCGACCTTTCTAAAAGTTTGAAAGCCTCCCTCTCTCTAAGCAGTGGAGATTTACAAGACAAATACTGTGTCCTAACCGACACACATGTTCCCAAAGGATCTTAATTGACTATTATGCCAACAGGTATTGAATGAGCTTTTGTAATTATTCCTACGTCGAGGATAATGATTAATTAATGGCCTCACATGGGTCCATTCAACATGAAGGTTCGGGGTTCGTAATGCATGAGCCTGGCGGTTGACCGATGTCTCAAGTATAATATAGGCGCACAAAACCACTGTCGCCATGAGTTTTCGCTGCCCACGAGCGTACATAACTCATCTATAAGTTCTCGGGAAATCATAGAGCTGCGAGGTGTCCCTGTTTCCTCGACTCTTATAAAGATTCCAATCCGGAACACATTTCAATCCTTTCTTCAGAGTTAGGGTCCATCACTACAACTCTGGGATAAATAATATCTCCAACAATGTCCACGACATAGGAGAATTCATACGTAGAATAGACTATCTGGCCCCTAATGCTCCATGCTACGACATTCCGACCTCTAATATTAAGAGAAATCTAACATTTACTCTATAAGCTTCTCAATTAAGCTGCAAATTCAATTCAATAAAAGCTCTTTCATTACTGTTATCATTACCGAATATATGCAATATTCTGATATAAAACTTCTTTCCATAATTACTGAAATGTAATCTCATTGTAACATCTTCCTGCTTAGATTGATAAGTCTTGCACTTAGCGTTAATAATTCTCGCTTACAACAATTTATTTGTTTCCTGATGTGTTCATTCATACTCTTAATAACCATTATTATTATTATCATCATTTCTCACTGACATAAATGACCAAAATCATAATTTACCATTATTATTATAAATCTCATTGACATAAATGACCAAAATCATCATTTATTATTATTCTCACATAAATTACCAAATTTCCGACATAGCTAGACGTTTTAAACTCGAACAATCGCGTTCGTTGCATTTACATAACTGATTGCCATTCTTAATTCATAGTGGGAATAATTACTCCACTTAATGATGCAAATCAACATTTCAACTCTATCAAAATCAACTCATTACTGATTAAACATGGAGGATCAGCCTCCTAACTGACTTTTACTGGCATCTATAAGGAATTCACAATACCTTTACGGAATCACAGACATGCATCGGTCCATACTTCTACATGATCATAACCATAATTTGTGGGGTACTTACATCTCTATAGGCATCTAAGGTGGCTCCGACCAATCATATTCTTCCATGTCGCCCGCCATAATGGGTTTAACGCGACATATTTCTCTTGTTTACACACATTTGATTACACATAATTTCTATCACCAACACGACACGTTGCATACCTTTCAGGAAGTTATCACTCCCCAAACATGTGAAACACTTCATCAAACACTACTTTAAATGATATTTTTACATATACATTACACTGAACACTCGTCACTTATACACACTTCAATGCTGAAATTCCCTAGCAGAGATCGAAATTGCAGGTGTCGACGGCATCTTACGTTATCAACTCCTGATTGAAAGTCTGGTTATCTGCTCTCGGAACTCTCCAACAGTTTTATGACGATCATTACTCCTACAGTAAGCGTTAACATCTGGTACTCTCATGGCAATACCAAACTCTTAGTAAAGTTTCTTTCGCGCATTCTATCGTAGTTACACATATACGATTAGTTAATACTATACACATTGCGCTTAATAAAGTTCAACACTTTCACAAATAATTATATACAATAGTTCTACCGTTAGTCTATACGGTGCTTCATAACTGAACACGTCATAGTTCGTGCTGCTGATTATGTCTGTATCACGCCTATTATTCATACAAGCATGTTTACTGTTTCTTTTACACATACCCGTCTTTGTTCGGCGTCTTGATGAATAGAATCGTCATGCGTTTTGCCTTGACGAACTTGCTTCAACCTGGCTGTGGCTGACTGAAGTTTCACTCGAAGACTGCACGTAGCTTATTTGAAGACTTCTGTCTGCGGCTTACACGCTGTCTCGTACTGCTGCATATTTGCTGCATACTGGTTGCAACTTATTGCCATTGTGCTACAATTGACAATTGAGTAAAACTATAACTGGCTGTAACTGCGCTTGGCGGCATGTAGACTGAGCTTGACTGCGTAACAAGTGAGCTACAAAGTGAGGTTCAACTGAGAGCTCCTCCTGGGGTCTACTCCCTTATATCGGATTTCCACAGAAAGTAGAGCAACATCTTCCCGCGTAATCTTCGCTCCTCTCACAGCATGATTCAGGTCTTCAAACCATGATCATTGTGTTCCTCTTTCTTCACAGGTCCCAAAACTATATGTGTGCAAAGGAATCGCTCGTTCAATTAATTAATATTAATTCCTTTCTCCATGGCGTGGGACGCTACCTAGTCGGGAAACCCCCTACAACATCTCCACATCCATCCGCGAACAATGGTCGTTTTACAGTCCTTACGCACATCACTAAATATGCACCAATTTCGCAGGTAAAAGACTCTAAAATTATCTTCTTGCCAAGATATTCACCTGTGTGCAACTCTCATCTCGATTCGTTACTCCAATCACGAGTAATCAATGATTTTTCTGGGCATTTCACCGCCCCTACTCCAAATCTATTCTCCGTCGGGGAATAACTGTGTCATTATTCAGGCCTCTCCCCTGCTCCAGACGACATAATGGGGTGACAGAGATGGACGTGGCTCCACTGGGACCAACCCACAATTCTGGGCCGATTAGTATATGTCAGCTCTGCCCTCCTCTGTGCTTCAAACTCCCAATAGCTTACACCAAATCGTCTTATAATGATATAATCTGCTCATTATTTCCTACATTATTTTAATAAATAATGCCATTTCATCAAAAATCACACCAGTGATTAAATATACATTTCTTTCGAGGGGTTTTTACCAAGAAACTCCCTATACAGATCTCTGGTTCGCTTCCTGGCGGAACCTTTTACTGAGATCATAGTCTCTGAGAACTATGTTCGATTCCAGTCAGCATAACCCCATCGGGTTCAGTATCTGAATTAGGTGCAGGGATGAGGTAAGCGTTCCGGAACTTGATGTTAGGTAGTAACCCGGCATTTGCCAGGATGGATTGTGGAAAAAAAAAAAAAACAGGGGAAAAACCTCACACAGGATAGTCACTGGCAGTGCCGGGATTTGAAACTGCAATCTCTGGACTTGCTGTAGCTGCCCGTGTGGCCGTGGTGCTCGATTTAATGAGCATGGGTACGCCGTGGGGTGTAAAATTACTAGATCGACGAATATACACTTGATCTTTGTCACTATTTGAATCAGATTTGTCCATTTTTCATATCACCTTACAACAATATTGTACACGGTGAAATGAAAATCTTGTTCCGGTTGTTGGCTCCAATTTTACAGATTATTAATCTAAGTGAAATGCACTCATGGAAACCACTCTTCTTTGTTTATAAAGCAGTTTACTAGTATTACACTTTAAAATAAAAAGCTATTATACCTATTAATAACCTTGCCACGGTGGGTGAGTGGTTATCGTTTCAGATTACTAACCCCAAGCTTGCAGGTTCGCTCCTGGCCGTGGTATGAGATTTTTTTGAAATGCGGCAAAAATCACGACATGCATGTCTTACGATGTTGGCAAGTTAAATAACCCATTTGAATTCAGTAGGCCGTATTCATAATGGCAAAATTTATCTCGGGATTTTCCGCCAAGAAAAAGTTCCCCATTTCTCTACTAGAAAGCGCTATAGTATCAAGGAGCTTAGATATCTAACCTCCTTGATTTTCTTAATGCATCAAGGAACAACAAAATTCGAAATGCAAGCTGCCCTCTGAGTGTCAAATAACAATGCCTGCACCCGGCACCCAAGGCCATACGATATTATTATCATTATTATTATTATTATTATTATTATTATCATCATCATCATTTTTACCTACAATAAACTTGTTTATGTTTATGAAAACCTATAATTTAAAAAAACTAATAATCAGGCCCCTAATTATTTCTGTCTTGCTAATAACATCAGTGTAAGGCATACGTTCTCGCGAGCAACACGCTGCTCTTGAAATGAAATTTAGTGCTCTCGTCAGACAAGCCAAAAAGTGCTCGTGAGCGCAAGCTCCCCTGAGATTCATTCTTCAATTCAAATTCTGTTGCACGAACCGGAATAATAGTGTTTACATTACCTATTTTGATAATCAGAGTTGTTATAATAAAATTTTGTGAAGTTGTATTTCTTTATCTACAGTAAAAATAATTGGAAATCCCTCTTTTATGAGTAAGATGCTGATTTGACTCGACTGTCCACACGTAAATGTATCGTATCTGCATGAGTCATTCAATCAGTTGCAGCATGCCTGGTGAGAGGTGAATCCCTAGCTATTTCAGCCCTTCTGAGGGAGAAAGAGACAGGAACAGCAAAGAGGTGCATGATTATTGAATTATTATTATCATTATTGTTATATTCATATGTTCACCATCTCATTGGGTACAATTCACTATTTCATCGGCATTTGTTGCAAGATGGAGTGGAGTTCTCTAGGTAGGTTGAGGAACGTACTAACTACAGAACAGGTCTCTAAAATAACTACTTTCTGCATACTGATTATGGTGGAGCCCCAGTTTATCGAGGTTGGCCTTCAGTGACTTCGGTATGATCCCTCTGGAAGAGATTATGATAGGCAATACTGTGACAAATTCCTGTCGTCACTTCTGTCGGATCTCTTCAGTCAGAGGCCGTTAGGGACTGCGATGTCTAATTATAATTATTTAAAAGAGTTTTCTTCTGCACTTTATCAATAAGAATAACGTCTGGCCTGTTTGCTGATATACTGTAGGTCTATCTGTGATCACGGACCTGCCCAGAGTAGCTTGTGTGTATCGTTCTCCAGGACAGCATCAGAAATATATTGATAATAAGGCAGAAAATTATTACTTATTATTATTATTATTATATTCGATTTATTGGTGCTCAGGTACTTGGTATGGCATCAAAATCATGCTCACAGTCTCAAAGAGGTTGGGAAAGCCTTGTGTAAGGGTTTTCTGTGATGGCTGCGTGGCTCAGCGGTAACGTTCTCGCCTGCTGTGTCCAAGGTTGCTGGATTGAATCCTGGCTTAGTGTGTTAGCATTTGAGGGAGCGCAATGGCGTGGGAGCCGTGTCAGTAGATTTACCGGCAAGTTAAAGATCCCCTTGGGGGCAAAATTCCGGCAACTCGGCGTCTCTAAAAGTTACAGAATGCTAAAGGGACGTATAACATTACTATTATTAATATGATGATGATTATTATTATTATAGCTTGCCACGGTGGGTGAGTGGATAGCGTGTCGGTCTACTAACCCCAAGATTCCAGGTTCGCCCCTGACCGTGGTAAGTGATTTTTGAAAGGCGGCAAAAATACGATACGCATGTCATACGATGTTGGCATGTCAAAGAACCCATTTAAATTCAGTAGGTCGAGTTCATAATGGCAAAATTAATCTCGGGAGTTTCCGCCAACACAAAGCTCCTCATTTCTCTACTAGAAAGCGCTACAATGTTCAAGGAGCTTAGATATCTATTATCTAACTTCCTTGACTTTCATAGTGATTCATGGAACAACGAAATTCGACATGCAAGCTACCCTCTGGGTGTCAAATTACAAAGCTTGCACCAGGCACCCAAGGCCATACGATATTATTATTTATTATTATTATTGATTTCTGAAACAGGGTCCTGTTATGCGTATAATTGTATTATTCTACAGTTAGAACTACCCTTAGTGTAACGCCTAGCATTCTTGGCTGTCTCCCCGGAGGTCTGGGTTTGATTCAGGCTCTGTCAAGAAATTTAATTCTGGTCTGTGGACTGGAACGGGGTACACTCAGCCTGTGAGACAAAACTGAGAAGATTCTCACCACAGCCACCCTGGAAGTGGTTTTCCGTGGTTTCCCCTTTCGACTCCAGGCACGGTCGTCTCCTTCCCATTCCTCGTCGTTAATTACACACACTCTTCTGCAGATACCACAATAACACAGGTTATCAGACAATTTCTACTCACACTCAAGTACATGGGGCTAAATAACCACAATCTACAAATCCCTCAAATGAAACAAAAACATCATATTCTATAGGCCTAGTTGATTGTGGTCCTGACTGGCTGCGTGGTTCAGCGGTAACGTTCTCGCTTGCTGTGCCCAAGGTTGCAAATTGAATCCTGGCGCAATCAGATGGCATTTGAGGGTGCGCAAATGCAAGGGAGCCGTGTCCATAGATTTACTGGCACGTTAAAGATCTCCTTCCGGGCAAAATTCCGGCACTGATGCGTCTCTAAAAGCCGCAGCAGTTAAAAGGGACGTAAAACCAATACCATTATCACCGGTATTATGTTTGTGGTATATTACTACAGGATGCTCACAACTCTAACCAAAGGTCGTTCAAATTAGTTATTTCTATAAAAATAATTACCATACTTTGCATTGCGGATGATATCGTAGTCTTGGCAGAAAACGAAGATGATCTGAATTGCACATTAGCAGAAATGGAATCCACCTTCAACAAATATAACATGAAGATCAACAAAATGAAAACCAAAGCTCTTCTCTGTAGCCGGCAGTATGAACCTTCTCGTTGTACTTTAAATGGAGAACAGTTGACAAATGTACAGGAGTTCACTTACCTTGGTAGCAAAATAACAGCAGATGGAAGAAGTAGAAGATATATAGTCAGCCGCATCAACCAAGCCAAAATAGCATTCAACAAGAAAGGAAAGCTCTTTACATGCAAAAACATTAGTATGAGCCTCAGGAAACGTCTTGTGAAGATATATGTGTGGAGCGTACTGTTGTATGGTTGTGAAACCTGGACTCTTAGCTTGGCTGATAAGAAACTAATAGTAGCCTTTGAAATATGGTGCTACAGGAAAAAACTAAAAATTCCATGGGTGGACAAAATCAGTAATGATGAAACGCTGAAAAGGATTGGAGAGAAGCCATGTTTATGGAATATGTTTACTCACCGAAGAGACAATTGGATTGGACATATCTTGAGGCATGAAAGACTTCTGCTCACAATACTGGAGGTCAATGTGGAAGGAAAGAACAGTAAAGGTAGACCACGGCTAGGATACATGAAACAATTCATTCACGACAAGGGTTGTGATAATTACTTGGATTTGAAGAGACTAGCCACAGACCGGGTAACATCATAATTATGGAAAAGTGCTAGAAACCAATCTTCGGATTGAACACCACAGAGGAAGAAGAATAAACATATTAAGAAGTCACTAAGTGTGTTAAATAAGCAAGTGAGGCTTGTTGGATTTTTTCTTTAAGTACCGTACATCAACATACGGCTTAACTTGTATGCGTAAACAACTTGACTGCCAATAGCAAGCCTTGTCAAAACATTAACGCTCATAAGTTATTGATTCACTTAGCATATGAATGGACCTCATTCATTATAAGCATTACCTTACTGCAGATAATTAATTTTACAGCAACGTGTAACATCATAATTATTCCAGTGGCAAGACCGGAGACGAAGTATTGAGATAAACAAACACTCTCATCTTTCCATCACCTCTATTTTCAATGACCTAGGATGGACACAAGATATTAAGCAGAAGATGCTTGTTTTTATTTTCAAACTGTGAAAATTCTCCCAACCCGCTGGAAGGTGGAGGTAGATTTCACCTGGCGGAGAAATATATTTCGGTTGGATGGTTTCTTAGTAAAGGTGCTGCGACAACGCGATCATGTAGCCCCGTGTACTCTGGGTGTGTGTAGAATCTGTCTGATAACCGGTGTTAATTGTTATGGGTGTATTAGTGTGTTATCTGTTTTAATTCAAGTAAGGACTGGAGACAATAATTTCAAGTAGTTCCTACTTTCGCTACCAAATGCTACCGTTCACGACACCTAGCTTGCGGACTTGGCTTCTAGATGGCATCGCAGTCAGCACCTGGTGGCGAACGTTGGAACTAATAGGGCGTTATCAATTCTAACCCACAAATTTTGGCTTCACTCAAGTGTAGTTAGTGGAAGGTTCTTTTTCGTGCCATAAATCTCTGGCATGGGACCGCCGGCTTTACTTCTCCTCCTCATTCCCTTTCCCTTGCCTCCGAAGGAAGGCATACTGAGGGATTTTTAACGCTCTTAAAAATCCGACGACTTCGGCCGGGTTTGAACTCGCGACTTTGGGCGAAATATATTTCGAAATAACTAAAATTGCCTATTGTTGTATACCTACAAAAGCTCCACTTGTTTAGCATACGAAAAACACCGTCTTTTTATAATTCCGAAAATATTTTACTCTTGGCGTAAGGGTGGGTCTTATAAAAAAAATCCCGACAAACGTTTTAGGTTATGTTTAGAGGAATATTGACCATTTTAAACGATTTTGATATGGCGCCTATTAAGCGAGGTATGATATTCTTTTTCAGAAAACTACATTTTTCCCACCTCTTCGGTCAAGGGTGGTGCTATCAAGAAACTTAACTAAGAAAGGTTTTTGGCCCTTATCCGAAAAATAGTACGATTTTTGAATGGATTCGATTTTTCACATAATACAGTAAATAGCTCTAAGAAAATCTTTACACTTATCAGTGATTAAAATGAAACGATGAAACAAGGGTCAATTAAAGCGGGGAAAGTGAAAGACACCCTAGGCCTCGGATGGCAGAGAAGAGCCCGGTAGGGGCTCACAACTTGCGGGACGTGGGTTGGCGACCACGTGACCCCAGCTGAGTCCAGCATTGCTTCAACTTACTAGTGACGGGTTCCTCTCTGTTACCGTTTCTGTCAGCCTCCCTTGGTCAGCTCTTGTTCTCTTCCGACTCCGACAGTATTAGGGTACTCGAGGCCTAGGGAGTCTTGCACCTTCCCGCCTTAATTGTCATCTTTCCTAATACCCTCATTCTTAAAGGGGTTAGACCTCTTCTTTTCTTTTCATGTTACATCCTGCCTTCTTCTGAAGGCCCTACAGGAGACTGGGTGTGCGTAGCCCCACCACTTATGGTGCAACACCCTCAAGGGCTCACGGCTGATGAGTTCGAGAGTTGGCAACCCCGAAGGATTTCTGAGTTGGGTCCGCTATTTCCCCTTTTTCCAGTCATTCTGGGGCGGACTCTCTCCTCATTCCCTTTCTTATCAGCCTGTCATGGCACTCCTTCCTTCCAAGTCCCTCAATCTTCATTCTTCGAGGGTTAAGGGCATTTCTCCTGTCCTTTATTTCCATTATTCCTTGTCTTCTTCTTCTTCTTCTACTACTTCTTCTTCTTCTTCTTCTTCTTCTTCTTCTTCTTCTTCATCTTCTTCTAGTGCGTAAGTTAGTGTTAAGTCTGTAGTTAGTTTAAGTAGTTGTAGCAATAGTTACCTTTTCATCATGTTCACTATCGCCCAAACAATTAGGGACCGATAACCTAGATGTTAGGGCCTTTAAAACAACAATTATCATCATCATCATCATGGACAGTGACTTGTATGAATAGTTGCTAAATAAACGTATTATTCGGTTACGGAGGAAAAAATGTGAATATTATTCTAAATGCAATGTAGAAAGAACCTCATTGTCTCGAAATAATTGCATAAAATATAAAATATTAAATAATAAGTAATTATTTACACAGATAGTAAGATAGCAATTGACTCCATGGCGGACTTCAGAAATCATAATCAACTAATTAAGAATATCAGAAGGACTACAGTTATTCTAAAAAGAAAAAAAAGTATAATAAAATTTGAATGGGTTAAGGCACATACAGGTGTTGTAGGCAATGAACTTGCTGATACAATTGCAAAGGAGGCTGCAAAATTAAGTGCGGTTTGTTTCGATAGAATACCCAACTCAACATTTAAATAAATAATCTCAAAGACGAATCTATTCATAAATGGCAGGAAAAATGGGAACACACTTCGAAAGGCACACTTACAAAGGAATTCCTTCCAACAGTTGCAGGTAGATCAAAATCCAAAATCACCTACACCAAATATGACTACAATACTGACTGGACATGGAAATATTGCTTCGTATTTAAACAGACTTAAAATTATTCGTAATCCCGAGTGTTCCTGTAAAAGCAGCCCTCAAAGTAGATCATATAATTTTCGTGTGCAATGAAATGAAAAATATTAGGCAATTCTTGATTAATAGTGTTAATAGAGACAATAACTGGCCAATGCAGAAATCTGTGCTGTTAAAAAAGTATTTAAAGGATTTTTTAAAATTTGTTAATGCTCTGGATTTTCAAGCTCTTCGGAAGAACGAAGACTAATATTGTTTGATATTGTTAATATTAACAGTCATCCAGAAATTCGCTTCGCTATCATTTTACCCTCCAGGGTTGGCTTTTCCCACGGACTAAGCGAGGGATCCCACTTCTACCGCCACTGAGGGCAGTGTCCTGGAGCTTGAGACTCTAAGTCAGGGATACAACTGGGGTGTGTGACCAGCACTACGCCCAGGTGGCCTCACCTGCAAAGCGAACAGGGGGCCTAATGAAGGGATGGGAAGAGCGGGACGGTTAGGCAAGGAAGTGGGAAGGAGGCGGCCGTGGCCTTACAGTAGGAACCATCCCGGCATTTGCCCGAAGACGAAGTGGGAAACCACGGGAAACCACTTCGAGGATGGCTGAGGTGGGAATCGAACCCCCTCTACTCATTTGGGCCACCCGAGGCTGAGTAGACCCCGTTCCAGTCCTCATATCACTTTCCAATTTCGTGGCCGAGCCGGGAATCGAACCCAGGATCTCCAGGGCGGCAGCTAACTATGCTGACCGCTACGCTACGGAGGCGACCATCTAGAAATTTAATTATTAAAATGTAATTTATTTTGTTCATTTGTGGAAATGTATTGTAAGTGCATGTAGTAGGCTACTGCTTATGTAGTGAAGCTAATCGAGAGTATGAACATTTCCCTCTATATAAAAATGAAAATTTTTCTGTTTTTTTTTTCTGAATTTCCACGGAAATTAGCGATATTAGCGCGTTTTAGAATGTTCTATGACGGATGCGCGCAAAAATATTTTTTTGTCTGTCTGTCTGTCTGTGGACAATTTTTTTGTGTCCTTATAACTCGAAAACGGCTGGGTGGATCAAAGTAAAATTTGATACAGATATCCATCAGAGGCAAGACACTAATCATTGATGTAACTCTTCTCCGTACCTCTAATAAAAGAGGGCTTAACCCCTTAAAATACATGCTGAAATAGGCGTAGAAGGGTGAGACAAAGCTCATTTTCAGCCCCTCAATGTGTGAAACGAAACCACATTTTAAGGCCCTAAAACCAATAGTTTTTTGAGATATTCCCAGAAAACTAATTTCACTTAATAAACAAGATGTTCAGTAAAGAACATATAGCCTACTTTCTCCTAAATGTATGAGTATAGTTATAACTCGTTGTTATTATCAAAGAGTATAATAGAACTATTCTTTGTTGAAGACCTTAGAAACGATTTACCTCTACCAAACGCCACAACCTAGATAAAAACTGCTACCATCATTGAAGAAAGAAAGATAAGAAGTATATCAAGAATGTTATGGATCTGGAGACATAATCGACCGGACTGGCTGCGTGGCTCAGCGGTAACGTTCTCGCTTTCTGGGCCCTAGGTTGCAGGTTCGTATCCTGGCGCAGTCAGCTGGCATTTGAGGGTGCACAAATGCGAGGGAGCCGTGTCAGTACATTTACTGGCACGTTAAAGATCCCCTTCGGGCCAAAATTCCGGCACCCCGGTGTCTCTAAAAGCAGCAGTAGTTAAAAGGGATGTAAAACCAAAAACATTATTATTATTATTATTATTATTATTATTATTATTATTATTATTATTATTATTATATATACGACCTGCCGTGGGCAACATCCAACTTTGAGTTGAGGCATGTCTTTACACGTCTGGTTGTGCATGGCTTTCACAACCCTAATTGAATTAACAAATCTTTCCATGACCCTACAGAGACGTGTGTATACAAACTATGTGGATATTTTCGATTGCTATTTGCCTGAAATAAAAGTAGTAATTAATAACCTGAACTAACACCAACTATGTGAAATCGTTTTGTTCTTTACTTCAAATAACATTTTCAAGTAACGCAAAATAGGCTGTTACAAACCCTTTAAAATAAAAAGTAAAAATGTATCGTAGTATCATCTTGTCATTCTTCAAATTCGATGCGCATAGAATGCCAATGGTGTAGTAATCAATGGAGCCCCACGTAGACTAGTCGTGACATCTAGTGGTGAAATATCGAACAATATAATCCTAACAGAGCGAGTGCATTCTAGCGGCCAGAAGAAGAAACTTTTCAATAAAATCTGGAAGTTAATCTAGTTACCTTTTTGGCAGCTATATGTCTCGAGTAAATCTGCTGGCGAATTATGTTTTAATTAAATATATATTTTACACCATAATATGCACAATATAACGCTTAATTTTAAAACATCTGAGTCATTACAAAACAATAAACATATAACATTTCAAGCAAAAAACCTAGCTCTGATCGGGTTTGAACCATAGGCATTTGAGCGATAGGCTAACGCTCTACCACTGAGCTAATTGTGTCAACGAATATCGTTCTATATAAAATGACTTACATAGAACTTGTTAGCAAATAATGATTTATACTAAACGATTTCATCACTGGAGTATATTATTTATATATAAAGCAATTCATACAAAGTTTATTTATTTTGTACAGTACGCTATATTGCATGCAATACTCAAATTAGTGAAATATAAGTCAGGCACAAGATATCCGCTGCCATCTTGTCTTATTAGTGAATCAGCTCAGCTTTTTAAAATCACGTCTGCACTATAGTATTACAAAATAAACTTTTAATTTCGAACGTGCCTCTTCCTTTAGAACAGTTAAAACGATTCTCGGCTCGATAATCGGAACTGGTGGGTCCCATGATATGGATTATAAAGTTTGCATAATTCGCACGGCCGCCATCCTGAAATGGTATTGCGGACGACCTTGTAGTTTGGTCACAAGACGCATCCTATACGAAGGTATGTTGTTACCAAATTTGGTAGAGATCGGATGATTTGGTTAGTCGTTATTTGATTTTACGTTTTGAACGTTTGAGTGGCCGCCATTCAGTTTTAGTAAAGATGGCGGCGATATAAAACATGACACTGAGGTGTCCTTTGCTAGTACTACCTTTGTACCAAATTTCGTTCAATTCGCATTCACCGTGTTCGAATTGATAGGGGGGGGGACAGACATTCAGAGTACACACACTCACACACACACAGACACACACACACACACTCACACACACACATACACACACACACACAGACTCACACACACACATACACACACACAGACAGACACACTTTTTTCGCCCTGTGTTGATCTCATAAGTCTACTTTCATTTTTTTGCAAAAATCGAAAGTAGGCTAATAAATGAAAGAATGCAAGCCGGTAACCATGGCAACTGAATCTCTGAAGTCCATCTATTTCTGTAAGACGCAATGCAATTCCATTTATTACATTACTGTGAAGGTTTGCAAACGGCTATAAGGTTATAACGGATCCAAATTAAGCTGAAATATTCATCAATACATATAATCCGCTTAAGGGGTCAAGGGGTTCTCTTGAATTTTTTCACGCGATTTACACCTGCGGGTATGGTATGGAAGGTCTATTATATCCCTATCCCTATATTGTTATATTATTATTATTATTATTATTATTATTATTATCATTAATATGGTGTACAACGACGAAACAAAGCTCATTTTCAACCCCTTGGTGTCAGAAACAAAACTCGGGGCCCATAAAGAGCCGTAAAGGGTCCCCGAAAACTACATTTTAAGGCTCTAAAACCAACAGTTTCTTAGATATTCCCAGAAAACTAATTTCATTTAATAAACTAATGAAGGAATGCAGGCCAGTAACCATGACAACAGTATCTCAGGAGGTGACATCCAACTTTCCATCTATTTCTGCAAGAAGTAATGCCACTCCATTTATTACATTTCTGTGACAGTTTGAAATGGCTATAAGGTTATCACGGAAACAAGCAATACCGTAAAATTCATCAATGCGCTTAGGGGTTCAAGGAGTACCCTAGATTGTTTTTCACACGACTTACATGTGCGATATGTCGTACAGAAGGTCTATTATATCTCCAAACAGCAACATTATTTTCAAAAATTCCTGATTTGATATAGTAGACTATTTTTTGCTGCTTTTTGGAATTTGGGCCATTGGAGGCTATAAACCCTGAATTTCCATGCACCACAAGCCTTTATAATTTATAAAAGGGGTCTTCCTGTGGTTGGGCACTTGACACAACGGTTAGGGTCATTTTGTATGTGACATGTATTGGGATTCGTCTACGAGGTTTTCAATTTTATTGTCACGTCCAGAAGAACACTTTAGGTAAATTTAGTTTGAGAGCACATTGTAACTAATTAATTTTCTTTGTCGACAAACAGGTTCCAAGCCCCTAACCATTGCAACAGTGGCTCAATTGATAACGTCTGGTTATTAATACCGAAGACCGTTCGAAGAATGGATACTTCTGCTAGTTAAATAATAAAAATAAAAAAACTCTAAGAGAACTCTAAGATTAAAATTAAAATTATATAAAACATAGGGTGCCTTCTTAATTAAGATTGCAATCCGCCTCGTTGATTAGTGGCTAGCACACTTGGCTGCCACCGCGGAGGCCCGGGTTTGATTCCCGACTCTGCCAAGAGATTTAGTTCTGGTCTGAGGGTTGGAACGGAGTACACTCAGCTAAATGAGGTTAAACTGAGAAGATGCGGGTTCGATTCCAACCTCAGCCATCCTGGAAGTGGTTTTTCGTGGTTTCCCACCTCTACTCCAGGCGAATGCCGGGACGGATCCTAAATAAAAGCCATGGCCGTCTCCTTCCCAAACCTCATCTGAATTACAATTACACCCACTAATACAACCATCACAATAAGACAGGTTATCAGACAAATTACACACACACAAGTACACGGGGTTACATGACCACGTTTTCGCAAAGCCGCTAAATGAATTAACCACAAAAACATAATTAAGATTGTAAATAGTAAATGAATTGGAAAATTGTATTTGAATTCTAGTTATTTGGCCACGTTTGTAGAATTAATCAACAACAATAATTGCACAAGTTTATGTGACATGATTCTCTGGCAATTAGTTGTACGCCACATTCTGTGTAATGTTATTGCATTCAGAGAAGACCACGTCAATCGTGTACGTACTTGATGGCGACAGTACCGTCTCACTTTTACAACAGGTAGTCTCACATGATAAGCACTGTTGGTTTTCCTTCCTTGGGCGCCGCAAAGACTTGCCAGAGGATTAACGTAGAGCTAGGTGACAGTTTTACCACAGGGTGCCTGCTACTGTAGGCTAACATCCGTCCCGCCAGAGCTGTGTCTTGGAGGTGATTACTCTCCTCGATCAACCCGCGACATTAGAATGATACCCACCAGTAGCGGCTAATTGCTCCATCTTCCAGGGGGTGATAATTGTTATAATAGGAATACAGTAATAAGAAGGGCTAAGATTTCGATGAATTTGCATCCTTTTTTTTTGGTAAACCCAATTCATTAATGAGTTTTATATAGGCCTATATGTTATTCAGAGTTGGTTGGTTCCTCAGTTTAGGAGCTACGACAACGCGGTCATATAGCTCCCTGTACTTTGGGTGTGTGTAGAATCTGTCTTATAACCGGTGTTAATTGTGATGGCTGTATTAGTGTGTGTTATCTGTTTTTAATTCAAGTAAGGACTGCATACATTCGATTTTTCAAGTAGTTCCAACTTTTGCTACCAAATGCCACCGTCAACGACCAACTAGTTCTGAACGTTGTTATTAGATGGCACCGCAGTCGGTTCCTGGCGATGATCGATAGTCAAAGATAACCTATAATTTAGCTTCACATAGGTGTAATTAGTGGAAGATTATTATCATGCCATAAATCTATGACATGGGACCGCCGGCTTTACTCCACCTTCGAAGGTAGGCATACTGACGGATTTTTTACGCTCTTAAGAAACCAACGACTTCGGCCGGGTTTGAACCCGCGACCTTGGTCATATAAGCTCAGCATGCTACCAACTACGCCACCGAAGCCGCTGTGTTTCAGAGTAAGAGATGCTGAACAAGGCTTATTTTTCAGAGCATTTGTTTGCATGTTCTCTAATTTTGTGGGATAGGACTTTTTAGGTGTTTTCATTGCATTTTTATGCATTTTTCAATACTTATCGGGGTTCATATCATTTTATATGCATTTGAAGTACTTCTTTGGTGTAATTTACTATATTCTTAAAGTTTTCAAGGGTATTAATTTTCCCCCTTATTATTCCTGTTTCTACAGGATTGGAGATGGGATCGATTAATATATATGTGGCGGATGGTTCTTAAAGCTGGATGCCCCTCATGACGCCAACCTTCTGAGGGGAGATGAATGGAACTGGGCGAAGAGTTGCAAGGGCGTGGCCGTGTCTACTTTAGAAGGAATTTGATTTCATCTGAAAATGAGAAATCGTGGAAAACCATTTCAAGGACGGCCAGCGGTAGGGTTCGAACTCATTTGTCTACTGAGTCCGAAGAAACCTGGACCCATGACCTTGTGCCTCAGCGTGCTTAGCTACTATGGCGGTTTCATCTATTTAAAAGGGGTATTTTCGGTTTTAAGTTTCATTTCCTAATAGGCTATGTTATTTAGCCTACTTTGCTTAGTTCTTAACTTTCGGTAACTTTATTAAATAATCTTTATCTCTACTAAACTGTACTATTTCATTTTTCGTGATTTTGAATTCATATTCAGAAACCAGATATCGGAGTAATATGTTTGTAATTTTAGGGCATTTTTTAAATGTTATAGGGCGTTGTTGGCGATTTTTAGGTTATAACTGCATTTTTAAAGTACATTTTACATTGTTTTATAGGGCATTAAAATCCGGACACTAGTAATAAGAATAAGAAAAACTATCCCTTTTTTTTGGTGCATTTGTAATTAATTTTCGTTCTTTTCTCCACTTTTCCAAATGTAAAGGATTAGCAGTTTGCCTTTTCAACCACTACAAGCGCTAGTGTGAGTCAATGCAGAGTTTAACTTAAGCCATTATAACTACTTCCGGTGTGAAGATTTGTCAACAAATCAAAAACTCCTCAGGGGATTGAGCCAAGGAACACATTAAAGAAAGAAATATGTAAATCATTTAATCTGGCTAGGATTTGAATGAAAGAGAAAACGAGTAAAGAAAGAAGCAATTTTAGGCTTTTTTCCGGAACTGCATTTAAGCCGGAAATTATTTTTAAAATGTTGTTATTTAGTATGATAGAACTCTCCAAGACTCACAATTTGAAACCTTTCCTGGCCTATTTTGCTTTCAACTTCTGGCGCAATTTAGGATATTGCTTAATTTTACGTTTTTGCTAAGATGGGGACACCTACTTTGTCAGCTAAGAAATTATTTTCAACGTTAATAATAACTTATACAGGTATTTTCACAAATTATATAATTTTAAGTCTTTCAATCTTACTTTGAATCACTCTCAAGAACTCACTTTCACTGGAAGCGCCATTTAATCACCATCATCTTCATGTCCTCCACTTCTTCTTCCTCCATGTATGTGTGTGTGTCTGTGTCAGTGTGTGAATAGGATGGGATTGGTTCCCACCACCTTTCTTTCTTCAGAATGGTTCATCAATTTCAAATAGTGTGAAATAAATGATAAATTTTCCAACCCTACCTGAGGTGCACTCAGCCTTGTGAGGACAATGGAGTAGCTGTCTGACAGTGAGACAGCGCCCCGGTCACGAAAACCAATATTAACGGCCGAGGGGACCCGACGCGCTGACCACGCGTCACCCCAATATCTGCAGGCCAAATGGCTGGGCAGCGGTCCCTTGGTAGGCCTAGGCACTCATGGGCTGTAGTGCCAGGGGTTAATATTATTAACTGAGGTCCACGCTAAAGTAAAAGGAGAAAAAAAATACTGACAAAATCAAAACTTCCGAGTCTGGGATTATTTATTCATAAGACACACTAATACAGCCATCACAATAACACAATTGTAACTTAAATTCTTCCCACGGAAATATTCCCATGTCCCAAAACAAGTTGAGTGGGATAACCAGAAATCCCAGTATAAAAACTACAAGTTCACATCGTGGTGTAGGACTAGCATTCTTGGCTATCGTCCCGGAAGCCTGGGTTCGAATTCAGGCTCTGCCATGGAATTCAATTTTGGTTTGAGGGCAAGAACGGGATACACTCAACCTCGTGAGGCATAAACTGAGGAGAGGCGAGTTCGATCCCCATCTCAGCCATTCTACTGCAGGAGAATGCCGGGATGGTTCCTAACTTAAGGCCACGGAACAATCCTCACCTGAATTACAAATGCACACACTAATACAGCCATCACAACACATCCTATCAGACAAAATTTCCACAATCACCCAAATACACCGGTCTAAATGACGACGATGGCCCATCCCCTTAAACGAAACATCAACAAATGTATGTCTATCCAATATTATTCCCGGTTAGAACGGGGTCGGGGATGATATGCGTTCCAATTCTATGTGATGGATGGTTTTTATGGCCGGATGCCCTTCTGACGCCAACCTCATGAGAGGAGTTTATGAGAGATGAAATTAATGAAGATGAATGAAACTGAGTAAGGATGTGGAAGGAAGTGGCCGTGGACTGTCAGAAGGTACTGTCCCAGCATTTGCCTGGAGTTGAAAATGGAGAAAACACGGAAAACCATTTCAAGGACGGTCAACGGTGGTTCTCGAACCCATGTCTATCGAGTCAGCAGAGAGCTTTGCCCCATGCCTTAGCGCTGCACGTTAACGAGCGTAGCTACCACTGTCGGTTAAACGAATCCACAACAAATAAAAACTAAATGTACTACGCAATTTTTGTTTGACCTTTTGTTTCAATTTTACTACAGGGCATATGTCTTCTAGATTTCTTGTAAATTATCGCTGTGAATATCAATTTCATTAATTTCGTGGTGTAGTGGCTAGCATTCTTTTTACATTCGTACCACCACTCTCCCCGAGACATGAATTTAATTGTGTTAAGGCTAAATGTCCCGACACTTTGGTAAGAAAATATTTCAACAGATGGCAGCACAAGCGAAGCTGAATTTACTTATTTACTTATTTATCGAAGGCGAGCTCCGATCTGCGATCTGAAAACTGCTATGTAGTCTGTCTAGTAGCAGCATTGATATTAATTCATTGCTTACTTTCTAATTTCAAAAACTGAAAAGTTGATGTTTGTTTTTCAAATATCTGATTAAAATTCGAAAAAAAGCGGGTAATACGAAAGTTGAGTTTTGCTCACTGATTCCAAAGCCGTATCGAAAACCTAAATCGGTTGAATAGAATCGTCGGGATCACTTTGGGAAGTTTGTGAATAAAAGTGTTACTCTATTTGCAATAAAAGGCGTGGCAGTAGAACAAGGTCATGTAGAGCGTGGTGGGGGAGGGGAGGGGAGTGGAGCTCCAGTGATTTGAGAGAGCGATGACCTTACCTGGCGGTGTCGAATTCCCGAGCATCTAGTGCAATGTTGCGATTGACTGTGCTGGTTAGTTCTGAATTATTGTCAAGGTCTGGATATGTCTGAGTGTTCCTTTGATATTTTTCCAGTTCCTAGTTACGACGTCTTGTTTTTAGTTCATCGATCTCTTTAATTTCTTTTTTTAAATTTATGTTACCTGCAACAGTTATTTTTAATGCCCGTTAGGTGTTCTATTTTCGGCACTTTATTTTTCGGACAGAATTTCTGGTAGAATAGATACATGTACATATAAATAGACCACGACTGGTGGAGAGAATTACGGTCATCACGTGGAGTTATTTTTTCGTTTTTGTTGAAAAATGGAGCCACCACCAAAACCGATTCAAGGGCGTTCCACTAAATCCCAGGGGAGATTGTGACTAAGTACCAAGAAAAGGAAGCCAGGCCCTAAAAAAACACCTCTACACACCCGTAAGTTTTTTTTCCTAGTTTATATTTGAAATTATATATTTCTTTACGCTTGCATTAAAGAATCTGTAATGCACTGAGCAGTTATGATTTCACTTATATTTTACCTGTAGCCTACAAGTTGGATGACTAAACGTCACCCCGCAATCTGCAGGCTACATGGCTAAACAGCGCAGCGGTTGCTTGGCCGGGCTAGGCTCTTCATGGGCTGTCGCGCCACGGGTGTAGTTAGTTTTTTTACTTCTAATACATAAGTGTAGGAGTACAAGATCACGAACTATTCAGTGACAACTTTTTTCAGAGAAGCAAGTTCGACTTCAAATGAAAACAATGCGTTGTGTGGAAAAATAAAGGCGTAGCGATTGTGAAAATGGAAAATTGGTTTCCGGAAATACTGGATCGGGATCCGTAAAGACTGCAAACAGTACTTTTGAACTACCAGCGGGCAAGGTGAAGACAAACAGCTAACTGCAACCAAATTAATGCGTTCTTGCTTGCAGCCCCTAATTGCAAAAAGTTCCCAGCAAGTATCAAACACTACCAGCAATGCTGCCGAAAATTATATGTCCCTTGTTGCAAAATTCACGGGGGGTAATCAGATTAATCGAGGGAAACGAGGTTCCTTCACTCACTGAACAAAAGCTGCCGGGCTGGACTTTCAATTTGGGCCATCCTGGCACTATAAAACAATGAAATCAGTTTAGAACAAGTAGTTCCGTGAAGAACTATACAGCCTATTTTCATATATCCTACTTATGTTAACTGCCACAATCAACATACAAAATTTCAGTTTAATTGCTGTAACAGATTCGTAGATATTGAGAACCGTCTAAATATTTCAGATGGTCGCCAGGTTGGATTTTTATTTTTGTACTATTACATTAAGATTATTGTGTACGTGTGGTATTCAAACTTCAATCGCATGATTAGACAACAAGAAGTAAAAACGAGATTTTAAAATTACACACAGCAGCCATCTTGTGATAATGAAAACCATTGAAATAAATTAGATGCCACTGGATCAACATTTGTATAAGCATTTAACGTGCAACGTTTCACGGCACTCGGATAGTTAATTCGCGAGAAACGTCCATTTAAATATTTATACTTCGCGTCGCCGCCATGTTGGATTTGTGCTCACCAGGTTCCTGAAAGTCCTATAGGTGAACATATGTTCATAGTCTCTATGATCATAAAAAAATCAGTTTGGTTGCTGTAAAAGATTCATAGATATTGAGAACCGTCTAAATATTTCGGGAGCTCACCATTTAGGAGTGTTATGTGTATAGGCCATAGAGTTATGTACCATTCAAGGGCAATTATTGCCTAGGTTCATTATTCAAACTTTCACTTCGATCGCATGATTACGACACAAGAAATTAAAACTTAATTTTAAAATTTCGCACAGCCGCCATCTTGAGGTTATGTAAGCAATTGAATTAAATTAGATGGCAGTGCATTACAATCTGCAAAATCAATTACTGTACCACATTTCACTGCGCTCAGAGAGTTAAATCACGAGAAAAGTCTATTAAAATATTTTAAATTCGCTTGGTCACCATGTTCGTTTCGTACTTTACAGGTTTATGAAATATACATACGTATACCTGTATCAGTACCCTTTATCACCGTACAAAATTGCAGGGTGATATCTGTAATAGTTTCGGAGACATAGAATGTCAGTGAAATATTTCGCACAGCCGCCATTTTGAGGTTATGTAAACAATTGAACTAAATTAGACTCCAGTGCATTACAATGTGTATAAACATTTGCTGTACCAAGTTTCATTACATTTAGATAGTTACATCGCGAGAAAAGTCTATTTAAATGTCTCAACTTCGCTTGGCCGCCATGTTGGTTTTGTAGCCACCAGGTTTTTGAAAGTCTCATAGGTGAACTTCTAGTAGTGCCCTTTATCACCGTACACAATTTCAGGGCGATATCGGTAATAGTTTCGGAGATATTGAATGCTAGTGAAGTATTTCGCACAGCCGCCATGTTGGATTGGAGAGACGTAACAAAATTTGAAGGGCACGGTCGAGGTCGCCGGGAATAGTGCTATGAACTTCCCGAGTTTCATTGAAATCGCTCCAGCCGTTTCGATTTTATTAGGGGGGGACACACACACGAATCACACACACGCACACACACACACACACACACACACACGCACACACACACGGACAAAAGGTGATCTCATAAGCCTATTTTTTCAAAATTGAAAATAGGCTAAAAAAAACTGCCGCCACAATAGTGAAGGGCACTGCACTCAGCAGAAAGAGAAGAAGGGCAGCTTGCCGAAAAGGTTTATTTGCGTCGTGAGATGGGAATAGAATGTCTCTACAACAGTCTGATGAAATGAAACGTACTGTCTCACGTGTTATGGAAACCGATCAATGCAGTTGGATTCGTTGAGGTACTGTTGAGAGAGTTTAGTGATGAGAAGATCAAGCAACTAACGGTTAGTGAAGGCCATATACAAAATCTGGAAAAGTAAACAAGGGGTCAAAGGGAAAACGAAAAGTGGCACACAGCTAGAAATGACCGACTTACGGCATCCAATTTTAGATATGTATGCAAGAGGAAACCTACCTTGAAATGGGCTCCAGTAGCAAAAGACATTCTGTACGGCGAATTTCACTCAAAAGCAATGCAGTATGACTGTGATAATGAGCGAATTGCAAAACGAAATTTAGAGGAGAAATTGGCAGAAAAGTCGAAGAATGTGGTCTTTTCGTACATAAAACGTATGGGTTCTTAGGAGCCTCCCCAGACGGATTAATAGGAGACGACGCTATAGTTAAAGCCCTGCGTGGATGCGGATATCCGCGGATAGACCCGCGGATATCCGCAACATTTTTCGCCATGCGGATATACTTTGCATGGCTTTGCGGATAGCGGATAAGCCGCGGGTAATGTTTGGAGTAAATTTGCGGATAGTTTTTAGAATACGATCCGAACTTGTTGAATATCATGGGAAAAGTTGGGTAATTGTGCGCAGCGGGTAATCATGCGCATCTATGTTTTTTGAGTTGGTAGTACAACTGTAACTCAGTTCACTGCTACCCTAAAGCTGTCATCGTTCCTATCAGATCAGATAGGGACAGTCAGCATGGTGCCAATCGCTATGCGATAACCGGAGGCTTGGATGAAGAAACATAACACGTTGCATTTAATTTTCTGTAATGGTGCGCAGAACGATACAAGTAGATACAACGCGACATTAATGGCAAAAATATTTCGTTTTTGTTCTCCAGATGCCAAGAAATTATACGCGGGAAACGGAGAAAAATTCCTACCCAGCAGAAAATGTGCAGAAAGCTCTACGTGCAATTAGGTATGATGGGAGGAAAATAAGGGAAGTGGGGATAAGATTCAACATTCCCCAGTCAATCCTACGAAAGCAGTTGCTGCAAAATTGTCTTGCTCCACCTCGTCTAGTCCGTAAAGCTGTTTTTACCGACGAAATGGAGCCATAATTATCCGAATACCTTTTGACATTGGCAAAATTATTTTACGGCTTAACGCCCACCAAGCTTGTCAGACGGTTAGAGTTCAAGTTTGCAGAGGAGAATAAGGTTCCCCATAATTTCCATAAAGTTAAAAGTCTAGCAGGCATAGTTTGGTTGTGTGAGTTCTTGAAGAGATATCCTGCATTAACGTTGAGACAACCTGAAGGAACAAGCCTAAATAGGATTGCCTCCTTTAATGCTGACGAAACGAAGATATTTAATTCTAATATCCCAAACTGCAGAATTTTAATATCATGGCATTGTTATGCTATTGTAAAATGCATTGGAATATTCTAATATTAATGCTCAGTGCAAGTTTCAGCCAATTCACATTGTATTGGTATGGCTTTGCAACACTCATCCCATACGCATAATTTCCCTGCAGGGTGGGTAATCGTGCGCAAATGCATATTTGCGAGATTTCGAATTATAGCCCACCAAATTTATTTTTGAATTAAATTTGTTTCTGCACATCGAATATAGTTACTCAGGCTCCCTTATTCATAACTGCAGCTGTGTTTTCTATTATGAGACCATCACAAGACCGATTCTTGCTTAAGTGCGCACAATTCCCCCTTTCTCCCTTACTAGGACCCGGATGTTTATGACATATCAAATTTTACCGTTATATTTTTTCATGACAAATGTAAGATGATGATTTACGCTAATCCCATTTAAATTAGGTCATTAAGCACAATCAACACTCCAACTGAAAAGGGATGCAATTCTGGCTGTATAACATTCATTTTTGACGTAGCACATGACATACAGTACATAGCCTATGGGGTTCGACTTTCTTCTCAAATGTCTAAAGGATAAAGTATAAAGCAACACATTGAAAATATCATTGTAATGCCAGTAGATTCGGATAACAAACGTGTGGATAAAAGTCGCTTGTATGCGGGGCGGATGCGGATAAAAGTCGTGCGGATGCGGGGCGGATGCGGATAAAAGTCGTGCGGATGCGGGGCGGGTGCGGATAACAGTCGTGCGGATGCAGGGCGGGTGCGGATAACAGCCGTGCGGATGCGGGGTGGATGCGGATAACGTTTTGTCTATCCGCGCAGGGCTCTAGCTATAGTCCGAAGTCTACTGTCCTTATTCTGCACGGAATATGACCATACTGGAAGCCTGCAAAAAGCTAAAGGGATTTTGTTTGGCAGAAAGTAAGCGAAAAAAATATAGCATAGAGAATATCAAGAACAGTGCCATTCAGAAGAGAACAGATTGATAACTCTCTAACACTCACATGATTTTTATTTCCAAATCCAGGGCCGGTTGGAAATTACACAGCGTGAAATATGTTTTTTTGTGGTATGGATGCCTAAGGACATTCACATAGAAACAATAAAGAGGGACGAAAAGTTCTCAGGACAAAACATGCGTATGTAACTCACATTATGCTACGAGAAAATCTTGTATCCTGAGATCATTGATCCCAGGATGACCAGATCAATGGATATAAGAGAACCTGAGGTGAATTAAAATACTGAGTGTCTGTGGAAATCATGAAACGTTATCTTTGATATGGACAAAATTGAAGCATTGATTTCATGAACAGGAAATAATTAGGAATAATACTCTTTTTAGCCTACTTTTCACATTTTGCAAAAATGAGGAAAAAGTAGACTTATGAGATCGATCCGGGAAAATGTGTGTCTGTCTGTCTGTCTGTCCTTCTGTCTGTCTGTCTGGCTGGCTGTGTGTGTGTCCCCCCCTATCAACTCCTAAATGGCTGCAGCAATCAAAACACAATTTAGTATGAGTAAAGATGTGCACCGGAATATCTCACGTCCATATTTGAAAATGATGTCAGTGCTACCAACTGCTGAAAAAACGCACTAGAAATTTGAGCTCCATGTTGGATATCTCGCAAGATATGCATGGGAGCTATTCCAAAATTGGTACACATGCAGATAATACTATTTCAGTTTAATTTCCATGACAGTGTTGCGAAAATAATTTTAAGCCTTCTGATAAGTCCAATGTTTAAATGCATATAACTTCTACACTATCAATTGGATTTCAACCAAATTTTGTATGAAATATCTGTACATAAACAGATATTATTGAGCGTATTCTTAAGAGCCACCAGGGCTGCCAACTGTTAATAATTGCTCTCTCAATTTTTTTAATCCAAATACCAATATATCAGAAAGTATGCAAGCCAACAGCTTTAAACTATGCACACGTATATTCTGACATTTTAGATTAATTTTAATTAACTTATATACGTCAGTTCTACCAACATGATTATAAGCCTGCTGATAGTACAAATTTTTAAATACATGTAACTTCTATACTATCAGTTGGATTACAACCAAATTTCGTATGTGCTATGTGTACCATAACAGAATGACAGTAAGTATTGTTAAGAGCAATCAGGGCTGCCAACTGTTAATAAATGCTGTCTATATTTTTTTACCCTAATATCAATATATCAGAAAGTATGCAAGCCAACAGCTCTATATTTTGCACACGTATAGCACCTGACATTCTAGATTAATTTGGAGTAATTAATACAAGGCAGTGCTGCCAACATGATTCTATGCCTGCTGATATATCCAATTTTAAAATGCATGTAACTTCTATACTAACAAATGGATTTCATCCAAACTTGGCACAACAAGATATCATAATATTTCAAATTATTTCTGACCAGCACACGCATGGTATTGTTGGCAACATGCTTTTACGCGTGCTGATAGATCCAGTGTCTAACTGCATGTAACGTCCATTGGACTTCAACCTAATTTTGTATTCTGTACCTTAAGAGATGGAACTAAGAATATATTCAGTCACCAGGGCTGCTAACTGTAGTGCTCTATTAGGCTACATTATACCAGGTATATTTTGAACTAATTTGATATTTCGATATTACCAACTTAATTTTGTCATTATTCTAGATAGGTTCATATACTGTAGAATAATCATTGGCATGAAAAGTAGGCTGTATAGTTCTTCACGGAACTTCTTGTTTCTGGTACGCAGTACTAGTGCCTGTGCTAACAATAGGCAGATGAGAATATCTTAGGTTTTTCAATTCTATATATGCACAATTGTACATAATAATTTTGCTCTTGGTATTCATTTTAATAATTTGTTTATTGTAATAAAATAGCCTACACAAATGAACTTTTAGTATTACTTCCATGAAAATTGAAGTAAGATATAGTGATTGGCCTCACGGAGTCGTTTCAGATCTCATGAAAATAAAGGGGGGAATTAGAGTCAAAAGAACTAAAGACCCATACAAATCACCAAAATGTATGTATGTAGGTCTATGTGCGTGAGCACTTTCCCTCTTATAAATCGATGCTCCATTGATTTGAATTTTTTACGGTTTGTGGTCTTCTTTGTTATGTCTAGAAGACGATACCTAGAGTTGGACGTCCGCATCGGATGGTTTTCAGAATGGATATTCCCAATAAACCTGAACACGAACATATCTTGTCAATTTTTTTTCTTCTAAAATATCAAGAACGTGCTAACTACAAACCAGTCATATCATTCTATACATTATTCAATTTTGCATCGAGTGAAACCAGTCGCTGCTCTGTGCGGTAAGAATTATGCCATACAAAGCATTACTAATGTCGGAACAATACGATTTTTGTTCGGGAGTTTATCCTCAAATAACTCTAAAACAGTTACCTAAATGGGCATCCAGCGCTGTCATCATCTATCCTGAGTGTGTTTTCACCGGTTATCCCACACTCCCTCCAGGTAAATGACGAGATAGTACAGTACGTGAAGTCTCAGGGCACGTGCCCCATCCCTGACTCTAATACAGTTACACACACAATCAACTACACATGACTGATGATGATAATAATAATAATAATAATAATAATAATAATAATAATAATAATAATAATAATAATAATAATAATAATAATAATGTTATTGGTTTTACGTCCCTTTTAACTACTGCGGCTTTTAGAGACGCCGGGGTGCCGGAATTTCGCCCCAAAGGGGATTTTTAACGTGCCAGTAAATCTACTGACACGGCTCCCTCGCATTCGCGCACCCTCAAATGCCAACTGGCTGCACCAGGATTCGATCCTGCAACCTTGGGCATAGCAAGCGAGAACGTTACCCCTGAGCCTCGCAGCCAGCCAAAGGTACTGATGACCAAGATGTCCCAAGCCCCAACAATGTAATATTATCAACAAGAACGACAACAAGAATGTTTGGGGAAGTAAGAAATGTATCTGTACAAACACAGTGCGTCAACGTTAAGCGTGTCACTACTACAGTATAATTTTAATGCTCAGAAATTGTTCCATACCTAGGCACTTGTACATGTAACTTGCCGAACTATAATATGTATGACAAGAGGAAGACAACTCCTGCCTGTCGTCAAATTGTCCCATTCTCACTCGGCCCTGTCAGTGTGTTAATCATTTTCCTTGCGCAAGAGATCTTGTGAAGCCGCGCCACTACCCCTCCCACCCTTTTCTAAACAATAATTCCCAAACTAATGCGGTCGATTCCATTCACCCGATTTTAATTCTGAAAAATGCATTGGAATCAGGAAATAAATCTGCGTTTTCGTATTACCAGTTTTTTTCATATTTTAAGCAGAAATATAAAAAACTGTTAGTAACTCTTTTGTTTTTCACTTTTTGGAAAATGCATCGAATTAATATCAATTCAATTGCAGTCTAGTATACTTTGTGGTTTTCAGATCGGAAATACGAGCTTTCGTTCAAGAGAAAACTGAAAAACGAAATTGTCTCACTTTGGTGCTGCTACGTGGTGTCAGAATTACAAACTAAAAAACGGGACATTTAGCCTTAAACAGATATGGATGTGGATCTTTGAACGATTCCGTTTTTCCAAAGTAGACTTCATACAATCCTGGGTTGCCGTATTGTACCTTTTATTTTATTTGGGTAGAATACCGTTCCCCAATTTTTGACTAGACTGTCAGGATCCACCTGACGGGAAAGACGGGAAAGGGGTGGAAGTTGAAGTAAACAAATGAAGAGTGCATCACATTCGCTCATCAGCTGTTCATGTGAGTTGAGCAGTGCGCACCGTCTAGTCCTAGTGGGGCAGAAAGGCGAGTAACCTACCATTGCAGCAACGGTTTGAATAGAGATCTTCACAACTTGTTCAAGGTAAGCTGGAAATTATACAGTTTCTACGAGTTTGATTGTTTTAAACGTTGTGCTTATGCGTTATTACCAAAGCAAAGATGTCATTAGCGCTAGAGGTTAAACATGGCCTACCAAATAAAAAATAAGGAATCTCTCACCATCTTTCACAAGAAATCTGTCGGCATTGCGCCTGGTTAAAGTGGATAGTCTTGGAAATCCAACGTAAGTGCTCCTTTCTCTTACTGCATAATTCACTTGTGCCGATCATTATGTTATTATGCTCGGCAATTTTACTGCTTAATTTCCACACAATTTTGATAGCCTCTTCTCCATTTACGCGCAATTTCTGTACTGGATTAACGACTGATCGGTTCTTATTCCCATCCTTACAAACATCAATAATAATGAAAATACACAGCCTGCTTCTATTTGGCCGACCGGGTCAGAGAATGTAATGAATGAAGTCCCCATCTAGCGGCCAGGATATGAACTGTGCCGGCTGCCGAAGCCTATCGCACTCCCCTGGGGCAATGATTAAATGGATGACAGATGAAAGGAAATGATAGTGGAGAGTGTTGCTGGAATGAAATTGTGATAGGAAAAACCTGAGTACCCGGAGAAAAGCCTGTCTGCCCCCACTTTGTCCAGCACCAATCTCACATGGAGTGACCGGGATTAGAACCCAGACTCAGCGGTGAGAGGCCGGCGTAGTGTCCCCTAAGCCATGGAGGCTCCCTCAATAATAATAATAATAATAAAAATAAATCCCTAACTCGCACAATATGCAACAAATACATGTTTAAGTCAACAAGTATTACATGTGCTTGTCGGGTGGATAGAACGGAGAAATTAGGTGACAAGAAAGTTACAATAACGCCTATCATAAAATCTTTCTTTGGCATCATACCGAAGTCTCTTGAGGGTCAACCTTGATAAGCTGGGGTTCCACAATAATCCGCATTACAAAATGCAGAAAGCAGTAATTTTAGAGACCTGCTCCGTTAGTACGTTAGTTCCTCAACTCATCAACATACATAACTTCACTCCATCCGTTAGCAAATGCCGATGAAATAGAGTATTGTACCTAATGACAAGATGAACATAGGCTACTCGTAATAATAATCGCATGGATTCAGCTACTGTGGCGTTGTTTAGTTCAAGTATTTACGGCGATTCATACGAGCCTAGGGGGATTCATTTAATGTAGTCGATGACGTCACGGATGACGTACGGGCACTGATGTTCGTTTGTTTAATGTAGTGCCTCCAATTGTTGCTATGTAACTCTGATGGTATTTTTTTTTTCTTTTTATGCTGGTATGAGTTGCGTTAGTTAGGCTTTACATATAAAAACAACACTAATCTAGGGCTTGCACCCCAGATCACCTTGCTTGTAATGCAAGAAGTAATTTTCATCCAGTCATCTAACTTAGTAGCATTTCTCTCACCATGTTTTGAGAAGAGTGCAGTGCAAAATTTGGTAAAAATTTACACTAGGTAGGCCTACTCCTTTCTAAAAAAAATTAAATTATTGAAATTAACCAAATTACCTAAATTAATAGTCGGGATTATATCTGGATAGGATGTGATGTAGTAATAGATGTTCCTCCGCTGTCTGAGACCTACCCAGCCATCCCAAACATGAACACGACTTACTGTATATAGGCAAAAGTCCAGCTGTTTCAGCCATTTTAGCATCATGTACCGACACTGTATTGCCAAACCCACGCAATCGGTACTATATTGCATCCGGCAAACCAATATTTTCATCCAGACCAATGGTAGTTAGATTTAGCTAATATATAACACCCCTGTTTTTTGTCACGCACAGTGGGGGTAGTCACGCATCAATAATATTTATCCGGACCAATGGTTTTGCCTTTTATTTCATTATTCACGTATCGTGTGGTGTATTTTGTATCGGACATGTTGGCAACGGGTGATGACGTCAAATCAAGATGGCGCCGACCGTGAAATGAACACTAACAAATATGCTTTATTTACGTAATAAAATAAATATTTCCGGTGCAGAAGTGACAATTCAAATTGAAATAAACTTATAATGGGCGGCTTCGGTGGAGTAGTCGGTAGCACGCTGAGCTTCTATGCCCAAAATAGTGGGTTCATACACGGCCGAAGTCGTCGGATTTTTTAAGAGCGTTAAAAATCCCTCAGTATGCCTTCCTTCGGAGGGGAAGTAAAGCCGGCTGTCCCATGTCATAGATTTATGGCATGTTAAAGAACTTTCCACTAATTACACCTGTGTGAAACTAAATTGTATAGGTTAAGAATGTAAACAACGCTCTTAGGTTGCTACGTTCGTTGCCAAGAGCCGACTGCGGTGGCATCTAGTAGATAAGTTCTGAACTAGGCCTAGTAGTCGTTGACGGTGGCGTTTGGCGGCCAAAGTAGGAACTATTTGAAAAATTCAAAGTTGCAGTCTTTACTTGAATTTAGAAAAAATAGATACACACACTAATACAGTCATCACTATTAACACCGGTTATCAGACAGATTCTACACACACCCAAAGTACACGGGGCTACATGACCGCGTTGTCGCAGTCCCTAAACTAAGGAACCAACCACCCAAACTTCTAATGACTCCCAGAAAAGTATGTGAATCAAAAATAATATATTTTCAATAATCTGCCTTGTGAAAGTTAAGAAAAGGGAGGAGTACCTACTCTCAACAATTATTCAAAATTTCAATTAAATTGAAGAACTAAAAGTAATTTATCAACATTCGTAACTCGCCACCAAACCACGCACGCCGTTTGAGTTGAACACATGTAACTGCTCCCGTATGTGACCATGCTCTGTTCTGAACATCGAACCAATAAATAAATAAATAAATAAAAAATTACGAGCCTTACAGTAGTCGCATATGATGTGTTACATGTGACATGTTATCTTACTATGTGTGTGCCGGGAGCGCAAATCCCTTGTTAACAGTGAACTCATTTTGTAATTGAAATAACTACTTGTAAAACTCCTGTGCCAAATCCTTTCAGCAAATATGATATAATGAATATTTTCACACCAAAGAACGACAACTTGAAGATGATTTATTGTAGGAATATCTTTAAAGGGGCCTCCAAACCTTGAAGTAAACCGTATGCGATATACATTCTACATAGTGCTGTATTTTGGCCAACAGTACCTCGAGTGCTTACATTAAATAAGAATATAGCAAAAGTATGAATAATTAATAACTCATAATTGTTTTCATCAAATATGATATAATGAATATTTTCACACCAACGAACGGCAATTTGAAGATGATTTATTGTAGGAATATCTTTAATGGGGCCTCCAAACCTTGACGTAAACCGTATGCGATATACATTCCACATAGCCACATGGCCGACAGTATGTCGTGGTACCAATCTCCGCCACCGCGCGCGCTCATTGTTTCCGTTGCATTTCCGTTCATTTCCGTTTCATTTCTTCAAAATCACCCCCACAAAAAATATACAGCAGTTCCAATCTCCGCCACCGCGCGCGCTCATTGCGTTTTATTTACGTCCCATTTCTGTTTCATTTCTTCAAAATCACCCCCACAAAAAATATACAGCAACCGAGTGAAAAGATGTTTCACATCAAAAACGAAATGCCATTGCCTCTTGCTGCAACCTCTAGATACAGACTTCGAATCCCCCTAGCCTCGTGAGGCAAAATTGAGAACAGATTCACCTCTCTGCTATCCTAAAAGATTTGATGATAATTCATTTTAAGTGCATTGGGACTTTTCTGTTGTCAGCCCCTTGTAGTTGGGTGTGTGTTGAATTTGTCTCATAACCTCTATTTATGTGATGAATGTAGAAGTGTGGGTAAATGAATTAGGGACAGGGATGGCGTAGGTGCCCTGGTACTTGAAATAAGGTAATATGCCGGCGTTTGCCTGGAGGAAGTGTGGAAAAAACAGGAAAAGAAACTTACGATAGCCGCTGGCAGTGCCGGGATTTGAACCTGCGATCTCCGGACTTGCTGGAGCTGCCCTCGTCCAGGTGCACGACTCAACGAGAACGTCTACGCCACGGGCCTACCCTAAAAACGATTATAAATAAATTAAATTGGGGTAAATCAGGCTTCCATAGCCCAGTTTATGGCATAACATTCACTTAACTTCGACTGGAAGTTAAAACACCTGTCATTGTTTGAACTACGACTGGAAGTTACAACACCTGGCATTGTTTGAACTACGACTGGAAGTTAAAACACCTGTCATTGTTTGAACTACGACTGGAAGTTAAAACACCTGTCATTGTTTGAACTACGACTGGAAGTTAAAACACCTGTCATTGTTTGTGGTCGTCACAGTAGTTGCAATCCCACTTTCTATTTTCCAGTTTTAGCCAGACAATGTATTCCGACATGGTGCATTCAATTTGCCGATAACTCTATGTTCAGGGCTCTCGATAACTTATCTGGAGGTTACGTCAACCTGGAGACAGAAATTGAGTTGGAGTGAGTATAAGCTGATGTATCCTATCATTGTCTTGGACTTTGCCTAAACTGGGACAAAACTGTCAATTTGAATAGCAAAGTGCCGTGTGATAGTGTAATTGCAAGATTTTTTCTACCTTTCGCGGCCATTCATAAATACTCGTAAATAGTGTGCTATCTTTCTTTGACAGACAGATGTTACACACATGTCAAATGTGACATATGCACTCAATATTATTTGGGTAACACCTTGACAGAAGCAGTAACGGACTCGCTACTAACATTTGCGTTGTACTCTAAGTCCCATTCCCCTTCCCCTGTGGCACTGCAACCCTGCAACCCATTATGGGCCTTGGACTACCAAGCGACCGCTGCTCAGTAATTTGGCTTACACCTTACAGCAGGCTGTTCCAAATCCATGAGTTTGAGTAAGCGTACACGCGAGTACTCAGCAGTGATGGTCGGAGCACGGTTGGAGAGGGACCGGGTGTGAGAGCCAATACGTCACTGGGCGAAGGTCATAACACAAGTTCATGCGCTTCCTGCCAGTCATGATGTATCCACCGCGGAGTGACGGCAGCCCCCCACAGCAGAGCTGTATTGCATGTTGCAGGTTTACTCACGGAAGGCGGCGAGTACTCCGCTGCTCACGGGCGAGTTGCTCGGCTGGAACAGCCTGCCTTATAGGTTGCGTGGTGACGCGTGGTTCGCACGACAGGTCCCCTATGCCAGTGATTCTCAACCTTTTAAAAGCATTTACCCCTAAGTCATGACTAGATTTCTATTTTACCCCCACTAAATTTTATTTTCAAAATTAAGGTTGAAGTAATTAACTTAAATATTTGAAATGTTGTAGGCTAGTTTAACTTATGTGTTTTAGTATCGTTAAGATCAGGTTAACGAAAGTTTTATCATTCAGTTTCAATCCATGTTAAATAACCTTCCACTAATTAAACCTGTGTGAAGCTAAATTATAGGTTACATTTGACTGACGCTCTTAGGTTCCAACGTTCGTCGCCAACTGCGGTGGCATCTAGTAACCAAGTTCTGAACTAGTAGTAATTAAAGGTGGCGTTTGGCGGCAAAAGTAGGAACTACTTGAAAATGCAATGTCTGCAGTCCTTAATTAAATTGAAGACAGATAACACACACTAATACAGCCATCACAATTAACACCGGTTATCAGACAGATTCTATACACATCCAAAGTACACGGGCCTACATGACCGCGTTGTTGCAGCCCCTAAACTGAGGAACCAACCAACTGTTTCAATCAAACCTGAAAAAGGTATTAACAAGCACTCTCTTATCTACAACATTAAATACATAGACTGCTTCGATTTGCGAGCGAGGAAAAGAAATACTGTCACATATTACTTTGATGTGCAAGTTATTTAAGTCGAACAAGAATGATTGTCGCAACATTAAGTCACCTGAATCAGACAATGTGCATCATCAGTGGTACAGTAAAATTTACTCGTCTTTTCCGGTTGCCTCTGATGAGCCCTATCGAACCATCAAGACTAAGGAGATATAGCGGGCGAAAAAAAGTATTCATACACCATGTAATTTTTGAATGTTGGTTTAATATATGTCCAGAGAACGTCATGTTTGCATTATGTAGAACGAAAAGTACGAATTATTGCCGAAAAACGAAAACCTTTCACACACAATACGTATTACAATAAGAAACAAAAACCATTATTGTTGTACCAAAAAAGTATTCATACTCACCACAAATGAGACTTTCTACAGTATACAAACGCAATTAATATTTGGTATGCCATCCTTTGCATTTATAATGGCCTGACGTTTCCTTAGCATGGATTTAACAAGCTGGTTCGTGAAGTCTGGTGTAATTTCAGACCAACATTTTCGCAAAATATCTACTAGTTGCATTTTGAAGGAACACTTTAATTTTCGGATTTTGTTTCCGAAATAGACCCATAGATTTTCAAATGGGTTAACGTCCGGAGATAGCGGTGGCGTAGGAAATACTTTTCGGGCATTGTACAACAGCCACTCTCACGTTATTCGTGCTGTATGCTTTGGGGCGTTGTCATGTTGAAATAAATAGGTATGCCTGATTTCACAATACGCCTAAACAAATTACCCCGGAGCACTTCAATGTAGCCCTGAGCATTCATGTTACCTTCAATTACGTCCAATTCACCAAATCCTGCAGCCCCATACCATGACGTGGCCTTCTCCATGCTTCACAGTTGGTAGTACATTTTTGCTTTCCAGTTCTGTATTTCGTCTTCTCCTAACGAACTGTCGACTATCAGATCCAAACATGTTAAATTTACTTACGTCTGCAAATAAAATAGGCTTCCTGAAGTCTTGCCCCATGTGTATATTCCTTAGCGAATGCCAACCTCTTCCCTCGGTTTATCTCACTTATAAAAGGCTTGTTTCGCGCTGCTCTGCCGTTAATGCCTGCTTCATGGAGCCAATTCCAGATAGTTTGAGGTGTAACAATCTTCCCGGAACGTGAGGTAAGCTGTTTCCCTAGTTCAGCTGCACTAATTCTAGGGTTCTCGAAGGCTTCACGAATCAATTGGCGAGATTCACGTTGCGAAATGACCCTTGGTCGTCCCTGTCGCTTTGCTTTATCGGTCGATCCCGTCTTGAACTTGTTAATGATATACTGGACAGTCGTTTCACCAGCTTCCCAATCTTCCGATAGCTCAATCCTTGTTTAAATAATGAAACTGTGTGGTATTTGCAGGCGGCACTCAACTCTTGTGATTTCCGATCCATTTTGTACCACTGTCAGGCGTCAAGTCAACAGTCCCATCTAATAACACTAAGGTGAATCGACCTTCGCTTGTCGTTAGGCCCTAAAACGGCGGAAGGGCGTGAAACACTGCAATGGTTACAAACTTTGGACGCGTATGAATACTTTCCTTCTCTATGAATATGCCTTTTGTGTCGTTATTTACTAGTGTGTTCACGTTACTAGAATATGTTTGTGTGTAATATACTGCCATAAGGTCCTTATACAAACCTATGGAATACTATAATGCTGCAAGACAAATTATAGACACCAACAGGGTAAAATATAGTGTATGGATACTTTTTTTACCCACTGCATAACTACCTGGACCTTTGAAATGTGGATTTATCGCAGAGTGCTGAAGATACCATGGAATGCACGAATAACTAATATTGAAGAACTGCATAGAATGAACAGACAACAAAACTTATTATGCACCTTTAAAAGACGAAAAACTGTAAACCTGGGACATATCTTGCGGAACACCAAATATCGACTTCTCAAGTTGATACTGGAAGGAAAGATCGAAGGTCAAAGAGGAAGGGGCCGAAGAAGGATTTCCTGGGTGGATAACATACAACAGTGCACAAGATTACCCAGCATCGATAAATTATTCCACATCGCAGTTCACAAACAAAAGATGCATCATGTGGTCGCTAACATCCATTAATGGATAGGCATCCGAAGAAGAAGAAGAAGAAGAAGAAGAAGAAGAATAAGAAGAATAAGAAGAAGAAGAAGAAGAAGAAGAAGAGGAGAAGATGATGATGATGATGATGATGATGATAATGATAACCATCTGATCCGTGAGTTCACTAAATAATCCGTAAACGTAGCCCTCCCAATTCACGAAGACATACTTCATAAATGTGGTCGATTAAAGTCACGTTCTCCATCTGTATCATAGAAGAGGGCTTAACAATTCATCAGAATGACAACAGGAGTGGAACAAAGCAGCTCCGAAGGAATGGCAGTCACTACTTTATACCCAACACACACCACCAGGTTTTGATCTGCCACGTAAAACTTGGGTTCCCTTAGCAGGGTACGATCCAACCATGGGCGGTGTGGCTCGTGGCTGTATAATAAGTGGGGCATGAAAACGTCGCCTAACTGTGACTGTGGTGCGCCAAGACAAACCATCCATCACATTGTTACAGAGTGTTGTAACAGACTTTGCGTAAGCCACTGTAAAGGCTATACGGTTGAGTGGCTGGACAATTTGAATTTAAAACTCTAAATGTATCAGATGCCAAGTTGATTGTTTTATAGATGTGCGTTGTTTGTAATGACGAGGGCCCGGATGTAGTTGCCGTAAAAAAGTTTAAAAAATGCACTTAAAACTTTCAAAAATGACTGTAAAAAATGTCCTAAAAATTCGAAAAAATACACTGTAAAATGGAGAAAATAATCTTATAATAATAAACTCACCAGTCTTTCAAAAATTCGAAAAATGCACTATAAAAAGGAGAATCAAAATAGAATTCTAGCACTTAACAAAGGTTTATGTTCACTTTAGTCTGAGTTGCACTGCACTACGACTGCCATTCTGATGTTGTCAAATGTAAATGATCTGCGGTAGGCCTAATCAGCCAACAAGTATTTATATCTCGATGCGATCGGAGCGTACTTGAAGTGAGGAAGGTCGTTTGCTGCTAAATCCTCCTCAATCCCATCCATGCAGTAGTTTTCACCAGAAAGAATGTCTTCAGATTTTGCAGAATGTTTCATACTCGGTGTTTTTGCCCAGTTTTTGTTTCAGTTTTTATGCAATACCCGCAGCAATTTCGCCACGATTGTTGCTAGGACTATCTTCCACCCGGTTGAATCGGGAAATGGAATCAATATTTCAATATTTTAAATTATTTTTTATCATCTACTAGCTTCTTATTACTGTGACATGACAAAATTGAAAGAAAGAAAAAAAATACTTCAAAAGGCCAATTTCACTAAAATAAGACCAAGAAAATCTACCAAACTTTAAAAAAATGCTTTGCCTTTGTTTTAGACAGCTCAGTAAAAAGATGACATGTCATTAACATCCGGGTCCTACTAATATCGCTATATATTTTGTGTACTTTGTCATCTTTAGAGGTTTACCATCAAAATTATTATTATTATTAATAATATTATTTGTTATAACAATAATAATTATTATTGCGATGTTGTGAAAATTTTCTTCCCCAAATTCCTAAATAAGTCTGAAATCTCTGTTTACTCTAGGCAACATGGCATTCTGATTCAAACAGTCCATGTACTTGTAAGGTATAACTCAAACACACTCAACCAATACATACAAAACTATTGAAATTGTTCATCTTGTCTTACGAGCTATACGCAGCTATTAAATTACTCGCTATGTCTTTATCCCTTCCTGTGAAGGCTATTACATCAAATTACCTTAAAGACACAGTAAAATTATGCGTAGACGCACGAAAAACTTGTATCATTATGCGTTAACTCATTGTGGGCAGGAATTATGCTGCGATTCCGCATCACATATCAAAGTAGACAATCCGTTGCGAACAAACACGGATAAATCTCGGAACAATGGCTTGGCGTCCCGAAATGGAAGGAGAACGCTTGTCATATATTCTGTGACGTCAGCTCTAACTTCTCTCCCCTCAAGCTCAATTCTAATCTTCTTCTAATCTCGCCCTCATATTCCTCAGAATGACAACATGTACTCACAAGTCTCACAAGCCCCGTCTACGAATAACTATGGGCTAAGGTTCTAAGATGATAGGTTTTTCAATTCTGTTGTTGAATGTTTGAGCAGTTGTCTGTTATGTTTTTATTTTCGGGCTTGGACATATTGGTACAACCACCAGTCTAGCCCAGTAGCGACCAAACAACAGTGTTTACTACTATTTTATTACAAGTTGTGCTGAAGAAGGATCATGGGCGCGCGCAGGATTTTTCCAGGGGGAGGGCAAAGTAATATTTTTCATTTCATTAAAAACGTTGATGAGACGTACCCTCCCCCCACGCAATTTTTGTTTCATTCTTACTTGCTTCGTGATATTCATTATTTGGCTGCTTTGAAACCGTTGAGTACATTACCTTTATGGCATGAATAGTTTTTTCTTAGTTCAGAGTATAGAAGTTCGCTTTTCTTTGTGAATCATCGTCATAATGTTCATTTCTTAAAAACAGATTAAAAAAGTAGTTGTCTCACCATGCATCGACAAAAATCAAAATCAAGCAGTTCATTAAAAAGGTTATGTTACTCCAATTCGCCGATTTTCTAAATAACTGGAGATACAGTAGTTTCGAATAATCCCAAATTACTAAGTTAAATAAAACTGTGGAATTATCCCTACTTCTAAATCAGCTAAATATCTTTATGAAATAAATTGGTGTGACAATGAACAATCGAAATACTCTCGTGATTCCAAAGGGGGGGGGGGGGGGAAGGTATATGTTCCCTCCTTCCACCCCCCACCCCCACTGCGGGTGTCCATGAAAAATCCACTGTACACTAATTTCTTTAGCCTTTCAAGATTTGATTGCCGTTGAACGTGGATGCGCCATCATTCTTTGGAGACTTGCAGAAAGAGCAGGGAGACAGTGTGACGACGGAGTGCCGTCTGCACAGTGACGTAACTGTGGGGGAGAGTTCATTAGGGGGTTCAATCACTCCCACAGATTTTTTTTTTAAAACTTCATTTGATGAGAATTTTATTTTGAAACAACTAGTTCCGTGAAGAACTAAAGCCTATCTTCATATAACCTACTGTACTTACGTTAATTGCCACTATCAACATACAACATTTCAGTTTGATTGCTGTAATAGATTCGTAGATATTGAGAACCGACTAAATATTGCGGATGGTCGCCATGTTGGATTTTTATTTATGTAGGTCTTAGAGTTATGTACTGTTACATGAAGCTTATTGTGTACGTGTAGTATTCAAACTTCAATCGCATGATTGGGACACAAGAAGTAAAAACGAGATTTTGAAATTTACACAGCTGCCATCTTGTGATTATGGAAACAATTAAAATAAATTAGATGCCAGTGGATTAACATTTGTATAAGGATTTACTGTACCAGGTTTCACTGCACTGGGATGGTTAAATTGCGAGAAACGTCCATGTGAATATTTATACTTCGCGTCGCGGCCATGTTGGATTTGTAATCCCCAGGTTATTGAAAGTCCTATAGTTGAACTGGCGTAACTGGTGGGGGTGATTAGGGGGATCAATCCCTCGCACAGCCTCCCATAGCCCCTATGAACATTTAAAAAAATCAGTTTGATTGCTGTAATAGATTCGTAGATATTAAGAATCGTCTACATATTTTGGATGGTCGCCATGTTGGATTAATATTATACCCTTGGAAAATAGCATGTAGACAAGATTCAAAATTTCGGGGTCGTAATGGATTCTTGTGAATGTGATTTAGAGGTTTTGCTATCAACATAACTTCCAGGGTTTATAAGGTTAACTTATTATTACAAAGCCAAGAAAACAACAGGATCGACTAACAAATGAAATTTAATAACTTAATCAAACATTAAAAAAAACACTTAACAATAAACCACCCTTAATTTTGTTCACTCGCACGTGAACAGGTCTGACACTGACCAGCCTGACGTACCATGATAACACGGCATGACAGCTGTCAAACAAGCATTGTGACTGCAATGTCACTTAATTCAAAGTAACAAAGAAAACGGATCACAAGATCCAAAAATAACAAACAAATAAAATAGTACAAGAATTTAATATTTATGAGCGACACGGGTTTTAAGACTAGTTCAAGTAATGAGCATTTTGACGGGCGCTCGTTTCCGACCAAAACAGTTGGTTCGGGAACGAACTCCGTACTGCGAAGGACGAATTACGGAAATGTGGGAACAACAATTACATATTTATATACACTACTGACATGCTCTAACCTTAGATTACCACAACCAAATACACGTGTGTATTATTTAAATTAAGGGCTGCGGAATTACCGTCTTATACCTTAAACACTAGGAAAGCATAACATGACATGAACAAGTTTGGCCGGTTGCCAAATTATATTTATAATGAATACAATGGCCTTGAAAATAAGAGCCAACAACAACAAAATACAAATTTTAATTTTCACGCCAAAAAAATTTGGCGTTTTAAGACAATGAACAAATAAGTCGTAGTAATGATAAAAGAAACTTGGATCGACAACATGGCAACTCCCCAAATTAAACCAAATAAAATAACCTTAACTCATTAGGCTTTAAAGCAAACATAACGTGTCATAACCGAGCTGGAGACAGCCGGGCCTGTTATCGCATCTCCGAGTGAGTGGCTGATTTCTTCCCCCACGTAGTAATTAGTGCCACGCTAAATATAGATTCTGGCCCATAGCCAGCGTCCAGCACCTTTGCTAATCGCCACCTGTTAAACGCGTACAAACAAATATCACATTATCACAAAACATCCTCTCAGGGATTTTTAAGAAACACATCTCCAGGTCAAACTTACCCCCAAGGGTAACTAATTTGCCGGAATGATGTCGCAGTCAAGGACAGGCTTTATCTCTCCTCATCATCATCACTTACACCCAAACACACGTGGCACATTTCTCGAAGATCTCGTCGTAGCATGAATCAGCACACCTATCAGATAAATGACACACAACATGTCCAAATGACAATAAAGAATTAATAACTGGAATCAGACTTAGCCCGAGTTATCAAAGCAACAAAACACTAATTTTCCCCCCATGTCTAGCTTTAGTTTTACACATCATTAATTCAGTACATTTATCATTGTCGTTCCTAGGTTCTCATTCATGGCTACACTTTTTATTGATACGTTAATCATATGCGGCCATTTCGCTATAAGAATTACGTATACATAAGGACAACATTTAAGTTACAAAATTTACTGTACTACATAATTGTCACGCAATGCCAAAAATTACTACACGCATGTCAGTTAAGAAATCAAACCCTAAAATTTAAATTAAACCACGCAAAAAAAATCTGTACAAAGTTCCACACATCTCTCGCGATTCCCCTCGTCCAAAATCAATAAATCAATTTTTTAATACTCATCACTTAAACTGCTTTCCAGAGGCCTTCCGCCTCGTCATCTCCCATCATTAGGCCTTTAGCCCATAAAACTCATGGTAATGGAGGATGAAACTTGTTGTCTTCTCTCCATGGTCGTCATCTTGCTGCTGTTAAAACACAAATTAAATTAAAGTTTTAAAACTGTTCTATCTGCGTTATGAGTATTTTATTTCCTCATATCGTCCTATGCAGAATCGTAGATTTTCCCTATTCTATGGCTAATTGCCATCTCACAATTTATGAAATTTATAACTTCGTTGTCGACACACAACTAGAATTTTAAAACCATACCGTCTTAAGGACGTCTTAAATGACTGTCGAAGAATAATTAGGAGTGCCCCGGTTCATCTCAGACATTTGTATATATACAGAAAGCCTAAAGTTTCAATGGTGGGAGAAAATAGCTCCTCAATATTTTAAATAATGGGCCTATAATTATGTGTGACCTCTCAAAAATCTTGTATTCTCTCACAGGTCGCGAATCCGCCGCCGAACATGCAAACCGATCGCTAGATCTTTTTATAACCGATTGGCGCGCAAAACACACTGACGCTATGTTCTGGCGTCATGTTTTCTTATTGGTCAGATAAGTTGGCGTCGGAGTTCTGACCTTACAAATCCCGCCCTTATTTTGACGTCACGACTATTCTCCTCTCTCTCACTCCTTGCCTTGTACCCAGCATTTTGGCCTGTCGATGGTCACGTACGCCACAGCGTCATATCTGATTATCTCAGAAATATAAGAATAGCATTGGTTGTGAAACTGTCGGTAGTTTCCGGCCAGCACGTAGCCCGTCTTACCAAGTCCAGATTTCTTGCTACATCAATTTTACTCAAATATCCAGCATATCATGTATTTAGTATTTCCATCGTTTTTAATAATATGAAACATTATTATTGGACACAATGATAAGGGTTCAATATATGTAAAGGCCATAGAGTCATGTACCATTTAAGGGAAAATTATTGCGTAGGTTCATTATTCAAACTTTCACTTCGATCGCATGATTACGACACAAGAAATAAAAACCTAATATTAAAATTCGCACAGCCGCCATCTCGAGGTTATGTAAACAATTGAACTAAATTAGATACCAGTGCATTACAATGTGTATAAACATTTGCTGTACCAAGTTTCATTGAGTTTGAATCGTTAAATCGCGAGAAAGGTCTATTTAAAACTTTCAAATTCGCTTGGCCGCCATGTTCGTTTTGTAGTTAACCGGTTTTTGAAAGTCTCATAGATGAACTTCCAGTAGTGTATTTTATCACCGTACGAAATTCCAGGGTTATATCGGTAATGGTTTCGGAGATATTGAATGCTGGTGAAATATTTCGCACAACCGCCATTTTAGATTGGTGAGACCTAACAAAATTTGAAGGGCACGGTCGGGGTCGCCAGTAATAGTGCTATAAACTTACCGAGTTTCACTGAAATCGCTCCAGCCGTTTAGAAGTTATTAGGGACACACACACACACGAATCGCACATGCACACACAGACACACGGACAAAAGGTGATCTCATAAGCCTTTTTTTTTTCATAAATGAAAATCGGCTAAAAAGCCATTTTTCGGATTGATGACAAACGACCATATTATGTACGTTTATAATACTTACTAATTTGAGAACATTTATCTTTAATTCTGTAAAATAGGCCTGCCAAAACTGTTTTGCTCATTGAGAGGTGCAAATAAAGCGTATCAAATATTAACGAGATCAAACATGAAAACGTGTAGGTTTGCTTTCATTGATTTTCTTATTTCGCCTCTCGCACAAAGCAAAAACCAAAGACAAACACATGACCAAAACAGAAAGCAAAAAGCAAAATCAAAAGCAGAAAACAAACACAAAGAACAAAAAAAAGAAAACAAGAAACACAAAATCAAGACAAAAAACGCACAAAAAATAAAAAACAAAAGCAAGAGTATAAAACACACCAAACCAAAATGAAACACAAATTAAAGCAAAATTCTAAAACAGAAGAAAAAGCGGGAAACAAACACAAAAGGAAAAGTAGAAAACAAACACAAAATCAAAATAAAACACAAATGAAAAAGCAAAATTCAAAAACAAAAGAAAAATCAGAAGCAAATAAAAAACAAATTTCCAAAACCAAAGCAAAAGCAGAAAACAAACACTATACCATAATATAGCACAAATCAAAAAGTAAAATTCAATAACAAAATCAGAAAACAAACACAAAACCAATATAGACTAAAACAAAAATTAAAACGGAAAATTCAAAAACAATAGCAAAAGCTGAAAACAAACACAAAACAAGAAGCAAAATTCAAAATCAAAGTAAAAACAGAAAACAAAACCAAATACTCGAAGCAAACAAGCAAAATTCAAAAATAAAAGCAAAAGCAGACATCAAACACAAAACCAAAAAACTCAGAGCAAAAAAGCCAAATTAAAAACAAAAGCAAAAACCAAACACAACGCAGTAAAATAGTAGAAGACAACAAACACAAAACCAAAATGCATTTAGTTCAGATTTGACTCCACTCATTCCCCCTCCAGTAGCAAATCCTAGTTACGCCTCTGAGTCGCCACGTAAGTCAAGCAGCTATGCGCGCGCTACTTGTGTTAGACAGAAGTTATATTGTGATCGTGAACCGAAAATTAATAATGATGGGCGAATTAAGAATGGTGGGTTTCCTAATACTGTTTCATTTAGGAATTGGGAAATCTTGTCACAGGAGCTCATGTCACCATGGACAGTAGAGGGATGAGGGAAGTTACTGGAACTGAGTCATCATTTATCCTACTTGCGCAACTGTACCTGTCAACCAAGCAGACTGACAAAGTGACACGAGTAAACAGAGAATAGTTCCCACCTCAACTGCCGGCAATCAAGTCCCGAGAGGCTACATTAAATAGATTGTATTGGCAGCCGCTTGTTTTATTGCCGGTATTTAATTATTTCCTTGGTTTTCCACTTCCGCTCCATGTGAATGAGGGATGATTCCTAACTTATAACTTGGCAAGTTCAACTGAAGCCCTGAGTGACGGCGCTGCAGGCGCGAGCGATGGAGGGAAAACAGTGGTGGGTGAGGGGAGAGAGTGACAGCATTGCAAAACATTCTCACGTGCGCGCTACCCGGCGCCACTTGGTTTCTGTGCAAGTCACGCATTTCGCGGCAGAAAATAGCAGTAGATCCAGCAACATGATGACTAGAGGGGCAAGGAAAATCTAATAGTTCGGATATTTTCCGGGCTTCAGATGAACTTGTCGCGCTGTAATTTCAGGGACGATTCCTTCCCAATCCTCAGCTGAATTGCAAGAGCACACGCATTTATACAGCCATCACAATAACATAGGTTATCAGACACACACACGTATATGGAGGTAAATGACCACGATGCCCATGCCCCTGAAATGAAATAAACGTAAACCATCGACAATTTAGAAAAACATTTATAGCCTACGTCGCGATGGTGTGAATCTACTTGTTGTTGTTGATTGAATTAGGGGCTTCGTGGTCATGTAGCCCCGTGTACTTGGGTGTGTGTAGAATTTGTTTGATAACCTGTGTATCTACTTCTTAGACAGACTACACATCTGGTACTGCATATCAGAGAACAGTGGTGAATGTATCTGCTACTTGTGATTCAGTACTGAACCCGAGGAGGTTATGCTGACTGGAATCGAACGTGGTTCTCAGAGACTGTGATCTCAATATAATGGTTCCACCAGGGAACGAACCAGAGATCTGTAGAGGCAGTTTCATGGTAAAAACCCCTCGAATGAAGTGTATATTTAATCACTGGTGTGATTTTTGGTGCAATTACATTATTTATTAAAATAATGCAGGGAAAAATGAGCAGATTACAGCATTATTAGACTACTTGGTGTAGGCTATACGAGGCTTGAAGCACGGAGAGGACAGAGTTGACATTTTACAAATTAGCCCAGAATTGTGGGTGGGGCCCAGTGGAGCCATGTCCATCTCTGTGACCCCATTCTGTCGTCTGGAGCAGGGTGGAGGCCTGAATAATGACCCAGTTATTCCCCGACGGAGAATAGATTTGAGGAGTGGGAGGAGAGATGCCCAGGAAAATCATTGATTACTCGTGATTGGAGCAACGAATTGAGATGAGAGTTGCTCACAGATGAATCTTTTGGCAGGAGGCTAATTTTAGAGCCTTTTACCTGCGAAATTGAGGCATATTTAAGGAAGTGCGGAAGGACTGTAAAACTACCATTGTGCGCGGATAGATTTGAGAATGTTGCCGGGGAATACCCGTAAGATAGCGTCCCACGCTATGGAGAAAGGAATTAATATTAATTAATTGGACGAGCGATTCCTTTGCACGCAGATAGTTTTGGAATCTGTGAAGAAAGAGGAACCCAATTATCATGGTTTGGAGACCAGATTCACGCTGTGAGAGGAGCCAAGATTACGCGGGAAGATTTCGCCCTACTTTCAGTGAGAATCTGATATAAGGGAGTAGACCCTTGGAGGAGCTCTCAGTTGAAACCCAGTCTCGCACAGTTGAAACACAGTCAAGCCCAGTCTCTCTCAGTGGAAACACAGTCAAGCTCAGTCTACGCGCAGTTCACGTGCAGTTTGCACCCAGTTACAGCCCAAGTAGCAGTCTTACGCAGTCTTCACGACGCTAGAAGTTACCCAGTTGTAGCTCAGTTGCAGTAAGTTGCAATCAGTATGCAACAAGTACGAGGGCAGTACGAGACAGTATGTAAGCAGTATACAGCAGTCTTCAAGTAAGGTACGAGCAGTCTTCAAGTGAATCTTCAGTCAGGTACAGCCACTGTGAAGCAAGTTCGTCAAGGCAGAACGCATGGCGGTTCTACTCCTAATAGACGCCGAACAAAGACTGGTACATGTAAATGAAGCATTTAATAAGCTTGTATGAATAATAGTCGTGCTATAGGCATAATCAGCAGTACGAACTATGCCGTGTTCAGTTACGAAGCACCGTGTAGACTAATGGCAGAACTATTGTAAATAATTATTTGTGTAAAGTATTGGACAGTGTTAAGCGCAATGTGTAAAGTATTGACTGATCGTATATGTGTAAGTACGATGGTATGCGCTAAATGAAACTCTATGACGTGTTTGGTAATGTCATGAGAGTACCAGATGATAACACATGTACGGGAGCTAGCATATTTATGCAACGCAGGACGCTTACCGTAGGAGTAAGAATAATAAAAACTGTTGGTGAATTCCGAAAGCAGGTAAACCAGACTTTCAATCAGGAGTTGATAGGAGCACGGGAGATGCCGTCGACGCCTGCAATTTCGATCTTTGCTAGGGAATTTCAGCATTGAAAAGTGTATAAAGTGACGTGTGTTAAGTGTACAGCATATGTAAAATATCCTTTAAAGTAGTGATTAGATAAGTGTTTCATATGTGTGGGAGCGATAGCTTCCTGAGAGTTATGCAACGTGTCGTGTTGTTAATGAAAATTATGTGTTATAAAATGTGTGTCTTCAAGATAAATATGTCGCGTTAAACCTGCTAATGGCGGGCGACATGGAGAAATATGATTGGTCGGTGCCACCATAGACACCTATAGAAATGTAAGTACCCCACAAGTTATGATTATGTAGAAAGATGGGCCACTGCATGTTGTGAATTCCTTAAAGATGCCAGTAAAAATCAGTTTAGGAGGGAGATCCTCCATGTTTAATCATTATTGTGTTGATTTTTATAGAGTTGAGATGTTAATTTGCATCATTAAGTGGAGTAATTATTCCCACTATGAATTAAAAAATGGCAATCAGTTATGTAAATGTGACGAACGCGATTGTTCGGATTTTAAGACGTTTAGCTATGTCGGATTTTTGGTTAAGTTATGTGAGAATAATAATAAAGAATGATTTTGGTCATTTATGTCAGTGAGATTAAGGGTAATAATAATAATGAATATTAAAAGTATGAATGAACACATCAGGAAACAAATAAATGTTGTAAGCGAGAGATTTACGCTAATTGCAAGACTTATCAATCTAAGCAGTAAGATGATACAGTAAGATTACGTTACAGTAATTAAGGAAAGAAGTTTTATATCAGAATATTGCATATATTCAATAATGATGCCAGGCATGAAAGAGCTTTTAGTGAATTGAATTTGCAGCTTATATGAGAAGCTTATAGAGTAATTGTTAGATTTCTCTTAATAATATAGGTCGGAGGTCGTAGCATAGAGAAAGGGGCCAGATGGTCTATTCTACGTATGAAATCTCCTATGTCATGGGCATAAGTGGAGATATAATTTTATGCCAGAGTTGTAGTGTGCACCCTAGCTCTGAGGAAGGATATGAAAGTGTTCCGGGTTGGAATCCTGTGATAGATACGAGGAAAACGAGGACACCTCAAAACTCTATGGTCTCCCGAGAACTTATTAATGAGTTATTCCGCTCGTGGTAGCGAAACTCATGGCGACAGCTGCAGTGAGCGCCTATATTTTACTTGAGACATCGGTCACCCGTTAGACTAATGCATTACGAACCCCGAACCTTCATGTTGAATGGACCCGTGTGAGGCCAGTAATTATTATTATATCCTCTGTGTAGGAGTAATTATAAAAGCTCATTCAATACCTGTTTGCATAATAGTAAATTAAGATCCTTTGGGATATGTGTGTCGGTCAGACGACAGTATTTGTCTTGTAAATCTTTACTGCTTAGAAAGGAAAGCATTCAAAACCTTTAAGGAGGGTCGAGGTAATTGGTGGAACACCCATCCCACTTTCTATTGTGTGCGGACTCCTCTAGCCGAGGGCCTGCGGTCTAAACTCGAGCCGTCAAGGCAAGTTGAAAGGGACAGATTTTAGACCCTGGTAAATGACATATAATGAAAGATTGTTATGTTGAGTAATGTAGCCATGTGGTTTAGGAACACATGGATAATTATAGATTATCCTGATGGTTCATTATTTTAGCTATCTGACGAATAGTTAGATGATGTATTTGTACTGTCACTGAAACCAAGTTATGAAGTTGGTTACCAGATGCCAATCGCCACGAGAGCAAGGTAATCTGATTACCATCCGACACAAGCTATAACGTAACGTTTTATGTAGGAATCACATACAGCATGCAGTGGAACCATATAAATAGAGGAAGTGGAGGGGTAGCTTACATAATTATGGAGTTGCACGTTGATTGCGGTGCAACGTCCGAATAGGTAATGCATGAAAGCATTTGTTTGGTGAGAAGAGAAAAATCAAAACACGCACGGCACACATAATTGTTAAAACCAAGAGGTTTAAGGAATAATTAATTTGTGATATTAAGGAAGTCACATTGTATGACTGTTATATTAATGTACAGTTTGTATTGAAGTCGTAGGTGCATCAGCGCACTAGAATATCTTTATGTAGTTCACGTAAGGGTACAGCTTTATGATTTAATATGACTTTATTATGATTTCATTTTTGTTTGTTTGTGGATTGTGGAAGTAAATTTTTGTTTGCTTTGTTTTTTTATGGTTTTGGGATTGTTTTTGTGTTTGAAGCCATGATTTTTATTTACTGAATTAAAGTTTTAGAATAGAGTTGTGCCTTGTTATTGTAGAGTTGATACCTTATAGCCTCAAATCCAAAATATGCACTGCTCATTTGGGGGAACGGCACGCGCCTGAGACCTGATGCTAGCTGGAGGCAGCTGCATATTTACCATCGAGATTACTCACATGGGTACAGTACTTAGCATTCATATATCTTCAACAAACTAATTGAAAAGCTAATGCTCTTACTAGGGAAGTGATTGATCTTTGAAACGTATGAATCATCAAAAACTCACTCATCAATAAAATTAATACTGACGTATATACAAGGCTCCCTTCCTTACGTGTATTTCTCAATAATTAGAAAGTGAAATGCCATGTCCTGTAGTTCGGATTCCACGTAAAAAGGAGGTCCCGTGGCTCATAATCACAAGATTCACGGTCACGTAAAACTACAATCTTCCTTCCTTCCTTCAATAATTAGAGGGCCGAATGTATCATCATATACTCTAGTATATTATTTCAGTAGTATAGGCTAGATCCCTCCTGCGGCGCTAACAAGCGACCGATCGTAACAAATGAGCATCCAAATAAAAGAGAATGGACTAGCATTGACGAATTGCACTCTAATTTCAGAAATATCCATAATTTCTTTTAAAATACTGTTGCTGTAGGAAAATACGCTCCATAATTGCTGTCCAATTCAAATTTTCGCTCCTGTGATGCCTGTTTCATGTCATTTTAAAAAAATTCTGAGGTATTTTCTTTATCATTTCAGAAACAGTAAATCAAAGGAATGAGTACTCAAATCGTATAATTTCATAAATAATATCGAGTAACCGGTGAGTGTTATGACTTATGATGATCCAATTTTCAGTGATGGCCTTCTTAAGTTAAGGAACGTAGAACTTGGAGATATAACTGGAATGTAAATAGTGTTCTATAATCATTTGGTTGAAATAAAAACATAACAACCTTTCTCCTTAAGTGTCTCATTATAAACCCATTGGGGAAATTGTGGTTTATGAACATGCGAGATATCTCGCACGGGTCCGCTAACCTGTTTATACTTTTAAAAGCCTAGCTGTGCCTCTCTGTTCCTCTGATGCAAACACAACTTAGCTGATTTAGCTGAAATTTTGCAGAAACATAGTTTATATACCAGAGAAAAGAAAGGACTAGGCTATTGTCATTTCTAAGAAGTTTACCGTTTCAATAATACTAGCGGACTCGTGTAAAACTACCCGCACGGTGTTATTGGTATGTGGGCTCAACGCGACACAGTTCTGGCAGGGGCTAGCGTCTTGTTTATTTGGTTGGTTGGTTCCTCAGTTTTGGGGCTGCGACAACGCGGTCATGTAGCCCCGAGTACTTTGGGTGTGTGTAGAATATGTCTGATAACCGGTGTTAATTGTGATAGCTGTATTAATGTGTGTTTTTTTTGTTTTTAATTCAAGTAAGGACTGCGGACATTCGATTTTCAAGTACTGTAGTTACAACTTTTTCTACCAAACGCCACCGTCAACGAACAACTAGTTCTGAACTTTGTTACTAGATGCCACCGCAGTCGACTCCTGGTGACGAACGTTGGAACCTAAGAGCGTCAGTCAAATATAACCTATAATTTAGCTTCTCACAAGTGTAATTAGTGAATCTGATATTGGACCGCCGGCGTTACTTCCCCTCCGAAGGAAGGCATACTGAGGGATTTTAACGCTCTTAAAAAATCCGATGACTTCAGCCGGGTTTGAACCCGCGACGTTGGACATAGAAACTCAGCATGCTACCAACTATGCCACCGAAGACGTCTACTTGTTTATTTGTTTGAAGTCATTTCTTAAACAAATTTTCGATATTCATGAAATCACAGTGCAATTCGTCACTACTGCAGATAATTCTTTCTTTTGAATGGTCATTTGGTACGGTCGGTTACTTGTGAGCGCCCCATTTGTACAGACCATCCACCCGGCTTTTAGTGTTATGCGGGCGTGACATGATACCGTTTTAGCAGGTCCTATCGCTTTGTTTAGTTGTTTAAGCAAACACATTTCCCTTGACTATTCAAGAAATGCAATATTTTCCCATAGTCTACTATTTAGACGATTTGGAAGATTTTGGTGCAAACCGCACCTGATTTAAGAGCTAGGATTAGGTGAAACATACACTTTAGCGTTTTATGTTATAGAAATGATGGCGACGAATGTTACTTTTCATTTCAGTAGGCCTACTGGGTTTTATCGCGCCCTGGCACGCCACGCCTCTGTCCTACAAACTCAGCGCCATCAAGGAGACAACGAAGGTCTGGAAATCTTCCTTCCACTCTAGCCGGAAGGAAGCAGTGTTACTCTCTACTCTGTCGACTCCAGATCGGCCAAGGGATTGCTACGCACTCCCACTTGTTAATGAGGGAAGTCCCCCCCCTGTGTGTACATTACGTGCGGCGCCCACCTTACCGTGCCTCACATTCTCTTGGAGTGTGAGGACCTGGCCGACCTGCGAAGAACTCTCAAACTGCATAGCACCCTCTCCCTTGTTCTTACCCCAGGGGCTCACAACTAGTGGGACGTGGGTTGGCGACCACGGGACCACAGCTGAGTTCGGTATTACTTCCACTTACTTGTGCCAGGCTCCTCTCTGTTATCTTTCCTGTCGACCTCCCTTTGTCAACACTTGTTCTCTTCCGACCCCGACGGTATTAGGGTATCCGAGGCCTAGGGAGTCTTCTACTTTCCCACCTCCATTGGCCCTTGTCTCATCTTTCCTGATCCCTCATTCTTCGAGGGGTCAGACCTCTTCTGTTCTCTTCATGTTATCTCCTGCCTTCTGCTGAATGCCCTAAAGGAAGCATGGTTCATGTAGCCCCACCGGTTCTGGTGCACCCTCTATAGTGCTACACCCTCAAGGCTCACGGCTGGTGAGCTTGGGAGTTGGCAACCCCGAGGGATTCCTGAGCTGGGTCCGTTATTTTCGCTTTGTCTATTGCCTCTGGGGCGGACCCTCTCCCCCTTCCCTTTCCTATCTGCCTTTCCTGGCTCTCCTTCCTTCCAAGTCCCTGAATCCTCATTCGTCGATGGTTGAGGGCTTTTATTTTCCTCCTGTCCTTTATTTGCCTTATACTTCATTTGTTTACCATTTCTTCTTCTAGTATGTGACTCTGTAGTTACTATTAGTTATAGTTTTTCATTACATTCTCATCTTTCACTATCAACAAAACCATTAGGGTCCGATAACATAGATGTTAGGCCCCTTAAAATAACAATTATCAACATCATCAAATCATCATCATCTCCCTTGTTCTAAATGATGACGGGCCGTGTGACTTGTCTATATATTTCGACTTCTTATATCAAAGGTCCATACAGTACGCCGGCATGCTTCTGGTGCGAACGGCCATGCAGCGATGATGTCTCTATCGCTCGCTCGCTTTCCCGTCTCACTCCCTCCAGTACTGCCTTCGCTGTGTTGTGGTTGATCGGTCGAATGTCAAACGGTATTCAGTGTGTTGTAAATATGAAAACAAATTGAAACACAGCGAACGCAAACAATGAAAAAATCCACAGTTGTAGCCCTTCAGGCAAGCAACTCAATGTTGAAAATATCCTATGATGTCATAGACTAGACATTCCATGAACACTAGGCATTCCTTTAAGGGACATGGACATGCGAATTTACGTAAAATGTACCTTTAGGAGATAATGAAAATGAAAATCCACAGCCTGCTTCCAGTCTCCGACCGGGTCAGGAATGGAATGAATGAAGCCCCCATCTAGCGGCGAGGATATGAACTGTGCCGGCTGCCGAGGCCTGACGCACTCCTCAGGGGCAATGATTAAATGAATGACAGATGAAATGAAATGATAGTGGAGAGTGTTGCTGGAATGAAATTTTGACAGGGAAAACCGGAGTACCCGGAGAAAAACCTGTCTACCTCCGCTTTGTCCAGCACAGATCTCACATGGAGTGACCGGGATTTGAACCACGGACCCAGCGGTGAGAGGCCGGCGTGCTGCCGCCTAAGCCACGGAGGCTTCCTTTAGGAGATAATGAAAAAATGAAAATCCACAGCCTGTTTCCAGTCGTCCGACCGGGTCAGGGAATGGAATGAATGAAGCCCCCATCTAGCGGCGAGGATATGAACTGTGCCGGCTGCCGAAGCCTGTCGCACTCCCCTGGGGCAATGATTAAACGAATGACAGATGAAATGAAATGATAGTGGAGAGCGTTGCTGGAATGAAATTTGTGACAGGGAAAACCGGAGTACCCGGAGAAAAACCTGTCTGCCTCCGCTTTGTCCAGCACAAATCTCACATGGAATGACCGGGATTTGAACCACGGACCCAGCGGTGAGAGGCCAGCGTGCTGCCGCCTAAGCCACGGAGGCTGCTTAGGAGATAATAAACTTGTTAATTAACGTACCATCAACCTCTACGATTATGAGCAAGGAATTTTAGGTAGGCTAAATGAAATAAAATAAAGTATGAGAATGCATTCTTTAGTGTATTCATTCCTAAATATTACAATCTTTCTCTTCATCGAATGTGTATTTAGGCTTTTTGATCTTTAGTTCCGTTGAATCTACACGAGTATTGGACCCTTCTTCTTCGTCCTCCTTGGGAGTTGAATTGATGATATATTTAATGACCTCAACCACGTCCCGTCGATTAGATTAGGAGTTTGCCTTTCCTACCACTACGAGCGCTCGACTACAGAGTTTCATGTAAGCCCTTATAACTACTTCCGGGGTGAATATTTTTCCCAAGACAATCGGCTGAGGGTATTGAATCAAGAAACACATTAAAGAAAGAATTATGTTAATAAGTAAATTTGGCTAGTATTTGAATAAAAAAAGAAAACTAGTAATGAAACATGTGATTTAAGGCTGTTTTTCCGGAACTGCATATAGGTCGGAAGTGATTTTCGAAATTTGTTTTTATAGTTTGACAGAGCTCTACAAGACTCACAGAGTGAAACCCGATACGTTTCAGGGTACTTTACCCCTTCTCCTTTTGGCACAATTGAGGAAATTGCTTAATTTTTCGTTCTTGCTAAGATGGGGGACCCCTACTTTATCTGCTAAGAAATGTTTACACAAGTAAATCAAGTAGTTCCGTGAATAACTAAAGCCTATTTTCATATATCCTACTTATGTTAACTGTCACTATCAACATTAAAAAAATCAGTTTGATTGCTGTAATAGATTCGTAGATATTTAGAACCGACTAAATATTTCAGATGGTCGCTATGTTGGTTTTGTATATATCTAGGTCTTAGAGTTATGTACTGTTACATGAGGATTATTGTGTACGTGTAGTATTCGAACTTCAATCGCATGATTAGGACACAAGAAGTAAAATCGAGATTTTAAAATTTAGCACAGCTGCCATCTTGTGGTTATGGAAACAATTGAAATAAATTAGATGCCAGTGGATTAACATTTGTACAAGGACTTACTATACAATGTTTCTCTGCACTTGGATGGTTATATTGCGAGAAACGTCCATGTGAATATTTATACTTCGCGTCGCCGCCATGTTTGATTTGTGATCACCAGGTTTTTGAAAGTCCTATAGGTGAACTTATGTTCATAGCCCCTATGAATAGATTCGTAGATATCGAGAACCGTCTAAATATTTCGGATGGTCGCCATGTTGGATTATTATATGTATAGGCCATAGAGTCATGTACCATTAAAGGAAAATTATTGCGTAGGCTCATTATTCAAACTTTCACTTCGATCACATGATTATGACACAAGAAATTAAAACTTAATTTTTAAAATTCGCACAGCCGCCATCTTGAGGTTATGTAAGCAATTGGACTAAATTATATATCAGTGCATTACAATGTGTATAAACATTTGCTGTACCAAGTTTCATTGCATTTGGATCATTAAATCGCGAGAAAAGTCTATTTAAAACTTTCACCTTCGCTTGGCCGCCATGTTCGTTTCTTAATTAACCGGTTTTTGAAAGTCTCATAGATGAACTCCCAGCAGTGCCCTTTATCTCCGTACAAAATTTCAGGGTGGCACCGGTAATAGTTTCAGTGATATAGAATACTACTTTTCTTCGGCTTTTCCCAATTAATTGGGGTCGCCGGAGCCATCCAGGCTCATTTTGGTTTTGGCCAGGGATTTAAGGCCGGATGCCCTTCCTGACGCCACGTGATTTTTCAGGTGAAAATTCCACCCCAGCCGTCCGGGTGAAAGACGAGCAGCTAAGCCACTGCGCCACCACGCTCCCCATTCAGAGATATAGAATGCCGGTGAAATATTTCGCACAACCGCCATCTTGAGGTTATGTAAACAATTGATCGAAGTTAGATGTCGGTGCATTACAATGTGTATAAACATATACTGTACCAAGTTTCCCATTGCGTTTGGTTGATTAAATCGCGAGAAACGTCTATTTAAAAGTCGCAAATTCGCTTGGCCGCCATGTTGGTTTTGTAGCTACTAGGTTTACAAAGGCCACATAGGTGAACTTATAGTAGTTCCCTTTAACACCGTAAAAACTTCCAGGGTGATATCGGTAATAGTTTCGCAGATATTGAATGCTGATGAAATATTTCGCTCAGCCGCCATGTTGGATTGGTGAGATATAACAAAATTTGAAGGGTATGGTCGAGGTCGTCTGGAATAGTGCTATGAACTTACCGAGTTTCATTGAAATCGCTCCAGCTGTTTAGATTTTATTAGGGGGAGGGGGGGGGGACACACATACACGAATCACACACGCACACACAGACAGACACACGGACAAAAGGTGATCTCATAAGCCTATTTTTTTTTTCATAAATGAAAATAGGCTAAAAACAATAATATGACCTAAATTTCAATGCCTTAAATAAGTTCCATGATACTTTTCCTGTATTTCTGACTGTTTTAATGCTAGGCTAATGTTGCATTATTATTTTTGTGGAACGTCGTGAGTCGTGACGCTTCTAATGAATGCTCATTTATATCATGAGATAGGAGTATCATAAACGACACGATCTAGACCTGTATATCTCCTGGCAAAGGAATATTTCCTCTTAGATGGCCTCAGGACAATCATACCCATACCGAGCACCGGTGCATCAGAGAAACAGCTGGAGAAGAGAGAAGAAGTACAAACAGACTTCTATGGCATAGGGACCATGATAGACCACTCGTAGACAAAAGCTAATTTCGAACTAAGACATGTCATTACAAGATTGACAGTTCACGGTTTTCACCACCTACTCTGCAAATCAAAACACTTCCATGACACAAGTATAGACTGTGAGTGCACACTATGTGGAGCAAGATGTTCAGTAAAGAATATATAGCCTACTTTCTCCTAAATGCATGGGTATTGTTATAACACTTTGTCCTTTTCAAGGAGTATAATTGGATGTTGGTTGTAGTAGCTTGTTGAAATACAACGTGCTATACGGATATTAAACATGAATATGAGGTGCCCTTTGCTAGTGCTACCTCTGTAAAAAAAATTCATTCAATTCGGTTTCACCGTGTTTGAATTGATCCGGGGAATGGATTTGCACACATACATGGCCGCTATTTGCAAACTATTGGGCTGATGACCTTGTAGTCAGTCATAAGATGCTTTCCACAAAAAGGCATGTTGTTGCAAAATCCGGTAGAGATCAAATTATTAGGATGGTCGAAATTTGATTTAAGCTCTTAACATTTGGGTGGCCGTCATTCCGTTTCCGTCAAGATGGCGGCGATATAAAAAATGACACTGAGGTGCCTTTTGCTAGTGCTACCTCTGTACCAAATTTCGTTCAATTCGGTTTCACCGTGTTTGAATTGATAGGGGGAATCGATTTGCACACATACTTGGCCACCATCTGCAAACTATTGGGCTGATGATCTAGCAGTTTGGTCAGAATATGCTTCCCACATAAAAATTTGTTGTTGCAAAATTTGGTAGAGACTAGATTATTAGGTTGGTCGTAATTACATTTTAGCCTTTAACATTTGGGTGGCCGCGATTACGTTTCCGTCAAGATGGCGGTGATATAAAACATGACCCTGAGGTGGCCTTTTCTAGTGCTACTTCTGTACCAAATTTCGTTCCATTCGGTTTCACCGTGTTCGAATTAATAGGGGGAATCGATTTTCACACAAAGATGGCCGCCATCCACAAAATATTAGGCTAATGACCTATTAGTTTGGTCAAAGGATGCTCCCTCCATAATGGTATGTTGATGCAAAATTTCGTAGAGATCGGATAATTAGGTTAATCGTAATTTGATTTGTTGTTGTTTGAGTCTTCAGACTTTTGACTGGTTTGATGCAGCTCTCCATGCGTCCCTGTACTGAGCTAATCGTTTCATCTCTACATAGCTACCACACCCTACATCCGAGGCAATCTGTTTAACATATTCTAACCTTGGTCTATCCCTACAGTTCTTGTCCTCGACCCTTCCTTCCATAACTAAGCTTGCTATTCCTGGGTGTCTTAGTATGTGTCCTACCAACCTATCTCTTCTCTTCATTAGCAGTCGCCAGAAACATCTCTCCTCTCCCTCTCGCCGTAATACCTCTTCGTTTGTAACCCTATCTACCCATCTGATCTTCATCATTCTCCTGTAACACCACATTTCAAATGCCTCAATTCTTCTCTTTTCTGCTGCACCAATAGTCCAAGTTTTACTTCCATAGAGCGCCACGCTCCAGATAAAGGCTTTCAAAAATGACTTCCTAATACCTAAATCTATATTCGATGTCAACAAATTCCTTTTTTGTAGAAAGGCTTTCCTTGCCTGAGCCAACCTACTTTTTATATCCTCTTTGCTTCGTCCATCACTGGTTATTCTGCTTCCTAAGTAACAGAAGTCTCCTACTTCCTTCAGCTTTTCACCTGCCAATTTGATCTCCATAGAGGTTTCTGATTTATTTCGGCTGCATTCCAGTATTTTTGTTTTACATTTATTAATTTTCATCATGAAGTCCTTCCGTAAGACGGAATCCATACCATTCAAAAACTCATTCAAATCCTCAGGCTTGTCGGCCAAGATGACGATGTCATCAGCAAATCTCAGAGTTGAAATTATTTCTCCTTGAATCTTCACACCCACTTTAAATTTTTCTCCAATTTCCTTCATTGCTTGTTCAATGTAAAGATTGAAAAGTATGGGTGATAAGTTGCAGCCCTGCCTTACACCTTTCTGAATACCAGCTTCTCTCTCATTTCCTTCAGCTCGAATGACTGCAGTCTGGTTTCTGTATAGATTGTATATCACCCTCCTATCCCTGTACTTTATTCCAATAGATTTCAAAATGTCAAACAATTTAGTCCAATCAACGTTATGAAAAGCCTTTTCTAAGTCTACAAATGCCATGAACGTTCTCTTATCTTTCCTTATTCTACCTTCCAAAATCAGCTTTGAATATTTGTGTGGCCGCCATTACGTTTCCGTCAAGATGGCGGCGATATAAAACATGACACTGAGGTGCCCTTTGCTAGTGCTACCTCTGTACCAAATTCATTCCATTCGGTTTCACCGGGTTCGAATTAATAGGGGTAATCGATTTTGACACAAAGATGGCCGCCATCCGCAAACTATTAGGCTAATGACCTATTAGATTTGTCAAAGGATGCTTCCTCCATAAAGGTATGTTGTTGCAAACTTTGGTAGAGATCGGATGATTAGGTTAGTCGTAATTTGATTTAAGCTTTGAACATTTGTGTGGTAGCCATTACGTTTCCGTCAAGATGGCGGTGATATAAAACATGACACTGAGGTGCCCTTTGCTAGTGCTACCTCTGTACTAAATTTCGGGGAATCGATTTTCACACAAAGATAGCCGCCATCCGCAAAATATTAGGCTAATGACCTATTAGTTTGGTCAAAGGATGCTCCCTCCATAATGGTATGTTGATGCAAAATTTGGTAGAGATCGGATGATTAGGTTAATCGTAATTTGATTTAAGCTTTGAACATTTGTGTGGCCGCCATTACGTTTCCGTCAAGATGGCGGCGATATAAAACATGACACTGAGGTATCCTTTGCGATTGCTACCTCTGTACCAAATTTCATTCCATTCGGTTTCACCGTGTTCGAATTAATAGGGGTAATCGATTTTGACACAAAGATGGCCGCCATCTGCAAACTATTAGGCTAATGACCTATTAGATTTGTCAAAGGATGCTTCCTCCATAAAGGTATGTTGTTGCAAAATTTGGTAGAGATCGGATGATTAGGTTAGTCGTAATTTCATTTAAGCTTTGAACATTTGTGTGGCCGCCATTACGTTTCCGTCAAGATGGCGGTGATATAAAACATGACACTGAGGTGCCCTTTGCTAGTGCTACCTCTGTACCAAATTTCATTCCATCCGGTTTCACCGTGTTCGAATTAATAGCGGTAATCGATTTTGACACAAAGATGGCCGCCATCCGCAAACTATTAGGCTAGTTACCTATTAGATTTGTCAAAGGATGCTCCCTCCATAAAGGTATGTTGTTGCAAAATTTGGTAGAGATCGGATGATTAGGTTAGTCGTAATTTGATTTAAGCTTTGAACATTTGTGTGGCCGCCATTACGTTTCCGTCAAGATGGCGGCGATACAAAACATGACACTGGGGTGCCCTTTGCTAGTACTACCTCTGCACCAAATTTTGTTCCATTCGGTTTCACCGTGTTCGAATTAATAGGGGCAATCGATTTTGACATAAAGATGGCCGCCATCCGCAAACTATTAGGCTGATGACCCATTAGTTTGGTCAAAGGATGCTCACTCCATAAAGGTATGTTGTTGCAAAATTTGGTAGAGATCGGATGATTAGGTTAGTCGTAATTTGATTTAAGCTTTGAACATTTGTGTGGCCGCCATTACGTTTCCGTCAATATGGCGGCGATATAAAACATGACACTGAGGTATCCTTTGCTATTGCTACCTCTGTACCAAATTTCATTCCATTCGGTTTCACCGTGTTCGAATTAATAGGGGTAATCGATTTTGACACAAAGATGGCCGCCATCTGCAAACTATTAAGCTAATGACCTATTAGATTTGTCAAAGGATGCTTCCTCCATAAAGGTATGTTGTTGCAAAATTTGGTAGAGATCGGATGATTAGGTTAGTCGTAATTTCATTTAAGCTTTGAACATTTGTGTGGCCGCCATTACGTTTCCGTCAAGATGGCGGTGATATAAAACATGACACTGGGGTGCCCTTTGCTAGTACTACCTCTGCACCAAATTTTGTTCCATTCGGTTTCACCGTGTTCGAATTAATAGGGGCAATCGATTTTGACATAAAGATGGCCGCCATCCGCAAACTATTAGGCTGATGACCCATTAGTTTGGTCAAAGGATGCTCACTCCATAAAGGTATGTTGTTGCAAAATTTGGTAGAGATCGGATGATTAGGTTAGTCGTAATTTGATTTAAGCTTTGAACATTTGTGTGGCCGCCATTACGTTTCCGTCAAGATGGCGGCGATATAATACATGACACTGAGGTATCCTTTGCTATTGCTACCTCTGTACCAAATTTCATTCCATTCGGTTTCACCGTGTTCGAATTAATAGGGGTAATCGATTTTGACACAAAGATGGCCGCCATCTGCAAACTATTAAGCTAATGACCTATTAGATTTGTCAAAGGATGCTTCCTCCATAAAGGTATGTTGTTGCAAAATTTGGTAGAGATCGGATGATTAGGTTAGTCGTAATTTCATTTAAGCTTTGAACATTTGTGTGGCCGCCATTACGTTTCCGTCAAGATGGCGGTGATATAAAACATGACACTGGGGTGCCCTTTGCTAGTACTACCTCTGCACCAAATTTTGTTCCATTCGGTTTCACCGTGTTCGAATTAATAGGGGCAATCGATTTTGACATAAAGATGGCCGCCATCCGCAAACTATTAGGCTGATGACCCATTAGTTTGGTCAAAGGATGCTCACTCCACAAAGGTATGTTGTTGCAAAATTTGGTAGAGATCGGATGATTAGGTTAGTCGTAATTTGATTTAAGCTTTGAACATTTGTGTGGCCGCCATTACGTTTCCGTCAAGATGGCGGCGATATAAAACATGACACTGAGGTATCCTTTGCTAGTGCTACCTTTGTACCAAATTTCGTTCAATTTGCGCTCACCGTGTTCGAATTGATAGGGGGGGACAGACATTGAGTACACACACTAACACACACACAGACTCACACACACACATACACACACACAGACAGACACACTTTTTTTCGCCCTGTAGTGATCTCATAAGTCTACTTTCATTTTTTGCAAAAATCGAAAGTAGGCTAAAAATGTGTGAACGGTACCACATAGAATTCTGTACAAGAAGAAAAATGTATATAAGTGATTAGGCTATGCAAATATGTAACCCATCAATGTAAACTATATTTTCAGTTATGGCTATTTGGCTGCGTTAAATATATTATTATATCATTTCGTTATGTACAGTAGTCTCCATAACATGTGTTTCAAACCGTCAGCAATCCTTAGTGGAATAATATACATACTGTAGGTGATAAAACAATCTGCTGCACATGTTCAACTTTACCTATTCCTATATTTGTCTTTTTTAAGTAATCTTGTTTTCTCGGTAGTTTTCCTTGTGTTCAGCTTCCTACGGTGTATTCCCCGATGTGTAGTGGTTAGCTTTGTTGGGTACCTCTGCGGAGTTCTACATCCGATGCGTCTCCCCGTCCCTTTCAGCTCTGCAAAGAAATTTAATTCTGTTTTGAGGTACTGGAGCTGTATGATTGACATGGAAGTCACCCAAGTGTTACCTATTTTGAGACCATTCTTGTGGTAGATTTTTTAAATGGCTTGGCTGACATACAGTTGGCAATACACTATGAATGGTATTTCCCACTGCTGGTTCCAAAATCTAGGAGCGTTTAAAAAGTCTCAAATTGGAGATTTATCTGTACCGGTATATGATTGGAATGGTTTTATATGTTCAGAAATTTGTTAGACAGTATCTTCCAGTAATGGCCGGTTACTCTCTCAATCCTAGCCCCAATTACAATTCACACTACTGTTAAAGACACCACAATAACACAGGTTATTAGACAAATTATATTTATACATACACACCCAAGTACACGAGACAGACTACCACGATGTCCAACGACCTAAAACGAAACAACAGTTAATTATTAATGCTAACGTTCTTTTAACTGCTATGGCTTTTCAGATACTGGAATTTTTGAAAGGAGATTTCTTTCAACATGCCGGTAAAAGTATCGACACGAGATTTATATTCAACCCTCCTAAAGTGCCATCGGACTGGGTCGAGACCGAGCCCACAATCTTGAGTTTTGAAGACTAACGCTTAATTAACTTTGTCACTCGGTTCAACACTCTACCGGAATTAGGAGTTGTGATTTTTAGCATTTTGAAATCAGAAATTTAGCATATGGATTTGATCATTTAGTATTTTATAGCCTCTATACATTTGCAATTTAGCATTTTATAGTAACTTATTTTGGAAAAAGAAACATATAATTCATGTTAAATCTGACAAGTGATTAATGTCTTCTGAAATGGCATTAGTGTCAAATTAAAATCACATTAATTGTAAAATATTTCGTGAGATAAAAATGCTTGAAGTAAATTGTGCATTTATTTTAAATTAATTAGGTTAATGCAACACCGAAGACAATTGTTACGGACTAAAGTATTACACAAAAAAAAACAGAATAATACAGAGAAAATACACAAGTCTAGGGGCAGATGACCTCGTAGTTCCGCTCCTTAAAACAACAATAACTAACTAACAACTCAAATCTGTTTCAATATCCACCACAGTCAGTAAGAGCATGTAAGTTCATGAATCATTAACATTGTTGAATGAAATCTTAGTTGCTTTATACTGTAAAAATGTTCTGTATCAACATCTTAGCACTAAGTTGACTAACTTGACCTACTCTAATAATAAGGGAATGAAAGAGCGACGGGTGGGCAACGAGGTGGAGGGGGGATTGCTTTCCGCATCCAGACCGGTGGTCAAGCTGTGATAAATATATTAAGGGTGTATAAACTCCTCACTTTAAATTTCCATACGGAAATAATAAAAAACGTTATATTACGCATTTATGTAGCATTTTGGTATAATTTTCGCATTTTGAATCAATTTTGTCGCTTTCCCACAACGCATTTAAGAGTGGGTTACAGATCGAGTCAAGTGAAAATACAAGACTACAAGCCATTATGAGTATTTCGCACTTTACCGCATTTGCGAAAAAACTCCTCCCCTGTTTGTATTGTATGTAATGTATGTATGTATGTATCTATGTATGTATGTATGTATGTATGTATGTATGTATGTATGTATGTATGTATGTATGAATGACTGTATGATCGTCGATCCGAGGCTTGTTTCAATCATCTTCTTGACCCACGCTTGTGCAATGCTCTGAAACACATCTGCGTCATCAATCATGTTCGTAACTCATTCATCTAACCACACTATCTCTGAGAATGATCCACTTATAGATACGGAAATATTTCCCCCTTCATTTCATCAGTAAGTTGCTGATAAAGTCTCTTTTTTGTGTACGTTCAGGAAGATTCTATTTGAGTTCTGATCTTCCTTGTAAGATAAGTGAAGTACCAAGCGTGTGATTCAATTAAACTTCAATTGAAGACGAGTACTTCTCAACGCACCTTAAATGATCCCTTGATATTGTAACTTTCAGTCAGTCAACATAAAATCATTCAAATTACTGAAATATATGAAACTAGCGGACCCGTACGAGAAATCTCACATGTTCATAAAACACACTTTCCCCAATAGGTTTATAATGAGAGACATAAGGAGAAAGGTTATATTTTTATTTCAACCAAATGATTATAGAACCCTATTTACATTTCAGGATAAAAGAAAGACCTCAGAATGTCAATATGACATGAAACAGGCGTCACAGAGGCCTATGGACAGCAATTATGGAGTGTATGTTCCTACACCAATGGTGTTTGCAAATCGCACACTTCGTACATTATTTTTAAAGTAATTTTTTAAAGAATGTATAGATATTTATGAAATTATAGATCAATAAGTCACTGCTAATGTATATTCTCTTTCATTTGAATGCTCATTTTTCACGATCGGTCTGTTGTGAGCGCCGTAGGAGGGATGCATACTACTGAAATAATATATACTAGTTGAAACCCGTCAAAACATGACGGTCAATAGAAAAATATTTACTGAAGAATTTTCTTATATAGGCCTACTGTACATTCTTTGTACGATTATTTTTTGACTCTATTGAAACTATGAGGGCGTCAAAAGATTGCACTCTCAACATTGCAAAATACTGCTGGCCATGACTGAAAAATTGTTGGGGCAAATTGAGGCCTATACGTTCCAGAGTTTCCCCTTGAGCTTTATTGATTGTGATAAAGTATGCCAAATGAATTGGAAAATATTGCCTCTTAAAAGAAAATGATAGTGTTTTATCGGATGGTGTTAAATCAAGTCGAAGGATTAGACATCTCTGCCTAATTTTAACTGCACCTATTATTTCCAAATCCAAGCAATATGGTTGCATTTAGGAGTCCTTGGGAACCGTTCAGATTTCTAAGCAGCATAACGGGCCAAGCGTTTGGAGTATGTGGCGGCCAGTCGTTTAGTTCCAAGGGATTCAAGAACTCTGATGAGTCTAATACAACTGGCCGCAAACCATCGCTTATATTTTTGGAATATAACGAAGAAATGCGATGATGTGCAATTCCATACATTTTAAAACAATGTGGACCGTGTGCGTGTGGCACAGTAACATTGGCACCAAATGAAACGAAGGAAGGAAGGAAGCTTGCAGTTTAACGTGACCGTTAATCTCGCGACCATAAGCCACGGGACCTCCGTTTAACGTGGAATCCGAACCACAGGACATGGCCTTTCACATCAAAAATCTCACATGCCTTGACCGGGAATCGAACCCGATCCGCCTTGGTGAGAGGCATACAGCTTGACCGCTGCGCCATGAAACGAAGGACATAGCATTGTACTACCGATTAGTCCCTCTGGAATTCCTTGAGATATCATCTCCAGTGAAAAATAATTGTTAAAGCCTGTCAAATATTTTATATTTATTCAGATTAATTTTACCATTACAACAGCAAAGGTCAAAGTAACCAAGTGTAGATTTCTCGCAAGAGAAATACAGTGCAGAACAATGTTTACATTTGTTCGTCAAGGACCCTAAACTGTAACGGCATAGTATCTGGAATTGTTTCTGTAATGCCATATTTATATTGGATTTTAAAAGTGGCTTCGTATTTTTCTCCGATTTCCCACTTTTTTGCGGCTAATGTTCTATTTCGTCAAATGGGTTTATTTATAGCAGTATTTCTCTGCCCAAATTAACGTCATTTTATATAAAACTATAGTGGCCTGCATCAACGTAGCCGCCAAATATTAAATGGCAAATAATAACTTACTTCCATTGCCAAAATCAACTGCGTGGTTAGACCCATTGTTATGCACTCTAAACAAATAATCAATAAACAATAATATTCACATATACAATGAATACTTCCATTCTCAAGTTGGTTGCTGATGATAATGCGATGAGATTGATCGCCAATAATAAAATCCTTGCAATTTTTGCAATTTGCTTGCAAACGCAACTCAGGATGACGATCTTCATTTTGAAATAAACAGAATGAAATTGCTGTAAATAATGAATTTCCATCACCTGTTGAAGGTACAATACTTTGTATATCCATGACAGTAAATTATGCAAGGGAGCATAGAATCACTTCGCCAGCCACAGTAATGGAGGGAGTTTTAGAATTATATGTTCAGTGCTTGTCAAAGATCGTATTAACACAGGGAAGCCCATTCTTAAGGCTACATTCTGAGCTATTGCCCCGGATTCCAGGTTCGATCCCCGCTCTGCCAAGAAATTTAATTCTGGTCTGAGGACTGGAACGGGGCGCAATCGTGAGGCAAAACTAAGAAGTGCAAAGTTTGATTCCCATCTCAACAATCTTGGATTTGGTTTTCCGTGGTTTCCCACTTCCACTCCAGGCAAATACCGGGATAGTTCCTAACTTAAAGCCTCGGTCGTTAACTCCCCATTCCCCACATTAATTACAAATGCACACATCAACACAGCCATCACATTAACACAGGTTATCAGAGAAAAGTTTACACTCGCACACCTGTTCGCCAATATGTTAACGCTGATGTATGTGTTTGAACTACTGGATATAAGTTCAATGTTCCCCATCTCTTGATGAATACAGTACTTTTGCATTTGTCAGTTGGCACAGGCTAGAGTAAAAGGTGGCTTTTCACCGATGTCTCAGTCTCACTCATGGCTGTGATTATATGGAAGCTACTGAGGTATGGGTGGTGCTTAGTAATGGCATTCGGGGCACAGTCAGTGCCTGTGAATGCTGTGAAAGGTTCAACTCATAGGGTTAGGACTACTGTTCTGACTCAGTGAGGAAAGCAATGGCAAACTACCTCACTCCTCTTCTTGCCTAGAACGCCTCAAAATAGCGCTGCATTGGGTTTTTGTGGGTATCTACTCACATAACGTAACGGCGGTACTTTTTGAGGATCCAACCAGCCTTCGGGCTGACTACCTAACAGACAGACAGACAGACTTTAAAATTAATATCATTGCATTGTTGCAGCTTGGCAAATATTTTATATTTCAGCAGATCAATTTTACCATCACAACAGTAAAGGCCAAAGTAACCGCGCGTAGATTTTACGCAAGAGAAATACAATGTAGAACAATGTTTACATTTGATCGTCAAAGACCTTTCACTGTACTGCATAACATCTGGAATTGTTTCTGAAATGGCCTATTTATATTGGATTTTAAATGTGGCTTCGTATTATTCGATAACACTATAGTGACCTGCAATATCGGAGCCGCTAAATATTAAATGGCAAAAAATACTTCCATTGCCGAAATCAACTGCGTAGTTAGATTCAGTACTCTAAACAAATAATCATTAAACAACTGTCTTATACAATGAAGTTCAACATGACCGTCCAGAGACTCTCATACTCAAGTTGGTTGGTGAGGAGAATGCGATGAGACTGATCGCTTACAATAAATTCCTTATAATTGTTCCTGCCAGCGAAATGTTTGGCAATAGCTAGAAAACGCAGCGCAGAATGACGTTCTTCATTTTGATATAAACAGTACAAAACTGCTCTAAATAAGCTATTTCCATCACCTGTTATAGTTTATGGCAGTACATTTTGCAGGGGAACATAGAATAACTTCGCCAACTACTGGAATGAGCTTAGGCATATACTCAATACTCACTTCGGCAGTCACCCTAATGGAGGCTGTTTTAGAATTCTATGTCCCGTGCATGTCAAAAATCGTATTAACACATGGAAGCCCACCCATTCTTGGCTATCGCCTCGGAGACCCGGGTTACATTTCCTGCTCTGCCAAGAAATTTAATTCTGGTCTGAGGGCAAAAACGGGGCACATTCAGTCTCTAGAGGTATAACTAAGAAGAGGAAGGTTTGATTCCCACCTCGACAATCTTAGATGTGGTTTTCCGTGGTTTCCCACTTCCACTCAAGGCAAATACCGGGATGGTTCCTAACTTAAGGCCTCGGCCGTCACCTTGCCATTTCCCACCTTAATTACAAATACACAAAGTAATGCAGCTATCACAATAATACGGGTTATCAGAGAAAATTTTACACTTACACACCAAAGTACATGGGGCTGAGTGACAACGATGTCGGAGCCCTTCAAACGAATTATGTTTGCCAAGTGTCTCTCATGGCGAAAGCAATTGTGGACACGCGCCAGGGCCTGGAAAACTACCTTTTCACTAATAATTTAAGAGTATATCGACGATGCATAATTTATAACTTTTAGTCTAGGATGCTACCAACTTGACCACCGAAGCATTGGGAAGAAATTGCAATATTAAAGTACATAAACAACATAGCCTACACACTCAACTGTCAGTTAATGTTCTTCAACGTTTCCCTTCTTAAAAATTCCCCTCTATAACTCTCCATCACTTGAAAACGCGCCATGTTTTGTGTTTTAAATATATCGATGCAATGGTGCTGCCATCTGTTGTTAGTTACTGAAACTATATGGGCGAGGTACTGCCATCTTTTGTCAGTTACTGCAATTGATGGCAGATATTAGCTCTTTTGACCACATGCTGTAATGCAATGGTGAAACGGAAATAAAACTTATTGAGAGGGAATGTAGGAATCTTTAACTGACATAAAACGTTACTAATAATCCTTGATAAAACAATATTTAACTATCACGCGAAAACTCGCCATCAAGGCCATGTCTTGTGTTTTAAATATATCGACGCAATCTGCTCTCAGTTACTGGAACTATATTGGCGAGGTACTGCCATCTGTTGTCAGTTACTGGAACTGATTGCAGATATTCAAACGACGTATTGAGGACATGCTGTAATGCAATGGTAAAACGGAAATAAAACGTGTTGAGAAAATGTGTAGAAATATGTATCTTTAACTGACATAAAACCTTACTAATACTCCTTGATAAAACAATATTTCAGTGGCAAAAAAAAAAAAAAATACTGGTGAGAGTTGGGATCGAACCTGCGATCCTTGGATCCACAGTCAGTCGCCTTAACCAAATAGCTACTCGCGCACTCACATTTAGCTGCAGACGCAACCGTTCACTATCTTCAAAAGCCGCTATCTGAAGAAAATAATCCAATTCATTATCAATAAAATCAATATACATTCGTATATATTCATACTGTTATTATATTGTATTGTCAGAACTTGGTTAATGTATGTTTTCAATTACATGGAAGCTTATTAAATAACTTACATTTTAATGGACTTCTCACCGCCATTTTGTCATGAGCCCAGGTGGATTGTGCGCATGCGCGAGGGGCAGAATTCTGCTATTTTCTATATTTATTTAAAAATATACCGTATTATATTTGTTTATTTTAGAGACACTCTGCAAATCTACAGTCCAGGAGCTTTCGTTAGAGTGCTCTACGAAGTAAATTGGTTCTGTCGTTCTCTCTATCTCGTGATAACAAAAATCACCTTACTGTTTTAAATATATAGATGACGATAATAACCTGAAATAAATTACATGGGATTAAGATATACAGTATAAACTACTTATTTTTACCTAAAGTCAATATTTATTTAATTGAAACCGTACCGGTGTATGATGAGTAACTGAGTAGTACCATACTAAAAGTACACAGAGTAAATTTTCACAAAATAAAAACAAAACATATTTTCACATACACTTGAGTGTTATAATTTTTTATATCATTTTTGTTCTGTTCTCATGTTTTTGTTTCTCAGTTTAATTTCTTATCTCCTCATTTCTACGCTGTTTTTCAAGACAGTTTTTTAATGCTTAATTTACAAAATTTATTATAACAGATCTAGAGCCTCCGTGGCTTAGGTGGCAGCACGCCGGCCTCTCACCGCTGGGTCCGTGGTTCAAATCCCGGTCACTCCATGTGAGATCTGTGCTGGACAAAACGGAGGCAGACAGGTTTTTCTCCAGGTACTCCGGTTTTCCCTGTCAAAATTTAATTCCAGCAACACTCTCCACTATAATTTCATTTCATCTGTCATTCATTTAATCATTGCCCCAGAGGAGTGCGTGAGGCCTCGGCAGCCGGCACAGTCCATATTCTCGCCTCTAGATGGGGGCTTCATTCATTCCATTCCTGACCCGGTCGGAGACTGGAAGCAGGCTGTGGATTTTCATTATAACAGATCTGATCTTTTGGAAAATTTGCCATGTGAACTTTTGGTATGGTACTACTCCGTTACTCATCATTAGGGCTCGGATCGATATGCTCGATAAAATCTCCAGAAACCATGTGTTTTATGCTCGATAGATATGCTCGAAAAACCCATTATATGCTCGATAGATATGCTCGAAAAAAACATTATATGCGGTTAAATATGCAGAATATGCTCGAAAAACACCGTTAAAAACTATAGAAAGGAAAGTGAAATGAAAACCAATAACATACCTTTACACACGAGCTTTATTTTCTAATTGTATGTACGATACACGGCAATATAATCGCATTCAAGTTTTTCAAGTAGCCCATATATAAGAGAAGTTTTCTTATAAAAGTTACAGTTTAAAAGTTAATTTACAAAATGTTCAGAATTAGGCGAGTCAGTGAAGTAATCTGCATTGGTCTGTGCAACAAGAATGTTTTCTATGTTTTCAGTTTAGAATGATTTTCTTAAATCAGTCAATAAAAGTTTCAATGACGAGAACGACCTCACTAAAGGTTAAAAACCTGCGGTTCTATTATTCGCACCAGTTAGGCTTTTCAATATTTATTTCTGTTTTAGAACCTTAAGGATGGTCAGGACCCGAATACGGGGAGGGGGAATTCGAAGAAAAATGAACTATTTAGACGAAAACCACAAGAATATGCATTTATATGCTTCTATTCTGGAATCCGCGGTTTTATGTAATTATATGCTCGAAAAATTTCAATTCTGTTGGTCCCAGAGAGGTGAAAATACCACCGAAAAGCTTCTTTCAATGTGTACTATTCAGGCAAAAAATATGCAAATATGCTCGAATCCGAGCCCTACTCATCATATACCAGCTGAACAAGGTCACCATATGACCAAAACCGGTACGGCTTCAATGAAATAAATATTGACTTTGGGTGAAAATAACTAGTTTATAATTAACTCGTCAATAAGGTACCGGGCTATCATGGTCATTTTATGTCATTCTATATACCGTATATACTACACTGGTGCCCTACATTAAAGCATCAAGCTGAAATGTTGCAAGGTTGCGTTTATTTTGCCACAAAAAGGTATAAACAGGTGATAGTAAAGTAGCAAAGAATACAGATAGTAAACCAATACAACATGCATAACAGTAGACAAAAATGTGATTTTTTTCCGACTTCATGGATTTGCACATATTTTCTGACAACTGGTTAATGTGCTCAGTATGGGGAGTGACAACCTCCGGCAGCAATACAGGCCTGATAACGGCAGATCATGCGAATGAGGTCATCAATCTCATGTTGAGGCAGTAACGCCCATTCTTCCTGCAGAACAGCTCGCAAGTATTGGAGAGTGGTTGGTGGATGCTGACGTGTTGCAATTGTCTCCCCGGTAAGTCCCAGACATGCTCTATGGGATTGAAATCTGAAGAGTGAGCAGGTCACACCATGCGTCCAATATCTTCCGTTTCCAAGAAAACATCAACCACCTGCACTGTATGAGGTCGGGCATTATAATCCATCAGTACGAAGTCTGGGCCCACAGCAACAACCGAACATGAGGTCCCAAGATCTTGTCACGATATCTGACAGCAGTTAAACCTTGCCGAAATACCCGTACAATTTCCTGGGAAGGTGTTCGAGTAGTCAACATAATCCCTGCCCACACCATTATGGATCCTCCTCGATATCGGTCTCTTTCCTCAATGTTTGGTTCCCGAAATCCGTGTTCCAGGATCTCTTCAGACACGAATTTGTCGAGAATCACTCTCCATACCTAGTGGCACTCATCTGTGAAAACTGCATTGGCCCACTGTTCGACCGTCTAATTGGCATGTGACGACTCCACTCTAGAGTGTAGACGCGTCAGGTCTCTTACAATGAAGGCCACTCTGCCGAAGCCTTCGGTGCACTGTTTGCCTCGTTATAACTGTTCCAGTGGATGCTGCGAGGTCAGATGCCAGTTGACATGCAGTACTACGGCGGTACCGTCGTGCCCTTACAGTCAAATAACGGTCCTCTCGTTCTGATGGCACACGTGGTCAGCCCTGCCTTGGTCTGCGGAATACATTTCCGGTCTCTACAAAAGGTCGTCACATCCGAGGAACAACAGAACGATTCACATTTAGCCATCGGGCCACATCAATTTGCGACTGTCCTGCTTCCATTCCTCCTATGGCCCTCCACCGCAGACGAGCTCACCTGTCAAATGGGGTGGTGTTTACTGGGTAGTTCCACATCAACACTAGCTGTGTACACATGAACAGAAGCTGCAGTATGGCACAGAGAATACGCCTAGAAGACCCACAGAATAATAGATTTATTCAGCAATTCTTCTAGGTTTGTGCCGTGTCTTGTGAGGGGTTTCGCCTAGGACACCAAGCTGGCTCATCGGCGGGCTCTTGGTGTCCCCGCCCGGACCTACACAGGAGTAACGAACTGCGCGCTACCTTCCTTTATATTGAGTGCAACTGCACTACTTGGTAGCGCGCAGTTCGTTACTCCTGTGGAGGTCCGGGCGGGGACACCAAGAGCCCGCCGATGAGCGAGCTTGGTGTCCTAGGCGAAACCCCACACAAGACACGGCACAAACCTAGAAGCATTGCTGAGTTTTAATTCACCGGCCATGAAAGCCAATATACCATCTTAATTGATTAATTGTCTAACCGAAGAATCTATTAATTACTAGAACGAGATAGAAATTTAAATGAGAGATCGCTTTAGTTGAGCTACGCTTTCTTTTTCCGGAATGATGTGTAGAAATCTATAGGCCTAATAGTTACTGTTTGCCTAGAGATACAAAGTGTCCTTCTTGGATTATGTTTACAATAACCAAATAAGAGTCAGTGACAGTGGAGGGACAAACATCAATTGAATTGGGAAGGGTATCGAAAAAAGAAAATGAGCTTTCAGAGAGGATTTTGAATTCTTGTTGAATGTTTATAATTTAGGACTGGAACACGTTTGTTTTAATTTGTTTTAGCCTAGTTCTCACAAAGAGGGTATATTATTTAAAATTATATGATACAATATGTTATGCAAATGTCCACTTTACAATACAAAATTATCTTTTTATATATCACTTGATGTTATTATACATTTTGAGACATGTTTCGGCTCTGTGAGCCTTCTTCAGTCAAAATCATTACAAAATTCTCCTAAAACAGTCTAACGTTGGTCTCTCAATAAAAAATTGTAAAACATTTTTACATCGTCAAGATGATTAAAACACATGAATATAAAATGTTTAAAGAATTAATAAATTTAAAAAAATGTACAAAATTTTGAAACGTGGGTCACATTCTTGTTGACCCATTTTCAAACAGGGGACCCCATTGTACGAGCGTCTTGAAAATGGGTCAACAAGAATGTGGCCCACGTTTCGAAATTTTGAACATTTTTTACAATTTATTAATTCTTTTAGCTTTTTATATTCGTGTGTTTCAATCATCTTGACGATGTAAAAATGTTTTACAATTTTTTATTGAGAGACCAACATTAGACTGTTTTAGGAGAATTTTTTAGTGATTTTGACTGAAGAAGGCTCACAGAGCCGAAACATGTCTCAACATGTATATTGACATCAAGTGATATATAAAAAGACAATTTTCTATTGTAGAGTCGACATTTGCATAACATATCAAAATCAATACGGGAAAACTTGGAAAAATGACTAAAGTCATAGATATTCATTACGGTATATATTTAATATATTTTATGTTCGACCATGCCGAAATATAAAAATTATATACCAGAAAACTGCATCTTAAAGAGGCTCATTATAGTTCAAGTTTGATTATGAAACAGGTTCTCCACCAATCAGAGCTCAAGATTTTCATTACGATGCAACTGTTTGACCAATGTGGTAAGGAGAGCATCGCACCTGCGCTGACTTACACGGCCTCCTATTTTAAATGTCACTGCGTGGCAGTGTCATAGTGACGTATTCGAGGAGGCCGTGGTCAAATATAAGGTATTCTCTGCATCCCATGCACTCTGTTCAGTAAACGAAACTGGCGGAATCTCAACAGATATTATGAATATTTGAACATATAGTTATAATATTGTCGAACAAAAGCAGTCGTATGCAACGTGCCTGGTACAGTAATTAAAACACTCTTATTGCAATTATAAAACTCGTTTCGATCGTTTTATAAACATACTTGTGTCTTAATTATTGCCAATATAGGCTTGTTGGGAGCCTCCGTGGCTTAGGAGGCCTCACGCCGGCCTCTCACCGCTGGGTCAGTGGTTCAAATCCCGGTCACTCCTTGTGAGATTTCTGCTGGACAAAGCGGAGGCAGATAGGTTTTTCTCCAGGTACTCCGGTTTTCCCAGTCACAAATGTCATACCAGCAACACTCACCACTGTCTTCTCATTTCATCTGTCATTTAATCATTGCCCCAGGGGAGTGCGATAGGCTTCGGCAGCCGGCACAGTTCATATCCTCGCCGCTAGATGGGGGGCTTCATTCATTCCATTCCCTGACCCGGTCGGTCGACTGGAAGCAGTCTGTGGATTTTTCATAGGCTTGTTGCATAATGTACTATTAATTAATGAAATGTCTGTTTTGCTTCCGTGAGATTATTGATAAATTCGCAAATCAATTTATCGATTTAATGCACAATCGATTAATTACTATTGTTAGCAATTAATGGATTTTTCTGCTTCGATTAATCGATTATTTGATAACTGAAATTAATCGATTAAAAGTGCCAGCCCTACTAAATACGGGTCGGTACATACACTACTACAGTCACCTCATAAATACAGGTTATTGGATAAGTTCAACACACCTCAATTTCATGGGTCTGATGACCAAGATGTCCCAGGGCCCTAAAATGAACTAACGACAGCAATCACCACAACAATAGAGTATGCTTTGTCTTGATTGCTATGAACCCACCAATAACGACAGGCGCGCAGTAGTAGTTCCAAAATAGGCTACATTTTATCTTGATAACAATTCTGTATTGTATACTGTATGTCTGAGCTGCCTTGGCGAAGGGTTGGAAGACGTTGGCTGTACTGAGGCAATAGAGGCAGGCGGTGCATTGCCGTGCGGCTGGCGACATCTGTCGGTGTCCATGTTCGCTAGCCACAAGTCTCTCCCTCCCGCCCCTACGGGCGCGATATTAATCCTGCCAACACCGATATATTACACAGCTGCATTTTAAACTCGCTTAACAGAAATTCGGAATAATTTCTAACAACCAAGTTGTATGGCTTCGTATTTCACCATCTTGATTTTTAGTTTTTGTTCTCAAAACTTCCAAATCTCTACGCAAGTGCTTTCAAACATTTGGAACGATCATTCTTGACTTTCTAGCTAACAAACTTTAATGTACCTGTGGCAAGCGAATTCTCTTGTTGCATACTTTTGGTAGAATAATGGGTTATTTGGTCTGAAGGAACGGCATTTCCGCGATTTCTAGATGACGAATATTAATGTTCTTGCGACAACTGAATTCTTTCGTTGCATATGTTTAGTAAAGTCGGCCTAACTGTTTATTTTGCCTCTTTTTTTAATTAAGTCTTTTAAAGTGATGAGTATTTCTGGCGTTCTAGCTGACTAATTCTTGCGAAAACCGAATTCTTCTGTTGCGTAATTTTACTTAAGTAACTGTTGGCCACTTTGCTGAAAAGAATTAAGGTTTTAACAGGAATGACTGTTCCTGACATTCTAACTGACAAGCTGTAATGTTCTTGTGTCTAACGATTTATTTTCTTATGCACTTCTACTACAGTAAAGCAACATAAAAATAAAAATAAATTTTAAAGAAAGCTATGGATTTAAAGGAACAACGATTTTGGACGTTCAAATTCACAAATTTTTATAATTCTTTCAGCAACCGAACTCTTTTCTTACGTGAAGTAATGAAAATGTGACCGTTTAGTCACACCAATGCGGCCACGCATTATCTTACTAAAAAGATATGACAGCTCCAATTAACTCTTATGTCCTCAAGTCATTTGCATATTTCAAACATCGAAGTCAGGTTTAGATTTTGGTCCAGAGATGGCTCTGTGTGCCTCGTCTAGGAGATGAACTATATTTCCACTTCATTCCGGTTTTTATTTAATCAACCATACAATTGGAAAAATACCTATAGGCGTATGCGTTATTTTTTCTGATCTAGTTAAACGTGGATATCATTAGTCATTATTATTAGTAAATGTTACACATATTCCCATTGCAAAATTTTACCTCTTTACAACATTGATCGTAAAAGACAGACAAGCTGTGAGACAACCCCTCAAGGAAGCCCGTGGACTTCAGGAGAAAAAAAAACTTGGAGCAAATGTACCCCTTGGACAGTGGGACGAAAGGAGTTGCATCGGGAAAATATGCGACCATATTGGGCAAAGACCAAGGCCCAAAAGTTGAACAAGCGTGGTCCAAAATAGGCCTACTCGAAAGAAGATGAAGATGACGGAAAAATAATTTATATTTTTGATATTTTAGCTGAGAAGAAACTTCATCAGGAAAAGCTTAAATGCGTAACACAGAGACGCATGGAGCACTGCCTTCTTACGCGCCACTTTGGCACCGATATGTAAGCCTACTGTGTTTCAGAATAAGTCTATGAAGTCTATCAAGGAGGCTGTGCTTCAAGCATTCATGTCTCAAAGCACCCTAATGTGCACCATTTGATGTTCTGGTCTGTAAAAAGGCTAACGCACCAGGAAATTGTTCCCACTTTTTTCTGATTGGTTTTAGCCTATTTTCATTTATGAAAAAAATAGGCTTATATGATCACCTTTTGCCCGCGTGTGTGTGTGTGTGTGGAGTGATTTCAATGAAACTCGGTAAGGTCAATGTACTATATCGTCCGACCACGACCGTGCCCTTAAAATATTATTACGTATCACTAATCCAACATGGTGGCCGCAACTATTAATGTATCACCCTTAAATTGTGTACGGTGATAAAGGACACTAGTAGAAGTTCACCTATGTGACTTTCAAAACCCTGCTAAATACAAAACGATCATTGCAGCCAAGCGAAGTTGAAACATTTAAATCGACTTTTCTCATGATTTAATCACCCGAGCGCAGTGAGACATGGTACAGCAAATTTTTGTACACATAGTAATGCACTGATATCTAATTTAGTGCAATTGTTTACTTAACCTCAAGATGGCGGCTGTGCAAAGTTTTAAAATATAGTTTTTATTTCTTGGTTCGTAATCATGCGATCGAAGTCAACGTTTGAATAATGAAACTACGCAATATTCCTCATCTAATAGTACATAACTGTATGGCCTTCATAATATGTTATATTAAAATCCAACATGGCGACCACCCGAAATATTTAGACTGTTCTCAATATCCATTAACCTATGACAGCAATCAAACTGAAATTTTGTATGTTGATAAAGGCTATAAAAAAGTCACCTATGGGACTTTCAATAACCTGGCGAGCGCAAATGCAACAACGCGGTGACGCGAAATTTAAATATTGAAATGGACGTTTCTCACGATTTAACCATGCGAGCGCAGTGAAACTTGGTACTGTAAATAGGCTACTTATACAAATTTCAATCCACTGACTTCTAATTCATTTCAATTGTTTTATAACCACAAGATGGCGGCTGTGCGAAATTTTAAAATTCCATTTTTATGGTTTTTTGTTTCCTAATCATGCGATTGAAGTTTGATAATACACTTACGCAATATTCTTCATCCAATAGTACATATCTCTAGGGCCTAAATTTATAAAAATCCCACATGGCGACCATCCGAAATATTTAGTTGGTTCGCAATATCTACGAATCTGTTACAGCAATCAAACTGAAATTTTGTATGTTGATAGAGGCAATTAACATGAAAATAGGCTTTAGTTCTTCACGAAACTACTTGTTGGAGAAGAAGATTTTCCAGCATATGTTGCTATGTTTGCATAAGCTGGCTAAATTAATTTTCAGGATTTCCTTTGTAAGTATCTATTAATACAAATGTTTCACTTTTTCACGTTAATTGGGAGCTTTAGCAACTTTGCTTTTCATGTGATGAATTGTGTGTGTGAACATAATTTTAGTGGTGTTTGGAACGATAGGTAGAGTAGACTAAATCAGTACGAATTTGATATTAAATTACATTTTCTTTTGTATAAACCTTGATTGAGCGACAAAAGAGCACCCGAGTAATTCAATTTTATGGCAAATCAAGCTCAATGGTTGGCAACACTGTTACGATAGCACGAAGTTCAACATGATTTCCTCAAGTAAAAACGTGTTCAAATTGCATCTTGTATCACCAATAAAATACTACAACGGTAATAACAGCGGGGAGAAGTTGAGTAAGGGCCGTTTTCACCAACGTGAATTACCTCTTGATTCATCATTTAAGATTAACTTATTTACCTTTGCACGAGCATTTCATCAAACAGAAACGCTCGTTAACTAAACACTAACAAGGAATTACGTTAAATGACAAAATCTAACCACTCAACCCTCTAATGCATCGTTAAAGTGGAGGGAAACAGGCGAAGTCTACCTCGCGCATCCCTCAATTGCGGTTTGTTTGTTTTAGTTTCACACGAACTTTCATCCATATGAAAATAAACTATGTTTATGACATTGAAATTATAAAAGATCATAGGCTACATGTTTAATACCAAGAAAGAAGAATACGTAAATAAATAAATAAATAAATAAATAAATAAATAATAAAATCATATCTGAAGTGGAATTCGAATTCCTTCCAGCTCTGTATAGTAAACTCAAGAGTCTACAACGTAACCGCTGACGTTACGAAGACAACGGGGAGAGCGTGTCCTGTTTAGCTAATTGAACACAACTGCCATTTCGCCTTGTGACAGATCTTGGATCTGCACAGACACTCCTCATCATTGTATATTGTCATGTATATTTGTACCTTATGTTAATTTAATCGGAAAGTGCCCATTTCTAGAGTGGAAGTTAGTAACCAGGCTGTTGCCTGATGGCCTTGTGTTATATATGAAGCGAAAACTACTTAGGAGCGACACGGTAAAACGTCGTACTAACGCATTGTTTAGTAACTGACTTGGATCTAAGAGGCGGTGACTAGATATACACATGCTTTGGTAAAGATTCTTTTATTATATTATTGTTTGGTATCTAATGCGGCTGTTATAAAAAAAATACGACGAGATTCTACATGTCCTAGTGAATGTAATTATTTAATAGAGAAGATTCACATCTTTAAATAACGGAGAAGTATCCGTGATATGCTCCTTTATAATATGAACCAGAAATGTCGCAAGTTGCGGAAAATAAAGTACACCTGAATACGTTATAAACCAAATCACAAGTAAGCTTAGGTAGATAATAGAATATGCAAAGCACGGCACTTTTCGGTTAGTTAGACAAAGGTTGATTCATTAAATATTATACTTCCCTTCATATCATTACTAGCTGGTAACCGCAGCTTCGCTCGCGTCAAAGTCGTGTTATATTGTTATTCAATGAAATGCAGGTTTAACCCCGTTAACACCCCTTTAGAACCTGAATATCCCAAAATCCCTCCTTATTAGACGTTTTTGACACACAACAAACATATCCCCAAAATATCATTCTTCTAACTTTAATAGTTTTGGTGTTCGATGAGAGTGAATATCCAAAAATCCTTCCTTAGTGGACGTTTTTCTTCCAGAATTTCACCCCTCCCCATGGTCCCCTTAAAATAGATTTATGAAAAAACGGTCGAACACCTATTTATTTATTTATTTATTTATTTATTTATTTATTTATTTATTTATTTATTTATTTATTTATTTATTTATTTACTTATTTATTTATTTATTTCCTCTGAGTTTCAAACTCCTCGCCTATGTCGTTCAAGAGATGCACGCTCCGTTAGGGATCCTTCGACCCCCACTTTTCACCCCTTTCACTCATAATACACCACATCGAAAAACTATTAGACATGTGTCAGCTTATTTTTAATGATTTGTTTACGTATATGCCAATTATCACATCCCCAAATGAAACCACTCGTGAGATATTTTTATTCAATGAAATGCACGTTTACCCCCTTAACACCCCTTTAGAACCTGAATATCCAAAAATCTTTCCTTAGTGGACGTTTTCGACATACAACGAGCATATCCCCAAAATTTCATGTTTCTAACTTCAATAATTTTGGCTGGGCGATGATGAGTGAGTGAGTCAGTCAGGACATCTTCTTTCATTTATTTTTGAGAATTTCACCCCTCCCCATGAACCCCTTAAATGGGATTTATGAAAAAAAACGGTTGAACACCTATTTACTTATTTTTAAGCTGATTTTTTCCGCTGAATTTCAAACTTTTCGCTAATGCCATTTGAGTAATACACGCTCCGTTAAGAATCTTTCATTCCCCAATTTTCACCCCTTTCACCTCATAATATACACCACATCGATAAATCCTTAGACATAAGTTATGTCTGCTTATTTTTATTGATTAATTTATATGCCGAATATCACATCCCCAAATGAAACAACTCGTGAGATATTGTTAATCAATGAAATGCAACTTTAACCCCCTTAACGCCCCTTCAGAACATGAATATCCGAAAATCCATCCTTAGTGGACGTTTTAGACATACAACGAACATATCCCCAAAATTTCAAGTTTCTAACTGCAATTGGTTTGGCTGGGGGATGATGAGTGAATATCCCAAAATCCTTCCTTAGTGGACTTCTTTCCCCAGAATTTCACCCCTCCCCATGGGCCCCTTAAATTGGATTTATGAAAAAACGGTCGACCACCTATTTACATATTTTTCAAGCTGATTTTTCCCCCTGAGTTTCATACTTTATGCCCCTCTCTTTTAGGAGATACTTGCTCCGTTAGGAATCCTTCAACCCCCACTTTTCACACATACACCTCATAATATACACTACATCGAAAAACCCTGAGACATGTGTCTTCTTATTCTGAATGATGAGTTTATATGTCGAGTATCGCATCCCCCAAGGAAATCAATCGGGAGATATTGTTATTCAATTAAATGTAGGTCTACCCCCTTAACACCCCTTTAGAACCTGAATATCCAAAAATCTTTCCTTAGTGGACGTTTTCGACATACAACGAATATAACCCCAAAATTTCATGTTTCTGACTTCAATAATTTTGGCTGGGCGATGATGAGTGAGTCAGTAAGTCAGGACATTTTCTTTCATTAATTTTTCAGAATTTCACCCCTCTCATGAACCTCTTAAATCGGATTTTTGAAAAAAAAAACGGTCGAACACCTGTTTACTTATTTTTAATCTGTTCTTCCCCCCTGAGTTTGATGAGTGAGTGAGTTAATCAGTTAGAACACTTTCTTTCCTGTTTTTTTTTCTTCAAAATTTCACCTCTCTCCAAAGGCCCCTTAAATTGGATTTATGAAAAAACGGTCAAACACCTATTTATTAATATTTTAAGCTGTTTTTTTCCACTGAATTTCAAACTTCTCGCCTATGTCGTTTAAGAGATACAAGCTCCGTTTAGAATCCTTCAACCCCCAATTTTCACCCCTTCCACCACATAATATACACCACATCGATAAACCCTTAGACATATGTCTGCTTATTTGTAATGATTAGTTTATATGCCGAATATCACATCCCCAAAGAAACAACTCATGAGATATCGTTATTCAATGACATGCACGTTTACCCCCTTAACACCTTTTCAGAACCCGAATAAACAAAAATCCTTCCTTAGTTGACGTTTTCGACATGCAGCGAACATATTCCGAAAATTTGATGTTTCCAACTTCAATAGTTTTCGCTGGGCGATGATGAGTAGGTGAGTCAGGTCATTTTCTTTCAATTATTTTTACCAGAATTTTACCCCTCCCCATGGGTCCCTGAAATTGGATTTATGAAGAAATGCTCGAACACCTATTAACATATTTTTTAAGCTGTCTTTTTTCCCCCTGAGTTTGATGAGTGAGTGAGTTAGTCAGTCAGTTAGGACATTTTATCACCTTATTTTTTCCAGAATTTCACCCCACCCGATTGCCCCCTTAAATTGAATTTATGAAAAAACGGTCGAACATCGATTTAATTATTTTTAAGCTGATTTTTTTCCGTTGAGTTTCAAACTTCTCGCCTATGTCGTTTAAGAGATACACGCTCCGTTAGGAATCCTTCAAGCCCTACTTTTCTCCCCTTTCACCTTATAATATACACCACTTCGAAAGACCCTTAGACACATGTCTGCTTATTTTTAATGATTAGTTTATATGCCGAGTATCACATCCACAAATGAAACCACTCGTGAATATTGTTATTCAATAAAATGCAGGTTTAACCCCCTTAAGACCCCTTTAGAACCTGAATATCCGAAAATCCTTCCTTAGTGTACGGTTTTGACATACAACGAACATATCCCCAAAATGTAATGTTTCTAACTTCAATAATTTTTGCTGGGCGATGATGACTGTGTGAGTGAGTCAGGCCATATTCTTTCAATTTTGTTTTTCTCTTCAGAATTTCACCCTCCCCATGAACCCCTTAAATTTGATTTATGAAAAAAAAAACTGTCGAACCCATATTTAATTATTATTAAGCAGTTTCCTCTCCCTGAGTTTGAAGAGTGAGTGAGTCAGTCAATCAGTTAAGACACTTTCTTTCCTGTCCCCCCCCCCCCCCCCAGAATTTCAACCCTCCATATGGGCCTCTTAAATTGGATTTATGGAAAAAAAAACGGTCGAACACCTATTTACTTATCTTTTAAGCTGATTTTTCCGCTGAGTTTCAAACTCCTCCCCTATGTCGTTTAAGTGATACACGCTCCGTTAGGAATCCTCCAACCCCCACTTTTCACCCCTTTCACCTCATAATATACACCACATCGAAAACCCCTCAGACACGTGTCTCCTTATTAGCCTATTTTCAATTTTGAAAAAATAGGCTTATGAGATCACCTTTTGTCCGTGTGTGTGTGTGTGTGCGTGTGTGTGTGTGTGTGTGTGTGATTCGTGTGTGTGTCCCCCCCTAATAAAATCTAAACGGCTGGAGCGATTTCAATGAAACTCGGAAAGTTCATAGCACTATTCCCGGCGACCTCGACCGTGCCCTTCAAATTTTGTTACGACTCACCAATCCAACATGGCGGCTGTGCGAAATATTTCACCAGCATTCAATATCTCCGAAACTATTACCGATATTACCCTGACATTTTCTATGGTGATAGAGGGAACTACTAGAAGTTCACTTATGTGACTTTTGAAAACCTGGTAACAACAAAACCAACATGGCGGCCAAGCGAATTTGCGACTTTTAAATAGACGTTTCTCGCGATTTGACCAACCAAACGCAATGAAACTTGGTACAGTATATGTTTATATACATTTTAATGCACCGACATCTAACTTCGTTCAATTGTTTACATAATCACAAGATGGCGGATGTGCGAAATATTTCACCGGCATTCTATATCTCTGAAACTATTAGCGGTAAACCCCTGAAATTTTGTAAGGAGATAAATGGCACTACTGGAATTCCATCTATAAGACTTTCAAAAACCAGTTAACTACAAAACGAACATGGCAGCCAAGCGAATTTGAAAATTTTAAATAGACCTTTCTCGCGATTTAATGTTCCAAGCGCACTGAAACCTGGGACAGGAAATATTTATACACATTGTAATCCACTGGTATCTAATTTAGTTCAAATGTTTACATAACCTCAATATGGCGGCAGTGCGAATTTTAAAATTAAGATTTTATTTATTGTGATGTAGTCATGCGATCGAAGTGAAAGTTTGAATAATGAACCTACGCAATAATTTTCCTTTAATGGTACATGACTCTATGGCCTTTACATTTAACAATCCAACATGGCGACCATCCGAAATATTTAGACGATACTGAATATCTACGAATCTATTTTAGCAATCAAACTGCATTTTTTAATGTTCATAGGGGCTATGAACTTAAGTTCACCTGTTTTTTTTTCTCCCAGAAATTCACCCCTCCACATGGGCCCCTTAAATTGGATTTATGAAAAAACTGTCATACACCTATTTACTTATTTTTAAGTTGATTTTTTTCCGCAGAGTTTCAAACTTCTTGCCTATGTCGTTTAAGAGATACACGCTCCGTTAGGAATCCTTCAACCCCCACTTTTCACCCCTTTCACCTCATAATATACACCACATCGAAAAACCCTCAGACACGTCTCTTCATATTTTTAATGATGAGTTGATATACCGAGTATCACATCCCTCAATGAAACCAAGCCGGAGATATTGTTATTCAATGAAATGCAGGTGTACCCCCTTACCGCCCCTTTAGAACCTGAATATCCAAAAATCCTTCCTTAGAGGGCGTTTTTGACTTACAACGAACACATCCCCAAAATGTCATGTTTCTAACTTTAATAGTTTTGGCTGGGCGATGATGAGTCAGTGAGTCAGTCAGGACACTTGGTTTTATATAAGAGATACTCAGTCATGGCCGGCTGTACTCAGTTGTGGTTATTTGGTCATTTCCATATTTACTCTTTATACATATTAATTCTACGAGAGGGTGGAAGAGTGTTTTGCCATAAGCAAGCTTATTGTCCTGCTGCCCGGCAGAAGAGTCTTATGTGTTCTGTATGTCTTGCTCATTGTGGAAACGAGTGGCGTCCAAAAGAATTTGTTTATTGGGTTAGAGCGATCCCAGCCTAAATACTCTGTTCATATCATTTAAGCTTTGCCACGAATAAGGTCTTCTGTATTTCCCTTCCTTTATAATTATGTTCCAGAATATCTCAAGGAAGCATCGCAAACAACAATCAGTGCTACACGCTTATTGATCTGTCCGCCATGTTTCTCCAAGGTGAAACCGAGTCTACGCATGCGTGAGAGCCGTAAAACGCATTTCAGTAATTAGGAACCCGATTGGCCTCATGAAATGCATCAACGGTAATCACGCATTAACTCTCGTATTTAAGTTAAATAGGAATTAACTAACTAATCGATAGTAAAGAGTTGGTGTAAACAAAGGAAGAAGGAAGATTGTAGGTTTACGTGACCGTGAATCTTGTGATTATGAGCCATGGTACCTCCTTTTTACGTGCAATCAGAACCACAGGACATGGCATTTCACTTCGAAAATCTCACATGCATTGGCCGGGAATCAAACCCAGTTCACCTTGGTGAGAGGTCAATAGCTAGACAGCTGCGCCACCACGCCCCCTGGTGAAAACAGCCTTCAAAAGTGCAAACAAATGATTTTAGATACATATACATGTAGTAGGTTGGGGGATGACAATCTAAGAGTTCACATGTTGGAAACAGTAGAAGGGAGAGAGAGAGAGAGAGAGAGAGTGAGAGAGAGAGAGAGAGGAGATACGCGGAGGAATATTTTCCTCGGGACTTAACCTCACGGTTGGTATAGCAACTAGTAGATAGTTATCAACTTGAGCTTTGGGACACAGCCTTAATAAAAACAATTTACTAGATGGGGTCAAGTCAAGTAACACCGTGATACTAAGCTTTTTTTTTGTTACTATTTCCAAAATTTTAGATTTCAGTTATTTCGATTCATTTCATGTTAAAGAGGAATACCCTATGGAACATTTCTGGCATATATATTACAAATATTCATAAGTCATTTCAAGGTATTAACTATCAAAATCCGGTAGTAAAAGTAAGTAACGCCGTGATATTCAAGTTACTCCGTGATAGCATGGTGTTCACCATTCAGTGTACTTTTTATTCGTGAAAACTAATGTTTAATGTAATAAAAGTGGTCAAATCGTATGTAGACTATACGTTTCTATTACCCCATATTGAAACATTTCACTACACAGTTTTTTTAGAGAAAAAGAAACATTCTATTAAAAATATTCCATTAAGATATTTTAAGTCTTCTTAGTTACTATCAGATCCCTCACACCTATCACACATAAAATAGTAATTATAGGTACCAAACATTCCAAAACTGATAATCCATTCGGCTCCATTCATCCTCTTGGTGACATCCGCCAGGGGAGCCACCTCACGCACCACAACCATCATCGTCATTGTTCTGGGATCAGGAATTAGGCTAAGACCGATCTATTGTGTCTATCTTGACGCACTATCTTCACTTCAAATTCCGGTGACACAACGAATGGCATTCCAATTTTTGCATGGGTTGCACTTCCTGGATCGGCTGAATATTTTGTGCAATAATCCTTTAGTGTACTCCACGGGTTATTAAAACGTCTACTGGCCTTGTATACTGACCATCCATCTTCCTTCATCAACCTCAATGCTTCTTTAAGTGTTTCAGCTGTGTAGTAGCGAGCCTCTTTATTCCGTAAAAACGTACTTATTACTAAGCTCACACACCTTGCATGCGTAACACTACATGCATGTAAATTTTGTATGCGAATGGTCTGCATCTTACCTCTGAGTAGTGTTAAAATGAAACTTATACAAAGAAACAGCTGTTTATAAGAAATTAAAATCTTCAGCACAGATTTCACTGGATGTGGATCACTTGGTGAAATGTCAACTCTTAGTTAATATATTTTTTAAACCTCATTGAGTTGGTCAAAGATAAAACGCAAGGACTTCCTGGATTCCTGGTCTCTACTGCCATCTGTTGGTAAAAACTTAGAACATTCGGAATTAAACCTACGCAGTGATTGAGGAAATACGCTTTATCACGGTGTTACTTGATATCACGGAGTGACTTGACTTTACCCTACGTTTAGTAAGGAAATGATCCAACGTTTAATATGGAGCTCTAGAATTTACCAATCACTAATGTTAGTGGAGTAAGTTACGAAAGATGAAGAGGGAGGAAAGGAGAACCGTGTATGTGCTCAGCGAACTGATCAAACCACAAAACCACAAGAGGATTGAGAAAGAGTATTTTTTCTAGAAAATAAAACCAAAAAGTAATGTTGCCTGGCCCCTCTCTCTGCTGGACATCGTGACATTAGGTGCGTCCTTCTGACGCAGACGATCAATATGTTTGCTGCAATAACAGCATTTTAGCAAACAATGCACTTCGCGTCGTGTTTCATTGACAGAAGAAAATAAAACTAAAATAATTGGACACATGATTCGAGTCTTTGGTCTTTCTTTTTGGGAAGGCATCAAACAAGGCTTGTTGTTGCTTATAGGCTATATGTCTGGAAGGGGAGGCAGGACATTCATTACACATTCATCAATTCATACAATTCAGAAAAGGGAGAGAGAAGTAGAGAAGAGAGTTGAGTTTTATCTGTGAATGTGAACTTGAAACTGGCTCGAAGCAGCGGGTGATCCCAGCGAGTGGACATGTGTAGGACCTTCAGCTGCCTACATCTCTCCCCCACCCCGGTGGGATGCCACATCTACCTGCTTGCCAGAATGTAAAATGCGATGTATCCAAGCTTGAGCCGACACTCAATACCATGGCAGTTTCAGGTACTGTGGAACGCCCGCTCAAACAAGTCCTCATAAAATTCAAAGAAGGTATTCACTACTTTGTTATTGCTGGAACTAGGTTTGTGTAAGTTACCTCTTAAAAGTAATAGTCACCGTATTAATAAAAAAAAGTTACGTTACATTTGCTTTGCGTGAATTACAATAAAATTGTCAAAGTAACATAGTGTTGCTTTACCTTTTCTAGATTCTAGATAAAATGTCGTATAGAGAATGCCGTGTAATGCTTTTGTGAAATTCAAGAAAATCCTTACAAGTACGGATTTAAATCTAACCCTTAGACTTCGTTTTGTAAACTGCTGTATTTCTGTATTTCTATATGGGTCCGAAGGATGGACAATAAATGCGGCAACAGCAAAGAAGATAGAAGCCTTAGAAATGTGGATTTACCGTAGAATGCTGAAGATATCATGGACTGCAAGAATAACTAATATTGAAGTACTGCATAGAATACCGGGTGAGTTAGCCGTGGTCGTTACGGCGTGGCTGCAGGCAGTCGCTCACATCCGGGAGGCGAGGAGGTTCGAATCCCCCCGCTGGCAACCTTGAAGATGATCGTCTGCGGGTTCCCATCTTCCTTCCAGGCAAATGCCGGCATTGGTCGCTAACTATAGGCCACAGCCGCTACCTTCCAATTCCTTGTCCTTACATTCATACTTTCCTCCCCAGACAACACTCCACACGCGACGGTACATGTAGCTCACACCATGGGTGTCCGCATAGAAGCAGCTACAAACTCTGGCGAGCCGAACATGTCCCCGGACACTCCCGGCACTAAAAGCCATACGCTAAAAAAAACCTGCATAGAATGAACAGACAACGAAACTTATTATGCACCTCTAAAATACGAAAAACTGCATACCTGGGACATATCTTGCGGTACACCGAATATCAATTTCTCAAGTTGATAGTCTACAGGAAGGAAAGATCGAAGGTCAAAGAAGAAGGGGCCGAAGAAGGATTTCCTGGATGGATAATATAAATCAGTGGACAGGATTACCCAACATCAATAAATTTTTCCAAATCGCAGTTCATAAGCAAAAGATGCATCATGTGGTCGCTAACATCCATTAATGGATAGGCATCCGAAGAAGAAGATGCAAAAGAAGAAGATTCCATCACGGGGATGAAGCTACGATACGAGTAACTGACAACACTGGGTACTTCACCACAACCTCACTACGAGCGCTGCTAGGCAAAAGGTCGCCTCGTAATTGGTTGATTTGGTCCACGATCTGGTCTTGTTAAATTTTGATGTTCTATGATGTTGATAACATGACTGCTCCACATGTTTGAAACACGTTACGCTAACAGTTCATTATCCTGATTTTGAGAGATATTTAAGTCAATTACACGTTCAAACAATTCGCAATGGCAAATATTATTGCTGAATAACACGTTACTGTCGTATTTCTGTAGTTAATAATCGTGCTCCATACTTTTCATTCGTAAACCATATTTGTCAAATAATCAAAATGCGGGTGTTGCTCTCACAGAAGTATATGGGTCATACAACATTGGTGTACACAGTACAGAATAAAGCAGTCCAGTCGAAAGTCTCAAGTTAGTGCCATTTTTAGCCTATTTTCAATTTTGAAAAAATAGGCTTATGAGATCACCTTTTGTCCGTGTGTGTGTGTGTGTGTGTGTGTGTGTGTGTGTGTGTGATTCGTGTGTGTGTCCCCCCCCTAATAAAATCTAAACGGCTGGAGCGATTTCAATGAAACTCGGAAAGTTCATAGCACTATTCCCGGCGACCTCGACCGTGCCCTTCAAATTTTGTTAGGACTCACCAATCCAACATGGCGGTTGTGCGAAATATTCCACCAGCATTCAATATCTCCGAAACTATTACCGATATTACCCTGACATTTTCTATGGTGATAGAGGGAACTACTATAAGTTCACTTATGTGACTTTTGAAAACCTGGTAACTACAAAACCAACATGGCGGCCAAGCGAATTTGCGACTTTTAAATAGACGTTTCTCGCGATTTGACCAACCAAACGCAATGTAACTTGGTACAGTATTTGTTTATATACATTGTAATGCACCGACATCTAACTTCGTTCAATTGTTTACATAATCACAAGATGGCGGATGTGCGAAATATTTCACCGGCATTCTATATCTCTGAAACTATTAGCGGTAAAACCCTGAAATTTTGTACGGAGATAAAAGGCACTACTGGAAGTCCATCTATAAGACTTTCAAAAACCGGTTAACTACAAAACAAACATGGCGGCCAAGCGAATTTGAAAATTTTAAATAGACCTTTCTCGCGATTTAATGTTCCAAGCGCACTGAAACCTGACACAGGAAATATTTATACACATTGTAATCCACTGGTATCTAATTTAGTTCAATTGTTTACATAACCTCAAGATGGCGGCAGTGCGAATTTTAAAATTAAGATTTTATTTATTGTGATGTAGTCATGTGATCGAAGTGAAAGTTTGAATAATGAACCTACGCAATAATTTTCCTTTAATGGTACAAGAGTCTATGGCCTATACATATAACAATCCAACATGGCGACCATCCGAAATATTTAGACAATACTGAATATCTACGAATCTATTTTAGTAATCAAACTGCATTTTTTAATGTTCATAGGGGCGATGAACTTAAGTTCACCTATAGTACTTTAAATAACCTGGTGATCACAAATCCAAAATGGCGGTGACGCGAATTATAAATATTCACATGGACGTTTCTCGCAATTTAACCATCCGCGTGCAGTGAAACTTGGTACAGTAAATCCTTATACGAATGTTAATCCAGTGGCATCTAATTTATTTCAATTGTTTCCATAACCTCAAGATGGCAGCTGTGAGAAATTTTAAAATCTCCTTGTTTTTTCTTGTTTCCTAATTATGCGATTGAAGTTTGAATACTACACGTTCACAATAATCTGCATGTAACAGTACATAACTCTAGGATCTACATATATAAAATCCAACATGGCGACCATCCGAAATATTTAGTCGGTTCTCAATATCTACGAATCTATTACAGCAATCAAACTGAAATTGTGTATGTTGATAGTGGCAATTAACATAAGTAGGATATATGAAAATAGGCTGTATAGTTCTTCACGGAACTACTTGTTTTATTTTTAGATGGAAATGTGCCCTCAATTTCGTTTTTAATGGGCTAGGGTTCCGCCTGAATCAATACTTTTATTGAAAATGATCACTTATGTGGTCTTTAGAAATTGTACATGTTTCGAGGACTAATAGACATTTTTGTCCCCTTCATCAGCAAATATTAAGTACTAAATGAGAAAGTTATTTGATTAACGTAGCACTAAAATGTCAATTGCCACTGAATCTATTATGGTGCACCATATAGATAGGATATTTGAAATGTTTTAAATCTTAAAATGTGTCCTCAATTTAAATACCGATTGGAGTGACTCGGTTAGATAAAAGAGAAAAGAAAAACATATTATTTTGGAGCTAATATTTGAAGGGTCCACGGGAAGAAGGGGAAATGTCACTCAAAATGTATCATCGAGATATCAGCGCGATGTGGTGGGCCTCTTTGCGACGTATTGAAGGCACAATTGTGACTGGCTAAGAACAATGAGGGTCGTGAGAAAATGACGTTTCAAGTTGACGCGTACATATCAGTACATATAAGTAATGGAATTTTAAAACTCGTTTACTAAACATTTTACATTATTTGACATTACCCTTCTTCCCCTGAACCCTTCATTTTCATAGTGGTAGTTGATTGCCATACCACTAGCCGTGCTGCAGTAGTTTCTTGTTTCCAACCTTTAGCATGCGCCATTCACTTCTATTATGTTTGGTGTTCTGTGATATCCACAAGGGACGTAGTCGACCAGATTAGAGCCCTTGGCTTCGTCAAGATATCACTAACAGGCATTCCGATCCGGAGTTTGCGTGCGGTAGGAGGCCACTTTCTTTCCACTCCTTCTCCTGACACAGCATCCGTCAGATTCCCATTTCGCATCACCCGCCAGTGGCTCACAACTTGTAGGACGTGGGTTGGCGACCACGGGACACCAGGTGAGTGTGGGATTGCTTCCACTTACTTGTACCGGGCTCCTCTCCGTCTACTTTCCTGTCGACGACTCTTGGCCAACTCTTGTTCTCTTCCTACCCCCGACGGTGTTAGGGTATCCTAGGCCTAGGAAGTCTCTTCCTTTCCCGCCTTAATTGGCCTTTCTCTCATCTTTCCTGAACCCTCATTCTTCTAGGGACCAGCCTTCTTTTTCTTTTAATTATATTTCCTTTTTTTAAGATTTCCACACTGTTTTTGTGAATTGGCTCCTCGTGTATCTGAAATACATTTTGTGATTTTTTTTTAATCTACAAAAATTTTGTAACTAAATTACATTTTGTAAGTATTTTCAAACTAAATTGAATTTTGCGAGTATTTTCATCCTCAATTGCAGTTTGTATGGATTGACAATCTAAGTTGCTTTTTAGTAAGTATTTGAATGCGGGAGAGGCATTTTTGTGAGTATTTTAAATTGCAATTGCATTTTGTAAGTATTTTCAACCTAAACCACATTTTCCAAGTATATTCAATCTAAATTGTATTTTGTAGGTTGAGCATTTTGTAAGTATTTTGAATCTCAATTGCATTTTGTGAGTATTAGGTAGATTTCATTAGAAAGCTAACTATTGCAATGGGTACCATGTTTCGACTTCCGGAAAATGTCGACATATCTTCACGTTTCACATCCCTTAGACCCCAAAACCACCGTCAGTTAAAAAGTTTATATATAATTTATGTGTATATATATATATTTATATATACAAAACATATATCACTTCCTTGTGGACACGATAACTACCGTAATTTTGCACCAATCAATTTGCATTTTTTACATAATATGTATCCCTATAAAATCTCGGTCGAGTTCGTTAATGGGCACAATCGGTCGACGGGGGAGAAAATAGGGATCTTTTTTTTCGAAAAAGTGAAATAACGCTATAACTCTCTTAATATTTGAAATATCGAATCCATTCAAAGTTCATACTATGTGTTAAATAAGGCCCAAAAATTTATGTTTGAAGAGTTTATTGATAGCACCAACCATTGACCAAAGGGGTGGGAAAAAGTGGGTTTTTCGGGAAACATTATTCATATCTCTCTTAATAGGCACAATATCAAAACCGTACTAAATGGACAATATTCCCCTAATAATTACCTAAAACTTTTGTCTGAAAGAATTTTTGATATGACCCACCATTACGCCAAGGGATGAGAAAAATGATTTCGGAATTATAAGAAAATGCCAAGAGCTATCAGAGGTTGCCATGACAACACTACTAAATTGATGAGGGATGAGCCATCAGACGTTGCCTTGACAACGCACTTGCACGCGATCACACTCAGCTTTCCATCTGACTAAGTGAGAAGCAGCCTCGGTGACGTAACTGGTAGTATGCTGAACTTCTATGCCCAAGTTCGCGGGTTCAAAGCCGGCCGAAGTCGTCGGATCTTCTAAGAGCACTAAAAATCCCTCAGTATGCTTTCCTTTGGAGGGGAAGATCCAGCGTTCGTTGCGAGTTGCTGGTTGCGGTGGCATCTCGTAGCCAAGTTCAGAGCTAGGTGTCGTTGACGGTAGTATATGGTAGCAACATTAGAAACTACTGCTTGAAATTGACCGTCTGTAGTCCTTACCTAATACAGCCATCACAATTCACACTGTTTATCAGACAGATTCTACACTCACCCAAAGTACACGGGGTTACATGACCGCGTTGTCGCAGTCCCTAAACTGAGGAACCAACCAAAATCTCTGTGGGAGATATAATTTTGCGTGAAGAAGTAACAGACCGTTACATAGTTACACATCAGTGTCGAAACCTTGCATAAGGACAGTGTGACCACATGTATAAATATGTACCCCAAATGACAAGAAGGTTACCGGCCCCATAAGACAATACAATGTTTAAAATATGCATAAAATAACGAAAAACAACGTTAATTAAGCTACAATTAAAAATACTTTCTCGCAATAAATGAGGTCTGATCCTTCTGCGAAAATGTGCATATTGTGCGTATTTTCGCCTATCCCCAAGTTTGCCCGATGAAATCTACCTCCGCCTTCTGGCGTGCCGAGAGGACTTTTTTTCGATCTCAATTACATTTTGTAGGAATATTCAATCTAAATTGCATTTTGTAACTATTATGAATCCAAATTGCATTTTGTAAAAATTTTGAATCTAAATTGCACTTTGTCAATTTTCTTTTTGACTCTAGCCGCATTTTGTCCGTATTTTCAATCTCCGCTAATTTTCGTTATCACCCAAACCATTAGGCGCCGATAACCTAGATGCTAGGTCCCTTAAAACAACAGTTAACCTCATCATAATCATCATTTCGCATCACTAGGCTGGGACACCCCGAACCCGATTATAGCAAGACTTTTAAATGCTTGGAATGTCCGGGAATCTCGGAGGAGACAGCAATTAATGCTAACCACTGCGCCACGAGGTGGTTACTTTGTACAAAGCCAAACAACTCAATGTTGAAAATATCCTAAAAAATATATAGGCTACATTTTCGTCCGGTTGCCGACTCAACACCGATTCATCCCTGAATTTTATTGTTATAATAATAATAACTTTAATTTAATTTAACTTAATTTATTTATTAAATACTATTTATGTTACATTATTGTGATATGTCTCGCGAATCTGATGGCAGTACAGATTATCTGTGAGACATATTAATTATTATTTACAACATATATACAGATTATATTTCAATACAATAGTGCATGCATTTTTAGCCTACTTTTCACATTTTGCAAAAATGAGAAAAAAGTAGACTTATGAGATCGGGCAAATGTGTGTCTGTCTGTCTGTCTGTCTGTCTGTCTGTCTGTCTGTCTGTCTGTCCTTCTGTCTGTCTGTCTGGCTGTGTGTGTGTCCCCCCCTATCAACTCCTAAACGGCTGCAGAAATCGAAACAAAATTTGGTAGGAGTAAAGATCTACACCTGAATATCTCACGGCCATATTTGAAAATGATGTCAGTGCTACCAACTGCTAAAAAATCGCAATTGAAATTTGAGCGCCATGTTGGATATCTTGGAAAGTATGAATGGGAGCTATTTCAAAATTGGCACACGTACAGACCATAATATTTCAGTTTAATTTCCAGGAGGCCAAATATGGCAGTGTTGCCAAAATGATTATAAGCCTCCTGATAGGTCCAATTTTTAAATGCATATAACTTCTACACTATCAATTGGAATTCAACCAAATTTCGTATGTTGTATGTGTACATAACCAGATATGACTGAGCGTATTCTTAAGACCTACCAGGGCTGCCAACTATTAATAAATGCTCCTAATTTATTTTATCCAAATACCAATATATCAGAAAGTATGCAAGCCGACAGCTTTAAACTATGCACACGTATAGTACCTGACATTCTATATTAATTTGGAGTAAATTACATACGTCAGTGCTACCAACATGATTCTAAGCCTGCTGACAGGTCCAACTTTAAATACGTGCAACTTCCATACTACCATTTGGATTTCAACCAAATTTCGTATGTGTTATGTGTACCATAACAGATATGACTATGCGTATTCTAAGGAGCAACCAGGGCTGCCAACTGTTAATATGGGCGGTCCCTATTTTTGTTACCCTAATATCAATATATCAGAAAGTATGCAAGCCAATAGCTCTAAAATTTGCACACGTATAGTACCTGGCATTCTAGACGAATTTGGAGTAAATAATATACGTCAGTGCTGCCAACATGATTCTAAGCCTGCTGATAGGTCCAATTTTAAAATGCATGTAACTTCTATACTAACTAATGGATTTCATTCAAAATTGGCACAACAATAGATCATATTATTTCAGATTATTTCTGACCAATACATGCATGACATTGTTGCCAACATGATTTTACGCGCGCTGTTAGATCCAATGTTTAACTGCATGTAACGTCCATGCGATTCATTGGACTTCAACCAAATTTTGTATTTTGTACCTTAAGAGATGGAACTAAGAATATATTCAGTCATCAGGGCTGCCAACTGTAGTGCTCTATTAGGATACATTATGCCAGGTATACAGTATTTCGAACTAATTGGAAATTTCGATATTAGCAACTTAATTTCGTCATTATTCTAGATAGGTTCATATTCTGTAGAATAATCATTGGCATGAAAAGTAGGCTGTATAGTTCTTAACGGAACTTCTTGTTTGTAATGATAATGGTATTGGTGATAATGATAAAAATATTAATGTAAATAATTAAAGTCACAAAAAGTTACACTATAGTAGTTATATTAATAAATTTATGTTATGAGTTAATGTTTAGTTATGTAATATATTTTAATGCAACGTATAGCCAGTTGTTTGCTCTTCATGTTCATCAATCCAGGTGGCAGTTCATTAAGTAGTGATGGTATAATATAATTTAGTCTCTTGAAACCATAGCTATTTATACATAAAGGTTTAACATATTTAGTACTTGTTATGGCTCTTGTTTGTTTGTTGTGAGAGACCTTATGCCTGAATCTTGGATCATGGTAGTCGAGATTCAGTACAGTAATTTGAAACAACTTTTTAATATTATAATAAGGGACATCAGAGAAATATTTAAAGAACCTATTTTGGCTATCTTGAAGATTATTAATTAAAGTTGTGTTATTGATTTCCCCAAGCTGCTGTAGCATATCTTAATTTGCGTTCAATCAGAGCACTGTAAATGGTTTTGTAAGTTTTCTTATCTACATAAAATCGGAGATTGTAGAAGATGTAGAGGTTTGCTCTTATGTTTTTTTATTATATTTACTGTGTATGTGTTCATTTTAAAGTGTTCATCCAGGGTAGTCAAGGGTAATTCATAATAATAATAATAATAATAATAATAATAGTAATAATAATAATAATATCGTATGGCCTTGAGGGCCGGGTGCAAGCATTGTCATTTGACACCCAGAGGGCAGCTTGTATGTCGAATTTTGTTGTTCCTTGGAGCGCTATGAAAGACAAGGAGGTTTGATATCTAAGCTCCTTGACACTATAGCGCTTTCTCGTAGAGAAAGGAGGAACTTTTGTGTTGGCGGAAAATCCCGAGATTAATTTTGCCATTATGAACACGGCCTACTGAATTCAAATGGGCTCTTTAACATGCCAACAACGTATTGTTGATGCATTTTAAATTAATTTTGGTTGTTTTCTCCATTTTTTTTCAAACAGACACAATAAAGGTATTTTACGAAGTGCCGGTAGACAGATGACTGTTCACCGGAAACTCAACCATATCAAGTCGATTAAATTAGCTGTTTGCCCTTTCTACCACTATGAGTGCTAGTGTGAGTCAATGAAACTTAACCATATCCGGTCGATTAGATTAGCAATTTGTTGAACAATGAAAAGTGTAAAAATTATCTCGAACAGAAACGTACAGAGAAGGAAGAGAATCATTTTAATATATTTTATCCTCGACACGCCATATTTCTCAAAAAGTTTTTCGCCAATTTAAAGAGGATCAGAAGTCAGAAAGTCTTATACATATCCATGACTCTATCCGCGGAAAAGATGGATGCATGAGTTTTTGTTTCTTTGACATGGCTCATGCAGTAGTAATAATACGATAATGGTTTAATTAATGGTGTGTTAAAAAAAAGAAAACTGGCACTATAGCCCATGCAAGGCCTAGGCCTACCAAGCGCCCGCTGCCCATCCATTTGTCCTGCACATGTTGGGGTGACTCGTGATCACCGCATCGGGTCCCCTCGGACGTTAATCTTGGTTTTCGTGATCGGGGCGCTGCCTCATTGTCAGACAGCTACTAAATTGTCCTCACGAGGCTGAGTGCACCCCGTTCCAGCCCTCACGGCAGTTTATAAAATCCCTGACGGAGCCGGGAATCGAACCCGGGGCCTCTGGCTGAGAGGCAGGCACGCTACCCCGACACCATGGGGCCGGCAATGGTGTGTTAATGACTAATCTCAAATTATAATAGCCGCCTTGTCAAACACTTAAAAAACGTTTAATATTTAAATTAATACGTTTCTGTATACAATGATACCCTCGTAGGCGCAGATTGAAATAATAAAAGGATCTTAAAAACTATGTTAACAAATACCAAAGTGAAAATGGATATCCTTACAAAGAGCACATTAAAATTTAAATAAACGAAATGTCACAAAAAAACAACTAGAAAAATACATAAAAAAGACGAGAGCTGATTGTTCCGTAAACCAACACACTACAATACAGTCTTGTCCCACGGACAACAGTCACCTATATTCCTGATTTCCTCAATAATTAAGAAATGTAACATTGACGTTTGTTTCCGTATACGAATCAAATGCAAACCAAATTACCACGGAGAGTTGTTGACTTATAAATACATAGGCTATTTTTATCTCTACTTCATTGGACACAATGAGTAGCTTAATATCATCATCAGACTGTATATCTCTACATACTGTAGTTGGCTATAAAACAAAGTCTCAGATTCTTGGATGTACTGGTAATCTCGAGAACCAATGGATGGATTTTGATGCGGTTTTCACCATTGTGTAAAAGGATTTCTCTATGAAGGTTTCTATAGAAAAAAAAACATTCACTTATGACCAAAGGAGCCGAGCAGTAACGATTTCAGTGAATCGAGTCGAAGAAAAACCTGCCGTTCATGCGCCTTTTAAGCGTACGCTGGGTAAATCGTTAAAAGATACCGGGCGAAGGCAGGGGAGCATTCAAAAGAAAGAGAATTACCTGCAGCAGTTAAGAATTACCCTCTGATTTACTGTTATGCGAGCTGGACACGACCCAGTTCTGGCAGGGACTATCGTCTTGTTTATCTGTTGAAACAAACTTTATGAACTAATCGTGGAAATATAACAATTTCCGTTGAATTTTCAAGAAATACAAGATTTTGTTTGTACTTTTGAGACTATTTTGAATATGTTCTTGGTACCGGTACTTTTGAGACTTTTTTGAATATTTTCTTGGTACTTTTGAGACTATTTGGAAGATTTAGTTTGTACTTTAGAGACTATTTGGAAGATTTAGTTTGTACTTGAGAGACTATTTGGAAGATTTAGTTTGTACTTGAGAGACTATTTGGAAGATTTTGTTTGTACTTTAGAGACTGTTTGAAAGATTTTGTTTGTACTTTTGAGACTATTTGGAAGATTTTGTTTGTACTTTTGAGACTGTTTTGAAGATTTTGTTTTACTTTTCAGACTATTTGGAAGATTTTGTTTGTACTTTAGAGACTATTTGGAAGATTTTGTTTGTACTTTTGAGACTATTTGGAAGATTTTGTTTGTACTTTTGAGACTGTTTTGAAGATTTTGTTTTACTTTTCAGACTATTTGGAAGATTTTGTTTGTACTTTAGAGACTATTTGGAAGATTTTGTTTGTACTTTTGAGACTATTTGGAAGATTTTGTTTGTACTTTTGAGACTATTTGGAAGATTTTGTTTGTACTTTTGAGACTGTTTTGAAGATTTTGTTTTACTTTTCAGACTATTTGGAAGATTTTGTTTGTACTTTAGAGACTATTTGGAAGATTTTGTTTGTACTTTTGAGACTGTTTTGAAGATTTTGTTTGTACTTTTGAGACTATTTTGAAGATTTTGTTTGTACTTTTGAGACTGTTTTGAAGATTTTGTTTTACTTTTCAGACTATTTGGAAGATTTTGTTTGTACTTTAGAGACTATTTGGAAGATTTTGTTTGTACTTTTGAGACTATTTGGAAGATTTTGTTTGTACTTTTGAGACTGTTTTGAAGATTTTGTTTTACTTTTCAGACTATTTGGAAGATTTTGTTTGTACTTTAGAGACTATTTGGAAGATTTTGTTTGTACTTTTGAGACTATTTGGAAGATTTTGTTTGTACTTTTGAGACTATTTGGAAGATTTTGTTTGTACTTTTGAGACTGTTTTGAAGATTTTGTTTTACTTTTCAGACTATTTGGAAGATTTTGTTTGTACTTTAGAGACTATTTGGAAGATTTTGTTTGTACTTTTGAGACTGTTTTGAAGATTTTGTTTGTACTTTTGAGACTATTTTGAAGATTTTGTTTGTACTTTTGAGACTGTTTGAAGATTTTGTTTTACTTTTCAGACTATTTGGAAGATTTTGTTTGTACTTTAGAGACTATTTGGAAGATTTTGTTTGTACTTTTGAGACTGTTTTGAAGATTTTGTTTTACTTTTCAGACTATTTGGAAGATTTTGTTTGTACTTTAGAGACTATTTGGAAGATTTTGTTTGTACTTTTGAGACTATTTGGAAGATTTTGTTTGTACTTTTGAGACTGTTTTGAAGATTTTGTTTTACTTTTCAGACTATTTGGAAGATTTTGTTTGTACTTTAGAGACTATTTGGAAGATTTTGTTTGTACTTTTGAGACTATTTGGAAGATTTTGTTTGTACTTTTGAGACTATTTGGAAGATTTTGTTTGTACTTTTGAGACTGTTTTGAAGATTTTGTTTTACTTTTCAGACTATTTGGAAGATTTTGTTTGTACTTTAGAGACTATTTGGAAGATTTTGTTTGTACTTTTGAGACTGTTTTGAAGATTTTGTTTGTACTTTTGAGACTGTTTGAAGATTTTGTTTTACTTTTCAGACTATTTGGAAGATTTTGTTTGTACTTTAGAGACTATTTGGAAGATTTTGTTTGTACTTTTGAGACTGTTTTGAAGATTTTGTTTGTACTTTAGAGACTATTTGGAAGATTTTGTTTGTACTTTTGAGACTGTTTTGAAGATTTTGTTTGTACTTTTGAGACTGTTTTGAAGATTTTGTTTGTACTTTTGAGACTATTTTGAAGATTTTGTTTGTACTTTTGAGACTGTTTGAAGATTTTGTTTTACTTTTCAGACTATTTGGAAGATTTTGTTTGTACTTTTGAGACTATTTTGAAGATTTTGTTTGTACTTTTGAGACTGTTTGAAGATTTTGTTTTACTTTTCAGACTATTTGGAAGATTTTGTTTGTACTTTTGAGACTATTTTGAAGATTTTGTTTGTACTTTTGAGACTGTTTGAAGATTTTGTTTTACTTTTCAGACTATTTGGAAGATTTTGTTTGTACTTTTGAGACTATTTTGAAGATTTTGTTTGTACTTTTGAGACTGTTTGAAGATTTTGTTTTACTTTTCAGACTATTTGGAAGATTTTGTTTATACTTTTGAGACTGTTTTGAAGATTTTGTTTGTACTTTTGAGACTATTTTGAAGATTTTGTTTGTACTTTTGAGACTGTTTGAAGATTTTGTTTTACTTTTCAGACTATTTGGAAGATTTTGTTTGTACTTTTGAGACTATTTTGAAGATTTTGTTTGTACTTTTGAGACTGTTTGAAGATTTTGTTTTACTTTTCAGACTATTTGGAAGATTTTGTTTGTACTTTAGAGACTATTTGAAAGATTTTGTTGGTACTTTTGAGAGTATTTGGAGGATTTGTTTGTACTTTCGAGAGTATTTGGATGATTTTGTTTGTACTTTTGAAACTATTTGGAAGATTTTGGCACACCGCACCTTCTAACTCATTTTGGTTTATGAGCTTGAGTGTGTTTAAAAAGTGCGATTAAACAAATAAACAAGACTGTAGCCCCTATCAGAACTGTGTCGCGTCTACCCTCATACCAATACAGTTGGGCGGGAGGTTTATACACATGCAAGCGTTCTCGCATGGGTCCACTAGTTTTATTTAAAACAGTATTTTTTATGTATTTTTGGATTCCGGTGAAGAAAGATGATATAAAACGATTGTCCAAACCGAAAACAGGTAAATCGGTGTTGATCTCTGAAATTTTAAAAGGGGAATACGCTCTAGGTATCTTCAAACGATGCTCGTAGTCCTATCAAGTGATTTCAGATTAACGGTCCCCTGGAGGAGAATGCCAATTAAAGTAAGTCTGGTATTATCTCGAAAGTTTCCGTGGGAACATGGCATTGCCCTTTGCGCAACATAAATGGGTTATTTGTTAAGAAGTAGAATTCCACGATCGGCAATCACGTCACGGATAGCGATGGCTAGCGATTCGTCCAGGTCTCCATTATCCTGTCGTCTCGACAAACTCGTTAACCCACGAGTTTACTCTGGAATACTTGGCTTGCTCTTGCTCAAGATATTGCTATAAGATTGTTGTGGTATTCCTTATTTGTGATTAACATTCTACCGCTACATGATATCATCGCTTGGAGTGTAGGGCACAGGATACTCACCGTTTTAGAACATCGGCCAGCATTGGCATAGAATTGATTCCAAACTCCGGGTATTTAGAGAACCGTTATTATTGTTATTATTATTATACTTTTACGTTCACCATATCGTTGGGTACAATTCACCATTTCATCAGCATGTGTTGCAAGATGGAGTGGAGTTCTCTATACTGGTAGGTTGAGGAACGAACGAACTATGGAGCAGGTCTCTAAAATAACTACTTTCTGCATATTATTATTATTAATATTATTTAGTATTTATTATTATTATTTAATATTTATTATTATTTAATGCTTGCCACGGTGGGTGAGTAGTTATCGTGTCGGTCTACAAACCCCAAGCTGCAGGTTCGCTCCTGGCCGTGGTAAGTGATTTATTTTTTTTAAGGCGGCAAAAATTACGACAGGCATGTGATACGATGTTGGCATGTCAAAGAACCCATTTGAATTCAGTAGGCCGTGTTCGTAAAGGCAAAATTAATCTCGGGAGTTTTCGCCTACACAAAGTTCCTCATTTCTCCAAAACGTTATAGTGTTCAAGGAGCTTAGATATCTAACATCCTTGACTTTCATAGTGCTTTAAGGAACAACGAAGTTCGACATGCAAGCTAACCTCTGGGTGTCAAATAACAAAACTTGTACCCGGCATCCTAGGCCATTCGATAATAGTATTATTATATTATTATTATTATTATTATTATTATTATTATTATTATTATTATTATTATTATTATTATTATTATTATTATTATTATTATTATTATGTGCGTATGGACCCTATTGGATCACGCATTACATTTATGATTCGCCTTTCTAACAGACCATATTGCTTTCATTCTTTCACTGTGCGCTTGTTTCCTTTCTTCTGACCACTTAGTCCCCGATCGTCTGGGGACTTCATTCTCTGGCTGTACCACCCATTTATTTATCTTCTGACGGTAGACATTTCTGTCTAGTATTTCTGACGTTTCTATCCGGGCCTTTTCCAGGTCATTTTTAACATCATGTATCCAAGATACGTTCTTCAGTTTTCCAGAGTATGTCAAAATCTTGTGAGTTAACCTTGAAGATGAGAGTCTGTGAACGTGTCCATAGAGTTTCAGTCTTCGTTTCCTGATGCCTGCGGCGAGGTTGGATAGTTTTTCCGTGGCTTTGCGTGATTTGAGTCTATACCCTTCTTCACTTTTATCTGGGCCCAGAATTTTCCTCAAGATCTTTCTTTCCCTCCTTCAAGATATTTTCCAGATCACCTTTCTTATTAAGTACCAAGTTTTCACTTGCATACAGCACTTCAGGTTTAATCACCGTATTATCTATATATTTAAAACACTAAGCTGTTTTTTGTACACACGAGATTGTGAAAACGACTTAACCGATTGGCTTCGTAAATCATTCTAACGAAAGCTCTTGGCATGCAGATTTGCAGGGTGTCTTTCAAATAAACAAATATGTTATTATATATTTTTAAATTTATAAACAAAACTGCAAAATTATTGGCTCAAGCGCATGCGCAGAATCACCTTGGTTAATGACAGACATGGCGGATGTCCACCGCGTTTTAATGTAATAGTTATTTATAAGAATTATAATAAAGGAAGGGAATATCGAATATGAAGTTTCCACGATATAAACAGGAATAGAATATTATAAAGGACGGGAAATGTAGAAGAACTTATACTGACTGTTGAGTGTGAATGTTGCTTAAGTACCTTAATATTGCGCTACAACACCAGTGATTCGGTAGCTCAGATGGCAGCGCTGAAGTCTTAGTTTGTGCATCGCCCAATGGGAGCAATTCGAATCCCACCTCCGCCAAATACTTTTATTTCCCAATTATTCTTTCTGGCTATTGGTAATACATTGTCTTAACATATTTTACTTTTATTATTCCCGTAAAGTAAGGAATTCTCCACGATTTACGTTTCCATACACTTTTAAATGATTAAATAAAATATGGCCATAATCGCTTTCGCCATGAGAGACAATTGACGAACATAATTCATTTGATGGACTCAGACATCGTGGTCACTCATCCCCGTCTACTTTAGTGTGTGTGTGTGTGTGTGTGTGTGTGTGTCTCAAATTTTCTCTGATAACCTGTGTTATTGTGATGGCTGTACTGATGTGTGCATTTGTAATTAAATTGGGGAATGGGAAATTGACGACCGAGGCTTTAAGTTAGGAACTATCCCGGTATTTACCTGCAGTGGAAGTGGCAAACCACGGAAAAGCACATCCTAGATTGTTGAGATGGGAATCTAACCTTGCTCTCCTTAGTTTTGCCTCAAGAGTGCACCCCGTACCAGTCCTCAGACCAGAATTAAATTTCTTGGCAAACCAGGGCTCGAACCCGTAATCCGGGGCGATAGCTCAGAATTTAGCCTTAAGATTTGGCTTCCCTGTGTTTATACGATTTTTGACAAGCACTGAACATATAGTCTAACCCTTAAACTCTCCATTACGGTGGCTGTCGAAGTGAGTCTATGCTCATTCCAGTAGTTGGCGAAGTATGCTCCCTTGCTTAATTTACTGTCATGGAAATGCAAAGGATTGTACCTACAACAGGTGATGGAAATTGCTTTTTTAAGCAGTTTCGTACTGTTTATTCCAAAATGCAGAACGTCATCCTGAGCTGCGTCGGCAAGCAAATTGCAAAAATTGGTGTTGGCATGAATAATTATAAGGATTTTATTATTGGCGATCAGTATCATCGCATTCTCATCAGCAACAAACTTGAGAATGAAAGTATCTGAACTTCACTGTATAAATGAATATTATTGTTTAATGATTATTTGTTTAGAGTACATAACAATGACTCTAACCACGCTGTTGATTTTGGCAATGGAAGTATTATGTGCCATTTAATATTTGGCGGCTGCGTTGATGCAGGCCACTATAGTGTTATTGAATATGACGCTAATTTGGAGAAAAATGCTACAATAAATATATCCATTTGACGAAAGAGAACATTAGCCACAAAAAAGTGGGAAATCGAAGAAAAATACGAAGCCACTTTTAAAATCTAATATAAATATGCCATTTCAGAAACAATTCCAGATATTATGCCGTACAGTGTAGGATCCTTGACGAACAAATGTAAACATTGTTCTGCACTGTATTTCTGTAGCGAGAAATCCACGCTTGGTTACTTTGACCTTTGGTGTTGTAATGGCAAAATAGATCTTACTAAATATAAAATATTTGACAGACTGCAACAATTTTTCACTGGAAATGATACCTCAAGGAATTTAGGAGAGAATAATCGGCAGTACAACAAATGCTATGTCCTTGGTTTCATTTGGTGCCAATGTCACTGTGCCACATGCATACGGTCCATATTGTTTTAAAATGTATGGAATTGCACATCATCGCATTTCTTCGTTAATGTATATTCCAAAATTATAAGCGACGGTTCTTGCGGCCAGTTGTATATATTAGACTCCTCAGAATTCTTGAATTCCTTGGAATTAAGTGATTTGCTTCCACATACTCCAAACGATTGACCCATAGTTATGCTCCTTAGAAAACTGAAGTTTCCTAAGGGCTCATAAATACTTCCATATTAATTATAAGAAATGTGTACGAAAATTGCTTGAATTTGGAAATAATAAGTGCAGTTAAAATCAGGCGGATGATCTAACCCTTCGATTTGATTCCATATTAATTATAAGAAATATGCATGAAAATGCTTGGATTTGGAAATAAGTGCAGTTAAAATTAGGCAGAGAGGTCTAATCCTTCGACTTGATTTAACACCATAGGATAAACCAATCAATTTCTTTTAAGAGGAAACATTTTCCGATTCGCTTGGCATACTTTATCACAATCAATAAAGCTCAATGGGGAACTCTGGAATCTTTTGACGCTCTTAAAGTATCAATAGCGCCAAAAAATAATTGTACAAAGAACGTACAATGAAGAAAATGGAAATTGCAACATCCAGAAGGAGTGGTGCTACATTGCTGCAATTGAACATACAGGACGAGTGTTCGGTTGTGATTCCATGATTACACTTTCAGGGCAATCTGACCGCAAGTTTAGACAACAATCAATACTGGATGTGCCCACCACGAGCTGCAATACATTGATGAATTCGGCGAGGCATGGAGTCAATAAGGCCCTGGATCGCTTCCTGAGGAATTGTGGCCCATGCTTGCTGCACTGCACGGGTCAGTTATTCCAGAGTTATGGGTGGCTGAGGACGGTTGGCCAGTTGTCGACCCATCATGTCCCACACATGCTCAATAGGGCTGAGGTCCGGGGATCTGAGGGCCATTCTAAGGTTGTGATGTCTGGAGATGCGTGCAGTGTGAACCCGGGCATTGTCCTGCTGAAACATCCCATTACCAATGTTCGCCATCATAGGGACAACCACTGGATTGAGTACCCTATCAACATACTGTCGAGCAGTCATAGTGCCCTCAACAGGCACTAATTGTGATTTCACATTAACGCCAAGAGCTCTCCAGACCATAATGCTTGGTGTTGGCCCCGTGTGCCTCTCGACAATAAGGTCTGGGCGGCTCCTCTTCCCGGTATGTCGGTGCACACGATTCTGGCGATCACTGCGGGCAAGACAGAAGCGCGATTCATCACTAAAGACGACCCTATGCCATTCGTCGACCCACGTCGATCGTTCTCGACACCAGGCCAGCCTTACACGTCGCTGTTGTGGGGTCAATGGAACACCTTCTGCAGGGACACGGGATCGTAAGCCAGCTGCACGCAGGCGATTACCAACTGTTAGTTGTGTAACGTGGGGTGCCACAGCTGCTCGAATTTGCGCTGTTGTTGCATGGGGTTCCATCCGGGCCATCCGAATGATGCGGCGATCCTCTCTCACAGTTGTCTGTCGCTGTGGGCCTGTGCCAGGTCTACGAGTGTGGGTACCTTTATTTGACCACTGCTGCCATACACGTTGTACCGTAGATGCCTGTCGGCCAACACGTGCAGCGCCAGTGCTTAGCGATAATCCAGCCTCACACAGCCCAATTATCCGACCCTTCTCAAACGGCGACAGTTGTTGATAGCGTGCTCTTCTCTGTCGTCGAGGCATGTTTGACGGGGAACACTTCACTGCACAGACTGCAAGTCAACTACGCTACACCGGTGTCCGTATACTGGAGTTGAATCCTCCGCGACCAATCACGTGGGGAGACCTGTAGCAACAATCCAATGGGTCTGAAACTTTGATCGTTTACATACCTACAAGGCATCGTTCCATATCTTGAAAATCAACACAAACGACCAATGCCTTCATGGTGTTGCAATTTCCATTTTCTTCAGTGTATATAAGAAAATTCTTCAGTAAATATTTTCTTATTGACCGTCATGTATTGACGGGTTTCAACTAGTAGTATTTGATTTTTGTATGTATGGACATGCATTTCTTGTTATAGATGTCACGGGTTCCCCAATACGCTCTTTTGAGTTTTTGTAATCGAACTTTCTGAGCTTCCTTTTTCAATCCTGTTGGTTCTAGGATCTCACCGAGATATTTAAAGTGTGGAACCCGTTTGATGTGCCCGTATTTTGTTTGTAGTTCCTGGATGTCGAACCTAGTGCAAATAAACTTGGTCTTCTCGAATGAGATTTGCAACCCAGTTTTCTCAGCGCATTCCTTGAGGACTTCAATCTGTTTGATCGCTAAAATATCGCTGTCTGCTAGTATCGCTAGGTCGTCTGCGAAAGCTAAGCAACTGACCTTGATGTCATCATTCTTTCGTCCAAGTTGAATGGGTTTCCAGAGCTTCTGGGCTTTCAAGTCCTTCTCCCATTCTCGAATGACTTTATCTAGAACAAGGTTGAAGAGCAGTGGTGACAATCCGTCACCCTGTCGCACGCCGGTCTTAATCGCAAAGGGCTCTGATAATTCACCCAGAAATTTTACTTTTGACTTCGTGTCCGTGAGTGTTTCCTTGATGAGTCTTAATGTCTTTGGATCAAGTCCTAGTTTTTCTATGATGTTAAAGAGAGACTGTCGATCGACCGAATCGTACGCCTTCTTCCAATTACAAGAATTTCATCCAGCTAAACAGATCCAATCAGGAAGTCTGTAGTAAAATAGCGAAGCTTACAGATACATTTCGTAAAAGACAGGCACGATTCTATGGCCACCTCAGACGAATGGACGGCAACAGGTTGACAAAGAATATATTTAACTGTTTTGATTCCAACCACAAAACCACGATGCCTTGGTTTAGAAACACCAAAGAAGTCCTCCAAATGCTCCGAGTCAAGCCCAATGACGTGACGTAATGGACAGGGATCTCTTCCGCCAAAAGATAGTGGTGAACGGGCTTAACCGAGGTTTGCCTCCGAAAAGAAGACATGGTGCCCTTTGGACAGAGGAACGCAAACAGGCACATTCCCAAAGGATGAGGGAATTCTGGGCGCAACAGAAAGCCCAATGTAAAACAACTTAACGTGGTCCTAGATGGCTCAAGCGAATTATATGATAATAATAATAATAATAATACTCGAGGATAGAGAAGATTACAGACACAATGCGAAAACGCAGAGTTTGCTTCTACGGTCATATACGACGGATGATAGACTCCCGATGGACGAAACGTATCTTCAGTATATTCGACTTGAAACCAAAAACGACAATGCCATGTTATGTTAACGTCCAGAAAGATCTGAAAGAAATGGGGATACGAGCAGAAGATGCACAAGACCGAAATATTTATAGAGCAGCCATCAAGACGTTTGGGACCTTCCGGGACGAAAAACGGACAACTGGTGCGAAATGGACAGAGGAACGTCGTGCTAAACACAGTGAGCTCATGAAGACAATGTGGATCAAGCGAAAAATGAGCAAATGCCAGAATGTAAAATGAGGCTTATCTTGGTCCCTAGTTGGCCGATTAGTGAAATTGAATGAATAATAATAATAATAATAATAATAATAATAATAATAATAATAATAATAATAATAATAATAATAATAATAGTCTTACAATGGTAATATTTCTTCCTTCTTCGATTTCGGTCATCTATGGGCCACGTGAAAACACTTCCTCATGATTGTATCGTATTTCTTCATTTTAATTGTTTCGGTATGTATTCATCCTTTCACTGTGTTCTTTCCTGTTTCACATGTCCAAACACTTGAGTGCTTTTTGTGTTCTTCCTGAAAGACTCTGAATTTTCTAATCTTATTTCGAAATGTAAGCGTATCTAGAATATTCTCTTCTGTAATATTCATTTCTGTTCAATACATTTCACTTCAATGAATCAAGTAATTTTTGTTTTGGGATCATCATCATCATCAACATCATCATCATCACGTATGTAAAACGTGTATGTTTCACAAAACTGAAGCTCTTAAATCAGAGTGAGTTGGAAGGAGCGTTTTATACCAAAATCATCCAAATCGTCTCACTAGTACTGAGCAAATCTTACATTTCTTAAAAAGTCGACAGAATTATATTTATTTGTTTATAAAGTGTGTTTAATGCTAGCCGATTAGTATAAGTGGTAGGTTGATTGGTTCCTCAGTTTAGGGGCTGCGACAACGTGGTCATGTAGCCCCGTATAATTGGGTGTGTGTAGAATCTGTCTTATAACCGGTGTTAATTGTGATGGCTGTATTAGTGTGTGTATCTGATTTAATTCAAGTAAGGACAGCAGACATTGAATTTTTTAATTAGTTCCTACTTTTGTCGCCAAATGCCATCGTCAACGACCAACTAGTTCAGAACTTAGTTACCAGATGCCACCGCAGTCGGCTCCTGACGACGAACGTAGGAACCTAAGAACGTTAGTCAAATGTTTAACCTACATATCATTTAGCTTCACACGTGTAATTGATGGAAGGTTCTTTAACATGCCATAAATCTATGACATAGGACCGCCGGCTTTACTTCCCCTCCAAAGGAAGGCATACTGAGGGATTTTTAACGTTCTTAAAAAATCCGACGCCTTCAGCCGGGTTTGAACTCGCTATCTTAGGCATAGAAGCTCAGCATGCTACCAACTACGCCACCGAAGCCACTTTAGTATAGGCTATGTGTTAAACATAGCGTCTAGTCTGGATTTCGTCCTTCTATTTTCCAAAGATTGCCACCCTAGTTTTGCTATCATTCGAGTTACAGTAGCCTACTTCTATGATTATACTCGTTGAGCACAAACCTAGCAGCCTTCCTTTGTAGCTCATTGATGAGCCCGGTTATAGGACATAACGTACCTCTTGGCCGGCTGATTACCTGCCAAGAGTCAGCTATGACCTTAAAATATTTAGGAGAGGACATAACGTACCACTTGAAAGAGTGGGAAGTATTCAGGGTGCATGAAACCCTAACCGCACGGCCTCCTGCTCGGTATTGCTCAATTAATCCTGGTAATAAATACGTGGGCAATAACATAACATAAACTAATATAAAATATGATAAGTTTTTGGATTCCCATCACACTTTATCCAGGCTTTGGACTGGCAACATATTTATAAACATCTTGGCGTGTTTAAAATCAGCTGAGGTTAAGCTCTGGTCATTTTTCGTTTTCCTTTACTTTGTTTTTTATTTTGTATTTAATTTTTAAAATGTTTTATGTGGGTTTTATATCCTAGCGAATAGCAAGTTCGCCACGTGAAGTTTCATTCCAATATCTGCGAATATGAGAGAGTTATCAAGCAAGATTTCAAGTTTCCATTCTCTTCATACCGCCTCATTATTCTGTCAAGCCGTTCATCATACTTGACACATTTCTTCTTTCTCTTTGAACTTTCTACGAACAATTCGTACTTAATCCGTCAAAGTGCGCACATAAACCGCCCTTATTCGTTGTATACAACTCCATGTTATAATATCAAAATGTTTAATGTCGCACAGAGTGATCGCCACTGATGTTTATGTGGTAATGAACCTGTAACTGGAATGCCCGTCTGACATTAAGTGGTACGTTATGTCCTAACGTAATTATTTGGGGATTACTTGAAAACCGTTCTTAGGTAGATAACGACCTAGGTGGTACGTTATGTCCTCGAAAATCAAGTGGTACGTTTTGTCCGTGGTACGTTATGTCCGGACACCGATGAGCCTACATGATATGAGTCCCAAACCGCTGAGCGGTATTCCAAGATTGGCCTCACCAGGGTCAAATATTCTAATTCTTTTGCTGTGGAACTACTGCCTTTTAATACCCTCATTACTTAATGAAGTGATTCGAGCGCGTTGGAGAAGACACAACCCTCATGGGTACTCCAATTCATATCATTCCTTACATGGATGCCCAAGTATTTGCACGAGTTTTCTTCAATAACAAAATATACACACCAGTACAGATGTCTGCAGTTTTAGATAGATTTTATAAGAAAGCTCACATACTAACGTCAATTACGGAAGTATGGAAGTCAAAAATGTAAACTCGGTTTATTTAACTTATCAGTTGACGACGGATAACAAAACAGGGTGTATCAAAATAAATGTCGGGGTTCTAAGGCTTTGTAGAATTTGCTACAGTTACCTTACGATTACAAATAATACATCAAATGAAAGATAGACAGATAGTAGATAGTCACAAACTAATCTCAGATTATATCCAGCAAGATATCAGGGGGCTCATAAAATCGGCACGGAACAACTGTTTCCCTTTAGCAATAGTCTTCGTGGAGAGGAAGCATGTCAGATGTGTGTCTTTCAGAGTATACTTCCGTTCCCGAGGGTGGGCCATATCTTTAAGGCCGTGATTCTGAGGCTCATCAAGTACTGTTAGTAGTCAAAAGACGGAATACAGCCAACCCAAGATGTATCTTGCGAAATGACAATTACACACATCTCACAAGGCGCAATTGATGGCCAAAGAGGCAGAGGTCAAATGAAACACTTGGCTGAAGAACTCGCAGGACTGGTTGCAATACGTTTCAACATTGTCCAATGGATATGATCATAATCGCAAACGTAAGCACCAAGAGGGGATTAGGAACTCAAAGTATGTGGTTGACCCCGAGTTTTTCCACTCTCGTTGTTGTTTGAGTCTTCCGTCTTTAGACTGGTTTGATGCAGCTCTCCATGCTTCCCTGTCCTGAGCCAATCGTTTCATCCCTACATAGCTACCACACCTTACATCCGAGGCGAACTGTTTAACACATTCCAGCGTTGGTCTACCACTACAGGTTTTGTCCTCGACCGTCCCTTCCATAACTAAGTTGCTATTCCTGGGTGTCTTAGTATGTCCTACCAACCTCTCTCTTCTCTTCATTAGCAGTCACCAGAAACATCTCTCCTCTCCTACTCGTCTTAACTCTTCTTCGTTTGTTTATCTACCCATCTGATCTTCATCATTCCTGTAACACCATATTTCAAACGATTCTATTCCCCTCTTTTCTCCTACGCCAACAGTCCAAGTATGAAGCTAAGTAAAATGTGTATATGGTTAAATATACTCTGTAGATCGAAAAAGAGGTATGCTGGTAACACAAGGCTTCCAGTAACAAGGGTCTACAAGTGTCATCTTGTGTACAAAACTCGCGCACTAGTCTGCTAACAGGTATGTTGGTAGCCAAGTACTGTACCCTCAAAAATTAGGGCCTGCAATTGACATCTTGGTGTCTTGTGCACAAAACTCGCGAACTAGTCTGCTATGGACTATGTTGGTAACACTGTAGTCTCCATAGGAAGGACCTGCAAGTGTCTTGTATGTAAACTCGCAATCTAGTCTGCTAGGAGATACGTTGGTAACATTGTACTCTCCATAGGAAGGACCTGCAAGTGTCCTGTGTGGAAAACTCGCGAACTAAGAGGTATGTTGGTAATATAGGAAGGACCTGCAAGTGTCTTGTATGTAAAACCGTCCTGTCCTTCGTTGGTCGCGCCTTGTGTCCATTTGGGGAAACGTTCTTCATCCATTATTCAGTATTCCGTCTCGAGGAAGTGTATCTGCCTTCACTTTGACTGATTACTGACATCTTTGTACATGGGCACAGCCTTGTAGCGCTGCCCTGGTTTATACGCACAGTTTAAGCCCAAACATATGGGTAATGCCTATTTCATAAGCTGCTCTGATATATAGCTTATTCCTCAAAATCTGGGACGTGGATACTAGGTTACACCCACAACAACATAATTGAAGAAGTCATATGCAAAACAGCACAGTCCATCGAACACAGTTTTAAGGAAATAGTTTTTTTTTTGTTATTTCATTGTAGGCTATACATTGTATACAGACTTGTGCTCTTTTTGCCAGTGCTAGAAATGACTCCCAGAAAGGTTATGTAAGGGTATTGGTTTTGTTTGTCTAATAGCTTCTTCTAAAGAATATATAATTAATGTATTTATTAATATGCACTCAAACGAGCATTATATAGTAATTACACTAATTACAAAGAACATATAGGTTACATTATGCCAACTCTTGATATATTTAGCAAAAGATATTTTCCCTCTTCGCACATACAGTAAAATGGTATCTTTCACAAGGTTGATTGCACAGCACACACACGCAATTGTCGTTTGGCTCATGGAACTTCTTGTTTCGACAGATTTTGTGGTGGAAGCCATGAATCGCGATTCTGGTGAGGACATTCCTTAGCTTTTCATTTTCGTTTGCCCATCTCCTGTCGATCATTGCATCTGTAGAGTAAAATTCTGGTTATATTTCTTGGCGTTGCTGTAGCCTGGTCTCGATAAGTGTCATCGCTTGATTAGTGTTGGCAGAGATAATTGAATTCGTAGGTCCTGTACATACAAAGATTCTCTCGCTAATTCGTAGACGAGTCTGGATGGGGCTGATTTTGCTACTTCTAGTGTTCTTTATAAGAATCTATGAAGTATAAAGTACTTGGATATATACTATTTTGCAACTCTCTATATTTATTGTGAAATAAAATGACATTTTGAAATAACAAAACAAAGATTCTGAGTAAAATGCATTAAAAATATTGTTACAGTATTTATGAACTTCTAATCACTGTCAGTGTTCCCAAGATCACTGTCACTCTGTATTATCACTGGTAAGGTTTCCGTACTCCTTTACCCGCTGTTGATACGATAACTTAAACTCATTAGGGATACTGTCTATGTACTTCATTATGTCTCTTGCATTTGGCACTTTAAGAGGTGCTGTTTTGCAACTGCCTTAATTTTCTTCCTAAAATTCTAAGGACTTCCTCAAGGAAACGTATGTACATAATGCGTAGCTGTCTAAAGAAATATATTCCTGTCTGAACTCATTGATGGTCCAAAGTGAACCTGAGCGGTTTTGCATCTACCTTCTTCAATTCTAAGGTGACAAGAATAAATCAAATGATTTAAAAACTCAACTTTTGAGTTTTTCAAGAGACAATCAGGAGATTTAAAATATCGATAATTTAGTTAGTTAGTTAGTTAGTTATTGTTGTTTTAAAGGGCGGAACTACGAGGTCATCTGCCCCTATATCGATATTTTGGTCATTTTTGTTTAAATAATACATTCATGGCCATCTTATTAGAATAAGCATTAATTTATGATCGTGTTGGAAGATAGTTTTCAGTGTTGCCTTAGTGAACTAATTTTATGATCTCCAGTCGGTCAACATAATTGTTCCTAATTGTATTGGGTGTTATGCCCTAACCATGAAAAAAAAATCATTAATAAATTCACTTGGATGACTAGTTTCGATCGTCGAGCTAACATCAGATCCTTTACATTTCCTTACAGGTTACTGTGGATAGTGTTAGTGATAGCAGCTGCACAAGAACGGATACCACATCGCTCTAATAACCAGCTAAGTTATTTAATCCATTCCAAGTTACAAACACCAACCTGACCATGTACCGCTATAGTTTATCACACTAAAAAAAGCAAATCTGCAGGTCAATCGCCACCAGCATTACACAAGTCAACACGAATTTTGAGTCTGGGGTCTGTGTGTCTGTTTTTGATTTGCTTCTCTTAGCACATCCGCCCCGTTGCGTAGTGGCTAGCATTCTTGGCCGTAACCTCGGAGCCTGGGTTAGATTCCCGGCTCAGGAATTTAATTCTGGTCTGACGGCTGCAATGGGGTACACTCTGCCTCGAGAGGCAAAACATAGAAGAGACGGCTTCGAATCCTTTCTTAGCCATTATGGAGGTGATTTTCCGTGGTTTCACTTTTCTATTCCAGGCAAATGCCGGGATGATTCCTAGCTTAAGGCCACGGCTGCCTCCTTCCAAATCCTCATCCGAATTACATCCTATCGTGAGCCCTATTAATTGCAAACTCAACAAAAAAATTAGTACAATATGTTGTGATTAGTTTGGCATGCAATAGATTACAAAGGCGGCCTCGGTGGCGTAGTTGGTAGCATGCTGAGCTTCTATGCCCAAGATCGCAGGTTCAAACCCGGCCAAAGTCATCGGAGTTTTTAAGAGCGTTAAAAGTCCCTCAGTATGCCATCCTTCGGAGGGGATCTAAAGCCGGCAAGCCCATGTCATATTTATGGTATGTAAAAGAACCATCTACTAACTACAATTGTGTGAAGTTAAACTTGTAAGTTAGATTTGATTAATGCTCTATTATGTTCCAACGATCATCGCTGGGTGTCGGTTGCGGTGGCATCAAGTAGCCAAGTTCGCTGCTAGGTGTCGTTGACGTTAGCATTTGGTAGCAAAAGTAGGAACTACTTGAAATTGATCGTCTGATGTTCCTACCTGAATTACAGATAAAGCACACTAATACAGCCATCACAATTAACACCGGTTATCAGACAGATTCTAGACACACCCAAAGTGCACGGGGCTACATGACTGCGTTGTCGCAACCCCTAAACTGAGGAACCAACCAACCAACCAACCATAGATTACAAACTAACCTAGGGGGTTGGAAATAGGACAGGGTGGCAAAGTCTCATTCTGGAGGAGCACGCCCTGTGGCGACGCGACGTCCCTAACTTGGTGCCCTCCGCGCCTTGAAGCCAAAGCGAGGATTGTAGTAGTGTAGGCGAGTTGCGGTTTCAAAGTGAGGCTGAAAGGGAGAGCTGGACTCATGACAACCACTCTGCTTATCATAGCAAAAAAGAAACATTCTTGTCATGACTCCAGGCTGCGTAACAGCGTATGAAATCACGGAGAGGTTGCGTTTTCAGCAGGAATGGGAAATGTCAGTGTCAGCACGTCCTCAGTCACCTGTACAGTAGCTGCGTGTGTATCATGGTGACCCCATGGTTCTTAGCCATGTATCACCCCTAACTACTGAGATAAATCATCCCAGGAGCATCGGTATCAGCATGGAATAATAATAGTCCTTTCAAGCATTTTAAAAATATATTGTGTTTATATATTACCTGTATTAATTGATTGTTAAGCTTCAGTCGACCTGAATTTGTACCCAATTATTAGGGTTGGTGAATTTTAGCATTTTGAAATTAGAAATTTAGCATTTTGATTTGAACATTTAGTATTTTGTGGCTTTTATGCATTTGCAATAATTTAGCATTTTGTATCATTTTGAAAAATAAACATATAATTTGTGTTAAATCTGACAATTGAGTAATGTCTTTTGAAATGGCATTAATGCTAAATTAAAATCATGTGTCTAAAACTTAAATATCTCGATAAGAATGCATGAAATACTGTAATTGTGTGTTTATTTTAAATTAATTATGTTGAAGCAACACAGAAGAAAATTGTTATAGACTAAAGTATTACCGTACACAGAAAAAAATAGGAATTTATACTGATGCTAGACAATAATACAGAGATGACCTCGTGGTTCCGCCCCTTAAAACCTTAGTAACTAACTAAAATATCAAAATATCAAGTCAAGTCTTGTTTCAACGGTGGGCAAGAGCATGAAAGTCATGGAATCTTAGAACTGTTTTATAGGCATTTTCGGTCCCATCAACTTAGCGCTTGTTGACTTGACCTACGCGAAGGGAATGAAAACGACGTGCGGGCAACTAGTGCAAGAGAAATTACTTTCCGCATTCCAGACCGCTGGTCAAGCCCTCATAAACATATCAAGGGTGTACACTTGAAGTTTCCATAAGAAAAGAAAGAATAAAACACGTTATATTTGATAGAATCGTGGAATTCGCATTTATGTAGCATTTTGGTATAATTTTCGCATTGAATTCAATTTCGCGATTTTTTGCTTTCTCAAAACACATTAAAAAGTGGTTTACAGGTGGTACAAAGTGAAAATACAAGAGTATAGGCTAAGCCTTAATGAGCATTTCGCGCTTCATCGCATTAGCGAATAATCACCACCTCTACCAATTATATTTGGAGGAGAATATGAGAGACTACCTGAAAAATTATAAAATTGTGATTTTTTTTTTATTTGCGAATTGACCACTTCGGATCACGCTACAATTTCATTTTTTCTTTGCCTGAAGTTTCCTCTTCCTCCAGTACTCCTTCATATGGGCGCTATGCTGTTTCTTCTGCTCATCCGTCCAGGCTCTTCCCTTCTTTGTGGTTCTTGTGACGTGAAACCCTTCCAAATTTTGAATTATGTACCGAAATGTTTCCCTGTTTGACATCTGAACTTCCTGGATGTTGGAATTTTCGAGATCTTTCCGAACTTCCTTAATCCATGTCGTTGTTGTCTTCTTGTTCCACAGGTAGTCGAATAACTGTTTGGTTAGTCTAGTTTTGTCCATTCTGTACAAGTGTCCGAGAAACGATAACCTCCTCTTCTTCATGGTCTCTGATTTATTATTTGCACAAATTAACAATTAAAATATCTATGTGGGGCAGATGACCTCGTGGTTCCGCCCCTTAAAACCTTAATAACTAACTAAAATATCAATGAATAGGTAAAATATATTTATTCCACCTACAATAAGTCAATACTACTCATCTCTCAACAGTTGGTCGGCCGGCGCGCCCACCTTATCTGCCCCCCGTTGAATCGTCACTCCCACGCGGCATGGCATAACATAACTTACCCGTGTAAAGCTTCGTCCGAGAAAAATATTAAGCGTGGATCAATTATTTCATCATGAACGTTTCGCAACATCCAATTACAAATACGCACCCGTTTGACCACGTGGATGCAGTTCGCGTACTACAGTAATCTTGTATGGTTTCATTTTCAATATTTTCGTAGCCCGCCATCCTGATCTTGTCCAAGTCGTCTTAGGGATTTCTTTTTTGTAAGCGTATGTTCTATTTTTTCTGCGATTTAATTTACTTTTCCTCGTTAGGAACACGTTTTTGAACACTTCGCTTCTTATCGAGTAATGAACCAGTTCCCCTCAATCTGTTCATGATTTTCCGCGCGGTCTCTAAATGTGGAGAGCGCACACCTGGAAGATGTGTTATGAAACGTCTCACGACTTCCCTGTAAGACTCTGTTTTCACATAATTATCGTACATAAATACCCTTTCCCCTACCATGTTCACATGTGGAGGAATTATGAGAATTATACCCCGAAGTAACACTTCACAACTTGAGAACAGTTGGAGCGACAGATCAACACCTAATAATACACGTTCTCAGCACGGACCAGAACTGCGAAATGCGCGCTGTGCAACGGGAAGTGATGAGTCAACGCGAGGTAAATAAGCTGGGCGCGCCGGTCGGCCAACAGATGAGAGAAACTCACTGTATATTGAATTATTTTTTTTTGTCGTGTGGCCTCCTGAGAGGCCGAGTGCAGGTCTTTCTAGTCGACGCCCGTGGGCGACCTGCGCGTCGGGACGAGAGATGGAATGGATGAAGGTGAATGAAACTGGGCAAGGATGTGGAAGGAAGTGGCCGTGGCCTATCAGAAGGTACCGTCCCAGCACTTTCCTGGTGTTGAAAATGGGAAAACACGGAAAACCATTTCAAGGACGGCCGACGGTGAGGCTCGAACCCACGTGTCTACCGAGTCAGCAGAGAGCTTGGCGCCATGACCTTACGCTGCACTTTAGACAGCGTAGCCACTGCTGTCGGTTATTGAAACTAATGACATACAGAGTGAATCTAAATTCCCATTACAGACTTTGAGGGCTTGTAGTGGGGACCAAAACTATTAAAAGTTTAGCATTGGAACTTGTGTCCGGAAACATACCGTTTTCTCGCTACCCGCAAGAAACCACCACAGCACATGTTCAAATCTCCCGTATTTTCGGCGCCACTGACAATAGTACTACGTCATTGAGCGATCACGCCCCCCAGGGGCTCACATCTAGCTGGACGTGAATTGGTAACCACGGGACCCCAGCTGAGTCTGGCATTGCTTCCACTTACTTGTGCCGGGCTCTTCTCTGGCTTATTTCCTGTCGACCACTCTTGGTCAAACCTTGTTCTCTTCCGACCCCGACGGTATTAGGGTATCCAAGGCCTAGGAAGCCTTTCACTTTCCCGCCTTAATTGGCCCTTGTCTCATCTTTCCTGATACTTCATTCTTCGAGGAGTCAGATCTCTTGTTTTCTTTTCATTATATTCCCTTTTCTCTTCATGACTCATGCGCTGTTTTTATGAATTGGCCCTCCGTGTATCTAAATTACCTTTAGCAAATGTTTTGAATCTGCACTACATTTTGTAGGTATTTTCAAACTATGTTGCTTTTTGTAAGTATTTTTTATCTAAATGGCATTTTGCGAGTATTTTCAACCTAATCTAATTTGCTTTATAGTAAGTCTTTGAATGTAGGTGGAGGCACTTTTGTGAGTATTTTGAATTTCAATTGCATTTTGTAAGTATTTTCAATCTCAATTGCATTTTGTAGGATGGGCATTTTGTAAGTATTTTCAATCTCAATTGCATTTTGTAGGATGGGCATTTTGTAAGTATTTTCAATCTCAATTGCATTTTGTAGGATGGGCATTTTGTAAGTATTTTCAATCTCAATTGCATTTTGTAGGATGGGCATTTTGTAAGTATTTTCAATCTCAATTGCATTTTGTAGGATGGGCATTTTGTAAGTATTTTCAATCTCAATTGCATTTTGTAGGATGGGCATTTTGTAAGTATTTTTATTCTCAATTGCATTTTGTGAGTATTTTGAATCTAAATTTACATTTTGTAAGTATTTTTAGTCTAAATTGCATTTTGTAAGTATTGTCAATCCAAATGAGTATTTTGAATCTAAATTGCATTATGTAAGGTTTTTTTTTTCAATTTCAATTTGCTTTTTGTAAGTATTTTGAATTTCAATTGCATTTTGTGAGTGCAGTATTTAGAATCTGGTATGTCATTTTCAATCTAAAATTGCATTGTGTATTTTCAATTTCAAAAGCCTCCGTGGCTTAGGCGGCAGCACGCCGGCCTTTCACCGCTGGGTCCGTGGTTCAAATCCCGGTCACTCCATGTGAGATCTGTGCTGGACAAAACGGAGGCAGACAGGTTTTTCTCCGGGTACTCCGGTTTTCCCTGTCAAAAATTTCATTCCAGCAACACTCTCCCCTATCATTTCATTTCATCTGTCATTCATTAAATCATTGCCCCAGAGGAGTGCGTCAGGCCTCGGCAGCCGGCACAGTCCATATCCTCGCCGCTAGATGGGGGCTTCATTCATTCCATTCCTGACCCGGTCGGAGACTGGAAGCAGGCTGTGGATTTTCATTTCATTTTCAATTTCAATTGCATTTTGCAAGTATTTTGAACCTTAATTGCATTTTGCAAGTATTTTGAACCTTAATTGCATTTTGTATGTATTTTATATTTCAATTGTATTTTGTATGTAGTTTCAATTTCAATTGTCTTTTGTAAGTATTTTGAATTTCAATCGGATTTTGTGAGTATTTCGAATCTAGATTGAATTTTGTAAATATATTGGACCTAAACTACATTTTGTGCGTATTTTTCAATCCATCCCTTTTGTGAGTATTTTCTACTAAATTACCTCTTGTGAGTCGTTTCAATCTGTGTTCCATTTTGTAAGTATTTTCAGTCTAACTTAATTTTCGTTGTGGTTTCCATTTCATTGTCTATTTCGCTATGATCCAGACCATTAGGGGCCGATAACCTAGATGTTAGGCCCCTTAAAACCACAATTATCATCATCATCTTCTTCTTCTTCTCGCTACCCGCAAAAAATCACCGTAGCCCTCGTTCAAATCTCCCGCATTTTCGGCGCGACTGACTACGTCATTGAACGATCACCCGATGTCCCATATCACCTACAGGTTGTATCCCCCACATTCTTCCACGAAATCTCACAGGTATTGATATTCTTTGAACAAGTAGGCAATTGTACGAGTTCGTAGACGATGTGCCACTGCATGTGCGTCAAAGCATGTGGTTTCAGCACAATGGCGCACCAGCTCAATTTTCACTTGCGGTCCGAGATCATCTGCACCACAGATTTGGGCAACAGTGGATAGGTCGTAGTGGCCCGATTGCTTGTCCTGAATGTTCACCTGACGTGACACCGCTAGACTACTACCTGTGGGGGTAATTTTTTGCGGGTAGCTGGACACAAGTTCCTATGCTAAACTTGACCGTCTTGGCCCCCCTAAAAGCCCTCAAAGTATGTAATGGGAATTTAGATACACCTGTATATAGTACTAGTTTCGGTTAAGTTGTTACCAACATCAACTGAAATCGAATTATAACAGCATCAATATAATCCAAACATTAACAATCTATAAATAAATTTAGCGCATTGACTTTTTAATTTAATTTACCACGACCTTGGAGAGGATTAGATTAAAGAGGAGGGTTCTAGCTGTCTGGATACATTCTCTTGATGTGATAATCATTGTGAATACATAAAAACTACAGTAGTTGGGAATGAGGGTGTGGGTGTATCGCAAAAAAATACAATAGTTGGGGTTGGGGTGTACCGCAGTGGCATAGCTGCTTGCCTTTCATTCGGACTATATGGCTCAAATCCCCGGAGGGAGTATGGAAAAACCCGGGAGGAAACCATACTCTGAATAGCCGCTGTCGACGAGTGATTTCGTAACGGCTCACAAATCCCCGGAGGGAGTATGCAAAATCCCGGGAGAAAACCATACTTAGAATAGCCGCTGTAAACGAGTGATTTCGTAATGGCTCAAATCTCCGGAGGGAGTATGGATAAAACCGGGGGAAAACCATACTCAGAATAGCCACTGTCAACGAGTTATTTCGTAATGTGGATGACCCTTAATTGCATGATTTGTATGTATTCACAATCTTCAGGTAGCCTGGTCCCTTTGCAAAGCCTCAACCCACCCGTGCATGTCAGAATTTGAACATGGGCTTTGAGATTCTATCCCTGAAGTCCCACGGCGTTGCCGGGCTCGTTAAATCGTGCACCACGACAGTTTGTTTTTGGTCATTTATATCTAAAAGCCTTCTTTGGAAGATAGTCTGAGAAATGAGGCTATGGAGGTGGAAAATGGTAGTAAAAGTCCCGAGTGTTTCTAGCCTACTTTTCACATTTTGCAAAAATGAGCAAAAAGTAGACTTATGAGATCGATCCGGGAAAATGTGTGTCTGTCTGTCTGGCAAGATGTGTGTGTGTCCCCTCTTCCCCTCCCCCCTATCAACTCCTAAACAGCTGCAGCAATCGAAACCAAATTCAGTATGAGTAAATATGTATGCTGGAATATCTAAAGCCCACATTTGAAAATGATATCAGTGATACCAACTGCTGAAAAAACGCACTAGAAATTTGAGCTCCATGTTGGATATCTTGGAAGGTATGTATGGGAGCTATTCCAAAATTGGCACACAGGTAGATAATACTATTTCAGTTTAATTTCCAGGAGGCCATACATGACAGTGTTGCCAAAATAATTTTAAGCCTTCTGATAGGTCCAATTTTTATATGCATATAACTTCTACACTATCAATTGGATTTCAACCAAATGTTGTATGTAATATGTGTACATAAACAGATATCACTGAGCGTATTCTTAAGAACCATCAGGGCTGCCAACTGTTAATAATTGCACTCTCATTTTATTTATCCAAATACCAATACAGTATATCAGAAAGTATGCAAGCCGACAGCTTTAAACTATGCACACGTATAGTACCTAACATTTTAGATTAATTTGGAGTAACTTATATACGTCAGTTCTACCAACATGATTCTAAGCCTGCTGATAGGACCAATTTTTAAATACATGTAACTTCTATACTATCAGTTGGATTTCAACCAAATTTCGTACGTGCTATATGTAACATAACGGATATGACTATAAATCTTCTTAACAGCAGTCATGACTGCCAACTGTTGATAAATGCTGTCTCTATTTGTTTACCCTAATATATCAGAAAGTATGCAAGCTATCAGCTCTATACTTTGCACACGTATAGCACCTGACATTCTAGATTAATTTGGAGTAATTAATATAAGTCAGTGCTGCCAACATGATTCTATGCCTGCTGATAGGTCCAATTTTAAAATGCATGTAACTTCTATACTAACAAATGGATTTCATCCAAAATTGGCACAACATCATATCATAATATTTCAGATTATTTTTGACCAGCACACGCATGACATTGTTGCCAGTATGCTTTTACTCGTGCTGATAGATCCAATGTCTAACTGCATGTAACTTCCATTGGACTTCAACCAAATTTTGTATTCTGTACCTTAAGAGATGGAACTAAGGACATATTCAGTCACCAGCGCTGCCAACTGTTGTGCTCTATTGGGCTACATTATGCCAGGTATATTTCGAATTAATTAGAAATTTCGATATTACCAACTTAATTTCGTCATTATTCTAGATAGGTTCTTATACTGTAGATTAATCATTTGCATGAATCTTAATTTTAAGAAAAGTAGGCTCTTTAGTTCATAACGGAACTTCTTGTTAAATTTGCGCCTGCAAAGACTTTTATGAAGATCTTTATACAACAACCTTCAAAAGTTTTACATCAATGGTGAATCTTTTGCATCATATTCAAATAAGTCATTTTTAATTTTTTAAGAGCGTTAAATATTCCTCAGTATGTCATCCTTCGGAGGGGAAGTAAAGCCGGCGGGCCCATGTCATAGATTTATGGCATGTGAAAGAACCTTCCGCTAACTACAATTGTGTGAAGCTAAAATTTGTAGGTTAGATTTGTTTAAAGCTCTCAAAGTTCCATCGTTCAACGCCAGGTGCCGGTTGCGGTGGCATCTTGTAGCAGCTAGGTGTCGTTGACGGTAGCATTTGGTAGCAAAAGTAGGAACTACTTGAAATTGATCGTCTGCAGCCCTTACATGAATTTCAGATAACACAAACTAATACAGCCATCACAATTAACACCAATTATCAGACAGACTGGAAGCCTCCGTGGCTTAGGCGGCAGCACGCCGGCCTCTCACCACTGGGTCCGTGGTTCAAATCCCGGTCACTCCATGTGAGATCTGTGCTGGACAAAACGGAGGCAGACAGGTTTTTCTCCGGGTACTCCGGTTTTCCCTGTCAACATTTCATTCCAGCAACACTCTCCACTATCATTATATTTAATCTGTCATTCATTTAATCATTGCCCCAGAGGAGTGCGTCAGGCCTCGGCAGCCGGCACAGTTCGTATCCTCGCCGCTAGTTGGGGGCTTCATTCATTCCATTCCTGACCCGATCGGAGACTGGAAGCAGGCTGTGGATTTTCATTTTCATCAGACAGACTCTACACACACCCAAAGTACACGGGGCTACATGACCGCGTTGTCGTCGCAGCCCCCAAACTGAGGAACTAATCAACCAACACATTGAAGAATATTTTACAGATAACGTACTTTTTCTTTGGTTTTGAACAGCAGGATTTCTTTAGCAATATCTTTATGCTTCATAATTTTCATTAAATTAATATTCCAGTGTAAAAGATATGATTTGTTGTGTAATCGGTAAATGATAGTCATATGACGGTGACTCAACACACTCCATCCGTCACACGGTCCCGGCGAGGTTCCGTTCCATAGAGAAAGGTCTCACAGTAGCTGCAGGAATTTTGGAATTCAGAACAAGAGAGTGTATCTTGTGTTGCCATAAATATGAAAATGAAGACATTTGTATTGCATCGACCTAGATGAAGAGAATTGGTGATTGATTGTTGCGATTATCTCTTAACTTGTGGGCAGATCTTATATTGATGAGCTCTGAATGTTTGATGCGCCACACAAGTACTTTATGGGCGGCCATATAACGTTCGTGCGTCAGCATACTAACCATGCACCTGCAATGCTATGCACTGTTACCGGTTTTCCACAACCACTGTCAATGCACCTGCGTCCTATCTTCAGCTTTTTAGGATTGGGCGAGTACACACACTGTCAAAAATGCAGTACATAATGTAAGAACTGACGTGCAAACAGAGTATTCGAGCAACATTGTGCTTTTCGTTTAATTAGGGGAATATTACAAGGAGCAAACTATATTTAAGTACCAACAAAAAAGTGCTTTCACTTAGCTGTTTCCATAATGTAGAGATTTGAAGCCATTCCTTTTTTCAGTGTTGCCTAGATAAACAACGGAATGAGAAAAAGGACAGATCACCAAACTAGCATGAAAATGAGTATGTACGATTCAATTTCGTGAACAAAAACTCATACAAAATAACAAACATCTTCAAGGAACATGGGCTAAACATAGCTTTTAGAACTAACAACTCGCTCGGTAAACACCTACACAATAGCAATCTAACAAAGAAAAGCCCGCACGCAAAATCAGGCGTATAATTGTTCACATGCCAAGATGACGGATGTAATGGAAATTACGTCGAGCAAAGTGGTAGACAAATCGAAACAAGATATAAAGAACACAAAAAAGCTATTAAACACAACAAACATTCACCATTTGACAACATAGAAACAGACTTGAAAATTCTACACCACGAAGCAAAGGGTGAAGCTCTCCACATAAAAGAATCCATAGAAATATATGCAGCAAATACATATAATCCAGCGAATGTGAACGAACAGACATTGTTATAAAGATCACCACTCTTAACGCTGCTAAAATAAAATAATTTTAAAAATGCAAACGGGAAGGGGTTTTGGGAAATAAGTTATAGGATGAGGATGCAATTTGTGTCTATTTTCAACAAAGCTAGACCTGTATATAGTTTGTTTCGTAGGGTCCTATACCGTCTAATAGACCGGCAGCAACCAAAGGGACAAATCTCTAAGGGTCGGCAGACGGATAAATGGCCTACGATAGTTACGAAAACAGTTCCAGAGTCCTTAACATACACTTTCATAAGTCACTCCAACCTCAATCAGTTCAATTTAGGTACAACGATAACCTTTTCAAAACTTCACTTACATAATTCCGATAACAGATGGCGTGCAGGATGACATGTGAACGACAGGAGGCATATTATGTCGCCGCGTCAGTAGCAGTGTGGAGGACACTCGAGTCAACATCGTAGTCAAGATTACCAACACCAGGATAAGTGAACTATTTTAGTTCACGCCAAAACTTATTAATTAGTCTGTTATTGCTACAGTGTATTACAGTGCATTATTTTAAATTGTATACACGTGCATATACACCGTTACTCTCGTAATTCACAGAAACCTAACGTACGACAAGATTCAAGCGAATCGTATTACAATTTCACCTAACGATGCTATTGTAGATGATATTGCCCTGATAACTGTAGCCTATATGAGAGAAATATGGAAAATGCTCTGAATCACATAAACGAAATATTGCAAGAGAAGTGTAGTAAGAGGATAAATAAAAATAAATCCAAAGTAATGGCATGCACTAGGGACGGCGAACAAATAGTCAATGTGCTAATGTATGCTGCAAAACTAGTCCCAAGTAAAGGATTTCAAATATCTGGAGAGCTTGATCACATCAAATGGAATGTGTACGAGAGAAGTAAATGCTCGAATCGCACAGGCAAAAGAAGCCTTCTCAAAGAAGAAGTATTTACTAACATCCAAGACTATTAACTTAGAGATGCGAAAACACTTCGTGAAAAGTTTTGCAAGTTATGGCTCTGAAACATGGACTCTGCGACAAACAGATGTATCAAAACTTAAGGGAATCGAGATGTGGTGCTGGCGACGACTACTAAAGATACCTTGGACTGATAAAGTCACGAATGAGAATGTTCTCAAAAGAGCACCTTGGTTGAATCCTTAAACAGAAGAAGGAATAGTTTTGTTGGCCATTTGATTCGTCATTCTGACTGGTGCACCACACTCTTCGAAGGGAAGCTTGAAGGAAAGAGGAGTCGAGGAACACCAAGGACTCGATTTATAGACAGCATTAAAGGCAAGCACACTTATTGCCATTTGAAACTAAAGTCAGAGAAAGAAGACGTTTTGGAAGATATGCATGTTACCCACCAACCTAGCGGTTGAGGAGGTTGTGGTGGTGGTGGTGGTGGTGGTGGTGGTGGTGGTGGTGAATTTACATTAGTAACAAGTAGTTCCGTGAAGAACTATACAGCCTATTTTCATATATCCTGCTCATGTTAATTGCCTCTATCAACATACAAAATTTCAGTTAAATTGCTGTAACTGATTCGTAGATATTGAGAACCGTCTAAATATTTAAGATGGTCGCCAGGTTGGATTTTTATTTTTGTACTATTACATTAAGATTATTGTGTACGTGTGGTATTCAAACTTCAATCGCATGATTAGAACACAAGAAGTAAAACCGAGATTTTGAAATTACGCACCGCAGCCATCTTGTGATTATGCAAACAATTGAAATAAATTAGATGCCAGTGGATCAATATTTGTATAAGCATTTAACGTGCAACGTTTCACGGCACTCGGATAGTTAATTCGCGAGAAACGTCCATTTAAATATTTATACTTCGCGTCGCCGCCTTGTTGGATTTGTGCTCACCAGGTTACTGAAAGTCCTATAGGTGAACATATGTTCATAGTCTCTATGAACATAAAAGAAATCGGTTTGGTTGCTGTAAAAGATTCATAGATATTGAGAACCGTCTAAATATTTCGGAAGCTCGCCATTTAGGATTGTTATATGTATAGGCCATAGAGTTATGTACCATTCAAGGACAATTATTGCCTAGGTTCATTATTCAAACTTTCACTTCGATCGCATGATTACGACACAAGAAATAAAAACTTAATTTTAAAATTTCGCACAGCCGCCATCTTGAGGTTATGTAAACAATTGAATTAAATTAGATGCCAGTGCATTACAATCTGCAAAATCATTTACTGTACCACATTTCATTGCGCTCAGAGAGTTAAATCACGAGAAAAGTCTATTAAAATATTTCAAATTCGCTTGGTCGCCATGTTCATTTTGTACTTTACAGGTTTATGAAATATACATACGTAAACTTGTATCAGTACCCTTTATCTCCGTACAAAATTGCAGGGTGATATCTGTAATAGTTTCGGAGATATAGAATGTCAGTGAAATATTTCGCACAGCCGCCATTTTGAGGTTATGTAAACAATTGAACTAAATTAGACTCCAGTGCATTACAATGTATATAAACAATTGCTGTACCAAATTTCATTACGTTTGGATGGTTAAATCGTGAGAAAAGTCTATTTAAAAGTCTCAAATTCGCTTGGCCGCCATGTTGGTTTTGTAGTCACCAGGTTTTTGAAAGTCTCGTAGGTGAACTTCTAGTAGTGTCCTTTATCACCGTGCACAATTTCAGGGCGATATTTGTAATAGTTTCGGAGATATTGGATGCTAGTGAAATATTTCGCACAGCCGCCATGTTGGATTGGTGAGATGCAACAAAATTTGAAGGGCACGTTCGAGGTCGCCGGGAATAGCGCTATGAACTCACTGAATTTCATTGAAATCGCTCCAGCCGTTTAGATTTTATTAGGGGGGGGGACACACACACACCTCACACACATACACACACACGCACACACACACGGACAAAAGGTGATCTCATAAGCCTATTTTTTCAAAATTGAAAATAGGCTAAAAATTTAACATTTGAACACAGTGATCAGGATCTGCTGATGGCCACTTGAGAGTCGAAACACGTAATCCTAAATTGCCCCATAAAATTGTGAATATTAACTAATACATGTAATTTCTTCCAGGAGTGTATTTATATATTTATATCTTGTACCCCGCCCATTCATTGGGCACAATCTTGTTGACCGACTGAAACCCTACAAAAAGTTACCTGTTTCCGTCCAAATTGTGTAGGCTACCATATTCAATTTAAAGCGTTGAGAATTTTTGTGAAATATTTATTTGTTGTTATTGTTGCTTCAGTTAAGGGGATTTGTACATCTTGATCATCCTTGTGCACGCACTGCAAAATAGTCCATGTTTGACCGGCGACAGAGTAGTCTTATAAGTACCCTATGTATGAACTACAAGGCGGAAAGCAACGGGAAACTACAGCCGTTTAGTTCTTCCCGGGGATATGCACCTCTCTTTGCTTACATGTGATGATGGCCTCCTCTCTTAAAAGATTTCAGTCCGGAGGTAAACTAGTCCCCCATTCAGATCTCTGGGTAGGGACTAATCGAGAGGGGGTTAACATCACAGAGGTGACAAAGAGGAAATCTGACATTCTACGTATAGGAGCGTGGAGTAGAGATGAAACGATTAGCCCAGGACAGGGAGGCATGGAGTGCTGCATCAAACCAGTCAATAGACTGAAGAATCAAACTACAACCGTGTATGAACTCGCCCCATGTTCCGTGTGAAATGAACCACAGACACGAGACCCAACAATAAATAAAATTTCCCTGATTTTTAAATAAAAAGAATACACAGCAACATTAAAAACTATAGCGGCACCAGATACAGCATTGTTTGAGCTTTTTTGTGACATAATCACCACCAGAATGGAGACACCTGGCATATTGTGGAATCAACTTATTGTTACGGCTGTGAGTTTGTTTCATCGCTCGACGCATGAGTCACAACTGCCCCAGGGCTGGGCTGTGCTCTGCCTCAGCGTATTGCGTGCGCCTTATGCAACAGGTCTACTAGGACAAAGGGATGGTCCAGAATATTCGTGACCCAGCCAGCGATGGAAGCCTCGAGAAGCCGTGAACCCTGGATGGGTCTAGAAGCATTTATTGAGTCGCCGGCCTGCTATATAAGAGCGACCTATCAAGCAGTGAGTGTTGTGTGTTTTTCGAGCTAGTGCGAGCGTTTATCCTGAGCGACAGAAGTGTGGTGACGTAACTTGCGAAACCCCTAGTGAAGCTGATTCACTTGACAGCGAGGGAGTGAGAAGCATACAGGGGACTGCCTGTGTTTTGAGCGAGTGTGATTTCACTGAGCCACAGAGGTATTGTGGGGAAGTGCCGTGCAAGTTACGAAATCCAGTGACATTGTTTCCCAGTTTGTGAACAGCGAAGCAGCGTGTAGCAGGTTATCGTAAGTAACTGTAGTTTGTGTACATAAGGAAGCGGTGCAGGTATTCCATGGGTCTCATTAGTGGAGAATTAGCTGCATGACTAAGTGAAAGGTGCAAGAGCGCTCAAGGGAGAGACTTGAGGAAGGTTCAAATTGCTTGTATTTGCTGTTGAGTGGTGTATCTTTCTGACCGCAATAAATTTAATTATTTCTTTAAAGGAACAATCTGTGTTGTGCTTCAACCCACCGTAATCCAGATAACAAAAGTGCCACTAAGGGGGTGGCACGTAACATTATGTATTCATGCGTCGTAGAATAGATCCGGCGTGTGACATTCATCTTCAGCTTTCGGCAGTGTGAAAATGTTGACCAGAGGACAGGGATTTATTGAAGTGCAAGAAAAGTTGGAAATCGCTGGAAGCAAGATCTGGACTGTACGGTGGATGATCAAACATCTCTCAGCCAAACTCCTGCAGAACAATTGAATGGTTCATTCTAAAAACCAGACAAGTCCAAAATTTGATAAATACATCTTCCTCCTCAAGTCCAGCTCTACGTATAGATGTTATTGCTGTCTCCAAGAAGCAAACAGGTCGGGTTATATACGAGTGTGAAATATTGAGGATTCTATAAGAAAAGTCCAATGCTTTTTCAAGATAATGAATTAATTACCTGGTATGTTTGACAATCAATAACGATTAGTACCAGACTAGTCCTTCTTTATGTGTAACATCTTTCCACTCGGTTGCTGGGTATTTTTGTGGGAATGATTTTGAAAAATGGGACTGAAGTGTGGCTGCTTTAGCAGCCAGAAGCGATGTGATCCAGCTGGCAGTGGTACCATGTGGAATGTTTATCACATACGGATTACTTTGTAACAGCAGAGTATCAAGAAGGCAGTGCGAGAGTAGAAATATCAAATAGGCAGTGAAGAAAAAAAGTCAGTCTCTATTAACGTGTCTTTGTCGTTTATGAGAATGATACTGAAATATTTTCAGCTCAGTATAAGCTCTCTCCCAGTTGTTCAATTTTCCAGGCAGAACTTTGGGCCTTAAAGTGTGCAATAGAATGGGTTAAAGCTAACAATAAAAGAGTGAGGATTTTCAGTGATTCACAATCCGCGTTGCATTCTATAAATGACAAATATAATTCTAACCCAATAGCTGTCTACATCAGGGCAACAGCCCAGGAGTGCTCACATATATGCACATCGTGGATAAGGGGACACGCTGGATTGGCTGGTAATGAAAGAGCAGACCAATTAGCAAAATCAGCGGCTACGACACATCTTGAAATAACATATAGTAAGTCTCCTATATGTTACGTTAAAAGCCAGATAAGGAAATACATATTAAACGAATGGAATATGGCATGGACATGTAGCCTGAAAGGGTCTGTAACAAGAGAAATATTCTTCCCGGAAGTACAAAATCGACTGTTATCAAAATTATTAGTGCCAAACTTTGTCCTCACACAATTTTTAACTGGTCATGGAAAATTCAAGTCTTATTTTGAACGTTTGAAATTAGCAACAGACGACTATTCATGTTTATGTGGATTGCCTCAATCGGTGTGTCACCTTGTATTTGAGTGTCCTGTTTTTGAAAAGGAAAGATACAATTTACAATGCCACCTTTATAGCTGTAACCTGGAACTTTCAAAACCGCTGTACCATATTTTCAAGAGGCGGTGCTGTTTAGGACAATTTCTCACTTTCATCAACAAATTTTTTTGTAAACTATGTTAGTAATATTTGTATTTGCTTTGTTTTTAATCTATAACCCTAATGTACCTCTGGTAAAATAGGGTTCCTGTATTGTTTTCTGGATATTCAATAATAATAATAATAATAACGTAACTAGCCTAGTTACTGGCAGGAGAGTGATGTAACAGCAGAGTATCAAGAAGGCAGTGCGAGAGGAGTAGAAATATCAAGTAGGCAGTGAAGAAAAGACTGATTGTCTGAAAGACTAGACATTATATCATTTTAAATGCTACAAATGCTACAAATGCTGCGTGAACTCAAAGTCCGTTAGCAAGTGCAAACCAAGGTCAAAGGAGGTAGCTGGCTGGATGACGTCACGCTCACCGGAGCGCGCCGGGAAAGGAGGAAGCTCAAGCAGTACTATGACGTCACACACCACATTTCGTCCCGTCACCGTAACGTAACGCCAGACCCCATCGTAACGACGAAGTCGAAAAGATCATTTAAAATGATAAAAAAAAAGAGAATCTTGGAATTGTTATGTATTATGAGAGTGTAAAAAATAATAAGATTTTATTTTTGTGTGTTAATGAATGTCAAGGATAACACAAACGGTAACAACTTCAAGGTTGGATAACATGTCAGATGTTACACATCATATGCGACTACTGTAAGGCTCGTATCTTTCTTTTTGATGTGTAACATCTTTCCGCTCGGTTGCTGGATAGTTTTGTGGGAGTGATTTTGAAAATTGGGGAAGGAAGTGGATCGGAACGATCGAGCTGGCAGTGGTGGATCAAACGGAAGTATGCACTGCCCACTCGATCGATCAAACGGAAGTGTACTAGCTGGCAGTGGTGGACAACGGAAGTATGCACTGCCCGCTCGATCGATCAAACGTAAGTGTACTAGCTGGCAGTGGTGGACAACGGAAGTATGCACTGCCCGCTCGATCGATCAAACGGAAGTGTACTAGCTGGCAGTGGTTGACAACGGAAGTATGCACTGCCCGCTCGATCGATCAAACGGAAGTGTACTAGCTGGCAGTGGTGGACAACGGAAGTATGCACTGCCCGCTCCATCGATCAAATGGAAGTGTACTAGCTGGCAGTGGTGGACAACGGAAGTATGCACTGCCCGCTCCATCGATCAAATGGAAGTGTACTAGCTGGCAGTGGTGGACAACGGAAGTATGCACTGCCCACTCGATCGATCAAACGGAAGTGTACTAGCTGGCAGTGGTGGACAACGGAAGTATGCACTGCCCACTCGATCGATCAAACGGAAGTGTACTAGCTGGCAGTGGTGGACAACGGAAGTATGCACTGCCCGCTCCATCGATCAAATGGAAGTGTACTAGCTGGCAGTGGTGGACAACGGAAGTATGCACTGCCCACTCGATCGATCAAACGGAAGTGTACTAGCTGGCAGTGGTGGACAACGGAAGTATGCACTGCCCGCTCGATCGATCAAACGGAAGTGTACTAGCTGGCAGTGGTAGACAACGGAAGTATGCACTGCCCGCTCGATCGATCAAACGGAAGTGTACTAGCTGGCAGTGGTGGACAACGGAAGTATGCACTGCCCGCTCCATCGATCAAATGGAAGTGTGCCCTAGCTGGTAGTGGTGGATCGAACGGAAGTATAAGACGCACTGCCAACTCGATCGATAGATCCAGCTGGCACGGGTAAGAGAAACAATCAGCGCACGGTGTCGAAAATTGATACCATGCACTCTCGGCCATGTGGAATGTATATGACATACTGAACGGAAAACGCTCGTGCAAACTCTGGTGTCAAGTGATTTAAACAAATTTAAACATGTTCGAAGTCTTCGTATCAGTATTTTTAGCCTACTTTTCACATTTTGCAAAAATGAGGAAAAAGTAGACTTATGAGATCGATCCGGGAAAATGTGTGTCTGTCTGTCTGTCTGTCCTTCTGTCTGTCTGTCTGTCTGTCTGTCCTTCTGTCTGTCTGGCTGTGTGTGTGTGTGTGTGTGTGTGTCCCCCCCCCTATCAACTCCTAAACGGCTGCAGCAATCAAAACCAAATTTAGTATGAGTAAAGATGTGCACCGGAATAGCTCACGTCCATATTTGAAAATGATGTCAGTGCTACCAACTGCTGAAAAAACGCACTAGAAATTTGAGCTCCATGTTGGATATCTTGCAAGGTATGCATGGGAGCTATTCCAAAATTGGTACACATGTAGATAATACTATTTCAGTTTAATTTCCGGGAGGCCAACCATGACAGTGTTGCCAAAATAATTTTAAGCCTTCTGATAGGTCCAATGTTTAAATGCATATAACTTCTACACTATCAATTGGATCTTAACCAAATTTTGTATGTAATATCTGTACATAAACAGATATCACTGAGCGTATTCTTAAGAGCCACCAGGGCTGCCAACTGTTAATAATTGCTCTCTCTATATTTTTTTTATCCAAATACCAATATATCAGAAAGTATGCAAGCCAACAGCTTTAAACTATGCACACGTATATTCTGACATTTTAGATTAATTTGGAGTAACTTATATACGTCAGTTCTACCAACATGATTATAAGCCTGCTGATAGTACCAATTTTTAAATACATGTAACTTCTATACTATCAGTTGGATTTCAACCAAATTTCGTATGTGATATGTGTACCATAACAGATATGACTATAAGTATTGTTAAGAGCAATCAGGGCTGCCAACTCTTAATAAATGCTGTCTATATTCTTTTTACCCTAATATCAATACATCAGAAAGTATGCAAGCCAACAGCTCTATACTTTGCACACGTATAGCACCTGACATTCTAGATTAATTTGGAGTAATTAATACAAGGCAGTGCTGCCAACATGATTCTATGCCTGCTGATATGTCCAATTTTAAAATACATGTAACTTCTATACTAACAAATGGATTTCATCCAAAATTGGCACAACAAGATATCATAATAATTCAGATTATTTCTGACCAGCACACGCATGGTATTGTTGGCAACATGCCTTTACGCGTGCTGATAGATCCAGTGTCTAACTGCATGTAACGTCCATTGGACTTCAACCAAATTTTGTATTCTGTACCTTAAGAGGTGGAACTAAGAATATATTCAGTCACCAGGGCTGCCAACTGTAGTGCTCTATTAGGCTACATTATACCAGGTATATTTTGAACTACTGTAATTAGATATTTCGATATTACCAACTTAATTTCGTCATTATTCTAGATGGGTTCATATACTGTAGAATAATCATTGGCATGAAAAGTAGGCTGTATAGTTCTTCACGGAACTTCTTGTTAAATGGTAAAATGTCTTAATATCAAACATTGTAAGTAGTCGGCATTGCATTGGCATAAGGCATTTTAAACTCAATGTCGCTCAGGAACATTATCGAAACAATCAAAATATAAATGAAACTTAATTCCGTAATGCAGTATTATTGGAACGCGGAAATAAGTCACCATCTTGTGCACATTATTTGCGTAGTCGAAATAGCAGTGGGGTTATTGCGTATGACGGTGAATCTAGAGATCTTGGGCGGGATGGATATTTTTGCTACCAGATTATCATTTTAAACCATATTTATCATGTCAATATGACTCATTTTAACAGAATCCATATGAAATTACGTGTTTGTCTGTGAATGAAGAGGACCTGTTTATAAGGAATTTAAGGTTATGAGCGGTGTCGCGTCTATTAATCTAGTTGATCCATATCGTATTCTTTATTTAGGCTAGTGCTGGTGGAAGCTACAAATCATCTAATAAAATGAGTTCCGTATTATAAACTACAATATCTGTAAAACACTCCCTTTTACAATAGATTAATATTTGTGCCAATAATACTATAAAATACCGGTGTATCAACAATTTCACGTGAGGTTTCTTCTATGTCAGATGTTACACATCATATGCGACTACTGTAAGGCTCGTAATTTTATTCTCAAGTATCCCCATAAAAATATATTTCCTTTATGTGCAATGTAAAGCTGTTAGAGGGACAATAGTAGGTCTAAAAGCAATTTTTATTTCATTCAGCACAAATGAAGCTGTACTGGTTAATTTTTGTTACTGAACAATTTACATTTTGGACTTGTCTGGTTTTCAGAATGAACTCTTCAATTGCTATGCGCCTAGGCGTATGTGGTTGAGCATTGTCAAGCATCGGCATAACACTTGCACTGAGCATTCTACGCCTGATACATTAAGAAACTTTATGTTGGAACATAATGAGTCGTCCACTTGCAAAACTCGTTTAATCCACATGTCAATAAGAATCATTTTCATGAGAAACGTTTCTCTTGCCTTTGCCTCGCTTATCTTTTGTGTTTGTTGTTTTTTCTTTTTTTCTTTTTGCTTTGTGTTTTTTGGTTTTGAGTTTGCTCAGTGCTTTTGCTTTTGCATTTTACTTTTTGCTTTTCTTTCTTGGTTTTGGTTTTGTGTTGGTTTTCTGCTTTCAACTTTTTTTGAATTTGCTTTTTGCTTTGTGTTTCTTGAATTTTGTTTTCTTCTTTTGCTTTTGTTTTTGAATTTTGCATTTTGCTTCGTGTTTTTTGTTTTATGTTTGTTTTCTGGGAAATAAAAATAAAATAAAACAAAATAAAATAAAACAAAATAAACAAAACAAAATAAATGATGATGATGATGATGATGATGGTGATGATGATGACAATTGTTGTTTTAAGGGGCCTAACATCTAGGTTATCGGCCCCCAAAAATAAATAAAAATAAGACAAAATAAACAAAACAAAACAAAATTAAATAAAACAATTTAAAACGTAATAAAATAAAATTAAACGAAACAAAATAAACCAAAAAACAAAACAAAAAAATCAAATAGAACAATATAAAACAAAATAAAACAAAACAAGATCAAAATAAAACAAAACAAACTGAAATAAAATTAACCAAAACAAAATAAAATATAATAATTAAATACATAATTTTACCACATGATCCTTATTCACAAGTGGATTAAACGAGTTTTGCATCTGGACGACTCATATAATAAAGTTACAATTATGGTAAATCATAAACAGTCGAATGCAACTCACCTATAATGTTCGACGATGTCGAAATGTAAATATTATGTGTCAGAAAACTGTTATCATAATGAGGCTCATTATAACACTATTTTTCATTATGAAGCAGTTTCTCCCACCAATCAGAGCTCATTCATTGACCAATTAGGTAAGGATAGCTTCGTGCATGCGCTCAAAATGCAACATGTCAGACATAAATTACATGATTTGAAAGTTCAAATTGGATATCGGATCAACCATTGTAGTTACAATCCCAAACACAAAGACAAAATCAGCACGAACCTTTACGGAAAATACTATGACATATGCAAGAAATTATGAATCTACGTCCAGAAGTTAGCAAAACAGCATCCTTCTATAGATATTGCCGAAATGGAAAGTGCACCGTCCCATATGTTCGCGTAAATAAACTGGCGAATATGAGACAAGAAATAGCACTGTACCTTAATATCCCCAACTCCAACTTCTACACAGCGCATTGCTTTCAAACGACTTCGGTGACAATATTATTGAATGCTAGTGCTGATCGGCACTAGACATCATGCAGGCTGTAAACAATAGCGTTGCCAAGCAAAGTAAATGGTCTCTGCTTTCGAAGTTATTTGACCCACGCATGCGCTCTGTTCAGTCAGTAAACCCAGCGCGCTCTGTTCACTAACTGAAGTGACTGAATCCCACAGATATTTATGAATATTTATGTTAAAACATATAATAAAGTTATAATTATCGTATGCAACTCGCCTATAATGGTAATTAAGACACTCGTATAGAAATTATAGGCTCGTTGCATAATGTACTATTGTGAATTACGTATGCGTAATGACATTATGCACGTGTATACAATTTAAAACAACACAATATAATTAATAAAATTAAAAGTAAAAAGAAATAAGAAGGCCAATCAGACGACGAGTACAGGAGTCGGCATAATATCGAACTCTACGTGCACATTGAGAGGATAACAGACACTATTTGGTTTTCAACTTCGATAAACCAAGGGACCTTGGTTCATCGAAGTTGAAAAAGATTTCGAGAAGTAGGAATCACACCTGAAGACATCCAGGAACGTGCACCTGTCCAGAGAAGACTTCGAGCATACAAGAGCTTCGAAGGAAAGACAAAATTGAATGACGGCAAGAAGTGGACTGATGAAAAAAAGGAGGCTCATAGGAGGTGGATTGATGAGCAGGTGGAGAAAGCAGAAGAAGCGGCAAGAAAGGGGGGGGGGGGGACGTTAAGGAGCTATATGGCATCACAAAGATGCTTTCGAAGAAAGGTTTTAATAAAACTAGGCCTGTGAAGAGCAAGACGGGCGAGATCCTCACGACGTGTGAACAGCAGCTGACAAGGTGGAGAGAACACTTTGCGGAGGTTCTTAATAGAGATAGAGGACCAGAAAGTAAGCAGCGAGGAGAAGATGAAGAGGAAGCAGAAAGTGACCCAAGCATCAGCCTCGACTCCCCTACTCGGGGCGAAATACGGACAGCGTTGAAGCAGATGAAATGCGGGAAGGCACCAGGTCTGGATAATATCCCAGCGGAAGTACTGAAAGCAGACCTGGATATTACGATCGATCTGCTGCACCCGCTGTTGGAGAAGATCTGGAAGGAGGAGAAAATACCAACCGACTGGAAAAAGGGGTTGATCGAGTCAAGTTGCCGAAGAAAGGGGACACCACAAACTGTAACAACTAGAGGGGTATCACCTTGCTGTCCATTCCAAGCAAAGTGCTGGCGAGAGTCATCCTGAATCGTATAAAAGACTGCGTAGAAAAAAGGCTTCGGAAGGAACTGGCTGGATTTCGACAACATCGCACCTGTGTGGATCTCATCAACACCCTCCGAATCATCCTGGAGCAGAGTGTGGAGTGGCGGAATACCCTTTACCTCACATTTGTTGACTTCGAGAAAGCCTTCGACTCCGTAAATCAAAGAATTATGTGGAAGACCCTCGAGGAATATAAAATTCCAACAAAGATCATCAGAATCATGGAAGAGATGTACGATGGGTATGAGTGCCAGGTTCTTCACGAAGGCAAATTAACAGAAAAGATAAAGGTCAGTTCCGGAGTGAGACAGGGGTGTGCCCTTTCCCCCACTCGGTTCCTGTTGGTCCTGGATAGTGTGATGAAGAAGGTAATGGGAGGACGGAAGAGGGGTATTCAATGGGGTATAAATGACAGGCTTGAAGATCTGGATTTCGCAGACGACATTTGTCTTATGGCACAGCGGTACCGAGACATAGAAGATAAGCTGGGGAGGTTGCAGAGAGAAGCAGAACGTGCAGGACTGATGATCAACACCAACAAGACCAAAGAGATGAGGATAAATTCTGACATCACGACTAGTTTGACAGTCAACGGAAAGGAAATTGAGCGAGTTAAGTCCTTCCACTACCCTGGAAGTATAGTCACAAATGATGGGGGAGCAGAGGAAGATGTTCGAAGCCGTATCAGAAAGGCAAATGGTACCTTTGTCCAGCTCTACCCCATCTGGAGAAATAGAAACATTTCCAGGAGGACCAAGCTCCGCCTTTTCAATAGCAACGTAAAGTCGATTCTCCTCTACGGCTATGAAACATGGAAAGTCACAAAACTGATCAACAATCAGCTACAGGTGTTCATTAACAGATGTCTGCGTCGCATCATGAATGTGAGGAGGCCGGACATAATCGCAAATGATGACCTTTGGACCATCACCAATCAACAACCGATTAGCATCCAGATCAAGGAGAGGAAATGGCGCTGGATTGGTCACACACTAAGGAAGCCGGACGGAGCTATTGAGAGGGCGGCGCTAGACTGGAATCCTCAAGGCGCCAGGAAGCGAGGTCGATCTAAGAAGACCTGGAAGAGGACGATCGAAAATGAAATTGCAGAGGTGGACAAGAACTGGAGTCAAGTGAAGAGAATGGCCAGGAACCGTACTGCGTGGAGAAATTTCGATAAGGCCCTATGCTCCGAAGGAGCGGCAGGAATTAAGTAAGTAAGTAAGTAAGTAAGTAAGTAAGTACAGAACACGAATGCGAGAATATTGGGGAAGAGTTAAAGCTCTAGGGTAGGGGTTCCCAACCGGTTGTACGCGTACTACTGGTGGTACGCGGGAACATTTCGGGTGATACGAGCGATTACGAGTGGTAGGCTAGTAAGGGCCTCTGTGTGCGTGACCACGCAAACTTTACTCTGCTGCCCGTCTGCCTGGCGTTTTTGCTTAGTTTGTACTAATTATATAAAATTATATGTGTTTAGACCTATGAGTAATAAATAAAACTTTAATTTGCAATACTCGTGTTATTTTTTCCTTTCTTATAAAAATGTTATTAATATAGGCCTACATATATCTCTATATATTTTAAATACAAATTATCAAGAAATAATTGATAAAAATCTACATACTGTAGACCTATATTTATTGTTGTCTTGATAAAAGTTGAAAAAAAAAAACAGTGCATTAATAATTAAATATGAAGTTTTCTGAGTAATTTAATTACAATAAACCAAGCCATTGGGCACTTTTCCGGCAGTAAATATATGTTTCTAAAAAATATAGGACTGTTGGTACGCCAAAATTTCTAAAAATTTCAAGTGATACGCAGTTGCTAAAAGGTTGGGAAACCCTGCTCTAGGGTGTAAAGAGTTGAAGTAACGTGGGTGGTCCACAGCAGGCCGAAACGAAGAAGAAGAAGAAGAAGAGCATGCACTAGAATTCTCTTTGTATATGGCTACTTATCTCGGTAGTGCTATCACCGTACAGCAATTACTTTGTCACCAGCCTCTTTCCAAGCATGAAGAGCTTTTTGGAAATATCTTTGAAATGTTTTAAGCAAGGCTTTTCATATACACACATATTTTTGCCTGACCTATTTGCAGTAGGTAGAAGGGGTTCCCTGCACTCTGTGTTTGGGGGTCATAACACTCGGTAAGCAGCTGTCGGAGATACCTGCAATTGTTTTCCGTAGCGCACACAATTTATGTGCCCGGTCGGGACATATATCACTGAAGCGGATGTAAAAGAGGGGCGGTGTAATTATGTTTACACACAGTTTTATAGTAATGACCACCTTACTCCTCTAATAGAATAGCATTCACTTTGCACTCTCCAAAATGCATGAGGTGAGAGCCACTGCCGCCACTTCTGTCACGCATCACACCCTCACATTCAAACCCAGTGGTTTCTTTTACATTTGCATACCAGAGAGTTAGTGAGATCCTTATTAGTCCCGTGAAAACAAAGCTAAGTCTACTGGCTCAACGACTGGTGCCAAGCTCTCCCGTTCAGATATCTATTTATTTATTTATTCATTTATTTATTTATTTACTTATTTGGTGTTTTATTTTTGGGTTTGGGTATTCCTTTTGTTATTATTTTTAACTTTATTTTGGGTTAGGGTATTGCTTTCAATATTTTGGGTTTTACTTCTGGGTTTGGGTAGTCTATTGCATTTGTCATTTTTGTTTTATTGTTGGATTTGGGTATTGTTTTGTTATTATTTTCATTTTTGGGGGGTTTTGGGTAGTCTATTGCTTTTGTTATTTTTGTTTTGCATTTTTGGGTTTGGATATTGCTTTTATTATTTTTGGTTTTCATTTATTTTTAGCCTACTTTTCACATTTTGCAAAAATGAGGAAAGGTAGACTTATGAGATAGATCCGGGAAAATGTGTGTCTGTCTGTCTGTCTGTCTGTCTGGCTGGCTTTGTGAGTGTCCCCCCCCCCCCCTATCAACTCCTAAACGGCTGCAGCAATCGAAACCAAGTTTAGTATGAGTAAATATCACACGTCCATATTTGAAAATGATGTCAGTGCTACCAACTGCCGAAATAGCGCACTAGAACTTTGAGTTCCATTTTGGATATCTTGGAAGGTATGTATGGGAGCTATTCCAAAATTGGCAAACATGTAGATAATACTACTTCAGTTTCATTTCCAGGAGGCCATACACGACAGTGTTGCCAAAATAATTTTAAGCCTTCTGATAGGTCCAATTTTTAAATGCATATAACTTCTACACTATCAATTGGATTTCAACCAAATTTTGTATGTAATATGTGCACATAAACAGATATGACTGAGCGTATTCTTAAGAGCCACCAGGGCTGCCAACTGTTAATAATTGCTCTCTCTCTCTATTTTTAGCCTACTTTCGATTTTTGCAAAAAATGAAAGTAGAATTATGAGATCAACACAGGGCGAAAAAAGTGTGTCTGTCTGTGTGTGTGTATGTGTGTGTGTGTGTGTGTGAGTCTGTGTGTGTGTGTGTGTGTGTGTGAGTCTCTGTGTGTGTGTGTGTGTGTGTGTGTGTGGTGTGTATGTGTGTGTGTGTGTGTGTGTGTGTGTGTGTGTGTGTACTCTGAATGTATGTCCCCCCCCCCTATCAATTCGAACACGGTGAATGCGAATTGAACGAAATTTGGTACAAAGGTAGCGCTAGCAAAGGACACCTCAGTGTCATGTTTTATATCACCGCCATCTTGATGGAAACGTAATTGCGGCCACACAAATATTCAAAGCTTAAATCAAATTACGACTAACCTAATCAACCGATCTCTACCAAATTTTGCAATAACATACCTTTATGGGGGAAGCATCCTTTGACCAAACTAATAGGTCATCAGCGTAATAGTTTGCGGATGGCGACCATCTTTGTGTGAAAATCGATTCCCCCTATTAATTCGAACACGGTGCAACCGAATGGAACGAAATTTGGTACAGAGGTAGCACTAGCAAAGGGCGCCTCAGTGTCATGTTTTATATCGCCGCTATCTTGACTGAAACGTAATGGCGGCCACACGAATGTTCAAAGCTTAAATCAAATTACGATTAACCTAATCATCCGATCTCTACCAAATTTTGCAACTACATACCTTTATGGAGGGAGCATCCTTTGACCAATCTAATAGGTCATTCGCCTAATAGTTTGCGGATGGCGGCCATCTTTGTGTCAAAATCGATTCCCCCTATAAATTCAAACACGGTGAAACCGAATGGAACGCAATTTGGTAAAGAGATAGCACTAGCAAAGGGCATCTCAGTGTCATGATTTATATCGCCGCCATATTGACAGAAACGTAATGGCGGCCACACAAATGTTTAAAGCTTAAATCAAATTACGACTAACATAACCATCCGATCTCTACCAAACTTTGCAACAACATACCTTTATGGATGGAGCATCCTTTGACCAATCTAATAGGTCATTAGCCTAATAGTTTGCGGATGGCGTCCATCTTTATGTCAAAATTGATTTCCCCTATTAATTCGAACACGCTGGAACCAAATGAACGAAATTTGGTACAGAGGTAGCACTAGCAAAGGGTACCTCAGTGTCATGTTTTATAATGCCGCCATATTGACGGAAACGTAATGGCGGCCACACAAATGTTCAAAGCTTAAATCAAATTACGATTAGCCTAATCATCCGATCTCTAGCAAATTTAGCAACAACATACCTTTTGACCAAACTAATAGGTCATTAGCCTAATATTTTGCGGATGGCGGCCATCTTTTTGTGAAAATCGATTCCCCTGATCAATTCGAACAAGGTGAAACCGAATGGTACGAAATTTGGTACAGAGGTAGCACTAGCAAAGGGCACCTCAGTGTCATGTTTTATATCACCGCTATCTTGACGGAAACGTAATCGCGGCCACTCAAATGTTAAAAGCTAAAATGTAATTACGACCAACCTAATAATCTAGTCTCTACCAAATTTTGCAACACCATATCTTTATGTGGGAAACATATTCTGACCAAACTGCAAGAACATCAGCCCAATAGTTTGCAGATGGTGGCCAAGTATGTGTGCAAATCGATTCCCCCTATCAATTCAAACACGGTGAAACTGATTTGAACGAAATTTGGTACAGAGGTAGCACTAGCAAAGGGCACCTCATATTCATGTTTAATATCCCTATAGCACGTTGTATTTCAACAAGCTACTACAACCAACATTCAATCATACTCCTTGAAAAGGACAAAGAGTTATAACTATACCCATGCATTTAGGAGAGAGTAGGCTATATGTTCTTTCCTGAACATCTTGTTTTAAATCCAAATACCAATATATAAGAAAGTATGCAAGCCGACAGCTTTTAAACTATTCACACGTATAGTACCTGACATTTTAGATTAATTTGGAGTAACTTATATACGTCAGTTCTACCAACATGATTATAAGCTTGCTGATAGAACCAATTTTTAAATACATGTAACTTCTATACCATCAGTTGGATTTCAACCAAATTTCGTATGTGCTATGTGTAACATAACATAACATAACATATATGACTATAAGTATTGTTAAGAGCAACCAGGGCTGCCAACTGTTAATAAATGCTGTCTCTATATTTTTCCCTAATATCAATATATCAGAAAATATGCAAGCCAACAGCTCTATACTTTGCACACGTATAGTACCTGACATTCTAGATTAATTTGGAGTAATTAATATAAGTCAGTGCTGCCAACATGATTCTATAGTTGCTGATAGGTTCAATTTTAAAAAAACATGTAACTTCTATACTAACAAATGGATTTCATCCAAAATTGGCACAACAGGATATCATAATATTTCAGATTATTTTCTAACCACGCACACATGACATTGTTGCCAACATGCTTTTACGCGTGCTGATAGATCCAATGTCTAACTGCATGTAACGTCCATTGGGCTTTAACCACATTTTTTATTCTGTACCTTAAGAGATGGAACTAAGAATATATTCAGTCACCAGGGCTGCCAACTGTAGTGCTCTATTAGGCTACATTATACCAGGAATATTTCGAACTAATTAGACATTTCGATATTACCAACTTAATTTCGTCATTATTCTAGATAGGTTCATATACTGTAGATTAATCATTGGCATGAAAAGTAGGCTCTTTAGTTCGTCACGGAACTTCTTGTTGGGTATTGCTTTTGTTATTAATTTTGGGTTTTATAGTTGGGTTTAGATATTGCTTTTGTTATTACTTTATATATTTTTGGTTATGGTGTTTGAAGCCATTTTCAGTGTTAACTTAGTAAACGAAAGTTTGTTGCTTTTCAGTCTTATTTCAAGTTTCAAGTAAGTTATATTTCACTTAAAACTCATTGAATAGAAAGTGGGGTGTAAAACGGAAGCAACTTAATTTACTTGCACACTAAGTTCCAAGAGTACAATCGTGTTGACACACTGAAAATATCAAACTTTCGTTTGGGTATTGTTTTCGTTTATAATTTTTTTTTTTATTTTTGGGTTTGGGTATTGTTTGTTTTTTTGTTCTTTATTATTTTATTTTCGTTTGTTTGATTTGTGCTTGTTTTGTTTTCTGTTTTTTGTTGGTCTTTTCTTTTACCGTTTTACTTACTCTTGGGGTTGGTTTGGTTAGCTTTAGTATATGTTTTTTGATATGTTGGAATGTGCAACCATTTTAAAATGAACCAAATTACAGTGAGACGTTAGGGTTTCGGAATGTCTGGAAATTTCAAAGAAAGTAGTGCGAGTTGTGTTGCTTTTGCCAAAATTATGATAGTTTAGTTCAACTCCACCATCAACTGCAGCCTCTCCTCCCCTTTCCCTATCACCATCATCATAAATAAGAAATCAATGTAGCCACTTTAATAACCAAACTCCCTAGCCAGGAAGTGGTACAATTACGTCTTACAAAGCCACAGTGGAAATCAAGGACAAGAAAAATGATAGCTATAGTTAAAAGTAGTCTAGACACTACATTTAAAGGACACACATTGTGTTAGCTCGCATCAGAGTGACAGAGAGTGACAGACAATGATAGCTATTCCAATTGGTGTTTCACAAGTTATCGTGAAACTGCCTTGGATAAGGAAATGGGTTGGAAGGCGACGATTGTGCGCTTCCTCAACTATTTACATTGAAGAACACCAGGCACTTGTGATAGCGACAATGCCGACATGTCTTACATGGACCAAAATCACTCAGTGTTTCAAACCTCTGGGTAGAAGAACATGAAGACGATGATGTTGAAGTTGAATATGATGAAGGTGAAGATCGCCGTGAAGCGTCATGATTGTGCAATGAATGATGGAGTCCCTAACACCCTGTCTTTGATCTACGGTAATTAAACATAACTAAGTTTAGTCAAATCCCAAAATTTGGTCGGGAATCGAACTTGGGACTCCACGTACCAAAGTCTAACATGCTCCCCCCAGGGATACACGACTAGTGGGACTTGGGTTGACGACCACGGGACCCCAGCTGAGTCCGGCTTAGCTTCCACTTACTTGTGCCGGGTTCCTCACTGTCACCTTTCCTTTCAGCCTCCCTTGGCCAAATCTTTTTCTCTTCCGACCCCGACGGTATTAGGGTGTACGAGGCCTAGGGAGTCTTTCACTTTCCCGCCTTAATTGGCCCTTCTCTCATATTTCCTGATCCCTCATTCTTCGAGGTGTCAGACCTCTTGTTTTGCTTTTCCTGATATCTCCTGCTTCTGCAGAAGGCCCTAAAGGAGGCAGGGTGGTTGTAGCCCCACCACTCTGGTGCACCCAGGATAGTGCTACACCCTCAAGGGCTCACGGGTGGAGAGCTCGGGATTTGGCGACCCCGTGGGTTTCCTGAGTTGGGTAAGGTTTTCCTTTTTCCATTGCCTTTGGGGTGGACGCTCTCCACTTTCCCTTTCCTCTCTGCCTTTCTTGGCTATCCTTCCATCCACGTCCCTCTCAATTCTCATTCTTCCAGGATTGAGGGCATTTCCTTTCCTCCCGTCTTTTATTTACATGTTTCTCCTCTTCGTTTCCCATTTCCTCTTCTAGTTTGTAAGTCAGGAAGTAGGAAGGAAGGAAGTTAGTAGTTTTACGTGACCGTTAATCTCGCGATCATGAGCAGCGGGACATCTTTTTTACGTGGAATCCGAACCATAGGACATGGCATTTCACTTTAAAAATCTCACATGCATTGACCGGGAATCGAACTTGGTCCGCCGTGGTGAGATACCAACAACTTGACCGCTGCGCCACCACGCTCCGGCAGTTTTTAAGTCAGTAGTTAGTTCTAGTAGTTGGTTTCATTTGATCATCCTTCATTTTCACTATCAACCAAACTGTAAGGAGCCGATAACCTATATGATAGGCTCCTTAAAACAAATATCATAATTAAGGTTCGGATGTTAAGGAAAAGTCATATTTTTTTTCGAGCTCATTTTACCCGAAATCCAAACAAGTAGTTCCGTAGAGAACTATACAGCCTATTTGCATATATCCTACTTATGTTAATTGCCACTATCAACATACAAAATTTCAGTTTGACTGCTGTAATAGATTCGCAGATATTGAGAACAGACTAAATATTTCGGATGGTCGCATTGTTGGATTTTATATATGTAGGTCCTGGAGTTATGTCCTGTTACATGAAGATTATTGTGTACGTGTAGCATTCAAACTTCAATCGCATGATTAGGACACAAGAAGTAACAAGGAGATTTTAAAATTTCACACAGCTGCCATCTTGTGGTTATGGAAACAATTGAAATAAATTAGATGCCAGTGGATTAACATTCGTATAAGGATTTACTGTACCAAGTTTCACTGCACTTGAATGGTTAAATTGCGAGAAACGTCCAGGTGAATATTTATAATTCGCGTCGCCGCCATGTTGGATTTGTGATCACCAGGTTATTTAAAGTCCTATAGGTGAACTTAAGTTCATATCCCCTCTGAACATAAAAAAATCAGTTTGATTGCTATAATAGATTCGTAGATATTCACAGCCGTCTAAATATTTCGGATGGTCGCCATGTTGGATTGTTACATGTATAGGCCATAGAGTTATGTACCATTAAAGGAAAATTATTGCGTAGGTTCATTATTCAAACTTTCACTTCGATCGCATGATTACGACACAAGATATAAAAAAAATATTTTAAAATTCGCACAGCCGCCATCTTGAGGTTATGTAAACAATTGAACTAAATTGGATACCAGTACATTACAATGTGTATAAACATTTCCTGTACCAGATTTCATTGCGTATGGAACATTAAATCGCGAGAAAGGTCTATTTAAAATTTTCAAATTCGCATGGCCGCCATGCTCGTTTTGTAATTAACCGGTTTTTGAAAGTCTTATAGATGAACTTCCAGTAGTGCCCTTTATCTCCGTACAACATTTCAGGGTGATTCCGCTGACAGTTTCAGAGATATTGAATGCCGGTGAAATATTTCGCACATCCGCCATCTTGTGGTTATGTAAACAATTGAACAAAGTTAGATGTCGGTGCATTACAATGTGTATAGACATATACTGTACCGAGTTTTATTGCGTTTGGTTGGTTAAATCGCGAGAAACGTCTATTTAAAAGTCGCAAATTCGCGTGGCCACCATGTTGGTTTTGTAGTTGCCAGCTTTTCAAAAGTCCCATAGGTGAACTTCTAGTAGTTCCCTTTATCACCGTAAAAAATTCCAGGGTGATATCGGGAATAGTTTAGGAGATATTGAATGCTGGTGAAATATTTCGCACAGCCGCCATGTTGGATCTGTGAGACGTAATAAAATTTGAAGGGCACGGTCCGGCTCGTCCGAAATAGTGCTATGAACTTACAGAGTTTCATTGAAATCGCTCTAGCCGTTTAGAAGTTATTAGGGGGACACACACACACACACGCACACACACACACGGACAAAAGGTGATCTCATCAGCCTATTATTAGCCTATTTTCATTTTATGAAAAATAGGCTTATGAGATCACCTTTTATCCGTGTGTCTGTGTGTGCGTGTGTGATTCGTGTGTGTGTGTGTGTGTGTGTGTGTGTGTGTGTGTGTCTAATAACTTCTGAACGGCCGTAGCGACTTCAATGAAACTCGGTAAGATTATAGCACATTTGTGGCCGACCCCTACCGTGCCCTTCAAATATTCTTGTGTCTCACCAATCCAGCACGGCGGCTGTGCGAAATATTCCACCAGCATTCAGTATCTCCGAAACTAATACAGATATCACCCTGAAATTTTGTACGGTGATAAATGGCACTGCTCGAAGTTCACCAATGAGACTTTCAAAAACCTGATAACTAAAAAACCAACATGGCGGCCAAGCGAAGTTGAGACTGTTAAATAGACTTTTCTCGCGATTTAACCATCCAAACGTAATGGAACGTGGTGCAGCAAATGTTTTTACACACTGTAATGTAATGGCGTCTAATTTAGTTCAATTGTTTGCATAACCTCAAAATGGTGGCTGTGCGAAATATTTCACTGGCATTACTTATCTCCGAAACTATTACAGATGTCACCCTGAAATTTTGTACGGTGATAAAGGGCACTGCTCAAGTTTATCTATGTTAGTTTTCAAACACCTGTAAAGTACAAAACGAACATGGCGGCCAAGCGAGGTTGAAACACTTAAATAGACTTTTATCCTGATTTAACCATCTGAGCGAAGTGAAATGTGCTACAGTAAATGATTATACATGTTGTCATGCACTGGCATCTAATTTAGTTCAATTGTTTACATAACCTCAAGATGAAGGCTGTGCGAAATTTTAAAATTAAGTTTTTATTTATTGTGTTGTAATCATGCGATCGAAGTGAAAGTTTGAATAATGAAGCTACACAATCATTTTCCTTTAATGGTACATAACTCTATGGCCTATACATATAACAATCCAAAATGGCGTGCATCCGAAATATTTTGACGGTTCCCAATATCTACGAATCTTTTACAGCAATCAAACGGAATGTTTTATGTTCATAGAGGCTATGAACATAAGTTCACCTATAGAACTTTCAGTAACCTGGTGAGCACAAATCCAACATGGCGCCGACGCGAAGTATAAATATTGAAATGGATGTTTATCACGATCTAATCATCCGAGTGCAGTGAAACTTTGCACGTTAAATGCTTTTACAAATGTTAATCCACTGGCATCTAATTTATTTCAATTGTTTTTATAACCACAAGATGGCAGCTGTGCGAAATTTTAAAATCTCGTTTTTATTTCTTGTGTCCTAATTATGTCATTGAAGTTTGAATAGGCTACCACACGTACACAAATAATCTTCATGTAATAGTACATAAATAAAAATCCAACCTGGCGACCATCTGCAATATTTAGATGGTTCTCAATATCTACGAATCTATCACAACAATCAAACTGAAATTTTGTATGTTGATAGTGGCAATTAACGTGAGTAGGATATATGAAAATAGGCTGTATAATTCTTCACGGAACTACTTGTGTTGGTTTTTTTTTTAAATTGAAAAGAGGCTAAAATAAGTTTGAATGACGGGTACCTGACCACCTTTAAAGCAATTTGATGTTGCCTATAAATGCATATTTCGGCCATTTTTATTGTTTTGGTCATATTTGGCCATATTGTAGTGATTTAAGGTCATATTTGGTGATAATTTCCACATTGTTGTTTAAATTGAGGCGTCGTTAAAAAGGTATTGAACGTGTTATCTGCGTCGAGGTTCAGACACAGGGTTTCTGAATAGTGTAGTGGATAGGCCTATATTTTTAGACTACTTTTAACATTTTGCAAAAATGAGGAAGAAGTAGACTTATGAGATCGATCCGGGAAAATATGTGTCTGTCTGTCCTTCTGTCTGGCTGTGTGTGACCCCCTCCCCCTATCAACTCCTAAACGGCTGCAGCAATCGAAACTAAATTTAGTATGAGTAAAGATGTATACCGCAATATCTCACGTCCATATTTGCTACCAAATATGCTACCAACTGCTAAAAAAACGCACTAGAAATTTGAGCTCCATGTTGGATACATTCGAAGGTATGCATGGGAGCTATTCCAAAATTGGCACACATGTAGATAACACTATTTCAGTTTAATATCCAGGAGGCCATACATAACAGTGTTGCCAAAATAATATTAAGCCTTCTGATAAGTCCAATTTTTAAATGCCTATAACCTCTACACTATCAATTGGATTTCTACCAAATTTTGTATGTAATATGTGTACATAAACAGATATGACTGAGAGTATTCTTAAGAGCCACCAGGGCTGCCAACTGTTAATAATTGCTCTCTCTATTCTTTTATCCAAATACCAATATATCAGAAAGTATGCAAACCGTCAGCTTTAAACTATGCACACGTATAGTACCTGACATTTTAGATGAATTTTGGAGTAACTTATATACTTCAGTTCTACCAAAATGATTCTAAGCCTGCTGATAGGGCCAATTTTTAAATACATGTAACTTCTATACAATCAGTTGGATTTCAACCAAATTTCGTATGTGCTATGTGCAACATAACAGATATGACTATATGTATTCTTAAGAGCAATCAGGGCTGCCAACTGTTAATAAAAGCTGTCTATATTTTTTAACCTAATATCAATATATCAGGAAGTATGCAAGCCAACAGCTCTATACTTTGCACACATATAGCACCTGACATTCTAGATTAATTTGGAATAATTAATATAAGTCAGTGCTGCCAACATGATTCTATGCCTGCTGATAGGTCCAATTTTAAAATACATGTAACTTCTATACTAACAAATGATTTCGTCCAAAATTGGCACAATAAGATATCATAATATTTCAGATTAGGCTATTTCCGACCAGCACACGCATGACATTGTTACCAACATGCTTTTACGCGTGCTGAGATCCAATGTTTAACTGCATGTAACGTCCATTGGACTTAACCAATTTTTGTATTCTGTACCTTAAGAGATGGAACTAAGAATATATTCAGTCACCAGGGCTGCCAACTGTAATGCTCTATTAGGCTACATTATACCAGGTATACTGTATTTCGAACTAATTAGACATTTCGATATTACCAACTTAATTTCGTCATTATTCTAGATCGGTTCATATCATCATCATCATCGTGAGCAGTTTCCAACCACTGGTCGGGTCTGCTTGGAACATAAGCCTCTCCATAGTTTCCTGTCCATCCACCATCTCTCGTCATTTACTGTGTCCCAGCACACTCCTCTTTCCTCCATACTCTTCTTAACTCCTTTTGTCCATCTGTCCCTTGGTCTTCCCCTTGGCCTCCTTCCAGTCATTTCCATTCCAAACATCTTCTTCGGTATCCTCTCCTCTTGCATCCTCCTCACATGTCCATACCATTGTAGCCTAGATCGCTCTATTCTATTTTACAATGGTTCCTCTCTTACTATCTCTCTGAATCTCTCATTCCTTACTCTGTCCATTCTTGTCACTCCTACCCTACTCCTCTGGAACTTCATCTCCACTGCTTGTATTTTATTCTTGTCCCTTTCCTTCATCACCCATGTTTCTGAACCATATGTCAAAATTGGCACAAAGTAGGTCTTGTAGATGATTCCTTTACATTTTTGTGGTACATCTTTATTCCATAACATCCCCCTAACACTCTTGAAAAATCCATCTGCGCACCTTCCCCTTTCATTTATTTCCATCCTATTGCCTCCCTTTTCTTCAATTATGCTTCCCAAGTACTTGAAGCATTCTACTTTCTGCAACTGCTGTCCTCCAAGTGATATGCCCATATCCAGTCTGTTCTTCTTCCTTGTTGTGATGACCACTTCACCCTTTTGTGCTGAGAACTTCATCCCATATGATAACACTACCTTCTCCCACTCATCTAATTGCTCTTGTACTTCTTCCTCATCCTCTCCCCATACCAGAAGGTCATCAGCAAACAACATTGCCTTCATTTTCCTTTCCCCAATGCTATTTACCACTTTTCGTATGATTTCATCCATCACCACTATAAATAACAGGGGTGAGAGGGCACTTCCCTCTTTCAGACCACTCTCCAGTTGAAACCATTCCGTTCTCTCTCTTCCCACCTTTACACAGCTTTTGCTTCCCTCGTACATTGCTTTCACTCTTGCCACTGTCTCCTTGTTCACAGCTTTTGCTCTCATTGCTTCCCATACCTCGGTTCATATACTGTAGATTAATCATTGGCATGAAACTTAATTTTAAGAAAAGTAGGCTCTTTAGTTCGTCACGGAACTTCTTGTTCTTTCATTTTCCGGAAAAGGCAGATAACAGGTTTAGAAGACCTGATTCCAAGAAGGCGCTCCTCTACTGACGTCATTTAGCATTTACTGTATGTTAATGATAACCTATCCCAAAAATTCATGTCATATTTCATAGTTTTTAGGTCATGTATTTTATAGTTTTTAGGTCATATTTACCTAGTTTTTAGGGCATATTTCCTTGCTTAATTTGGACTTCTTTAGGTCTTAAACTTCCGAACCCTAATCATCAACCTAACATACTAACCGCTTAGATGACCCTTACCCATTCGTACGCAGAAGGCAGGTGATTTCGAATTCCATCTCCAGATATGCCTAAAATGACTTAATAATAATATGCCGTCGACTACTTGGTCACCTATTGCTAAAATTTAATTATTTTTGTCATTTAGTCACCAAATGAGATAAGAGAGATATTTCACGAGCCGACTTCCTCGGTCAGGAATCGAACCCGCAAACTTGGATCCTTGAGTAGGACACTATCCCTGACCCACCAACGCGACGAGAGGAATGTTCGCTGATGCCCGAACTCTTCTGACCTACGCCCCCTAATCACACCATGTACATTTCAACATCCACCTCGTTACGTAGTGGCCCAGGTTCGATTCCCGGCTCTGCCAAAAAATTCAATCCGGGTCTGAGGGCTAGAACGGTGTACACTCAGCCTCGTGAGGCAAAACTAAGCAGAGGTGGGTTCAATTCCCACCTCAGTCATCCTGAAAGTCCGTAGTTTTCTCACTTCTACTTCAGGCAAATGCCGGGATGGTTCCTAAATTTTGGCCACGGCCACCTCCTTCCCACATACGAACAAAACAATCCCCGTGGCACTACAACCCATGAAGGGCCTACGTCTACCAAATGACCGCTGGCCAACCAATTGGCCTGCAGATATTGGGGTGACGCGAAGTCAGCGCATCCGGTCCCCTCAGCCGTTAACCTTGGTTTTCGTGACCGGGGCACTGCCTCACTGTCAGAGAGCTACTCAGTTGTCCTCACGAGACTGAATGCACCCCGTTCCAACCCTCACGTCAGCTTCTAAAATCTCAGACGGAGCCGGGAATCAAACCCAGAGCCTCTGGGTGAGAAGCAGGTGCGCCACCCCAACACCACGGGGCAGGCAAGCCCTCCTTCCCACTTCATCTGAATTACAAATACACACACGAATACAGCCATCACAATGACACAGGTTATCAGACAAATTCTACACACACCCAAGAACACAGGGATACATGAACATGATGTCGCAAATCCCCTAAAAGAATCAAGAACAACATTTCAACAATATCACTGTCGGATAGAGGACATTATACTGATTACTTAAGTATAGGAAGGAACTTTCTCCCAGCCATAATGATGCAGATATAGCAAATAATCTGACGGGTGGGAGGGGGTGCTGGTGGGAGGGGGGGGGGGGAGGGTAATGTGGCACATTTATATTGGAACTTTTCAGTCGGTCAAAATAATATAATCCTAATTACTTAGACACGCGAATGAATCGGAAGAATTGCAATATCAATCTACATTTATTAAACTAAGTTACCCCAAATTCAAAAGTTAATCCTTATATTGGTGAATTGCGAGCAGTCCACATACAGGTTGATTTTACCTCAGAACAGTGGTTTTCAGAGCAGCTTGAAGACATTCCACCATTCAAATAAGTCTCATATCAGATCTTTCAACACATTTCGTGGCCCACATTTCAACCGAGTTTGTGAATCTTGCTGACTTACGAAGAAATCTTGGCTTGCAGATGACACTCAATCTTATAATAGCCGAAGACATGATGGCTGCTGATCGCGTTATCCGTTTTATAAGTGAGAGTGGGTTAGGGCCAGCGATTCAAATATTCCAGTGTACGTTGACTCTAAGACTTGTTAATTTTTGAATGCTGAATTATTGTTTTTCTGTAATTTTTGTTTATATTATAATTATTAGTTTTTGTTGTTGTTGTTTTATTAATTTTTGGTCTTTTCAAATGTAGGTGTCCACCTCCAAAATTTTAAATTCCCTTCCAAATTTGTATAGCATACTTCAATCTGTGTTAAGAGGACCAGAAGACCTCGTAGTTCCGCCCCTTAATACAACAATAACTAACTAACTTCAACACATTATCAGTAGACAGACATTGATTTTGTATGTTGTAGTTATTGCTTTTTACCATCATCTCAGCAGAGTACTCGTAGGTCATTTCTGTATATTAGTTTAATATTCTAGTTTAAGACTCAGCAATTCTTATAGGTTTATGCCGTGTCTTGTGTGGGGTTTCGCCTAGGACACCAATCTGGCTCATCAGCGGGCTCTTGGTGTCCCCGCCCGGACCCCCACAGGAGTAGCGAACTGCGCGCTACCTCCCTTTATACGAGGCACGTCCAGAAAGTAAGTTCCGTTTGGTAATAAAATTGAATTGTGTACGGATACAGAAAAATTATTTATTGCACAACATTCTACACATCTTAAATTACTTTTCCACATAACTGCCGAACTTTTGCAGGCATTTGTCATAGCGTGGCACAAGTTTTTGCATACCTTCTTCATAGAAGTTTGCCGCCGACCGTAAACGAGAGTGAAGACTCCCCTGTAAGATATCCTACCGTTTGGCCACCACTGTTAGGCAAATTGAGTATGTGGTCAGGAGAACTCCTAAACATACGCAGTTCTCCTGGTAAGCACGCAACTTTTAACATTTGCGTGGCCGTCATTCCGTTTCCGTCAAGATGGCGGCGATATAATACATGACACTCAGGTGCCCTTTGCTAGTGCTACCTCTGTACCAAATTTTGTTCAATTCGGATTCACCATGTTTGAATTGATATGGGGAATAGATTTGCACACATACTTGGCCACAATCTGCAAACTATTGGGCTGATGATCCAGCAGTTTGGTCACAATATGCTTCCCACATAAGGATATGTTGTTGCAAAATTTGGTAGAGACTAGATTATTAGGTTGGTCGTAATTACATTTTAGCTTTTAACATTTGGGTGGCCGCGATTACGTTTCCATCAAGATGGCGGTGATATAAAACATGACATTGAGGTGCCCTTTGCTAGTGCTACCTCTGTACCAAATTTCGTTCCATTCGGTTTCACCGTGTTCGAATTGATAGGGGGAATCGACTTTCACACAAAGATGGCCGCCATCCGCAAACTATTACGCTAATGACCTATTAATTTGGTCAAAGGATGCTTCCTCCACAAAGGTACGTTGTTGCAAAATTTGGTAGAGATCGGATGATTAGGTTAGTTATAATTTGATTTAAGCTTTGAACATTTGTGTAGCTGCCATTACGTTTCCGTCAAGATGGCGGCGATATAAAACATGACACTGAGGTACCCTTTGCTAGTGCTACCTCTGTACCAAATTTCGTTCTATTCGGTTTCACCGTGTTTGAATTAATAGGGGGAATCGATTTTGACACAAAGATGGCCGCCATCCGCAAACTATTAGGCTAATGACCTATTAAATTGGTCATAGGATACTTCCTCCGTAAAGGTATGTTGTTGCAAAATTTGGTAGAGATCGGATGATTAGGTTAGTCATAATTTGATTTAAGCTTTGAACATTTGTGTGGCTGCCATTACGTTTCCGTCAAGATGGCGGCGATATAAAACATGACACTGAGGTGCCCATTGCTAGTACTACCTCTGTACCAAATTTCGGTCCATTCGGTTTCACCGTGTTCGAATTGATAGGGGGAATCGATTTTCACACAAAGATGGCCGCCATCCACAAAATATTAGGCTAATGACCTATTAGTTTGGTCAAAGGATGCTCCCCCCATAAAGTTATGTTGTTGCCAAATTTAGTAGAGATCGGATGATTAGGTTAGTCGTAATTTGATTAAAGCTTTGAACATTTGTGTGGCCGCCATTACGTTTCCGTCAAGATGGCGGCGATATAAAACATGACACTGAGGTGTCCTTTGCTAGTGCTACCTTTGTACCAAATTTCGTTCAATTCGCGTTAACCGTGTTCGAATTGATAGGGGGGGACAGACATTCAGAGTACACACACTCATACACACACACACACAGACTCACACACACACACATATACATACACACACACAGACAGACACACTTTTTTTCGCCCTGTGTTGATCTCATAAGTCTACTTTCATTTTTGCAAAAATCGAAAGTAGGCTAAAAATGATCCTCTACTTTGTGTTAGGTCCCCATACACAGGAAGACCTCTTTCATAAATTATAAAGGATTGTGGTGCATGAACATTCACGTTCTTTAGCCTCAAATGGCCCAAATTCCTAAAAGCCGCAAAAAATGCTGATTCAATTCAGGAATTTTTGAAAATAATGTTGCTGTTTGTAGATGTAAAAGACTATCTGTACTATATGTCGCACGTGAAATTGCATGAAAAAATTCTAGGTTACCCCTTGAGCTCCTTAATTGCATTGACGAATTATACAGTCTACGTTGGTTCCGTGATAACCTCATAGCCATTTGCAAACTTTCACAGAAATGTAATAAATGGAGTAGCCTAATAATAATGATATCGTATGGCCTCGGATGCCGGGTGCAAGCTTCGTAATTTGACACCCAGAGGGTAGCTCGCATGTCGAAATTTCGTTGTTCATTGAATCACTATGAAAGTCAAGGAGGGTAGATATCTAAGCTCCTTGAACACTATAGCGCTTTCTAGTAGAGAAATGAGGAACTTTGTGTTGGCGGAAACTCCTGAGGTTAATTTTGCCATTATGAACACGGCCTATTGAATTCAAATGGGTTCTTTGACATGCCAACATCGTATGACATGCGAGTCGTAGTTTTCCGCCTTTCAAAAATCACGTACAGGCCGGACGTTTGTTTTAGACGATTGCCCTTGACCTTGAAGCCTGCGGGTGAGTCTGTACACAGTCACTCTCTCACCCTATCACTTCACATTTGTCACCACCGATCTGATGTAATGGAATTCCAGACTTGAGCAGACAGTACAGTCCATGTCGAAGTATTGTGTGACACGGAAGTACACGTTACGTAGTTACGAACAGAACGTCATTATATTTGCCAGTGACTATACTTCAGCAATAGTGTGAAACAGCTTTATCAATCATCGGAGGGCTTGGGGCAGCTGATAACAACACAGGTACTGCAGTAACTCGCCTCCAGGCTTCCATTAAGATTTTTCACTCGTCTAAAACAAGCATCCGGCCTGTACCACGGCCAGGAGTGTACCTGCAATCTTGGGGTTAGTAGACCGACACGCTATCCACTCACCCACCGTGGCAAGGTATAAATGGAGTGACATTGCTTCTTACAGAAATAGATGGAAAGTTGGATGCCACCCCTTGAGATAATGTTGTCATGGCTACCGATTTCCATTCCTTCATTAGTTTGTTAAATTAAATTAAATTAGTTTTCTGGGAATATTTCAGATACTGTTGGTTTTAGAGCCTTATAATGTAGTTTTCGAGGCCCCCATGTATAGGGATAGGAATATAATAGGCTTGCCGTACCACACCCGCAGGTGTAAATCGCGTGAAAAAATTCTAGTTTACCCCTTGACCACCTTAAGCGCATTATACGTATTGATGAATTTTACAGTTAATTTGGTTCCGTGATAACCTTCTAGCTGTTTGCAAACTTTCACACCAATGTAATTAATGGAATTGCATTGCGTCTTACAGCAATAGATGGACCTCTGAGAATCTGTTGCCATGGTTACCGGCTTGTATTCGTTCATTAGCTTATTAAATGAAATTAGTTTTCTGGGAATATCTCAAAAATGGTTGGTTTTAGGGCATTACAATGTTGATTTCGTGGACCCTTTAGGGCCCCCGAGTTTTGTCTCTCACATTGAGGGGCTGAAAATGATATTTGTCTCGTCCTTCTACTCCTATTTCAGCATGTATTTTAAGGGGATAGGCCCTCTCTTATGAGAGGTATGGAGAAGGGTTACATCAATGATTAGTGTCGTGCCTCTGATGGATATCTGTACCAAATTTTACGTTGATACACCCAGCCGTTCTAGAGTTATAAGGGAACAAAGTTGTCCACAGACAAACAAACAAACAGACAGACCAAAAAATTATTTTCGCGCGCATCCATAATAAAACAGTCTGAAACGCGTAAATAACTCAAATTTCCGTAGAAATTCGGGAAAAAACTGACTAACTTTCATTGTATATACTGTATGTAGAGATATACTGCACCGCGCGGTGTTGACCGTGTTTTATTGCACACATTTAGGTTTTACTCGCTAACCGTTGGAGATAAACGAAAATTGATAAGGACCTTTTGGATAGAAAATGAAATGTTAAAGCTCGTGTATGCCATCAAAATGTTGCTATTTCTTAGCGTTCTCTTTTTATTTGATATGGAAATATTAAATTTTGAAACCAAAGGGTGTAGTGACGTCACTAAAATGGTCGCCATTTTTTAATAGTGCAAAATATCGAAATTAAAAGTATCCTATATGTAAACATGGTAAATCAGCTACATCCATGCAAAATTGCATTTAAATCGTACCGGTGGTTCTTGCGTTATTGAGTAACACACAGACAGACAGACAGACAGATAGAAAGACAGACACACACTATCTCATTTTTAGCCTACTTTCGATTTTTGCAAAAAATGAAAGTAGACTTATGAGATCACTACAGGGCCAAAAATTGTGTGTCTGTCTGTGTGTGTGTATGTGTATGAGTGTGTGAGTCTGAGTGTGTGTGTGTGAGTGTGTGTACTCTGAATGTCTGTCCCCCCCCCCCCCCTATCAATTCGAACACGGTGAAACCTAATTGAACGAAATTTGGTACAGAGGTAGAACAAGCAATGGGCACCTCAGTGTCATGATTTATATCGCCGCCATCTTTACCAAACCGAAATGGCGGCCACTCAAACGTTCAAAACGTAAAATCAAACAGCGACTAACCAAATTATCCGATCTCTACCAAATTTGGTAATAACATACATTCATATAGGACGCGTCTTGTGACCAAACTACAAGGTCATCCGCCGTACCATTTCAGGATGGCGGCCGTGCGAATTATGCAAACTTTATAATCCATATCATGGAACCCACCAGTTCCGATTATCGAGTCGAGAATCGATTTAACTGTTCTAAAAGAAGAGGCACGTTCGAAATTAAAAGTTTATTTTGTAATACTATAGTGCAGAAGTGATTTTAAAAAGCTGAGCCGTGTCGGTAAGAAGACAAGATGGCAGCGGATATCTTGTGCCTGACTTATATTTCACTAATTTGAGTATTGCATGCAATATAGCGTACTGATACAAAATAAATAAACTTTGTATGAAATGCTTTATAAATAAATAATATACTCCACTGATGAAATCGTTTAGTCTAAATCATTATTTGCTAACAAGTTATATGTAAGTCATTTTATATAGAACGACGTTCGTTGGCACAAATGGCTCCGTGGTAAAGCGTTGGCCTATCACTCATATGCCTATGGTTCAAACCCCATTAGACTTTTTTTTTTGCTTGAAATTTAATATATTTATTGTTTTGTAATGATTCAGACGTTTTAAAATTAAGCGTTATATTGTGCATATTACGGTGGAAAATATATATTTAATTAAAACATAATTCACTAGCAGATTTACTCGAGACATCTAGCAGCCAAAAAGGTAACTGCACGCCGGCCTACTTATTAACTTCAAGATTTTATTGAAAAGTTTCTTCTTATGGCCACTAGAATGCACTCGCCCTGTTAGGGTTATATTGTTCGATACTTCTCCGCTAGATGTCAAGACTGGTCTACGTGGGACTCCATTGGTTAGTACCGTATACCATTGGCATTCTATGCGCATCGAACTTGAAGAATGGCAAGATGATACTACGATAAATTTTTACTTTTTATTTTAAAGGGTTTGTAACAGCCTATTGTGCGTTATTTGAAAATGTTATTTGAAGTAAAGAACAAAACGATTTCACATAGTAACTGAATTCTAGCCGTTGGTGCTAGTTCAGGTTATTAATTAATACTTTTATTTCAGGCAAATAGCAATCGAAAATATCCACATAGTTTGTATACACACGTCTCTGTAGGGTCATGGAAAGATTTGTTAATTCAATTAGGGTTGTGAAAGCCATGCATAACCAGACGTGTAAAGACATGCCTCAACTCAAAGTTGGATGTTGCCCACGGCAGGTTGATTATGTAATAATAACAATAATAATAATGTTATTTGTTTTACGTCCCTTTTAACTACTGCTGCTTTTAGATACGCCGGGGTGCCGGAATTTTGGCCCGAAGGGGATCTTTAACGTGCCAGTAAATCTACTGACACGGCTCCCTCGCATTTGTGCACCCTCAAATGCCAGCTGACTGCGCCAGGATACGAACCTGCAACCTAGGGCCCAGCAAGCGAGAACGTTACCGTTGAGCCACGCAGCCAGTCCGGTCGATTATGTCTCCAGATCCATAAAATTCTTGAGATACTTCTTATCTATCTTTCTTCAATGATGGTAGTAGTTTTTTTCTAGGTTGTGGCGTTTGGTAGAGGTAAATAGTTTCTAAGGTCTTCAACCAAGAAATGATTCTATTATACTCTTTGATAATAACAACGAGTTATAACTATACTCATACATTTAGGAGAAAGTAGGCTATATGTTCTTTACTGAACATCTTGTTATACACACATCAAAAAAAGTTTTGCATCACCTCGGTTCCAAGAGTTCCGGAACCGTTAAATACAAAGGGAATAGAGATCAACACAAACAACATTTCAGCTCGTTTTATTGCTCATGAGACCCACACATTGCATGTTGTACCATCATACAGCTAGACTTTCAGCATTTGTGGTCCAGATTGCAGTACACACCACTACCTCTAATACCCAGTAGCACGTCCTCTTGCATTGATGCATGCCTGTATTCGCCGTGGCATACTATCCACAAGTTCATCAAGACACTGTTGGTCCAAATTGTCCCACTCCTCAACGACAATTCGGCGTAAATCTCTCAGAGTGGTTGGTGGGTCAAGACGTCCATAAACAGCCCTTTTCAACATATCCCAGGCATGTTCGATAGGGTTCATGTCTGGCGAACATGCTGGCCACTGTAGTCGAGCGATGTCGTTATCTTGAAGGAACGCATTCACAAGATGTGCACGATGAGGTCGAGAATTGTCGTCCATGAAGACAAATGCCTCTCCAATATTCGGCCGATATGGTTGCACTATGGGTCGGAGGATGTCATTCAGGTATCGTAAAGCCGTTTCGGAGCCTTCCATGACCACCAGTGGCGTACGTCGGCCCCACATAATGCCACCCCAAAACATCAGGGAACCACCACCTTGCTGCACTCGCTGGACAGTGTGTCTAAGACGTTCAGCCTGACCAGGGTGCCTCCAAACACGTCTCCGACGATTGTCTGGTTGAAGGCATATGCGACACTCATCGGTGAAGAGAACGTGATGCCAATTCCGTGGGGTCCATTCAGCATGTTGTTGGGCCCATCTGTACCGCGCTGCATGGTGTCGGGGTTGCAAAGCTGGACCTCGCCATGGACGTCGGGAGTGAAGTTGCGCATCATGCAGCCTATTGCGCACAGTTTGAGTTGAAACACGACGTCCTGTGGCTGAACGAAACGCATTATTCAACATGGTGGCATTGCTGTCAGGGTTCCTCCGAGCGGCAATCCGTAAGTAGCGGTCATCCACTACAGTAGTAGCCCTTGGGCGGCCTGAGCGAGGCCTGTCATCGACAGTTCCTGTATCTCTGTACCTCCTCCATGTCCGAACAACATCGCTTTGGTTCACTCTGAGACGCCTGGAAACTTCCCTTGTTGAGAGCCCTTCTTGACACAAAGTAACAATGCGGACGCGATCGAACTGCGGTATTGACCTTCTAGGCATGGTAGAACTACAGACAACATGAGCAGCGTACCTTCGTCCTGGTGGAATGACTGGAACTGATCGGCTGTCGTACCCCCTCCGTCTAATAGGCCCTGCTCATGCATGGTTGTTTACATCTTTGAGCAGTTTTAGTGACATCTATGAACAGTCAAAGGGACTGTATCTTGGATACAATATACACAGTCAACGTCTATATGCCGGAGATCTGGGAACCGAGGTGATGCAAAACTTTTTTTGATGTGTGTATATTAGTATGATAAAGCGCACCTGCGCCTCTTGACTGCGAGAACTAAAAGCTCAAGCAGCCATAACTAGAGCCCTGTGTGGATAAACAAAACGTTATCCGCATCCGCCCCTCATCCGCACGACTGTTATCCGCATCCGCCCCGCATCCGCCCCGCATCCGCATGACTTTTATCCAAATCCGCTGATATTTCAATATTATTAGCCTACTTTTCACATTTTGCAAAAATGAGGAAAAAGTAGACTTATGAGATCGATCCGGGAAAATGTGTGTCTGTCTGTCTGTCTGTCTGTCTGTCTGTCCTTCTGTCTGTCTGGCTGTGTGTGTGTGCCCCCCCCCCCTATCAACTCCTAAACGGCTGCAGGAATCGAAACCAAATTTAGTATGAGTAAAGATGTATACCGGAATATCTCACGTCCATATTTGCTACCAAATATGCTACCAACTACCGGTACCGAATAAACGCACTAGAAATGTGAGCTCCTTATGGATATCTTGGAAGGTATGCATGGGAGCTATTCCAAAATTGGCACACATGTAGAAAACACTATTTCAGTTTAATTTCCAGGAGCATACATGACAGTGTTGCCAAAATAATTTTAAGCCTTTTGATAGGTCCAATGTTTAAATGCCTATAAATTCTACACTATCAATTGGATATCAACCAAATTTTGTATGTAATATGTGTACATAAACAGCCTCCGTGGCTTAGGCGGCAGCACGCCGGCCTCTCACCGCTGAGTCCGTGGTTCAAATCCCGGTCACTCCATGTGAGATCTGTGCTGGACAGAACGGAGGCAGACAGGTTTTTCTCCGGGTACTCCGGTTTTCCCTGTCAAAATTTCATTCCAGCAACACTCTCCACTATCATTTCATTTCATCTGTCATTCATTTAATCATTGTCCCAGAGGAGTGCGTCAGGCCTCGGCAGCCGGCACAGTTCATATCCTCGCCGCTAGATAGGGGCTTCATTCATTCCATTCCTGACCTGGTCGGAGACTGGAAGCAGGCTGTGGATTTTCATGTGTACATAAACAGATATGACTGAGCGTGTTCTTAAGAGCCACCAGGGCTGCCAACTGTTAATAATTGATCTCTCTATTATTTTATCCAAATACCAATATATCGGAAAGTTTGCAAGCCGACAGCTTTAAACTATGCTCACGTATAGTACCTGACTTTTTAGATTAATTTTGGAGTAACTTATATACTTCAGTTCTACCAACATGTTTCTAAGCCTGCTGAGAGGGTCAATTTTTAAATACATGTAACTTCTATACTATCAGTTGGATTTCAACCAAATTTTGTATGTGCTATTTGTAACATAACAGATATGACTATAAGTATTCTTAGGAGCAATCAGGGCTGCCAACTGTTAATAAATGCTGTCTATATTTTTTACCCTAATATCAATATATCAGGAAGTATGCAAGCCAACAGCCCTATACTTTGCTCACATATAGCACCTGACTTTCTAGATTAATTTGGAATAATTAATATAAGTCAGTGGAAGCCTCCGTGGCTTAGGCGGCAGCACGCCGGCCTCTCACCGCTGAGTCCGTGGTTCAAATCCCGGTCACTCCATGTGAGATCTGTGCTGGACAAAACGGAGGCAGACAGGTTTTTCTCCGGGTACTCCGGTTTTCCCTGTCAACATTTCATTCCAGCAACACTCTCCACTTTCATTTCATTTCATCTGTGATTCATTTAATCATTGCCCCAGAGGAGTGCGTCAGGCCTCGGCAGCCGGCACAGTCCATATCCTCGCCGCTAGATGGGGGCTTCATTCATTCCATTCCTGACCCGGTCGGAGACTGGAAGCAGGCTGTGGATTTTCATTTTCAATATAAGTCAGTGCTGCCAACATGATTCTATGCCTGCTAATAGGACCAATTTTAAAATGCATATAACTTCTATACTAACAAATGGATTTCATCCAAAATTGACAACAAGATATCATAATATTTCCGATTATCTCAAACCAGCACACGCATGACATTGTTGCCAACATGCTTTTACGCGTGCTGATAGATCCAATGTCTAAGTGCATGTAACGTCCATTGGACTTCAACCAAATTTTGTATTCTGTACATTAAGTGATGGAACTAAGAATATATTCAGTCACCAGGTCTGCCAACTTTAGTGCTCTATTAGGCTACATTATACCAGGAATATTTCGAACTAATTAGACATTTCGATATTACCAACTTAATTTCGTAATTATTCTAGATAGGTTCATATACTGTAGAATAATCATTGGCATGAAAAGTAGGCTCTTTAGTTCGTCACGGAACTTCTTGTTTTTGATTTATTAGATAAACCATAAAGTGTTACCCCAACACATTTAGACATTTGAGGAGAAAGTCGTTCCCCTAGGCTGTATGTCATATGCTATGTTTAAAATAAATGTCATACAGCCAGAATTGCAACCCTTTTCAGTTCGGACTGTTAATTATGCTTAATGACTTAATTTGAATGAGATTAGCTTAAACCATCATCTTACATTTGTTATGGAAGAAATATAACGGAAAATTATGATATGTCATAAATATCCGGGTCCTAGTAATGATACTCAACAATTTCGGAAGCTAGAACTACTTTTTTATTTACACATAATATAAAAATATACATATCGCACATAAATAACTAAACATTTTTGTTTTGTAGGCTGTATACGATTTGGTGCAGCATCTTCTAGTTTATTATTTTCCGGGAATGCACGTGTACCGCAGTAAGTTTGATGTGCCTGATTTGTGTCCTGAGTATGAATACAGTCTACAGGTAAAACATCCTAGTATATCGTTCACCTTTTCGTTTCCATTGGAAACGCAACCAAATGTCTGCCATATCGTTGACTTGAGCTTTGATTCACGCACTACAGAATATTCGCCTTAATTTACTTTAGTAGATATTTTATCCATGTTGGTGAAATTATGTTCAAACTCCCTGTCGCGGTAACATTCACTAAGTGAACTTCTCTTTACGCTTGCCCGGAAATTTCAAGTCAGTCATGATCCTTCTGCCTCTTGATCCATCCATGTTCCCATAGTTGATGTCATAACTCTGCCGTTGCAATATCACATCCCACGTGTTTCAGTGCCAAGTTGGAAATAAATCTACAGCTCTTCCAGGATAGCTTAGACCGCGAAGTATAGCTGGCATGAGGAATGGTGATGATGTCACCACGATGAACTAACAAACTCATTGACAGCATATCTAGTACGTGTAGTAATAATGGCAAACATATAATGTACTTGAAAGCATGTGAGTAAACTAATCTTCTCGTGTATAAGTGCAAAACGTGCCCGAATATGTTGTACGAAATATAGGAGTATTCCTCCTTTAAGCATGAAGCTGTTGATTGGCAATATCAAATATGTAATATTATCGTAAGTTCCACATTGTATTCTAAAAACTATCCGCAAATTTACTCCAAACATTATCCGCAGCGTATCCGCTATCCGCACAGCCATGCAAATTACATCCGCGTGACAAAATATTTTGCGGATATCCGTGGGTTTATCCGCGGATATCCGCATCCGCGCAGGGCTTTTGCCCATAACCTCCCTATGAAGGCTTCCACAAAAAGATGGTACCGTATATTGGCTTTCACGGCCAGTGAATTAAAACTCACCAATTCTTCTAGGTTTGTGCCGTGTCTTGTGTGGAAGGTTATGGCGGCTTTAGCTTTTAGTTCTCGCAGTGAAAAGGCGCAGGTGCGCTTTATATAAAGGGAGGTAGCGCGCAGTTCGCTACTTCTGTGGGGGTCCGGGCGGGGACACCAATAGCCCGCTGATGAGTCAGATTGGTGTCCCAGGCGAAACCCCACACAAGACACTACACAACCCTAGAAGAATTGCTGAGTTTTAATTCACTGGCCGTGAAAGCCAATATACCATCTTTTTGGAAGCCTTCATAGGGAGGTTAAGGCTGCTTGAGCTTTTAGTTCTCGCAGTAAACAGGCGCAGGTGCTCTTTATATACAGGGAGGTAGCGCGCAGTTCGCTACTCTTGTGGGGATCCGGTCGGGGACACCAAGAACCCGCTGATGAGCCAGTTTGGTGTCCTAGGCAAAACCCAACACAAGACACGGCACAAACCTAGAAAAATTGCTGAGTTTTAATTCATTGGCCGTGAAAGCTAACAATTATCATCATCATCATCATCATGACAAGCAGACAAACTGACAAGCAGACACACAGACCCACAGACAAACCGTCAAGCAGACTAACAGACACGTAGACAAACGAACAAGCATACCAACAGACATACTGACAAACGAACACGCAGACTAACAGGCAAGCAGACAAACTGACACACAGACAAACCGAAAAGCAGCAAACCGACAAGCAGACAAACCACCACAGACAAACCGACAAAAAAAAAAACTGAAACAGCTCATCCGGGATAAATAGAAAGTTTTAGATGAACATTCTAATTGTTCAGATAGGAAACTTCAGCCTATTTATGAATGTATTCTTACATAATCTCCCTTCTTTAAAAAGCTAAGCTAATGGGTAAGAATTACGTGAGATATCAACAGACTGGTGCAATTTGGATGATAGTGTATCGGACATTTGTTCCACCACGTTGTCACCACTTGGAGAAATTACATCTAATTGCCGTGGGCCGTGAGATAGTAAACAAGACGTGAAGTATAAATGGGGAGAAATAAAACCACAAAGAGCCGTAATTACTGAGCAGATTGCCTTGTTGGTCGTTAAATTATATTACATTACTGTATATACTTTTAAAAATATATTATTTCCGCATACAGTGAAATTACGTAAAATACTTCTACCTAGCATAATTAACACCCAAGAGCGAGATTTACCCCTAGCAACATACAAGATCCACGTAAATCCCTGGCATCATAGTTTTTTTCATTTGGGCACTCAGACAACGTGGTCATTTAACCCCGTGTACATGTGTGTATCAGTGGTGTAACTAGGATTTGCTTCTGGAGGGGAATGGGCGGAGTCAAATCTATCAAATCAAAACAATATTCCCATCAATATAACGGAAAGGGAATTTTTCGGGGGCACAGAAAACAAAATTGCAAAAGGCATTACAAGGACTCGGATTTTTAGGTAAATAACCATTCTTTTATGTAAATACATATTTTAAGCATTTTTTTATAAATACATAAATTCCTGCTTTTCACTTATTAGCACATAAAAAGACATAATATTTAGGCTACATTCTTTAGAATCAGTATGCTAGATCTTTCAGTTTATTGCATTTTTTTCTGTGTTACTTCAACGGGGAAGAACATGTGAGCTATCTAATATTCATGCAGAGCGTATGTCAGCTTGCAACTTTGGTGTTCTTAAATTGTCGCCCCGTGCCACTCACTGTGGAAGCCGGGGATTTCCTTGCCCATAGCCATATTGCACCACGTGCTAGATCTCCCTCCGTCAGCTACCTGAAACCAGTGTCACTCACATGCAGTTCATTTCTGGCACTGTGTAAGGCAGTCATACGATACCTAAAGTAAAAACAACTACAAGTTATCGTCCATTGCAGAATTTAAGAATATTTTTACTTCTGATGGGGACGTTCTGTCAACCATGTGGGAAAGCAATCAAGGCTGAACAGCGATATCAAGTTACATAACACCTCAAGGGCAAGACAGATATTGCCGCATTTTCGCGCCTTCAGAAGAAGTGTTTCGCGATAATTGTCGGTCATGTATCTCGTTGTGTATTGTAATGCTTCAGTAGTCAGTGAAACATAGCATAAATTGCATTCGGGAGTACTGCATGTTGTTGATATTTGCATTATTAAACTAAATTATAATTAAATATTATTACTTTTTGTCACATATTTCAGGTATTTTTAATACATAAAAAATTAATATTTTCCCGATTTTTTTGCACCTAAAAATTCGAGCCCTAGACATTACTGTATAATATGCATCACAGTGCGTGCGCTGAAGAGTATTCCACGGCGTCAACAGAAATGTTTTTCTTCTAGCATTGTCGTAAACTAATAAATATGGTTCGGATGTTAAGGAAAAGTCATATTTTTTGCCTGAGCTCATTTTACCCGAAATCAGAAAAATAAGTTTAAATGACGGGTCCCTGACCACGTTTAAAGCAACTTGATGTTGCCTATAAATGCATATTTCGTCCATTTTTATTGTTTTGGTCATATTTTAGTGATATAAGGTCATATTTGGTTATAATTTCAGCATTTGTGTTTAAATTGAGGCGGCGTTAACAAGGTACGTGTTATCTGTGTCGAGTTTCAAACACAGGATTACCGAATATTGTAGTAGATATATCTTGCTTTCTTTTCCCGGAACAGGCAGATAGCAGGTTTAGAAGATCTGATTCCAAGAAGGCGCTCCTCTACGGACGTCTTTTAGCACATATTTATGGACAAGTTAGATTGCGCCACTGTACGCATGAGGTCACGGAACATGACGATAGTGTGCTTCCGCCTTTCAACAGGATGTCACTCCAGTAGACTTATTTAGCACAGAAGCACTTAGCAAACAAGGAAATTGTTTTTATCCATAATGGTCGGTATTGAATTTAAATTCCACTAAATAATTGACTCTTATTTCCGTCTTTTCAAAACCTGTAATATTATTAGCACTGTTTAGTACTGGTACTGTAACATTTTTAATAAGTCGTTAAACGTGGTGTTAACTATTGTGGTGACATAAAAACAAACATGATAAGAATAAATTATATACACTGTGGTATGACCTTACCTGCGATAGTATAATATAATAAGTTGTTGAGCGCCAGATCCCTATTTAAGACAGTGAATCGAAATTTATTGATTTAACCTCGGCTATCAGCAGTAGAGTCGAGACCACTTATCCGGGCCGTAGTGAGACAAAGTCATCTAACCAATCCGTATTTAATCAAGGAGTATGATTGCCTTAAAGTACTAACTACAATGAAAGAAATAGGCATTACGTTGAAGAGAATGAATTTATTGACTCAAGAACAAAATATTAATAAAACAGAATAGTGATAGTCACACAATTGAATTTAAAATTACTCAATGCGGCAATTAATTTAAAAGGAACTGAACATTTAAAATGAATTGAAAGTTAATTGAAGTTAAATTATAATAGAGACGATAGTTTTATTTAATTGTTTGCTCACCCATTCGAAGATTCGTCATATTTAAGAAATGATCGATGATCTCGATGTTACGTCGCTTATGTTTAAAAAAATGATGTGATATCTCAATTACTATGAAATATCCTCATTAAATACGTTGCCATCTGTAGAAAGACTCTTGATCAGGGATATAACCCATTATGTATTGATATAGATTTCGGCAAGACATCGTACTTTTCCAACTCTGTTTGCTCAGTTCATTAAGACCCAGAGAGCAAGGTTACCACTTCCTCCCTTCATTGATAGCTATTGATGAATGTATGTCTTGTCTTGTGCAGATACTAATAACTTCCTTGTCACGTGGTGTCACAGCCCCCACTATAGAAGCAAGCTACCCTCTCTTCTGTGTTCATTCCTCCACGAGGGCTAGTTGCAGCTTTGACGCGTATATGGGCTACAGTAGTGACGTATTGGTTACACCATAGTTGAAATATAATGTTCCATTCCTTCTCGAAGGAACTATATGGTGCGCACGTGATGGTTACTCATATTGGGTTTCTTTGCATCCCAGGAAAATGACGCAGTTTGCCGTGGTGAAATTATTACTACGTCGTTCAGTTTGTGACGCATTGGGTTGATCCTTATTGGCAATCTTGTTGCAATATATATATTACTTCGTCTCTTTACAAATAATTGTTAATAAAAGTATTTCTGACTATAATAATAAAAACCGCTTACAATTATCTGATATAAAAATCATCTCATGGATGTACTAATTAATAATAATAATAATATGATAAATGAATAACCCTTTAAATATAATAGGTATGGGATCGAATCGTTACAATCGCCCCTAAGATAAATAATTTAAATGACATTTCACATTATTTATCTTACCCCATCCAACATTAAAAAAACTATAAATTTAAATATTATAACCCCCAAAAAGACAACATACAATATACTCTTCATCAATACACAAAAATATACAAGAAATATATTCTTTTCACTTTACATATTTGTACTATCATTTCTCATTCTTCCAAATGTTCATAATGTTCATTCTTCTTTATATATGTTGTAAAAAAAATTATATAAATGTATTCTTCACGAAAAATTCATATTTTAACTTTCATTCATCTCATTCTTCCAAATGTTCATAATGTTTATTCTTCTTTATATATATATACTGTAAAAAATATACATATAATGCCCTTCACTTTACATTCTTCGAAGTAATTACTTCGTTGCACACGCATATCACTGCACGCGATGTGGTGATACAATCAACATAATATCCCTTTCGTCTCTATAAAGGGATTACTCAAATGCAGTAAAATTTCAATAATTGAAGAAAAAAAATAACTTAGCAAGATACCTAAGGCAATTCCAATTTCAGTGCATTTGTCATACATGTAAATATTTCCCCAAATACATAATGACATCGAAATACCTTAAAGCAGTTATTAAACAGTTCACATAAATATCCAAGTTACTACTCACCTGCCTTCGTGGCTTAATTCTTTCTTAGGCCACGGCCGCCTCCTTTCAAATTAATACTTCCTAAGTCTCCACGACTTCTTAACTTTTCATAAAACCATAATTCCTCTTCACTACTTCTCGAAAACAATAACTTGAATTTTCAAAATCACAAATGAACTTATAATCTGACTTCTTGTTCACATTATTAAATTTAACTTAGCGTCGAGATATAACTTGACTGTATTGTCATTCTTACCTACCATAACAAAATGATTAAGACTTAGACAAAATACTACTCAATAAACCTGAATTACGTATATCACTAAACTATTTCACAAAAACACATGACAAACTCCTCGGAATAAATATTTCGTTCCACAAAATATTAATGCTCTTATACTTTGAATTTAGTCTATTCATGATTTGACTTCTTGCTGAATACCTAAAAACCCCCTTTAGTTTTCTCTCAAAACTCTTAATTAAGTACCGTGTCCTCCAAACACCACTTCCTACTTGTTCTGACCGCCTGGACTATAGCTCACTCTTGCTATACCAGAATCTCTCAAAACTCATCGTGACATTACACGTCACATACAAAAAAAACTCCCCTATTCGTGGTATAATCCCACATCTTCTTACTGTTACAGGTCACCTCTTACTGACCAATAACACATTAAATTTCAGCTAAAAAATCTTACATGCTTCGACTAATTCCTTGGAATAATAACATCACACTTTGCTTTCCTAACTATTGTCTTCCTAAAATAATGACAGTGTTCCTGTTGATAGTCAATAACACCGACACTCTTAATTAGCAAATATTCTCCCATAATCACTTCATAAAGCAAGTCCTGAGTTATAACACAGTTCAGATATTCTCTGCTCTACCAAATTAAATGCGTAAATAACACATGCCTTTAATTGAAACTTCATTATTACCCCTTATGTATACTCACCTTACATTACTAACTTATTCTTGTCTTCAAAATATTAAACTTCTCTTTACTAACTCCGTATGACATAAATAAAACTTTAATTTCTTGTCTACTAAAAAAATGATTTATCTTTAAAATCCTCAAAACGTCGAATTATAACAAATTCCTTTCAATATTAGTAAATATTATGTCAACCTTTTAATTATAATTATTATCTTTACTTTTACCTGTGTAGGACAACAATCTACCACATAATTAATTCGTTATTAATCATCAGTAACTTTTTACTACAAAGTGGTTTAGCTCGATAACAAGCCTTGAATATCTTTAAAACGTGCGTAACGGTAACTAAAACTTGGACAATCTTACCTTTGTAATCTCTTATTACCTTGTGTGCATACATCCATATATACTTAAAAAAACTCCCAACATTAACTTCACGTAGTCCCGTAGACACCATAAAAAACTCATTGCTCAACGGAATATACATCGCTGACCTACTTCATCCTCCAAAAACTTCTTAAAACTTCATTTGGCATCTTACCAAAAACTTCCTCAAAAAACAACTTCATTTGGCATCTTACCAAAACTTTAAAACCACATTGCTCAACGGCATTACCTTCGTTGGCCTACTTCTTCAAACTCACGTCCATTTACGTGAAAATACACACATACACACACACATATCTGTCAACAAGTACCAGATGTCCTAATTAGTTACTACTTCCTCATTTCAACCCGATGTTGGTTAATTCATACAACGCATTACCATTAACAATTCTAAACCACTTATAAATTTCTCAAAATATATCCACTGATGACCTCGCTGTCCTCAAAATGAAACTTCTTTATTAAATCAATACCTAATAACTCATTCGTTTTATTACCACTGTACCATCTTATCTTCACTCACTTTTGAATTAAATCTTTATTACCATTATATTCATAATTATGGTTGCCATAATAATTATTACTACTTTCTTTCGATTACTTACCTATGTAATAACCTTCCTACTTTTTTAAATTTAATCCTCACTTCCTCCAACTTACCTGTAGCTTAAGGACCCACATTCAACTTACCTGAATTGCTCAATAGCATGACAACCTCTGTCTTCCAAATTAAATGTTTTTAGTCAATCTAAATCAATAAGCGTAGGCACTACGCGCCCCTTACCATCCTAACTTCACGACTGAATTATAATTACACACAGCAGGTTTCTTATCTACCTCTGTTAAATCATATAAAACTTCATTACTTAATATTTAAGTCATACGGAACAGTAACTATCGTTAATATAAATTTACATCACTACGTTCTCTGGCATTTCACAGTTCTTACCGCATTCATTTTCAATTCTATCTTTAACTGGAATTCCACATGATTCCTTCCGTGTTACATTAGTTTCTACTTCCTCTGTACTACATTCATCCATAGTAACACAGTACTTCGGCTTTCTCCCTCTCACTTCCCCAAGTCTGGCTAATTCAGTACGACACTGCACGTCATATGCTTTCTTTCTCTCTCTCATCCTGATTTCTTTCTCCTCTAGCAACTTAATTCTCTTTTCTTTCATTTTACTTCTAAAATATCTACCTTTAGGTTTCATTTTCATTTCTCCGTTACTATCACCTAATGCTCTCTTTAGCCGTGGACTACTGCTTCTGCTCTTATCTATCTCTCTCCTCCTCTTAACCTGTTTACTAATTATGTTCTTCTGACTATGACTTAACGCACGCTTCTCTGCCTCTAATAATTTCACATTAATTTCCGCTACACCATCATTAAATTCTTCCCTAGTTTGCCTATCTAATTTATCTATGATTGTCTGCATCTTAATCTCTTGGGTGCTTAGTACTTTCTTTATCTTACCTACTTCTATCCCTATCTTTACTTTCATCTTCTCTTCTTTTTCACTACGTTCTTTAGTCTCTTCTACAGCTATCCTGCGTTCATCTATCATCTCCGCTGACTGCTGTTTCTTACCTAAGCTACTTTCATCTAAAATCTCCTCTACTTCCAATCTGCTTTCACCTAACATTTCCCCTGACTGCAATCTGCTTTCAATTACAGTCTCCTTACAGGCTGTCTTCACTGATTCTACTGCAGTATCCCCTAAAGTCTCTACCACCTGCCTAGTTTCCACTTCTACCAATTTGCTAAAACTTTCACATTGAATTGCTATTTTATCTTCAATCACAGTTACTATTCTTTCCTGAATCCTACCTTCTACTGCTTCTAATTTCTTATCTACTGTCTTAATAATATCTTTAGCTTTCATTTCTACCTCCTCCTTAATTTCACCTCTGATTTCCTGTTTCACCCCCTGAATACTCTCCTGTAGCATATCATACTTCATACTTAATTCTCTATTCATCGTTTCCACAATATCTAGTTTTACATTATTCTCCTCCAATTTCTGATTTATTTTACTCATATCCTCTCTCATCTCTTGATTACTCTTATCTAATTTCTCACCTAAATCTCTACTCAATTCCTTCCTACTTTCCAAATTATCTTTCTTACTCTCTTCCATATTTTTATTCATATCTTTTTTCATCTCCCTACTATTTTTATTCATACTCTCATCAAATTTCGCACTTAAATCTCTACTCATCTGCCTTATGAGCGCAGTTAATGGATCTTCAGGAATCTTTATAGACTTTTCTTTCTCTAGACTACCACTAGTCTCAGGATGTACCTCTATATTCGTCTCGATATTTTCCTCTGAATTAGTGTCAGGGTTAACCTCAGGATTATTTTCAGGATTACTCTCAGGATTATTCTCAAGATTTACCTCCGACATCTTGGTATTATTCTCTACGCTCTCAACATCGCTACCGCTATCAACCTCCTTATAATTAACTTTCTTGACTGCATCCCTACTTCTCAACTGCCTCTGTTCCTCCTCCGACATCTCGAAGTACACCGTATAACAATTGCCCTTCCAAAATTTCACTTCACTTCACTGTCCCCCAAAAGCACTGACAATTTGCACTGAAATTATACACTCCTCTCCTAAATACCGAATGGTTTTCGTGTCCTACTTTGTGGCGCCAAATGTAACATTTTTAATAAGTCGTTAAACGTGGTGTTAACTATTGTGGTGACATAAAAACAAACATGATAAGAATAAATTATATACACTGTGGTATGACCTTACCTGCGATAGTATAATATAATAAGTTGTTGAGCGCCAGATCCCTATTTAAGACAGTGAATCGAAATTTATTGATTTAACCTCGGCTATCAGCAGTAGAGTCGAGACCACTTATCCGGGCCGTAGTGAGACAAAGTCATCTAACCAATCCGTATTTAATCAAGGAGTATGATTGCCTTAAAGTACTAACTACAATGAAAGAAATAGGCATTACGTTGAAGAGAATGAATTTATTGACTCAAGAACAAAATATTAATAAAACAGAATAGTGATAGTCACACAATTGAATTTAAAATTACTCAATGCGGCAATTAATTTAAAAGGAACTGAACATTTAAAATGAATTGAAAGTTAATTGAAGTTAAATTATAATAGAGACGATAGTTTTATTTAATTGTTTGCTCACCCATTCGAAGATTCGTCATATTTAAGAAATGATCGATGATCTCGATGTTACGTCGCTTATGTTTAAAAAAATGATGTGATATCTCAATTACTATGAAATATCCTCATTAAATACGTTGCCATCTGTAGAAAGACTCTTGATCAGGGATATAACCCATTATGTATTGATATAGATTTCGGCAAGACATCGTACTTTTCCAACTCTGTTTGCTCAGTTCATTAAGACCCAGAGAGCAAGGTTACCACTTCCTCCCTTCATTGATAGCTATTGATGAATGTATGTCTTGTCTTGTGCAGATACTAATAACTTCCTTGTCACGTGGTGTCACAGCCCCCACTATAGAAGCAAGCTACCCTCTCTTCTGTGTTCATTCCTCCACGAGGGCTAGTTGCAGCTTTGACGCGTATATGGGCTACAGTAGTGACGTATTGGTTACACCATAGTTGAAATATAATGTTCCATTCCTTCTCGAAGGAACTATATGGTGCGCACGTGATGGTTACTCATATTGGGTTTCTTTGCATCCCAGGAAAATGACGCAGTTTGCCGTGGTGAAATTATTACTACGTCGTTCAGTTTGTGACGCATTGGGTTGATCCTTATTGGCAATCTTGTTGCAATATATATATTACTTCGTCTCTTTACAAATAATTGTTAATAAAAGTATTTCTGACTATAATAATAAAAACCGCTTACAATTATCTGATATAAAAATCATCTCATGGATGTACTAATTAATAATAATAATAATATGATAAATGAATAACCCTTTAAATATAATAGGTATGGGATCGAATCGTTACAGTACATGTTTGAACAATAATGTAGTTGTTCTTCATCAGCCAGATATAGGCTACACATTATAAACACTTATGGGCATAAAATACATTGCAAATACACTTTGTTAATTAAAAGGTCACTTGTAAAATCAAAATATCACATGTCCAATACGCTGGAAAATTGTTTTGGCACTTAAGACGTTTACTGGATGTTAGTGATACTCTATCTACCTGTCCCAAAAAATCATGTCATATTTCATAGTTCTTTATGTCATATTTCATAGATTTTAGGTCATATTTTATCGTTTTAGGACATATTTAGCTGGTTATTAGGGCATATTTGCGTGCATATTTTGTACTTCTTAAGGTCTTAATCTACTAATAAATCCAAAATGAGCCTGGTTGACTCCGACGACCCCAATTCATTGGGAAAAGCCGAAGAACGTTTTTTTTAGTGTCGTAAACTAAAATGTCTATATCAATGTCTTATAAACATGTTAAGCATGGCATGGTATTTTCAAGTAGTGAGGTGGTGAAGGCGTGCATTCTGCTCGAGTCCAAGCTCCGTGAACCTAAGAGGAATGTGGATGGATGTGTGGCAGGCTGTTCCAAATCCACGAGTTTGAGTATGTGTACACGCGAGTTGGAGCACGGTTGGAGAGTGACTGGGGGTGATAGCCAATACGTCACTGGGCGAAGGTCATAGCACCAAGTCCATGCGCTTCCTGCCAGTCTTGATACAGTATATCCACCGCGCAGTGACGGCAGCCTTCACAGCAGAGCTGTATTGCATGTTGCAGGTTTACTCACACAAGGCGGTAAGTACTCTGCTCCACACTGGCGAGCAGCTCGGCTGGAAGAGCCTGTAGGGTTCACGGTCCGTGCGTAAAAACAGACCCAAATACTGCTCGGGTCGAAGCTCTGTGAACTTTCGTGGTGAGGGGAAGGGGCAGGGAAGGGTCAGGTGAGAAGAGAAGGGAATAAAACAACCCGCCGTGTTATCTGGTATTCCTGTCTATTCCAATACTGCTAAAATTGGGCCGTTGTGGTGTTGCGAACGACTGTGTGAGTCACCGACCAATGTATTTCATTCTGTTACTAAGCACAGGACCGGGAACCCAGCACGACTGTCATCATGAATCGTCAACGTCCGCGATCCACATTCCTCTCAGGTTCATGGAGCTTTGACTCGAGCAGTACATGGTTTTCAGTGTAGTTACTTCATCGCACGGCGCTGAAACGTATGAACACATTTACTGGAAGGTTTCTTATTGAGAAGATAAGTTTCCACTAGGAAAATTCGATGTTTTGTTCTTTACCTAACCATGTTCACGGGATACGTTATAGCCTACAGTACTTCTCCAAGTCTTAATTATCTCAGCTAAGGTATCTAGCTAGCTGCGAATGTAATCAACGCTATGGCAGCATCCGGTGCTTCGCGACCCACTGTAGTGTAAACGGTAATGCTACTCAAGTGGCCAAACTTATCGCTATCCATCTCACGGCTCCGTTCCATAGCGAAGGAACTCGCTGTATAACTACAGGATAGGACATTTTCAGGTGCGTTACCAACTTCCTCATATCCCACGATACCGATTCATCAAATATCGTGCGTGTGGTTGCAAATAGTGCACCATCAATGGTGGATTAATCAAAGGAATTTTCAGTCTCCTCAGAGATGATAAACGCTACGCTCTCTTCCTTTCATTCACCGTCGTTGCTTAATTTTATTGAAAACTTAGCTTGTCATTTCAAATCTTTTCTGGCATTTCCGAAAAACATTGAAGTGATTTTTAAGTTAATAAACTTTACTGATGCAAGACCCCCTTAACAAGCGTGATATTTGCATGATTTATCGGAACAGTATTCAGAAATAATCCATCATGCATACATTAGTTGGCTAAGTCGTGACAATGCAGTTACAACGGTTTGGATAGTATTCAAAGAAATGTAGGTAGTCTATAGATTTCTTCAATCGGCTCCACAGAAAGCTTGCCTGAATTATTTGATGACGATTGTAAGAATAATCTTGTTTTTATAGTGTGCCTGTTCTAAAATTGTCCAGCTGGCAATTCAAGAACTTTTGATGGAATTCGGAGAGCTTTTGCGTGTTTTGGAAGAAAATGAACACTTGTTTTACATGGTAAATAAGCTCTTCCAATTCAATGTGGATAAATAATAAAGTCAGGATTATTCAGGAAAACAATATGACAGCTGGTGCAGTTAGCGTTAGTGCTGAAATATTTATTCGAAATGGATAAATGCATAGCCTTTTGGAGATCAGAAGACACCAGAAAGTTTCAAATACCGCGGAGTGTTTCTCTCAGATGTTTGCCTATGTTCGGGACGACCTGTGACAGAGAGCGTTTTCAATTATGAAACACCTTAAGATCAAAGCACTATGATGATTAGATTATTCACATCTGCCGGATTGTTTCCTTGTAGCTACGAGCGACTTCTTCCTGGACATCACTGACATTCATAGCAATATTCAAGTCGCGATTCCGAAACAAAATAGCGGCATCCATGACGTCATGGTAACACTAAACGTTTAACGATGCATACATGTTAATTATGGGTGTTAATAATTATTTACATACGAACACAAACCTAACCTGAGGCTTACGCCCCTGACCCCCTTCCTTGTAGTAGGCTACAAGGTGTAATTTACGTACAGACAGTGTCTAACCTACAGTAAAAGTGATCAATGGTTTCGTCCAGACAATGGTTTAGTTCACACTGCCGTCTAGCCTAAAAGCGACCAATGGTTTCCCACAGACCGTTGTCTAACCATATGACGGCCAATAGTATCGTTCAGATATCGTCCAAATCAGTAGCGATCAATGGTTTCGTCCAGACAGTACTCTAAATTAGTAGATATCAATGATTTCGTCCAGACAGTTGTCTAAACTAATAGCGATGAATAGTTTCATCCAGACATTCGTATAACCTATTAGTGATCATAAATTTCGACCAGACTGTCTTCTAACCTAGTAGCTATCAATGGTTACGCCCAGGCTGTCACCTAACACAGTGGCGACCAATGGATACGCACAGACTGTCGCTCAACCTAGTAGCTACCAATGGTTACGCACAGTCACCTAAGCAAGTAGCGACCAATTGCTTCGTCTCGCCATAGCTTTAGAGGAGTTCAGGGCAAATTTTCAATTAAATTCAACAACTAATTATTTATAAACATTCGTAAATCACGACGAAACCTCACACACCATTTGACTTGAACACATGTGACTGCATCCGCATATGACCAAGCACCATTTTTAACTTATACAACAATTTAAAAAAAAAACAGCAGTTAAAAAGCGGTAATTCGAAACACTACATCACACAAAGGTACATCAACGTCCGTACGTCAAATTCCTTTGCTCTAAATTCACACAAAACCTAGAATGAAGTATTCAAAACGAAACGTGTGACATTCTGCATTAGCAAAATGTCATCGATTACACTGAAGATAATCTATATATATAAAGCACAAAGTTTATCTGTCTGTCTGTCTGTCTGTCTGTTATGTATACAAATCTACACCGTTTCACCGATCTGAACCAAAATTTGTATACTTACCCTTTGGAACCCTGCGGGTAACCCTGTCAACTTTAAATTTCGGACAGACCACCCCATTCCCTGCATTTAGGCCCTTTTGCACAAATCTACACCGTTTCACCGATCTGCACCAAAATTTGTATACTTACCCTTTGGAACACTGCGAGTAACACTGTCTACTTAAAATTTCGGACAGACCACCCCATTCCGTGCATTTAGGCCCTTTGGTCCAAATCTACACCGTTTCACCGATTTGAACCAAAATTTGTATACTTACACCATGACGAATGAAAGGGAAAGTGAGCAGACTCATCAAGTTCAAGCGCGCCCCGCCAGGCAGCGTTGGAGGGGGCTAGTTCCACGCTGCCGGTGTTAGCTCAGCTGGTCTTAGGGATGCTGCTAAGGGAAACGAATGACTTTGTAACTAATACTCTTTTAAAAAGTAATTAGCGATTACAATTAAAATAGCACGGCAAGGCACAATGGAAAATATAATTCACGGAAATAAGAACTACGGTATTCATTACATGTTACGATAAGCACAGATTCCTGGAGTATACAGACACAGATTTAAAAAAAAAACATAATCCCCAGCATATTAAAACAAGCACTCATAAACTATTTAAAGTAACACCCTACTTACCAATTCATTTTGTCGGCTACTGGACTTTCGAAAGCTTGCGTGAAGACTTGGCGGATGTTCGACATTGCAAATCTCGGCGGATTTCCTTCGTTCTGAAGAAAAATCGGCACTTTATATAATGATAAACAAGTCTGGGGATAACATTCATGACATGCTGAAGACAACAGCCAGCTCCTGAAGGATCAACTGAAATTGTTTCTATGGAATCGATGCAATCAAAAAATATTTCGCTCCACATCGATTTTGAGTTTAATTTTCCGGTAATTACTTTCTCGGCCTGGAAAAGGATGTCACATACACTTCTCGAAGGACGTGTTAGAAACACTTCATTGTTCATTGAGCCGTAGTCCTTTATTTCGGTAAGAACTGAAAATTTATTTAGATTATTGTCACGTAGAGAATGAGCACAAGGCGAACACTTAATAAATTTAGAAGAGTGCTTAACAACATAGCCAGCCAAATGGTACACTAAACACTTATCAATCGAAGAGTTTCGAACTGCGCTGTCAAATTCAGGTACAGAGCTTTCCCAGTCTTCGATATTTACTGCATCTCGAACCACAATTTTTTCCTTAATGGAAGTTTCCACTGATTCCTTCACTGTCTTGTTAAGCACTTCCGCATTCCGGGCTAATATACGCATCTGATTAACATACGAGGTCAAGATCTGCTCCCGTTTAGGTTCACAATTTCCACCAACATTTAAAGCCTGTTTTATAGGGACGTATATACATTGAAGTAGATGCAAATGAAGGAAATCTATTGTCGATCTGAACTGAAAGACCGCATAATTCCGAAGTGCCGTTCCAAGGGATCTTGGGTGAGCTTTCCTGTCAACACATACTTATAACCTTTCTCCCAAAGCCATTCACACATCTCCAAAGTACTCTGTAGGGTTACTACTAGTGATTCCAAGGTTCTATTGGAGGCAAAGGTATTATTGGTAGATCTCACGGTCTGAAGAAAATTAACAATAGCTGTATGAGAAGGTGAAACTTTACGAAGAGCCTGAGACGGAATGAATGCATTGAGTGCATCAGCAACAACATTTATATCACTGGTAAATGTCTCAGTGTCCTCACTACCTTGTAATCCTGCCAGTCCCATTTCTCGATAAAATTTAATACCTTTGGCAACACTGTCACTGAAAAGTTGGAATGCAAGCCTAGCGTTCATTCTCTGGAAAGATGATGGGTCTAAATGAGCAACTGTCAGCTTGGGGCATGCTCTAAGCCCAGCATACCCTGAGAGATCTTCTTTGAACAGTTCCCTATAAAAATTGAAATTAATAATTTTGTCATTATAGAGAAGTTCTACTTTATCATGAAAGTGGTTTCTTATGCATTTCAATACATGAACGAAGTCTGAGAAAGCCCAGATCTTTCTCGTAACATCTGCAGGATTAAGGATGTGAGGTTGTAGAGAGCTTGTCTTGCCACTAACTCCTAACGATCTCCAGGCCTTTTTATTTGTCTGACTACCATCACAAGTAAAGCCAACCACCCTCGCCCCAGCCTCTTCTAACTGCAAAATCACCTGTATTAAAATTTTTTCGAGAATGTCCCCTGGAGTAGCATTTCTGCTTGCATAAACAGCAACTGGCTGCACCCAATTATGCATGAATGGTACGAACATAAACACTAGAGCGTGATTTGCAAGTACGTTCTTCTGGAGGTCAGGTGTGTGTTCACCTAAATCAACTAATCCATCTACTTTATGAGAAAAACTATTAAACTGGATTTCTTCTCTTAGCTTCACTTCATCGAAAATTACAACACCGTAACGTGAATTATCATTCTTTTCTTCCTTAAAATAGTCTGAAATAGCATTTATACTATGCGTATTAACTCCATAAGGGCACTTAAGTCCTTTACAAAGTTTTCTCAAGTGACTTTCTGAGGGCAGAGGCAAGAGATTATGTCGCCGACAATGACGAAATCCTTTCGGTGATTTTATTCTCAACAATAAACTCTCTAAAATGAATTCATTGCTGTACCTCATACCATTGGGAGATTTTACCTGGCATTTCTTGAGCATAGTGTCTATTATCATCTTTTCCTTCTTGCTAAGGTGTTTGTTATCTTTGTAATTAAATGCCTGTGAATGTCGAACCTGCTTCTCCAGCAAATTAATTCTCGATTTTGCTGAGTTGAGGCAGGATCTAACGCGAATTAAATTACGGTTAGCATTCTTTAGGCGCCTTTTGAGCAATATTATAGTCTTTTCAGCATCGGTAAGTACACTAGAATGACCCAAATTCTTATCAACATTAGACTGACCTTTTAATGCCTCATTCGTTGCTTCACTCCCATCTTCAATCTTCTTTCTTCTCTTCCTGGTGGTATCGAGATTCTTTTTCCTGTTAGGAGCTTTACGGGACTTATTCTCACTTGACAGGTACTTCGGTAAATTAGGGAAAATATGAGGCACTGCTCCAGGACGTAACTTCCACCTCATACGAGAGATTTTCACTTCTTCACCATTCACTATAAAATTATCTGATTTTACTATCAAATCACCAGAGAAATGAATTTGACAAATTCTACTACTACGCGTTAACTTCGTATCCTTTCGTGGAATAGCTCTGGCCCATTTTTCAAATTGATTTGTATCCTTCGGTGGTGAAAAAAATCGTATATCGTCAACTACTCGACCATACCCTGACTTACAGCCAGGTACAAAACAATAAGGCATGTTGAACTATTAAATGAACCAAGCCACATAAGAAATATGTTTGAAGTACACAAAACACAAAACGCTGATGTACACAAGACACAATGAACTGAATTTAAGAACTGAAAGCAAAGAAAATTCAATTTAATTCACACAAATATCTCACACAGTAACTTCTCGCGCACTTTCTATGAACCGGCTCGACGGAAACACAGCACGTGTTGGACATACTCGCTTGCAGTGCTTGTAGCGGCGGGACCAGAAACTACCGTGCTAAAATGACGGAGTCCTCACACTAGGTCCTTCTATTCGTCATGCTTACACTTTGGAACCCTGCGAGTAACACTGTCTGCTTGAAATTGCGGACAGACCATTCCATTCCCAGCATTTAGGCCCTTTGTCCCAAATCTAAACCGTTTCACCGATCTCAACAAAAATTTGTATAATTACCCTTTGGAACACTGCGACTAACACTGTCTGCTGTAAATTGCGGAGAGGCTACTCCATCCCCTGCATTTAGGCCCTTTGGCACAAATCTACACCGTTTCATCGATCTGAACCAAAATTTGTATACGTACCCTTTGGAACCCTGCGAGTAACACTGTCCACTTAAAATTTCGGACAGGCCACCCCATTTCCTGCATTCAGGCCCTTTGGTCCAAATCCACACCGTTTCACCGATCAGAACCAAAATTCGTATTCTTAGCCTTTGGTACCCTGCGAGAAACACTGTCTGCTTGGAATTGCGGACAGACCACTCCATTCCCTGCATTTAGGCCCTTTGGAACAAATCTACACCGTTTCACCGATCTGAACCAAAATTTGTATACTTAGGCTACCCTTTGGAACCCTGCGAGTAACACTGTCCACTTAAAATTTCGGACAGACCACCCCATTCCCTGCATTAAGGTCCTTTGGCACAAATCTACACCGTTTCACCGGTCTCAACCAAAATTTGTATATTTACCCTTTGGAACACTGCGACTAACACAGTCTGCTTGAAATTGCGGAGAGGCCACTCCAAATCCTGCATTTAGGCCGTTTGGCACAAATCTACACCGTTTCACCGATCTGACCCAAATTTTACATACTTACCCTTTGGAACCCGACAAGTAACACTGTTCACTTTAAATTTCGGACAGACCACACTATTCCCTGCTTTTTGGCCCTTTGGCACAAAACTACACCGTTTCACCGATCTCAAATAATTACCCTTTGCAACTCACCACTCCATTCCTCGCATTTAGGCCCTTTGGCACAAATCTACATCGTTCACCGATCGAAAACAAAACGTGTACACTTACCCTTTGGAACCCGATGAGTAACACTGTCGACTTGGAATTTCGGACAGACCACTCCATTCCCTGCATTTATGCCCTTTTTCACAAATCTACATCGTTTCACCGATCTGAACCTAAATTTGTATACTTACCCTTTGGAACCCGACGAGTAACACTGTCCACTTAAAACTTTGGACAGACAACTCCATTTCCTGCATTTAGGCCCTTTGGCAAAATCTACCCTGTTTCACCGATCTGAGCCAAATTGTACATACTCACCCTTTGGAACCCGACGTGTAACACTTTCTACATGACATTTCGGATAGACCATTCCATTTACCGCATTTAGGCTCTTTGGCAAAAATCTACTTAGTTTCACCCATCTCAACCAATCTTTATGTAAGTTACTTACCCTTTGGAACCCGACGAGTAACACTGTCTGCTTGAACTTTCGGGCAGAGCACTCCATTCCCTGTATTTAGACCCTTTGTCACAAATCTACATCGTTTCACCAATCTGGATCAAAATTTTTATACTTACTCTTTGGAACCCAACGAGTATCACTGTCCACTTTAAATTTCTGACATACCTCTCCATTCCCTGCATTTAGCTCAGGAATCACTCGGGGTTGCCAGCTTCCTAACTCACCCACCATGAGCCCTTGAGGGTGTACCAGAAATGGTGGGGCTACACACACCCCTTGAGCAGAAGACAGGAGATATAATGAAACGGAATAGAAGGCAGACCCCTCGAAGAATGAGGGCATCAGGAAAGATGAGACAACGGCCAATTAAGCGGGAAATTGAAAGACTCCCTAGCCCTCGGATGCCCTAATACAGTCGGGGTAGGAAGAGAACAAGAGTTGACCAAGGGTGGCCGACCGGAAAGAGAACTGAAAGGAGCCTGGCACCAGGAAGTAGAAGCGATGTCAGTCTCAGCTGGGGTCCGGTGGTCGCCAACCCACGTCCCACAAGTTGTGAGACTCTGGGGGGGGGGGCAGTTGTGAGAATAGCTTGCTGATTCATCGCGAGGTGACATGAGATGACTTTCCAGAGCTGTCTATACTGATGCCAGCACAGGGCCGTTGCTCAAGCCACTGTGGTGTTGCGAAAGAGTGAGTGATTCCCCGGCCAATCTAAATACGACGGGGAACCCCGAACGTGTGTCATCATATTTCGTCATCATCTACGATCATCTCAGGTTCGTGCAGCTTGGACCCATTTTCTTTGCCGAGCAGTACGCCATAAGCTCTTTCACTAGACGCATCGAGTACAGGCCTAAGCCAGAAAATAAGGTTGAGACTTTGGAAGACATCGAAGCTAGATATCTGAATTACCTATATCAGGTGTAAATTACAGCATGTTCGTTTAGTAGTCATTTTTTCATTACCTTATTATTATTATCATCATAAGTGCAAATGACCTAGATGTTACGCGCATCAAACCACTAATCACCACCGCATAAAGTCTTTCTCGACTGTGATTTTTTAAATATTTATTTTTATTACAGTACATTGTGTACATTATAAGTTGAAGTGTCAATTCAATACAGGTAGTAGTTTCCCTCATCATCCTCATCATAAGGGCAAATGACCTAGATGTTACGCCCATTACACCATTAATCACCACACACAATAAGTCTTCCTCACCTGTGAATTTTGAAATATGTATTTCTATTACGGTAGTTTGTAAGTTTGACGTGTCAATTCAACAGTAGTTTTCATTATCATCCTTATCAAAAGGGCAAATGACCTAGATATTACGCCCTCATTTTATGTCCATTATATTTCTAAGGAGACTTTGATACATTATCATCATTCCACCGGGCGAAGCCGGGTACTACTGCTAGTTCCCTATATACGCATAAATCACAATATTTACTTGAACTCCCATTATTTACAAAGACTTATTGAAAATGCGGCTACAAAATTAGGTGAACCTACTTTTTGAATAGAATCCTACCCCTCTTACCCCTCTTATTTTCGCAACATACAAGCTCTGTACATAACAAACACTGAAAGGTAAGAATGGTTTGGTTTGCGTGACTTACGTGCTCGTAAATCCATCCTTATCGACCGCTAGGGTGTTAGTCACACATAATATAGCTGTTATCTTACAACTGTCAAATAAAACTAATAGTGGTAGCCGGAAGAACGTTTAAATTTAGACGGGGTAATGCTATGCACTTAAAGGACATTTACAATAACAACAACAAAACTTTCATTGTCTGTCTGTTAGCCCGGAGCCTGGTCAGATCCTTAAAAAATTCCACCATAATATTAGAGCTCTGCGCGGATAAGCAAAATGTTATCCGCATACTTCCCGCATCCGCATGACTGTTATCCTCATCCGCCCGCAACCGCATGGCTTTTATCCATATCCGCACGTTTGTGATACAAATCCGCTGACATTACAATTGTTATATTTTTAATGTATTAGATAAAGTATTAAAGCAACACCTTTAGACATTTGAGGAGAAATTCGTTCCCTTAGGCTGTGTGCGAATCGCAAGACAATGTTGACTGAGTTTTGTCCCTCTGAGTAACGGCAAGTGAAACAGCGGGTGGCTAATTATAGCACTTAGGCCTACTTAGTCCTCGGATATACCCTCGCAGTCAAGAACAGGTACAAAGGATTTTTTTCTTATTTGGAAATAAGTCAACACCAATTGAGAGTATGATCATGACTGGCTTCTCTCACTCCTCTATTATTCACACACAACCAAGCGAAAGCTAATAGGGAAATAACAAGAAACGTAAAAGACGCAGATCTTAGTAAAAACTAAAAAGTTTTTTTAAAATCCAGTTCAACATTGTATTCTAAAAACTTTCCGCAAATTTACTCTAATCATTATCCGCAGCTTATCCGCTATCCGCACAGTAATGCAAACTCTATCCGCAAAGCGAAAAATTCCGCGCAGGGCTTTAAGTCCATAGTTTACAAAAACCCAAGGCAGAACTATATTGAGGTGTACTAGTCAAGAAGAGGAGAGAGATAGTTTGTAATGTCTTTCCTCACTGAGCCTGTACAACAGTACTAACACTACGAATAGAAACTTTCAAATCCCCCAGACACTGTGCCCCAAATGCCATTATTCAGCACCTCCACTGCCTCAGTAGCTCCCATATAATCACAGCGATGAATGAGACTGAGATATTGGTGAAAAGCCACATTTTACCCTAGCCTGATAGGCAGCAAAAATCACGATACGCATGTCATATGTTGTTGGCATGTTAATGAACCCATTTGAATTCAGTAGGCCGTGTTCAAAATGGCAAAATTAATCTCGGGATTTTCTGCCAACAAAAAGTTCCTCATTTCTCTACTAGAAAGCACTATAGTGTCAAGAAGCTTAGATATCTAACCTCCTTGGCTTTCATAGTGCTTCAAGGAACAACAAAGTTCGACATGCAAGTTCCCTTGTGGGTGTCAAATAACAAAGCTTGCACCCGGCACCCGAGGTCATACGATATTATAATTATTATTACTCTAGCCTGTGTCAACAGACAAACGCAAGAATGCTGCATCCATAAAAAGATGGTAAAAAATAAAAAACCAACGTTAGAATGACATTAAACCGTCAGTTACCAAAAATAATAACGAAGTTATCGTTACAGTTACTTTCTGTGAAAAGTATCTGCAATACAGATACCGTTATTGATGTCGATAACTCAAATCATTAGGGGATGTCAAAATAAATTCGACTGATCAAAAATTTGAGTTATACGGCTTTGGTGGCGTAGTCGGTAGCATGCTGATCTGCTATACCCAAGATCGCGGGTTCTAACCCGGCTGAAGTCGTCGGTTTTTTTAAGAGCGTTAAAATCCTTCAGTATGCCTTCCTTCGGAGGGGAAGTAACGCCGGCGTCCCCGTGTCAAGGATTTTAGACATGTAAAATAACCTACCATTACAATTGGCAGTGCGTAGCTAAATTTGTGGGTTATTTGGTTAGAAACGCTCTATCAAGTTCCAACGTTCGCCACTAGGGGTCAGTGACACTGGCATCTCTGGTAGCCAAATTTGGAACTAGTTGAAATTGAACTTGATGGGGAGCCTACGGGCGTTCAATTTAAAATACCCCGCTATGGCCATTGGCTGCAATTCAAATAAGGTATAATAAGAATTCGAGTTATAGATATACGAAGGGAATATGTTAAATTTGTTATGTACTGGCCGCAAAATACAATATGCTATCTGTAACTAAACTTACGTGACGTTAAAACGCGAAAATGTGCTCTGTAATGAAATTGGCGGTTTGAGCAGAGGACACTGGTGAATGGCGTATACGGTACAGTCGATAGCTCGATGACCCCAAACATCGTAGGACTAAAGCGAAGCAAACGTCTGGTATGGGCAGGCCATGTCACTAGGATGGGCACATGCCGATTGCCTCTGAAACTGCTCAATTTTGTTCTTCATGTAAGAAGACCACAGGGTAGGCCAAGGAAAAGATGGAAGGACGGAATCCGTGAAAAAATGCGACAGATTCGAATAGAGGATGACTGGCAACAGAGAGCAGCAAACAGAATCCAGTGGAGGAGAACCCTTGTAGCAGCGCGCGGTCTCCTGGGCCTGATCGCGTAAAGTAGAAAGCAGAGAGCGGTAACAATTGAAAGAAAGTACTATGAACTCACATCAACCATATGTAACTTCCAGTTTTGAAGTGATGCCAATACAATATCAACCAAAAATGGCGGATTCTCCGCGCTGAACATAGGGGAACATAACCTACATTTCTGCCATATGGAAGAAGTAAAAGAGAGATTACAGTCCATAATACTCGCGATTCGAGCGATTGCCAAAATCACAAGGAACTAAGCAGGCTTTGTGAAAAACTGCGGCACAACAGACGCAATCTTCGCTGTACGGCTATTGGTTGAGAAATACTCTGAAAAGAATAAGCCTTTGCATCTTGCTTTCCTCGACCTTGAGAAGGCTTTTGATCGGGTACCACATGACGTAATCCGGTTAGCGTTCCGTCAACACGGCATCCCAGAACACTTTATTAAGTGGGTGTGGCCGCTTTACGCAGAACCAAGGAGCTATTTTTGATATCGCGCCAGGAGATGGCAGTTGGGTTTGATCTGCATATGTCTTCCCGCTCACTGCGTATCGTGCATTCCAAAAACATTAAGTTGGTCACTACTTGCTTCACTCACTCAGCACATTCCTTCGTTAGCTGGCAGCATGTCGTCTGCCCGGATAACAACCATTGGCATACGGTAAGCCGATATATTTAGGTTTGGAAACGGTGGGCTGCGCATGCGTACTGCAAGACGGCACCCCGTCAAAGCGTGTTGAACTGCCATCTCCTGACGCGATGACAATAATTATGTCCTAGCTGCCACGGGAGCGTCCAATGACTTCCGCATCACCGTATGTGTCCACCAAGGCTCCGCCTTATCACCACTGCTGTTCATTCTTGTGATGGACACTTTAACGTCAGAACTTCTCTATACAGATGACGTCATGTTGGCTGTTGAGAGGAAACTTGATATCCAACGTCAAACACAAGAGTGGTACAATCGACTTGCGCCTCAACAAAACGAATACGGAATACATGACGTCGGATACACAAGAAGTTGGGACTCTTATCGTTGACGGAGGAGATCTACCGCGTTTAGTGAAATATAACTCGGCTCCACAATCCCTGATGATGGGCGACTAACTGAAGAAGTCAAGGATACACGCAGCCTAGACAAAGTTGCGAATGACAACTGCCGTCACCTGTGACCGTAGGATGAATGACCATCTGAAATCTAAGACCTACCGGACTGTCATTCGTCCTGTCACTCTCTACGGCACGGAGTACTGGCCAGCTACTGCTCGGGTCCGAGTTCTGTGAACTTGCTCGATGAGGGGAAAGAGCAGAGAAGGGTCAGGCGAGAAGAGAAGGGCCTGTCAACAGCCCGCCGTGAAATCTGGTATTCCTTTCTATTCCAATACTGCTAACATAGGACCGTTGCTCAAACCACTGTGGTGTTACGAATGAGTGAGTGAGTCACCGACGAATGTATTTGGTTCTGTACCATGCACGGACCGAGAAACCTCATCACTCGTCAACACCACTTCTCAAAGTCCGCGATGCACATACCTCTCAGGTTCACGCAGCTTAGACCCGAGCAGTAATGAGGAAGCAGAACGTCGCGTCGCCTATGTGTCATGGAGACGAAGTTGTTTAGATGGTCAGCAGGTTTCACTAGACTGGACCATATTTGAAATGATGACGTCAGAAATCGCTTTGGTGTTGCACCAATCGGAAAAAATGCTGGAAAACCGTCTGAGATGGTTTGGACTTGTGCTGCGAGCAGAGGGCGACACAGTGGCAAAAGAAGCTTGCACAGTAGATGTGGCTGGAAAGAGGCCCAGGGGGCGACCAAGGCAACGGTGGGCCGATACACTGCACAACGACCTAAAGGCTGTCAATCTTCATCCAGACATGGCCCAAGATTGAAGGAAATGAAGACTACGATCCCACATAGCGGACCCTACCTCTAGGCGGGTCAAACGCTAAATAAAAGAAGAAGAAGAAGAAGAAGAAGAAGAAGAAGAAATACTAAAAAATAGAAAAGGAAATTATTTAATTAAAAGTACAGAGGAGTGCAATTTATTAAACTCAACGCCAGTTTTCCATCATTACTTTTTAACTATTTATGAATTCTGAAATGATTGCAAACGTCTCATCAACAGTCTTATTTACATTTTCTTTTATGAAATAGATTTTTTTTTCACTAAATGAGAAGCATTGCTAATGCAGAATGTCACAAGTTTCGTCTTGAATACAGTAGAACTCCAATTATCCGAATCAATTGGGACCGGACTCCATTCGGATACTCAAAATTCGGAAAATTGGATTTACATAGGCTACATATGTATTTTAAAGAAAAAGAGCTTATTTTCAGTACTATATGCATTTTTAGCCTATTTTCAATTTTGAAAAAAATGCCCGTGTGTGTGTGAGAAGTGTGTGTGTGTCCCCTAATAACTTCAAAACGGCGGGAGCGATTTCAATGAAACTCGGTAAGTTCATAGCACTAATCCGGACGACCCCGATCGTGCCCTTCAAATGTTGTTACGTCTCACAAATCCAACATGGCGGCTGTGCAAAATGTTTCACCAGCATTCAATATCTCCGAAACTATTCCCGATATCACCCTGGAATTTTTTACGGTGATAAAGGGAACTACTAGAAGTTCACCTATGTGACTTTTGAAAAAATGGTAACTACAAAACCAACATGGCGGCCACGCGAATTCGAAAATTTTAAATAGACCTTTCTCGCGATTTAATGATCCAACCGCAATGAAATCTGGTACAGGAAATGTTTATACACATTGTAATACACTGGTATCTAATTTCGTTCAATTGTTTACATAACCTCAAGATGGCGGCTTTGCGAATTTTAAAATTAACTTTTTATTTCTTGTGTCGTAATCTTGCGATCGATGTGAAAATTTCAATAATGAACCTACGCAATAATTTTCCTTTAATGGTTCATGACTCTATGGCCTACACATTTAACAATCCAACATCCACCATCCGAAATATTTAGACGGCTCTGAATATCTACGAATCTATTATAGAAGTCAAACTGATTTTTTTATGTTCATAGGGGCTATGAACTTCACCTATAGGACTTTAAATAACCTGGTGATCACAAATCCAACATGGCGGAGACGCGAAGTATAAATATTCACATGGACGTTTCTCGCAATTTAACCATCCGAGTGCAGTTTAACTTGGTACAGTAAATGTTAATCGACTGGCATCTAATTTATTTCAATTGTTTCCATAACCACAAGATGACAGCTGTGCGAAATTTTAAAATCTCCTTGTTACTTCTTGTGTCCTAATCATGCGATTGAAGTTTGAATGCTACACGTACACAATAATCTTCATGTAACAGTACATAACTCTAGGACCTACATATATAAAATCCAACATGGCGACCATCCGAAATATTGTCGGTTCTCAATATCTACGAAACTATTACACCAATGAAACTGAAATTTTGTATGTAGATAGAGGCAATTAACATAAGTAGGATATATGAAAATAGGCTGTATAGTTCTTCACGGAACTACTTGTTAATTATGCAATTAAATGCAAAGGCAACACTTTCACATGTTATATACATACAGCACACGTACTTACAAGTGCTGTACGATAGTAGTAAATGAAACTCATTGTTTGCTGACCATCTCGGTCAAAGTAAGCTCATCATCCCAATAATGTTCGCGCTGCGCCTACACTAGCTTCGTGTTGGGAAGGACAACTGCGTGCGTAGACAGAATAATTATTTTGCGAATCGACGTACGTTTCCATGTTCATTTCTTTTTTCTGAAAGCCATTCGGATAGTCGGAGTTCGGATAGTTGGAATTCTACTGTACTTTATTCTAGTTTTTGAATGAATTTAGAGCAAAAGAAATTGAAATCATGTATTACCGTACTGATGCTCCAATCTTGAACTGCTCAAAGATTCGTGCGTGGTCAATGGTTTGAAGTCACCTGATTTAGATGGTACATTCCGAAGTCGATGAAAAAAGAGTAAACAGCCCCAGCACGGGTATCCCTCAGAAACTCCAATTTAGAAACTTTCCAGACGCAATATCTTATGGGAAAATTTGTAAGTCCATAGGGAAGAAAGCATCACTAAGTAGGGTGATAAAAATCAAATAAGTTAATATGATTTTGATTTAAAATGTGTGGCTGATTTAAATTCTTTATTTAAGTCTAATAATTTACACACCACTGTACTTTAAGAAAAAATGTAAGTTAAACGCGGATACTATCAGCGTCTCCAGCGGTTGATTGACTAAACCACAGTAACCGGTGGAAAATTCCAATTAGAACCTTCGAATGAGATAAGTTGCACTGCAAAAATACGTAAACGTTCGTAATAAAGATCAAGTTTAAGTATCAGGGATATAACTTAAGCTTCAGAATATCAAAATTTTGAGTTATAGAAATTCGACTTAAATAGAATAGGTACATGAAAATTATAGGAAATTTCTTTGGGAAGTAATTACTACGATTTATCAAAGATTTGAGTAATAGAGGTTCGAGATATCGAGTTTAAACTGTAATTGAAAATTACAGCAAATCTTAGTGAAAGAGGGAGCCTACTATCTGAGTTTCCTGTAGAACGGGGGTTCTCAAGCTTTTCTGTCGCCCGTCCCTCCTCTCCCCGTTTTGAAACATGAGATATCTAGCCCCCCCCCCCCCCCCCCCTTGTTCTTCTTTCCTTTCTTAGCACTTCTCATAGACTACTTCGCACCAAAGAAATGGATCACAAGATCCACAGTATTTGCCTCTGTCTGAAATGAAAATCCACAGCCTGCTTCCAGTCTCCAACCGGGTCAGGAATGGAATGAATGAAGCCCCCATCTAGCGGCGAGGATATGAACTGTGCTGGCTGCCGAGGCCTGACGCACTCCTCTGGGGCAGTGATTAAATGAATGACAGATGAAATGAAATGATAGTGGAGAGTGTTGCTGGAATGAAATTTTGACAGGGAAAACCGGAGTACCCGGAGAAAAACCTGTCTGCCTCCGTTTTGTCCAGCACAGATCTCACATGGAGTGACCAGGATTTGAACCACGGACCCAGCGGTGAGAGGCCGGCGTGCTGCCGCCTAAGCCACGGAGGCTTATTTGCCTCTGTCTAATTACTGCAATTACCAGTTACAATAATAATAGTAAAAACACAATTTACTATTCTTAGAGCACTTCAAAGTTCAGTATAAGCCACTTATCCATGGGTAATGGCGTAACTTGTATCATTTTATTGTAAATCGGACTTGCCACTACCACTGAACACGCACTAGAATTCACCTGTTCACTCACTGTCTTTGAACTGACTGCAAAGGCCTAAGTCGTCAAATTCAGAAATAGAAAAATCTATTCTTGTAATGAAGTGGCGGTCACATTGTCAAGCGGCTTATTGTCATTAGTGGTTGTTAAGGGTTTGGTAAGGAGAAAGGGAGCTGTGTGGGAAATGTTACTCTACACCTTTTCTCAGAATTCCTGCTGGCTGGATCTACTGGTCAATTCTTGTGAAATAAGACAGCAAAAGTACGAGTTTATTAGTCTTGAATGGTTGTGGGAGCTTCCTGTCTATGATTAGAGCCCTGCGCGGATAAACAAAACGTTATCCGCACCCGCCCAGCATTCGCACGACTGTTATCCGAATCCGCACTACTTTTATCCGCATACACACGTTCTTTATCCCAATCTACTGACATTTAAATAATATTTTTTTATTAATTTATTAGATAAAGCATAAAGTATTAGAGCAACACATTTAGACAGTTGAGGAGAAAGTCGTTCCCCTAGGCTATGTATGTCATGTGCTATGTTCAAAATGAATTTTATACAGCCAAAATTGCAACCCTTTTCAGTTCGGAGTGTTAATTATGCTTAATGACATAATTTGAATGAGATTACATTAAATCATCTAACATTTGTCATGGAAAGAACATAACGGAAAAAATGTTTGTCATACATATCCGGGTCCTAGTAATGATATTCAACAAGTTCGGATTGTATTCTAAAAAATATCCGCTATCCGGACAGCCATGTAAACTATATCCGCAGGTTTGTCCGCGGGTATCCGCATCCGCTCAGGGCTTTACTTATGATAGGTTCATGGATATGAGGATAGCAATATTTGTTACAGAATCATCATAATCTTCATTTCCCCTTTTCCAGCTGACACTGGGTGGGGGCAAATATGGTTCCTCTCCACTTTGTTCTGTCGTTCCACCATTCCTCTTCCGACTCGGTGTTCCCTCCAGGTTCCGTTTACTAATGCTATTCTTCACCGAGTCCATCCAACGCATTCTTGGTTTTCCTCGTCCTCTCTTCCCTGTCATCCGTCGTTCCAGTGCTCGTCTTGGTAGACTTACTTCATCCATCCGTTTGACGAGACCAAACCATCTCAATCTGTTTTGCTCCAGTTTGTCGTTTAGTTTCTATACTCCCAGTTCTTACCGTATATCTTCATTTCTCACTCTGTCTCTCCTCGTTTTCTGTACCACACTTCTCAGGAATCTTATCTCAGCTGCCTGTACTCTGCTCTCATCCCTCTTAGTCATTGTCCAAGTTTCTGCAGCATATGCCATTATAGGAACATAATATGCTTTGTACATAACTTCTTTAGCCTTAATTGGTATATCCTTGTTCCATATTAGTCTCCATACCTGTTGGAAGAAAGCACTCCCGAGTTGTATTCTTCTGCTAATTTCCAAATCTAGTCTTCCATCTTCAGTCAGTTCACTTCCCAAGTATTTGAAGTGTTTCACCACTTCCAATTCCTTATCTCCTACTTTGATTACTCCTTTTCCTTCTTTCTTACCTCTACTCATCACCACTGTTTTACTCTTCTCCACATTTATCTTCGATGCCCATTGCTCCATCTTTTCATTTATTACGAACACAGAATATTAAATACAAATATTTCAATCAGAGCCGGCACCCCCCTCACGTATCACTTTCTGCGCCCCCCGCTTTGAGGACCTGTGCCTTAGAATGTCAAATCCCCTCACCAGAAGCAGAAGTAGACACCTGCCAGCAAGGAACAAGGACATATAATCCCTGACTTCCTCACCAGGGTCGTCAAGAGATAGCTGCAGTAAACACCAATTTGGTTCAAGTACTCTCCTATAATATAAACAGGGCCCCCTACTCCGCCAGTTAGAGCGTGCTTGCGGCTCTTTTACGAGGTTCGAATGGGTTTGTTTTAATGGCACTCTCTCTGTAACAGCCTGCTGGAGCCGGATCATTCCTCATGGCAAATAACGCATTGGACACTGTGTTTCCTTTAATTATGGCTTTGACATGGTCCTCCGTAGTGGCATCTAAGGGTCCAAGAGGAATTTAAAGGGCACAGGAAAAGAAGGGGTAAGTCATATTTAGGGGTGAAGATTGTTAGCATTCTAAATTCAGAATTTTAGCATTTTGATTCGAACATTTAGTACTTTGTAGCTTTTATACATTTGCAATTTAGCATTTTATAGCATTTAGGAAAAAGATACATAATTCGGGTTAAATCTGACAAATGTCTTTTGAAATGTCATTAATGTGAAAATGAGGTCACATTTGTAAAAGGTTAATAGTGAGATAAAAATCCATGATTTAAACTGTGTATTTATCTTAAATTTAGGGGTAGATGACCTCGTAGTTCCGCCCCTTAAAACAACAATTACTAACTAACTAACTACTATTTTAAAATTAATTAGGTTAATGTAACACAAAAGTAAATTGTTACAGGCTAAAGCTTTACACAGAACGAAATAGACATTTATACCGATGCAAAACCAGAATAATGCAAAAAAATAGGCTACACAAAATCATCTCAAGTCTTGTTTCAATATCCACCACAGTGGGTAACAGCATGCAAATTCATGAATCTTTAACATTGTTGAATGAAATCTTAGAGCTGTTTTATAGACTAATTTTGGTCTCACCATCTTAACACTTGTTGACTTGTCCTACACGAAAGGAATGAATGCGATGGTCAGGCAGTGAAGTGCAGGAGGGATTACGCTCCGCATTCCAGACCAAAGGCCAAGCAGTCATAAACACTTCATGGGTGTGCAAACTCCTCACTTGAAGTTTCCATAAGAAAACGAACAATATGAAAAGTTATATTAAAAATTAAAAAAAAAAAAAACTATTTCGCATTTATGTAGCATTTTGATATAATTTTCGCATTTTGACTGAATTTCGCATTTTGTCGCTCAAAAAGTGGTTTGCAGGTCGTGAAAAGTGAAAGTACAAGAATAGAAGCCATTATGAGCTTTTCGTGTTTTATCGCATTAGCGGAAATAAGACACCCCTGGTCATATTCTAAAATTGTTCAGTATAATTGTTTAAAGAGTTCAATTCAGTTAACCAAATGTATTTTCAACCTACGCAATAATTGTCATCTAATGGTACATAACTCTATGGCCTACATACTGTATAGTGGAGCGATTGGAGGGAGATTCCAATTAACACCATAGGGAAGATGTGTTAGAATGAAGAAAAGTTTTGGGAGTGAAAGCAAAAGAATGGGTACAAGGGAGGAACCCTCGGAATACCTTGGAATAGTGGGGAGATGAAAGTGCCAACCCCTAAAGTTTTATAATGTTATGTACGGGTCTACTCGAGGTCTGTTGCTGTGTACATCTTTCGGGACGCGTGTGTGCTGTCCATTCACCGAGAATGTGCAACAGGACCAGTGTACAGTTGTACAATGGTCAACTCAGCAGTTTAAGGTGAGAAGCTTGTATAAAATTCATTAATTGTTTAACCCTGAATTTAGGCTTCACTGCTGCGTAGTTGATTAAAAAACACTCTGGCATATTTCCACTAAAGTAAGTTAGGATACATAATTGTTTTCAATTGATATTCAAGTGTAGATTTAGATGAGAATGTGAATATGTAGCATCCACGCTATTTTAAGTGTTTTAGCATTATAATTAATTGGCCAGAGTGAATAAATAGTAAATACCGTAAGTCAGCTGGTTTACTGCATGCTATTGCCTGAACACCCTTAATCACCAATCTCTCGTCTCCTTGCATGTAAATCATAGGTGACAGCTGTCTCAGCACTGAGAATTCCTTACATGCCACGGTTATCTGATCGTGAAAACAGGCGAAATTTGGCTCTTGGTTTGGTGTTTCATCGGGTACTTATTTGAATCATAATCATGTGTAGTAAGCAGTGATGTACCTGGCCTCGCAATGGTTGAGAGCCAACGTGCACTTGAGCTCGGTCCCGAAGCGTTACATGTAGCCTACTTGTAACTCTTCGGTTGGTCAACACGAATATGCCCAATGACTAGTGGGGGGGGGGGGGGAGAAGGGTACAATGTATATAGAGTAAAATATGAAAATGAAAATCCACAGCCTGCTTCCAGTCTCCGACCGGGTCAGGAATGGAATGAATGAAGCCCCCAACTAGCGGCGAGGATATGAACTGTGCCGACTGCCGAGGCCTGACGCACTCCTCTGGGGCAAAGAGTAAAAATATAATGATGATTATATTACGATTCGCAGTTTATAAACATCACTGGACTCATTATAGTCACAACCCCAGTGATCAGGATCTGATGATGACCGCTTCACGGTCGAAACGCGCAATCCAAAATTGCCCCATTATTGATAGTGATAGTAATTGATAGTGATATTGATAGTAATCACTGATGAAAATGGAAATTGCAACACCCAGAAGGAGTGGTGCTACATTGCTGCAATTGAACATGCAGGACGAGTGTTCGGTTGTGATTCGATGATTACACATGCAGGTCCCTCTGACCCCAAGTTTGGACAACAATCAATATAGGAGGTGTCCTCCACGAGCTGCAAATAAATTGATGAATTCGGCGAAGCATGGAGTCAATAAGGCCCTGGATCGCTTCCTGAGGAATCGTGGCCCATGCTTGCTGCACTGCACGGGTCAGTTGTTCCAGAGTTGTGGGTGGCTGAGGACGGTTGGCCAGTTGTCGACCCATCATGTCCCACACATGCTCAATAGGACTGTGGTCCGGGGATCTGGGGGGGGGGGGGGCATTCTAAGGTTGTGATGTCGTGGAGAGCTTCTCTGGAGATGCGTTCAGTGTGAACCCGGGCATTGTCCTGCTGAAATATCCCATTAGCAATGTTCGCCATCATAGGGACAACCACTGGATAAAGTACCCTATCAACGTACAGTCGAGCAGTCATAGTGCCCTCAACAAGCACTAATTGTGATTTCACATTAAAGCCAATAGCTCCCAGGCCCTGTGTGCCTCTCGACAATAATGTCTGGGCGGCCCCTCTCCCCGGTACGTCGGCGCACACGATTCCGGCGATCACTGCGGGCAAGACAGAAGCGCGATTCATCACTAAAGACGACCCTATGCCAATCGTCGACCCACTTCGATCATTCTCGACACCAGGCCAGCCTTACACGTCGCTGTTGTGGGGTCAATGGAACACCTTCTGCAGGGACACGGGATCGTAAGCCAGCTGCACGCAGGCGATTACCAACTGTTTGTTGTGTAACGTGGGGTGCCACAGCTGCTCGAATTTGCGCTGTTGTTGCATGGGGTTCCATCCGGGCCATCCGAATGATGCGGCGATCCTATCTCACAGTTGGCTGTCGTGCTGGGCCTGTGCCAGGTCTACGAGTGTGGGTACCTTCATTTGACCACTGCTGCCATACACGTTGTACCGTAGATGCCTGTCGGCCAACACGTGCAGCGACAGTCCTTAGCGATAATCCAGCCTCAGACAGCCCAATTATCCGAGCCCTCTCAAACGGCGACAGTTGTTGATAGCGTGATCTTCTCTGTCGTCGAGGCATGTTTGACGGGGAACACTTCACTGCACAGACTGCAAGTCAACTACGCTACACCAGAGTCCGTATACTGGAGTTGATTCCTCCGTGACCAATCACGCGGGGAGACCTGTGGCAACAATCCAATGGGTCTGAAACTTTGATCGTTTACATACCTACATGGCATCGTTGCATATCTTGAAAATCAACACAAACGACCAATGCGTTCATGGTGTTGCAATTTCCATTTTCTTCAGTGTATATGTAATTTTAAGGAGTGGATATTTACTTATCATTATTATTATTATTATTATTATTATTATTATTATTATTATTATTATTATTATATTATACTACCTAACAGTAAAAGCTACTCTTGATTATCCAGGCTTTTTTTAGTGTATGGCTTTCCGTGCCGGGTGTGTCCGAGGACATGTTCGGCTCGCCAGAGTTTGTAGCTGCTTCTATGTAGACACCCATCGGGTGAACTACAAGTACCGGCGCGTGTGGAGTGTTGTCTGGGGAGCAAAGTGTGAATGTAAGGACGAGGAATTGGAAGGAGGCGGCTGTGGCCTATAGTTGAGGATCAACCCCGGTATTTGCCTGGAAGGAAGATGGGAAACCACAGAAGACCATCTTCAAGGTTGCTGGCGAACATATTCGAATCCGGAAGTGAGCGACTACCTACAGCAACGCCGTAACGACCATGGCTAACTTACCTGGTATCCCGGCTAATGATCGGTGTGAATGTCACGGATAATCGGAAAACACGGATAATCCAAAAGCATCTGTTTATTGCAAGTACAATGCCTTTCTTTTCAAATACAGTACGGTACCATATAAAGTAGGCTAAAAAGATAACTCATGCATATTATTGTGCTCTGAAGAAGTCTGTAATGGCTCCCTGCATTTGGTTGTTCATCTGCTTCCTTACCCCGAGACGAAATCATTGGCTAATTTGTTTGCAGAGACTCCATTATTATCTAATTTGTGAATGATAGGAAGGAAGGAAGATTGTAGTTTTACGTGACTGTGAATCTTGTGATTATGAGCCACGGGACCTCCTTTTTACGTGGAATCCGAACCACAGGACATGGCATTTCACTTCGAAAATCTCACATGCATTGACCGGGAATCGAACCCGGACCGCCTTGGTGAGAGGCATACAGCTAGACCGCTGAGCCACCACGCCCCCTGTGAATGATAGGGCCTATAGCACTACTCGTTTACGTTTTACACCAGACATTGTTCACTTCACAATGTACTGCTCGGGTCCAAGCTCTGTGAACTTGCGGGGTGAGGGGAAAGAGCAGGGAAGGGTCAGGCGAGAAGAGAACGATCTGTCAACAGCCCGCCATGATATCTGGTATTCCTCTCTATTCCAATACTGCTAACATAGGGCCGTTACTCCAACCACTGTGGTGTTGCGAATGAGTGAGTGAGTCACCGACCAATGCATTTGGTTCTGTACTAGACATGGACCGGCCGGCTCCGTAGTGTTGGGGTAGCACGCCTGCCTCTCACCCGGAGGCCCTGGGTTCGATTCCCGACTCCGTCAGGGATTTTAGAAATTGACGTGAGGGTTGGAACGGGCTGCACTCAGCCAAGTGAGGACAATTGAGTACTGTAGCTGTCTGTCAGTGAGACAACGCCCCGATCACGAAAACCAAGATTAACGGCCGAGGGGACCCAGTGCGCTGATCTCGCATCACCCCAATATCTGCAGGTCAAATAGCTGGGCAGCCAGCGGTCGCTTGGTAGGCCTAGGCCCTTCACGGGCTGTAGTGCCAGGGGTTATTATATTTATTTTTTTATTTACTAGCAACCCGACCCGGCTTCGCCCGGGAGCAGTTATGAATGCATTACGTGATAAGCGCTTTTTTTTTCAAATGTCAATGAACAACGACCAATATCTGTTTTATACTTCTCGGTATGATGGGTTAAAATCACTGACTGGACTATTAATTATATTATCATGGAGATGCATGTGCAACAAATTCTTGTCCGACGTCATTTAAGAATGGCGAGGTGCATGAAACACAAATCCCCCTTCCGTCCAATCTTAACATGACTGTGAATTTTGCGGAACGAAAATTTCACAGGCGAAATGAAGAAAAGCCGAGTTGCACTTCCAGGGAAACACCAAACACAACCACTCTTCTCTAAAGTTTTTAACTCAACACGACTGGACAGCCTGCTGCTGGCTGTATCTGGGGCAATATGCTCGTCCGCTAGCTAAGCTGTAACTGGGCAGATAGACTCGCCCCTAGCTAGCTCGTATAAACTGACGCCGCAGTAACTGAATGGAGATTGTTGGAAGAAATGAAAACGTGAAAACACTTATAGTAGGCGATGTATTGAAGATAGAGATATGCTCTCCCGGGTTTATTTGTAGAACTTTTCATGCTGAACAATTCTTACACTCATAGTATATAGATATTTTAACGGGTTACCCAGAGTAAGCTTAAAAAGCGCACGGATGTCAGGTTTTTTTTTCGACCTTTTCACTGAAATCGTTAGTGCTTGACTTCCTTTGGTCATAAATAAATTATTTTCTACAGAAACCATCCTCGAGATATCCTTTACAGAATGGTGAAAACCGCATCAAAATCCATTCAGTGGTTCTCGAGATTACCCGTGACATCCAATAATCGGGGACTTTGTTTTATACTAAGTAGAGATTATACGCCAATAAGTATAATTTAATATAATATAATCCCCCTTCCGTCCAATCTTAAATTGACTGTGATTTTTTTGGAACGAAAAGTTCACAGGCGAAATGAGAGTTGCACTTCCAGGGAATGGTGAGGTGAATGAAACTCAAATCCCCCTTCCGTCCAATTTTAACTTGACTATGTTTCACAGGTGAAAAGAAGAATATCCGATTTGCACTTCCAGGGAAACTCCAAACACAACCACCCTTCTCAGAAGTCTTAACTCACCACGACTCAACGGTTTGCTGCTGGCTGTATCTGGGGTAATAGGTTCGCCCGCTAGCTAGGCTGTAACAGGGATGATAGATTCGCCCTTAGCTAGGTCGTAAATTGTCACCTCAGTAGTAGAATGGACATGGTTGGAAGAAATTAAAACGTAAAAACACTTATAGTGGGCGATGTACTGACGATAGACACATGTATATTTAATGGTTTGTCCAGCGTAAGCTTACAAAGCGCTCGGACGCCAGTTTTATTTCGACTTTTCCACTGAAATCGTTACTGCTCGGCTTTCTTTGATCATAAATAAATTATTTTCTACAGAAATAATCCTCGTGATATCCTTTACAGAATGGTGAAACCCGCATCAAAATCCATTTAGTGGTTCTCGAGTTTACCCGTAACATACAAGAATCGGGGACTTTGTTTTATACTAAGTAGAGAAGATTATTATACTATGCACGGACCGAGAATCCTCATCACTCGTCAACACCACTTATCATAGTCCGCGATGCACATTCCTCTCAGGTTCACGCAGCTTAGACCCGAGCAGTACGCTATCTTACTGTAAGACAGTTTTTGGCCATTTAAGCGGATCCCTCAATGGAATACAGACAGCACTTGCCTTCCATCAACCTTGAAAAAAGCCTACCCCCACCTCCTTATGGAACTTACACTTCGCTATTACAAAACAAGACTGTACAAAGCAAGAAGTCGTCGACCTGTCACAAAGTACCGTAGAATGTAGTCTAAATATATTTGCCATTGATAGCACAAATGTTTGTAGATAACTATATTGATAGATGAATAAAAGTTTAAATTATACGCCAATCAGTACTTACAGAAATATATCTATTTTATAAGGTGCGTTCAAAATGTAACGAGTCGGAGGCTGGCATACGCAAACGGTTGACTACATCGGCTAATCGTGGCTTGTGTAGCGAGGTGTGGTTCCGACCAGAGCGTGGAAGGTCACAGTCCATCGCTAGAGGGCACGCGTGCACGTCACGTGACGATACAAAGCGAGCAGCAGCATGCATCAATCGTCCAACGCTGCCAGTCGCATTGCAAACAGTGACATGGAGGCGTCAAACGACGAGCAAAGAGGTGTTGTTCGGTTTCTGACAGCGGAAGGAGTAGGGGGAACGGACATTCATCGCCGAATGTCACAAGTGTACGGGGAACACTGCATGTCCCTTGCAAGGGTCAAGGCGTGGCACAAGCACTTCAGGGAAGGACGGGGGTCGTTAGCCGATGATGCCCGGTCTGGGGCACCACCCTGCATTACCGATGACAACGTCCAGCTGGTTGATGCACTCATTACCCAGGACCGCCGAGTGACAATGAACGCCTTAGCTGCCGTGGTCGCTCCACGACAATGCACGACCTCATACGGCCAACAAAGTCGCGGAACTCCTGCAGACATTCAAATGGGAGGTTCTCAGCCACCCTCCATACAGTCCAGACCACTCTCCCTGTGACAACGCCATGTTTGGTCCCCCTGAAAAGGGCTCTGCGGGGCCAACGATTCACCTCGGACGCCGACGTCCAGCTGTACGGGCGGAACTGGTTCACATCACAGCCCAGGGAATTTTATGAGACAGCCATTCACCGCCTCGTGTCACAGTGGGACAAGTGCCTCAACAGCCAGGGCCAATAACTTACTTCTAACATATAGGTACTGGTTTCAGTAATTATGCCTCCGGCTCGTTACTTTTTGAACGCACCTTATATAATGTACATGTTTCGACCTGACATTGAGGTCTTCTTCAGCTCAATTAAGATTGCAATGAATTAAGAATGAAATAAAATAGATGCACTTAAGTCTAATGTATTTTAATGTGAAAAATGTTTATGAGATCAATTGTAATTAACAGAATGAAACAAAATAATAACAAGTAGTTCCGTGAAGAACTATACAGCCTATTTTCATATATCCTACTTATGTTAATTGCCACAATCAGCATACAAAATTTCAGTTTGATTGCTGTAATAGATTCGTAGATATTGAGAACCGACTAAATATCTCGGATGGTCGCCATGTTGGACTTTATATATGTAGGTCCTAGAGTTATGTACTGTTACATGAAGTTTATTGTGTACGTGTAGCATTCAAACTTCAATCGCACGATTAGGACACAAGATGTAACAAGGAGATTTTAAAATTCCGCACAGCTGCCATCTTGTGGTTATGAAACAATTGAAAAATTAGATGCCAGTGGATTAACATTCGTACAAGGATTTACTGTACCAAGTTTCACTGCACTCGGATGGTTAAATTGCGAGAAACGTCCATGTGAATATTTATACCAAATAGCTTATAAAGATAATAGCGGAAACTCCTCGCCAAAACAGGAGACAGCGCTTCCCAGCACCACCTAGCGGTCCGAGTTGGCAACGTAAGACCAGCTGATTTACAACCGTGAGATCCAACCAAACAATTATAAGAAATTATTGACCTGTGGATGATCTAATTATCCAATTATAATGGTTGGTACGGGGAGTATTTGTGCCATATATGGCTGTAATAATTATAATCAACAAAGTGACCCAAAATCTTTCTTCAGGTTCCCAAGAAATAAGGAAATGTAAGTATGAATTTATTGTAAACAAGTAGCCTACCATTACACTGATAGTTCGGTTTTCTTTTAATACAGAATGCTTTTACAATATTTAAAAAAAGTCAACCCCTGGCACTATACAGCCCATGACGGGCTAAGGCCGACCAAGCGACCGCTGCCCGGCCATTTGGCCTGCAGATATTGGGGTGACGCGTGATAAGCGCGTCGGGTCCCCTCGGCCGTTAATCTTGGTATTCGTGATTGGGGCGCTGTCTCACTGTCAGACAGCAACTCAATTGTCCTCACGAGGTTGAGTGCACCCCGTTCCAACCCTCACGTCTGTTTTAAAATCCCTGAGCCGGGGATCGAACCCGGGGCCTCCGGGTGAGAGGCCAACCCCAACACCACGAGGCCGGCTTTTACAATATAATTAAGCATATTTTAGCCTGTTCTTTATTTATTTATAGATGCACACAGTGGGTTATTCGAAGCCGAAGGGCTGACTTAGATGACGTATTGAAAAGGAATGGCCCAGAACATTTAAAGAGAACTCATGTTGTATGTTCAGACCACTTTGTGGAGAAAGATTTCAGGAATAAAAACTTGTCAAGTCAAGAATAAGATCTTTATAGGTTGTTGATAGTAGGCCTAATGTTAATATTGAAATAACTGCATAATTATAGAAGGAGGTGACTCTACGGTACAGTAGGCCTAACATTTAACAACATGCTTCAATATTTCCGATTGAAAGTGTACGTAGTTATTTGTTTTTATAAGGGACGGAACAGCGAGGTCATCTGCCTCTTAAGTGTACGTATTGCACTATTAAAGCTAAAGGAGGTTGGTGCAATCTAACAAGTTCAGAAACACAAATGTTAATTTTACTGACTTTATTGGGAAATATATAAGAAGGTAACTTTTTTTTATGTAATTAAGCGTGTTCAACTCGTTTTTAAATACCAGTATGTCAAAAAGGATAGATTAAAACCAATGTCCTAATATTTCCTTGCAATTTCGGTCGGTGCACACTCAAAAATGCTAGCTGTGGGTGGCAAGGAGAGAAATGCTGTCAACTCGCACCAAGAGATGGCACTGTGATCGCTGTCTCCAGGCGAGCGCATGCTTTAACGGCCGAGTTTCCGCTATTATCTTTATAAGCTATTTGTTTATACTTCGCGTCGCCGCCATGTTGGATTTGTGATCACCAGGTTATGGAAGTCCGATAGGTGAACTTATGTGCAAAGCCCCTATGAACATAAAAATATTCAGTTTGATTGCTATAATAGATTCGTAGATATTCAGAGCCGTCTAAATATTTCGTATGGTTGCCATGTTGGATTGTTAAATGTATAGGCCTTAGAGTCATGTACCATTTAAGGAAAATTATTGGGTAGGTTCATTATTCAAACTTTCACATCGATCGCATGATTACGACACAAGAAATAAAAACTTAATTTTAAAATTCGCACAGCCGCCATCTTGAGGTTATGTAAACAATTGAAATAAATTAGATACCAGTGCATTACAATGTGTATAAACATTTCCTGTACCAAGTTTCATTGCGTTTGGAACATTAACTCGCGAGAAAGGTCTATTTAAATTTTCAAAATCGCTTGGCCGCCATGTTCGTATTGTAGTTAACCGGTTTTAGAAAATCTTATAGATGAACTTCCAGTAGTGCCCTTTATCTCCGTACAAAATTTCAGGGTGATACCGCTAATAGTTTCAGAGATATAGAATGCCGGTGAAATATTTCGCACATCAGCCATCTTGTGGTTATGTAAACAATTGGACCAAGTTAGAAGTCGATGCATTACAATGTGTCTGTATAAACATATACTGTACCAAGTTTTATTGCGTTTGGTTGGTTAAATCGCGAGAAACGTCTATTTAAACGTCGCAATTTCGCTTGGCCGCCATGTTGGTTTTGTAGTTACCAGTTTTTCAAAAGTCACATAGGTGAACTTCTAGTAGTTCCCTTTATCACCGTAAAATATCCCAGGGTGATATCGGTAATAGTTTCGGAGATATTGAATGCTGGTGTAATATTTCGCACAGCCGCCATGTTGGATTGGTGAGACGTAACGGAATTTGAAGGGCACGGTCGGGGTCGCCCGGAATAGTGCTATGAACTTACCGAGTTTCATTGAAATCGCTCCAGCCGTTTAGAATTTATTAGGGACACACACACACACCTCACACACACACACACACACACGTAATTGTAAATTACATAGTAAGGATATCCATTTTTAGCCTATTTTCAATTTTGAAAATATAGGCTTATGAGATCACATTTTGTCCGTGTGTGTGCGCGCGCGCGTGTGTGTGTCCCCCTAATAACTTCTAAACGGCTGGAGCGATTTCAATGAAACTCGGTAAGTTCATAGCACTATTCCGGACGACCCCGACCGTGCCCTTCAAATTTTGTTACGTCTCATCAATCCAACATAGCGGCTGTGCGAAATATTTCACCAGCATTCAATATCTCCGAAACTATTCCCGATATCACCCTGGATTTTTACGGTGATAAAGGGAACTACTAGAAGTTCACCTATGTGACTTTTGAATAACTGGTAACTACAAAACCAACATGGCGGCCACGCGAATTTGCGACATTTAAATAGACGTTTCTCGCGATTTAACCAACCAAACGCAATAAAACTTGGTACAGTGTATGTTTATAGGCTACACATTGTAATGCACCGACATCTAACTTCGTTCAATTGTTTACATAACCACAAGATGGCGGATGTGCGAAATATTTTACCGGCATTCTATATCTCTGCAACTATTAGCGGTATCACCTTGAAATTTTGTACGGAAATAAAGGGCACTACTGGAAGTCCATCTATAAGACTTTCAAAAACCACTTAACTACAAAACGAACATGGCGAGCAAGCGAATTAGAAAATGTTTGATAGACCTTTCTCGCGATTTAATGTTCCAACGGCAATGACATCTGGTACAGGAAATGTTTATACACATTTTAATACACTGGTATCTAATTTAGTTCAATTGTTTACATAACCTCAAGATGGCGGCTTTGCGAATTTTAAAATTAAGTTTTTATTTCTTGTGTCGTAATCATGCGATCGATGTGAAAGTTTGAATAATGAACCTAAGCAATAATTTTCCTTTAATGGTACTGCCCCCGAAAATTGAATTATTCTGGGACAAAATGAGAGTATTTTCCGTCCCCACGATAAAATTTAACCAGCAAATATAGATTTTGGAAATGTGACACAGGGGGGTAGTGTTACAAGTTCGAGGCCGTGGGAGAGCCCGATCACGTGACATATTGCACAATAGACGCTTCTAGAAGGCTGAAATTGGCATAGCAACAGTGAATTTGGAAATTAATATTATAAATATTGTTATAAATTATGCTATTGGATCCCAGCCCAGAGCCAATGAAAAGACGTCTTATTGAAGACGGGATCAACTTCAACTACATAATTTGGTGAAATTATGCATTTAGGCTCTTAGAAGAAGATTCTCTTATTTGGTAATGAAGAAAATATTAAAAGAAATTATGTCTGATACTTTAAAAACCGCAGATCGGTTAATCTACGCAGTAATAAGCATTAGTAATCTACGCGCTAAAATTATGGTGGGAGATTGATATGGCCGCCAAAATTTCGACTTGGAGGGGGAGATCCAAGGATCAAGGTTCTTATTCCAGGAGTCTTTGAAGAGTGAGGAAGTGTTTTTACTGGGTTAACGGAGATCCCAATGCTTTGTCCGAGTGCGACGACTGTCGACTTGTGGAGACGCTAGGATAGCTAGGTAGAACGTTGGAGATTACCGCACTTCCATTTTAAGTGAAGTTGTGAGGAACATTGAAATTAGTTTATCTCATATATAATTGAGATTCGAGTTCAACTAAGTAAATATATTGAACCCTTATTGATCTACGATAAATAAGTATTCATAATTTATTATTATTATTACTGCAGCCCAGGCAGTACTTGTGGAAGGTGACGAGGAAAAGGCAAGGTAGCGTGTCGCAATGATTGCCACATAAGTTGAGCTTGTAGCTATTCTTGAAGAACGGCCTGGTAAACTTGAGTTCAAGGCCAAATTGTGTAACAACTTTCACCAGAATTGGAAACATAAAGGGATGGTCACGAGTTACTTACAACCTACCTACGATTGAATCACCCAATCAGGAGAGACCACGCCAAGATCACGCGATGGAAGGCGTCAGTGGTAAAAAGCGCGGAATTGATTATCTAAAGAACCGCCGATCGGAATTATCTCCGCACGAGTGCGATGAGACGTTTGATTTATTTGATGAAGATTGACACTAGTCCCATCTGTGTGAGATGAAAACTCTGGAAAAATTTTCTAAATCCACCCCACTCTTCCGCACCCTGTCAGTTTCTAATAAATTGTTCGACGTGACGCTGTTCGATGTCTTTCTGTGTGCGAGCTCTGTGAGCTAACTTCACGCCCGTTTGTGTCACGATTTTAACGCTCTAAGATTATTCAAAGTTATTTTATTTGTGAGCTCTGATGAGCTAAATTCGCGCTAAGTTTGCGTAGCAATTTTTTAACGCTCTTAATTATTTGAAGTATAATACTTTGTGAGCTTTGTGAGCTTTGTGAGCTAATTTCACGCCAGCGTGCGTGATGATTTGAAACTTGTAATATTATCTTAAAGACAACTATTTTAGCTCTTAGGGGCAAGACTTGTAACGTTCTAATTAGCGCTCACCCGAGCGAAGGTCAAGCAGAGCAGTGCAGAGATTACCGAGCGAGATAGCGACTGTAGTCAGTCAGACTTTAAAACTTGTATTGTCGAGTCAGTGACGATGAACTCGAAGTGTGTATTTCCTGTAAATTTTTAAGTGTATTTTTCATGTGTGTATTGCGCGTGTGTGAGCGATATTTAGGGAAAGTCTTCGTAATTTAATCGCATAGGACTATTTGTGGGCGATTTTAGTAACCCACAAGCGATTATAGCCAGGTCAAATTATAATAACATTGAACTTTTCTTCCAAGGAGACTACGTCAAGATGTCCAATATGGGGTCTGGAGTTGGGATGATGTCCGACGCTTCAACGAAGACGACTATGGAGAGCTAACTTCTCCATAGGGGAAATGGGCTGAGATGGATGTCATAATGTTCTGCAAGCTGAGACGGTGATGTACAACAATTGATTATTCAAAAATTCCTCTCGGCACGCCGGAAGGCGGAGGTAGATTTCACCGGGCAAACTAGGGGATAGGCTATGATAGGCAAAATATGCAGGTTTTCGTAGGAGGATGAGACCTCATTTATTGCGAGAAAGTATTTTACAATTGGAGGTTAGTTAACATTTTGTCGCCTTTATATGCATATTTTTAACATTTTACTGTCTTATGGGGATGGTAACCTTCTTGTAATTTGGGGTTCATTTTTATACTTGTGATCACACTGTCCTTATGCAAGGTTTGGAACTCATGTGTAACTATCTAACAGTCTGTTACTTCTTCACGCAAAATTTTATCTCCCGCAGAGATGTTGGTTAGTTCCTCAGTTTAGGAACTGCGACAAGGTGGTCATGTAACCCCGTGTACATTGGGTGTGTGTAGAATCTGTCTGATTAACGGTGTTATTTGTGATGACTGTATTAGTCTGTAATTCAGGTAAGGTCTGCAGACGGTCAATTTTAAGTAGTAGTACCTAATTTTGTACCAAATACTAACGTCAATGACACCTAGCTGTGAACTTGGCTGCTAGATGCCACTGCAACCAGCAACTTGCAACGAACGTTGTAACTTCCCCTCCGAAGGAAAGCATGCTGACGGATTTTTAGCGCTCTTAGAAAATCCGGCGACTTTGGCCGGCTTTGAACCAGCGACCTTAGGCATAGACGTTCAGCATGCTACCAGTTAGCCGCTTCCCTAATAGTCAGATGGAACAAGAAGTTCCGTGACGAACTAAAGAGCCTACTTTTCTTAAAATTAAGATTCATGCCATAGATTAATCTACAGTATATGAAACTATCTAGAATAATGACGAAATTAAGTGGGTAATATCGAAATGTCTTAATTAGTTCGAAATAAGGTATACTAGGCATAATGTAGCCTAATAGAGCAATACAGTTGGCAGCTCTGGTGACTGAATATATTCTCACTTCCATCTCCTAAGGTACAGAATACAAAATGTGGTTGAAGTTCAAAGGACGTTGCATGGATTTAGACATTGGATCTATTAGTACACGTAAAAGCATGTTGGAAACAATGTCATGCGAGTGCTGGTCAGAAATAATCTGAAATATTATATCTTTTTGTACCAATTTTGGATGAAATCCATTTGTTGGTATAGAAGTTACATGTATTTAAAACAGGCTTAGAATCATGTTGGTAGAACTGACGTATATAAGTTACTCCAAATTAATGTAAAATGTCAGGTAATTTACGTGTGCATAGTTTAAACCTGTCGGCTTGCATACTTTCAGATATATTGGTATTTAGATAAAATAATAGAGATAACATTTATTGACAGTTGGCAGCCCTGGTGGCTCTTAAGAATACACTCAGTCATACCTGTTTATGTACACATATTACATACAAAATTTGGTTGAAATCCAATTGATAGTGTAGAAGTTATATGCATTTAAATATTGGACTTATCAGAAGGCTTAAAAATATTTCGGCAACGCTGTCATGTATGGCCACCTGGAAATTAAACTGAAATAGTATTATCTACATGTGTGCCAATTTTATAATAGCTCCCATGTATACCTTCCATGATATCCAACTTGGAGCTCAAATTTCTAGTGCGTTTTTTTAGCAGTTGGTAGCACTGGCATCTTTTTCAAATATGGGCCTGAGATATTCCGGTATACAACTTTACTCATACTAAATTTGGTTTCGATTGCTGCAGCCGTTTAGGAGTTGATACACACACACAGACAGACAGAAGGACTGACAGACAGACAGAAGGACAGACACATTTTCCCGGATCGATCTCATAAGTCTACTTTTCCTCATTTTTGATAAGTGTGAAAAGTAGGCTAAAAATGAATGTGATCTCGTCAATGGCGTTGTCTTGGCAACCTCTGATAGATCATCCCTTATCAATTTAAAAGCGTTGTTATGGTAACCTCTGATGGCACTCGGCATTTTTTTTAATTCCGAAATCATTTTTCTCATCCCTTGGCGTAATGGTGGGTCATATCAAAAATTCTTTCAGACAAAAGTTTTAGGTAATTATTAGGGGAATATTTTCCATTTTGTACGGTTTTGATATTGTGCCTATTGAGAGAGATATGATGAATGTTTCCCGAAAAACCCACTTTTTTCCACCCCTTTGGTCAATGGTTGGTGCTATCAAAAAACTTATTTGACATAAATTTTTGGTACTTATCCGACACATATTATGAACTTTGAATGGATTCGATATTTCACGTATTAAGAGAGTTATAGCGAAATTTCACTTTTTGGAAAAAAAAAAGCCCCCCATTTTCACCCCCTTCGACCGATATTGCCCATTAACGAACTCGACCGAGATTATATAGGGATACATATTATGTAAGAAATTCAAAGTGATTGGTACAAAATTACGGCAGTTATCGTGTCCACAAGAAACTGATATATATATATAGAGAGAGAGAGATAGATACATATATACATAAATTATATATAAACTTTTGAACTGACGGTGGTTTTGGGGTCTGGGGTATGTGAAACGCGAAGATATGTCGAAATTTTCCGGAAGTCGAAACATGGTACCCATTGCCATAGTTAGCTTTCTAATGAAATCTACCTAATTATGTAGTTAGATTGGCGGGGGAACCTTTGTAAATAGTTAATTTTAGTCTTTTCTTGTTTTAGTGTGCTTCCTTTGTACCGACACTGATTGTTTTAAATGTACGTTGGCGCGTGGCCAAAGCGTTTGTTGTGTTTTATATTTTCTTGGAGTCATATTTAATGTGCACGGCACGTGTACGTGATGTTTATCCATGCAAATGCGAAACCCGTTAAAATTCGATAAGTGGTGCTTTATTAAAGTTCATATTTGTGATAGGAAAAGGGAGGTAATTACTGTAAGATGTTTGCTGAACAGGTTATTATTCATATTAGGGTTGCCAAGTGCAGCGATTTAAGATGTAATTGTAGAACACCTTCGTTCTAATTTGATAGATTTTTTTGAGTCCTTTTCAGGTTAATTAGTCACGGCGTGGAACGGTGGCGCCAGCAAGTAGAATATTTATGTCTTTTTATTTCAGGGTCTGTCAAACCCATACGTGTGATTCTGTGTGTGTTATTGTGTCAGGTGTGTGTGTTGATTCTACGTGAAGAGGGGTAGAGGTCCTACCGCCCTCGTGTTTTGTTGTTGTTGTATTTTGATGGAAAGGCAGGGTGCTCTAGGGAGACCGCTGTCCTTGTCCATATTGCTGTTTCTTGGATTTCCTAGTGGAAATGCCGAGATATTTGGTTCTGACACACACACACACGTATTGTTGTGCTTTGGGGCACGCTTCTTCGAGATTCGATCCCGGCCTTTGGAGGTCGAGGTTATTGTGACACGTGGGTTGACAGATATGCGATTTCCACAAATCGCCCGTCTCGCCTGGTGAATTATTTTGATAGGCAGTCCTTGTTCCGACTGGCCCCTTTAAGCTTTCAAGTAGCAAACCTGTTCATTGTGATGGTTATTTTGGAACCATAATTAACTGGGGAGTTCGCCATGTGTGTGACGGATTATTGCAGGTTGTATGGATAGATTATTGGGTTAATAATGTAAATGTTGGCTTTGAGCCTATTGATCTTGTTTATGACTCAATTCATGTAATTTTAGTATGTCACACCCGTGTGGCGTAGTGGTAGTGTACTTGTAAATTTGACGGCGGTCATATGTGTATTTCTTTTATTGGTCACGTGTTAACTTACTTGTGTTGATTTGTGTGAGAAGTCCTAAGTTTTTGGGCAGTAATGTTTTTGCTACAGCAGTTTGATTACAATTTCACACGGAAATTATTGTGTTGTATATTTTAAGTATAGGAAGTGTCGGTTTAGTTTTAAGTGTTGTATAGTTGTTCCCCGCGTCTGTCTAGCTCTAAGCAATGTGGATTCGTCGTCTGAATGTTTATTCTGGATGATGACGAATCATGCATTCGATTGTACACATCGTGAAGCATGCAGAACGGCACACGCGCATACATTGTCACTATTGTTGATTTTCTTAAGGACACTTTGTCCGTGAATTTAATCTCTCCAGAGATGTTGGCCTAGTTTGGCGTATTTTTATTTTTTAAGTGGGAGTCATTTGGGAGTTAGTTTTGTTAATTATTTTGTGTAGTTAGGTGATTTGTTATTAAATTCATTTGTTTTAACCCTGGCTTCACTTTTTCCTGCATGTTATTTTGTTATATGTTACCCTGCATGTTAATGAAGCGCTTAATCAACAACTTACGATATGGACTGTCACCCCCCCCCCCCCCCCCCCCCCGAAACTGAGTCTCATAAGCTTCTTTGCAAGGGTTCAATATATAATGAACAGGTCGAGTACTACATTCTGCTGAAAGTCGAGTGTTCTAAAATTTACCGTTTCGACAATATAAGCCTGTTAAGACAGATTTTCAAATGTGTTGGAAATAAAGCTGAATACCATTTTAGATTACAACGTGAAGTTGGCGAACGCAGTTCAAGTGAACAGTAGCGAAGAACTTTTAACATTGGCGCAGCAAATAAACATTATCATAATGACTATCATTATTCTTCAAATGGTTTCATTCAACATAATTAACATTGCTGATATGATGAACTAAATAGTCTTGCGCCAGAGACATATTCGATAACAGAAGTTAAGATACAACGATGGAACTTCGTTAGACGACGTGTTCTTGAATACAGACATAGTGTACGTTCCATCCTGTACATTTTCGTCAGTCTACGAACACTAATGTAACATCAATTAGCAATAGAAATATTTCATTCACCATCTATATGAATATTTCTATAAATGATGAGGCTGATACATATTTGCGACGGAGAATGAAGATTCTACAGAAGAGATTTGTCAAGATGCTAGGGGTAGCCCAGCAACAATAGAAGAATTTGCCAGAAGGATGTCGTTCGAGCCCAGGCGAATGTAGGTGAATTCCGGAGAGGGAACGTTTTTCCTATCTCTGAGGTTCGAATGCAGATCCATCTCAGTATCTTGAACTGAGGAAACATTTAAAGTATTGTGTGAATACTTACATAGATCTTCAAGTTTTCGTCCAAATAAGGTAGCTGTGTCTCTTATTTTTAGTATAGAGCTTGATTAGTGACATCCTGAGCCAACGATCTTACTCCATATTTTCACATTTCATGTATTTCAGTGTTCTCATGTATTTTACACTTCAGAGGTGTGCTAAGATTTTTATGCTTCAAGATTATTTAGGAGATGATTGCCTTTCATCTATTTTTCAATTTTATTCTACGGATCAGTTGTTGAACTGACATTAAAAATTTTGTTTGAGGAGTCATATTGCCTCATAGAAGACTAGTCGTTTCGACTCTCGAATTTTAATAATTTATTTAAACCAAGTATTCTGACATTGTGTCATAGCTTCAAATTAAATTCTATTAAATTAAATTTGAGCACTTTAATGTAACAACATCAAACTTCAAGAACAGAAGAAACATCGAATGACATTGTTATATCATTATTGTACATAAACTTTCGACGATCTAGGAAATACTAGTCGTTTGATAAGACCGAAGTCTTAATCCCTATAAACATTCTTTGTGTAGAGTGGAAAAACATTACGACAAAGACAAACCTTTTTATTATTTGTGAAGCTGAGAGCTTTGTTCATTTAATATGTTAGAGGAAATATCTTTTGATGGAAGATTATTCAAATCTTTGGCTAGGAATTCAAAGCTAGTTTATCCCGGTCAAGATTGAATTCTATTTGACACTATAAATAACATGTGTGTTATTTTACACTATTTGTGTAAAATCACGTCATTATGTAGACCTGATATTACAACGATATACAATTTAAAGCTTGATAAGTGAAGTGAGACAGGAGTATTATTTTATTACATGTATTTGCGACAGACGAGTTAACAGTTAATTATATTTTTGTGGAGTTAACTTTAGGAGGCCAATCACGACTATCTAATATCGTTCATTGCGATTGGAAGTTTCGTTTCAAGAACGTAAGAATGTATAATTGTAGATCAGTAGTCATGTGAAACGATACTGAGTGTCATGCCTTTATTTGAGAAAAGTTCCTACAGAAGAAATGTTAATAACAATTAATCCGTTTTTGGTCATTGTTTAACATAGTGGATGATAATTGTTTATGCCATATATATTGTTATATGAGGATTTGTAGAGCTATGGAGTGCTCATGCGAAGGAAGTTCCGCATTTTAAAGGAAGTCAAAGTATTATTGTTCTTTGATAAGAAAGGCATGGATCATGATAAGAGTCTTTGTATACAAGTAGTCCAGTTCATGTGAAGTAACGTTTTAGCTGTGTTGACAGAAGGGTTTTAGCGGAAATACGATTGTCTACTCATGTCAATGACACTATTATTATATTTTATTAAACCCGAAGTTATGTAATTACGCGCAGTTAACCTTTATCAGTCGACTTTATTAGACCGACAATGTAAGGAAACCTATATAAGACGATGTGTGAAAAGTATATGAAAACTACGGAGTGTTAGAAAATGATTATGTGGAAAAACAATTTAAATAATTAATTGAGAGTTGTATTGTAACCGAGAATCCAAAATCACGAAAGTAACTTATTAGCAACGTTAAATAGTGTCTATTATTATGAACAAATTTTACGTAAATATTTTTCGGAAATGATTTAATTTGTTAAACAATTTTGGTAGGATTTATTAATCGAATGTTTTTGAATAGCGTGTGTTTTGTGAGCGGATGTTTTGTATGAATGATTGCCCACTGTTAAGAGTATTTGTTGAACCGAATTAGTCTAGAACAATTTCGGGGTGCGAATGAAAGAGTGTGTGAAGATTTCAGAATAATTGTTAAAGAAACATAGAAGTTATGAGCATTTTTGTAAGATCTGAATGTTCATTTTATACGTGTATTTTAAACGCACTCAAGGCAGTTTCAAGGCAGGCCAGACAGATTGATTCACCGTTAGAAGCAAGGAGCTTGGTGTGACATAATGTGGACACTTGGCGATTCACAGCCTTGTATAAAATGTATATAGTTCCGAGCTCAACGCTGTGCTAGAGCTCATTCGTGGAGCTAGCCAATGCACGTGCGTTTTCAGACGCGTGCCAAAGAAGGTAACCTGTTCTCGGGAATGCCACGAATGTAAGAGTCTCCTTAAACGTTTTTCTTTTTACGTAGTGTAGGCCTATACCTGCCAAGGCTTTTATGCTGATATTTTTACACAGCAATGTAGTAAGATGTGTTATAGAACAGAAGTGTGTATGATAGTATTGTTTTATTTCTTTGTTGTTAGATTAGTTTATTGTTATTTTGTTTATATTAGGTTAGTTTACTATTGTTAATAAATTTATTCAGTTCGTTATCTGTCGGTGTTGACGTGTGATTCATTTTAAGTATAAGGATTAGAGTATTGTGGATATATTGTAGGCGAAGCTGAGTTCCCAGTCCCCGAGAACGTAAGTAAAGGTAAGTGTGCCCCGAGTAGTTTGTTGTTTATCCACAATTTTCTTGTAACTGCTGTATGTAAATCCCTAAAGACCATGCTGGAGCGATTTTTTCTAATGTAGTAATTGGCCGGTGCTGTTATAAATAGGCGATCCAGCTGGGGCAATGGATATTTCAACAGGCTAGTTTCCGGATTTACGGGTACAGTACATGACTCCATGGCATATTCATTTAACAATCCAACATGGCGACCATCTGAAATATTTAGACGTCTCTGAATATCTACGAATCTATTATAGCAATCAAACTGATTTTTTTACGTTCATAGGGGCTATGAACTTAAGTTCACCTATAGGATTTTAAATAACCTGGTGATCACAAATCCAACATGGCGGCGATGCGAAGTATAAATATTCACATGGACGTTACTCGCAATTTAACCATCCGGGTGCAGTGAAACTTGGTACAGTAAATTCTTATACGAATGTTAATCCACTGGCATCTAATTTATTTCAATTGTTTCCATAACCACAAGATGGCAGCTGTGCGAAATTTTAAGATCTCCTTGTTACTTCTTGTGTCCTAATCATGCTATTGAAGTTTGATTGCTACACGTACACAATAATCTTCATTTAACAGTACATAACTCTAGGACCGGAGTGCGTCAGGCCTCGGCAGCCGGCACAGTTCATATCCTCGCCGCTAGATGGGGGCTTCATTCATTCCATTCCTGACCCGGTCGGAGACTGGAAGCAGGCTGTGGATTTTCATTTCAACTCTAGGACCTACATATATAAAATCCAACATGGCGACCATCCGAAATATTTAGTCGGTTCTCAATATCTACGAGTCTATTTCAGCAAACAAACTGAAATTTTGTATGTTGATAGAGGCAATTAACATAAGTGGGATATATGAAAATAGGCTGTATAGTTCTTCACGGAACTACTTGTTATTATTTACAATTAATATCACATTGTAAGGATATCCATTTTTATTATTTTGTTTCATTTTTTAATTACAATTGATCTCTTAAACATTTTTCACTTCAAAATATATTAGACTTAAGTACATCTATTTTTAGCCTATTTTCAATTTTGAAAAAAATAGGCTTAACAGATCACCTTTTGTCCGTGTGTGTGTGTGTTTGTGTGTGTGTGTGTGGGTGTATGGGGAGTGGGTGTGTGTGTGACCGCCCCCCCCCCCCCCAGTAACATTTAAACGGATGGAGCGATTTCAATGAAACTTGTTAAGTTCATAGCACTATTCCGGGCGAACCCGACCGTGCCCGTCATATTTAGTTACGTCTCACCAATCCAACATGGTGGCTGTGCGAAATAATTCACCAGCATTCAATATCTCCGAAACTATTCCCGATATCACCCTATGATTTATTACGGTGATAAAGGGAACTACTAGTTCACCTATGTGACTTTTGAAAAACTGGTAACTACAAAACCAACATGGTGGCCACGCGAATTTTCGACTTTAAATAGACGTTTCTCGTGATTTAACCAACCAAATGCAATAAAACTTGGTACGGTATATGTTTATACACATTGTAACGCACCGACATCCAACTTCGTTCAATTGTTTACATAACCACGAGTTGGCGGATGTGCGAAATATTTCACCGGCATTCTATAGCCTATCTATGAAACTATTAGAGGTATCATCCTGAAACTTTGTACGGAGATAAAGGGCACTACTGGAAGTTCGTCTATAAGACTTTCAAAAACCGGTTAACTACAAAACAAAATGGCGGCCAAGCGAATTAGAAAATTTTAAATAGACCTTTCTCGCGATTTATTGTTCCAAACCCAATGAAATCTGGTACAGGTAATGTTTATACACATTGTAATGCACCGGTATCTAATTTAGTTCAATTGTTTACATAACCTCAAGATGGCGGCTGTGCGAATTTTAAAATTAAGTTTTTATTTCTTGTGTCGTAATCATGCGATCGAAATGAAAGTTTGAATAATGAACCTATGCAATAATTTTCCTTTAATGGTATATGACTCTATGGCCTATACATTTAACAATCCAACATGGCAACCATCCGAAATATTTAGATGGCTCTGAATATCTACGAATCTATTATAGCAATCAAAGTGATTTTTTTATGTTCATAGGGGCTAGGAACTTAAGTTCACCTATAGGACTTTAAATAACCTGGTGATCACAAATCCAACATGGCGGCGACGAAAATTATAAATATTCACATGGACGTTTCTCGCAATGTAACCATCCGAGTGCAGTGAAACTTGATACAGTAAATCCTTATACGAATGTTAATCCACTGGCATCTAATTTATTTCAATTGTTTCCATAACCACAAGATGGCAGCTGTGCGAAATTTTAAAATCTCCTTGTTACTTCTTGTGTCGTAATCATGCGATGGAAGTTTGAATACTACACGTACACAATAATATCCATGTAACAGTACATAACTCTAGGACCTACATATATAAAATCCAACATGGCGACCATCCGAAATATTTAGTCGGTTCTCAATATCTACGAATCTATTACAGCAATCAAACTGAAATTTGGTATGTTGATCGTGGCAATTAACATAAGTAGGATATATGAAAACAGGCTGTATAGTTCTTCACGGAACTACTTGTTTTTATTTTAATTGATTGCAGTCTTTATTTAGCTGAAGAAGACCTCAATGGCTGGTCGAAACATGTACATTATATAATAGATATTTGTGTAAGTACTGATTGGCGTATAATTCAAACTTTGAACGAAGTACCGTAGTAAAAATAACTTACCCCCACCGGTACTACACTGCAAAAATATGTAGTAAAAATACCGGGAGTACACTGCAAAAATAAGCAAGAAAAATGCATTCAAACGTATTCAATGTTCAGTACAGTATCAATTACAAATAATATATTGGGTGGTGTCAGTCTATTCAGCGGTATTTGAGAGTGTAATGTCCGCTGTGTCCTCTCTAGCCTGCTAGCTTGTAGACTTAGGGCTATCACCTGCTGCTTGCCTTGCATTCATGTTGCCATGCCGTTATTCCCGTATTTTCTGTAGTTTCTTCTAAGTAGCTTGTATGTAGGTATAGGCGCAACCCTTGTGTATATATACTATATACGATATACTATATACTATATACAGAGAGGATGAAGCGAATGTGGGCAGAGAGAAGAAAGACATGTGGCAAGATTTGAAGTATTGATTTTACATGCTCTGTAATAGTGCTATTCGATTAAATAAATGAAAAAATATATATATATACACTGTATTCGCAATCAACTTAAAATAGGCGAAAACGTGCAGGGTTAATCCGCAAACCGGATAATCCGTGCACGGATAATCGAGAGTATACTGTACATTGAACCCCCACCTAGTGATTGGGAAAATTCGTCTTGACTGACTGAAGAGTTACAACTAACAGTTTGTATAGGCTACACTGGAAAAACGGCTTCAAAGCTTCACACGATAACTTATTTTATTTATTTAGCGTATGGCGTATAGTGCCGGGAGTGTCCGAGGACATGTTCTGCTCGCCTGAGTCTGTAGCTTCTTCCAGCGGACAACCTTAGGGTGAGCTACAAGTTCCGTTCAATTTCAAGTAGATCCAATTTTCGCTACCAGATATCAACGATACCTAGTGGTGAACGTTGGAACTTTGATAAAGCTTTCCGACGAAATCTAACCTTACAATTTAGCTGCACACAAGTTTAGTCAGTGGGAGGATCGTATACTGTGACCTTTATGCATCTCTGATAGCATAAAGTCTACATATTATTCCAACAAAATTTAATTCATGTCTCAAAGTCGATGTGAGAATAGAAGTTGCTTGTGAAACTAGAATGACAAAAGGATGGTTCGTACGTGACTTGAAGAAGCTTTCTCCCAGCGCGGACAAAGGTAGCAGGAAAGAGAAAATCCACATCTGGACACCAAATGCGCCAGACAACGCGCGGAGGTCGTTACACTACGCGGGTAAATGCAGAAACCTCAACGATCACCTACCCAATAAACCCCGCCCATTTGAAAGGAATTAGAGCAGTAATTAGAATACAGAAACAGGAATTATACCATCGTATAGGGGATTATCCCAGCCTCTCAGAAATATCGTCAAAATTTAAATTGGATTATTCTGTGATTTTTGCCACAGTTAAAATGAAATCAGGGGGTGGATTTGAAACGACCAATGGCAGTGAGAGACGCTAGACGCGATCAAATCCCGCCGAAATTAAGGGACAATGAAGCAAATTACGGAGCTCATTATATAAGGATCCAACGATCGGATTTTGAATAAAAAGGAGTCATTGAGACATTGGAAATGAGGACGTTCTAAGGAGCTAGTTCGCATATTCATGTGAGTGTTATTTTGGAAATAAATTCTGAAACCCCCCTACTCCACGTCCCTTTAAGAGAAATCGTATAAATAATGGATTGAAACACAGCGAAGTCAGTCTACTTTGGGGCATCACGGGAGGCGGAAGCCTTGGCCCTGAGCGTTCAGAAAGTACAGTGATTTTTACAAGTCCTATAAGTCTACTTTGGGGCATCACGGGAGGCGGAAGCCTTGGCCCTGAGCGTTCAGAAAGTACAGTGATTTTTACAAGTTCTATAAGTCTACTTTGGGGCATCACGGGAGGCGGAAGCCTTGGCCCTGAGCGTTCAGAAAGTACAGTGATTTTTTACAAGTCCTATAAGTCTACTTTGGGGCATCGTCAGAAGCGGAAGCCCGTGCCTCGAGCCCTCAGAAATTAACGTGATTTTTACAAGTTTTATAAGTTCTTAATACGCGCTGTAGAGGCGAGAGCCCGCGCTTGAGGCATAAGAATAATTAACATTTTACAAGTTTATAAGTAGGAGCAAGTATACCTCCGAGATTTGAACATCGCTAAGTATTCGCGAGTGCGAAGTAGAACAGTGCATATCATAACAGTATGACGCAGTTGTAATGATAGGTATAGCCGCCCGAGTTATTAACAGCTAGACCAGTATTCTAGGAAGCTATGAACTGTCGGCCGAACTAAATAAGTTGATGATAGCTATATGAGATAGGAGCTTCATGTGCGAGAACCGTGCATTGTGTTAATGGTAATAATTCACAGTGGACCTTTGTTTTGGTGAAATTTTGAGCAAAACCGTGTGTAAATTATCCTCCTATCAAGATGAACCAAATAATGAAGAAGACTGATATCAAGGACCAGAACCGCATCAGGAAATATGAGAGATAAGTAAATATTGTATGGGGCATGTGGGCCATAATGTTTCCCATTATTGGGGTCGGATAAGTTTATCTCGATCATAAGCAGTTATGATAAAAATGGATATTTTAGGCGTACCGGGCATGTTTGTGTAGATTTGTGTGTTTATCAGTAATGAGTATTTTTGTGTGTTTTATAACGTAATAAGTATATGAGCATCAAAGTGTTATTTTAAATATGGTTTTGTTTGGGATGTCATTAATCTTGTTGAATGCACAGTTAAGGGAATATTTGTTTGATAGTGCTTATGCACAATGTGATTGTAAAAGCTAAATGGGGAAGACCGCTCGATATTGTGACAAGACCAGTAAGTGACACTGAAATTATGAGAGTAATAAGTATGGTAAGTGATTATCACGCGAAGGTAAGACAAGAATGGCTGGAGGGTATTGTGAGATATATTCAGGTAAGGCTAAGAGTCAATCCTGGGTCGAGCAGATTTAAAGCGGAGGTGATATTCCCGCGTTCTTCGATGATATAATGGTGAGTGAAAATAATAGCGGAGGTGATATTCCCGCATTCTTCGACGACATATAAATGGTAAGTAAAATGATTGAATTCATTATCTGAAGAGAGTCCACTTTAGCTCCGTCGGAAAGGTATGGTATTGCTCGAGCCCAAGGCAGGTAAAAGGGAGTCTTTAAGAAACAGGTAGAAATATGGTTAGCCGTCTGAATTCTAAAAGCAGCCAGGAAGGTTGTGCCGGCCTGCTGGTTAGTACGGTGAAAGTGTGTCTGTCACAAGGTCCAGTTTGTCATTGTATTCTATGAAGGGAGGTAGTCCAACTTCCCGGGGTTTCTTTTTTGTGTACCGCTTCAGGAAGCGATGTATTATATTTGTCATTATTTTTGGAGTGCATTCATTATGTTGTTGTTTATTAATGATCACGGCGCACCGGCCGCCGAAGTATTTATTTGTTGCTTCATGTATGTTGACTTGTTTATTTTACTATAATTAACGGAGTTATAGCTCTGAGTGAAGTAATTGTTTTAAAGCTATAAAAACACACATGCCCGTAACCTAGAATAAATCTATTGCCTTCATTATCTGACTCTTGTGAGGAAAGATGATGATTGTACGGGTAGACATGTCCGATTTCCCAAAGAACAAGTTTTGCAAGTTATAAAAATGAGTGCGCAATATTTATTGTGATAGAATGGCTGGTTTATTTAAGCCATAGTTATTTGAATTAAGTCTGTTGACAATAACTCTTGGACTTGAAGCAGTGGACTGCAGTAAAATAGACTATTTTCTATTCCTGGTTTCAGCCAGTGTGAAACATTATTTTTGCATTTTTTAATGTTGTTGATTTCAGTAATTTAAGGGAGTTGATTTTGTTTTTATTTGTCTATGGTTGGGAGAAGAGGGAGATGATGTTTTTGTGAAATAAATTATTTTATATTAGGAGTTCTCTGACCTACTGATTTTAAGATAAGCCTCCTGTGATCCTGTGACTATATTCCTAGGATGTTTAGAATAAGTTAGAGCCACCCCGAACAGAGCACTACCCGAGTAAGAGTCGGCATCCTAGAAGAACGCAGAAGGGTATAATACATGCCATAAATCTATGACATGGGACCGCCGGCTTTACTTCCCCTCCGAAGGAAGGCATACTGAAGGATTTTTAACGCTCTTATAAAATCCGACGACTTCGGCCGGTATGAACCCGCTATCTTGGGCACAGCAGTTCAGCATGCTACCAACTACGCCACCGAAGCCGCTTACACGGTAACGATTGTTACATACACAAAAACACGCACGTGACTTATGGCCCGCCTTGTATGGATTCGAAGGTACTCAACCCTAATCTTGAGAAAAAAACATGCCGATAATAACACTTAAATATGACGTTACGATTTTTGTCTACTTCAAAGCTCGAGAAGGATGTCTACTTCCCGAAGAACGAGGAAGCAAAATGCCAGGACTTCCCTAAAGTGTCAGAAGTGGCGCCTAAATGAGTTGCTTGTCACACAAGCAGTTAATTGCGTCCTAACAGTAAACCTTGTCAGTTTTGTTTGATAAACCTCTCTGTCTCTATCTATGGACAAACATAATGAGTTCCAATTTGCACCAAGTCAATGAGGTAGACAAGATTAATATCAAGGAAGAAACAGTTAAGAACGACACCATTCAAAGGAACACACCGATAAGCTATTTGGCGTACAAGGGTTGGTCGAGACGAAATTCATGCTCACGCAAAACGTATTTTGGCGCCACACATGTTAACTCCAATATCAAGCCGTCCACACACTGACGTGACCTGACCTGAGCAAAAACACAAAACTTGAATACAGTACTTTGCCCATATCATTTGCTGATCCCCATTCAAACTACTGAAATTATTATTATTATTAATAATAATAATAATAATAATAATAATAATAATGTATGGGTTTAACATCCTTTCGACTACTGTGGCTTTTCCAGTTAAGGCGGTGTAGGTATGTTGCCCTGAAGAGGATCTTTAACGTGCCAGAAAATCTACTAACACGGCACACGGCTCCCTAACATTTAAGCACCCGCAAATGCCAACTGACTGCACCGGGATTCAATCCCACTATCTTAGGCTCAGCAGGCGAAAACGTTATTGCAGAGCCACGCAGCCAGTCATACTGAAATTAGCCGAAATATCTTTTGTAATGATGAATAATTGTGGAAATGATGTGGTAATAGTTGTTTTCTCTTCCGCTCTCTATAACCCACCCACCATCTTCTTTTTAGATCACGACTTATACAGGGTGTATTTGATATGATGGAAGTCCACTACACTGGTGATAGAAGCGACTATTTTAAGCACATATCTTCATACAATTTATTCGTATCTTAATTAGTGTAGGTGGAATTAAATCACAAAAATCGTCGGTCAATGTCTTGGAAAAGGTCTTAGGCTGCGTTCCCCTCAGCAGCACAGCTGACTTTTCCCCGTCGCCCTCTCCTCCTACGCTGAGGAATGTTGACAAGAGTCTGAAGTCGAGTGACCTACTCGCCTTGTCTGCCAATGGCATTGAAATACACAAACCGAGCCTATGAACAGCTGATTCACACCTTCATGGGGAGTGGCTACATGACTAGTGATGGTGGATCTGTTTAGGATTTTGCCAGCCTCATGGACTATGCATAGAAAATAGAAATCCTAAAGATTTGGGTAATTAATTTAATGAACTGTAGGTCTATCTTTGTGTGAAGATAGTGCAACAACTGTAATAAAAATGTTAATAATACTAATAATACTAATAATAGTAATAATAGGCTTTTAGACACACTAACTTCTTTTATGTTTCTTTTTGGTATGTCGAGTTGCCAGACTTTAATGTACGTAGGATTTCTTGTATGTGCCATGAAATCCATGGACATGATCGTATTAGATCCCATTCATTTACTACATGACTGAACGTAGATCGCACCCTCGGGAAGGTTAGCACTCTACCCCCAGAACTACACATGCTGACTCTTATTATTATTATTATTAGCCTATTATTAATATTATTATTATTAACCTATTATTATTATTATTATTATTATTATTATAACACTGTATTATAACAATGTGTTTGTATTTTATTTTCGTTTTCGTGTATTTTCATATGAATGTACATTGTTGATTGACCAATAAATCAACACCCCCCCCCTCTCCGGTTTATGGCCACCCCAGGGCTGGAGATGGGATGGGACAATTCACAATATGAACATGTGGTACCGTACTAGTATTAAATCTTGGAAGTAGTTTTCCATGGGTTCCCACTTCTACCCCAGGCAAATGCCGGGATTGTTCCTAACTTAAGGCCACGGCCGCCTTCTTCTCAATAAACACAACCGCTGGCAGTGCAGCCCATGAAGGGCCTAGGCCTACCAAGCGACCGCTGTCCAGCCATTTGGCCTGCAGATATTAGGGTGACGCGAGGTCAGTGCATCGGGTCCTCTCGGCCATTAATCTTGATTTTCCTGACTGGGGCACTGCCTCACTGTCAGACAGCTACTCAATTGCCCTCACGAGGCTTAGTGCACCGCGTCCCAGCCCTCACGTCAGTTTCTAATATCCCTGATGGAGCCGGGAATCGAACCCAGGACCTCCGGGTGAGAGGCACTTGCACTGCCCCAACACCTCAGGGCCGGCGCCTTCTTCCGAATCCTCACCTGAATTACAAATACCCACATTACTACAGAAACCACAAAAACACAGGTTATCACACAAATTCTACCCACATCCAGCTACATGGGGCTAAATGACCAAAATCGCCAGGCCTCTCAAACAAAACAGCATGTATTTTACTTCCGTCTGAAATGCCTAGTTCTGAACAGACTACGGGATATCGGAATTCTGTCACACTGTATTTCATTAAGTGAATGTTTTTAGTATTTTCAGAAACTAGCCAACAGAAGGTCCGACACGGACGCCAATGATACACCAGGGCTGAGTATCGGAATTATTTTATACATGAATATCAATCAATGAATTCCGCACTTACAAAGTTGGCTACACAATACTACCGGTCCCAACGTCCCAAGCCATTGCGTGCGTTGTCAACAACAACAACAACAACATCAACGGCAATGCACATTTTCTTACAAGACGGTAGCGCTTATCCTCATAACAGCTGATAGCCTACCACCCCTCAAGTCAACCGGTAAGGTCAATGCTCCGATTACGTAACAACTTCCCCTTCGCCCGTCGTCACACCTGGCTCCGCCTCGTTTCCCCCAGCCTGCCGCACCACTTTCTGCCTGATTAGTTTCTGAAAAAACTAAAAACATTGACTTTTTAATGATAAATTACCAATTTCAAGATAGGTGACAAATTTTTTACCTAGGAAGCTTAGAATAGTCTCTTCTATCACCAGTGTAATGGACTTCCATCATATCAAATACACCCTGTATATGCCTAGTAAAATTCTAGTTGCGTCCGCCATCATCCGGGTGCATTATGGGACACACAGAATAATACCAACCCCGCACACACGGTACTACTCGTTAATTATCCTTATCCGAGCCAATGCTATTTCTCTTAAACCAATAATCACTAGGCAGCGTGGCCCCAAGGAACGCACAGTAGGGGTACTCACGCATCAATAATCTTTATTCAGACCAATCGTTTTGCGAAATAATGCTCTTTCACAAAATTACAAAGTGTATTTTGTATCCCACATGATAGTAACAGTACGTTGGTTGGTTCCTCAGTTTAGGGGCTGCGATATCGCGGTCATGTAGCCCCGTGTACTCTGGGTGTGCGTATAATCTGTCTGATTACCGGTGTTAATTGTGATGACTGTATTAGTGTGTGTTATCTGTAATACAGGTTAGGACTGCAGACGATCAATTTCAAGTAGTTCCAAAATTTGCTACCAAATGTTACTGTCAACGACACCTAGCTCCGAACTTGGTTACTAGATTCCACCGCAACCGGCACCTGGTGGCGAATGTTGGAACTTAATAGAGCGTTAATCAAATCTTACCTACAAAATTAGCTTCACACAATTGTAGCTAGTGGAAGGTTCTTTCACATGCCATAAATCTATGACGTGGGCCCGCCGGCTTTACCTTCCATCAGAAGGAAGGCATACTGAGGGATTTTTAACGCTCTTAAAAAATCTGACGACTTCGGCTGGGTTTGAACCCACGATCTTGGGCATTTGTAACAGTACAGTAATGTGACGTCAATGTGTGCGCATCGGTGACTGTTGAAGAGACTTCAAACGCCAGGCAAACATGGTAATTGACGTTCAATGAGCTAGAAATAAGTGCAAGTGTAGAATCCAGGATCAGCGCTCCACTAAAAATAACTTCAGTTCATCATTGAAGGTAAAATTGAAGGAAAGGTAGGAGAGACTGAGGACGGAGGAGGCTAAAGAATCTACGTCAATGGTAAGGATGCAATACTCCTGCACTATTGCGAGTCACTAAAAATTAGATAAACAAGTAGGCCCTAGTTCCGTGACGAACTAGAGAGCCTAATTTTCTCAAAATTTAAGATTCATGCCAATGAATAATCTATACATCAGAAATGAAATGTTATATTGGATCTATCAGCGCTCATAAAATAATGTTGGCAACAGTGTCATGTAGCCTATGTGTTGCTTAGAATTAATCTGAAACATTGTGACCTATTATTGTCCCATGTTGGATAAAATCCATTTGTTAATATAGAAGTTACAAGTATTTAAAAATTGAACATATCAGCAGGCTTAGAATCATGTTGGCAGCACTGACATGTATCAGTTATTCCAAATTAGCCTAGAATGTCAGGTCCTATACGCGTGCAGAGTTTAGAGTTGTTGGCTTGCATGCTTTCTGATATATTGGTATTAGAATTTTAAAAAATAGGGACAGCATTTATCAACAGTTGGCAGCCCTGCTGGCTCTCAAGAATACGCATAGTCATATCTATTATGGTACACAAAGCACATACGAAATTTGGTTAAAATCCCATTGATAGTACTGAATAGAAGTAACATGCATTTAAATGTTGAACACTGGCATATAGGCCTACTGTATGGGCTCCTGAAAATTAATATGGTCTGTCATTATCTCTGTGTGTGCCAATTTTGGAACAGCACGCTTGCATAACATCTGCGATATACAACATAGAGCTCAAATTTAAGTTGTGATTTTTCAGAAGTTGGTAGCACTGATGTCATTTTCAGATATGACTGTGAGATATTCAGGTATAGATCTTTACTCATAACAAGTTTGGTTTTGATAGCTTCAGTCGTTTAGGTGTTGATAGGGAGGGGAGACACACACAGACCGACAGACAGACAGAAAGAAGGACAGACAGACACACATTTGCCCAGATCGATCTGATAAGTCTACTAATTCCTCATTTTTAGCCTACTTTCGATTTTTGCACAAAAAAGTAGACTTATGAGATCAAGACAGGGCCAAAAATTCTGTGTGTGTGTGTGTGTGTGTGTGTGTGTGTGTGTGTGTGTGTGTGTGTGTGTGTGTGTGTGTGTGTGTGTGTGTGTGTGTGTGTGTGTGTGTGTGTGTGTGTGTGTGTGTGTGTGTGTGTGTGTGTGTGTGTGTGTGTGTGTGTGTGTGTGTGTGTGTGTGTGTGTGTGTGTGTGTGTGTGTGTGTGTGTGTGTGTGTGTGTGTGTGTGTGTGTGTGTGTGTGTGTGTGTGTGTGTGTGTGTGTGTGTGTGTGTGTGTGTGTGTGTGTGTGTGTGTGTGTGTGTGTGTGTGTGTGTGTGTGTGTGTGTGTGTGTGTGTGTGTGTGTGTGTGTGTGTGTGTGTGTGTGTGTGTGTGTGTGTGTGTGTGTGTGTGTGTGTGTGTGTGTGTGTGTGTGTGTGTGTGTGTGTGTGTGTGTGTGTGTGTGTGTGTGTGTCACCACCCCACCCCCCTATCAATTCGAACACGGTGAAACCGAATTTAACGAAATTTGGTACAGAGTTAGCACTGGCAAAGGGCACCTCAGTGCCATATTTTATATTGCCGCCATCTTTACCAAAACTTAATGGCGGCCACTCAAATGGTCAAAACTTAATAATGCATTACGACCAAACTAATCATCGGATCTTTACCATATTTGTTAACAACATACCTTCATATGGGACGCGTCCTGTGACCAAACTAAAAGGTTATCAACCGTACCATTTCAGGATGGTGGCCGTGTGAATTAAACAAACTTTATAATCCATAACATGGGACCCGCCAGTTCCCATTATCGAACCAAGAATCGTTTAATCTGTTCTAAACGTCGTGGCCCGTTTGAAATTACAAGTTTAAATTGTAATATTATAGTCTAGAAGTGACTTTAAAAAGCTGAGTCGTCTCGGTTATTTGAAAAGATGGCAGCTGATCTCTCGTTCTGACCTATATTTTATTAATTTCAGTATGTTGCATGCAATAGGTTATAGCCTAGTAATAAAAATTATATGAACTTTATATGAAATGAACTTGGTTTGAAATATACTCCAGTGAAGAAATCGTTTTGTCCAAATCTTTATTTACTAAAACGTCGTATCTAAATTGGTTCCTAACGCTGAATTGGTGTGTGCACGATTGGTTGAGTGGTTAGGGCTCTGGTCTTTCATCAGGCTGGCCGTGGTTCAAATCCAATCAGAATTGAACTTTTTGCTTGATTTTTTTTATATTTATTGTTTCTTGAGTACTGAGACGTTATAAAATAGAGCATTATATGGTACATTTTGCGATGGAAAATATATATTTTATTCAAACAACATTCTCCACTGGAGTGACATCTAATAGTAATTAGATGAACTACGTTATAACTAACCACAGCCTTCCAGATGCGAGCTGCGCTCTAAACCGGCCAGTTAGTGAACCCATGTGTACAGTATAATTGAAAAGTTTATTATTTTTGCCGATAGAGGGCACGATTATCACGGCCAACGAGAAAGACTGACCCTGGTGCGTTTTCGTGACGTCAGCAATGTAGTTCTGTTGCACCACTTCCTGTAGTCTACTCCTTTTTTTTAGCGTATGGCTTTTAGTGCCGGGAGTGTCCGAGGATATGTTTGGCTAGCCAGTTTTGTAGCTGCTTCGAGACGGACACCCAATGGGTGAGCTACAAGTACCGTTGGGGAGGAAAGTGGGAATGTAAGGACGAGGAGTTGGAAGGTAGCGGCTGTGGCCTATAGTTAGGGACCAACCCTGGCATTTGCCTGGAAAGAAGATGGGAAACCACAGAAGACCATCTTCTAGGTCGCCGGCGGGGGGATTCGAACCGTCTCGCCTCCCGGATGTGAGCGACTGCCAGCAGTCATGCCGTAACGACCACGGCTAACTCACCCGCAAGTCTATACTCTATGTACAACCAGTAGACCATTTATCTTTAATCGTCGTAGTTATTCACAAGATAATACTTTTCAGGAGGATATACAAAATACACATAACGAATTTTATCTTTCCCTGACGGCTGCTTGTTAATTATGTTGAATTACTTGACGGTTACAAAGTGTTCAGGAAGGTTATGAAAAGCTATGAATGACGCCGGACAATGTATACGTGCATAAGTCTTATAATTGAATGATATACCGTACATAAATGTATCAAACGTTTTTATAATTGAAATATATTCACGAACATAATATTCTATGGTCTTCGTTTTACTGCCGGTGTGGTACCTAGTCATCTTGTCTACATCATTGAACCTGTATAAACGTTGGTATTCATTTTTCACTTGTCTTCATAGAAGGCATTGCTACAAGTCGTTAGTCGGTGGCAAGTGTTTTCCGCAGATCTCTTCTATAAACGTATTGTTACGGCTGTGAGTTTGTGTCATCGCTCGCCGCTTGAGTCACAACTGCCCCAGGGGCTGGGCTGTGGCTGGCCTCCTGTATTGCGCGCGCCTTATGCAACAGGGCTACTACAAACAAAGGGATAGTCCAGAAGATTCGTGACTGGACCAGCGGTGGAAACCTCAAGAAGCCGTGGACTCTGGATGGATCTAGAACCATTTATTGAGTCACCGGCCTGCTATATAAGAGTGACCCGTGAAGCAGTTATGGCTGTGTTTTACGAGCTAGTGCGAGCGATTATCTTGTGCGACAGAAGTGTGGTGACGAAGTGCTGTGCGAGTTACGAAATCCTGTGACATTGTTTCTCCAGCGTGTGGACAGCGAAATAGCCTGCAGCAAGTGAACGTAAGTAATTGTGGTCGGTGAACATAAAAGAGAGGAGCAGGTAGTTTCTGTCAAGGCCACCGTACTCATTAGGACGGATTAACTTCTGTGATCTGTTGACAAGTGAAAGGGGAAGTATTCTCGACTTGAGGAAACTGGAATAAGGCTCCTAATTGCTTGTATTTGCTGACTAGTGTATGTATTTGCTGACTAGTGTAATTTTCTGGCCACAATAAAGTTAATTATTTCTTTAAGCAGTAATTGGTTTTGTGCTTTGTACCCCTACCGTAATCCAGTTAACAAAAGTGCCACTAGGGGATGGCACGTAACAACTGGTGTCAGAAGCCGGATTACGAACTCAAGCACAACACCTGACGGTCCTGGTTTCAAAACCCGAGCAGGTCATTTTCTCTAATTTTCCTGTGAGTGCATGCCCTTTACAAGACAAACAACTAAAATGGAGGAGAAATTGGCAGCACTGCTAGAAAAGTTAAATGGCATGGAAACCAAGATGGAGGACGGCCAGAAGAATTTAACCAAGGACCTAACTGCCAAAATGGAAGACGGCCAGAAGAAGATGGAGGATGGCCAGAAGAAGTTAGCAGAGGACCTGAAGGACAGCCAAAATAAGTTAGCGGAGGACCTGAAGAAGATGGAGGACGGCCAGAAGAAGATGGAGGACGGCCAGAAGAAGTTAGCCGAGGACCTAACTGCTAAATTAGAAGATGGCCAGAAGAATTTAACCAGGGAGCTAACTTGCAAATTAGAAGACGGCCAGAAGAAGATGGAAGACGGTCAAAATAAGTTAGCGGAGGACCTGAAGAAGATGGAGGACGGCCAGAAGAAGATGGAGGACGGCCAGAAGAAGTTAGCCGAGGACCTAACTGCTAAATTAGAAGATGGCCAGAAGAATTTAACCAAGAAGATAGAGGACGGCCAGAAGAAGATGGAAGACGGGCAGAATAAGTTAGCACAGGACTTGAAGAAATTAGAACTGGGTCTGCGTGAGGAAGTCACGGCAGTGGAAAAGAAGTTCGACGCCTTAAAAGAAGAAGTTGCTGAGCTACGCCGACGCCCGCTGACGGGGGTGGAAGAGAGATTTAACGCTCTACAAAAGGAATTTGCTGAGCTGCGCCGACACCCGCCGACAGGGATGGAAGATAGATTCAAAGCCCTACAAGAGGAAGTCGCCGAGCTGCGCCGACGCCCGCCGACCGGGGTGGATGAGAGAGTCAAAGCCCTACAAGAGGAAGTAGCCGAACTGCGCCAACGCCCACTCACGGGGGTGGAAGAGAAAGTCAACGCTCTTCAAGAGGAAGTTGCCGAGCTGCGCCGACGCCCGCCCACAGGTACACCGGGGACACCAGGAACGGGACAGAGCAGAGTGACGCCCCCAACCTTCGACGGAAAGGTCCCGTGGAGCACCTATTTACGTCAGTTCGAGGCAGCCTGTTCCATAAACAACTGGAACAGCACGGAAAAGGCTACAGCTCTCATTGTAGCGCTGAGAGGGGACGCCCTTAACGTCCTTCAGACCATCCCGACTGGATCCCAGGACTACGCTTCACTGATCGCCCATATGGAGTCCCGATATGGAGATAGCCATCTTCAGCAGGCCTACCAGATGCAGCTCCGGACCCGGGTACAGAAGAACGCGGAAACCCTGCAGGAGTTCGAGATGGACATCGCACGCCTCGTAAGGCTCGCCTACCCAACAGCGCTGGCCGACTTTCTGGAGCAGATAGCGACGCAGACTTTCACCGACGGGCTACGGGACTCGGACACTCAACAGGCGCTGCGTCTTGCGCGCAATAAGACCCTGGCAGATGCGCTGAGCCACGCACTTGAGTTCGAGACGGCAAAGCAGGTATCTAGAATGTGCGCGCGGGTGCGTCAGGTGGACGTTGACGAACCAGCCAAAGCCAACAAGACCAAGCCCCTGGCCGATGAACTGATGGAGGTGCTAGGCCGGTTCTTCAAGAGTCGCAGTACCACCAACAAAAACTTAGCCGAAGGACATCCGGTGAGGCGGCCCGGAAGAGGACTACCAACCTGCTGGACCTGCCGTAAGAGAGGCCACCTGAGCAAGGACTGCGGTGATCGCCGCCGCCAAGAGTTTCCGTCGGGACAGTCAGTCGTAGGGAAACCGCGCGGCCCAGGAAAGCAAGTATCAGCCAGCCATGAGGGGCGAAGGTTGGCTCAAGCCCCGGCAGTCCAAGTTCGTGTGACGCAGTTACGGAGGGATAAAAGCAGCCTGATGGTCGACGGATTCATCAACGGAGTGAGCTGGCCCATGCTAATCGACACGGGAGCATCGAGGACCATCGTCAGCCCCACCGTGATCCCGAAGTGGAGAGTGCAACCCACACAAAGGAACCTCCAGCTAATAACCGCGACCGGAGAGACCGCACCGGTACATGGCGAAGCATCACTGGAGTTCGTCATTGGTCGACGGGCGATAAAGCATCCAGTGCTTGTGGCTGACGTATCAAATGAAGTGATCATCGGACTGGACTTCCTGGACCAGAACAACATCATCTTGGATCTGAGTACCAACACTCTGCACTTCGGAAGGGAGGAACTTGCTTTGCGACCAGCACACGAGGCCGTCGCCGCACGACGAGTAAGGCTGAGAGAGGACGTCATCGTTCCCGCCAGGACGGAAGTCAGCGCTGCCGTAATTGTCGACGGAACAGCTGAGGGAGTGGCGGCTGTCATCGAACCAAAATATGAGGACATCCAGACAAAAGGGTTGCTAGTTGCCAAGACCCTCATCAACACGACGTCTCGGCCGTACGTCCGCCTGTCCAACCTGAACGACTACGACATTACGGTTCACCGGGACACCAACCTAGGAGTCTGCGAGCCCGTTACCTGGATTGCCCGCATCACAGATACGACGGACGGACACCTGCAGACGGACAACCGAAGAAGACGCGCCCTGCCAGAAGAACTACAGAAGCTGTACCAAGGATCCCAGGACCATCTAGACGAAGAGCAATCACGCCAACTTCAGGACCTGCTACGCGAATTCCAGGATGTCTACTCCGTGGGGAGCAAAGACTTCGGCAGGACAAGCTTGGTCCAGCACAGAATCGACGTTGGGGACAGCGCACCGATAAGGGCCCCATTCCGACGTGTCCCGCTCGCCAAGCAAGCCGAAGTCGACCGGATGGTAGAAGAGATGAAGGAGCAAGGGGTGATCGAGCCATCACATAGTCCTTGGAGTTCTCCGGTCGTGCTAGTGAAGAAGAAGGACGGCTCCACCAGGTTCTGCGTGGACTACAGGCGGGTGAACGACGTCACGAAAAAGGACAGCTACCCTCTACCCCGGATCGACGACACGCTGGACACCATATCAGGATCAAGATGGTTCTCCACCTTGGATTTGAAGAGTGGCTACTGGCAGGTGGAGGTCCACCCGAAGGACCGCGAGAAAACTGCGTTCTCTGTGGGCAGCGGGCTCTGGCAGTTCACCGTCATGCCATTCGGTCTGTGCAACGCCCCTGCAACCTTCGAAAGGCTAATGGAGTCCATTCTGAGGGGACTACACTGGAAGACCTGCCTGGTATACCTAGACGACGTCATCGTTCTGGGGAGGAGCTTCGAGGAGCACTACAGCAACCTGAAGGAGATCTTGTTGAAGCTACGGGCTGCCCAGCTGAAGTTGAGCCCCAAGAAGTGTCAGCTCTTCCAGAAGCGGGTCCAGTACCTTGGGCATATCGTCTCCGAGGAAGGGGTGCGCACCGACCCAGAGAAGACCGCAGCTGTGAGGGAGTGGCCAGTTCCGAAGGACAAGTCGCAACTACGAAGCTTCCTGGGACTCTGCACTTATTATCGTCGCTTCGTGAGAGGATTCGCCGACATCGCCAAACCTTTACATCGACTGACTGAGAAGGACCAACTCTTCACGTGGACAGCAGAATGCCACAGTGCCTTCGAACAACTCAAGCAGGCTCTGTGCGCCGCGCCTATTCTGGCCTACCCCAGACCTGGAACAAGGTTCATCGTCGATACCGATGCCAGCGACTTTGGCATAGGGGGGATCCTGTCGCAAGTAGTGGACGGCGAGGAGAGAGTAGTGGCCTACTTCAGCAAGGCCTTGTCAAAGCCAGAAAGGAACTACTGCGTCACCAGGAAGGAGCTGCTCGCCATCGTGAAGACCATTGAACACTTCCACAAGTACCTGTACGGGCAAGAATTTCTCATCAGGACCGACCATGCATCCCTGCGGTGGCTCCTGAACTTCAAGCAGCCCGAGGGTCAACTCGCGCGGTGGTTAGAGAGACTTCAACAGTACAACTTTGAGATTCAGCACAGGAAAGGCCAACTGCATTCTAACGCCGACGCCCTGTCACGAAGACCGTGCCCCGAAGACTGCACCTTCTGTGCCCGAAGGGAGGAGAACACCGGGATACTGTGCCGACGGACTACTGTGGAACTTCAAGGGAACTGGAGCCGCGAATCTTTCACGCGGGCACAAGCAGAGGATGATGACCTGGGACTGATAGCCGAATGGAAGAGGTCCTGTGTCCCCAGACCCGGGTGGAACATTGTGAGTGACTGCAGCCCAAAGTTTAAGTCCTACTGGGCACAGTGGGACTCGCTGATTGTAAGGGATGGCCTCATCTGCCGTACCTGGGAGAGCACCGACGGGAAGACATCTCGGGAACAAGTCGTCGTTCCAAAGGCTATGACGGAGGAAGTCCTGAAGGAAGTTCATGGAGGATCATCTGGTGGACACCTAGGGATAAAGAAGACCCTGGAGAAGCTGAGAGAGCGGTTCTACTGGATCGGATGCCGAACAGACGTGGAGAACCACTGCGCGAGGTGCCACGATTGCGCAGCCAGCAAGGGCCCTGGACGAAGACGACGGGGTCCACTGAAGACCTACAACGTGGGCGGCCCCATGGAGAGAGTGGCCATCGATGTTGCTGGGCCATTCCCGTTAAGCGAGGCAGGGAACCGCTACATATTAGTCGTCAGCGACTACTTTACCAAATGGCCGGAGGCGTATGCGCTCCCTAACCAAGAAGCCGCGACGATCGCAGAGACCCTGGTGAAGGAATTCGTCAGCCGGTACGGAGTACCCCTGGAGCTGCACTCCGACCAAGGAAGGAACTTCGAGTCGCAGGTGTTCCAGAACCTATGCCAGCTGCTGGGAATCCGGAAGACAAGGACAACGCCACTACACCCTCAGTCCGACGGGATGGTAGAGCGATTCAATCGCACCGTCGAGAACCATCTTCGAATAGTCGTCAGCGAGCACCAGAGGGATTGGGACAAACATCTTCCACTATTTCTCCTGGCCTACCGCACCGCCGTGCATGAAGCCACCGGGTGCACACCAGCCCGGGCCATGTTTGGGAGGGAGCTCCGTCTACCTGTCGATCTTGCCTTTGGCCGACCTGGGAATGATCCGATCCCGGTAAGCCAGTATTGTCAAGAACTGGTCGACCAACTGGAGGACGTGCACGCGTTCGCGAGGAGGAAACTGCGGATCGAGACCGACAGAATGAAGACCCGATACGACCAGCAGACGGATGCCGGCGGATTCCACGAGGACGACCTGGTCTGGCTCTTCAACCCATTACGGAAGAAAGGCCTGTCACCCAAACTGCAGAAGTCCTGGGAGGGCCCGTACCGAGTCGTGAAACGGATCAACGATGTCGTCTACAGGATCCAGCGGAGCCCGAGGGCGAAGATGAAACGGATCAACGATGTCGTCTACAGGATCCAGCGGAGCCCGAGGGCGAAGATGAAGATCGTGCATCGAGATCGCCTGGCAGCCTACGGAGGGACACAGACGGACCAATGATTGATCGGGACGATCAGCCTTTTTAGGAAGGGGGTGGTGTTACGGCTGTGAGTTTGTGTCATCGCTCGCCGCTTGAGTCACAACTGCCCCAGGGGCTGGGCTGTGGCTGGCCTCCTGTATTGCGCGCGCCTTATGCAACAGGGCTACTACAAACAAAGGGATAGTCCAGAAGATTCGTGACTGGACCAGCGGTGGAAACCTCAAGAAGCCGTGGACTCTGGATGGATCTAGAACCATTTATTGAGTCACCGGCCTGCTATATAAGAGTGACCCGTGAAGCAGTTGTGGCTGTGTTTTACGAGCTAGTGCGAGCGATTATCTTGTGCGACAGAAGTGTGGTGACGAAGTGCTGTGCGAGTTACGAAATCCTGTGACATTGTTTCTCCAGCGTGTGGACAGCGAAATAGCCTGCAGCAAGTGAACGTAAGTAATTGTGGTCGGTGAACATAAAAGAGAGGAGCAGGTAGTTTCTGTCAAGGCCACCGTACTCATTAGGACGGATTAACTTCTGTGATCTGTTGACAAGTGAAAGGGGAAGTATTCTCGACTTGAGGAAACTGGAATAAGGCTCCTAATTGCTTGTATTTGCTGACTAGTGTAATTTTCTGGCCACAATAAAGTTAATTATTTCTTTAAGCAGTAATTAGTTTTGTGCTTTGTACCCCTACCGTAATCCAGTTAACAAAAGTGCCACTAGGGGATGGCACGTAACAGTATTAATTTATGTTCCGCTCCTTGACACAACAATAAGTTAATGATATCTATACTGTGCTGCAAGATTCTTTGATCTAATCATTCTCATGTAATTTAACTCACAACGAAGGTCACAGAACCTACAACTCAACTTACTGTAGCCTACTCGTTGCAGCTATTAAAGACACAACGAACCCTTGAATCCCAGTTCGCGTGGATTTTTGTAACGAGTAACTTCAACAGGCGTAGTTTTGCAAACGTATACAGTATAATTTAGCGTGTTTGAAAACACACGGAACATCTAAAATGCGTCCATTTTATGAAGATTGATATAAAATATTGCATTTCTGCTGCTTATGAATTGCTCTCGACTTAAACGTACAAGCACCATCAAGCGGTACATGCCTACGTCACAGAAGGGTTTGGTTTACGTGCCGTGGTCTGTCTTTCTGGTTAGCCGTGCGCGATTACAAATTAGCTGTGTAATAGGTATATTAAATATGTTTCTCCCAGTGATACGTTTAGAGCAACGAAGTTTCAATTATTGTAAGTATTCGGTGTTAATATACTGAATACCTACGTTGTTTGGAGTGTTTGCTGATGAAATTACAAAATGCTGGGGTAAATTATAAACTATGGTTTGAACGCCACTCCTCAAATCCAGTATGCCAATTTGCACTTCGAATTGGAAAAAATTAGGAGGTGATAAAGACGAAGAGTTATAACTATACCCATACATTTAGGAGAAAGTAGGCTATATGTTCTTTCCTGAACATCTTTTTATAAAACGTGAAACCCCCCAGGGGCTCACATCTAGTGGGTTGTGGGTTGGCGACCACGGGGCCCCAGCTGAGTCCGGCATTGCTTCCACTTACTTGTGCCGGGCTCCTCTCTTTCTTCTTTCCTGTCGACCTCTCTTGGTCAACTCTTGTTTTCTTCCGACCCCGACGGTATTAGGTTATCCGAGGCCTAGGGAGTCTTTCACTTTCCCGCCTTAATTGGCCCTTGTCTCATCTTTCCTGATACCCTCCTTCTGTGAGGGGTCAGCCTTCTTGTTCTTTTCCTTTTACCTCCTGCCTTGTGCTCAAGGCCCTTAAGGAGGCAGGGTGTATGTAGCCCCACCACTTCTGGTGCACCGTCGATAATGCTACACCCTCAGGGGCTCACGGCTGGTGAGTTCGGGCGTTGGCGACCCCGAGGGATTCCTGAGCTGGGTCCGTTTTCCCCTTTTGTCCCTTCCCTTTGGGGCGGACCTTCTCCTCTCTCCCCTCTCCTCTCCTCTTTTCCTTCTATTTCCTTTACTCTTTAAGATTCCCGCAATGTTTTTGTTACTCGAATCACCGTGTATCTAAATTCCCTTTTAGCGATTTTTTAAGGCATTTTTGATCTATGTTGCATATTGTAAGTTTTTTCGATCTAAATTACATCTCGGGATTGTTTTCAACCTCAATTGCATTTTGTAAAGATTGACAATCTAAATTGCTTTTTAGTAAGTCTTTCAATGCAGGTTGCCGGGCCTTTTAGTGAGTATTTTGAATTTCAATTGCATTTTGTAAGTATTTTCAACCAAAACCGCATTTCGCAAGAATTTTGAATCTAAATTGCATTTTGTTTGGTGGGCATTTTGCACATATTTTGATTCTCAATTGCATTTTGTGGGTATTTTGAATCTAAATTACATTTGTCAAGTATTTTCAATCTAAATTGCTTTTTGTAAGTATTGTCAATCCACATGAGTCGTTTGAATCTACCGTACATTTTGTAAGCATTTTCAATTTCAATTGCATTTTGTAAGTATTTTGAATTTCAATTGCACTTTGTGAATAATTTGGATTGGAACTGGGATATTTCAATCTGAATTGCATTGTGTATTTTCAATTTCAATTGCATTTTGTAAGTATTTTGAACCTCAATTGCATTTTGTACGTAATTTCGATCTCATTTGCATTTTGTAAGTATTTTGAATTTCAGTTGCATTTTGTAAGTATTTCGACGCTACTTTGCATTTTGTACGTATTTTGAATCTAGCCTACGTTTTGTGGGTCTTTTTCAATCTATTCTTTTTGTGCAACTTTTCGTTCTAAATTCCCTTTTGTAAGACCATATTGTGAGTTGTTTCCATGTGAGTTCCTTTTTGTACGTATTTACGTCTTCGATAATTTTGTTCTGGTTTCCATTTCATTATCATTTTCGCTATCACCCCGATCATTAGGGGCCGATAACCTAGATGTTAGGCCCCTTAAAACAACAATTATCATCATCATCATAAAACGTGAAAAGTAGTCTAAGAATTGCCCTGATGACAGCCAACATTCAATGGAGATGTGTACGGCACGAGGAGGAGGAGGACGAGGATTAGGACGAGGAGTCGCTGCTCTGGGTATTGATGACAATTTAACAACACTCAAGTATTGTTTGTTGATTTGTTAAACAGTAACAAATAGCTACAAATTTAAATCCGATTAACCAACATCTTACCTCTCTTCGAGTACAGGTGGGTGAGCCTATTGACATCGATGATTCCACTGAAAAGTCTTGAAGTCTTATTACACAAATCAAAAATATTCTCCATAACACTCGTATGCCGTGATGCAGAGCGTATGTGGGATTGTGGATGGAATTGAACCCTTTATCCTCTGTTGGATAAATGATTCTATGTTTTATTTCTTCAATTAATAAATATTTCCACCAGCATCATGAAAGTAGCCAGACGGAGATGAGGAAATTTCAAGCATTTGTGGGAGACAGCGGGGACATACCTGAAGCAGATTGACAAAAGGCTAAATACTTTAGCTGTGAAAGGAAATAGCCTAGCGATGTGTCAGAAGGACAGGTGTTGGCCGCCTCAAAAATAGAAGCGACGCGCAGTGAGACATGGTTCTGGTATGTTCATTATGATGTTCGCGCCTATAAGAAATATGATGCAGTAACGTGAGTGGCTGATGAAGAAAATAGACACTCCTACGACGCCAAGATATGCTAAAAACCGCCAAATTATAGAAAATGTGGGAACCAATGGGAGAAGAATGCCTATTTAGCGCGGCAGGTCTAGCGTGGGCACGCTCGGCTAGCATTCACGCGGGAGATCGCCTAGACAAAATCTCTACGATCGATTCTAGGATTAATGGGCATATTCTTGACCTGCGCTATTTTACGAGTTCAGTGATATTTATTTCATTCCTGTACCATCATTATTTTGTGAAATTTTTATCTAAATCCCCCCCCCCATCAAGACCTAGGGCCAGTTCATTTATAAGTGGTGTGAAGAGCCAAGACTTTGCTTATTATTATTTTGTGCGTCTACGGACGTAGGCTTATTATACTTTGGTGTGTCGAGGACACGCTTATTACTTTGGTTCGTCTGAGGACGGAGGCTGTTATTTTGTGTGTCAGTGGACACTTGACTTTTATACTTTGCGTGTCATGAAGGACACAGAAATTATTATTAAAAGTGTTAAATTCAGTGTTAGATAGTCACAGTACTATATTTGTAGGGGCAGTATCTTTGATAATTCGCCAATAGACTGCTTTGGGGAAAGAAGTACCCGAACGGCGAATTTAGTAGTCATACATCAAGTGTTTAATAATTTAATTTTTGAATCAGCACGAGAGATGACATCATTGACCATGGAGGAAGCCTGGAAATATCAAGACTCCGTCAAGATGGTTGAGATGAGATAAGAAGAATCCAGTTGGGAAATGACTGCAGATGTTCTTTGACGGATGGCTGGCTGAGGATGAGTACCGAATAATATTTATTATTATCTGATAAATTAACTTATGGTGTATGGGACATATCTTGTTTTGTAAATAATTTGCTTGTGTGATTAACGTAGTCTATTTAGTTTTGGTCTGACACACTTTTTGCATGGAAACAGCTCGCATATAATATTAGTAGAAGGTTCTTTTCTTGTTTGTTGTTGTAACTAACGTAGCTATGTGAACGGCCGTGTTTGCATATGTTACGCGATGCGGTTAAAAACGTCTCTCGGAGATATGTTGTGTTTCAGAAGTAGGACTGAAGTAATATAATTATACAGTAGATTGGAGGGTAATTAATTTCTTTTGTTTCATTATTGATCAGATTCAATGAGATTATTGCCTTTGGAGCAATGTGATTTGTGACGAAGAGCAGTCAGCTCTATCGTAGGTTTTAATATTTTTTTTTAATTGTCGGCGAGCATCCATTCAGCCGATCTGTGTGAAATAACGTATTGTCATTCCCAAATGTGTGTGTGTGAGTGTGTGTTTTTGTGTCATTACAAGCGGGATTTTCAACTTAGACTGATTTCTGGCAGCTTGATGACAAATCCAGATTGTGACCTCGCGAGGGCAATTCTGGATATTTTGATTAATGTCTGACCATATTTTGAAGTGGTTGAGTTTGTTGCTGTTGATTCCTTGAGATAACGGCACAGCTGGTCAGGTATTTATACACACTGGAGTGGGACAATGGCAGGTGATTGAGGAAGAGGGGAGATGTTGCACAAGACGGACTGAAGATTGCCAGCCAGGTCATTAGTGTGGCTCAGTAATAACTTGTAATACAGAATAAGAACTGATCAATGGTAAAAATTGTTTAAATAAATGGGAGTTGCCTACGAATCACGATAATCTCCGAAGCGTTAGCTTAACATGCAGTTTTGTTCATATAAAGTAATGTCAGCCAGTCAGGCTTTTGTTGTTGTTGGTTTATTCCATGTTTTTATTTTATTCAGTGACCCGTGAGTCACATGCTTGCTGTATTTCTTTGTTTGTGTTGAGCAATTTGGCCCGTGTTGGCAGCTCAAAGTCAAGTGCGTCTTCGCGCTAATGAGGGTCCCGAGAGAGATTCCTGTAAATAGTAGATTTAGTGCGTGTGTCAGCATTACTTTTTAAGGGTTTTTATTAATGTCATGTTCCATATCCATAAACGTTGATTTACGAGATGATTATTCGTAAGCATCGTGGCTGTTAACCCGTTGTAAACGAACAGTCATCCAAAGTACTCATTCCTCGTAGTTAGTCATTACGCGCACATAAAACCCAAATTGCAAGGTAGTGTAACCAGGATCCACATTTTAAATAAAAGGGGAGATCCGTCTGACTCCTCAAATTTATAGATAGACTATTCCTATCATGGGAAATTCAGGGAGGATTGTTTTATATTTTATTGTTGTTTATTTCTTTTTATGCACTATTAGTCATTAAATCATGTTATTATTTTACATCTTGTCACCTTTCTTTCTTGTTTTATAGTTTATATCCTATGACCCTTACCTCAGTAGAGCATGTTGTTTGGCGAACGTAAACATCACATAGGAACTGAGCGCGACCCCTTGATTAAGATTTCTTACATATAAACACTGCTTTTCTGAAGGGTTCAGAATATCCTGTATAATGTATTTATGTGTGAAAAGAAAATTGCAAACCTTGAAGACATTTGACTTGTTAACCAGGGACTGATATGTGTTGTAATCTTGCCATCCTGTGACGTTGCAATAAGGAACATGGCCACCACGGGCATCCAGCAGGGCTCTTACTCCCCATAGCATACCACAGATCAAGTTGTCCAGGTCCTCTTGAGGCCGGCAATCCCACTCTTTGGTGGCCTCCATTATCTCTTGGCGGGTTATAAGAGGGCGTGGACGCTGAGAAATAGCACGCTTCAGCATATCCCAGACATGTTCGATACAGTTCATATTCGGCGATATCACAGGCCATTCCATTCGTGCAATTGTGTACTACTTCAGGAAGTTTTGTACCACCACTGCTCGATGTGGCAAGTAGGACTATATACAAAACGATTTGTATATGTATATTATGAGGCAACATTTAATAATAATAGAGAAAATATTCGCACAATGTGCAAAGAAAACTTATTAATTCTCAACATCGAGACAGAATTTAGTCAGCGACACTAGTCTTTTCCCGCAAAACATTGCGTGGTACCTCTCACAGCTTCTTCCGCACAATTTGCATATACACTGCAATTCTTGTGGTTCATGATAGTTGGCTCTGCTGGACATCCGGTGGTGAAAACCGTGAACACCGAAACGCGTCATTAAGTGTCTTAGTTCATATCCTGGTCTTTTCCAATCACTGTTTAACATTGCGTCTGTAGTGTAAAACTCCAGCCATATGTCTTCCCTTTTTCTTTGAAGATCTATAAGCAAGCACTGATACGCATGTGTAGAGGGTAGATGTAATTGCAGGCGGAGATCTTCTATGAAAAAAAATTCCCTAACCAGGCTCGAACGGGTGTACTTAGATACACACCCAACATCTTTTTTAGGAATCTTGCTTTTACTTTTTCTAAGTCCGTTAGATTACTTTTGGTAAGGTGTTCCCAAATTAACTCCATGCCGTATGTTATGATGGGCGTAATTTTCAATTTAAATATTTCCATTGCTGTTACCAGCGAGATCTGTGGAAGAGTTTTTAGACGTATCATGGCTAAGGTCGCAGCTGTTATTCTTTCTTTGACATGCATCGTAAAGACATTTCCATATGTCTGTAATGTGATTCCTAAGTATTTAAAGTATGGAACAGTTGTTATTGGTTCATTTCTGTATGTGATCTTGTCATTGGTTGCTGATTTGCCTCCTTTCCTGAATGTCATTACAACGGTTTTCTTTTCGTTAATTTGCAGTTCAGTTTTGTGGCCCACTTTTCCAGCTGGTCAAAGGCTTCTTGAAGTTTTGTTATCTCGGGTGACATAAGAACCATGTCATCAGCATATGCCAGTATTTTGACGTCTGCTTTGATGCATTCGATGATATCTGATGTTGCTATATTGAACAATAGTGGGCTAAGTGGATCTCCCTGCAACACGCCATTTTTCTGTTCTAGTGGCCTGGATCGATCAACACTATCATCTATTTGTACCACGTTACGGCCAAGTATATCTCTAATATTTCTCGTGATGTAATTTTCCCCTATGAATCCTTCCACTTTTTCTATTATCATGGATCTATTTAAAAGGTCAAATGCCTTGGTGTAATCCACGAAAATCACATGAAGCTTTCCTCTCTGGTATTTCAAAACTTCCTCGATTTCGTCCTTAAGGTATTTCACAGCGTGTAAAGTCGACTTGCCCTTGGTGAACCCGAATTGCTCTTCAGGGATGAATTTCTCTATCATTTGGTATAGTCGGTTATTTAGAAGACTCGTTAGGATTTTGAAGGCTGTACATTCTAATGCTATGCCCCTGTATGCATTTGGATCTTCCATACAGTATCTCCTTAGCCTTTATATAACAGCTTCTATTTTGAATTTCAATTGCATTTTGTAGGTATTTCGACGCTACATTGCATTTTGTACGTATTTTGAACCTGGCCTTCATTTTGTGGGTATTTTTCAATCTATTCCTTTTGTGAATCTTTTCGTTCTAAATTCCCTTCTGTAAGAATATTTTGTGAGTTGTTTCAATCTGAGTTCCTTTTTGTAAGTATTTTCCGTCTCACTTAATTTTCGTTCTGGTTTCCGTTTCATCATCATTTTCGCTATCACCCAGATCATTAGGGGCCGATAACCTAGATGTTAGGCCCCTTAAAACAACAATTATCATCATCATCATCATCATATAACAGCTTCAGCGTGGCATGTCGCCAGATATTTGGAATTGTTCCTTGGTTTAGGCATTCATTAAAAATGTCTGTCCATAGGTCTAAAAAGTATGGAGCCGTGCTTTTGATATTCTCATAGTAAATCCCATCTGGCCCACATGCCTTATTTTCTGAGTTTTTCTTATTACTTTATCTAATTCTGCTGGCGTGAAAGGTTCATTATGCATTTCCGTATCTTTCATTGTTTGAGGTCGTGTTTCACGTGCCTGAAGTAATTTTTAAAAATGTTCTTCCCATATAGTCATTGGTATATCTTTTGGGAAATGCGGTTGGTTTGTGTCAAGTGCCTTATACCATTTATCTGTTGCTTCTTCTATCATTTTTTGTTCTTCTCTTTTTTGAAATCTTCTTTTGCCCTTTTCACGTTTTCCTTATATTGTTTCCTAGCATCTGAATATTGTTGTAAATTAAAATCATTGGGTAGTTTTACTGCTCTATGAGGCAACATTTGACGTACGGTAACTCACAATAATGGCCCACTTTGGGAGCTTTGTTGCTTTGGTAACCTTCTAGGTCTAGCTCACCGCGCACTTATAATAATACTTCGAAGGAATTTTTCAGTAGAAGAGATAATACTTTGTGATTGACAGTAGCCAACTGGTTTATTCTGTTCTATCCCATACGCTCCAGAAACTTTCGCATGTAGTAGGCCTACAATGAGTTGTAGTATCCTCCATGATCTACCCCAATAGCGACTAATGGTTTGATCCAGACAGTGGTCTAACCCAGTAGCGACCAATGGTTTCACCCAGACAGGTTAACCCAGTAGCGATCAATGGTTTCGCCCAGACAGTGGCCTAACCCAGTAGCGATAAATGTTTTCACCCAGACAGTGGTCTAACCCAAGAGCGTGCAATGAATTCACCCAAACAGTGTTCTAACCCAGTAGCGATCAATGGTTTCACCCCGACAGTGGCCTAACCCAGTAGCGATAAATGGTTTCACCCAGACAGTGGTCTAACCCAATAGCGTGCAATGGATTCTCCCAAACAGTGTTCTAACTCAGTAGCGATCAATGGTTTCACCCCGACAGTGGCCTAACCCAGTAGCGTCTAATGGTTTCGCCCAGACAGTGGCCTAACCCAGTAGCGTCTAATGGTTTCGCCCAGACAGTGGCCTAACCCATTAGCGATCAATGGTTTCACCCAGACAGTGGTCAAACCCAATAGCGTGCATAGGATTCTCCCAAACAGTGTTCTAACCCAATAGTGATCAATGGTTTCACCCCGACAGTGGCCTAACCCAGTAGCGTCTAATGGTTTCGCCCAGACAGTGGCCTAACTCAGTAGCGTCTAATGGTTTCGCCCAGACAGTGGCCTAACCCAGTAGCGATCAGTGGTTTCACCCAGACAGTGGTCTAACCCAATAGCGTGTAATGAATTCACCCAAACAGTGTTCTAACCCAGTAGCGATCAATGGTTTCACCCCGACAGTGGCCTAACCCAGTAGCGATAAATGGTTTCACCCAGACAGTGGTCTAACCCAATAGCGTGCAATGGATTCACACAAACAGTGTTCTAACCCAGTAGCGATCAATGGTTTCACCCCGACAGTGGCCTAACCCAGTAGCGTCTAATGGTTTCGCCCAGGCAGTGGCCTAACCCAGTAGCGATCAATGGTTTCACCCAGACCGTGGTCTAACCCAATAGCGTGTAATGGATTTACCCAAACAGTGTTCCAACCCAGTAGCGTCTAATGGTTTCGTCCAGAAAGGGGTCTAACCCATTAACGACCAATGGTTTCATTCAGTGTTCTAACTCAGTAACATTGTCTTATGTAAGCATTATTCAATATTGATCCATACCGAAGCAAAATATAAAATTCTAGCACACTGATGAGTGTGATCGTAACTGGAACAACGTTTTCCTCTTCAAAAAGACATTAGTCCTGCATTCTACTTGAGTGATCGCAAATTGAAGATACCCACCGGATAACTTAACACTAATATTGCCCGTCAAATATATTTGATCTTCCATTGACATGTTGACCCACTGCAGAACATCGTCAATATTTTAACGTGACTTCCACTATAGGTGGGTTAAAAAGGCTCGACTATGAAAGCCATTTTTTCCCAGCTTGAAAAAAGAAGGGAAAGATGTTTCCACAGATAAGTCTACTCCCGTGCATCGACCTATCCGAAGTACAGTTTTAGACCTAAGAGGCTTTATTAGATCCTAAGCCATCGTATTTTGTGATTTGAATGTGTCACTATGAGAAGAGAGAGAAAGGATTTAAACGTTTCGAAACTGTATAAGACAAGCTTCATATCTCTTTTCTTGTCTTTTTTCTTTCTTCATGCCTGCATTATAAATGGTTCCATATTTAAAGAACGATCAAAGAGATTTGAGTTATACCTACACTTAGGTTTAGCAGCCGTAACGAAAAGGATTTCATGACGTGAATGAGCGAGGAGAATACGTTGAGATGCGTGTTCTTTTGAGATGCTTGACGATATCAAGAGGACTGGACATGTGCTGCCTTCTCTGCCAACATTCTCCCAGGACTACATTCAGATCAAGATCTGCACCACGGGATCTTAACCCAGAACTGGTATAATGGATTTGGGCTCACTTAACTAGTGTCGTGGGGTGTTAGCACACTCCAATATAAGAGGGGATTCCGTTTTTAGATAAAAGATACAGTAGGCCTATATTCCAAATGTTTTGGATTCTTATTTATTATAGATCTAGCTACAGAATTATAACAGGAATTACGTACTTATGTAATGGCACGGGTAATATTTAAAAGGGACGTAAAACCAGTAAAAAATAGTTACTAAAAATTCACACTATCTCGCGACCGATAGGCGTACCAAGTTTCAATAATAGTAACTAGGATTTTGGTTAGTTATAGTTAGTTATTGTCATTTTAAGGGGCGAGACAGTGAGGTCATCTGCTCCTCTAAACATAGATAGTACTGTACGAATATAGATTAATTAAAAAAATTAGTGTGGTCTCCTAAATACGGAAAAAGCCTAAACAATTATTAAAACAAAATTTTAAATAAAACTAATAATTATAATAATAAACAATACTATACCAAATCAAGCCAAACCCCGTGGCACTACAGCCCTTGAAAGGCCTAGGTTTACCAAGCGACCGTTGCCCAGCCATTTGGCCAGAAAAATTATGGGGAGACGCGTGGTCAACGCGTCGGGTCCCCTCTGCCGTTAATCTTGGTCTCCGTGACCTGGGTGCTGCCTCACTGTCAGATGCTCCCCAGGTGCTCACGACTAGTGGGACCTGGGTTGGCGACCACGGGACCCCCGCTGAATCCGGCATTGCCTCCACTTACTTGTGCCGGGCTCCTCACTGTCACCTTTTCTTTCGATCTCCCTTGGTCAACTCTTGTTTTCTTCCGACCCCGACGGTATTAGGGTATCCGAGGCCTAGGGAGTCTCTTCCATTCCCGCCTGAATTGGCCCTGCTCTCATCTTTCCTGGTCCCACATTCTTCGAAAGGTTAGATCTCTTGTTTTTCTCTTCCTGATATCTCCTGCTTTCTTTTGATGGCCCTAAAGGAGGAAGGTGTGTGTAGCCCCACCACTCTGGTGCACCCTTGATAGTGCTACACCATCAAGGGCTCACAGCTTGTGAGGTCGGGATTTGGAGACCCCGAGGGAATCCTGAGCTGGGACAAGTTATCTCCTCCTCCTCCCCCCCCCCCCCCCCCCGCCCCCCGTTTCCATTTCCTTTGGAGCGCACCCTCTCCTCTTTTCCCCCTTTCCTCTCTACCTTTCATGGCTCCCCTTTCTTCCATGTCCCTCAATTCTTATTCTTTGAGGGTTGAGGGCATTTCCTTTCCTCCTGTCTTTAATTTACGTTCTTCTCCTTTTTGTTTCCCATTCCCTCCTCTAATTTGTAATTTGTAAGTCAGTAGTTAGTTTTGTTATAGGTTTCATTTGATCATCTTTTATGTTCACTACCACCCAAACCTTTAGGGGCCGATAACTTAGATGTTAGGCCCCTTAATACAACAATTATCATCATCATCATAATCGTCATCATCACTGTCAGATAGCTATTCAATTGTCCTCACGAGGCTGAATGCCCTCGTTCCAGCCCTCACGTCTAAAATCCCTGATGGAGCTGGGAATCGAACTCAGGGCCTATTGAGTGCGAGGCAGGCCTACCCTAACACCACTGGACCGTCTAAACCATATCCATGTTTATAAAATTAATGCGATATATTGTGGGCTCTAGTGATGACAGTCTGATGAATGCTTTTCGAACCACACTGTTAGACATACAACAAGTAGACTCTGTAGTGAGAAGTAAACCATTTGAATCAATGGCTTTGTATGTTAAGGTTGGTATGCGCCTGATAACCTTGCGTTGTTCAGTGAAGATGAGTTCCATCAATTATAGTGGACAGTTGCACAGATTAGTATTTAAAGAAGAGCTTTCACTATGCAGCCACAGATGACGTAATTCCTGGACAAGAAAGTATTGTTAGTGATGGTGTGGACTTCAGGAGTTCATGCACTAAAAATTGCTTAAAATGCTCCAAGACTGAAAAATATAAGCATCATGAAATTTAAATTCATTATTTGCTGCAAAATTCAATTCTGATGACTGCACTGTACTAGCTTGCCACGGTGGGTGAGTGGTTAATGTGTCGGTCTACTAACCCCAAGCTTGCAGGTTCGCTCCTGGCCGCGGTAAGTGACTTTTGAAAGGCGGCAAAAATTACGACACGCATGTCATACGATGTTGGCATATCAAAGAACCCATTTGAATTCAGTAGGCCGTGTTCATAATGGCAAAATTAATCTCGGGAGTTTCCGCCAACACAAAGTTCCTCATTTCTCTACTAGAAAGCTTAGATATCTAACCTCCTTGACTTTCATAGTGCTTCAAGGAACAACGAAATTCGGCATGCAAGCTACCCTCTGGGTGTCATATAACAAAGCTTGCTCCCGGTATCCGAGGCCATACGATATTATTATTATTATTATTATTATTATTATTATTATCATTATTATTACTCTTCTGTACTGTTTAAAAAAACATACATCGCTATGCTAATTATTCGATAAGTGTAGTGTGCATAATTCATCTTTATATAACATAACTCATGTGCAACGATATACAAAGGTTCACATGACTTAATAAACATTATAAAATATTTTTATTCACTTAAAAAACTCCCCCTCTAATTAAAGGGTAAAATGAGCACCGCTAGGAGCACCAGTCCCTTCCCACGAGCGCCATCTATGGATGACGTCTCCAAGCTTGAGATTAGCAGGGTGAAGACGTGGAATTACAAATGTGCGAGGTAGGTGTGTGGAAAGGCGTGAGAATAAATTATACATGATTATTATCCTAGCTCAGGATGGTTTCTGTCATAAGGCCACCTTGCCTTACCACCTCATGGTGTAGCATTCTTGACTGATGCCCCGGAGGTCTGGGTTTGATTCCCGACTCTGCCAAGAAATTTTAATTCTAGTGTGAAGGCTGGAACGGGGTACACTAGTAAGTTTCTAGCTTAACGTGCTTTTTCAGCTCGTTTTGCTTGAGCTAAGATCCTTACGGATTCTTTACGCGCTGAGCAGTATCGTAGGCCTATTCAAATGCAGAAGTCCAACTTGGAGTAATACTTGGTATTTATTTAGTTAGAATATTTATATACAGTTTGTTACAGAAGCCGTGAGGCTTGTAAGAATCACGTCATCGTGACTTGACGACTTTATTTTCTTCTATGGGCGTGTTTAACCTCAATATAGCCTACACGAGAACGCCCGTAGCTCAACCAATCAGATTTCAGTATTCTACTGGGATCATAATAATGCTTTTAAACGGAAAGCAGTGGGAGTTTGAGATATTTCCTGAGTGTTCTTCCCTTGTTTTCCGAATAGGCCTGCTCCAAGTTATTTCTGAGTAGCCTCTAGTGGTATTACATTCATTTTTGCTCAAACTACATAAAGTAATTTCCTGCTGACCAGGAAATAAAAACATTGCTTCCACTTACTTGTGCCGGGCTCCTCTCCATCTTCTTTCCTGTCGGCCTCTCTTGGTCAACTCTTGTTCTCTTCCTACCCCGACGGTATTAGGGTATCCGATGCCTAGGGAGTCTCTTCATTTCCTGCTTTCATTGGCCCTTCTCTCATCTTTCCTGATCCCTCATTCTTCTAGGGATCAGCCTTCTTTTTCTTTTCTTTATAGTTCCCTTTCTTTTTAAGATTTCTGCCCTGTTTTCTGAATTCGCTCCCCGTGTCTCTAAATTCCATTTTGTGAGAATTTGAATCTCAATCACAATTTGTAAGTATTTTCAATTTACATTGCATTTTGTAAGTATTTTCGATCCAAACTCCTTTTTGTAAATATTTTCAGTCTCACTTGCATTTTATCAGTACTGTATTTTGAATCGCGGGCTTCCACATATTGTGAGTATTTTGAATCTACCATACATTTTGTAAGCAATTTCAATTGCATTCTGTAAGTATTTTAAATTCCAATTGCACTTTGTGACTATTTTGAATCTGAACCGGCCTTTTTCAATCTAACTTGCTGTGTGAATTTTCAATTTCAATTGAATTTTTTAAGTATTTTGAACCTCAATTGCATTTTATACGTATTTTCACTTTCAATTGCATTTTGTAAGTAATTTGAATTTTAAATGCATTTTGTGAGTATTTCCAATCTACATTGCATTTTGTAAGTATTTTGAACCTAAACTACATTTTGTGCGTATTTTTCAATCCGAGTTCAATTTTGTGAGTATTTTCAGTCCAGCTTAATTTTCGTTATGTTTTCCATTTCATTGCCATTTTCGCTATCACCCAGACCATTAGGGGCCGATAACCTAGATGTTAGGCCCCTTAAAACAACAATTATCATCAGCATCATTATGATCATCCACATTGCTCTCATTTGAAGAGTAGTAAGGAGAAATAATAATAAAGAGATTCACAATTTGAATCTCTAAGGAAACATAGTCTCTGGTTTGATACCGGGTAAGGTATATATCTCACTCAGCCTCGTGAGGCAAAACTGAGAGTCCCATCTCAGCCATCCTGAAAGTGTTTTCCCGTGGTTTCCTCACTTCTACTTCAGGAAAAATGCTGGGATGGTTCCTAACTTAAGGCCAATGCCACCTCCTTCCCAATCCTATCACCAATTTACAAATACACACGCTTGTACTGTTATCGCAATAACACAAATTCCACACACACCCAAACAATACACGGGGCTTGACCGTGATGTCACAGCCCCTAAAATAAGCAACAACAAGCCACGCATGCATCGATAACAACATATTAAGACAGAAATACAGCACACTTATGGCAGTGTTCAACATAGTTCGTCAAAATGTTAACAAACCTTTAAAGGCCATTAACGGATGATTCACCAAACTATAAAAATCCATTAGCATTCCTAACGAGCCATTAAAACTAATTGCTGTGTCTACAAACAATTAAAGGCTGACGGTCGAATTACGTGGCATTCCAATGCAAAATGGAGCGAGCATTAAACTATAATCTCAACTATGACGATGTTCTTGATGACATTGGCCAACCTCGAATTTATAAATAACTGATGAAGCCCCTATCTAGCGGCGAGGATATGAATTGTGCCGGCTGCCGAAGCCTGTCGCACTCCCTTGGGGCAATGATTAATGGAATGACAGATAAAATGAAATGATAGTGGAGAATGTTGCTGGAGTGAAATTGTGACAGGGAAAACTGGAGTACCCGGAGAAAAACCTGTCTGCCTCCGCTTTGTCCAGCACAAATCTCACATGGAGTGAGCGGGATTTGAACCACGGACCCAGCGGTGAGAGGCCGGCGTGCTGCCGCCTAAGCCACGGAGGGCTTCTAGAAAGTTACGTTTAGCTATAATTAACTTAGGTTGATATAAAATAGAGTGATTCGCTGTAATTGAGGAGCAACATCAACACAGAGTCAAAATTAATACTTGAATTTACTACAAGTTACGACTCAATGTTCCTTGTACATTACTTACAACAATGGCCTTGAAGAGGAAAGATTATCCCTTCCAGTTTCAGAAAGGGTTGCAGCAGGTTGGATAGCTGACAATGTTGTAAATCTTGTTTTAAAGACAACGTTAATTTTGTGACATCCTGTGGAATTCTCATATAATCACCAGCCACACTCCTTCCTTCTTGGTCGCGCCGTTGATTTTTTTGAAGTGTCAAGCCATAAATATCCGTTCACAAAGAGTGGCCATTGATGAGCGCGAACCGGGTTCGGAGGGGCAGAAGGGGGCCATGGCTGGCTGTCGGATTTGATACGTGGTAAGGGCCACAGATGGCTCTGGGTGCCACTCTCCCGGCTCATGCGTTCACCCTCTTCATCCCCGAGCAGACCGACCGTCTGCCTGCCTGCCTGCCTGCCTGCATGCAGTCTGTCTCACTGCTACGCTTTGGAAAATATCAAAACCCGCCAACAGCGGAATGTAGACAGCTGATAACGTCAATGATTACAGATCTGTTTCTTTTTTTAAGAAGCGTCCTCGTCGCCCCTTGTATAAATAAGACAGTGCAGAAGCTATCGTTTTAAATATTTCTTCGTCATTTTCTCTGCTCTTCTTCCAGCAATACCTGGGCAAAAAGCTACAGAACTTGGACGTTCTCCATTAACTAGTGTAGACAAGTTCAAGTTTGCCAATCTCTATCCAAAACGAAATGAGCCTAATTCTAACTCAAATATCTAAGAAGAAACTAGTTCCATTTCAAGTTCTTTGGACAAGAAGGAACTAAAGTAGTTCCATTTCAATGGTAGCACAGTGTCCTGTAATATGATTCATTTCATTAACTTGGAATTGATAATGTTCACTTGACGAACGAAATATGTTATCATTTGTATGGCAACCATTGGTTAGACGACTGTCTGGATGAAACCATTGGTTGCTAGTCCACTAGTTAGACGACTGTCCGGGTGAATCCATTAGTCTCCACTAGGTTAGACGACAGTCCGGGTGAAACTATTAGTCACTACTAGGTTAGATGACTGTCTAGGCGAAACCATTCGTCGCTACTAGGTTAGACGACAGTCTAGGCGAAACCATTAGTCGCTACTAGGTTAGACGACTGTCTGGGCGAAACCATTAGTCGCTACTAAGTTAGATGACTGTCCGGGTGAAACCATTAGTCGCTACTAGGTTAGACGACAGTCCGGGTGAAACTATTAGTCACTACTAGGTTAGTGGACTGTCCGGGTGAAACCATTAGTCGCTACTAGGTTTGACGACAGTCCGGGTGAAACTATTAGTCACTACTAGGTTAGATGACTGTCTAGGCGAAACCATTAGTCGCTACTAGGTTAGACGACTGTCTGGGCGAAACCATTAGTCGCTACTAGGTTAGATGACTGTCTAGGCGAAACCATTAGTCGCTACTAGGTTAGACGACTGTCTAGGCGAAACCATTAGCCGCTACTAGGTTAGACGACTGTCTGGGCATAAGCATTAGTCGCTACTAGGTTTGACGACTGTCTGGGCGAAACCATTAGTCGCAACTAAGTTAGACGACTGTCTGGACGAAACCATTAGTCGCTACTAGGTTAGACGACTGTCTGGACGAAACCATTAGTCGCTACTAGGTTAGACGACTGTCTAGGCGAAACCATTAGTCGCTACTAGGTTAGACGACTGTCTAGGCGAAACCATTAGTCGCTACTAGGTTAGACGACTGTCTAGGCGAAACCATTAGTCGCTACTAGGTTAGACGACTGTCTAGGCGAAACCATTAGTCGCTACTAGGTTAGACGACGGTTTGGGTGAAACCATTAGTCGCTACTAGGTTAGACGACTGTCTGGACGAAACCATTAGTCGCTACTAGGTTAGACGACTGTCTGGACGAAACCATTAGTCGCTACTGGTTAGACGACTGTCTGGGCGAAACCATTAGTCGCTACTAGGTTAGACGACTGTCTGGACGAAACCATTAGTCGCTACTACGTTAGACGACGGTCTGGGTGAAACCATTCGTCACTACTATGTTAGACGACTGTCCGGGCGAAACCATTAGTCGCTACTAGGTTAGACGACTGTCTGGGCGAAACCATTAGTCGCTACTAGGTTAGACGACTGTCCGGGTGAAACTATTAGTCGCTACCAGGTTATATGACTGTCTTGGTGAAACTATTAGTCGCTACTAGGTTTGACGACTGTCTGGGCGAAATCATTAGTCGCTACTAGGTTAGACGACTGTCTGGGTGAAACCATTAGTCGCTACTAGGTTAGACGACTGTCTGGGCGAAACCATTAGTCGCTACTAGGTTAGACGACTGTCTGGGCGAAATCACTAGTCGCTACTAGGTTAGACGACTGTCCGGGTGAAACCATTAGTCGCTACCAGGTTATATGACTGTCTAGGTGAAACTATTAGTCGCTACTAGGATTGACGACTGTCTGGGCGAAATCATTAGTCGCTACTAGGTCAGACGACTATCTGGGCAAAACCATTAGTCACTACTAGGTTTGACGACTGTCCGGGTGAAACCATTAGTCGCTACCAGGTTAGATGACTGTCTAGGCGAATCAGTTAGTCGCTACTTGGTTAAACGACTGTCCGGGTGAAACTATTAGTCGCTACTAGGTCAGACGACTGTCCGGGTGAAACCATTAGTTGCCACTAGGTTAGACGACGACTGTCCGGTTAAAATCATTAGTCGCTACTAGGTTAGACGACTGTCTGGGCGAAACCATTATTCGCTACTAGGCTAAACGACTGTCTTGGCGAAAGTATTACTGCTTGTAGGCTACTACAAGTAGGGCCTAAGTGGGGTCTGGGTTTGTGTTTATAAGAGTTTTATTACAAACAGAATTTGGTAAGTATGCATCGCTTAAATCTTTAGTATCACGCATTACGTCATTAATGCCGCCATTTTGTTTCTAGGGGAATTGAATTTTGTACTCCCATTTAGCTAACTTTGGTAAAGAGGATCTGTTTGTTATGGTCTACCTAACTATGCACTTTAAAATAACGAAGAGTATTACGTTTTACAGAAGATCAATACATGTGTGTGCATTTATAACATTTTAATGTTTTATAGCATGAAATTGGGTAGAATTATTATTTTCCATCGTTTTATTGCGTACTCACATAAAAACAAATTACGTTGACGGATAATAAATGTTTTCAATCAAACTACAGTGATGAATCGATGCACACTCAGTCATAAAAAATTACACAGATATGATTCGCAACAAACGCAAAACAAAAATAATGGGCTATGCACATTTAGAATCATTGATGTATCCACTGTGTTTTATAACTAATATTCGCTAAAATACCAAAATGTGATTAATTATTTATGCTTTAATAATGGACTAATACATCTCTAATGTCGCAAAATGATAGAGTAAAGCCTGTGACATAGCATTCAGGTACTGCATTACTACTCAGAATGTTGCAAAGTTGCGGAAAGGGGTCTAATTTGAGGACAGATTCGTTCTTTATTCGTTGTGCCCAACTAAGGAGCGCGTTTGAACTTAAAAGCACTTTTTCTTCTTCCCTTCCCAATATCTCTTCATCCTCTCGCTGTGTTCCCTTCTACGCTGTTCTGTCCATCCTGTATTTTGTCGGGTGGGGTTCTCAGAAAATCTGTGTTTGTGAATTAAAGTTCTGATTTTTTTTTCTGCCTTGAATGGTTTCTTCATGACAGCCAATTTTATTTATGTCTTAACTGACTTCTTTTAGCCACCGGCAGTTGTTTTGATTTTTCATTGATAACGCTAGGTTGAAAATTATCTTAGTATCTAGACACATAGGTGTCTGTAAAACTATAACCGCAGTTTCCTTATGGTATCTGTGATTTTTTCTGTAACTTGATACATTTCATGAGATTTCTTTTTCATCCAAATTCCATTTTCACACTTTGGTCCTAAGATTTTCCTTCTTTTTTTCCAAGATTTTCCACCAATTATAATAGTTTCATGCACATAGAGCTTCTCTTTTAACGACTGTCTTATGTCTTAATTTTGCTTTTGTTAATATAGTTCTTTTATTGCAACTGTTCCAAGTAATTTTTTATGCTCTTTGTAGTTTTGTAGTTCTTTCTCTGTTAGCTTACTGATTTAACCCTGCGGGTTCAATAATTTCACCTAAATATTTAAATTTGCTACTTGAGTTATTCTAGTTATAGTATATCTACATACATTACTGTGCATATGATTAAACATATGATAATTATGACTCGCAATATTTTTCTGTTTGCTGCTTACCGCCTTGTCTTGTTGTTTATTAATTGGGGCTTTGCAACATCGTGGTCATGTTTGTAGCCTCGTGTACTTGCAGCGTGTGTCTGTGTGGGGGATTCTGTATGATAGGCTGTGTTACTGGGGCATCAGTGTGTTTTATTTATACAGTATATTGGGGTCCCATGACGTAGCCATGATCGTTAAATTATGCACCACGGCCGCGAGGGCAGCAAATATGAAGATTGTAGGTGTATCTGTGTCTGATTGTGAGAACCTACTAAAAACCGCGTCAACGTTCTTAGATGTGGAAGTATTTGGCACGTGCCCCTCACCACTCTACACTCCTCTTCTACCGCTGAACTCTCAAGGTCAAGTGCAGAGCTAAACGCCATCTGTACACGGGGCTGATGACCAAGAAGTCCTAAGTCCCTAAAATTAAATGACAACAACAATATTTTTGTAGATTAAGGCTTTCACGGCACGGATACTATTAATATTAGGCTATTCATATTTTTGGGATTATGCCATGTGAAAGTAGTAAAAAAAACTATAACTTACGTTTCATGAGGGACCTTGAAACAAATAATTATATTGGAAAAAGAAGGCAAGGTCCCTCTCGAAACGCATAGGAATTTTATGTTTTTATTTCATTTTCACATGGCATAATCCCCAAAAAATATGAATAGTATTAATAACAATATTTTTATAATTGGAGTTAGGATTGGGAAAGAAGCGGTGGTGGCCTGGAACCATCCCAGCATTTGCATGGAATAGATTTCGGGAAACCAAGGAAAACCATATCTAGGATGGCTGAGATGGGAATGGAACAGTTCTACTTCCGAAGGCTGAGTGAATCCCGTTCCAGCCTTCAGACCAACATTAAATTTCTCGGCAGAGCCGGGAATCGAACCTGGACCTCAGGAGTGGCGGCCAGGAATGTTAACCACTACGCCACGAGAAGTAGCACCAGTGGCATAACCAGGGTTTGCTTTTGGAGGTGGGTGAGCTGAGTCAAAATTACATTGTGGGGGAGGGGAGGGGAGGGTTCGGACATAATGAGACATGCACAAAGCAAAATATTATATTATTATTATTATTATTTAATCGATTGTTCCCCTTTAGGAGAGCGATTGAACTTGAATACATGATTAATTCATCTTCTGGCGTTTTCCCGCTTCTCTTCCCAAAATCTCTTCATTCCCTCAGAATGCTCCTTCTTCCGCTCAGCTGTCCACTTTCTTCCAGGCTGTCGTGAAGGCCTATGCTCAAACTTAACAGTTTTGATTATATTCCGGCACTCGGTGCAGCCCTCGAGATTTTCTATGTTGACCTGTTTTAGGTCCCTCTGAACCTCTGTCAGCCAATCCGTGCCACACTTGCTCTGTGTTATAACGTTGAGCAATTTCTTCGCCGTTCTGAAATTTTCCATCCTGTAAATGTGTGTATAAAACTGTGCTCGGCGTTTTCTGATTACTTCCGTTATTTTTCATGTGGATCTTTTGGTAGAGTTCGCTTTGAGGTATTCATCCAAATACCGTTATTATTAAATGCCCCGTAAATATTTCTGAGAATTGTTGTTTTTTTTTTCCTGTTGTTCTATATCCTTAATTTTGGAATGACCGTCGATCACCATTGTTTCGGCTGCGTAAGTTGCTTCCGGAAGAATCACCGTTGTATAGTGCCTTAACTTTGCGTTTAGCGAGATGCAATTCGTGTTGTGGTGAGCCTACGTTAGCTTGTAGGCCTTTTGTAGTTTGGTGATTCTTTGTTAATTGGCGATTCGGTTTAGTCCCGAGGACTGTATGATTTCACCAAGGTATTTAAAATGGGGGACTTGTGTTATTTTACCGTATTGTGTGATTAAATATGACTTATTTTCTGGTCGTCTTTCCATATAGTGTTTTTTTTTTTTTCATGAGAAATGTGTAGTCTGGTTCTTTGCGCAATTTCATGTAATTTTTCCACTGCTTCATGTCTGGTGTTAGTGATAATGGCAATATCGTCAAAGCAAAATATTAGTAATTAATATTAATAATTTAGTTGCCGAAATAGTATTGAACAATGTATTAATGAACAATTTGTAAACGATATTACAAAAAAGGTGCTATAGTTAGAGCCATGCGCGGATAAAGAAAACGTTATCCGCATCCGTCCCGCATCCGCACGACTGTTATCCGTATCCGCCCCGCATCCGCACCTTTGTTATTCGAATCTACTGGCATTACAATAATATTTTAAATTAGATAAAGTATTACAGCAACATATTTACAGCCTCCGTGGCTTAGGCGGCAGCACGCCGGCCTCTCACCGCTGGGTCCGTGGTTCAAATCTGGGTCACTCCATGTGAGATCTTTGCTGGAAAAAACGGAGGCAGACAGGTTTTTCTCCGGGTACTCCGGTTTTCCCTGTCAAAATTTCATTCCAGCAACACTCTCCACTATCATTTCATTTCATCTGTCATTCATTTAATCATTGCCCCAGAGGAGTGCGTCAGGCCTCGGCAGCCGGCACAGTTCATATCCTCGCCGCTAGATGGGGGCTTCATTCATTCCATTCCTGACCCGGTCGGAGACTGGAAGCAGGCTGTGGATTTTCATTCATTAAAGCAACATATTTCATCCGGCCGTAAAAGAATCCACCACAAAGATTTACATCGCATCTCATCCCCGACCCTGTTGGAGAACGGGAATATAAAGGGGTAGACATACTGTACATTAAAGCAACACATTTAGACATTTGAGGAGAAAGTCATTCCCTTAGCCTATGTATGCCTTGTGGTATGTTTAAAATGAATGTTATTCAGCCAGAATTGCAACCCTTTTCAGTTCGAAGTGTTAATTATACTTAATGACATAATTTGAATGAGATTAGCTAAAAACATCATTTTACATTTGTCATGGAAAAAAAAAGCATAACAGTAAACATCCGGGTCCTAGTAATGATATTCAACAAGTTCGGATTGTACTGTATTCTAAAAACTATCCGCAAATTTACTCCAAACATTATCCGCAACTTATCCGCTATTCGCACAGCCATGCAAGCGACAGGGCGCCAGGAAATATTCTCCGCAGTGCCCGCATGCTTCTGCGAAGGATAGCGTCACCAGTTACGTTGGCAGCATGGCTGTCGCTTGTATCATAACAAACAAACAGTAAGCTTTATACTCACCACAGCCATTCATAACATACTGTTGCACTCTTCCAATAATAATCTAACTAAACGCACTGACGATTTCGACAGCCCACAGCCCACACATGTGGCCTTCACCCTATCAACGACACCGTGCTGCCAACTAAACTGATGACGCTACCTCTCGCAGCTGCACGTAGCCACTGAGCAGAATATTTCCTGACGCCCTGTATATCCGCATGGCGATAAATATTGGAGATATCCGCATCCGCGCAGGGGTTTAGCTAGAGGAACATTTGGAAACTTTACAATGAAGGAACACGTGAGCGTGACAAGCAATTTTATTCGTCCTTGGTATTATGAATCGTTTCCAAGAAGGTAAACAAGCATATTCCTTATGAAGAATTCGCCAGTACCGCAGAAAACACGACGTTATAACCGAGTTGCCGCTGAAACCGATGATGTTATAACAACGTTCAACAGAGCGGCACCTGGGAAATAAGAAGATAATCGTTCCCCACTTCAGCAATAAAGCAAGGCTATTGCTGTGCAATGTGTTATCTCCTAAGAGTGAAATTTGAACCTTGAACATCATTAATGGCTGAAGATGTCAAGATGGTGTGATATTTGCCGAGCATCGCCTTATCTCTTAGTAGGCGGAGTTGTAAGATATTGGTGGTCCTAATTCAAATAAAATCTCTCTCCACTTGAAAAGGATTGTGCTTCTGTGTTCACAGTGAGAAAAACATTAGCTGCTTTACTGAGCCCTTATCACCTCATTAATAATTACTGATTATGTATGAAGTTTGGTCATGTCAGTGGCGTCGCTAGACGTCCAGATTTTTCTCAGCAAATATAATAAGATAAATGATTTCTTAAAACTTAATATTAGGAAATATATATTTTTTCTGTCATAAAATAATTAGTAAAAAGGGTTTACTAAATACAGTTCTAGACTCCAAATTGATGGGAGAAGAAACAAACACCGACATCCATTGGTCACAACCGGAAACAGACGGTTATATTCAAAAAGTACATTTGACTTGTACGGTATACAAAAACAAAAGAAGAACACTATGAGAAATACAAAAACAAAAGAAACACACTATGAGAATTTGTGAATGCAAACTCACACTTCCCCCCATTCACAAATTGCAAAAAAACAAAAAACAAACAAAAATACATAACTAGCCTTACACTAACAACAAACATTTGCATAGCATTCCTTGTATGGTAGCAAAGGGCAACATACAGACTAAAATACAGACATGGATCACATTTGCTTTGATTTAAGCCAAGCTTGACAAGTTGTGCAGTGATACAATTGTGCCAATCTTTACCAGCTTGACATAAACCGTAAATACTCTTGTTGAGTTTTAGCACATAGTCTGGGTATTCTACACTGCGAAAACCTTCTGGTTGACTTACAAATACAGTTTCCTTAATTTTGCTATTAAGGTATGCCGATACAATGTCCAAATGACAATTATCCCATTCACGCTCTACTCCTATGGCTATAAGGGTCCTAATAGTTTTCCTTTTTACCACAGGACTGTAGGATTCAAGGAAATCAGTACCCTTTATCTGACTGAAACCTTGCGCTACTAAACGTGCTCTATACCTAAGTACTTCACCTTCTTGGTTTCGTTTAGTTTTATACACCCATTTGGTTCCTATGACAGTCTTTCCACCTGAATCTTCTGCAAGTGTCCACACATTATGTTTTTCCAAGAGGGCAATCTCTTGGTTCATTGCTTCAAACTATTTATCTTTGTCATCTCGTGAGGTGGCTTCTTGAAAAGACACCGGATCGTTATATTCTGACCTCAACATGACAATGCGACATTTGACCTTGACTTCATTACAACATACACACTTGCTGGGAAGTTTTCTCTCTCTACTCGACCTGCGTAATACTGTGTGTTCAGGCTGTAATTGAGCGTCTATTACGACATCAGAATCTGACAAAGAGGCATCACTATCACTTGTTACAGAATTTTCATTTCCTGATTCGGCTACTTCGTGTTCAAACACGTCACCTCCACAATCTTTCTGCTCGACAAACACTTCTCCATCTGTTCTAGGTTCACAATCTATCTGAGTTACAGGTTTTTCCTGGGCTTTTACAGAAAACGGAAATACATCTTCAACAAATTCTACACTCCTGGATTTAATGACACATTTCTTTTCGATGTCCCATACACGGTAGCCCCTCGAGTCATCGGGGTACCCTAGCATTTCACCAACATTTGCCCTTGGCACTAACTTTTCCACATTACGTTTATGGATCCAAACTTTACAACCAAATGATTTTAACATAAGCAATTCCTGGTCTGACAACTTTCTACTCGTCCACAGTTCAAATGGGATGTTCTTTACACACCTATTCTTTATATAGCAGGCTGTGCTGATGGCTTCCCCCCAAAATTGAACTGGCATGCCTGACTGAATGAGCATGCACCTACTAGTGGTGAGAAGTTGCTGGTTGAGGCGTTCAGCAACGCCATTCTGTTGGGGAGAGTAAGCCATTGTTAACCTACGAACAATACCTTCCTTTTCAAGATAGTTACAAAACTCTGTACTTAAATACTCTCCACCGTTGTCTGAATGGAAAGATTTCAACTTGGTCCCTTGTGCTGTCTCCATTAGGGCCTTAACCTTGAGAAACTCATTAAATGCATCACTCTTATGCTTAAGGAACCTTACATATGAGAATCTGGTACAATCATCAGTAAATGTAATAAAATATTTGCTACCTCCAATCGATGGGTGCTCTAGCTGGCATACATCAGAGAACACAACATCTAATGGCTTCTGAGATACATGATCTCTTTCATTAAATTTAAGTCTTTTCATTTTACCTTGTTTACAAGTATCACAATCAAGATTCTTTTCATTGGGTATAAAATCACGATCTGGAATGTTCAGAGCATGGCCAAAACGCTGATGCCATATTCCGCTAGTTACAGCTTTGTTGCTCTTAGCATACACAACCTCCACCTCGTCATTACAAGCAAATTCTTTCCCTTGTTCTACCATAAAATAATCACAATTTACCTCATACATATTTCCAACGGCCTCACCCGTAAGGAATATACCCTCATGATCTGACAATACAACTTTCCTATCTTTAATGGTTACGACTGCACCTTTCCTGTCAAATTGACCTACAGATATTAAATTGTCTTGAAGACCTGGGACATACAACACTCTTTTCAGTTTCAGAAAAGAACCTCCACACTTGTCAGATAGCTTCATAAGCACACTTCCCATACCACATACACTAACTACGGATCCATCAGCTGTGTCTACACTACCAGAAACCTTTGGGGTGTAATCATACAGAATATCCTTATAAGGTGTCAGGTGCTCAGTGGCTCCTGAATCTACATACCACCTGCATACACAATCAGATGCATCATCCTTGCTTTCAGTTGTCACATAAGCCTTTACCTTAACACTACTAGCATTAACCTGAACACATTCGTTTGCCGCCTCATCGTCCTTTATCGTGGCAATAACCTCACGATTCTTAACCTTAACATTTTCCTTGCGTCCATTACTACAATTCCGGGAAGTATGACCTATCTTGGCACAATTAAAACACAAAACTGAACCTTTCTTTCTTGCTTCATGAACTAAATCACAGAACTTCGCAATATGCCCCTGTTCTTGGCACTTGTAGCACATGAATCCACCACTACCTGTTGGCTTGTTGACACTTTTGCTGCTGTTGACGACCTCCTTGGAATTTAAGCGCATGGCTGCCACCATTGCCTTCACGCTTTCACCCTCAGATTCTTCCTTCTTCAGCCTCGCATAAGTCTCCTGTTCTCGCTCCATCTTTAGTTTGTCCAACTTGTTCTTTCTCTCCTCCAACAATAGTTTGGCTCGCACTACCTTTACACTTAAGTTTTCTTCATTGCTTTCCAATGAACGTATCAAATTTTCGTACTCCCGCTTTTCCAGTCCTCTGAGAATAAATGCAGCTTTGGCCTTATCAGTAAATTTTATACCTACATCGTCCAACCTTGCACACCAAGTGAGCACTTTATCAACAAATGTACGCATGCTAAAGTCACTAGTTTTCTTAAAAAGACACAATTCTTCTAACATCGTCACAATTTGAAGGATTCCGGTATCGCAACATGAAGTCAGAAGATTCTTCCATGCTTCCTTAGCTGTCTCCGCTTCTTTGATATCACTAGGAAAGGGTCGGTGACCAAACCTATAAGCAAGTTTTTCGCGTCTTGATCTTTGCCCAGTTGGGCCTCGGAGTACTCTTCAACGGGTGTATCTTCTACCTCTCCTGTATCGGTCTTTCGTGGGAAACCTTGAACCGCGTCCCACAGACGCCTTGTTTGAAGCAATGCCTTTGTTCGGGTGCTCCACGCTTCCCAATTGTCGTCCTGTAACCTCACTATTTCAACTACTCGCTCGCTGCTTCCCGTAGCTGAATCCATGTTAGTATGTAGCGTACAAATAGTCCTCACAATAGAAAAATCGTCCACAAAATTCACCAAAAACTATCTTGGATGCACACTTAACTGTCCACATGTGCGCCGCACATATCAACACCCCTTAACGACCGACATTCTCCCATCACAAAGTCCACACATTAACAGCAATAAGCGTTTAACTGGGCTCATAACCTGTCATAAAATAATTAGTAAAAAGGGTTTACTAAATACAGTTCTAAACTCCAAATTGATGGGAGAAGAAACAAACACCGACATCCATTGGTCACAACCGGAAACAGACGGTTATATTCAAAAAAGTACATTTGACTTGTACGGTATACAAAAACAAAAGAAGAACACTATGAGAAATACAAAAACAAAAGAAACACACTATGAGAATTTGTGAATGCAAACTCACATTTTCCACCTTACAGGCCTATACATAATCATTAACCTTCCGAGCGCTATCGACGAAACGGTTCGTCGATACGTGTGCGAAATTTTAGTGCCGCATTTCAGCTGTTTGAGGCGATGTTATTTTAAAGTAGACTTACCTGCTCTCTTGTGATGGTCCATAGAACCATATTTTGCACTTTTAATCTCTATGGTGATGCGAATTACGCTATTCATTTGTTCAAAGAGATGGAAAATTTTACTTCTGTGCACTTGTAGTAGTTCGAGTAGTAGCGCTTCTAAAGGTTTATCCTACTCGGGAGGGAGCATAGGGGATCGCCTATATCCCTCCTAAAATTCTGATTTGTCACCCGTAGTGGAAGGCAGTTTAGCCAGTCACTACATTTGAGCTCTGTGACTTTAATCACAGGAGCAGTGTGACTCGTATGTTAAAAGATGGTTGGTTGGTTCCTCAGTTTAGGGGCTACGACAATGCGGTCATGTAGCCCCGTGTACTTTGGGTGTGTGTAGAACCTGTCTGATAACCAGTGTCAATTGTGATGACTCTATTAGTGTGTGTTATCTGTTTTTAATTCAAGTAAGGACTGCAGACATTTAATTTTCAAGAAGTTCCGATTTTGCTACCAAACGCCACCGTCAACGACCAACTAGTTCTGAACTTGATTACTAGATGCCACCACAGTTGTCTCCTGGCGACGAACGTTGGAACCTAAGAGCGTTAGTCCAATCTAACCTATAATTTAGCTTCACACAAGTGTAATTAAAGGAAGGTTCTTTATCATGCCATAAATCTATGACATGGGACCGACGGCTTTACTGCCCCTCCGAAGGAAGCCATACTGAGGGATTTTTAACACTCTTAAAAAATCCGACGACTTCGGCCGGGTTTGAACCCGTGACCTTGGGCATAGAAGCTCAGCATGCTACCAACTACGCCACCGAAGCCGCCTTATGTTAAAAGAAACTTGGGTGGAAATCACTTGAGGCTAGGAGGATGAAATCTAGACTCTGGACTATGTACAGGACGTATACATATCAACCAGCGTGGGGTGAGCTTAGCAAATATAAGGGAAAGCCCACTTATATGAGTAGGAGTGATCATTCTTTCAAAGTTAAGGGCAGACAACAGCGTACAAATTATGGTAAATATCCTTTCGTAAACCGAAAGCCTCCGTGGCTAGGCGGCAGCACGCCGGCCTCTCACCGCTGGGTCCGTGGTTCAAATCCCGGTCACTCCATGTGAGATCTGTGCTGGACAAAACGGAGGCAGACAGGTTTTTCTCCGGGTACTCCGGTTTTCCCTGTCAAAATTTCATTCCAGCAACATTCTCCACTATCATTTCATTTCATCCGTCATTCACTAAATCAGTGCGTCAGGCCTCGACAGCCGGCACAGTTCATATCCTCGCCGCTACATGGGGGCTTAATTCATTCCATTCCTGACCCGGTCGGAGACTGGAAGCAGGCTGTGGATTTTCATTTAATCCTTTCGTAAACCGTGCCATTGATAACTTGAACTCTCAACCTGCCACAGTCTTAGTGCCTTTCCCGAAACTTAAAGGCGTGTTTAAGAAAGGTTGATGATGATTATAATTGTTGTTTTAAGGGGCCTAACATCTAGGTTTTCGGCCCCTGATGGTTTGGGTGACCGTGAAGATGAAATGCAAACTTAAAACTAAAACTAACTATTAACCGACATACTAGAAGAAGAAATTGAAAACAAAAGGAGAATAAGGCAAATAAAGGACATGAGGAAAAGAAATGCCCACAACCCTCGAAGAATACGGATTGAGGGACTTGGAAGGATGGAGAGCCATGAAAGGCAGATAGGAAAGTGAAAGAGGAGAGGGTCCTCCCCACAGGTAAGGGACAAAAGGGGGAAACCGACCCAGCTCAGGAAGCCCTTGGGGTCGCCAACTCCCGAACTCACCAGTCGTGAGCCCCTGAGGGTGTGGCATTATCTAGGGTGCACCAACAGTGGTGGGGCTACATACACCCGGCCTCCTTGAGGGCCTTGAGCAGAAGGCAGGAGATAACATGAAAAGAAATAGAAGGCTGACCCCTCGCAGAAGGAGGGAATCAGAAAAGATGAGGCAAGGGCCAATTAAGGCCGGAAAGGAAGAGACTCCCTAGGCCTCGGATACCCGAATACCGTCGGGGTCGAAAGAGGACAAGAGTTTACCAAGTGAGGTCGACAGGAAAGAAGACAGAGAGGAGCCCGGCACAAGTAAGTGGAAGCAATGCCGGACTCAGCTGGGGCCACGTGGTCGCCAACCCACGTCCCACAAGATATGAGCCCCTGGGGTGTTTGAGAAAGGACTGACGATTCATTATTATTAGTGATTTAAGCCCACTAAGGAGCGCTTATGAATAGTGCTTCTGCGATCCATTTTTAGCCTACTTTCGATTTTTGCAAAAAATGAAAGTAGACTTATGAGATCACTACAGGGCGAAAAAAAGTGTGTGTGTGTGTGTGTGTGTGTGTGTGTGTGTGTGTGTGTGTGTGTGTGTGTGTGTGTGTGTGTGTGTGTGTGTGTGTGTGTGTGTGTGTGTGTGTGTGTGTGTGTGTGTGTGTGTGTGTGTGTGTGTGTGTGTGTGTGTGTGTGTGTGTGTGTGTGTGTGTGTGTGTGTGTGTGTGTGTGTGTGTGTGTGTGTGTGTGTGTGTGTGTGTGTGTGTGTGTGTGTGTGTGTGTGTGTGTGTGTGTGTGTGTGTGTGTGTGTGTGTGTGTGTGTGTGTGTGTGTGTGTGTGTGTGTGTGTGTGTGTGTGTGTGTGTGTGTGTGTGTGTGTGTGTGTGTGTGTGTGTGTGTGTGTGTGTGTGTGTGTGTGTGTGTGTGTGTGTGTGTGTGTGTGTGTGTGTGTGTGTGTGTGTGTGTGTGTGTGTGTGTGTGTGTGTGTGTGTGTGTGTGTGTGTGTGTGTGTGTGTGTGTGTGTGTGTGTGTGTGTGTGTGTGTGTGTGTGTGTGTGTGTGTGTGTGTGTGTGTGTGTGTGTGTGTGTGTGTGTGTGTGTGTGTGTGTGTGTGTGTGTGTGTGTGTGTGTGTGTGTGTGTGTGTGTGTGTGTGTGTGTGTGTGTGTGTGTGTGTGTACTCTGAATGGCTGTCCCCGCCTATCCATTCGAACACGGTGAGCGCAAATTGAACGAAATTTGGTACAAAGGTAGCACTAGCAAAGGACACCTCAGTGTCATGTTTTATATCGCCGCCATCTTGACGGAAACGTAATGGCGGCCACACAAATGTTCAAAGCTTAAATCAAATTACGACTAACCTAATCATCCGATCTCTACCAAATTTTGCAACAACATACCTTCATGGGGGCAGCATCCTTTGACAAATCAAAAAGGTCATTAGCCTAATAGTTTGCGGATGGCGGCCATCTTTGTGTCAAAATCGATTACCCCTATTAATTCGAACACGGTGAAACCTAATGGAATGAAATTTGGTACAGAGGTAGCACTAGCAAAGGGCACCCCAGTGTCATGTTTTATATCGCCGCCATCTTGACGGAAACGTAATGGCGGCCACACAAATGTTCAAAGCTTAAATCAAATTACGACTAACCTAATCATCCGATCTCTACCAAATTTTGCAACAACATACCTTTATGAAGGGAGCATCCTTTGACAAATCTAGTAGGCCATTAGCCTAATAGTTTGCGGATGGCGGCCATCTTTGTGTCAAAATCGATTACCCCTATTAATTCGAACACGGTGAAACTGAATGGAATGAAATTTGGTACAGAGGTAGCACTAGCAAAGGGCACCCCAGTGTCATGTTTTATATCGCCGCCATCTTGACGGAAACGTAATGGCGGCCACCCAAATGTTCAAAGCTTAAATCAAATTACGACTAACCTAATCATCCGATCTCTACCAAATTTTGCAACAACATACCTTCATGGGGGCAGCATCCTTTGACAAATCAAAAAGGTCATTAGCCTAATAGTTTGCGGATGGCGGCCATCTTTGTGTCAAAATCGATTACCCCTATTAATTCGAACACGGTGAAACTGAATGGAATGAAATTTGGTACAGAGGTAGCACTAGCAAAGGGCACCTTAGTGTCATGTTTTATATCACCGCCATCTTGACGGAAACGTAATGGCGGCCACACAAATGTTCAAAGCTTAAATCAAATTACGACTTACCTAATCATCCGATCTCTACCAAATTTTGCAACAACATACCTTTATGGAGGAAGCATCCTTTGACAAATCTAATAGGTCATTAGCCTAATAGTTTGCGGATGGCGGCCATCTTTGTTTCAAAATCGATTACCCCTATTAATTCGAACACGGTGAAACCGAATGGAATGAAATTTGGTACAGAGGTAGCACTAGCAAAGGGCACCTCAGTGTCATGTTTTATATTGCCGCCATCCTGACGGAAACGTAATGGCGGCCACACAAATATTCAAAGCTTAAATCAAATTACCATTAACCTAATCATCCGATCTCTACCAAATTTTGCATCAACATACCATTATGGAGGGAGCATCCTTTGACCAAACTAATAGGTCATTAGCCTAATATTTTGCGGATGGCGGCCATCTTTGTGTGAAAATCGATTCCCCCTATTAATTCGAACACGGTGAAACCGAATGGAACGAAATTTGGTACAGAGGTAGCACTAGAAAAGGCCACCTCAGTGTCATGTTTTATATCACTGCCATCTTGACGGAAACGTAATCGCGGCCACCCAAATGTTAAAGACTAAAATGTAATTACGACCAAACTAATAATCTAGTCTCTACCAAATTTTGCAACAACAAATCTTTATGTGGGAAGCATATTGTGACCAAACTGCTAGATTATCAGCCCAATAGTTTGCAGATGGTGGCCAAGTATGTGTGCAAATCGATTCCCCCTATCAATTCAAACACGGTGAAACCGAATTGAACGAAATTTGGTACAGAGGTAGCACTAGCAAAAGGCACCTCAGTGTCATGTTTTATATCGCCGCAATCTTGACGGAAACGGAATGACGGCCACCCAAATGTTAAAAGCTTAAATCAAATTTCGACCATCCTAATAATTTGATCTCTACCGGATTTTGCAAGAACATGCCTTTTTGTGGAAAGCATCTTATGACTGACTACAAGGTCATCAGCCCAATAGTTTGCAAATAGCGGCCAAGTATGTGTGCAAATCCATTCCCCAGATCAATTCAAACACGGTGAAACCGAATTGAATGAATTTTTTTACAGAGGTAGCACTAGCAAAGGGCACCTCATATTCATGTTTAATATCCCTATAGCACGTTGTATTTCAACAAGCTACTACAACCAACATTCAATTATTCTCCTTGAAAAGGACAAAGAGTTATAACAATACCCATGCATTTAGGAGAAAGTAGGCTATATGTTCTTTACTGAACATCTTGTTTGTTCTCCAATATCTCCTCAGTCCAGCCAATAACTTGTATTTCCTCTCCTGTGTGAGGGGTGGACGGGTCTTAATCACTTTGGGTGGTGGGGACCAAGAGTAAACACTATCGCAAAATTTAGAACGGTCAAGAATATCACAGTCTAAAATGCCAAGGTTATTCAAGTCTTGTTTCACTTCATTAAGCCACAAGCTGCCAGTCTTGTAGCCATTAATCAAGTTGAAGATCTTCTTGGTGATTCTATCGTTCCTCATCCGGAAGAGGTGCCCGTAGAATTTCAGTCGTCTCCGTCTCATGATAGTGGTGGCTGGTTCCAACTGACGGTATAGTTCGGTGTTTGCTTTAAGTCGATAAGAGCCATCTGGGAGCAATCTTGGTCCATGATTTTTTCGAAGGATACGTCTCTCGACTTTCTCCAAATCAACCATATTGCATTTCTTGTTCATCAAGATGGTCTCTACTGCGTATAAAAACTGTGGTCTAATAACGATTTTATAATGACAGATCTTTGTAAATACTCCATAATAAACAATATCTTCAAATTCTGAATCGAGATTTTGTAAGAAATTTTGAAATTCTCAATGTTGCAAACCATGTGGACGAGTGGAATTCACTACTTTTACAACGACTTTCAAAACACTATCTAAATTTAGGGATTTAGCACAAATGTTTTCTTGGTGTATTAAGCAGTGAATTGCATTACAGAAATGTTTCCTACTTTAGCTGTCGCTGCTTGCAGTAATTTAACTAGCCCTTCTTGTTTTCCTGCAAATGCAGGAGCTCCGTCTGTTGTTACACCAGATAGATTTGTATATTTCTCGCCAAGTCAGTTCAAGGTTTCAGTGACACCCACAATTAAATCAGTGGCTTTAGTGGTGCCTTTAAGAGAGACATGAACAGCTAATTCTTCTGTAATACTGAAATCTTTATCAACTCCCTTTAAGAAAATTGTTAATTGGAAAGTATCGCTATCAGCACTACTCTCATCAAGTGCCAGAGAATAGAACTGGAAATTTGTGGCTCTGTATTTTAATTCGTCAATACAGCGAGCTACAGTCTGTTGCAACAAACTTAATTTTGCAAACTGCGTTTTTTTTTGTCAGCAACACTCCTAATGCATTCTTTAACAAAATCGCTATCTGAAAATTGTTTACATTTTTTGCAATACTTTCTGCTACTGAGTAACTCGCCTTTACCAGAGATTCAGTTTGAGGTGACACACTCTTAGAAATTAACTGTTGTCCCGAAAGGTTAATTTTAAGTTCGGATATCTTGTCTTCGCGAAATTGACCCTCAAATTTATCATATGAAGACGCTTGTTTGGTGTCATAATGTCGCTATATGATATACTCTTTAAACACAAACTGTTTCACTGCAAATAATACGCACTGCTTCCTTGATTACTTCGGTAAAAAGTACTGATTATTCCACTTTATTTGAAATGATCTACCTTCGTCTGAAACTTCCCGTTTCTTGCCGTTACGCTTAGAAACCATGATTATCACTCATAACAAATCACAGAATTATGTTTTGAGTAAGAGGAAGACTGATAACTTACGCAAACACATAGCTCTGTCAAGTTTATCTTATTCCAAATATAAATATTTATTTCATAAATAATATTATAACTTACAAATATCACTGCGGGCGCATGCGATGGGAAAATAGCAAAAAAAGCATTGTTTTAGACAGCTCAGTAAAATAAGATGACATGTCATCAACATCCGGGCCCTAGTGATATGTAACTATCTGTCTGTTACTTCTTCACGCAAAATTTTATCTCCCGCAGAGATTTTGGTTGGTACCTCAGTTTAGGGGCTGCGAAAACGCTGTCATGTAGCCCCGTGTACTTTGGGTGTGTGTCGAATCTGTCTGATAAACGGTGTTAATTGTGATGGCAGTATTAGTCTGTAATTCAGGTAAGGACTGCAGCCGGTCAATTTCAAGTAGTAGTTCCTAATTTTGCTCCCTAATACTACCGTCAACGACACCTAGCTATGAACTTGGCTACTAGATGCCACCGCAACCAGAAACTCACAACGAACGTTGGAACTTCCCCTCCGAATGAAAGCATGCTGAGGGATTTTAGCGCTCTTCGAAAATCCGACGACTTCGGCAGGCTTTGAACCCGCGACCTTGAGTATAGAAGTTCAGCATGCTACCAGTTACGTCACCAAAGCCACTTCCCTCAGTGTCAGATGGAAAATTGAATGTGATCTCGTGCAATGCCGTAGTCATGGCAACCTCTGATGGCTCATCCCTCATCAATTTAGCAGCGTTGTCATGACAACCTCTGATGGCTTTTGGCATTTTCTTCTAATTGCGAAATCATTTTGCTCATCCCTTGGCGTAATGGTGGGTCATATCAAAAATTCTCAGACAAAAGTTTTAGGTAATTATTAGGGGAATATTTTTCATTTTGTACGGTTTTGATACTGTGCTTTTGAGGGAGATATGATTAATGTTTCCCGAAAAATCACTTTTTCCACCCCTTTGGTCAATGGTTGGTGCTATCAAAAAACTTTTCAAACATAAATTTTTGGGCCTTATCCGACACATATTATGAACTTTGAATGGATTCTATATTTCACATATTAAGAGAGTTATGGCGATATTTCACTTTTTCGAAGAAAAAAAGCCTCCCTCATTTTTACCCCCTTCGACCGATTTTGCCCGTTAACGAACTTGACCGAGATTTTAAAGGGATACATATTATGTACAAAAAATTAAAAGGAATTGCTGCAAAATTGCGGTAGTTATCGTGTCCACAAGAAAGTGATATACATATACAGTGTGGTCCACCCGCCCCTTATTATTTAGTTTTATGAAACCCAACTAACATAGCATTTCTCCCGATGGTCGATATTGCTCTGCGCTCTGACTGTGTGACAGCAATGTAATTGGGTCATGGGTCTAGCAAAGAAAAACCGACCTTAAACTTTTCCCCGCCAAATACTATGGCCCATTCTACTAACATATGACTTTCTGCTCCTTGAAATAACACACATACACGTAATACGATCGAATTAATAGCTTACGCCACGTGATCTGTAATAGTAGAAAGTTAAATCAACACCACAAACCGTGATTGAAGACTTTGAGATGGACTTAAACGTTTGAGGTGGGACGGCTACAGTAATGAAAAGTTTAGCGTGGACTATTTACCATGTCTTGGTGGCTGCGAGGTTTAAAGCCTGACCGTACTTGAAGGGCGCGAGCGGGTAGAATGCTGCTTCGAATCCAGTAGTAGGCATACTTTTTTTTTTTTTGAACGAAAGCCCACATTCCATTTTAGTCGGGATGTAACTACATTGCCACATTTATTGCCCTACGACGAATTTTTGTGAAGAGTTCGTTGAATTTTGATGATTTATAAAGAGAACACGATCGAATTGGTACGTTATGCCACGTGACCTGTTATGGCAGAAAATTTAAAACCTGGCATGAATATTAACATAACATCTCGAAGTGTTGCTCTGGAAGTCCGGGTTCGATTCCCAGCTCTGCCAAGAAATGTAATACTTGTCTGAGGGCTGAAATTGGGTACACATAGCCTCGTGGAGCAAATATGAGAAGAAGTGGGTTCGATTCCCACCTCAGCCACCCTGGAAATGGTTTTCCGTGGTTTCCAAATTCCGGGACGGATTCTATCTTAAGGCCACGGCCGCCCCCTTCCCAATCCTTAATTGCAAATACACACATCATTACAAGCCCGCAATAACTCAGGTTATCAGACAAATTCTACACACACACACACCCAAGTAAACATGGCTAAATGTTCTAGGCCCTCAAATGAAACAAAACAACAACATATCGAAGGATATTCTGATCGCCAGTGCTTGCATCGAAGTATACGTATTCCGTAGAAATTCCCATTGTATTATTAGCAAAAAATCGTGTGTCTGTCTGTGTGTGTGTGTGTGTGAGTGTGTGTGTGAGTATGTGTACTCTGAATGTCTGCCCCTCCCTCCCCCCCCCCTTTCAATTCGAACACGGTGAAACCGAATTGAACGAAATTTGGTACAGAGGTAGAACTAGCAAAGGGCACCTCAGTGTCATGTTTTATATCGCAGCCATCTGGACGGAAACGTAATGGCGGCCACCCAAATGTTCAAAGCTTAAATCAAATTACGAATAACCTAATCATCCGATCTCTACCAAATTTTGCAACAACATATATTAATATGGCGAGCGTCTTTTGACTACACTACAAGGTAATCAGACCAATAGTTTGCAGATGGCGGCCATGTATGTGTGCAAATTGATTCCCCCTATCAATTCAAGCACGGTGATACCGAATTGAACGATATTTGGTACAGAGGTAGCACTGGTAAAGGACACCTCAGTGTAATGTTTATATCGCCGCCATCTTGACGAAAACTTAATGGCGGCCATCCTATTGTTAAGAGCTTGAATCAAATTACGACCATCCTAATAATCTGATCTCTACCAAATCTTGCAACAACGTACCTTTATGTGGGAAGCATATTTTGACCAAACTACAAGATCATCAGCCCAACAGTTTGCATACGGCGGCCAAGTATGTATGCAAATCGATTCCCCTATCAATTCAAACACGGTGAAACCGAATTGAACGAAATTTGGTACAGACGTAGCACTAGCACAGAACACCTCAGTGTCATATTTTATATCGCCACCATCTTGACGGAAACGTGATGGTGGCCACCCAAATGTTCAAAGCTTAAATCAAATTACGACTGACTTAATCATCCTATCTCTACCACATTTTGCAACAACGTATACTTGTATGGCGAGCATCGTTTGACTGAACTACAAGGTCATCAGCCCATTAGTTTGCAGATGGCGGTCATGTATGTGTGCAAATTGATTCCCCCTATCAATTAAACACGGTGTAACCGAATTGAACGAAATTTGGTACAGAGGTAGCACTAGCAAAGGGCACTCCAGTGTCATGTTTTATATCGCCGCCATATTGACGAAAACGTAATGGCGGCCATCCTAATGTTAAGAGCTTGAATCAAATTATGACCAACCTAATAATCTGATCCCTACCAAATTTTGCAACGACATACCTTTATGTATAGAGAATCTGTTGACCACACTACAAGGTCATCAGACCAATAGTGTGCAGATAGCGGCCATGTTTGTGTGCAAATCGATTCCCCCTATCAATTCAAACACGGTGAAACCGAATTGAATGTTTTTTTTTACAGAGGTAGCACTAGCAAAGGGCACATCATATTCATGTATAATATCCGTAATGCACGTTGTATTTCAAGAAGCTATACAACCAACATTCAATTATACTCCTTGAAAAGGACAAAGGGTTATAACCATACCCATGTATTTAGGAGAAAGTAGGCTATACGTTCTTTACCGAACATCTTGTTTTGTTATTAAATTTTAACAAAAAGTCTTAGCATATCTTTAGGCCCGTATCACATGACACTCGCTGGCAAGGAAGCTGGTATGATCGCTGGTACAAAATCCTGTATAATTCTGTTCTCTTCGTCAGTACATCTGCTTGTATGACCGAAGTGTATCACACGCTAGCATTTTGGACGCTAAGTTGTATGAAATAAAACCGAAGGGCTGTCGTTTGAGGGCATTAGTTGCTGTTCTTTCGCCTTATTAACGCAAAGCGGTCGCGAAAATTGCTTTAAGTAAATTAGAAAACCTGCCAGGTACTGAACGAATGCATTCCAATCAATATTTAAGATCTAACTGTAATAATTGAATATTTTACCATACGCGTTAATAAGAAGCGCAAAAAAACCTCCAGAGTGTGTTGGAAATGTGTGCAAGTGTTATTGCGCCCGCTCGCTCTTTCGAAGATTCCGGGTTCAAGACCATCCAACGGCAATTGCCGGGATGGTACTGTCCCCGTTTACCTGGATAGTAGGCTGTCAGATATCCGCCCCCTCAATCGGATTGCCAATTATCGATTGCACCGGCACAGCTACATCAATGAAAATGGCACTGACAGATACTATCGAGATAAGAGCACAGAAGTTCACAGGAAATCATTGTGGAACACACCAAAATAGACGGGGGTTCATACTTACCGTTACTTACCTCTTAATTATCTCGGGGTTTGAGTTGACAACAGGATCACTAAAAGTCTGTTCACACAATAACCTCCACCATGACATTTAAAAATGAACCAAAAACGAAGACGAGAACTTTGAACTGTACAAAAGCTTTATTTCTAATAAAGGGTATGATTTTACTAACACAACAAAAACAACGTGGCTATCAGAAGCCCAAGTCAATCTGACTACGTCCTCCAGTAGGACTTGCAAAAATTATCATACAACATGATATAAAACATTTTAGCTCCCAAGAGCTCCAAATAACGTAATATTCATAACACTATTGGATTGGAAAAGGACATCAGGGTGTGACATATATAGAGCATTTGGTTTCCTTTTAATAAACATGAGAATGGTATTTATAGTCGCAAGGCCGGAGTGTGTACGACCTCACTCTGATAACCAGGTGTTGGCCCAGCTGCGAGCTAACCTCGAACCTGTTCCATACTGGTCAAATGCATTCCCTTCTCACGAGCTATGTTACGTAACATACAGCTTGCTCTCTCAAACTTTTATCTGTCTACAAGACAGATCACATTATATTTACGCAAATCTTTCAAGTACTTTGCTCACATCCTATTGAATCATTATGTTAATTCCTTAAATTTGTTAACTTCAATCCAGATGTTTAATTAGCTCTTAAATGTTTATAACAAAATCACATAAATTATTTATAACAATTAGAAATTGTTTATACTATTTGTCAAAGACAATAAAAATATTATAAGCACGCCTTTAACATCACTCTCGTTCCATATCATTTTCAAAAATATTTACAGCAATTATTTACAATATTAACATTTTAATTGTTTAAATTATTAATTTAATAAATACATTGACCACATGTCCATTCGGTTTGTAATTTTCATATTCGTGTTTAATATAATCGACCAATGAAGGTTAGTTATACATGTTAATGTCACAATCTGGTTTAATAAAGGTTTTAATAATGATTTGTGACGGCAACCTTCATTCAAAATCTTTTCTCAAATTCTTTCAAAACTCGTGTTAATTATAACAGTAAATCACTTGATTTATTTTCAACGAACTATGATAATCTTACTCCAGCGTAAAATCCTTCGCTAACAAGTTAATGCACCAACTGCATTAAAAATATGCCCAAAATCATCATATATCAATCTATATGGTATTCAACTTTCACATAACTTACAAAACTTCCACAAATAATTCTTTAACATTTATTCCTGTGGGAACTTCCTTCATATTCAAGGGCATTATACCTCAGCGACTTTCAACACGCGCTGCACTAGCGATTATACATTCATAGTTCCACTTAAAAATTATTATAATCATTAATTGTTTCAAAACTGTTTTTCTATTTAACCTTCGTGGATTTCATTCATGAACCGAAATGAAGTCAAAACTTGCCAATCACAAACAAATTTAATAGTGAATACGCTTATATACGCCTGTCTGGTCTATCAAATTTTAAGATTAACATCTTAAAAGAAATTGTAGTATGAAAATACTATCTTCAAATAAAGTGCGACTAAAATACAAAGTAGTCGAATAGAATCCAATTAGACTGGGGAATGCAATCATCGTTCTATAAATCTCTAATTGAGAAAAACTCCTAACAAAAGTACTTGACCTTAATGCATTCAATAATTCATTATTAAAGTTACTCTTTCACAAAAGTGTCTGTAATGCAATGTTCATTCATAACTGACGATAAATGTCTGTGTTGCAATCAATACAAATAACGACTAGTATTTCCAAGATCGTCGACAACGTAAGAGATTTTAACGCTCTAAAATCATTTAAATGTTCTTCCTTCTTGATGATGACAGAAAATTGTTCAAAGTAATTAAACTGGGGTAGAATTACTTTAATAAAGTGACACGCTGTCTGAATTTAAATCTGCCATAAAAATCATTAACTTACAGTCAAATCGTGACTACAAAAATATTAATTACTGAAAATCTAAATATCAGTCTCAACTGATCCAAAATCGTTAACTATGCCCATGACATAACAATGTCTCAATAAATCGTCGAAAAATGCAAAACTCATCAAGGTGTACTGAGAATAAGAATCTCAACAAGAAAATCGGGCAAAAAAACATGATGATAAAAATATGGGAAAAATGGTTGCTCAAACATCATTAATATACTCAAATACAATAAACGTTCACGACTACCTTATCTGCCGATTGACGTTCCAGAGGAAAATTCCCCAAAGAAGACTGCTGATGGATCCATTTCACCAAGTTAGAGCTGAGCTCCATCCTCGAAATAGGAAATAGCACCTTCGGAGAATCGAACTGCTTCCTTCTCCGTGAATCGCTCTGCTCCTCGAAGACGAATAGACATCCTTCCGGCAATAATCTTCTGTGTGAGTCGGGATATCCCTGACCTCTCTTGAAAAATTCCCTGAAGTTCCAGTAGACAATCGCCATGAAGTTTTGTAGAAATTTCCGAAGAAATTATTCATATTCAGAGTATGAAATTGTTTCTATGGCTGTTCGATGGTATTCAGCCTTTAATTACGAAACATGGGTGTAGATGGTATTCACCGCATGTTCGCTTGTGTGGAATAGCAATTAGCGAAGTTCCATGTCGCTATCTTACTCCGTTGAAGTATGTCCCAATTGCAATAAGCCCTTAGCCTTCCATCTGTTCTTCGGTTGTAGTGTTAGAAGAACAAACTGCCGTATTCAATTGCTCCATTATACCGTATTGTTCTGAAACCAAGCAATCAAGTCTTTCTATTCCACTCGCAGCGTCAGCCTTGCGTTGATTCTGGCTTATACAAAAGTGCTTCTCTTGTGGCGAGATAATCACTTTTCTCAGTCGTATAAAACTGCTAATATCTTTCGAACTAATCGGTCGAAATTGTTCAGCTTTTCTCTATAACTGCATGAAGCACTGCACAATACAATTAGCTTATCGGAGACCGCTAACTGTTCGAAGCTAAACTTGTAGAAGCTTTCTAAGGTCCGTTTCAACTTCACCTAGTTTGACTTGGATCTCGTTAATATAGTGGCCTCGCCACACGTTATAAAGACGATTCTTTTCACTGCTGTTCACTTCGACGTCTCACTATAATGAATGTATAAGAAAAGAACTTTCACAAATATACTTCGATGCTCTGAGAATGAGATCTCAGAATAATCAGAGAACGAAAGAGGCTCCTCTCTTCTGCGCAAGCCCTTTTATTAACTTCTCGAGGGGCGTTACCATCCCTTCCAAAGCGTGATACTGCGTCATCTCTAAAACTTCCAACTTCGTTAATACATGACGGATTTTCAAAATTCAAAAACTGAAAATAAATTTCACCAAAATTCCAAATCAATGCTTTTACTGCAAATGGATTTCCACAATTCTGCATTCCAAAAGTAATAAAAATACCATAGTTTTAGCAATCTCCGTCTTCCTTTAAACTATCGTTGATTGGTTCATGCCTCTCCTCCAATAGCATAGTTTCTTCCTCAGCAGAATTCCTCGTTTCCTGCGACTGCGTCGTAACTCTTGGAACATTCTCGACTAAATGCTGACGTCACTGAGAATCTCAGCTCAAGTAGCCTGCTGGTATAACATTTACGTCATCCGTGCTTACGTCATGACTACCCACGTCATAACTATGACAACCATAACTTTCCTTATAATTTTCAAATATAGCCACCGTGGTCTCTATATAATTCAATTACGGGGGCAGTACCTACTGTAAGGCCACGGCCACCTCCTTCCCTCTTCCTAGCCTATCCATCCCAATCTTCCATCCCTTCCCATCCCTCATGAGGCCCCTGTTCGCTTTGCAGGTGAGGCCGCGTGGGCGAAGTGCTGATCACACCTCCCCAGTTGTATCCCTCCCGACCAGATGTTCCAAGCTCCAGGACACTGCCCATAGAGGCGGTAGTGGTGAGTTCCCTCGCTGAGTCCGAGGGAACCACCAACCTAGAGGGTAAATTGACTAAATAAAATTTAAAAAATTACTGTTCTAAACCATGGATGGATACTATTCGTTATAATTAATATTTTTTTAGTCGATTTTACCCTCCAGGTTAGGTTTTCCCACGGACTCAGCGAGGGATCCCATCATTACCGCCTCTACGGGCAATGACCTGGAGCTTGAAACGTCTCGTCTTGGGATACAACTGGGGAGGTGGGATCAGCACCTCGCCCAGGTGGCCTCACCTGCAAAGCGAACAGGGACATCTTGAGGGATGGGAAAGGTGGGGAGGATAGGGAGGGATAGGCAAGGAAGAGGTAATGAAGCGGCCGTGGCCGTACGGTAGGTAACATCCCGGCATTTGCCCGAAGGCGAAGTGGGAAACCACGGAAAACCACTTTGAGGATGGCTGAGGTGGGAATCGAAACCCCTCTACTCATATGGACCACCCGAGGCTGAGTAGACCCCGTCCCAGTCCTCATACCACTTTTCAAATTTCGTGGCAGAGCCGGGAATCGAACCCAGGAATTCCGGGTTGGCAGCGAATCACGCTGACCTCTACGCAACGGAGGCGACTCTATTCGTGATAATTAGAATTTTAATAGTTCAATATTTATAATAATATGACACGTTCTGTAATTACTGGCTTGCTGCGAGGCTCAGCGGTAACGTTCTCGCTTGCTGTGCCTAAGGTTGCAGGTTCGTATCCTGGCGCAGTCAGCTGGCATTTGAGGGTAAGCAAATGCGAGGGAGCCGTGTCAGTAGATTTACTGGCACGTTGAAGATCCCCTTCCGAGCAAAATTCCAGCACCCCGGCGTATCTAAAAGCCAGAGCAGATAAAAGGGACGTAAAACCAATAATGTCATAATTATCTGTATTTACTGTAGGTTTGGGGTAGATGACCTCGTAGTTCCGCCCCTTAAAACCTCACTAACTAACTAACTAACTATTACTGTAAGTGTATAGCAAGCGCTTTTCGCACAGACGCCGTTGAAAGAAATTATAGTTTCGGTCTGATGTATTTATTTATTTGTTATGTGGGTCGTCTGAGTGAGTCAGAGTTTTCCTTTAAACAAAGGTGGTCAAAATTTCGAACACTTGCTACCTTGAATATACAGGATACCTTGCTTTCGTTCTACAGATCATTATGTCGTCGTCCAATCTGGCTGCGTACCATCGGATAAGTACGGTCCTTTTGAGGACCAAATAAAAAATCACTCGTTGGAACAGATAGATATGCGTCCATAATACATCCACAATAAACGACATTAAGCAAAAAAAAAAGTATTAGTTCAAGATTCGAACCTACTACAATGCGACTTCGTTGACGCTACTCTTGATTTAGCCACCATAGCTACCGAGAACCATGGTATACTGCTGGCACGCATTGAATCTATTCGTAGAGACTTCCTGTCAAAACGTAAGCATGTGTTATTCGGAGCTCTAATCGTATCAGTCATGCATTATATTTGAGGTCATTGAAAGAAAACTGCCACTATTAATTTCTACTATATTCGCGAGGATGTACTCAACGGTAAAGTTGTACAATGGACGTAAAGGAACAGGTACTAATGTTTTTAGGATGACTGTGATATACGCGTTAGTTGGGTTGCCTTCCTCCAAAAAAAATAAGGGGCTGGCGGACCACACTGTATATATGTAGTCTATATACTGTAACCTAAATACATAAATTATATATAAACATTTGAACTCACGGTGGTTTTGGGGTTTAGGGGATGTGAAACGCGAAGATATGTCGAAATTTTCAGGAAGTCGAAACATAGTACCCATTGCAATAGTTAGCTTTCTAATTAAATCTACCTAAAATTATAATTATCATTGAACATAAACAGTTGAATGCAACTCGCCTATAGCCTAATGGTAATTAATACACTCCTATGGAAATTATAAAAAGAGCGAAGCGAGTTTTATAAACATACTCGTGTCTTAGGAATCTCTGTTTCTCGGGCTTATAGGTCGTGTTCCAAGGACATTATGTCGTCCTGACGTTTCGCTGAATACTGCGTTCAGCATGTTCACAGGTTACATAAATACGTTTACCTCGCTTTATGTAACCTGTGAACATGCTGAACGCAGTATTCAGCGAAACGTCAGGACGACATAATGTCCTTGGAACACGACCTATAAGCCCGAGAAACAGAGATTCCTATTTCAACGCCGGTCGTGAAAGTCTACATTTTTACTTAATACTCGTGTCTTAATTATTGCCATTATAGGCTCGTTGCATAATGTACTATTACATCACGGGTTATTAAACTAGTGTCTGTCTGAATACCGATATCACTTCTAGTCGGAGAGCAAGAAGTCACTTCATGCAACGAAGTGCTTTCTTCTGTTCTGCCGTTACTGTGCCTTAGATTTCTTCGTTTGTATATAGCTGCAATGTTTTCTGCCTCAGCGTGCTTATTATTTACCCACGACGTCATGTACAGTACAGCGTAGGTACGTATCCTGGGCTATAGTCCAGGACACCTTAAATAAGTTACTAGAAAACCAAAATGGCCGCCACATTTGGTGTTGCCAACTTACATCATTTAACACCAAAAAGTCAGCACACATCCATGTAACACGTATCGCAAATGATCCAAACTAAGTAAAGGCTCTTTTACGGAAATACGTTTTACATGAAGTTGTGAAGCAGTCCTTGCTCAAGTTAGGGACATCTTGGTCATCAGTCCTCGACAGTAACTCTTAAGCAGTATTATGGTAGTGAAGTTAACTTAAATTATCTCTTCTAGATTGATTTTTAATGCATCATATAAAATGCATAAGAACAGAAACATTAATACTTACTCAATTATTTTCGCCAGGGAGCTAAAGATGAGCATGTTCATTTCTTCTTATGGGCTATATTTTTATAATTAGTCCAAAAATGCAGACCATTCTGTTTTAAGATGAGTGCTCAGAGAAGGATTTAGGAGTAGGAGAGAAATATAATAGTAGGGTACATATTAGCTTATTATTTCTTTATTTTTGATAAGTACCGTACTCATTTCTTGCATGTATTGGCAACTCAAACTAACACTTGGGGCGCTGCGGTCGGTCTGGATAAGTAGGGTAAAAATACTCAATAACACGCGTTTGATATGGAACACTTTTTATTTTTCGGTTATAATCAGTAAATGTGGTCCCTAAAATAATGACAGTGTTATTTTTGACTGCATATATGTATAACTGTGCGATACACGTGATCTAATTTGTGTGTTCCACTGGATTTTATTTTGCATATTATCAAGCATCGGTTGTCTGCTGGTATCTGTTTTTGAGCAGTTCGAGTCATGGCGCTGTTACTTTAAAAGCTATATTTGAGTTTGCTCACTGTACCATAGACTGTAGAAATTATTTGCTGCTTGGTAGGGCGAAGGGATGAGTTTAAACTGTATTAAAGTTCGGGGGACACAGGAATTGCTTGATTTAGATGGTTAGCTGGTGGGTTTGGTGTAGAATATCGGACTGGTAGCAGGTTCTCGCAGAGTAGATATTTACCCTGCGAAGTCAAATTAGGCCTATATGATATTTAAACACAAACTGTGCTAAATGTCCCGGCATAACTCAACAAAATGACAGTGTTTCGCCCCGGTATTGAGTTATGCCGGAACATTTAGCACAATTTGTGTTTAAATATATAATGGCTCAACGGACAATACATATTTTTCTTTGAAAAATTATATAGGCCTATATGACTCGTAGTGGAATGGCTCGGATATCGCAGAGCGAGGTGATGGCGATTGGTAGGGTAATTGGAAATGAACTAGGGAGGGGGAAGGATACCTGACTGATGAAGCTTGGCTGTAGTCGGCTGGTGTAGGCCTAGCTGTCTTGGTACGGCTTGGCTCGGCGTAAACAGTGAACTACCCGTCCTGTCGTCAGTGAGTGTAGTGGTGAGTGGTCCAACCCGCTCCTGTTGCCCGTATTTATTTGGTATCGTCACCTTTTGGCTATTGCTATTTACATCTTTTGGAAAGTGATGAAAACTTATATCCGCAGCCCTCTTTTATGCATCGACTTACAGCCGTAAACTGAGCAATATACGTTGCTTTTACTCATTTTACACTCCATCAACGAGTAAAACTTATTACTTATGTATAAAGACACGAAGAAATTACCTCGATCTGCTTACGAATACAAGAAACCATATACAACCAGTCACCACGTGACAAATGTACCCTACTTGGTAAGTTTCTAATTTTTACCGCTAGATGGTATATCAGATAGCTGGAGTTGCCAATAGGCCTACATATATGAAGGCAGAATTGAGACAAGCTGTTGAAAGCCTGTTGGCAAATCCCTATTGAGATGCAAGAAGATGGTTGATCCAATGCTTAGGCCTAAAACCATTCGAACTAGTCGTGGATTTTAGGGGCATTAGACTAATGGCAACTCGAAGATTTCGTCTTGGAATGGTAGAAAGCAGCAGTTGGTTGATTTTGGGGCTTTGTGACATCATGGTCATGTAGATCTGTATACTTGGGCATGTGGAATTTGTCTGATAACCTGTGTTATTGTGATGGCTGGATTAGTGTGTGCATTTATTATTCAGATGAGGATTGGGAACGAGGTGCCCATGGCCTTAATTTAGGAACCATCCCGGCATTTGCCAGGAGTAGAAGCGTGGAAACCACTTCCAAGATGGCTAAGATAGGAATCGAACCCTCCTTTTCTCAGTTTTGCCTCATGAGGCTGAGTGTGCCTTGTTCCATCCCTGAGACCAAAATTAAAATTTCTTGGCAGAGCTGGAAATTGAACCTGGACCAACTGCCAAAAAATGCTAGCCGCACAGCGCGAGATGGTTGGTAGAATAGTCTCCTGACCTCTCATCAACCGGCACATTAAAAGCCACTTGTAGAAAATTCAATGAATTCACTGAGAAATTGACGAGTTAAGTACAGGCGTTGAAAGGCAAGCTTTATCGACGGAGTAATATCTTGAAAATTATAATTATAAGATACCAACACAAAACAATTTTCTGTGGAGAGCTGAGTTATTAAAATTGCGAGAGCGGAATATATGAGAGGGAATTGAACTGAGGCAGCGTTGTCGCGAATGGGTACATCCTCTACACTTCCACTCATTTCTACATGATCATAATAATAGCATTATCATGACGAATACAATACATAGTGTTATCACTGACCGAGTTCAAGTGCGCCCCGCTGTTGGCCAGCGCTAGTTGTGCAGACCCCCAACGCTACAGTCAACTGCAGTCAGCTGTTCAAAAATGGGATACGCGCTGGCCTGCGTAAACCTCTTTACGAAGGCTGCGGTTACGCTGATTACATCAAATTTTCAGTGCATATTCTAAAATAAAATAATAGCCTGCCTTCAACCAAAAATGTTCAAGGCAAAACGACATACGTAATAGAGGTAACATTTCAGGAGTGATGAACCATGTAGAATACTTAACTTAGCCTAAATACCTTGTGTAATGATGAATAATAATTATGGAAGTGATGTCCTAATAGATGCTTTAACCCACCCGCTATGCCCTTTTATAAAACGACATATACTGTAGTGAAATTTCAGATTAATTCTGAACCATGTATCACTCTTTTTTCTTTTTGCTTTCACTTTGATAATATATCATTTTCATACCTTATTTCATCTTCTGGCGGGAGGGGGGGACATTATCAATTGTAATTACTAACCTTGATCACTTCTGCACCGTATATATGTGCTAAATCACTTAAACATGTGTTTTTATTTATTGTATATTTAACAACCGCAGCCATGTTCGACAGCATATTTGGTATGTGAAACTGCCGCAGTGAGCGATCACATTGACGTCATTAGTTACCAACATATCCGATACTAAATAGGCCTACATTAGACGACACATGTAATGTTGTAATTATGTGAGAAAAAGAAATAAAAGAGCTCTTCTTGGTTAGACGACTGACTGGACGAAACCATTGGTCGCTACTTGTTTAGACGACTGTCTGGACGAAAATTACCGATTGCACTACAAGCAAGGAGGTCTGGGATAAGCCCCAGGTTAGGTTTGTTTTGTACGTAGAACAGTATTTACCACTGTAATGAACGCTGATCGCAAGAATTTCATGTTTCGACTAATCGGGGAAAAAACCAGCGCCTCACTGCCTAAAAGTTATTGGTCTAGGCACAAACCATGGGTTTGGATGAAAATTATTGATGCGTGTCTACCCCCACTGTGCGTGACAAAATCCAGGGGCGTTTGTATGGCCTAATGAATTAACAATTATTGGTTTAGACAAAAACAGCTTGCATAATCCATTGCGAACTGGTTCAAACTTGGCGCTATTTTGTTTCATGGTACCGCGCTTATACAAAGTAGTCCCGTAAGTGTGGGATTGGCAATACTGTATTTGTGCATAATTAACAGCGAAAATGGCAGACTCAGCTGGAATTCCATCTATATAAGTCGTGATCCTATTTGGGACATCCTGAGATCTGAAAAATGCACACTTTGTCACGAACCTGGAAGTGAAATGGTTAAGGGGCACCTGCCACATTGCAACAATCTTGATGTGACTGCTAGAACTTCAGGAAACCTCACACAACTCTATTGGAATACAAGAAAGCTGATGGATTGGAATCTGGGCTAGCCATAAGAAACAACAACAATGCTTTAATATGAAAAATTGAGGTAACGCGGGCCGCGTTAGCTAATATATAACACCCCCGGTTTTTGTCATGCACAGTGGGGGTAGTCAAGCATCAATAATCTTTATCCAGACCAATGGCTTTGCCTTTTATTTCATTATTCACGTCCAATGTCCAAGCTGTGTAGTATAGGCCTACGAGATCTATGAAATTTTTAGTTTTCTATTACCGTATAATGTATAGCCTACAAATATCGTTACCTGTGTGCTACTAATTCTAACGCAGCCATCACAGCATATAGTCACAATCATGTCCGATGCAGGTGTATAAGCCACTTTCTACTTTCATTCAGAATTAATAATACAAGTAGGCTATAGCTGCGACCAATATTTATAACTTATTGCAACCAGTGGCTTCGCCCAAACCGTGTCATCTAACCAAGTAGCGAACAATGACTTTGTCTCACCCAACATTAGTACATCAGTAATTTTCACCCAGACATTCAGTGGCGCAGTAACTTATGTCGAGAACTAAAAGAGAGCTATGAGATATTGTTGGTATTCTCTGAAAATTTGCATATGTGACTCTAGCGCAGTGCATCAGTGCATATACCATGCACATGTGAATATATAGCTCTTCAGAATGATGATTGATTCATGTTGCACAACCCTTGAAGTTCGTTGAAGGGCATCACACACTACTCTGTCACAACCATGACTGAAACAAATAAAAATAGGCCTAATATAAATATTTTATCTGCCTACTACTAAGTAGGCTATAGGTCAGTAGCCAAGTACATAAGTTATAAGCTTCATAAATAATCACCAATACATTCACTACCACCAACCGAGTGCGAATCATAGATTAGGCCTACTTCCAAGCTTAAAGAGTTACATGTGCAATGTATTATAATATTATGGCTGACGGCATTTGGAAGTCGAGAATAATATACATCACTATATTAGAAGGCGAATTGAACCTAAGAATACATTCCCGAGAGAGAACTTACATGGGCTATATTTTAGGTTATGTTTGAATTAGGCCTATACGGAAAATGCAGTCGGAAGACTATTTCAAAATTTCCAAATACAATTGAGGTTTTTTATTACGTTATTTGTGCTCTGACTGAATATAAAAATAAATAAAACAACGATTAAATAACTCTGTACTTAAAATTGTGTAGGTCTAGGCTAGGCCTACTTACTTAAATTGTAGTGATCTTTGTAGAGTTACTCCAATCCATCTCCAATCTTGTTCTCGTATTTTTTAGGCGTCATGATGAAATCTAAATAAGAATTTATCCCAAAAATTAATTAAATAAAAGCTTCGAAACATCTCAGACAAGTGGATTTGACACACACGTATCAAGAGTCTATAATAACTGTATAAACTGTTTTAATCGATGTATATTACTAGTACTTACCTTGTACAACTTGTTACAACTTCATTAGACTTGAATTTCCAAAGAAAACTGTGAAATTATTTAAATAATAAGTCATTAGTTACAGTCGTAATTATAATGTTGGCTGACTTTGTGAAAAATGCATTCTGGGAGTTATTGCCAGAAACATGTCGGCAACTGTGTGGTACGGAATTTTACTGGTATTATGGTCTTTGGAGATGGCGGGATTTTAAGCAGGGTCGGCGACAATGTGCTCGCACCTGAAAACAACTTACCTTCAAGAAATGCAACCATAAACCAACATTTACGTAGGCATAGGGGACGGCTGTTAATGTTGCCTGCCCTGTCTTGATCTAGTAACTCATTTAAGCTGTCCCAGACTATATCTCTTGTTGGTGTACCATTTACGAAATGTTGACTGCAACCTCGAGAATACTTGCTATAGGAGTGACCAATCTGTGACTGTGACTCAACACGGAAACAAATTATTCACATACTCATCCATCGCAAGGTTCACGTGACCCATTTATTTCAAACCGTTCAATCAGTATTGAAGAAAGTGTCAGTCAGCGGGAACCGTGAGATTATTTCATGTTGTACCAGACAACATTATAAGCGTTTTACATGCCCGCGTCCACACAAACGCATACTAAGTACATAGTACATACCACACTGGATGTTGCAAAACTTCTACTCGTATATCTGGAGATAGAGAGAGATTGATTGTTTATTTTAGAATTGTTTTCACAGGACTAAGAAGCCCCATTTGTTGCATGCAATCCGCTCTTTTACATTAAATAACATTAGTCTACAATACATTAAATTAACTAACTTAAAATAATTACCTAATACACCAAGTACATAAAACCTCATGATGCGCTTGCGAAGACCCAGTGACCAGCTAAAAATAGCATTAATAACAATCCAGTAAAAAGTCGGTAATGTGTCTCATGAGTACTGAGCCTTGTGAATTCTCTTACGCGTTCAGATTGTACAAATTTTAAATGCGTAATGCACTACAAATATAGCCTACTATTTATAAATCTTTTGAGCCTCCGTGGCTTAGGCGGCAGCACGCCGGCCTCTCACTGCTGGGTCCGTGGTTCAAATCCCGGTCACTCCATGTGAGATTTGTGCTGGACAAAGCGGAGGCAGACAGGTTTTTCTCCGGGTATTCCGGTTTTCCCTGTCACAATTTCATTCCAGCAACACTCTCCACTATCATTTAATTTCATCTGTCATTCATTTAATCATTTCCCCAGGGGAGTGCGATAGGCTTCGGCAAATGGCACAGTACGTATCCTCGCCGCTGGATGTGGACTTCATTTATTGTGAACTCGGAAAATTTGTTGATTTGGCCATGGACTGTTTCTATTCGACAAAATCCGTTGTAAACGTATGACAGGGACCTCTTTTTTCAAGGACTCAGTAATGTGTTAAACTTGTACCTAGGGGTGGTGTTTTTTCGCAAATGCGATAAAGCTCGAAATGCTCATAATGCTCATAATGACTTGCACTTCTGTATTTTCACTTTTCGCGACCTGTAAAACACTTTTTAATATGTTTTGAGAATGCGACTAAATGCAAAATTTACTCAAAATGCGAAAATTATACCAAAATGTTATATAAATGCGAAATCCAAGATTTTTTAAAGGTAACATTTTTTATTCATTCTTTTGGCTGGTTGGTTAGTTTAGGGGCTGCGACTACGCGGCTATATAGACCGTGTACTTTGGGTGTGTGAAGAATTTGTCTGATAACCGGTGTTAATTTTGATGGCTGTATTAGTGTGTGTTATCTGTGATTCAGGTAAGGACTGTAGACGATCAATTTTTTAGCTGTGGACTTGGATATTAGATGCCATCGCAACCAACTCCTGGCTACGGACGTTGGCACTAATATAGCGTTAATCAAATCTAATCTACAAATGTTAGCTTCACACAAATGTAGTTAGTGGACGATTCTTTTACATGGCATAAATCTATGACATGAGCCCGCCGGCTTTACTTCCCCTTCGAATGATTTCTTTTCGTATGGAAAATTCAAATGAGGAGTTTCTACACTCTTGAAATGTTTATGATGGCTTAACCACCGGTCTGGAATGCGGGAAGTAATCCCTCCTGCACTTTTTGCCCGACCGTCGCTTTCATTCCCTTCGCGTAGGTCAAGTCAACAAGTGCTACGAAGGCGAGACCGAAAATGGCTATAAAACAGCCTAAGATTTCATTCAACGAAGTTAATGATTCATGAACGTGCTTGCACTTACCCACTTTGGTGGATTTTGAACCAATACCTACTTGAGTTGATTTTGTGAATTTTTAATGTATTATTCTGATTTTACATCAGTAGTCTATAAATTACTTTCTGTGTAGCCTAATACTTTGACTTCTAAGAATTCTCTACTGTGTTACTTTAACCTAATTAACTAAAAATAAATACATAATTTATTACATGCATTTTTATCTCACAATTAACCTTTTACAAGTGTGATTTGAATTTCACATGAATGGCATTTCAAAATTACTTATTTGTTAGATTTAACCTAAATTTGTGGCTTTCTTTCTTCAAAATGCTATAAAATGCTAAATTTAAAATGTATAAAAGCTAAAAAACGCTAAATGTTCAAACTAGAATGCTAATTTCTTCAGAAACTATTAACAGTAATTAGTCAAATTTCTTCTGGAATATTCCTGAAGACTCTCTCCTTACTTTGAAACGGGTGTCTTTTAAAATAAATGTAGTTTTGAATTTTCATAAATATTTTCAATATTGCATAATTTTGAGAGCACCTTCATGAACATTTCCGTCTTGCAAAATGAAATTAAAGTAAATTAAAACAAGTAGTTCCGCGAAGAACTATATAGCCTATTTTCGTATATACTATTGGTCTTAGTTAGGACACGAGAAATGAAAAAGAGATGTTTAAAAAAAATGCACAGCCGCCATTTTTAAGTTCTCTTGAAATTCCATTAAATTAAACGTCAGTATATTAAGCCTTGTATGAAGAAATACCGTGCCAAGTTTCACAGCGTTCGGATGAAAAGACACAAAAATTCAATTTAAATATTTAAATTTCGCGTCACCGCCATGTTGGTTTTGTGCTCACCATGTTACTGAATGATCCACAGGTGAACTTAAGTTAATAGCCTCGATCAACATACTACATTCCAAAAAGATGTAGTCTATATTGGCTCTCACGGCCAATGAATGAAAACTCAGCATTTTTCTAGGTTGAGTTTTAATAGTAAGTTTCAGTTTGAATGTTGTAATAGATACGTAGATATTGTTACGTGCCACCCCCCTAGTGGCACTTTTGTTAACTGGATTACGGTGGGGTACAAAGCACAACACCAATTACTGCTTAAAGAAATAATTAACTTTATTGTGGCCAGAAAATTACACGAATCACAAATACAAGCAATTAGGAGCCTTACTCCAGTTTCGTCAAGTCTCTTCCTTGAGCGCTCTTGGCCCTTCCACTTGTCAACAAACCACAGAAGTTAATCCTGCCGCTAATGAGCCTAGTGGCCTTGACAGAACTATATGCAACTTCTTTCTAATGTGCGCCTAATACAGTACTTACGAGCACTTGCTGCGCGCTGTTCACCAGCTGGGAGAAACAATGTCACTTAATTTCGACACCACAATATCTGACACTCAGTGAAAGCACACTTACTCAGAACACGGCAGTCCCCTGTATGTTCCTCACTTCGCCGCTACACTAGGGGTTTCGCAAGTCACCACACTTCTGTCGCTCAGATTAAACGCTCACACTAGCTCGTAAAACACAACAACAACTGCTTCACGGGTCACTCTTATATAGCAGGCCGGTGACTCAATAAATGGTTCTAGATCCATCCAGAGTCCACGGCTTCTCGAGGTTTCCACCGCTGGTCCAGTCACGAATCTTCTGGACTATCCCTTTGTCTGTAGTAGCCCTGTTGCATAAGGCGCGCGCAATACAGGAGGCAAGCCACAGCCCAGCCCCTGGGGCAGTTGTGACTCAAGCGGCGAGCGATGACACAAACTCACAGCCGTAACACCACCCCCTTCCTAAAAAGGCTGATCGTCCCGATCAATCATTGGTCCGTCTGTGTCCCTCCGTAGGCTGCCAGGCGATCTCGATGCACGATCTTCATCTTCGCCCTCGGGCTCCGCTGGATCCTGTAGACGACATCGTTGATCCGTTTCACGACTCGGTACGGGCCCTCCCAGGACTTCTGCAGTTTGGGTGACAGGCCTTTCTTCCGTAATGGGTTGAAGAGCCAGACCAGGTCGTCCTCGTGGAATCCGCCGGCATCCGTCTGCTGGTCGTATCGGGTCTTCATTCTGTCGGTCTCGATCCGCAGTTTCCTCCTCACGAACGCGTGCACGTCCTCCAGTTGGTCGACCAGTTCTTGACAATACTGGCTTACCGGGATCGGATCATTCCCAGGTCGGCCAAAGGCAAGATCGACAGGTAGACGGAGCTCCCTCCCAAACATGGCCCGGGCTGGTGTGCACCCGGTGGCTTCATGCACGGCGGTGCGGTAGGCCAGGAGAAATAGTGGAAGATGTTTGTCCCAATCCCTCTGGTGCTCGCTGACGACTATTCGAAGATGGTTCTCGATGGTGCGATTGAATCGCTCTACCATCCCGTCGGACTGAGGGTGTAGTGGCGTTGTCCTTGTCTTCCGGATTCCCAGCAGCTGGCATAGGTTTTGGAACACCTGCGACTCGAAGTTCCTCCCTTGGTCGGAGTGCAGCTCCAGGGGTACTCCGTACCGGCTGACGAATTCCTTCACCAGGGTCTCTGCAATCGTCGCAGCTTCTTGGTTAGGGAGCGCATACGCCTCCGGCCATTTGGTAAAGTAGTCGCTGACGACTAATATGTAGCGGTTCCCTGCCTCGCTTAACGGGAATGGCCCAGCAACATCGTTGGCCACTCTCTCCATGGGGCCGCCCACGTTGTAGGTCTTCAGTGGACCCCGTCGTCTTCGTCCTGGGCCCTTGCTGGCTGCGCAATCGTGGCACCTCGTGCAGTGGTTCTCCACGTCTGTTCGGCATCCGATCCAGTAAAACCGCTCTCTCAGCTTCTCCAGGGTCTTCTTTATCCCTAGGTGTCCACCAGATGATCCTCCATGAACTTCCTTCAGGACTTCCTCCGTCATAGCCTTTGGAACGACGACTTGTTCCCGAGATGTCTTCCCGTCGGTGCTCTCCCAGGTACGGCAGATGAGGCCATCCCTTACAATCAGCGAGTCCCACTGTGCCCAGTAGGACTTAAACTTTGGGCTGCAGTCACTCACAATGTTCCACCCGGGTCTGGGGACACAGGCCCTCTTCCATTCGGCTATCAGTCCCAGGTCATCATCCTCTGCTTGTGCCCGCGTGAAAGATTCGCGGCTCCAGTTCCCTTGAAGTTCTACAGTAGTCCGTCGGCACAGTATCCCGGTGTTCTCCTCCCTTCGGGCACAGAAGGTGCAGTCTTCGGGGCACGGTCTTCGTGACAGGGCGTCGGCGTTAGAATGCAGTTGGCCTTTCCTGTGCTGAATCTCAAAGTTGTACTGTTGAAGTCTCTCTAACCACCGCGCGAGTTGACCCTCGGGCTGCTTGAAGTTCAGGAGCCACCGCAGGGATGCATGGTCGGTCCTGATGAGAAATTCTTGCCCGTACAGGTACTTGTGGAAGTGTTCAATGGTCTTCACGATGGCGAGCAGCTCCTTCCTGGTGACGCAGTAGTTCCTTTCTGGCTTTGACAAGGCCTTGTTGAAGTAGGCCACTACTCTCTCCTCGCCGTCCACTACTTGCGACAGGATCCCCGTATGCCAAAGTCGCTGGCATCGGTATCGACGATGAACCTTGTTCCAGGTCTGGGGTAGGCCAGAATAGGCGCGGTGCACAGAGCTTGAGTTGTTCGAAGGCACTGTGGCATTCTGCTGTCCACGTGAAGAGTTGGTCCTTCTCAGTCAGTCGATGTAAAGGTTTGGCGATGTCGGCGAATCCTCTCACGAAGCGACGATAATAAGTGCAGAGTCCCAGGAAGCTTCGTAGTTGCGACTTGTCCTTCGATCGCATGATTAAGACATTAGAAATAGAAACTTAATTTTAAAATTTTTCACACCCGCCATCTTGATATTATGTAAAATAATGAACTAAATTAGGTGTCAATACATTGCAAGGCGTATGAACATTTGCTGTACCAGGTTTTACTGCGTTTGGATGGTTAAATCGCGAGAATGGTTTCAACTTCGCTTGGCCACCACGTTCGTTTTGTACTTAACAGGTTTATGAATGTCACATAGATGAATATCTATTTGTACCTTATATCACCTTACATAATGTCAGGGTGATAGCTGTTACTGTTGCGGTGATATAGAATGTAATATTTCACGCGTCCGCCATATAGGATTGGTGAAACGTATTAAAATTTGAAAGGCACGGTCGAGGTCAGACGAGATAGATGTATGCACTTACCGAGTTTCATTGAAATCGCTTTGGCCGTTTAGATTTTATTAGGGGCACACCCATACATGGACAAAAGGTGATCTCATAAGCCTATTTTTTCATCAATGAAAATAGGCTAAGAATGGACGTCCTTATATAGAACAGATATACGGAGGAATTACACCTAAAAATGTCAGCTTTGTATGTTAAAAGTTTCGGAAGAAATGGAAATTTTATATCTATAAAAACTTTTTAGCGAGAAATTGGAATCAATAATTATGTTTCCGGTTTTAGAACATGCCATTTACCATAGGATTCCTCTTCTTCCAATTGAAGCTCCAGGAATCTATTCTTATGTTTTTTCATGTCCCTTTTCCCTCCCTTCTAACGCATCCTATTTGTTAAAAGTTTTCTTTTTATCTATCATCGTCTAAAAGAAAAAAATACTTTTGTGGGATTATTTATAGGATACACGATTGTGGGAAAGTGTAAGGAAAATAGCTTCTAGAATGAGATATGATTTTAAAAATGTACATTTAGAAAGGCAAATGTGCTTAGATTGATATGGCGCAAAAACATGTTTTTTATTTGCCGTACATATGCGTGCGCGGTCACTGGCAATTGAGCCGTCACTGGCGGAGCGCGTGAGCGAGAATGGCCTTGCCAAGCAAATATAAAGATTTTTAAATGTTAAGAACTACTGGCTCTAACCATCACAAACAATGTGATTTCGACAACATGTAGGCTATGCCAAATTTCAGTGAGATCGAGAATTTTACGGTGATATTAACTTGTAAGTTCATGGGGAAGCACGAGCAAATTTTACGGTGATATTATCTTGCAAGTTCATGGGGAAGCACGAGCAACTGTTTGCAAATACCTAGTTATAAGGTGAATCAAAGGTTTGGGAGCGATATTGTGAAGCAGAATTCTATGCACTCCCTTCCAGAAAGCTAGGAATTTCAGGTTATCGGTCGCGTGCGTTAATCGTCTCACGTATTTGTCATCCTTGACAGGTTCGCTGACATAATTGCCGTGTTTATGAATGCTTTTTCTTTCCATGGACGTAATAATTTACAATATTTTAACTGTCACCCTTGAGATACTCTAATCTATCACTGGACATTTTGGATACATTTTGAGAATGTCGTGTGCCGGTCTTGTCAGATAGCGAGATGATGATGATAATGTTGTTTTAAGGGGTCGAGGTTATCGGCCTGGTTTGTGAAGTTGGGCCACGTCCATTCCCCAAAAACGTGGAGCAAGACCGCAATATTTTTTTCATATTAATTACCTAATCTGAATGCACCGTCTGGGGGATGGGAGGGAAGGGAATTTCGACGTGGAATCCAAATCACAGGATGTGACATTTCATTTCGAAAATCTCACATGCAGTGACCGGGAATTGAACCCAGTTTGCCGTGGTGAGTGGCAAGCAGCTTGACCACTGCACCATAACGCCTCCGATTATTCACAAGAATAACTATCAGTCATCTGAGAAATGTATACGTTTATACTTGTTCACCATTACTTACGAACTACTGTAGGAACTGGATTGTGAACGTGACGCTTCAGAAAACGCTTATGCTTATCGCAAATAACCGCAATTATATTCATTAATATTTGGGGTATACTGTAACAAAATTATGGTCGTTTAAATTTATCTTATCGAAAAAAGTTGTCTTTGAGTGTCGTGGAACATTAGCAGTGGCGTGAGTTGAAGATGATGGGGGGGGGGGGGGAAATTAAAGTGGTTTCCAGACAGGAAGCACTACAACGATACGATGTTCTCCTTTAGATATCACGAAAATATTCCGTGATAAACAAAAAAATGAAATGACAAAGAAAACAGATACTTTGTTGGTGACGCAAACTACGTAATCAAGTGAGCACCTCGTGTAGAAGCGGCTGGCATTCTTGGCTGTCACCCCGGAGGTCCAGGTTCGATTCCCAGCTCTGCTAAAAAAAACTGGTCTGTGGGCTTGAAGGGGGTACACTCAGCCTTTGTGAGGCAAAACTCGGAAGAGGTGAGTTCAATTCCCACCTCAGGCATCCTGATACCTAACGTCCTATCTTGGGCCTGAAATATACATTTTCAAGTGTAGGCCTATGTTTACTCAAAGACTGTTTCTACTGTATTTGAATTCTGATATTTTTGCGTAGTTTTTATTATTATTATTATTATTATATAGTTCTATTTATTTTTGTGTTATTTTCTGACCATTTCATATCTAGGCTTCCACCTCCAAATTTCAATTTATTCTAAATCTGTGTACTTTAATTCATGTTAAGAGGGGCAGATGACCTCGCTGTTCCGCCCTTTAATACTCCAATAACGAACTAACTAACTAACTAACTAACTAACGTAAGGCCATGCCCACTTTCTACCCAAATCCTACCTCCGTTACAAATTCACACATTACTAGGAACATCACAGTGACTCAGGTTATCAGAGAAATTCTACTCACACACAAGTACACGGGGCCAAATTACCAAGATGTCGCTAAGCCCCTTAAAAATTCAACACTCACCAACGCACTCATGTTGAACAATTTCGGAATTCAGCGAGGACATTTTTTCTACCAAAGGCGGCCTCTTAGGAAAAATTGCAAAGTTCAAGTTTGTGTTTGCGTGTGTTTATGGGTTGAAATTATGCCAGCAACATGAACATAGCCTATATGAACTTGATGAGTAAATTGATTGTAAAAATTAATTGAAATGGATAGGTAATTTTTGTATGTATTCGGGTCTTTTTTATTTTTTTTTATTTTTTTTATTTTTCTCAATCATTTTATAGGTAATTTTTTAAAACATTTCTAGGTTATCAATATCCGAGCCCTGGTGATCAGAAATATTCTACTTACAGTAGCCCATAACAAGAAGAACAACAACAACCAGTGGCGTAACTAGGATTTGCTTCTGGACGATGATGAGCGAAGTCAAATCGGAACTAATTGCGTTTTTGTTTTTGTGTATGTTGTTTTCTACTATTTTATTTTGGCTTTGTGATTTTTGTTTCTTGTTTTGTGTGTGTTTTCTGCTTTTGCCTTCGTATTTGTTTTTAATTTTGTGTTTCTTTTCTGTTTTTTTTTCTTTAATTTTCGATTTCTATCTTTTGCTTTGTGCTCTTTGTTTTTAATTTTGTGCTTGTTTTCTGTTTTTTATTTTGTTTCTGAATTTTGCTTTGTGCTTTTGGTTTTTGGTTTTGTGTCTGATTTCTTTTTTAGCTTTTGGTTTTGAATTTTGCTTTTTTGATTTTGAATTTTTGTTTTTTCTGCTTTTTCTTTTGTTTTTGCATTTTGCTTTGCGTTTTTTTATTTTTGGTTTTGTGTTTGTTCCCTGCTTTTGCTCTTTTTTGAATTTTGCTTTGTGTATACGGTTTTGTGTTTGTATTCAGCTTTTGCTTTTGAATTTTGTTTTTCGCTTTCTGTTTTGGTCATGTGTTTGTTTAAGCTGTTTGCTTTGTGTGGGAGGCAAAATAAGACGATCAATGAATGCATACCTACACGTTTTCATGTTTGATCTCAATAACATTTGATTCGTTTTATTTGCACCTCTCAATGTGCCTAACACTAAATACTGTATTTTACACAAGTAAAGAGGAATGTTCTCAAAAGTTATAAACGTACATAATTAAATCGTTTTTCAACAATGCAGTAAGGTAATAGTACATTATGCAACGAGCCTATAATGGCTATAATTAATACACGAGTATTTTTATAAAACGAGCGTATGCGAGTTTTATAATTTCCATACGAGTGTCTTAATTACCATTATAGGCGAGTTGCATACGACTGTTTATGTTCGACGATAATTATAACTTTATTATATGTTTTAACATAAATATTCATAAATATCTGTTCATTCACTAGAATGTTGTGATCGGGTGCTGCGGTGGGTAGTAACTTATATCTCTGATTTCCAAGCTCTCTGGACAACCGACGCATGTGCTCTGTGTGCTTCAATGCCATATGTTCAGATTGTGCTCCAGTATTCAGTAAAACTGTCACCGAAGTCGTTTCAAAACCACGCGCTGTGTAGAAATTGGATTTGGGGATATTAAGGTACAGTGCTATTTCTTGTCTCATATTCACCAGTTTATTTACGCGAACATATGGACGGTGCACTTTCGGTAATTTATATAGACATAATGGATTTTGAGCGCATGCGCGAAGGTATCCTTATCTAATTGGTCACACAACTGTTTCTTGAGCTCTGATTGGTGGGAGAAACTGTTTCATAATGAAAAATAGTGTTATAACGAGCCTCATTATGATACAGTTTTCTGACACATAATAGTTAGGGTCGAACATAAAATTTCATTAAATTACGTTTTTGTTTTTGTTTTTTTTAATTATTTAGCTATGGGGGGGATTGATCCCCCAATCACTCCCCGTAGTAACGCCACTAACAGCAACTCTCCCATCGCTTGATGCTCCATAACAGAACGCTGTAAGTGGTACGAATCTCGTTCGGTCGTGTTTAGAATATTGAAAACCTCTGATCTATTTAACCGATCGACTGGTGAAAATGATGCAGCTTAAGCTGTGTCTCCCCCTCACCGTTGGGGGGGTTGTATACATGAATGGTTAAGCAGGGTTGAGTTGAATGTAATACCGGTCCAGGTGTCACGTCTCCGGTTACCTGCGACTGTGCCTCGTGCCTGCGCGCCGCATATGTCAATTGTTCCGGAAACTGAGAATTACCCCCTATCTTTTGTGAGTGTCTTATAATTCAGCTACCTCCCGTTTCTCGCACTTCATCTTCTGTTATTGAAATGTTGTTGGTCGGAACCTATCACCTTCATCCAGTTCGCGTCTTGAACGGCTGCTGAACAATACTGAATGCGGAGTTACTTCCCTCACGGATTTTGCTAAAATCGAACATCATTAGACTATATCCTATAGGCAAAGCCTTGTCCCTGCATACACACCAATCTCTCCTCTGTTGAGCATTTCAAGTCAGCATATTTCTGGAAATCCAACCTGTTCATCACGGAATCCAGATGTACAGTATAACCTGCATTCAACGGATCGAACGTGACTCACATTTTTAGCCTATTTTCATTTCATGAAAAAATAGGCTTCTGAGATCACCTTTTGCCCGTATGTGTGTGCGTATGTGTGTGTGTGTGTCCCGCGAATAACTTCTAAACGGCTGGAGCGATTTAATTGAAACTCGATAAGGTCATAGTAACTTACTATTTCGGCCGACACCGACCGTGCCCTTCAAATTTTATTACGTCTCACCAAACCAACATGGCAACTGTGTGAAATATATAACCGGCATTCTACAGTATATCTCCGAAACTATTACTGATATCACCCTGAGATTTTGCACGGTGATAAAGGGCACTACTAGAATTTTACCTACGAGACTTTCAAAACCCTGTTAATTACAAAACGAACATGGCGGCCAAGCGAAGTTGAAACTTTTGAACAAACTTTTCTCGTGATTTAACCATCCAAACACAATGAAACTTGGTACAGCAAATGTTTATGCACATTGTAATACACTGGCATGTAGGCTGTATAGTTTTTCAAGGGACGACTTGTTTTTCGTTAAAAGATAAGTATCCGGTTAACGGAGGTAAGCCTATGCTAAAATAATGAATAATGAATATAATGGACATACTGAGAAAAACATGTATGAACTTGAACAGAAATGTAGGGAATATGGTATGAAGATCAGCATTTGAAAGGCAAAGGTTATGTTGGTAGGGAAGAAATGCTAGGAAATACTGTAGAATGTCAGATAGGAGGAACTAAATCAGACCAAGTGGAACATTTTAAATTCTTCGGTTGTGTAGTCTCTTAGGATGGGGAAGGGAATAGAGTTGAGGTGTGGAAAAGCCAATGCAATGAGTTTTCAGTTGCGATCTACAGTATTCTGCAAGAAAGAAGTTAGCGTTACGACTAAACTCTCCCCACATCACTCGGTATTTAGACTAATCTCGCTGTATGAAAGTGATAGTTGGGTAGATTCAGGATATCTCACACATAAGCTATAGGTATCTGATATGAGGGTAGCACGAATGATTTCTGGGACAAATACACTGGTCAACAAAAGTCGGTAGTATGCTGAGCTTCTATTCCCAAGATCGCGGGTCGAAACCCGGCTGAAGTCGTCGGATATATTAAGAACGTTAAAATCCTTCAGTATGTCTTCCTTCGGAGAGGAAGTAAAGTCGGCGGTCCCATGTAATAGATTTATGGCATGTAAAAGATCCTTCCACTAATTAAACTTGTGTGAAGCTAAATTTGCAGGTTAGATTTCGTTGAAACGCTCTATCAAAGTTCCAACGTTCACCAGTAGGTGTCAGTGACATCTGGTAACGAAAGTTAGAACTACTTGAAATTGAACGGAACTTGTTGCTCACTCCCGGCACTAAAAGCCATACGATAAAATTGCGACGAGCACAACAGAATGCCTGGCCAACATATAAGAAACAGTCTCTTTCGATTAATGCTAAACTTCGACATTACTTCTCCGTCGTTAAGCCTGGAGCAACATATGCAAGTGAAACTTTATTTAAACTAAACACCCGATCAACAACTGACAAACTACAGAAGGTTGATAGATGGATTCTTCGGACAATAATCAATGAAAAACACCAGGTTGAGGGCCAGTGGAGACTTTTGCCCAATTCAATACTTTACAAGGAAAATGAATCTATCATTGACACGATGCGAAAACGAAGGATCGCGTTTTTTGGACACTTATCCCGCTTGCCAAATACTAGACTCCTGAAACAACTTTTTGACTTATTTTGGAACAGTAAAACAAAAATCACATGGTGTAAAGAAATACAAATGGATTTAGACGAATTGAAAATAACTCAACATCAAATTGCATAGAGATGAGAAACGGCTTTTGAATAACAAATACACTCGACTAACATTCAAAATTTCACAGCGTAAGAAATATGTTATATCAGCAGAAGAACGAGCTGCAAGATCTTCCAGAATGAAGAAGTATTGGGAAAGGAAAAAATTATCAAGAATTAAGAACTGAACTTATTATTTGAAATATTGGAAGACTTTGTATATAAGGTTTGATTTTGGTGCTCCAATATGGGCGTAAACAGTGTAAATAAATAAATAAATAAATAAATAAATAAATAAATAAATAACTACATAAATAACTACAATGACTTCTTTTAGTAAACCTATTGAGGTTTATACAATAACTTATTAACCAACTAAACAGCAGTCCTTCTGAAAACAATAACAATCGTGGTTAGATAACAATGAAAGGAGGGATATATGACCTCTTAGTTCCACCCCTTGAAAGCTCAATAACTAACTAACAATGAAACGGTACAAAATCAAAGCGAACTCGCTTCTAAGTGTCCCTTTTGAAAACAAAACTATTGAAAATCCGTATCTCATGATGATCAGTATCAATCTTTAGTAGTCCACCCCGCACACGGAGAAGGTAGACCAGGGCGTGTAAAGTACTCTACACACCCTGAGGTAGACTATACTCTGAATGACACCATCAAGTTTATCTTGGGATAAGAGGTCCCACTCCTCTAAGGCAGCGTCAGCATACAATATTGATGACGGTAGTCCAAACTTTTGTTGAGCAGTGTAGATGTGAGCAATGGCAGGAAGGTACTCGTAATGAAGAGATAAAAGCTAAGTTAGAAATTAACACGCTAGATGAAGCTGTTCGCATAAGCTGACTCAGATGGTGGGGTCATGTGAAGAGAATGGGGGAGGAAATATTACCTAAGAGATTAATGAGTTCTACTCCAGGCAAATGCAGAGATGGGTCCTAAATTAAAACCGTGGCCACCTCCTTCCCAATCCTCATCTGAATTGCAAATAGGCTACACAAACTATTACAGTAACGCAGGTTATCAGACAAATTCCACACACACACATCCAAGTACACGGGTCTATATGACTGCAATGTCACGAAGCCCCTCAATGAATCAACAACAGCTAGTCACTGCGTCACGAGGTGTACAGAGGAGTTATGTTATAAGAATCCACTTCTACCCCGTAATACATGCTCGCTCAAAACTTGTCTTTATTGGGAAACCAAAGCCACCTCTAATCTAAACTGAAAGCGTCTTAATTAAAATAAGGAAAGAGTCGCGGAGTGATATCATTTTAAAATTCTGATATCTAGGCCCCCTGTGTGATGGCGGTATATTGTACATGCATTCAATATAGGCAATTTCAATTATTTCTTTTATTTTTGAGCGTATAAATATCCCTCGTTACAGTGGACAGTTCGCCTCGGCCTGCAATAAACTATTGATCGCCTCTGCCGTAAATGTAACGGTATGAAGTAAAGCTGACTGAAGAGGGCCCAGGTGGCGCTGTCTTCTCGCACCCTCACTTGACATCCACATGCACCAACTGCCATAAAGATAGATCAGAGGATTTTTAGCCTACGTTTGTAAAAATGAGGGAAAAGTATACTTATGAGATCGATCCGGGCAAATGTGTGTCTGCCTGTCTTTCTGTCTATTTGTCTGTCTGTCTGTCTGTCTGTGTGGTCCCCTTATCAACTCCTAAACGGATGCAGCTATCGTAACAAAATTTGTTACGAGTAAAGATCTATACACCTGAATATATCACGGCCATATTTGAAAATGACGTCAGTGCTACCAACTGCTGAAAAATCACAATTGAAATTTCAGCACCATGTGGGATATCTCGGAAGTAATACAGGTTATCAGACAACTTCTACACACACCCAAGTACACGGGGCTACATGACAACGATATCGCAAAGCCCCTAAAGTATCAACAAGAAGAAGAATAACAACGACGACGTAATAGCCGTAATCAACGTTAAATAAGTTGAAGAAGCAAAGAAGCTTGTAGTCCTACGTGTTGCAATCATGAGACCTTCATTTTACGTGGAATCCGAACCATAAGACGTGTTATTTCACTTGGGAAATCTCACATGCACTGACTGGGAATCGAACCCACCTTGGTGAGAGGCAAGCAGCTTATTCACTGCACCATTACACCCCCTTCAATAAGTTGAAGATAAACTCCTGCAATACTGTGTGTGTGTGTGTGTGTGTGTGTGTGTGTGTGTGTGAGTATGTGGAAGCCCGTAGCTGGTTGACCATTACGTCGAGAAAGCTGTCAATCTTTTCCTTATTAATTAGAGCACATAAACTTAATCCTACTTCACTTTCGCGACAGCAATTAAGAAGAAGACTCTCTTCTCTCTCCATCCCTCACCATCCCCCCCACCCTTCCTTCCACTCCTGCTTATCGATAATCCCATGTTCGATCCGGCCGTGTTACTCATTTCAGAGTGGTGTGACGTCACGCGTGATTGATCGATAGTTTACACTGTCAGAACCCGAGTGTAAACATTTTCACCGCCATAATTTCTTAAGTAAATGTTGGCATCTGTCAGAATCACCAGTGTGCTCAAACCGGCCCCCTGACGCGATGGATTTGTACCTATTATCAGTACCGTTCATGCTTGCTTGCACTGGCTTCCACTTGTATTTAAACGTATTAATGGCTGACGTAGAGTTTCATTTTTCATTTTGATATTTTTGAAAGGGGGATTTAAAATAAAATCCAGTGTCAGCAATGGGCAAGTTCTTTTTTCTTTTTCAATCTTGGCATTATTTATTTTATCAATAGTCATTCAAGTGGCAGATTAATCTGAGCCTCTAGCGACGAATCACAACGCTTCTTCACGTCTGATAAAAGATAAGTGGAACAAGGTTTTCTCTCTTCAAACTCAAGGTAAAGCACTTCTTATGGATTTTGTTATGAATGCTAAATTAGACCAGTGGTTATTCCTTACATTTAGGCTATCCATAGTTGTGCCAGTAACTCTACTGACGTGGCTCCATCGCATTTGCGCACCCTTAGTAGCAACTCACGGCGCCGGGATTTGATCATGCAACCTTGAACGTAGCCGGCGAAAACGTTACCTCTGCGCCATGCAGCTAGTAAAAAAAAACTATCGACGTGCCAGAAGACGGAAGTAGATTTCACCGGGCAAAGAAAAGTGATTCGAATTCATTCAAATTTGACAATTGTTGTAGGCCTATATCTACAACAGATCCACAGATTAAGCATACGAGAACCTCCTCTTTTTATAATTCCCAAAACATTTTGCTCATCCCTTGGCATAAGGGTGGGCATGTCGAAAACTCTTCCAGACAAAATATTTAGGTAATTTTTAGAGGAGTATGTATTGACCATTTAAAACGGTTTTTATATTGTGCCTAACGCTTTATAGTTTATGTTGTCAAAGATGCTGATGGTTGAATCTTTCAGCCATACGTCAACGAATTTTCTTTTGCAAGTGTTAATATTTCTGAATACTAAATATTATGTTTCTATCTTCTTCACCTAAGATGCTTGATGAAATTTATTTCTTAAAAAGAACACAATTAAAATTAAATAAGCTATTACAATTAAAAATTAAAACGTAGAAAATGAAATATGATGAAAAAATTAAAATTGAAAATAAATATGCTTGTCAAAATTAAATATTAATAATCTTATAAAATTACAATTAAAATATATAAGCTTATAAAATGAGAAATAAAAAAATTAAGATCATAAAAATTATTTAAAAAATGTAAAAAATAAAGAAACATAAAAAAACAAGAAGTTCCGTGACGAACTAAAGAGCCTACTTTTCTTAAAATTTAAGATGCATGCCAATGATTAATCTATATGGATCTATCTAGAATAATGACGAAATTCAGTTGGTAATATCGAAATTTCTAATTAGTTCCAAATACTGTATACCTGACATAATGTAGCCTAATAGAGAACTACAGTTGGCAGCCCTGGTGACTGAATATATTCTTAGTTCCATCTCTTAAGGTACAGAATACAAAATTTGGTTGAAGTCCAATGGATAGTATGGACGTCACATGCAGTTAAACATTGGATCTAACAGCGCGCGTAAAATCATGTTGGCAACAATGACATACATGTATTGGTCAGAAATAATCTGACATAATATGATCTATTGTTGTGTCAATTTTGAATGAAATCCATTAGTTAGTATAGAAGTTACATGCATTTTAAAATTGGACTTATCAGCAGGCTTAGAATCATGTTGGCAGCACTGACGTATATTAGTTACTCCAAATTAATCTAGAATGCCAGGTACTATACGTGTGCAAAGTTTAGAGCTATTGGCTTGCATACTTTCTGATATATTGATATTAGGGTAACAAAAACAGAGACAGTATTTATTAACAGTTGGCAGCCCTGGTTACTCTTAAGAATCGGCATATACATTTATGTCATGGTACACATAGCACACACGAAATTTGGTTGAAATCCAAATGATAGTATAGAAGTTACATGTATTTAAAGTTGGACCTCAGCAGGCTTAGAATCATGTTGGTAGCACTGACGTATATACGTTACTCCAAATTAATATAGTATGTCAGGTACTATACGTGTGCATAGTTTAAAGCTGTCGACTTGCATACTCTTTGATAGATTGGTATTTGGATAAAATAAATTGATAGCATTTATTAACAGTTGGCAGCCCTGGTGGATCTTAAGAATACGTTCAGTCATATCTGTTTATGTACACATAGCACATACGAAATTTGGTTGAAATCCAATTGATAGTTTAGAAGTTATATGCATTTAAAATTTGGACCTATCAGCAGGCTTATATTCATTTTGGCAACATTGCGATGTATGGCCTCCTGGAAATTAAACTGCAATATTATTATCTAAACGTGTGCCAATTTTGAAATAGCTCCTATTCATACCTGCCAAGATATCCAACATGGAGCTCAAATTTCAATTGCGATTTTTCAGCAGTTGGTAGCACTGACATCATTTTCAAATATGGCCGTGAGATATTCAGGTATAGATCTTTACTCCTACCAAATTTTGTTTCGATAGCTGCAGCCGTTTTGGAGTTGATAGGGGGGACAGACACACAGCCAGACAGACAGACAGACAGACAGACGGAAGGACAGACAGACAGACACACATTTGCCCGATCTCATAAGTCTACTGTTTCCTCATTTTTGCAAAATGTGAAAAGTAGGCTAAAAATAAAAAGATAATACAAAATAAAATTAATAAATTAAAATTATGATAAAATAATGAAATAAACACATGTACAAATAAAATATATTAATAATAGTTCTTCCCAATAAAAGGTTTAGGGGGTATGATTTTTAGCCTACTTTCGATTTTTGCAAAAAATGAAAGTAGACTTATGAGATCAACACAGGGCGAAAAAAGTGTGTCTGTCTGTGTGTGTGTATGTGTGTGTGTGTGAATCTGTGTGTGTGTATGTGTGTGTGTGAGTCTCTGTGTGTGTGTGTGTGAGTGTGTGTACTCTGAATGTCTGTCCCCCCTATCAATTCGAACACGGTGAATGCGAATTGAACGAAATTTGGTACAAAGGTAGCACTAGCAAAGGACACCTCAGTGTCATGTTTTATATCGCCGCCATCTTTACTAAAACTGAATGGCGGCCACTCAAACGTTCAAAACGTAAAATCAAATAACGACTAACCAAATCATCCAATCTCTACCAAATTTGGTAACAACATACCTTCGTATAGGATGCGTCTTGTGACCAAACTACAAGGTCGTCCGCCATACCATTTCAGGATGGCGGCCGTGCGAATTATGCAAACGTTATAATCCATATCATGGGACCCACCAGTTCCGATTATCGAGCCGAGAATCGTTTTAACTGTTCTAAAGGAAGAGGCACGTACGAAATTAAAAGTTTATTTTGTAATACTATAGTGCAGACGTGATTTTAAAAAGCTCAGCTGATTCATTAATAAGACAAGATGGCAGCGGATATCTTGTGCCTGACTTATATTTCACTAATTTGAGTATTGCATGCAATATAGCGTACTGAAACAAAATAAATAAACTTTGTATGAAATGCTTTATATATAAATAATATACTTCAGTGATGAAATCGTTTAGTATAAATCATTATTTGCTAACAAGTTCTATGTAAGTCATTTTATATAGATCAATGTTCGTTGGCACAAATGGCTCCGTGGTAAAGCGTTAGTCTGTCATTCATATGCCTATGGTTCAAACCCCATCAGAGATATGTTTTTTGCTTGACATTTTACATATTTGTTGCTTTGTAATGACTCAGACGTTTTAAAATTAAGCGTTATATTGTGCATATTACGGTGCAAAACATATACTTAATTAAAACATAATTCGCCAGCAGATTTAATCGAGACATCTAGCTGACAAAAAGGTAACAGATTTTATTGAAAAGTTTCTTCTTCTGGCCGCTAGAATGCACTCGCTCTGTTAGGATTATATTGTTCGATATTTCACAACTAGATATCACGACTAGTTTTTATATGTATTGTTTCTTGAGTACTGAGACGTTATAAAATAAAGCTTTATATGGTGCTTTTTGCAATGGAAATTATATATATTAAAAAAACGACATTCTCCACTGGAGTGACATCTTCCAGCCTTCAGTTGTACTATGCAGAAACTATAGATTCGAGCAGCGCTCTATACCGGCCAGTTAGTGAACCCAGTCTTAACGACTGCTAGGAGTAATAATACAGTAACATTCGTTTATTCCTTGTGCACAGAGGCGTTGTTGATAATCTCAAAACTTGCAATATGGATGATTTGGAGATGGATTATTTTGTTATACCGTGTATTTAAGATTAGCCTATAAATTAACGGGTTGCGAAGTTACTTCACTTAGTTCTATATCATTCGTACACGACACAGAACAACAACGTGACGTCAGTTTCTGATCTGCTCTGATTGGCTATTACATTGCTGCAGTCGGGTAGTTGGCAGTCAAGGATAAAATTCTCGACTGCCAACTGCCAGCTACCAACTGCAACTTCATGTTGTGTATGGTGCCTATAGTATACACGGAGTCGATCGCGACTGCCGACCGAGGACTACCAACTACGGACTGCCGACTGCGCATTGTAGATGGGCCTTATTAGAGCAACGAAGTTTCAATTATTGTAAGTAGTCGGTGTTTGGAGTGTTTGCTGATGAAATTGCAAAATGCTGGGGTAAATTATAAACTATGGTTTGAACGCCACTGTTCAAATCCTGTGTGCCAATTTGCACTTCAAATAGGAAGAAATTAGGAGATGATAAGGACAGAGAGTTATAACTATACCCATACATTTCGGAGAAAGTAGGCTATATGTTCTTTCCCGAACATCTTGTTTTTGTCTCTCAAAACTCCATTCTTCCCACCCCTTTGGTCAATGATTGTTTCTATCACAAAATGTTTGGCCCTTATCCGAAGAATACTAAAAACTTTCGATTTCCCTTATACTAAGAAAGTTATAGCGATATTTCTCTTTTTCGAAAAAGGTCCCCAATTTCCACCCCTTTCGTCTGATTATGTCCATTATCAAACTCGACTGAGATGTGAAATGGGTCTATTTTATGTATTAATATGAAAGCGATTGGTACAAAATTACGGTAGTTAAAGTTTCAACAAAAAGAGTTACAAATTATATATAAACTTTTGAACTTGACGTGGTTTGGGGGGATGTGAAACGCGAAGATAATGTTCCGGAAGTCTTAACATGGTACTCGACTGTCCGCATGTAAATGTATTTTGTCAGCATGAGTGATGCCAGTTGTTGCAGCATGCCAGGTGAGACGTGAGCTATCTTGCTCGTATTAATGCTCATTGAAGAACCAAGCACACCGAAGCTGAGTGCTGATTGAGAGGTGCACACAATCAGGAACTATTGTGTTCTGACCTCAGGCGGACCGAACAGGGAGCCCCGTCTGCAGTACTTTCCCGTTCCAGTGAAGTTGCTTTTTTAAATTCTTTCCTTTTTCCCTCCGTTTGAAACCCTTGAGGCTTTCAATTTTCTTGCGGCGCTCATATTTTGAAATGTGCATGAGGACAGTAATTTTACTCCAAGCATCTTCCTTTCTTGAAGTATTGTAATAGTACTCATTCTTTCTTGGAGTTCCACAGTACGGGATACTGGGGCTGAGGGAATTATCCTCGGACAATTCCGTTTTAACTTGAAATTATCTTTCACTTTCTACACTTGTACGAGCGAGATCATATATCAGCGGTGGTTCTCCATTGAAGCGTTAGAATCATTGCGTCACCTGATTTATTACAAAATAAGTAATGATTTAAAAAAAAAATGACATTTATTAGAATTTTTAAACATGATTTTTACTGCATTAAGTTAAATGTTACTAATTAAGGCATGAACATCGACCTTCAAACGACACGGCCGGTGGCGCGGTGGATCGGTGGCGAATCTAATGCCGCGATGCTGAACTAGCCAGATGCGACAGGAATGTGCTGGCAAGAACGTCCCTGCCTTGGTGATTGAGGGAAACGGAAGTCAGCGGTAACCATGGGAACAGTGTTCCGTGATGCAAATTCAGCCAGCAAACGAGTCGTCTTTCACTAGTGATTGCTCATCCACGTACAGTATATTAGATAGTTGGTTGGTTGGTTCCTCAGTATAGGGGCTGCGACAACGCGGTCATGTAGTCCCGTGTACTTTGGGTGTGTGTAGAATCTGTCTGATAACCGGTGTTAATTGTGATGGCTGTATTAGTGTGTGTATCTGTTTTTTAATTCAAGTAAGGACTGCAACTTTGAATGTTTCAAATAGTTCCTACTTTTGCCACCAAAAGCTACCGTCAACGACTACTAGGCCTAGTTCAGAACTTAGCTACTAGACGCCACCGCAGTCGGCTCTTGGCAACGAACGTAGAAACCTAAGAGCGTTGTTTACATTCCTAACCTATACAATTTAGCTTCACACAGGTGTAATTAGTGGAAGGTTCTTTAACATGCCATAGATCTATGACATGGGACCGCCGGCTTTACTTCCCCTCCGAAGGAAGGCATACTGAGGGATTTTTAACGCTATTAAAAAATCCGACGGCTTCGGCCGGGTTTGAACCCGCAATCTTGGGAATAGAAGCTCAGCATGGTACCGACTACGCCACCGAAGCCGCCCGTATAGCGACATGTTGCGTGTGTAATATGTTTTACATGTTGATATTCCAATTGAAAAACAAAAATATGAGTATTGAAACATTAATAAAACACCTAAAATAAAACGTATGGACGATGTGTTTGTGGAAGCATACAAATTATTCTCTTTAAATTTCTTCGCGCATATCGACGCGTCACCATCCGATTCACTCCTGAACCGCCCCTGTCGCATATGCATCGAGATCAGAGGAATTCGGCTCATACTGTTCGGTCCTTCCCCACTCATCATCACCCGTCCACACTGAGAACGAACAGAGCACGTGTTCACCTAGATGTACCGACAACAATCGTTCGGGCTGAGGCATGCGGATCCATTCGGTTCGCCCTGTACTCATCTGAGCAATACAGGGCAAACGCATGCTCGTTGTTGTTTGAATCTTCAGTCTTTTGACTGGTTTGATGCAGCTTTCCATGCCTCCCTGTCCTGAGCTAATAGTTTCATCTCCACATAGCTACCACTCCCTACATCCGAGGCAATCTGTTTAATACATTCTAACCTTGGTCTACCCCTACAGTTCTTGTCCTCGACCCTTCCTTCCATAACTAAGCTTGCTATTCCTGGGTGTCTTAGTATGTGTCCTACCAACCTATCTCTTCATTAGCAATCGCCAGAAACATCTCTCCTCTCCCACTCGTCTTAATACATCTTCGTTTGTAAACCTATCTACCCATATGATCTTCATCATTCTCCTGTAACACCACATTTCAAACGCTTCAATTCTCCTCTTTTCTGCTGCACCAATAGTCCAAGTTTCACTTCCATAGAGTGCCACGCTTCAGACAAAGGTTTTCAAAAATGTCTTCCAAATACCTAAATCTATATTCGATGTCAACAGATTCCTTTTCTGTAGAAATGCTTTCCTTGCCTGAGCCAACCTACTTTTTATATCCTCTTCGTCCATCACTGGTTATTTTGCTTCCTAAGTAACAGAAGTATCATACTTCCTGTAATTTTCCCCCTGCCAATTTGATGTTCATAGAGGTTTCTGATTTATTGCGGCTGCATTCCAATAGTTTCGGTTTACAATTATTAATTTTCATTATGAATTCCTTTCTCAAGACGGAATCCATATCATTCAAAAGCTCATTCAAATCCTCTGGCGTGTCGGCCAAGATGACTATGTCATCAGCAAATCTCAGAGTTGAAATTATTTCTCCCTGAATCTTCACTCCCACTTTAAATTTCTCTCTAATTTCCTTCATTGCTAGTTCAATATAAGGGGTGAATGCTCAAGTGTACACGCGCCTTTAGACAAATGGAAGAGTAGGATATATTTCACACAATACTGCTTACATTTCTTCAAAAGGTCACTCCGGGCATTGATGCAGCCATACTTCGTTTGGATAGGCAGCGAATGCCGTTAGAGAGTGATGTTGGTTGCTGTCGGAACCAACTGTATCCTGCACCTCCCCATTGGAGTGAAATCTTAGTCCCTTTTAGGATTTCTTCAACGGATAAACGAAGTGCAGGTCTCAGGATGAGGTAGATCTGTGGGTTTCTCACGACCATCCTGCAACATTCGCGACCAATCCGTAAGAGTTGTCTTTGACAAGCACTTTCCACCGTATACAACAACCAATATCCGACGAATCTCCACAGGCTTTTCACACTATCGATTATTGCTCGTTGGTCTTGCTTGGACGGGTTCTCAATCGCACCAAACGAACTTGATGCCACCTGTCCACAAACAAAGCAAAGTGCAAGTAACAGACTATGGCAAGAGCCATACCTCAATTTCAATTGCACATGAGTATTTCCAGCGTCAAGCTACAGTGAGAGACTTCTCTATAGACTGGAACCTCGCAGGTGCCATGTGACGGCTGGGGCACTCTGGCTAGTCCCCTGTCGATCAAGGCATCGGCGCTAGCTGCAGCATAGCACCCAACTAGTTCAACACATTTACACTTTTTAACGTATTTAATGATCATCATTACTAACATGAATTTCAGAGTAGTTGCTGGTAATGCTGTCCTTCATTTTCTAAACACACGTTGCACCAACGTAGGATGCTTTGGTACACTCGCTGTAATTCATTGTCACTGATCAGAACAATTATTTCGTTCTCGAGAGCCTACAGAGTAGGTTTGAATTTCCCCACAAGCATAAATCGCACGGCGCTGAAACGTACGAACACATTGTTGTAGTTGCTGGTCCTGAGAAGGACCTATTCTAAATCGTTCGCTAGGAGATCCGTAACAGATAGGACTGGCAGCCATTTTTAGCCTATTTTCATTTATGAAAAAATAGGCTTATGCAATCACCTTTTGCCCGTGTGTCTGTGTGTGTGTGTGTGTGATTCGTTTGTGTGTCCCTAATCTCTACTTAGTATAAAACCAAGTCCCCGATTCTTGGATGTTACGGGTAAACTCGAGAACCACTGGATGGATTTTGATGTGGTTTTCACCATTCTGTAAAGGATATCTCGAGGATGATTTCTGTAGAAAATATTTTATTGATGATCAAAGGAAGCCGAGCAGTAACGATTTCAGTGCAAAAGTCGAAAAAAAAACTGGCATCCGAGCCCTTTGTAAGCTTACGCTGGGCAAACCGTTAAAAATATCTAAATACCATGAATGTAAGAATTGTTCAGCATGAAACGTTCTACAAAAAAGTCCGCGAGAGCATATGTCTGTCTTCAATACATCGCCCGCTATAAGTGTTTTTACGTTTTAATTTCTTCCAACCATGTCCATTCAACTACTGAGGCGACAGTTTACGAGCTAGCTAAGGGCGAGTCTATCATCCCTGTTACAGCCTCGCTAGCGGGCGAACATATTGCCCCAGATACAGCCAGCAGCAAACCGTCGAGTCGTGTTGAGTTAAGACTTCTGAGAAGAGTGGTTGTGTTTGGAGTTTCCCTGGAAGTGCAACTCGGGTTTTCTTCATTTCACCTGTGAAACACAGTCATGTTAAGATTGGACGGAAGGGGGATATGAGTTTCATTTACCTCGCCATTCCCTGGAAGTGCAACTCTCATTTCGCCTGTGAACTTTTCGTTCCGCAAAATTCACAGTCAATTTAGTATTGGATGGAAGGGGGATTATATTATATTAAATTATACTGATTGGAATATAATCTCTACTTAGTATAAAAACAAAGTCCCCGATTCTTGGATGTCACGGGTAATCTCGAGAACCACTGGATGAATTTTGATGCGGTTTTCACCATTCTGTAAAAGTTACATCGAGGAAGGTTTCTGTAGAAAATAATGTATTTATGATCAAAGAAAGCCAAGCAGTAACGATTTCAGAGAAAAAGTCGAAAAAGAATCCTGATGTCCGTGCCCTTTCTAAGCTTACGCTGGGCAAATCGTTAAAAATATCAATATACTCGTACAATGAGTGTAAGAATTGATCAGCATGAAAAGTTCTACAATAAACGTACACGAGAGCTGATCTCTATATTCAATATATCGTCCACTATAAGTGTTTTTAGATTGGACGGAAGTGGGGATTTGTGATTATGCACCTTGCCATTCTTAACTTACGTCTGATAAGAATTTGTTGCACATGCATCTCCATGATAATATAGTTAATAGTCTAGTAAGTGATTTTAACCCATCATGCTGAGACGTAAAACAGATATAGATCGTAGTTCATTGACATCGTAAGGAAGCGCTTATCACGTAATGCATTCTCAACTGTTCTCGGGCGAAGCCGGGCCGGGTTGCTAGTAAAATCTAAACGGCTTGAGCGATTTCAATAAAACTCGGTAAGATCATAGCACTATTCCGGACGACCCCGACCGTGCCCTTCAAACATTTTTATGTCTCACCAATCCAACATGGCGGCTGTGCGAAATATTTCACCAGCATTCAATATCTCCGACACTATTACCAATATCGCCCTGAAATTTTATAGGGTAATAAAGGGAACTACTAGAAGTTCACCTATGTAACTTTTGAAAACCTGGTAACTACAAAACCAACATGGCGGCCAAGCGAATTTGCGACATTTAAATAGACGTTTCTCGCGATCTAACCAAGCAAACGCAATGAAACTTGGTACAGTATATCTTTATACACATTGTAATGCACCGACATCTAACGTTGTTCAATTGTTTACATAACCCCAAGATGGCGGCTGTGCGAAATATTTCACCGGCATTCTATATCCCTGAAACTATTACCGGTATCACCATGAAGTTTTGTACGGAGATAAAGGGCACTAATGGAAGTTCATCTATGAGATTTTCAAAAACCGGTTAACTACAAAACGAGCATGGCGGCCAAGCGTATTTGAAAGTTTTAAATAGACTTTTCTCGCGATTTAATGATACAAACGCAATGAAACTTGGCACAGCAAATGTTTATACACATTGCAATGCACTGGTATCTAATTTAGTTCAATTGTTTACATAACCTCAAGATGGCGGCTGTGCGTATTTTAAAATTAAGTTTTTATTTCTTGTGTCGTAATCATGCGATCGAAGTGAAAGTTTGAATAATGAACCTTCGCAATAATTTTCCATTAATGGTACATGATTCTATGGCCTATATATTGAACCCTTCAGAAAAGCAGTGTTTTATGTAAGAAATCTTAATCAAGGGGTCGCGCTCAGTTCCTATGTGATGTTTACGTTCGCCAAGCAACATGCTCTACTGAGGAAAGGGTCATAGGATGCAAACTGTAAATTAGAAAGAAAAGGAGACAAGATGTAAAATAATAACAAGATTTAATGACTAATAGTGCATAAAAAGAAATAAACAACAATAAAATATAAAACAATCCTCCCTGAATTTTTCATGATAGGAATATCTATAAAATCTGAGGAGTCAGACGGATCTCCCCTTTATTAAAATGTGGATCCTGGTTCCACTACCTTGAAATTTGGGTTTTATGTGCGCTTAATGACTAACTGCGAGGAATGAGTACTTTGGATGACTGTTCGTTTACAACGGGTTAACAGCCACGATGCTTACGAACAATCATCTCGTAAATCAACGTTTATGGATATGGAACATGACATTAATAAAAACCCTTAAAAATTGTAATGCTGACACACGCACTAAATCTACTATTTACAGGAATCTCTCTCGGGACCCTCATTAGCGCGAAGACGCACTTGACTTTGAGCTGCCAGACTGGCCAAATTACTCAACACAAATAAGGAAAAACAGCATAGCCTGTGATTCACGGGTCACTGAATGAAATATGAACATGGATTAAACCAACAACAACAAAAGCCTGACTGGCTGACATTACTTTATATGAACAAACTGCATGTTAAGGTAACGCTTCAGAGATTATCGTGATTCGTAGGCAACTCCCATTTATTAAAACAATTTTTATCATTGATCAGTTCTTAATTCTGTATTTCAAGTTATTACTGAGCCACGCAGGCATTCTCCACTAATGACCTGACTGGCAACCTCAGTCCGTCTTGTGAAACATCTCCACTCTTCCTCAATCACCTGCCATCGTCCCACCCCAGTGTGTATAAATATAACTGACCAGCTGTGCCGCTATCTCAAGGGATCAACAGCAACAAACTCAACCACTATGGTCAGACATTAATCAAAATATCCAGAATTGCCCTCGCGAGGTCACAATCTGGATTCGTCATCAAGCTGCCAGAAATCAGTCTACGCTGAAATTCCCGCTTGTAATAACGTAAAATACACACACACTCACACACACACATCTGGGAATGACAATACGTTTCACACAGACCGGCTGAAAGGATGCTTGCCAACAATTAAAAAATATTAAAACCTACGATAGAGCTGACTGCTCTTCGTCACAAATCACATTGCTCCAAAGGCAATCATTTCACTGAATCTGATCAATAATAAAACAAAAGAAATCAATTACCCTCCAATCTACTGTATAATTATATTACTTCAGTCCTACTTCTGAAACACAACATACCTCCGAGATACGTTTTTAACCGCATTGCGTAGCGTATGTAAAGACGGCCGTCCACATAGTTACGTTAGTTAAAACAACAAACAAGAAAAGAACCTTCTACTAATAACATATATGCGAGCTGCTTCCATGCAAAAGGTGTGTCAGACCAAAACTAAATAGACTACGTTAATCACACAAGCAAATTATTTATAAAACAAAACATGTCCCATACACCATAAGTTAATTTATCAAATAATAAGAATTATTATGTACTCATCCTCAGTCAGCCACCCGTCAAAGGACATCCGCGGCCATCTCCCAACCGGATTCTTCTTATCTCATCTCAACCATCTTGACGGAGTCTTGATATTTCCAGGCTTCCTCCATAGTCAATGATGTCGTCTCTCGTGCTGATTCAAAAATTAAATTATTATACACTTGATGTCTGACTACTAAATTCGCCGTTCGGGTACTTCTTTCCCCAAAACAGTTTGTTGGCGAATTATCGAAGATACTGCCCCTACAAATAGCCTATAGTACTGTGACTATCTAACACTGAATTTAACACTTTTAATAATAGTTTCTGTGTCCTTCATGACACGCAAAGTATAAAAGCCTGTGTTCACTGACACACAAAATAACAGCCTCCGTCCTCAGACGAACAATAATAATAAGCCGTGTCCTCGACACACCAACGTAATAAGCTGTGCCCTCGACACACCAAAGTAATAATAATCGTCTTGGCTCTTCACACCACTTATAAATGAACCAGCCCTAGGTGTAGATAGAGGGGGAAACTAGATAAAAATTTCACAAAATAATAGTGATACAGGAATGAAATAAATATCACTGAACTCGAAAAATAGCGCAGGTCAAGTCAAGAATATGCCCATTAATCCTAGAATCGATCGTAGAGATGTTGTCTAGGCGATCTCCCGCGTGAATGCTAGCCGAGCGTGCCCACGCTAGACCTGCCGCGCTAAATAAGCATTCTTCACTCATTGGTTCCCACACTTTCTGTATCTTGGCGGTTTTTATCAGAGCTTGGCTAGTAGGAGTGTCTAGCATGTACATCAGCCACTCACGTTACTGCATCATATTTCTTCTAGGCGCGAATATTACAATGAACATACCAGAGCCGTGTCTCACTGCGCGTCGCTTCTATTTTGAGGCAGCCACCACCTGTCCTTCTGAATCATAGCTATGATCATTCTTTTCACAATCCTAAGTATTTAGCCTTTTGTCATACAGCTTCAGGTATGTCCCCTCTGTCTCCAGCAATGCTTGAAATTTCCTCATCTCCGTCTGGCTATTTTCATGATGCTTGTAGAAATATTTATTAATTGAAGAAATAAAACATAGAATCATTTATCCAACAGAGGATAAAGGGTTCATAACTCTCCCACTCACAAAATTTCGAACTTAGGAATAAAGTCGACAATTTTCAAAGACTTCCGTAGGCAAATTTGTTTTATTTCGGAATCACCCTTTTATTATTACTTGGTCTAGTCGCTCCTGTCTTGAATGGCATTTACTCGTTTCACATCCTGCTTGTATCTCCCCTCTCAGTCTGCTTGCGTGACCGGCTATTGCCTCGGGCAACACTCTGCTCGTCTCGTTAATGTTTGTCAACACCACTTCTACTTCCTTGTTCACGTGCCGTACTCAACTGCTCCCCGTTCACTTTGTTGATAGTAGGACGTCCATATATTCAAACTGCATCATTATTTCGGCGCTCCCATGGTTCACTACTACGATACTTTTTTAGGTTGGCTGCGTTGTAAACCGACATTGTTCCAGTGCTTAACTCTTTCACCCTGTAAGCATTATTTCCAAGGTTCCTGACAATAGAATAGGGTCCTATGAACTTTTCGCAGAATTTGCTGAAGATTTTCTTCTCTGGGTCCGATGTAGCGGGTCGTTTCACCAAAACAAGCTGGTTGATTTCGAGATCACTGTGAAACCTCTTATTTCTTACTCGCCGTAATCTGCGGTCTGCTTGTTTCCTCATGTAGGCTCTCGTCCTCTCAATTCGCAGGTCAGGTGCTATCATAGGATCTTGTGGGCAGTTAATGATGCTTTTCCACGATCTCACTGGATACTCGTTTTTGTGTAGGACCATAGGGATCTGTCCTGTTGACTCGTGTCTGGTAGAATTCATGCATGTCTCTACATCCTTGATTTTATCCACCCATCTGTGATGTTCATTTGGAATGAAGATTCTCAAATATGATGTTACACACTTAATTGCTCTCTCACTTGGATTTGCTTGAGCATGTCGGATACTGCTTAAAATGTGTTTTATACCCATGTCCTCCATACCTTTCTTGAATTCGGCGCTTGTGAAATAACTGCCATGATCTGATAATATAAATTCTGGTTTTCCAAGGATTGGAATAACTCTATTCCGAATACGACTGAGTACCTAGTTTTGAAGTAGTTTTCTGAATGGGGGGGCATAATACGACATACTTAGAAAATACATCAATGCACACTAGTAAGTGTCGGCAACCTCGCCTTCCCTTCGGGATTGGACCGAAACAGTCGAGTGCCAGTAGCTCGCATGGTTTCTGAGGTAGCAATGGTCTAGGATACTGCCTCATTAAATAATTATTTGGCTTTGTCCTCTGACAAGGATCACAAGTCGTAATGACGTCACATATGGTTGTTCTCATACGTGGCCATGTAAATGTCTCTTCTATCGTCGCTTCGCACTTGTCAACGCCCACGTGACCGTAACTTTCGTGCGTATGCCATGTCAGTCCTCGCTGTAGAGAAGCAGGTACTAATATGCGTAACTTGGTGTGGTCATTATCTACCCATTTGTGCAGCAAATTGTTGACATAAACATATCTTCCTTCCTTGGCTTTCGCTTCTCGAAATGCAGGTGTTCCTGTAGGTAGTTGCTTTCTGAAGTATTGAATCAATAGCATCATCCATGGTTCCGCTTCTTGTTCTCGCTGTATCTCACGTAACTCCTCCAAGAATTCCCGGTCCTTCGGTGTTAACTCCAAGTGTTGTACCATCGCTGTTTCTTCATTATCAGGCTCTGGGTTCCTGCTGAGTGCATCCGGAATCACGTTCATATTCTCTGGGCAATGTTCAATCTCAATGCTAAACTGCTGAATATATATAGACCAACGTGTCACACGTTCGCTTGCCATCGACGTCTGAAACAAGAATGTTAGTGCCTTATGATCAGTCCTGACAACAATAGGGTAGCCGTAAATTATTCGTTTCCATTGTTGAAGCGCATGAAGTATGGCCAACAACTCTAGTTCCGTTACAGTATAATTGCGCTCGTGCTTACGCAATTTTCGGCTGACAAATGCCAAATATGTTTTATGCTGCAGGTTAGCTGGATCCTCTTGTTAGAGCATAGCACCTATACCCACCAGTGAAGCATCCGCTTGGATTATATATTTGTGCTTGAAATCTGGATATCCTAATTTAATGCAGTTTTCCAATAGCTGTTTTGTTGCTTGGAATGCCTTCTCACACTACGCATTCCATAACCATTTATTATTCTTCTTTAACATTTCCTGCATAGGAGCGACAGTCTCCGTATAACCTGGACAGTTTTCCTTAAAGAATCCCGTTACGCCTAAGAAAGCCCGAATGTGCTTGACTCTCGTTCGTGTAGGGAAATTCTTTATCGCTTCGATCTTAGCGGGATTTGGCTTCACTCCCTCCTTGTCAATGATGTGACCCAAATATAAGATCTCGCTCTTGAAGAAATGCGATTTCTTCAGGTTTACTTTGAAATTTGATGCATTCAAGTTGCCTAATACTTTATCTAAATTTTCCATGTGAGTTTCAATGTTGTCGGATGCCAACAAAATGTCATCAATGTAGCGTACCGTCATCTCCTTAACTTCTCGGTTAGATTCCGGTCCAGGGCTCGGATTAAAGCACATCCCGCTGTTTTGACTCCAAAGGGCATTCGAACGAAGCAAAACGTTTGGTTATCGAATAAGAAGCCAGTTAGAAGCTGTGACTTCTCATCCAATTCAATATGGTGGAAACTGGACGTCAAGTCAACTGATGAATAAATGCTTTTGTTTTTAAAGCCTTTTAGTACGTCTCTGATGATTGGCGCTCTGTCATACTCAGGAAAAATGATTCTCGTGTTGAGATTTCTGGCATCTAAACAAAGTCTAATAGATCCATTTGGTTTTGTGACTGCCAAAATCGCATTTAGATAAGGTGTCGGTGTCTTCCTTATCACTCCAGCTTGTAACATCTCATCTATAATGACCTTGACTTGACAACGATATTTTTCAGGAATTGGATACAACCTACTTTTGAAAGGTGACCAATCCTCGACTTGCATTGAATATTTGAAATTTAATATTTTCCCAGGTACTGTATCCAATACCGTTTTGTGCTTCCTTAATATCTCTTCCAATTGCTTTCTGTGTTCACCCCCTAGTTGAATGTCATTGAGCCGCTCCTGTAGTAACTCTTCAAATTGTGCATCACTGTCGTCTCCTTCTGTTAATAAAGACCATATCTCCTGGGATTCACTCTCCTCGTCTAGTTCCACAACAGCTCCTTCTATGATGTTATCTTCTGCCTTTCGTACCTCCTCTTCCGTCTCTTCCGATATTGCTTCCAATGCCCAAGAATTTACATCTCTTCCGGTGGTGATTTCATCCATATGCAATCCCACATTCTTCAGCTGATCATACTCTCTAAAACTGACAGTATTTTTGTGCAAATCTATCACTGCTTGATAGTCACAAATAAAATTTGCACCAAGAATTATGTTGAAATTCATCTTTGCCATGATAATGAATGTTTGCCCAAAAGTGTGTTCCAATATGTTCAGCTCTAAGAATGCTTGACGTTTACAAGTGACGGTGCGTTCAGGAATAACACCCCTCACTTTGAGCTGTGGTACGGGAATTACAGGAATGTTTTGACTCCGTCCCAACTCTCGAACCAAGGCCTCCGATACCAGACTGATCTGTGACCCCGTATCCAATAAACATCTTATATTAATTCCACCAATCCTCGCGTAAATAATGGGTAGCTGCCTAATTTCATCGTTCCGTGGTTTCACCGTCTCCTCCAGGCAGTCTTCTGGTAAAGCAATCCATTCTTGTATGTTCGCTACTATCCATTCCTCTTCAACTTCCGACTGTTGCGTTTGTAGGCTGTCTCCTTTATCCAAATTTAGCATTTTTTTTTTAGCTCCAGTGCGACTCCCATCATCCGTTTGCCGCCGATGCCCTTGATATTCCTCTTGTCTCAGTAGACTTCCGGCTTCCTCAGTATGTGTATCAGGATTCTTCATGTTCCCAATGGCTTTTTCCCATCTTCCTAGCTCTCCACCTTGACTAGCGTGTAATTCCTCTAGATAATTTTGTGATTGAGCGTGCCTATCATCCCAGTCATTTCGATAATTACGTGGCTCTCCTTGATTTTGGTCTCTCCTTCCTTTCCATCTTTGATTAGCATTGTAATCACCGTATCTTCCATAAGGCCTGTCATTTCTTCGATTTTCACGCCAATGTTGATACCCTCTCTGTTGGTACCTATTGTTGCCTTGATATGATCTATTATTGTAATTATTATTATTTGTTACGCTGGTATGGTCTGTTTTCTCCTTCTTCCTGGTTTCGCCTAGGTGTGGAAGTGCTTGTATTCGTGCCCTGCGTTTTAGTGTTTGCCTGCTTAGGTTTTATGACCTCTGTCGTGTTGACTAACTCCAGCTGTCTTCCTCCTCTATAATGATTATGAGACGTAGTCTCATCTATCTGGCGTAATATCTGCTCTGTATGTATGGCCGTACTAACGTTCGCTGCAACTAGTACTTGTTGGACGTTGACTGGCAATTGCCGGGCTATTGTCATCACTAGATCCGCTTCATTTAAAGGGTAATCAAGGTCGCGAAATTTTAACATTTGCATGTTAAAGAAATCTGAGTATTTTGTTTGCTGGGTGGTCTGGTACTTTCTAGAATAAAGCTCCATCCTTAGACTCTGTTGTATCGCGGGCGACCAGTATTTGCGCAGAAACGCTAATCTGAAATCCGCCATGGTTCCAAACGTATATTTGAAGCTTAAAAACCATGTAAGGACATTTCCTGATAAAAATCTCTCCATCATCCTCAATCTACGTGCTTCAGGTACCCCAGTGTCATTGAAATGGTCTTCAATTTCTTTAATAAAAGCTTTAGGTGTTACCCCTGAATTTTCCGTGTATTTCTGTGGTTTATAATCACTTGAGCGAATTACTTGGATAAGTTGTGTAGGCTGATGACCGTCTTGTGGCGTTGAGCTCCTATCGTTATTCTTGCGAAACCCGTCCGTGTTTGTTGTTAGTGGGCTTTCCGCTTGAGTCTTGACTTCCTGCTGTGCTTGCCTCGGGGCTATTTGAGTCATCCTGCTTGTCTTTCAATGGTCCCGTTCTAAATATCGATGATTGCTCTAATGACCTGAGTTCGGCTTTAATGATCCTGTCCGTCTGTTCTTTAAGCTTGCTCTTCATTTCTTGCTCTAAGGCTTGAATACGAGTGTGATTTTCGCCTACTGTTTTAAGAATGGTGGATCTTTCCTCTTTAGAATCGATATTCATTTTTTTCAATCCTTTCTTATCTGCTCTTTAATCGTGCTTACTTTCTCTTCAATCTGGCTTTTAGTGTCATCCTGATTGCTTTCTATCTGACTCAACCTATCTTCGATGGTACTCCTTAATTGACTCTGATCCGCTTCTAGGCTTTTCCACTGCTCTGCTGATTTTATCTCGAGACGGTCCATATCTTTAATTATGCCGGATATATTCTCATCTACCGCTGATAATTGTTGTTGAATGACTTTGCCGCTCTTTTCCATCTCCATAAATCGTCCTTCTAACTTCTCCTGAGCTATCTTGACCTCGCTTGTATTCATAGTGCACGCTATTTCAATTTGCTCTAATTTAGCTAACACCGTTTCATCCAAAATGCCAAGTTTTTGATCAAAAATACTTTCCATTTTCTTAATCTGGTCTAATTGCTTTTCATTATTTTTACTTACATCTAGGGCCAGTAATACCATCTGTTGATTAGTGTGATCTTCCATCTCTGCGGTTAACGAAGCTAATTGGTTCGTGTTTTTAATGTTCTGCGCTTCTAATTGTGAATTGATAGTGTCATTAATTTCACTCTTTAATAATCTAGCTTATTCCGCCTGATATTCATTCTGTTCAATTCTACTGTTATTTAATTGTGTCCGCAATGATTCACTTTGTTCTGATAATTTGTTTATCGACTCACTTTGTTCTAACAAATTATTGTTTATTTGTTCAGATAACTTCGCTTTTAATGCTTCACTTTGTTCTAACATACTAGTATTTAATGATTGACTCTGTTCTGATAATTTAGCGTTTAATGCTTCACTTTGTTCTAACATACTATTGTTTAATGATTGACTTTGTTCTGATAGTTTAATGTTTATTTGTTCAGATAATTGTGTGTTTAATGATTGACTCTGTTCCGCCAATTTAGTGTCCAACAATTCCTGTGTTCTCCTAGCTGCACTCTCAATGATTTCTTGAATCTGTTCAACCGTTGCCATATTACACACTTTATATGAGACATTAGGGAAATGGCATAAAGCAATGCCCTTTGACACACACATAAAATCCAATGCACATTTAATTTCCTTACCCTACTCAGTTCATTTATTTTTACATTTAATCCCACTAGTCGATTGCATCTCTGAGTAGTTCTAACTTTACTCAACTTAATTTAAACCCAAACACATATTCAGTCATTAAATTGTTATCCTGATCTGATATTAACACTGACTAATTAACAAAGTATTAATTGTCATTTAAGGCTACAGCCTCCTAACATTTTCATGAGTTTGACTTTCTATACAAATCTAGTTTTAACTTTAATCATTGGGCGCCCGGTATCACATATTACCTTTTACTTTAATTCAATAGACAAAAACGTGAACCGTATTTTACATTGCAAACTCCTGATTTTACTTTATATTTCACACATTTGGCGGTATCCTCTTCGCCTCACTTACGTTTAATAAAATATCACTTCCCGGTGATTAAAATACTGTCATATCTGCCTGCACTTGCGGCATGTCAGTTTTACCCAAATACGCCACTTAAATGTGTTCCAGCAGCGAACCAGCAACCAAATTACACCTTCATTGTTGCGTCAGTTAGGAAACCCAACTACGCTTACATTGACATGTGAAAAATCTTTGCCGTTACACCACAGTGAACCGCCCCACGCTTGGCCGCGCCAGATTTACTCCTATGAACCGTTCAGAAAAGCAGTGTTTTATGTAAGAAATCTTAATCAAGGGGTCGCGCTCAGTTCCTATGTGATGTTTACGTTCGCCAAACAACATGCTCTACTGAGGAAAGGGTCATAGGATGCAAACTGTAAATTAGAAAGAAAAGGAGACAAGATGTAAAATAATAACAAGATTTAATGACTAATAGTGCATAAAAAGAAATAAACAACAATAAAATATAAAACAATCCTCCCTGAATTTTTCATGATAGGAATATCTATAAAATCTGAGGAGTCAGACGGATCTCCCCTTTATTAAAATGTGGATCCTGGTTCCACTACCTTGAAATTTGGGTTTTATGTGCACGTAATGACTAACTACGAGGAATGAGTACTTTGGATGACTGTTCGTTTACAACGGGTTAACAGCCACGATGCTTACGAACAATCATCTCGTAAATCAACGTTTATGGATATGGAACATGACATTAATAAAAACCCTTAAAAATTGTAATGCTGACACACGCACTAAATCTACTATTTACAGGAATCTCTCTCGGGACCCTCATTAGCGCGAAGACGCACTTGACTTTGAGCTGCCAGACTGGCCAAATTACTCAACACAAATAAGGAAAAACAGCATAGCCTGTGACTCACGGGTCACTGAATGAAATATGAACATGGATTAAACCAACAACAACAAAAGCCTGACTGGCTGACATTACTTTATATGAACAAACTGCATGTTAAGGTAACGCTTCAGAGATTATCGTGATTCGTAGGCAACTCCCATTTATTAAAACAATTTTTATCATTGATCAGTTCTTAATTCTGTATTTCAAGTTATTACTGAGCCACGCAGGCATTCTCCACTAATGACCTGACTGGCAACCTCAGTCCGTCTTGTGAAACATCTCCACTCTTCCTCAATCACCTGCCATCGTCCCACCCCAGTGTGTATAAATATAACTGACCAGCTGTGCCGCTATCTCAAGGGATCAACAGCAACAAACTCAACCACTATGGTCAGACATTAATCAAAATATCCAGAATTGCCCTCGCGAGGTCACAATCTGGATTCGTCATCAAGCTGCCAGAAATCAGTCTACGCTGAAATTCCCGCTTGTAATAACGTAAAATACACACACTCACACACACACATCTGGGAATGACAATACGTTTCACACAGACCGGTTGAAAGGATGCTTGCCAACAATTAAAAAATATTAAAACCTACGATAGAGCTGACTGCTCTTCGTCACAAATCACATTGCTCCAAAGGCAATCATTTCACTGAATCTGATCAATAATAAAACAAAAGAAATCAATTACCCTCCAATCTACTGTATAATTATATTACTTCAGTCCTACTTCTGAAACACAACATATCTCCGAGAGACGTTTTTAACCGCATTGCGTAGCGTATGTAAACACGGCCGTCCACATAGTTACGTTAGTTAAAACAACAAACAAGAAAAGAACCTTCTACTAATAACATATATGCGAGCTGCTCCATGCAAAAGGTGTGTCAGACCAAAACTAAATAGACTACGTTGATCACACAAGCAAATTATTTATAAAACAAACCATGTCCCATACACCATAAGTTAATTTATCAAATAATAAGAATTATTATGTACTCATCCTCAGTCAGCCACCCGTCAAAGGACATCCGCGGCCATCTCCCAACCGGATTCTTCTTATCTCATCTCAACCATCTTGACGGAGTCTTGATATTTCCAGGCTTCCTCCATAGTCAATGATGTCATCTCTCGTGCTGATTCAAAAATTAATTTATTATACACTTGATGTCTGACTACTAAATTCGCCGTTCGGGTACTTCTTTCCCCAAAACAGTTTGTTGGTGAATTATCGAAGATACTGCCCCTACAAATATAGTACTGTGACTATCTAACACTGAATTTAACACTTTTAATAATAGTTTCTGTGTCCTTCATGACACGCAAAGTATAAAAGCCTGTGTTCACTGACACACAAAATAACAGCCTCCGTCCTCAGACGAACAATAATAATATGCCGTGTCCTCGACACACCAACGTAATAAGCTGTGCCCTCGACACACCAAAGTAATAATAATCGTCTTGGCTCTTCACACCACTTATAAATGAACCAGCCCTAGGTGTAGATAGAGGGGGAAACTAGATAAAAATTTCACAAAATAATAGTGATACAGGAATGAAATAAATATCACTGAACTCGAAAAATAGCGCAGGTCAAGTCAAGAATATGCCCATTAATCCTAGAATCGATCGTAGAGATGTTGTCTAGGCGATCTCCCGCGTGAATGCTAGCCGAGCGTGCCCACGCTAGACCTGCCGCGCTAAATAAGCATTCTTCACTCATTGGTTCCCACACTTTCTGTATCTTGGCGGTTTTTATCAGAGCTTGGCTAGTAGGAGTGTCTAGCATGTACATCAGCCACTCACGTTACCGCATCATATTTCTTCTAGGCGCGAATATTACAATGAACATACCAGAGCCGTGTCTCACTGCGCGTTGCTTCTATTTTGAGGCAGCCACCACCTGTCCTTCTGAATCATAGCTATGGTCATTCTTTTCACAATCCTAAGTATTTAGCCTTTTGTCATACAGCTTCAGGTATGTCCCCTCTGTCTCCAGCAATGCTTGAAATTTCCTCATCTCCGTCTGGCTATTTTCATGATGCTTGTAGAAATATTTATTAATTGAAGAAATAAAACATAGAATCATTTATCCAACAGAGGATAAAGGGTTCAATATATATATATATATATATATAACAATCCAACATGGCGGCCATCCGAAATATTTAGATGGTTCTCAATATCTAGGAATCTATTACAGCAATCAAACTGACTCTTTTTATGTTCATAGGAGCTAAGAACATAAGTTCACCTATAGGACTTTCAATAACCTGGTGATCACAAATCCAACATGGTGGCGACACGAAGTATAATTATTCACATGGACGTTTCTCGCAATTTAACCATCCGAGTACAGTGAAACTTGGTACAGTAAATCCTTATACAAATGTTAATCCACTGGCATCTAATTTATTTCAACTCTTTCCATAACCACAAGATGGCAGCTGTGCGAAATTTTAAAATCTCGTTTTTACTTCTTGTGTCCCAATCATGCGATTGAAGTTTGAATACTACACGTACACAATAATCTTCATGTAACAGTACATAACTCTAAGACTACAAATACAAAAATCCAACATGGCGTCCATCCGCAATATTAGTCGGTTCTCAATATCTACGAATCTATTACAGCAATCAAACTGAAATATTGTATGTTGATAGTGGCAATTAACGTAAGTACAGTAGGTTATATGAAGATAGGCTTTAGTTCTTCACGGAACTACTTGATTGTTATTCGTTTAGCACCACCCAGGGGACACGTACAGCTTAAGGAATACTAATTTATATGTTTAATGTGTTACTTAGCTTGTAATTATGTAGATGTACCATGACATACGCTAAATAAATAAATAATACTGTCAGACTTCTTCTTGAGAAGATAATTTTTCACTAGGAAAATTTGATGTTTTGTTCTTTACCTAGTCATGTTCACGGGATACGAGGCATGCTACAGTACTTCACCATACGACTTAACTCTCTCAATTAAGGTATCTTGCCAGCTGAAAATATAATCAAGCTATGACATCATCCCGACCCGGTGTTGTGTAACCGTATATGCTAGTCAACTGGTGCTGACTCAACGCTCTCTACCCGTCGCACGACCCTGACGAGGTTCCGTTCTATAGAGAATGCTCTCACTGTATAACACATCACATAGCATGTTTCGAACTGATTTCAATTATGAGAGATAACAGTGATTGCAAAATACCCAAATTCCTTCTAGACCTGAGGATGCAGTTGTGTGAGTGAAGGGATGTTGAGTACATTACAAATTATATTATTTTCAGAAGTTTCGGCGTATTTTTTACGTTATATTTTTTTAAATAGAACAATTTTCCATTTATATTTAAGCAAAAATGAGATGTTCATTAAAATTTGAAAATCTACTTTAATCTCATTTTTGAGTGGCCATCCCTTTCTTTTCACTTGAGTCCAACAGATGGAGTGGCAGCGTGCCACGGTGGCGGCTTATCTAAGTGCTGCTGGAGGTTCTTACTAATATATATGCAAGGTATAAATGTTGGTAACTCACAGGAAGGGCTGGGGTCCAACATCATCCACCCTCAGAACTACAGCACTTGCCCTAGTGTATCCAGTAGCAGAATATTGCAGCCCAGTATGGCTTAACAGTGCCCATGCAAAGAAGAGACGTAATACAGCTGAACGACACAATGAGGACTGTATCTGGAACCATCCAATCTACACCTTTGGAATGGTTACCAGTACTCTCCAACATCCCGCCTCCTCATCTTCGAAGACAAATGGCACTGAAGAGAGAATGGCTTAAATGTTGTGACAACCCCAATACACCTAGACTGCTCACCTAAAGATCTCAGGCTGAAATCCCGGAATCCTTCTAGGACTCAAGGAAGGAAGTTGGTCCAAGAGCAGTTTCAAGTGAATGATGCTTGGCGCAACGATTGGCTGACTTCAAATCCAGACAGATTAGGTCTTATCTCGGATCTAGTTAAACCACCCCCTGGTTTCGACCTTCCGTGGAAAATCTGGACGTCACTGAATCGTATAAAAACTCAACATGGTAGATGTCAGTTCTGGAGGCACAAATGGAAAATTGCCGAGAATCCTTTCTGCAACTGTGCTGATGTGCCTCAGACCATCAGTCACATCGCTATGGATTGCCCACTCCGGAGGTTCAATGGTACTATGAAGGAGATTCATCAAGCTAGTGATGAAGCTGTAGAATGGTTAGATATTAGACATCCAGCTCTAGCAACACTGAAGCTACTGGCTGATCAAGGTCTCAATCTGTATACATTTGCTTGTAAATACTGTATATGTAAATAATTGTACATTGCATTTTCATGCCATACGAAATAAAATAATAAATGTTTGTCTTGCATTGCCATAGAATAACACTATGAAACCTTAGCCGATATCCTCAATATATTATTCTGCTAAGGTCCCATTCCGGTTTTGTACCGAAAATAAGGTCCTGTTAACACCAACCTATACATATGGGGTACCTACAGGTTCCGCATAACCCCATGTGTGCCCGAAACGCACTCGCTTCCTCTTTAAATGTCTCACAATTAAATAAATACCTTAAAAATTGTACATTTACTATGGGAGTACTGTAACCTGATGAGCCTGCCGCTAGAGCGCAGGGCAGCGTGGCGGCGGCGGCGGCAGCTATCTGGCGGGAGCGCAGCGTACTGCTAGGCGAGCCTGCCGCTAGAGCGTAGGGCAGCGCGGTGGTGGCAGCCATCTGGCGGGAGTGCGGCGTACTGCTAGCTGAGGAGTCTCTCAGCAGATGGCTCCGGTGTGGTCTCACCAAGACTTTCTCTAGGGTTCAATCCTTTGCAAATATAAAAAGTGCTGTAGAAGAAACTCCCGAGCAAACAATAACCGATGAATTCGTTGTAACTTCGAATATTGTCTACAAAGAGGTGCTGTGACAAGTACAAAACACTGTTCTTCATAATTCTTTGTGTTCTTCTCATGTACGTATGCCGTTTAACAACAATAAATACATTTCTTCAATATTTAAAACTTCGTTCTCCAACATTCTTCCCTACTACCCCATAAACCTACATTCACGTTGCGAAAGTTCGCACGGGACCACTAGTCATTATTAATCAGTTATGTAATGTTAGGTAAGAATTACATTGATCGATGGCCCAGAACAAATAGACGTAGAAGAAACTGTTCAAGAAATAAGAACCAGGTCTAGAGTGCTTGAATGAGAGTCACGAAGGATATAAAAGGGGAAGAGAAAAATAAATAATATCCAGAGACAAGCGCTTTTGTGCCGCTGTCGCAGTAGCTTGTGACATTCCACACCCACTCCAAGTGACGTCTTTTGTGCGTCTCACATCTCTATCAGTCCTCGACCAATAGATCATGTTAATAACTTATTTTTGTGTTAGGGCTATACAGGGTGTACCATCCAAGATTTTCCTCTATAGTGTTTCTGAAACAGTGGCGGCTGGTAATAAGGTTGCAGTGTTGCAAAATGACCAGGTTTGTTAAATAACTGATAATAATAATATAATAATAATAATAATAATAATAATAATAATAATAATAATAATAATAATAATAATAATAATAATAATAATAATAATAATAAGAGAAATCTCGCATGTTCAAAACCCACACTTTCCCTAATAGGTTTATAATGAGAGACTTAAGGAGAAAGGTTGTTATTTTTTTATTTCAACCAAATGATTATAGAACACTATTTACATTTCAGTTAGAATTCCAAGTTCTACGTTCCCTAACGTAGGAAGGCAATCACTGAAAATTGGATCATCATAACACTCACCGGTTATTCGATATTTATGAAATTATACGATTTGAGTACTCATTCCTTTGCTTTAATGTTTCTGAAATCCAAGACCTCAAAATGTTAAAATGACATGAAACGGGCGTCACGGCGGCGGCCAAAATGTGAAGTGGACAGCAATTAAGGAGCGTATTTTCCTACAGCAATAGTAGACCTATCTGCAAATCGCACACTTCGTACATTTTTTTAAAGTCATTTTTTAAAGACATTATAGATATTTATGAAATTAGAGTGCAATTCGTCAGTGCTAATGTCTATTCTCTTTTATTTGAATGCTCATTAGTCACGATGGGTCGCTTGTGAGCGCCGCAGGAGGGATCTATACTACTGAAATAATATATATGGTAATAATAATAATAATAAAATAATAATAATAATAATAATAACAATAATAGACAAGCAGAAAAAATCACAGATACCATACGGAAGAGAAGATTGAAGTTCTATGGACACCTTACGAGAATGAGTGATAGTCGACTAACGAAGAAGATCTTTAATTACATCACCAAGATAAAAGCGACTACAAAATGGGTAGATGAAATAAGAAAGGATATGGATGAAGTTGGGGTCAGTCCAAATGAGATCTGGAATAGAGAGGTGTTTCGAGGTAGGATTGATGCATTCAAGGGGTTCCAGGAAAAGCAAAGGAGAAGAGCCAAGAACATCTGGTCGGAAGAAAGGAAGAGAATTCACAGTGAAAGGATGAAGAGTTTCTGGGAGCAGAAACAAGGACTAATCAGCAAGTCAATTGTTTCCCGTGGTCCAAAGTAGGCCAAAATCGAACAAAGAAGAAGAATAACAATAATAATACCGTAATAATATTTAGTAATAAAATCCATAGTAGTCCCTTGTTAGACATAATATTTAATATTTTTATTAATGCAGCCAATGGATTTTAATTTATTTTCAGGACGGTTGTGGGAAGGGGTTTTAGAAGGTAATCGCCCGTGAACTTATCGAAAGGAACCGTGTCAGCATTTACCTGGTGGTGAAAATGGGAAACCATGAAAACCATTTTTAGGACGACCAAGATGGGTTTCGAACCCATGCTCTCCCGATGTATGCGAGGCACAAGGTGGCGTGTAAGAGCTCACGGTCACCGTGGCTGGTTAGACACAATATTTGAAACCGGCAAAGTTCGTTTCGTAGCTGACGGATCTGTTGCAAAGGAATTGCTCGTCTTACGATAGATATTTTAAGAATTTTTATAGGCTAGGTTTCTAGGGTATCTCTGAATATAGCCTGCTAGTATCGTTCTTTAAAACTTGGCTCTTTTGTCGGCTGTTTTGTGATGGTTATCATAACGTTGTATGGCTGTATCTTGTTCTGAAACATGAAGAAGATGACTGGGGTCGTTTTCAAATGAATTTGAAACTCTGAACGCACATTTACATGTGTGCATTGTTCATGCTGACCCATCCGAGAAAGCGTTCGTCGTCGCTATAGGCTACGCAAGCGAGTCTCGGAGATACAAATCAAGGGTCTTGGACCAGGGAATACTTAATGCCTCCAGCACTCGTAACTCAACCGTATTGTTGAACTACAGAATGAAGCTTCAACTTTCCTTCACTCTTGAAGAAAGAACACATTTGGACATTACACAACTTTGTAAATCCATTGATTTTCTTCGTGTATAGGGTGAATGACAATAATACTATTATTATCATTATTAAGTTCTTCTGTTGTGCTGATAAGCATCAAATCATGGATGTGATATTATTATTATTATCACTATTATATAGCCTATAAATTCAAAATTTTGCAAATACTGATCTACATTATACTCTTTGCAACTATATGACACACTAAATAAATGAAATGGCGATTAGTTCTTGGAATATATTGGAATAATTAATGTTTTTCCTTATCATTTTTCCCCCTATACTTCCTCTTACAGTATGTATACGTTTACGTAGATTTTCAGTAGAAGTTTTTAACACCAATACAATTTTATTTTAAAAAACAATAAATAATAATGCAACAAGAGGGGGAAAAAATAAAAAATATATAAATATATATTTAAAAAATTAAATTAAGAAAATAAGTAAATAAAATGATAAAATATTCAAAATTAAAAAAATAATTTATAAAAATGATAAAATTGGTTAATTACACTTTTTAGTCTACTATCGGTTTTTGCAAAAAATGAAAGTAGACTTTTGAGATATACACAGGGCCAAAAATTGTGTGTCTGTCAGTGTATTCTGTATTCTGTCCCCTCCCCCCCCCCCCCCCCCCACCTCCTATCAATTCAAACAATTCAACCGAATTGAATAACAATTGAACGAAATTTGGTACAGAGGTAGCACAGCAAAGGACACCTCAGTGTCACGTTTTATATTGCCGCCATCATTACCAAAACTTAATGGCAGCCTCTCAAAAGGTCAAAACGTAAAATTAAAGTACGACCAAACTAATCATCGGATCTTGACAAATTTAGTAAAAACATACCTTCATATGGGACGCGTATTGCACCCAAACTACAAGGTCATCAGCCGTACAATTTCAGGATGGCGGCCTTGTGAATAATGCAAACTTTATAAGCCATTACTTGGGACCCACCAGTTCCGATTATCGAACCGAGAATCGTTTAAACTGTTCTAAATTAAATAAAATTAAAAGTTTATATGGTAATATTATAGTATGCCTACAGAAGTGACTTTAAAAAGCTGAGCCGTCTCGGTTACAAGACAAGATGGCAGCTGATCTCTCTTTCTAACCTATATTTCACTAATTTGAGTATGATGCATGCAATGTAGCCTATTGATAGAAATAATGTGAACTTTGTATGAAATGGGTTATAAAGAATAGACTATATATTCCAGTGAAGAAATCGTTTAGTCAAAGTTATTATTTGCTAAGACGTTGTATGCAAATCAATCGATAACGTCTGACTTGGGAGGACATGCTTGGCTCTGTGGGTTCAAACCCTATCGGAGTTGTATTTTCTTGCTTGATTTATTTTATATATATTGTTTTCAAAGTAGCGTACTTACACATAATAAAATTGCGCGTTACATTGTGTATTTTTCAATGGAATATATATACTTAATTAAAACTAACTTCGCCACCGGATCTGCACGAGTGACATCTACTAGCAACCAGTTGAACTATGCATGAGCTAACCACGGCCTACCAGATGCGAGGTGAGCTCTATACCGGCCTTGACATTCCCATTTAGTGAACCCATGCATACGGTGTAATTGAAAAAAATCCTCTTGTTGCCGATAGAGTGCACTCGTCCCGAAGGATAGGCGCGATTAAAAATTAGCTGTGCCGTAGGTTTTATTAAATATGTTTCTTTCTTTCTTTCTTTCTTTCTTTCTTTCTTCGTTTTGCCCACTTATGGAGCACGTTTGAACTTGTTGTCTTGGGTTGATGGTGTTTTCCTCTTCTTCTCCTCCCAAAATCTCCTCAAGAACTCGCTATGCCCCTTCTTACATTCTTCCGTCCATTATTCCCAGTGGTCTTTTTAGCATTTTCGGTGAAAGAGTGATTTGTAACTCGGGTTCCAAAAGTCTTGCGATTCATGATATCTTCTGTGATGTTTATTTCTTTTAAGTCCTGTTTGATTTCTTCTAACCAACTGATTTTGACCTCCTTTGAATTTATTATTATCAAGAAGTTTTTTTTGCAAATCTGGTGTTGTCCCTTTGCAGATGTAACCATAGAATTTCAATCGTCTCTTACGCACGGTATCAGTGAACTTATTAATTACTGTGCACAAGTCTGTGGTTTTCCTTTTAATCCATATACCATTAACATAAACGGGGCCATATATTTTCCTGAGAATTTTACGTCACACAATAATAATAATAATAATAATGAATGAAAATCCACAGCCTGCTTCCAGTCTCCGACCGGGTCAGGAATGGAATGAATGAAGCCCCCATCTAGCGGCGAAATAATAATAATAATAATAATAATTATTATTATTATTATGATTATTATTATTATTATTATTATTATTATTATTATTATTATTATTAGCCTTACTATTAGAGTAGTAATACCCACAATTTATAATGAGTCTTGAGTGCTTGAACGGGTTTCACTCAGGCTCCTGAGAAGCAAAACTGAGAAGAGGCAGGTTCGATTCCTACCTCAGCCATCCTGGAAGTGGCTTTCCGTGCTTTCTCACATCTACTCCAGGCAATTGCCTGGATGGTACCTCACTAAAGGCCACGGCCACTTCTTACCAAAATCCTACCTCAATTACAAATACTCACACTAGTACAGACATCAGAGTGACACAGTTTACTAGCCAAATTCTACATACAACCAAGTACATGGGGCTACTTGACCATGATGTCCCTAAGCCCTTAAATAATCAACAACAACGCAATTAAAATAAGACTTTCGAAGAAATTTGAATATAGTAACTTTTTAGGGATTTTTGTTGAGACTCAAGTTTCGTGTTGGTAACACTGATTTTTTTTAATTTTAAAAAGACATTCGGTGATTAGAAGAAAAATCGAAATTTTGAACGATTTTTAGTAACTTTCCGGACCTGTCCAACACTATCTAGTGACCGATAGGCGTACTAACTAACAATAATAGAAGATGTTCTTATAGAAGCATATAGGCCTAGATGTCTCTGGTGAACTAGAATGTATGGGCCTGGATGACAAACACTTGTTGCCATGGTAAGCACCAGATATCCGTGTCTGTTTTCTATCCACGCTAATCACAGATACGATCCCCAGACCTAAAACGTATTCATACTAATATTTTATTAATCACTTGCTTGTTAATAGGCTTTGCTCAGATGTCGTCTTAATATGTTACAGAAAGATGCTTGTCAAGTATTATTACACTGTTTTTATTCATTTCGCCACTAATTGGTGGCCATCCACTTCACTCCAGTTTGTTTTGTTAGGAACAAACTAGCATTCTGCTAACAAATTGAGGTAACTTCTGGAAACAAGATCGACCTTTAAGCGCACACAATGCATAGTAACGTCAACATACTACTTCTTCCAGTTGTCACGTTATTTTCTAGACAAAGAAGGTCGCCTACTTGCCGACAAGCATTTTTATGAGAATTGAGCTCATGACACCACGAGGCACCCTCTCAGCCCGAAACTACGTCATCCCATTAGGTCTAAAGAGTCAATTGTCTGGCTTACGTAAGTGTGTGATTGAAACAACAGCCTAATTCGTATAGTCTCTGGCGAGAACAACACACAGATAACAGGGAACTTTGAAAGAGTTTTCCCAAATGAACATGTAAAGTTTGTCAGTATACAGTTTAATCTTAAAAATAATACGCCTATCGACTTGCCTACAATTCATGAAACATAAATTGAATTAAATTACATGCTTCAACTCTTCGCTGGAGTCTTCGTCAGCTTCTATCTAAGGCAAAATATACTTCAATTAAAACTTAAGACTAAAAATAACTCAACTATAAAAAATTACCTATCAATAAATAAATACATAAATGGATATCCATACAAAACATTACATTAAACAAGATGTTCAGTAAAGAAGATATAGCTTACTTTCTCCTAAAAGCATGGGTATAGTTATCATTTATAACTCATTGTCCTTTTCAAGAAGTATAATCGAATGGTAGTTGTAGTAGCTTGTTGAAGAACAACGTGTTATATTATACATTGATTCATTGAATCCTCACCTGATTGATCCATAAATAGGCCTACACACACTAATACAGCCATGACAATGACACAATGTTCAACACTCACCAAAGTACACGGGGCTAAATAACCATGATGTCCAATGACCTCGTAGTTCCGCCCCTTAAAACAACAATAACTAACTAACTAACTCCAAACCTCTCAATTGAAACAAAACAACAACTGCTTCCTACCCAAATCCTTCCTCGTTTAAATGTACACGCACAGGTATCACAGTAACACATGTTGTCAGACATCTACTACACACATGTAAGTACACGGGGCTACATGACCACGATGATGCAAAGATCCTAAATAATCAACAACAGCAATAACAACAATAAGCAGACTCTACCGTGGATCAACGACAGCTTCCTACACAAAAACTTCCTCATTTACTGTACAAGTACACACACTAGTATAGACATCACAGTGACACAGGTTATCAGACAACTTCTACACACACCCAAGTACACGGGGCTACATGACGATGATGCCACAAAACCCCTAAAGAATCAACATTAACAAACTCCACCGCGGATGAAGAAGAACGAATTTCAATCGCTGTGGTACCGTGTTGAAATATGTGGTGTTATAAATATGTATAGTCTAATATTTTCGATTGCAAATACACACTATATATGCTTAAGATTATAACATGTGAGTAGTTATAAATCAATAAATATTTAAAAAATGAAGTAAAGAAAATTGAAGCCGCTAGGATTTGAACCTCAAACCTTAAGATTCGGAGTGTAGCTGGCTACCACGCTGCTACACATGCCCACTACACCTAGCCACGTTAACAACAGCTTTAATATAACTGCCTAGCATATTCTTTTTTTTTGTCTTGGAATGAACTATTTCATTAGAGTTTTCTAACATTTTTTTATAAACCATTTGATACTACATTTGTATTATTTTGTTCAGTACATTCCTGGAATACTTTCAAGCTACAAAACCATGAAATAGCGAGCAAACAATAGCCTCCAATTTGACCCAACGGGACGGCACAGCCCAGCGCGAAACGGCACGGTCAACCTGAACTATTAGTCACTGCTATGGTTTAATATTCTATTATAAGATGTTAATATCCTACGAGTCACCTCTTTGACGACAATTTAAACAACCCTCTGCACGAGAAACGGATTTCGTGAGGCCGGGCCTTGTTGAATCGTAAGTAACGGTTGGGCTATATTACTTGCATGATTCATACGTCCACCATCTTGTGATTATTTGGCTGATGACCTTGTAGTTTGGGTGAAAGACACTTCCCACAATAAGGTACATTCTTGTAAAATTAGGTAGAGACTGATGATTAAGTTAGTCGTAATTTCATTTAAGCTTAGAATATTTGGGTGGGTGCCATATCGTTTTCGTTATGATGGCGGCGATATACAACATGACATGTCCCTTGCTAGTGCTACCTCTGTGCCAAAAGTGGTTAGTATTGATAGGGGAGATCAATTTACACACAGACACGGCCGCCATCTTCAAACTACTTGGCTGATGACCTTGTGATTTACTCAAAAGACGCTTGCCACATGAAGGTATGTTGTTGCAAAATTTGGTAGAGATCAGATGATCAGGTTAGTCGTAATTTGATTTAAGCTTTGAACATTTGGGAGGCCGCCATTACGTTTCCATCAAGATGGCAAAGATATAAAACATGACACTGAGGTGTCCTTTGCTAGTGCTACCTCTATACCGAATTTCGTTCAATTCGGTTTCGTTGTGTTTGAATTGATGGGGGGGGGGGGGGGAGGGGGACAGATACACACACTCACACACAGACAGACTAGCAACTTTTGGCCCGTGTAGATCTCATATTTAGGTCTACTTTCATTTTTTTGCAAAAATCGAAAGTAGGCTAAAAATGCATTGGCACATTAGAATTCTGAATTCTGATAAAGTGAGGTGTAACTGAATTTTAAGATTTGGAAGCAGAAACTCGTTGTTTTATTTTTATTTTTATGAAGTTATCCCAATTCCTCTTTCAGAAAATTATTTTATTTTAGTAATTAGGGCTATTGTTAATCTTGTTAAGGCCATTTAATATGAGCCTGCACGGCATTTAAACATTTAAGATCTTTTTATAATAATAATAATAATAATAATAATATCATACGGTATGGCCTCGGGTGCCCAGAGGGTAGTTTGCATCTCAAATTTTGCCGTTTTTGGAACGCTATTAAAGTGAAGGAGGTTAGATAAGTTAGCCTATCTAATTTCCATGACACTATAGCGCGTTCTAGTAGAATACAGAAAGGAGGAACTTTGTCTTGGCGGAAAATCCCGAGATCAATTTTGCCATTATGAAACCGGCCTGCAGAATTCAAAAGGGTTCATTAACATGCCAACAACGTATGACATGCATGCCGTGATTTTTGTGGCCTTTCAAAAATCACTTACCATGGCCAGGAGCGATCCTGCAAGCCTGGAGTTAGTAGTCCGACGCGATAACCACTCACCTACCGTGGCAAGCATAATAATAATAATAATAATATTGAACAAGAGGGGCGGTGATCATGTAAAAATGACTGGGAGACATATAAAATGGCAGAAAATATCTAAGGAAGAAAAAAGCAATAATGAACGGGGAAACAGCTACAGTACTAACTCGTGCAATTAACCATAAATTGAAAAACAAATTGGAAATAGGAATACCGGTAAGTGAAATAAAAGACGCTAGCTATTTATCATTGGCTAATATAAAAGTAGAGAGCAATAGTGTCGTCTTTTGCCGCATAGCACCGTAGGAAAATAATTAGAGAATTTTGATTTTAACACGAATAACTTTTTTCAGAATTAATGAATATGGTACGGACGTCCATTTCGTAATAGTGTTTGTTTGTGTTATTATTTTAATGTCACGTTTTCGTAAGATAACGAAGTTAATACGTAGGCTATACCAAGCATTCACCAAATATGGTTAATGGTTTTACCTCACATGATTTGAACTACAAAATCCTGAATATTACCAAGTGAAGGAAAGTTGTTACTCTCTAGGTTAATGAAAAACAGAAATGCGGTAAACTGTATCCTTTGGAGAGTATCTTAACGGAAAATAACCTCCCATTTCCTCGCCACAACCCTCGCAGTTTGTCAGCCACCCCTATAATTGCACCCCGCCGAACTCACTCGTAAAGTTACGGTCTGCACCTAATTGCCCGTGCTGCTGAAGCGGAAGTTTCGAGAACTACGTCAATGACGTCACATTTTCAGGGTTGCATGAATCACAGTTCCACTTCTCTGGCTGTAATTTTATGGTCCCTTACGCCTTAAGTTATATAGTCTGGGCCGAAGAGGGACACCGACAGGAGCGAGTTTTCTATGTGAGCTAGCAACTTGTGAACCCACAAAAATTCGAGGCCTAAAATTATTTCCGATGTGGTTTTCAGCTATTATGTTGTGGAGTAAGTTTTGCCCTAAACTTTTCCATGTTGGTTATTGTTGTTTTAAGGGGCGGAACTACGAGGTCATCTGCCCAAAAAAACTTTCCCATACGGGAGATCGCATCAAGCATAAGCTTGGTCAAAATAACTAGCCTACATTGAGAGTGGCTGTTATATAGACTGAGAGGAGGAGCGGGATATCGGGCTAGCTTGTATCACTAAAAAATCAAAAATTAGGTTAACAATATTTATTGCTAAATAGTACCAGAAGATGGTACAATGAATAGAGAAATTTGAAAGAGAATCCAAGAAGCTAATGGGTTTTACCAGTGTGTGAGAGGTTTAGTATGGAACCATGAAGTTCCAGAGAAATGCAAGAAAGTTCTATTCTCATTGTATTGCACACCAATTTTGACATAAGCAGCAGGTAGGCCTACTTGGACCACAACAAAACGCGATGAAAGCCGAATACAAGCAGCCGAGATGAAGTTCCTTAGAGGAATAATTGGGTCACGGAGGGATAAAATCAGAAATGTGGACATTAGGGAGAGGACTAGGTTCCCCAAACTGCAAGACAAGATAGAAACCAGTAAGCTGAAGTGGTACGGACATATGATGACAATGGAAAAACAAGATGTTCAGTAAAGAACATATAGCCTACTTTCTCCTAAATGTATGAGTATAGTTATAACTCGTTGTTATTATCAAAGAGTATAATAGAACTATTCTTTGTTGAAGACCTTAGAAACGATTTACCTCTACCAAACGCCACAACCTAGATAAAAACTGCTACCATCATTGAAGAAAGAAAGATAAGAAGTATATCAAGAATGTTATGGATCTGGAGACATAATCGACCGGACTGGCGGCGTGGCTCAGCGGTAACGTTCTCGCTTGCTGGGCCCTAGGTTGCAGGTTCGTATCCTGGCGCAGTCAGCTGGCATTTGAGGGTGCACAAATGCGAGGGAGCCGTGTCAGTACATTTACTGGCACGTTAAAGATCCCCTTCGGGCCAAAATTCCGGCACCCCGGTGTCTCTAAAATCAGCAGTAGTTAAAAGGGATGTAAAACCAATAACATTATTATTATTATTATTACGACCTGCCGTGGGCAACATCCAACTTTGAGTTGAGGCATGTCTTTACACGTCTGGTTGTGCATGGCTTTCACAACCCTAATTGAATTAACAAATCTTTCCATGACCCTACAGAGACGTGTGTATACAAACTATGTGGATATTTTCGATAATATAATCCTAACAGAGCGAGTGCATTCTAGCGGCCAGAAGAAGAAACTTTTCAATAAAATCTGGAAGGTACCTTTTTGGCAGCTAGATGTCTCGAGTAAATCTGCTGGCGAATTATGTTTTAATTAAATATATATTTTACACCATAATGTGCACAATATAACGCTTAATAACATTTTCAAGTAACGCAAAATAGGCTGTTACAAACCCTTTAAAATAAAAAGTTAAAATGTATCGTAGTATCATCTTGTCATTCTTCAAATTCGATGCGCATAGAATGATAATGGTATAGTAATCAATGGATCCCCACGTAGACTAGTCGTGACATCTATTGGTGAAATATCGAACAATATAATCCTAACAGAGCGAGTGCATTCTAGCGGCCAGAAGAAGAAACTTTTCAATAAAATCTGGAAGTTACCTTTTTGGCAGCTAGATGTCCCGAGTAAATCTGCTGGCGAATTATGTTTTAATTAAATATATATTTTACACCATAATGTGCACAATATAACGCTTAATTTTATAACATCTGAGTCATTACAAAACAATAAACATATAACATTTCAAGCAAAAAACCTAGCTCTGATCGGGTTTGAACCATAGGCATTTGAGCGATAGGCTAACGCTCTACCACTGAGCTAATTGTGTCAACGAATATTGTTCTATTTAAAATGACTTACATAGAACTTGTTAGCAAATAATGATTTATACTAAACGATTTCATCACTGGAGTATATTATTTATATATAAAGCATTTCATACAAAGTTTATTTATTTTTTATCAGTACGCTATATTGCATGCAATACTCAAATTAGTGAAATATAGTCCGGCACAAGATATCCGCTGCCATCTTGTCTTATTACTGAATCAGTTCAGCTTTTTAAAATCACGTCTGCACTATAGTATTACAAAATAAACTTTTAATTTCGAACGTGCCTCTTCCTTTAGAACAGTTAAAACGATTCTCGGCTCGATAATCGGAACTGGTGGGTCCCATGATATGGATTATAAAGTTTGCATAATTCGCACGGCCGCCATCCTGAAATGGTATGGCGGACGACCTTGTAATTTGGTCACAAGACGCATCCTATACGAAGGTATGTTGTTACCAAATTTGGTAGAGATCGGATGATTTGGTTAGTCGTTATTTGATTTTACGTTTTGAACGTTTGAGTGGCCGCCATTCAGTTTTAGTAAAGATGGCGGCGATATAAAACATGACACTGAGGTGTCCTTTGCTAGTGCTACCTTTGTACCAAATTTCGTTCAATTTGCATTCACCGTGTTCGAATTGATAGGGGGGGACAGACATTCAGAGTACACACACTCACACACACACAGACACACACACACACACACACAGACTCACACACACACATACACACACACACAGACTCACACACACACACATACACACACACAGACAGACACACTTTTTACGCCCTGTGTTGATCTCATAAGTCTACTTTCATTTTTTGCAAAAATCGAAAGTAGGCTAATATAGAGTACCAAAAAGAATATTTATGGAGATAATACCAGGAAGAAGACCACGAGGAAGGCCCTGAAGGTGGTGGATAGATACAGTGAAGGAAAGCATAGAGAAAAGAGGTGTAAAAGAAAAAGAAGTATCGAAAGAAGGAAATGAATGGTGGAGGGATAGACAACTGTGGAGGTCATTGATTCGCAACCCGACCCAGGGAACTAGAAACGGGAAATGAAGAAGAAGAAGAAGTTGGAATCACAAAAGTGATTATAAATTGATATAAAAATGAACAAAGAAATGCACATAACTTAAGTGCTTTAAATATGAATAAATAGATTTTAAGTATAACAGTTGAAGGGGTCTGATTACAGAAGCTCTGATTGACTAGAGTCCTTTGAAGTGCTTACTGAAGAGAAGTTTGAATATAAAATACACTTTGAATAAAAAAATGAATGAGGAAATGAATGATTTTTATAAAACTTGAGTTTTTATAAAATGAACTTATATTTTCAATGATCCTAGCAAAGAAGTTCTGATACAAGTTTCGGCTAGCGAAAAATGGTGAAGGAAATATTGACGTTTCCTTCGGAAGGATGGGAAATTTGTATTTCCAAAACAACACAATATGATGTGGAAAAACGTGGCTAAAGTCTTGAAAACAAACACACGCTTCACAACGGTCAACAGACGCCAATAAAACATAAAATGGATTGGCTCTGCACGGCAACAATAGTTGTGAACACAATGAAAACCTGTTGCTGGATTCCAGCGGGTTTTCCTTCATTATGGTGCACCATATAAGCTTTAACAAGAGACGTTTTAGTGTGTTATGCTATACATTTTGTTGTGTCTTTGGCATTTATGTAGACTATTCATATCGGCTGAAGAAGGGACCAAAAACAATTAGGCCTTGAAACATGTCCCACCAATAACCACACAGTGATCTTTATTTAATAAAAAGTATTGATTAGGTGGAACTTTCAACTTATTTATTACTTAATCACACCAAGCAAGCAAATTTGAAGGTCAATCAATACTATCAGTATCTCAACAAAAATTCAGATATTTTGACTAGTTGTGCTAGTTAAATCAGTACTGCAACTAAATAAGTGTATATATTTTAAATATCATAACCCATATCTGTAGACATAGATGTAATAGCCTAGGTGATTAAAGGATCCGATGATGTTCGCTTGACGATCGAAACTGGCCATTCAACTGTATTTATTAATTTCTTGTCATTTTTTTTTTTCAGGATAATTACCCATTACAATTGGATATAATCGTGTTGACCGACTGAAAAACATTAAATTTCCATCAATATATTAAAAAGAGAGTTAAAATAACTGACGCGACCAGGATTCGAACCTGGGATCTTCGGATATCCGTCCCAATGCTATTACCAACTGATATAATTTCCATCTTCTTCTCCAGGTAGAAGGTCACGATCACCACCTTCCAAATCGTAACCTTGGTTACAAATACACGCATACAGACACCACAATGACACATGTTATCAGACACATTCTATACACACATATCCTAGTACAATGACCACGACGTCAAAGCCACTGAAACTGCAACAATTACAACTCCGACGTTGATGGAAGTTGACAAATAGGAATTCTAAGGAAGAATGGAGTTGACTGGAGGAAATAAGGTTGATTAAAAATCTATACCTCCAACAGAAAATTAGCGTTCAAATTGGGAATGAGTTAACTTAGGAAAGCAGAATTGTATCTGGAGCACATCATCCAGAATTGTACAGAGAGTTTAGTTTGTATGTAACGGAGACCCTCGCTTGCCCACTCGACCGTGGCGCGAGCCTGTCTCCCGCCACGCACTTTGCCGTTATGCGGCGCCGGCGCGGCACTGAGTCATTGAGGATAGGAATTTGTAATTACCTAGTTCACAGCTGGTGCTGAAAATGTTCGCCATTCACTGCTACACATCGCTGGCACCTTTTTATGAAACTGGCATTTACTCTCTGAAGTTCCTCAGCACCGATTGTCTGTATTTCAGCTGTAATATAGTCTTGAAGCTCATTTATAGTGTGAGGGTTTCTCGCATACACTCTAGTTTTAAGCGTCCCCCACGAATAAAAGTCACATGGTGATAAGTCTGGGCTTCGCGGGGGCCACACGTTCCGACTTATAATCCTCGTACCGAAAATGCGACGCAATTCTGTCATGGATGCTTCGTCAGTGTGAGCAGTGGCAGAATCTTGTTGAAAGTAATTTGACAATCACTCTCCGTAAAGTCAGTTCGTCAAAAAATTGGTCAAGGATCACATTGATGTACAAATTTAAGTACAAATTCCTATACTCAATGACTCAGTGCATTGCGAGCGCCACATAACGGCAAAGTGCCTGGCGGGAGACAGGCGTGCAACGCGGGCGAGCGGGCAAGCGAGGGTCTCCGTTACATACAAACTAAACTCTCTGTATGAAAGGAAAGAGAGGAGTGCAGATTGGTGGTAGGAGAATGGAGTGTATTCGATTTGCTGATGATATGGTCTTATTGGCAGAGAGTGATAGAGTAATGATTGGAATGTTGGAAGATCTAATTACAACCTGTGAGAAATTTGGAATGAGAATTAATAAAAACTAGCGGACCCGTGCGAGGAATCTCGCATGTTCATAAACCACACTTTCCCCAATAGGTTTATAATGAGAGACTTGAGGGGAAAGGTTGTTATGTTTTTATTTCAACCAAATGATTATAGAACACTATTTACATTTCAGTTAAAATTCCAAATTTTACGTTCCCTAACTTAAGAAGGCAATCACTGAAAATTGGATCATCATAACACTCACCGGTTATTCGATATTTATGAAATTATAAGGTTTGAGTACTCATTCCTTTGATGTACTGTTTCTGAAATCCATGCAAAATGATAAAAGAAAGACCTCAGAATGTTAAAATAACAAGGAACAGGCGTCACAGCGGCCAAAATGTGAAGTGGACATCAATTATGGAGCGTACTTTCCTCCAGCAACAGTATCTGCAAATCGCACACTTCGTACTTTTTTAACGTCTTCTATTTTTTTAAAGAAATTATAGTTGTTTATGAAATTAGAGTGCAATTCGTCACTGATAATGTCTATTCTCTTCCATTTGAATGCTCATTTGTCACAATCAGTCGCTTGTGAGCGACGCAGGAGGGATCTGTACTACTAAAGCAATATAGGCTATATGATAGACAAAATGTATGGTGATAAGTTCCTGAACAGTGAGGACAACTTTAAAGTTAGGCCAGGACGAAATAGAACAAATAAGTGCGTTGAAATACTTGGGATGCTTAATAACTGAAGACACCAGATGCAAACAGAAGGTGAAAACACTCATCGCAATCGCCAAGGAGGCATTTAATAAGAAACGGAGGCTGCTTTGTGGGGGTATGGACAAAGGCCAGAGGAAGAGAATGGCGAAATGCTTTATTTGGAGTGTTTCACTATATGGAGTCGCCTCCGTATCGTAGCGGTCAGCATGGTTAGCTGCCACCCCGGAGGTCCTGGGTTCGATTCCCGGCTCTGCCACGAAATTTAAAAAGTGGTATGAGGACTGGAACGGGGTCTACTCAGCCTCGGGTGGTCCAAATGAGTAGAGGGGGTTCGATTCCCACCTCAGCCATCCTCGAAGTGGTTTTCCGTGGTTTCCCACTTCGTATTCGGACAAATGCCGGGATGGTACCTACTGTAAGGCCACGGCCGCCTTCTTCCCTCTTCCTAGCCTATCCATCCCAATCTTCCATCCCTTCCCTTCCCTCATGAGGCCCCTGTTCGCTTTGCAGGTGAGGCCGCCTGGGCGAAATGCTGATCACACCTCCCCAGTTGTATCCATCCCGACCAGATGTTCCAAGCTCCAAGACACTGCCCATAGAGGCGGTAGTGATGAGTTCCCTCGCTGAGTCCGTGGGACCAACCTAGAGGGTAAATTGACTAAATTTAAAAAAAAAACACTATATGGAGCTGAGACGTGGACATTGAGAAAAGAGGAAGAAGAAAGGTTAGAGGTGTTTGAGATGTGGATATGGAGGGGAAAGGAAGGGATAAAATGGGTTGGGAAAGTACGAAATGAAGATGTGCTGGTAAGGAGTTGGGGAGGAGAAAATATATTAAAGGTAACCAGGATGAGAAAACAAAATAGCATTGGTCATTTTATGAGAAGAAATTGATTATTTATGAATGCAATGGAAAGAACGATGAATTGTAGAAGACGATTAGGACGGAGAAGGTTCCAAATGGGTGACAGTACAAGGATCGACGCGAAGTATGAAACAACAAAGAGACCTGCAGGAGGAAGGTTTGCTTGGAGATCTGCCGTGTAAGGACCTGCCCTAGGGCAGGACACGTATGATGATGATGATTCATAAGCCTGCCCCACGGCGCGGCGTAGCCATGCGTATTAAATCGCTCACTATGACCGCGACGGGGAGCTGCAGCAAGTCCAGAGATCAGAGGTTTGAACCCCGGCGATTACGACTATCCTGAGTGTGTTCTTTCCCCGTTTTTATTTTTCGCACACTCCTTCCAGACAAATGCCGGAATAGTTCCTTATTCCAAGTCCTGGGGAACCTACCCTACCCTCGACATTAATCATTACAGCTACACGTACTACTTCAGTCACACAGCAACACAGGTTATCAGGCAAATTCATCACGCATCCAAGTACACGGGACAGATGAAAAAACATGTTCCAAGCTCCTAATATCAATTAACAACAAGGGCGTGGTGGTGCAGCGGTAAAATTGTTGGCCTCTCACCACGGTGGACCGAGTTCGATTCCCGGTCAATGCATGTGAGATTTTCAACGTGAAATGCCATGTCCTGTGGTTCGGATTCCACGTAAAATGGAGGTCCTGTGGCTCTTGATCGCGAGATTAACGGTAACGGTCACGGTTACGCAACACTACAAACTTCCTTCCTTCCTACCTTCCTTCTTTCAATTAATTTCATCAAGACAGTAGCGGAAATCAAATTCTAGAATTGATGGAAGTTGCTTACCTGACAAACACATCATCCGCCTTTCTAATCAAACCAAGCTGGAAGATAGCAACACTGACTGACTGACTGACTGACTGACTGAGACGAAGACCAATCAGCCAACCATTACGTCCGGAAAGCTAGTTGCTGATGACGATTGTTCTCATGATCGATAGCGTTCCAACAACAAGGTAATTTTTCCTACAGTATATTTCCATTGAAGTGTTTTTGTGATCACAATATACTGCATTCTTACGCAGTTTGAAAAGGACATCAAGATCCAATAATCTTAACTAGGAGAAGGAAGTTCGGGCAATTTCGGACACTTAATCATTTTTTGGTGTAAAATATTAGAGTTGCATGCATAGACTAATATAAATTGCAAGACCCTATTGCAATCCTCATTTATTCTATTTAGCTGTTGTGAAACCTCCACTCACAAGAATTACTAATAGGTAAGTAATGAGCAGATGTATACAAAACTCGCAATTTTATATACAGTATTAAAAAGTGGTTGGGCGTTATCGGACAATCTTGTAAATTGGCTTTTCTGGTGTCCTTAGAAAGGAACGAATAATCGAATTCTTATTGCAATTGTAAGATTTATCATAAAAAGTATATGCCTCCGTGGCTTAGGCGGCAGCACGCCGGCCTCTCACCGCTGGGTCCGTGGTTCAAATCCCGGTCACTCCATGTGAGATCTGTGCTGGACAAAACGGAGGCAGACAGGTTTTTCTCCGGGTACTCCGGTTTTCCCTGTCAACATTTCATTCCAGCAACACCCTCCACTATCATTTCATTTCATCTGTAATTCATTTAATCATTGCCCCAGAGGAGTGCGTCAGGCCTCGGCAGCCGGCATAGTTCATATCCTCGCCGCTAGGTGGGGGCTTCATTCATTCCATTCCTGACCCGGTCGGAGACTGGAAGCAGGCTGTGGATTTTTTCATCATAAAAAGTATCCCATTGAAACCTGGTACATCTCTCTGTAATTTAAGGGGCGTCGGAATGTCCTGTGCCATCCATGTTACTTTTCAACTTTTTATTTACCATATTCTCAGAATATATTTACACTAAGTAAATGCATTTTTGTTTTTCAGGGATATGCCTTGATGCTCTCGCCTTACTTAAACTTCGTCTTTTTGAAAAAAGAAAATTTTGATATTTTGTGATTTTTTTTAATAATGGCGTAATTTCAATAGCATTTTTTTTCATCAGGCAAAAATAAACTAAAGTAAATTTTGAAAAACGGATGTGTTAAGGTATAACACATATAAGGAGGAATGACTTCTAAAACTTTCAGCTTTGCGCGTTGAAAAGTTGCGGGGTAAAAGGGACATTTTTATATAAGAAATGTAGCCAATTGTTTGCGAGTAACTGGATCCAAAGTTTCTTCCGCTAGCTGAGGAAATGGCGACAGATTTGGTTTTACGATGAGCTATGATCCGACACCGCAACACCCGTTTCGCTTTCTTAAAAAGATTTTTATGCATATTGTCGAATACAGAGAAAACTAAGAATCTAGAGAGAACTCTAGTGAGAAGTAGAGAGAGAAATAAAGATCAACGTGGTGGACGCTTGGTTTTGGGAAGGTACAGTATAAGGAAAGTAATCTTTCAAATGAGCCGTGAAGAAAATAAACGCTCCGTTAGAAAGCTAAAAATCCGTTGCTTAGCCGGACGTTAAAATAAAATTTTGAAAATGTAGCCTAGAGGATTTTAAACATTCCGGAGCCCCTTAACACTAGCACAAACTGAATGAATCCAGTCTTCACTGACGTTCATAACTAAGGTTTGGATGTTTAGGAGCTAAATAAACTAGTATTGTGCAGGCAAATATGTCCTAAAAGTACTGAAATATGATCCAAGAAAGGTACAGGGTCATTATCTATGTGCGCCCCGATAAACACGACAAGCTAAGCCGGCTGTGACTGGTGCAAATCGCGGGCGCGCGTACCCACGCACTTTCACACTTTTACCAAACATGTTCAATAATGTGTACTTACAGTGCTCATAGGCGATGCTTAAAATGTCCTCCCTCTCTCGTAACACACGCCTGACATCTTCTGATGAAAGAATGTCTGTCAACTCTTGTATTATTTACGGAGCCTGTTTCCTCGAATCGTTTAGCGATCCTCCTAATTGTACTGGCATTAGGCACAGGTCTTCCTGGAAACTTGATTCGAAATTTTCGTCTCGTTTCAGAAAAAGATTTTCTTCTTTTCATATACTAATTATGGATATAGGCCTACACTCGTTCGCGCAATGTGAATTGGTGTCTTGGCATGACCAACAACTACAGTAATCACAATACTCACTAAACATGCAACACTAACGTCTAAGCTTTGCAGATACACGTCCAAATGAATGACAAAAGACGTATGAACTAACTATATGAGTCAGCGGAGCGGGCCACCACTGGCTGAACCGGGTACGCGCGGCCACGATCTGCGCCAGACACAGCCGGCTTAGCTTGTCGTGTATATCGGGGCGCACATACATAATGACCCTGTACTATATGACCTAATATATTTACATGCATTGTAAAAAAAGGGTGTAAATAATGTAGTGAAATGTTATTTGTATTATTAATTCTACATTCAAACCTAAAATATTGTCAAAATCCACGCTGATTTCATGAATAGGCCTACGATAAAAATGTTTCCCTCAAATTGTTAACGCAGAATGTTTCAAGACACTCGCGGAAAGCGGCATATTCTTCACCTTTTCTCGCGTAAAAAACTGCGACACAAATCACATTTCCTGTAAAAGAGAATGAAAATGCACTAACTTAAAAATACTAGGCCTACCAAGTTTTGTTACAGTTAAATATTTTCAGGTAGTCTGCAACAATTGGCAAGTATTTAAATTTTTAGTGTCACTAACGCACAGAAACCTTGCATTGGCCAGCGGAAACCATAATTTAAGTCCACCACCTACCCCTAAAATATAGCCAACATAATGACCTTAAAACATTAATATTGATGAAATATGACAATAACTTTGAAAATGACCCAAATATACATTTATTTGCTCTATAAAATCTTCCTAAAAAGAATCAGAAGCATTGAACTCCTTCTCTAGCGGCTTCGGTGGCGTAGTCGGTAGCATGCTGAGCTTCTATGCCCAAGATAGCGGGTTCAAACCCGGCCGAAGCCGTCGGATTTTTTAAGAGCGTTAAAATCCCTCAGTATGCCTTCCTTCGGAGGGGATGTAAAGCCGGCGGTCCCATGTCATAGATTTATGGCATGTTAAAGATCTTTCCACTAATTACACCTGTGTGAAACTAAATTGGATAGGTTAAGAATGTAAACAACGCTCTTTGGTTGCTACGTTCGTTGCCAAGAGCCGACTGCGGTGGCGTCTAGTAGCTAGTTCTGAACTAGGCCTAGTAGTCGTTGACGGTGGCGTTTGGCGGCAAAAGTAGGAACTATTTGAAAATTCAAAGTTGCAGTCCCTACTTGAATTAAAAAAACAGATACACACACTAATACAGTCATCACAATTAACACCGGTTATCAGACAGATTCTACACTCACCCAAAGTACACGGGGCTACATGACCGCGTTGTCGCAGCCCCTAAACTAAGGAACCAACCAACCAACCGAACTCCTTCTTAATTACATTTTTTAATGAAAATGTAGTCAAGGAGAAAAATATCACATTTCCTAAACATCCGAATCTTATGTATAACACTTAACTACAATAACCCTCCTGGAAAGTACTCCAGTAATAAACTAACAATAAAACGCAAAACCTGTAATTGTCCGAAACTTCAAGACCTCCCCGTAATTATTTATTAACTGCGAACATTACTTAGTTCAAAAATATATCACCGACATGGCCATCTTGCCCTTATACAGAATCTGCGTGAGAACATCACTAACACCTCCCAGACTCTTCACCTTCATTTTAAAAAAACTTCTTAAAATACAAGCTTGTAGCACGGACATATCCTTACACGTCATTATGCTGAAGGTAATAGTTAATCCTCCGTCATCTAGACACTTTCACTCTTCACACTTAATCTTCACTAATCCTTTCAATAACATCACAGCCACCATTGAAGAACACCGTTACCATACTGATATTACTTGGCTTAACACACCAGGGGAAAAAAGAATATTTTTGTATGCTTTTTATTTCCCTCAACATGACGCTATCAACATTTTTTTTATCTTGCGTGTATAACGTCATATCCGTGTTATCCCCCTACTGTGTCGCCCAGACGACCGTTCCTATCACTTTATACTGTACAAACCTCACCGTTCACTTTCCGTTTATTTTTCCACTTTATTTTCCCTTAGAAATATGTTTATTAAGTTGACATTCAACCTTAGCCTTTCAATCCGAGTATGTATATAAGTTACTCGTACATAAACCTTGTCATGTTTCCTTTTTCTTTAATATTGATTTTTTCTCTTTCTGTTTAAGTTTAGTATCGCACCTAAAATGGTGTGCACTTTTTAAGGCTTGTATTCTGAAACGCCCTGTCGATCTCCTATCCATCAACCGGCTGTGTGTGTGTGTGTATTATTGATTATGAGTGACACGCTGTCATCTTGGCGGTGGGTGTGTTCAGAACGACAGATGAGAGCCACGAAGGAAGGAAGGATGGAAGAAGTAGGGAAAGAGAGAGAGAGAGAACAGATTGAGGTAGGTTAGGTCTTGTGTAGCAACATCAAAGTGATAGATGGTTTCAAAGGGATAAATTGTAAGGATTGTAAGGAAGGTTAAAGTCATTTTTAGTAAAAAGAAAAGCGAACTGCTTATTATCTATTAATTTAGTGTCCACGTTGTTGCGTAGTGGCTAGCATTATTGACTATCTCCGTCGAGGCCCGGGATCGATTCCCGGCTCTGCTAAAATAATTAATTCTGATCTAAGGGCTGGAACGAGTTAAAATCAGCATTGTGAGGTAAAATTGAGAAGAGGTGGGTTCGATTTTCACCTCAGCCTGTGGTTTCCCACTTCTACTCCAGGCAAATGCCGAGATTGTTACCTAACTTTAGGCTACGGCCACCACCTACCCAAATCCAACCTCAATTACAAATACTCACACTAATACAGACGTGATGACACAGGTTATCAGGCAAATACCACACATATCCAAGTACACGGAAGTAAAATGCCATGTTCTGTGGTTCGGATTGCACGTAAAAAGGAGGTCCCGTGAACATGATCGCGAGATTAATGGTCACGTTAAACTACAAGCTTCCTTCCTTCCTTCCTTCCTTCCTTCAAGTATACGGAGCAACATGATCAAGACGTCTCAAAGCCTCTAAAAACAAATAGAGGCAGATGACCTTGCTGTTCCGCCCCTTAAACCAATAATACCATAGTCTACCTCTAACAGGATGAATAACAACGCCAGCGTTAATTTAGTGCTTCATTTTAGAAACTAGGGATATTTTGGTCATTAACCCTGTGTACATCCGTGTGTATGGAATTAGTGTGACAAACCTCGGTTAATGTACTAGTGTAGTTCCCGACCATTTACCCAAATGCTATTTCCCGAATCTAAAATCACGATAGAAAAAAATCCCGAATTATCTTTTTCCCGAAAGCAGATTACCGAATTCCAATTCCAGAATGATTTTTCCAGAAAGAATCTCTTCCAGAATGGCTCTTTTCCCGAATGCTTTCCTTTTCGAATTAAAACTTGTTTCCGAACGTTTTGTGACGATTCCGTTATTTGCGCTTCCTCTTATTTTAGTGCCATTACGAACGATTTTCCCTAGAAAGGTGGCTTAGCTTACAAAGAAGATTGCTGAACATAACATTGCAGTATGAGACTACAGTATCAAATTGAAAATACTCCCTCAGGACAATTGCCCTAAGGCCTATGATAAACACAATCATGATACATTAAGGTCGCCCTTCCCTATTATAAGTGAGAGCCTTCTCTACAGAACGGAACTTCGCATGCGTCGTGTGACGGCCGGGGCACTCAGACTAGCCCGCTGTCGAACAAGGCAATGGCTCTAGCAGGAGCATAGGGCCCACACTTTTTAACGTCTTTAATAATCATCATTAATTACATGAATTTCAGAGTAGTTGCAGGAAATACTGCCCTTCATTTTCTAAATAGCCTACACATTGCTCCGACGTAAGTACACTTGCTGTAATTCATCCTCACTGATATTTCGTATCAGGGCAGTTATTTCGTTCTCGAGAGCCTACAGAGTGCGCGGATTGTTTCTGTAAAGGCTACATTTTGTTTGAGCCCCCCCTCCTACAAGTAATAGTCTATAAAAACATATTCGAGCCTTACAGTAGCCGCATTTGATGTGTAACATCTGACATGTTATCCTACTGTGAAATTGAGATGAAATGTATGTGAAGTCATCTGACACGTTATCCTACTCGTATACTACACAGCTTGGACATTCTTAAAATGTTAATTTACGCTCCGTTTTCATACTGGTACTATGATGAATGTATGGATTGAATTGGAGATAGGCTACTGTCACACATGTTTGAACAAACATCACATATTATATAATAAATTAAGAGGAGGAATGAAACCATAGTCTCTAGCCTACTAAAAATAATGTTCAATACAATCAAATTTCCCAACTCCTGCTTGGTGCAAACTGGGCGGGCTTCAATTCCACTCGGTCGAACAGCAATTCCCCTCGATTATCCTTAATTCCACTCGGTCCTCCAAGGGACCCAAAAATGAGATCCTCAACTCCGCTCAGGCTTTGGCAAGGGGTCGGCCAAGGGCTTATCCCCAATGACGTAACCAAATATTATTATAACACTCCTGCTCGAATACCAAGGGCCGGGTCAAACACCTTCTACAGCGCATGAGCGAACTCATGAATGCAGCTGATTTTTCCGTTCTAGGCTGGAAAACAGTATTTTCAGCATCCGCAGCTGATATCGAAAATATTTTTTAGCTAAAATTATACACCTATTATTATCTAAATTTAATTTTATAATGTCTGACTAGGTTAAGAAACATACAAACATTTAATTATGCACATGTTAAAAACAATGCATAAAATTTGTAAAATAAAAATAAAAATAGAAAACTTGGCAGACTTATTTAAAAGAATGTTATGATTAATTTTAAATCACTTGTATTTTCTGCCATATAAGTTATAATGTGGCAAACACTTTATACCTGAATTAACGAATGAGCGGACTTTACGTCAGATCGGTTGACCAATGGCACAACAATGTCTTGCGAACACGGCAGGGTGTATGTAGCCCCACCACTTCTGGTGCACCCTAGATAATGCTACACCCTCAGGGGCTCACGGCTGGTGAGTTCGGGAGTTGGCGACCCCGAGGGATTCCTGAGCTGGGTCCGTTTTCCCCTTTTGTCCCTTACCTTTGGGGCGGACCCTCTCCTCTTTCACTTTCCTATATGCCTTTCATGGCTCTCCTTCCTTCCAAGTCCCTCAATCCGCCTTCTCCGAGGGTTGAGGGCATTTCTTTTCCTTCTGTCCTTTTATTTGCCTTATTCTCCTTTAGTTTTCCATTTCTTCTTCTAGTATGTAGGTTAGTAGTTTGTTTTAGTTTTAAGTTCGCCTTTCATTTTCATCTTCACGATCACCCAAACCATCAGGGGCCGATAACCTAGATGTTAGGCCCCTTAAAACAACAATTATCATCATCATCATCATCTTGCGAACACCTCCACGACATCGGTCAATTTCTACAAATGTTATGCATTGTTTTCAACATGTGCATAATTAAATGTTTGTATGTTTTGTAACCTAGTCACACGTTATAAAATTAAATTTAGATAATAATAGGTGTATAATTTGTACCTAAAAATATACTTTCGATATCAGCTGCGGATGCTGAAAATACTGTTTTCCAGCCTAGAACGGAGAAATCAGCTGCATTCAAGAAATCGCCCATGCGCTGCAGAAGGTGTTTGACCTGGCCCTTGGTATTCGAGCAGGAGAGTTATGACATTTGTTTACGTCATTGGCGTTAACCCCTTTACCGACCCCTTGCCAAAGCCTGAGCGGAGTTGAGGAACTCATTTTTGGGTCCCTTGGAGGACCGAGTGGAATTAAGGAAAATCGAGGGGAATTGATGTTCGACCGTGCAAACTATTGTATTTAAAATTAGATAAATCGTAATTTCATGTAGTGTCGCCTCCGTAGCGTAGCGGTCAGCGTGCGAGCTGTCGCCCCGGAGGTCCTGGGTTCGATTCCCGGCTTTGCCACGAAATTTGAAAAGTGGTATGAGGACTGGAACGGGTTCTACTCAGCCTTGGGTGGTCCAAATGAGTAGAGGGGGTTCGATTCCCTCCTCAACCATCCTCTAAGTGGTTTTCCGTGGTTTCCCACTTCGTCTTCGGGCAAATGCCGCGATCGTCCCTACTGCAAGGCCACGGCCGCCTCCTTCCCCCTTCCTTGCCTTCCCATCCTAATCTTCCCCTCCTCGCTTCCCTCATGAGGCCCCTGTTCGCTTTGCAGGTGAGGCCGCCTGGTCGAGGTGCTGATCACACCTCACCAGTTGTATCCTCTCCGACCAGATGTTCCCAGCTCTAGGACACTGCCTGGAAAGGCGGTAGAGGTGAGTTCCCTCGCTGAGTTCGTGGGAGCCACATACCTGGAGGGTAAAATTGACTAAAAATAAAAAATAAAAATAAAAATCATGTAGATTCTGTTAAAATAATGTTATGATATATATCGTTTAAATCCATAATCCATAAGCCGGGACTGGGGGTTCGAACCTGAGACCTCATGATTCGCAGACCAAGATGTTATCCACGCAGCCATTACAACAACAGGCAATTGGAGTACAAGACAGGTACTCATTTTCACGAGCCGGTAGTCTTAATAATATGGAAGTATTTTTTATGCTCCATAAATATTTTTTTCGATAATGTTCCTCCGTGGAATTGAGTTTTAAATTAGTTATGAATACGCCACCTTGACAGTAAAGGGAATTCCTATAGTGGTCTATGAAAGGCTAGCTCAGTTCCCGTATAAAATCATCGATACATATTACATTGATCACAGCATTACCGCAATGTGGGTTAATATCTCAATAGTTATTGTGCATAAACATAATACTGGCTTTGCCGACTAGTTACAATGTTTCATATGAAAGCATATCATCATTTAAATACTAATACAAAGACATGTGGGTTATGTTTCGATGAGTTGACACCAGAGTTCGCATGAGCGTTTACCGTTCAGTATGAAAGTGTTAGGAAAGTTACTCGGCGAGTGGATGCCCATCACTTTTATCCAGAGCTTAAAAACCAGACTCTTAATAAATCATAATTGTTTTCAGCAAATATGATTTAATGAATATTTTTACACCAAAGAACGACAACTTGATGATTCATTGTAGAAATATCTGTAATGGCGCCTCCAAACCTTGAAGTACTCCGTATGTTATATAGGCTACATTCCACATGGTACTACTGCCAGCTGGATCGGATCGCATCCATCCTGGCTGCTAAAACAGCAGTGCGTCTTACACACGTCCGTCCGATCCACTTCCGTCCCATTTTTCAAAACCACTCCCACAAAAATATCCACCAACCGAGTGGAAAGATGTCACACATCAAAAATTGCTCGGCGCTGAAACTTACTAACACATTACTGTAAGACTTCTTCTTGAGAATATATTAGTATCCACTAGGAAAAATCTATATTTTGTTCCGTACCTAACCATGTTCGCCTCCGTAGCGTAGCGGTCAGCATGGTTAGCTGCCGCCCCGGAGGTCCTGAGTTCGATTCCCGGCTCTGCCACGAAATTTGAGCAGTGGTATGAGGACCGGAACGGGGTCTACTCAGCCTCGGGTGGCCCAAATGAGTAGAGGGGGTTCGATTCCCCCTCAGCCAGTGGTTTTCCGTGGTTTCCCACTTCGTCTTCGGGCAAATGCCGGGATGGTACCTTCTTCAAGGCCACGGCCGCCTCCTTCCCTCTTCCTTGCCTATCCATCCTCACCATCCCTTACCTTCCCTCATGAGGCCCCTGTTCGCTTTGCAGGTGAGGCCGCCTGGGCGAGGTGCCAATCCCACCTCACCAGTTGTATCCCTTCCGTTTCGATGTTCCCCACTCTAGGACACTGCCCGTAGAGGCGGTAGTGGTGAGTTCCCTCGCTGAGTCCGTGGGTTCCACCAACCTGGAGGGTAAACGACTAAAAAAAAAACTAACCATGTTCACGGGATACAAGATAGGCTGCAGTACCTCACGACAAGTCGTAATTGCCTCAACTAAGGTATCTTCCTAGCTCCGTATATAATAAATGCAATTACAGCATTCGAGGCTTACCGATCAGCTCTTGTGTACTCGGCAAGTGCTAGTCAACTGTCGGTGACTTATCGCACTCTATCTGTCACACGGTCCGGCGAGGCTCCTTTTTATAGGGAAGGCTCTTACTGTAAATTTTCGTACGTATTTTAGCCTACATGTTTTCATAAATAATGGCAATTAATGTTTGTAAATAAAATATAATGAAGTAAAACGAAGAACGTAGTTTTACGTGACCGTGAATCTTGTGATTATGAGCTACGGGACCTCTTTTCCACGTGGAATCCGAACCACAGGACATAGCATTTCACTTCGAAAATCTCACATGCATTGACCGGGAATCGAACCCAGTCCACCTTGGTGAGAGGCCAACAGCATGACCACTGCTCCACCACGCCCCTATACAATGAAGTGACAAGTATCAAGTTATTCTATCCAAGCTACCGGGAATTTGGGACAAAACATTCGAGAAGAAATAATTCGGGAAACCGGAATCGAAAAATTAATTTCGGGAAAATGTTCGGGAATCGTTACGTTAATATTTGGGAGAAGGGCCTGGTTGGATGCCTCGGCAGGACAGTGAGGAGGGAAACACACTAGACCAGAAATATTGTGTCTCTGAAGGAAAATAGATGGATTAAAAATCACCACTGCTTGCATATCAACAAATGTGATACGAGAGATCTTTTACGAGCCGACATCGTACAGCTCGGGTGCCATCAGATATTGAACCCACGATCTTCGACTCTCGAGTCGGGACAACCTACCATGGGCGGATCTAGGGGAGGGCGACCGCCCAGAGCCCCACGCCATGAATTTTTTTAAAATGTAATTACAGTAGAACGTGGCTAATTCGAACTTCTATAATTCGAAATCTTCTTTAATTCGATTTTTTCTCTTGATGATGATGATGATGATGATAATTGTTGTTTTAAGGGGACTAACATCGAGGTTATCGGCCCCTATTTTTTCTCTTGGTCCCTAGCATTTTATATACAATCAATGCTAAACAATCGTGGTTAATTCGAATTATATCTTGGATAATTCGAAGTTTTTAGTGTAAAAAGCCGATCGGAAGCCAAGCAGTTGGGTCAGTTACCGAAAAAAAATATTCCGAGTTCAGCCCAAGCAACAAACCACATAACAGAACTTAGGCGGGTTTTTTTCTTTTTTTGAAAGTAGAGATGACGTGAGTGGTTCTGCTTTCCATTCCTTAAATTTGTTAGATTTTTTGTGGTGGCTGAGAGACTTAATTGTAGGAAATAGGAAAAAATCTCAAACTATTTTAAAACACAGTAGATTTCTCTGAGACTTAACTAGATTGTTGGATTACTACTGTTGTTAAATAGGTGAATAGTGCATTTTGGTTTTATTTTTCATTTGAAACTTTTGACGTTATTCGCGATACAGTCTTTATCAAGTACCGTTGTCTGTTAATCTGCTTTCTTGAACGTAAATCATTATGTAAACGTAATACAATGTATTTTCTCTGCCCATTTCAAAGAACTGTCTTTATTCGAATTTTTGGATAATTCGATTTATTTTACTGGTTCCTTGAGGTTCGAATTATCCAAGTTCTACTGTAATTAATTATAATTTTCAAACTAATTTATATATATATTCAGCGCAGCTACCACCTCCCTTGACCGTTTAGCAAGTTTAGATTTCAGTGAAATAATAGAAGAATTTGGCCGGAAAAATAGTCGCAAAGTAATATTTTAATATTTCATGGTTTACATAATCTTCTTTTATATTATTTAAAAAATGTACTGTGGTGTATTCAAAATATTGTAACTATTCTTTATTTTATTATTACAAAACTACTCTCCATTTGATTTGATATGTTTTATTTCCTATTGTTGTGGGCCCCACCTTATCATATCGCCCAGGGCCCCGCAAGGCCTGGATCCGCCACTGCGGGAACTACCACTGATCTCTCCAGGGAGCTTCTGTGTCGCAACTTGAAAACAATACACCGAATTTTACGCAACCTCTCGCTAATGTTTTAATGCGAATCCCAAGAACTCCTTGGTCTCATAAAAACGCACCTCCCCGGCGGGAGTCGACATTAACTTGTATAAAGATTAGCGTGTGATTCATAATTCCATGATGTAGCCTAACGCAATTACTTTCGACTTCGTGTAGCCCCGCCAATTAGTGCGAGTCCCACGAGTATGCTGCACAGCTTCAAACATGGACCAGCAATACCGATTAGCGAATGAGGCTTCCCACACTACTCCATATTGGGTGTGCTTCTTTTAAACGGGATGTTTCAGAAACTAAATGCCTAAATAATGTTCTTGGAAAACTGCTAAATGACACTGATGTCGCAATGCCCCGAAACGAATCTACAACATTGTTCTTCAAAACAGCGACAACTTCTGTTATTCATTCATTTACTTTGCTCCGTTCTATACAGCTATAGGCCTACACATGATAGAGCTGAATATATATTTAAAAAAGACACGTTACACTGAGAATCATTGAATCATGGACATGTTGTGCTAATATTATTAGTCTATTATTATTATTCTTTATTTGTTTCACCCAACTTTGGGGTACATGAAATCAATCACTTTGTATTGTTTTGAGCTTTCCTTTTGGCCCAGTATTGCCTCATCCTTTCTTCGGCAGAGATGTGGATCGTACGCTTTTGTTTGAGTTTCACTTGGAACCGTTGTTTCTTATCCTTGGTGACGGTTTTGGCTGTTTTGTCCATGAGCATTATTATTATTATTATTATTATTATTATTATTATTATGTACGAATGGACCCAACTGGATCACGCAGTACTTTTATGATTCGCCTTTCTGATCTTCCATATGGTTCTCATTCTCTCACCGTGGGCCATCTTTTCTCAGTCCACTTGGTTCCTGGTCTCTTTGGAGCGTCATTCTCTCGTGTTACTATCCATCCATATACCCTACATCGGAATAGGTTCCTGTTAAAGACTTCCACTGTTCTTACTTGGGCCTTCTCCAAGTTCTGTTTGACTTGCTGAATCCACGGTATATTCTTCAGTTTTTCTGCGTAGGTCACTCATGTTCTTGTGTGTAAGCCCAGTCGGTGGAATCTTTAAACATGTACATAAAATGTTAATCTTCGTGTTCTGATGTCTGCCGCAAGATTAGATAATTTCTATTATTAGTCCATTATTATTATTATAGTTATAATTATTATTATTATTATTATTATGATTATTATAATTATTATTATTATTATTATCCCTTTCTCTTTCCGTTCCTGCGTTTGTAAAAGCCTCAGTAGTTAAAGGGGACGTAAAACCAATAACATTTTTATTTCCGTTCCTACAGAGTCGGGGATGAAGTGAGTGAGCAGTGTTCCCAACCATAGAATAGTAATCGACTAATAGTAGGCTAATAATAGTAATAGAACATAAGTATTTTTAGCAATTGAATATGGTATATATCGTATGGCCTCGGATGCCGGGTGCAAGCTTTGTTATTTGACACCCAAAGGGTAGCTTGCATGTCGAATTTCGTTGTTCCTTGAAGCACTATGAGAGTCAAGGAGGTTAGATACCTAAGCTCCTTGAACACTATAGCGCATTCTAGTAGAGAAATGAGGAACTTTGTGTTGGCGGAAACTCCCGAGATTAATTTTGCCATAATGAACACGGCCTACTGAATTCAAATGGATTCTTAGACATGCCAACATCGTATGACATGGTGTCGCAATTTTTGCCGCCTTTCAAAAATCACTTACCACGGCCAGGAGCGAACCTGCAAGCTTGGGGTTAGTAGACCGACACGTTGACCACTCACCCACCGTGGCAAGTATTGAATATGGGGAACACTATAAATAATATGTTTTATGAGATCACGTTTGCTGAACCAAATGTTGACTTTTCTTTTCCATAAACTGTGATACTGTAGTACCGTAATTAAAGCAAGGGAAATAAAACGGCTGTTGTTAATTCATTTTAGGGATATGTGCTTATTTGGTCATCAGCCCTGTGTACTTGAGTGTGTGTTGAATTGTCTGATAACATGTGCTTCTGTGATGACTACAGTATAGTCTACTATATTAGACTACCTAATAGACTACAGTGTGGTCTTTATCTCTTGAATAGAACCTCTGCGGGACGTGTGGCGGCCGTAGAACGATAAGTTACGGTCAGATGACTAGAATATACCAATTACACAACAGCGGGTCGGGAAGCACCGGATGCTGTCATAGCATTGAATACATGCGGAGCTGTCAAGATACATTACTTGAGATAATTACGACTTGTGGAGAAGTACTCTCAGAACATGGTTAGTTATAGAAAAAAAATAACGATTTTTCTAGTGGAAACTTATCTTCTCAAGAATCAGTCTTACAGTGAATGTGTTCGTAAGTTTCAGCGCCATGTGATTTTTACTTGTCAGGGAATCTCAAACGAAAGGTATACAGATGCAATCCGTGTACTATTGAGGCGTACAGAGAGGATGAATTAGAGCGAGTGTACCAAAATTTCTTAGTTGGTGCAATGTGTGTTCAGAAAATAAAGGTCAGCATTTCCAGCAGCTACTCTGAAATGCATGTCAGTAATGATGATTATTAAATACGTTAAAAAGTGTACAGTAAATGCGTAAAACTAGTTGGGCGCTACGCTGCTGTTAGCGCCTTGTCGACACACCACTACACTCTGTGGCCTGGCGCCTGCGAGGTTCCGTTCTATGGAGAAGGACCTCACTGTACTTACCAGGATGCTGTAGGTGCACCTGGATTTAAACGAAGGTAGCCTACTATCCAGTCATATGCCTGGAGGAAATGTGGAAAAAAATCGCGGGAAACCCACTGTAATGTTATGGGTTTTACATTTCTTTTAACCACTGCGGATTTAAGAGACGCTCGTTTGCTGGAAAATTTCCATTGAGGTATTCTTGAACGTGCCAGTAAATCTTACATCCTCAAATGGGCCGAGATTCGATCCCGCAATCGCACTCAGGTTCAGTGGCGTAACTAGGATTTGCTTCTGGAGGGGGATGAGCCGAGTCAATAAGATATGAAGAGCGATTTGCCCTTTATAGAACACAACTATTTTACTCAAATATTTCCTTTTTTATTTATTTTTTATTAATTTTGTTTCCAGTTTAGTTTTTGTGTGTTTTTTTTTGCTTTATGTTTGTTTTCGTTTTATTTTCATTTTGAATTGCCTTTTTTGCTTTTGATTTTCTTTTCACTTGTTTGTTTTTGCTTTGTGTTTGTTGTATTCTGCATTGGTCTTTTGCTTTTTGGTTTGTGTTTTTAGTTTTGGGTTTGTTATTGCTTTTGTTTTCTGTATTGTGTGACTGCCTTTTCTGCTTTCGTTTTTTTTTTTTGCTTTAGTTTTAGTTTTTTGGGTTTTCCTTTGTGCAGGGGGATTCTTGTGCAAAACGAGGCTTCAATGAAAGCAAATGACACGTTTTTGTTTTCGTGTTTGATCTCGATAGCATTTTACTTTTATGTACAAATACTCGAAAATGATCGGTTTTTCTATCAACTGTTACGTTTTGGTAACACTAAAAGTTTTACACGTGTAAAGTGAATTGTTCTCAAAGTTAGTGAGTGCAAACGTAGGCTAATCCGAAGATTGGATTTATAAAAATATATAAATCATCGAATTACGATTTTTATTAGTTGGCTCTGGGGGAGATTGATCCCCTAATCACCCCCAGTAGTTACGCCACTGCTCAGGATAGCCACTGTCAACGCCGGGATTCGTACTTCCGATCTCCAGACTAGCTGAAGTTCCCTGTCGCTGTCGTGGTAATTTAAATGTAACCCATGCTTCAGAACTAGGAATTAATTCTTCTGTTAACGCTCAAAACAAGGACTAGGCCTACATAACCCTTCAATAATTTGTCATGAATGATGAATCAATTAATGAATTCGCCAATATATTCATCAAAATAGATGCCATTTTAAATTTATTTTCAATTTTTTTTTCTTTCTTGAAAAGTATATTTTTACTTTGTATTTATAGGCCTAGTCTATTTTATGTTCGACAACCTCGTAATGCAATTGCTAGCATTTTGTTGTTGTTGACTTATTGAGGGGCTTTGAGACATCCTGGTCATGGTCGTGTAGCCTACTTGGGTGTGTGTGTTGAATTTGTCTGATAACCTGTGTTACTGTGATGGCTGTGTTAGTGTATGTAGACTACCTAGGTAGTTGTAATTCAGATGAGGATTTGGAAGGAGGCGTTCGTGGCCTTAGTTTAAGAACCATCCCGTCATTCGCCAAGAGTAGAAGTGGGAAACCACGGAAAACCACGTCCACGATGGCTGAGGTGAGAATCGAACCCTTCTCTTCTCAGTTTTGCATCGAAGCTTAGTGTACCCCGTTCCAGCCTTCAGACCAGTTTAAATTTCTTGGCAGAGATGGGAATTGTACCGGGGCCTCCGAGGCGACAACCAAGAGTGCCAGCCACTACGTAACGAGGCGGACTCTACTAGCATTCTTGACTATCATTCTAGAGCTTCGGATATGATTCCCGGATGTGCCAAACAAAACAAAAATCTAGTCTGAGGGTTAAAACAGGGTAAACACTTAATCTCGTGAGGCAGAACTGAGAAGAAATGGGTTCGATTCCCTCTTCGGCCATCTTGAAAGTGGTTTCACTTGGTTTCTCCACTTATAATCCATGCAAATGTCGGGATGGTTGCTAACTTCTGGCCACGGCTGATCCCTGTCAAATTCTAACCGCAATTACAGATAGATGTAGGCTACTCACTCCTACTGACACCACAATAACACGGGTTATCAGACATTCACACCGAAGTGTAAGCTATACATGGGGCTGAATGACACTCCTGTCCAAAGCCCTGATCGAAACAGCTCTTTTTAATATTTATTAAGAGAACTTGGTTGTCATAATTTTCACATTTCATGTATTGTATTGGAACATGGCTAAATTTGAGTTGGCAACACTGCCTTTGACTGGAAAGAAGGCAGAAATGAAATCACTTTTAAACGAGTTGAATTTAAATGCACGAAAAGTATTCGAACTTAAATGTTTGAATGTATATGTTAAAATCTTTGTTGTAATTATCGCATATCACATTGAAGTCATAGGCCAGGGCTAGGCCTCATTTAGCGTACATCACGGTAAATGGTTGGCAACTCTGTAAGTGAGTCTGTATGTCGTAAATCGGTATTACGGCCGAATGACTTTCCTGACGCCAAACTCATCAGCGGAGTTGATATGAGATGTAGCTTAATGAATGAAGATGAATGAAGCTGGGAATGGATTCGGAAGGACTCGGTCGTGGCCTGTTAGACGGTACCGTTCCGGCCTGCCCCATTGCCTTGTACGGTAATGCACTCGCCTACACCGGTTAATCATCAATATCATGATAAACGTTGACATGTTCAGTGAAACTGAAAATTGTCATTTTCTTTAAGAAATAGAGAAAGTAGTTTCGAATCACAAATTTGGCATTTTTGGAGATAAACATTCAATGTTTTTCAGTCGGTTAACACGATTGTACCCAATTCTATTTGCTGAAGGAGACCAGGGTCGGACAGGATAATTAGAAATTTTTGAAATACGTAACGTGTTCATAGTAGGGTCTTTGACTCACTTCATTAAATACTGTAGTCTTCTTATTACATATTAGTCTATTAACAAGTTGAAGAAACAATATCTCGAAACAAAATGGTAACCAGATTATGACATAATTTTTCACATTTCATGTGTTCTATTGGAACAAGGCTAAATGTGTAACCTTTGTAACCTTGATGTACACTGACTCTTAAAGTTCCAATTCTTAAAACAATAGACAATGCACTTAAATTCTACAAATTAAAAACTAACATTAAGTTTTCGATTTGCGCATTTTTTTTAATTAGAAAAATGTAATTTAATTTCAGATGGAAATCTGTGCCGTATGTGTTTCAAAACTCGTGGCAGATATACGCCAATAATGATACAGGCTAATTGGCCATCAGTCATTCGTGATCGAAATTTTGATTTTACAACGGTCATTTTTAAATATATATATCTGCTTACATAATCTATAGGCCTATATAAACTCTAAGGGAGAGGTGGAGTAGAAAGCTGATATGTTCCCCAAACTGCGTTTGGAGTGGAGTGCTTAAGTGAAAATTTTGGACTAATTGTGGGTTGGAAAGATTTTTTTTATTTTATTATTATCATTATTTTGCCTGTGCGTTGGGTAGAAGAGGCCAGCGGATCGTAGCTCGCCGACCCCCGGTCTACCCAGTAAATGCATTGTCTTATGATGAAGTCTCAAGAAGCCCCTAGTGTAGGCCTTCTCAATAGGCGACCCGCGGGTCAGATCCAGCCCGCCATGAAGAGCGAGAAAAATATAATTTGAATAATTCAGAGAAAATCATTGGTTCTAATTGTCACTCTTACAGGTGGCTTTGGTGGCGTAGTTGCTTAGCTTATACTGAACGCCCAAGATCGCGGATTCAAACACGGCCGAAGTCGACGGATTTTTTAAGAGCGTTAAAAATCCCTCAGTATGCCTTCCTTCGGAGGGGAGTAAAGCCGGCGAGGCGGGCCCATGGCATAGATTAATTGCATGTAAAAGAACCTTCCACTAACTAGAATTGTGTGAAGCTAAATTTGTAGGTTAGATATGATTAACGCTTTATTAATTTCCAACATTCGCCACCAGGTGCCAGTTGCGGTGGCATTTAGTAGCCAATTTCACAGCTAGGTGACATTGACGTATGGTAGCAAAAGTAGAAACTACTTGAAATTGATCGTCTGCAGTCCATACCTGAATTACAGACAACATACACTAATACAGCCATCACACTTAAAGCCGGTTGTCAGACAGATCCTACACACACACAGAGTACACGGGGCTAAACGACCGCGTTGTCGCAGGCCCTAAACTGAGGAACCAACCAACAACCATGTTACTCTTACAAGTTAGATCCAGTCTTGTTTTCAAATTTTCCGCTCTATTTTTAAGACGGAATACTTTCGCACTGAGACTTCGTTTAGATGTTTGACCTAAATCCCGCATTCTCGTTTTTCCACTCCCGGCCCCCGATTACATTAAATAATCGTAATATTAATCTGTGTGACCCTCGGGAAATTTTAATGAGTAGGCCTGCCCTAGTGTATGTAGGCCTAATGTCTACCCCTAATTTATTACCGTTTTTAACGGGATACGGGATGAGATGCGATGAAAATCTATGTGGCGGGTGGTTTTTACGACCAGATGCCCTTCCTGACGCGAATCTCGTGAGAGGAGTTAATAAGAGATGAAATGAATCTGAGCAAGGATGTGGAAGGAAGTGGTCGTGGCGTTTCAGAAGGTACCGTCCTAGTATTTACCTGGAAATGAAAATGGGAATCCACGTAAAACCATTTCAAGAACGGCCGACGGTGGAGCTCGAACCGCGTCCGCAGATAGCTTGGCCCCGATGGCCTAGCGCTGCGGGTTAACAAGCGTATTGGTTTCAAGGAGTCAAGGAGTCCTAATCCAGTAAATACTAGAAAACAGTTAAAACTAGCTGGTTTCTAGCAATAGCCTAATGAAATCGTGAAGATCAGCAAAACTATGAACATGGGTCTAGTCTACATCATCTGGAATTATCCATGAATGTACGGTACCGGTAATTCAAGTTTTCACCACTTTCTTGTATCGGTATTTCAATATACACAGCAGAGTTTTACTAGGCTACTTCAATTGCTTATGGAGAGCAAAACATTATTTTAATAAAATTATTTTTGTTTTCTTTAAGTACCGGCGACAATATAGGCTATAGTACAGCGTGTCCGGCTTGGATGTAGTTTATAATAAACCAAAAATTAATACAGTATCTTGAAAATTAATAGAGATAATTATTGGTGGCCTGTTTCTACAGATAGAGAAACTAAAAATGTTTTCTACACAACTTCGTCAGAAACTGAAACCTGACGACAAGCCGAGACGGACGGACGGAATTTGCGAAAGCAGTTCTGGCGAAAATTGACAAAATTTCACAATATGCTCTGTTTTTCTGACGTGGTTACATTCCATATTTCCGGGAAGGTTAACAGATATAACTGCCGCATATGGGGTTGGTATAAAACCCCCAACGCCGACTCTTGAATTGGGAGAGGTAGACATCTGATATCTTGGCCCCACCTACGTCACTTGATTCTTACCAGTGTTTTTTTTTGTTTTGGTCAAGAATCAAGAATCTATTGTATCAAACACCAGTTCGTGATTTAACAGATGTATGCCATCGCATTTGAGCAGCTATCGCAAATGTTACATCTACAGTACAATGTACAAAACACATGGAAATATGTGGAATACAGAATCGACGTTTGTCGCGCTAATGGTGGCCATTATCGAGGTGATATGGTATGTAATTTAAAAAAAAAAAGTTTGAGTTGCTAATATCTATTTCTTTGCAGGATATTAACTTTCGTTTTATTTAACATCCGGACACCCTGTAGCCTGCAGTAATTTTGAAAATCGCAACGCAACTGCGAAGTTCACGTGCCATCAAACAGGCTTATACAGTACAACCATGATTCTAGTGCAACATTGTTGGAACATGAACGAATCTTGTGCAACGATCATACAAACGATTTTACAATTCGTGCAATTCCTCTAACACGAAAACTGAGAATAACTTATGAAAACCAAAACACGCTCTGATCGATAGTGAGCACTCAATGGAATACAATCAATAATGGCAGCAAAAGAAAAAGACGGTATGGAGTGAGTAATATTAACGATGGGTGAGGTGAATGAAAGATGAAATAGTCAATGTTTAAGCCGCTACATTTATTCCTGGCCTACACTGAGGAACAGGCTCATTAAAGAGATAGTCTATCTTTACAGGCTAGTATTACACAAGTCACACTGGGAAGTACTGACACGATTTTATTTAATATACAAAACTGTTAGTAAATCTTAAGTTACTTAAGCGTATATAGGCCTACCTTAGGTATTTTTTTAATTCAACATAAAAGTCTAATAAGTAACAACTTACCTTTTAATTTCTTGCCAGTCGCTCGGGCAATTCGAGTCTAGCAATGTAAGTACGGTACTGTATGTTCAAAACAAATATTGCAGTAATAGACCGCCGCTACTATGATTTCTTAATGCTACATTTCCCTAAATGTTTTCATGAAATTCAGAGAACAGATTTTCTTTTTCTCGTTATTCCGAAATTTCAGAATTTGAATGTAATAATATTCATATTTAGGGATAAACCTAATGGCTAAATATTTCTGTATAAAAAAAAAGAAGATGTGATCTGAATTGCATGTTGCTGTACGTGAGTTCAATCTTCTGAAAATATATTGCGTATAAATTAGTCTACTGTCGGTGAAAATGAGGGGGGGGGGGAAATCTTGCAAATAACCCTGCCGAAAACAAAATATAAAATTACAGTGGTGTGTAGGGTTTTGGAGGTACTTTGACACAAAAAGAAAAAGCAATACAGGAACGAATCCAAGAAAATGGAAGAAACAGCCTTCATCTACATGTATATTTAGTTGCATTTCTCCGTCACTGGGCGCGCGCTTGCTCTGCTTGGAATCTAAAGCCCGCCCTTCAACTAGGCTGTCGCATCGAAAACTCCTCCACTCCGCTCCAGTCCTCTGTTTACACTCGAAAGGGGTTGGGTCTAAGCTGCGCACTATTAGTTCAAATCTGAAGATGCGCCGCGCAGCCTACCTTTTTAGTTTCCCCCTCTTCTCTACCCCTACCGTGGCTAGCCATGCTCTCATATACAACAAACCATTTCCCCTCTTCCACCACCATCGCCATTCTCTTTTCAGTTCCACATTTCCCCTCCGCGCTCATTCCCTCTTCTCTTCACTTCATGTATTTCCTTCTCACTCACTCCTCAACGACGATTCCACAGTCCCCCTTGCCTCTCACTCTAACGTTAGCTCACACACACACATACACACATAGTACACCAGAAACGCGTGTGAGCGAAGGAGGTCCTGCTCATATGACAGGGCCATACATTTCTAGCGGAGCAGAGACGGCTGAACTGTCTCTCTCTCTCTCACTCACTCACTCACACAGACACAACACACATACAGTCGCTATCTCTCTTCCTCCTCCCCGATCCCTTCCCCCTCACACAACTAGTGATTGACAGTTCGCAGACGACTTGGGAGCGCGCAGGTTCTGTTGTGTGTAAGCTTGTGCATCGTGTGACTGGTTGTGCGCCCGAACCGACCCGTTGCCTGTCTTCCTTTGCCTTGCCTTCGACTTCTCTCTACTGTGCTGTTGTATACTCCCGCTAGGCCGAAAAAGCGTTCTCCGCGCAGTAGCAGAAGAACCGAAAAACAAAAGCCTTCGCTTCGTTGTGGTGGAACATCGTTTTTAACCCCACTACCACTGTATACCGTACTAGTACTACGATTACCAAAACAGCAGCTCACAAGTTTTTCCAACACATCCATCCACAATTATAGTTAACTACCAGATGACTTGAACGGCAAACAAGAACTGACATCAGAAACCTGCAACAATACCGGGAAGAAACTATCAAAAAAAAAAATCAACAGCACGTGTTCGTGTGAAGAAATCAAAACGGGATGGAGCAAACAACAATTCAAATCTGAAGAAGCAACAACAACAGCAACAACGTGTGGATATCCTGCCAGAAGAATTCAATCAACAGCAAACCACGAGTGCTTCAATACAAGAGTGATGGCAATCATGTGTTATAATTACGCGTGTGAAGATTCGTTGGTGTTTTCACCATCTACCTGAATTATTGAAAACCATAATACTGTTAGCTGAAACGGGGGGAATATTATAGGTTTGTTTTAAAAAAAAGAAACAGTTTTATTATTAAAAATAACGTTGTTAACAGAAACCGGAAACTAAATCTTTGTTGTTGTTGTTTTTAATGTATTTATAATAACTGATTCGCGTAGGTGTAAGGCAAAGAAGAACTATTTCGAATGTTCGGATTTTTAAGTAAAGTCTGTTTTGGAACTAGTATATAGAAAAAAATACGTAAAAACAGCCGGGTTTTTTAATGTAAATAGTAAAATTAAAAACTCAATCGTGTGCGCGAATTTTTCAAAAACAAAAAGAGTGACCAAGTGAAACTAAAAAATCTGAATATTTTGTTCGAAAGTGGCCCAGCACTCGGAATACGGCGGTGCTGGCCGGGCATTCATGGCTCAGCCACGGGTGAGTGTGCCCCTTAATTTTGTAATTTAATTCATGTGTGCTTGTGTGTGTAGAATTCCTTTCTTTTTTATTTTGATTTTTTTTTTTCAAATATTAAGGGAGAATATTTTAATTTCCTTTTTAAAAGCAGTTCGTGTTTGCTTTAATTTTTTAATAGACTTTTCAATTTAAAGGAGTAATGCCTTACTCTTTGAAATGCCCTACCACGTGGGTGAGGAAGGGACAGGTTAGGGTAAGGGACTGACATGTGCTTCGCCCGCTCGGGAATAGCAACCTCATGTTTATGTGCCGTAGTGTTTTTCAAATGTCACCATCAATCAGCTTGTAATGAATGTAAGCAGCTCGGGCAGCACCATCGCGGCCATGTTGGAAGAGATGGGGGGTTCCAATGTGTTTGATAGGCCTAGGACCTATATATCATCTGAAGGGTCGTAGGGGTCTCTCCTCCGTATATGAAGTAGTTCTGCTGGTGCGCGAACCGACCGACTGACTTCCAAAGCTTGACTTATTACTTGAAACTTGAGATAAATGTCGAACATAAAGAGACACCCCGCCCCCCATCACTACCAGCATATTTCTTCTTTGGGGGTGGAATGGGAAGGGGGAGGAGGGGGGAAAATATTGACATAATGTAAACACTTATAATTCTGCCATGTTGTCTGAAAATTTTTGGCCTGCAATCACGTGGATGCCATTGCTGATCAATAAACTTTTTCATCCTTTGCAAAGGATTGCACTTGGATTAATTTTAGGTTATGTTCTTATAAAATAAATACCTAGAAGTGCAATTTTTTTATCTCGTTACTCATGCATGGGGTTCTCGAAATATATACTTTTATTTATGAGTATTTGGTCGATGCAAAACGCCCAAGTAGGCTATTCTCCATTACCTTACAAAATTTCTTGAAAATTGATTGTTTTTTCTACGACTACGGATGATTTAAGACGTCACTGAGCAATGTAGATTTATTAGCGTTGTAAGTTACAAATCTTTAAAAGCTTGACATTTGAAAATTTCGTTTAAAATTGCTTTTGATTTGTTACGCGCTCAAGTATTTTGATGGTGACACTTTCTAAGTAAATTCTTCATGAAATAGTCTTAATTCTTTTTCAAAATGCGCTTGATTTTACAAAATATAAAATTTCAAGTTGTTATAGGCTATTCATTCAAGAACTACCTCTATTAAATAAATTACAGTGCGGTACAACCAACGAGGTATCTACGTGTAGGTTAATGCATTTTTTTAAGTATGCATGTTTCGAATCTTTCTTTTTTACTGGTCAAAATTGAATTTAATATCGCACGTTTTTAAAGAGTATTTTTCAATTACCCTTATTATGAAAAATTATTATTAGGCTGTACAATTTAGGAAGAATTAAGCGATTTTATTATTTCCAGTTTATAATTTTTATTGGTGAGAAAAATCGTGTGCTAAGCTCTTACGATTTTTAATTTATTTTCATTTTTTGAGTTCCAGTGATCTGTGGAATTATTTTGTGTTTTGTGTTGCGTGAATGTGTGTGAAGAAGGAATTATTATTTGATAAAAAATAAATAAATTAAAAATATCTACGATCAAGAAAGTTAATCTTCTGAAATTTTGTGTGTTCTGTGCAGTACGATGACGGAATCCATCCGTACATGGACAATCCGCCTTCCATGTACGACCCCCATGTGGCCCATCGACCGATTCCGAATATCGCCCATCATTCTCCTCATATGAACCACGGAATGCATGGTGGCTATCACGGAGGAAACCATGTGGCAGGAGTCGCCAACCATGTCATGGGCTCTGTGCCTGACGTCCACAAAAGAGACAAGGATGCAATTTACGGGTGAGTTTTGATTTATCATTTTATTTCTCCACACCACACACACACAAAGAAAAAGAATATCTTCTCGAAGTCCGCATTGTTATAGCTAGTTTTATAGGGGCTATTCTGTAAACCATGTACAATGGTCACTTGCATTAACTTAGGTAGATACTCTATACTTGTAAGTGAACCGGTAGATATAGGCTAATGTACGCAAATCCTCCAAAAATGTATAGATGACTAGTTTCAAAACGATGTCACACTGCGTTCTGCTCTCGTAAGTAGTCCTTCAATGGTCGAGTGCAGTCGATTCACGAGACCAAGGTTATTTTGTAAAATAGTCTTATTTTAACAAACCCGAGAACATGAAATTTTCAAGGTTAACATTTTAGTCGTCCGCTACATCTCACCAGTAAAATGAAAGCCAAGTATCCAGAGAATTCCTTCTGCTAAAACCACGAGTTGAACGAATATGTCTTTCAATGGTTTTGTTCCGATGAACTTGAAGTGAAAATACGGGTCTAGGTCCCCGAATCATAAACCTAAGAGCGTCTAGTGGAAGATGGAAATATAGCATTCGCAGTATAATGCGGGAACCTAAGAGCGTCAAGTGGAAGATAGAAATATAAATTATCATTCTCAGTAGGCTATAATGCGGAACTGCTGCACTGTAGTTATCATGAATTACTCCACAGTGTGTTTGTTAAGTATTCGGTATGGATGTGATGAACCAATCTTTTTTCTCTTATTTCATTTTGCTGACCATACTGTATAACTGCAGGAGGCAAGTTTTATGCTTGTAATATAGCTTTGATCGTAAGAATCTTCGTGAAGCGTATGTGCTTCTGTAGTGCGGAAGTATTGAAGGTTTGATAGGTACTCGTGCATAGTTTTACGACGTACGCGCTTAATCTCGCACTGACGTAGTCATAAGTAAGGATTTTGTGGACTTGGCGTGAATTTTAGAATAAAGCAGTGATAGGCCTATGTTCATTGTACAGTGAAGTCCTTCTCTAAATGACGTTACCTCGCAAGGGCCGCATGGAAGTGACTACTGCACTACTAACAGATGAGTTGCACAGGTGGTGTAACCTTAATTAAAACTTGTTAGTTTACTGAACCGAAGGATATTTCTTTAGTAGCAACTGCTGCGCCGAAATACAATAGTTCATTACATAGTTTATGTGACGCTCAGGGGTGCAAATACTAATTCCACACGCATTATTTCCCAATTTTCACTGTCACATTTGCACGAAACTTAGCGCACTAGTACATAAAATAAACATTTCATAGGGGAATTTAAGTAGGATTTTAGTGTAGTCTACTACAGTAAAAACAATATGTATAAACAACTCAAAAATATATTCGAGAAAGGGCAGGCTTTGCATTTTTTCACTGACCTTACATTTGACAACGTGAAACTTGCGTTCGAGAATTTAGATGAAAATTCTGTGTTGTGCTAAATTCTCTTGCTTTAAAATCCCCGTGAAGGATCTTTTTTTTAGTCTCGTTCGTTATATGGTTACTCCCTAATCTTCTTAAAAAAGTAAACTTCCCCAAAGTAGCAAGGATTGTTCGTGCATTTGATAATATTCTGTCCTTTGGCCTCCAGTAACCTGAAGATGTGGCGAGTGTAAAGGAATATGTATGTCTAACTTCAAAGAACTCACGACCGAAGGAATGAACACGCGTCTATTGGAATAAATAAGTTTTCCGACTTATGGCACGAGAGCATCAAATAGGCACCAGCTGAATAGCGCAGTCTACATAGTAGTAATAATTCTAGTAACAGTTAATAGTACGCTACCAATCGTAATGTAATGAAGGGAACTACACACTTGTACGGTGGACACATTCCTAACGTAAGAATGAATTGTTTAGTCACGCGTAGTAATTCATTTGTCGTGGTGTGGCTTTGCCTTGTTTACTTCTGAGCGATAAAGCTCCAAACAAATGCAAGCGTAGCAAGAATTGGGGCGTGCAGCTGAGTGGAATGACCTTCCATGCTTTATAATGCTACGTATTGTTTTCATGCGTAATTTCGTGGATATCAGGACTCTCCGTGTGGTACGATATTCCACCAACACAACATACTGTTACTACGGGGAAATGAATCTGAAAACAATCTGGTTACGAGACTTCTCAAACTTCGTTGATAAAAATAAGTGTGATTTTGGAGCGGAAATAAAGCTTTTGATTTAGTGGTGAACTTCAACTTTGCGAATGAACCATATTTGTCGTCACGGTCAGCTGTTAGGCTCAGGTCGTTCAAGTGCTTGCTTCCTGCGCTCATGGTTGCTGGGTCGAATACCGCCACATTATATTGCTATTTACTGTAAGGGCAAGAGACCCGTCCCAGTAGATTAGTATCTCATAATGCGACATAAAAGAGGGATTTGATTTTATAAGACATTATTTTTTCTGCGTAGGAGTGCTGTTATTGTTACAAAAATGTCCTTCTTGAATAACACATACAATGCTCTTGTAGGAAGAAGAAAGAAAGAAAGAAAGAAAGAAAGATGAGTCTGCTTACGGGATGTTTGATTTGTAGACCGAAATGCCTTTGAATATTATAGCAGTCATGAAAGTAGGAAAATTGGAATTTCGTCGTTGAGAATACGGTGGTAACTCGTAACTATTAAATAGTTATTGGCTATTGCCGATGTTCCACTGTGGCTGAATGAAGTATACAAGATGGGTTATCAATGTTGTGTAAATTGAGCTTTATTGCGGTAAACAGTAAGTGAATCTTGCTCGTTCGATTAACGGATGCCATCTTTGTCTCGGTGTCCTTGGGATAAAGATTAAGGTTTCCTGTCTAATAAATCACCATATGCCAAACATTCTTCATTGCCATAATGGACAATGGATTTAAACTGGATCTCAACACACGCCATCAGAAGATCAGCTTGATCTCCGGGAATGTTTATCGTAATTATGCATCTTAGTTTTCTATTAGTAAAGCTCTGATTATTGTTTAGCCAGAAACTGGCAAATGTATTACTAGGTCGAAGAGAAGCAATGAAGTTCCTTATTCTGTTCCTCAGAAAGTAGGCTATGTGTCCTGCTTCAGGAATAGGAATTGACGGAATAGGTTGGTTTATTCTGAAATAATGTAGCACATTATATGTGACCAAAGATATATTTTCAAGGATTTGAACCTTTTTGGCATCGCTCAAGATCACCAACGATCAATATCAGGAATACACAATGCAGACAGTAGGCTATACGACTGTATTGACGCTTAAGGTGACTTTTCGCCCTTGTCTAAACGATACCTGATCAGTTCTCGAAAGAAGGAAAGATTTTGAGGGTTAGTGAGTTGATATTCTCATTAATTCATGAGGCAATTTTGAATATTATCCGAGAGGATGAAAATTGTTAGTCATTAGAAACTTGAGCTCAGGTCATCAAGTATTTAAGAAATTTATTTTTATTGCCTTCGTGATATTCATAGAGAAATCTCGTCGACTGCTGTATAATGATATAAATAACCCTAAGGGATCAGCATTAGAGATATTCTTTAGGAAAATATGTTACGTAGTATGTCGCTACATTTTCTGTACCACGATTATACAGTAATATTGCATACGTAAGTTATTTCTGAATTTGGCGAAGATTTTGGTCAATACTGTATGCGAGGTAATTTAGACTATTTCAATAGGCTTGGCGTGATATTTCCCTCAATCTGGAGTTTGTTTTAATAGGGATGTTACTTTGAAAATTTTCTCGCGCGCGCTTCTGTTCGTGTCCGGCCGTCTGCGCTTGCGCTGAGCGGTAAGCGAAGGCCCAGCAAGCCGTTGAACGATGCCCGTGTGGCCCGCTGAGTCAAGGCCTCCTATTTGATCGCGCTTAACGTATTCCTATGCTGAGTACATTCTCGCTCGGTCCTACATGATAGTTCCAGCGTATACATACCCTGAGTACATTCTCGCTCGGTCCTATATGATAGTTCCAGCGTATACATACGGTTCACAGAGTACATTCTCACTCAACCTAAAATGATGATTCTAGCGTATACATACCAAGAGTAACTTAGCCTACATTCTCGCTTGGTCCTATATGGTAGTTCTAGCGTAATCGCCCCTGAGAACATTCTCACTTGACCTTAAATAATGGTTCTAGCGTATACATATAGGCTACCAAATACATTCTCGCTTGGTCCTAAATGATAGTTCTAGCGTATTGATCTCTGAGTACACTCTCACTCGGCCGTACTTAGCTACTGTATGCTTAATAGTATTCAGACAGAGAAATTCATTTTTCGGTCCTGCATGATCATTCAAAAGTATTCAAGTACAGAATATATTTACTGCTTGGTCGTATATGATCGTTGTAGCCTATTCAGACCCCGAATACATAATGGGTGCTATATGACTGCTTGGCGTGTTTTGACCCCAAGTAATGATCGCCTGAAGCCTATTCAGACTCCGAATAAATTATCACTTTGCCGTATATGATCGTTCTAGCATTAATCCTCACTTGGCTTTCCTTGTTTTCTTGCTTAGTTGCCCGACTATCCGACATTGTCTCCGTCATTAACAACAAAGTTCATACTGGCACTGTCTCTGCCAATCTATGCAAAGAAAGTAGCCTAATTGCAATTATTCGATGAACCATGCGACCTAATTCATAACAGTGTACCGTAGTATATTTGTACGCTGAACTTGATACTCGATGAAGTTAAAAGTGCATCATAAATATCTGGAAATAATTCTTTATCAACTTTATCTCTTAAGCGATTTGTTAATAAATTACAATTTTGAAACGATTTTAAAATCCATAAGCTCCTTTCTACTGTAAATTTGTACTCATTTCGTTCTCCACATTCATGTACGTACCCTTGCTTAGGAAGGTGTAGCATTTGACCTCCTACTGTACACTGCTAACAATACTGTGTGTTGTTGCAAACTGTGGTGGCGAATGTTAGAAACTGTATGGGGATGAATGTCCCTAAGTGCCAGAGTTTAAGAGACTCCGGGGTGCTGGACATTTAACGCTGAGGTTTTCTTTGACGTGCCGGTAAATTATCAGCTCTGAGCTGTTGCAGTCAATACACCCTTTAAGAAATGCTATCGGACCAAGACGGAATTGAATCTAAAATCTTGGATTTTGAAAGCAAGCATTTAAGAAAAAACTTTGCCACTTCGATTGACAGGAGAATTAAGTTATTTAAATCAGCTCAATTGGCTACTTGAATTCATCCTACAGCAGAACTAAGAATGAATTTTAATGAACAAATACAAACATTACCAGTCTGTAAATTGAGCATTGTCTGAAATACTGTGAGCCACTTTGAAAATTACGAGAGCTTTGGCTTACTTCTGATAAGAGTCCAGTTAGAAACTCGACAACGCTACATTTATTTATCTCCTATTAAACATTCATAGGATTGAAGCTACGCATTGAAGGGATAGACTTGGGATATAACTCCCTTATATTGCTATCTAAATATAGCCTAAGTGTTTTTCTATTGTACCCCATTTTGGTGTGAAGTGTTGACATGGTCGGTTAATTAACAGAAAGACTGCCTCTGTCGTGTTCGCCCTTACTCACAAGCCAACGCGTCATAAAGTAATTCGCCGCATGGGGCTGTTATTCATGTGGAGAGTCATTGAACTTGCTGGTCTTTGTACTGTATTTGCAACCCGAGGTGCGCATTCCTTTGAACATGTGATAGGCGATAGGTACAGTCACTAGGCTAGCACTGCTAGAAATAGAAATTTACTTTTAAATTTCGGTCAAATATCGTTTGAATTAAGATTTGACGACCGGAAGGGCGATCAAAACTTTGGAACGCCACATATACCCAGATTCTAATTTGTAAAATATCTTTGAGATTTTATTTCATGTCAGTTTAGTTAAATTAAATTGACGGAAATCTTCAGTTTCATCTATACTGTAGATTTGGTGCCGCATTATACAGCAGAAGATCCATTTCGTATATTCACTGCACATTCCACGGTAGATATTAGTCTACGGTATATACACTACTGTATTAAAAGTTAGTCACACCTACAGTATGTCTAATGTGAGAAAAAAGTCAAGTTTTAGAATTCAACCACCTTAGCCTATACTTTTAACTGTACATCACTAAATTACATAGAAACTACGGTACAAGAACAAACGTACTCTTTTCCCTATCAATACAGATAACTTCAGGAATTGTTAATAAAATAATCGTAAATTAGTTAGGAAGTTTTTTTAAATTTTATCACAAATAATCGAACAGAATTTTTGCATTGTTACCTTCTTGCTGATTTAGTCCAAATATAAGCCTACCATTTTGTCGTAATTCCTGGTGGTTCAGGGGATAAACACATCCGTTGATCGTAGTGATTGCAAATCACTACAGGTTACAAGTACGGTAACTTATTAGTGCCTAATTTCGTAGTCCCAATATCCGTCAACACTTTTGTTTATTACATGCTGATGTAGAGTGGAATCTTAACCTTTAATTATAGAGGCCGAATAGAAAAGTATCTTTTAAACCGTTAAGTAGGGTAGTAAATTGAAAAGAAAATCTGGATCTAAATAACAGTCTTACTGTAAGTTTAAAATTTATATTTAACAATAACTACTTATGCATTTGAGTACAGAACAAATTTAGACAGATCGCTTAAAAATTTGTCAAATGAACAGGACTCATTGTAGGGAAATGACAAAGTACTTCCACCTGCATGATTCGTTTCATGGTTATAAGGAAAAATTGTTCAGTCAAAGCTACAAAGATTTTGCAAACTTTGAATTGGAACTTAGGAAACACAGTATAATATCTATAAATTTCCCGAGAGACGTTTCGATTGCTCGTGAAGGAACTATAATGCCTCCGAATTGAAAACTTGCATACTTAGTACAGTGAGGGCCTTCTCTATAGAACGGAACCTCGCAGGCACCGTGTGACGGTTGGCCAGTGTGGCACACACATTGCACCGACGTAAGAAGTTTTGGTACACTCGCTCTAATTCTTCCTCAGTGATATTTCGTATCAGTGCAGTTATTGCGTTCTCGAGAGCCTCCAGAGTACACGGATTGTTTCTGTTAGGAGATTTCCCCACAAGTAAAAATCGCTCGGCGCTGAAACTTCGAACACATTTACTGGAAGACTTCTTGAGAAGATAAGTTTCCACTATGGAAAATTGGATGTTTTATTCTCTACCTAACCATGTTCACGAGATAGGCAATAGCCTACAGTACTTCACTACCAGTCTTAAATTATCCCAACTAGGGTGTTTTGCCAGATCGGTATCTAATGAATGCTATGACAGCATCCGGTGCTTGCCGACCCGCTGTTGTGAAATCGGTAGATCCTAGTCAACTAGCGGTGTCTAATAGCTCTCAATTCTTCACACGGCCCCGCCGAGGTTCCGTTGTGTAGAGAAGACCCTCACTGTATATTATTGCAGTCTAAGGCCTTCTTCTATGCTTCGATATTGTTTTATTGAAAGGATAAAGAGTGTTAAAGTTCATAATAATAAAAATGATGCAGGATATTGCTGTTAGTGTGCTCCTACTTCTGTGTTCAGAAGTATGTAGGCATTTTTGGGGAGTTTAAATGCCAGCCAGAGTGCTGTGTCAGATTTGCTTGCACATATAAGAACCCCTTGTGAGCAAACTTCCGGCCCTCCTGAACTAAAAGAGCACGGTAAACCCATACAAATCTTTCATTTGTCAGCGAGTAACAGAAAGTTACAATAAATTTGTTCTTTCTTAAAATTAGAACATTACTTACCATACGACTACAGCGTGGTTCAGTGGTGACGTTCTCGCCTGCTGAACCCAAGATAGCGCGATCAAATCCCGGCACAGTCAGTTGGCATTTGTGGGTGCTTAAATGTGAGGGAGCCATATCAGTAGATTTCGGGCCAAAATTCCAGTGCCCCGGCGTCTCTAAAAGCTGCAGTAGTTAAAAGGGTCATAAAACCCATAACATTATTATTATTGTACGGGTGGATTTCCATTATTCTTGTTGCAGGAGAAATTTGAAAAAGGTGGACCAAATTAAATATGAGAAATAATACGATTTTTCGATTGCGTTTCTTAGAATCTTTGCTTTCTTGATTCTTTCATTCGTGACCGGCTGCGTGGAGCAGCTATAAGATTCTTGCCTGCTGTGGTGAAGGTTGCAGATTCGAATCTCGGCACAGTCGGTTGGCATTTTTAGGATACTGCAATGTGAAAGACCTATGCCAGTAAACTTACATGTGCAATAAAGGTCCCCTTGTGGTCATAATTGTAGCACCCCGGAATTTGAAAGGGTGCGGTAAACCCATTAGAATCTCTCATATTTGCCAGTGAGTGAAAAAGTCCAAATCAGAAGTTGCATTAGGCCTAGAGGATATATAGACTACTGTATTTCCTTTATTACATATGACCACCTGGCTATTTCAATCTTTGGTAAAACAGCCTCGTCGATTACTAATGTGAAGGTACGGTATTTAATACAATTCAGTGCACAACATTCGGCACATACAGTAATTTATGAAACTAACTACCCTCATAGAAATTTACCCATTTTTTCGCTTTATTACCACTACATAATAAAACTGTGGGGGAATTCCCTTGTGTGTTGAGTGTTATACAGACGGGATTCCCTGTCCCGTATTAAATTATCATTAAGGTCTCTGTTGACAAGAGTTACCAATAAGTACACGTGAGAGAAATATTTCACTTCAGTAGAATATGAATAAAGAAGAAAGAATCAGAAGCAATATGAAACAATTTTACTAAGATGTGGAGTATCTGATAACAGAATGGCTTACTGGACATAATCAGAGTCGTTCTGCTTTGATGCATGAGATGTCCGTTGACAGAAAAATGCCCAGTACTTAAGCGCAGAGTTATAGGCCTACATATTACGCTTTGAAGAAATCTTTGAATGATGGTTGGGGTGAAACGATTTAGTTAACCGTGTTAAAATGCTTATTCAACACTGCTTTGCAAATTATTTCGTCTTTGAAGGTTATACTACAGTGAGTCCTTCTCTATGGAACGATACAATATTCTTCCCTATAAATATGAAATAAATCGGGCAATAAGTATTGTGTAGAGGAAAGATGAGAGAGACAGAGTTTATCATCACCCCACAGCGTGTAGGACTTATCAATCGGCTATTCATCCTTCATAGTTTCATATAAACTTCTAACTTGTAGCCTATCTATTTGGACTCTCAGGATCATGTTTCTTTAAATATACTGTAGCCTACATTTGAATGTTACAGATGTACCATTGATTTCAATCCAATTTTGTCGCTTTAATAGCCCACTCAATAAGAAACGACAGTACAACGTATTTGGCCCAAAAATATAAATGTTCATATCCTTAAAAGACCACCCTAGATCTTTAAAACGAAATAAAGAAAGCAAGCAAGCTTGTAGTTTAACGTGACCGTTAATCGCGAGATCATGAGCCACGGGACCTCCTTTTTACGTGGAATCCGAACCACAGGACATGGTATTTCACATCGAAAATCTCACACGCATTGACCGGGAATCGAACCCGGTCCACATTGGTGAGAGGCATACAGCTTAACCGCTGCGCCACCACGCCCCCTACGAAATAAAGAGTTCGTTCGCAGATGGGGAGCGTGATGGCGCAGTGGCTTAGCTTCTCGCCTTTCACCCGGACGGCCGGGGTTCGAATCCCGGTGACAGCGGGGTGGAATTTTCACCTGAAAAATCACGTGGTGTCAGGAAGGGCATCCGGCCTTAAATCCCCGGCCAAAACCAAAATGAGCCTGGTTGGCTCCGGTGACCCCAATTAATTGGGAAAAGCCGAAGAAAGAAAGAAAGAAAGGAAGAAAGAAAGAAAAGAGTTCGCAGATAATGTGACTTAAGAAATTAACCATTAGTAACTGACTTGTAACCTGTAGTGATTAACCATCACAATATCCAATGGATGTGTTTGTCCCCCGTAAAATCACCCGGAATAAAGACTAAATATCCTATGTCAGTAAAAAAATTACAATTCCCGGATATAATGACTCAAATTACACCAAGCATTAATAAATTTCTGAAAGCTTGTAAGTTACTGTTTAATGATTTAGTGCTTGTTCCGTTCTTCTTTAGAGAAGGACCTCCCAGGTTCTCCTAGAACATTATTAAAATGATACTTCGTGTCTGCTTCGTGGCCTTCAATATTGCAATAAGCCATTAACCAAAATTAAATAAGCCATTTTTTATTTTATTTTATGTCATTTTTGTGCGTTGACCTGGTAGCGATCCAGTACGTTACACACGGCCGGTATAGCGATCTCCGCTTGTTGACCAGCACGTGTTCGTGACCATAAAGGTGTTAGACCACGCCGTGCCAACTTGACCGCCTGTTTTACGATTATTATGAGTTATCAAAATACACGCCAGCAACATGATTAACAAAAATGTTCAGCGTACGGCGTACGGTATTAGATTCAATAGGAGTGGTGACATTGATTGTATTAGACCTTATTCAGTCCTGAATACAGTAGGCTACACTTTAATGAATGCTGACGTTATTAATCCTTTAGTTGTTACGAATGAATCTGTAGGCATTGTTTGAGTGGAGCCAAGATATGTAGCCTAATCCCACTAGATGCATGTAATTTTTTAAGCCACACGAATACTTAGCGTGAAAACGTATACCTTTTTGGATTTGCGAATATTGTGACTTCCGATGGCAATGATTTGTAATTTATAGCCTAATGATCTGTTTTCGATATCTGTCGCAGCGTAATATATACTCGTAATTACACCAAACGGTAGTCTACTTGCTTAAATAGTGGACAAGTAAAGATTACCTTACATGTGGAAGGTATGAGAGGGGAAGCTGAAGAGTGTCGGATCGGATATTTACCTTACCACTGTACTGTGCCTCACTGTAATAGACTACCGGTATCTATCAGACCTTGTAGCCTGCAATAATGTGCGTAGACCACTATTCTCTGTGTAAAACCCATGCCGGTAGTTCGCTTTATTGTAAGGTACAAGTTACCAGTCGAATTCAGTCTATCGGGAACTAATCTCTTGTTAACGAAGTTAAGTTACTATGAAAGAGGTTATTTGATGGATAAACTGCTTATGAGGAAACGAAAAGTAGATGATCCACAGCTAGATCGAAAGATTTTGCAATATAAGCGGAGAATAGTGATTAGTAAGATGCGTGACTGATGAAGGCTATACTGGTGTATATTTTGAACTTTGGGGTCATGTAATTTTGGCCTGGGCAGTACGGACAATGCCTTCTACAACCAGAGACTTTTGAGTGCAGCTTTCTTCAATCTTTTTTTTTTTGGTCGACCTATAATTTTTCACAAAATTATTCGTTATTGACGTTGCGTTTGGTACCAATGTTTGGGAAATGATCAATCGTTCAGTTGCTTGCAGCGTGTTTTATTGTACTGTAAAAATTCCGCTAGGATGACGTTGATTCCCACGATTCTCGTTCGTTTGTTTAAATATACAGGGTCCTTTTTTCTAGCGGCCTAGCAACACTCCTGTGTATGTTTCCACCTGATAGTGTATGAACAAGGAAAGGAACATAACCGAGAAATTGAATTCCCACTGATCTAAAGCTCATACTTAGGATTTGGTAAACCTACCACACAACATTTACTGGTTTTCAAAAAGGACAGTCTTGTCAATTTATTGCGGAGTTTATCGATGAATTTCGATGTCGTGAAATTCCAGAAGTTGAAACGGCTTTTCGTTTTGATATAATTCCAATGTTAAGTTCATTCCGCGGCTAAGTGTCTAATATTTTCTTCATGAAAATAATTTCCCCGGGATGATTTTTGATTTCTCCGATTTTCGTTTGCTTTTACGCTGCACTCGTGCGTGTGTTCAATCTTTCGCATTGTAACTTAGATCGGAAAATACAACTCTTGAAACCATCTAGCTAAGGCAAGCCACTTGAGATTTACTGTGAAGGTCCTTAAATTGTCGCCTACATAACGCACACGATTCGGCATGCTTAACCTTTTGCTGTGGTTCCATTTAAATTAGAGTCTATCTCGACTTTGTTATTCTTCATCTTAATGACCATCGTTTTAAATGGCGAAACTACACCTCGCGTTAATGTTCCATTGTCACGTCTTTTCCATTTCGGAACTTGATGCTGGCTTTACAGCAATATGGAATGGAATTTTAGATGGCGTGTTACATGAACTCCTAAAATTGCAGTGCGAGTTTATTTTCTAAGATTTATGTTCAAAGAAGACCAAATTGGTTTCAAAGTATCCTCCATTGATAACGCCTAATAAATGCTGAAAGTCACACATTGAAATCACCTACGATATGTCGCCATTCCGGTCATCATTATAGGGAATTTTATTTTCCATTTTTCATGTCTACCAGTAGCGTCATGAGCTGTACATTTTCATATTTCTGATTATTATTATTATTTTTATTATTATTAAAACTAACTACCGTACCCTAGGATTTTCATATTTATCTGTTCCTTTGACATCTATCTCACGAGTATTATTGGCTATGCAAGTTTGGATTTTAACTTTTAAATGCCGATGATATTGTCGGTCTAGCGATCTTGTAATATCATGAAAGTGCCGGGCTGCGTGGCGCAGCGGTAACGTTCTCGTCTGCTATGCCCTAGGCTACAGGATAAAATCCTGCCACAGTCAACTGGCATTTCAGGTTGCGCAAATCTGAGGATGCCGTGCCAGTAGATTATTTCTGGCACGTTAAAGGTCCATTTCAGGGCAAAGTTCCAGGACCCTTAGCGTCTCTAAAAGCCGCAATAGTTAAAAGGAACGTTAAACCAATAACAGTATTATTATTATTATTATTATTATTATTATTATTATTATTATTATTATTACCTTGGAAGTTGTTAGGTCGTTGAATCCCTTGATAGTGGACTAATAAACATAGGCTATTATTCATTATCTTTTCGGTGGAGCATTCGGAGAATGTTCGACTATTGATCCCAAGTTTGCGGGTTCGTCTCGGCCGAAGCCGTCGAATTTTTTAAGAGCGTTAAAAATCCCTCAGTATGCCTTCCTTCGGAGGGGAAGTAAAGCCAGCGGTCCCATGTCATAGATTTATGGCATGTTAAAGAACCTTCCACTAATTACACCTGTGTGAGCTAAATTGTATAGGTTAAGAATGTAAACAACGCTCTTAAGTTTCTACGTTCGTTGCCAAGAGCCGGTTGCGGTGGCGTCTAGTAGCTACGTTCTGAACTAGGCCTAGTAGTCATTGACGGTGGCGTTTGGTGGCAAAAGTGGGAACTATTTGAAAAATTCAAAGTTGCAATCCTTACTTGAATTAAAAAAACAGATACACACACTAATACAGCCATCACAATTAACACCGGTTATCAGACAGATTCTACACACACCCAAAGTACACGGGGCTACATGACCGCGTTGTCGCAGCCCCTAAACTGAGGGACCAACCAACCATCGGCCGAAAGTAGGAATTTTGACGGGCAGAAGAAAAAAAATCACGGTACTTCAATGTCGGCTCGTAAAATACATCTCGTATAACATTTGATGACTGCAAGACAAAATTAATTATCAGCCACTGCCAACAGAGTTCCGGTTTCCCAGTTTCATTGCTAGATGGCAGATTAAACAGAACGTTGTAATAGGCTCAACGTCTCCATCTAAAAGCATTCACACCAGAATGCTGATGGCATTACGATTATTATTATTATTATTATTATTATTAATATTATTGTTATTATTATTCATAAAGACCTGTTTAAAAATCCTGAGTGGTGTGAAATATTTAGGTATATACAGTATCTGTCCTTAACTTTGAAATCTCCAGGAAGTTGAATAGACTCAAATTACATTGACTCCACAAAGATAATGCCAACTGATCTTCCACGTCAATCGAAATTGACTAGTTTATGCCTCATTAGTCTGGCATTATTGTTCTATAGTTAGCGGAAACAAAAGGAAATCAAATGTTGATGCTGAAAAGTGCTCCCTTATTTATGAACACTCCTGTATAAATACTTGCGAAAATTAGAACCTACCTTCTGTACATTTCAGAATAGGCTACAGCCTGTCAGAAATATGGACTGTTATTGCTCTATAGTTTGGCATATTTTCAATTTAATGTGAATGTACAGAATATGTGAATAATTTATGTGTCTGTGAGAATAATTCAGTGCCGTAGAAGTAATTTGAAACATGGTAACACATTGGCTTGGTTCTTTAATATACTATTTAAATATGTTGTGCAATCGTGCGAAACATTGAAAGATCTCTTTATGGACTGTGAAACATTATTGGCATTTTGCTGTGAATATCAAAGCCAACTGGCAGTTTACAAGTATTGTTCGCTTATGCATTTTAGTTATAGGACGCTTGGAAATTTACATTGTTGTAAATGAATCTCTTAAATCTGTCTCTGTATATTGTTATTGAGAAATATCACTTTAGTTAGTTTTTATTGTTTTAAGGCGCGGAACAGTGAGGTCATCTTCCCCTAAAATATCACTTTTATTTCTATGATAGTTGTATTAGCATCGATAATGAAGCATTGTTGGAAAATGTACTTCTCACTGAAGATAATATAATAAATTGGGTAAATTGTACGATCTCAAGGAATTTATTTAAACTTTTAGCAATTTTAAGGCAATATTAATTTACCTTAATACAGAAATTTCATCTCTTTCGACAGACGACACGTAGGTTAGAACAGAAGAATTAAACATATTTTGCCATGAGCTTCCAGATGCAAGTAGACTACCGTATTCATCATGGTATCCGTTTTGCCCGTCACCCTCTGACATTAGCTAACTGCGTGTTGGTCACTCAATTCAAACTCCTTTTCTTATTTAAATCGATACAATGCTTATGAAATGTGTAGTATAAGTGACGCTAGGGAATTGATTCTTGCGCAAATAAGAATTATGGCGTAATCATCTGTCTACGTAAACGATCTTGTCGCCGTGGTAGAATTCATGAATACGGTACCTTTTCCGCCGTATGTAGATTTACACATGATAAGTGTGCACTACATAAAACCAACGAGTTAAATTCAGGGACACTCGAAGGGTTGTGGTGAAAAAGAACGGATATAATTAACACTGGTCGGTGAAATCATTAAATCGCTCTGGACTTCACCACACAGAGGCAACAGGACTTACTGGAAAGTCACCTGTTATTTTCAGTTATTGGTGGTTAAAGACTTAAGAGGATAAGGAACCCCTTGAATAGAAGGTCTTGAGGTTCGACATTCCGTAAAAGGAAAGATTTTGGTCCCCCACCACCCACTCACCATCATCCGCACTCGTCGGGTGACTCCTGATCAACTAATTAGTTAATAACAATTAGTAGACTACAGAAAAGATTTTATGTAGGGGTAAAGGCCGACCGAGGCGTGGTGCTGACTACATCACTCTCATGAAATCCTAACTGGCTACCAGGTACCTTACCTTACTATAGCCTACATTATCCAACGTGAGCCCTCAGAACATATTGCACAGATCCTAATTTATGTCCTATAGGTAGGGTTACCATAATATTTTTAGGCCAAATCCGGACGTCGGATCTTCCGGGGGTCTGGGGGGTATGGACGAACAAAATGAAATGAACTGAACTTGATTTTATAGGTTTACAATCCCTTTACAATTACATAACATGATTACATAAGAATATACAAAAACATCAATCAGTGTTCATCATATATCATACTGATCCCTTGAACAATTTTTTCTCGTCTTAGATTAATCTGTGTTGGGTCCAGGGGCAGGTTCCTCAATTTTCCTTGCATCGTATTTTTCAATAGAGCTGACTTTCTTCAGAAATGGCTTGTTATTTTTTATTTGGTCGTGGAACTCTGAGCATGTCATATCACTATTTGCCTTGATAACTAGCAGGTCCCTGACAACTGCAAGAGATAATCGTCCTCGTTCAGCTGTCCATATTGCTCCCACCATTGAAAAAATTCGCTCAGCTGGAGCTGGTTCCAGGCAGACACATGGCGAATTCTACAAGTTTGTAAATATTCGCAAAGGACACATTGCTCTTGGAAAATACTTCAAACAATTGTCTCCACTTTTCATGAGTTTTAGGGGTTTCTTCTTTTGGCAGGGCGTCCCATTCGGGTCTCAGATTCTTCAAAACTTGAATAAGTGCCGAACGTTCATCAAATAGCTCATCCACATTTATTGAATCTGGTATGACACTGACTACTGTCAGAACACTGTCTTCCATTTCATCCCAAGAAGGGACATGTTGTAGTGTCAACCACTTGAAGTGTTTAGCTTTGTCAAAGCTGCTTTCCCAAAGTTTCAAGTAGCTAATGCCAGCTTGATAAAAACCTTCGGCACATTTTAAAAACTCTTCTTCCTTGCTGTCATTAATAGCTTCTTCAGTTTTCAATTTCCTTAGTAATTGTTTAGCAGCAAATGGTATGTAATTGTCAGCCTTCCTTTCTTCCAGTTTCTCAAGTAATTGTTCATATACTTGCGCCGCTTCTGTAGCTGATATTTGATCAGACTCGACTTTCAATATTGATAGTTGAAACATTTGCAGACATCCGTGAACAAATGTTAAAAGCAGTTCATTGACTGGGTCTTCAAAAAATGATTGAACTGTTGCAGGGCAGTTGTTAAGTGATGAGAAATATGCTTTCAAGGGCTCAAACAAAACCAATATTATTTCTACTGCTGGCATCAAGCTTAAAAATCTCGTATTGCCGTGGGAAAGGATCCTTTTGTACTCAACTTCTACAGATTCACAAAATTCTTTCAATGCAGTCACTCTGACAGTATATTGGAAGAAGTATTTGTACACTTTCACAACGATTGCCTCGACGTCCACATGTAGAGCATCACAGGCATGCTGCACTGCGTTATGCAGAATGTGCGCCGAACAGCCAATGCCAAGAATTGGCCTTGAGAGGGCATTTTGAAGTTTGCGAAATACATTTCCTTGGCCCTGCCTTTTAACACCACCAAAGTTGGTATTGGTGTTGTCAGCGCATAGGCATACGACCTTGGAGTCAATAGGGAACTTTTTGATGCATTTTAAAACATGTTCTACTAAGATATCAGAGGTTTCACCGGAAAGTTCATCAAAAAATAACAGCTTCACGTTAACACCTTCATTTTGGTTAAAATAACGAACACAAACAGGAGTCTGTTTGAACTGTCAATTGTTAGTGTAATGAAATTTGCATCCTTCAGATCTTTGAGAAGTTTGTCAAATATGTAAGGGGATATTACATTTACAATGATGGCTTCGGTCATAGTACGAGCTCCCGAGAATTTCGGTTCAAAAAGCTTTTTAATCAGTTTGGCATTGCAATCAGACGTTTTGAAACTAAGTCCATGCATTGCAGTATGGTAGGCAAAAGTAGCTTATTTTGCTGAACATTGCAGCTCAGCATCAGTGGCATCAGTGTTTTTAAAAAATGTTTTAATACTTGCCGAGGACGCTGCTTGATTCGCCTTCTTATGTCTTTCAGTCTCCAAATGATTTTCTATATCATAGCGTCCACGATGTTCCACCGAAAATTCTGAATTGCACACCGTACACCTCACGCGATCATTGCTATTTTGGCACTATCTCAGAAACTTTTATTCTTCTTTAAGTTTGTCGTTAAAAACACACTTACGCTTCGTCATTTTCCCAATTTATAACACTACTGTGTTGTTATGTACTTAAAAACTACTGATACTGAAAACTAATAGCATAAAACGTCTAGAAATGGACGCAGTCCAGCAAACAAAACAGTAGCACTAAACTGACTGAACGCACTCCTTCCAAATAAAATGGCGACAGGAGCGGCACACAGAACAGGTGCAGCCGCCTGAGCAGTCCTGGTGCTCAATGTGACCAACCTATATGCGGTGTGAAGTAAAATTTCCCCAAATATTTGCCACGTAATCGGTTTCCGGACAATTTTTAAATCCGGACGCCAAACCGGACACATGTTTAAAATCCGGACTGTCCGGACGAAATCCGGACGGATGGTAACCCTACCTATAGGTCTATATAAAGACGACGGAATAATTTCCGCACTTGTACATTCTTCTCTTACGCATGCGACTACTGACGTGGAATACTTGGAGTATCCTGAAATTTATTTAAAATACCCGGAATGCTTTGCAATTATTCCCAGTTTCATTTTCATTGCGACTTTTACCTATTGCCTTCGAAACTGCACTAAGGAACACTAAGATACTTTGATAATTAATTTGCTTTATATTTAATAGATTCAAGTAGTTTTAGAGTTTACATTTTGAATGCTCAAGGGGTTGCGTTCTGTTTTTCCAGATCTTTAAAATGCAGGCTCGTTCCCGATGAAATAGCGCGTGTACGTTATTTAAGAGTCAAAACGATGCATTAGCATATAAATAAGTCCTATCGTCCCTGCGTCCTGTTTTGTTTAGGCACATAAAAATATTTCAAGGTTGGCCTATAGTTTTCCTTACGTTTTAAACGTTTAAAATTTTAAGTTTTGAAGGCTCTAGACCCTGTGTCTGCTGTAGTTCTCAAAATCTGTAAAGCATGGCCTTGATCCTGAAGAAAATACAGAAAAAATGGAAATATTCTGGGAAAATGTACGTATGTTTTTAGTAGTTGCCACGAGTACATCTAGTTGATTGTCCAGGAACATTATGATACCCAGTTATTGTTAAACTTTGCTAGCCTACAGCTCAACCGGGTGCCTGAAAATGTTTCATTTTGAATTCTTTTTTACTCTAAAAGTAATCATCTGGGTTTCAAAATAATTACCATCCATCGTCGAATTTGTCTAATTAAGAGTTGTTATGGTGAAGACAGAAATTAACATCATTCTAGTTAAAACAATATTGGTTAATAGAGCCAACAGTAATCGTAATGCGTACCATGAGCACCTGAACTGAAAGTGCGGGTATATAATCGTATTTATGTGGAGTTAGAAGAAAATAATGTTTATTTGATTAATTATGTTTCTCTTAAAAACATGCACCAAATATACGTAGGCCTATGTTCATCTTGGGGACAGGTGACCTCGCTGTTTCTTTCTCTCTCTGCTCATACTTCTGGGGTACTATGTACATAAATAAGAAATAAATAAATAATATCTGAAGGTTATTGTTTTCGGACTGGCTGCGTGCCTCAGAGGTACGTTCTTGCCTGGTCTGCTCAAGGTTGCAGGATCGAATCCAGGTGCAGTCAGCTGGCATTTGAGGGTGCGCAAATGCGAAGGAGCCGTGTCAGTAGATTTTCTGGCACGTTAAAGATCCCCTTTGGGGAAAAATTCCCGGTACCCCGGCATCTCTTAAAGCCCCAGTAGTTAAAAGGGGCAGAAACCGGTAACATTTAATTCATTGTTGTCAACTTTACCGACAAATCGCTAGATATTTCGACGACAAAATATAATAAATTAAGTATTTTTTTAATAAGGGACAGCAACTTTTAAAAGGCTCTATTTTATTTTCTGTTGATTTCATGAGAATTTAATAAGCTTTTATTTCTACCAACCACGATTTTCAGCAAATATACTTTGGCAACATTTATCCTCGCCGCTCGATGGGGGCTTAATTCATTCCATTCCTGACCCGGTCGGAGACTGGAAGCAGGCTGTGGATTTTCATTTTCATACTTTGGCAACATTGCTGACGTTTTGAAAATATGTAACTTTGAATATCATTAATTTCGGTAACAACTTGTAGTCTATCATTGGATCTGAATGGAAACGTCGGAATTGATTTTATGTTACTGGCTCTCTGAGTATGGTAGTGGATGAGAACTTGGCAGATACGGATTAGTGGGTTTTCTAATATGGTTCCAGTCATCGAAACCTGTTCGGTTCCTGCCGACACAAGTCACTTCCCATCCGCTAATTATGGAGTAATTTTAATCCGGAGTATTGGTCACAGTAAGAGCGAACAATAGCAGTGTAATTAATATACCTTCATTAAGATGTGCGCCATTCAGTATGCATTCCTGCATATTCTAACAAAGCGATGACTTGCATTAACTATTAGCAACTCAATAAGTGGTCTTTCTTATGGCTTCTTGGTTGGTTAAATAGACTTACCCTCTCTGCATGGTGCCGTGAGCGGAGTACATACATTATAGTGTGCGTGAATTATGGAGGAGCTTCTTCTTCGCCAGTTGGCTAACTTTTATCAAGCACAGGGTTGAGTAGTCTTAGCAGCGGGTGGCCAAGTTAAAAACCGTCTTAGATGAATCGTTTTTTAAAATAGCAAGCAAGTAAATTATGTTACTGTTGTACAATAATAATAATAATATAATAATAGGCCTAATAATAATAAAGCGAATGAGTCCAGCAAGACAGACCAACCGCATCACTACTTACATTCATCATTAGGCAGTTTCAGTGGCGCAGTTGGTAGCATGCTGAGATTCTATGCCCCAGATCGCGGGTTCAAACCTGGCCGAAGTCGTCGGATTTTTTAAGAGCGTTAATATCCCTCAGTATGCCTTCCTTTGAAGGGGAAGTAAAGCCGGTGGTCCCATGTCATAGATTTATGACATGTAAAAGAACCTAATCACACTTGTATGAAGCTAAATTATAGGTTAGATTTGACTAACGCTCTTAGGTTCTAACGTTTGTCGCCAGGAGCCTACTGCGGTGGCATCTAGTAACCAAGTTCAGAACTAGTAGTCGTTGACGGTAGCGTTTATTAACAAAAGTAGGAACTACTTGAAAATTGAATGTCTGCAGTCCTTGCTTGAATTAAAAACGGATAATACACACTAATACAGTGATCACAATTAACACCGGTTATCAGACAGATTCTACACACCCAAAGTACACGGGTCCACATGACCGCGTTGTCGCAGCCACTAAACTGAGGAACCAACCATGAGAGGAAAACCAAATGAGCCTGGTTTGTTGAACTGGATAGAGATCTCACAGAAGTGGGGATTACTTCAACTGACATTCAGCAGCGCATCCCACTGAACAGAAAACTTAAAGCATATCAAGTTTTCCAAGAAAAACGGAGTCTGAAATCGGGAAAGATTTGGACCCAGGAAAGGAAGGAAACACACTGAGAACGAATGCGGGCGTACTGGGCAAACATCAAAACCGGAAGAATGAGACAATTGGAATAACGCGTTCCATAGATGGCAGATACGAAATGAATAATAATAATAATAATAATTATCATACCCGAATGAAATCAACACAGCTTCCCAACCGAACTTTTGCTTTTCTCCGCGAGAAAAAGACAAAGGGGGCTGTTTCAGTGAAGTTGAGAAAGATCTGTTGGAGATGGGATAACATGTGAAGATATCCAGGAGCGTGGCCCACTTAGGGAATAACTTGAGAAACATCGGAGTTTTCAACCTAAGCCGAAACTAAAAACCGGGAAGGCGTGGACGACGGAGAGAAAGGTGCAACGTCGATTACTAATGAAAGACTACTGGGCCAACATTAAAATGTAGAAGAAACAGTTGACATGACGTGGTCCTTAGTTGACCGTAACGAAGCAATAATGAAAATCAATATATATATATAATACGCTAAGGTGTATATTTCACAAAACTCAAGCTCCTAAACCAGAGGGAGTTAGAAGGTGTGGTTTGTGCCAAAATCTTCCAAATCGTCTCAATAGTACAGGAAAAATGTGCATTCCTTGATAAGTCAACGGAAATATATGTATTTGTTTATTACGTGCTTTTAAACAACAACAAAAACAAGACGATAGTCCCTGCCAGAACTGTACCACATACAGCCTGCATAGGACTATAGCCGGGCGGGTAGTCTGTAAACATGGGGCGCACACAACCCATTAAGCGAGAGTTCTCACACGGGTCCGCTAGTAATAATAATAATAATAATAATCTTATTTTGCTTGTTTCTGTGATACCTTTCTAAAGTAGCATTTTTGACGGTAGGATGCCCTTTGTGATGCCAACCTCATGAGGGGAGTTTCTACAATTAATCAAACTAGGCAAGGAGTTGGAAGTAAGCAGCCATGACGTATTAGAAGGTACCCTCATGGCATTTGCTTGGAGTTGAAAATGGGAAACCACGGAAAACCATTTCAAGCACAGCCGTTGGGGTGAAAAGGAAGGAAGCTTGTAATTTTACGTGATCGTAAAACTCGTGATCATGAGCCACGGGAATTTCTTTTACGTGGAATCCACACCACGGGACGTGATATTTCACTTCAGTATTCTCATAGGCATTGATCGAGAATTAAACCCGGTCCGTCGTGGTGAGAGGCAAGCAGCTTGACTACTGCGCCATCATGCCCGTTAGGGATGAAGTTCAAATCTGGGTAAAGACTGTCCTCGTTGTGGTGTGCCCTAGCGTAACTAGTTAACCACAAATGGTTATAATAATAGTAATGGTAATAATAGACTAATATTATTATTAATAATAATAATAATAATAATAATAATAATAATAATATACACTCGTTTCGTTTTTTCACAGAGAGTTAAAACATAGCTACCAAAGGACGTCCGTTTGTTGACAGTTTATGGTATTTGCGAATCCAGTAAGCTTATTTATAATATTGCTTATTTCTGTTTTTTAATTTTTCCTGATACCTTGTGAATACTGGCTCATATTTCTCTCATGACATTTTATACAGACGACGTAATAACTAGGCTGTGTTAAAATATAAAACATATAAGGAGAAATTACTTCTAACATTTGAAAAGTTGAGGAGAAAGGGGAATTTTTATATTAAGAAATTTTATTTCAACAAGGAACGCTTGCCACGATGGGTGAGTGGATAGCGTGACGGTCTACTAACCCCAAGATTGCAGGTTCGCTCCTGGCCGTGGTAAGTGGTTTTTTTTTGAAAGGCGGCAAAAATACGACACGCATGTCATACGATGTTGGCATGTCAAAGAACCTATTTGAATTCAGTAGGCCGTGTTCATAATGGCAAAATTAATCTCGGGAGTTTCCGCCAACACAAAGTTCCTCATTTCTCTACCAGAAAGCGCTATAGTGATTCAAGGAACAACGAAATTCGACATGCAAGCTACCCTCTGGGTGTCAAATTACAAAGCTTGCACCCGGCAACCGAGGCCATACGATATTATTATTATTATTATTATTATTATTATTATTATTATTATTATTATTATTCAACAAGGAACTGGAATCAAAGATTTTTCCGCTAGCTAAACAAACTGCGACAGTTTTGGTTTTAGCACGAGGTTTGCTTCGACACCACAACATTCGTTTTGCTTTCTTAAAAAATGTTTTTTATGTCCATTATTGAATAGAGAGAAAAATAAGAGTCTAGAGAGAAATCGAGTGAAAGAACAGAGAGAAAAATAATTTAAAAAGTAGTCATAAAATGAGCCCTGAGGAATATAAATGTACCGCTGGAAAGTCAAGTGTCCTTAGCTTAATTAAGAATTAAACAAATAATTACAATTTTGAAAACGTTGAAGATTTTTAGCCTTCTGAAGCCTCTTAAAGAAGTACAGTACTATTTAATCTTGAAGATTAAGATGGTATATTGGCTTTCACGGCCAAGGAATTAAAACTCAGCAATTGTTTAGGTTTATGCCATGTCTTGTGCAGGGTTTTGCCTTGGAACACCAAGATAGGCTCATCAGCGGGCTATTGGTGTCCGTGCCCAGAACTGCATGTTACCTCTTTTCTTATGAAGCGCACCTGCACTTTAATAACTGAATCAACCCATGGATTTATTGTCTCACTTTTACTGCGTTTACTGCTTCAAAGCTGCCTCTGATGCTAAGTGAACGATGCGGTATTCCGCTGAGTTGCTGTTACTGTGGGAGTCCGGGTACGGACACCAAGAGCCCACTGATGAGCCTATCTTGGTATTCCTAGGCGAAACCCCACACAAGACACGGTATAAACCTAGAAAAATTGCTGAGACTTGAAGATTAAGTTTAAAATGACGTTGAGTACAGATTAATACACCAGTAAACTGTTGAAATATGTGTTGTCTAAATATACTCTTGTCTCTAGGATATATTATGAAAAGGTTGCAAGAAAGATCGGTTTATAATTTGACATTTGAAGAGGTGTCAGAATGTCTTGAAGGTGATATAATCAGCGCTGTATCCTATTTGAAATTTGCTTTCTGCTACTACAGAAAGTAATACAACTGAAAATGAAAATCCACAGCCTGCTTCCAGTCTCCGACCGGGTCAGGAATGGAATGAATGAAGCCCCCATCTAGCGGCGAGGATATGAACTGTGCCGGCTGCCGAGGCCTGACGCACTCCTCTGGGGCAATGATTAAATGAATGAGAGATGAAATGAAATGATAGTGGAGAGTGTTGCTGGAATGAAATTTTGACAGGGAAAACCAGAGTACCCGGAGAAAAACCTGTCTGCCTCCGTTTTGAACCACGGACCCAGCGGTGAGAGGCCGGCGTGCTGCCGCCTAAGCCACGGAGGCTCTAGAAAGTAATACAACTAATAGCCTTAAATCATTGTATGGACTGAGATAATTTCTTCTCATGCATACGCTTAACATTATATACAGTATTAATACCACAGGCAGAGCGAGCGTGATGACGCAGACGTCAAGAGTACTTGTCTCCTACCAAGATGGACTAGGTTCGATTCCCGCTTAAAAACAAGAGCGATTTTGTAGGAGGTCCTGTGGCTTATGGTCGAGAGATTAACAGTCACGTAAAACTTAAGGGTACGAGGTTCCTTCCTTCTTTTACTGCTGAAGTAACTGCTTATTTCTTTCTTCTTTTAGAGGAAGAGTAATGCAGCTTAAAAATTAAGGATAATATCTCATACTTGCAAATGACGTTAAATAAACAGTCATATTTTCTATTCTGCACCACCTAATTCTAATCATTTTGACATTTTAATTGATGCTGGAAGCTCAGCTGGTGGTTTTTCTTACATCATCTTGTTCATTTTTTAATTTGGTAATTTCCTTAAAATAGTCGAGTAAAGAACTTTTGTCATGCGTATTGGCTTGAGAAGTGAAGAAAATAACTGAATCAACCCATGGATTTATTGTCTCACTTTTACTGCGTTTACTGCTTCAAAGCAGCCTCTGAAGCGAAGTGAACGATGCGGTATTCCGCTGAGGCAAAGAGCGTTCTCGTTTACTGTTACAAAAATGTTTATAGCGTTAGCAGTGTAGCGCCATTGACGGTTGCGATCCGCAATTGATTGGAGCGAGACGCATTTAACCAACCAGATGTCAGCCGAGCTTCAAAGACTTTGTAGCTTTGCAATAAATTGCGTATTAGTACTCACCATTTCAAAACGGTGTTTTTAAACCAAAAGTTCCTACTCTCTCGCTAAAGTGAATGGCATACGGTATTTACGAACGTCGAAACTTATGGAATTTGGTGGTTTCTAAGAAGTAAAAGACTACTGGTTTAAAAACAAAATTATTGATAAATTGTGGTGAACTGGAGGTACTTTTCTTTGCGCAGAAATTTCTTCGATTTTTCGGAACAAGTTGCATGGATTGTTACTTCAGTACGATTTTTTGACTCATGACCTGGAAGTTCGGCCTGTAATTCAACAATAATCATTATTGATTTGTTCTTGACAAGATATGTTTTCTGTTGCATAGTCTAGTTTCGCTCACGCACCAAAGTCTATACTGAAATCTATTGTCCTATAACTCCTATGAAACGAAGTTAATTTAAAAATATACCAAAAGGAAGGGCTCCTATAAGGCACTCCATCACCCCTTTCCTACTACGGGAATCGCAGGGGTGCCTACCAGGCCTTTTACACCTAAAATATAGAATCTAAATTGAATGGGTGAAAATCATAACGGTATAAGTAACATTAAAAAAAAAGATGTAACTCAGGAAGGATGTATCTTTTGAATAGCCGAGAGGGACAAGTGATTGCGGTATTGTTCTGCCCTCTAGTGATAGGTGGTATAATTACAAATAGCCTGCTTTATATGAGTGTTACAATGTTTAAATGGCTTTTTCTCTGAATGAACAAAATGTTACTTATACCGTTATTGTTTTCATCCATTCAATTGTCAGTTGTGCATCAAAATTTGCCATGCTCTGAAATGTATTGTAATAATTCGCCCTCAGGCGGAATTATAGTATTTAGAAGTGGTGTATCTTTCCATTTTTCAAAAGACTAGGTTAGTTCAATGTTAAGAGCATTCCATTCCTCTTGGCCTGTTTATCGTTGGTTCGCGGGGGCCATTCCTGGGGTTGAGAAACTAGCATTGAGAATGGCCTCCCCTACCACCCCAGCTGGTCCACATTCCAGTATCCTCAGTCTGTAGGTAACCTGAGTACCGTCCGCTTGAAAAGAAAGGAGGGCAGGTTTCCGCTTGCCTTGTGAAGAAACCTCAGTGACAAAAATTAAGTAGAATAAAAATTCGAGTATTGTGGGTTTGAATAGACTATTTGATCTGTATCTTGGTTCATCTATATTTTCCATCACTGTACAATATTTGAGATAGGCCAGTTTAAGTGATACTTCTGTGTTAATGCAGATAGACATTTGAACGTCTTGAGTTATCTGTTGATTTTATTTCAAGTTCTGAGTAAGATACAACTTATTTATGCAAAAGGATGTGAATGCACTGATTGATTGATCGACTAAATGTTGCAGAAAGAAATTCCGTGTCTAAAAAGGAGACTGCTATATGAAAATATGAACTTTGAGCTATTTTAAGCGAGAGAAGCACAACAAATACGGATAAAACTTGTGCTCTTTTTATTGTAATTATTATTAGTCTATTTTTATTGTTAATGTGTTGGTTTCCCATTTAAGTATAAATACTACAGAGTTAATACATTTTACCCATTACGTAGAGTAAAAGAAGCCAAAGAGTTTGAAATAATGCATGATTTCGAAACTATTCTGATAATAAGTAACCATTACGGTATATGAAAACCTTCGGAATTCCTTGAAGCCAACCCAACTCGAAGTAACCATTCACTGTCGAGGTCTGGCCTATTAAATAGCCTACATACAGTAAGATTCGTTCAAGGAGAATCTTGTTTCCTTTCTTATTACACTAACTCCGGATTACTATAAACATCAATTATCTCTTGTGGGTCTGCAATCTATAGTAGTTCCTTAAACTGCTAAGTGTATTAACAAGATGGGAAACGATTCGTTCACTTAGGTTGCTAGGCTGATAGAAAGGCTTACAATTACATTATTGAGAAAACTAGGACTATGGTTGTAATAGATGCCGGCCTCGTGGTGTAGGGGTACTGCGCCCTCCTCTCACTCGCGGCCCCGTCAGGAATTCTAGAAACTGACGTGAGTGCTGGAACGGGGTGTACTCAGCCTCGTGAGGACATTTGAGTAGATGTCTGACAGAGAGGCAGATTACCGGTCAGGAAAACCAAGATTAACAGCCGATGGGACACGATGAGCAGACCAAGCGCAATTTGTAGGCCAAATGGCTGGGCAGCGGTCGCTTCGTACGTCAAGGCCCATCATGGGGCTGTAGTGCCACGAGTTTTGATTTGTTTTTGGTTGGGATCGTTACCTCGGGACTTGAAATGAGATACCTACTCGATAGGCCTATCTGCTTAATGAGTATGGGAAATGCACTCTCCGGATGGCCACTGTCATTGCTGGGATGTCAGATCTCCCAAATGCAACTTCTCATTGCAGTCGGGGATCATGACAATGAGCTCGGCTAAGCCGCTGTTCATTGGCAGTGTTTTATAGCATGCCCAAATTGCTCACTATCAGCCATGGGGACCGGGCTTTGTTGAAGGGCCTGGACCAGACAAAACAGTTTTCACATTTATGTTGACCGAAGTTAGTCGTCACAAATTTGCAAATAAGTAACCGAAAGAAATCTGTGCAAAACGCCAAAACAGAAATTGTATTCATTTTTGGAAATAAACAGTAAATTTGAACTTTTTTGTACGAAATAAGTGGACGTAGTAGCTAGACTTTCTAATGTTATCATTCCTATCGTATTTTATATTATTATTTTATTTCTTTTTCAAAAATGTATTTCTCAGTGTTATTATTGATAAATGTATGTTCCACTTTCCTAGTCCACCTGGACGCTAAATCTTTAAGTGTTAAAATGGCCAAGAAAAAATCTAAGATGGCAGCACGCCACAAACACAAGAAGATGTGTAATTCACGAATAATAATTTTTAAAAAGGGCGAGTAACGAGTGCGCTAAATGATGAATAACTTAAAATTAGTAAGGTTTTGTAGGCTGTGTAATATAATTATTTCATATTGTAATTTAATTGTTATAATAGAATGATATAAACGTAAGGATGTCACTGATGAAAAAAGAAATTAATCGGGCCCGGTAATTTTTCCCGCGATCGCTCTCCGAGGCTCGGTTCACTAGAACACCTGGAAGTTCATAGAAACATCACAGAAATTTTAAAATTGCCTTCGAGGATCAACCCTGCACCTGTATGGGAATGTACAGTATCGTAAGAAGCGAGGATTTGTTGTTTGCTGGTCGGAAGCTGTTGTCGCAGCGATGTTATGGCGCTTATAAATTCCGCCTGGTTGGGGAGGTTATGGGTATAGCGACTGCACTCACAACAGCTCCTGACTGAGAAAGTTTCCTGCTTAGCAGTGTCTTCTGCTGAAACAGGAGGCTCGATCTTTGGGAAGGTAGCAGTTTGCTTTCACCTCGTATAACTCTTGACTGGGGTTGCCATCTTCTGGCAATTGACTAATCGACATCAACAAATCGTCGGTTCCTCATACTCATATTTGAACACTGAATAAAGATGAATGACAATAATTAGCATGTATGTAATATGTAATCCTGAAAAGGTCACAATAAATGAACCCAGTTGTAACTCTTGAGTCAGTCAACAAAAATTTTCACAGTGACAAATGTTATGGCAAACGGCTCCTCTAAGATAAATAACCATATACATAATTCAGTAAAATTCAACTGCATGTTCTAATTTATTTATTTATTTATTTATTTATTTATTTATTTATTTATTTATTTATTATAGCCTATTGTGTTGTTCTAAATTGTTTACACATGCATAATACCATTGCTCATACGTAATTCAAAAACCCTTTTAACCAAACAAACTAACCATATAAACGAGATTCAAATTACGAATCGCCTGTTAATGCACTACAAAGTTTGTTAGTTATATCACATTGTACACAAGAACCTCGTTTATCCGGCTCTCATTAATGCAGGTCTCCGGTTTATCCGGATCGAAAATAATAAAAAGATATTTTTACTGTACAGTATTTCTTTTACGGGGTCGACCCTTCTTGAATGTCTTTTTCGCCAAGGATAGTTAAGGTCAGGAATTGGAAGTAATTCGGCCACGGTCTATCAAAGGTACAGTCCCAGCATTCGCCTGGAAGTGAGAACTGATGTTAGTAAAACGTCTTCGTTATCACGCTATATAAATATAAAACAGAACAAACTCACACATTAATTTAGTGCTTAAAAGAGAGTCGTAAATGTAAGAAAATTGTTCTTATATTTTTTTGTACAATTAGAAAAACCAACTTATGTTTAGTTAATAGATTATAGGCCTATAGCATGTACAGTAATTTTCTTCTTCGGATTATCCGGATTTTCGATAAACCGGATCAGTTCCGGTCCCACTTAATCCGGATAAACGATATTCATGTGTATTATAAATTTAAATATCAACTAGTGATCCGGATCTAATGATGACCGCTGATGATCCTAAAATATTTCCCATTATAATAGTGAACATAAATAATACGTATGTAATATTTTCCAGGAGTGTTATTTACTTATTATTATTATTATTATTATTGTTGTTGTGGAAGCCTCCGTGGCTTAGGCGGCAGCACGCCGGCCTCTCACCGCTGGGTCCGTGGTTCAAATCCCGGTCACTCCGTGTGAGATCTGTGCTGGACAAAACGGAGGCTGACAGGTTTTTCTCCGGGTACTCCGGTTTTCCCTGTCAACATTTCATTCCAGCAATACTCTCCGCTATCATTTCATTTCATCTGTCATTCATTTAATCATTGCCCCAGAGGAGTGCGTCAGGCCTCGGCAGCCGGCACAGTCCATACATATCCTCGCCGCTAGATGGGGTCTTCATTCATTCCATTCCTGACCCGGTCGGAGACTGGAAGCAGGCTGTGGATTTTCATTATTATTATTGTCATTAGACAAACTTCGTGTTGACCGACTGCAGAGTTACAACTGACAGTGTCCATAGGCAACACTGAAAGAATGAATTCAAAACTTTACATTTACTCGTACAATTGAACTTTGGTAATACAAATGTAAACCAAGAAACACACGAAACACTCGTATCGTCAGCTTGTTGGTGGTTAGATGATCACTCAAACAAGTAAATTGGTAGGGAATGGAAACTTATGAATTATTGGTGGTGATTTAACTGCTGCCAACACGAAAACATTTAGTAATCTACGGTGTTAAAACCATATCGATATCTCTATTGCCGTACACAACGTCGATTGAAATTTACAAATCCCCGTAAGGATTTCTGTCGCTTATTTTGTGCTTTAGATATTTTTTGCGTACGCCACATAATGGATCGCTCTTTGGCATAATTCAGGACGTTTAAATTGTTGTTAAAAATACGGATACCCCACCTAATTCAGAACAGGTGGCAACCCTACGCACGAATGAGTCATTCTCCATCCAACTTTTCCTTCTCTTGAGTTTCACTAGAGTGATCATAGCAACATTTGTTAAAAAGAAAAGTTTTATTCCAAACAAATATCATATAGGGCTTATTGGCTCTTATGCAATTAAATAGCCTACAGTTTTCTTGTTGACAGTAAGTCTTAGCGGCTAGCATTCCTAGCCGTCACCCCGTAGGACTGGATTCGATTCCCAGCTTTGCCAAGAAATGTAATTCTGGTCTGAGGGCTGGAAAGGGGCACACTGAGAAACAGAGAATACTGATGGGTTCGATTGATTCCTACCTCAGCCATCCTGAAAGTGGTTTTCCGTGGTTTCCTCACTTCTACTCCAGGAACATACTGGGCTAGTTTGTGGCCCCAGCCACCTCTTTTCAATCCTCAACTCGATTACAAATACACACTAGTACTACTGCTACTACCACTCAAGACACTACATTAACATAGGTTACTACATACACACCCAAGTACGCGTGACTAAATGCCTGCAATGTCCAAGCCCCTCAAACGAAACAACGTTAAGATTTAGCTCATATTGATGATGATCATGATGATGATGATGATGATGATGTTGGTGTTGTTGATGATGATGATGATGATGATGATGATATTTTAAGGGATGGATCAGCGAGGTCATCAGGCCCTGAAGTTTGTGACACCAGCATATCATTATTACGGGAAATGGTAGCCTACTGGAATGTACTAGCTTACAACTTTTAAAACTTAAAACAAATGTCTATTATTTGGTTTATTTCTGCTTCCAAAATGATTCACTTGACTAATTGACGCGTTTTACTTATGATTACTTTTGAAAAACCTCACATGTCTAGGGTGATTCTGCACGTTTCAACGACTGGGAACTAAGTGACATTGCACATGTTGTCATGGTTACTAGTGTATCGGAAATTAGTCCACTTTAACGTGTACACACTAACTCCAGATACACCCCCGGCCCAAAAACGTATCCGTGTTAAAAAGAAGGAATATTTGCTTACTAAACCAAGTATTTAACACCAACAAACAAACCAACAAACCTACTAGGTTTTTGTTTCTGACTTAGCTGCTCCTTTAGCAAAGATGCTTCAAGAATGGGAAATAGTGTCTAGTTTGCTATCCCAGCAAGCCCAGACAAGGTGTACCAAAGGACTACGGATGAGTCCAATTTGGTACGACACGACCGGGTGTAACCCTGCCGCAAAGTACAATATCCTACAAAATTGTCTGGTGTTTATGATTCCCATTTTAGTACACATAAACAAATAAAATACCCAAATTAAATGAAAATATTAGCCTACAGTTACAAAAGGAAACTATTCCAACTAATAAATTTAAAAATAAACTAAAAATAGGCGATAAATAATACAAAATATAATTTGATAATAAAATTTAATTACATGAGCAAAAGGTTGAGGTAATCCAACAAATCCTACCTTATTAAGTCCCTTACGGATTTGAATTATACCTAAAACTTTACGTTCTAATAAAGTTAAAAGTACTACGCTGATTATAACTCCCACGATTAAAACAAAAGCTCTTTCCAAGCTACAGTAGTTACAATTTCCTTCATCAATACTATTTATATTCTTAACTTGAATATCATTGATGTCCTGCAGGTTTTATTGTGTTAATAACTTCATTTTTAAGAGACATGTTACAGTATATTGGCACATGGTACCGGATCAGGAAATGGCCGTCCGTAACCATGACAACGCCTATCACAAGGATTCCATTCAACACTGCATTTGTGTCTGTAAAAGGCAGTCTGTCCATAGGCTATGTTTACGTAAAATATTATACGTATTGGGTGATTTATTTTGCTAAGTATGTAATAGCCTATTCTTAAGATGACTTACGTCGTTTAATGAAATATTGACTTATTGTTTGTTATCGCTTCATTGACCGCAAAACCGTATGTGCTGGCTCACATGTGCGCGTAGGCCACGGGGTTTAGACCATTGCGCTAGTTACCAATTTAGACAAAATTCCTGGATGACACCATTTCTAGCGGCCTGGCCTACAATTCAATGTTTAACATTTTATGCACAAGCCTGCCAAGGATATCTTAATCATTCTGCCATAATGAGCCTGATGGTTATTGGGATATTTTCAATGTATAGGCCCACCTACGACGTATACGACGTAGTATCATGCATTGTTGAAGTCTTTTGACTATTAGCGTTTACCGTATATACATTGTGTTATCAAACGTATCCTTTAAAAGTTATACAGTAAGTAGTCTACCTCACGGCACTAATCATGAGGTCCTGCACTAGGCTATACCAAGCTTTTAGCTCCTGTTAATTTATCCCCATTCATAATGCGTGTGGTAAATCTCCTGCGGAATACATGTACAGACACTTACTAAGTGTCTGAATATAATGTTTAGGCGCAATAATGCAATCAATCAAAATTTTACACGTTCGCGGTTGATAGGCTATACGTACTTGCTAGAGAATTACATGCTAGTTAAGACACGCCATCAACTATTGCTTCTTAACGCAATATTTTGTAAATTAGTTCAACCCCCTCTCCCACTCCCCGTTACAGTATAAGAGCGTGGAAAGCAAAATAGGACGAAACAGTGCATGGTCGCAATTCTGTTGCAATGATGCTGCTATGATTGTCACAGAATGGATGCGCGCAAATTTGACACCGAGGCTTGTCATGACGTGGCAAGCAGTTTATGGTTTCCACTAGGGCAGGTACTTTTAATCGATTAATTTCAGTTATCGAATAGTCGATTAATCAAAGCAGAAAAATCGATTGTTATAATCGATTGTTATAAAGAACGATTAATGTATTGAACGTTTAAACAAATGATTGTTTAATCGACGTACTTAGCACCGTCACTACCCTTTCACTATCGTAGGTTAACTATGTAAGACGGCTTAATATTCTGCAATCATTTTCATCTTACCTCCGAAGTTTATTTTTTGTTTTTTGAATTTCCCTTTTTTTTTGCATATTTCAATATATCACTGAGATTTCATAAATTTAGTTTTTGTAAATAAATAATTAGTTCAACCCCCACTCCCACCCCCGTTTTACACTATACAGTTGATATGTTAGTTCTACTTTTATTTCATTCCTGTTTCTAAATTGTCTAGGTTTTTATTAGCTATGACTTTTAGTTATTTTTATCTCATTAGTTATAAGGTTTATTTATGTTTTATTAATTACTAGCTGAAGTACCCGTTCTTCGAACGGCTTTTAGTACTTGCTGGCCTAAATCATGAATATATATAATCACACATTCGTAATGTAGTTATGTTTTTTCCATGTTACCTACTACATGACGTGTAGACTACATGCATTTTCACACACCCAATTATTAATCAGAGGTAGGAAAGTGAAAATCCTCCGCCTGATTTCAGTCGACCGACCGGGTCAGGGAATGGAATGATTGAAACCCCCATCTTGCAGCGAGGATATGAACTGTGCCGGCTGCCGAGGCCTGTCGTACTCCCCTGGGGCAATGATTAAATGAATGACAGATGAAATGAAATGTTAGTGGAGATTGTTGCTGGAATGAAATTGTGACAGGGAAAACCGGAGTACCCGGAGAAAAGCTTGTCTGCCTTCGCTTTGTAGGTGAGAAAGTGCGCTTATATATTGGAAAAAAATGTCAGCTTCTATAGTAAAAGTTAAATAACCTGTCTTAAATATTGAACACCTATTGTTTAAAGTCTTCATACTATATTTAAACATATAAACATTATGCTAAAAATACATCAAACTTGATAGCAATTACTGTTACTCTTTATCATGACATGGTACGTAGTTTCCGCAATAAGTAAATAAGTAATATTGCGGAAACTACGCACCATGTCATGATAAAGAGTAACAGTAACGGAACAAACTTCAATCATCCCAAGTAATAACAACAAAAACAAATTAATCACAGAAACATTTTCTAAGTTTTTGTCGTGTCTTGTGCGAGATTACGCCTAGTAACTCCGAGATGGTTCATCAGTGGGCTCTTGTGGCCTATTTGCGGACTACCAAAGGAGTAGCAAACTGAGCGATACCTCAATTGATATTTAGAACACCTCCGCTACTTTACTGCGAGAGCTAAACGCTAAAACAGTCTTTCACCTCCCGATAAAGGCTTCCAAATTATTGTATATTAAATTTCAGGGCCAAGCAATTAAAACTCAGCAACTTTTCTAGGTTTACGCCGTGTTTTGTGCGGTTTTTTTTTTATTGGCCGTGAAAGGCAAAATACCAACTTTATTGAAATAAATTTGCCCAGTTCTGCAGTAAGATTAATATGAACACTAAATAAACTAATGTGACAGTTGGTAGTCTTCGACACATTCGTCTGTGAATTTGGGTTTCTGATCATGGTAAAAAACGACAAAAATCACATAAATATTGGCCAACAGAAATATTCAGTTAACAAAACCAAATCCATAAAAAGGATGAAAGCATGCCGTGCAAATTAGAAAGCACTATAACATTGTGAAACAGCGTAAAGATCCAAATACTCACATACAATAACCGGCACAAAGAGTATAAAATTAAACTCCAAATCACGTTTCATTTCGGACCCCACAAACTACCTCTATAAATAAAACAGTTCATCTAGAGATTGACATAGACTAACATCGCTCGGCGTTGACCGTGTTTTATAGCACATATTTAGGTTTTACTCGCTAACCATTGGAGATACACGCACGAAAAGTGGTAAGCACCTTTCGGATAGAAAATTACATTTTAAAGCTCGTATATGCCATCAAAAGTTCACTATTTCTTAGCGTTCACTTTTTATTTGAAATGGAAATATGAAATTTTGAAACCAAACGGTGTAGTGACGTCACAAATGTAGGTTTTACTCGCTGACCGTTGGAGATACACGAAAAGTGATCAGGACCTTTCGGATAAAAAATTAAATTTTAAAGCTCGCATGTGTCATAAAAAGTTTGCTATTTCTTAGCGTTCTCTTTTTATTTGAAATGGAAATATGAAATTTTGAAACCAAAGGGTGTAGTGACGTCACTAGAATGGTCGCCATTTTTAAATAGTGCAAAATATCGAAATCAAAATTAGCCTATGTGTAAACCTGGTAAATCAGCTACATCCATGCAAAATTTCATTTCAATCGGATCAGTGGTTCTTGCGTGATTGAGTAACAGGGCGACAGACAGATCGACAGACAAACACCATCTCTATTTTAGCCTACTTTTCACATTTTGCAAAAATGAGGAAAAAGTAGACTTATGATATCGATCCGGGAAAAATGTGTGTCTGTCTGCCTGTCTGCCTGTCTGTCCTTCTGTCTCTCTATCTAGCTGTGTGTGTGTCCCCCTCTATCAACTCCTAAACGGCTGCAGCAATCCAAACCAAATTTAGTATGAGTAAAGATGTATACCGGAATATCTCACGTCCATATTTGAAAATGATGTCAGTGCTACCAACTGATGAAAAAAAGCACTAGAAATTTGAGCTCCATGTTGGATATCTTGAAAGGTATGCATGGGAGCTATTCCAAAATTGGCACACATGTAGATAATATTATTTCAGTTTAATTTCCAGGAGGCCATACATGACAGTGCTGCCAAAATAATTTTAAGCCTTCTGATAAGTCCAATTTTAAATGCATATAACTTATACACTATCAATTGGATTTCAACCAAATTTTGTATATAATATGTGTACATGATCAGATATGACTGAGCTTATTCTTAAGAGCCACCAGGGATGCCAACTGTTAATAATTGCTCTCTCTATTTTTAAAAATCAAAATACCAATATATCATTAAGTATGCTAGCTGACAGCTTTAAGCTATGCATATGTATAGTACCTGACATTTTAGATTAATTTGGAGTAACTGATATACGTCAGTTCTACCAACATGATTATAAGCCTGCTGATAGTACAATATTTAAATACTTGTAACTTCTATACTAACAAGTGGATTTCATCCAAAATTTGCACAACAAGATATCATATTTCTGATTATTTCTGACCAGCATTCGCATGACATTATTGCCAACATGCTTTTACGCGTGCTGATAGATCCAGTGTCTAAGTGCATGTAACGTCCATTGGATTTCAACCACATTTTGTATTCTGTACCTTAAGAGATGGAACTAAGAATATATTCAGTCACCAGGGCTGCCAACTGTAGTGCTCTATCAAGCTACATTATGCCAGGTATATTTCGAACTAATTAGACATTTCGATATTGCCAACTTAATTTCGTCATTATTCTAGATAGGTTCATAAACTGTAGATTAATCATTGGCATGAATCTTAATTTTAAGAAAAGTAGGCTCTTTAGTTCGTCACGGAACTTCTTGTTATATATTAGTATGATATATTCTTGCTCGCGAGCAGATTTTGGGTCATATGACGAGAGCACCAGATTTCATTTAAAGAGCACTGTGGTGCTCGCGAGCACTAGGTTGAGAATAGGCTACTTTGGTTAGAGTAAGATTACTCCGACTATAGTATGAATTATTTCATTGCAACCCTTTGGTAATTTGAGCTGATGTAGTAGTCATAAGGTTGTGATTAGCTGGACTGAAGAAGGCAGTGAATTCTTCTCTGCCTATATATCATTTTACGGGTGCATGCTGGCACCCGGGGAGTGGCTCGAGATATAGCATTGGTCATGCATGACCTCCCCTATCAAGTTACCACAACCCTTTCTACCCCATGTTTCCGATTGACCTATAAGTGTTTCTACAATGAAACCGTTTCGAATTTTGACTTGAGACATCCTGTGTGTTATTATTTTTATTCTATCTGGAAAAGTATTACATAATAGTACATTATGCAACGAGCCTATAATGTCTATAATTAAGACTCGAGTATGTTTATAAAACGAGTGTAAGCGAGTTTTATAATTTGCATACGAGTGTCTTAATTACCATTATAGGCGAGTTGCATACGACTGTTTATGTTCGACGATAATTATAACTTTATTATATGTTTTAACATAAATATTCATAAATATCTGTCCAGTCACTAGAATTTCGTGATCGGGTGCTGCGCTGGGTAGGATATCTCTGTTCTCCAAGCTCTCTGGCCGACCGACGCATGCGCTCTGTGTACTTCAATGCCATATGTGCAGATTTTGCACCAGTATTCAGTAAAACTGTCACCGAAGTCGTTTGAAAACAACGCGCTCTGTAGAAATTGGATTTGAGGATATTAAGGTACAGTGCTATTTCTTGTCTCATATTCACTAGTTTATTTACGCCAACATATGGACGGTGCACTTTCGGAAATGTATATAGACATGTTGGATTTTGAGCGAATGCGCGAAGGTATCCTTATCTAATTGGTCAAACAACTGTTTCTTGAGCTGTGATTGGTGGGAGAAACTGTTTCATAATGAAAAAATAGTGTTATAATGACCATCATTATGATACAGTTTTCAGACATATAATAGACAGGGTCGAACATAAAAATAATTTTAATCTTAATTCAACAATATTTAGTACAGTAACCAGGCCCGACGAGATGGAGGGGACAACGATGCTGCATCCCTGGTGCCCAGTCTTGCCGAGGGGCCCGCGATAGTAGAAAGCCCCTGAGTAAATAAATTAACTCAATTTTATGTATTTGCCAACAAATTTGACATTTTATCATATTCAATGTAGGCTATCTGAATAAATTGAATATGCTACAAATTACTACAGGGTCTTTCAATCAAAGTGGGGCCGGCCGCGCGGCCCTTTGGAGGGTCGGACGAGCACATGGCAACTCACTGAACTTGGGGTCGAGAGAGCGCCCGTACGAGTCGCATGTAAATAACAAGCACACATACTAACACATATGAAAATCCACAGCCTGCTTCCAGTCTCCGACCGGGTCAGGAATGGAATGAATGGAGCCCCGATCTAGCGGCGAGGATATGGACTGTGCCGGCTGCCGAGGCCTGACGCACTCCTCTGGGGCAATGATTAAATGAATGACAGATGAAATGAAATGATAGTGGAGAGTGTTGCTGGAATGAAATTTTTGACAGGGAAAACCGGAGTACCCGGAGAAAAACCTGTCTGCCTCCGTTTTGTCCAGCACAGATCTCACATGGAGTGACCGGGATTTGAACCACGGACCCAGCGGTGAGAGGCCGGCGTGCTGCCGCCTAAGCCACGGAGGCTCATATACTAACACATAATCGAAGTAAAATCATTGTCACAGAAGATGTTGAATATGTCCTCCACCTGCATCTACACATTTCTGGCATCATCGGCAGGGGTTCTCAACCTTTTTCAACCATCGTACCCCTTTAAAAAATTTAAACATCCTGCGTACCCCCTACTAAAATTTCTTAGGTACCGGTACCGTAGTAATAATGGTTACTAAAAGTGTAAAAGGTGTTTAGTTAGTATGGTTTAACCTTTGTAATTTTATAAGGAATGATATTTTAATAAAACAAAATATAGTCGTTGTTTTTCAGTTCCTTTTCCCCAAGGGAGATTTTTGCAATCATTGCGTTAGTTTTCATTTCAACATAGAACATTCCAGAAACACTACCTTGCATACACTTATTCCAAATGTTCAGGTTTTTCAAAAATAGGCCAATTTTAAAAGCCAACCAAAGTCATTGAGTACTGATGATAAATTAGAATTGTGCTCGGTAAAGAAAAGATGCAATTCTTTGTGGAGTTCCAATACACGCGCCGTAAATAACTCACACAGTAGTCACGGCACGAAGCTCGCTGCGCATGTGGATCGAGTAGAAGGATGGCCTGCCGCGTACCCCCTGAAATGTTTCGCGTACCCCTAGGGGTATGCGTACCACAGGTTGAGAACCTCTGTTCTATGGAAATTCTCATTCACACGCATTAGTTCATCTACCGAGATAGCCTTTATTTCTCTCCTGGTATTTAGTTTGAGTTCACCTAGAGTGTGAGAGTTTGTTGCATGAACCTTATTTTTCAATTTTCCCCATAAATAAAAATTGAAATAGGCTTTAAGTCTTAGCAATAACACGTTATAATATTTTGAAACAAGGTAATGATTGAACAATATCCACGTACACACGTTATAAACTTATAACACGTGTAACTTAAAATAGGCCATAAACGAAATAACGAAGTCAACTTTACTCGCCAAATCATGCGTCACAACTGTCTCAGTTCCGTGTTGCAATGTGCTCGTCTGACCTTTGGCTCGACCTTCTACCTGCAGTACCGGCCCCACTTGAAGTGAAAGACCCTGTATAACGTGAACATGCTAATAACCATTATCTTCATATCTTTGCGGCGGCCAGAGAAATAGCAAAGTTTCCACTGTATATTGGAAAGAAAGTTTCTAAATAGCATTTCAACTAATAGCCGCTAAGGTACATTTATGAACCTTCGCAAAGTTTAGTACATAAGATTGTGAAAGGCGTTGAACTTGTTCTTGTGATGAGAAAAAATAAAATTTTCGGTCAGATACAACAGAAACGACATTGCAAATTTACAATAAACAAAATTAGTGTGTTTAAAAGAAAGTAAATTAAGAAATTATAAGATGCTAAAGAATACGCCAGTCAATACTTATTGAAACATATCTATATCAAGTATTAATAATGATATGCTACATGTTTCGATCTACGTTGAGGTTTACTTCAGTCAGCAATCAAAATAGAAGATTGTTGAAAAACTATGTTCTAATATGAATGTTGGATAAGAAAAACTACGAGGGCAGATCAAAAAGTAAGTTGCACTTCCCAGTTAGGGCCATTTATTACACCCCCTATACAACAGCAACACGTCTATAACGACAAACAATGTAACTCCACTTTTCCACATTGTTTCCAAGAGACTCCAATCATTTCTGCGAACGCACAACCAACTTGTCGATGCCGGATGCATAGAAAGTTCCTCCAGCGTTATGCAACCACACGGAGACAGCGGCCTTCACCTCCTCATCGGTCTGGAAACGTCGACCACCGAGCTCCGTTTTGAGCTTACCGAACAGATGAAAGTCACATGGCGCTAGGTCGGGACTGTAGGGTGGATGTTGCCAGACCTCCCACTTAAAACGCTGCAGCAGTTCGCTCGTTTGGCGGGCCTTGTGATGTGTTGCGTTATCGTGCATCAAAATCACACCGGCGCTTCTCTTTAATCGCTTTACGCAACCGGTGCAACGTTTGACAATACGACGCCGCGTTGATCGTCGTTCCTTTTGGTATGAATTCCACGTGCAGCGTCGCGATTTCTCTCAGGTTCTGTTTAATGATCGCATTTACACGGGTCCTGGACGTTGCGGGCCTGCCCTCGCGATATTCGTCCGTGATATCCGTGCGTCCGGCTTCGAATTGCTGACATCACTTTACGATCCCTTGCCGGGAAATGGCCCGCTCCCTACACACAGCACTAATTTCACGATGAATGTCCGTGCAATTCTTCCTTTTGGCCCATAGGAATCGGATTGTCGCACGCATCTCATATTTGGAGTGAACGTCCAGTCGACGCGCCATTGCAATTGGGCGCTATTCACACCACACAAGACGAGACACCACAGCGACCTGCCTAACAGACGTGTGGGCAGTGTCTGTCTCTTCCTCCGCTGTGCCCACGTTTGCGACACACAGCGCGCTGCTGCAGCGCGTTAGTGCAACTAACTTTTTGATCCACCTTCGTATATAATAAACAACAATACATCATCATAATCATCAAATTTGTAATTGAAATAAATAATGAATCCAAATGGATATACTTACAAACAGAAATGATTTTTTTATACAAATACGTATATTATTGTGTTTCACAGTAAAACCCTCAAAAATTGTCAGTAGAAAAACAAAGAATTTAGAATTTTTCCACTGATTTTTGAGGGTCTTACTGTGACACACAATTAAAAGTTTAAAATTATACGCCGAATCAATACTCAACAAATATATATTTTTATATTTTTGGACATGTTTCGACCTTACGATGAGGTAATCTTCAGCTTAAAATAAACGAAAATCAATTATGAATTAAAATGAAATATTATCATTTAATTCTACTTTTAATTCTATTATCAATACGAATATTTATAATATTTGTTTTCAATAGCAAATGTGTTTGCATTCTATGTGAAACACAATGTTATATTTACATAGGCCTACTGTAAAACTAATTTGTTTAGTTTTGTTACCTATTAAACTTTCGGGGGGGGGGGATTATTGTGTGTTACTTTCCAATCTGCCCTCGTATAGCCTATAGGATGGTTTAATAACCAGTCAACATCGACTATAGCCTATACCGTATAGGCCTAAATAATTTTAATCCAATAACATTAATTATTGTGAGCAATAATGCAGCAGGACCACCTCACTTCCTAATTTATTTGTTTTGGTTTATTTCGGACCTTTTAGCATCAAACGCGCCCGAAATTTCAAAAAAAAAAAAAACAAGGAATTAATTTACTTCAAAACATACTGGTATGCAAATAAATCTTTAACAGACTGCTTCAGAATTAATTTATCTGTCTGGCAAACAAATATAGCCACATTATTCAACTTTACAGTAATAAAATGACCACGTTTGTAACTATACATCGTCAGCGTGAGTTCAACAATTAACTGTCAAATACTCTGCTTTCTTTACATCAGCTTTCATCAGGAAACCCTGTTAGTCACAATCAGATAGATTCTACAATACTTGCAATCGCGTCATAATCTTAATGATGTTATTATACTGAAGACCGTACTGGCAAATTCCTTGCTTGCTTACCAGGTTGCTCTTCAAGCGCCTTGATAATCTGTTTATTGGGGTGTTTCTTGTGTGCCAAGATGTCGACCTATATTCGTGTTATTAATATGCTGTATGGCTGAGATGCGCGTCGAATTCTGTGGGCCTAAAACTCTCGGATGGAAGTGTGTTTCACATCCTGCTAAAGTGATGAAATAGCTTGCCACTCACTTTGCTTTTTTGCATTTTGTTGGTTTCCGTCGTGTGATTTGTCACATCAACATTAAAGCCAGGTAGTGTGTAATTTTTTTGTGAAGATAAAATCAATTTACCGCGTCGTTCAGTAGCCTTCAAATGTTACCGAAATTAATCTATAAATGGAATGTGTGGTCTGCTTTGCTATTTCCGAATTGACCTACTGTATTATTTTCCAGAAGCAAACGCTGTACCGTATCTTGCTAATGATTCAGGGACTAAAATATACACACGATATTGGTACTTACTTAAAAGATAATGTAAGCTAAGAAAATTAAACAGGCCTACATAAATATAGATCATCATATGGCATCTGCCCAGAATTAGTCGAAATCACATACATAAGGTGTCGCATCCATAGAATCTCCCTTTATGGACGGTAAGAGTCACTCGAGCAAGGAATGAACGCACTATTGGTAACTCCTTTGGCTTAATTCCAACGGCGCGGCGGGTTCACATCGATGTCGGGACTTTTAAGTAGGGGTCCTATTATAGCAATAGCGATATACGCGACATTTCTTGTAAACTTTGTATTGCAACCTGTGTAATTTTTATTTTATTTTAAATAAGACATTATAGTGGATTTATAAGTGCAACATGTCGTGAAATAGGCGCAATATAGCGCGAGATGAGTATTTTGAACGAATGTCACAAAATGTGCCATATAGCTCGAGATTATTTATTAGTGCAAATGTCGCGAAATGAACCATATACGGTAGTGTGAATTATTTAAGGCAGCGCGAGATGAGTAGGCCTATTACTTAAAGCGAAATGTCGCGAATTATGCCATACAGCGCGAGATGAGTATTTAAAGCGAAATGTCGCGAATTATGCCATATAGCGTGAGATGAGTACTTTAATCGAAATGCCGCGAATTATGCCATACAGCACAAGATGAATATTTAAAGAGAAATGTCGCGAATTATGCCATATAGCGCGAGATGAATATTTAAAGCGAAATGTCGCGAATTAGGATATGCCATACAGCGCGAGATGAATATTTAAAGCGAAATGTCGCGAATTATGCCATATAGCGCGAGATGAATATTTAAAGCGAAATGTCGCGAATTATGCCATATAGCGCGAGATGAATATTTAAAGCGAAATGTCGCGAATTATGCCATACAGCGCAAGGTGAATATTTAAAGCGAAATGCCGCGTATTATGCCATATAGTGCAAGATGAGTAGGCTACTTTAAGCGAAATGTCGCGAATTATGCCATATAGCGTGAGATGAGTACTTAAAGCGAAATGTCGTGAATTATGCCATACAGTGCAGGATGAGTACTTAAAGCGAAAAGTCACGAATTATGCCATATAGACTAGCGCGAGATTAGTAGCCTATTTATAGCGAAATGTCGCGAATTATGCCATACATCGCGAGATGAATATTTAAAGCGAAATGTCGCGAATTAGGCTATGCCATACAGCGCGAGATAAATATTTAAAGCGAAATGTCGCGAATTATGCCATATAGCGCGAGATGAATATTTAAAGTGAAATGTCGCGAATTATGCCATATAGCGCGAGATGAATATTTAAAGCGAAAAGTCACGAATTATGCCATATAGCGCGAGATTAGTATTTAAAGCGAAATGTCGCGAATTATGCCATATAACGCGAGATGAATATTTAAAGCGAAATGTCGCGAATTAGGCTATGCCATACAGCGCGAGATGAATATTTAAAGCGAAATGTCGCGAATTATGCCATATAGCGCGAGATGAATATTTAAAGCGAAATGTCGCGAATTATGCCATATAGCGTGAGATGAATATTTAAAGCGAAATGTCGCGAATTATGCTATACAGTGCAAGATGAGTACTTAAAGAGAAATGTCGCGAATTATGCCATAAAGCGCGAGAGGAGTAGGCTACTAGAAGCGAAATGTCGCGAATTATGCCATACAGTGCAAGATGAGTACTTAAAGCGAAATGTCGCGAATTATGCCATAGAGCGCGGGATGAGTATTTAAAGCGAAATGTCGCGAATTATGCATATAGCGCGAGCTGAGTATTTAAGGTGAAATGTCGCGAATTGACGCAAGATGAGTATTTAGGACAAAATATCGCGACATGAGACGTATAGAGTGGAATGAGTATTTGGACGAAATGTCGCCATTTTGCTATATAGCGCGAAATATCGCGAAATGAGCTATAGCTCGCGTTGAGTATTAAGAATGAAATGTAACAATATGAGCCATATAGCACGAGATAATTATTTAGTAAGTAAGAAATGTCTCAAAATAATCCACATGCGCGAAATGAGAATTAGGGTGAAATAAGAATGGAATACATCTGAAACGAGAAATGTGATTTAGGTTTTCAAATAAAATTCGTGCAAATGCTATTAGAAAGAAAGTGACGTCATTGTGTTGTCACGTGGAGGCAGCGTACTGTTGTGTTCCCATGTCGCGTCTGTCTTCATTAAGTGTGTGCGAGTATGGTTGCTGCTAATAGGCTTTGTTCACACAAACATTTAGATTTACAAATTTGATTAAAATGCTGATAAATAACATGGTTTTGTATTTATTTTGAATCAGCATACAACTTAAGAAAAATGGAAGACTATTAAGTCAAGGAGGAGAAAAAAGTTAGTTATTGTTGTTTTAAGAGGTGGAACTACGAGGTCAATCTGGCCCTAGGAAAAAGTTATACAGTAGTATAATTAAGTGCAAGTTTTTCGGGCTTGTAGGCCGTGGTCTAGACAGAATATCTCCCGACGTTTCACCGGACGCAGTTTCAAGTGAAACGTCGGGAGATATCCTGTCTAGACCACGGCCTACAAGCCCGAAATACTTGTACTTAATTATGAACGCCGGCCGTGAAAGCCTAAACTGTTATATTATACAGTATTGTTGGTAGTGATTTCTATCTAAATTAATAAACGTGAAATAGTCAACTTCTATGGACTTAATTAAATACTACCGTACCGTAATGATCGAGTTGATTAGTGTTGTATAGAGCATTTATCTGTCGAGTTAGAGGTAAAGTATTACTTCGGAAAACGTTTGCGGCAAATTTCTAGCCCTACTCTAGGCTTCCTAGTGCTAAATATTATGATCTAAAATGACAAAATGCAGAAAATGTTGTTTTTTGCCTAAATGAAACTGCGATCGCCCATCTTGCATTCACGCTTCACATCCAATATCCCGGGCTGCGGGACTGCAGGACAGCTGAAGTGAAAGGCAACACTGCTCCTTTTGGCGTGTGTGACAGACAGCTGCGTAGAAAATACGTTTTTACGGTTTACTGCGCAGTAAGTTTTTCCGTCATCAAAGAGTAGAAAGCGGAAAAAGTCGAGATGAAATTATTATATTTTATGTAAGATTGGCCATGATAGTTTTTGATACAATTTCAGTAACCGTATCACTAGTACAATACAGTATGTTTTACAATTTTATGGGATGAAATGTTAAATTAAATGAAAATTATTAGCCTATTATTATTAATATTATTATTATCATTATTGTAATACATAGCTGTCGAACTGTAGCCCGTATCTTGCAATTTACTAGCCACTGCAGGTTATTTATTTAGAATTATAACAGCAGGTCACGAAGTGAAACGTGCTTAAAGAAATATTTGCGAGAACATAGCACATTATTATTTAATGCCATTCTGTTGGTTTCGGTTCTAACCGGTCACATAATATTATTGTATTTAACCCAATATCCGGATATATTAAAATACTAATATAAAACTGAAGAAAAACTTTCGGGTCCAGTAGGACACTCAATAATTCTTCAAGAATTGCCTAATGAACAAGAAAACAAAATTGGAATTGTCGGGATAAAAAATTAGTCTGAATTCGAAACGAGCTAACTGGTGTTATTTTCTGAAATTCTCTAAATAGTCTAAATATTAAGAAGAAGAAGAAGAAGAAGAAGAAGAAGAAGAAGAAGAAGAAGAAGAAGAAGAATACAGTATGGAGAAATATTGTACTAGTTTTACATCTGAAAGGAAACAGTTGAAATGACATGGTCCTTAGTTGGCTGAAACATAATAATAATAATAATAATAATGGCATCTGAGACTCAGGGATACCGGAATTTTACCCTGGATATAATCTGTAATGTGTCAGTCTATTGTATCTACTGACTAAAGACTGTCACATCGTCATCCCTAAATGCTAACGAACTGACCCGAGGTTTTGAAAACCAGCACGTAGCCAGGCTAACTTTTAAAATTAAAGAAAAACGAAGAAAGGGCTCTCCAGCTATATTGACTATACAAATATTTGGGGTAAGAGTATAATGTGAGACTTGGAAGCTCCTGCAGTCCGAGGTTCAAATCCCGTCACTAACTAAAACTTCCTGACAGTTTTTCTCTGATGATTTTTCAGATTCACTTCAGCCAAATGGAGACATGGCAGCTTTTACAAAATACCGATGTACAGTATATCTCATTTCTTTATCATATGAGGCGTTCTCGTTCAGAAGAGAGAACTTGATATGTGAGTCTTTTTGTTCTTTTTATGCGTTCGTCTCGATTGGTAACAGTGAACATTGTTGTAGATGAATGTAGTTGAGTTGGTCCTGAGATACAGGGTGTATCAAAATGAATATCAGGGGTTTAAAGCTGTGTAGTATTTATTACAGTGAACTTACAATTATAAATAATATATCAAATGAAAGTGCAACGCAAACAGTTTGTCCTACAAGTGTTCAATGTGAGCACCTTTCGTCACACGGCACACATCGAGTCGATAGCAGAGTTCGTCCCAATTCCTTGCTCAGTGTCTCTATAGAGTAATTGTTGCAACAACTGCTTCAATCCTGTTTCTGAAGTCGGTTAGGTCAGCTGGTAGCGGAGGCACACACACACGATTCTTTACGAACCCCCAAAGGTAAACATCGCATGGCGTCAGATCGGGTGAACGTGGAGCTCATGCGAAATAAGGTCTGTCATCCGGAACGTAATACGGAACGCAAGTTGTACTGTAACTGCAGATTCAGTTATTGCAAACTGTAAAACACAAAGAATTTTCCTCGCTAGTAGCCAAGGTAGCCATCTTGGCTACTAGCGCTTCTAACGGAAGACTGAGGAACCAGTGAATGCGCATGCGTACAGGTACGAACACTGTAGGACAAACTGTTTGAGTTGCTCTTTCTTTTGATGTATTATTTATAATCATACGTTATCTGTAATAAGTTAAAGGACAGATGGAAATCAGGGGAGTTCGGCTCGACGAGTAACTGCGGGGAACAAAAGAGCGAACTCGAGAGAAACCGTGGTGTCCCCACTCCAAATCCACATTTCACCAGAGACTCCGGTAAACTCATCCTATCCTCTTGAAGCAAAACTGAGAAGAGGAGGGTTAATTTCCCACCTCAGCCATTCGTGGTTTCCCACTTACGTCAGTCAAATGACGTAAGGCTATGGCTGCCTCCTTCCCAATCCTATCCCCAATTTACAATTACACCCTAGTACTAGCGGACCCTTGTGAGAACTCTCGCATAATGGGTTGTGTGCGCCCGGCTATAGTGCTATGCAGGCTGTACGTGGTACAGTTCTGGCAGGGATTGTCGCCTTGTTTATTTGTTTAAAAGCACTTTATAAACAAATACATATATTTTCGTTTACTTTTCAAGAAATGCAAGATTTTTCCTGTACTATTGAGAAGATTATTGTAAGATTTTGGTACAAACCACACCTTCTAACTCCCTCTGGTTTAGGAGCTTGAGTTTTGTGAAACATACACCTTAGTGTATTATATAATAAGAGTATTATTATTATTATTATTATTAGACTAAGAAAATATTTCTTATTATCAATGGGAACCGACAAACCAATATTCGCTGGCTAGTAGATACACAAATGGACCTTACTGAAGTCGACATTGATCCAATGGCTACAAAAAGGACTATATTCAGACGAAAGATCAACACCCACAAATTTGCACCCAAGGATCCATCCGAGAAAAGCTTGAAACTCTAAAACCCATGGACACAAGAAAGACGGCAGGCCCAGACTGAAAGAATGAAGACAATTTGGGTGAATGAGAAGTTCAAGAAGGTGAAAAATTCTAGTGCTATTTAATGGTTCCATGTGCTCCTTAGGTGGCTGAACGAATATAATAATAATAATGAATGAAAATCCACAGCCTGCTTCCAGTCTCCGACCGGGTCAGGAATGGAATGAATGAAGCCCCTATCTAGCGGCGAGGATATGAACTGTGCCGGCTGCCGGGGCCTGACGCACTCCTCTGGGGCAATGATTAAATGAATGACAGATGAAATCAAATGATAGTGGAGAGGGTTGCTGGAATGAAATGTTGACAGGGAAAACCGGAGTACCCGGAGAAAAACCTGTCTGCCTCCGTTTTGTCCAGCACAGATCTCACATGGAGTGACCGGGATTTGAACCACGGACCCAGCGGTGAGAGGCCGGCGTGCTGCCACCTAAGCCACGGAGGCTCTAATAATAATAATTATTATTGTTATCATTATTATTAGACAATCATTATTCCATTCATCTCACGTGTCGAATATAATAAATGAATAATGTGATAAGTTTTGCGTTAAGAAGAATAATAGGTCGAGTTCTCCATGAGTAGAAAATTGTAATGGCATCTTTCTGGAAACATGCATTTGTTGAGTTCGCCATTCTGATCAGGAACGGCTCATACAATAAAATAATAGTCAGTAACTACAGTAAGCATAGTGGGACATGACTCTCACGGAGCTGATAACAACGTTGTCCGTCGCCCTAAAGTAAGCAAGCTACATTTGGCGTCCAGGTAATAAGTGCTCGACTATTGTTTAACAGGAATGGTAAGAGGTCATCGATTAAAATTCTTGTGTACTTCGCAGTACCTTTGTTCCCGCTTTTTGTCATGGCATAAATCATTCCTGGTTTTGAAACTAATAATGTTCCGTACTTTATAGCCTGCCGATTGTCTCAGAACCTCAAAGCTTAATATGCATTAATTTCCAATTGTCCTTTTCTGCATGTTTTAGTGTACAATAGCTTCGTACAACAGCGATCAACTCTATTCCTGGCTTTCGATCTGCAATGAGACAACTCAGTAGACTATATGATAAGTAAGGTATAGCTATAAACTCGATGGATAGTTCGATCCTTGTGGAAGTTACCTGAGGACAGTGTTGCCGATTTGGTCACACAATAAGTCCTCGAGAGATGTTCCAAGTCTCAATTTTTCAGATAAAAATCACCTATACGTTTCCATGTTTTCGGTGAACGGTACATGTTTTTAGATAAACATTGCTCGGTCACACAATAAGACCTGTTTGAAGTCTCAATTCTTTAAATAAAAATCCCATAAACGTTTTCATGTTATATGTGCTCAGTAACGTGTTATGAACATCGTTTAAACAATTATAATTCGGCTTCAGCGAATCCTCTGGGGTTTTACCGTGTCTGTTATGGGGTTTCGCCTAGGTGCACAAAGTCAGGCTCATCAGCGGGCTCTAGGCACACCATGCCCGGACCACTGCTGTGGTAGTGGACAATGCACCACACCCCGTATAAATGAAGGGTATCGCACTTCTTTGCTGAAGAAACGAAGAGTACTCTCAACATTATCTTCTTCCCATAGAGTGTGGCTATCGTTCTTAGCTGTCACCACGGAGTTCGGGGTTCGATACCTGGCTCTGCCAAGAAATTTAATTCTGGGAGCTGGAACGGGGTACACTCAGCCTTGTGCGGAAAAACCGAGAAGAGGTGAATTCGATTCCTACCTCAGTCTTCTGGGAAGCGGTTTTCCGTGATTTCCCACTTCTACTCCGCCGGGATGGTTCTTAAATTAAGGCTACTGCCACCTCCTACCAATTACAAATACACACACCTACAGCCATCAATATGACACCGACAGCGGTAGCTACGCTCGATAGCGCATCGTTAGGCCATGGGGTCAAGCTACCTGCGGACTCGGTAGACGATGTCTCAAAGCCCCTAAATGAAACAACAACAAAAACAACTGCCCACAGAATTAAAGATGGATTATTTTAACACTTCGGTCCCCCCAGTAAAGGAGTGCGATTTGCTTCACATAATGGGGCGTAGTGCATAGTCCACTATCCCAGTGGCGGTCCGGGCAGGGTTTACTAAGACCCCGCTGATGAGCCTGACTTGGTGCATCTAGGTGGAAACCCCTCAAACGACACTGCATGAAGCTAGAATTACTGAAGTTTAATTACTTAGCCGTGAAATCCAATAATACAATTATAATTTGTCTAAGTAATGAGACGAAATTAAACCGAATGTTCTTGTTTTATTTATTTTTATATTTTCGTTAACCAATCAAATTTCTATAGAAACTCTTAACTCTTAAATAGGATGCAATCAATTCTGCTGATAATACTCACTTTGAAATCATGTCTTCATTTCCATTACCTCAATCATCGGCAGTCTATATCATCTAAGCTCGTCTCACATCCAACAGTGCCCATCAATAATAGTAATAAGTTGGCTATTCAGGACCAGGTTGTCCCCACGAGGAACTACCTAAAGTTCATTGTCAAGGAGACAATCGCAGATACGGTTGCCCAACATTGGATACTGTTTAGATTAGAATATAATCTCAGTTTGTCGCCATTTCGCAGAAACAGAATATAGGAAGATATATGATTTTGTTGTCAGGGTAGAACATTAAGAACTAGCTATAAAACTTCAACTGCTGAGCCAAGAGAAAGTGCCGTACTATAAATATGCCCCAGAAAGTGTCCTGAAAAATGACAACTTAATCCTGCACTGGGGTCGTATTGTACTGACAGACCAGTCAGCCGTGCACAACAGACCTGATCTGGTTCTTGGTGACAAATGCATGAAGCACACCTCCTTCATAGATGTGGTGGCAATCCTAGACAGTGGCAACATGCTAACAAAACATGTTGAAAAGCTGTCAAAATATAAAGAGCTTTTAGAACTGATCAGGAAGCAATGGCACATAGCACAAGTCAGGACAGTTTCCATAATCATCTGCAGCACTGGCTTCATTCCGAACAACTTCAGAAATTAGACCCAGGCCCTTTTAAGATTATGCAGAAGACCGTCATACTTTCGACGTGTCGCTGTTATTTTTACGCTCACCGGCGTATCACAGATTCTTTCTTATTTTGTACAAGGAAAATATATCAATTCAAAACAACAATTTATTGATACTTCTGGGCTTCTGGATGCCATGACAGTTAATTTTCACAACAGTGGAAAAAAAAGATAATTAAGAAACAAATGACAATCATAATGTAGCATCTTCGCCCAAAAGATATGACAGTCGCGTAGATAGTCTGTTCTTGAATAATGAAGGCTGAAGGAGTGAGGGGGAAAAGGGTAATGTTCCTTATGATATATATCTGGGATTGTGAATGTCTTCTTTCCAGCAAATATGCTATGAATGTGTAAGCGCATGCGCAAAATATATAATATTAATAATAATAATACAATTTCCCCCTTCAACTTATTGATACCTCTAGGCCAATACCAAGTAATATTTGAATTTGTGTTTCATAAGGTACATATTAATTCATGTTATTTATTTGGACCATGGCATTTTTATCAGTTTAAACTGTTATTTGAGGTTGGAATTTGAAAGTTATAAAACCGGTTTGCTGTATTGCAACTGAAGTCGGTTAAATTTGCAGTCTGTTGCGGAGTTCATTAGCGGCAAGAAAGATGGAGGTTGCGGTACTGAATGATAAATGAAATAAATATCTTGATCAGTTGACTTCTTTGCTAAGAAAAATCCATGGGTGTCGGCAAAATATCGCTCTCTGACCGTGTTTGGTACGGATTATGAGATTACTCTAGCTACAGGAAGGCCAAAAATGTTTTGTGTGGGCCTAATTCATAGACAATGGCCATTTATGCATCACTCTTATCATAAATCAAGTTTCAACGCACTTGGAAAATAAAATAAAAATATTTCCGTTGACTTTTCTCACACGCAACCGATCGTAACAAATGACCATTCAGAAGAAAGAGAATTACCCGCAACAGTGACGAATTGCACTCTGATTGCATAAATATCGACAATTTATTTATTTATTTAGTGCGTTTAAACAAATAAACAAGACAATAGTCTCTGCCAGAGCTTGTCGCGTCGAGCCTGCATAACAGTAATGCCAGGCGGGTGGTTTAACATATGCGAAATTTCTCGCACAAGCCCTCTAGTATTCATTGAATATTATTATTATTATTATTATTAATAATATTATTATTATTCATTCATTCATTCAATTTCATTAATCGGCTAACTAGGCACCATGATGAGCCTCATTTTACAATCTGGCATTTGTTCTTTTATCACTTGTTCCACATTGTCTTCATGAGCTCACTGTGTTTAGCACGACGTTCTTCTGTCAATTTCGCACCAGTTGACCGTTTTTCGTCCCGGAAAGTCCCAAACGTCTTGATGGCTACTCTATAAAAAATTCGGTCTTGTGCACCTTCTGCTCGTATCCCCATTATATTTTTGGACGTTAACGTACCATGGCATTGTCGTTTTTGGTTTTGAGTCAATATTATTATTATTATTTTTAATATTATTATACGCATTTAGTTATTATTGGTCATTCGAGTCTTTCTACACCACGGCGATACGCGTTGAGCGAGCTTAGCGAATCGATCAAAAAGCGAAACTAACTTAATCCTAAAGAGTGACCACAACTTAACAAGAAGTTCTCTCTTACACAGCAATCAGCTAATGCCAGTAAGAAGTTTCCCTGTACGAAGGTCATAAATGCTCCTTCAAATGAATATATAATAAGCACGATCATCACCATAGGCCTAGAGTAACTCTCTTGACGCTCCCAAGAGGAACGAGAATGTTAATAACGTGGGCTAGAATTCTCGGAAGAAACCCGGTGTTACTCGGGAACTCCAATCTTCAATCTTGGTGAGGTCTGCGCATGCCTCATTACGTGCTAACGATTCGGAAAATTAGGGACACAACTTATTAAACAAGACCTTTCCTCTTGGGGGCGAAAGAAATTAAATACAAGAAGTGACATTTCACTCTATAATGTATATAAAAATTCTAAGAAATTCATAATAGAAATGTTTTCAAGGAAAAACGATTAGTTGTTCTTTCATTTCAAGATGAATGAAGTATTCTCCACGACGGAAAAATAATGTTATTTTAGAACTAGCTTTAACTACTGTCGTTAACAGGTTCATAAGAGGGAAGGAAGGCGGTTTACGAAGAAATCAAGTAGGTATCACCTGTATCACTGTGACAAATGGTGAATAGTGAAGTAAATTATTGAATTATTGAATGTTCCATAAAAAACAGGGGGGGGGGGGGGAGTCCTTGCTGGGACATGCGCTGTGCAATGGGCAATATGGCGTGCGCAACGGATATTCTGGCAGTCGAGAAAAAGGGATATGTCCTTAAGATAATAATAGTAAACTTCTTTGTGAACATAAAGACCAATACCGAATAAATATGCTCTTTAAAAGAATAATTTGCAAAACACTGACACCGCGATTCCTAACACGCACGATATCCAGCAAAAATATGCTGAGAAAGGGAACAAATACATGCCTCTGATTGTTGCTCTGACTAAAGAGTTCCGACAAGTATGATGACAGGAATGTGTTGTAAATATTGTAGCCTATATCGTAATTTCTTCAACTAGGATCATACCAAAGTCACCAATGTTGATAAGCTGCATACCAGTATACAGAAAGCAGTACCGGTATGTTTAAGAACCTGCTCCATAGTTAGTTCGTTCCTCAACGTACCAACATAAAGAACTCCTCTCCATCTTACAGAAAATGCCGATGAAATTGTCTTATTATACCCAATGACAACGTGGATATAATAAAATTACAGAACATTATGGTGTTTGAAGCAGAGCCTCCGTGGCTTGGGTGGCAGCACGCCAGCCTCACCGCTGCACAGTGGGTCAAAATCGAAATCTAGGGGGACAAAATTATTTTTACGTTTTAATCATGAATTTAGAGTGAAAGCAACGTATATAATTTGTTTACTTCATAATAAACATCAGTTAAGACCTTTTTTAAGCTACGTCTACACATGCAAGAAATTGTCTATAACTAGGAGTTGGATAGAGCATTCAGTTATCTCTTCAGAACAATTTTCTACCCCTAATTTACTTTTAACAAAGTCACAAAGTTCCACTTTTGACATAATCGTCGAACCCAGTGCTTCAAACAGTTGCAAACGTGTGAGAACTGGTCGCGCGGCATCTTCTAAAACGTAAAGATGCAAAAAGATGCAAAAAATCTTATAACAGGCTTAAACTACAAGACTTTATCTACATTTTACAGGGTGACGCGACATACTAAAAATTTAAGTGAAAATATAATTTTAAAAATAATAGTTAAATATTATATAATGCAAGTATAGCTAAAATTACGTAATAATTACTCCCATTAATAACTGAAACACATTACAAAGATCATACCTTCAGCTGCTTGTTCCATCACACTAACCACAAAGACAACCAAACCAGTCACTTACATTCACCCTCCAATTCACACTGCTCGAACAGTGGTGACAGATTTACACTAAGATGTGTTTATATCCCAGAATAGTGAGCGGCAATTGTATGAGAATGCAGTAGAAGTAATAAATTTTGATTTTTTAATTATGAAAATAAATAATTTTGCCCTAGATTTCGATGACCCACTGTGCGCTGGGTTCGTGGTTCAAATCCCGGTCACTCCATGTGAGATTTGTGCTCGACAAAACGGAGGCATACAGGTTTTTCTCCGGGTACTCCGGTTTTTTCCTATCACAATTTTATTCCAGCAACACTCTCCACTCTCATTTCATTTCATCTGTCATTCATTTAATCATTGCCCCAGGGGAGTGCGACAGGCTTCGTCAGCCGCCACAATTCCTATCCTCTCTGCTAGATGGGGGCTTCATTCATTCAATTATCTGACCCAGTCGGTCAACTAGGCTGTGGATTTTCATTTTTCATGGTGTTTGAAGCCATTTTCAGTGCTGCCTTAGTCAACACGATTGTAGACTACCCATCTCATTTGGGTACTATCGTGTTAACCGACTGATAATAATAATAATAATAATAGTGTATGGCCTCGGGTTCCTGGTGCAAGCTTTGTTATTAGGCGCCCAGAGGGCAGCGTGCATGTCGAATTTTGTCGTTCCTTGGAGCGCTATTACAGTCAAGCTCCTTGACACTATAGCGCTTTCTAGTAGAGAAAGGAGGAACTTTGTGCTGGCGGAAAATCCCGGGATTAATTTTGCCATTATGAACACGGCCTACTGAATTCAAATGGGTTCTTTAACACACGAACAACGTATGACGTGCATGTCGAGATTTTTGTCGCCTTTCAAAAATCACTTACCATGGCCAGGAGCGATTCTGCAAGCTTGGGGTTGGTAGTCCGACATGATAACCACTCACCCACCGTTGCAAGCATTGTAATAGTAATAGTAATAGTAATAATAATAATAATAATAATAAGATGAAGATATTGAGGAACATCCTTGGTCTTGCCAGCTCAAAAGGAATCTGGATGAAACGGAAGTTTCGGGAGCTTTATCAGCATGTTGAAAAAATCGCTGATACCGTCAGGAAAAGGTGATTGAAGTTCTACGGTCACATTCTCAAAAAAAAAAAAAAAATGAGCAATGACAGGATCACCAAAAGGATACTCAAATTTGCTCATTCATTTCATACCTGACCCGGTCGGAGACTGGAAGCAGGCTGTGGATTTTCATTTTCAATGAAAGTCAAGAAAGCCTCCGTGGCTTAGGCGGCAGCACGCCGGCCTCTCACCGCTGGGTCCGTGGTTCAAATCCCGGTCACTCCATGTGAGATCTGTGCTGGACAAAACGGAGGCAGACAGGTTTTTCTCCGGGTACTCCGGTTTTCCCTGTCAACATTTCATTCCAGCAACACTCTCCACTACCATTTCATTTCATTTCATCTGTCATTCATTTAATCATTGCCCCAGAGGAGTGCGTCAGGCCTCGGCAGCCGGCAGAGTTCATATCTTCGCCGCTAGATGGGGGCTTCATTCATTCCATTCCTGACCCGGTCGGAGACTGGAAGCAGGCTGTGGATTTTCAATGAAAGTCAAGAGTAACTGACAGTAAAATAGAAAAGGACCTTCAAGAAATTGGCATTACAGAGGAAATAATAATAATAATAATAATAATAATAATAATGTCGTATGGTCTTGGTACCAGGTGCAAGCTTTGTTAATTGACGCCCAGAGGGCAGCTTGCATGTCGGATTGTATCGCTCCTTGGAGCGCTATGAAAGTCAAGGAGGTTAGTTATCTAAGCTCATTGACACTATAGCGCTTTCAAGTAGTATAGAGAAAGGAGGAACATTTTGTGTTGGCTGAAAATCCCGAGATTAATAATTTGCCATTATGAACACGGCGTACTGAGTTTAAATGGGTTCTTTAACATGCCATCAACGTATGACATGCGTACCGTAATTTTTGTCGCCTTTCTAAAATCTCTTACCACGGCCAGGACCGAATCTGACAGCTTGTAACACTGTAACCACTCACCCACCGTGGCAAGCTAGGAAATTATACAAGATCGACTCCGTTTCGAAACAGTAATCAATAACCATCATTTTGGTGAGAAAATGAATACCAGGATCAATAAATGTGACCAGATGAAGAAATTTTGGAAGAAGAATAAAGAATGTCATTAGAAAAATAAGTTATATCGCGCTCCACGGGCATAACTGTGTAAAATAATAATAATAATAATCATAATAAAGTTTTTGATTGAAACAGAAATCCTTCCAACGGTCTTATGCACCAGAATTATTTCTTACTGACTACTCTTGATTTCAGGTGTTGCTTCGAGCGTATATTTTTGGTAAAACTTGCATACGAAGGAAGGAAAATACTACCCTACAGTATGAAAGTAAGACTTTATCAAAACGTAGTCATTTGAGTGTTCTTATAAAAGAGCATAAATGCGCAACTCACTTGAGAATAAATGGTTTCCCCTCAAATATTTACTGTAATTGAGGCGTAATTCTCCCAGGTACTCTCCATAACACAATGCTACAATTTACTTATTTTGTTATCATTACTCATCTAGCATTTGAAATACCTCAATATATAATAAAACTGGGACATTAATATCCACGTTTTGCCACAACAATTTGTACGCGACACTGTTGCAGTAATACCTGTTATTCTAGTGGCACCCGGAACAACACAGCCCACTGGGAAATAATACTCTTGAGGATATGTCTTCTTTCCAGACCTACAATTTCTGTTTTAACTCTATTAAATCAACCACTTACACTTTAATATGCTTACAACAGACAATATATTACCATTAACATACCCGTCAAAAGCTTTTAACGTCTCACACGATCGAAACACGCGGTCTATAATATCTATGAAAACAATTTCGTCATTCCTCATCGCTTAAAAATTACGACTAAAAATAAAGCTATCTTTTTTTTTTCAAATGTTTGGAACACTTATTTCAAGGGTTGATATTGCTTAAACAGGGAAAGTAAGTTAGTTATTGCGGTTTTGAGGGGCGGAACAGTGAGGTTATCTGCCCCTAAAACAGTGAAGAATGTGAGAATCTTTATTTTGGGCATGGGCACTACTTCTCTTATCCATCAACCTTGGGAGGACAATTAAGAATTACGTTTCTTAACCAAGATAATGCGATTGAGGTTGTCGTCGCTCGGGCCACGTGGCCCCATAATCCGCGAGCTATGAGTTGGGCGGCAGTCGTACTTGAGTTTGTTCAGTCCCTGGGCCCAATCGCAGATATAGTGAATTAGGCTATATTAATAGTTTACACTAACCAATAATAACAATTATTACTATTATTATTATTATTATTATTATTATTATTATTATTGAGTCTCCATGGCTTCGGCGGCAGCACGCAGGCCTCTCACAGCTGGGTTCGTGGTTCAAATCCCGGTCACTCCATGTGAGATTTGTGCTGGACAAAGCGGAGGCAGACAGGTTTTTCTCCGGGTACTCCGGTTTTCCCTGTCACAATTTCATTCCAGCAATACTCTCCACTATCATTTCATTTCATCTGTCATTCATATAATCATTGCCTCTGGGGAGTGCGACAGGTTTCGGCAGCCGGCACAGTTCATATGCTCGCCGCTAGATGGGGGCTTCATTCATTCCATTCCCTGACCAGGTCGAACGACTGGAAACAGGCTGTCGATTTTTTATTATTATTATTATTATTATTATTATTATCATTATTATTATTATTAATATTATTATTATAACCGACAGCGGTAGCTACGCAAGCTACCGATTGCAGTAGCTACGCTTGTCAAAGCGCAGCGCTAGGCCAAGTTATCAGCGGACTCTGTGGACGTGGGTTCACCCCTCGGTCGGCCGTTCTTGAAATGGTTTTCTGTAGTTTATCATTTTCAACCCCAACCAAATGCTGGGATGGTATCTTCTGACTTCCTTCCGCATCCTTGCCCATTTTCATTCATCTTCATTCATTTCATCTCTCATTAACTCCTCTCATGAAGTTGGCTTCAGGAAGGGCATCCGGCCGTAAAAAAACACCCACCACATAGCCTTTCATCCCATCCCCGACTCCGTTGAAAAAAAACGGGATAATAAGAGCTAGACATAGACTACATTGTTATTATTATTATTATTATTATTATTATTATTATTATTATTATTATTATTATTATTATTATTATTATTATTAAGATGTGCCTCTAGATGTAGGCAACCCAAACATTTTATCCCCTCCCGACCTGATGGTTATATCCACGCCTGTTAGGGCCAACCTGCGTTCTTCAGAACAATGGTGTTTAAGCGGAGGATTTAAATCATATCCTAGTGTAAGTACAATAACTCGCAATGGCACTAATCTTTGTCTGTCAATAATATTTTCCTTCGTTTGGACAGATCGAACGAACACTTGCGCTCCTTGTAATCGAGTTTAATCGACAAGCTGCCATAAAGCGTCCACGTTTAGTGTCAACTGACCAACACAGAGAAACCTCATGCTAGCACAATGCTCACTAAAATGCACTCGTAATAACCGAGTGAGAGAGGTTCAGGTAACAATGCTACTTAATTAGGCGAATTATTTTTTTACTTCAAATACTTTGAAGAATTACCCTAGTGAACGGTGACTTCAGCTAACGTTCTAAAGGCAAACAGGTTACATTTATTTGAGAACGGTCTATAAAAATCATCGTCTGAACGATTCCGCTATACCCGTTTATCCCAGATATCTTAATTTTGGGTATTTATTTCTATGGGTAGTAACAAAATATACTCTATTTAAATAAGACTAGGATTTTAGAGTTATTACTTACTTACTTACTTTTGTAGTTGTGGCCACTAGGGACCGGGAGATCTCAACTCTTTTTCTTCTTGTTAGTCCACCACGCCTTCATCCTTTCGGAATGGGATTTCTTCCAATCATCCGAGTGAACATATCTCTTGCTGGGTTTTACATCCTCTTGATGAACCTGACGGAGTTTTTGTTTCAATGGAGTTCTGAGCAAGATGTCTGATTCGGAAATTTCAAACTTTAACAAGTCCTTATCCACTTCCACCAACCAAAGAGGCATCACCTTTAAACCTCGGAAGTATGATAATAGACGGTTGGAGAATCTATTGACTGGCATTCTGAGAAGGTGGGCATAGAATGTTATTCTCCGTTTCCGGATTACACTTTACTGTAGATCTTTTCAGTGTGGGAGTATATTTCTGAATTATTCCAGGGCTCTTAACCTCCATCTTTGAACTTAGGACCAAGAATTTACCTAATGATATTTCTTTCCTTAATTTCAAGTCTTTCGATTATTATTATTATTATTATTATTATTATTATTGTTATGTCCCTCTTATGTGATTAAATGAACACATCGTCGGCTTGTTTGCAAGACTGTACGACAACTTCTTTTAGGGTGGCAACATTGAAAAACGAGTGAACAATGGAACAGGTCTCAAGATGACTTCCTTCTGCATGATGATATGTAGACCAGGATGTATTCCCAATATTTCTAGATTGCGAGCCAATGATTTTGGGATGATGCCGGTAGAAGAAATGACTATAGGCAGAACCATTACACTTTCCAGTCACCACATTTGCCGTATTTCCTCAACCAAGGGCGGATACTTGGTGATCTTTTCACAGCAGGTTTGTGGCAGATGATGGGAATTGGGCTCTGCGATTTTAATTAGAAAGAATCTCTTCCGCATTTTGTCCAAAAGAACGATATCTGGCCGATTTGCTGGTATGGTTTTCATTATACCTGTTCTTTTTGGAGATTGGCTATTGTTCTCAATTTTTCTTAACCCTGCTGACAATTCTTTTTTTTTTTCTCTCTTTTGTGAATTTGGTTTTAGGGGTTTAGTTCTTTCAGATGGATGGGACCAAGAATTATGTAGTTGATTATTTAGGGGCTTTGTGACATCGTGGTCGAGTAGCCCCGTGTTCTTGGGTGTGTGTAGAGTTTGTCTGATAACCTGTGTCATAGTGATGTCTGAACTAGTGTGTGTATTTATAATTGAGGTAGGATTTGAGTAGGAAGCAGCTGTGGCCTTATGTTAGGTAGGCTACCATTTGCCTGGAGTAGAAATGATAAACCACGAAAAACCACTTCCAGGTTCGCTGATGTAGGATTCGAACCCCCCTCTTCACAGTTTTGCCCCACGAGGTTGAGTGCACCCCGTTGCAGCCCTCAGACCTGAATTAAATTTCTTGGAAATCAAACCCGGTTCTCCGCGGTGACAGCCAAGAATGATTGCCACTATGCAACGAGGCAGACAAAACTCTTGACACTGTCGCCCAACCAAGTCATGGTTGGTTCTTAAGTTTAGGGGCTGCGACAACGCGGTGATGTAGCCCCATGTACTTTGTGTGTGTGTAGAATCTGTCTGATCACCGGTGTTAATTGTGATGGCTGTATTAGTGTGTGTATCTGTTTTTAATTCAAGTAAGGACGGCAGACTTTTGAATTTTTCAAATAGTTCCTACTTTTGCCGCCAAACGCCACCGTCAACGACTACTAGTTCAGAACTTAGCTACCAGACGCCACCGCGGTTGGCTCTTGGCAACGAAAGTAGGAACCTAAGAGCATTGTTTACATTCTTAACCTATGCAATTTAGCTTCACAAGTGTAATTAGTGGAAGGTTCTTTAACATGCCATAAATCTATGACATGGGACCGCCGGCTTTACTTCCCCTCTGAAGGAAGGCAGAATGAGGGATTTTTAACGCTCTTAAAAAATCCGACGACTTTGGCTGGATTTGAACCCGCGATCTTGGGCATAGAAGCTCAGCATGCTACCAACTATGCCACCGAAGCCGCCTCACCCAAGTCAGTAGGGGCAAATGACCTATATGTTTGCCACCATAGAAAAGCAATCAGTACCTCCACCACCCATGTGCCACCGCCCACCTCCCCGAATATGAACCTTTCTGGCGATGCTACTGCCTTGAATATGTCACTGCATCGTTTTTACATGTGACAAAAGACTGCTGTATGTTCGAGCGAGAGGAAACTGAAGGCTCTGAAGCAGGGGGATCAATCTTCCTAGAGCCGAAATGAAATGAAAATATGAAATTTGATGACATTTCAAATTTGGAATAAGACTAAACTTTAGATGGAAGACAAGTGATTGAATTGATTTTGAAACCATGTGTTGCTTGCTGTTTTAAGTTAAATTTTATTTGGAAACTGAAGTTAATCAATATTCATACAATGTCGGGGAAAGCAAAGATTTATTTATTTAGCCTAGCGTATGGCTTTACAGATGCAATATGTAATTTTCCAGAGAATAAATAGTATACACAATAGCATATCCTTGCAAACAAGGTGGCTTCGGTGGCGTAGTTGGTAGCAAGCTGAGCTTCTATGCCCAAGATCCCGGGTTCAAATCCAGCTGAAGTCATCGGATTTTTAAGAGCGTTAAAAATCCCTCAGTATGCCTTCCTTCGGAGGGGAAGTAAAGCCAGCGGTCCCATGTCATAGATTTATGGCATGTTAAAGAACCTTCCACTAATTACACCTGTGTGAAGATAAATTGTATAGGTTAAGAATGTAAACAATGCTCTTAGGTTCCTACGTTCGTTGCCAAGAGCCGACTGCGGTGGCGTCGGGTAGCCAAGTTTCTGAACTAGTAGTAGTTGACGGTGGCGTTTGGCAGCTAAAAGTAGGAACTATTTGAAAAATTCAAAAGTCTGCAGTCCTTATCTGAATTAAAAAATAGATAACACACACTAATACAGTCATCACAATTAACATCGGTTATCAGACAGATTCTACACACACCCAAATTACACGGGGCTGCATGACCGCGTTGTCGCAGCCCCTAAACTTAAGAACCAACCAACCAACCAACCAACCTTGCAAACATCTCTTTTGAATTTCCTCCTTTTCAACAACTGACAAAGTATTCTAAGTTATGCTATTAACTTGGTTTTACATATTTTAAAGCAACAAAACAAACATATATTGCTTAAATTTATATTTAAAGATCATTAATTCACACAAGGGCACTCCAATAAGTATAACCTCCAACTTGAAGGTTTGGCGTCTTGCTGCTTTAAAAAGCCCAACAGAAACAGCTATTTATATTGATGAAGTTCTGACGGCGTTGTTATTGGCGGTTCATTGGTTATATTCCTTGGTCATTGTTGTACCTTGACCGGGAGAGAGACATGTCCGGTCGCCTGTTCGCTGTTGCTCTCTTAGCACCACCCAGGGGTCACTTTCAGGTGAAATCTACGGACGTGAGCAACAATGGGCCCACTTCACGAAGAAAACTGGACTTAATAAGTTAATATCAATAGAATTTTCGAGCATTTGCACATTGATAAGTGCAATTACAACGTATCAAACGCTAATGAAATCAAACACGGAACAAATATTCAAGGGGTTTTTGAAATTTCGGGACCGTATATTACCTTTCATTGATTATCTAACATTGACTCAGATCATCCCCCTCCAAATGCAAACCCTAGATAACGCCACTGCTCTCAAGGCATCGTAACAACCATCTGTGATACGAGATTTTAATTTCCAATACATTCTGTGTAACGCGAATATGCTGATTGTCTTCGGAAAATTTGTGGTTCATAAAATTCGAGCATTCAGGCATTTGAATACATGCTGCTACAATACTGTACTCCAAAACCGTACCGCAAACGGCCACTTGTTATAACATTCCTCAATAACATTTACAAAAAATTTCAGTTCGATTCCAGTATTGTCAAATACACTGCATTATCATGGGAACAAGATACAAAACTTCGCCTGTTTGGAGCGAGTGACAAGTAGTGAATCTTACGATATTGGCAACAAAATATATTATTATTATAATAAACAATTAATTTTATTGATAAAACAATTACGGGGAAGTCCCGTGACCTTTCTCTTGGCATAGACTAGAAGTGTAGTCTCCTCCAAATTGAACCGTGTGTGCATGGAAATAAATGGCCACCATCTTGTTTATTCCTTCCTTTCCTGTAATGACGGCAGATAATAAGTTTGGCGAAGCACCTAGACGAGAATAGTAGCGTTGATGTTAGTAGATAAACCGGATATCAGGTAGCCTACCATAAACTGGAATCAATCTCAAACAAGACAATGCCATCGTGAAACAATCGTTACGTAACTAGTCTAATTATGTGTTGCAGTTATGTTGTGACATTAAACCTATGGGTGTTGAGTTTACGCATAATCCTCACACTCCTACTTCTACGGTACATTCACTAACGTTCATGGGATGGCTGCGTGGCTCAGCGGTAATGTTCTCGCTTGCTGTCCTCAAGGATGCAGGATCGAATCCTAGCGCAGTCAGCTGGCATTTAAGGGTGCACAGATGTGAGGAAGCCGTGTCAGTAGATTTACTGGCACGATAAAGATCCCTTTCGGGGCAAAATTCTGGCTCCCCGGCATCCCTAAAAGCCACAGTACTGTAGTTAAAAGGGACGTAAAACCAATAACCTTATTATACATTATACTCTTGATGAACAATAGCGGTCAGAGTAAGGGACCATGCTATCGCCATGGCGGGTTTTAATTGCATGCGAGACGATTTCTTAACTTGTTGTTAGCGACCGACAGACTGGTAGAACCACTTGGCTCCCTGGAACCATTGTGACACGTGACGTAACAAGTCCTCCTGAAGCGAGATTTTAGAAATTACTTGAGACATGTTTATTGGTTATCACCATTGTTTGCGGACTTATCCATAAGTGCAGTGGGAATCATGGCATGCTCTATAGAACGTTCTGAATTTATATCCTAACAAAAGACGTTGAGGAAAAAATTGGTGGTACTCAAGTTGCGTGGTTCGGTCAGTTTATTGACTCTCTTCATGCCCTTGTGCCGTACGGCCAGTGTCAGGAAAAACACACACATGGACTGCTAGGTGATTCAGGAAAATAGGTTCTTTCCTACAGTCCATTAAGGAACGTCTTCACCGAGTAGGCTTAGGTGGACACGAGGGTTGTACGAAAATCGCGCCCACTGAGAAATGTGCGTAAATCACGCCCAGTCTAGAAATATTGTCCTCGTGACAATACTGTTCTACATACAAAACTAACCTAACCTGGGCAATATGTCCCAGACCCCCTTGCTTGTAGTACAGTCAGTAAGTTTCGTCCAGGCAGTCATCTAACCAAGTAGCGACCAATGATTTCGTCCAGACCAATGGTTTCGTCCAGACAGTCGTCTAACCAAGTAGCGACCAATGGTTTTGTCGGTATCAGCCACAAATAATCCAGGTGAGACCATGCTGGTGCGATTTACAGGACACCGGACACGAGCACCCCCAGAATGAGCCTTTGACCACCAGTTTCTCCCCCTCCCACTCCCCCCACCACCCAAAGTTTCTTTAACATGGATATGTTTCAGGGCTGGAGATCCAGCTGTTTATTTATTTATTTATTTATTTATCTATCGTATGGCTTTTAGTGCCGGGAGTGTCCGAGGACATGTTCGGCTCGCCAGAGGCTGTAGCTGCTTCAAGCGGACACCCATAGGGTGAGCTACACGTTCCGTTCAATTTCAAGTAGTTCCAACTTTCACTACCAGATGTCACTGATACTTAGTGGTGATCGTTGGAGCTTTGATAGAGCGTTCCAACGAAATCTAACCTAGAAATTTAGCTTCACACAAGTTTAGACTGTGGAAGGATCTTTTACATGCCATAAATCTGACATGGGACCGCCGGCTTTACTTCCCCTCGGAAGGAAGACATACTGAAGGATTTTAACGCTCTTAAAAATCCGACGACTTAGGCAGAGTTTGAAGCCGCTATCCTGGGCACAGCTGTGATTAGCGTGAACAAAATCCGACACAGGCATCCGCTGGTTACCATGGCAACAAGTGTTCATCATCGATTATTGAAATTTAGTACGCCTATCAGTCGCAAGATTGTAGGAACTCGTAGTGCTCGACTAATAACCCCAAAAGTTACTAAAAGTCGTTCAAAATTTAGTATTTTTTCTTCTAGAGTCTGCGAGCGTCATTTTAAATTAAATATAAAACTGTGCTACCAACATAAAAATTTAGTGTGAACAAAAATCCCTAAATGTTCTACATTCTAGAGTTATGTGGTTACCAAGTCAACAAATATTCACCATCTAGGCCTAAAAATCAGATCCATAATTCAATGTTTCTCAGTGTAGCAGATGAACTTACTGTAGAATATTATTATTTTTTTTTTTTGGGGGGGGGGGGGTGAATGCAATATATAGCCTAGTCTATAGACTACTAATCACAAAATACTATGATGTTGCTTTTACATCCTAGAAAATTCTAAATATCTTGTGATATTTTGGAATAATTATCAATTTATTTAACACGTTTTACATTCGTGTCAAAACTAAGTCCTGATCCGCATTCTCACTGTGTCGTTATACGAGGGGTATCCTATTATAAGTTCCGCCATTTTGTTTCACAAGGGAGTTGCATGACAAAAAGAGAAAGATCACATTTCATTACAAAACACAAACCTTTGGCTAATTTTCCACAAAATCGCTACCAAAATTGAAACGTTTTGTTGTACCGTAAAATCACTAAAAAGAAACCCTCCTGGAAAACTTCAGTGCCGTGTGATTTCAGGAATTTCTTCACTCTCTGTTACACATCTTCTTTGCTTCTGGAGTGACGTTTTTTTCCATTGCGTTTTAGACCTGGACTCCAACTGGTGAAGAATTACTCTTGTGGTAAATTTAGTCAGCCTGGAGGCTGGTTAGATCCTCAAAACGTACCGCCGTAGACTATGTGAGTAAAAGCCCACAAACACCGATGGCAGCACTATAACGATGCATACTAGACTAGGTGAGAAGTCCGGTAGTTTGTCATTGCTTTCCTTGTTGAGTCAGAACAACTCGACTGACCTGATCAGCAGAGGTTTTCACAACATCCACAGCTATGCCCGAAATGCCATTACTCAACACCACTCATACCTCAGTAGCTTCCTTATAACCACAGCCATGAATGAGACGGAGACATCGGTGAAAACACACATTTTACTCAAGCCTGTGCTAACGGATAAATACAAATGTACTGCATTCATCAAGAAATGGTTAACAGGCATTTAGCTATTATAACGTGTAATTCAGTTAATTTCAAAAGTTCTTAAGAGTGTTTAAGCGTGCATTAAATAAATTATATCACTGTTTAAAACTGATACTGTTAAATCTTGAATCATTGCCCTCACCCCGTCTTTAATCTACCACCCTACGCGCCTTCCTGGGTAAAAAATTCTTGCTCCGTTGCTGCTAGCTTAGCGTTGCTTTCCGTGATCGAAACAGAATACTGACATTTAAAATGGTGATTCAACAAGGATATGTCTTTCTGTTTGTCAATTTTTGAATTTGCAAGAAACTATTCCCTGTACACACGTGGCAGACGTAGCGTGTCTTCATTTGATATCTTCTTCCTGAACATGTTATTATGCTGTCCAAAAGGTTTTTGTGTGAGTGTGTGTGAACCCGCGACATAATCCTAGCCTGCGGCATGGACCTAAGGTTCGCATGTTGGTACCACAGTTCGCTAAATACGCGTTCTGCTGTAGGATATACGGCCGAGCTTTATTGCTATATTACTGTGCCAGTAAAGTAGCTAGGGCTGAAACATCGTACGGAGAACATACTGTGGGTAACCATTCCGCAATTTTCCTGGTTTTGAAAATGGGAAACCATGGCAGACCATTTTAAGGATAGCTCATGGTGTGGTTAGAACCCATTCGTCTTACGAGGCAGAGTTTCGCCGGTCGGTAAATACATTAATTAATGAATTAATTAATAAATAAATACTGGTATCGTCGTTGAAACACGTGCTCACCTACCTCACGTCGTAATCATTTTCATTTCTAAATCTCCGGCCTGAAGTAGCACAGAATATTAAGCAGATTTCTTTTTAGATTTTTACATTTTTAATCGTAGCGATATGCAGACCTCTTGTCATTTCATTCGTTATCAACGGGGGTGGTCTATTTCTAAACAGAAGAGAAGGGCGCTATTACTCCAGGCACAGCATGGGTTAGAGCGTGCTATCGAATTTCTCAGCGTGGCTCCTTATAAAGACTGCATGCCCTGTATTTTAATAAGTCTATTTCTCTCATCTTTGTTGCCGTTAAACTCGTAGATTAACTATTTTTAGGGTATATCTATCCGTCAATGTTGCCAACTGTACGGAAGTTTTCCATCCTTGCAGTTTATTTACAGTTAGAAAAAAACTTAAGTGTGTTCCCCGCTCCGCGGAAAAGCATAGGATTATGGATATGTTTGGAACTTTCTGACGTTTGAGCTTCTTTGAACCCTGGAAATACTTTTTAGTTTTCTGCATATCGGTGGATGTAGAGGAGAATGGCGAGTTGAGGATAATTTTTGAAATTCATTTTCCTTCTCCGCACGTTTCTGTTCGCGATAATTTTCACATTTTTTCAAAATTCAACGTTATAGGAAACAAATAATTTCGTAACGAAACAAACGATACGTAACTAAGAGCGTGTGTTCTTATAGCAGTGTATAGGTGACGCTACTGAACTTTATTTATTTATTTATTTATTTATTTATTTATTTATCGTATGGCTTTTAGTGCCGGGAGTGTCCGAGGGCATGTTCGGCTCGCCAGAGGCTGTAGCTGCTTCAAGCGGTCACCCATAGGGTGAGCCACACGGTCCATTCAATTTCAAGTAGTTCCAACTTTCGCTACCAGATTTCACTGTTACTTACTGGTGAACGTTGGAACTTTGATAGAGCGTTCCAACAAAATCTAACCTAGAAATTTAGCTTCACACAAGTTTAGTCTGTGGAAGGTTCTTTTACATGCAATAAATCTATGACATGGGACCGCCGGCTTTATTTCCCCTCTGAAGGAAGGCAGAATGAGGGATTTTTAACGCTCTTAAAAAATCCGACGACTTCGGCCGGGTTTGAACCCGCTATCTTGGGCACAGCTCTTCAGCATGCTACCAACTACGCCACCGAAGCTACTGAACTAATATTCATAGACGAACAAACACAACGTAACTAAGAGCTTGTGTTTTTATAACAATGTATAGATGACGCTACTAGGGGCAGATGACCTTGTAGTTCCGCCCCTTAAAACAATAACTAACTACTGGTCTAGTATAGTCCACACTGGTTGTCATGGTTACCATGGTGTCAGAAAATTGATGATGCTTATTTCTAGATGAATCCTCAGCCCAAAAACATATTCATGTTAGAATCAACCAACAGCACTTACGACTAAACTTTTGCCGTGATATTTTTTCGAGGACTTATATGTATCCTAGTCAAGGGTCTTCCTCAGCCTGCCCCTCGCCTCGCAACACGCCCGCAGAAGATTTGAATACCGGGTTAGCAAGGCTCGGTCAAAGCGAAGCGACGGCACAGCGCTGGCCGAGAAAGTCCCCGTAAGTTACATTCTTAGTTAAATTTTATAAGATTTGGCCCTATACATCTTCAGTTGAAATGAAAATCCACAGCCTGCTTCCAGTCTCCGACCGGGTCAGGAATGGAATGAATGAAGCCCCCAATCTAGCGGCGAGGATATGAACTGTGCCGGCTGCCGAAGCCTGACGCACTCCTCTGGGGCAATGATTAAATGAATGACAGATGAAATGAAGTGATAGTGGAGAGTGTTGCTGGAATGAAATTGTGACAGGGAAAACCGGAGTACCCGGAGAAAAACCTGTCTGCCTCCGTTCTGTCCAGCACAGATCTCACATGGAGTGACCGGGATTTGAACCACGGGCCCAGCGGTGAGAGGCCGGCGTGCTGCCGCCTGAGCCACGGAGGCTCTTCAGTTATTTAAATGAAATGTTGAAAAACAACGCAAAAGTTCACCACTTTTAGGGACTATGATGTGCAGTGCAGTGCGTTGCGTTTGATGGGTCTTCTTCTACAGTGAGAGCACTCCCTATAGAATGGAATCTCGGATGCGCTGTGTCCCAACTACAGTAGTTGAACATATTTGCGCTTTCTAACGTGTTTAATAATCATCATTATTTAAATGAATTTCAGATTATTTGCTGGAAATGCTGTCCTTCATTTTCTAAACACACATTGCACCGACTTAGGAAGTTTTGGTACACTCTCTGTAATTCATAGTGCAGTTATTTCGTTCTCGAGAGCCTCCAAAGTACGCGGATTGTTTCTGTTTTGTTTGAGGTTCCTCGACAAGTAAAAATCGTACGGTGCTGAAACTTACGAACACATTTACTCCACGACTTCTTCTCGAAGAGATAAAGTTTTTACTAGGAAAATTCGATGTATTGTTCTAGACCTAACCATGTTCACCAAACCTACAATGACACCCACTAAAAGTCACTGTCCTCCAATATGCAGTGAAACGTCTCAATTGCCGACACTAATCGGATGAAATAATTTGTTCCTATCTTGGAGGTGTCCTTAAATGGGAGGGGCCACATTTCAAAACCGAAATTGGGGCAAGACAGAAATAAATAAATTAATATGTACCAGTACATTACATACTGAACAAAATACAAAACTGTACTATAGTTAGGTCCGTGGTGTTGGGGTAGCGCGCTTGCCTCTCACCCGGAGGCCCCGGGTTCGATCCCCGGCTCCGTCAGGGATTTTAAAACTGACGTGAGGGTTGGAATGGGGTGCACTCAGCTTCCTGAGGACAATTGAGTAGCTGTCTGACAGTGAGACAGCGCCCCGATCACGAAAACCAAGATTAACGGCCGAGGAGACCCGACGCGCTGATCACGCGTCACCCCAATATCTGCAGGCCAAATGGCTGGGCAGCGGTCGCTTGGTTGGCCTTAGCACGTCATGGGCTGTATAGTGCCAGGGGTTGACTTGACTATAGTTAGGTTATACACATCTCCAATTACTGTAAATAAAAGCAGTAATGCAGCAGAGTACTTACAATTTTATGATGATTTCTTAAATAAATCAGGCAGGTTGGTTTGTCGAGTGAACTTTGCATGAGAAATCCCTGTTTAAGGAGGTGTAAACAGTAACAGCCAACCAATTGTTCTTGCAGCTTACTGACCTGACAGGCAGACTACACTATGCAGTCTTTAGCCCATTCTTCTTAAAAATATGTACCTAAGTACAGTTCAGTCTTCAAAGTAGAGATTTTCTCATTTTGCAGATTTTACGTTTGAAACCCGAATGATTTTGACTGAATAACGGAGGTTAAACAGACTTTCTGGCCTTAAAGAGCTGTCCGTGTCCGTAACAGAGAGTGTCCGTAAAAGAGAGTTATTTTTTTTAGCAGGTAGATATAATTTAATTCAGGATATAAAATTATATCCCTATCTAGGGAGTGTCCGCATCAGAGAAGTGTTCGTAAAGAGAGGTTCTTGTTAAATTTATTACCGAGTGAATGACTTTTGATTCTTCTTTGTTTTAATGTGAGCAGTAACAAGCCATATATCTACAAAGCTTTTTTTAATATAGTTTAATTGCTACTATAGGACAGTGAAATTCTTTAACGCTTGTTACTTGGCCGTTATTGGCCTGTTAAAGCCAGGTTGTATTTTCCTCCCATTAGAGTATATATTTTCTGGCCGTGTGCGTGTTTATACATGGTTTGCAAAATAGTCAATAAAAAAACAAAAAACAAAACACAGGAACAAAATGTACATTATATAAATGCGTAATACCAATTGAGTGTGTCCCACAGCTGAAAACATAGACAAGCAGCCACTCCCATTTACAAATACAAATGGCTCTCATTTGCAACTCGACGTTATACAGTCCAATGCATCAGTTACCTACGTGAATACACACATACACACAGGAATCTATAATGCACTGCAATCTGTACTGTCGGGAACAGTCAAATTACCCGCTACCAAAAACTTAATGCATGCAGACATGAATCCATAATGTATCCTATATAGAGTAAATATAAACTCATATCAGGAAATACGGTGTGTATTCCTCGCTTCTGCTTCGCAAAATACGGTGCTGAATATTAATGTTTATATGCTTTGAATTGAACCTCCATGGCTTAGGCGGCAGCATGCCGGTCTCTCACCGCTGGGTCCGTGGTTCAAATCCCGGTCACTCCATGTGAGATCTGTGCTGGACAAAACGGAAGCAGACAGGTTTTTCTCCGGGTACTCCGGTTTTCCCTGTCAAAATGTCATTCCAGCAACACTCTCCACTATCATTTCATTTCATCTGTCATTCATTTAATCATTGCCTCAGAGGAGTGCGACAGGCTTCGGCAGCTGGCACAGTTTATATCCTCGCCGCTAGATGGGGGCTTCATTAATTCCATCCCTGACCCAGTCGGTCGACTGGAAGCAGGCAGTGGATTTTCATATGCTTTGAATTATACAGGGTGTCTCACCTAGTAGGAGTGAGTAGCCTTCTTCTCTCGTGTTTATGAAGGGATTTATGATGGATATTATACTTGATGATGATGTTGTTGTTGTTGTTGTTGTTGTTTCATGTAGGGCAGTGGTTAACAACTACAGTAGAGTCTCACTAATCCGAACTAATTGGGACCCAACCCTGTTAGGATAGGCGAAAATTTGGATTAAGTGGATTTTTGTCAAATACGACAACATATTGACTTTAAGGCTCGAAAACAAATGACACTGTACTGTAATGTTTTTTTAAGCACTGTTGGCGTCCAACTAGTGCGAGCAGCCTGGTGAAAGTCGATTTTTTTTACCTAAGAGGAATTGCGTTCACACTTTGTTATGCACACTGTTAGTAGGTCTGGGCCTTCCGTTTTTTACCGACATATTCACTTTTTATTCCTGTAGCATTTATTTCATGTTCTTCTGTGCTAATAAATTTACGTTTTTACTTGGACAAACTAGTTTAACTTTAATCTTTAGTTTTTCCTGTTTTTATTTAGCTTATGAACTACTAGTTGAAGTACCAGTGCTTCGCTGCGGGTCATAAGCAAATTAAAATGTTAAGGTGACAGTTAAAACAGGGGATAGGTGTGGTGCTGCGTGGAGGGAGCGTAAGGATGGAACATTTTGTCCAACTACACCGCTCGGCATTGACCGAGTTTTATAGCACAAATTTAGGTTTTACTCGTTGGAGATACACGAAAAGTGATAAGGACCTTTTGGATAGAAAATTAAATTTTAAACCTCGTATATGCCATCCATCAAAAGTTTTCTATTTCTTAGCGTTCTCTTTTATTTGAAATGGAAATACGAAAGTTTGAAACCAAAGGGTGTAGTGACGTCACTCAAATGGTCACCATCTTTAAATAGTGCAAAGTATCGAAATCAAAAGTAGCATATGTGTTAATCAGGTAAATCAGCTACTTCCATGTACAATTTCATGTAAATCGGACCAGTGGTTCTTGCGTGATTGAGTAATACCCAGACACACATACCATCTCATTTTTATATATTAGTATAGATTATCAGTTCTTGTTTCCTTTTTTTTTTTGTGTAAAATTTCCAACCCCCTAGTAATACCCCCTTGGCTACGCCACTACTCAATCCACCCAGTAGCTGCAACAGTATTGGCTAGTAAACAGAGATAAATTGTATTATTTTGCAACCGTGGCTCCTTATTCTTTCGAAACCCAGTGTTTTGTTCTCGTCGGATTTATGGTATTCCACTATCTTTAGTTTGAGATGATTACAGTGCGATGGGGTCATACGTGGGCAGTATCAACGCAGTTAGGGACCTTAGGCGTGTTGCTTACAACGACTTGTGTTAATTGCAAAGATAATGAGCTGCTTTGAAAGTACTGCTATGCCTCAAGGATCCGTTCACCCAGCGTAAAACGTTCAATCGCAAAAAGAGACAGAAGTGCAAATTAATTGAGATTTAATCAGTTGCCTTACACAACACTACTTAATTCCTGAAACTCACCAGGAACTGTTCCTTGCTTGTAAACCTCACTATTGTCAGCGCGCCAGGAGAAGTTAGCTGGGTTTGAACTTATGTTGGTGCCTTACCGCGTACTGCGTACCCTTCATTCCAAAAACATCACCCACTTATTTTTATACTGTGCTCTAAATAAACACAAATCCATGTAGATACCGTACACTTTTTTTTAGCCTACTTTTCACATTTTGCAAAATTGAGGAAAACATAGACTTCTGAGATCGATCCGGGCAAATGTGTGTGTCTGTCTGTATGAGTGTGTGTGTGTGAGTCCCTCCACCCCCCCCCCCCTCCCGCCCTTCCAACTCCTAAAAGGTTGCAACAAAACCAAATTTGGTATGAGTAAAGATCTAGATCTCAATATTTCACCACCGTATTTGAAAATGACATCAGTGCTACCAACTGCTGAAAAAACACAACTGAAATTTGAGCTCTATGTTAGATATCTCAGAAGTTATGCATACGAACTGTTCCAAAATTGGCACACGCAGAGATAATAACATTCCAGATTGATTTGGAGTTAAGTCAGCAATGTATCCTTCTCATCTCGCGATATTCTCAGAACGGAAGCTAGTGAGTCACCAAGCCCTTCTCACACCTGACCTTGTCATGGCAGGTGATGGATTTGAGGGGGGGGGGGGGGGGCTAGGATTATGAAAGGAAATGACCGTGGCCAACATTTATGTAGATACCACCCTTACATTCGCCTGTAGTAGAAGGGACTAAACTGCGGAAAATCACGTCTAGGCCGGCGGAGGCAGGAATCGAACACACTTCGTTACCAATTCTGCCTCACCTTACACTACAAAATTCTCCTAGACATAAAATGGCGACATCCATGACGTCATGGGCGACATTAAAAGTTCAATGGATGCACACGCGTTAATAATTCTGAGTGTTAATAAGGCTTTATATTAAAGTTCAAACCTTACCTAGGGCTCATGCCCCAGATCCCTTGCTTGTAGTACACGCAGTAATTTTCGCGCAGACAGTGGTCTAACGTAGTAGCGACCAATGGCTTTAGAAGAGTGCAGTGTACCTTTTTAATTAAATTGAACTAAAAGCAATTTATGAACAATCGTAACTCACGAATAACCCTCGCACTTGAAAACATGTGACTGTATCCGCATGTAATGACGCACTGTTCAAAACCTCATACAGCCGAATAATATGGCGGCAAATCAAGCCACAACATCAAACAAATGAACATCAACGTCCGCACGTCATCGACTGCACTAAAATAATATCCTAGACACGTAAGTATCGCGGTATATACTTGAACCGAGTGAACTCCGCTCCAACTCTCAGGCCAGCATTACATTTCTTTGCAGAACCGGGAATTGAACCCGGACCTCCGCTGTGTCAGCCAATAATGCTAGTCACTACGCTATTTCAAAATACTAGCAGACCCGTGCGAGAAATCTCGCATGTCCATAAACCACACTTTCCCCAATAGGTTTATAGTGAGAGACTTTAGGAGAAAGGTTGTTATGTATTTATTTCAACCAAATGATTATAGAACACTATTTACATTTCAAGTTCTATATTTAATAACTTAAGAAGGCAATCACTGAAAATTGGATCATCATAACATTCACCGGTTATTACGATTTGAGTACTAATCCCTTTGATTTACTGTTTCTGCAATCCAAGCAAAATGATAAAGGAAATGTTAAAATGACATGAAACAGGCGTAACAGCGGCAAAAATGTGAAGTTGACAGCAATTATCGAGCATATTTTCCTACAGCAACATTATCTGCAAATCGCACACTTCTTACATTTTTTTAAAGTAATTTTCTAAAGAAATTATAGATATTTATGAAATTAGAGTGCAATTCGTCACTGCTAATGTCTATTCTCTTTCATTTGAATGCTCATTTGTCACGATCGGTCGATTGTGAGCGCCACAGGAGTGATCTATACTACTGAAATAATATATATGAAGTTTCTAAATGAAATATTTGAATTAAATCTAGTTCTATATAATTTTGGAATGGGCTAGAACACAGTACCTTGGTATTGAACATTCAAACCGCTTCATTGCGCTGGACTAGCGGGCTTGTGGTGAAGCTCCTTTACCATGAAGGGAGGGTTTAGTGTGGTTCATTTAAGTGCTCCATTATAGTCTACCGCGGCGATTTCAATGCAAAGTGTTGGCGGGCTTCGAATAGAAGACCTATTAGGTTCCCATGCATAATTAAACGTAACCCTGAGTTATGTGAGGAATGCGATGCGCGAAGGACTTGCCCAAAGAGCTTGTTGAACCAGGCTGTCTGTCTGATCACCCTGCCTATTTATTGCAATGATGTCAGCTCTTCTGAGACCTCCATTCTCCCAAAGGCATGGCGTTTGTCTTTAGACTACCAGGCCTTCGTAATTATGTAGTTCAAACGATCGCACACTCTTCTGCAGACTAGCGTTAGACATTATTGTATTTATTACAACCTTGTCCACCTCATGGCGTAGTGATCAGCATTCTTGGCTGTCTATGCGGAGGTCCGGGTTTGATTCCCGGGTCAACCAAGAAATTTAATTCTGGTCTGAGGGTTGGAGGGGGTCGTGAAATAAAACTTAGTAAAGGTGGGTTTGACTCCTACCTTAGTCATTCTAGAAGTGGTTTTCTGTGATTTTTCCACTTCCACTCCAGGCGAATGCTGGGTTGGTAACTAAATTAAGCCTACGGCTGCCTCCTACCCAAATTCTACCACCCATTATAAATACACACACTAGCCATCAACAATGACACGGGTAATCAGATATTTCACATGACCCTGGCCATGATATCGCAAAGATAGCTTGCCACGGTGGGTGAGTGGTTATCGTGTCGGATTACCAACCCCAAGCTTGCAAAAGTCACGACACGGATGTCATACGATGTTGGCATGTTAAAGAACCCATTTGAATTCAGTAGGCCGTGTTCATAATGGCAAAATTAATCTCAGGATTTTTCGCCAACACAAAGTTCCTCATTTCTCTACTAGAAAGCGCTATAGTGTCAAGGAGCTAAGATATCTTACCTCCTTGGCTTTCATAGTGCTTCAAGGAACAACAAAATTCGACATGCAAGCTGCCCTCTGGGTGTCGAATAACAAACCTTGCACCCGGCACCCGAGGCCATGCGATATTATTATTATTATTATTATTATTATTATTATTATTATTTATCGCAAGAAACTACTTGAATCAACAACAACAACGATTTAGAGACGTAATATTGTGTTTCTTAACTGATCGTTAAATAAAAGCATCTGATTATATAATTTGTATGATTCACTTACATTGTAAATGAAAAATCCACAGCCTGCTTCCAGTCTCCGACCGGGTCAGGAATGGAATGAATGAAGCCCCCATCTAGCGGCGAGGATATTAACTGTGCCGGCTGCCGAGGCCTGACGCACTCCTCTGGGGCAATGATTAAATGAATGACAGATGAAATGAAATGATAGTGGAGAGTGTTGCTGGAATGAAATTTTGACAGGGAAAACCGGAGTACCCGGAGAAAAACCTGTCTGCCTCCGTTTTGTCCAGCACAGATCTCACATGGAGTGACCGGGATTTGAACCACGGACCCAGCGGTGAGAGGCCGGCGTGCTGCCGCCTAAGCCACGGAGGCTTACGATTCACTTACATTGTAAATTTTGCAAAATAAACTAACGCGGGCCTGTGTAGTTTGCAGATCCCTGCTCTTGAGAAATCCTTTTTAACGTGCCAGTAAATCTACTGACACGAATCGCTCGCATTTGAGCAACCTTCAGTGCCAACCGATTGTACAATGATTCGATCCCGCAGTAGTGTGCACTGGAAAACAAGCGTATTACCAACAATGTCACACAGGCGACTAAAAAATCTTAATCGCTGTATCTAACCTGTGATATGGTTTCCTGGAGGATCGCATATCTTGAATTAATTTTGTGATCGTGTAAAAGCCTTTGCTTTTTTTTTTTAACAACTAATGTCTTATGAAGTGGTAATTCTTGAATTCATGAAGATGATTGATGAATAGGCTACGTCTTGCTATTGGACACATATTGCGCGAGATGGTTGGTATTCCTGGTAGCAGCTCTGTTGCATCACAAGATCAAACACGCCGTGTACTGAAATGTATGTGTGCTTTGTTTCCACAAGAAGTAGTAGGCTATGTAGCAGGAAAACAGTATTATGTTATTAGACCTTACTTTGGTCTCTGGTGCTCAACACTGGACAATATGTTTGCTGTCAAGAAGAGGCCTGTTCTTTTCTCCCCATCTTAGTAAGTGGTTTGTTGTAGTAGCGATTATGGTTCGGATTCCGTATTAATCCATTAGTTGTGTAGTGTTCAGGAGTAAGAAGAGCCTATCACCAGCTGAACGATTGTTGCAAACATACCTTTCTTGTCAGTCCTGCCAACTGTTGATTCAATTTTTTGGTACCATTTAAATTAAAAATCGGAGGGTTAACCAGAAAATCGACCAAGAATAGCGCACTTTCTGGTGTAGTTTAAGGTAATTTCTTAAAAGGTAATAATAATAATAATAATAATAATTAGCGGACCTAACAGCAACAGATCATAACTTGCTTTATGTGATCCTGTATGGGTCGAAACATACTAAATAAATAAATAAATAAATAAATAAATAAATAAATAATTAGCGGACCCATGCGAGCCACCCGGCTTCTTTGGTATGCGGGCTTAAAGCGACATAGTTCTGGCAGGGCCTATCGTCTTGTTTACTACGCACATTTGAAACGAATTTGTCAATATTTATGAAATCAGAGTGCAATTCGTCACTCCTGCGGGTAACATTCTTTATTTTTTTGTGATAGAACCTAAAAATATCTAAAATTAATTTCGCACCTCTTATCTAATGTGAAGTGGAACGCAGTTTCTCTGCTTTCAAGCGCATTTTAATGGAGACAGAAGAGGGTTTACGCCTGAGAATCTTTCCAAGTAACTTACTCCATTGTTCAGTGTTATATTAGAAGTACCTCTTGAGTACTGAACACCTTTGCGCATGTAGCCTACTGATTGAAATTAATTGTGTGTTTTTCAGTGCCATACTAAAGCAAAATGGGTATAGTGAGAACATTTGCACATATAGCCTACTGGTTGAAATTAAATTGAGTATTTCAGTATCATACTAATCGTAGGTGTATTGAAGTTGGTACTTACAAATACATAGCCTACTAAATTTACAGTTAATGTAATCTTTGAAAATTTTAATTTGCAGTGTTTTAAACACAATGGCAAGCCAATATTGATATATACAAATATATATTCCAAATATCCTATGTATGTATGTCTACCCCTTATGATTCCCATTTTCCAACGGGGTCGGGGATGAGATGCGATGGAAGTCTTTGTGGCGATAGTTTTTACGGCCGGATGCCCTTCCTGACGCCAACCTCATGAGAGGAGTTAATGAGAGATGAAATGAATGATGGTGAATGAAACTGGGCAAGGATGTGGAAGGAAGCGGCCGTAGCCTGTCAGAAGGTACCGTCCCAGCATTTGCCTGGTGTTGAAAATGGGAAACCACGGAAAGCCAGTTCAAGGACGGCCGACGGTGGGGCTCGAACCCACGCGTCTACCGAGTCAGCAGAGAGCTTGGCCCCATGACCTAATGCTGCACTTTAGCAAGCGTAGCCACTACTGACGGTATTCCAAATATCCTATAAATTCCTAAATTCAACATAGGCCTATACGATTCTATAGTGGTAGATAGAAGCTAAGTTTAGCTTTTTTGATCCTAAATCCGGGTGTATTTATAACGATAAACTTTGTTCATTAGTTCCAAGTCTGTCGATTATAAATGTTACCGGACCTTACAAAATAACATATTATGTCGTTCCTTCAGTTGGAAAACAAAAATATGCATGTCTTCAAGTTCCTCTGCAGTTAGGCCTACGGATATACAGTAAGGAGAGATTTTGTTAATGCAACAAATTATTCCACAGACTCGTCGGTGCGGTGGTTTGAAAAAGTTATTCTGTATATGGGATTTTTTTATATCGTGAATTCTTTCGCCAGTCAACACCGTTTCAAAGCTTTAAAAAATGTAATAAAGATTTTTGTAACTCCAAAGCTTTCACAGCTCCCGAATTAATTCATCATGAATTTGAAATCTATTTAGGCTTGTTCTGTTTGTAATGTGGTATGACGTTTTTCAAAGAGTAATTTGATTCTCTGTGACCAACGGGAATGGTATGAACGAGAGCTTTGCTGTTACTTGTTCTATGTTCCATGAGGGATGGGAGAGAAATCCAATACATGTGAACACGATGACATATCTGACAGTGATGTGATCAACTAACTGATGAAGATTTAGACTAGAATTAGCCTAATGTTTAACTTTAATTTGTAATGTGCTTCACACTGGAAGTTACAATTAGTGGAGCATAGGTTTTGGGACCAAATTGACATGGCATTACAGTACGTACATATGTCGGGCTCCTCTTTCTCATCTCTTCTGTCGTCAGACCTTTAATTCAGGTTTAGTCTGTTTTATCTATTTCAGTTATTTTATTGTTCACTATGTCTTATTTGTTTTATTATTTTTGTATCATTTTACTATTTTTATTCAAATAAGGCATAACTGTTGGGGTTCACTGTCTGTCTTATATAAATCATTTTCGTTACATCCCTGGCAGTGAGCTGTTTTTATCTTCATTCTTTCATTGCATACCATTTTATTTCATTAGAAGCCGATAACCTAGATGTTAGGCCCCTTAAAACAACAATTATCATCTTAATCTTCTGCGCCCTCACTTGGTCAACTCATTTAAAAACTTGACATGCACTCACCGAAAATGGAATCCGGAGCTCTGTGGTGTAATCGTCTGAATCATGGAGAGGTCCCATTTTTGGCAGTAATCGACGAATTATAAATATTATTTTGGCTATTTTACAAGATATTTATTGGGAGAAGATGAGCCCTTCAGAAGCATAACCCAATCAGGAAGTTGACATTACACAGCATTTAAAGTGGCACCGTTATAATATCCTTTGTTGCCCGTGGTAATATCCAACTTTTATTATTGTGTTAGAAGCCATTTTCAGTGTTGCCTTAGTAAACGAAAGTTTAATACTTCTTAGTCGGTCAACACAATCGTGTAAACACAATCGTCTTGACCAACTGAAAAGCATCAAACTTTCATCAAACTTTTAATTTTCATTTTTCTCAAATTATTAACAGGAACAGAATCTAAATTTTTCAGGGATGTTCATTAAGGCTCTCTTGTTATCTTAACGTAGGGTTTTTGGATTCTGTTCTTGTTAATCGTTTGAGAAAATAACACAATCGTGTTGACCGACTGAAAAGCATCAAACTTTCATCCAACTTTTAATTTACCAATCGTGTTGACCGACTGAAAAGCATCCAACTTTCATCCAACTTTTAATTTACCAATCGTGTTGACCGACTGAAATGCATCCAACTTTCATCCAACTATTAATTTACCAATCGTGTTGACCGACTGAAAAGCATCCAACTTTCATCCAACTTTTAATTTACCAATCGTGTTGACCGACTGAAATGCATCAAACTTTCATCCAACTATTAATTTACCAATCGTGTTGATCGACTGAAATGCATCAAACTTTCATCCAACTTTTAATTTACCAATCTTGTTGACCGACTGAAATGCATCAAACTTTCATCCAACTTTTAATTTACCAATCGTGTTGACCGACTGAAATGCATCAAACTTTCATCCAACTATTAATTTACCAATCGTGTTGACCGACTGAAATGCATCAAACTTTCATCCAACTTTTAATTTACCAATCGTGTTGACCGACTGAAATGCATCAAACTTTCATCCAACTTTTAATTTACCAATCGTGTTGACCGACTGAAATGCATCAAACTTTCATCCAACTTTTAATTTACCAATCGTGTTGACCGACTGAAATGCATCAAACTTTCATCCAACTTTTAATTTACCAATCGTGTTGACCGACTGAAATGCATCAAACTTTCATCCAACTTTTAATTTACCAATCGTGTTGACCGACTGAAATGCATCAAACTTTCATCCAACTTTTAATTTACCAATCGTGTTGACCGACTGAAATGCATCAAACTTTCATCCAACTATTAATTTACCTTTTTCTCAAACTATTAACAGGAACAGAATCCAAATTTTTTAGGGAAGTACATTAAGACTCTCTTGTTATCTTTAACGTTGGGTTTTTTGAATACAAATGTACCTATCAATTTTCAAGGTTCTTCATAAAATAGCATAATTTAAACAACATTTTCATAAACATATTCCACTACAAAAATTAATCCCAAGTAAATTTTGGAAAGGTCTTGAGTAAAAATATAACACACAAGATATTACTTCTAAAAATTTCTACGGCTCGTGCGACAAAATTTGAATTGAAGAATAGAACTCAGGGGAGCCTGTGTTCGTAAGCACTTCTTGATTCGTATGACGAAAGCACCAAATTTCTTTTAAAGTGCGCCAGGTTGAGAACGCCTGTTGTAGAGTATCATTTATAGTCAGTGAACGACATTATTCTTTTCAACCACAGTGAAATGAATGTGATCATCAAACGATGTATGTGGAATGAATGTGATCATCAAACGATGTATGATACTTTAGGATTGAAAACGTAGCTACTTAATTTGTACTATTTTCAACTGTCTTTTCCAAAGCTCGTGAGTTGACGTTGGAAGTGCGAGTATATCCGGTGATTCGACACGTGTGCAAGTTATTTTCAAAGTGTGGAGTGATAATTTATTTTTCTTGTCTGTTAGGTAGTCAGCCCGAAGGCTGGTTGGATCCTCACTATATAACTATATATATATCTTCACCTGGTTTAAGTTTCGAGGCCATCCTTCTTTACACTGGAATTGAACTCGAGTTGATGCAGGATTACGATCAAATTCTTTTAATAGAACCTGGAATACGTGGAGGTTTATGTCAGGTTTCTCATCGGTATGCTGAAGCTAACAATAAATACATGGAAAGACTATTTTCAACTGTCTTTTCCAAAGCTCGAGTTGACGTTGGAAGTTCGAGTATATTCGGTGATTCGACACGTGTGCAAGTTATTTTCAAAGTGTGGAGTGTTAATTTAGTTTTCTTATTCAATATTAGGTGGAGAACTGCTTCAATTTCTTGCAGCATTTTAATGGAATATTATTTGCGTATTAAATCAAGTAGCTTACGTTTAATTATGGATGCTTTTGGCTCTTCTAGGTGGAAATATAAAAGAGTTTATCAATCGACATCCAACTGTGTGTGAACACTGCGTATTCCAGTATATATTGCTGCTATGTGATACAGCGTTGTATACAATACATTCTGTTGTGTGCCAATTTTGTTTTACATCTGCCATTACTGTACAACATCAACCCATGACAATTCGCTCTTTTTTTATTTAGAATTTGTTTTCTAAAATGTGAAACTACTGGAAACATTTTGTATTACGTTCTGTGATGAGGCAGTGAAATATTTTCTTGTTGTAAAATGTGGTCGTCAGTAGTTTGTTTTCATAAATGTGTATTTTCTGTTGCAGGCACCCGTTATTTCCCCTCTTGGCCCTTATCTTCGAGAAATGTGAATTGGCGACGTGTACTCCTCGTGAACCTGGGGTAGCGGGCGGCGACGTTTGCTCGTCCGAATCCTTCAACGAGGACATCGCTGTCTTCTCCAAACAGGTAGGTGATTCCGATATCCGCTATCGACAGTTTTTTTTTTCTCCCAGAAGTCGTGGGTTGACTTTGGAAGTGCGAGTATATCCGGTGATTTGACACGTGTGCAAGTTACTTTCAAAGTGTGGAGTGATAATTTATTTTTCTTATTCAATATTAAGTGGAGAACTGCTTCAAATCAAAGTGGGAACAATTGAACTGAAGTTAATTTTGAGAAGCAATAAAAATACGGTGTTACGGATAAAATAATTTTGGAATGATGAGAGAGTGAGAGAGATTGTGGAAGAGAATCCCTTACAAGAGATCATAGAGAAGTCAAGAATGAGTTGGTACGGACATGTTAGGAGAATGCAGGAGGACAGGATACCAAAGAGGATGCATGAGATGGAAATGGGAGGGCGAGAGACCAAGAGGAAGGCCAAGGAGTGCAGAAAAGAGGAGAGGAGTGGGACAGAGTGAAGAGTGAAAGGTGGTGGGAGGATAGAAGACGATGGAAACTGTAGAAGAAGATGATGATAATGATGAAGTCATGGCATACATGAATGACAAGTTAAGGAGGAGGCTTCGTTGTAGAGGAGACGTAAAGGGAAGCATAGGCTACTTTATTGGCAGCAATGCCCCCAAAGAAGGAAATTATCTTGAAGAATAATGCCACTGCGACGACATGAATTAACGATAGGACCAGGTGGAGACAACGGTCAAGAAGAGCAGACTGCAAATTCAGGCGGGAATTTTGTAGTACATTTATATATGTCTATTGGCCTCATACGGCGGTAGGTTTTGAGGATCCGACTAGCCTCCGGACTGACTACCTAACAGACTAAGGAAGTAAAAGCAAGAGGCGTTACTGTTGTCCTTACAAAATAATGACAGCAAAATGGATTTTTAAAATGTTAGTGATCCTCCAGTTTTGGAATAATAAAATTGGCATATTTTCAAGTGTATGTCACGAATTGTTCACTGAAAAAGTAAACCTAATAACTTATAAGAGAAACATTTTATAAATATCTGAAGATGACCACGTGACGGTCGAAGTACGTTATCCTAAAGTTCTCCTTTTTATGTTATTGCCACGTGAGTTAGCAATGATTATGAAAGTAAATATCCATAGGCCTATTGGGAAAATGATCTCGGCCAACAATCTGTTTATCTATCTGTGTCTTCCCCGTATTAATTTAGTTTTCAACTGGGTCGGGGATGAGAAATGATGAAATTCCACGTGGCTGATGGCTTCTACGGCTGAATGCCCTTCCTGACGCCAACCTCACGAGAGGAGTTAATGAGAAATGAAATTAATGAAGATGAATGAAAGTTCAATTTCAAATAGTTCCAATTTTGATTACCAGATGCCACTGTCAATACCCAGCGGTGAACGTAGGAACTTGATATAGCGTTTCTGATCCAAATGACCTACACACTACCAATTGTAGTGGTAGGTTCTTTTTCATGCCATAAATATATGACATAGACCCACTGGCTTTACTTCCCTTCTGAAAGAAGGCATACTGAAGGATATTAACGCGCTTAAAGATTCGACGACTTCGGCCGGCATAGCAGTTCAGCATGCTACCGACTACCCCACCGAAACCGACTGAACTCGGCAAACAATATTCTTGTTTTATAATGGTTAAAATAAGATAACTCTATGCTATGTCTGGATTACTTTCAATCATAATAGGCCTACAGTATGTCTAAACTTGTATTTTTCGTGAGAGAAATTTCTGTAACACAATGTTGAAATATTACACAATAGGTGATTGTAAATACATTTCAGTTCAGTCCTGTTGTGGCCTTGTCACAGTGTAATAGTTTCAAATAATAGCATTTTTTTTACTTCCTCCATACTGTATTAGCAAACGACAAATTACATCATCAAAACGAATTACCTCCCCCTTCGATTTCAATTCCTTTATCTGAGTTGATTTCTTTTTTCGCTCACTGACAGTGTAATAAACGTCATCATTGTATTATCTTATCTACGTCTTATTGCGATTTTGCAATTATCATATGAAATTCCAGTTCCTGTCATCCCGCGGTGGCGTAGCCGGGTGCGTATAATACCTCACCATTACTACTGTATGAAGGGGATCTGCACTGCAGTGAGTCCAGAGGTCGAAGACACGAGCCCTGACGCTGACAGTGGCTGTCCTGCGTTTCTCCACACTCCCTCCAGACAAACAGCGGGAAATACTTCGTTTCAACTTCCGAAGCAGCTACCTCATTCTCGACCCTAAAAAGAGCGTTAAAATCCTTCAGTATGCCTTCCTTTGGAGGGGAACTAAAGCCGGTGAGCACATGTCATAGATTTATGGCATGTAAAAGAACCTACCACTACAATTGGTAGTGTGTAGCCAAATTTGATGTTATTTGGTTAGAAACGTTCTATCAAGTTCGAACATTCCGCTAGGTTTCAGTGACAGTGGCATTTGATGGCCAAAGTTGGAGCTACTTGAAATTAGATCTGGCTGGGAGCCTACGGGCGTTTAGTTAAAATACCCTGCTATAGCTATTAGCTGCAATTCATATAATTACAGTTACACACTCGACTGCAGTTACCATAGGAACACAGGTGAGGTTTGAACCCGCGTCGTTTCCCAAGTTTGGATAGTGCCTCAATTATCATTTGTGGAATATTTGGCTGTATTTTGGAATATTGTAAAATTTGTTTGAATAGCAATTGTTCTTTTTTTCTTCCAAAACGTATACCGTGACTTCCGGGTGAGGGGGGAGGGGGGTGATGGAATCAATTAACCATTTGTAACAGCTGGTTGATGGACCCCACTTAACAATAGTCTTACATTAACATACGATGCATGCTCACACAAATAGGCGTTCCTTGACACGGTAGGATGGCCCAAAACAAATGATTTGATAGTTTAATTAAGCGGAAATGTCAATATCCTATGAGGGCACTAGTTGTGTTAGACATGTTGTTGGCGAGAAATGGTTCCTCCAGCATTATATCTTTTCACGTATACACGTGATGATAAAGGAAAATATACCGTTATCGTAATATTTTCGGAGATTTCTACCAGTGATAAAATAATTTTTGGCACGGCAAGGTGTATAGAATCCAGATGGTGTGGCTGGCTACCTTTGTGAATACGATAGCACACGGAAACTGAATTAAGGACTGTTTCATTCATGGAGTATAAATTAATTCTATTAATACTATTCTGTTTGCGTGATGGCGTGTAATGTAAGTGTCCGCCTTCGAATTGCTGTTAGATTATTAACAATACACATAATTGATTGATTAATTCATTCAGGCCGCGAGCAGTGTTGCCAAATTAGCGACCTTGTCGTTAGTTCTAGTGAGTTTTCGTCACTTATTTTAAATTTAATACTGTTTAGGGAGGGATTTAGCGACTAATCAAACTCCCATTAGTGCCAATTTTTTCCTATGGATAACATAGTAATCTAGTGACTTTTAACTATTGATTTAGGATTCTTTTAAACACATGAGTAGGCAACACTGGTCGTAAGCGCCGTTTATTGTTCGCACAACAAAAGGAGTCAATCATAGTAATGGCTTATTAAGTAGGTTACACGTCATTTATTTATTTTTATTTTGTTTTATTTTGTTTTATTTTATTTTATTTTTGTTTTATTTTATTTTTATTTATTTATTTATTTATTTATTCTTGTGAAACTAAAATTTCTAATTTGTTATTAAGAGAATCTATATACAGTATAATTATATAAAAATTCAGCTTGCGTATGTACGTGGCCGCAGAAACTCGAAAACTACTGCTCTGATTTCGCTTAAAATTTACATTTTGAATATAAAAGACTGTGTGCTGCCTTCTGTGATCTCGGGTACGTATTGAGTATCCAGACCCAGAGGTTCTGGTTTCGATTTCCGGCTCAACCATGACATTTAATTCTGTTCTGAGGGTTGGAACGGAGTTCACTCAGCAGCGGGTGGCAAAACTGAGAAGACATTGGTTCAATTTCCAACTCAGCTCTCGTAGAAGTAGTTTTATTTTCATGGCTTCCCATTTCTACTCCAGGCAAACATCTGGAAGGTTACTACTAACTTAAAGCCACGGCCGCCTTGCTTCCAATTCTAGGCTCAGTTACAAATACACACACTAGTATAGACATCACAGTGACACAGGTTATGATAGATTCCATACATACCCCAGGATACAGGGCTGACGGCCAAAAGCTAATTAACATTAACAACAGCATACATACAAGGGAGCCGTGTCAGTAGAATTCTGGCACTGCGCCGTCTCTAAAAGGCCGCAGCAGTTAAAAAGGGACATTTGATTTGATTCATTGTGCCCAACTAAAGAGCGAGTTTGAACTTATTAGCACTTTTTCTTCTTCCCTTCCCAATATCTCTTCATCCTCTCGTTGTGTTCCCTTTCACGCTGTTCTGACCTTCCTGTATTTTGTCGGAAGGGCTTCTCAGAAAATGTATGTGTTTGTTTGACTGAATTTTGTTCTGTCTTGAATGGTTTCTTCTTGACGGCTAATTTAATTTGTTTTCACTGATTTCTTTTAGTTAAAGGAAACTATTATTATTATTATTATTATTTTATATAATCGTTTCGGTCTTCTATGGACCACGTTATTTCAACTGCCTTTTCCCTCGTTATTTCACATTGGCCCAGTATTCGTGCATTCTTCTTCGGTGAGCTTCCTTTCGCTCTTCGGCCCACTTCTTGCCGGTTTTCAATATAGGTTTTGGCTGAAAACTCAGTATTTCCCCAAGTTCCTTCTTCAAATAGTCACGTTTCAAGATGTCCTCACGTGATATCCCCAGTTCTTGTAGGTCTTTTCCACGTCTGTAAACCAGACCCCTTTGGTTTTCTTTCCCACAAAGTAGGCACAGATTCGATTGAACAATCTTCCGGAATTCATTCGTATTACATGGCCATAAAATGGAGTCTTCTTTTGCGAATGGTGTCCGTTATTTTCTCCACATGTCGATACATTTCATCGTTGTGTCGTATTCTGTACTCTCCTCGTTCCTTGACCGGGCCCAAGATCTTCCTCAGAATCTTCCTCTCTTATTATTATTATTATTGTTATTGTTATTATTATTATTATGTTTATTGTTATTATTATTATTATTATTATTATTATTGACGGAGGAACTAAATTTCATTATTTGCTAACTTGTGGTCACGACAAAGTATATTCTCTTAATATTATTTTTTATATTTGTGCCAGTTAGGGTAAAGAACTCGCCTGCGGTACCATACTCCAGGGAGAGTCCCGACAGGATTTCCACGGCCTAGCGTTGACTAACACGTCTTTTGAAATCGTGCTACTTGAGAAACGATTTCTCTTTAAAATTACCGGCCGGCTATTAGTAATGCAGTGAAGTAGGAATATCCTATTTGGCCTTTTTATGTAAGAAACTTTCAGAGATGATGTTGGTTAGCTAATTTCATGCACTTGTACGCTTCATGATGTTGGTTGCCTTCCACACACAAGATAAATCTGTGCAGGATGTCTTAATAGGCCTACAGTATTCAGTCATCATTGGTAACAGTGAATAGAACCCTGTTTCAACTGAACAGTAAGAAATTATACTATGTTTGTAGTGACGGGGTACAAATTAAAGCTGGTAATCAGCAATTCATTTAAAATGATCAAAAATGATTAACCAAAATCTACTAACCAAATAATAGATCAATCGGCTAACTGAAGAATTGATTAATTGACATGAAGACACGAGATAAGAAAATAAGTTTAAATGAGAGGTCATCACTTAAGTTGAATTACGCTAATCTTCGGAATGATGTATAGAAATCTATAAAAGTTACTTTTTTGTCCAAATATAATCTACAAAGTGTCCTTCCCTGTTTATGTTAACAATAACCAAATGAGTGTCAGTGACAATGGAAGGACAAACGTAAATCAAATTGGGAATGGTTTCCGTAAGCTGATCCCGTGCGAAGTTGAGGTGGGTATTTAATTTAACTGTCAAATATTTGGCAACACTTACGTTGGATCTCAGGACGGGTGTTTTACCCGGCTACTATATTTTTCTTGTCATCTAATTCTTTGTTATGCAACTGACTTAATTGACAGTACAGTACAGTTCTAAGTTCTGTCAGATGAATTTAAAAACTCGCAACAAGAATAAAATAAGCTCGTCCCGGATATTCCAGTGTGTAAACATTTCATATCACCAGCTATGACTTAGCAATTATTCAAAGAGGAGACAAATACAATACAATGTCAAGTTGGAATGTTTGTGTCGTGTGGTAATACTCCTTGGCTGTCAAGGCCTGCTGAGAACCTTCCGCGTGGCAGGAGACTCCACAAACCAGATGCTGCCGCAGCCGCAGCTTTTCTGAAGCGCCCACCCGTTTTTGGTCATGCCTAAAGCAGTAAACGGGTGCGCCTCAGATTTTGCCTCTCGACCTTTCGCTGCTATTCAAAACCTCTTTTTATTCCTTTATTTCTCTTCTTTCATTTCCTTGTCTTTCTGTTCTTTTTGAAATTGGATCCGTTTCTCCTCCGTCAAATAATTCCGCTCGTGTTTCTCTCTCTCCCTCTGTCTCCAATATTTGTTAGACGCTATGCTCCAGTAAACAGGTCAAGATGTAATTTGAAACTTGCTTTAAGATATTGCTTATTTTTTTAGGTGATTAGAAGTAACTTCATCCATTATCTGGTAAAAGTCGAATGCGGAAAAACATGATCAAAGACCATCTTCTTATGTTTACAAATCTTGTGATATACACAGTTGTTTTGACCAGAAAATAGGGTTAATACTGATTTATTCTCATAAAATACGAAAAAAAAGTTCAATAATTTTAATCCCTAAATATAATCTGTCATGTCGGAATGGTACGTAACTTATGGCTACAGCAACTTCCTTCCCTTACAATTACAAGTACGCACAGATACCACTGTAACACAGGTCGTTAGCACAAATTCTACATACATCCGATTATAATAGACTACGATGATAACCACGATGCTCTTAAGGCTCAAAATAATATAATACCAATCTTTATTCTTGGTAATGAATAATGGCTGTAACTAAGTCAATTAAACATAAATGGTAATACAGTGAGAACCCTCCCTATAGATCGGAGCCTCGGATGCGCCATGTGACGGCAGGGGCACTGTGGCTAGCCACCTGTCGAGCAAGGCACTGCCACTAGCAGCAGCGTAGCGCCCAACTAGTTTAGCACATTTATACTTTTTAACGTAGGCTATTAAATAATCATCATTACTTACATGAATTTCAGAGTAGTTGCTGGAAATATTGCCCTTCATTTTCTAAACACACATTGCACCAACTTAGGAAGTTTTGGTACACTCGCTGTAATTCATCCTCACTGATAATTGGTATCAGTGTTTTATTTCCTTCTCGAGAGCCTCCAGAGTACGAGGGTTGTTACTGTACACCCTTTGTTTGAAGTTCCCCCGCAAGTAAAAGTCGCATGGTGTTGAAACTTACGAAAATATTTACTGCCAACTTCTTCTTGAGAAGGTAAGTTTCCACTAGGAAAATTCGTTGTTCTAAACTTAACCATGCTCACGTGATACGAGGTAGGCTACAGTACTTCACAGCAAGTCCCATTTATCACTACTAAGGTATCTTGACAGCTGCGTGTGTAATAAAAGATATGACAGCTTCCAAGGCTTCTCGACCCACTGTAGTAATCGGTACATGCTGTAAATCTGACAGTAAGTCACCGTGACCTGTCCGCGGCACGGCCTCTACAAATCTCCGTTCTATAGGGAGAGCCCTACTCTATCACTGTATTTTATGTTGTGCTGGAAAATGAACAAAATTAAAACCGACAGCCTGCTTCCAGTCGACCGACCGGGTCAGGGAATGGAATGAATGAAGCCCCCATCTAGCGGCGAGGATATAAACTGTGCGGGCTGCCGAAGCCGGTCGCACTCGCCTGGGGCATTGATGAAATGAATGTCAAATGAAATGAAATGACAGTGGAGAGTGTTGTTGGAATGAAATTTTGACAGGGAAAACCGGAGTACCCGGAGAAAAACCTGTCTGCCCCCGCTTTGTCCAGCACAAATCTCACACGGAGTGGCCCGGATTTGAACCACGGACCCAGTGGTGAGAGGCCGGCGTGCTGCCGTCTAAGCCACGGAGGCTATATGTTGTGCCAGAGTAGGTCGTTATTTCACTGGTATTTCTTTTACATTTCCTATGGCGTTTTCAGAGAGACATCTTACTCTACTAACGTCTTCTGCTGCTTATTTCCTAAGGAAGATGCCACGTTAAAATTGTCAAAACTTACTTAACACAAGGAACCTGAATGAGGCTTATTTTCTATAGCGTCTGAGAGCAGTGATTGGCCACGGACTTATTATATTGATTTTTAAGGTATGATTTGAGCATTTTTCTTTTTCTTCTGAAATTGTTAGCCCGCTCACGAATTAAGATGTCACGATTATCATTGGAAAGACATTCTGCTGCTATAATTTCTCGATTTCACTTCATCTGTTGGATGTTAAATAAGATACCACACACATACACACTTCTTAAATACATAAAACTACACATATTCGACCGTCCACCACCCGTAGTGCTGTGAGTGCATACAGAATGGAGCCTCCATTTATATTCACACTAAGGTAGGTAAGCATTTTGAATAGAAAGCAGTAGGTTTCCTCGATCGGTCTATAGAAAGGGGGGGGAGTACTAATCCAAGGTTGAGTGCTGTACTTTTCGCTGCTTAGTTTTGAGGTTTGGTCTTATAGAAATTAGCTCGCTGTAGGATTCTTTCTTATTTTTTATTATTATTTTTATCAATACAAAAAATATAAATAGCAGTGAGGGCTCTGTATGGGATGAATGTATGCGCGAAACCCCAAACCGGTATGTCTGTACTGAGATGGTGAGACTAGGTAGACCTCTCAGCACAATGGACCAATGCAGGCAAGCTGGCAGGATTATACCCCTCTTCGTCCACATATAGCAGACTGCTCCCTTAGGCAATGGAAGTTAAGGCCCGACCGACGGACGGACGAATATCCCTCCACTAACCTAGTATATGGCCCAACATTCCAGAGTATTAAGACGATCCTGGTTCAAGAAAGCTTGTTTCATAAGTAGCCTATGTTTACGATCAGAAACATATTTTGTTGTTGGATGATCAGAGCACGAAAATGCATTCTGTGTGGAGATAAAATCGGCATGGTGCAGATATATTTCCTTGTCATGCTTATTTATTTTGTTTTCTGGCACTACCATTGTAAGTACTCTTTTTAAGTGTAAATTAATCCTGACATTTATTTGCTCTCAAACAAATAAAAAGACAATCATAGTTTAATTACGCATGTTTGCATAGTAATAGAAGGCCGTGATGGTTGCATGCGATTCCCAGTTGCAGTGCCTTATTACACGATTAGTGGGCTACTGCCTTAGAACATCAAAATTCTTAAATGGATGGGTACACCAAAGAGTCGAAAACGTTTCTAAATAACAACATATTAGTGCTAGTTCTTTGTCAAAGCTTTAGAATGTGCTTGTACATTCAAAATTATGCTTGTGAGAGTTATAATTCAGAGCTGTCTAATGATTAGCATCTAAACGTGCTATTGTGAACATTAAAATATGCTATTTGTACTGTAGCTCCATTAGTTTTGTTTGTTGTTTAGCTCAGAGAGGGGACACGAAGGGCTGCATCAAACTGGTCTAAAGCTTGAAGACTCAGAACACACACACTGTGAAATGACAGGTTTTATCGAAATGCAATGACATTTTCTTCTTTCGTGCAGAGAAAAGAAGTGCTTTATAATGAACGGATTACTTTTAAGTTTTAAGTTTGTTTTTAATTGCTAGGATAGCTACAATTGATTAATTACACAGAAGAAATAACATTCATTCTCTATGTTTGTGAAAAGATAAACCTTGAATATTTAGACCGGAGGAATGTGTGTTTTGGAAAGAATATGCGAATTTCATTTCTCTTGAGTCATTATGTGAAAAAGTGGGCTAATTATAGTGATGGATTAGTACAGCTTCTGAAAGCAGATAACGGAGGATAGTTGATGCAGTCACCAGGCAAAACAGGTGTAAGCAAATTGGAAATAATTTGAATGCATAACATATTATTTATTGTAGAAAAATCACATGACTACCTCGAACAATATCACTTATGGTACGGTCAATTAATAAACCACAATCGAGGTATTGGGAATTTCTCGTCTTGTTACGTGTTTCTGTTACTAGTTTCCCGCGGATTGGGTTTGGTTGAATCAGTTATTACAGGCTATTTAATCCTTTAGAGTGTCAATCTTAATTCTATTTGTAAATACTTGCACCTAATCTTTTGATCATTACTGAATACATCGTGATGTGGAGGTAAACAAGAACCTCGTTAATCCGGATTAAGTGGGACCGTAACTGATCCGGATAATCGAAAATCCAGGATAAACCGGAAAAAAACCTAAAAGACAAATATATGTTATATAATCTATTAACACAAGTTGTAATGCCTTTTTTTTCAATTGCACAAAAAATATAGACCTAAGAACACTTTCCTTACATTTAAGACCCTGTTCTATGCACTAAAATAATGTGTGAGTTTTTACTGTTTTACATTAATATGGCGTTTGCGCGCAGCACGATCACGAAGATGTTTTATTAGCACCAGTTCTCAATTCGAGGCGAATGCTGGGACTGTACCTTTGATAGACCATGGTCAAATTACTTCCAATTCCTGTCCTTAACTATCCTTGGCGGACAAGACATTCAAGAAGAGCCGACTCCCTAAAAGATATACTGTACAGTAAAAATACATTTTTATTATTTTCGATCCGGATAAACCAGAGATCCAGATTAATGAGGGGCGGATAATCGAGGTCGGAAGTCTCATACAAGGTCACTAATGATGTCACTGTCCCAGAGGCTCGAGTCCTCTTCCCGACTCAGCCAAGAAATGTAATTCTGGTTTGAGGTACTGGAACGGTATCGCTGCCATATATGTCACCCAATTGGTATCAATTTGGATGACTTAAACCCGACCAATGGGTTTCAAGAGTTGTCTGTAGCCTAAAAAGACATTGAAAAAAACAAGTAGTTCCGTGAAGAACTATACAGCCTATTTTCATATAACCTACTTATGTTAATTGCCTCTATCAACATACACAATTTCAATTTGATTGCTGTAATAGATTCGTAGATATTGAGAACCGACTAAATATTTCGGATGGTCGCCATGTTGGATTTTATATATGTAGGTCCTAGAGTTATGTACTGTTACATGCAGATTATTGTGAACGTGTAGTATTCAAACTTCAATCGCATAATTAGGACACAAGAAAAAACAAGGAGATTTAAATTTTTTTCACAGCTGCCATCTTGAGGTTATGGAAACAATTGAAATAAATTAGATGCCAGTGGATTAACATTCGGATAAAGATTGAATGTACCAAGTTTCACTGCACGCGGATGGATAAATTGCGAGAAACGTCCATGTGAATATTTATAATTCGCGTCACCGCCATGTTGGATTTGTGATCACCAGGTTATTTAAAGTCCTATAGGTGAACTTAAGTTCATAGCCCCTATGAACATTAAAAAATGCAGTTTGATTGCTAAAATAGATTCGTAGATATTCAGTATCGTATAAATATTTCGGATGGTCGCCATGTTGGATTGTTAAATGTTTAGGCCATAGAGTCATGTACCATTAAAGGAAAATTATTGCGTAGGTTCATTATTCAAACTTTCACTTCGATCGCATGACTACATCACAAGAAATAAAAACTTAATTTTAAAATTCGCACTGCCGCCATCTTGAGGTTATGTAAACAATTGAACTAAATTAGATACCAGTGGATTACAATGTGTATAAATATTTCCTGTACCAGGTTTCAGTGCGCTTGGAACATTAAATCGCGAGAAAGGTCTATTTAAAATGTTCAAATTCGCTTGGCCGCCATGTTCGTTTTGTAGTTAACCGGTTTTTGAAAATCTTATAGATGGACGTCCAGTAGTGCCCTTTATCTCCGTACAAAATTTTACGGAGATACCGCTAATAGTTTCAGAGATATAGAATGCCGGTGAAATATTTCGCACATCCGCCATCTTGTGATTATGTAAACAATTGAACTAAGTTAGATGTCGGTGCATTACAATGTATATAAACATAAACTGTACCAAGTTTCATTGCGTTTGGTTGGTCAAATCGCGAGAAACGTCTATTTGAAAGTCGCAAATTCGCTTGGCCGCCATGTTGGTTTTGTAGTTACCAGATTTCCAAAAGTCACATAAGTGAACTTATAGTAGTTCCCTCTATCACCATAGAAAATGTCAAGGTAATATCGGTAATAGTTTCGGAGATATTGAATGCTGGTGAAATATTTCGCACAGCCGCCATGTTGGATTGGTGAGTCGTAACAAAATTTGAAGGGTACGGTCGAGGTCGCCGGGAATAGTGCTATGAACTTTCCGAGTTTCATTGAAATCGCTCCTGCCGTTTAGATTTTATTAGAGGTGGACACACACACGAATCACACACACACACACACACACACACACGCACACACACGGACAAAAGGTGATCTCATAAGCCTATTTTTTCAAAATTGAAAATAGGCTAATAAGAAATACTCTCTGACCAAAAAAAAATGTGCTGACACATACTGATTACGTAGTAACAATAGTACATTATGCAACGAGCCTATAATGGCAATAATTAAGACACAAGTATGTTTATAAAACGAGCGTATGCGAGTTTTATAATTTCCATACGAGTGTCTTAATTACCATTATAGGCGAGTTGCATACGACTGTTTATGTTCGACGATAATTATAACTTTATTATATGTTTTAACATAAATATTCATAAATATCTGTTGAGAGTCAGCCACAAGAATTTTGTTATCGGAGAGCGAGCGCGAGACATCTCTCTGTCTTTCAAGATCTCTGAACGACCGACGCATGCGCTCTGTGTGCTTGCAATGCCATATGCAGGCCATATGTTTACATCTGCCGCCCCTCAGTAATATTGTCACCGGAGTCGTTTCAAGACAATGCGCTATGTAGAAATTAGGGTTGGTGATATTAAGGTACAGTGCTATTTCTTGTCTCATATTCGCCAGTTTATTTACGCGAACATATGGACGGTGCGTATTCCATGTCGGTAATTTATTATAGTTCGATGTTGTGTTTATGTCCGACATGTTGGATTTTGAGCGCATGCGCGAAGGTATCGTTACCTAATTGGTCAATGAACGAGCTCTGATTGGCTGGAGAAACTGTATCATGAAAAACAGTGTTATAATGACCATCATTATGATACAGTTTTCTGACACATAATAGTGAGGGTCGAACATAAAGAAGCATATAAAACATGCAGCAGAATCGCAGATACCATACGAAACCGTAGGGTTAAATTCTTTGGACATGTTTCAAGAATGCTTGACGACAGACTCACTAAGAAAAAAATTAATCACTTCAACACGCCCAATAGAAAAGGCAACTCTTATGAAAAATGGTTTGCTAACACCAAGAAGGATCTACAAGAAATGAACATCACTGATCACAACAGAACCACTTTCAGAAATAACACACACACATTTGAGGGATTCCTAGAGCCAGAAACAGAGACTAAGAAGAAACAACATTGGACAGCTGAAAAGAAAGAAGCTGTGAGCAAGAGAATGAAGGAATATTGGCGCCAAAGAAAACTGAAATCATGAAGAGTTATTTACGTGGTCCTTAGTTAGCCAAAATCGATTATGATGATGTAGACTGATGTGTACTACTACATTTTAAAAAAAACTTTACGAGCCTTACAGTGTAACATCTGACATAGAAGAAACCTCACGTGAAATTGTTGATACACCGGTATTTTATAACATTACTGTATTGGCACAAATATTAATATATTGTAAAAGGCAGTGTTTTACAGATATTGTAGTTTATAATACGGAACTCATTTTATTAGATGATTTGTAGCTTCCACCAGCACTAGCCTAAATAAAGAATACGATATGGATCAACTAGATTAATAGACGCGACACCGCTCATAACCTTAAATTCCTTATAAATAGGCCAACTTGCGAGTAAATGCAATGTGCACAGCAGTAGATTATGAAAGGCTTGCCCAGTTCCCGGACCTCTTGATTCTCAGACCAACACGTAATTTCATATGAATTCTGTTAAAATGAGTCATATTGATATGATTAGCAGCAGAGTATCAAGAAGGCAGTGCGAGAACAAAGAAGAAGGCAGTGCGAGAGTAGAAATATCAAGTTGGCAGTGAAGAAAAAAAGAGTCTTGGAATTGTTAGTATTATTAGTGTGTAATTAAGCCTCCGTGGCTTAGGCGGCAGCACGCCGGCCTCTCACCGCTGAGTCCGTGGTTCAAATCCCGGTCACTCCATGTGAGATCTGTGCTGGACAAAACGGAGGCAGACAGGTTTTTCTCCGGGTACTCCGGTTTTCCCTGTCACAATTTCATTCCAGCAACACTCTCCACTATCATTTCATTTCAACTGTCATTCATTTAATCATTGCCCCAGAGGAGTGCGTCAGGCCTCGGCAGCCGGCACAGTCCATATCCTCGCCGCTAGATGGGGGCTTCATTCATTCCATTCCTGACCCAGTCGGAGACTGGAAGCAGGCTGTGGATTTTCATTTTCATTAGTGTGTAAATGAAAGAGACTTTAGTGTGTTGATGAATGTCCAGGAGGGATACGATCCAGCTGGCAGTGCGTCTTACACACTTCTGTCCGATCCACTTCCGTCCCATTTTTCAAAATCACTCCCCCAAAAATATCCAGCAACCGAGTGGAAGGATGTTACGCATCAAAAATCTCCTCTGCTTCGCGGCGTAGAGACCGGCATTCTTGGCTGTCACCACAGAGGTTCGGGTTCAATTCCAGGCTAAGCTAAGTAATTTAAGTCCGGTCTGGGGGCTAGAACAGGGTATAGGCCTAAGTGGACCGTTCCTTCTTGAGCGATATATATTACGTTGGCAGTGGCGTCTCCATCTGAGTCAGCTTATGCGAATAGCTTCATCTAGCCTATTCATTTCTAACATCTCCTTTATCTGTTCATTTCGAGTAGGTACCTTCCAGTCATTGCTCGCACATCAGTTACCTCTAGCTTATGCAGAAAGTGTAAATTGAACCAACTACTCGGGTTCATGGTTCTGTGAACTTGAGGGGTGAGGTAACGTGGTACGCGGTTAGGGAAGGGCCTGTCAACAGCCCGCCGTCTTTCCTGTCTATTCCAATACTAGTAACATAGGGCGGTTGCCTAAACCACTGTGGTGTGGCGAATGAGTGAGTGAGTCACCGACCAATGTATTTGGTTCTGTTACTACGCAGCAACACTCTCCACTATCATTTAATGTCATCTGTCATTCATTGCCCCAGAGAGTGCGACAGGCTTCGGCAGCCGGTACAATTCATATCCTCGTCGATAGATGGGGGAGCTTCATTCATTCCATTCCCTGACCCGGTCGGTGGACTGGAAGCTGGCTGTGGATTTTCATTTTCACTACGTACGGACCGGGAACCCATCCCATCACTCATGATCGTCCGCAATCCACATTCCTCTCAGGTTCACGAAGCTTGGACTCGAGCAGTATGGATGCAATAGTCTGTCTGCGTTACAATTTGTACGTCTTCTGTTAGAAGGCAGCCAGATCTCTGGTCGCTGCTATTGTTTGTATCTTCAGGCAAACATTTATACATTACAAAGCATTTCCTCTAACTGGCTTGTGTGAGAAAATGGCAGTTGTCTATTGTAAAATCGGACAGCAGCGAGCCTTGAGCACGAAGCCACATGGTTAGCGAAGACTCTCTTGGTGAGAGATCTTCCCGCCGGCCAACACCGCATTTGTTATCTGTGGTTTTTCTCCACAACACCCTGGGATGTATAGTGCTTACTACCACATGGTTAAGGAATATTAATACTTAACCACATCGTAGCTATCAAGCTATTGATGCGTCGGTTAAACTAATGCGGCTTTCCGATGTACTTACATAATAAACAGCCTATAACAATTCTAAGTGGATATTCGTGGTAACATTTACGGGAGACCATGAGTGGGCTCGAACTCCTACCGTCGACCGGCCTTGGAATGGTTTTCCGTGGTTTCTCAGTTTCAACTCCAGCCAAATCCCGGGATTGTACGTTATAATAGGCCATGGCCACTTCCTTTCAATCACTTGTCCCGTTTCGTCCATCTTCAGTAATTTCAACCCCCATTAACTCTGGTGAGTTTGGCGCCGGGATAGGCATCCGGCCGTGAAAACTTATCAGCTACATAAAAATCAAGGCATCTCATCCCCGATCTCGTAGAATTGGGAATGATGACAAAGCGAGATACATAATAATAATTATTATAATTAATATTATCAGACATCATTATTAAAGTTAGGCCAAGCTCTCTACGGACTCGATGGACATGGGTTCGAGCCCTACCGTCGGTCGTCCTTGAAATGTTTTTCCGTGCCCCCCCCCCCCCCTTTTTTCAATTCCAGTCTGGGATGGTACCTTTTGACAGGCCACGGCCGCTTCCTTCCACAGTTTCATTCATCTCTCATTCATTTCATCTCTCATTAACTCCTCTCCTGAGGTTGGCGTCAGTAAGGGCATCCGGCCGTAAAAACTATCCGCCACGTAGAATTTCATCGCATCTCATTCCCGACCCCGCTGGAAACGGGAATAATAAAGAGTAGACATGCAATTAGACTGTTATTATTATTATTATTATTATTATTATTATTAGGCTATTATTACAGTATTTCTCAGACGAGCAGTTCAGAGTTCTCTTGTCTGTTGGCCTGCAAGGAGGTTTCTTCATGGTGTGCTGGAATGAAGAGTTTAATGGCTTGTCGTGAATTCAACCCTGTCTGGAAACTCGGACAATACTAATGTATTAACTGTATTTGAGGACATCTTTGCCCCCATTTTCTTAACTCTAGAACATTTCCCCAAGGATAGCACTCCCCCTGAATTTGTTTAGCGACTTAGTAACACAGTACAGAAGTCCCTTTCTTTCCCAGGAATTGTAAAAATAGGGTAACGGGACTCGCAGCTTGTGAAAGGCCTGTCGTGAACCTTAAGGGATTAGTCCCCACACCCCAGAGGCATTACAAGGTCTTGACTTGAAGGCATCCTCTCTGATGATTGATGGTCATATTTGAGTGTGTTCCTACCTCTTTGTAGACTTAAAAATGGCGTGCAGAGAGATCGTGTCGTCGGTCAATCAAAAGAACTAGAACGGAAATGCATTTCTAAAGCAAGGATCCTTCCTGAGTGATTGCAAGATTCCTTTTCTTTTTTAATTCTCAAGTTTGAGTATTTTAGATCTATCAGCAGGGCAAGACCATGCGACACGATTAGATTGCCCCATTAGAAGTTTTTTTTAATGAACAATAGACAGACATCTTGAAACGGAATACAATATACAGTCGAACCTTGATTACTCAAACCGTAAGGGGATTTAAAAATAAATTCGACTTGTCCAAAATTCGAGTTATGTATGTGCGTGGGAAAAAATGTTAAATTTGTAATATACTGGTCGCAAAATACAATGTGCTGTCGGTAACTGAACTGAACTGACGTGACGTTAAACCCGACAATATGCTCTGTAATGAAACTGGCTGATAGAACAGAAAGCGGCAACAATTGAAAGAATAATGCTGTGAACTCAATTCGACCTTAAGCAACTTCCCGTTTTGAAGTGATGTCAATTCTGTATCAGCCAAAAATGACGGATGCTCCGCGCTGAACGTAGGGGAACATAACCTAAGTTTCTGCCATCTGCAAGAATAAAATAGAAACTACAGTTGATAATTAATACTGAAGAAAGAGAAATGGAACTTTCTAATAGAAAGAGCGATAAAATTAGACGTACAGTACTGTACTTGCGAAAACCGGTAAGTTTAACGCGGGGCCTATCAGCGCCCCCAGTGGTTTGGGACGATATGATATTCTACGAGGAACATCGTTCAATATAGAATATATGGTATATTGGTTTTCACGGCCCAGGATTTAAAACTCAGCAATTTGCGTACGTTAATAATGCACCTTTCTGTTAGATTGTCGAGGTCTGCAGTTTTCTTCTTCATCCATATAATAAGCAAAAATATTTGCCATAATGTAAGCCTCCGTGGCTTAGGCGGCAGCACGCCGGCCTCTCACCGCTGGGTCCGTGGTTCAAATCCCGGTCACTCCATGTGAGATCTGTGCTGGACAGAACGGAGGCAGACAGGTTTTTCTCCGGGTACTCCGGTTTTCCCTGTCAAAATTTCATTCCAGCAACACTCTCCACTATCATTTCATTTCATCTGTCATTCATTTAATCATTGCCCCAGAGGAGTGCGTCAGGCCTCGGCAGCCGGCACAGTTCATATCCTCACCGCTAGATGGGGGCTTCATTCATTCCATTCCTGACCCGGTTGGAGACTGGAAGCAGGCTGTGGATTTTCATTTCATTTGCCATAATAGCAAATTGTTTGGATCCGTGTTGACAGAATAACTAAGAAACACTTAAGTTAATTATACACCAAATCAATACTAACAGAAACACACTTAAATGCCGACAATTTATAGATTATTTGAAGTGTACATGTTTCGAAACAACAATGGTAAGGATATCCATTTTTAATTTAAGTTTTTTTCCTTAGAATAAGTATTTTTTCTCTTAATTGTGCTGAAGAAGAAGCCATTGTTGTTTCGAAATATGTACACTTCAAATAACCTATAAATTGTAGGCATTTAGTCTAAGTGTGTTTCTGTTAGTATTGATTTGGCGTATAATTAACTTAAGTGTTTCTTAGTCATCCATATAAGTTATTGTTATTATTATTATTTTCGTTTCGGTCGTCTAGGGACCACGAGCCAATTTCAGTTCTGTTCCTTCTTCCTCCAGTATTCCATCATCATCTCACTATGTTCCCTCTTCCTTTCCTCGGACCATTTCGAGCCGGTTTTCTTTCCCTTCCTCCCTTGGAATCCTTCCATTTTTAGCACCTATTGTCCAAAAATATCTCTCTGTGGTGTATCTTCTCCTCTGATATAGTTTATTTCCAAATCCTTGACTTCTTTTACCCAGGTTGTTGTAGACTTCTTGTTCCACTGCTAGGTTAACCTACTGTCATCCATCCTGTACAAATGTCCAAAAAATAGCAATCTCCTCTTCCGTATTGTTTCTGATATGTTTTCTATGTTTCGATATATTTCATTACTTCTTAATTTCCAGAATTCTTCAGTTTTTAAAGGACCTAATATTCTGCGTATAGTACCTCTTTCTACTACTTCTAATTTATCCAATTTGTAGTTCAGTACGAGACATTCACTCGCATACAGGCATTCCGGTTTGACTACGGTGTTTTAGGGCTGTATTTTAATATCTTTAGACAAACACTTTTTGTTGTAGGTATTCCTAGCTATGGCATTATTATTATTATTATTATTATTATTATTATTATTATTATTATTATTATTATTGTTATTGCAATTATTATACGAAATTTAATGTTTTTCAGTTCCTTGGTGGAACCCCGCACAAGACACGGCATAAACCTAGAAAAATTGCTGAGTTTTAATTCATTGGCCATGAAAGCCAATATACCATCTTTTTGAAAGCCTTTATAGGGAGGTGAAAGGCTGCATGAGCTTTTAGCTCTCGCAGTAAAGAAGCGAATATGCACTACATAAGATGGGAGGTAGCGTGCAGTTCACTACTCCTGTGGGGGTCCGGGCACGGACACCAAGAGCCCGCTGATGAGCCTATCTTGGTGTTCCTACGCGAAACCCCGCACAAGATACGGCATAAACCTACGAAAAAATTCCGAGTTCAGTAAAGAAATTGCATACGGTTGACTCAACTACTGTAATCGGTGGAAAATTCGAATTAGAACCTTCGAATGAGACACGTTTCACTGTAAAAGTACTTCAATGTTAGATATAAGTTTAAGTGCCAAGGATATAATTTAAGCTTCGAGATATCAAAAAAATCTACTTCAAGAGAAAAATATACATGAAAATTATAGGAAGTTTGTTCGATTACTACGAGTAATCGTGTAATAGAGGTTCGAGATTACGTAGTTCGACTGTGTTTCTGCGGAATCGGGGATGAAGTGAGAATAATATATGTGTATTTCCAGCCGAATACCTTATCAGAGGAATTAATGTAGACGGGTGAAATTGGACAGAAGGTTGGTAGCAAATAGCCGAGGTCTATTAGAAGTTATCTTCTCTGCGTTGAAAATGGATAACTGCGGAAAACTATTTTGAGGACGACCTATCTTAAGGCTCGTGTCCACTCGTCTATAGAATCCGAAAGTAAACCAGCTCCATGACCTTGAGTTACCCGATCGCTCGTGGGAATCAATCCCATGACCCTAACGGTAATCGAACCATAACTCCCTTGAACCGAAGAGTAGCATGGTTAATCAGTTAGTCACGGAACACTTGTCTCCGTGAATGAAATATGCTTGCCATAAAATAAGTATGGCGGTACACCGGTTGACAAAACAACCAAACAGCTCCTCGATGGATCGGGTTTGATCCTGACTTGCTGTAGTAAAGTTTTAAAAACAGCGAGAATTTGTTGTTGTTGTTGGATCAAGTTGGGGTTGGAGCAACATGGTCAAGAGTTCCGTGTACTTATATGGGGGTGGTATTTCTCTGATATCTAAATTTATTACGGTCGAATGACCATGAAAAGGTTTACAATATCTATGTATCCAAACGAAACCTAAAATACTAATCTCTACCGGCCGCGTTGGACGAGAGCGCTAACGCGCTATCGTGCCTCGTTGGCATCGGGAGAGCGTGGGTTCGAATCCTACCTCGGCCGTCCTGGAAATGGTTTTCGTGGTTTCCCATTTTCACCAGCAGGCATATGCCGGGACGGTTCCTTTCAATAGGTCCACGGCCGATTTCCCTCCAATATCCCTTCTCTGACCCGTCCTGAAAAGAAAAGTACATGGCCATTGGCTGCATTAATAAAAAAATATTAAAATACTCATCTCTTCTTACACTTCCCTACAGGGTAGCTGTCTTATTGTTCCTGGATTCTGTAATTTGTTTAATTTTACAGATTTTATGATTGAATCCGTGTATCGCGAAACATGTCATTAAATGTCGTCATTTATAATTTGGCTTCATCTAGTCGTCCGTTAAAATTGTGTCAGTTGAATACTAATAATTAGGGCCCGGATGTTGATGACGTAAAAAAATGCACTTAAAATTTTCAAAAATGACTATAATAAATGCCCTAAAAATTCGATAAATGCACTATAAAATAGTGAAAATTATCTTATAATAATGAACTCACCAATAATTCAAAAATGACATCTTAAGCTCCAACTGAAAAGTTGATTAAAATAGATTTCAAGCACTTAACAAAAGGTTTATGTCAACTGCACTACGAATGTCATTCTGATGTTGTCAAATGTAAATGATCTGCGGTTATCAGCCAACAAGTTTTTATATCTCGCAAAGCTGCGTTCAACATAAACTGATGTGATCGGAGCGAACTTGAAGTGAGGAAGGTCGTTTGCTGTTAACTCGGAGAGACGTAACTCCCGCAAATAAAGCTGTGACATGACTAAATTGGAATAAAATGGCCTTAAAGGGCCGATTTCTCTAAAATATGACCAAAAAAATCTACCAAAATTAAAAATATCCTCTTAAAATGGAAAAATAGCAAAAAAATGCAAAAAGATGCAAAATCAAAATGACATATTTGAAGACGGGGTGGCCCGTCTGGAGTTTCTATGTACTTTCAGCATTGTTTTAGACAGATCAGTAAAAAAATGACATGTCATCAACATCCGGGCCCTACTAATAATCATTCCAAATATCGTTTTATTTTTCTTTTGTATAATTTGAAGTGTGTGATCGTAGGCGTGTTCATTTGGTTCGTATCAGTGGCGGCTAGCGAATGATTGTTCTCGATGTCGAACATTTTCACTAGGGGTGAGGGGTGGGTGGGAGGGTGCAATAATTTCTTATTAATGGTTGTAAGATTTCCAAAGTAAAATGTCTCGTCTGGTGGTTAGGATTCCATGTAAATAGGAGTTCCCGTGGAACTTCATTTGAGTACGAGCCTTCCTTCCTTCCTTCCTTCCTTCCTTCCTTCCGTCCTTCCACCTCGTGTTGTAGCGGCTAGCGTTCTTAGCTATCGCCCTGAAGGTCCGGGTTCGATTCCCGGCTCTGCTAGGAAATTTAATTTTGCTCTGAGGGCTAGAACGGGGTACATTCAGCCGCGTAATACAAAACTGAAAATAGGTGGATTTGATTCCTACCTCAGCCATCCTGGAAATGGTTTTTCGTGGTTTCCCCCACTTCTACTTGAGGCAAAGAGCAACGTGCAAAAGTGGGGATTTGCCTGTGACTCCACACTCTGTAATTGCGGTGAAGAACAGACAATGAGCCATCTTCTTGTCTGCAGGTTGTGTCCAACTACATGTACTCCCTAGAATGCAATTGATGCTACCACAGAAGCATGTGAACTTGCCGCATACTGGTCAGGCCAAATCTAATTTGATTAAATTCATATTTGTGTGTGGCACAACTTAATGTTTATCAGAAATGACAATGTTTATAGTACCAGTTCTTGATTTTATCCTTTGTTGTTGTTGTTGTTGTTGTTGTTGTAATTTTAGTTGTCTTGTTTCTCCTTTTTCTGTTATCTTTTGTTGTTTGTAATATATGTTTCAGACACGATTAAATAAATAAACTTGAGGCAAATGCCGGGAGGGTTCCTAACTTAAGGCCTCGACCGTCTCCTTTCCAATCCTCATCAGACAAATTGTCCACACATCCAAGCACACCTGGCTAATTGACCGCAATGTCAAAGCCCCTCAAATAATGAAACAACAACCTTTCTTTCTTTCTTTCTTTCTTTCTTTCTTTCATTCTTACTTTTTTTTACACCTCGATTTTCAGATAAATTACACAAACACATCCATGTACTAAAAATATGTATAGTAGAGATAATTATTTTGGAAATAAAGTTGAGAAAAGCGTCGTGGAGACACGCAGCTGACGTCGTAAGAGTCGCCACTTCGAGCTGCAGCTGTATGAATAGGAGCCATAACTCGATAGGACACTTGGATGACACACAATAGTTTCCCCATTTAAGGAAACCGAGGCAAGTTAGCTGAGAAGGCATGCTGCAGAAAGTTCAAGGAAACGATTTACGTTGCAAGTGCTTGGTGCTGAGAACTCCCAAGTAATAGCGGTTCTAACATGTCTCCGAGTAACAGCTTATCATAACGACTAGCACAGATGGGGAGAAGCACTATGATTCGCATCCCGACGACGCGACGTCAGCAATATTGACGACAAGAAAATTGAGTGAGTGCGCTTCCTTCGGGATACTCTGAGATGGTTACTTATCTTAGCAACTCGACGATACGCATCCTGACGTCCCCAGACGCCAAGAACAATAACTTAAATTGTAGGGTTTTAGTTATTAGTTATTGTTGTTTTAAATAGCGGAACAGCTAGGTCATCCTCCCCTTATTGAGGGATTTTCCTCTGTTTTTTTCCGAGGCAATTATTTCAGTAATTCCTTAGCACAAAATCGGGCTGCAATCAGAAAGATGACAATGGCATCTGAATGTTCAGGAAACTAAATTCTCATTCTTCCCCGACAAATGAAATTATTTGACATTCAGTAGCCTACTTTATTATGTATTATATATTGTTTCAGTAGTATAGATCCCTCCTGCGGCGCTCACATGCGACCGATCGTGACAAATGAGCATCCAAATGAAAGAGAATAGACATTAGCAATGATGAATTGTACTCTAATTTCTTAAATATCTATAATTTCTTAAAAAGTTACTTAAAAATAATGTACGGTGTCCGATTGGCAGATACTGTTGCTGTAGGAAAATACGTTCCATAATTGCTTCCACTTCACATTTTGTCCGCTGTGACACCTGTTTCATGTCATTTTAACATTCTCAGGTATTTCTTTTATCATTTTGCATGGATTTCAGAAACAGTAAATCAAAGGAATCGAATAACCGGTGAGTGTTATGATGATCCAATTTTCAGTGATTGCCTTCTTAAGTTAGGGAACGTAGAACTTGGAATTCTAACTGAAATGTAAATAGTGTTCTATAATCATTTGGTTGAAATAAAAACATAACAACCTTTCTCCTTAAGTCTATCATTATAAAACTATTGGGGAAAGTGTGGTTTATGAACATGTGAGATTTCTCTCACGGGTCCGCTAGTTACTATTATTTTTCGACGTTATGCCCAACTAAGGAGCGCGATTGAACTTATTTCACAGATGAATTTGAATTAGCTTTCTTCTCTTTCCAAAATCTTCTCATTCTTTCACTTTGATATTTCTCCCTGTATTATACCTATTATTATTTTAGGGCACGGCATTTAATGACCGAAAAATAGCAAGAAAATGCAAAATAAAAAATAAAAATTAAAAAAAAATGGTTAAAAATGACAAAATTTGAAGAAAAAATGACCAATAAATTATTCGTAAATCACTTATTTATTAATAATTTAAGAAACAATTAGCTGGTTTGAAAGAGAAGTTAAATGGATTACAATGCATTAAGTTTAAATTATTTTTGTTTAACACAGTGAATACCATTTTGCCACCCCTGGTGAAAAAAAATGAAATATTTTAGAACTGGCATATTCTTCAAATACTCTTCTAGCAAATAGGTGCCATTTAATTAACAAATACTACTTAATATTAAAAAATACTCTTTCCTTGAAAACTAGTGGCAGCAGGTTGGACTATGTTGCAAGTCTACTTTCTTTCTTGAGCAAGTTATTTGCCTAAGTTACACATACTGTAATAGACAAGTATTGTAAACATAAATAATATTAATTAACAATCCAAATATGACGAAATATAACAGTTACCAGAAAACAATTAAAATGCCAAAAATGCCCTAAAATTTCTCCAAAAATGACCTATATCTTGTAAAAGGCAAAAAATGAAAAAATTCCCTAACAAATTGCCCTTATTTAATCAGTCAATTCATGAAGCTCATGTACTTATACTCGAGCTATCTTTCGGCCTTCATCCAAAAAAAAGATGCAAAATCATCAAATGCCTTGCCCTCCTTATCATTATTATTATTATTATTATTAATAGGGCCGACTTTTATAAGATGTATGTACTCTTTGCTATCATTTGAAAAGAAGAACCATCGGATAAATATTTTCTGTTGGTTTTTTCTGTTAACGAAGATTTCTGACAAAGATCAGTCCGTAAGAAGTTATGTCAGTCTAGTTTTCCGAGGAGATTTCTTTTACTTAGGAATGATTGGGTCTAGGGCTAAGCTATCTGCGTACTCGAAAGAGTGGGTCGAACCCCACGCTGGCCGTCCTTGAAATGGTTTTCCATGGTTTCCCATTTTCAAACTCAGACAAGTACCAGGACGTACCATCTAATAAGCCACGGCCGGCTCCTTCCGACTCGGTGCCCAGTTACAATCATCTTTATTAATTTCATCACTCGTCTCATGAGGTTGGCGTTAAGAAGGACATCCGTCCGTAATATCCACTCATGTAAATGTATCTCTCATTCTTAACGTTCGTAAAGTGGAGCATATAACACCATACTTGAAACTAAATGGACATCGATTGCTGGCAAAGCCATTATTGACTATCATATCTTTACGACGGATTTTGTCGAATTGAAACTGACCGTGGCCGAAGCAACAAATTGACCGAATTCCCAATGCAGATACCTCACCATCGTACTTATAAAAACAATAATGTTTATTTGTAGGGCGTCACGCACTTATAATTTGTAGTAATCTGCATGCGTATGAGAATTCACAACGTTCAGTACTCGGGAGACTACCGATGAATTACTGGATTTTTATTAATGCTATTTTTAGGTGGTTACAGGGACTTCACAAGCCTATCATGGGATTTAGTACTTACGGTCGTTTACTAAGTATTTATTTCAAGTATTGTTATTTAATGTAATTCAGGCTATTGCAATGTTATTTAATGTAAAAGCGGATTGCATACAAGAACTGGCAATTTTAGCCCTATGTAGGCCTTGGCTATATAATCCTAAAAATCAACCAGTCAGTCAATCCCAGGCTCAGTTGAAACGGGAATAATATCAGGCGAATACATACACGATTAGCTTGACTGCATGGAGACTTCGGTATCTTTTGTCAGGTCAATCTGTCAACACTCGTTACTGAAGATAATACATATTCAAGGATATAATGACAATATTTCTCAAAGACAACCAACAGAAGGGCCTGCAGTTTGTCCTCCATATGCCGGTTAAATCTATACGACAAACATTGGAAATTATTCTTATGTGCTCACTTTACACCACCTGCGTCAGACACTGCGCCTTAATGATTGTATCTTTTCATTAACTGTGACTTTTAATTGTAGGGGGAAGTAGAAAGAAGTTAGTTGTGTTTTAAATGCTTGTGGCAGGATGTTGAAGATGATGCGGGTCCATTCTTCTGCTTAAGAGCCGCTTAGTTAAGTTCGCTTGTTAGTAAATGCCTCTTGACGAGGGGGTTACTGCTTCTGCGTCTGAAGGATGCGGATTAAAATCAGAGTTAGAAAATGGAGGTGCTTTTATAGCATTATACAATAATGTCAAGACCATATTCAAGCCTAATGTTACCATAGAGAAATCTTTGCGATCTGTCAAAGATTCAGTTTGTCTTTAGTGTGCTGGAAGATTCCATGTTCCTGTGATTACGTAAATATTGGCCAAACAGGTAGGAGAATCACAACAAGGGTCAACGAACATTATAGGCATTGACGTCTTTGCCAACCAGAGATGTCTGTTGCACCTGGACATGCAAATGACCAACATCTATCATCTGTGTTGAGAAACATCACAATCCTAGAATCATTCGAGAGAAGATTTATATAACATAACCTACGAAATTAAATACAGGTGATGATTAATCTTTGAGCTGATCATGGCTAACCTTTATGCTTCGTCTGCCTCGTTGGGTAGTGGCTAGCTTTTTTGGCTGTCACCACGGAGGCCGGATTTGTTTCCCGACTCTGCCAAGAAATGTAATTCTGGTCTGAGGACTGGAACGGGAAACACTCAGCCTCATGAAGCAAAAATTGAGAAGAGCGGGTTTGATTCCTACCCCAGCTATCCTGGATGTGGCTTTCCGTGGTTTCCCACTTCTACTCCAGACAAATGACGGGATCGTTCTGAATTTAAAGCCACGGCCGCCTCCTTCCCAATCCTCAACTGAATTTCAAATACACTTACTAATACAGCCATGACAATTATACAGGTTATTGGACAAATTACACACACACACAACCAAGTACACGAGGCTACATGACCACGATGTCACAAAGCCCCTAAATAATCAAAAACAACAACCTTTATACTTCCGTTATATCGGTAACAGTGAAGATGTTGTCAGTGGAGTGAGGACAGCGACTGTTATCATGGGGACCGGGCGGATATGTTGTGTTTATATAATATCTTGTAGGTTATCCTGTAGGTAAACACATCCCTAGCTACAATCTGGTTCATAATAACATGGGACTTCTAAGAGATAAACCTGACTTTCTACGTAATCACATCAAATACAAGAAGATTGTTATGTTCTGAAACATTCTGAACTCGACTCCAGATTATTGATAAGACAAAACAATTGGCTACATTTTAAAATGTAATCTTCAGTTGTCTACTTCAATTTTTGTGTATCTTTTAAAACTCAGTTCCCCCTCCCTTTTTTTTTTAAAGAAAATGGGATATTCTGAACTCTCGCTAATCCGTCCATTTCTTACATAGGCCCTATATGGTTGTCGGATTTTTGAGAGCGTCTGAAATTTAGTTCAACTTATGTAAAATTTCAAGTTTCTGCTTGAGGTCCCGCGTAACTTGTTTCCCTTTAGATGATGATAATAATTGTTGTTTAAAGGAGCCTGGCATCGATATCGGCCTTTTCCTTTTAGAAGCCATGAATTGAACTGTAAAAAAAGGACACAATTTCAAACACTGTACTGTAGCATTGTTTAACATTGCATTTAACTATTGATGCGCGCCATAATTCATTGTTGTGCGCGCCATTCCTGATTGAGCGACTAGAGGCCGGATTAGCGAGATTTTAGTGTATGTATTGTACTTTTACTCCGGAGTTTATGGATTTAAATTAAGAACTGTTGGCAAAACCTGAGCCAAGTGTTGTGAATCATAACAGCAGCGTGGTTTTCCATGGTTTCCCCCCTCCTTCTCCAGGCGAATGCCGGTATTGTAGCCTGCCTAAATTAAGACCACGACCGCCTGCTACCGAAATCCTAGTCCCAATTATTAATACGCACCTTAGTACAGCCATCACAATGACACAGGTTATCACACAGATTACATACACACCCAAGTACTTGGGGCTGTATGTGCACGATGTCTCAAAGCCCCTAAACGAATCAACAACTACTAAAGTTATAAGAGACAGACAAAATCTGTATTTTCACGCGCATTCTTTCTTAAGCTCGTATTTCTATCCCGTATCATTCCTGTTCTTACTGTGTCGGGGATGAGCTGAAGTGAGCGTGAGGCTATGTGTGCCAGTTTGCTTTTATGGCCGGACGCTTTTCCTGACGCAAACCTTATCAGAGGAATTAACGAGAGTTGAAATGAAGGAATGAAATTGGGTTGAATGTTGCAACGTTGGTAACGTACCAGCATTTGCCTGGAGTTGAAAATCGGATAACCACGCGGAATATCATTTCAAGGATGGCCGACGATAGGGTTCGAACCCACTCGTTTTCCGAGTCCATTGATTCCCTGGCCTTGCCCTAGTTTTTAGTCGTCAAGCATCTTTAACGTGTATGAAAAACGTAACTCCGGGTAAATTCGCATAATAACATACACATTTTGAATTTCCATATTGATATGTTTGATTCTGTAAAAATATAGAGGAAGAACTATTCGTAACAGTTGAGAAGAGTTTTCAGCAAAAGGAATATCGATCCAGTTCAAGAATGCCGGCTGAGTTTTATGTCTGCCTAAGATGTGAGTTATCCACATTAAAATACCGTGGGAACATATCCTAAGTTTTGGAAAGGGGATCACACAGCTCACCGGTGATAAGTCCTGTAATTATGGTGCAATTAGGAATTAATATGACACCTTAGGTGAAAAGGATATTAAAGGAGGTGTCTGCCAATTTGTGTGGAAGCTGGTTTCTCTCTCAAGTTCATCGCACTTACGTCTCACTTCCAGCTATAATTAAATAATAATTATCAATTAAACTAATCTTATCAAGATGATTTACAGTGAGAAAGTCTTAATTATTTTCCTCTCAATTATCTATGCTTGGAAGTTGGTGTGAAAAAAAATCCAGTTTAATTTAGTTACATATATTCGCTTTCAAATACGAATCACGCGTACGTTTTTGCCGCTGTTCTGACATTTTATCAAATTACTTCCTCACAGCAGATGTGTGTTGTTTTACTAGAATTATGCTAAACTAATCTATTATGAATTTGGCAAGGACTTGGTTTCAACTACAATTACCGTTATGTGAAATTTGAGAGTTCAAAGCCCGATTATGATTGATGCCCTAATGGAAGCCATCGGGGAGGAGAGGATGTTCTTTTTTAAAAATATTTTTTTTGTTTTAAAATTCTGTGAAGTTCTCTGAACAAAATGGTGTATTTTATATCGGTCTGTTGTAATTATAAGACATTAAAAATGCTTTGAATGCGCACATGTTATTTGACTTTTTGGACGTCCACATATTTTCTGACAAATACCACACAAGATACAATACTGTACTATCACTCGACAAACTACTTCACAATATACGTACACAATTGTCCGAAAGAACTATACAAGTTTCAAATACATATTTCCGACAAAAAAAAAGAAAAAGAACTACACAAGCTGCAAATATAGTTTTCTATCATATTACTAATCACTTTAGGCCGATTTTCGACCCCCTCCATGTAATCACATAACCTGGCGCAGTCAGCTGGCATTTGAGGGTGCGCAAATGCGCGGGAGCCGTGTCAGTACATTTACTGGCACGTTAAAAATCCCCTTCGGGGCAAAATTCCGGCACCCCGGCGTCTCTAACAGCCAGTGTAGTTAAAAGGGACGTAAAACCAATAACATTATTATTATCCATGTAATCACGTGTAACCATCGCAACTACCTCCCCCACCGCACCCCTCTATTATTCAATCACAAAGCAATACCTAATATTTCTGATTTCGTCCCTATTTATCCGTATAAATGTAATACGAAGTACAAATGTCAAGAGACTCGGTGACATCAATTACCGTAAAATATATAACGCTTCCTGAGGTGTTTCTGGGGCAAAGAGAAAAGAACAACAACTACACGAACAATTGACGAAAGCCTTACTTGATTTGTGATAATATCTTTTGAACCTCTTAATGAATTAAATAGAAGTATTCTTTGAACTAAGCGGCTTAGGTAGCATAGTTGGTAGCATGCTGAGCTTCTATGCTCAAGATTGCGGGTTCAAACCCGGCCGAAGTCGTCGGATTTTTAGAGCGTTAAAATTCCTCAGAATGCCGTCCTTCGGAGGGGACGTTAAGCCAGCGGGCGGGCCAATGTCATAGATTTATGGCATATAAAAGAACCTTCCACTAACTAAAATTGTGTGTTGCTATAGTTGTAGGTTAGATTTGATTAACGCTCTATTAAGTTCCAACGTTCGTCGCCAGATGATGGTTGCGGTGGCATCTAGTAGCCAAGTTAACAGTCAGGTGTCGTTGACGGTAGCATTTGGTAGCAAAAGTAGGAACAACTTGAAATTGATCGTCTGCAATCCTAATCTGAATTGCAGATAACACACACTAATACAGCCATCACAATTAACACCGGTTATCAGACAGATTCTGCACACACCCAAAGTACACGGGGCTACATGGCCGCGTTGTCACAGCCCCTAAACTGAGGAACCAACCAACCAACCATTCTTTGACATGGTAAGGCTTCTGCTGATTTTATAAGTAAAACCAAAATGAATTTAAATTCAATTGTTGTTGTTATTAGTCTATTATTATTATTGACGACTATCGACCATTCCTCGCGATAACCGATCTTTACGATTCTGATCGACTCAAACAATATGGTGATCGTTTATAGGCTGGTGTGCTTACATGTTTGTTAAAATATTGTAACAATTAACTTTTCTACGCATCTGCTCTTTCACTGATGAACATAGGCTACAGTGCTCCTAGTTTCTTGGCAAGTAATAATACTTTAAAAACAATAGATATTTCGAGACTCCTAAATTATTTTGTGTGTAAATAACTGAATGCGATTAATAAACGCATGTTCAGGCGCATGTGGTGATACAAATGTTTTTCTTGGCAGACTCGACGAACCCAGAGAATTGATGTTTGATTTCAGAGCAGTTGTATTTATACAAGAAGCATTCGTAGAAGCCAAATGTCCCGTCACATTTCAAGAGTTGATAATTCAGTACTTAAGACCCACATAGTAATACAAAGTTAAAATGTTTTATCTTTTAAACTCACTTGCTGACATTCGGACCTAATATACAGTATTTTATGTGAAACGTGTTTTGAACTAGACGGTATTAAGCGCGAATTCCTTTTTTCAGATTAGAAGCCAAATGTCCCGTCACATTTCAAGAGTTGATAAGTTCAGTACTTAAAGACGCACATAGCAATACAAACTAAAAATGTTTTTTTTTTTTTTTTTTTCAACTCACTTGCTGACATTCGGACCGAACATATAGTATTTTATATCAAATGTGTTTTGAACTAGAAGGTATTAAGTGCGTATTCCTTTTTTCAGTTAAATATATCTGGACTACATAATTATATCAGGCTCTTTTTAACGACAAAGAAAGGAATTCGAGTGATAATGTCATCGATTTAATGACCCTTTTAACTTATGTGGCTTTAGAGATGCGCGGAAATTAGAAATTGCTATGTACTGGAGTACAGCTGTGTGCAAATTATTGGACTCAACGCCAGTGTTCAAACATTTCATTTATACTTTTCATGAAGGAAGGAAGGAAGCTTGTAGTTTAACGTGACCGTTAATCTCGCGATCATAAGCCACGGGACCTCCGTTTTACGTGGAATCCGAACCACAGGACATGGCATTTCACATCGAAAATCTCACATGCAGTGACCGGGAACCGAACCCGGTCCGCCTTGGTGAGAGGCATACAGCTTGACCGCTGCGCCACCACGCCCCACTTTTCATAAGTTAATGCACTAAACATGTTTATGTTCGACGATATCGAAATGTAAACATAATGTGTCAGAAAACTGTATCATAATGAAACTCATTATAACACTATTTTTCATTAGGAAACAGTTTCTCCCACCAATCAGAGCTCAAGAAACAGTTGTGTGACCAATTAGATAAGGATACCTTCGCGCATGCGCTCAAAATCCAACATGTCTATATAAATTACCGACAAGGAAAGTGCACCGTACATATGTTCGCGTAAATAAACTGGGTAATATGAGACAAGAAATAGCAATGTGCATTAATATCCCCAACTCCTATTTCTACACAGCGCATTGCTTTCAAACGACTTCGGTGACAGTTTGACTGAATGCTGGTGCACATATGGCATTGCCAAGCACACAGAGCGCATGCGTCGGTCGGTCAGAGAACTTGGAAAACAGAGATATCATACCCAGCGCTTGCACTCCGATCACAAAATTCAAGAGACAGAATCTCAACAGATATTTATGAATATTTATGTTAAAACATATAATAAAGTTATAATTATCGTCGAACATAAATAGTCGTATGCAACTCGCCTATAATGGTAATTAAGACACTCATATGGAAATTATAAAAAACTCGCTACGCTTGGTTTATAAACATAATCGTGTCTTAATTATTGCCATTATAGGCGAGTTGCATAATGCACTTTTACAATTCGCTGCAATTATTTCAAATATTTAAACAAAAGTCTTAATTACATTTTATCATAGTGAAATGATTTTATAGAATATCCACTAGTAGAAGGGCCTTGTTAATGCAAAATGCCACTCGTTTTGTTTTGATTAACTTATTCTACGTTTTGTATGAATTTATAGCAGAGGTGCTCAAAGTATTTTTACTGATCAACCACTCTTGAACTATTCAAAGATTCGTTGGCCATGGTTTGATATCACCTGATTTCGAGGGTACATTCCCAAGTCGATGACGCGCTGGCCTCTCATCGCTGGGCCCGTGGTTCAAATCTCGGTCATTCCGTGTGAGATTTGTGCTGGACAAAGGGGAGGCAGACAGGTTTTTCTCCGGGCAGTCGGGGTTTCCCCGTCACAATTTCATTTCAGCAACACTCTCCACTGTTATTTCATTTCATGTGTCATTCATTTAATCATTGCCCCAGAGGAGTGCAACATGCTTCGGCAGCCGGCACAGTTCATATCCTCGTCGCTAGATGAAGGGGCTTCATTCATTCCATTCCCTGACCTGGTCGGCCGACTGGAAGCAGGCTGTGGATTTTCATTTTCATTCCCAAGTCGATGAAACAAGGGAAAACGGACCCAGAACAGATATACCTTGGAATACCCAATTCTTACAATTTCCAGAAGCAATTCCTAATTGGAAATGTTATAAGTCTACAGGGGAGAAAACATTATTAAGTAGGGTGATAAAAGATGTCAGTAGTTTGTAAATACAATTATTTTGAATAAAACATTCGGACTGATTTAAATTCTTTATTTGATTCTAATAATCCACACACCTCTGTATTTGGATGACGTCAGTGTGACTAATATTGCAACTATACTACTTGGAATTTCCTCATCTATACTAATATAATAAAGCTGAAGAGTTTGTTTGTGTGTTTAAACGCTCTAATCTCTGGAACTAGCAGTCAGATTCGAAAAATTCTTTTTGTTTAAATATGACAGCCAGATTCAAGAGGAATAGTTTAGGCTACACCTCTCAGGTAACCTTAAAGATTGATTTTTGTTCAGTAAGTCGGAAGAACAAGCGCTCTCGCACATCTTCAATAATAACTAAGTCTATTGTTGCCTGGCAAAGCGGGCTGCATCACGTCGCCCCTACCAGTGTTCTGGTGCAGAATTGCGAGCTGCTTATAAATTGCAGTCACGGGGAGTAGGTCTAATTAGTGCAAAACTATTTCTTTGTCCCCTTTAAACAGTCATCATCATGACAATAATATGCCTCTGTATAAGGGCGATGGTGTTGGTGCAGTATACTGACTGAGGTTATCCGCTGCAATAAGCGATGGTGCTTTCCGTTCCTTATCCTTGAGCGCTCCAGTTCTGTAGTAGTATGCATTATCACACATAAAACAAATAAATCCACCGGGCGAAGCCGGGCACTACTGCTAGTGTTGTATATATGTCAAAAACTGCCTTAATTTGTAGTATGAACCCGTCAGCTACGGGCAATGAAACCTAATGGGCTACTCGACGAAGAATAATACAGTACAACACCGCTATATTCAGTAGCTTAATGCCAGAGGAAACATCAGTTACGCTGTTTTAATGTACCCTACTTCCATGCCTACAACCTTCTGCCACACACAACCTATGGAAGTTGTTGTACAACGTCAGCGCTTCCTTTTCTAGCAATATTCCTCAGTGACTTATCTACATCATGAACGATGGCTTCTCTTCTGCCATAAATTTTCCTACAGACAGGATTTTTTTTACGGAGAAATTATAATTACACGAACTCATATCAGGTGAATACGGTGGTTATTTCCGTTTCTCCCGTTACCAGTTGTGGATGAGATCCATTACAATGTTACTAGTAACCGAGGAGGAAAATGTTACCCTTGTTATTGCAAAACGTAACCGTTACTACTTACGTGTTGTTGCTTGTAAGGCGTAACTAGTAACCGAGTAGGAATATGTTGGAAGACCCCTCGAGCTTACAGGAGTGCCAGTTCCCTCCCTCTATGACCCCTCGATTCTCCGCATTTTGTACCCTCCTCCCCTCTTCAAAAATCAGTTTTATCCTCGACTCTAGGTGTACGATGCTGGAAAAGAAAACTCCAAACTATGCCTGAATGGGAGTTCGAATGTAAAAATATCTCTTATTCCGGAAGTCAAGTGTGACCTACACAGTATAGCCTATCGAGCCGCCATATTTCTTCTGGCTGCCATGTTTGTTGATCGTATTACCAATCAAGACTTGACAGGAAAGAAGAAATGATCTCATGTTCTCAGAATTACGAATAAACTTAGACTTCATCACCTAGTGTATTTTGCTACGTCTCTTTCTCTTTCTCCTGTTCGTTCGTTATATATTTGGATCAAGAAGGGAGTCTAAAGTCGCGCTTTATGAGAGTGAATATAGCCTGGGTGAAACGTCAAGTGAATGATGTCTAAATCACATGCATGACTGAGACTTGTGCACGTGTGCTTCGACCGATATAGACAGATCTTAATGGAAGGGATTTCATTTTTATAAGAAATTAACCGCCGGCCAATAACAGCAGCAGCTAAACCTGACGACGTCTTTTCTTTTTTCGCCATCGATCGGATACGCCAACATGCCCACTTCACCTACTACTCTTGTTGCCAACTTAAGTGACATATCATTAGATATAGGGATTTTAATTGCAGTGGCAATATGTTATTATTATTATTATTATTATATATAATATTTGCAATGGAGGTAATTCCCCGGTGGCAAATTGTACAAATACAGAAAATCACCAGCAATAACATCAAACACAATATAAACAATTCGCAATTTATCAACTAGAGTAATTGCATCGTAGTATTTAAACAAAATTTCAATCTTCTCTTAAACACATCAATATGTTTGGGAAGAGGCTCTAAGACTGAGGCAGTTAATGGGTTCCAATTATCAATACCACGGTTATTGAAAGCATATCCCCCATAATGTGTACGCTGTGGCCGGACCTTGACTTTCTGTAGATGATCTGCCATGCTCAGGTAGGTGGGATTTCCCAGACGTTTGCTTAGTTCTCCCCATGCTGCCGATTAGTGTAAGTGTTAAACCTAGTTTTTCTATCATTCGAGTTACACTACTTCTAGGATTAAAATAGTTGAGCACAAACCTAGCAGCCTTCCTTTGTACCATCTCCAGCTCATTGATGAGCCCTACCTGATATGGGTCCCAAACCGCTGAGCCGTATTCCAAGATTGGCTTCACCAGGGTCAAATATCCTAATTCTTTTGTGGTAGAGCTACTGCCTTTTAATACTCACATTACGACACATGAGTACTCCATTTCATATCTTTCCTTACATGGATGCCCAAGTATTTGCACGTGTCTTCTTCCACAAGTATTGTTATGTATGTATGTATGATGTTAAATAAGCTGTATCCTTACAGGATCATGGATGTTTTTGTTCTCCGATTGAGCATAATGACATTACATCCAATTATCAGGGGTGATCCAAAAAGTTTCCGTTTGACGACCGCACAGTACAGAATCAGTATTCCAATCGGGCAAAATCGCTGTGAGTATTGAGGCTCTCATCTCTCCGACACACCAGGTTGATGATTCCCGTGTGGTAAAACACCGTGCCGTGCTGTGTGAAGAAGTCCGTAACCGTCTGTTGCGCATCGTCATCTGACAGGAGTCGTCTGCCCTTCAAGACCTTTTTTTAAGGGGCCGAAAGCGTGATAATCGCATGGGGAGAGATCAGGATTATATGGCCGATTCTCGAGTGTCTCCCACTTGAGTTGGCGTACCTCCTGCGTTAAGTCCACTGTGGTGTGGGGACGTGCGTTATCATGAAGCAGCAGCACCCCTTGTCATAGATTTCCCGGACGTTTCGCCTTAATTGAACGCCGTAATTTCCCCGGTAATGGAGTTACCAGGTTCCTTGAAATCAGTAAACAATGGGCCCCGGCAATCTAAGACCAGGTTGGGCATCACCCTTCCAGTGGAAGGTTGGATCTTGAATTCCTTGGCACGAGTGGACGACGGATGACACCACTGCATCGTCGACGCTTTCGACTCCGGTTGGCACTGATGGAACCAGATTTTGTCGCCTGCGACAGTGTGCTCCAGGAACGTGTTGCCTTCAACATTGAAACACACGAAGCTTTTTGTTCGGCATTCAACGTCCGGCGTATCGCTGCAGCAACGCCCTTAAACGGAAACTTTTTGATCACCCCTTATATAAGGAAAATTGATTAATTGGGGATTAGTAATGATCGCAATACAACATTCCACTAGACTCAAAATGGCGGCATGCATGACGTCATGGGCGACACTAAGCGATGAAATGAAAATCCACAGCCTGCTTCCAGTCTCCGACCGGGTCAGGAATGGAATAAATGAAGCCCCAATCTAGCGGCGAGGATATTGACTGTGCCGGCTGCCGAGGCCTGACGCACTCCTCTGGGGCAATGATTAAATGAATGACAGATGAAATGAAATGATAGTGGAGAGTGTTGCTGGAATGATATGTTGACAGGGAAAACCGGAGTACCCGGAGAAAAACCTGTCTGCCTCAGTTTTGTCCAGCACAGATCTCACATGGAGTGACCGGGATTTGAACCACGGACTCAGCGGTGAGAGGCCGGCGTGCTGCCGCCTAAGCCACGGAGGCTTCACTAAGCGATGCATTCATGTTAAATTCTATGTGTTAACAGACACAGCTAGGGACTTGATTCGGGTTACCTACATCCCTCGTAGGCACGGCACCCCTTGGTAATTATCATGGGGGTAGATCCTCGAGAATAAAACCTATGTTTTTATGAGGTGTTAATCAATTCCCGTTTCTCTTCGTTTGTAACCCTGGGAATACTGAATTTTGTGAAAAATATAGCAATAGAATTTTGTAAATTCAATGAAAACCAATAGCATCAAACAGAATACTCGTTATCTTGGCCATACAAAACACCTAAGAAATATGTAGTCTACATGTGGGGAAAAATTCAAGCAATGCCCCACAAATATTGGCAGACGTATTGAATATTTTGTGTAGCCTTTAGTTTTGAAGCTCCTTAATGCACAATAAATAATCGATAAAATTGTCTTAAATCCAATAAAACCCCTGCTCGTTGCATGTTTGGATCAAGAAATGAAGGCAGGGAGTCTTAAAAGTCTCGCTTTACGAGAGAGGATATAGGCTAGGTGATAGCTCTGTAAACATAAAGTGAATGATGTCTAAATCTCATGCATGACTGAGAATTGTGCACGTGTGCTTCGACCGATATAGACAGGTCTTACGGGAGTTTCATGAGAGACTAGCCAAGTCAATAACAACAGGCTAAACCCCTGAGGTTGCCGAGTGATCTACCATCACATATTCAAACAACCATCATTCTTTTGTATGAGTCCAAATTTCTAGTCGTTTGAGTTTTCGATACATACAGTAGGGTTTACATCCCCTTTAACTACTGTGGGTATGACAGTTTTTGCCCCAACGGGGATCTTTAACGTATCTCTACTGACCGGCTCTCTCGCATTTGTGCATCTTCAAATGACGACTGACTGTGCCAGGATTCGATCCTGCAACCTTAGGCACAACAGGAGAGAACGTTATCGCTGCACCACGCAACCTATGCTTGGGGGTACGTGACTAAAGAAAGGTCGAATACCGCGTGTCTAAACCACTGTACCTAGGTACAATGTTGGTTGGTTGGTTGGTTCCTCAGTTTAGGGGCTGCGACAACGCGGTCATGTAGCCCCGTGTGCTTTGGGTGTGTGTAGAATCTGTCTGATAACCGGTGTTAATTGTGATGACTGTATTAGTGGGTGTTTTTTTTTTTTTAAGAACTGCAGACTTTGATTTTTTCAAATAGTTCCTACTTTTGTCGCCAAACGCCACCGTCAACGACTACACTAGTTCAGAACTTAGCTACTAGGCGCCACCGTAGTCGGCTCCTGGCAACGAACGTAGGAACCTAGCAGCGTTGTTTACATTCTTAACCTATATAATTTAGCTTCACATAGGTGTAATTAGTGGAAGGTTCTTTAACATGCCATAAATCTATGTCATGGGGCCGCCGGCTTTACTTCCCCTCCGAAGGAAGGCATACTGAGGGATTCTTAAAGCTCTTAAAAAAATCCGACGACTTCGGCCGGGTTTGAACCCGCGATCTTGGGCATAGAAGCTCAGCATGCTACCAACTACGCCACCGAAGCCGCCACTGTACAATGTAATGTATGTACAATTTACACATTGTTGTGACGATCAATGTTTGAAATTTTGGTCATGGGCCACAGAAAACTGCTCGTAGGATTCTGTAAACGTCCCGCGGCTTACGGTTTGAAGACGTTTTGATTTAGATATTGAAGAACGTATGCTGTTCATAATTAGTTTACATTCAGTATGCATTGTTAGCCTTCACGACTCGCACACAATGGAGTTACGGAACATAAAAGGCACCGAGTACATTGATGAGTAATTGTACACACAGTACTTCCGTCCTAAATTATTAACAAGCCGCTTTGACTACCTTTTGAGTCGCCGATAAGCATAGAGATTGTCGCCCATTGCTAAGATTTGTCGCTTAAAATTGACATGTTTCTCATAATCCGGTAATTGAGATACCGAGGAAGATTATTGGATATTTTCCCACTCGTTATGCAGTTTCTTAAGGTACAATACTCCCGACTTCCGCTGAGATTTGCTGAAAGTTCACTAACATTGAGGTTCTAATAATGATCCAGAAGAATTGTTTTCTCAACTGCCCCGAGGCAGACATGACATGACCGAAACATTTTATTCTTCATCGCTGTTTGAGAATCATTGTTGTAGCATACAAATACAATTTGCGCCCAAATACAGGGGGAATAATGTCCACCAAGCCTTCAACTGAAGCATCAAGAACAATTCATTATTTAAGTTGTCGACTTCAGCATTCACAAGTTTTTGTTTGAAAATACAGTAGGCTATAATGTCAATAACAACGTCAATGGGGCTGCTATGCTTCGATGAGAGGATTGTACGTAAACTTTCATGTTATAGTGTCTGAGCTTGTTCTGTTTAGTAGATTTATCATTTGCCACATTTGAGGAACATGTTGTGAATCTACCAGGTTTTCGAGTACTTTTAGAAGTAATTCAGTCGATCCCTGTGTCTGCCTTTCCTGAAACATGATATATTATCCATCTGCCAGGTTTTAAACGTGACCTCCAGTGTTTAGTTGAAGGCTCTGTTTCTACCTTAGACATGTTGCGAATCTGTTAGGTTTTTATAAATTCGCTAAGCAATGGTGAGCAGAAGGCAATGTTGTCACCAATCATCTGCTGGGTATGTTTCGGATCTGCCAGGTTTTCGAACGTTTCTGACAGTGGCAAACTGAAGTCTAGTTTTGCCACCTATTATCTACTGGGCATGTTTAGGATCTGCCAGATTTTTAACATGTAGAAGGCTATTTTGCCATCTACCAAGCATGTTGCAGTTCTGCCAGACTTTTGAATGTGACCTATAGTGATGACCTGCCATACATGTTACGAATATACCAGGTTTTGGAATGCTCCCTGCTGTGCGGAATTGAAGGCTTTACCACGATGGCTGATGTTCTTTCATCGGCCAGGCATGTTGCAAATCTGTCAGGTTTTTTGAATTCGTTCTGCAGTACAGAGTTGAAGGCATTGTTGCCACCTCTTACTCGTACCAATATGTTGTCTATCTGCCAGGCATATTGGGGATCTAGCATATTTTTAACTCGTCCAGTAGCAATGAGCTGAGGTTACTGTTTCCACCTCTCACCAGCCTTCAGTCATCTACTGGACATGTACCGATTGCCTCAGATTTTTCAACGTGTCTCGCAGGGATGAATTGAAGACCACCTGATATCTACCAGGATTTTGAACATGTCCGGCAGTGGTGAGTTGAAGGCTCTGTTGCTACCTCCCCTGACCAAGCTGTAGTAATAGGCTTAATTGATGTATCCAGCCCAGTACCAATTAATCGTTGAGGCAGACGATTAGACGGGCTCGCCGCTCTCTGAAGGTCGGCTGGCCCTGCTTCCTAATCCTGTGTTATGAGGGGACACAACCAGGGGGGGGGGGGGGGGGGGGGGGGGGAGTTGGTACACAACACAGTAGCGAGGCAGGACACTGGGTCAATTCCCATATTGTTCTTAATAATAATATGGGTTTCCTGCTTTGGTTTTAACAACGCTGGGTTGCTGGAATTCAAACCTGAAAGTGGGAGGGCAGTTTTTTTCCACTTGTCAATAATCTAAATGAATACGAATTGGTATTTAATAAATTTATTACAACTTAGTCAGTAGGCCTAATAATTAATGAATATGCATTAATTAACAGCGTCGGTGGTGTAGTCGGTAGCATGCTGAACTGCTATGCCCAAGATCGCGGTTTCAAACCCAGCCGAAGTCGTCGGATTTTTTGAGAGCGTTTAAATCCTTCAGTAGGCCTATGCCTTCCTTAGGAGGGGAAGTAAAGCTGGCGGGCCCATGTCAATGATTTATGGCATGTTAAAGAACCTATCACTGCAATTTTCGTATTGTGTAGGTAAATGTAGGTTATTTGGTTAGAAACAGTCTATCAAGTTCCAACGTTCGCCGCTAGGTGTCACTCACAGTGGCATCTCTGGTAGCCAAAGTTGGAACTACTTGAAATTGAACTTGATGGGGAGCCTACGGGCGTTCAATTAAAATACCCAGCTATGGCCATTGGCTGCAATTCAAATATAATAATATACATTAATTAATAAAATGTACCAGTTTCGGCCATATTATGGCCTTCTTCAGCGATGTTGTTAAAAAGAAATAAAAATAATGTACTGTAATTACGAGCAAATATTTTTATTAATATTTTAGTTGGGTTTTCCATGAAAAAAAAAATGATACGTATAAACAGATCTGTGACAAATGTGGACTTTTTACAAGTCTACAACTATTGACAAGGCCTAACTAACGTCTGTGTGAGGTATTCAAAATAAATTCGAATTGTGAAGCAAAAGGATTTCTACCTCCTGTCTGGGAACTGCTACAAAACCACATCCAGGGGTAAAAGCATTTAAAAGGACTTATTTTGTTAACAGGAAATCGATTTATGTAGAAGCATTGTCATATGTGCTAACCATGCCAATTAGCACAGCAGGTAAGGTAGGAAATCTCGCAGGTGACTCTTTCACAGCGGTGAGCTTAGCGGGAGGATGGAAGCTATGCTTGTTGAGGGGTGGGTCGTCTCGTTATGTGCTGTCACAGATAAGACTTGAGGACCATAAAGAGCCCTGGTGACTGTACTAAAATACTTAAGACTAATGAAAAGCACTGCCTTCCTAAATGAAAATGGCAAGACGGAGGGAGTGCTTAGGAATTTCCGAAACACGTTCTGGTGTTAATTCCTAAGTATAAGCTCTTCTCCTTATTGTAAGTACAGGTCTACCCCAAATCTCTCTCCCTCCCACCCCTTGTCTTCCATTTGACGGGTGCGTCTGGAGGAAGTAGAGGAGAATTATCTGTGAAGAGAATGTATTGTTCTTCTCAGATTTAATTGATGGAGTCCCATTTTTGACAGTTAGTGTTACTGTAGTTATTGTTGCTTTATGGGACGGAACAGCGAGGTAATCCACCCCTCTTAAAAAAAAGATAAAATTATGCAAATTTAGATGATTTTAAAATTTAGAGGTGGATACCCAAATATGATTTAAAAAATGCCTTAAAATGCCTAAAATGAACAAAGAAAAAATGTAATTGATAATAATAAATAAAAATTCAGAATATCAAAAAGAAGAAGTTGTTTGATGATCGTTGTTTAAAAAGGCTGGAACATCGAATCGTATTTTGTCCTTCATGTAATTCTTATCTGTAAGGAATGAGGAATATATGATTTGTTAATTCCTCATTAAGGGGAATTGGAATGGCAAAAATCTTCAAAATATTAGATTTTTTGTGCCATATTAATCTATGGATCATTTGCTATGTAACGGTATTTTTTATTTTGTTCATAGCTCATTCTTAGGACTACATTTCTTATGCTTCCCTACAACTGTGAGTCGTATTAGTAATGTAGCTGAAACGAGAGATTTTTTATTTTTCTTTCCGTTTGACAATAGACATTTTTTTAAATTAATAAAGTGGTAATATGAATTATGATGGTACAACAGGGCAGAAAACAAAACCGTAAAGGGCGCTATTAGATGATGAAGAAGAAAAATACACTGACAACCCATCTTACAGTGCACGAATGTATTGATTAACTTAGTAAACCATTTCCCATAAGTTAGAGATTTAAGGAACATTTTCTCAAAAATCTCTCTAAAAAGGGGGAATAAATTTTCATATAACACTTTTTCTGGTGACAATTACATTTTAACGCCGCTATTTGGAAATGTGTTCAATAGTTTATATGCAATTTAATTAAATGTAGCAATTTGTTTTTGAAAAATTATTGTGGTTTACAATTCAAGGAAATTAAATAAGATACCGTACTTAAATACCCCTTTGTCCTAACTGCAATCCTTAAATTATGTTCATATTGAAAACGTTCTATATCGGTATATTTAAAAGCTTCTCCATAAATATTCCTCAAATGTTATCATTTTTACTTGGGCAGCATAGGCTCCTTCGGCTCCCTTTAAAGACAAATTTACACTTTATTTTCCGAATATTTCTATGTAGAAAAGGGGGGGGGGGGTTGAAACACAAGATTATAAATGCATTTTGCGATTCCGTTATTTACTAAAACTGCTTAGTACAGTCGTATTTCTATTGTAAATATTTGATGTAAAAGATCTTCACCAAATTCTTTACAAAACATCCTGTTTTATTGGGGGTGTTTTGTGGAACTCGAACTATATTATTGTCTTTGAAGCCGATTTAATGGAGCAGTAAATTTATCTGACAACCATGAAATAAAGGCATGGTGATTTCTCCTTGCGAGAACAAGCTAGGCTAATTAGCAGAAATAGGCCTATATAGTTTTTTATACTCTTGACTGGCATTTAATTTTCTGTAATAGTGGTTTTTCTTTGTATTCCTCAATTCGTTCAAATTCGGTGCTCTTCCTCACTCTCTTAAATTATTAATAAATTACGTGACTTAGTACTGTAAATAGAAGCTACTATAAAATATCGTAGGCCTATTGGAAATACTGCAATATGTGCATTACGGCATAATATGGGGTCATTTTGTTTTAGATCTACTTTATATGGTAGTATAGAAGAACGAAAGCTTGTTTACGAGTTGATGGTAAAAGTGTTCGGTGGTGAAAAGGCAAACGTGACAGATTTATTTAGAATTCGAACAGTTTGAAAAGCGAAACTAATATTACTTGATCAGTGAAGGAGATAGAGACTAGGTATAAAATTTGCCTGTCACTCATATTCACTGCTCACCTCTTTGCGTTTGGTGCTCTCAAAAGAATCTTTGTCTTCTTTACAAAGGCCTGTTGTTAGCATCTACAAAGTGTGTTCTGCTCTCTCTCGCTGTATTGGCGCGTCAAGCCTTCACACCAGTCTATTGTTACGTCATCGTTTGGAGATGACTATTTGATTGGAATATTTCCAATGAATCCAAAACCTATATTGTTGTTTTGCGCTGCCTATACAGGCCTACTGTATTATCTCAATCAGAAACGTCAGTCATAGATTGGAACTTACTAAATGTTTATATTGTTAATTCCGTTTAAGGAGCTTGGGACATCTTGTTCTTCTTGGGTGTGTGTTCAATTTGTCTGATATCCTGTTTTTCTGTGTTGACTGTAGTAGTGTGTGGAACTGTACTTATTAGTGCTTTCCCGAGAGTTGAAATACGATACTATCCCGACATTTGCCTGAAGGGAGTAGGAAAAAACACACTCAGCGTCGGGATTCGAACCTCTGATCTCTGGACGTGCTAGAGCTCGCTATCGCAGTTGTGATAAGCGAATTAACGCACACGACTTCACTGCTGGGTGTAAAATAAAAAGAACTTCTTTGGCTTTGAAAATGACTTAAGTTGCTTGTATGTCTATAATAATAACCCCTGGCAATACAGCCCATGAAGGGCCCCAAGGCCTACCAAGCGACCGCTGCCCAGCCATTTGGCCTGCAGATATTGGGGTGATGCGTGGTCAGCGCATCGAGATCCCTCGGCCGTCAATCTTGGTTTTCGTGACCGGGGCGCTGCCTCACTGTCAGACAGCTACTCAATTGTCCTCACGAGGCTGAGTGCACCCCGTTCCAGCCCTCACGTCAGTTTCTAAAATCCCTGACGGATCCGGGAATAGAACTCGGAGCCTCCCGGCGAGAGGCAGGCACGCTACCCCGACACCATGGGGCCGGCTTGCCTGTATATATATCAAGAAAGGAAATTTAGAAAGTAAAACGGGAATTTTAAGGAAATGTTATTATTATTATTAATAATAATAAAATAATAATAATAAACGCGAATCCTAGTACGACTACCGTCCATCTTACAGGCTGCGAATTGTAGAGAAGGTGTGGCCAACGCGACGTAATCCTTAGCCACATTATCTTGATTTATAGGCATGCGAACAGATTTTCGAATTATGAGCCTAAAATTAGGCATTTAAGACGAAATCCTCGTCTTGGTTATAAAATAATTAGAAGGGTATGGAGAAGCCGGTGCACCGGGATTTTGCCCATGAAGCATTCTTTAATATGTCTCAATTATACTATACCGGCATGTGAATACACTCGAATGCCAACCAACCATGCCAGGATCCGATCCCGTAACCTTGGGCGTAAGAAACTACTAACTCAACATACTGCCTACACAGCCGGCCAATCGAAGTAAGAAAAAGCCTTATTGAAGGAATGGAAAGTAGTAAAATCTTTTCCCAACCATTCTTGAAGTGAAAGGAAGAGGTGGGACCTAGAAACTACTATCCACTTGGAAGCCATTAAGATAAGAATGGGATGTGACATTATCTCAAGACGAAAAGGGCAACAGGACTGAGAGGAGTGGTTAGTTTTTAGAACTTGATGACAATGAGGCTTTTAGTTTCTGAAACTAGATTTCGCTGATAAATCTGGTGTCTTGTATCGCCGCTGTTGTCATGGACATGGGGCAAGTAATAACCTCTCCGTCCAGACAGCCAGGTTACATTCGCGGTTATGCCATGGAAGATTCGAATAACTCATCTGTACACAACACAAGACAGCTCACACTGAAGTACACGGGGATGATGACTACAATCCTCCAAGCCTTCGGATGAAATATCTACGTACTAGAGCAGTAGTGACCGGCTTCCCCCGGTGGATTTATTTGTTTTATGGATGATAATGAACAGCCTACTTCTACAGAACTGGAGCGCTCAAGGAAAAGGATCGGAAAGCACCAACACTTATTGCAGCTGATAACCTCAGTATACTGCACCAACACCACCGCCCTTATACAGAGGCATACTATTGTCATAACTGTTTTAAGGGGCCTAAGAAATCTTTTTGCACTAATTACTCCCCGTGACTGCAATTTATAAGCAGCTCGCAATTCTGCACCAGAACACTGGTAGGTGCGACATGATGCAGCCCGCATTGCCAGGCAACAATAGACTTAGGTATTATAGAAGCTCTTCGGGAACGCTTGTTCTTCCGACTTACTGAACAAAAGTCAATCTTTAAGGTTACCTGAGAGGTGTAACATAATGTTACATAGCCTAATCTTGAATCTGGCTATCATATACAAAAATAATTTTTTGAATCCGACTGGTAAGTTAGTTCCTGAGATTCACGCGTTTAAACACAAACAAACAAACTCTTCAGCTTTATTATATTAGTATAGATGTTTGGCTTCATGGCTAAGTTACAGAGGTGTGAACATTATTCGACTCGATGGCAGTTTTCCAATATTTACTTTGTACGTTTAGTGACTTAATACAGTGGAAATGTTTTGCTAGGCGCTGATTGTTTTAAATGTTTAATCAACAGTATTAATAAAAAAAAAAGGATCTGACAGTAAACTAATTTTTACAGTTTCCACTCAAAGAGCAGCCTTGTTATTTAGAATGCCACACGTTTTGTTTTGTTTACTTTATTCCAGTTTTCGTGTGAATTTAGTCCAGAGAGATTGGTAGTCTTTCATTACTCATTTTCCACTCTTCAACTACTCAAAGATTCGTGGACAAAGCATGGAAAAGACCTGATTTAGGGGATACATTCCAAAGTCATAAAAAAAAAAAAGGTGTCCCACGGAACCTCCAAATTTTAAAACATTTCCTGATGCAATTCCTTATGAGAAAAGTTGTAAGACCACAGTCGCCGATCCGAAGCGCTACCGATAACAACGTTATAATAATTGGCGCTAACGTTCTATGGTTAATATAAACTCGGATGTAGAGGCCAAATTCAAGGTACAATAGAAATCCTAAGTTCAATAGCTTGGATGAAGTTACTGATTTGAGTTTGAGTTGAATTCCAAACTAACTAACATCGTCAATCTATTATTACGAGGGTTCGGATGCAAATAGAGGCAAATAAAAAAATATGATTTTTCCTAAACATCCGAGCCCTATTTACTTACTACCTTGGACTTGCCTTTCAGGGTCCATGATTTAAGAAAGGATGGCCTCAGTCTTTGAGCGTGACTTAACCTGCTTGAATAAGCTGTTGGGTTCTAAATCGCGAGATTAATGCAGTAACCATTACGCCACTGCGGCTCGGCTCGTATATAATCAATGATCGTCACACTTGCACCATACTAAGAATGTAGCCGGTTTGCTTCTACTTTCCCGCGATCCTGTCGCGTCTCGCTAGCCAGGGAACACACTTCTTCTTATCTGGTCTGGTCAAATAATTAGATTGCACCAACTTCCGTAACCTCCTCCTGTAAACATTATCTTTATGGCAGTTGCAAGAAGAAGCTCCAACACAACTGCTGCTGCCCTATGCTGGGGAAACAGTGTTACCAAATTTAACACTAGATCCCATCGAATTCGACAGGCCATTTGGCGACATGGTATAAGGAAAATAGAACGAGGAACATTTTTCAAAAAGCTTTATAGATAATGTTGTTCTAATTCATGTAAGGCATTTGGGACGTCTTGATAATGAGCCCAAATTACTTGGTTTGTTGTTGTTGTTTCACTTGAGGGTCTCTGACATCGTGGTCATTTAGCCCCCGTGTTCTTGAGTGTGTGTATAGAATTTGTTACTGTGGTGACTAGCAGCGTGTGTATTTGTAAATCAGGTGAGGATTAGGAAAGAGGTGGCCGTGGCCTTACGTTAGATACCATCCCGACATTTGCCTGGAGTAGAAGTAGGAAACCACAGAAAACCACTTCCAGGATGGCTGAGAGGGGAGTCGAACCCACCAATTCTCAGTTCCATCCCGTTCCATCCATCAGACCAGAATTAAATTTGTTGGCAGAGCTGAGAATCGAACCCGGACCTCCGGGGCGACAGCCACTGCACCAGAAAGTGGACTAGTTTACTTGGGTGTGAGCTCAGTTTGTCTGATAAACCAGTGTCAACTAGTTCCCTGAATTTAGTCCTGTCGACTATCGTACCGTATCACTTGAGACGTATATTTCCTGAAAGTCTTTTTCAACTACAAACAGACAGTTCTTAGCCTTCATTGAGAGAGTAAGACTAGAATTCTTTTAATCAGCCTGTGATCAGTCATTCTGAGCATATGCTCATAATATTTCAAACGTCTTTTGAGCCTATTTTCATTTATGAGGATTAGAAAAGAGGTGGCCGTGGCCTTAGCGTTAGATACCATCTGTGTGTGTGTGTGTGTGTGTGTGTGTGTGTGTGTCCCTTTATAAAATATAAACGACTGGAGCGATTTCAATGAAAGTCGGTAAGGTCATAATACTACAGTATTTCGTCCGATTCCGACCGTGCCCTACAAATGTGTCTCACCAATCCAACATGGCGGATGTGCGAAATATTTCACCGGCATTCTATATCTCCGAAACTATTACTGATATCACCCTGACATTTTGTAAGTTGATAATAGTCACTACTAGAAGTTCCATCTATGTGACTTTAGAAATCTGTTAAGTACAAAACGAGCATGGCGGCCATGCGAAGTTGAAACATTTAAATGGGCGTTTCTCGCGATTTAACCATCCGAGCGCAGTGAAACTTGGTCTACTGACCATTTTTATCTACTGAAAAGTAATTTATTTCAATTGTTTTTATAAACATAATATGGCGGCTGCGCAAAATTCTAAAATCGCGGTTTCATTTCTTGTGTCCTAGTCATAAAATTGAAGTTTGAATAATACACCTACCCAATAAGCATCATGTAATAGTATATAGCTCTATGGCTTACGTATACAAAAATCCAACATGGCGATCATCCAAAATATTTTGACGGTTCTCAATATCTACGAATCTATTACAGCAATCAAAGTGACATGTTGGATGGTGATAGAGGCAATTAACTTTACAATATATAATAATTTTATTAATGCAGGCAATGGCCATGTACTTTTCTTAAGTAGAATATATGAAAATAGGTTATTTAGTTCTTCACGGAACAACTTGTTCTGAATGTGCCCGAGATATTCTCGAGTGCTGATTAAGCTCCTGGGATTTCCTTTTCATCCAAATTCCCTCAATGCTAACTAGGCTTAACTTAATAGTGACCTCATTATTTGTCATTCTTGTTTTTATAATAACTTTAATTAATTAGTGATCTGCTAAAATGATTGCAATATTACAGATGCAAATCGCGTGTGACGATCATGAAAGCAAGAAAATTACAAAAGAGGTAGTTAGGTGTATTTTTATTGAGGAGTCGATAGATTAGTGTACAAAAAATGCGGATTTCTTGTTTGTTGTTATATTTTCAACAAGGAAAGTAGAGCATAGAAAGGGGACACGTGTGAGGAAATTTTCAAGGAAAAAATTAAACCTAATGCCGGATTTTAAGCTCTCTACGTTTCTTGTTTTTGTTCTCCGGTAATAATAATAATATCAATATCGTATGGCTTTGGGTGCCTGGTGCAAGCTTTGTAATTTGACACCCAGAGGGTAGCTTGCATGTCGAATTTCGTTGTCCCTTTAAGCACTATGAAAGTCGAGGAGGTTAGATATCTAAGCTCCTTGAACACTATAGCGCTTTCTAGTAGAGAAATGAGGAACTTCGTGTTGGCGGAAACTCCCGAGATTAATTCTGCCATTATGAACATGGCCTACTGAATTCAAATGGGTTCTTTGACATGCCAGCATCGTATGACATGGTGTCGTAATTTTCACTTACCACGGCCAGGAGCGAACCTGCAATTTTGGGGTTAGTAGACCGACACGCTATCCACTCACCCACCGTGGCAAGCTTGTTCTCCGGTAGCATCTTCCTAATCAACTAATACATCAGAGATGCCCTTAAAATAACGCTTTCTGACATATTTCACTGTTTCATGCGAGGACGATGGACTGTAGCAGGCCACTTTCAGCCTCCCCCAACCTTGATGGTATTATCGTGAAACCGTGCGTTTGTTGACCTACCTTCCTCGCTACAGGGAGTCCACTGCTCTTTTCTGCCACATAGCAGTTGAGGAATGAAAGAACCCTGTAAAATCCTTAAAGTGTGGGGGGGATACGAAACTAGGTTGGGCTTTCACATTCAAAAAAACAAAACAAAATGTAAATATGGCAACATTGTAGAATTGTCCCTGTTATTCTGAGCAGTACAGAAGGTGGAGCAGGTACTGAGGGGGGCTTCCCTTGGACAATGCTCATACCTGCTATTGTCGTGCCAGCAGCCCCACTGACTTGACAACAGGCGGGCATTACAGGGGTGATCAGATTCCCTCTGATATCTTCTCGACACTGTCTTCAGAGGCATCAACTGTACATGATCCTTAATAGGGAATGTGGTTTCTAAGACTAACATTGACAGCTTAAAAAGTTTCTCTTATTGGCGCATCAGCTGGACGTCAAAAGTCCTGTTCTTTTTTTACTTACTTTTTGGGAGGTGGGGGACTTTTAAGTAGATGTGTACCAATTTTAGTATTTTATTGAAAAAGACCTTCAGGAAATAGAAATCTCATGCGATACGGTCGTCGACAGGACTAAATTCAGGGAGCTAATTAACGATCAACAATTTTCACACCACCCAAACATTACAGCCTGAATGGGGGAGCACAGAAACAGCCATAGCGAGAAGATAGATATTTTACGAGGACAAGACCAACTAAATACATTCAATCGCGCTCCTTAGATGGGTATAACGTTGTAATAATAATAACAATAGTAATAATAATAATAATTATGGTATTCGAGTCATTTGACTGGTTTGATGCAGCGCTCAATGCCTCCCTGTCCTGAGCTAATCGTTTCATCTCTACGTAGCTACCGCACCCTACATCCGAGACCATATGTTTTAACATATTCGAACCTTGTCTACCCCTACAGTTCTTGTCCTCGACCCTTCCTTCCATAACTAAGCTTGCTATTCCTGGGTGTCTTGGTAAATGTACTACCAACCTATCTGTTCTCTTCATTAGCAGTCACCAGAAACATAAAATAATGCCAGTCACCAAAATCCACAGACACTAAATTAACTATAAAAATGACTTTCAGTCGATCAACACGATTGTACCAAATTGTAATGGATGTTTCCCTAAACCTAAAAGTAATACATGAGTACTTGGATGACCAGTTTCGTTCGTCAAGTGATCATCATCAGATCATTTCGCTATTAAATAATTATTCACATGCTCGAAGCCAACTCACGTTCTTATGGTTCAGCTGTCTCGGCCGTGAAATGGATGGGAATTTCAACCTACACCATTTACTTATTTTTTTTGTCGATAAGATTTTCTTTTTTTTCGATAAGACCTAAAATATTCGTGATTCGTAATTTTCAGGAGTCAAACTTATCCTCCCCTGAAGTGCAATGATCTCATGAACGTTGTTGTGAAGCAAAGAATGCTAATGTTGTTAGCTAGTCTGAGGAGAAAGGACTTGGCCTCTACCTGCCTGACCCCAGCGAGTAGTGTCTTTTCTTTCTTTCGACATTCCTTCGGCTGTTGCTGTCCGTTCTCGTGTTCTGTACTAACTACTATGCCTTCATAATCTGCTTTGCAGCTACCCCGCTGTGCCAGCATGAGCCATCTTCCGTCCAAACCAGTGAAAAGACCACCCAGATGACATAAAATGACATGTCAGCTCTTGTCCTGTGAACGTGCCGGTCAGATAAGTCTCATACCGTAAAAATATTCTTGAGCTGTCACAACGGAATGTGAGGAGGTTCAAGTAGATCTCAAGTCTTCAGTCTTAATCTGCTCGGCATTATATTTATTTCCTCGTAGCAGTTACTTCTCACATTTGACATTTCTACATTTTACATTTTTACATTAAACATTTTTTAAATATGTTAGGTTTTTTATTTTATGTTACCTTTTTAACAGTTTCCATTTCCATTTTACTTTTTTCATTTTATAGGCTATTTCACTAGTGCGATGAAAAAATAGCAGTGAGGTGTCACAACTGGGAATATGTTCGGCACAGTGGTGTAACTAGGATTTGCTTGTGGAGGGGGATGAGTGAAGTCAAAATTATATTGTCTTTGGCCAAATGTGACAAAATTCATGAAAGCAAATATCTACAAGTTTTTGTTTTAGATTTCTATAGTAAGTTATTTATTTCATACGTTTTAAGTCCGCCTCTTTGCGTAGTGGCTAGCATTCATGGCCCGATTTTGGTTCACGAAATTTAATTCTTTTGTGAGGGCTGGAACGGGCTACACTCGGCCTCATGAGGCAAAGCTGAGAAGAGGCAGGTTCAATTCCCACTTCAGCCATCCTGGAAGTGGTTTTCCGTGGTTCCCCACTTCTACTCCAGGCAAATGCTGGTATGGAAGGCCACGGTCACCTCCTTCTCAATCCTCATCTGAATTACCAACACACTAATACAGCCACCACACTAAAACAAGCGGCTTCGGTGGCGTAGTCGGTAGCATGCTGAGCTTCTATGCCCATGATCGCGGGATCAAATCCGGCCGAAGTCGCCGGATATTTTAAGATCGTTAAAAATCCCTCAGTATGCCTTCCTTCCGAGGGGAAGTAAAGCCGGCGGTCCTATGTCATAGATTTATGGCATGTTAAAGAACCTTCCACTAATTACACCTGTGTGAAGCTAAATTGTATAGGTTAAGAATGTAAACAACGCTCTTAAGTCCCTACGTTCGTTGCCAAGAGCCGACTGCGGTCGCGTCTGGTAGCTAAGTTCTGAACTAGTAGTCGTTGACGGTGGCGTTTGGCGGCAAAAGTAGGAACTATATGAAAAATTCAAAAGTCTGCAGTCCTTACTTGAATTAAAAACAAATAGTTACACACTAATACAGTCATCACAATTAACACCGGTTATCTGACAGATTCTAGGCACACCCAAAGTACACGGGGCTACATGACCGCATTGTCGCACCCCCTAAACCTAAGAACCAACCAACCAACCAACCAACCAACCAACCACAATAACACAGATTATCAGGCACAATCTTTCTCTCACATACACACACAAGTAGGCTACACGGAAATGAATGACCACGATGTCAAAAGCTCTCAATTGAAACAATAATAACAGACAAATAAACTAAAGATTTATTTTTACATTATACATTCCATCGAGGATAAATATAGAGTTTTAACCGAAAATCCAAAATGAGCAAGTAGTTAATATTCCGCAAAGGGTCCAGACAGGTTGTACCTATCGTCTGCTGACGGGCGCAATCGGTACATCTGGGCGAAGCATCCCCGTTGACGCGGCACAATACCAAGAAGTAGAAGCTGTAGTTAATATTTGAGTAGATTTATAACTATTACTAGCAACCCGCCCCAGCTTCACCCGGTACTTTTAATGGTTTACCCAGCGTAAGCTTAAAAGGCGCACGGACCGCAGGTCCAAGACACAATTCAGAAAAACCGAGGTGAACAGCGAAACTCCGAACACATTTACTCTTCTCTGAAGTCTTAACTCGACATGGCAGTTTGAAGCTGGCCAAGACTGGGGTGATAGGCTCGCTCGCTAGCTCGTAAACTCGCTCCAAAGCTAGTAATTTAAATTTCCACTAAATGGAGATTGTTGGGAGGAATGAAAACGTAAAAACACTTATAGTGGGCGATGCATTTAAGATAGAGATATGCTGTCGCGGTCTCTTTTGTAGAGATATTTTGAACGGTTTTCCATTAAGCTTAAAAGGCGCATTGACGGTAAGTTTTTCTTCGACTCGATTCACTGAAATCGTTACTACTCGGCTTTCTTTGGTCATAAATGAATCTTTTTCTACAGAAACCTTCCTCGAGAAATCCTTTATAGAATGGTGAATACCGCATCAAAATCCATCTTGTGGTTTTCGAGATAACCCGTTTCATCCAAGAATCGCTTGCCGCGGTGGGTGAGTGGTCAACGTGTCGGTCTACTAACTCCCAAGCTTGCAGGTTCGCTCCTGGCCGTGGTAAGTGATTTTTGAAAGGCGGCAAAAATTACGACACCATGTCATACGATGCTGGCATGTCAAAGAAGGCCATGTTCATAATGGCAAAATTAATCTCGGGAGTTTCCGCCAACAAGTTCCTCATTTCTCTACTAGAAAGCGCTATAGTGTTCAAGGAGCTTAGATATCTAACCTCCTCGACTTTCATAGTGCTTCAAGGAACAGCGAAATTCGACATGCAAACTACCCTTTGGGTCATAATGTGGGTGTCAAATAACTAAGCTTGCACCCGGCACCGAGGCCATACGATATTATTATGATTATTATTATCCAAGAATCGAGAACTTTGTTTTATACTAAGTAGAGATTATTATTTTTATTATTATTATTATTATTATTATGTTACTTCACTCTCACAACATAATCTAGCAACTATCTACAGATTATAAGAAATCTGGCATTGCTTCCTGATAGGCTCGGAGATCTTTTCGTCGTGCTTTGACTTAAATTTTTGCTATTGGGAACTGCTACATCAACCTGGATATCTTCCTTAACATTCTTTTTTTTTATTATTATTTTCTATTTGCGAATTGGCCAATTAGGATCACGCTACAATTTCTCTTTCTACTTTGTAAGTAATTTTCTCAGCCTCCAGTACTCATACGTTCGCTATGCTAGCTGCCGTTGGTTTTCCGTCAAACTCATCCGGTCTTTGTAGCACTTACCTCGTCTTGAAACCCTTCCAGATCGTGTATACTGTTTCGAAACGTAGCCTGCCCCTTTCTAACATTTGGGCCTCTGGGAATGTTAGATCTCTCAATGTCTTTCCGAGTTTCTTCAATCCATGTTGTAGTGGTCTTCTTGTTCCAGAAGTAACTTAGTCAAATAACTGTTTGGTTAATTTGGATTTGTCCATTCTGTACAGGTGCCCAAGAAATATTAACCTTATTAATATTAATAATAATATCAACCACCCAAGATAATTCAGCCCCCACCTATATGTTTGTTGATTCGACTGAAAAGCGATCCTTTCATTGAGTAGAATCCTCCCTCCTCAAGCCTCCGTGGCTTAGGCGGCAGCACGCCGGCCTCTCACCGCTGGGTCCGTGGTTCAAATCCCGGTCACTCCATGTGAGATCTGTGCTGGACAAAACGGAGGCAGACAGGTTTTTCTCCGGGTACTCCGGTTTTCCCTGTCACAATTTCATTCCAGCAACACTCTCCACTATCATTTCATTTCATCTGTCATTCATTTAATCATTGCCCCAGAGGAGTGCGTCAGGCCTCGGCAGCCGGCACAGTTCATATCCTCGCCGCTAGATGGGGGCTTCATTCATTCCATTCCTGACCCAGTCGGAGACTGGAAGCAGGCTGTGGATTTTTTCTCCCTCCTCATTATCGCCGTCTCTTGATGTTTCATTACCAGTTTGTTTTCTTCGTTTCATTCCAGTTACATATTATTAAAAGTAATAAGGTGAAATTGTACGTGAAATGAACGTTAAACAAAGCATTGTTGCATTATCGTTCAACACATCATTTTCCACTATTTACTTGGCTAATTTCCGTGAGAGCGGAAAGATAATGATGGGGGTATTATTAGAATTGTAAATACTAAAAGTGCATCAAAACAGAATACTCTATCTGTACATCAATATGAACCTTCCTTCCGTCTTCACAGATTACAGTAGACTAGTATTCAAGAGAGCTTCACTTTTCCCACCGGTAGATACCATGTGAAACAGCATCATCCAACGTCAGTTGTAGCCTATCTAGATAAGTATTGGAATCATTGAACTTAAGCATAGTGACGAGTCGTTCGTTTTAGACTGCTCTTACGACGGCCCTCATAATCTCTCCCTGTTGTCCGTCCGTCCGTATGTCCGTCAGTCACACGGCTCTTCATTTCTAGAACGGCTCAACATATCGACTTATATTTTACGCTTCCCGGCCCTGCCAAGAAATTAAATTCTGGCTTGAGGGCTGGAAAGGGGTACACACATCATCGTGAGACAAAACTGAGAAGAGGCGTGTTTGATTCCCGTATCAGCCATCTTGAAAGTTGTATTCCGTGGTTTCCCACTTCTTCACCAGGCGAATGCCAGGATGGTTCTTTACTTAAGGCTACGGCCACCTCCTTCCAAATCTGATCTGAATTACAAATTACACACACTAATACAGCCATCACAATAACACAGGTTATCAGACAAATTACACACACCCAAAACACACGAGGCTACATTGAAACAATGTCGCAAAGCCCCTAACTGAATAAACATCAACAAAAACATGACGGGAATTAAAGCGCAATCTTAATTGTTGTGGATAAAATCCGGTCTGAACAGTGATTATCACAAGAGGCGGGAAGAAAGAATGTCGACACTTGATTGATATACGGGGTATAACTAAGGCTGTGTCCCAATAGTACAATTTCAGCCGTAGTGAACTAGATAGTCGACTACTTTACCGGATGTGACGTCAGAAGTCGTGATCCAATACTGCTTAGCACTTAGCAATCAAGTCTGCAGTAGCTAGTGAACGAAAGTGCTTGCTAGATTGGCCGACTACGTCAAGGAAGTTATAGAAATTGTAGCTTATCGGAATTGTAGGTTATGTAAATTATAGGTTGTCTTTGACTTAAGCCAAACACAAACCATAATTAGGGCTCGGCTAAAAAGTGATCATCTTGGCGCATCCATGATCGTATCGTTTAGGTATTGTTTATTTAAAACAGCTGATGAAAGCGCAAAGAGCTTACAAGGAGTAGCAGATCACCGCCATCTTGAGTGTTGGTTTGGCACCAGCATGTAAGCCCAATGCGTTTCAGAACACAAGTCTATGAAGAAGGCTGTGATCAAGCAGACATGACCCAAATCTCCGTAGTACATAGCACATAGTAGCTAGCAGCTAGTCAGTAGCAGACAACTTGTGTATTGGGACACAGCCTAAATAGGTGGGAAAGCTCCGGGGATTCGACAGAGGACCTGACAACAAGCAAAACATGTCCCGTAAGAATATGGTGTATTTGCTTTCGTTTCCATGTTATAAGCATTGTTGTTGTTGTTTGTGTTGTACATAAAACAGACCACTTCACTATGCAAGTTGGTCATTTGTGTTGATAAAGTGTATGTAAATACTTACAGTTCTCTACACAAGGTGCTCAAAATGGCTACCACGAGCTGTAGTGCAGGCGTCTATGCGCCGCATCATTGACTGTCTCACACTCTCCCATATTCCCGGCGTCTGTCGTATCTTGCTCTATTCTCTGACGCAGCATATCCACGTTATGAATAGGTATGGCTTACACAATGGCACTTAAGTGACCCCATAAGTAGAAGTCCAATGGGTTGAGATATGGAGTACGAGCAGGCCACGGTGTCAGTCCCTGGTGTCAGTCCCTGAAACCCTATCCATTTGTTTGGACTTGAATAGCGACGAAACGTACAAGTGGCCTGTGTGCCCTCCACAAATGACTAACTAGTCGTGTCGCCACCTGTGATGTTATGCACACCACAAACAATGCTTGTAACACGGCAACGAACACAAATACACCATATGTTTACAGAACATGTTTTGCTTGTTGTCAGGTCCTCTATCGAATCCCCGGAGCTTTCCCTCATATTTACTTACACCCTGTATACTATTAGGAGGATCTCAGAAGTAAATATTAAACATAATTCGAAAAAAAAGGCACAACTGTGATGTGAGAGAAGGAAATGAAAATGAATTCCGTTCTCTTAATTTCAGCAGCGATAAGCTTAAAAAACACACAGTTTTAATGGATAACGCTATGCTAATTAAAGGAAACTATAGGGCGTACTAATTAAGATATTAGTAGCGAAAAAATACGTTCCAATTACAATTTGAGAGAAATCGTGTTAGTAGTCTACCGGTAAAAAAGATTTGTAAATATATTAATGGAATTAAACTTCGACATTATCTCTCCGTCGTTAAGGCAGAAGCAACATATGCAAGTGAAACTTCATTTAAACTAAACACCCGATCAACAACTGACAAACTACAGAAGGTTGATAGACGGATTCTTCGGACAATAATAAATAAAACACACCAGGTTGAGGGCCAATGGAGACTTTTGCCCAATTCAATACTTTACAATCATTGACACGATGCGAAAACGAAGGGTCGCGTTTTTTGGACACTTATCCCGCTTGCCAAATACTAGACTCCTGAAACAACTTTTTGACTTATTTTGGAACAGTAAAACAAAAATCACATGGTGTAAAGAAATACAAATGGATTTAGACGAATTGAAAATAACTCAACATCAAATTGAACATAGAGAGGAGAAACGGCTTTTGAATAACAAATACACTCGACTAACATTCAAAATTTCACAGCGTAAGAAATATGTTATATCAGCAGAACGAGCTGCAAGATCTTCCAGAATAAAGAAGTATTGGGAAAGGAGAAAATTATCAAGAATTAAGAACTGAACTTATTATTTGAAATATTGGAAGACTTTGTATATAAGATTTGATTTTGGTGCTCCAATGTGGGCGTAAACAGTGTAAATAAATGGAATATTAAACTAGTTTATCATAAAAATGAAGAGGAGCGTTATGGTGTACTGGTCAAGTTGCTTGCCTCTCTCCAAAGTCAACCGGGTTCGATTTCCACGTGAGATTTTCGAAGTGATCGCAAGATTTAACGGTCACATAAAAATATAAGCTTTTGCTTCATAAAAGTGAGGCACAATAAGCATTAAAAATATAAGACAATAAGAATATAGGCTACCTTCAAAATCTGACCGATGAATTCGCCATTCCGCATGATGTAAATTGTAACCTGTGTTCCGACAGTTGTTCAAACTAGGCCTATAGATCCGTTGAGTTCTATCACAATTGTAGTTATTCTAGGAGACCATGAAAAACCTCGTGCACTGGACCAAAATTTGGTACGTTGTGCTAATGAAGTTGAATTCCAGGGGTACTCTTTAGTCTGTTGAAGTTTCTGAAATCAAGCTTTTTGAAACCCTTTTAAAGCAAATACATAACTGTTTAACTTGTCACCCTGGTAATACATTTTATCCCGCTCACCAGGTTGAAAATCTCGCACGGTCCTCGCTCGTACACCATGTGATGATGGTTCATAATGATTTCATAATATTATATTAGAGCATAATAGGGTGATTGTCAGCTCACTGGCTGTCAAAATGACTGACACAGTTTGTGATGAATGTACAGTACTTTTCAATTCGCAGAATGGAATATGACAGACATCGCCCGTAGCTTCATGACCTAGCACATTACACCAGTATAAATACTGACCACCCGAGTTGACTTCGGCTTTGCCGCTAACGCTTTCGACTCAAGTGACAGGGGCCTTGTCAGCACGCGACGGGTCCAAGATGGCTCAATGAACTTCCAGGGCTCACAGTGTTTATATACAACAGCACCCTTGTCTAGCAGCCTGTTGGTTAGTGAGTATAAACTCCCCTACCAGTCTCAACTTCCAGAACATAAGTTATAATTATTTTTTCCATTCCCATGGTGGGAAATATCTTATATTTTATTACTTTTCTGTGAAGTGTCGGTGGTTTATGTTAAGAAAACGATTCACAGAAGTAGGCTATAAGTTAAGTCGCTACGTCCCGTGAGGGTGGGAGGGGAAGACGAAGGGGATGGTGATATATAGCATCTGTTAATATAACTTTATGTTCGACGATGTCGAAATGTAAATATCAGAAAACTGTATCATAATGAGGGTCATTATAACACTATTTTTCATTATAAAACAGTTTCTCCCACCAATCAGAGCTCAAGAAACAGTTGTGTGACCAATTGGGTGATGATAGCATCGCACCTGCGCTGACTTCCACGGCCTCCTATTTTAATTTTCACTGCGTGGCTAGTGTCATAGTGGGGTATTTGAGGAGGCCATGGTCAAATACAAGGTATTCTCTGCGTCCCATGCGCTCTGTTCAGTTCATAAAACTGGCGAAATCTCGACTGATATTTATGAATATGCATGTTCGAACAAAAAATAGTTATAATTATCGTCGAATATAAACAGTCGTATGCAACTCGCCTATAATGGTACCCAGTGCTTGATTTGTAAAAATAGAGGTTCCGGTACTGTGGGCTACCGGGTGATGGTGAGAGCGGGGGGTGAGAGGGGCCGGAGGGAGGAGTGCTTTATGAAATATAGAGTTCTAAAAACGATACTTCTACGCTTTTCTGAACACCTTCAAAAATTAATCAGTGGACAAACTAGCAATCTAATTATGATTGCAATTTTAAATTAAGTTGAGACTGCTTTAGCAACGTTTTTTCTTGTCATAGCCGTTGGCCTATATTAAATATTAATATAGGGCAACTAGGCTACCATTCAAAGAATGTACATTATTTCATTTTTTTACGTATTTAAAAAATACATTCGGTTTGAAAATAAACACATGTTCACAAAAAATCATTTATTTCTTTTCTTATAATTTTGTCTTTACCGTTTTCTGAAATAATTACCCAGTCAAAGACCAAGTTGACCTTGACTTACAACTAACGTTTCACAGTTCTAAACATTATGTTATATATTCGACTTTTCTCCCGATCAGAGGTTTCGGTACGGCGTACCGTCACAAATCTAGCCCTGATGGTACCGGTAATTAAGACACTCGTATGGAAATTAACATACTCGTGTCTTAATTTTTGCCATTATAGGCTCGTTGCATAATGTACTATTTCAGTTTCAAGGTTGAAAACATATATCAACAGACAAAGTAGGGTTCCTCATCTTAGCAAAAAACGTAAAATTAAGACATTTCCTCAACTATGCCAAAGTTGAAGGGCTAAAGGGCCAAGAAAGGTTTCAAATTGTGAGTTTTGACATCAAACTAAAAAATCAAGTTATGAAAACCACTTCCGGCCTAAATGCAGTTTTGGAAAAACAGCCTAAATTCGCTTGTTTATTTACTCCCTTTCTCTTTGATTCAAACCCTAGCCAAATTAACTTATTTACATAATTATTTCTTTAATGTATTCCTTGGTTCTTGATGACGATGAGAATTATTGTTTTAAGGGGCCTAACATCTAGGTTATCAGCCCCTTCCTTGGTTCAATATCCTCATACGATTTTTGATTTTTTGAAAAATCTTCACTCCGGAAATAGGGCTTAAGAGAAACTCTGCATTGACTCACACTAACGCACATAGTGGTAGAAAAGGCTAACTATTCTAATCGTCCGGATATGGCTGAGTTTCATTGACTCACACTAGCGCCCATAGTGGTAGAAAAGACAAACTGATAATCTAATCGACTGGATATGGTTGTGTTAATGACCATGTGTCATCAGGCCAGCACCTCGTAGGAAACGTTTAGTGTGTCTTGTACGTTTGGAATAGTGGAGAAAACAACGAAAATTGATTACAAATTCACCAAAAAAGGAATAGTGTTCTTGGAAGGTCTATTCTATGACATCAAAGGATGTTTTCAACATTGACTTGCTTGCCTGAAAATAAATACAATTTTGACGGATTTTTGCGATGAATTTACCATCGTAGGGCTTGATTCAAAAATTAATTACGGCCATCAAGCATTGGTTGAGACGCTTTAAATCTAAACAAGGTCAAAGCTCATTGCTTTCTTTAGACCGTAGATTAGAGAAATCTATATTTTTCCTCGTAGATTTCGTATTTTTGATTGTATGGTACCTTTTTTTATTTCGATCATCCCTCTCACTTCACTAGTAATTATGATAATTTCGTGACACCATAGCTCATGAAGTGCCTTGGGCTACCAAGCGACCGCTGCCCAGCCATTAGACCTATAGATTGCGGGGTGACGCGTGGTCAGTGCTTTGGGTACCCTCAGCCATTAATCTTGGTTTTCCTGACCACGACGCTGCCCACTCAATTGTCCTCACGAGGTTGAGTGCACCCGTTTCAGCTCTTACGTCAGTTTCTTAAATCCCTGACGGAGCCAGGAATCAAACCCAGGTTCTCCGGTTAAGAGGCAGGAACGCTACCTCGACACCACGGATAGTAATAATAATAAAAATAATAATAAAAAATTAAATAATTAAAGCAGAAGGGGATGAATTAGGGATATGAAGTAAATTTCTTTGTGATGGGTGGATTTTACGCCCAGTTGCTCATTCTGACGTCAACCTCATGAAGGAAGTTATAATTCCATTAACGCAGTCAATGGCCATTCATTTTCGTTTCAGGTCGAGTCAGGGAAGGGCTTTTTGAGGGAAATCGGCCGTGGGGAGTTAATGAGAGAGAAAATGAATGAAACTAGGCAAGTACTGTAGTTGGAAGGAAGTGGCCGTGGCCTATTACAACACAGCGTTCCAGCATTTGTCTGTATTTGAATTTTATCTCAAGAACGGCCAACGAATCCACTCGTCTACCGGATTTGCAGATATCTTTAGTCCCATAACCTAACGCTGCGCCTTATTAATTAATCATTTCAACCTTCACTTTTCTCAGGCTTTAACATTTACTCAGTACTTCACATTCGTTGCCGGTAATCTTCATTTCACTCCACACCTTTCAACTTTTCTTGGAAACCTTGGTGTTCTCGGATTTTCCTTTTAGGTGTGTATCATTGTGCGTGATTTTCATCTCTTTCTACCTGGATGAATCAGGCTCCCTTCACCTTCAATTATTATTATTATTATTATTATTATTACTATAATTCTGTGTAGGAATTAAATAATTTCAAGTCTTTGGGTTATGATGGCGTAGATGTGGCTACATGTTGAACTCCATAGTGAAGTATAAAAGCAGAAGGGGATGGTAGGCTCTCTAGGGATGAGGCTGGGAGGGGGGGATGTCCTAGCCATCTCTTTGTACTCAGTTTTACGCACCAGTGCACACTTTAAAACCGAAAACCAAGACACAAAGGTAGATTCTATAAGCTTTTTTCTTTTTGAACAAAAACCAAGAGGTGGTTGGTTTGAAGCGGTAGGGGATTGAGTTTTAGCTTAAATGATTCTGTCTGTGTATCGTTAGGTGATGGTAGGGGGTTAGGGGTAGTTGCTTTAAGGGCAGAAATAGCGGGTATTGCTCATTTAACCATCCAGTTTGTTGGATATTGTATTGATTGGGGAAGCATGCTGGGTTCTGTTAACCGTGCGTGTGTTGGTATATGTGTGCACGCAGTTTTAGCCCCCCTCCCCCTCCTCCCTTTGCCCCCTCCCTTCTCTCTGGTGTACGGCCCTCGTGGGGAATCTGTCAATACCAGACGTGGCTAGACAAGAGCGTATGAGGATGTGGGGGTTAGAATGGGGAAAGGTTTGGTTTACAGTGTAAATGAATTTAACACACAAGCCTTGTATAATTGAAAGGTTAAATAGGTTTATTTGAAATTTAGCATTAACTGTTTAACGCTGATTAGAAGCCTGCTGTTCCAAGATCTCGATATTCAACCAGTGTTTCCTCTCAATGCTGTTGCTCATTCTAGGGAGGTTTGATTTCCGCTTTATTCGAGTGGCGGCTGGTATTTGCTACTGAAATCAAGATCTCGGCATTCAACTGATCACACTTCCATAAGCTTGATGCTAATTCTTGAGAGCTTTGACTTCTGCTATATTAGTGAGATGGCTGGTAGGCCTATTTGACACTGAAATCAAGATCTTGACATTTAGCTATTGTTCCTCTCGAAAGTGGTATTCATTTTAGGAGGTTTTTACTTCCCCTTTATTAATGAGGTGGTTGGTTTCAGGTGTGTTAATGAAGTCACGTTCTCATCAAATAACTATCAACCTCCGTAGCTAAATAAGTTGATTTACGCTTTACGTTGACGACTAGGTAGATATACGTTCGTAGAATCAAGGTTAGAGCCCCGGCGTTGCCTGTATCCATTCAAAATGTATTAATCCCGAGGTTTACCGCACCCATTTGTGGCTAATTCTGAAATAGTACCTTCGAACTTTTTCTGTCACCCCTCCCCTTCCTGAAACATGGAACATCTAGCCCCCTCCCCCTTTCCCGTCTCTTTCTACCACTGCTAATAAGCCACTTATCCGTGGGCAATGGCTTTACTTACTGTATATCAGTTGATTGTAAATCGGGCTAACCACTTCCACTGAACATGCACTAGAATTCACCTGTTCACTCACTGTCTTTGAACTGACTGCAAAGGCCTGGCTGAATTCAAGTCGACAATGTCAGAAATAGAAGAATGTACTGAAGGAAGTGGCGGTCACATTGTCAAGCGGCTTATTGTCATTAGTGGTTGTTAGGTGTTAGGTAAGGAGATATCGCTGCGGGTGGTGAGTGAAAGGGTGCTGTGTGGAAAAGGGGAAATGTTACTCAGAATTCCTGCTGGCAGGATGTACTGGTCAGTTCTTGTGAATTAAGACATCAAAAGTGCGAGTTCATTAGTCTTGAATGGTTGTGTGAGCTTCCTGCCTGTGATAGGTTCATGGATATGTGAATAGCATTATTTGTTACAGAATACATATTTCAGAGCCGGCGCCTTCCACTTTGAGGACCTCTGGTCTATGGTAATGTTTTGAGACACCTCCTCCTACGGTTCTGAGCTCGATTCCCGTCTCTACCAAGAAACCTACTTTTACTTACGGCGAGACGAGTGTGATCAACTGAGAAAAAGTGGACTCGAATTATATCTTAAAAATGATTTCCCATGGCTCCCCTTCCTACTTCTAAGCTCCAGGCAAATCCTGTATGTATCTCCATTTATTGTTATGTGAGTTACGTTGTGAATTCTATGCAGTCTGCACATTCTTTCTACACCGAACACGGTACTTCAGTACTGTGACGCGTGCACTATAATAATACACAGGAATGTATTTTTAATACTCCACCGTCATTCGGTGCTATTGAATTTTCAAGACACGGTGTTTGGATACGCCCTAGTATATCTTCCATTTCTTTGCTATTGTATTTGCTTGTTTTTCTTCCTTATAAATGCGCACTGTAAAACACACAAAGAGAAGAATAAAATGCGGATAATACATTCCGTTATTCTGTAAACTCGTACGTAATATATTACAAGGGAAAGCTGTTACGTATATTAAAATGTAATAATTATGAATATGCATTGCAAGCCTACTAAAGAACTACTTTTTTCGTATTGGAAGGACTAAATGGAGAGCAACCTACGTTGATGGCGTGTATACTAAATTCGATTTAATTTCGAAGATAGGCTTTGTAGATGGTTTGTTGGTTCCTCAGTTTAGGGGCTGCAACAACGCCGCCATGTAGTCCCGTGTACTTTGGCTGTGTGTGTGTTTAGAATCTGTCGTATAACCGGTGTTAATTGTGATGGCTGTATTAGTGTGTGTTATCTGTAATTCCGGTATGGATTGCAGACGATCAATTTGAAGTAGTTCCTACTTTTGCTACAAAATGCTACCGTCAACGACACCTAGCTGTGAACTTGGTTAGTAGATGCCACCGCAACCGGCACGTGGCGACGAACGTTGGAACTATTAGAGCGTTAATCAAATCTAGAGTCAAACTATAATCTCTCTATCCTCCAACAATGCTCCTCAACAAGGCTGTCCCGATTTTTTTGACTGCCAAAAATATGGTAACCGTAAGTATATGATGATGATGATTGTTCGACGGTTTAAATTTTAGTGAGTTGGTGAGCCTATACATTAGGCTACTTCGACAAAAACAAATTATAGTACAACAGCGGACTGGAGAATCTGATGGACGAAGAGAATTAAAACATTGTCTTACATAAATTTAATTATGTTTATATCCTGTAACCTGCTTTCCGAATCACTGTATTACCTCTTTTTTAAGTAGAGGAACTAAAGAAAATCCCACAATACGAAGTGACATTGTTTGAAAGGAAGCGTGTGTGAGTGAAAGGAAGGCTGAACCCAAAGGATTATAAACAGTTGAATGTGTGCCGGCACGGTGTGATATATTTCTCTACTACAGAGGCGGTGCTGCAGGCCATGGCAATTTTGAGACAGTGAGGCATTGTTGCTGTCTTCGATCATAGCACACTCGATTCTGTTTCTTTGTCGTGCGTCAGATAGATAGATGTTGTAAATACAAAGTGCTAGATAGTTTCTTTCACTGCCACTTCAGATACGTATGTTAAATCTGATTTTCAGTGCTTCCATACTTCTATTTACAGCCAACTGGTCAGAGGAGAAATTCTTGAGAGATATTAGTTTTAGGATGTTGTTAATTCATTAAGGATCTTTGCAACATCATGGTCATTTAGCCCCGTGTGCTTGGATGTATGCAGGGTCTGTCTGATAAGCTGTGTTACTGTAGTGTTGTGTGTATTTGTAATTCGTTTTCAGCCGTTTCAGCCCTCAGAACAGAATTACATTGCTTGGCAGTGCCGGCGCGACAGCTAAGAATGCTAGCCACTACCCCTCGAGATAGTCTTTTATTTTTGGATTTAAGGGGCTTTTTACGAGGGAATTTCTTTCATTAAGAATAAAGAGATAAATTTAGCTTACCATCGTCCATCGTAGAATGAAAGATGACGGTCTATTTACAACAAAATACCGAAAATTAGTAACTGTGACATTCAAGAAGAGAATAATGTTCAGATTTAGAAGTGATAAAAAATTGACTAAGAGGTGTTTGAAAAGAAATGGTGGAAGTTAAGACTAAAAGGTGAAGCAGTGTGAGAGATTTGGTTCAACAATACACTCAGTCATCTTACTTTATTCACTAAAAGTAAGATATTTTTCAATGAATGTAACTTCGTCGTCCGGGACAAGGATGCCAACTTAGATACAGTTGACCCTCGATATATCTCGAATCGTTAGGGGATGTCAAAATAAATTCGAGATATAGAGATAGGTAGGATAAGTGTTAAATCTTGTGATATAGGCCCTACTGGTCGTAATTTGCTCTATGTTGCCTTAATGTTCGTAATGATGGTAGCTTTATTACATTATCTAAGTACAGATAGAAGTTGTATACTGATGACTCAACTACAGTAATCGGTGGAAAATTCCAATTGAACTTTTGAATGAGACAGTTGAACTGCAAAAATACGTAAACGTTCAAGATAAAGAACAAGTTTTAAGTATCTGGGATAATTGATGCTTCGCTATGACGAAAAATTTCGAGTTACAGTAATTTGACTTAAGATGAGAGGGAAAACATTCATGTAAATTATAGTTATTTTATTCGGGAAATAATAATTATTGCGAGTTATCGAAAATTTGAGTAATACAGGTTCGAGATACGGAGGGAGTTTCGACTGTATTTACTTTTCGAGAATATCGTAAAATCACGCTGTAATAGATCGTACAAAAGAAGGAACTCATCTGGCTCTTTTTTCTTTCTTGGGAAAACTCGATGATATTTTGCAAAACAATTTTTCACTGACAATAATATGCCATTAATAAGAAAGTGAAATAAAACATATTGCAATACGTACATGACTTTTATCAGCTTAATTAGCAGGTGCTATGTATTCTCCCGTAATCTTATCGGGGACAGTAATCGCAGCACTATCTCTCCTATTGCAAGTTTACGATTGTCGCTATACCTGCACTGACTGGCGTGATAGGCCTATTCGTAAAACTTTTCGTTTAAAATACAGTAGACTATATTGGTTATATTTGTTTAATTGCTGAATAAACTATTCGTTTATTTCATTAACAAAACTTCACTTTGTTTCTATTACTCTGTTATTTATTTATTTATATATTTATTTATATATTTATTTATTTATTTATTTATGTATATATATATATATATTTATTTATATATTTATTTATATATACTGTATATTTATTTATCGTATAGCACAGGACTGCCCAACCTACGGCCCGCGAGACTATTTTCTCCTGCCCGCCGCTCCGCGCCCGCGCCGCCAAAACTTGGAAACAACTAAAGCCAATTGGACAAAGAAGTGCGCGCGCAACCTTACTCAAAGCAGTTCCAGTCGTCGAACTAATCTCAATTATCATGAACTTTATTTCATAATTTGATTAATAATTGTCTCAAATGAACATAAATACTCACTCTTTTGTCATTCATGCTGTATGTGTATTTAATATTATCGTACTTATATTTTAAAGGGATTTATTAAAAATTTGTCAATTTATTTTCAGTGTTTTATGTTTTTATCCCCTACATATAAATATAGAAAACTGCAATAATACTAAGAAAAACTAAGGTCAGACAGCCACAAATCTCACCATATTTCACCTATATTTAAAAAAAATTCAATAACCCCCAAACCCCCCCAGGGTGTTATTGGCCCGCAAGGTCCTCCAACTATTTACAATGTGGCCCTTGGTTAAAAAAAGGTTGGGCACCCCTGGTATAGCATATACAGTGTGCAGCGTAACAATGTAGGATGTAAATTACAAACATCTACGGGGAGAGGGCGTGATGGTGGCACAGTGGTCAAGCTGTTTGGCTCTCACCAAATCAGACCGGTTCCGAATGCAAGTCATATTTTCGAAGTAAATTGTCACGTCCTATGGTTCGGATTCCACGTGAAATGGAGCTCATTATCGCGATACTAACTGTCAAGTAAAACTACAAGCTTCCTTCCTTGGATGTCTCCCCGGAGGTCCGGGTTCGATTCCCGACTCTGCCGAGAAACTTAATTCTGGTCTGAGGACTGAAACGGGAAAATTCAGTCTCAAGAGGTAAAACAGAGAAAATGTAAGTACGATACTCACCTCAGCCGCCTTGGAAGTGGGTTTCTGTGGATTCTCACTTAAGGCCACGACCGCTTCCTCCCCAATCACCTGAATTACCGGTATATATACACTTAGTAATACAGAGACCTCAATGACAGCGGTTGTCAGACAATTTCCTTTAAATATATTTTGCAAGTCAATGTCTGACACGTAATTGGAAAGGAGAACCAAACATCCTTCAGACATTATTAATTGGGTTGTACACGCAGAAAGAAATGGATTGGCCACACACACATCTTATAGCAAATCAAAGTCGACACCTACAACTTCCTGACAGCTTCATATTCCTGAAAGTACACAGTAGCATGTTGTCTGTCAGTGAGCATATCAGTTAACTGTGCACCATGCTGACGCGCTGACCTGCAATATCTGGACACCATGCGAATTCTGTCAGTCTAGTTGTGTTTGTAAACAACACGTCCCATGCTTAGAGTTTGTGGAATTGTAGCATCTATGAGTTTCAGTTTTAACGTTTTGTAAAATCTACAGTATGGATTCCAGAATTAGCATTTAGTAGCAGTCATGGTTTTCAGATTTAGCGTTTTATACCAGCCATAACTTTTAGATTTAGCGCTTTGTAGCATCTACAGTATGATTTTCTTATTTAGTGTTTTGTAAGATCAACAGTATGAATTCCAGAATTAGCGTTTTATAGCATCTATGATTTTCAGATTTAGCGTTTTGCAACAGCCATAATTTTTAGATTTAGCGTTTTGTAGCATCTATAGTATGATTTTCTTATTTAGTGTTTTGTAATATCAACACTATGGATTCCAGAATTAGCGTTTTATAGCATCTATGATTTTCAGATTTAGCGTTTTGCAACAGCCATAATTTTTAGAATTTGCGTTTTGTAGCATCTACAATATGATTTTCTGACTTAGTGTTTTGTAAGATCTACAGTAGTCTATGGATTCCAGAATTAACGTTTCGTAGCATGTATGATTTTCAGATTTAGCGTTTTGTAATAGCCATAATTTTTAGATTTAGCCTTTTGTAGTATCTACAATATGATTTTCTGACTTAGTGTTTTGTAAGATCTACAGTAGTCTATGGATTCCAGAATTAACGTTTCGTAGCATGTATGTTTTTCAGATTTAGCGTTTTGTAACAGCCATCATTATTAGATTTAGCGTTTTGTAGTATTTACAGTACAATATGATTTTCTGACTAGCGTAGTCTTTGGATTCCAGAATTAACGTTTCGTAGCATCTATGATTTTCAGATTTAGCGTTTTGTAACAGCCATAATTTTTAGATTGAGCGTTTTGTAGTATCTACAACATGATTTTCAGATTTAGCGTTTTGTAACAGCCTTAATTTTTAGATTTTGCGTTTTATAGCATCTACAGTATGATTTTCAGATTTAGCGTCTTGTAGCAAATCTGTTACAAATGTGGATTTGGTGCATTTCTTCAGTGTTGCCTTCGTAATCTAAAAACGAATTGCTTTTCAGTCAGTCAACACATGGAAATAACAATTATTTGAACCGGGTTTGAACCCGCGATCTTGGGCATAGCAGTTCAGCATCCTACCGACTACGCCACCGAAGCCGCTTCTAAGAGTTTGACGTTTTTGTTTTGTTTTTCGAAAGGCAGAGACCGTTTGTGGATGTCATTGTGGGTTTTGGTAGCGTTTGGTTGAGCTATTTTGTCTTGTAAATATTTAGATCTGATGATGCTCTTTTGACGAGCGAAACATGTCGTCCCATAGTATTCTCCCTCTTCTCTACTCCATAAGAAATTTATATTGGCTAGCATTCTTGGCTGTCACCGCGAAGGCCCGAGTTCGATTCCCGGCTCAGCCAAGAAATTTAATTCTGGTCTGAGAGCTGGAACGGGGTACACTCAGCCTCGTGAGGCAACACTGAAAAGAGGTGGGTTAGATTCCTACCTCAGCCATATTTAGTGGAATTGGTTTCGCGTGGTTTCCCACTTCTACTCAGGCAAATACTGGGATTGTACCTAACTTAAGGCCATGGCTGATTACTGCCCAAATCCTATCTCAATTACAAATACACCACAATGACTCAGGTTAGCAGACATTCTACACACACCACACCCAAGTACACGGGGCTACATGACCATGATGTCGCAATGCTCCTAATGAATCAACAACAGCAGCAAATACTGTATATAATTATTTTTTAACACATGTAATTTGTTTAAGTATTTTTTTGTTATGTCCCAGTAATTGCAATTATATTGTTGACCGACCGAAAAATAAAATTACAATTGAAATTAATTAGTAATGTTGTTGCCCCTCGTTACCGTAAAGTGTGACTGTAACTAGTAACGCGTTATGCTGGCTAAATGTTTTTACTTTTATACTCACTATGACAATAAATATGTGTCATTTATCAAGAGATGATTTATATGTTTTATGTAAGAAGGTTTCTCCACAATAAAAAAATACTCTCCGTTGTCACGAGGGGGAAATAACGAAATTTATTGTAACCTAAGCCGTGCATCAAAATCCACCACACATAGGTCATACGCGTATAAAACACCCCCAATTCATACATATACACTTTATATACTGCAACCTCCACTACATACTAAATGTCAACTGTATGTGATGGTTTGATAACAGATAACATACACAAATATGAATCTCTGCTATGAGTCATTGTTGACAGAAGTTGTCATTGAGATTTGAAATCATCGTTATACATGGCTACTTCTCTATTATCTAACATTAAATTATGTTTTAACTCGTGCTTTAATCGGTCCAATGGCATTATGAAACAGTAATAACTTAGTGCTTTTAGGTCATTAAAATGCTTGGTAAAAATGGTGTAAATTCCAAATATTTTTCTGTTTACAGACTGATATGGTGGAAATATTAATCCAAATGTAGCCTGATAATTTAGGGTCCGGCCTCGTTATGTAGGGGAATAGTAGTAGCCAGTAGATCCGGGGTTCGATTTCGGTTCCTGGACGACTTGTTGCCACAGCCGTAACGTTCTCGCCTGCTGTATCCAGGATTGCACGATCGAATCCTGGCGCAGTCAGTTGGCAAATGCGAGGGAGCTGTGTCAGATTTACTGGCACGTTAAAGATACCTTCGGGGCAAAATTCTGGCACCCCGGTGTCTCTAAAAGCCTCTGTAGTTGAAAGGGACGTAAATCCAATAACATTATTATTAATATTATTATTCCAGTCTCCGCCAGGGTTTAGAATTAAATAATAATCATAATGATAATACTAATTTTACTAGTTTTACGCCCTTTTAACTACTGTTTTTTAGAGAAGCGAGGGTGCCGGAATTTTTACACGAAGGGGATCTTGAATGTGCCAGTAAATCTATTGGCATGGCTCTCTCGCATCTGCGCACCCTCAATGCCAACATACTGTGTCAGGATTTGATCCTGCAACCTTTGGGACAGAAGGCGACAAAGTCAGGGATTAGAATTGATTTCAGTGCTGGAATGGGGCGCTCTCATCTTTTTGAGGGTAATTGATTAGCTGTCTGATTGGAGAGTCAAGGATGCTGGTCAATAAGCCAAGATTAACGGACGAAGGTACACGTCACGCTGACCATACATCACCCCGTAATCAACTGGGCCATAATTATGACTGAGCAGCGGTCGCTTGGTGGGCCAAGGACTTCAATACGCTGTAGAGCCGTATGCAAAATAAAATGGTATTGTCTCATAATTCAGTGAAGCTAGAGGAGCACTACTACTGGGTAGAATACGTGCTGCCAGCTTATACTGGTGAATATCGCTAGAAAGTTATCAATAGTCGCTATATTTGTAAATTATAAATTAACCGTCACTAAATCTCCAATTTAAACAATACTAAAATTATATTATTTTCACGTCAAAAATAAATGTTAACGTTAAATCTAGTAACTTTTCGCCGAAGATGGTACCACGAAACTAGATGTCCACGATGTCGCAAAGCCCCCTAAATGAATCAACAATAACGAACCCCGGACGTTTTTGACCAGAGTTTCAATACATATTCCCAGACCACAGAAGGTGCCCTGTTGATAAATAACAAGTAGTTCCGTGAAGAACTATACAGCCTATTTTCATATATCCTACTTATGTTAATTGCACTATCAACATACACAATTTCAGTTTGATTGCTGTAATAGATTCGTAGATATTGAGAACCGACTAAATATTTCGGATGGTTGCCATGTTGGATTTTATATATGTAGGTCCTAGAGTTATGTACTGTTACATGCAGATTATTGTGAACGTGTAGTATTCAAACTTCAATCGCATAATTAGGACACAAGAAAAAACAAGGAGATTTAAAAATTTTTCACAGCTGCCATCTTGAGGTTATGGAAACAATTGAAATAAATTAGATGCCAGTGGATTAACATTCGTATAAGGATTTACTGTACCAAGTTTCACTGCACCCGAATGGTTAAATTGCGAGAAACGTCCATGTGAATATTTATAATTCGCGTCACCGCCATGTTGGATTTGTGATCAACAGGTTATTTAAAGTCCTATAGGTGAACCTAAGTTCATAGCCCCTATGAACATTAAAAAATGCAGTTTGATTGCTAAAATAGATTCGTAGATATTCAGTATCGTCTAAATATTTCGGACGGTCGCCATGTTGGATTGTTAAATGTATAGGCCATAGAGTCATGTACCATTAAAGGAAAATTATTGCGTAGGTTCATTATTCAAACTTTCACTTCGATCGCATGACTACATCACAATAAATAAAATCTTAATTTTAAAATTCGCACTGCCGCCATCTTGAGGTTATGTAAACAATTGAACTAAATTAGATACCAGTGGATTACAATGTGTATAAATATTTCCTGTGCCAGGTTTCAGTGCGCTTGGAACATTAAATCGCGAGAAAGGTCTATTTAAAATTTTCAAATTCGCTTGGCCGCCATGTTCGTTTTGTAGTTAACCGGTTTTTGAAAGTCTTATAGATGGACTTCCAGTAGTGCCCTTTATCTCCGTACCAAATTTCAGGGTTTTACCGCTAATAGTTTCAGAGATATAGAATGCCGGTGAAATATTTCGCAGATCCGCCATCTTGTGATTATGTAAACAATTGAACGAAGTTAGATGTCGGTGCATTACAATGGATATAAACATATACTGTACCAAGTTTCATTGCGTTTGGTTGGTCAAATCGCGAGAAACGTCTATTTAAAAGTCGCAAATTCGCTTGGCCGCCATGTTGGTTTTGTAGTTACCAGATTTTCAAAAGTCACATAAATGAACTTATAGTAGTTCCCTCTATCACCATAGAAAATGTCAGGGTAATATCGGTAATAGTTTCGGAGATATTGAATGCTGGTGAAATATTTCGCACAGCCGCCATGTTGGATTGGTGAGTCGTAACAAAATTTGAAGGGCACGGTCGAGGTCGCCGGGAATTGTGCTATGAACTTTCCGAGTTTCATTGAAATCGCTCCAGCCGTTTAGATTTTATTAGGGGGACACACACACACGAATCACACACACACACGGACAAAAGGTGATCTCATAAGCCTATTTTTTCAAAATTGAAAATAGGCTAAAAATGTATTAAAATAGTTTTAAGCTCTTACAACAAATTTTAGTATTTTGTGCTGATACATCTCTTTTCTCTTTGTTCCACAGATCCGACAGGAGAAGCCGTATTATATAGCAGACCCCGAAGTCGATTCACTTGTAAGTATTCAACTTTTGATATCGTAATGTGCTTATTAATAATAACATTATAGGATTGCTATTGACGGATCTTCGTATGGTGTGCTAGAATATATGTTTCTGTTTGATTTGCGCGAGAAGGTTGTCACAATAATGTAAAACTGAGTTGAAGCAAAACAATTAAAGACAGTTGTGTGTCGTTAGGAAATTAAATGTGTTAATTCAGGTATGTCTGCATTATACGTTAATTTGACTATGTGAAATTTTCATTCTCCAATATTTGGCGTTTCAGAGATTGGTATTGACATGCTTTTTTTTCTTTTCTTTCTTTTAATAATCTCAGATCCCGAAGTGTCACGTGTAAATTTGCTCTTAACCTGGCACGTAAGAGAAATCATTCGGGACAAAATTCAGACATCTCATAATTGAGCACACTTGGTTAGTGCCCGCAAGGAGCCGTGATCAAACCCACGTTAGTGCAACATTGCAATGGCTAAAGAAACAAAATCTCTTAATTATTCTGGGTCTCATTACATTGTAACCCCACACAAGTACTGGCGGCATATGGTACCTCGAACAAAAATACCGCCCGACGTTCTTTCTGTGAATAGAATACTAAATGGCTGCGTAATAGACCCATTAAGTATTCTGCAAGGCTGTCTCTCTTGCGTATTGACACACGAAGGTGTAAAACTAAATCTCAATGCAGTTACCCATGTCCTTCCCAACAGCCTTTACACTCCCCCCCCCCCCCCCCCCCCCCAAAGAAAATAATACTGTGTACAGTACTGGATATGGACATTTTTTAGGGTGCGGAGTGAGGGGCCTAAGCTGCCTCTACCACGTATTACCTTTTAGGTGGGTTGCTTGAGTATGAAATACCCGTATATATCGAGAACAAGTTGCCACATCATTTGCAAAACCTCAAGTGATATATTTTTCTTCCAACAATCTTCAATCAGTGGAAATTTACTAGCGAGTTTACGAGCTAGCGAGCAAGCCTACTACCCCAGCTTCGACCAGCATCAAACTGTCGAGTCGTGTCGATTTAAGACTTCAGAAAAGAGAATAGGCTATGTGTTTGGAGTTTCGATGTTACCTCGGCTTTTCTGAACGGCGTCTGGGACCTGCTGTCCGTGCGCCTTTTTACGCTGGGTAAACCGTTAAAGATACCGGGCGAAGTCGGGGGTGTTGCTAGTTAATTAATATACTTGTGTGGCCCACTAGACTGACACATATCTTCGAAATTGAAGCTACTTGGATACATGTTAAATTAACGAAAACCATCCCGTTTGAGGTTGGAACGGGGTTCTTTTCAGTCTGGGGGCGTGATGCTGCAGTGGCCAGGCTTCTTGTCTTTCCCCAAGGGTTCGATTCTAGGTCATTGGATGTGAGATTTTTAGAAATGAAATATGGACGTCTTGTTGCACGGATTTTACGTAATAATGGATGTCCCATGGTGTGATCCCTACGTCAACCTAAATACACTATGTCACAGCGCCTAAAATAAGCAATAACAACAACGCCAATCATCCTAGAAGTGGCTTTCCCTGGGTTCCCAAACCTAGCCTCAATTAAAATACACAAACCACTATACATAGTCTACAGAACAAACACACAGGTTATCAGACAATTACACAAATGAAATGACCACCTTCACCAAGTCCCGACTGAGACGATGACGACAGCAGCAGCAACAACAACAACAACAACATCTCTTGGCATTGCACTTATTACGGTAGAGATATTTGTGCCGAAAGCTTCAAATTAAGGAGACATGTTACAAGCTTTGGCTAATGCAGTTTTGCTGCTTTACAATCGGCAGTAATTGCCACTCCCGTTAATTAATGTTATATGTTAAAGAATGCTTTATTATTATTTGTCAAGGAGGTTTAATTATTGTACTTCGTTAGTACCGTTCTATTCCACTAATCCTGCCAGTATGTTGCGTCTTATCTTTCTCGTTTTACGCTCTATATATTGTAGTTTCGTAACTTACATGCTTCTTAAGAAATTATGTTCCTACGTAGTTTCAATGGAACTTGATTTTTGAAGAATTTTCTCAAGTGCCAGGTTATGCAGTTCTTAAGCATCATTCAGCACTCATGCCGATTTTAACATTTGATTTAAAAAGAGTACATTATTAGTTATACTTTGACGATAACTAGCAATTTCTAGTTCAGTAAAGACATCTATATTTTGTTAAAAGACCATCTTACTAATTATTGAGTTAGTACCACTATCGGTCGCTAGATAGTACGAACTCGTGGTGTGGACTAAAAGTTGCGTTCAAAAATTCGATTGTTTTTATTCTAGCGTCTCCGAGAGTAATTTTAAATCTTAATAAAAATCATTGATACCAACATAAAATTACAGTGCCAACAAGAATCCCTAAAAAGTACCTAAATTCCAATTTCTCCGGAACTGTTATAGGGCCTATTAAATGCGCGAGTACCGAGGCAATAAGGCTCTCAAAATGGTCCATCACTATGAATTACATTAAGTGTTACCTCATAATAATAATATTAATATATTCATTTGGTATAATTGTATGGTTCTCTACTTATATGGAAGAGATGCGTAGAAAAATCCGAACATTGTTGATCAAACATCGAATACACCACCTAAAATATTAGCATAAATATTATTTTTCTCTATCTACGCATAACATTGATAAAAACGATTTTTTGAAAGACGTAGCCAATAATAATAATCATAATAATAATAAAAGCTAAATGAATCTATCACAACACTCATTAGAAAACGGAGAGTGAAGTTCTTTACGCACATCGCCAGAATGAACGACACCAAACTGACTAAAAGAATATTCAACATAATTTCTACGTCGAAATTGGGTAGGCCTACTTCTTGGTACAAAGAAACTATAGAAGACTTACAACAATTACATATCCCCATAGAATACATTCACGACCGCAGCATTTGTAGAGTGAAAATCAGATACCAGAAATTTGAATTTAGATCACAACCCAAAAGAAATAAGCGTAAATGGACAGATGCAGAGAAGAAGGCACACAGAGAACGGATGAAAGGTTTTTGGGAAGATAAAAAGAAGGAAAGAGCCACCACCAAAAGCTAGATCTTTGTGTTTTTAGCGCTCTCCTTAAGGGGGAATGTACGCTAATATTGCTGATAAAAATAATAATAATAATAATAACATCTAAATAAAGGAGGAGAAAATATGTATTCATTGTATAGTGCCTTTAAATTCAGAAATTAGAGAGTGACTAGTTTTTGTTTTTAGTGATTTCTATCTAAATTTCTAAACGCGAAATAGTCACCGCTCTGGTACCACTTATAACACTCTATTTCGAATCCCAACTGCTTTCACATTTTCAACCCTTACTCAGCTGATAAGGTTATGTTCTAAAGCCATTTTTATGTCTAAATATTAATTATTTTTAATTAGTCTGAATATTTATATACTTGTTACTTTCTTGCATTTGCACTGCATAGGGAGTTGGCCGATATATTACTGTTCAAACACGGACCACATACACGTTTGGCAACAATGATCTGGATTTCATTATTAATGCAATTTTTCCTCTGATTCCTGGAATAATCATTCAAAGCCGGCTGTCAACCCCTTTCCAATCTGCAGTCAATATGTCGGGGATGGCTTTAGTCAGTGCCCTGAAGGGACAAGGGTTCAACATATCACATATTGTTTCTTGTATGTCCTTGACGCTCCATTGTGATCCATATAGACCTTGATTCTCCAACCCCTGTTTTGATTTGCAATTACTAGCACTGCGACTGGTGCGAGGGAGGGTGATATGTTATTCTTTCCCCGAAAATATTCACACACAGTGAGGGGTCAAGATGGAGATGAAAAACATGGGGTCACAAGTGTCTTGGGTGGAGGGGGGATGATTTATTAGTGCTTCTCCCCCTTGCAACAGCGGGATATCGCCATCATCGTATCATTACATCAGCTGGCGTATCTTTGCATGTGATATTAAACCACTGCCGTCATTTGTCCTCGCAATAATATCATTGACTTGCAAAATTTGCACACAGTAAAAATGGGGAATAGTAGGGTTGCAGATTAAACTGCATATAGAAAAATTACTTGTTCTTTGAGACATGTAATAGTTGCAAATTTAGATTGATTTGATAGTCTGACCTGTGTAATATTTGATGATGTTGTTTTAAGGGACCTAACATCGAGATTATCGGCCCCTAATGGTTTGGGTGATCGTGAAGATGTTAGTTAGTTATTGTTGTTTTAAGGGGCATAACTACGAGGTCATCTCATCGTGAAGATGATAATGAAATGTAAACTATAACTAAAACTGACTACTAACTTATACACTAGAAGAAGAAATGGAAAACAAAAGGAGAATAAGGCAAATAAAGGACAGGAGGAAAAGAAATGCCCTCAACCCTCGAAGAATGCGGATTGAGGGACTTCGAAGGAAGGAGAGCCATAAAAGGCAGATAGGAAAGTGAAAGAGTATTAAATGGGGGAAATCGGACCCAGCTCAGGAATCCCTCGGGGTCGCCAACTTCTGAACTCACCAGCTGTGAGCCCCTGAGGGTGTAGCAATATCTAGGGTGCACCAGAAGTGGTGGGGCTGACCCCTCACAGAAGGAGGGTATCAGAAAAGATGAGACAAGGGCCAATTAAGGCGGGCAAGGAAGAGATTCCCTAGGCCTCGGATACCCTAATACCGTCGGGGTCGGAAGAGAACAAGAGTTGACCAAGTGAGGTCGATAGGAAAGAAGACGGAGAGGAGCCCGGCACAAGTAAGTAGAAGCAATGCCAGACTCAGCTGGGGCCCCGTGGTCGTCAACGCACGTCCCACTAGATGAGAGCCCCTGGGGGATATAATGTTTGAACTGCCAAACTAATTCCAACGAAACTTCTATGAAGTGATATATTTTTATTAGTTCCGAGGCTGTCAGAATTACCAATTATTGTTATTTAAGATATCAGCTGTTATGTGTGGGAAGATTCTCATGTTAGGCCTAGTTACTACTGGAAATATGTGTGTTTGTTTAATTATACCAAGGGTGTATAAGAACCTTATTAATGTGTAGGATACGTATGTTTGCAATACGCCCAATAAAAATGTTGCTTATTTATTTATCGTATGGCTTTTATGCCGGGAGTGTCCAAGGACATGTTCGGCTGGCCTGAGTCTGTAGCTGCTTCTAATGGACACCCATAGGGTGAGCTACAAGTTCCGTTCAATTTCAAGTTGTTCCAACTTTCGCTACCAGATGCCAATGATACCTAGTGGTGAACGTTGGAACTTTGCTAGAGCGTTCCAACGAAATCTAACCTAGAAATTTAGCTTAACACAAGTTTAGTCTGTGGAAGGATCTTTTAATAATAACCCTTGACACTACAGCCCTTGAAGAGACTAGACCTACCAAGCGACCGCTGCCCAGTCATTTGGCCTGCTGATATTGGGGTAACGCGTGGTCAGCGCATCGGGTCCCCTCAGCCGTTAATCTTGGTTTTCGGAAGGATCTATTACATGCCATAAATCTATGACATGGGACCGTCGGCTTTACTTCCCCTCCGAAGAAAGACATACTGAAGGATTTTAACGCTCTTAAAAATCCGACGACTTGGCCGGATATGAACCCGCTATCTTGGGCACAGCAGTTCAGCATGCTACCAACTACGCCACTTAAGCCGCTTTAAAAGGTTGCTAGGATGTCTTCATAAGAACTTGCCCTCTGACTTGTAGAACGATGGTATTTCCTTTGTATTTTAGTAGCCTATTCTATGGGGAGTACGAAACTCAATTATTATTATTATTAATAATAATAGTGCTATTGTTTTTACGTCCCTTTTACAATAACTACTGTGGCTTTTAGAGACGCTGGGGTGCCGGAATTTTCCCCGAAGGGGTTCTTTAACTGACATGGCTCCCTCGCATTTGCGCACCCTCAAATGCCAGCTGACTGCGCCAGGATTCGTTCCTGCAACCTTGAGCACAGCAGGCGAGAATGTTACCGCGGAGCCACGCAGCCAATCAATCTCAATTTATTATTTACATCTTCACATGGCGGGATATATTTCGTCAATCCCGAGAAGCTTGAGAACTTGAGAGGACAAGGAAGGCCTAGGTGTTTTGTAGTGAGTTCGGAAAAAATGTTTCAGATTTTTAAGGGTGCCTTAAGCTGATTTTGAAGCCCTGACTGCTACCATATTTGAATGAAATGTTTTGTTCAGTATAGAATGGTTTCTACTTTCCGTCTGCACACAAATCGTATTGGACCCTGTAATAAGATCTATGTGATCAATAATAAATCATATTTGAATGTAAAACCACCTTGTTCTATTAGTAGTAATGCCAGTATTTCTGACCTGCTGGCATAATTAAAACACCATAAATCTTGCAAATTTGTCCTGTTTTCTCTTTTATCTGCCAAGCCGAGGGGCCATGTGTGATTTGTTTCCGTCGTAATAATTACTACTTGGACTCTTAATTGTATGATAATGTGTTCTTTGTAATTAACTTGACGTCTAGTTTTGTTTTCTTGTTTTTCATGTGTTTAAATTCATCGAGGGAACATGGTTCATTACAACATATTACTCATGAGGATGTGCGCATACGTGCGATGATTTGGTATTCATATTCACACTCACACATTCGTATGCAGATTCTATACAATGCATACAATGTATACTCTTTGAAATCATGCTTACTTCTTTGCATGTTGCAATCCTCAAAGGGATACGAGTGTTGATTACGGGAATTTGAACTACCTTGAAATTTTGTGTTCCCGGTGCTATTTTTTTAAAACTTACAAGCTGTGTGTTAACAAGTAAAGACCGTAAACGTCACTCTGGCTCCAGTTTATAGCTAAAAACCTGCGCTGATGTGGATATAGTTTGCGGATAGTGGATAATGTTTGGAGTGAATTTGCGGATAGTTCTTAGAATACAATCCGAACTTGTTGAATGTCATCACTAGGGCCCGGATGTATATGACATATCATAATTATGTTTTCCGTCATGTTTCTTTTCATAACAAGTGTAAGATGATGATTTAAGGTAACATTCATTAAGCATAATTAGCACTCCCATTTGAAAAGAGTTGCAATTCTGGCTGTATAACTTTCATTTTAAATTTGGCACATGACACACACAGCCTAGGGGAACGACTTTCTCCTCTTAAACTATTCCAAGATTCATGGACCTTGGATTGAAATCACCTTCCAAAGTCGATGAAAAAAAGAGGAAATGGAACCAGCTTAGGTATCCCTCAGAATCTCCAATTTCCAAAATTTATATACACTGTTCCTTAAGGGGAAAGTTTTTAGTCCATAGGGGATAAAATAAAATAAAGTGGTGTTAAATTTAAAAAAAATGTAACTGATTTAAATTCTTTACATGAGTCTGATAATTTGCACACCTCTGTATTTAAGTTTTGTAGACCCATAAAATCACATAAATCAAATTATGATCTGCTGCTGTTGTTAGTTTTCATGTCCTTCCAAAACTCTTTCATCGTTTCGCTATGACGAACTCGACGTTTCTCCTTAAATGTCTCAATGCGTCTCCTTAATACATAATGCTTTATCTAATAAATTAAAAATATTTGTAATGTCAGCGGATTAAGATAACAAATGTGTAGATACGGATAAAAGTCGTGCTGATATGGGGCGGATGCGGATAACAGTCGTGTGGATGCAGGTCAGATGTGGATAACGTTTTGTTTATCCGCGCAGGACTCTATATATAGCAAATAGTTGAAAAGCAATCACTAGTACAGTCGGCAAATAAAATTGTGCTTCATTAAAGTCTACGGTGTTTTAAATCCATTGTGATAGTTATAAAGTTACTGATTTTTTTCATATTTGATGTCTTTTGCGTTTAATAATGGAATCCTGAATTCAAATGGCTTATTTGCAAGTTCTTTTTTCTTAGGCCTGTTCACTGAAAGCTCTGCTTTGAAGACATTTATACTTATAGTCTTGATTGGCCCTAAAGTAGTACATTTTTTGCACATAAAATGCTATCAGAGTTGTTTGTTTAGGAAGGAGATTCTCTTTTGGCTCATCAAAAATGTACCCTTTGAGGCACTCTTCGAGAACCTTGTAATTTTTCACAAATTACCTTTATATTTACATATTTGAAATGAAAACAAAATATACTGTATTTAAGATTAAATCAAAGTGTATTCGAAATCCATAAAATACTTTTTTTAAATTTAATTATAAGTGCATTATTGGAAAGCTGGGCTAGTTCAGAGATAGGAGTGAAATGTGCGTGTGTTTTGTGGGGCTCGGCATTCCTCTTGTGATATCGTGTCGATGAATCTGTAACCTGACCGGTCTATGTAGTCAGTCGCTCATTAAAACTGGAGCATTCCTTCTCACCATCAATCACACACAATTAATATCTCGCCTCAGCTGGAAATAGCCACCATACCAAAGGATCCTTGTCCTGACCTTCTTGTGGCAAGTTTTTTTTCATCCCATCAGATGGAAGAGCCGTTAGCAGGCATCGTGTTGTATAGTGTGGGCTTTCACATACATACATACATACATAATACATACATAATACATACATACATACATACATACATAGTACGGGGGCAGAATACCTCGTTGTTCTGCCCCTTAAAACAAAAATAATTAACTACGTATGATCCTATAGCTCAGTGTCCAAACTTTTTTGTGTCTGTACCACTTTAAGAGATGAGAATCTCTCGCGTACCACGTAATGGCGTATTGTAACTATAACCCCCACCACCACTACGTAGCAGACCAAAATACGGATTGTAAATTCTTTTTGTTAGAGTTAGATTGCTAGAGTTAAAGTTCAAATAATAAAAAGTGTGTCCAGTTGTTTTATAATTATTACAATAAGTATTCAATTCAAACATTCAGAAATGACGCTGTACAAATAGGCTAATATTAATAAAAGAACTCTTAATAATTAAACATGAAAACCAAAGTTCAACTAACAACTTCAATGTGAAGGGTGAGCTTGAAGATTAGAAGCCTACTGAGGAATGTCTGGTTTAAGATTGCTGAGTCTCAAACGAAGATCGTTTTCCACTGTAAGGAGCCTATTCCGGTATTTATTCTTGAGATAAACAAGTGAAGAAAATGCAGTTTCACACAAGTACGAAGTAGTGAAAGGCAGTAAAAATCTAACTGCTTTGTCAGCTATGACTGCCTCTCTAAAAGTTCCCAAGAGCCATATTTGAAAAAAGGTTGCCTTAGTTCTGAATCACAATTCAATTCATAAAACTGCTTCTTATGTTTGGCCTTTAAGTCCTCCGGCAACATATCAAAGTTTTTTTTTTCGTAAACTAATATTTTTTATATTTTTCGTAACACCGCCGCGTACCACTGCAGCAGTACGAGCGTATCACCAGTGGTACGCGTACCACAGTTTGGGAAACGCTGCTATATTCTACCTCAGATCAAAGTTACTGATTTTTTCGCATTTGATATATTTTGCGTTTAATAATGAAATTCTGAATTCACAAACAAACCACACAAACACACCAGCTAATGTTAAACTTTCATTGTGAATACAATCCGAAATGAAGTAGGGAGGTAGCTGTTCTTTCACCTGTAAGATTGCTATAGAGTTATTGAGTATGAGCTGGCAATTTTTAGAAAGATCATAATTAATTTTTTAGTTCATTCTCTTTGAACACACTCAGTCTCTTCTTCTTCTTCTTCTTCTCCTTCATGTGAAGTCTCCTCTAAGAAGGTTGGCGATCATCACAGCAATCCGGTTTTTAGATCTAGCAGCACTGAAAAGTTCACTGGAACTACACTTGAACCAATTTTTTGGATTGTCCAACCAAGAGATCCTTCTTCTTCCTTGACCCCTTCTGCCCTCAACCTTTCCTTGAATAATTTATTGTAAAAGACGATACCTGTCTCCTCTAATTATGTCTCTTAATGTAGCGTTAATGAGTCCGTAGATTAATATGGTGCAAAAAGAATTGAAAATATTGGAAGATTTTTGACATTCCAGAGCCCTTTAAAGAGGCCGTCGCTGGGTGAACCTCAAGGAGGAACTACGTAATGCCTCAGTATCGCCGTTGTTGATTGAGAAACAGTTCCAATAACTCTAGGACTTGTTAATTTTCTCACACATATATCTTTCCTCTTTACTTCATTAACGTATTAATAGACTCGTCATAAAATACTTACCTCAGTACAGGTAATTAATTTCTTAATTAATTTTTGAAATAGATCTTGAGTAACGCTCGTATATTTAATGTTTCGGACAGGATATGTAATCTAGAGTGAAATAGTAACCTCTAATTTTGAATTGTAAGGGGAATATTATGTGCTTATAAGGTGCTACTGTAACAAAACTTGTTCTCAAGTGCGTTCTCTCTGTAATTAAAACTATTAACACGCTTTTAACGTACGTTAGTGTACATATGACTTCATCAATGTTCATGAATTATTGTCCCTCCTTTGTTTGTTCCTTTACCGTATTCTCGTAAATTGCGAAGGTTTTCTAGAATAATGATATTGTATTATAATACAATGTAGTATTAAGTTTAATTATCGCTGAGAATTTTTATTTCATTCGTGATTCTACCTTCTTTGCTTTATTTGCAAGAATTACGTAGCTGATGACGTTTACGCAAATGTTGTTGTTGTTGTTGTTGATTAGTTAGGGGCTTTGCGACATCGAGGTCATGTAGTCCCGTGAACTTTACTGTGTGTAGAATTTGTCTGATAACCTGTGTCAATCAGATGTCTGTATTAGTGTATATACTTGTAATTGAGGTAAGATTTGGGTTGGAAGTGACCATGGCTATAAGTTAGGTACCATCCCTGCATTTGCCTGCTGTAGAAGTGGGAAACCATGGGAGAGCGTGATGGCGCAGTGGCTTAACTGCTCGTCTTTCACCCGGACGGCCGGGGTTCAATCCCGGTGAGAGCGGGATGGAATGTTCACCTGAAAAATCACGTGGCGCCAGGGAAGGCATCCGGGCCTTAAATCACCGGCCAAAACCAAAATGAGCCTGGTTGGCTTCGGCTACCCCAATTAATTGGGAGAAACCGAAGAAAAAAAGAAAAAAAAGAAAGAAAGAAAGAAAGAAAGAAAGATAGAAAGAAGAAGTGGGAAAACATGGAAAACCACTTCCAAGATGGCTGTAGGCATCGAACCCACCTCTACACAATTTTGCCTCACAAGGCTGAGTGTACGCCGTTCCAGCCCAAAGATCAGAATTAAATGTCTTAGCAGAGCCGGGAATCGAACCCGGACCTCCGCGGTGACGGCCATGAATACTAGGAAGCAAGTGTGATAGGTAGGGCGGCAGAGCAGATGAATTCAAGACATTTAGTACCAAAAAATGTAATAATATGTTGTTATCGCTTCATTTAGGTCGTGTATATTCTGGTCATTAGCCCTATCTACTTAGGCTTACAGTCAAGAAACCTGTGTCACTTTGCTTCCTGCAATTGTGATTTTAATGGGCTATGGTTGAGTTGGGTGCTTTGATGCTTGCAACCGCGATGGGGGAGCTGTAGCAAGTCCAGTGGTCGGAGGCTCGAATCCCGGCGCTGACTGACTATCCTGAGTGTGTTCCCCAAGTTTTTCCACACTTAGCCTACTTCTGGTAAATACCGGGATCGTACCTTAATTTCATTTCCCGGGACACCTACCCTATTCTCAACCCTAATAATTAGAGCTACTCACACTACGATAATTATCACAGAATACAGGTTTTCACACAAGTTGAACACTCACTCAAGTACACGGTACTGATGACCAAGATGTCCCAAGCTCCGAAAATGAATTAACAACAACAACGACGCTTGAAAAGCAGGATTTGTGTGGCGGGAGTGTGAGACAACTGACGTTAGGTGCAGAAAGTCGCCGTAAACATCCAGCATTAATCCAAACTGAAGCTTTCAGTTTAGATACACTTTTCTTACGAAAGATTTGGAGGTGGTGGTTGTTGTTGTTGTTGTTGTGTTATTTGAGGGGTATGGACATTGTAGTCATTTAGCCCCGTGTATTTAAGTGTGTGTACAATTTGTCGGATAACCTGTGTCTATAGTAGTAAAATGTGTATTTGTAATTCAGGTGAGGATTGGGAAGGAGGCGTCTGTGGCTTTAAATTAGGAAACATTCCGGCATTTAACTGGAGTATAAGTGGGAAACCATGGAAAACCACTTACAGGATGGCTAAGGTAGGAATCGAACCCACGTCGTCTCAGTTCTTCCTCACGAGACTGAGTGCACCCCGTTCCAGGTTCCAGACCAGAATTTTATTATTTTTCTTGGCAAAGCTGGGAATAGAACTTGAACCTCCAGGGTGACAGCCAAGAATGCTTTTGAGCTTTTGTAAAAGCGTGTAAATGCTAATACCTTTTAGGAGTATATCTTAGCCTATAGTTAGTTATTGTTACTTTAAGGAGCGGAACAGGGAGTTCATCTGCCACAAAAAATATCTTCAAAGGTTGTTTGTAAGGTGTTTACTGTTATGTCCGTGTCGGTTGTAATACAAGGTAGGCTATGTTGGTCAGCAGAGAAGTTTCAGACGAGACGACTATCCCCAGGGTACAGTGGCTAGAAAGGCTAGGTGGACGATATGAATTTAGTCATCATCTGATCTGTACTGTCGTATTTAGTAAAATTAATTACCAATACGGTCTAATTAACCGTCAGACATGTTCCTCGCTTGTGGGCGTGCCATCCGTGATTTAATTTACACCATATACCCAAGTGTCTAATGGCGCGCCCAAAAAGTGAGGAACCCGTCCGACCATTAATTAGATTAAACTTACATGATAAGTGTCACTACTGAGTATCGTATTACTCGTGGCAAATATTAATTATAGGCTACCTACTTTTCTTTATAATCAAACCCTTAATTTTCCTAGTTCAATTACTAGTTCACCAGATATTTTGCAAATGTTATCCACATGCCTTCGTAATGACAGTATTCCATATTCATGCATTATTTGGTTAGAAACGCTCTATCAAGTTCCAACATTCGCCGCTAGGTGTCAGTGACAGTGGCAACTCTGGTAGCCAAAGTTGGAACTACTTGAAATTGAACTTGATGGGAGCCTACGCGGGATCAATTAAAATACTCTGCTATGGCCATTGGCTGCAATTCAAATATAATATAATATAATATAATATTCAAGCGTTGAAAAGTCTGTCTGAAACTTTACTCAAAAATTCTTCTTGTTTTGTTTAGTAATCTCTCCTTTTATTTTTGAAACGATTTCTAAATTACCAAATTTATTCTACCCTTTAATTGGTACAATTGCGGGTTATACGCGAGTTACTACCATCAGTTTATTTTGGCGGATAAAAGTGGAACAACATCTATCAAAAGAAACCAATTCAGCTGCAATATGCCCAGAGCGTACAGTTTCTTAATTTATTAATGATGGCGCAGGCAGGGTGACATTTGAGGGTGCAAATATGAGGGAGCCGTGTCAGTAGATTTATTTGCACGTTTAAAATCCCCTTCGGTGCAAAATTCGGGCATTCCGATTTCTCTAAAAGTCTCAGTACTTAAAAGAGGACGTAGAACCAATAGCATTATTATTATTATTATTATTTATTAATTATCTTATCAATGTGTGGGTGTCCACGTGGATAAAGGCAACATTGTAAGGATTCCATTGGTGTGCGAGTTCAAATCCTAGAAATGTTAAACGATAATAATTAAAAAAATTAATTACCATATATTGTTGTAAAATAGTACCCGAAGAGGAACTTCGTCATATTTCTTGTCTCAAGAGATGTAACGTTTTAAGATTTAGTGACTGTACTTAATTTGGAACTCTAATCTGCTGTACTTCTTTTAACACACTTAAGAAATACAAACATGCGCTAATTTACCGATAACTAAACTATTTATATTTCAAATGCCGTTCTGGTCTATCTTTTTCGATATTATACTTCCACTATGTGAATTTTGAATAATTTGAGACATTTAAATGTCAATTTTAGTGGTCTTTTTCTCGTACCGATATTTGTTTGATGTACTGATTTACCTGTCATGGCAGCCTCCGTTATTGGAGTACCAAAGCCTTGTAAATTCAAATTTAGGAATATATTCCTGTCAAACGATCGCAGGATGAAACTCCACCGTTCTTTTAAAAGACGTAGATACGATTTCATAAAGATTTAACGGAAACTGACATTCCAGATTGAGGTGTACGTCATTTAGCATTGGTTTTGAAATACAGACGCAGACAAAGGATGAGCATACCCGGATCTTCAGTGATATGCCTCGACTGAGGAGATGAATGTACGGGAAACAACTCGTCAAACAACTTTGACATCGATTTGGCTTTTGTACGGAATCAGTAATAGCTCATGTATCACTAATAGCACGTCACAAATATCAATTAACTATCGATATGCACGAGGATCGACTGATATGCATTTTGTTTTTGTTCACGTTAACATAACATGTCAGTGCAGTCAACAGCAGAATCAAATTCTGGGTAAATTTTCTGATGATAGTTTTATATCGCTTGTATTTTGTAGATAATGACGTAAGTTAGATGTAAAATTACTATAATGGTATTGAGCATTTTTACCGTTAAGGTATCTTGAATGTAACTTTGTTGTGACTTTTCACATTAACATCGGCAAATCCTGGGATTTTATTTTATTTTTAAAGTCCTGATGACCTTTGCTGATTCATTTTGCCCCAAAATACTCACCCTAATACAGACATGATAACGCGAATTGTTTCACAGCTGCATTCACAAATGACTCAACCCCCCCCCCCCCCCCAAAAAAAAAAAAACACATAATAGTAGCAACAATAAAAATTCAAACATAAATATAAAGGGTATTTCCAACCTTTAGCGCCAAAACCATACAGTTGATAGAGAACCCTAAACTAAGAGACAGGGAGCTGGCCCTTGTGACCCCTAAAATAGAACTATGGTTATCTATCTTAAATTTCGTTTTTTAGTGCTCTCTACAACCTGAATAATTTTGGCACGACACGTAGGAGACACCTGTTGGAATGTTATTGAATTGTTGAGGGTAAATACCATTTGATTTAAGGAGATAATAATAATAATAATAAAGTAATAATGATAATAATGGCGGGTGGCCTCCATAGATGCCCGGTACAAATCTTTCAGATTGACGATCGTAAGCTACCTGAACGTCATGGTGAGGATGAAATAAATGGCATTTGGACCATTTTGATTATATCACCATACTGCTTGGAGTCTTAACTGTAATTCCAGGAGGAAGCTCGGGAAATAATACTACTACTACTAATAATAATAATAGGTAATTGGTAATTTATTAAACACAATGGTATTTTAATTGCCCCGCTAAGTTGCTAAATGTATCAGTAGGATCCGGTTAAAACACAGTTATATTACCGTATAAGTTATTATAAAAATATTACACAAAAATATTGTATTTTTATTAGCCTACTTTTCACATTTTGCAAAAATGAGGAAAAAGTATGCTTATGAGATCGGGCAAATGTCTGTCTGTCTGTCTGTCTGTCCTTCTGTCTGTCTGTCTGTCTGTCTGGCTGTGTGAGTGTCCCCCCCCCCCCCCTATCAACTCCTAAACGGCTGCAGCAATCGAAACAAAATTTGGTAGGAGTAAAGATCTATACCTGAATATCTCACGGCCATATTTGAAAATGATGTCAGTGCTACCAACTGCTGAAAAATCGCAATTGAAATTTGAGCTCCATGTTGGATATCTTGGAAGGTATGAATGGGAGCTATTTCAAAATTGGCACACGTATAGATAATAATATTGCAGTTTAATTTCCAGGAGGCCATACATGGCAGTGTTGCCAAAATGAATATAAGCCTGCTGATAGGTCCAATTTTTAAATGCATATAACTTCTACACTATCAATTGGAATTCAACCAAATTTCGTATGTGCTTTATGTACATAAACAGATATGACTGAGCGTATTCTTAAGAGCCACCAGGGCTGCCAACTGTTAATAAATGCCCTCAATTTGTTTTATCCAAATACCCATATATCAGAAAGTATGCAAGCCGACAGCTTTAAACTATGCACACGTATAGTACCAGACATTCTATATTAATTTCGAGTAACTTATATATGTCTGTGCTACCAACATGATTCTAAGCCTGCTGAGAGGTCCAACTTTAAATACATGTAACTTCTATACTATCATTTGGATTTCAACCAAATTTCGTGTGTGCTATGTGTACCATAACAGATATGACTATGTCGATTCTTAAGAGTAACCAAGGCTGCCAACTGTAAATAAATACTGTCTCTATCTTTGTTACCCGAATATCAATATATCAGAAAGTATGCTATCCAATAGCTCTAAACTTTGCACACGTATAGTACCGGGCATTCTAGATTAATTTTGAGTAACTAATATAGGACTACGCCAGTGCTGTCGACATGATTCTAAGCCTGCTGATAGGTCCAATTTTAAAATGCATGTATCTTCCATACTAACTAATGGATTTCATTCAAAATTGACACAACAATAGATCATATTATTTCAGATTATTTCTGACCAATACACGTATGTCATTGTTGCCAACATGATTTTACGCGCGCTGTTAGATCCGAAGTTTAACTGCATGTTACGTCCATGCTATCCATTGGACTTCAACCAAATTTTGTATTCTGTACCTTAAGAGTTGGAACTAAGAATATATTCAGTCACCAGGGCTGCCAACTGTAGTTCTCTATTAGGCTACATTATGCCATGTGGCATATACAGTATTTCGAACTAATTAGTAATTTCGGTATTACCAACTTAATTTCGTCATTATTCTAGATAGATCCATATACATAGATTAATCATTGGCATGAATCTTAAATTTTAAGAAAAGTAGGCTCTTTAGTTCGTTACGGAACTTCTTGTTTTATGCTATTATAAAGCTGAAATGTGTATTTACCTGTTTTAAATATATATTTTCAGTTACACTGAGTAGTGGCCTACAATAATAAGCTAATTGTGTCTCCCATTTTATAATAATATATGCACATCAAACATATTTTGCATAGTCCTTGTTAGCTGTGATTCAAAGCTTATGAGGGATATTGAGGGACGGCATATACAAGAATATCATATAGAATTTATTCTTGTCTGGAAATAAATTTACTCTAAAAATTCTCATGTATTTTATTTTTCGTTATATTCGTCGTTATGCAAAATAATTTTATGTGCATTATAATAATAATGTTAATAATAATAATAATAATATTCCTGTTGACTTTTCAAGAAATGCAAGGTATTTTCTGTACTATTCAGACGATTTGGTGGATTCTTTTACAAACCGCACATTTTACCCTCTGATTTAAGAGCTTGTGTTTTGTGAAACATATACCTTAGCATTTTATAGGTCTATATATGATAATAATAATAATAATATAAATGGTTGTAGGGAATAGCGGTCAGGACTGTTGGGTAAGGCTGGTATCACATTTTCAATAATAATAGCATTAATGATAATTTTGTTAATAATGACTCAATTAATTTCGCTTGGTGATTTTGCGTGTTGCTGAATACGGTATTCTGTTTTATTCGCACTGTGTTAATGACGTAAATGGCTCATTTTCAACTACATAATTCTGCTCGAGTTGTTTATGACAAATTTCAATGTTGTGCGGATAAACATTCTGTCAAAAGCCTTCGTGCTCGTGGTGTTGTCATTAGGAAGGTAAACTTGTGTATCGTTATTTTCATTGTTCATTGGGCACATTCTTATTCCGCTATTGATCTAACCTAAGTTTGCTCATTAGAGAGTTAATTGCTTTAATGGCATAGGTGTTACGTATAAATATTATCCTCTGCTGTTTTTGCTGCAATTTGTGCTGTAATGGACAGATAAAAACATACCTCATAATGAAGGTAATTACACATTTGCATGTTTATTCTATTTGTATGTAAATACTGGTTTGTACAGTCTCATGTTGGCAACTTATGGTTGATGTTTCCGCATTATGGCTGATTGGCCAGAGTTCGAGTTCCCGATCTTCCTCCCAGATTTACAGTTAAACTCCAAACAATATGATCAAAATGGTCCAAATGTATGCACATTATTATTATTATTATTTATTTATTTATTTATTTATTTATTTAATGACAGAGGTGTGCATAATTATTAGACTCTATATCAGTTTTCCATCATTTCCTTATTTCTATTTAATAATTTAATAAAGTGAAAATGGTTGTAAGGCCTCTGAAATTATTAAAAATGTGTAACCAATAGTTGTAATTATATTTCCCTTTAAGAAACTTACTGTCAAATGCTATTTTAGAATTTTCACTAAAGAGGGGTCTTGCTAATGCAGAATGTCACCCGTTTTTGTTTTGATTACTTGATTCTAGATTTTGTGTATGTTTAGAGCAGAGGTATTGGACGTCTTTTATTACTGATTGTCCCCTCTTGAACTACTCAAAGATTCATGGACCTTGGATTGAAATCACCTTCCAAAGTAGATGAAAAAAGAGGAAATGGTATCCATCAGAATCTCCAATTTCCATACACTGTTCCTTATGGGGAAAGTTGTAAGACTATAGGGGACAAAACATTACTAAGTGGCGTAATAAAAATTAAAAAAAGCGATGTTAAATAAGAAAAATGTAACTGATTCAAATTCTTTAGATAAGTCTAATAATTTGCACACTCTGTAATTGAGTTTTGTAGACCCATAGGATCACGTAAATCACATTATGATCTGCCTCTGTTATTTTTCTTGTTCTTCCAAAACTCTTTCATCGTTTCGCTATGTCGAATACGTTCCTCCGTCTATTCTTTCCCTGATCTCCTTGGTCGATCTTCAGTTGTAACTTCCCAACTGTGGATATTATGTTTCGATCCTCGATGGCTATTGGTGTGCTATTGGCACTTCTGAGATCAATTTAGACCTGTGTAATCCAGCCTGTTGTCCCTCTCTTTAAGTTTAAGTAAAAATTCTCTTTGTTAATCGGTCGTCATTCAATCTCATGATGTGGCCATAAAATCTCAGTCGTCGTTTGCGAAAATCTGCCTCGATGTTGGAGTATCTCTCTGTGATTGTGATTGTAGACGATATGCTTCATCTGTGAGTTTTAGACCCAAGATTTTCCGGATGATTTTTATCTCCGCCTTCTTGATATTATTCTTATTAGGTTGGAGCCATGCTTATTCATGCAACAGACAAATGGATCAAATTTTAACAATAATTGGTGTGACCTTTTAACACTTTCTTCTTATTTATCCACGATTCTCACTTGACAGGTTTGTCAATTAGACAGAATATACCAATTAAAATTTAAAATGTCAGGCTTTGCTCAAAATACAGACAGCAAATATACGAAACACTTCAGTGCGTGGTAAGAATATAGCAGCTGTGGTACAATTGAAATTTGAATTGGAAAACGAATCTAAAAGAGCTATAAACAACTATTAGAAACCACAAAATCTTATAAAATCGATTAAAAAAAACAGAAGATGACATTTGAAACGAAAAACTAAACAAAAGTGAAAGAAACACAAGCCGGTGATAAATTTTAAAAATATAATATAATAGTTTCTAAATATTTGAATTGATACCTTTATTGTAAAGACAGGAAGAGATAAACAAAGAGACTATTTAGGTAATATTTTATACCGTATCAGAAGAACGATCGGGTGGCGGGGGGTGGTTATTAATCTGCTTCAAAATCCATTTCATATTCCGCGAACTGTTTACTCTGAAAATATTTTGCGTATAACACATGGGTGTTATTGGCTTGAACAGTGATTGCTGTCAGTAATAATGAATTATTTCCCAATGAACTGATAACGCGCACAATTTTTAAAAATAACCTCGGCGCACGATAATACATTATCTCTTTGTTCATACCGATTTGTCACTTGGAATTAGTTTCTTCCCTGAGAGTCTTCTATATCAGTGTCCCCTCAAATTACTGTTATTACCTAGCCAGCGCATTAGATACGAACGCATTAGTGGTGTGGATTTATCTGACATAACCGTTTCAAGGTATCAGTATTACCGTTTGATTTCTAAGGAAATGTCTTGAAACCTGCCTGTCTCTTTTAAGAATACTTGGCATAACGGTTATGCTCTTTGAAAGGAGTTCGTGTTCCTATATTGTTCTTCCTCGACGGGTAGCTGCCATGTATACCTACAGTTTTCAAGATAACGTATGTTAGATATTATTAATGGACTGACTTTTGTGAGAGAGTTGACATCACAGTTTGAATTTGTTCTGTGTTGTTTGAAGAAGTAATTACCAGAACTATAGTTATTGTATTTATTTCGTATGGTCTTCGTTTCTTCAAGAGCTGACATCCAGTACTGGAGTTATCACCCATCCGAAGTTCGGACTCAGGCAAAATACTAGGCACGTCCAGAAATCAAGTTCCATTTTTATTCGTTGCCCCGGCATCGCTGCAATCGCAATTGTGTTATACTATGTAGAGATTTAGTTGTCGCCTCCGTGGTGTAGTGGTCAGCGTGCTTTGTTGCCACCCCGGAGGTCCAAGGTTCGATTCCCGGCTCTGCCACGAAATTAGAAAAGTGGTATGAGAACTGGAACGGGGTGGTCCTCAGCCATCCTCGAAGTGATTTCCCGTGGTTTCCCTCTTCGTCTCCAGGCAAATTCCGGGGTGATACCTAACGTAAGGCCACGGCCGCCTCCTTCCCTCTTCCTTGCCTATCAATCCCAATCTTCCCTTCCCTTCCCATCCCTCATAAGGCCCATGTTCGCTTTGAAGGTGAAGCCGCCTGGGCGAGTTGCTGGAGGGTAAAACGACTAAGAAAGAAAGGAAAAGGAATTTAGTTGCAACAGTTGTTATTATAAACTTGCGAGACTAGTCTTTTCCAAAGAATTTACGGCTGATTTCAACAAAGAAGAAGGTGTCCCCCTCATTGTTGTGCAGTACGTACTGAAACACATGAAATGCTCTTCTGCCAAATCAGCTCATAATACGTCGTTGCGTACATACTTGAATACCACCCATGTTCTTTGAAAGTGTTGAATCCATTTTTCAGTGTTGCCATATTAACAATTAATAAATAACTTTCAGTTGGTCAATACAATTTTATGGTAACAGATTAAATTGGGCATAAATCCATATTCTCTCATGTGAAAATATGTATGAGAATATTAGGCTACATTCAAAAATATTGGTTCTGGTTGACTGGAAAATTCGTGAGACAGGGATTTGCAATCTCTCGTGAAGTAGAAAAGTGTATTTCCTAAGAACTCTACTCTACTGTAGGATCAGCATCGAAGTCATTCATTCCTTCAGCTAAAAGAGAGAGGACTCGAAGGTGAGCGGATATGAAATTACGAAGCAAGTGATCGACTGTCCATTGCTTACACGTCGAATTATAATTCGCAACGTGAAGTATGGCAGGAAATAGTCTAGCAGCGCTTTTTTTTAAATTAAATGAATTAGAAATAAGTTAATACGACATGTCGAAGTGAAGTGGATGAGCAGTGACGCGTAAAATAGACAGGTTCGAACCCCACTGCTGGTTATTGGTATATTACTTGAGCAATGATGAGAAATTTTAAATCATTCCTTATTCTTGATTGGTAAGAATTTAAATTTAAATTTTATATGCTTCCTCGACTTTAAGGCTGCTAATATACAAAGCTTAAAAATTATAATAAGGCGAAATAAGAAAAATTAGAAGCTTAACTAAATACTGAAGTATGAAATGTATCTTATACGCATAAATAAGAAATAAACTGTAAGGTGGACAAACGGCAACTAAAATAAATAATTAAAACAGCTGTTCAGCATTAAAATGCACATAATTCACGAATATAATACTAATACTGAAGATCATTTAAGGGCTCGTCCTGTTATTGATGTATTGGAGATCCGAAATTTTCTACATGTAGCGAAAACAGAAGGTATTATTCCCCTGGCCCCCACTAGTAACCCAATAACTTCTATATCTTGAAGATAGAATTTTTCTTTGTAGAAAGGGACTGGGGGGGGGGGGCAGATGACCTCGTAGTTCCGTCCCTTAAAACAATAACTAACTAACTAACTAACTAACTAGAAAGGGACTGTAGTATCTTAAATTCCCTTCTTTTCATTGTTGACTTCAAAACTCACGGTTGGATTCAACATATATCCCTTCATTTTATCTTCCATGTAGGTTAGGATGCCAATGCGCATGGCTAGCCATGAAACTTCTTCATGCACCACAAAGCCAACATCCCTCAGACTCTCTGCAATACAAGGATAGATCTCACTGAATGATGTGTTGTGTTACGTTGAGCCTTACCATAACTGTTAGAATCACCCGAAGTGAAATTAAGAAAAGGCACAAGAGCGGACAGCCATTGAAGTCTTAGGAGATCGATATCAGATAAAATTGTAACAAGAAAGTGTGGCGTGTTGAAATAATCAGTCCGTAGGCGAGTTTGATGTTTGTTACAGTTCGTCATGCCTCCCCCTCCTTTGCTGACTGCTTCACTGCATTCGTTATCAGTGATGGTAAATAATTGGGTAAAGCCAATAGTAAACGGATTACAATAACTACTTTTTTTTTGCGTATTTGCTTGTGATCGTTACATTGCAGTAATCTGTGGAGTGGTTTTTTTTTTACATTCGAATTGACCCACTATGGACTACGGAGTAGAAATCAAAATCAATGTTTCGTTCTAGATCGTCTGCCAGCTTTGATGTCCTGCCAGTATCTCTTGAGCCCATCACTCAGCGCCTTCTTCCGATCTTCTGAAAGAGGTCCCCTCCGTCTTTTGGGTTCTGCCCCTACCTTAAATCCCTGGTAATTTTTGATTAGGTATTATTATTATTATTATTATTATTATTATTATTACTATTATTATTATTTTATCGATGTTAAGGTCAGGAATGAGAACGTCTATGCTAATAGGCTATTTAAAGTTGTATATTTGATGTTTTGGTAACAATGAATGTATTTTCCAACATATCTCTTCCATATCTGTAGGGGACCTTTTAATTGTTCCAAATAAATATATTATTATTGTTATTATTGAGCCAACATTGTTCTTGTAATTCATAGTAATGGTCCATTTTGAGAACCTTGTTGCCTTGCTAAACATATTATAGGTCTAGATCATTTACAGTATTTTAGCCAACCTTTTCAGGAATTTTTGTTCACACTAATTTTGTTTGTTTTTAGCACTGATTTTTATTATAATTTAAAATGACACTCTGAGGACGCTAGAAGAAAAATATCGAAAGTTTGTACGGCTTTTAGTAACATTAGGGATTTTTAGTCCAACAATACTATCTCGTGACCGATAGGCGTACTAGTTATCAATAATAGTAAGACAATATGTTCTTATAGCAGCATATAGATTTGTTTACTGTACTCCATTGCATAGACCTAGATGACAAGCACTTGTTGCTATGGCAACTACCGGATATCAGTGTCGTTTTTTTTGTTTACGCTGATCCTAGATGGGGCCCTAAGTCAATGTTCGTACTTTAAAATAATATTTCAAATGTCACAGCTTTTGCTGTGTGTAAATTAAGACTGTTCCTAAGGAATTCATCTGAGGAGAAACACTCGACACAAACATTAGACTCGGGTAAGGTATGGCAGAAGCTAACAAACAAGTTGTTCTATGTATTGACCACAGTAAATATGAATTGTAGTTTGAAGGATGGGACGACATCTGGACATTTGACGTCCCGAAAAGGATATATCGGGATGCCAGAACATGGCTCAGAAAATTAATAATCGGGATTTCTGGGGTCCCTGAGTAGCAGTCTATGCTTGTAACCATTTCAAGACGATAGGTGTAGTGGAAGAGGAGGCTGCAGTGCTAACTTGTCTCCTTCATATCCCAATATTAACTCAAATGGTTCTACATTACCGTGTCCTTGTGATGGGCGGTCCTGGTAAAGGTGCTGACAGAAACCGTCTAGACTAGGCTATATATTATTCTTTCCAACTGAATTTGTTGCATTTCAGGTGTGAGGTTTAAAGATAAAAGCGACTTGGTATTATTTGTGCGGTGGTTTATGAAGGGTCTCGTATTTAAAAAGGAAAACTCGTTCCATATTAACTCCTGCGCTGGGGTTGTGGTTGAAGACTGCCCAGTTCAGACTTGCCTGACCCATGGTGTTGATGGATGCTGGAACGAATCAAGGCCCTCCAACATTCATGTATGCAAATCATGGCGGCGCTGCGGTGACTCGGGAATACCGTTGTGCATGCAGAAACAACAGACGCTCAACGGGCGAAGGAAGAGAGAGAGAGAGAGAGAGAGAGAGAGAGAGAGAGAGAGCAAGAAATCTTGTCCCATGATTTTGAGGGTCATCGAGTTCTTTTCTTTGTCCCTCCTAAACGCTACATTCTATCTTAAGCGCTTTATTATTTTCTTCAATATTCGAATAAAATTCCTCGGTAAACTTCAAATTATAACCACCTCATTTTGTCCTAAATACTGTATAATACCATTCAGCCTCAGATGACTGAAAGTAAGTAGCGGTTAAACCATTTTATAGTATGGTAATTAACATTTATTTTACTGATAAATTTTCATTCTATCAATAATATATATTATTTATAAATATGCTTAAAATTTAAATATTTTGCTTAACGTCTTCAGTGTTGTGATCTACGTTAAGCTATTTAATCGTGGAGGGGATTATTCATAAAGCATGAACCGATTGCTGACAATTAACCGAGCAAAGAGAATACGTTGTTCATTCGTGTGATGATAATTTTCATTTTCTAATGGTAGATACTGGTTTTGAACAATTTGCTTAATGTTAATTTTTTCTTATCTCTATAAGGACTAGGAAGGTGACTGATATATGTTGTGCCATATGTTGTAATAAGCTTTCTATTTGCTTAAAATGAATATGGATAAAAATAAATGCATTTTGATTGTAAATTCTGATATTTCCGGTATATACTCGCGTTTCTGTTTGAAAAGAGGGAGTTGTAACATTCTTCGAAGGTAGTAGTCTAAGTATTCTATCATTCATTCGGTTTTGTAGACTGTAACTGTTTTTAAAGTGCTATGCCAACCTTTGAACTTCATGAGATATTTTGATGTAAAACGTGGATCGTGTAAGTTATAAGGACTTATTTCGAACCTGTTGCGAATATCGATTTTGAATATGTAAGAAACTATAATAAACACCCACGGTTAAAGAGTATTACATCAAGTCCTCTTTACGATGTGTAGGGGAAGAATTTGGGGACCAAAGGTGGCAGCTTTATGTGCGGCGACAAGACTTACGTAATATGGAAATGACTAAAGGAAAGCTATGAAAGTCAGTGAATTTGATATCTCCTTCCTGTGATTTTACGGCGCTTTATATCAGGAAATATAAGGCAAATCTGTTATTGGGTTAGTATTGTCGTGGCCCAACAAACGTTTTTGATAATCTGTTGTATATTATTTTACTAAGGATTGCATATGAATTCGGAGATATATTGAGGAAACTACAGAACGAACTGACATGAATGTTCAACAATTACATAGAAGCGTCTGGGTGCAGGGTGAATGAGAAATCTATTAAAACCGATTTATTTTAAATAAGTTTCCGAACTTCCACGTCAGTAACTGCTCTCACGCAAGGTTTATTGAGAAGACTAGAAGCATATTAAGTAAACATAAAACGAATTATAAGGGTACATACTGTAGCACTTGACCAATTAACTCTGCATTTCATAAGTCAATGTTAGTTTTAAACCGACTTATCCCGGTTTCAAAATTGACTTTCCTGGCAGGGTCACAGTGTATGCTGCAAGCGATGGATCAACTCACTTTGGTTTGGGAGTAAATACAGTAAATATAATTATGTATAAATGAGAGAACGGTGTTAATTTATTGGTCACTTTCATGAGATAACTTTCATCTTTTTCAGACCAATAAGTAGGGGGCGAACAACTTGCTCTTTTTAATGATATTAATGCTCTCAGTTTCATTACCTCACGAGGCTCGCTAGTATTTAAACACTTTTTATGTTCGTCTGATTAAAAATGACGCAACAGAGAAAATGAACTTGTTGTTTAACGTGACCGTTAATCTCGCGATCATGAGCCACGGGACCTCCTTTTTACGTGGAATCCGAACCACAGGACATGGCATTTCACTTCGAAAATCTCACATGCATTGACCGGGAATCGAACCCAGTCCGCCTTGGTGAGAGGCATACAGCTTGACCGCTGCGCCACCATGCCCCCCACGCATCAGAGAGAATTCATCATCATCATCATCATCATCATCATCATCATCTTCTTCTTCATTTCCCCTTTTCCAGTTGACACTGGGTGGGGACAAATATGGTTCCTCTCCACTTGGTTCTGTCGTTCTACCATTCCTCTTCCGACTCAGTGTTCCAATCCAGGTTCCGTTTTCTAATAGCCTAATATTCTCCACCGAGTCGAAAATTACGGCCGATCTTTGGACTCTCATCCAAATTTCTTCGATTTCTTGTTGGGCGCAACAGTTAATTGTCTTCCATGCCAGTCCGCCTTGTTGCGTATTGGCTAGCATGCTTAGCTGTCACCACGGAGGCCCGGGTTCGATTCCCGGCTTTACCAAGAAATTTAATTCTGGTCTGAGGGCTGGAACGGAGTACACTCAGCCTCGTGAGGTAAGATTGAGAAGAGGCGGGTTCGATTCCTACCTCAGCCATCCTGGAAGTGGTTTCCGTGGCTTCCCACTTCTATTCCTGGCAAATGCCGGGATGGTTCCTAACTTAAGACCACGGCCGCCTCCTTCCCAATTCTCCTCTGAATTACAATTATACTCACTTATACAGCCATCCCAATATCACAGGTTATCAGACATTCCACACATACCCAAGTACACGGGGCTACATGACCATGATCTCACAAACCTTCTAAATCAATCATCGTCTTACACGTCACCGCCTTATATTATATATATTATAGCTGGATGGAAAGAATAATGGTCCGATGAGGGATATTTGATTACAGGTTCATTATAGCATTGGCCACTTTTAAACAGGGTTCGAATTCCTTTTGTTATTTAGGTACATGATTTTCCAACACATTCTTCTAAGAAATTCTGGTGTTGCATCCCTATCCCGTGTCTGTTTCTAGTATTTATCTGTAGTTTAAAACATTACTAGAGGGGTAACGTACCATGTATTGAAAAGCTTTGTTGTGTTGATTGCGTCTAATAATAATTTTGATTATAATTGTTATTGCCTCCCAATTTAGATGTAATTGATTTATTGTGATGTACAATTCACGCTATTGGTTGGGGACAAAAAAATAACACATACATACTTTTAAAAAAGAAATTTACATGTTTGTCATAGGAAGAGCAATTAGTCTGAATAATTCCTGTGAGTTTAATTTACTAGCATTTAAATGATATCATAAAGCACCAACAACATTATTTTCTCCTTTACTTCTCGGAAATATGGTTTCATCCATGTCATTCCGACTATCGTTTTGAGAGCGTAAATACACAGTAATAACGAAAGAGCCATTACCTTTTTTTTTTTTTTTTAGCATTGTACTCTCATTTCAGTGGCGAGAGGCAGACAGACCGAGAGTGAGCGAGATATTCGCCAATTATTTCAGTCATAAACAAAAGTAGCGGCGTTGAAATCAGATTTGTGTACCCCTATAAAATGTGACTTTAACCACAGCTATAAGAAAATGATATTTCACTCCATAATGTGCATATTAAAACAAAATATTCTTGTAGTTCATGACATTGCACTGTTAAAATTAAGTGAATTTCACTTTTAACTGACATCGTTGGTGTGAGGCCGCTCATTTTGTGCCTGCAGAATTGTTACTTAATCTTTCTTAACCCTTATGGTGCCAGGGACCGATCTATCAGCCACGTTATTTATACAATTTTTACTATTATTCCCATTCGTGTAATGCTATTAGTATTGTTACCAACCAAGACAATGCGGGAATTATTTCCTCTCTGGATATATTGATGTTCCATGAATAATTGGACTCATAATAAGTATTCTTTGAACATGCTGCATTCAGCTGTCATCCCACGCTTGTTATCTTTTGAAGTCTTGTTTATTTACGTTCTTGCTCTGAGCTAATTAAGATAGGAGCTCATCGAACGAAGAGAAAATAAATAAAAGTTTTAAAAGACAGGTTGCGTAAGCCGTCAAAATTAGGCTATACAAAAATTTCCAATCTATATTTTATAATATCTTAAGTTTTATTAAAGAAACAAAATGAATCATTGTATTAATTATTTTGAATGTACAGTAATACGTTTAGAAGAACTTATATTTACTTGCTGCGCAAAAAGAGTTACAACATTCTCGGAGATAAATTTTATCAAGAATTCCTAATTTCAGTAAACTTGGCTTGGATTTATTGACATAGCCATTCATAATATCTTGGCATCAAAAGGCTTAATGCGCAAAGAGCAGTCCAATTGTATAATTATTTGCCTTATTTACTTACAAGATCAATGTAATGCCCTTTTCTTCTTCTTCTTCTTCTTCTTCTTCTTATTCTTCTTCTTCTTCTTCTTCTCCTACTTCTTGTAGGGTAGGGTTGATGAACCTACAGCATGTGTGTCACTGGGAGTCACACGAATACTGTATGGGTGACATTTCGGTCATGAAAAGAAATGGTATAATTTTGAACTGAGAAACACTGTCCCATATTATTGTAATTTACTTTTTAATTTATTTTTCGTACATACAGCAACAATTCTAGTATCAATTTTTCTATTAACATCCATTCAACCCAATTTATTTTCCAATTTTAGAGAAAAATAATGCTACGTGAAAAAGAAAAAGTGAGATTTGTCGTCAAATGTTCGATTCTCGTAAATAATTAAAATATAAACGCAATGTTGCCAGTCTCTAACATTCTCTTCGCAACGTGTATTTTAAAACATTGCAATACAATGTAAGCTTAGTGTAAAATATGTGTACCCCTCATGTTGTCAGGTGATAACGCATTTTTAGGTTCAGAAGCGTCTTCCTATTCAAGTTTTTAATTTCTTCTCATCCTTTACCTGCCGGAGCTCACGATTAAGCATGTCAAAACAATGCATGTCTATAAGAGAGCCCGCTTCCTTATCCTTTGCGTGGCTATAGTGTAAAGGTACAAGAAACTATGAATGGGGATATGGTTCATGAATCGTAAATTTTTTGTCTGGTCGAGTAACCTAGCCATAAAATGGACTCCTCCCCTTATCAGGAGGTACGGTATATTAAATGCAATCTACATGTCAAACTTTATATTTTAAGTCGTAACTAAAAAAATACACCATCCCTTGTAATCAAAGCCAATGAAACGCAATGAAGAGTTTTTTGTAGCCGGCCATGACATGCAATCTGTGTGAGGAGATTGTTCTTAGAAATTAAGTTTGAAGTATATCACATTGTCACATTCGCTAATTTGCACACACATCCCAGCGATGACAAAGGCGACGGCAATTCTCAGCTCTTTTTTCTTTTACTGTGGTCGTGGTTATAAAGAATGATTTGTGGAGGTTGATGAAGACTCAAATTGAAAAGACGCACATGCTAATAAAATAATACCCACCGTCCTTAATTCACATCTCTCTTGACACGCGTTCAGTTGCCATCTAGTGGCTACGACGACGAAGTACGCGTGGAATTGAGGAACGATACGCCTCTATGTCACTTATTGTTCTTATCAGAAGCCTCTGTGCCTGCAATTTTACGTGAAATCTGAACAATATTTTGAAAAAATCACCTGCGTAAGCTATTATTAGAATCACTACAGATCAAGGTTTGTTTTTCTAAACCATTCTTTGATTCTCGGATTAAATCTCTATGAATTTCGTGGCCCTCTGTAACACCCCCGTGTCTTTACCACACCAATCCCAATCGCTTTCACTCTTGAAGTAACATAAAATCATTGATTTCATTCCATGTTATTCATTTATAGTTGAACTGGTTTTCTTTTACTAAGCTTGTCTAACCATTAACTCACACGAAACATTGGGCTACAACTGTATAGAAAAGGATTTCTGTAATATTTGTGTTATGTTTGGGTTTGAAATAACTGAAGAGTTTACAATTCAGCGCTCTATCATTTTCTCCTAAGAAAATTAGTCTGAATTTCTGAGAATTTTCATTTATGATTTATTACTATTATTATTATTATTATTATTATTATTATTATTATTATTATTATTATTATTATTATTACAAAGGAACTGACCATTTAGGATCACGGTACAACTTCATTTCTTTTTCCTCGAGCGGAGTTAATACTATGCCCAGAATTCCACCATGCGTTCGCTGGCCTGCTTCCGTTATTCTTTTGCCAACGCTCTTCCGGTCTTCTTAGTTCATTCTGCGGCTAGAACCCCTTCCAAATTTTTCACTATATCCCTTAATAATAATAATAATAATAATTTATATATAATTATTATTATTTTTATATAATTCACTAGGGCCATCTAGGACCAAATTTGGCTTTTTCTTGCACCCAGAATTCCCTCATCTTTTGGGAATGTGCCTGCTTGCGTTCCTCTGTCCAAGGGTGGCACCATGTCATATTTATGAAGGCAAGATTCGGTTGAGACCGTTCGCCACTATATTTTGGCGGAAGAGATCCCTGTCAAATGCATCGCCGGGATTGATTTGGAGCAGTTGAAGCCTTCTTTGGTGTTTCTAAACCAGGGTATTGTGGTTTTGTGGTTGGAATCAAAAGGTAAAAGAACTTCTTTGCCAACCTGTTGCCGTCCATTCGTTTGAGGTGACCATAAAATCGTACATATAATTGCATTTTGTTCCAAAACATTGTTAGAAATATTTATGTTTATATGCGTGTTTTTTTTACTATAAAATTACGTGAAAGCTAAAAACTAGTTGATAGTTTGGATTGTTGAAAGGCTTCATATCTGTCTTTGTTTTCCTTTTATGTCAAGGATTGCAGACCAAGAAAACAATGTTTTCTTGTATGCACTTCTTAATTGTCGTATCTGTTTTGAAGTAGCTTCACAAATCCAGCTGGACGTGTTTTCGTCTCCGAGTTGGTTATTTTAAGCTGTTTTGATATTATGACCACGTATAAAATCCAGTACATTTGGAAGCATTGGGATGATCGGCTTAACTAATCAATTGCAAGCAATTTCACAGCACAGCATTCATTAGCCTATACATGCCTGATGAACGCTTTAATCTGTTTTGAATTGAGATTTGTTACCTATTGATAGCTTGTCATTTTACATATGTTAGCTTCAGTAGATCATTTGTATTTCTCACGGATATGCTATTCCTATTGGTATTTGTAAGGTCTTTTGCGGAACAATTTTATTAGATTACTCAGAAGATTCGTAATGACACATGGAGATACAGGTAATGTTAGAGCTGGAATAGTGGATGTGATTTCAATTTAACCCTTAATACAGGCGTTTTCAACCTGGTGGTGGTGCTCTTTAAATGAAATTTGGTGCTCTCGTTGTACGAGCCAAAAAAAAGTGCTCGCGAGCACAAGCTCCCCGTAGATCCATTCTTCAATTCAAATTTAGTTGCACGAACCGGAATAATATTGTTTTCATTACACGTTCTTTGAGTCAGACATTCTGTATATTTACGGTACGAGAAATAGTTTTTTTTAATCCACAGTAAAAATAATTGGACATTCATGTCCAATGATGCTGATTCGACTTGACTGTCCACATATAAAATGTACCTTATCTGTATGAGCCACGTGAGCAGTTGCAGCATGCCTGGTGAACGGTGAATCCCTACCTATTTTAGCACTTCTGAGGGAAAAAGAGACAGGAAAAAGAAGAGAATCGCATGCAAGTTGGATTATTATTATTATTATTATTATTATTATTATTATTATTATTATTATTATTATTAATATACACTATAAGATGATTATTATTATTATTATTATTATTATTATTATTATTATTAGCAATAAGACCTGCTATGGACCACGCGCCAATTTCAATTCTTCACTCTTTGTTGTTTTCTCTTCAGTTCTTCCCAATATTTCTTCATTCTTAGGCTATGCTGCTTCTTTCTGTCGTCAGACCACTTCGCCCCAGGTTTCCTTTCCAATCTTCCCTGGAATCCTTCCATACTTAACACCTACTTTCGAAAAATATCTCTGTCCACAATGTCTTCTTCTCTTATGTTATTTATTTCTAGATCTTTCTTTATATCTTTAATCAAGCTAGCCGTTGGCCTTTTCTCTCAAAGGTACGTTATCCGTTTTGTTAATCTGGAATCATTATTATTATTATTATTATTATTATTATTATTATTATTATTATTATTATTATTATTATTATTATTATTATATTGGATTTAATATCCTCGAGTTTGTTTCATGATTTGTGCCTGTTTTTTTTTATAATTCTTTCAGTATTTCTGTCTTTCCCACTAAAAATAACGTTTGTATTGAGAAAGGAAATGTTGACGACCATAAAAGTGATAAAATGCATTACTTCTAAGGCTTTGAATGTCCTAATGCTAAAGATGTCTGAAGAGAATTGGATGTAATAAAAGACGCTTCTCGGAATTATTATTACTTTTATTATTATCATCATTATTCTATTATTATTATTATTATTATTTTGATATACTGTGGACCACGGGAAACAATTCATTTGACGGTTAATCCTTCAATTTCCTTCTCAAGAACTTCTTAATTTTTTCGTTGTGGTTACTCCTCCTTTTCTATGACTACGTATTCTTGACCTTCATACTTTGTTTCCCTGGAACCCTTTGAATTTACCAATCTTATTTCGAAACTTATCTCTTATTACAGATCTCGTTCCAATTGATTTTAACTTCCTCCAGGGCCCTTCTCATTTTTGCGACCCATTTTGTAGAGTCTCTCTTATCGTAATGATGTAGTTGAGTTAGTCAACTCTCGCCCATTTTCATATGGTGCCCATAGAACCTTTCTGTATGGATCATCATTTCTCCTCTTTCTACATGTATCATTTATTTTTTCGGTCCTTGCATCATTCTCAATATCTTCGCTAGTTCACCCATTATTATTTTTATTATTAGTAGTAGTAGTATTAGTAGTATTATTGTTAATATTATTTGGCCTAAAGCAGACACTTAGGATGTCCGGATCCGAGTTACCTCCTCAAGGGGAGAAGTTAATTTAACAATACTTTTTAAACTATATAGGCTATTTTGAGGAATACTAAAATAGATTTAGGAGTGTGTGTTTATTTTAAAGACCAGATATGTATGGGCACAACATATTTTACCTGAGATCAGAAATGTGTATTCCTTTCTAGTATAATTTTTCACGAACCTTTTTTTACAAACAGATGGAACCAAGTGAACTGGTCTTCTTGGCATAAAATAGTAAACCTAGTGACTCCTTTTTTTAAATCTTGTTGTTGTTTTCTTCTTCCATTTTTTTCTTTCGTGCATATTTTAAAGCTTTTCTCCTCTGGTTACAAGAAGAAATGCCGTGCAGACGAAGAAAAAAATGCAGGTTCAAGTTTTCTGGATTAGCCAGCACATTTAACACAAACCGGTCTCCCTGCTTGTTTAAAGATCAGTCATTTTGGTCGCACAGGTAGAGAGAAAGAAGTCTAAACTTAGAAATATATACAGCTACATTTCAAGGTTTCTTGAAACATCTGAGCAACATATCGCATTTCGCATTGTACATCTTGTTTCTTTTTCTGAGAGAGAGAGAGACAGACGAAGTACTTCAGAAGTACAGCATGAATAAGATAATAATATGGAGCAGATGACATCGTATATTTCAGAATGTTATCAACGCTCACCCTTGAAATTACATTAACGGATGTGTCCTCATATCCATGTGGGACGTGGGTTGGTGACCACGGGATCTCAGCTGAGTCCGGCATTGCTTCCACATATGCGTGACTCCTCTTTCCTGTCGATCTCCTTTGGTCAACTCTTGTTCTCTTCCTAGTCCAACGTTATTAGAGTATCCGAGGCCTAGGGCATCTTAATTGACCCTCGTCTGATCTTTCCTGATACCTTCATTCTTCGAGGGATCAGACCTCTTCCTTTCATGGTATATCATACCTTCTGTCTATGGCCTTAAAAGGATGCAGGGTGTATGTAGACCCACCACTTACGGTGCATCCTGAATAGTGCTACACCCTCAATAGCTCCAGACTACTGAGTTACGGACGCCAAAGGATCCCTGAGCTGGGCCCGTTTCCACCTTCTTCCATTGACTTTGGAGCAGAGTCACTCGTCTTTTTTCTTTCGAAGTCCCCAGTCCCCATACTTCGAAGGTTGAGGTCATTTCTTTTCCCGGTTCTATATTTTCCTTATTTAAATATTAGAAGGATTTTTTCAATGTTTTTCAGTGTTGTCCAGCATCTATTAGTAGTCTAGAATCACATGTTAGTCGGTCAGCACTAGTGTACCCAATTAGATCGGGCGGGAAATAGCAATTAATGTCCTAGTGCCTGAAATATACAAGCAATGAAACACTTGTCTAATGGAGGAATTAATCGTAAATACTACAGTAGTTTCGTTCGTCCTGCTTACTAAGGTTACGTGTTATATACGAATCTACTGAATCTAAATTAAGCCTACAAAGTGAGCTTGACCTGATAATGTTTCGTTTGACGAACGTAACTTGTTGTTTGAGTCTTCAGTCTGACTGGTTTGATGCAGCTCCCCATACCTCCCTGTCCTGAGCTAATCGTTTCATCTCTACATAGCTACCACACCCTACATCCGAGGCAATCTGAACATATTCTAACCTTGGTCTACCCCTACAGTTCTTGTCCTCGACCCTTCATTCCATAACTAAGCATGCTATTCCTGGGTGTCTTAATATGTGTCCTACCAACCTATCTCTTCTATTCATTAGCAGTCACTAGAAACATCTCTCCTCTCCCACTCGTCTTAATACCTCTTTGTTTGTAACCCTATCTACCCATCTGATCTTCATCATTCTCCTGTAACACCACATTTCGAATGCTTCAATTCTCCTCTTTTCTGCTGCACCAATAGTCCAAGTTTCACTTCCATAGAGCGCCATGCTCCAGACAAAGGCTTTCAAAAATGACTTCCTAATACCTAAATCTATATTCGATGTCAACAGATTCCTTTTTTGTAGAAATGCTTTCCTTGCCTGAGCCAACCTACTTTTTATATTCTCTCTGCTTCGTCCATCACTGGTTATTTTGCTTCCTAAGTAACAGAAGTCTCCTTCAGCTTTTCACCTGTCAATTTGATCTCCATAGAGGTTTCTGATTTATTTCGGCTACATTCCAGTATTTTTGTTTTACATTTATTAATTAACATCATGAATGCTTTTCTCAAGACTGAGTCCATACCAATCAAAAACTCATACAAATCCTCAGGCGTGTCGGCCAAGATGACTATGTCATTGGCAAATCTCAGAGTTGAAATTATTTCTCCTTGAATCCTCACTCCCACTTTAAAGTTTTCTCCAATTTCCTTCATTGCTTGTTCAATGTAAAGATTGAAAAGTATGGGTGATAAGTTGCAGCCTTGCCTTACACCTTTCTGAATATCAGCTTATCTGTCATGTCCTTCAGTCGAATGACTGCTGTCTGGTTTCTGTATAGACTGTAGATCGCCCTCCTATCCCTGTACGTTATTCCAGTCATCGATTTCAACGTAACTAGTCAGCCAATTAAGCAACCCATTTGAATGAGAAGTATTTTATTACGTGTATAAATAACTCGTGTATTTGGTTCTGATACGAAGAAGTGTATTGATAATCCCCGCCCAGTCTTAATTTTTCCACTAATAACTATTTCCCTAATTTCCGAAACCAGTAGCAACGCTCGCTATCGTGCACCGCTAGACCATGGCACCAAACTGCAAACTCTGTAGACGTGGGTTCGAGCTCCACCGTCATCCGTCATTCGAATGGTTTTCTGTGGTTTTCCTCCATTTTCAACTCAAGGCAAATGCTGGGACGGTACCTTCTGACAGGCCACGGCCGCTTCCTTGCCCAATAACTCCTCTCATGAGGTTGGTGGCAGAAAGGGAATCAAGCCGTAAAACAATCTGCCACATAGACTTTCACCACGTCTCATCCCTAACTCCGTTGTAAACTGGAATAATAAAAGGGTAGAGGTACAACTATTCCTTTATTCCTTTTATAATGTTTAAATTAAATTTACGGATAGTTTTCAGGATTCAATGTTGAACTGGTTTTAAAAATAATAATTTTAGTGTTTGCTAAGATCTGTGTCTTTCACGTTTCTTGTTATTTCCTTATTTGCTTTCGCTTGGATTGTATGAGATTGGTTGGTTGGTTCTTAAGTTTAGGGGCTGCGACAACGCGGTTATGTAGCCCCGTGTACTTGGGGTGTGTGTAGAATCTGTCTGATAACCGGTGTTAATTGTGATGACTGTATTAGTGTGTGTTATCTGTTTTTTTTTTTAAATTTATGTACAGACTGCAACTTAGAATTTTTCAAATAGTTCCTACTTTTGCCGCCAAGCGCCACCGTCAACGTCTACAAGGCCAAGTTCAGAACTTAGCTACTAGACGTCACCGCTGTCGGCTCTTGGCAACGAACGTAGAAACCTAAGAGCGTTGTTTACATTCGTAACCTATCCAATTTAGCTTCACACAGGTGTAATTAGTGGAAGGTTCTTTAACATGCCATAAATCTTATGACATGGGACTGACGGCTTTACTTCCCCTCCGAAGGAAGGCATACTGAGGGATTTTTAACGCTCTTAAAAAATCCGACGGCTTCGGCCGGGTTTGAACCCGCTATCTTGGGCATAGAAGCTCAGCATGCTACCGACTACGCCACCGAAGTCGCTTTGTATGAGATTAATAGAGAAGTGAGAGAAGCCAGTCATGGAAACTCCCTCAATTGGTGTTGACTTTTGCCAAATAAAAAGAGTCCTTTATAGTCTACCAAAGCTTGCCTGCGTGGGTATATGCGACGACTAAGTGCTATAATTAGCCACCCGCTGTTTTACTTGCCGTTACTCAGAGGGACAAAACTCAGTCAACATTGTCTTGTCATTCATACATAGCCTAGGGGAACAACTTTCTTCCCCTTTAATATTTTATCTAATAAATTAAATACATTATTGTAATGTGTCGGCCCCGTGGTGTTGGGGTAGCGCGCCTGCCTCTCACCCGGAGGCCCCGGGTTCGATCCCCGGCTCCGTCAGGGATTTTAAAACTGACGTGAGGGTTGGAATGGGGTGCAGCCTCGTGAGGACAATTGAGTAGCTGTCTGACAGTGAGGCAGCACCCCGATCACGAATACCAAGATTAACGGCCGAGGGGACCCGGCGCGCTGATCACGCATCACCCCAATATCTGCAGGCCAAATGGCTGGGCAGCGGTCGCTTGGTCGGCCTTAGCCCGTCATGGGCTGTATAGTGCCAGGGGTTGACTTTGTTGACTATTGTAATGTCAGCGCATTTGGAAAACAAACTTCCGGATATGGATAACAGTCGTGTGGTTTCGGGGTGGATGCGGATAACAGTCGTGCGGATGCAGGGTGGATGCGGATAACAGTCGTGCGGATGCAGGGTGGATGCGGATAACAGTCGTGTGGTTTCGGGGTGGATGCGGATAACAGTCGTGCGGATGCAGGGTGGATGCGGATAACAGTCGTGCGGATGCAGGGTGGATGCGGATAACAGTCGTGCGAATGCTGCCTGGCCTCTCTACCTATTCAGTAGTCCGTAAGTGGGGAGTGTCTTTTTCATGGTTATCCAAACCATTAGGGGTCCATAACCTAGATGTTAGGTCCCTTAAAACTACGATTATTATTAACTTCGTGTCCTCATATAAACAGTTATACTCAGTTTTACGACCACGTCTGTAATAAAATGTTTGTCTTTTTTCTGCATATCATCATCAGGTAGAATCATATACCGTGTAAACAATAATTGTTCATAATAAGTTGAAGGAAGCCGAGCGAATGTGGGGATAAGCAAAAACTCTTCTCGTGTACTCTAGTACTTCATAATGGCAATTCTAATTAAACAAAGACTCAGCGATGCGAGACTAGTCTTACTGAGCCATGGCTTTAAGAACATATTCTTGTTAGTAGACCACCCAGTCTCCCCACTTCTCATGGCAACCATTTATCCGCGGTGACTTTTTTTTTTTAAATATATTTCCTTCAGATCATTCCAGACGTCTACAGTAGATGTAGCACTGCCTTGGAGCATATCACTCAATAAAGCATCGTTACTTTTAGACGTATTAAAAATGGTTGCTGCCGTCAGTGGCATAACTAGGGTTTGCTTCTGGTGGGAGGGGATGAGCTGGGTCAAAATTACATTGGGGGGAGGGGCTCGGACACGATGAGACATAATCCATGAAAACAAATATATGGTCCTAAAGTGTCAAAGCCTCTTATCTAAATTTTTTCCTGTTCATTAGTTAGTTAGTTATTGTTGTTTTAAGGGGTGGAACTACTAGGTCATCTTCCCCTTAAATGACTTATCAATGTGCAAATGCCCGAAAATTAATAATTTTGTTGACATTAAATTATAAAGTCCAGTTTTCATCGTGGAATCGTCTGACCTTTTCTGTTCCCCGACATTGTATCAATATTAATAATCAGTGAATTTCACTCAAACGTGCATTACAAGTATTAATTACAACGAGAGAGCACTGCTGTAATCCATTAATGATTTTGTTCCCTTCCGACACGCCTCAAATGCTATCGAAGGCACTGTTTTTCACAATATTTGCACACACAATTCTCGAAAGGTTTGTGATATACATTTCTTTTGCATAATTTGTGTTGGTATCCATGGATCGACAGTCTTGTTAAAGCGCTCCGGAACTTGTTATTGGGGTTCGTTCAATTCCGGTTCAGCATAGCATCGGTTGAATAGAAATCATTCCAAATTTCTTTTCTCTTATCTTGCTTACTTTATTTCAGTCGAATTTCTTGTCTTGTGGATGGTAGTATTTAAATATTAATAAACTTAGTTTCCAACTCAAGTTTAACTTAAATCAGCAACACAACTTTTAACACGGCCACTCCTTGTCCCCCCTCTGCTGGCGTCCGTGTATTGAACAAGCCTTGAGTTGATTTTGTATATTTTCACTGTATTATTGATGTGTAACATCTTTCCACTCGGTAGCTGGACATTTTTGTGGAAAAAAAGGACGGAAGTGGAAGGGACGGAAATGGATGGGACGGAAATGCATGGAACGGAAACAATGAGCGTGCGTGATGGCGGGGATTGGTACCACGACGTACTGTCCGCCATGTGGCTATGGGGAATGTATATCGCATACAGTTTAGTTCAAGGTTTGGAGACCCCATTAAAGATATTCCTACAATAAATCATCTTCAAAATACTAATTGTTCAAATCTAATTGCTAAAATTCTGATTGGAGTCATGGACCCCCCCCCCCCCCCCCAACGGAGACCAATTTTTTTGCAAACTCAAAAATCGAAAACACAATAACCAGACAAATAAAACTTAACGAATTTTAACTGAAAAACAGTGTTTTATCATTTTATTCAATACTGAAAATATCTTGATTGCAATTATTATGTTCTGTTACAAGTGTACATATTTACAACTTCATACCTGCTATATAAAAACGATTATTTATATAACAAAATGAACTTCTCTAGGCCTATTTTGTTTAGCACACCTTGTGATTACCGAATCGATGTTTATAGAGATGTCAGGATGAATGTGCGGCAATGCACGGATAGGAATTTGGGGCTTTTTTTTTCACCAAAAAATTTTGCCGACGTCCAAACTGCAAGCTTGGTTGGCAATTTAAGCTGTGACTTTCTCCCTTTGTCGGTACCAACTCGACTTGCCGAAACTGTAACGTACGATACCTTGATACTTTTCTCGAAGCTCGATGTTAAAGTCGCAAAACACGCCGTTGCAATTTGTACGAATATTTTTGGTGCGCTAAACGCATCAAATTTCTGTCCATGTAGCATGCAAAAAATGGTCTGGTTTTGTACGTTTGGTTATTTTGTGATTGCGTTTTTATTGATACAATTTTTCTTAACAATTTCGATTCTCTGACCCCCCCAACCCAAACTCTAGATCCGCGCCTGACACCCTGTATATTTCCTTGTGACCTGACTGTCATGCATGCACATATTCATATACCTTTTACGTGACAGGTCTAGTATTCTTTAAGGAAAGACCACATTGGCTAGGTTTGTGTTCGGTAGTTTTCGGTTTGCTGTTCCTTTGCTACCACTGAGAAGCGCTGATCGTGGAGCAAACACAGCGGTTACATTTTTACTGGAGATGAGGAGAAATGTAGCTCCGTACTTTATTCGCACATTGTCGCGTTATAGCCTTAAAGAGTAGAGATGATGTTCCTTCCTTCTTTAGAGCTAATTTCTTCATCCGTTATCATCGAGCTTTGAGAGTCGATTATAGTTTGAACGTCTCCATTACTGAGTGCGAAACAAATTGACCCACCATAAAATAGTGTTCGACTTCATCATGGTCTTGACTCAGCAGTGGAATTTAAGTGGTATCTTTCAGTTTACTCATACATTCCTTAGTTTTATGATGAACGAAATCCGCGTATCCTCTTGCTAGTTTTACCATGCTAGAAATCATTCCGACTTTCAGACAGTCTTCGTTTAACAATAGGCTTCACTTCATGAATAGATTTCTCTCAGTATCTGACAGTTCAATTATATATTTCTCACACGTATGTGTGCGTAATTATGGTATGTCACATCCATAAACCAGGGGCACTTAGCTTTTATTGTTGAACATGTGTGATATTGCAGACAGTTCACCGGCAGACATATTGTATTGGAATTTTAATTAATATAAAATAATTAGTATAATCACACCGTTAATGGAATTCGTGGTATTATGTCAGAAAAGTGCTTCGGAAAATGTAATATTAGTAAAAAGAGCAGGTAGCAGCAATTCAACAAGTGTGACAGACATTTTCAATAATGTGTGGATATATTTCAAGCTGCCTGTGATTTAAATTTCACTTCACAGTGTACCTGTCTCTAGAAGTAACACACATAATCAGAATATTGCTGTTACAGAATGAGGGGCGTGGTGGCTCAGCGGTCTAGCTGTATGCCTCTCACCAAGGCGGTCCGGGTTCGATTCCCGGTCAATGCATGTGAGATTTTCGAAGTGAAATGCCATGTCCTGTGGTTCGGATTCCACGTAAAAAGGAAGTCCCGTGGCTCATGATCTCGCGATTAACGGTCACGTTAAACTACAAGCTTGCTTTTTTTTTTGTTACAGAATGGTTTGTTAATGTAATTCGGATACAATTGGAAACGTTATTTTTTTTTCATATTATCTTCTGATCATGTTCCAGTTTCAGTGCTAATTAATTATTTTATGATTGAATCTATATAAATGAATTTGTAGTATTTTGTCTGTACATTTTATTCTTATGGCGTATCAGAGTTTAATATGTCGTTGGTCTGTTTTTATGACGATTTTGATGTATTTTTTGTCTTTCTTACAAGGGAAGGTCACGGTAGTTGTCGTGGAGAATAGAGCAAAACTATGTGTGTCTTATTACTGACGAGAACGAAGAACTCTTTGTCAAGTTTAAGCTGCTATGCTGCAACGGTATTGTTAGGAGAGGGATGAATAGGTCATTCGAAGAGGGATTTATGTCTTCCTACTGAGACCAGATATTGAAGACAAAACTAAAGCCCTTCTTTTGGTGGACTCCTGGACAGCCAATAGCGATGACGAACTAGACAACTCAACAGATGCTGAAGGGATTGAATTCATCAAGAAGCTGATTCCAGCAAAGTGCACAGGCATTGTGCAACCTGTCGACGTTTTCTTTTTCCGTCCATACAAACATTTTGTGAGATTTATCACAGATACAGAAGCCTCCGTGGCTTAGGCGGCAGCACGCCGGCCTCTCACCGCTGGGCCCGTGGTTCAAATCCCGGTCACTCCATGTGAGATCTGTGCTGGACAAAACGGAGGCAGACAGGTTTTTCTCCGGGTACTCCGGTTTTCCCTGTTAAAATTTCATTCCAGCAACACTCTCCACTATCATTTCATTTCATCTGTCATTCATTTAATCATTGCCCCAGAGGAGTGCGACAGGCCTCGGCAGCCGGCACAGCTCATATCCTCGCCGCTAGATGGGGGCTTCATTCATTCCATTCCTGACCCGGTCGGAGACTGGAAGCAGGCTGTGGATTTTCATTTTTCATCACAGATACAATTATGGGATCTTCTGACAATGCCATTAAAACGCCTTCAATGATATGTTCTCAGCAGCAAGATTTTCCAACTTATTCAAATATGCATTTGCGGCTACACCAAAGACTTTCCTGGTGTATTTCAAACACCCTTGGAGTACTGCTTCTAAGAAGGATTAACCTAAGACACTGTGACCAACCTGCTTTCATCAAATATGCACACTGCCAGAATTGTCCACTGTTATTGCTGACTTCCATATTTTTTTTTTGCCTCTGATAGTGCCAAGTACGTAAACTCTGTTATAGAGTGATTCATGTCATATTATTGACTATTTGTCGCAAATAATCCATTTGTTTAATATATCATTCATATGTACAATATTCTCATCGCAACTCTGACGACTGATATCTCCAGTTCTAATTGTCCATAGCAGCTAAAATGTGTATGGTGTGTGTATATTTACTTGCTGTATTAAATGCGCTATGTATGTATTTGCGCGACAACATATCCCTTGTTAGAAGGCATTTTGGTTCGCTTTTGACTCGGGTGTATTCGCTGTTTGAATCTTAGCGACTGCGGGATAGAAGTTGTAATCAAAAATTTACGTGGGGTACACACCACAAAATTATCTTATTTAATATATAGTATTTTCAGATTTAGAGGCACCCTCTATTTCGAATTCCGGATAGCTAGAGATTGGGGGCGATAGTATTGTTTATTGAAACAATCACCTGAAGCATGTCATTATTAGTTACAGTGATTCTCTAATAGCTTAATATAAAAACCCTGCTTAGTAAGATTAACAAAGCACAAAATTAATTTTTAAATAATAATAATAATAATAATAATAATAATAATAATGTGATTGGTTTTACGTCCCTTTTAACCCATTTCTAAAGTCATAGAACCTACAAATAATATAAATGGTAGGCCTATTACATTTTCGAAAACGATAAGAATGGCTATTAAATACGTATTAGTTTAGTTAGTTATTGTTGTTTTAAGGGGCGTAACTACGAGGTCATCTGCCCCTTACGTCTGTCTTATTTTAATTGATAAAGAGAGGCATATTTAAAATATAGCATCCATGTGTGAAGAATAATGCTATTTTTGGCTTCCAATGCTTACCTTCTAAAACTGGGATCTCACTAATTCATTTAGTACCGGTAGCGTTGTACTCGTAAAGAGTAGCAAATGTTCTCTATATGAACTAATGTCAGTAATTCTGCCTGTATAACAAATGCTGGTAACTATACCGTGTTTCATGACCGAGCAATTGTTAGTTGTTTGTAGGGGCGGTACACTGACCTATGGGGCATTTTGCCTGGACGTTACATATCAACAGTACTACATATGAATGAAACATGTTAAATGTATTCAAAGGATGTTATGATTTGCTTACAATTAAGCTTTTTATAATGGGATCTACCTTGAATGAAGGAAGAATAAACCAGGAACAAAAATTAGAAGTCTTTGGTCACTTATATTTCTTGGCATGTACTCGAAAAGATTTAGCGAGGCAATAAAGCTGTTTTAAAATGGGCCTGATAGTGTATGCAGGTCATGATTTACACTTCATTGCTTTGAGGTGCTGGTCGCAGAAAGGTAGTTTACTACCTAAGTACTTGACACAGTACTTTATTGAAATTCCTGTATTTGTAGACATTTTAAGAACGTTGGAATACTTTGCTTTGCAAATTTAAAATTTAATTTTTCCGTCTAGAAATTCCAAATTTTATTGACAACTCACATTGTAAACCTATACTATATAGTAGTTTTATACTCTGTGAGCTGCCAGAATAGGATTGACAGTTCTCGTCTCGCCATGTGGTCTGAGAACGAGATTGTCACATTGTACAAGCCAGAGATACAGCTGACCAGGCAGAGTATTATGACATCAACTATGCGAACATGGATTGGTCAAGAGGCTGAGGGGTGATGACTAACGTGGAATTTCCGGCAAGTTTCTTGATCATTTAAAAGCCATATTTAGTTACAATTCCACCAGAAAACGTGCCATACAAATAATAATAATAATAATAATACACACGGTTATTAAACCTGAGGTGATTTATGCCAGTGAGGCATTGACGTTATTTCCCATTTAACATTTGATTGCCGCTGAGCATGACTGCGCCAGTGTTGATTATTGTAGCAGGAGCACCGCACGCTAAAGCGGAGGAGACAGTGATGACAGAATGAGGTCTGCACATAAGTCAAGCAGCATTGTGTCAGATAAGCGTCTCAGGAGCTCATGTCACCACGGGCAGTTGTTAAACGATGACCAGGGTACAGGATCTGAGTCATATCCTACTCACGCAACTGTACCTGTCAACGAAACAGGCTGACGTGTGACACAGGTAGACAAAGAATAGTTCCCACCTCGACCGCCGGCAATCAATTCGTGAAAGGGTAATACAAACTAAAGGCGACTTGGAAAAAATCCTCACAGAGGAAAGAAAAATAATAAGGAAGAATATTGGACCAAAACACACAGATGAAGAATTCGGGCTCCACTCCAGACACACCACAGATAAATTTTCGAACGTTGCAGCAGACATCAGGAAGAGGCGACTAACATTTAACGGCCACATCAGCAGACTCACCTACAAAATTCTTAGATACATACAGCGGCTCAAGACTACTACACCCTAGATGATAAAAGCCAAAATTTATTTGGAAAAAGCACAGGTCGACCCAGAAAACGTCATCGACAAAAGCGTCTTTCAAGACAAGGTATACAAGTGGGAAGTGATGTCAGAGAAAGCATCATCTACTGCCCAAAGACCAAAGTGGACCGAAGAAAGGAAGAGGGTCTTTACTGCACGAATGAAAGATTACTGGAAAACCAGGAAGAACAAGTAGTCAGAATTGCTTCGCGTGGTCTAATAGGTCTGTAACCTGTAAAATAAAATAAATAATACTAATAGGAATAAGAGGAGAAACCTTAAAAAGTGTATTTTTACGAGGGAGGCCTATTAGCTGAAGACCTGGTTCAATAATAATAATAATAATAATAATAATAACCGAATGACCTCGGTAGACTTTTGAGGTGACGTTTACCACAATTTCGAGATTCCGTTAACAAAACTAGAACACTGTTGGGCAACTTATGAATGTGATTTAACTAATTTTATCATGTTATCACCAAAAGTGATACTTCGTACCATTTGGATTGCAGAGAATATTTTCCATGCTATATAAACAATCCCACTTCCTCAGTCGGAGATTGAACCCGTGATTTTATATCATGAGTCGAACACTCAACACACTGATCCACCGAGGAATTAAACTATTACATATTCGTATGCATTTTATTTACTCTATATCTGCCTAGTGCTGCAATCACTTTGGTTTTCTTTTTCTTTCATTCTCACCAGAAAACGGCGAACGAGTGAAAACCTTTGCTAAATAAATTGTCTGACTTTATTTATTTCTAATTAGATTTTTCAAACTCTTTACTTCAAATGGATATTATTCTCTTGGTCCTCATTCAATACTAATTTATACCTAAAATCGAAAAGTTGAATGAATCGAACATCTTGTGCCACGTGGAGACATGTTGACACTTTATCACTTGTCACTGGACCTCTCGGTGTGTAATTGGTTTTACCTTGGTAGACGGAGAAGAAGTATGCTTGTCGCATGGCAACGAGATCTGGCACAGTGGTTTAAAACAATTGCCTTGACTCCACTCCCTGGGAAAGATTTGATTCTTCGGTAATTACTTCTCACTGCTGAGTGACTACAAATGACCTGGTTATAGAAACGAAGGCAACATTTTAGAAGGTGTAAAGTGATTCTCTTCTGGAGGGTTAACTTTGTTGTAGATTATTTTCAAATTTTGGGGCATGGGACATCTTGGTCATCGTCTCCGTGAACCTGTCTTATAGTGGTGTCTGCAGTAGTATAGGTGTATTACGTATTTGTAATTAATTAATTAATTAATTATTTGGTTGGTTGGTTCCTCAGTTTCGGGGCTGCGACAACGCTATCATGTAGCCCCGTGTACGTTGGGTGTGTGTAGAATCTGTTTGATAACCGGTGTAAATTGTGATGGCTGTATTAGTGTGTTTTATCTGTAATTCAGGTAAGGACTGCAGACGATCAATTTCAAGTAGTTCCTACTTTTGCTACCAAATGCTGCCGTCAACGACACCTAGCTGTGAACTTGACTACTAGACGCTACCGCAACCGGCACCTGGCGGCAAACGTTGGGACTTCAGAGCGTTAATCAAATCTAACCTACAATTTAGCTTCACACAATTGTAGTTAGTGGAAGGTTCTTTTACATGCCATAAATCGCTGACAAAGGCCAGCTGGCTTTACTTCCCCTCCGAAGGAAGGCATTCTAAGGGATTTTGAACGCTCTTAAAAAATCCGACGACTTTGGCCGGGTTTGAACCCGTGATCTTGGGCATAGAAGCTCAGCATGCTACCAACTACGCCAACGAAGACGCTCTATTTATAATTAGAGGGCCTATGCGATAAATCTAGCATATGTTAAACCATCCGCCTGGCTTTACTGTTATGCGGGCTCGACGCAAACAAGTTCTGGCAGGGTCTATCGTCTTGTTTATTTGTTTAAACGTACTTTTTTTTTCTTCAAATTGTTGATATTTATGAAATCTGAGTGCAATTCGTCAATTTTGCGGGTAATTTTCTTTCTTGTAAATGGTTATTTGTAAGGTTAGAATGTTTAGGAAATATATTTTTTACTTGGCTACATTTTCATTAAGACCTAACCGACACTAATAAAAATAACAAACAACATAACTCTGCGAATGCCGGCAAGCGACTAACAGAACAGTAAAGTGAACTTAAAAAATCTCGCCCGGAGCAGAGCGCTGCAATCGCCACGCACAGACGCAGACAATACACAATCATTTAGTTTTTCAGAATCTATTGTATGCACTGCGCACAAAATGTAAACACAATCATTTAACAAACTACTGTGGTTGTAAATAGATTAAAAAGGAAACATAATTTGACATAATTAAATTATTTGTTTGCAATTTTATTATATTCCTTAATTTTCTAACTGTAATTAAGCGGGAGTTCAATGCTCCTGATTCTTTTTAGGTGGATTTTATAGAACATTTAAATGCATATTTGTGTCATTTTCATAGTTTTTGTCATATTTCATCAATAGGATATTAATGTTTTAAGATCATATTTTGGTAACATTTTAGGGGTAGATGGTGGACTTAAAATATGGTATCCGCTGGCCGCTGCAAGATTTTTGTGCGTTAGCGGTGCTAAAAAATAAAAATAAAACTTGCCAATATTGTTGCAGGCTATCAGAAAATATTTAACTCGAACTAAACTTGAAAGTATTTTTGCCTTAAGGCATTTTCTTTCTCGTTTACAGGAAATGTGATTTGTGTTGCAGTTTTTAACGCCAGAAAAGTTGAAGAATATTCTCGTTTCCGCGAGTCTGTTGAAATATTCTGCCATTAAAATTTGAGGAAAACATTTTTATCGTCGGCTTATTCATGAAATCAGCGTAGAATTCAAAAAGATTTAGATTTGAATGTAGAAATAATAATGAAAATAACATTTCACAACATTATTAACACTTGGTTTTAGAAAACATGTAAGTATATTATTAGGTCATATTGTACCCTTTTTTGATCATATTTCAGTATTTTTAGGCCATATTAGCCTACATATTTCTCGTTTCTTTAGGTCCTAAAAATTCGAACCTTAGTTATTTGTTAAAATTGGTTACTTGTGAGCCCCCCATGTGTATAGACCACCCACCCAGCTTTACTGTCATGCGGGCTCAACGCGACAAATTTCTGGCATTGGTTACAGTTTTGTTTATGTGTTTAAGCGCACTTTATAAACAAACAAATGCATTTCCGTTGATTTTTCAAGAAATGCAGGATTTATCCTGTGCCATTGAGACGATTTGGAAGATTTTGGCATAAACCACACCTTCTAACTCTCTCTGGTTTATGAGCATAAGTTTTGTGAAACATACACCTTCGCGTTGATGAGGATTGAGCCTAGGAGTGACAATTTAGGAACCATATGCCTGGAGTAGAAATGGCTAACATCGGAAAACAGTTTCTAGAATCGCTGAGATGGGAATCTGAAACCACCGATTCTCAGTATTACTTCAAGAAGCTGAGTGAAGTCCGGTCCAACCCTCAAACCATTTTATTTAGCACAGCCGTGAATGGAACCCAGGGCCTATAGGACCGGAGTCTCAGCACGTATCCCGAGACCACACAAGGCGGCAAACACACATTTTAACTATAAAGCTGATTATAGCATACGAAAAGATTCAGCCACTATTTGAATAATATCAACACATTGTTTTAAAATGAAAAGGTCAGACACCAAATTGGGATTCAATTCCGTTACACTCCAACATAAACTGGGAAGTTGAGGTGCAAATGTCTACTTGACCAGTTTGGAAAACTTTTCAAATTAACATCATGTATACTTGCATATAGTCTACATTGTACCGTATTAACATTACCATAACCGGCTATGTAATGGTGATGTATGTCAGCATAATTATGTCAGTGCTATGGTCCGCATTCCTGCACTGAATATTAACGGTACCGTATTGTCATTATGTTCCTTTTTATTTATTTGCAAGAATTATTATTATTATTATTATTATTATTATTATTATTATTATTATTATTATTGACCGACAGTAGTGGCTACGCTGGCTAACGCGCAGCATTAGGTCATGGGGCCAAGCTCTCTGCTGACTCGGTAGACGCGTGGGTTCGAGCCCCACCGTCGGCCGTCCTTGAAATGGTTTTCCGTGGTTTCCCATTTTCAACACCAGGCAAATGCTGGGACGGTACCTTCTGACAGGCCACGGCCGCTTCCTTCCACATCCTTGCCCAGTTTCATTCACCATCATTCATTTCATCTCTCATTAACTCCTCTCCTGAGGTTGGCGTCAGGAAGGGCATCCGGCCGTAAAAATCATCGCCACAAAGACTTCCATCGCATCTCATCCCCGACCCCGTTGGAAAACGGGAATAATAAGGGGTAGTCATACAATTATTATTATTATTATTATTATTATTATTATTATTGTATTTTTTAAAATTTATTATTATTAGGAGAGTTTGTAAGTTACCGGGATGAGTTAGTGGAAACTTAGGCGTAAGTGGGAAATATCATAGCAAGATTGATGATGCCGGCTAATTTAGGTATGATTGAGATCTATCTTAATACTTGAAATAGCATGTATGCTTTTGCATGTCGGCCCAGTTGTCTTCCTGAGAAATGGGCGATTTGAAGGTAAAATAGAATGACTTTCGAGCAACAGAATTCCCATTGCTGTAATATCTGAAACGCTGGATTTGCAAATTTCCTTGGAAGACTAAGATGCGGAATTTTGAATCATTCAGTCATTCGCATTAAATTCCTTGGAGATTAACAAAAAAAAATGTTTTAAAAGTTTCCAACTAGGGGTATTAGACACTTGACTGAGAAATAATTTGGAAAATAACACACAATAATTGTAGTACAATGCCAACATTTATTAACATCACGTACCAATCTTTCTTCAATGGCAATAATAATAATAATAATAATAATCATCGTCATGATACACTACACGACTGTCATTAAGCCTGAGACACTCTACGCCAGCGAGACCTTAAACCTCAACTACGAAGGGAATCTTAAAAACATCAAGAACGAGGAGAGAAAAATCATCCGGAAAATCTTGGGTCCTAACCAAACAGAAGGATATCGTCTACAATCTCACGCAATCACAGAAAGATACTCACTCCAACATAGAGACAGATTTTCACAAACGACAACTGAGATGTTACCACCACATCATGAGACTGAATGACGACCGATTAACAAGGAACATTTCTGACATACTTAAGAAAACTTAGTGACAAAAGTCTGGGTTACACGGGTCCAAATTGATCTCGGAAGGAGTTTTGGAAGACCAAGAAATACAGCAGCAGATCATAATTTGCTTTATGTGATCTTATGGGTCTAAACCGCTTAAATAAATAATAATCATAATTTAAAAAGAAACGAAAACTAACTGTTTATTCCTCGCTGTTCCGCCCCTTAAATCAACAACCATCATCATCATCATCATTATCATATCTATTTCACTCTATGTCTATTTAAAGGATGTAATAATAAAATATATTTATTAATTTAGCATATTAAATTGATCGATATACTATACCTTTTAGATCTTATTTCTCGTGATTGGAGTCGGTCTATTTTAAGCTAAAAGTATGTAAGCTGTGCAGCTGCCGCCTTAGAAATGAAGGTCCGTAAGGGCTGTAGAGCCGCAGGCTTTTGTTTTCTGATCGGTAATACGTATGAGGTCTAACATAACTTCAGTCTGGAAAGTAATTGGTGTCGTGTGTATGTGCGACATATATCGTCTTGGCGGCATTCGCAATATATCACGCATGGCCGAAGCTCACTGGTACCAAATGACCATAATCATTCCAGATACGTCTTCAATTTAAGGTGAGAGTAGAATAATAATTAAATCGTGTGTAAGTATGTCGACTTGATGGCTCTGATCCCCCATGGTCATCTTCAATTAATTTTCTTTACTCTTTGGCGATATTCGTCTGGGTTTCTCAATTTAATTCTCGTCGTGTTATTGATTGCTGCCCTATACAGTTTCGTATAAATTGCTAAATGAAATCAATACATTATGCACCGAAATGCCCTACTCCTGTCAACTACATCACATATCCCGCAGGACCTGCGAATCTACCTGTCACTCCAACGTCTCAAAAGGCAGAGCAATTAAAAGGAACGTTTCACAATTATTATTGCTGTAATTGTTTTGTGACGAGTGTTCCGTGCTGATGACTAAAGCCTAAGGTTGCGAATTTATGCTGAGTTGGTTGTCTTTCAAGATTCCTTAAAACTGAGTTAACAGTGTAAGCTTGAGAAAAGAAGGTAAGCTCTCTTAAGGCGTAATCCGCGGTACTGCAATCAGCGCATCGACCTAGTAAGTAGAAGATTCGAATTTAAGCCCAGAGAGCAATCTTGCTTTCATCTTTCATGCTCCAGAGTATTACCGCTTTAAGAGAATAACTTGTTTCTATGAAAGAACAAATGCTTGATTCCCATTACATTATCCCTAGCACATGTAAGTTCATTCTTTTGGAGTGTCGGTTTTACGCTCATCAAAGTGAACAGGCTTCGGTCAAGTAATGCCATTTTTGATTCTTTGACTGTGCACATGTTGAATGTTGTATTTGATACAGCAATGTTGATCAAATGCGTGTGTTTTTGGATTTCGTCCACAAGTATGATGTCTGGTCTATTATTATTATTTATTTAGTTTATCGATTGTTCCCCTTTAGGAGAGCGATTGACTTGAATTCACGATTTCATCTTCAGGCGTTTTCCCTCCTTTTTCCCCCAAAATCTCTTCATCCTCTCGGAAAGCTCCTTCTTTCGCTCTGCTGTCCATTCTTTTTTTTTTTTTCGAGTTTGTCGTGATGCTCTTTGCTCAAACTTAACATTTGTGATTTTATTCCGGCACTCGATGCGTTCCTCGAGATTTTCTATGTTGATCTGTTGTAGGTCTCTCTGAACCTTTGTCAGCCATTCCGTGCCACATTTACTCCTTGATATAATGTTGAGTAGTTCCTTCGCCCTTCTGGAGTTTTCCAACCTGTTGATGTGTGTGTAAAACTTTGCTCGGCGATTTCTGATTTTTCCGTTATTGCGTTGGTCCTTTGATAGAGTTTGTTCTGAGGTCTCTTCATCCAAATGTCGTTTTTATTGACTGCCCCGTAAATCTTCCTGGGAATTTTTCGTTCCTGCTCTTCGATGTCCTTAATCTTGGAATGACCGTCGATCACCAATGTTTCGGTTGCGTAGGTTGCTTCTGGAAGAATCACTGTTTTATAGTGCCTTAATTTTGCGTCTATCGAAATGCACTTCTTGTTTTAGTGAGCCCATGTTAGCTTGTAGGCCTTCTGTTGCTTGGAGATAGTTTGTTCATTGGAGATTCGGTTTAGTCCCGAGGACTGTATGGTTTCACCAAGGTATTGAAAATGGAGGACTTGTATGATTTTACCGTACTGTGTGATTAAAGGGGATTTATTTTCTGGACGTCTTTCCGTATATTGGTCTTTTTTATAAGATTATTATTATTATTATTATTATTATTACTGTATTATTATTATTATACTCCGATCCTAGGCCTGACATGCAATTTTCAGAGCTTGTTGCTATGTAGTAGAAACAGCGAAGCCTTCAGCTGTTCTTATCAAAATCTACCTGGTGGAACAGTATCGTTGGGAATGTTGACATGTCGTGCCATTGTTGGTGGGGTTGTTCCGGTGTTTACCGGAGATATGGGGGGTTGTACCGCGATAGTAGAGGAGCGTTTCCTTCCTCTGGCCAGTGCAACGGGCCAATTCATATGAGTTATTACGCAGCTGGTTGGTTTGGTATTTGGGATTCTTTTCATTCCGCATACCGTTCAGTAATTAACTACAGGCCCTGTTAGGAATAGCATTACGCTAATGAACAGAGTTTATTAAAGCTCTGACTGTTCCATCTTGTCACTGTGCTCTCATGGGAGTGGTGGGGGTCCCTGAGGACTCTTCAGTCCACTTCACAGACAGACTTGTTTCTTTTAATGAGAGCAATGGTCGATTTATCCTTTTATCGACCTCTCTCTCTCTCTCTCTCTCTCAATTTGGTAACATGAACACAGTGGGGACTTGCATTTTTCATTAGTGACTTTTTTTAAATTTAGTTAGACTCCTCATCTCGTCGCAAATTGGTTCACTGAAAGTTGTTGTATCAACATGAGCAAAAATTGGTTTCAATCCCTCCTAAGCCATTCTTTGAAGCGTTATTCCGTGGATTCCCTTTTTCAGGATAATGCCAGGATGGTCCTCAACACAAGACACTGGACCCCTCAGTAACATTTTACTAACAGATAAAACACTCTACCAAGTTCATGGGGCTGATAACGATCCTGTCGCAAAGACCCCAAATAATATAATAATTATTTTTATAGGTTAGAGTCTGTAACATCTTATTGGTTACAGAAATTCTGCGTAATCTTTTGAAATGCAGTGATACTTTCAAGAATAATGAGGTAAGTTCATTCTTCAAAAGAATACTAACATCATATTCCAGTTCAATTTCAGCTGATTTTGTTTGACCTTTGTGAGGAATTTGTTTACCTCCATTTATCATTCGCAGTAGGTAACTACGCTCGCTAACGCGCAGAGCTAGCCCATGGGGCCAAACTATCTGCGAACTCGGTAGACATGGGTTTGAGCTCCACTGTCGGCCTTCCTTGAAATGGTTTTCCATAGTTACCCCATTTTCAACTCCAGAAAAATGCTGGGACGGTACCTTCTGACAGGCTACGGCCACTTCCTTCCACATCCTTGCCCAGTTTCATTCATCTACATTCATTTCATCACTCATGTATTCCTCTCACGAGGTTGGCGTAAGGAGGGGGATCCGGCCGTAAGAAACACCCACCACTTAGACTTTCATCTCATTCCCAAGCCTGTTGAAAATGGGAATAATAAGGCGTAGATATAGGACAATTTGCACACCGTAATCCCATGACAATGCGCGGGTAACTGAGAAGAAAAAGTCTACAAAAAATTCTAATCATGTAAAAGCATGAATCTCTGGATTCGGCAACATAAATGAAGCGGTGACCTGAATGTCACATTAGTGTCTTTTTTTTTATTTTTTTTATCGGGCTGTGGTGTAAGGTTACTTAATTAGAGTTGTTGTTGTTTCTTCTATAGAGGCTTGTATTCTTTCTTATTTCAAACTTACGAGTTACGGGAATGATAATTTTAGGGCGTTGATTCAATTACAATTTGAATCTACCCTAGTTAAAATTTGATACCGATACGCAGAGGAATCTACTTTGAATTGTACTTCTTAATCAAGGCGAAGTCCTGTCAGACGTGCTGCAATATATAGAGCGTGTTTTGCACATTAATTATCACTTTTATAATTGCTAATTAATGCAGCTTAAACTGATGATTCGTTCCTCCTCCCATTCACACTTGTTTCCCCACCACCTTCCTTCCACCTCTTCATTCTCTCCCACTTCGACTCTCTCTTCCTGGACGAATTTACTATTGATAGCAATGTAGATAAGCGTGCTAGCGAGACGTACACAGCAACTGCCTGCTCACATATTTCAAATACTAATTAGGATCGAGATATGCTATTATTCTTAACCTTAGCATATCTCTACATTACGATATACCGTAATTTCTGGCTTAATTGTTGCATAAATGAATATGCACATGCAAGAGCCTGCAGTGAAATGTTCAAACAAATTCTGTATTCCAATTATTATTATTGTTATTGTTATTAATATTTTTGTGTGTGTGGCCTCCTGAGAGGCCGGGTGCAGGTCTTTCTAGTCGACGCCCGTGGGCGACCTGCGCGTCGGGATGAGAGATGGAATGGATGGAGATGAATGAAACTGGACATGGAAGTGGAAGGAAGCGGCCGTGGCCTGTCAGAAGGTACCCTCCCAGCATTTGGCTGGTGTTGAAAATGGGAAATCACGGAAAACCAATTCAAGGACGGCCGACTGTGGGGCTCGAACCCACGCGTCTACCGAGTCAGCAGAGAGCTTGGCTCCATGACCTAACGCTGCGCTTTGGCGAGCGTAACCACTGCTGTTGGTTAATAATAATAATAGTAATAATAATGTAATTATTATTCTTGTTTCCTTTGGACCAGCGAAGGACCACGGCATTTCAACTGTTTCCTTTTAGCTTCAAACTTAGTGCAGTGTTCCTTTATTCGTAGACGGTATTGCTTCTTTCTCTCTTTGGTCCTCGCCTTTCCAGTTTTCAGCGTAGGTTTAGGTTGGAAACTCCGATGTTCAAAAAGTTTTATCTTAGGCTGGTCACGCTCTTGGATATCTTCACATGAGATCCCAATCTTTTTGTATCTAACAGAACCAGGTTCTCCCTTTGTCTTTATTGTTTAATGACAGACTACCTAATATATTCTCCATATTGTATAGAAAATGTAAACATCCAATTTATTTATTTATTTATTTATTTATCGTATGGCTTTTAATGCCGGGAGTGTCCGAGGACACGTTCGGCTCGCCTGAGGCTGTAGCTGCTTCTAGTGGACATTCATTGGGTAAGCTACAAGTTCCGTTCAATTTCAAGTAGTTCCGACTTTCGCTACAAGATGTCAATGATACCTAGTTGTGAACGTTGGAACTTTGATAGAGCGGTCCATCGTCGCGCGCTCGTGTCTGCACTCCATTCAGTGAATAATGTAATCTTTTTTTACATTTTCCTTGTAATACGAGTATTAACATTGTTCAACGCTAACGTGCTGATGCGAATTCAGTGCACTAGATCACAGGACATAAGCAATATAGTGCAGCTTCCATAGGTGATTAACCAAGCTTCTTAGAAAAAATAACACAGATAATGGATCTTTCTAATATTATTGAAAATATTATAATCAGGCCCCAGATAATTATGTGCTTAACTTTTCAGAACTATGTATTCATTTATGTGCTTAAAAGTGGTAAAGATGTGATTCAGTTTCCAAAATATGTTCTTAAAATTCTATCACACTTATGTCCCCCAGTTACTCGAAATATAGTTGAAACGACCAGCTGCTTGAATAATCCAAAATCCTGTCTACAGTACACACGTTCCCGCTTAATAGGCCGGGGCTTGCCTCAGTTTTCGAATTCTACAATACTTATTGTAAATACGCGATATGAAATCATGTAGGCCTATGTGCTGTTTTAAAATTTCATTGTAAACAGCAGAAGAAAATGTCACTTCAAAAACTTTTATAGCACTCTGTCAATACTCACAAGTTTCGCAGACCACTATAATTTCAAGGAAATTTCCTATCAAGGTAAGGACCATTAGAGGCTTTAATGAGACTGTTAACTTCACCCCCCCCCCCCCCTTGCTATATTTAATGACCGGGGAATTCCTGTCTTGTGCTACAGTACAATACAGAGTGTGCATTCACGAAATAGGGAAGCAAATTACTAGAAATGCCAATGGTCGAAGATGTGGGCAGCAGTTATCTAAGGAGAAAAACATACCACTAAATATCGGAAATATGTACTTGTGAATAAATTCGCCAGAATATGTATTTATTTATAAAAACGGCAAAAATGTAAATAAATAGAAAATATTGAGTTAAATAAAAATATTTAAAAATAATTATGACCATACATGTTCATAACTTATTTTCAAGCAACTTAGGCTTTCACGGCCGGCGTTCATAATTAAGTACAAGTTTTTCGGGCTTGTAGGCCGTGGTCCAGAAAGGATATCTCCCGACGTTACACCGGAAACTGCGTCCGGCATTATCAAGGGTACTTACTTATTTTCAAGCACTCTGCAATTGTACTTCTTATATCCATTTTTTTATTTTTTATTTTTTTAAGAACAAAATGAACGGACGAAACTTATAATAGCAGGTGATAGGGTCTGCCGGTGCAGAATAAATGAAGTGCTTGTTTTATGCAAAGTATGTCATCGTATGCTTCATTAAGTGAGACTTGTTGCTGAGAAACAACATAACCAGTACTACTGACTTGACTAGATTCAAGGGTGGAGAGGTGTATGAACTGGAAATATATTCGTTCTCAAGTTATCAAGTAGTTTCGGTACCCCGCCTCACCGAGTGTTATGTTTCTGTTTGCACGCATTTCATTTACATTTGATAAATAAGTAATCAGTCATTAAAACTTGGGTGTGGCTCTTAGCGTTGTTCCAGTGATCAAATGCAATTTCAAAGTTAAAATTAGAAAACGTTACTAGTATCAACGGAAGACAAACCCTCCCTAAACTAGCGGTCTCAAAACAAGCATAACAAGCGCCTAGTTCTAGAGGACTGTGTTAGAACCTGCAAGATGAAACTAACATACGTTACTACAGTAGTTAGAATAGAAGTCTAAGCCACCTGCAACGAACTGCCCAAGTAAACAGTATATTTCTAGAAGGCTGTGAATACGTCTATGTGGTAATTTAGTTGTTCATCATTGGGAGGAGATACAAATCGCAGGTGATCAGGTGGTTTTTGGCCGGGGACCGGCGGCCAAGGTTGAGCGGAATCACCTTGCCAAGCAAAAATAAGGACCCTGTGCAAGTTTGATTGTATTTCTCTCTAACACCAGTCGATGGCATCTATCACTGGTACCAATTATTATTATTATTATTATAACAATAAAAATAACCTCACGCACTTGTAAAACACCTAAATATTATCCTTGTTTATGAATTAAGCGACTCGACTGCTACCATAAAAAATGTAAAATAAATTGCTTCGCACAGAATAGAAATCATGTTGTATCGAATCAATGAAAGTTGCAAACAAGCACATTAAAAAAACAAGTTTCACTTCCTTGTACTGTATGCTGTGTTGTTGTAAGGAGGTTAAGAACGACGACTTATTGATTGCACGGGGTCATTTGAGGCACACGTTACATATACGCACTTACACGCAGGATCATCTTAAGTGGCCAGAGAGATAGCCATGCAATGTATTTGCCCTAATGGCACAGCCATAAAAGCGATTCGCTTGACTGATGGCTGTTATATTGGACTCTGAAAGCCCAGTATCAAAGCAGCTGAAGGCTTATATTTGCAAAAGCTTTATAGCATATAAGTTCTAATACAGAGAGCACACGATATGGTTGCTATCAATAACTTCTTTTTTATTCCCTTCATATGTGTGTACGTCAAATTTGAGTGATGCTATCAGTAAGTGATTTCAACATGTTTCTTTCTTATTTTCATTTTTTTCCTCTCATTTTCCCCTACTTTGTCTCAGACAGTTTCTTTGGTCTGCTCTACAGCACGGTCAAAAATTTTAAGAACACCCCTTCGTACAGCCGTTGGCTCCGGTATTCAAACCACCGATATCCGGATCGCTGTAGCACTCCATCGCAGATATGGCCACTATCGAATGCATAGAGTAGATTGTCTAAAATATATTTTAAAACTCTATTTACATTTATTCTGTGAAAAACAGAATTTCTTAACTGAATTGAAATTTCTGAGAACGCAATGTATAGTCTAATAATAATATACATTTTTAGCCTACTTTTCACATTTTGCAAACATGAGGAAAAAGTAGACTTATGAGATCGGCCAAATGTGTGTCTGTCCTTCTGTCTGTCCTTCTGTATGTCTGTCTGTCTGTCTGTCTGTGTGTGTGTGTCCCCCTATCAACTCCTAAACGTCTTCAGCAATCAAAACAAAATTTGGTAGGAGTAAAGATCTATACCTGAATATCTCACGGCCATATTTGAAAATGATGTCAGTGCTACCAACTGCTGAAAAATCGCAATTGAAATTTGAGCTCCATGTTGGATATCTTGGAAGGTATGAATGGGAGCTATTTCAAAATTGGCACACGTATAGATAATAATATTGCAGTTTAATTTCCAGGAGGCCATACATGGCAGTGTTGCCAAAATGATTATAAGCCTGCTGATAGGTCCAAATTTTAAATGCATATAACTTCTACACTATCAATTGGATTTCAACCAAATTTCGTATTTGGTATGTGTACATAAACAGATATGACTGAGCGTATTCTTAAGAGCACCAGGGCTGCCAACTGTTAATAAATGCTCTCAAATTTTATTAATCCAAATACCCATATATCAGAAAGTATACAAGCCGACAGCTTTAAACTATGCACACGTATAGTACCTGACATTCTATATTAATTTGGAGTAACTTATATACGTCAGTGCTACCAACATGATTCTAAGCTGCTGATAGGTCCAATTTTAAAATGCATGTAACTTCTATACTAACTAATGGATTTCATTCAAAATTGACACAACAATAGATCATATTATTTCAGATTATTTCTGACCAATACATGTATGTCATTGTTGCCAACATGATTTTACGCGCGCTGTTGGATCCAATGTTTAACTGCATGTAACGTCCATGCTATCCATTGGTCTTCAACCAAATTTTGAATTCTGTACCTTAAGAGATGGAACTAAGAATATATTCAGTTCCAGGGCTGCCAACTGTAGTTCTCTATTAGGCTACATTATGCCAGGTATACAGTATTTCGAACTTATTAGAAATTTCGATATTACCAACTTAATTTCGTCATTATTCTAGATAGATCCATATAGATTAATCATTGGCATGCATTTTAAATTTCAAGAAAATTAGGCTCTTTAGTTCGTCACGGAACTTCTTGTTATTTTTTATTTTTACGAGCGAAATCTTAAGACACCTGAGAAGAGTCCGCACTGCTCAAGCGTGTGGGATCCTTACCCACTAAAAACCACACCCTATCCTCTTGCAAAATCTATCACGGGACCACTTATGTATTACTTCAGGATGGTATCCTTTTCTATGCTCCCCAACACTTTCTTACTTCTTTATTCATACGTAATCCGTAAATCGCAGCCTTATTCACTTAAATCATAGGCCTATATAAGTCGCCCTCTTTCGTCTTTTACCGAAGAACCGTTTCGACGAAGAAAGCGACCTTGTCCCAGCTGCACTGGTTCCTTAGCAGAATTTAGACCATGTTGTCGGCAGTTACTGAACTAACGTCGGTTTCAGTTTGTTGTCTTTCCGCCATCCATCGAACGCAGACGAAGAGCGTACCGCTCGGATCGAAGCTCTGTGAACTTGCAGGGTGAGGAGAAGAGGCAACCTCTGGCACTATACAGCCCATGAAGGGCCTAGGCCGACCAAGCAACCGCTGCCCAGCCATTTGGCCTGCAGATATTGGGGTGGCGCGTGATCAGCGCATCGGGTCCCCTCGGCCGTTAATCTTGGTTTTCTTGATCGGGGCACTGCCTCACTGTCAGGCAGCTACTCAATTGTCCTCACGAGGCTGTGTGAACCCCGTTCCAAACCTCACGTCAGTTTTAAAATCCCTGACGGAGCCGGGAATCGAACCCGGGGGCTCCGGGTGAGAGGCAGGCGCGTTACCCCAAGGCGGGAAGAAAAGGACCTGTCAACAGCCCGCTGTGGTATCTGGTATTCCTGTCTATTCCAATACTGGTAACATAGGGCCGTGGCCTAAACCACCGTGGTGTTGCGAATGAGTGAGTGAGTCACCGACTAATGTATTTGGTTCTGTTACTACGCACGGACCGGGAACCCTCATCACTCATCACCATCACTCCTCATAGTCCGCGATTCGCATTCCTCTCAGGTTCACGGAGGTTGAACCCGAGCAGTATGATATACATCATCTGGATTATTTTTGCAGTAAATGCATATAGAACTTCCTACTTGGGTCGTCCGGTAGAGGTGACTCCGAAAGTTGCCATGGCCAGTCAACATCTGAGTCAGATAGTCACTGATCTCACCAAGGCGTCCATCTTCTTCTGGGATCGGCATTCCACCTCTGCTGCCAAAGTTCCATCTTGCGGGCCAAGGCTTCCTTCCGGGCTTGTACCTTGCCCAGGTCTTCTTGTCTGAAGTATACAGTACGTCCTGAGACAACCAGTAATGGGGGCTCCTAAACAATTGTTTCCACAGGATTTTCAGATGGAAATATAAAATCAGAATATTGTAATGATAACAGCAGAAAATTGCTTATGAAGAATTGTTCTTAAAATCTTTTGACCAGTACTGTACGTCAAATTGGAGACATAGCTATAAGTGAGCAAGTGATTTCAACATGTTTCTTAATCCCCCCTTTCTCTCTCTGTTAAATACTTGCTCTCTGGCCGGCCATACTTGGTATATGGATGACTAAGCCTCATAGCAGCATACACATCTACGACACAACACTTTTTGGTGAGTTGAGGACTGAGACATGTTTTGTATTGCAAAACTCTCTCGCTTGGTGGCGTCATGGTATCCTTGTATAGTAACTGGTAGGAAGTGGGGACTATTCTTTTCCACACCAACACACACGTTCAACTTTCTACTGTAGCAGCAAGTTATGTTATGTTTCCATAAGGTTCCTTTTTTCACAAACTTCAAATAATAAACAGCGAGAATTCGTCTGTTAGTAAGTGCACGTTAAGATAACAAATCGAAGAAATGAGTGCTAAAATTCCTTATTCAAGTCATTCCTCTCATGTGTAGCCTATCTTTGAATCTGAATGCAAGAACAACAAATATACATGGACTACTCCCATTATGAGAATACATTTAAGTTCCTGACGAATACTACTCTAAGATCTCAACAAAAACGAACACTTTAAATCTTCGGCAAATCCTGTAGAAATAACACCATTTATTTCTTATTGTTTCTGTTTCATTTATGGACTAGTTAACTCATCAGCTCCGTATACTTGGATCTGTGTGGAATCTGATAACATGCTATCTAGTTAAATATTTCCTCCATACTTAGCTGTTTACCATCAAATACAATAAAGTAGGTAGTATACCCTCTTCGCTACAGTATTGCCATATTGAGCAGGTGGAATGCTATCGGATGGAATATTGTTACATGCATTTTCATATGTCTGTTTCGTTTCGAATTCGCATACTGGGCGTAAATTTTAGAACATCCCGTGCTTATATTTGACACACTGCTGGAAACATCGTTTCAAAATTTATGTTCTGTTTTATCAACTATCCTTAACCTAATACCACACAAGCCCCAATGAATATGATATAAAATTCTACTCCATTTCTGAAAAGTTGTCAAATTCTGCGTGAAATGTTTAGAAGCAAAATGTAACCATTTTTCTGAATAAATACGAAAGCAACGACAACGTTCGTCCAGGGAGTGCTATGTTTGATGGCACAATTCACCGTCTGGTTTATGATTAATCATACTAATGAGATGTTTAATGTCAAAGCCCTCTTCAGCATGCATTACCAAAGCGCAATGCATCGGCAGTAGTCGTTAAGATGCTTGAATCTTAACAATTCCATAGCCTTGTTTATCAAAACATACGAATTAAATACTCGATATTAAAACCAAAGAGCAATTCATTCTTAAGCGTGAAGATATTTGTGTCTTAATTCCACAGCCTTGCTGATCGAATCATACAAATGCTCTATATCAAAGCCATCTTCTTGCAACTTCAAAACGCAATGGATTGGTTGTCGTTAGAAACCACCTACTTTTTAATACAAAGCAATACAGGGTGTTTCATGAGGAATAGTAAATATTTTAGGAGGTGGTAGTATAGATGAATTGCAATAAAAAAATCCATATAACATGTGCCCCATTTGTATTGCATACCGAGATACAGATGTTGGTATGTAACCAGGGCAGTTGTCGTTTTGCGTGTTGGCACACCGGTTGCTATGGGCACCTTTTTTGGCCACCACGGTCCCCGGACCTCACCCCTTTGGATTTTTACCTGTGGGGATGGTTGAAAGGCGAAGTCTACAAGGAAAAAAATTAACACAAGAGCCGAGTGGTTCGGATTATGCATAGTGCAGCCCTCGTCAATGAACGCTAAGACGCCCTCCAGAGAGCTACACGGGGTGTTATCAAAAGAAGTGCAAAATGCATTGAAGTTGGCGGTGGAATTTTTGAAAATCAACTTTAAGCGTCCTCATTTGCCTTGGCTTTACATTTATTTGGGTTAAATACTACCAGCTGTATCTCTGTACTCAATACAAATGGGGCACATGTTATATGGAATTCTTTATTGCAATTCATATATACTAAGTTACCACCTCCTAAAATGTTTACTATTCCTCATGAAACACCCTGTATAGTTCTCATGAAATAGTATTCAGACAGAAAAGACAGGAGAGTGGAAGCGGAAAAAGAGTAGTAGAGGAATAATCTAAATTATTAGCAGAATTTCTCCATCTACCGGGGAAGGGACTGTGTTGTGCGTCAGGAATAAGCAGGGGGATCTACTCGTTCTAATGTTTATGTGCAAGTTGCAACTAAACGTAACTCAAGTAGATAATGTAGCAGAAAATCCCGCTCACAAACTTGAAGGTAAAAAAAAAAAGCCCAGTAGTATTTTCTTGTTGTTTTATTTATTTTTTAGGCCAGGAGTTTTTGGTGGATATGTGTAGGTGTGTGTGTGTTTCAGTTGGATTTGTGTTACTCGCTTGTGTGAAGTGAGAGAAGGGTCGAGAGAGGTGGGGGGCTTATCTGAAGCGAACCAGCGAACACAGAACACCTCGACTCGACTCGCTGTGTGTCAACAGAGTTAAGAGCCAGGCCTACACACACGGAGCGCTCTTATCGCGACGCCCCATACGGTAACTCCAACCCCTACCCCCTACCCTCTGATTTTTATACCGTACTCGGATATATATCACAGCACCGCACCACAGGGCCCTAGGATTACACCATGAGCAATGGCATGAACGGAAGGGGTTCTGGACACTTTAGGTCCGGATACTTCCTAACAACCCTTCACTAAATGAAGTTGATATTTTTAAACGGATTAAATCATAAACAATGTCCTCCTAGAGACCAAAACTCAAACAACAAAGAGGTGAGACGAAATATTTGAATTCTACCAATCTTGACGAATGGGTGGGAGAAGGGTGTACAATTTTTAAATATGTATGACTCTGGCATTTAGAGTGAAATACGTGTTGCAATAATAAAAAAGATATATTCCGGAGGTGGGCAATCATTTTTACATGGAATACTTACTGAAGGACTGCTTGCAATCAAATGAAGTTCAAGTTTATGTCTATCCAAGATTGATAAAGGAACTTGCGCCCGTAATTTTAAATTTATGTTGTTGATGTTGCTGTTCCGAAGCGAATCAGGGAAGCCATCCCTTCAGATGAGATTATATAAACATGCTGACAGTGAACTGAAGAGTATCCTCGTTCCAGAATTATGATATCTACAGTAGATTAGTTAGTAAGCAGCAAAGAGTAGTGTTAATTACTGGACATTGAAATTCCCAGCCATTGTGCACTATGAGGGGAATTTTGAAGATAAAATACAGTTCAGTGTAATTGAAAACTTCTCACGTGTTCAAGATATTCTGTGATAGGCTGAGATATGAAATGATGCAGCAGTGGATCGAGGCATAGTCATGGTGAATTCGGCAATCAGCATTTACGAAAATGGAAACTGAATGGAAGTGTCCAAATTCGAAGCATTATTTTTAATTCACTGGAGTGAGCACTATATGAATGATCTTCTTGGTCTAAAATCCATACCAAAACAGTTATCGGGGTTTTAAGTAATTTTTATGATATCTCCTTCTTATTCATTGCGGCAAGCATCTACAGCAGGGGTCCTCAACCTGTGGTACGCGTATCCCCCCCCCCGAAACATTTCATGGGGTACGTGGCAGGCCATCCTTCTACTCGATCCACCTGCGCAGTGAGCTTCGTGCCGTGACTACTGTGTGAGTTACTTACGGTGCGTGTATTTGATCTCCACAAAGAATTGCATCTTTTCTTTACCGAGCACAATTCTAATTTATCATCAGTACTCAATGACTTTGGTTGGCTTTTAAAATTGGCCTATTTAAGTGATATTTTTGAAAAACTGAACATTTGGAATAAGTGTATGCAAGGTAGTGTTTCTGATATGTTCTATATTGAAATGAAAACTAACTCAATGATTGCAAAAATCACCCTTTGGGAAAAGGAACTGAAAAACAACTATATTTTGTTTTATTAAAATATCTTTCCTTATAAAATTACAAAGGTTAAAACATACTAACTAAATACCTTTTACATTTTTAATAACCATTATTACTACCTAGCCGGTCCCGTGGTGTAGGGGTAGCGCGCCTGCCTCTCGCCCGGAGGCCCCGGGTTCGATCCCCGGCTCCGTCAGGGATTTTAAAACTGACGTGAGGGTTGGAACGGGGTGCACTCAGCCTCGTGAGGACAATTGAGTAGCTGTCTGACAGTGAGACAGTGCCCCGGTCACGAACACCAAGATTAACGGCCGAGGGGACCCGACGCGCTGACCACGTGTCACCCCAAAATCTGCAGGCCAAATGGCTGGGCAGCGGTCGCTTGGTAGGCCTAGGCCCTTCAAGGGCTGTAGTGCCACGGGGTTAGTTAAATTATTACTACCTAAGAAAGGTTAGTAGGGGGTACGCAGGATGTTTAATTTTTTTAAAGGGGTACTGTGAGAACCGCTGATCTACAGTACTTAAAGCTGTTACTAAAATAAATTAGGTATAATATTCTATCGTATCATCTATAATATAGTATTGTAATATCATGACGAATAGAAATAAACAGTGTCATCACTCCGCTACTTAAGCATTGTAGTTCATGGTCCAGCCAGTGTGTGGCGCGGAAGTCGCGCCGAACCATAAGCACGTGTGACAGTAACCCACGAGGTTAGTACTGTAATATCCTGTGCGCGAGAAGTCATATTATGCGAGGGAATTTGTTTCTTTGTAATAGTTTACGAATGTCTGTGCAGTGCTCTGTGTGTGAAAACAACTAAGTTTTCTGTTGTTTCGGGAAAATGCCGTAATGTTTTGTTCGTGGAAGTAAATCGGGTTACGAAGAAAATCTGATGGTAGACATTTTTTCACACCGCCAAAAGAAACAAACCTGTTTGCGAAATAGGCGAGAGTTATTCCGTGGAAAGATAAGCAATTGTCGATCAAAAATAGAATCTGTGACGAGCGTTTTTCGGAAGATTAAATTATTATAAAGGCGGACTGTTTCGTAGTGAACTATGAGAACGTGGAAATTCCTCGCGTGAAGTGGAAATTAAACCCAGGATCAGTACCTCATATTTTTCAAAATTTACCGAAATATCTATCCACTGATGTAAAATCACGAAAGCCACCCAGTAGGATACGGAATGAAGGCAGCATTCCATTGTTAGGCCTACTTGTTCTATTTCGTGCCATCCTTACCTAAAACGAAAAAAAAATCCGTCTTAATAATAATAGGCCTAAAATAATAAAAGTTGTTGATTCTTTAGGGATTTAACTACATCGTGGCCACGTAGCCCCGTGTGTTTGGGTTTGTTTAGAATTCGTCTGATAACCTGTGTGATTATAATGTCTGTAGTAGTGTGTGTATTTGGAATTGAGGTCGGATTTGGGTAGGAAGCGGTCGTGTTCTTCAGTTAGTTACCATCCCGGCATTTGCCTGGAGGAGAAGTGGGAAACCACTGAAATCCACTTCCAGGATAGCTGAGGTAGGAGTTGAACGCGCCTCTTAACATTTTTGCCTCACGAGGCTGAGTGAACACCGTTCCAGCCCTCAGACCAGTATTAAATGTATTGGCAGAGCTGGGAATCGAACCCGGACTTCCGTGGTGATAGCCAAGTGGCCAAGAATGAGTCGGACATATAATAATGGCCAACCTGCCAATAAAATAAACGGTCATCCAATTCTTCGCTTCCGTTACCGTCCTCCTCGGATCTTGTTTCAACTTTGTCTTCAGTATCAGAGTCACAAACTCCTTTAAAATTACTGAATCAAGAACTAGCTATTCGTTATCTTTCAGCAGAAGGTGACACGCTTCATCTGCATCCTTAGGTTTTCGTAAGGCGCAATCTCCTTACTGATATTAACTAAGGCAACATACTAAGCCAAATAATCGGTATAACAGCACACCTGCCGCTCACTGACAGAATGTAACATCATTGGGAGCGCTGGTACTATCAATCTCACGCTGACAAAATGTTACACGTGTTAAAGTTATTTTTAAGCACGCTATTTCACAACTCCAGAGAAATGCTTACTAAGGTTTGGTGTAAGATGTCACGAGACGATAAGATCATAACTTGAACTGTTGGCTTGATATTAAAACTAATATAACGAACCATGGAGCTGTCAGATCAATGCGCGACTAACGGAGGGTTTTAAACGATAGTTCTACATGGGGACTGAGAATATTAATACTAACTTTTTGACAGTATTATTCATAAGTCTAAACCCACAATTTGTTGTAATCAGCGTAACCGCAGCCCTCGTAAAGAGGTTTACGTAGCCCAGCGCGTATCCCACTATTGAACAGCTGACTGTGTAGCGTTGGGGATCAGCGCCGCTAGCGCTAGCCGAGCGGGGCGCGGTTGAACTCGGTGAGTGATAACACTATTTGTTTCTATTCGTCATGGTAATATTGTCAAATTTAAGTAGCAGATGAAAATACCAAAGAATCTTAAATACGCGTAATGAAGGAGTTTTTTGGTATAGCTGTTAAAGAGAAAGCTTTAAAATATAGTCCTACGCCTACAATTTTCGATAGTAGTGGCTTTTCACCAAATATATTCGTTCTTAAAACAGTAGAATAATCCTTACACTAATACAGTCATCACAATTAACACCGGTTATCAGACAGATTCTACACACACCCAAAGTACACGGGGCTACATGGCTGCGTTGTCGCAGCCCCTAAACTTAAGAACCAACCAACCAACCAACCAACCAACCAGAATAATCCTTTGGAACTGATTTTAAAGTCGTTTTCTTTTATTCTTTTTACTTTACTTTACTTGACTTTACTTTGCATTTGATAACTTCATGTCCTAGTGAGTGACAACTTTTAACTTGGAGTGCTCTGGGCAATAATGCGTCGTTCACATCTGGTTGAATTTTTGTAGTCCAAAGATGGTGGTGATTAAAGATAATTCGCTTGCTTTCCCAGATTTTATAATTAGCTTCATGCATAATGAAGGAATGTAGAAGAATAATTATAACTCGAGGCAACAGTTTAATGTAGTCGTATTAAATTAGTGCGAAATCCATAAAGAACAAGCTTTACTCTTTTTTAAAATCGTTTTTCTCTAAGGTTTTCGTGTGTGGAAGAAAGGCTTTGTCCTCCGGGGTTTTTCCGCGCAGAGAAAGTGCGTCCACCATCCAATCTGTCGACCTTCATGCTAACGAACCTGTCTAATTTATTTGAGAGATCTGTCTTTATGATTAGCCTATGAAACTTCCACTATGAGCATTACAACTAATTTCAACAGTTTTTCTGCGCCTCACTGCTAATGAGGCGATTAGGTTCATTAGAAAATGTGTGTTTCGTGAGCGATTTTATATGAGTTGGCAGTAAACATACGATCTACTTACCTTAGATCAGGGTTGGTTCAGTTACTTATCACTAGGGACGGTACATTCGTGCACTAAGAACGATTAAAATATTCAAGCAATTATGCTCTAAAATGTAGAAAATATGAATTAAAAATTGAAAAGTATGCACTAAACAATAAGCCAATTTTATTCACTCTTCTTTCCCTCATTTGCCGTAATATGTGCAGTCGTTTTTGCACGTTGTTCAAGTTGAAATTTCTTTTCACATTTCACTTTCTTCGAGCATATTTAACAATGGACAACGCCATCAGTTGAATAATCACTATTACCTGACACCCAGTGATTCAATAAATACTTTCTGCTGCTCTTCTCTTTAAGCATTTTGAGCAAAGAATATGCAGACTAAGAATAAAGTAACACTGAAGAAACTCATTACAAAACTAACCCCGGGCTACTGGTAGCCAGAGTGGTGAAAGTAATGTCCCACCCCATTCCATTCTTGATATAAGTTAGTCAGGCTTAAGATACTGTTATATCGTTATCTGTTGCTCAGAAAGTTTCTTACAAGTGATGTCCAAAAACCAATTTTGTTCAAGATGTTTCAATTTCAAATGCATATGCTAAATTATGCTGTTATGTTCAGAATATGCAATAAATCCAATAAACCCTCAAAATATGCATTTGCATATGCATTTTCAAACAAGTAGTTCCGTGAAGAACTATACAGCCTATTTTCATATATCCTGCTCATGTTAATTGTCTCTATCAACATACAAAATTTCAGTTTAATTGCTGTAACAGATTCGTAGATATTGAGAACCGTCTAAATATTTCATATGGTCGCCAGGATGGATTTTTATTTTTGTACTACTACATTAAGATTATTGTGTACGTGTGGTATTCAAACTTCAATCGCATGATTAGAACACAAGAAGTAAAAACGAGATTTTAAAAGTACACACACCAGCCATCTTGTGATTATACAAACAATTGAAATAAATTACATGCCAGTGGATCAACATTTGTATAAGCATTTAACGTGCAACGTTTCACGGCACTCGGATAGTTAATTCACGAGAAACATCCATTTAAATATTTATACTTCGCGTCGCCGCCATGTTGGATTTGTGCTCACCAGGTTACTGAAAGTCCTATAGGTGAACATATGTTCATAGTCTCTATGAACATAAAAAAATTCAGTTTGGTTGCTGTAAAAGATTCATAGATACTGAGAACCGTCTAAATATTTCGGAAGCTCGCAGTTTAGGATTGTTATATGTATAGGCCATATAGTTATGTACCATTCAAGGACAATTATTGCCTAGCTTCATTATTCAAACTTTCACTTCGATCGCATGATTACGACACAAGAATAAAAATTTTATTTTAAAATTTCGCACAGCCGCCATCTTGAGGTTATGTAAACAATTGAATTAAATTAGATGGCAGTGCATTACAATCTGCAAAATCATTTACTGTACCACATTTCACTGCGCTCAGAGAGTTAAATCACGAGAAAAGTCTATTAAAATATTTCAAATTCGCTTGTTCGCCATGTTCGTTTTGTACTTTACAGGTTTATGAAATATACATAGGTAAACTTGTATCAGTACCCTTTATCACCGTACAAAATTGCATGATGATATCTGTAATAGTTTCGGAGATATAGAATATCAGTGAAATATTTCGCACAGCCGCCATTTTGAGGTTATGTAAACAATTCAACTAAATTAGACTCCAGTACATTACAATGTGTATAAACATTTGCTGTACCAAGTTTCATTACGTTTGGATAGTTAAATCGCGAGAAATGTCTATTTAAAAGTCTCAATTTCGCTTGACCGCCATGTTGGTTTTGTAGTCACCAGGTTTTTGAAAGTCTCATGGGTGAACTTCTAGTAGTGCCCTTTATCACCGTACACAATTTCAGGGCGATATCGGTAATAGTTTCGGAGATATTGAATGCTAGTGAAATATTTCGCACAGCCGCCATGTTGGATTGGTGAGACGTAACAAAATTTGAAGGGCACGGTCGAGGTCTCCGGGAAAAGTGCTATGAACTTACCGAGTTTCATTGAAATCGCTCCAGCCGTTTAGATTTTATTAGGGACACACAGACACCTCACACACACACACACACCTCACACACACACACACACACACGCACACACACACGGACAAAAGGTGATCTTATAAGCCTATTCTTTCAAAATTGAAAATAGGCTAAAAATATGGTCCTTACTTATTACAATATGATGTTTGAAGACATTTTTCAGTGTTGGCTTGGATTTTCCACAAAAAAAAAAAGGTATACATACATAATATGTATTTTAAAGAAAAATAGCTTATTTTCGGTACTGTATGCATTTTTAATTATGTAATTAAATGATATGGCAACACTTTCACATGTTATATACATACAGCACACGTACTTACAAGTGCTGTACAATAGTAGTAAATGAAAGTCATTATTTGCTGAACATCTCGGTCAAAGTAAGCTCATCTCCCAATAATGTTCGCGCTGCGCCTACACTAGCTTCATGGAGGGAAGGACAACTGCGTGCGTAGACAGAATCATTATTTTGCGAATCGCAGTTCGTATCCATCTTAATTTTTCTTTCGGCGGCTTCGGTGGCGTAGTCGGTAGCATGCTGAGCTTCTATTCCCAAGATAGCGGGTTCTAACCCGGCCGAAGCCGTTGGATTTTTAAGAGCGTTAAATATCCCTCAGTATGCCTTCCTTCGGAGGGGAAGTAAAGCCGACGGTCCCATGTCATAGATTTATGGCATGTTAAAGAACTTTCCACTAATTACACCTGTGTGAAACTAAATTGTATAGGTTAAGAATGTAAACAACGCTCTTAGGTTGCTACGTTCGTTGCCAAGAGCCGACTGCGCTGGCGTCTAGTAGCTAAGTTCTGAACTAGTCCTAGTAGTCGTTGACGGTGGCGTTTGGCGGCAAAAGTAGGAACTACTTGAAATTAAAAGTCTGCAGTCCTCATTTGAATTGAAAACAGATAACACACACATCACAATTAACACCGGTTATCAGACAGATTCTTCACACACCCAAAGTACACCGGGCTACATGACCGCGCTGTCGCAGCCCCTAAACTAAGGAACCAACCAACCATTAATTTTTCTTTTCTGAAAGCAATTCGGATAGTCAGCGATTCGGATAATTGGAGTTTTACCGTACTTAATCTGTTTGCTTTTCAATGCTGTTCACAATTTTCAGGCAACGCTTGGTACAAGAGTTATGTTGAAGCTTTCTCCGTAGACCATTGGTTGAGGGTCCGCCACAAGACTCCCAAGGCTGTGGGTCCGATTCCGTGCTATTTCTTGGTAGATAATCAGAGTACTGTATTTAGTACCATGTACTCTTTATGGCAGTGGGCAGAACCAAGCGTTAATCCTGTGCTATTAAAAGAGTCTAGGCGTGTTATATAATAACATCTTAATCTATTTGCAGGAGTGAAATTTCGTGTGAGGACGCGAGACACGAACATCCTTAGCTGTAAACGAGCTCAACATGAAACTGTAGCATGAACACTGATTTTAAATAGTTCCATTTGATAATTTCTAACATAACATGATTCCTTCATAAATATGGGTCCCGTTCCATAAGCGAACCTACTGTAGATGCGTGAAGTTCTCGTCCAACAGTTATCTCAGCCGTCTAGAAACCTGTAGGATTCTGGTTCGAGTCTGGAAGGCTTATAGGATTTCAAATTACTTTTGTTGGGAATATTCCCCTTACAAGATGCGATTCCCCTAACTAATTCCTAAAAGAGGTTTCATTAAAAATAATAATAATAATAATAGCCTAATAATAATATCCTCACCACATATGAACGGCAATTCTTCAGATTTAGGTCTTAAAAGAATGTGCTGAAAAGGTCGGACTACAAATTTCCTCACAAAGACACCAAAATTCAACACTACATGACTGTCATAAAACCTGAGACACTCTACGCCAGCGAGTCCCTAAACCTACAAAGTAGATCTCGAGAACATCGAGAAGGCTGAGAGAAAAATCATCCAGAAAATATTGGGCCCTAACTCACAGATGATGGGTATCGTCTGCAATCACACACAGTCACAGAGAGATACTCCAACATCGAATTAGATTTCCGGAGGGCGACGACTGAGATTCTACGGCCATATTATGAGACTGAATGACGACCGATTAACAAAAACAAGTTTGACTTACTTACGGAAACTTACAGTGACAACAGTCTGGGTTACCCAATTCCAAATTGTTCTCGAAAGTGCCAACATCACACCAATAGACATTCCGACATAAGATCCACAGTTGGGAAGTCACACATGAAGATCGACCAAGGAGACTAGGGAAAGGATGAACGGAGGAACGTCAAGTTCGACACAGTGAGATATGAACGAGTTCTGGAAGCACAAGAAGAACAGTAACAGATCATAATTTGCTTATTGTGATCCTTTGGGTCTAAATAATGTGAATAAATATAGAAGAAGAAGAAGAAGAAGAAGAAGAAGAAGAAGAAGAAGAAGAAGAAGAAGAAGAATGTGGCTTTACAGCCCATTGAGGGCATTGGCCTTGGCCTACCAAGTGGCCGCTGCTCAGCCTTATGGGCTGCTGAAAGCGAGGCGAGGTTGTCCTAACGAGGCTTAGTACATATCGTTCCACCCCTCACGACTGTTCTAAGACCGACTGGCTGCGTGGCTCAGCGGTATCGTCCTTGCCTACTGTGTCCAAGGTTGCAGGATCGATTCCTGGTGCAGTCAGTTGGCATTTGAGGGTGCGCGAATGAGAAGGAACCGTGTAAGTAGTTACTGGCACGTTAAAGATGCCCTTCCGGGCAAAATTCCGGCACCCCGGCGTCTGTAAACGCTGCAGTTGCTAAAAGGGACGTAAAACCAATAACATTATTACTATTGTTATTATTATGTTCTAAGACCCCTACGGAGCTGGAATTGAAACCTGGAACTTTCTAAGACGTTTCAAATATTCATTTCATCTTCATCACGCCACGCAAATCACCTGTTGGCATCAACTCCAAAGACATGCACCAGGCCTTTCGCAGACTGTTTTTCATTATTATTATTATTATTATTATTATTATTATTATTATTATTATTATTATTATTATTATCATTATTATTAGTCTATTATTTATTGAACTCACATTAACTCCAATAATAATGTTGACCCTGGGAACGCCATCCAACTGTAAAAACTATCTTCCACCCAAATACTCATCTCTCTTCAGTCCTGACTCCGTAACAGGCTATCAGGAAAAACAAAGGGTGGGCATAGGTGAGATGAATCATCAAGGACTTTTAAAATAATAATAATGATAATAATAATAATACCCTAATAAAATAATCAAACATTATTGCTAATTTTTTTTACAGAGAGTTGGACTAAACTGATTGTCATCTGTTAAACAAAAACTAGGTCCACACAACTTCTCACAGATTTAATCTAATCTCCAACCTCCTCAGATAACTTATCTTAAGTCTTAGAAGATGTAATAATATACATCGATTGACTTCTTTGACAAAAGAAACCCTAATAGTTGACATTTTCACATATTAATACAGTCATCACAGAAACACAGGTTATCATACAAATTCAACACACACCCAAGTACACTAGGATGATGACCGAAGATATCCGAAGGCCCTGGGAGAAAAGAGTACAGAACATGATTACTGAAATGCATTACAGAGAATGGTAAGTAATGATAGGTTTGCATGTATATAAAAGAACAAATAAATATCTCAGAAGACATTCCACCGTTGAAAAGAGAGCTTGGAAAAAGAAGAAGACAACAAGAACCTTACTTTTATCGACTCTAACAATCACACAAGCGTTCAATTGAGCTGAGCGAGTTCCAGAGAGCAAGACAAACTGAGATATTTATTATTCAGGACTTGTATTTTGTCATATACGATGTAAACCAATGATGGGCATGCGTTCAGCGAGGAATGGAATGGGGTGTTAAACATTTTTGTAAATACATTTTATATTTCACTTGTACAGAGACCGGTCCACAAAATGTCACGGTACTGTCTAGCTAATCTACACTAACGTTTGTGAAGACACTCTGTGAAGGAATGGCCCGAGTGAATCCAAATGTGGATGATGTGTAAAACCATGGACTGATTAATAAATGGTTGATACTGCTCATGGTTGGCATACAAATAGACCTAGCAGTGCCCTTTCCTGTGTGACCGGAAAGGTCAATCAGTGATACGGTGTCCAAGAATCAAACCCGAACCTGTACGATGACAGGTCAATGATGCTAATCACTAAGCCACGAGGACTCTGAAAAGTATACTGTTGTCACAGTGCTAGAGAGTGAAAATTGGAAGATACTCTATTTCCTTCTGATAAACTTTTGTCGGCTATCTATCTATCAATCTATCGTATGGCTTTTAGTGCCGGGAGTGACCGAGGACATGTTGGGCTGGCCTGAGTCTGTAGCTGCTTCCAGCGGACACCCTTAGGGTGAGCTACAAGTCACGTTCAATTTCAAGTAGTTCCAACTTTCGCTACCAGATATCAATGATACCTAGTGATGAACGTTGGAACTTTGATTGAGAGTTCCGACGAAATCTAACCTAACAATTTTGCTTCACACAAGTTTAGTCTGTGGAAGGATCTTTTACATACCATAAATCTATGACATGGGACCGCCGGTTTTACTTCCCCTCCGAAGGAAGGCATACTGAAGGATTTTTAACGCTCTTAAAAAATCCGACGACTTGGGCCGGGTTTGAACCCGCTATCTGTGGCACAGCAGTTCAGCATGCTACCAACTATTTAGAAAAGAGAGTTTACTTCCATCGAGTCGGTTCGAACACAAGAATCTCAAGCATATCCATTTATTATTGTTCATTCTTTACCAGTCTTGCGACATCGTGGTCATGGAATCCCGTGTACTTGGGTGTGTGTGAGTAGAAGTTATCTGATAATTTGTCACTGTGATGTCTTTACTAGTGTTTGTACTAAGGTAAGATTTGGGTAAGAAGAGGCCGTGGCCAGAAGTTAGGTACCATTCCAGCATTTGCCTGGAGTGAAAGTAGGGAAAATAAGGAAAACTACATCAAGGACGGCTGAGGTAGGAATCGAACCTGCCACTTCTCAGTTTTGCCTCACGAGGCTGAGTGTACCCCGTTCCAGCCGTCAGACCAGAATTACATTTCTTAGCACAGCCGGGAATCGAACCCGGGCCAGCTCGGTGATGGCCAAGAATGCTAGCCACTACGCAACGAGTCAGCATATCTGGTTATTACTAGGCGATTTGTATGTTTCCAATAGTAAAAGGACTGTCACAATCTTCGACTCAATAAATGACTCGCACAAAAAATCTTGGCCCTCATCACCATAAAGAACACCTACGTATAAAGTCAAGATATTGTTACGGCTGTGAGTTCGTTTCATCGCTCGCCGCATGAGTCAAAACTGCCCCAGGGCTGGACTGCTCTCCCTCAGTGTATTGCATGCGCGTTACGGAACGGACTGCGAAGTGAAAGGGATGGTCCAGAATCTTCGTGACACCACCAGCGAAGGAAATGTCGAGAAGCCGTGTGTCCTGGACGATTCTAGAATTTATTGAGTCACCAGCCTGCTATATAAGCGGCTTCAACAGCGAGGGGACCGAGTTTTCTGTTGTGTTTTACGAGCTAGTGCGAGCGATTATCTTGTGCGACAGAAGTGTGGTGACGAAGTGCTGTGCGAGTTACGAAATCCTGTGACATTGTTTCTCCCAGCTTGTGAACAGCGTACATCAAGTGCTCGTAAGTAACTGTATTTGTTGTACCTGAGGAAGAGGGGCAGGTAGCTTCTGCCAAGGCCACCGGACTCATTAGGACGGATTAACTTCTGTGGTCTGTTGCAAGTGAAAGGGGCCAAGAGCGCATAATGAAGAGACTTGAGGAAACTGGAGAAGGCTCCTAATTGCTTGTATTTGCTGATTAGTGTAATTTTCTGGCCACAATAAAGTTAATTAGTTCTTTAAGCAGTAAATGGTGTTGTGCTTCCTACCCACCGTAATCCAGTTAACAAAAGTGCCACTAGGGGGTGGCACGTAACAATATCTTGATACAGTATACAATCTTGAAGAAATGAATGAGACATCGAAGTAACTAAATGCTCTAGATCTGTCTTTAAGGGGGCACAAACAGTTTATGGAGCCAAAAACAATAATGATTTTAATATTCTAACTGTGCCTGTCATAGATCTAGTTTTTTTTGCGGATGGCTTTTAGTGCAAAAAAATAGATCTAGTAAAACAATGACACAAGAACCTCGTTTATCTGGTTCTCATTAATCCGGATCTCCGGTTTATCCGGATCGAAAATAATAAAAATGTATTTTTACTGTACAGTATTTCTATTACGGGGTCGACTCTTCTTGAATGTCTTGTCCGCCAAGGATAGTTAAGGACAGGAATTGGAAGTAATTCGACCACGGTCTATCAAAGGTACCGTCCCGTTATTCGCCTGGAATTGAGAACCGATGTTAGTAAAACGTCTTCGTGATCGTGCTACGCGCAAACGCTATACAAATGTAAAACAGAAAAAACTCACACGTTATTTTACTGCATAAAAGAGAGTCGTAAATGTAAGAAAAGTGTCTTATATGTTTTTGGACAATTGAATAAAGGCATTACAAATTATGTTAATAGATTATATAACATGCATTTTTTGTTTTTGATTTTTTCCGGATTATCCAGATTTTCGATCTGGATCAGTTCTGATCCCACTTAATCCAGATAAACGAGTTTCTTGTGTATATACATTTCCCAAGAAACACACACATCTTGCTATTAGAAGCAACGTATTAAATTTTCAAAATTCAAATTGTAACTATTTTTATCCATTTTTCAAATTTGGTCTTCGCCTTGTGCTGAACTTCACTCAAACATTTGTTGCTTTAACCCTGCGTTACCCGCGCTAATGAAGTTACACCAATGCCCACGCACGGACTCAGAGTCCGTGTTTTCTTTTCATTGTTAAAATTTGGTTATAATGAACAAATTTTGATATCTTTGGCAAACTCTAATTTACAAAAGAAGTGCAGAAGTAGTGGTAATTACCTGTTTTACGTAAGTACAAGCCTATAAGATGTATAATTATCAACTAAAAACGTATAACTAAAGAACTAATAACTGAAAAAAACTTATTACTGAAAATAACTTATCAAACAACATTGCTTTTGAAAATGACGTCTTAGAAAACGTGAATGTAAAGAAATCTGTTTGGTTAGCATAATGCCAACTCTGTAATCATCTGACACTTTTAGACATACACACTGACACTTTTTAGTCTGAATCTGTTTCTTCCAGAAGAACATCAAATATATCAGGTTCACTTGACACTTCATTTAGTAGACGAAGAATCCTATTCTCGTCATTATGATTCATTTTGATTAGGATTTAGACATAACAGTCTATACTAAAAAGTTGAAAGAGCACAAACACATTTACTCACGCACGGAATTACAGACCGGGTTTGGAGAAAACAGCACTGTTACTACTCAAGGTCACACCGCAGACTGAACGAAAGAATAGGGGGGAGGTTTGGGGTTTGGAAACGGAAGCTATACCGTCTCGCCGCACTTTTAGCCAACTTACAGCTATGTAATAACAAGAACAACCTACGCCTGGATTGAGACACCGTGCGCGAGTAACGCAGGGTTAATTAGTCTTTATATCAAACGTTAAAAATATGTTTTGTGTTTGTCCATGTTAAAAATGAAATAATAGCAATTAATGATATGCAAATTTGTGAGATTCATTTTGTAGCTGAAGGTTTAACAGCGACTTCTAAAAAAGGAAGAATAGTCCAAAAATTCCTAAAAAAAACATAGGAGATATCAGGGAAACGGTGACAATCAGCATAAAGCAAGAACCAAAAATGGATAAAAATGGTTACGATTTGAATTTTGAAAATTTAATACGTTGCTTCTAATAGCAAGATGTGTGTTTCCTTGGAAATGTATATAATTGTTACACAAGATTTGACAGGCACGGTTATAATATTAACATAGTTATTGTTTTTGCTACTTTTTGCTACTTAAGCTGAACGTCCCCCCTTAACCCTCCTTGTGCTGAACGTTTCACTCTTAAGTGATAAGCATTTTTAAGGTAGCGTGCAGATTTTTTTTTAAATTATAATAAATACAAATTTGTAACTATATATGGCATATTATATATCAATGTATTCAGGATAAATTAGAGAATAAGATAATGATAGTGTTTTTACATACAAGTATCCAGTAGAAGTATACTGGATGATAAGTCAGATTTTAAGAAAATCATAAGAAATTCCAATTTTAGAGTTTGGTCACAAGCACTACTTGATCTGAAATAAAATTCGAAGTTATACTGTACAAAATGTGCCAAATTTCATTACAAGTGCAATGATATATAATAATAGAAACTTGGATGAATAATGAATAGTAAAAAAAGGCACAGGAAAAAGTCTAACCATATCACTTTTCCCAGAATTTCAATCACATATAGGCTACATAAGTAGAAAGTCATTTATTTTTCAGAAGATCAAAAACCAACTTGCATTGCCTACCAGATAGAGAATTTCATTTCACAGCGAGACTATTCGTAAATCGATTGTTGTATAGATTTTACGATTTGTTATATCGATTTTACGAATAGTCTCACTGCGAGACGATAGCACTTCAGCGGGGGTCCGAATCGTCTCGTAGTGAGACGATAACACTTCGAGGGTAAATGTTTGATAACTCGACTAGAGCTACTACTAAAGCAAGATTTATGGGAGACGGTTGATGCCGTTTCATAAACACAAAAGGGATAAAGCATAACTCTGTCCATATGAACATACGGACGACGAAGAGGCAGGTGGACATTCCAAGAATACTGCATTATTTGTAGCTTTCCTGCACGTGTGTCCTTCAATTACTGACCTGATTAGAAACGGAAGCAATTCAGAACGAAGGAAGAAATACTATGACTTCCAGCAACATCTGCAGGGGCAGACAGGGAAAAGCCCGCCGGAGTGCAGCGTACTCAGGTTGGCGGTAATCCACATTGGGGCCGTGATAACCATCTGCAGCCATTTCAAAGCAACCTTTTAAAATGAAGCAATGAAATCATTCCATTAGTACAGCACGATTTTAAGGGCCGTTCGTTATAAGCTGTTTACGAACATTAGAGAACAAAAGCGTATTCCTCTATACAATGACCACGGTTTCGCCTAATTACTGTGGAAAATAGGGATTTAAACAGAAATAGCCCACCTCAAGGGGTCAATGCTCGCTTGAAGAGTTCTACCCAGAACGTTCGGTTACTGTCGTACTGCCTCCTACTGCACACAAAGGTAAAAATGGCATTTTGCTTCCCTTTTAATGAACTGTGTATCTATTAGATCAACACCAGCTGCATGTGTGTTTGAGTCTTCTGTCTTTTTATTGGTTTGATGCAGCCCTCTATGCCTCTCTGTCCTGAACTAATCGTTTCATCCCTACATAGCTACCGCACCTTACATCCGAGACAATCTGCTTAACATATTCTAACCCTGATCTACCCCTACAGTTCTTGACCTTGACCTGTCCTATAACTAAGTTTGCTATACCTGGGTGTCTTAGTATGCGTTCTATCAACCTATCTCTTCTCTTCATTAGCGGTTGTCAGATACATCTCTCCTCGCCCACTCGTCTTAATACCTCCTCATTTGTTACTCTATCTACCCATCTGATCTTCAAAATTCTCCTGTAACATCAGATTTCAAACGCTTGTAATTTCCTCTTTTCTGCTAGGCCAACAGTCCAAGTTTCACTTCCATAGAGTGCCACGCTCCAGACAAAGGCTTTCAAAAATGACTAGCCTATTCTATGCTTTCCTTGCTGAGCCAACCTACTCTTTATACCCTCTTTACTTCGTCCATCACTGGTTATTTTCCTTATTAAGTAACAATCTCTTACTTCCTTTCCATTGGGAGCTGTAAATCCGGAGATCCAAAGTTTGAATCCCGACGATGCGGCTTTATAAATACTTTGGAATTCATCATGTCGAATTCCAAAGTATTTATAAAAACATATTTAGACTAGTTTATAGGAATACTAGTAACGCGGTATTAAGACGAGTGGGAGAGGAGAGATGTTTCTGGCGACTGTTAATGAAGAGAAGAGATAGGTTGGTAGGACACATACTAAGACACCCAGGAATAGCAAGCTTAGTTATGGAAGGAAGGGTCGAGGACAAAAACTGTAGGGGTAGACCAAGGTTAGAATATGTTAAACAGATTGCCTCGGATGTAGGGTGTCGGAGCTATGCAGAGATGAAACGATTAGCTCAGGACAGGGAGGCATGGAGAGCTGCATCAAACCAGTCAGAGGACTGAAGACTCAAACAACAGTAACACGGTATCTTTAAAGGGTTACCCAGAGTAAGCATAAAAGGCGCAGGGACGGCAGGTCCCAGACACAATTGAGAAAAGTCGAGGTGAACAGCGAAACTCCTAACACATATACTCTTCTCTGAAGTCTTAACTCGACACGATTCGATAGTTTGATTCTGGCCGAAGCTGGGGTGATATGCTCGCTAGGTCATAAACTCGCTCCGAAGCTAGTACAGTAATTTAAATTCCCACTGAATGGAAATTGTTGGAAGAAATGAAAACGTTAAAACACTTAGATTGGGCGATGTATTAAAGATAGAGATAATCTGTCCTTGACTATTTTGTAGAACTATTCATGCTGAACAATTCTTACACTCGTAGTATATAGATAATTTTAACGGTTTATGGACGGCAGGTTTTTCTTCGACTCAATTCACTGAAATCGTTGCTGCTCGGCTTCCTTTGGTCCTAAATGAATGTTTTTCTACAGAATTCTTCCTCGAGAAGCCCTTTACAGAATGGTGAATACCGCATCACAATCCATCCAGTGATTCTCGAGATTACCCGTTACATCCAAGAATCAGGGACTTGATTTTATACTATGAAGGGATACAATACCAACTTCCGTATGTCACTTTTGCAAAATTATTTTTATATACTAGGGGGCGTACTATATTGTTTTACACTTTATTTTTTTCTCATAATTCCCTTGTAACTTTATATACTTTTGCCGTCGATGTGTCAGTCTCTCTAGACCTTCCTGAAACGATTATTTCGGAGTGCTGCGTACCCATACCTAGACAGCTGTGTCCAGATGTTCTTCATGTTCACGAACAGGTGATAATCACTTGGTGTCAAGTCGGGAGAGTATGGTGGATATGGCAGCACCGTGAATCCCATTTGATCAATGGCAGTGGTGGTCTCTCGGTTAATGTGGGGGCGGGCATTGTCATGTTGCAGAAGCACACATTTAGCCCATTTTCCTGGCCGTTTAGTTTGAATGGTACGACGTAAGCGCTTAATGGTCGCGACATATGCTGCACTGTTAATCGTGGTCCCCAATTCCAGCCAGTCAATGAGGATGGTGCCCTTCATATCCCAGATATATGTTGCCATTCGCTTGCCAACTGACGGCACTGTTAGACATTTCTTTGGCAGTGGACTGCCCATTGCATGAACGCCGTTTTGTGGATTTTGCAGAACTGTACACAGCTGTCGAGGCATGGGTACGTAGCTCTCTTAAAGAACGGTTTCAGGAAGGTTTGGAGAGACTGACACATCGATAGCAAAAGTGCATAAAACTACAAGGAGATTATGTTGAGAAGATGACGAACAACTGTTGTGTAATGTACCTCATTTGGGTAGAAAAATAAAGTGAAGACAATATAGTACGCCCTTCGTACATCCAATTAAAGCCCACACTTGTTCCAGGTTTTAACTATTTCTATAAGATTTCATAGAAAACCCAAGTAAGATATTAAAAATAAAGCTTAGTTCATAATTACTTTAGTTTCAGTATAACAACACCGCTGAAGAAGGTCATATTATGGCTGAAAAGGATACATTTTATTAGTTTATATTAACTTAATTATTATTGACTAAGGTGTAGTGAATGTATTACATATCAATTGATAATCATGTATATCTAGGTAGTTATTGTTTACGCTCTGTGCTTTATATGAATTCTTTTTCTTTGCAGATGGTACAAGCGATTCAAGTACTTCGGTTCCACCTTCTAGAATTGGAAAAGGTAATTTCGTCTTCTTCATATTTCTTAATATTTTTAAATTAGTTCTCGTTCATCCATATGTAAAGTCCTGCGTGGATGCGGATAACCACTTTTTTTTTTGCCATGGGGATATAGTTTGCATGACTGTGCGGATAGCGGATAATGTTTGGAGTAAATTTGCGGATAGTTTTTAGAAAACAATTCGAACTTGTTGAATATCGTTATTCATTAGTAAGACCCGGATGTTTATGATCATATTTTTCCGTTTTGTTTTTTTTGTTTTCATGACAAATGTAAGATGATGATTTACGCTAATCTCATTCGAATTATGTCATTAAATAAAATTAACACTCCGAACTGAAAAGGGGTGCAATTCTGGCTGTATAACATTCATTTTAAACATAGCACATGACATACATGGCCTAGGGGATGGAGTTTCTCCTCAAATATCTAAATGTGTTGCTTTAATATGTTATTTAATTAAAAATAGTATTGTACTATAAATAAAACATGAAATGAAATAATAATGCCAGTAGAACTGGAGCAAAACAAATTGAGATGGTTTGGACATGTCAAACGGATGACTGAAGTAAGGCTACCAAGACGAGCACTGGAACGACGGATGACAGGGAAAAGAGGACGGGGAAGACCAAGAATGCGTTGGATGGACTCGGTGAAGTATAGCGTTAGAAAACGGAACCTGGATTGGAACACCGTGTCGGAAGAGGAATGGTGGAACGACAGAACAAAGTGGAGAGAAACCATATTTTCCCCCACCCAGTGTAAGCTGGAAAAGGGGAAATGAAGATGATGATGATGATGATGAAAGATAAGAAACGTGCGGATGCGGATAAAAGTCGTGTGGATGTGGGGTGAATGCGGATAACAGTATTGCGGATTCAGGCCGGATGCGGATAACGTTTTGCTTATCCGAGCAGGGCTCGATCCTTAGGATAATTCGTCTGCATGGAGAACGTGTGCTATACGTTGTGGTTGAAATAGGCCTATGTGCATATAAAAACCCAAGATCTTGTGCAGCGTATAGAAAGCGAGAAAAATACATTCTGAAATTATTGAGTTGATCATATTTAGTCACGGATTTTTGGTTTTAACGACATCCGCGAAATGTTTCAACAAACATGTATATGTTATCACAATGATATATTTACTCCAAATATGCAATTTGTTTCGATATTGAATTCGCGAAATTTCGCGAAATAAAATTTATTTGCGAAATGTGCTATTTTTACCCTAAAATGTGAGATACCAACGAAATGCTGGTAATACGATTTTTTTAACACCATAAAATTAATTGAAATGGTTCCACTATCTGTTGATTGATATAAAATAAGAAATCTTCAATATAAATATTTTATAAGATACGACAGCGAAAGAGGCTTTCTGCATTTTCAGATACGCATACAAATCTGCGTCCTGAAATTATGAAATAATGCTCCTCTGTCTATACTTAGGGGACAGCTTAAGTTTTAAGAGTTAGTGAGAAAATAAGTCAGGAAGAGTATTTGTGGAAGTAATGTTAGGTCTTAAACACAGACTTTTTTGTGTGTTATTTCTCTAAATGTTTGCATATTGTTCATTATTTAGCCAAATGCGTGCAGCGTTATTAAAACACGCTCAAACCTCATTTCTTTCATTTTTCACCGCTATGGATATTTTATTTTACCGCTTTCATCATTTCATTTCAACGCTTTGAAGCCTTTTATAAATCAGGGTCATTGTACAGTCAGGGACCCTTGTCTTATTTCTCCATTCAAGTATAGCCTAAAATTGAACGAAGATGTCGTGGGTAAACATCGTTATGCCCATCTGTGGAGCACTATAGAACTTATTTTAGCTAATGATGTTTTTTCTTCTCCCAAAATCTCTTCATCCGGGCACTGAAAGCGAAAGAGGCTCCGTCCTTCATTCCATGATTTCTTGGTTCTGGTAGTCATTTTCTCAGAGTAATTATGGTTATTGATGATGATGATAATTGTTGTTTTAAGGGGCCTAACGTCGAGGTTATCGGCCCCTGACGAAATGAAATGGCGTGAAATGAAAGGATGAAGATAATAAAAACAGCTCACTGCTATGGATGAAACGAAAATGGTTTAGATAAAAAAGACAGTGAGCCCCAACAATAATGCCTTATGTAGCAGGAAAAATACTTACAAAAAGGAACTCAGATTGAAACTACTCACCAAATGGAGAGCGGTAATACGTACATAAGGGAATTTCGAACGAAAATACTCACAAAAGGAATAGATTGAAAAATACGCACAAAATGTAAGTTAAGTCCAAAATACGTACAAAATGCAACGTACAGTCGAAATACTTACAAAATGCAAGTGAAATCAAAATACTTACAAAATGCAAATGAGATTGAAAATAATTACAAAATGTAATTTAGATTCAAAATACCCACAGAATTGCAATTGAGACTTAACTACTTGAACAAAGCGGGGTAGGTTGAAAACACAAAATGCAATTGAAATTGCTTACAAAAGGTATGGTAGATTCAAACTTCTCATTTGGATGGACAATACTTACAAAATGCAATTTAGATTGAAAATAATTACAAAATGTAATTTAGATTCAAAATACCCACAAAATTGCAATTGAGACTTAACTACTTGAACAAAGCGGGGTAGGTTGAAAACACAAAATGCAATTGAAATTGCGTACAAAAGGTATGGTAGATTCAAACTTCTCATTTGGATGGACAATACTTACAAAATGCAATTTAGATTGAAAATAATTACAAAATGTAATTTAGATTCAAAATACCCACAAAATTGCAATTGAGACTTAACTACTTAAACAAAGCGGGCTAGGTTGAAAATACAAAATGCAATTGAAATTCAAAATACTCACAATATGACCCCCGTATATTGAAAGACTTACTAAAATGCAATTTTGATTGGTAATCCTTACAAAATGCAAGTGAGGTTGAAAAAAACTCACAAAATGCAATTTAGATCGAAAAAAACTTACAAAATGCAACGTAGATCAAGAATACCTACAAAAAGGTGCGGGAAACTTAAAAAAAAAGGAAATATAATGAAAGGCGGAGAAGAGAGGAGAGGGTCCGCCCCAAAGGTAAGGGACGAAAGGGGAAAACGGACCCAGCTAAGGAATCCCTCGGGGTCGCCAACTCCCGAACCCACCAGCCGTGAGCCCCTGAGGGTGTAGCATTATCTAGGGTGCACCAGAAGTGGTGGGGCTACACACACCCTGCCTCCTTAAGGGCCTTGAGCACAAGGCAGGAGGAAAAAGGAAAAGAACAAGAAGGCTGACCCCTCCCAGAAGGAGGGTATCAGAAAAGATGAGACAAGGGCCAATTAAGGCGGGAAAGGAAGAGACTCCCTAGGCCTCGGATACCCTAATACCGTGGGGGCGGAAGAGAAAAAGAGTTGACCAAGTGAGGTCGACAGGAAAGAAGACGGAGAGGAGCCCGGCACAAGTAAGTGGAAGCAATGCCGGACTCAGCTGAGGTCCCGTGGTCGCCAACCCACGTCCCACTAGATGTGAGCCCCTGGGGGGAATTATGGTTATTGATTAATGTTCTGAACTGGAGTCATTCCTGTATAATCTCCCCTGTAATGCCAATTTCTTGAAGATCTTTTTCTATTTCACAAAGCCAGTTGTTTGTAACTTTCTCTGTGAGTACAAAGTTAAGAATCCTATTATTATTATCATTATTATTATTATTATTTCTGATAGGCCACGGCCGATTCCTTCCACATCCTTGCCCAGTTTCATTCATCTTCATCCATTCCATTCCGATGCGCAGGTCGCCCACGGGCGTCGAATAGAAAGACCTCCACTCGGCCTCTGAGGAGGCCACACGTCAAAAAATATATATATATTATTATTATTATTATTATTATTATTATTATTATTATTATTATTATAGTTTTTTGAAATAAAATTCATAAATATTGTCAGTGTGAAAATCCTACATTAACTTTGAGCGGGAGATTTAACAACTAGGCCTATTCTATATTTGTTGTTGTTGTTGTTTCATTCAGGGGATTAGACAGCGTGGTTATCTGCCATGTTAGGAAGGACTGGATAGATGAAAGCTAATTTATAAAATTAATTCACTGTCTTTCCCGTGGTACTAGCATTGCTATAGGAATGGAATTGTGTAAAATTTAGCCTCACAGATCTGAGGCCAAATAACAGTTCACCGAGCGTGTTTGTGAGTGTGTGTGGCGAGATCGTTTAGTGCACATAATATATAATAGATATTGGCTACGGCCAGTCTACACAGACTGTTAGCGGATTCTACCTTGTAGCACACGATCGATCAACTGTCGATGAATAAACCAGATCCATGCCCGTGTGTGTGTGTGGCCTAAAGGTTACGAACGAAAGCTGTGAGGAACAATACATAGCATGCATGACCAGGGCTATTTATACAGAATTTCCTGTTCTCTTTATTATTCAAGTATTTCTAACACACGTGTTCAACCACATCTTTTTCGTTTAAAGATACTACTCATACACGATGAACCTCGTAGAAAATAAAAAACACGAGCGTTCTTTGTCACGAGAAATAATTGCTGGGGAGGTCATAAAATTTCTTGTCATATTTAATTATTTTTCTTTAAACTTTACTGTATTTATAATTTTGAGACAGATACATTGGCCTGTCTGTGGTTTGATACCAAAGACTAGAACTCAGTTTTTATCAAGATGCTTGCATGGTCTCAATCAGTCTTAATCTCTACTTAGTATAAAATAGAGTCCTCGATTCTTGGATGTAACGGGTAATCTCGAGAACCTCTGAATGGATTTTGATGCGGTTTAAAAAAAACTACTGGGGCGTGGTGGCGCAGCGGTCAAGCTGTTAGCCTCTCACCAAGGCGGACCGGGTTCGGTTCCTTGTCAATGCATGTAAGATTTTTGAAGAGAGATGCCATGTCCTGTGGTTCAGATTCCACGTAAAAAGGAGATCCTGCGGCTCATGATCTTGAGATTAACAGTCACGTTAAACCACAAGGTTTGCTTTTCAAAAAAATGATGTGTAACAATGTGGGCTTTTTATGAAAAATTGTTATCAAAGAAAAGAAAACTCCAAGTTAAATATTGGTTCAATAACTTTGCTTGTAATTCAAATAGTCTTGATTTATTTTATTTATTTTAGAAAACTATTACTGAAGAGGGCCAACTAGTATACGGTAATGTATTCTATTTTATAATTTATTGACTAAGGTGTATTAAATTTGATGAATATAATATTATTACGTACTTTAAGACAATATCAATATCATTTAGTTTTCTCCTTTTTCAACAGTCCATAACAATACACTTTATGTCTTAATAACATGTAATTTACTTCAGGTTATTTTTTCACATATTCCAGTAAATGGAATGATCTTGTGTTGACCGACTTAAAGTTACAATATCAATTGTTAATAAGGCAACACTGAAATAAATGGCTTTAAAGCTATCTTTTAATAATTTTATTAAAGCAGCCAATGGCCATGTGCTTTTCTTTTCAGGACGGGTCAGGGAAGGGATATTGGAAGGAAATCGGGCGTGGACCTATTGAAAGTAACCGTCCCGGCATTTGCCTGGTGGTGAAATTGGGAAACCACGAAAACCATTTTCAGGACGGCCGAGGTGGGATTCGAACCCACGCTCTCCCGATGCCAGCGAGGCACGAGGTAGCGCGTTAGCGCTCTCGGTTACCGCGGCCGTTTAAAAGCTATCTTTTGAATACTAGATGTCAGTACACGGTTCGGGGCAAGGTGGGGGAGGGGGGGGACACAAAAACCCATGGACGAAGAGATTTTAAAGTTTGATTTCTCGCTGTACGCTGCTTGGATTTGGGCTACTTTTATCTAGGACTAGCAACCCGCCCCTGATTCGCCTAGAAACTGAAGCATCATTTATATAATGTATGGAGGAATCATAATTCATAGCAGAATTCTCTTTATCGGACCACAAACCATGAAAATTTCTTCCCTGTGTCAATGGAACTTTGGGGATGAGTCCCTTTGTCTTGGCGAATTCTTTCTTTCTCTCTATTGTGACAATCGAGAAATTATTTGATGCTCAGTTTCATTGTTACGTTATACGCGTATTTTTAGCCTACTTTCGATAAACTATGACCTATATCCGTTTTCCGTCACGGCATGAAGGGTTATAATCACTGACTGGACTATTAATTATGGAGATAGCATGTGCAACGAATTCTTGTCAGACGTAATTTAAGAATGGCGAGCTGCATGAAACACAAATCCCCCTTCCGTCCGATCTAAACTTGACTGTGTATTCTGCGCAACGAAAATTTCACTGGCGAAGAAAAGAAAAGCTGAGTTGCACTTCCAGTGAAACTGAAGTCTAAACTCGACAGTGTCTGGGGTTATAGGCTCGCTCGCCAGCCAGCGAACTCGTTAACTGTCTTTAGTTATTGAATGGAGATTGCTAGAAGAAATGAAAACGTAAAGACACTTAGGGCTATAGTGAGCGATGTATTGAAGATAGAGATATGCTGTCACAGACGTTTTTGTAGAACTTTTCATGCTGAACAATTCTTACATTCATAGTAGTCTATATAGATATTTTTAATGGTTTGCCCAGCTTTAGCTTATTAAGCGCACGGTCGCCAGGGTTTTTTTTTCGACATTTTCACTGAAATCGTTACTGCTCGGCTTCCTTTGGTCATTAATAAATTATTTTCCATAGAAACCTTCCTCGAGATATCCTTTACGGAATGGTGGAAACCGCAATAAAATCCATCCAGTGGTTCTCGAGATTATCTGGAACATCCAAGAATCGGGGACTTTGTTTTATACTAAGAGATACGTCTCTCATTTCGCATTTGTTTTATACTAAGAGATACGTCTTTCAATACGCATAGGCCTATGTTAGAGACATGTACAGTATATTAGAGTGCAAACAAACTACTGGTCGTGAAGTTTGTGGTCTCGGTGTGTTGAACTTGGATTCTCCATCTCTGTCTGTCTGTTAGAGAAGCGAGCGGAACATTATCTGTGTGATAGGCAAAGGGGAACCCGATGCAGTTGGTATCGGTTACACTTGTAACATTAGGCCTCTTCTAATGAGGCTGCTTGGGTCGCGGAAATGCGAGCCGTTCGCCTGCATGCAGCTCGCACTTCATAGTGCTCCAGGGAGGGAATGTGTGTGATTTATTCGACCACAATAACGATAGAAATTTAAATGGAGACGTAGGGACTAGGGAGTGCTGCATTCTTTACGGAAGCCTAGTGTTGGGAGGGAAATCGTAGCGTTGCATGACCTTTAAGAGATATTGCTACAAGTGAAAACTCTATCGAATTATTAATTATCGCAAGACTTATTTGGAATCAGTAAGGTTACTATAACTATTAAAATTAACCAGAATGCTAAAATTAACCAGAATGCGAGAGGGTATATTGCCTCAAGTCCACTGAGTGAAATTCAAAATCATGGGTTCTTTAAATTTAGTCTACACACATTAACTTGTGATATACACACATCAAAAAAAGTTTTGCATCACCTCGGTTCCCAGATCTCCGGCATATAGACGTTGACTGTGTATATTGTATCAAAGATACAGTCCCTTTGACTGTTCATAGATGTCACTAAAACTGCTCAAAGATGTAAACAACCATGCATGAGCAGGGCCTATTAGACGGAGGGGGTACGACAGCCGATCAGTTCCAGTCATTCCACCAGGACGAAGGTACGCTGCTCATGTTGTCTGTAGTTCTACCATGCCTAGAAGGTCAATACCGCAGTTCGATCGCGTCCGCATTGTTACTTTGTGTCAAGAAGGGCTCTCAACAAGGGAAGTTTCCAGGCGTCTCAGAGTGAACCAAAGCGATGTTGTTCGGACATGGAGGAGGTACAGAGATACAGGAACTGTCGATGACAGGCCTCGCTCAGGCCGCCCAAGGACTACTACTGTAGTGGATGACCGCTACTTACGGATTGCCGCTCGGAGGAACCCTGACAGCAATGCCACCATGTTGAATAATGCGTTTCGTTCAGCCACAGGACGTCGTGTTTCAACTCAAACTGTGCGCAATAGGCTGCATGATGCGCAACTTCACTCCCGACGTCCATGGCGAGGTCCAGCTTTGCAACCCCGACACTATGCAGCGCGGTACAGATGGGCCCAACAACATGCTGAATGGACCCCACAGAATTGGCATCACGTTCTCTTCACCGATGAGTGTCGCATATGCCTTCAACCAGACAATCGTCGGAGACGTGTTTGGAGGCACCCTGGTCAGGCTGAACGTCTTAGACACACTGTCCAGCGAGTGCAGCAAGGTGGTGGTTCCCTGATGTTTTGGGGTGGCATTATGTGGGGCCGACGTACGCCACTGGTGGTCATGGAAGGCTCCGAAACGGCTTTACGATACCTGAATGACATCCTCCGACCCATAGTGCACCCATATCGGCAGAATATTGGAGAGGCATTTGTCTTCATGGACGACAATTCTCGACCTCATCGTGCACATCTTGTGAATGCGTTCCTTCAAGATAACGACATCGCTCGACTACAGTGGCCAGCATGTTCGCCAGACATGAACCCTATCGAACATGCCTGGGATATGTTGAAAAGGGCTGTTTATGGACGTCTTGACCCACCAACCACTCTGAGAGATTTACGCCGAATTGTCGTTGAGGAGTGGGACAATTTGGACCAACAGTGTCTTGATGAACTTGTGGATAGTATGCCACGACGAATACAGGCATGCATCAATGCAAGAGGACGTGCTACTGGGTATTAGAGGTAGTGGTGTGTACTGCAATCTGGACCACAAATGCTGAAAGTCTAGCTGTATGATGGTACAACATGCAATGTGTGGGTCTCATGAGCAATAAAACGAGCTGAAATGTTGTTTGTGTTGATCTCTATTCCCTTTGTATTTAAAGGTTCCGGAACTCTTGGAACCGAGGTGATGCAAAACTTTTTTTGATGTGTGTAGATAGACTGTTTAGGTAATGTCACTATGTGACTGCGTGGCGCAGTTGTAACGTTCTCGCCTGATGTTCCCAGGGTTGCGTGATTGAATCCTGACGCTATCAGTTGACATTTGACGATGTGAGGGAGCTGTGTCAGTAGATTTTCTGACATGTTAAAAGATCCCCTTTGTGGCCAAATTCTGGCACCCTGGCGTCTCTAAAAGCCACAATAGTTAAAAGGATCGTAAAAGTAGTAACATTATTTTATTAGACCTATACCGGGTGAGTTAGCCGTGGTCATTACGGCATGACTGCTGGCAGTCGCTTACATCCGGGAGGCGAGGAGGTTCGTATCCCCCCGCCGGCAACCTTGAAGATGGACTTCTGTGGTTTCCCATCTTCCTTCCAGGCAAATGCCGGGGTTGGTCCCTAACTATAGGCCACAGCCGCTACCCTCCAACTCCCTGTCCTTACATTCAAACTTTCCTCCCCAGACAACACTCCACACACGACGATACGTGTAGCTCACCCATTGGGTGTCCGCCTCGAAGCAGCTACAAAACTGGCGAGCCGAACATGTCCTCGGACACTCCCGGCGCTAAAAGCCATACGCTAAAAAAAGACCTATTATTATTAATATTATTATTATTATTATTATGATTATTATTAATGTCACTCCAGTAGTTTTAATTGCTTGGATGTTACAGTTAATGAATTGCAATTTAATACCCCGACAAGAATAAGTGCCATGTGTTGCACATTTAAAATGTTTAGATCTCAAAATCTCTCAGCATATTCTTCACATACACAATTTTTGAAACACTCTTGAGTTTTAATGTGGTCGTGTTACATACTGTAGGTTCCTTGGGCTTTGCGTGTTCTATGACAACCCTGCACGAATCGTGCATAAAATGTTACTTCATCCTCCACAGCAGTTCAGTACCCCATCGACTTGAAATGCTCCCACACAAAAAGGGGGAAATAATATTGAAGTCCGGGGAGTGTGGAGGCAAGGAATTTGCCCACCTATATCTACCCAGTGATTAGGATACCACCCATTTAGGTGTGCAAGGACAGTACGACTAAAATGGGCAGTGGCGCTACCGACTTTCATGTCTCGATTCTGACACTGAAATATTGCAAGGTATTAATGAAACCAGGGCGTGTAAAGTATCCCTGATGAAACCAAAGATATAATTGGCGGCTTTGGTGGCGTAGTTGGTACCATGCTGAGTTTCTTTTCCCATGATCACGGGTTCAAACCCGGCCGAAGTCATCGGAGTTTTAAGAGTGTTAGTAATCCCCCAGTATGCCTTCCTTCGGAGAGGAAATAAAACTGGCGGGCCCATGTCATAGATTTATGGTATGTAAAAGAACCTTCCACTAACTACGTGTGGGAAGCTAAATTTGTAGGTTAGATTTGATTAATGCTCATTATATCCCTACGTTTGCCGACAGGTGCCGATTGCGGTGGCATTTAGTAACAAAGTTCACAGCTAAGTGTCGTTGACGGTAGCATTTGGTAGTAAAAGTAGGAACTGCTTGAAATTGATAATCTACAGTCCTTGACAGATAACACACACTAATAGCCTACACCGGTTATCAGACAGATTCTACACACACACAAAGTACACGGGGCTACATGACCGCGTTGTTGCAGCCCCTAATCTGAGGAACCAACCAGAGATATAATCGAATGTCTTACGTTGTAGATGTTGTTCTTCATACAACCATGCCAACCCCATATTTCTATTTGCTTCACGGCGGGAGTATTTCTTCCTTATTATCATCAAGGAGTTATTTCTACTAAACGCATTCCATTTATCACTCAAAATGTTACTGACAATGAACTGCGTATTGTGTTTCGCGTTTACGCATTATTTCTTCTAAAGGAAGCACAGACAGCTAGAGAAATTCAAAAGCTTTGAGATAATGTGGATAATCCTTTTAACCTCCACAATTGTTCCAGAGATCCGATCCCCCTCCCTTAGCTTCTTCTGTCCCCCTACGTCACCATTATGGTGGGGTTGTAAGAAGGGTTGAGTGACCACAATACAATTACATGACTTGCAAGAATAACAATTAGCAAAACATGGACACGCGCGTGTTTGTTGGTCTGTCTGTCATCTTGACATCATGTTCGATACAGCCGCAGCCTTTGTATGAGCTGTATTTCCGGTCTTTTATATTAGTGTTTTTCCCCGAGGGGGAAAATTTGCTGAGCAACAGATCCAACGATAACAGCAATATGAAGGAGTCAGGAAAGAAGTTACAGCCTATGGGTGAGCAGATTTTTAGTTACAAGGGATAGTTTTTGCCAATCAACGTGAGCTATCGAAAATGAGGCGTGCTCTATAATGCAAGGGTGTCCCATGCTGGCGAGCTCGCCCTTATCGTCCGGAAAGTGAACATTATATTGAAGCCTACAGCGACAAAGCGGCGGCCGAGATGTCATATTCGTTGAAATGCTCCCGCAGAGAATGGCGAACACGCCACGGCCCGTCACGGCAGGCGCGGATCTAGAGTTTGGTTTTGGCGGGGTCAGAGATTCGATCTAGAGTTTGGCTTTGGGGGGGGGGTCAGAGAATTGAAATTGTTAAGAAAAATGGTATCACTAAAAACGCAATCACAAAATAACCAAACGTACAAAACCAGACCAAATTTTTTGCAAGCTTCATGGATAGAAATTTGATGCGTTTAGCGCACCAAAAATATTCGTACAAATTGCTACGGCTTGTTTTGCGACTCTTACATCGAGCTTCGAGAAAAGGATCAAGGTACGTTACAGTTTCGGCAAGTCGAGTTGATACCGACAAAGGGAGAAAGTCACAGCTTAAATTGCCAACCAAGCTAGCAGTTTGGACGTCGGCAAAAATTTTTGGTGCCAAAAAAGCCCCAGTTTCCTACCCGTGCATTGCTGCACATTCATCGTGACATCACTATAAACATCGATTCGGTAATCACAAGGTTTGCTAAACAAAATAGACGAGTTGATTTTGTTGTATAACTAATAGTTTTTATACAAGAGGTTTGAAGTTGTAAATATGTACAGTTGTAACAGAACATAATAATTCCAATAAAGATAATTCAGTATTGAATAAAATGAAAAAAAAAAACTGTTTTTCAGTTAAAATTCATTAAGTTTTATTTGTCTGGTAATTGTGTTTTCGTTTTTTGAGTTTGCAAAAAAATTTGGTCTCCGTTTGGGGGGGGGGGGGTCATGACCCCCGTGACCCCCCCCCCCCCCCCTTGAATCCGCGCCTGCGTCACGGCCCCAGTCGCGGTGTGATCGCCACGTTGAGTGGATTTAGTACTGCGTTATCCTATTAGTTATTTATCGTCACGTATAGTGTATTGCAATGTTTATTATGTTACGATTCTATGTTTCACTTTACGCAGTGTCTTATCTCCATAAATGAACGTATAGCCTATGTTGTTCTATCATCTACAACGAGTAACATATGAAACATTAAGTACAAATATTTATTGTTGCTTATTTCAGTAGTAATCGTAATAAAGTAATACAGTGTGCATTTCAAACTGCTCGCAGCGTTAACATGTCCGGAGCATAGCCTCGCCCTTATGAACCTTAAACACTGATTATCTCCAAATGCACATGTGGCGGGCTCGCCTTTCTCTTACGGAACGCCTGAAATTAGGTTGGTTTGTACCAAATAGGCCGGCTCCGTGGTGTTGGGGTAGCACGCCTGCCTCTCACCCGGAGGCCCCGGGTTCTATTCCCGGCTCCGTCAGGGATTTTAGAAACTGACATGAGGGCTGGAACGGGGTACACTCAGCCTCGTGAGGACAATTGAGTAGCTGTCTTGACAGTGAGGCAGCGCCCCGATCACGAAAACCAAGATTAATGGCTGAGGGGACCCGATGCACTGATCAGGCGTCACCCCGATATCTGCAGGCCAAATGGCTGGGCAGCGGTCGCTTGGTAGGCCTAGGCCCTTCATGGGCTGTAGTGCCAGGGGTTATTTGTACAAAATAGAGGTAAGCTGAACATGTTACTGGCAGTCATTAAGTGTTTACTACGACACAGGTGGCATTCGTCAATGTAGCGTAAGAGCAAAAGTGCCTGGTTTGACATTGAAAGACGAGGGTGTAAAACCTGACATTACCTACTACTAAACCGCCTCGCGTTGTAGTGAGTACCATTCTTAGCAGTCGCTCCGTGAGTACGAGTTCGAATCCCAGCTCTGCTAGACATTTTAATATTCTTGTTTAAGGGTTGGACTGGGGAACACTCAGCCTCGTGCGAGAAATCTGAGAAGAGGTTGTTTGTTTCCTACCTCAGCCATCCTGGAAACTGTTTTACACGGTTTCCCATTTCTGCTCCATGCAAATGCCGGGATCGTTCCTAACTTAAGGCCACGACTGCTTCTCCTAATCCTCCCCTGAATTACATGTACACACACTAATATAGGCTAACCATCACAATAACACAGGTTATCAAAAATCCACGAACACCAAAGTACACAAGCCTAATTGGCCATGCCCCTCCACTACTACTGAAATGAAAAGGAACCTGTAAAGGCAAGGGTGAAAAACAATAGAGATCGCCTTCATTATACCGAGTGCGCCTTGTTCCAACACCCATACCGGGAATTTTTCTCTGGATCTTTTAAACATGAGAGGGACGTGGTGGCGCAGTGATCAAGCTGTTGGTCTCTCACCACGGTGGACCGGATTTGATTCCCGGTCAATGCATGTGAGAAATATCAAAGTGAATGACCATGTCCTGTGGTTGGGATTCCACGTAAAAAACGGTCCCGTGGCTCATGATCGCGAGATTAACGGTCACGTAATACTACAACCATCCTTCCTTCCTTCCTTCCTTCCTCCCTTCCCTTTCTTTTCTTTTCCTTTCCTTTCATTTCATTTCCTTTCTTCCCTTCCCTTTCTTCCTGTCCTTCCTTCTATCCTTCCTTTCCCTTTCTTCCTTTCCTTCCTTCCTTCCCTTTCTTTTCTATTCTTTTCCTTTCATTTCATCTTTTCTTTTCCTTCCTTCCTTCCTTCCTTCCTTCCTTCCCTTTCCTTTCTTCCTGTCCTTCCTTCTATCCACCCTTTCCCTTTCTTCCTTTCCTTCCTTCATTCCTTCCCTTTCTTTTCTTTTCCTTCTTTTCCCTTCCTTCCTTTTCTTCCTTTTCTTCCTTCCTTCCCTTTGCTTTTCTTTTCCTTTCCTTCCTCCCTTCCCTTTTCTTTTGCTTCCTTCCCTTTCCTTTTCTTTTCCATCCTTCCGTTTCCTTTTCTCTTCCTTTCTTCCCTTCCTTTCCTTCCTTCCCTTTTCCTTTCCTTCCCTTCCCTTTCTTCATTTCTTCCTTCCTTTCCATCTTCCTTCTCTTCCTTCCATTCCTTCTCTTTCTTCCTTTCTTTCTTTCTTTCTTTCTTTCTTTCTTTCTTCCCTTTCTTCCTTTCCTTTCCATCCTTCCCTCCCTACCTTCCTTTCCTTCCCTTTCTTTCATTCTTCCTTTCCTTTCCTTTCCTTCCCACCCTTTCTTCCTTTCCTTTCCTTTCCTTCCCACCCTTTCTTTCTTTTTTCTTTCTTTCTTTCTTTCGTACTTTCTTTCTTCCTTCCTTCCTTAAAAACGTGGCGTGGAAATAAGAGGGTAACTTTGAGTGAAAAGAAACCTAAATGATTGTCCGTCATAAGGGATAAATATTCCTGTTAAAATACCATCCCTGTCACTGAAGAGCGAATGAGACATAATGTTAAGGTCAGTGTATCTGTGAACGAAGTTAATTTTACCATGTGATTTTACGAAGGAGTGTTTCATTGGCTTAAAGGAAGCTTAGCATATCGCATTATCCACTCTTCGGTAATGTTATAATGACTTGGCATTGCTAGTCACCCACACCAGTAGACCCCCTAGCAGGATGTGCCGTATTATGAGAGCAACACGTGCCCCTCGACAGACGCTCTCAGGGCCAATCACAGACGGCCGCCATGTCGGATGTAGCGGTCGGCGTGGGCTCCCGTCTCTTCTGCCGACAGGCCTATTGCCTCTCGAGGGTTATTCTCTGACCAGACGTAATCACAGCAATGTAGGATTCCTAATCAATGACCTAATGCCATCGCGCGCTGCTCAGTAAGTGGGCGCGGTGTGGTGGTGGGCTCAGAGGGTGAAGTTCGAATCGTGGTCTCAAGAACTAGCCACCTTATGAAGAATTCTGTTAGTTCACTGATTATTCAGTCACTTAGTTACTATCGGACATTAGTTAATAATAATAATAATAATAATAATAATAATAATAATAATATCGTATGGCCTCGGGTGCCAGGTGCAAGCTTTGATATTTGACACCCAGACGGCAGCTTGCATGTCGAATTTCGTCGTTCCATGGAACGCTATGCAAGTCAATGAGGTTAGATATCTAAGCACCTTGGCACTATAGCGCTTTCTAATAGAGAATGTAGGAACTTAGAGTTGGCGGAAAATCCCGATGTGAATTTTGCCATTATGAACACGGCCTAGTGAATTCAAATGGGTTCTTTAACATGCCAACAACGTATGATATGCATGTCGTGATTTTTGCCCCTTTCAAAAATCACCACGGCCAGGAGCGACCCTGCAAGCTTAGGCGTTGTTGGTCCGATACGTTAACCACTCACCCACCGTGGCAAGCTAGACTTAAGTTGTTTCGTAGTAAAGACTTATGACATCGTGGTAATCAGCCACGAATGCTAATTGGACGTTGTTGTTGAAGAGTTCACTCGGCCTCGTGAGAAAACAGATGAGAGGTGAGTTAAATTCCCACTTTAGCCTTCCTGGAAAAGGTTTTCCGTGGTTTCCCCACTTCTACTCAGGGGGTGTCGTCCTGATTGCGACCATTCCGGATTGTGTTCACCTCATTAGCAGTGCAGATTGCGGTCACTTTCATTTTAGGGAAGAGCTATAAACATTCCAGCGTCCAGATTGCGATAACTTTTCTTGGGAGACCGGTCCGGTTGTAACTCCCCTGGGGATTTCCTCACCTTTCACTTCCACCCCTCTTGCCAATGTTGAGGTACATGCCATATGTCAGTTCTCTTTGGAATGTTAATAAACCTAAAACTTCAATTGTTTGCTTTTGTGTGTAGGAGAGGGCGGGGACAAACATTGATTACAAAGGGGATTTAGAATCAAACGCAGAACAAATTACTTTTACGAGACGAATTTTTCGAGGTAATAAAAATAAAGTTTTTCATAATATACAGTACCGGTAGGCTACCGGTACCTATTATGAAAATAGATATCTCGCGTCTCAAATGGGAGGGGAGGGGCAGAAATTAAAATTATACCCTGTAAGTATAAAATTTCCCGTTAAAACAATTTTGTTTAAAGTGAAGGTCGTCGATCAAAGCCCCCCATATGAAATAACATGTTTTAAGCCTCCTGGGAATTTATATCCCTCTTTTGATAGGGCATGACCATATGTGACAATATCTTGGTGACTCGATTGTTACCGCTATTCTAGGAATATGACGAGGTAAGAAGAACACCTTCCTGACGTGGATATGTCACAACACACCTCCTTAGTATAGGCCTACTTAATAACAAATCACTTTCTTTTACAGAACCATGGGTGCTGACGAATCAATGTATGTGGATTCGGACAGCCTAGCCCAAGCTTCGTTCCCTCCGCCAGGCTCAGTAGCGTTGAGTTCAGACGAGTTTGTTTTCGTACTCTTATGAACCTGTGAACTAGTTTTTAATAACAGCAGTGGTGTAATATAAAGTATCATCTTCGTAACTACCGCATTCTGCTTCGTGACAAAGTGACTAGCATTCTTGTCTGTCACCGCGGAGGCCCGGATTCGATCCCGGCTCTGCCAAGATGTCTAATCCTGTAATTGGATTGGGTACAGTCTGCCTCGTCAGTCAAAACTGATAAGAGATGGGTTCGACTCCTATCTCATCCATCCTCGAAGTAGTTTCCGTGGTTTCCCACTGCTAATCCAGGCAAATTCCAGGATGGTAGCTAACTGAAGACCATGACCACTTCCTACCCAAATCCTACGTGAAATACACATACACACACTAGTGCAGACATCACAATGTCACAGGTCATCAGACGAATTCTACACACAACCAAGTACAGCGGGCTACATGACCACGATGTCGCAAAGCCCCTAAGGAATCAACAACTACTGCATTGTTATTGCTTGGTAACCAATAGCCGAGTAGTTAAGGCCTAAAATATAACAATATTAATAAACACATTTATTGATCCCAATTTAACGACTAGACGAAATTAAGCCTACTTTAAAATTTTGTTTAATTTTAAGAGGGATTTAGCGATTATTTAGACATTCGTTGACGAAAAAAAATTTTTTTTTTCTCTCTATTGATAAGACTGTATTGGAATCTCACAAATATCGACTACTGCTTCGTGATTTTTGGCAGCCTTAGTTGGCAACCCTGAATTCATCCTTGAACTCGTTTGAGGGTAAATTCTCACATTTGGAGTCGCCAAAGTCTGTATTCGACCCACTGGTATTTGTTATTAGAATCCATGAGTTAACTCAACTTATAATGCGAGGTCGTGGAAGACTTTCGTGGAATAATTTGAGGGTGTCTGTCATTCTCAAACGGTGAACCCGTTCAATGTTTCTGGGAATAGACCAGCTGTTTGTTGGTTGGTTCCTCAGTTTAGGTGCTGCGACAACGTGGCCATGTAGCCCCATGTACTTTGGGTGTGTGTAGAATCTGTCTGATAACCGGTGTTAATTGTGATGGCTGTATTAGTGTGCGTTGTCTGTATTTCAGGTACCTAATTTTGCTAACAAATGTTACCGTCAACGCCACCTAGCTGTGGACTTGGCTACTAGATGCCACCGCAACTGGCACCTGGTGGCGAACGTTGGTACTTAATAGAGCATTAATCAAATCTAACTTACAAATTCAGCTTCACACGATGTAGTTAGAAGAAGGTTCTTTTGCATGCCATAAATCTATGACAAGGGCCCGCTGGCGTTACTTCCCCTCCGAAGGAAGGCATACTGAGGGATTTCTAAACGCTCTTAAAAAATCTGACTTCGGCCGGGTTTGAACCGACGATCTTGGGCATAGAAGCCAGCTGTTGCCGTTGATTTTTTCACATTGTTGTTTATGGGAAAAGAAGAATTATTTCAACAGAGAGGAGTCAAAACCCCGTAATACTCACGTTGGGTTAGGGACTCGGACCTTGGTACTTCCCGTACCATGTGTTGTTGTTATGACACAACAAGAGTAATGAGCTGTACTGTATGGCGGTGGGGGCGGGCCGGTCTAGGAGGGGCGTGGTTTCGTCTTGGGCGGCCGCGCCTGCCACGACTTGCCATGTGTGTGCGCACGTCTTGCTATCTTATTCATCTTCTCTAGCGTAGTAAGTTACCTTCATTTCGCCAGGTCAAATCACAGGTTTCGTTTATAAATCGTTCAATGTGATAACGAGCGCCATTCAATACAAATTCATATTAGACATTTTTCGATCCAACAATGGGACCTTCTTCAGCTATTTATAATTAAACTTAAAGAAATTAAATTAATAAAAATAATGAGAAATGAAATTAAGTTAAATATATAGAGGATGAGGGGGCTGCGTGGCGCAGTCGGTAGAGGCGCTGAGCTTCTAACTGAAAGGGAGTGGGTTCGATCCCCACCCAGGTAGTGGATTTTAGAAACAAAACTACCACTTTCGGAAACGCAAATGGCCCTGGGGTTCACTCAGCCTACACCGGAAATGAGTACCAGGGTAATCCCTGGGAGCAAAGGCGGCCGGGCATGGAGCTGACAACTCCATCCCATCTAGTGCCGATGTCACAAAAAGTGGAAGCCTCTACCTTCCACTACTCCCAGGGCCTCCATGGCCTGTATGGAGTTGGCTTTGCTTTATATAGAGGATGAAATTCGATTTATTAACCCCTTATGGGATAGTGGTCTCTATATTAACCACCTGTCATAAGAGCCTGTCACGGAGGGTGAGTGGTTATCGTGTCGGATTACTAACCCCCAAGCTTGCAGGTTCGCTCCTGGCCGTGGTAAGTGATTTTTGAAAGGCGGAAAAAATGACGAAACGCATGTCATACGATTTTGGCATGTTAAATTACCCATTTGAATTCAGTAGGCCGTGCCCATAATGGGAAAATTAATCTCGGGATATTCCGCCAACACTAAGTTCCTCATTTCTCTACTGGAAAGCGCTATAATGTCAAGGAGCTTAAGATATCTAACCTCCTTGACTTTCATAGTGATTCAAGGAACAACGAAATTATATATGCCAGCTGCCCTCTGGGTGCCAAATAACAAAGCTTGCATCCGGCACCCGAGGCCGTACGATATTAATATTTACCTGTCATAAGGACAGCTTATGCTTTCAAAGATGCTGATAGTTTAATCTTTCTGCCAAATTTCAGAGAATTTTCATGCCGAAGTGCTAAATTAGTATTTCTAAAAATCAAATATTATATACGTAGCCTATCTACTTGGCGTAATGTGTTGGATAATATTTAATAGTACATTATGCAATGAGCCTATAATGGTAATAATTAAGACACGAGTATGTTTAGACGACCATTATAGGCGAGTTGCATACGACTGTTTATGTTCGACGATAATTGTAACTATTGTATGTTGGAACATAAATATTCATAAATATCTGTGGAGATTTCGCCAGTTTTATGTACTGAACAGAGCGCATGAGACGCAGAGAATGCCTTGTATTTGTCCATGACCTCCTCGTTTACCCTACTATGACACTAGGCCAGGCAGTGAAATTTAAATTAGAAGGCCGTGGAACTCAGCGCAGGTGATATGCTATTGGTCAAACAACTGTTTCTTGAGCTCCGATTGGTGGGAGAAACTGTTTTATAATGAAAAATAGCGTTATAATGACCATCATTATGATACAGTTTTCTGACATATAATAGTCAGGGTCGAGCTTAATAGTACATTATGCAACGAGCCTATAATGGCTATAATTAAGACACGAGTATTTTTATAAAACGAGAGTAGGCCTATGCGAGTTTTATAATTTCCATAAGAGTGTCTTAATTACCATTATAGGCGAGTTGCATACGGCTGTTTATGTTCGACGATAATTTTAACTTTATGTTTTAAAATAAATATTCATAAATATCTGTTGAGAGTCAGCCACTTGAATTTTGTGATCAGAGAGCGAGCGCTGGGTGTGATATCTCTGTCTTTCAAGATCTCTGAACGACCGATGCATGCGGTCTGTGTGCTTGCAATGCCATATTATGCAGGCCATATGTTTACATCTGCCGTCCCTCAGTAATATTGTCACCGGAGTCGTTTGAAGGCAATGCGCTGTGTAGAAATTAGGGTTGGTGATATTAAGGTACAGTGCTATTTCTTGTTTCATATTCGCCAGTTTATTTACGCGAACATATGGACGGTGCGTATTCCATGTCGGTAATTTATTCTAGTTCGATGTTGTGTTTTGTCCGACATGTTGGATTTTGAGCGCATGCGCGAAGGTATCGTTACCTAATTGGCCAATGAACGAGCTCTGATTGGCTGGAGAAACTGTATCGTAATGAAAAACAGTGTTATAATGACCATCATTATGATACAGTTTTTGAGACATAATAGTGAGGGTCGAACATAAATAAAATTACTGTACAATAATAAAATAAATATAAAAATTAACATGACAAACATAACTATAAAACATTATGAAAATAATTGTAAAAATCAATTCGAAATTAGTTAATTCATTAAAAATATCACAATTAAATCTATAAGAACATAAATTGAAAATTAAAAATTAATATATCAACATTAAAATTAGAAAAACAAAAAATAACATTATTTATAATTAGTCTATAGGCCTAATAATTAAAATAAATTAAAATGTAGAAACACATAAAAGTAAAAAATAGTTTTGCCCGATAAAGGGTTAAGTTAATTTCTTAAGGTTTAAGTATAATTTGATGAAGAGGGTCCCATTGTTGGAGCGAAACATGCACGAATTTGAATTTGTTTTGATTGGTGGAGCATTTTCATTAATTATCTACTAATCAATACGGCAATTTTCTCACATTTTCTTATAATGGTGAGTGTTTTTGTCGTTTAGTGTTATTTAGTGTTAACGCATCTTTGGGTTCTGGAACATCTCGATTATTAGCCCCATGTACTTGGCTGTAAGCTCTATTTGTCTGATAACCTGTGTTTCCCAGTTGAGTTGTTGTTGTTGATTATTTCAGGTGCTTAGCGACATCGTGGTCATGTAGCCCCATGCACTTGAATGTGTGTAGAATTTGTCTGATAACCTCTGTCACTGTGATGTCTGTACTAGTGTGTGTATTTATAATTGAGGTAGGATTTAGGTAGGAAGCGGCCGTGACTTAAGTTTGGTACCATCCCGGTATTTGCCTGGAGTAGAAGTGGGAAACCACGGGAAAAAACACTTCGAGGATCGTTGAGGTAGGGATCAAACCTGCCTCTTCTCAGTTTTTCCACACGAGGATGAGTGTACCCTGTTCCAGCCCTCAAACGAAAATTACATTTCTTGACAGAACTGGGAATCGAATCCCGGCGGCCGCGGTAACAGCCGAGATTGTTAGCCTCTACACAACGAGGTGGACTGTGTTTGTGTGGTGGTGGGTCAGGAGTAGGGTATGGGTCTCGTGACGTGAAATAAGGCACTAACTACATAGATTGGACCGTACAATTGACTCGAAGATATAGCATTTTGTGTTGTTGATTAATTTACGGGCTTTTTAACGTCATCGTCATGTAGCCCCTTGTACTTGGGTGTGTGTGGAACTTGCCTAATAACCAGTGTCATTGTGATGGCTGTTCTGAGGTGGGTAGTTCGGTTTGGTGGATAGAATTTGGATAGGAGGTGCCCGTGGCCTAATTTAGATACCATAAAGGCATTTTCATAGAGTAGACGTGGGGAAACCATGGAAAACCACTTCAAGGAAGGCTGCAGTGAGAGTCGAACCCACATCTTCTTACTTATGTTTCACCAGACTGAGTATGCCCCGTTGCAGCCCTCAGACTTAAAATGTCTTGGTAGAGCCATGACTCAAACCCAGACCTCTGTGATGAAAGTCATGTATGCTAAGTCACTAGGCCACTAGGCTGACTGGCGTCTCTAAGGCTACATGAATTAAGGAAGGAAGCTTTTAGTTTAACGTGGCCGTCGATCTTGCGATTATGAGCCACAGGACTTCTTTTTTATGTGGAATCCGAACCACAGGACATAGCATTTCACTTCGAAAATCTCACATGCATTGACCGGGAATCGAGAGGTGAGAGGCATATAGCTTGATCGCTGAGCTCATATGAATTAAAATGAATGATTAATTATTATTATTATAAAAATTAAATATAAAAGATATGGGAGAATTTCCCTAAGGTAACAAATTAAAAAGAAATTGTTGACTGAATTTAGTTTCAGTTCAGCATGAGCATTGCTAAATTATTGTTTGTAATTGCATTAAGATATCATTTCCAACTGTTAAAAAGGGTTGGGAATATTATCTGCCTATGGTCAGTGCAGAGGGGGAGGGAGACATATCTTGGGGCTACAACGAGCACACATCAAAACTAACCCTTGTATCTCTCGCGTATGCATATATTGAGATACAAATGGCCACTCGTAAATATGATATAATCTCGCCTTCATTTCCACACGGCGCCTCACATCTCTTCTCCCAATTCCAACACCCTCACCAATGTCCAGGATGTTTTCAGAAATTTAGGAACGCTTGTATGAAAGCACAACATTCATATAATAAACTGTTTACTGATATCCACGACTGATTTGGGCTGGTTACGTGATACAGTTGTGTAAAATAATATTTAGTATGTTACTTGTCAGGAGTGTAGGGGAAATACGCAACTTGATAACATAATTTCAATGGATTACTGGTAAGAGAACACATCTGGGTGAATTCTGCAGAAAGTGAGTTTACATTTTTTAAACTATTGAGAGAGTATTCGTTCGGTAGGTTTTCGTAATTTCTGAAAACATGAATCAACGAGATGAACCTGTCGTACAAATTAACTATGAACACCTACGATAAGAATAACTCGAGGTATGCAAAACTTAGACATTACCAGACACATAATTATTATGTTAATTTAATTTTGTTTTGAATACGTATTTCGTTTAAGATACGCTGACGATGGCTCAGATGCGGGCCGATACATGCAAGTTTTGTACTGAAAGGCGTTCTATTCATTTACGAGGATACAATATTCAATATAATTTCCCTGTTCGAATACCAGAAAGAAGGACGATTTATTCTAGTGTTGTATTCTTGTCTGGGGTTTCTAGAACAATTAGCTAAAAGCGTTACTGAATGTGTTAAACCTCTCTGCGCAACCAGTCAGACCTGTCCTTACACTTCCTAAAAATGTATAATTTGCATCTTCCCCCGCCTTGTGGCTTTCCGTGCAAATAACATGCTTTAAATACAGGCAAGAAAATTGCATGTTATTTCGATATTTAACTTGTCAGTAATTTGACTATTTTCTCCAAATGATCGTCACATCCTAGCTCATTGCTTCATGCCTTCGGGGTGCGTTTGCCACTGTCCTGAGTCGATTCTTAAGTAAATATTACGAGAACTGTAGCAATTATTGGATACTACTTACTCCTGCTATTACGATGGCGCCGCTGTAATTATGTCCAATTCTAAATACGGAAGTTGAAGAATTTTTGTAGTTGATATTCCGGTATTTTTGGAAGAAAATCTACAGTACTGAGATTTTTTTTTTTTTTACTTTCTTTTAGAGCTAAGCTGGGCTTGTGGTCAAACACACTTTCCTCTTACCTAGAAGGTCCCAGGTTACATCCACGAATCCGCCAGAAATTTGAATTGCGATGTGATGGCTGCAACGGGTTGCACTCAGCCTAATGAGGATGATAGGGTGTCGGTAGCTGTTCGATATTACAGAGAAGTAGCCCTTCGCATTAGCCAAGCTTTCCCCCATAATCCGTAACCTATGAGCTGGGTGTCAGTTGTCACGCACGGGATTAGTTTTTATAGAGCTTTAGAATGCACCAAATATGCAATCGTACATCGAATGATGGAATTAACAATGTAACGCGGTAAACTCCTAAGCTACGAATTACTTCTTACCTGCCCTCCCTGTTTATTGTTGCATTTAAGGGCTTTGCGACATTGTGGTCATTAACCCCGTGCATTTCAGTGTTCTTAAAATAGGCTATATCTGTTAATTTTTTAGCCTACTTTTCACATTTTGCAAAAATGAGGAAAAAGTAGACTTATGAGATCGGGCAAATGTGTGTCTGTCTGTCTGTCCTTTTGTCTGTCTGTCTGTCTGCCTGGCTGGCTGTGTGTGTGTGTCCTCCTATCGACTCCTAAACGGCTGGAGCAATCGAAACAAAATTTGGTAGGAGTAAAGATCTATACCTGAATATCTCACGGCCATATTTGAAAATGATATCAGTGCTACCAACTGCTGAAAAATTGCAATTGAAATCTGAGCTCCATGTTGGATATCTTGGGAGGTATGAATGGGAGCTATTTTAAAATCGGCACACGTATAGATAGTAATATTGCAGTTTAACTTCCAGGAGGCCATACATGGCAGTGTTGCCAAAATGATTATAAGCCTGCTGATAGGTCCAATTTTAAGTGCATATAACTTCTACACTATCAATTGGAATTCAACCAAATTTCGTATGTGCTATGTGTAGGCTACATAAACAGATATGACTGAGCGTATTCTTAAGAGCCTCCAGGACTGCCAACTGTTAATAAATGCTCTCATTTTTTAATCCAAATACCCATATATCAGAAAGTATGCAAGCCGACAGCTTTAAACTATGCTCACATATAGTACCTGACATTCTATATTAATTTGGAGTAACTTATATACGTCAGTGCCACCAACATTATTCTAAGCCTGCTGATAGGTCCAATTTTAAAATACATGTAACTTCTATACTAACTAATGGGTTTCATTCAAAATTGACAACAATAGATCATATTATTTCAGATTATTTCTGACCAATACATGTATGTCATTGTTGCCAACATGATTTTACGCGCACTGTTAGATCCAATGTTTAACTGCATGTAACGTCCATGCTATCCATTGGACTTCAACCAAATTTTGTATTCTGTACCTTAAGAAATGGAACTAAGAATATATTCAGTCACCAGGGCTGCCAACTGTAGTTCTCTATTAGGCTACATTATGCCAGGTATGCAGTATTTCGAACTAATTAGAAATTTCGATATTACCAACTTAATTTCGTCATTATTCTAGATAGATCCATATAGCCTAGATTAATCATTGGCATGAATCTTAAATTTTAAGAAAAGTAGGCTCTTTAGTTCGTTACGGAACTTTTTTTTTTTTTTTTGCTATCTCTGGTCCTATCAATGGGTGAATTTGTGATTGGGGTTGGAATTGGGATAGAGGCGGCCGTGGCCGTTTTTTTTTCTACAACAGAAGTGAGAGAAAAGCATGCAAAACAACTTCTAGTATGGTGAGGTCTGCTCATTATGCCTCAAAAATGCCCTTTAAATTCTGTTCCTATCCTCAGATCAGAATTAAATATCTTGGCAGAACAGGCAATTCACCCCTGGACCTTGCAGATAGTAGTCGCAATACCTGTTCGTATGTAGCAGAATCCGGCTATTTATTTATTTATTTATTTGATGGTAGAAAGCTGATCATTAATCATACTGTAAGCCTATGTACTAAGAAATAATAAAAGTTATTTATATCCGAGATCTTCAATGTAATGAGATTTATTGTTTAGCGGTTTCAAAATGTAATTTCACATGCGATCATAGTTTCGTTTAACGTGCTGGTGTGCTCCCGTTGAAACTTTGATACCGTCCACACGAATAATTAAGTGGAATGTTATATATACTGTACATCATGATTTATTTCTGAGTTAGTGTTCACGAAATTGTGCATTCTGTGTTGAATAGAGTATGGGTTCTTCAACGGTGTTGAATAGCAGGACAGGGAAAATGACCACGATGTACCATATTTTACAACAAAAGCAGCATCTTATTGAAGGTCGGGGTCCGTAAGTGTGTTTGCTAATATTAAACTGTTGAAATAGTATTAATATTAATAATAATAACAATAATAATGTAAAGGCATTCTATTCGAGCGGTAAGATTGGTTCAATTTATTCCTAATTGGCTTGTTACGTCGACAATGAGTGAGTTATTTTACAAAACATAACTTAACTGTTGTTCAAGGTGAGTTCCGGGCAATTCTAATAAGTTAGTGATAAATAAAATATATAAGTAAATGAAGCATTCAACTTACCGTACAGTTTATAAATAACTATCCACATATTCATAGTTATGGAATAATCCTATGACAAATTACACCCTAATGTCAATAAAACGCTGTTTTTCTTATATTTTATTTACATGCATTCTTTTCTGAAACAAACTTTACTTTAAATTTTATTTGTGCAGGGAAAGGTGGAATGAAAGTCAATTTATTGTTTCATTTGAAATCACTACGAATGTTTGGTTAACCCACTGGGCATACAAAACTGTTCAGTGGGAGTATCATTGTCTTGATATCTGCTGTTTCTTCAACATATATACAATATAGCCGGCCCCGTGGTATTGGGGTAGTCTGCATGTCTTTCATCCAGAGGTCCTGGGTTCGATTCCCGACTCCGTCAAGGATTTTATAAACTGATGTGAGGCAGGAACGGTGTGCACTCAGCCTCGTGAGGACAATTGATTTGCTGTCTGACAGTGAGGCAGCGCCCCGGTTACGAAAACCAAGATTAACGGCCGAGGGGACCCGATGCGCTGATCACGCGTCACCCCATTATCTGCATTCCAAATGGCTGGGCAGCGGTCGCTTGGTAGGCCTTGGCCCTTCACGGGCTGTAGTGCCAGGGGTTATTATTATTATGTTATATGTACACTATAGTAGACTATATATAGACTATTCTATTTTCTGAAAAAAATATTAAAGTATCTTTAATAAGAATGGTTCGAGAAAATACCAGTTGGACACCAAATTACTCAGTAAGATTAGATCGAACCAAGTGATCGCTAAATATTCTGTATTCATATGATGATAATAATAATAATAATATCGTATGGTCGTATGGTCTCGGGTGCCGGGTGCAAGCTTCCTATGATAGCACAGTAGGATATATTTTTGAATGCATTCCTCTTCGGAGGCCACACATTAATACCATAGCCTATAGCCTAGCTATTATATTTATTACATGTATTGGTGACCGGGTCCGTGGTGTAGCTTAAGCTGGTACTCACAGTCTCAAAAAAGGCTGAGAACGTCTGTCCTCAATCAACCGACTAAACAGCACCAATTATCACATTCGGTAAAAAAAAAAGATCGTCTCAGTAAGTTCTCTTCAACCAGCCACACAATACAAGAAGAGATGTGTTGATGAAGCTGTTATTCTTGGCCACATGGGGGTGATATATCCCCTGAATCAAGGGGTGTTAACACGGGCTGAGCTGGCTACAGTAGCACTGTTCCCCCATCCCAGCATGCATCCAACCCATTGTGTTCACGTACTACAACAACAACATTCAATAACAACACACTGCTAAGCTCTTTTAGCGTCGTAACTGGCGCATGTAAGGTAGTTAGCAAAACACCCATAGTCTGTTGGCGGAGAATCGACATTTAGAATTCATACGTCCGGGAAATGAGCGCGCTTATCAAACTGAAATTGCCATTACTGCTACAGTGGCAAGAGTACCGCAGTCGTCATTAACACAATTGTCCACCAAACACATTACTGAAACTTCTCTCGGAAATTAAGAGGTGAAAATTTTGCTTGGTTGGTTTAGGGGCTGAGACAACGCGGTCATGTAGCCCCGTGTATTTTGGGTGTGTGTAGAATCTGTCTGATAACCGGTGTTAATTGTGATGGCTGTATTATTGTGTGTTATCTGCAATTCAGGTAAGGACTGCAGATGATCAATTTCAAGTAGTTCCTACTTCTCGTACCAAATGCTACCGTCAACGACACCTAGCTATGAACTTGGCTACTAGATGCCACCGCAACCGTCACCTGGTGACAAACTTTGGAACTTAATAGAGCGTTTATTAAATCTAACCTATAAATTTATCTTCACATGTGTAAATAAAGGAAATAATTCCTGGCATAGGCTATCCATGAGAGGCAAAACGAAGCTCAGTTTGAGACTATTTGAACTACTGTACTGTACATTTAAAAAATCTCTTGAAATTTTGTAACGAATACTTAATTGAAAATCAATAATTATTTTTCTTAATTTCTCACATTTTAAAGACATCCATATTCTTCCGAAGATTGTTTTGTTTTTGACATTATTTTATAACATCATCATCATCATCAATTTCTGTTTTCCAGCCTATGCCGGGTCGGAGCAAATAGGACACCTCTCCACTTTGTCTGTCCACCATGCTTCCTCAACCACTGAACTCCACGCCAGGTTTCGTTCTCACACTGTTCTCCACCAAATCCATCCATCGTACTCTTGGTCTTCCTCGTCCTCTCTTTCCATTCATCCGTCTCTCCATCAATTGTTTCGGCATTCTTTCATCAATCATCGTTTTCACATGTCCATACCATCTCAATCTGTTCTGCTCCAGCTTATCATTCAGCTTCTGTACATTCACTCCCTTTCGAATGTCTTCATTTCTCACTCTATGTCTCCTAGTGTCGGTACCATACTCCTCAGGAATGTCCTTTCGGCTGCCTGTATTCTACTTTCATCTCTCCTCGTCATCGGCCAAGTTTCTGCTTCATACGTCATTATTGTTGGGTCTTGTACATCACCTCTTTAGCCTTCAGTGGTATTTCTTTATCCCAAATTAAACTCCGAACCTGATGATAGAAAACACTCCCACATTGTATTCTCTTCTTGATCTTCATATCCAATCATCCAATCCATATACAAAACTGAAACTGTTTAATACGTGTAAAACAAAAATACTGGAATGCAGCCGAAATAAATCAGAAACCTCTTTGGAGATCACATTGGCAGGTGAAAAGCTGAAGGAAGTAGGAGACTTCTGTTACTTAGGAAGCAAAATAACCAGTGATGGACGAAGCAACGAGGATATAAAAAGTAGGTTGGCTCCGGCAAGTAAAGCATTTCTACAAAAAAGGAATCTGTTGACATCGAATATAGATTTAGGTATTAGGAAGTCATTTTTGAAAGCCTTTGTCTGGAGCGTGCCGCTCTATGGAAGTGAAACTTGGACTAGTGGAGCAGCAGAAAAGAGGAGAATTGAAACATTTGAAATGTGGTGTTACAGGAGAATGATGAAGATCAGATGGGTAGATAGGGTTACAAACGAAGAGGTATTAAGACGAGTGGGAGAGGAGAGATGTTTCTGGCGACAGCTAATAAAGAGAAGAGGTTAGTAGGACACATACTAAGACACCCAGGAATAGCAAGCTTAGTTATGGAAGGAAGGGTCGAGGACAAGAACTGTAGGGGTAGACCAAGGTTAGAATATGTTAAACAGATTGCCTCGGACGTAGGGTGTGGTAGCTATGTAGAGATGAAACGATTAGCTCAGAACAGAGAGGCATGGAGAGCTGCATTAAACCAGTCAAAAGGCTGAAGACTCAAACACACAATTTAAAAAAAAATCTAAAATATTCTACACGCTGAATTCGTTGTAAGTTCCGGGTGTGGTATGACTCCATATAATCTTATATTGATAGAAAATGAGAATTTATATCTATGATTGCCGACTAATAAGGGAAATATCACACAATCCTTTCAAGTAGAATTCAGTATTGTATTACTTTATGCACTTACGACTTCATCATCAACATATTTTACTTTTTAATACAGATTCCAAATATTTATATTTAAAAAAGATGCTGATTTTCCATCAGAGTAACTTCGGCGACGTTACTTTCCGCACAATGTAAGAGTAACTGAGTTATTTAAAAAAAAGAGAGATACCCAAGCCTGCCATACTCCGTCCATAATGGAAGGTATTACACAAATGTTTAAGTGGTCAGGTATGCAAATCAGCATCGACTTTCTCTGAATAAGATAGCACAGTTGTCTGATGTGATTGCTTCTAATAACTGTTTAAGATGCGTAGGTTTCAAGGCAGTTTTATACATGAATACAAAATGGCAGCTAAAGGTAGCAAGGCAAGGAACGAACCGGTCGCTGGCTGCTTCAGTAAGGAAAGGAAAGCAAAGGAAGTAACAGCCTGAGGACGTACTAAACTGAGCCATACCTCAACAAACTTCTTAGTCTAGATGCACGTCTGTCACGCCCACATTAAAAACTTGGTGATTATTATTAAAAACAGTCGCAATGAGGAGGGAGGATAGACATTCCATTGGTCGGCCATGGGAGAGGGGAACCAAACCATTTTAGCTACAACATAACTATACGTAAATGGCGTTATAAACACAAAATACTACTCAAGCATCAGAATTTAGCTCAAGGCGAATGCATTATGTATAATATATTAAATAAAATAAAAAATAACACTTATGATGAGGGAAAAAAGAGAAAAGTTGTAAAGCTGTTGAATATATTGGAACCCATTATGAAGGAAGGCTTGCAAGTTAAGATATGATATTGGAGGCCGATACACGATAATCGACCTCATTCCAGCTAAAAATGTGGAAGGATATTCAGTTCTTTAAATCTGTTGCTCACTGGGTGCTGTACTCCAGCCCCCTGTGCTGTCTACTCCGTGGATGGCGAACTGCTCCAAAAATGAAGAATACGGTATTAATGTTATTGGTTTGTACGTCCCTTGTACGCTGGGATGTAGCACTGGAAGAGGCTGGACAATGTAGCCTACATCAGCGGCCAAGGTGAGAGATATTTTAGCTATAGCATAGGTCTATTAATTGCGACATGTTGACGTTCAAATCATCATTAATTGTGGGGGAAAATACAACCTGAATAGCTTTAAGGAAAAATACGTTTAATTCCCCATATTCCGATTATTCCGATAGTTTTGCCATTCCTGTGTGCAAGAGTGCAGTTCCTTCTTAAAACAGTAGCCTATTCGCAATTACAATTAACAAAGCGCAATGTCACACCTACAGCAGCAGGTGTACATTTAGACAAAACCAGTTTTTCCCATGGGCAATGTATGTGGCGTGCTCACGAGTATCCAGACCACAAAATCGTTATGTCTCGGCAGAAGATCGCAAAACCAAAAACGTAATCAAATGTGTTCACATAAGGTAACATCGTACCCTGTAGACTTTCTCAACTCTATGGAATTCCCACTTTGCGGCTCATATCAATATAAGTTACTGTATGTATCCAAATTTTCCGAATTAAAATGGACCCACCTGTAGCCGAGATTGCTGTAATAGAATAGACCAATTTATCAGCAATAATGCATCGTCCCCATTGTATTCATCGCGTGCGAAGCCGTGGGTACCTGCTAGTAAGTAATATTAATCAAAATCTCAGTTCCATATGAATGCAATTGTATGTACCGGTACTGTATTCGCGTTTTCAAAGGGGTCGGGGATGAGCTACGATGAAAGTCTTTGAGGCGAATGGTTTTTAAGGTCGGATGCCCTTCCTGACGCCAACCTCATGAGAGGACTTATTGAGAGATGAAATGAATGAAGATGAATGAAACTGGGCAAGGATGTGGAAGGAAGCGACCGTGGCCTGTCAGAAGGTACCGTCCCAGCATTTGCCTGGAGTTGAAAATGGGATACACTGCGCGTTAGCGAGCGTACCTACCGCTGTCAGTAATAATAATAATATATTCATTAGTGGCTATGGTGGTACAAATAATTGCAATTATTATAGAGCTGAAGTGAGGAAATTACAACCTCCCTTGAAACCCATAAATGCTCCATCCGCGAAAGGAGTGCAACATCCAGATCTATAAGCCACCAACCGCAGTGTTGGCAGCTCAGATTTCTAAAATATCGCCAACCAGCATTCAAAAGGTGCTAGATTCCAATATTACCAATGGAGAAAAAATATTACTGTCACTAACAGGAGTTAATATAGTCGCTATCTAAACAATATTGTGTCACCAACTTATGGGAAAAGTCACAGAATTGGCAACACTGCTGTTATTGGAACGCTGTGAACAAGTGGAGAGATGTGCAAGGTTAGGACCGTCTCCTTTTGTCAACACACGTCACTTGTCAATCAGACACGAGACAAACAGATCACTAGCGCGATAACAGCTGCAAGAAGGAATCTGTGTCACTGTCTACCAATTACATCAGGATAAGTCCACTCGACATTTCCGGAACATTAAATGCCACTGTCTGCACAGCGAATTCAACGACGGTATTACCTATAAAAGATGAAAATATTAGTGACAAAATTAGGTGCTGAGAAATCTATGTCGTTGTGACGGTTACATCAGTGACAATAACACTCTTCATAAATTCGGTATCACACTGTACGTTTGCAGTCGTAATTTCTGGTAATCACGAATAAAAGCTTCAAAATGAGGCCAAGTTTCCTGCTGTACGTTTATCCTGGGCTGAAATAAATTTACTTTAGAAAAAGTATAAAACTTTCTTCTTATAGGGTAGTTGAAAAAAAAATGAAACTCGAGATTTACTCAACCAATACTTGTGCCTATAACATAATAATAAAAAGATCATTACCCTCATACAAATAGTTCTCCATGTATAGAGTTTTAAGTGAGCGGTTCCTAGAAAAGACGCCAACATTCCGGAAAATCAAGTATTTTTTTTTTATTAAACTTGAGAATAATTGGCTTATATAGTCTAACGCAGAATTAAACAAGGAAAATGTTGGTATACGGTAACTCATTTTTCAATAGGTCTGTTGGTTTAGTTGTAATTAAGGTCTAATCTCGGGTATCCATAATTTTAAAAATCCGATTAGATTGTATTTGTAACTGGGCCTTTTATTCTGGAAGGAGGCGACCTTTGATTATTTTCAGGCGGTCAACACTAGTGTGCTCACATTTGATTGGATGGAGAGTTACAATTAATTTCCTAGTGCCTGATATAAATTACATGAATTATTTATACGCTTAATATAACACTTCTCTAAGTTTAATGTTATTAAGTCGGTCAACACGATTGCACTCGATTGTGATGTGTTATTCCCTAAGCCTGAAAAAAAAAATATTATTTATATCTCTAATATTTATAAAATATTTATTTATCTCATTTAAATTGTTTTCAAGATCAGGGAATAACCCATCACAATTGGGTACAATCTTTTTGACCGACTGAAAAAAATTAAACTTCGTTTACTAAAGCAACACTGCAAATGTCTTTAATCACCATAATAACACTACTCAACGGAAGCGTATTTTTTAAGAGTTATCTATTAATCAATACCGTTAATATCATACATCTTCCTAGCATGGTATATGTTTTTGTTTTTTACAATATTGGAAACTTCGTCCTATAATCCAGCGGTAGAATTGCAATATATTATACTGCTATTGTTTGGTTTATTTGTGAGAGTTTCTGCATTACAATGGTGTATGTATCCGTATCCTCTCCTAAACTCATCTGAAAAGTAGCCCACGTATTCTTGATTGCAATGTTTTTATTTTTAAACCCCGATCTCTCTCCGCCCCAAATTTATTGCTTCATCGTGTGTAGTCATTGCCAAAATACTCCACCACTCCCTCTCCCAATTGTTTTGAATTCCCGTACATTGAGGGGGGGGGGCATTGTCGATAATCCGGTCGCGGCATTAAGGGGGTGCATGAGAGGGGTAGTTAGTCTCTCGCTGGTCTTCTTTGCTTGATTAAAACAATTAATCACCTTGTTCTGCTTTGTGTGGAGTGTGGAGGTGTGGTTGGTCCTTACTGCGCCTGACACAATCCACTCTTCCACTTCAACTGTATAAACACAGTAGCATCGGAGCTAATCCTAAAGAGTGCGACAATATATGGACCGGGGTTTGTGAAGTTACTTCTTTATATATAACTTAACCCTTTATGGGCATAGTGTCCTCTATTTTAACCACCTGTCATAAGGACAGTTTATGCTTTCAAGATGCTGATAGTTGAATCTTTCAGCCAAATTTTGGAGAATTTTCATGCTGAAGTGCTAGTATTTCTAAACATCAAATATTATATACGTATCTACTTGACGTAATGTGTTGGGTGTAATTTCAAAATATTTAAAACTAACGACATTAACAATTCAAGTTTAAAAATAAAATAAAAATAAAAATCATAAAAATTACCGTACAATAATAAAAGAAATATAAAAATTAAAATAATAAACAGAACTATAACAAGAAGTTCCGTGACGAACTAAGGAGCCTACTTTTCTTAAAATTTAAGATCCATGCCAATGATTAATCTGTATGGATCTATCTAGAATAATGACAAAATTAAGTTGTAACATCGACATTTCTAATTAGTTCCAAATACTGTATACCTGGCATAATGTAGCCTTGTAAAGAACTACAGTTGGCAGCCCTGGTGACTGAATATATTCTTAGTTCCATCTCTTAAGGTACAGAAAACAAAATTTGGTTGAAGTCCAATGGATAGCATGGACGTTACATGCAGTTAAACATTGGATCTAACAGCGCGTAAAATCATGTTGGCAACAATGACATACATGTATTAGTCATAAATAATCTGAAATAATAATATGATCTATTGATGTGTCAATTTTGAATGAAATCCATTAGTTAGTATAGAAGTTACATGCATTTTAAAATTGGACCTATCAGCAGGCTTAGAATCATGTTGGCAGCACTGGCGTAGGCCTATATTAGTTACCCCAAATTAATCTAGAATGCCAGGTACTATACGTGTGCAAAGTTTAGAGCAATTGGCTTGCATACTTTCTGATATATTGATATTAGGGTAACAAAAATAGAGACAGTATTTATTAACAGTTGGCAGCCCTGGTTACTCTTAAGAATTGGCATAGTCATATCTGTTTATGTACACATAGCACATGCGAAATTTCGTTGAAATCCAATTGAGAGTGTAGAAGGTATATGCATTAAAACTTGGACCTATCAGCAGGCTTATAATCATTTTGGCAACACTGCCATGTATGGCCTCCTGGAAATTAAACTGCAATATTATTATCTATACGTGTGCCAATTTTGAAATAGCTGTCATTCATACCTTCCAAGATATCCAACATGGAGCCCAAATTTCAATTGTGATTTTTCAGCAGTTGGTAGCACTGACATCATTTTCAAATATGGCCGTGAGATATTCAGATATAGATCTTTACTCCTACCAAATTTTGTTTCGATTTCTGCAGCCGTTTAGGAGTTGATAGGGGGGGGGGGGGTAACACACACACACAGCCAGACGGACAGACAGACACACACACATTTGCCCGATCTCATAAGTCAACTTTTTCCTCATTTTTGCAAAATGTGAAAAGTAGGCAAAAAATATGAAAATAATTGTAAAAATCAATTCAAAATTAGTTAATTAATTAATTAATTAATTCAATAAAATATTAAAATTAAATCTATAAGAACATAAATAAATTGAAAATTAAAAATAAATATATAAATATTAAAATTGGAGAAACAAAAAAATAACATTATTTATAATTATAATAAGTTAATTAAAATAAATTAAAATGTAGAAACACATAAAAGTAAAAAATTGTTTTGCCCTATAAAGGGTTAAGTTACCGTTACCGTAACTTACCGTTACCGTAACTTACCTAAATCTACATTAGATGTAAACAGTTTTACAGAGGTCTGCAAATTATTAGACTCGATGCTAGGTTATCTAACTTAGACTTTTCACGACCTAATGCAGTATATAAATATTTGCAAAGGCACTGAAATTATTTCAAATGTTTACCCAAGAATTTTAATTACATTTCTTAAGAAACCCAACCACCTCGTGGTGTAGTGAATAGCGTCCTTGGCTGTCGACCCGGAGGTCTGGGTTCGATTCTCAGCTCAGCCAATATAATTTAATTTTGGTGTGAGGGCTGGAACTGGGTATAGGCCTACTTAGCCACGTGAGGCAAAACTGAGAAGAGCCATCCTGGAAGTGGTTTTCTTTGGTTTCCCCACTTCATCAGGCTAATGCAGGGATGGTGCTTAACTTATGGCCACGGCCGTCTACTTGCCAATTATATCCCCAATATACAAATACACACACTAGTACAGCCATCACAATAACTTAAGGTTATTACACAAATTCCACACACACCAAAATACACGGGGCAGTATGTAAGCTAATGTAAACAACAACTACAGGAAGAATCTTATGAAACTCACTGTTTTTTTGATTTTTTTTAAGGATTTTCAATAAAAAATGGAGCTTTGGTAATGCTAAATGTCTCCCGTTTCACTTTGTTTCTAGTCTTTTTAATTTTTGCGAATTTGGAGGGATTCGAAGTACTGTATATAAAATAATTACTTAGTTATGGCTCTTAATGATCCCCAGGGAATTTCCCGATTTATCATGGAAAAGTCAGTCAATTCTCGGGGAAATGTGTTGATTTGTTCTGGTAGACATCCTGATTGAGTTTTGGATGGGCGGTGATCCACCCCTAACGCCTTGCCTGCTTGGGGATGATGACTACTATACCACAATCTCTAAATAAAGGAACAGCAATGTGTCTTATTTAATTACCACGTGTTTGGGCCCTGTTTCATTTCTACTTCCAGCTACCTAGTAAGAATTGATTTTTGAGATTTGTCACTTAAATGATGGGTTGTTGTGGGTCCCCCTTCACAATAGGAGAACAAAAGCTGTGAGATTATGAGCTTGCTGTAAATCTCTTGTCCTCTTGGGAAGAGGAGGGAAAGGGAGTGGTAGCTCCACATTCCAGGCCCAGAGCTGACCAGCCCCTCACAAGTCACCAACTTCTTACTGTTATTGTTTCCTTTCAGGTTATTTAAAGCTTAACGTTTCCTTCCTGGCCCTCTTTCTTTATTTCTATTTTAAACCCAACACACAACTGCCATCGCCTTGGCAATTATGACCTTTCTCTCTGCCCACAGAAACTCCGTAAATTAGAAAAAATAAAAGTTACCCAGTTTTTGCTATAATTACTGGGCGTTGTATTTAGTTTCGGAATATTCTGACCTCAATGAACCTTTATTTTAAGTTATGTGTGACTGTCGTCTGAAGATAGAGAAGTAGTGGACAGTGTGGGCAAATGTTCAAACCGCTGTAACATTCTCCATGACGAAGGATAAGTTCCATTGATTGAAAGTCGAGTGCACGTGCGTGGTTGGCCAACTTGATTTTATTCCAAGTAACACAGTTGAAGAATAGTTATAGACGTTGTTAGGTGGGAGAAAATAGGATAACCCAGCAAAATGCAGAGATTGTACTGTTCCCAGGGACACATACTTCAACCCTAATGATTATAATTGGGGGCGTGGCGGCGCAGTGATCAAGCTGTTGGCCTCTCACCAAGGTAGACTGGGTTCGATTCCCAGTTAATAAATGTGAGATTTTCGAAGTGAAATGCCTTGTCCTGTGGTTCGGATTCCACGTTAAAAAAAAGAGGTCCCGTGGCTCATGATCGCATGATTAACGGTCACGTAAAACTAAAAGCTTCCTTTTTAATGATTATAATTAACAAGCCAGCCCCCACCCCCATTTTTAGGTTATAAGAAGTAAAAATTAGGATCTTATATGTTCAATTTAGGAATTTATAGGATTTTTGGAATATATATATGCTGTATTAAATCATTGGGCACGCCACGTTAATTGTTGGAACTCTCTATAATGAAAGATGCTATATTACATACATACCCAATAGCGCTATTAAATGTTTGCCTCAAGTTTTAACAAATTGTATTGTTGCGGTATGTAAACTACAGTACACATGTTTCAGAAATGTCGTGTGCCTCTGACAACCACACTCAACAATAGCCTAAGTTAGTAAAATGATATTATACTGAAGACGGGCCTTTTACTTACAGTTTATTATTGTAGGTATAGGGTCTTTCAAAATGAATATCGGGGTTTTAAGGCTTCCTTCGGAGGGGAAGTTGAGCCGGCGGTCCCATGTCATAGATTTATGGCATGTAAAAGATCCTTCCACAGACTAAACTTGTGTGAAGCTAAATTGTTAGGTTAGATTTCGCCAGAACGCTCTATCAAAGTTCCAACGTTCACCACTAGGCCTATCATTGATATCTGGTAGCGAAAGTTGGAACTACTTGAAATTGAACTGAACTTGTAGCTCACCCTAAGGGTGTCTGTTGGAGGCAGCTACAGACTCAGGCGAGCCGAACATGTCCTCGGACACTCCCGGCACTAGAAGCCATACGATAAATAAATAAGTAAATAACTTACAATTCTAAATAATACATAAAATGAAAAAGCAACTCAGACAGTTTGTCCTACAAGTGTTCATTTGCCACACTGCACATCTCGAGTCCCAAACCTTACTCAATGTGTCTGGAGTATTTGTTGCAACAACTGCTTCAATCCTGTTTCATAAGTCGGTTAGGTAAGCCGGTAGCGGAGGCACATACACATGATCATTTATATCTCCCCAAAGGTAAAATTCGCATGGCGTCAGATCAGGTGTACGTGGAGGCCATGCGACACAAGTTCTGTCATCCGGCCCCTTATGGCCAATACAGCGGTCGGGTTCAACTTCGTTTAGCCAATCGCGTACTAAGGTATGCCAATGGGGCAGTGCAGCATCTTGCTGCAAAGACAGCCGGTGTCTTCAAACGGATGATACATTTACGGATGTGATTATCACTTGAAGGATTACAACGGAATTTAATACGGGACGTACGTTGCACTGTAACTACAGATTCAGTCCTTGCAAACTGCAAACCTAAAAAACTCTCTGCTCCCTAGTCGCCATCTTGGTTACTAGTGCTTTCTAAGGAAAGGCAGTTACTAGTGCTTTCTAAGGAAAGGTGGAAGACAGAGGAACCAACGCATGCGCACTGGTACGAACACTTGCAGGACAAACTGTTTGAGTGGCTCTTTCATTTGATGTATTATTTGTAATTGTAAGTTAAATAGAAGAAATACTACAATGCCTTAAAACCCTGATAATTATTTTGAAACGACCTGTATTATGCCGAAATATTACTCAAGATCATAATTACCATATTTAACATTTTCCTTATATATAAAATATAAAAATATTTTTACATAATTTAATGTAGTCTATTCCTTTAATAACCGAATTAGGTATTTTTAGGTTCTATCACGAAAAATAGGTCTTATTACTTCCTAACGCAAAATTAGGTCAATTTAGGCTCTATTGAAATTGAAGTATATTACTCGTTGGTACCTAAAACACTAAAATTAGCAGTAATTTGTAGAGTATGAGGTCAGGAATAAAGTAGGTCAGAATCTAAGAATCTGGGGCTTGATAATAATTAAAAACTTCTACAGTCGTCTCAATACTGGTTATCAGATGAATTCCAACGCGCAAGTATAAGGTTCTGATGAATTCGATGCGTCGAATCGCATAATTATTATATTAAAGAAAACAAAAACGACAGTAGAAGAAGTCACCACCTCGTGGTGTAGCGCCTATTATTCTTGGCTGTCACCCCGGAGGTCCGGTTTCGATTCTCGACTCTGGCAAGAAACTTCATTGTGGTCTGAGGGCTGGAACGGGGTACAGTCAGGCTGTGTCCCAATAGTACAATTTCAGCCATAGTGAACTAGATAGTCGACTACTTTACCGGATGTGACGTCAGAAGTCGTGTTCCAATACTGCTTAGCACATAGCAATCAAGTCTGCAGTAGCTAGTGAACGAAAGTGCTTGCTAGATTGTCGACTACGTCAAGGAAGTTATAGAAATTGTAGCTTATCGGAATTGTAGGTTATGTAAATTGTAGGTTGCCTTTGACTTAAGCTAAACACAAACCATAATTAGGGCACGGCTAAAAAGTGATCTTCTTGGCGCATCCATGATCGTATAATTCAGGTATTGTTTATTTAAAACAGCTGATGAAAGCGCAAAGAGCTTACAAGGAGTAGCAGATCACCGCCATCTTGAGTGTTGGTTTGGTACCAGCATGTAAGTCCAGTACGTTTCAGAACACAAGTCTATGAAGGAGGCTGTGATCAAGCAGACATGTCCCAAATCTCCGTAGTGCATAGCACATAGTAGCTAGCAGCTAGTCAATAGCAGACAACTTGAGTATTGGGACACAGCCTCAGTTTCGCGAAGAAAAACTGAGAATATGGAGGGTTTTATTTTCATCTCAGATACCCTGGAAGTGGTTTTCCTTGGTTTCCTATTTTTACTCCAGGCGAATGGCGAGATGGTTCCTAACTTAGGCCAGGGCCGCCTCCTTCCCAATCCTCGACTCAATTACAAATATACACACTGATACAGACAAACATTGATTTAAATGACCCAAGGTGTCCAAACTCCTCAAATGAAACAATAGTATTTTTTTACCGTTGGGTTGAATCCGCGTTGCAATCACTGTTACCACTCATGTTTCGACATAAGCATGTTTGCAAACACTGAGACTCAATTACGTGGTTGATGACCACGTTGTCGTAATCCCCCCTAACTGAAGCAACAACAACAACATGATAAGCATTACTCATAAGCCACGTCTGGTCCACACAAACCCTTCCTTCCCGGGGAATCTGAAGCTCGTGTCTAATTTGGAGAAGACAGATGGTTAGTGTGAGGGGGTTTAAACTTGGCCACGCTAATTAAGGGGAAGACTTCTCTTTTCTTTTCTAGTTGGTATGCCTGGAATTGATGATGGTTTGCACATGAGCTAGCGAGGTCTGTGGTTGGTTTCCTGTTCTGAATGTCATTCATCACTGTCGTGGCGCCGTTCCAGGCGACAAAATATCTTCAAATTTGCCGACCCACGGCCTGCGACCAGTAGTGACATATTCATTATTCTACAGTAGCTATCAGTGGTGTGGTGAAAGTGAGGTGATCACGCCTCCATTCACACTCCAAGGGTAGGTTGTATTTAGCCCATTTCAACACTCCTATTGCACTCTAAGGATTTATGGCTACCTATCCCAAGAATCTCTGGTCTATATCGGTATTATCTACTGAGTTTGGAAGAGAAACTACTGTCAGAAAGGGACGTGTAGCGTGGTGTAATTCTTCTTCAATTATTTGTTTTATTTTTATTAAGGTGAGTTAACAATTGAATGCATTTTTTAAATCTTACAACTACATAATAATTTAATCAATATCTTATATTTAGAAAATTCACACAGAAAGTGGCTAAAATTTGAAGTTTTGAAAAGTTTTTTTGTGTGATTATGGAAATTACTACGGCAATTGTTTTTTAAGTTTGTTTGGTCAGAAAGTGACCTGTGGCGTGGTGTATTTAGGCTATGTGATATAATTTTCTATTAATTATTTGTATTTTTTAAAATTAAGCTGATTTAACAATTTAATGCATTTTTTGTGAATCTTGCTACCAGGTCGTAGTTTGAAAATTGTTAGTAAATACATAAATAAATAAATAAATAAATAAATAATAATACTTACCAATAACTCTATATTGACATAAACACAGAAGACAGAGTATAAAAGTCCGTTCGCTACACTGAGAATTATCGAATAATGGATATTGTTATCATCATCATTATTATTATTATTTATTATTTTTTCACAGAGCGCGTTGGAACATGTTAGTTGGCTTGATAACTTATGCTTTCTTCTTCTCCCAAAATATCTTCATGAACTTACTGTGTTGCATCTTTCGTTCTTCTGTCCATCTTGTACCAGTCCTGCTGCTAGATTTCACCCTGATGTTTGCTCATTTACAAAGGTTCTGAAGATTTCTCGGGTTTTCATTATGTTTTCTCAGATGTTCATCTCATTCAGTTCTCCCTTGTTTCCTCCAGCCAATGTATCCTCGATTTGTTTTGTATTAATTAAGTTATATTGAATATTATTATTATTATTATTATTATTATTATTATTATTATTATTATTATCCTTTAATAACTAGAAAAAATCATATTTTGGTTTTAACTGACGGGACGGGTGGGATATAGAAACGGGACAATCCCTGTTAAAATGGGATGTATGGTCGCCCAGGTCTAATAGTAATGATATAATGCTCGAATTATTGAGGCTCCGTTGAGTGGAGGTTCTCCTTGAATTTGTTGTTGTGTTCTGGCTGTCTTGGAAGCTAGCGGTGGTTGCTCGTTCCAACAAGGAAGGAGGCCGGAGTAGAGTAGAGGTGATGTGGGGTTAGCCCTGGCAATATCTGTCACTTCCAGGGAGAAATGTATATTGTTGTGGCTGGCTTGCCCCGGTTATATACGGAATGTGGGTTGTGCTAGCCCGAGCAAGCTCTGACTGGGCTTTTGCAATATTTCACCAGTAATCCCATACCTGCCGTAGAGAGATGCAAGATATAAACGTTTTCTACATTTTTTTTTCTTTCTTTTAAGATTTGTCCGCCCCACTCCTTGCTGGTTTTGACTGGGTTCACCCAAGCTCTGGGAAGCTATTTTTGAGAAACACCCTCTCCTTCCTTTCTATAAAGAGAAGCAAAAGATAGCATTAAAAAAAAACCGTGCTGAATTGTATAATAAGAACGTGTTCCTCCGAGAGCTGCATGAGTTTTGCCATCACCGGTTCTAGTGATAATAAACGAAGAAAAAACATTGGCTTTCTGTCACGTTTTCAACAGGAATAGAAGAAAATAGTGCAGCATGCAGGCGCCTCGGCCTGTCTTTAAGCCTGGATGAGTAAGGTGGTGTTGTTAGAGCACTATGAGTAAGGTGGGGTGTGTATTTATGTATTTGGAACCGCGTCATCGTAGTCATATAGCCCCGTGTATTTGGGTGAGTGTGTGGAATTTGTGTTAAAACTGTTGGTTGGTTCCTTAGTTTAGGGGCTGAGACAACGAGGTAGGTCATGCAGCCCCGTGTACTTTGGGTGTGTGTAGAATCTGTCTGATGACCAGTGCGTGTTTCTGTTTTCAATTCAAGAAAGGATTGTAGGTATTGCATTCTTTTTCAAGTAGTTCCTACTTTTGCCGCCAAACGCTACCGTCAACGACTACTAGTTCAGAACTTCGTTTCCAGACGCCACCGCAGTCGGCTCCTGGCGACGAACGTAGGGACCTAAGAGCGTTTGTCAAATGTTTAACTATAATTTAGCTTCACACAGGTGTAATTAGTGGCAGGTTCTTTAACATTCCATAAATCTATGACATGGGACCGCCGGCTTTACTTCCCCTCCGAAGGAAGGCATACTGAGGGATTTTTAACGATCTTATAAATCCGATGACTTCGGCCGGGTTTGAACCCGCGATCTTGGGCATAGAAGCTCAGCATGCTAGCAACTACGCCACCGAAGCCGCTTGTTATAACTGTGTTATTGTGATACCTGTACTAATGTGTGTAGCTTATATGTAAATTGGCGATACGATTAGGAGGGCGGTGGCCGTGGCCATCAGTTACGAACCATCCCAGCTTTTGCCTGGAATAGAAGTGGTAAACCACGGAAAACCAATTCCAGGATGGCCGATGTGGGAATTGAACTCACCTCCTCCTCAATTTAGGCTCACGAGGCTGAGTGTACCCCGTTCCAGCGGTCGGACCGCAATTAAATTTTCTGGCAGAGCCGGGAATCCAAAACGGACCTCAGGGGTGACAGCCAACAATGCTAGTCAATGCGCCACGAGATGGTCATAATAATTTAATTATTAAAATGACGACATTAGCAATTTATATTGAGGATCAGTGGTCGCCATCCATCCTGCACAATCCCATACTTAGAAGGTATGGAGAAATTACGTGTTTTTTTTATGTCTGGGTATGATTTTCTGAATATTATGTAACCACGTCGAATTTGTAGCGTAAGATATAGGAAATGTTCCTAAGGCATAGTGTAGGCCTATCAAGTATTCACAGCCACACAATTCTGAAGGTCGCCTGTCATCTTGGATAGTACATAAAGTAGGCTATATTTTACAATGATGTTTTTTTATTTTACCAATGCAAATTGAGAGGCAAACTGGTATACGCAATTTGATTTCTTCTGAAGGTTTCTCCATGGCCTTTGAACTTGGTGATGAGCTTATAAATGTCTTTGTCACAATCTATGCTGGAAGTTGTGCCATCTCATCTGTTATGGAACACATGAGTCAATTGATTAAACGGTCAAGTCCGGGATACAAATTGTTCCCTCACCAGGAACTACAGTAAACATCTGAAAAACATTTTCAATTTGAGTAAAACGTACTACGGTGAAAGTTGTATACAACGGAATCTGTGTTAGGTGGAAACGTATCTTTAAGGAATAATATTTGTAGTCCTGTACAGTAAAATTTCTTGACATGGTCATTTAGATCATCCTGTGTTAAGGAGGAGTCTGTTCAGCGCAGAAAGGGGAATTTATTATTATTATTATTATTGAAGCCTCCGTGGTTCAGGCGGCAGCACGCCGGCCTCTCACCGCTGGGTCCGTGGTTCAAATCCCGGTCACTCCATGTGAGATCTGTGCTGGACAAGATGGAGGCAGACAGGTTTTTCTCCGGGTACTCCGGTTTTCCCTGTCAAAATTTCATTCCAGCAACACTCTCCACTAACATTTCATTTCATCTGTCATTCATTTAATCATTGCCCCAGAGGAGTGCGTCAGGCCTCGGCAGCCGGCACAGTTCATATCCTCGCCGCTAGATAGGGGCTTCATTTATTCCAATCCTGACCCGGTCGGAGACTGGAAGCAGGCTGTGGATTTTCATTTTTCATTATTATTATTATTATTATTATTATTATCACCATTATTCTCAGATCATTGTGACTGGCTGCATAGCTCAGTGGCGACGTTCTCGCCTGCTGTTCCCAAGGTTGCAGGATCGAATCCTGGCGAGTACAGTTGGCATTTGAGGGTGCGCAAATGTGAGGTAGCCATGTCCGTCGATATACTGGCACGTTAGAGATCCCCTTCCCGTCAAAATTCTGGCACTCCGGCGTCTCTAAAACCCGCAGTAAAGAGGGACGTAAAACCAATAACATTGATAATTAATCTCAGATCATTGTCTGGTTAAATACAAAGCAAGTATACAGATTCCTTAATTTAGATCACTGTCAATGAATTTACGAACTATCCTAGCTGTAGCTAATATCACTGTCTTCTGTATGAATTTGTACAAGCTAGTGACCAGATCATATGATGATGATGATGATGATGATGATGATGATGATTGTTGTTGTTTTAAGGGGCGTAACATCTAGGTTATCGGCCCCTAATGGTTTGAGTGATAGTGAAAGATGAGATGAGAAGGAAAAACTTAACTATTACTAACTACCAGTGGCGTGGCGTGGAATTTTTTCGAGGGTAAGCTGTGAAGAAGACTCAAAATATAGGCTTACACCATAAAGCAACTTCAGCACCCGGTTCCAGCTATGCCCTTGTCAATGTTGAAGTTGATATCTGAAGTAGCAACAATTACTCTACACACATAATTGTTAGTCTTTCACATTTACAAAATAAAAATAGAAAGAATTGTAATACAGCACAGCTCATTTTTCCCTTTTCAACTTTAGGCATGCCAATCCATGTACATTAAGTGCGGAGAAAATTATTCAACAATAGGGTTGGCGAGCTTCTCTTATCGTGTATCATATGACGATTGAACAGTGTGGCAATTTGTGTTTTTGTTGTTCGCATTTCTTGGCTTAAGGAGCTAAACTTTTAGGTTATTACCCGTAAATTTTCTATTGTGCGTGGCTCAGCGGTAACGTTCTAGCTTGCTGAGCTTAAGATAGCGGGATCGAATGCCGTCGCAGCCAGTCGGCATTTGAGGGTGCGCAAATGCGAGGGAGCCGTGTCAGTATATTTACTGGCACGTTAAAGATTCCCTTCGGGTCAAAATTCCGGCACCCCGGCGTCTCTAAAAGCCTCAGTAGTTAACAGGGACGTAAAACCAATAACATTATTATTTTCTATTATGAGACCTAAGTGAACATTAAAATAATAAACATGCTATTAGTAGACTAATAGATATTCTTATGTCATTGTATTGCATGTTCAGTTAATATTTATTTGCAAATTTCACTCAAATTGTACTGATGTAAGTTTTCACGGCTTCATTAGTTTGAATGACTTAATTGGGGCGTAGGCCTATAACCTATGCAAACTAGTACTAAGGGGGGCATGGTGGCGCAGCGGTCAAGCAGTTGGCCTCTCACCAAGGTGGACCGTGTTCGATTCCCAGTCAATGCATGTAAGATTTCGAAGTGAAATTCCATGTCCTGTGGTTCGGATTCCACGTAAAAAGGAGGTCCCGTGGCTCATGATCGCATGATTAATGGTCACGTAAAACTAAAAGCTTCCTTCTTTTTTTTAAACTAGTACTGACAATTCCGGCGTCTAGTGCATCAGTGGAAAGAATGTTTTCTACCATGAAACGTATAAAAACCTTCCCCCGAAACTCAATGCATCAAGAAGGACTTTCACATCTCGCGCTTCTTTCCATTGAAAAGGTGTTATTGTGCAGCCTTCAGGGGAACACTGATTTTCACGACCATGTATTTGATGAATTCGCTAAGAGGGAGAGAAGAATTGAACTTCGCTACTAATGATCCGCCAAGGTACAGTAAATAGTGGCATTAATTAATTTTGTACAAATGAGAATTTGATAGACCCTACCTACCGTAATTACCAAATATTTTTTAAAATAATGTGATAGGTCTTTAAAATATTATTCAAATTATACGGATGTACATACATTTAAAATTATGTATCCTTTACACCTACTCTTTGAATATAATTTGAATGATAATCAGAGGAAATTTTCGGGTTGATGGGTCACTCTGAAGATTCCAACGCACTGTTCACTCCCAACACAATAATATCAACTGTAGTTACGGTATACTAAATTTTGCTAATTGCACTCAAAAACATAGCGTTGTGAGTTAACCGGACGAAGAAGAATTTTAACTACCGCGCCCAGCAAAGGTCGGGTCTGATGGTCAGATGGAGGGTGGGGACTGGAGAGGCGCGCCAAATAATTTTAAGCAGTGCTGGTGTCCAGGCTCGCTAGGGTAAGCCGCCCGAACCGAAGCAGACCTTGCTACCCGCTTTGACTTGTCTCGACGACAGCCCTGTGGCTATGGAACGCCACACCCCCTGTCGTAGCCAATCAAGGACGACCTGGCGTTCTTGGTGTACCACTCCATCGGCCATAGCAGTGCTCCGGGCCAGAAGGCTCCTGGAGGTAAACAAGCCGTTGTCATAGCGACCAGCCGCACTCTTTCTTCTTTCTCTCCAAAGTAGTACTGGCTGATCGTGGAGAACTGCGGTAGAGAACGAGGAACGTCATTCAAAGCGGCGTTTTTGCAGTTGCTTGCGCGTTAGAAAGTGATATTATATACTTTATTCTTATGAGAATATGCTAGGTAAGCGGTGCTTACCCCGTGGTATTGGAGAAAACGCCATTGCTAACTACAAACTTACTTACTAGAAGAAGAAAGGGTAACCAATATAAAGGACAAGGTAAATAAAGGACAGGATGAAATGAAATGCCCTCAACCCTCGAAGAATGAGGATTGAGGGACTTGGAAGGTAGGAGAGCCATGAAAGGCAGATAGGAAAGGGAAGGAGGAGAGGGCACGCCCCAAGGTCAGAGGAAAAAGGGGAGAAAACGGGCCCAGCTCAGGAATCCCTCGGGGTCGCCAACTCCCAAACTCACCAGCCATGAGCCCTTGAGGGTGTAGCACTATCCAGGGTGCACCAGAAGTGGTGGGGCTACATACACCCTTCCTCCTTGAGGACCTTGTGTAGAAGGCAGGAGATAACATGAAAAGAAAAAAGAAGGCTGACCCCTCAAAGAATGAGGGTATCAGGAAAGATGAGACAAGGGCCAATTCGAACTATCTAGACCTGCCTTTGCTTCCTGATAGGCTCCACCAGCTTCAAATATTTGGAAACTTTTTCAGCATGCTTAGTCTGCAGGATGTGTGTATTCGAAATGGCATCATCAATCGGAGTGACTTCCTTCAATCGTTTGTTGAAAATCACTATTATGTTTCACTGTCCTTTCCGTGAGCGCAGTCCTATTCCCAATACAGTCTGAAATGTACATTTTCAGCCACGTTCTATGGAACATACGGAAACGGTTCCTTTCTCCAAGGAAAATATATGGTTAGTAGCATGGCCATCTCTTGCTGGTGGGCCATTGCAAGGAGTCTAGCGCTTGAGCTATGGGATTCTTTGTGGTGGTCCAGCAGTGTGGTAGTAGGGGGCTGTGCCCTATGAACTTTCATGTCTATATATTCCTAGAGGGAAGATGACCTCGTAGTTCCGCCCCTTAAAACAACAATAACTAACTATATATATATATTCCTTTTTTGATTGTCAGTTGTTGAACTGCTTCTTGTTGAGAATGATGATTAGAATGCTGTTGGGATTCTCTATTACTGACTTACCCCGTGGCACTACAGTCCATGAAGGACCTTGGCCTGCTCCACCACAGTCTTCCAGCTTTTCCTATCCCGTGCACGCCTCCTCCAAGCTCTGATACGTAGCATCCTGAGATCCTCCTCGACATCGTCCAGCCAGCGCTTTTTCGGTCGTCCCCGTCCTCGCTTTCCAGTGGGTCGCCCATGGAAGACCTGATACACCATCCTTGACTCAGGCATTCGCTCGACATGTCCGAGCCACCAGATCTGAGAACTTTTGTCCTCTGCGACGATAGTAGGGTCCCCATACAGATCATAGATCTCCTTGTTGGTGCGGAGGTGTCACACTCCACGATCACACACAGGCCCATAGATCTTACGGAGTACCTTCCTCACCTGTTCAACAAATCCTCATTCCTCCTAGTCAACACCCATGTCTCACACCCATAGGTGACAAAAGGTCGAATGACTGTCTTATAGATAGTTTTCTTACAACTGCGTGATAACGTTCTTGATCGCAGCAGATGGGAGAGACTGAAGTAGCTTCGGTTCCCGGAGCGCAGTCTCTCATTGATTTCCTCGAGACAGTCATATCCCTCGGTGATAGTCGATCCAAGGTATTTGAAAGTGCTTGTCTCAGCGAAAGTCTTATTATTATCATCAATAACAAGCTCCTGAGGTAGGTACCTCACCCTGCCTCACGGTGGTCATATACTTTGTCTTCGTGCTATTCACCCTCAGCCCAGCTATGGAGTATGGACTAGGTTTTGGTTGTGATTCCTTTTGTTGGAATGAATGATAGTGATATGTTCAGAATAGATTGGAATAATGAGAGAGTATACGATATGTTGGTTATGTCTTATTGTGAGTTTCTATGAAAATATATGGTTATGAAATATTGTCCTTGTTGTGCTTCACAACCACCACCCCAAATTAATAAATTGAAAAGTTACAATACTGGTAATACGGAACCTTGTTCTGTTTTAAAAGTTGGAAATTTCCAGCTAGCTCTTGGTGCAGGATTTTTGATACAGCATCATGCCCGCGCTTATATTTAGAGCTCTTTGTGGACAAGCAAAACGTTTTCCGCATCCACCCCGCATCTGCACGACTGTTATCCGCATCCGCCCCGCATCCGCTCGTTTGTTATCCGAATCTACTGGCATTACTTTAATATATTTTAATTACGATAGTAAATGCATCAAGTATTAAAGCTAGACATTTGAGGAGAAAGTCGTTCCCCTAGGCTGTGTATGTCATGTATTCTGTTAAAAATGAGTGCTATACAGCCAGAACTGCAACCCTTTTCAGCTCGGAGTTTTAATTGTGCTTTAATGGCATACGGTAATTTGAATGAGATTAGCTTAAATCATCATCTTAAATTTGTCATGAACTTCAACAAAACTTCAAAAAGAAGTTTGAAAAAATGGCCCGGCTAACTCAAACATTTTACTGTATCCTTCGCAAACAGTTGCTTCCATCTTGGATTGCCAAGGTAAGGTTTTATTTTTGAAAAAGGGAGCTTGTCTCTCAAAGTACTGCTCGTGTCATAATTTTGTGCCTTGCAGTAGCCTTCTCAGTATGTACTAACCATGCGTCTTGGTGAGGTGTATCATACCGACTGATAAGCCCAATGGTACACTGAGTTAGCCGGGTCATTTTTTCAAACTTCTATTTTTTATTTTTATTTTAGTTTTGTTAAGTACAATGAGCTCATTCGGAAAATAAACATCCTGTAGCCTATCCTTCGGGAACAGTTACTTCAATTTTGTCATGAAATAATCATGTCGGAAAAATATATGTCATAAACTCCGGGTCCTAGTAACTTAGTGATATTCATGAAGTTCAGATTGTATTCTAAAAACTATCCGCAAATTTACTGCAAACATTATCCGCAGCTTATCCGCTATCCACATAGCCATGTAAATTATATCCACATGGCGAGAAAGTGTTTGGATATCCGAGGGTTTATCCGCGGATATCCGCATCCAAACAGGGCTTTACTTATACAGTATTTCTTGACAGCTGCGTGCATCGAGATGTGATAATTAAGTTGAATACTTTCAGGGACTTCGACACCCATTGCGATATTTATCGTCACTAACTGACGGATCTCTGATGATGACCTCGAGATCGTTTCTAGTAGGGATGGCTTGGTCTTAGTGTATGACCCATTTTCAGTTGTTCTGTCTGTTGGTTTATTGATTGATTGATCATTCATTCACTATAATACTGCACACGGTTATACCCAACACAAGTATTGCTTATTAGTTATTAGAGTATTATTTTTTGAAAATAAATATCATGTGATTTGAAATGCAAAGATTAAGTTATTTGTGTCCTGGTTTTACTCTATAGCACAGGTTCTTTAGCAAGAACGCAGGCCCGACGAGAGGGAGGGGCAAACGGGGCTGCAACCCCGGGGCCCGGTCTTGCCGAGGGGCCCGTAAAAGTAGAAAACCCCAGAGTAAACACATTTACACAATTTTACGTATTTGCCAACAAATTTGACATTTTATTATATTCAATGTATCTGAATAAATTGAATATGGTACAAAATACTATAGTGAGAACATGTAAATAACCATTATCTTCATATCTTTGCGGCGGCCAGAGAAATAGTAAGGTTTCCACTGTTTATAGGAAGGAAAGTTTCTAAATAATATTTCAACTAAAAGCCGCTAAGTTAAGCTACATTTATGAACCTTCGCAAAGTTCAGTAGCCTACATACGATTGTGAAAGGCGCTGAACTTGTTCTTGTGATGAGAGAGAGAAAAATTTTCGGTCCGATACAACAGAAACGACATTAGAATGAACAAAATTAGTACGTTCCAAAAAATAATAAATAAAAAATTCAAAGTTTTTTAGTGGGCCTTAAAAATAAAATTGCAAATTAGATATTTACACAATGTCACGGGGACGAAACAATATGGAGGGGGCCCTAAGTCCTAGCCCTAGGGCCCGTACTCGCTCTCCACGGCCCTGACAGTACGTGCTGGATTTTCCACTCAGTGTGCATTCCGGTGTTGTCAAGACTGTTCGATGGAATCTTCAAGACATATCCCGTCATTATAACTCTAATGATCTTATCTCCGGATGGTGAATTCCCTCTTCATGCAGAATAGTTCTGCGTGGGCAGTGGTATCCTTCATATGGTTCACAATGATACGGGTTAATCGTTATTAATAATAATAATAAATATTTGGAGGGGAGTGTCGATCAGGAGTCATTTAGGGAGAAAATGTCGATCCTAACACAACATAAGGTTGGCCACCCCTGGCGTAGAGCACATTTGTACATAGAATAAAACGAAGTCCCCGATTCTTGGATGTAACGGGTAATCTCGTGAACCTCTGGATGGATTTTGATGTGGTTTTCACCATTCTGTAAAGAATTTATCCAGGAAGGTTTCTGTTGAAAAAGGAAGCCGAGCAGTAACAATGATTTCAGCGCATCGAGTCAAAGAAAAACCTGCTTTCCGTGCGCCTTTTAAGCTTACGCTGGGTAAACCGTTAAATATATAGGCTATCTCTACTATGAGTGTAAGAATTGTTCAACATGACATGTTCTAAAAAAGAGTCCGCGAGAGCATAACTCTATCTCTAGTACATCGCCCACTATAAGTGGTTTTACGTCTCCATTTCTTCCAACAATTACCGTTCAGTAGGAATTTAAATGCCTAGCTTCGGGGCGAGTTTACTAGCTAGCGAGTGAGCCTATCACCCCAGCTTCGGCCAGCATCTATGAAGGTGGATCAAAAAGTTAGTTGCACTAACGCGCTGCAGCAGCGATCTGTGTGTCGCAAACGTGGGCACAGAGGAGAAAGGGACAGTCACTGCCCACACGTCTGTTAGGCAGGTCGCTGTGGTGTCTCGTCTTGTATAGTGCGAATAGCGGCCAAATGCAATGGCGCGTCGACTGGACGTTCACTCCAAATATGAGGTGCGTGCGACAATCCGATTCCTATGGGTCAAAGGGAAGAATTGCACGGACATTCATCGTGAAATTAGTGCTGTGTATGGGGAGCGGGATATTTCCCGGCAAGGGATCGTAAACTGCTGCAGCGTTTCAAGTGGGAGGTCTGGCAACACCCACCCTACAGTCCCAACCTAGCGCCATGTGACTTTCATGTGTTCGGTGAGCTCAAAACGGAGCTCGGTGGTCGAAGTTTCCAGACCGATGAGGAGGTGAAGGCCGCTGTCTCCGTGTGGTTGCAGAACGCTGGAGGAACTTTCTATGCATCCGGCATCGACAAGTTGGTTGTGCGTTCGCAGAAATGTTTGGAGTCTCTTGGAAACTATGTGGATAAATGACGTTACATTGTATGTCGTTATAGGCGTGTTGCTGTTGTATAGGTGGTGTAATAAATGGCCATAACTGGGAGGTGCAACTTATTTTTTGATCTGCCCTCGTAACTGTCAAGTCGTGTCGAGTTGAGACTTCAGAGAAGAGTATATTGTGTTAGGAGTTTCGCTGTTCACCTCGGCTATTCTGAATTGCGTCTGGGACCTGCCGTCCGTGAGCCGTTTCAGCCTACGCTCGTTAAACCGTTAAAGATACCGGGTGAAGACGGGGTGGGTTGCTAGTACAGTATAAAACGCTAAGGTGTGTGTTTCACAAAACTCAAGCTCTTAAACCAGAGGTTGGTTAGTTGGTTCCTCAGTTTAGGGGCTGCGACAAGATGGTCATGTAGCCCCGTGTACTTTGTGTGTGTGTAGAATTTGTCTGATAACTGGTGTTAATTGTGATGACTGTATTAGTGTATGTTATCTGTGATTCAGGTAGAAGGACTGTAGACGATTATTTTTTTCATGTAGTTCCTACCAAATGCTACCGTGTACGACTCCTAGTTGCGGACGTGGCTACTAAATGCCATCGCAGTCAGCATCTGGCGGCGAACGTTGGAACTAATATAGCGTTATCAAACTAACCTACACATTTTAGCTTCCACAAGTGTAGTTAGTGGAAGGATCCTTTTCATGCCATAATTTTATGACATGGGACCGCCGGCTTTACTTCCCCTCCGAAAGAAGGCATACTGAGAGATTTTTAACGGTCTTAAAAAAATCCGACAACTTCGGCCGAGTTTGAACCCGCAATCTTGGGCATAGATTAAACCAGAGGGAGTTAGAAGGTGCGATTTGTGCCCATTTCCTCCAAAATGTCTCAATCGTACAGGAAACATCATGCATAATTATCTTGGAAATTTATTTATTTATTTGTTAAAAAGTGCGTTTAAGCAAATGAACAAGACGATAGCCCCTGCCAGAATTGTGGCGCGTCCAACCCGAATAACAGTAAAGCTGGGCGGGTGGTATACAACACATATGGGGAGGCTACAAGTAACCGATCGTGCATTCAAAAGAGAAAGAATTACCCACAGCAGTGACGATTTGCATAAATATTTGATTTCATAAATATCGACAATTTGTTTATAAAGTGCGTTTAAATAAATAAACAAGAAGTCCGCTTAAGAGTAAATGCTTCTATGCCCAAGATCGCGGGTTCAAACCCCGCCGAAGTCGTTGGATTTAAGAGCGTTAAAAATCCCTCAGTATGCATTCCTTCGGAGGGGAAGTAAAGACGGCGGTCCCATGTCATAGATTTATGGCATGTTAAAGAACCTTCTACTAATTACAACTGTGTGAAGCTAAATTATATCGGTTAAACATTCGACTAACGCTCTTAGGATCCGACGTTCGTCACCAGGAGCCGAATGCGGTGGCATCTGGTAATCAAGTTCTGAACTAGTAGTCGTTGACGATGGCGTTTGGCGGCAAAAGTAGGAACTACTTGAAAAAATCCAATGTCTGCAGTCATCACTTGAACTGAAACACACACTAATACAGCTATCACAATTAACACCGGTTATCAGACAGATTCTACACACACCCAAAGTACATGGGGCTACATGACCGCGTTGTCGCAGCCTCTAAACTGAGGAACCGACCAACCCAACCAACCAACCTACCTAAGAGTAAATGCTCATGCGAGATTTCTCGTAGCCTACAGGCTATCTACAGTACTTTTAGAAATAATTCCTTTCCGTCTCTAATTGTGATTTTAATGACATACCTTGAGTTCTCCTCGTTTGGAAGCAACCGTTTATTGAGTCCATACACTGATCATTACTTCCGTTATCGAAATGTGTACAATTGGATTTTGATTACGTATCTCTGCGGGGAGAGAAAGAGAGAGAGAAAAAAAAGACTTTTCTGTGATACATAATCCCAACCAAACAGCTCAATTTTATTGAATCGTGGTAGGACGAGTGACATGTTGGGTCCGTGTTATCAAACAGACTAATATGACATTTATTACCAGGATTAAACTCTTACACGATCGTTCAATAAACGGCTCGATAAACAGCTTAAACTGACTTTCTTGTAGCTCATGTTCGTATTTTTATTGCTCCTACGTAGATAATTGCTTCATATGCTTCTAATTTGGGGTTAAATTGGTTGTGTTTTACGGTCGTAATGAAGTTGAGAAACAAGCTTTTCAAATGCTGAAAATATACTTTCTGTTACTGAATGTGTGTATGATAAGCTATCAGTTCTGGGACTTGATGTAGCTGCTTTATAATAACCTAGGCTTCTTATTTTTATTGTTTAATGAATTAGGGAAGACTTGTTAACTCGGCAGTACGGCTAATTCCACAGGGCTTGACATTTCAAAACTGCTATCTACTGTAGCCTATATTTATTTCATGTTTTATGTCATTAATATTTGATATTTTTTATTTGCACTTATCAAAGTGCAAATCCTCGAAAATTAACAATTTTGTTGATTTTAAATCGCCAAGTCCACTTTTCTTCGCGAAATCATCTGGCTCTTTCTATTCCCTGACAGCGGCTTCAGTGGCATAGTTGGTAGCATGCCGAACTGCTGTGCCCAAGATAGCGGGTTCAAACCCGGCCTGGGGCCGATAACCTAAATGTTAGGCCCCTTAAAACAATAATTATCATCATCATCATCAAACCCGGCCGAAGTCGTCGGATTTTTTAAGAGCGTTAAAATCCCTCAGTATGCTTTCCTTCGGAGGGGAAGTAAAGCCGGCGGTCCCTTGTCATAGATGTATGGCATGTAAAAGATCCTTCCACAGACTAAACTTGTGTGGAGCTAAATTTCGAGGTTAGATTTCGTTGGAATGCTCTATCAAAGTTCCAAAGTTCACAACTAGGTATCATTGACATCTGGTAGTGAAAGTTGGAACTACTTGAAATTGAACGGAACTTGTGTCCGCTAGAAGCAGGTACAGCCTCGAGTGAGCCGAACATATCCTCGGACACTCCCGGCACTATACGATAAAGAAATAATAAATAAAGACAAGGTACCGCGGATTTAGCTCTAGTACCAGTAATATCAACCAAAAATCACAAGTTTCGGCAATCGACCACTCAAATATTTTCCCTTCACCCTGTGCAGTGAACCCTCTCAATTTTGGACTTCACCAATTCGGAATTCGGATAATTTGGACAGGTTTTCATCGCCGCAGTACTGCGCCAGAAATCATTCGCACCAAGGCCATCTATTATAAAATTTCGATCGCATCCCCCTCCCTTCCCGTTCACTCCACTCGCGACCAATAATAAGTACCGTAATGTATCATTATTGGTCACAAGCACGCAACAAAGGCAGTGCCTGCTCAGTTCGCATTTTGATGCCCACGTGACGCGTTGCTGTTACATTGTGGTAAATTATATCTCTATGATTGCTTCAAAAGTGTTTGGAAGTGTCGTATTGTTGTCCTCGCTAGAATACATTAACTAAGATGAGTGTTAGGGGTAAATATACATCGGTAAGTTTAGAAGACAAAATGTATATAGGGATACATATAGAGCCCAGAGCTCTAACGCGCTACCTCGTGCCTCGCTAGCATCGGGAGAGCGTGGGTTCGAATCCCCCCTCGGCCGTCTTGAAAGTGGTTTTCGTGGTTACCCATTTTCTCCACCTGACTAATGCCGGGACGGTTCCTTTCAATAGATCCAAGGCTGATTTCCTTCCAATCTCCCTTCCCCGACCCGTCATGAAAAGAAAAGTACATGGCCATTGGCTGCAGTAATAAAATTATATAAAGCCTTAACTTTAATTTAATACAGTATGTACATATTATGATGTTCATCTAGTCTTTCTTTTAAAAATTGCACGCAATTATATTCCTGATTATAGCTTCAGATAACTATGCATGTACTGTGCAGTAGGCGTACTATATTTTAGAAAATATTTAAATAATTCAGACTTTCTATGGAGTAGGCCTCATCCCCATTAGTCCGAATTAGTGAGAGTTTACTGTATTTGAATATTAAGAGGTCAGAATACAATGTGACAAATTTGCGTTTTAATAAACACCAATAGAGAACTGAATAATAAATTGTATTGTTTTCTCTTTTCAGGTTCACGAATTATGCGATAACTTTTGCCACCGGTACATCAGTTGCCTGAAGGGCAAAATGCCCATCGACCTCGTAATAGATGAAAGGGAATCGAGCAAACCCCCAGAAATGGGAAGCTCTACAAATGGCAACGATGGTACGCGCAGTACTGCGGATTCGACGTCGCATACGGATGGAGCGAGTACACCGGATGTGGTGAGTAGTCTTTGTATTTTCCTCCTAATATTAACTTAAATAATTTTGTAAGTATTATGCCAATCTAACAAAATTGTGGATGATATCTTAATACATGGGTGTTCAAACTGAAACACCATTCTTGTTGTAGTTTTAATGTCTAGAGAACTCTTATTACCAAGAGTATGGTAAGTGGCCATCTTGTAGTCCTGCCATAATCAATACTAAATGATATATCTCACAAAATGACTAATGGATCGCTATTATTCCTTCACTGGATTGGAACAAAATAGTCTGATATTGCGTAGTTAGACGCATACTTCCAGTGAGATTTTATTGGTGGTGAGTTTCGACCTACAGTGTGAAACCTCCTTTGAGATATTTACTGCCTACCTTGAGACTTCGCTCCCATAGGTCCTGTGTTCGATTTCTGTCTCTGCCAAGAAATTTTAATTCTGGTCTGAGGGCTGGAATGGGGTACTCATAACCTTGGGAGGGAAAACTGAGAAGATGTGCTGCGCCATCCCAGCCGTGGTTTTCCATGTTTTCCCACTTTTAATCCAGGCAGATGCCGGAATGACAAATAAAGTTAGGGCTATGCCTGCCTGCCTGCCTTCTTCTTCTTCTTCTTCTTCTTCTTCTTCTTCTTCTTCTTCTTATTATTATTATTATTATTATTATTATTATTCTCATCCTCCTCCTCCTTCTTCTTCTTCTTCTTCTTCTTCATCATCTTGAACAGTTTCCGACCGCTGGTCGGGTCTGCTTGGAACATAAGCCTCTCCATCGTTTCCTGTCCGTCCACCATCTCTCGTCTTTAACTGTGTCACAGCACACTCCTCTTTCCTCCACATTCTTCTTAACTCCCTTTGTCCATCTGTCCCTTGGTCTTCCCCTGGGCCTCCTTCCCTTCATTTCCATTCCAAACATCTTCTTCGGTATCCTCTCCTCTCGCATCCTCCCCACATGTCCATACCATTGTAGCCTAGACCGCTCTATTCTATTTTGTAATGGTTCCTCTCTTACCATCTCTCTGACTCTCTCATTCCTTACTCTGTCCATTCGTGTTACTCCTACCCTACTCCTCTGGAACTTCATCTCCACTGCTCGTATTTTACTCTTGTCCCTTTCCTTCATCACCCATGTTTCTGAACCATACGTCAAAATTGGCACAAAGTAGTTCTTGTAGATCATTCCTTTACATTTTAGTGGTACATCTTTATTCCATACCATCCCCCTAACACTCTTGAAAAATCCATCTGCGCACCTTCCCCTTTTTTATTTCCATCCTATTGCCTCCCTTTTCTTCAATTATGCTTCCCAAGTACTTGAAGCATTCTACTTTCTGCAACTTCTGTTCTCCAAGTGTTATGCAAATATCCAGTCTGTTTTTCCTCCTCGTTGTGATGACCACTTCACTCTTTTGTGCTGAGAACTTCATCCCATATGATAACACTACCTTCTCCCACTCATCCAATTGCTCCTGTACTTCTTTCTCTTCCTCTCCCCATACCAGAAGGTCATCAGCAAACAACATTGCCTTCATTTTCCTTTCCCCAATGCTATTTACCACGTTTCGTATGATTTCATCCATCACCACTATAAATAACAGGGGTGAGAGGGCACTTCCTTGTTTCAGACCACTCTCCAGTTGAAATCATTCCGTTCTCTCTCTTCCCACCTTTACACAGCTTTTGCTTCCTTCGTACATTGCTTTCACTTTTGCCACTGTCTCCTTGTTTACTGCTTTTGCTCTCATTGCTTCCCATACCTTGTTTCTATTAATACTATCATATGCTTTCTCAATATCCAAGAAGGTCATCACCAGATATTTCCTCCTACCAAATCCTAACCTCTTAATTACAAATACGTACACATTAGTACAGCCACCACCATGACACAGGTTATCAAACAGATAACACACAACAAGTATACGAGGCTACATGACCGCATCACAACATTTAAGTTATTTTTGGCTCGCGTTCTTGTTGTTGGTTCACTTTGGGGTCTTGTGGCATGTAGCCTCCTGTACTTGGGAGTGTGAGTCAGGAGTCATTGTTATGGCTGTATTTAAAACGCTGGCTAGGATTTGGAGGGAGACGGCCGTGGTTGTAAATTAGGAACCATTCCGGTATTTTGCTTGGAGTAGAAGCGGGAAGCTACGGTAGGAATCGAACCATCTCTTCACAGTTTACGTCTCACGAGGCGGGGTGTACCCCGTTTAACCCAACCCTTACACCAGAATTACATTTCTTTGAAGAACGAGGAATCGAAGCCAGTATCTCTAGGTCTGCAATACAGCTGGTAATAAGCGATTGTTGTAATCGAATAATTTAAAATTAATCTAAAACGATTAAACGAAAAATACATCAATCGACTAACCGTAGAATCGATTGATTAGTAGATACGAGATGTGAAAATAAGTTCAAATAAGAGGTTATCACTCAATTTGAGTTACGCTTATTTTCGTAATGATGTTTAGAAATCTATAAAAGTTACGTCTTGCCAAAATCTACAAAGAATTCTTCCTTGTTTATGTTAACAATAACCAGATAGGAGTCAGTGACAGTGGAAGGATCAACATCAATCAAATTGGGGAGAGTTTCCAGCAAAGATTTTGAATTCTTATTCAATTTATGACAGGAACATATTTGTTTCATCTTGTTTTCACAAAGAAGGTACGTTATGTAAAAATATATGATACAATATATTTTAATTAATTTAACGTCTGTTTTGCTTCTGTGAGTGTAGTGAAAAGAGCGAAGTACATCGATAAATCGACAATACAATTAATCAATTATTATTAGAGAGACTTCGGTTGCGTAGTCGGTAGCATGGTGAACTGCTTTGCCCAAGATCGTGGGTTCAAACCCAGCCGAAGTCGTCACATTTTTAACAGCGTTACAATCCTTCAGTATGCCTTCCTTCGGAGGGGAAGTGAAGCCGGCAGGCCCATGTCATAGATTTATGGCATGAAAAGGAACCTACTACTGCAATTGGTAGTGTGTAGCTAAATTTGTAGGTTATATTTGGTTGGCTAGAAACGCTCTATGTAGTTCAAACATTCGCCGCTATGTGCCAGTGTCAATGGCATTTGGTAGTCAAGTTGCAAAGTTGGAACTACTTCAAATTGATCTTGCTGGAAGCCTAAGGGCGTTCAATTTAAATACCCTGCTATGGCCATTGGCTGCAATTCTTATATCAATTAATCAATTATTCCGACTAACCGATTAGGTCTAATCGTTTAAACGCTTATCGATTAATCGTAATTTGCAGCAATTCATCGATTTTTCTGTTTCGATTAATTGATAGTTCGATAACTGAAATTATTCGATTAGCGGCTTCGGTGGCGTAGTTGGTAGCATACTGAACTGCTGTTCCCAAGATAGTGGGTTCAAACCTGGCCGAAGTCTTCGGATTTTTTAAGAGCGTTAAAATCCTTCAGTATGCCTTCCTTCGGAGGGGAAGTAGTGCTGGCGGTCACGTGTCATAGATTTATGGCATGTAAAAGTTCCTTCCACAGGCTAAACTTGTGTGAAGCTAAATTTCTAGGTTAGATTTCGTTGGAACGCTCTATTAAAGTTCCAACGTTCACCACTAGGTATCATTGACATCTGGTAGCGAAAGTTGGAACTACTTGACATGGAACGGAATTTGTAGCTCACCCTATGGGTGTCCGCTTGAAGCAGCTACAGCCTCTGGCGAGCCGAACATATCCTCGGACACTCCCGGCACTAAAACCCATACGATAAATAAATAAATAAATAAATAAATAAATAAATAATTCGATTGAAAGTACTAGCACAAGCATGCAGTATCGATACATTCCCCGAAACCACAGAAGGTGTCTGTATTGTTCTCCTCTGGCAGTGCTATTTATAATCTTCATATTCAGCACTAGGCTTATGAATATTTTAGTGATGCTTTTCGTTTTCGGACATCCCTCTTTTGATACGGTGTTTGGGGGAGGATAAACAGTGAAAGAATTAGGCAGGTTATTGGTTTCTGGATAGGAGAGGAGGGGATGTTTTGAGCTCTCCCCTTTGCATGTGTTGGTTTGGGAGCTGTGTTTGATGCCCCTTCATTATATAATATATGCATGCCAGCCGGAATTTGATAGAAGGGCAAGTTCATAAGGGAGGGAAGGAAGGAAGGTATATTTAAATGCCCCAAAGGTGGGATGGGATGTCCTGGGCAGCCATGTTCAACTAGGAGGAGTTATAAGGTAATTACCGAGTTATCGATCGCTGCTTTTGTTTTTTGAACAAAAAAGGAACGAAGCATTGCCTCAAGGAACTCAACAAGGCTGAATAGATGAGGCGTGCGATGTACACGATATTGCAAATAGCCTTGTTGTAATGTAAAGCTTTTGATATCCCCTCCACCTTCCAACATTCTCACTTTCTTCTTTTCTCTTTCATCTTTCCTTATTTCAAATATATATATTTCATTTCTTACATTGGAGAGAATATACAAAGGTGTGAAGATTGTTCGACTTAACCTCAGTTTTCCAACATTTATAAAGTAAAAATGTTTTTACAAAGCGATGAAATTCCCCGAAATGTTTTTAGCGTTATTTTTATTTAATTTTCTTAAAAAAAACTGACATTAATATTCTTTTCTGTATTTCCACAGTAAGAGGAGGCTTGCTAGAGCAGAAAATCACTCGTTTCGTTTGGATTTCTTTATCTTTGTGTTCATTTGGAGCAGAGGGATTCAATGTTATTTTCTAAATTTTCTGATGAGCTACTCTTGAACTGTTTCGAGATTCGTGCAACATGGGTTGAAATCGCCTCATTTGTTGGGAACATCCCAAAGTCAATGAATAAAATGGACCCATCTCAGGTGTCCCTCGAAATCCTCAGCTCAGAAAATTTCCAGACGCAATATCTTCCAGGGAAAGTTATGAATCCCTAGGAGAGAAAACATTACTATGTAGGCTAATAAATTATGATAAAGAACAATATCATCATCATCATCATCATCATCATCATCATCATAATCATCATCAATACTTAAATAACACAAAAACGTAAATTATGTTATTTAAGTATTCAAACAGACGGATATTTCATATCTATTTAGGAACTGTTAGTCAATGCGATATATTTAACCAGAAAGGTTAAAACTCAGCAATTTTTCTAAGTTTATGCCGTGTCTTGTGCGGGGTTTCGCCTAGGAACACCAAGATAGGCTCATCAGTAGGTTCTTGGTGTCCATTCCCGGCCCCCAGCGCATCTGTGCTTCTTAACTGCGAGAGCTATTTAAAAAAAATAGAGAGCAGCCTTTACTTGGTATATTGGCTTTCACAGCCAAGGGATTAAAACTCAGCAATTCTTTTAGGTTTATGCCGGACACCAAGAGACCGCTGATGGGCCTATCCTGGTGTTCCTAGGTGAAAATCCCCCACAAGACACGGCATAAACCTACAAAAAATACTGTGTTTTAATTTATGGGCCGTGAAAGCTGTCTGTCTTTGTAGAATGGTTTACATTATAGCTTACCATTAGCTTTTGGAAAATTATTTTTTATCGACCAGTGATCTATTATGCCATAACGTAAGTAGGAACAAAACGATACTCATTTGCTTTGAACCTATTCTTGTAAAAACTAGCGAACGTATCAGCCTACATTTTATTCCTTAGTGGAAGTGGTGTCGTCTAGCCATGGCGCCTGTAGTTTCCCATATTACGATCGTGTGTTGTATACATAGTAAGTTTACTCTCTTCGCGTCTCTTCATTCCAGTCAGGTTTTGTTTAATGTTGTAAAATGTAGAAGAGAGTTTTAAATTTAAGAATAGAAGAAGGGAAATGTGAGTAGGAGAATAATCACTTAACAGTGTGGCAAATAAGTTTTGTCTGTCTTGAGTCCTTTAATATCAACAACTCTAGTATTAAAAGCTTTCCCTTTGAAATGAGCCATTATATTCTCAAGTCACGGGGCAGACTAACACAGAGAGAGGGTTGCATGTGTTAAAACTGTGATGGTGGGAATATCAAAGGAGCTATGTGTGTGTCTCGTGTTGAACTAATGGGGTAGACAGTTAAAAGGGAGAATGACTTTTTTTATATATTATTGTGTGTATTTTAAATACTGAGGAAGTAGACGTCTCTTGACCTGGTGTTGGATGGAAAATTAATTCCTTCCAAGATAAACTGTCCATCTATAGGGTGGTACAATTCAAATAGTGTGCTCAGTTGATATTTCTAAGTAAGGCTGAGTACGGTTAAAATTCTTTCCCGACTCGTATCAAGAGCGAACTTACAGCCAGTTACTTGAATTAAGCACGCTTCCGTTAAAACATTTTATTCTTTGAAGACTCAAATTTTGCTATTACAGTACAATTATTAGTAATGATTTTCAATTGATTTAGTTTTTTCCTTAATTTCTGACAAAAAGAACACATTAATGTATGATATTGTTGGTATCCATTTTGTTAGATGAGGTATATATTTCCCGTCCAACCGTATTGTTTTTTGGATTGTCAGTATCAAAATGCATAAAATATATTAACCTGTCAGTCGATGTAATGGGTTTTCTTAATGATAGTCGATGTACTTATTATCAACGAGGATCAAAATAAATTATGGCAAGTACGATTAGCACGAATACGTAGTATTGTGCTCTTATAGGTTAGCATTAAGGCTTTGGAGATAAAACGATTAAGATCTATTACGTTTATGTAGATCATGGAAAGAAACAAAATGAAGTAACTTTATGATGATAATGATGATGATAATGCAGAATGAAGCATATTTTAGAAACAGAATGGACACAATTTTCAAATCAAGTGATGACGTTAGTTGTAGATAGTTCCAAATCGCTGTGTAACAGTGGTGGTGATAATTTTCCCGAAAGAGTAATTCAGATTTAATGTTCTTTGCTGTGGCCCCGAAGGCCCCGGTTCGATTCCAGGTTCTGGGAAGAAATTTAATTATGGTGTAAGGGTTGGAACAGAATATATCAGTCTCGTGAGGCAAAATTGAAAAGTGGTGGGTTCGATTCCCACCCCAGCCACCCTGGAAGTGGTTTCCCGTCATTTCCCACTCGTACTCAGGTAAATGCCGGGATGGTTCGTAAATTAGGGCCACGGCCGCCTCATTCCCAATCCTTACCGTAAATACAAATACTCACACTAATACAGACCACATTAACACAGGCTATCATACAAATTCTACACAACCCCAAGTACACGGTGCTGAATGACCACGATGTACAAACCCCTCAAATGAAGCGACAACAGCAATTAGATTTAATGTTGACCAGAAGTTGGAGTTCCATTAAATATTTCAGATAAATCTTAATTGGTTACTCTAATTGAAATAGATTTCACGTGGATGTGTCCGTCATATTAACTTTCAAAATCGCTGTATGACTGTCAGAGAATCCCAGCTGAGAAAAGCATTATCGGCGCACTGACTACTTTTCCATTCGGCACCCTGTGTTACGTGAATAATTGCTGGTGGATTTGCCTTGAGTAGTCACAGGTGATTCTGACAGTCTAAACTCTCTCTGACTGGCTTAACTTTCTGTAGTATGCCCGCCCGTAATTATGGAAAAGCGGTTCATATTGTTTAATGTATAATCGATATTTGAAGTGGCCGATGTGTGTGTGTGCATAACCTCACTTTATGAGGCGGCTTGATTGTTCAACCCCCTCCTTCCCCCATCACCCCCACCCTCTAGTTCTCTTTAAAGTCCCACTAAAATAGCGTGTGATTTAATATGCTTCAATACTGTGGTGCCGTGATTACCTCATGAACAGTATTCCTTTTAGGGAACTCTTTTCCTTTTCCCCCTAACTTTCAGATTTCTTTCGTTTTAAACAAAGCCAATGAGAAGTTGAAAGTTGCATGAGAATAAGGAGACGTGATTTTTTCTAAAACTCATATTCTAGTATTCAAATAGAATAGACCGACTGAGGAAATGTTTTCAAGAGAATATCAAATGTATGTTTAACTTTCCTAAGAAGAATGTCGTTCGTCTCCGTATTTGTTTTATTGCTTGCTTTTGAGTAATGAATGAATATTGACGGGCTAATCTTCAGATGTGGACAAGTAAATGACATGTCTGTGAATTCGTTACATTTCTCTTCATTCCAAATATAAGGAAAGTATTAGAAACCATATATTCGTTTTATCTAATGTAGGAAAGCGCATGCATTTTTACTACATAACATGGTTTTCAATATGTATGAAGAGTAATTGAGTAGATTTTTATGACCACATTGATAACCAAGGAGGCGTTTCAGCTATTATGTCGTGTATCGTAGGAAAAATACAATGCATGAAAATGAAAGTAAAAGGTTAAAACGACTGACGAATGTCCGAAGACGCTGCTCCACCAGCTGAGCTTAAATAATTTATAGACCCGTATTAAAAGAAAATTGAGCTCCAGGGCAATATAATAAGGAGACTTTGACACAAGCCACTCCCAGACTATTCAGTAGGTGAGAGATTTGCTTCAGTGATTTGGCTGGGTAATGCTTCAAAAACCGCCTTACAGTCCTGATATTCCCCAAGTGATTTTCACATTGGTAATGAACGTCGTTAAGCAACGGAAAGTGTTCGTCTGGGGACGGTTGTGGCTCCAGTGTCATTCTATAGACCGTTTTGTGTGACAGATAATGGCAGACTAAATTTAAATGATTTTCAGTTGGTCAACATGATTATGCCGAATGGTAATGGGTGTTATTCCCTAATCCTGAAAAAAAAAATACACGAGATTAATACATTCACTTGGATGTCAAGTTTCGATCGTCAAGCGATCATCATCAGATCCCTTACACTCTCGACTTTTAAATCTATTTCTAAGAGTATTTTGGTGAAGATATTTACAATATATAAAATTTTCAATTTTAGTTACAAAAATGTGAGCCTCCGTGGCTTAGGCGGCAACACGCTGACCTCTCACCGCTGGGTCCGTGATTCAAACCCCGACCACTCCATGTAAGATCTGTGCTGGACAAAACGGAGGCAGACAGGTTTTTCTCCGGGTACTCCGGTTTTCCCTGTCAAAATTTCATTCCAGCAACACTCTCCACTATCATTTCATTTCATCTGTCATTCATTTAATCATTGCCTCAGAGGAGTGCGACATGCTTCGGCAGCCGGCACAGTTCATATCCTCGCCGCTAGATGGGGGCTTCATTCATTCCATTCCCTGACCCGGTCGGTCGACTGGAAGCAGACTGTAGATTTTCATTTTCAGTTACAGAAATGTATTGTAAACTTGCACAATTTGTCAGACTGTCAGTTTTATGTTTCTTTTTTTTATTATTATGATGTTGGTGGCTATTGACCTTCAAGTTTACTTGTTTAGTGTGAAAATCCGTAATGGTTAGTAAATGGTCAGGTTGGTGCTTGTAATTTGGAAGTGCATTAAAAATCTTAGCTGGTAATTTGGACGATACAGTTTCCTTTCAGGAACAGCTTCTGTCACTGTTCGCTGTCCGTACTAATCCGCTGAGCTTCTATTTACACATGCAGAGAGATTACCTTAATGGTTAATAAATGTTCAATGACTTTTCCTGACGACGGACTCTTTTTCATTTAAATAACTGTCATGGATGGGACCTTCTTATCTAACACACTGTGCCATCTCATGTAAATCAGCGCTCTATTGAAAGTCGCCACACTTCTAAATTTTTGAATGATTTTTTTGTGATAATAGAGACTGAAGTTCCTTTGTGATTTGAAATTAGATTTTTCATTAAACAAATTGAATTGTGTGTTTAATTCATTCGTTTATTTTCGTTGGTTTGTGAATTTTTGTTATTATTATTAATTTAGTTTTGGCTTTTTGCCATTCAAAAAGCGCGTTTGAACTTATAAATTGGCTCGATAATTTGATAGCTCGTTTTTCGCCTTCTTTCAAATATGTCTGTTGTTTTCTGCATTCCTCAGACCATTTTTTTTTACCAGTTTTCTCCAAACATTTGTGTTTACCTACTAATGTTCTTTAGTCTGCGCATTTCTGACGACGACGAAGAAGAAGACGATGATGATGTTGATAGTTGTTTTAAAGGCCAAAACAGCGAAGTCATTTGTCCCTGATTTCTTACGATGTCTTCTTTATATTTATTTAATTATTGATTTATCTATCTATTGATTTATTTATCTAGCCATTTATTTATTTATTTATTTATCTATTTATTTTATTTTCAGTAGTTTATTTATTTATTATTTAATTTTATTTAATTAAATGTAATTTTGTTTTATTTTATTTTTGTTTAATTTTTTCAGATGTATTTATTTACTTAGGCCTATTCATTTGTTTATTTTATTTATATATTTTTTGGCACTTACCGCTATATAAAAAAAAACCAATATTTGTAGAATAATTGTTATTCGTTATTGTTGTTTTAAGAGGCGGGACAGCGAGGTCATCTACTCCTAGAATAATTGTGTAACGAGGATTCGACGACCTAAGTGTTTCGCCATTTAAAAACAACAAACCTTGCATCACAGATGAATCAAACCCTGGGACTGCCCTAATGACAGGCGCGCTGCCCACGTGCTCTGCCGGCGAGTTGTAGAGATAATCTTGGGCAATAAAAAGGAACTTTCATCCTGTCCCGTAACGGCTGTTGAAATTGACTTGGTTAGAAACGTCGTTATACGTATAATCATTCCCCTCACATTGTCACCATTTGTGGTGCCTTGATGCAGCGTTCAGCAGTTAAAACAGCTGCCATGGGACCGTTGTCTTTCCCTCCAAGTGCTTTAAAACACAGAATCCTGGCGTTATTTGCATAGGATTTCTATTTCATTTGCAACTTGCATAATGGGAGTCACTTTAATTCAATTGTTTTTCCGGTACGTGGTGTAGGGAAGGGGAGGCACCTTTTAGTAGTTTTCAACAGGATTAAGATAGAAAAGAGAATCTTACGAAGTTAAGTGTGCGAGGGATCAATTTTAAGAAGTATTACTCATCGAACCTGAAATGAATACTTATAACTTATTTATCCACGTTTAGCGGCTGAAACATCGTGGTCATATAGCCCGTGTACTTGGGTGTGTGTTATTTGTTGCTCTTCAGTCTGTCAACACGATTTTACCCAATGAATGGGCGGGGTACAAAAGAAGTACAAAAATTCCTGTATTAGATAATTATCACATGAGGCATTTAATAGAGATAATTTTCCAGGAGTGTATTTTTTGATCTTTTATTTTACCTTGTACCCCTCCCATTCATTGGGCAAAATCGTGTTGACCGACTGTAGAGCTACAAATGACTATTTTGTATAGGCAACACTAAAAGAATGGCTTCAAATCTACACTTGGGTGTGTGTGTAATTTGTGTGATGACCTGTGTTATTGTGCTGGCTGTACTAGTGACTGTATTTGTAAATTGAAGTTATGATTGGGAAGGAGACGGCTGTAGCCGTATGTTAGGCACCATCTCAGCATTTGCCTGGAGTCGAAGTTTGAAAACCATTTCCTGGATCACTGAGGTGTAAATCGAACCCTCTTCTTCTCAGTTTTGCCTCACGAGGCTGAGTGTACCACGTTCCAGCCCTCAGACCAGAATTAATATTTCTTTGCAGAATCGGGAATCGAACCCGTACCTTCGGGGCGACAGTCAAGAATACTAGCCGCTACACCACGAGGTGGTTAAAAGGACTAATGTTCATATGAAGGACAGTGAAATTGGGTAAGCTCGAGAAGAAGTTGAAAGCATTCATTGGAGAAGGTTGGTTGACTGATTCCTTAATTTAGGGTCTGCGACAACGCGGTCGTGTAGCCTCGTGCACTTTGGTTGTATATAGAATCTGTATGATAACCGGTGTTAATTGTGATGGCTGTATTAGTGTGTGTTATCTGTAATTCAGGTAAGGACTGCAGACGATCAATTTCAAGTAGTTCCTACTTTTGCTACCAAATGCTACCGTCAAGGACACCTAGCCGCAAACTTGGCTACTAGATGCCACGGCAACTGGCGGCGAACGTTGGAATTTATAGATCGTTAATTAAAACTGACCTACAAATTTTGATTCGCACAATTTTAGTTAGTGGAAGCTTCTTTTAAATGCCATAAATCTATAACATGGGCCCGCCGGTTTTACTTCCCCGCCCCAAAGGAAGGCATATTGAGAGATTTTTAACGCTCTTAAAAATCCGATGACTTTGGTCGGGTTTGAACCCGCGATCTTGGGCATAGAAGCTCAGCATGCTACCAACTACGCCACCAAAGCCGCTTCCTTGGAGATGACATTATATATTAAGAATGTGATGTTGATTTAGTTTTAACCAGCGGAGTTGTTCATAATCGCGGAAAAACAGGTTATCCGACTGGGGCTGATGACCAGGATGTTAACAACAGCGGCATCTTGTCGTGTGCGGCTGTATGGCCGAGCCAGGCGGCATTATAAGCCTATACAGTACTCTGTGATCTATGGTGATACTCTTCATCTTGCCTTGTCACTCAACTTTTAAAAAGTCGAGCCACGCCCCTCTCCCTTTGTGGTCTCCTAATGAACGTCTCTGCCAGTATCTTGACCGTGTTGCCACATTATTACTTCATTATGCTAAGTTGTCATTGTTCTTCTCGTGACATCATCACCTCCGTGATAGAATATTGCTGTTGACAACCAAGATAATATATATCTCACTGATGCACCGCCTCGGAAGAAGAGAGCTCCAAACTGCGTTTTTATGGACTATCGCCAATTCACCTCGCCCTACTCATTATTATAAGTTATGTAGCCGGACAAAATTAACCCAGTTCAGTTCATTGTTTAAATTATTGTTGAACAGAAAAACGCCATTTAACCCGTCTTGTCTTCTGCGTTCCGTAGAATAATCTATTAATAATAGGCTAACAATAAAAATTAACTAATAATGTACAGTATGTATATTCGTGGATGAGATGGTAAGAACTTCTGCTGTGTGGCGGGTGATTTTACAGCCGGATACCCTTCTTGATGCCGACCTCATGAAAGGAGTTAGAGATGAAATGAATGAATGTGAATTAAACTGGCCATTAAGTTGGGATGAAGCGGTCGTGGCCTATTAAAAGGTACCATCTCTTCATTTGCTTGGAGTAGAAAATGGAAAATCACGGAAAACCATTTCAACGGCAACTGACGCGACAGTGAGACTTGAACCCACGAGAATCGAAACTGGGTTTTCTGAGAGAGAGACGGGCAAAGTATACTTACATGTTCGAAACCCCTGAAATGAATTAACGACTACTTTAGTGGAGCTGGGAATCGAAACTGGGGAGGGAGAGACATCCAAAGTGCTCTTCCACCATGGGGATGATGATGGTATACTGGCATCATCACTTCCCTGATAGTTTATTGTAGTTGACAATCTAAATATTTACCAGTGAATATACAGAATTTCTCTGATGCATCGCCTCTGAAGAAAAGAACTCCAAATTGTAATTTTATAGATGTTTGTCTCGCTCAACTCATCACATGGCAGGAAACACTTAACCTGTTCATTTTATCGCATGAATCATTGCAATAAGCAGATTCTTCCCCATTTAGCATGCGTATTACCCTCGGCGGTCTGGTGTCCCTAATATAACAATGATGATGATGATAATAATAATAATAATAATAATAATAATATGACATTTTTGTTACAGTAACCGGCAGTTAGCTCTGCCCTTTTCCATCCCCCCCCCCCCCCCGGTATACTACTACAGCGAAAAACATTTGCCACGCTGAACGTGTCTGTCTGATAGTGAGAAGCTACTGTCACGCGCGTCAATGTTCTCAGATAAGGAAGTATTTTGTCCGTTCCCCGCGCCGCTCTACACCCCGCTCCTACCGCTGACCTCTCAAGTTCTCAGCTGAACGCCGGTAACTGTACTTTCATATCTAACCACGAAGAACATAGAATGTTTAGTTAAAGGTGATGAACGTTTGTTACTAGTTTTGACCAATTGCGTATTTTTAATTATTTGAATAAATATTGGGAAATATCCTAATTTGTAACGGTGTGAGATACAGGCTGTTTAAGGAACAAAAGGGGCAAGTGACCTCGTTTTTCCGCCCCTTAAAAGAACAATAACTAACAAACTCGGGAACCATGACGAACAAATATTCACATTTTGTAATCTGACACATAATTTACTTTCGAGTAAGTATTAATTTCTCCTCTATGGATACGCGTCAAGTCACAGAATAAAGGAATTTGCTATGGTTATTGGTATTTGTATGACGCATAGGTCATGAAAGTTAGTAAGTGTGTGTTGGCTCAGGGGTGGGGGTTGAGGTCTCGGCTTGGTTACCAGCGTGTTGCATATTACACGAGTGTAAAAGCCAGGGGTGGGTGCGTGTGGGAGTTGCACAAGGCGGGGGTGGGGGGTGATGACTGATGCGATGTGGTCGCACAGCCACCAGTTGCCATGGCAACCGGAGAAGCATGGCGTCCGGATTAGCGACACCATATTAGCCTATATGTGTACACAGATTTTTAGTAATTTTTAACTATTTTCCTCCTGGAATCAGACACAACAGAATGAATACACGTTCACATAATTTGTTTGTTTCAAAGATATGAAGTTCAATGAAAACTATTGTTTATTCATCAGCATGGATAGCCTATGTTTTTGGACTGAGGTTCTATCCGGAGTTAGCGTCATCCGGCGCATTGGTAACCATGACAACCAGTGTTCGTCATCTTAAAGTATGTATGCTAGGTCAGGGAAAAGAATACGTTTTTACTGTAAATAAATAATAAAAAAAACAGTACACTATTTAGTTAGTTAGTGCTTGCCAAGGTGGGTGAGTGGTTATCGTGTCGAACTACCAACCCCAAGCTTGCATGTTCGCTCCTGGCCATGGTAAGTGATCTTTGAAAGGCAACAAAAATTACGGCACGCATGTCATACGTTGTTGGCATGTTAAGGAATCCATTTGAATTCAGTAGGCTGTGTTCATATTGGCAAAATTAATATCTGGATTTTCCGCCAAAAAACATTCCTTCTTTCTCTACTTGAAAGCACTACAGTGTCAAGGATCTTGGATATCTGACCACCTTGTCTTTCATAGCGTTCCAAGGAATTACAAAATTTGACATGCAAGGGCCTGGGCATCAAATAACAAAGCTTGCACCCGGCACCCGATGCCATAAAATTACTGTAGTTAGTTAGTTATCTATCTATAGAAGTCAGTAACACAGATCATATTCTCTCGACAAGAATGTTTAGATAAACCTGGGTTATATCGCATTTTATGGTATTGTTTTAGATTTGCGTCACCGTATAAAAAAGAAAGATATAGGCTACTGAAAATTTTCGTGTTGCATTGTTGTGTTAAACAAAACAGGACAAAAAATATAAAAGGAATTAAAACGTCGTATGCGTTCTTTATGGTTCGTAATAATGTGTTGAATTATAGATACAAATCGGCCGGTTTTCACTATTGTGTTGTACTTGGATATCATATCTGAATGTTTCATACAAATCTAATAAATCTTTCCACTATTTCTCTCCGTTTCGTTTTTAAATTCATCGTATTTTTTTTTAATTCAACCGTATAAAACTGTGAAGTTCTCACTGTGTGACCTAAATGATTATAACTTTTTTATTTTATTTAATAAAATATAAGAGTTCAAAAAAGGCGCTGTTTCCTCTTTTGCGCTGACCATTTCTATAGTTACGGGTGGCTGTTATTTATAGGAATGCTTTATGTTTCCTGGTTCTCTTGCAATGCACTAGCAACAAGTTATACTACCCCCTACCCCTTCGTTCATCCTGTCTTCTCTCCCTCCCCACAACCCTCATCTCCTAAAACTCAGGGTAACTACTACCGGAATTGGTCTCAACAAAGGAATAGGATTTATACCGGAAGGGTGAGTGTGGGAGGATGGGTTTTGCTGAATCGTTGGCATTCGCACTCAAAAGAAGCGTGGACTCTGTATATGCATAACCTTTCCCCCATCCCCCAACCTTCGTTTTTTTTCTTCCCTTTTAGTGACCAGAGATGGGTGAAATTGGTGTTAATCTGCGCACTTTACTTTGTACATACGTACCTACCTGTGTGGGTGATGACTGCTTGCTTGTGTGAGCTCTTAAAACGTTTATCTTTTTAGTGTATAGGGAAAAAAAGGTTTCCGACATGCACGCAAGCACTTGTCATTTCCGTCTCTTTCATATCGTACCTGGACAGTTCCACATGGCAGGCGAGAAGAACACACAGCAAGCGTTTTCCTTATTAAAATATGGTCTTTCATACAGAGATTTTTTTAAACATAAAATTTTTGTATCTGTTAACAATATTATACTCCGTTTTCGTGACTTTCTTTTGCAGTGGAAATACTCATGTTTAGTGGCATCGGTGACGTTATCGGTAACATGCTGAACTATGCCCAAGATCACGGGTTCAAACCCGGCCGAAGTCAACGGATTTTTAAGATCGTTAAAATCCTTCAGTATGCCTTCCTTCGGAGGGGAAGGGGAAGTAAAGCCGGTGGATCATAGATCTATGGCATGTAAAAGGTCATTTGGTTAGAAACGCTCTATCATGTTCCAGTGACAGTGGCATCTCTGTTAGCCAGAGTTGGAACTACTTGAAATTGAACTTGATGGGGAACCTACGGGCGTTGAATTAATTAAAATATCCCTCTATGGCCATTGGCTGAAACCCAAATATAATAAATACTCATGCTTGCAGTGATTTGAGTAATGCCTCACATAGCTGCAAGCTGGGGACACTCACGCCTATATATCAACAAATAAAGTGCATGACACATTATTATTTTCTAAGGTATTAGTCTAATATACTTCCATAATTAACAACACATTTTTTGAAAATTTTGTGGTTAACTAGAATTAAAATTAAGGCAGTTGTGCCATTAGAATGGTAATTTAAGAGATGTCAAAACTGTTTTTGTAAAAATAATTTGCATTGGTTTGATATCACCTAGCAACTACCACGACGAATTTACAGTATTTGATTTTCTCTTTCTCATAGCTATTAACAAGAGTGCTTTTGATGTCCCCTACTAAATGTATTAGTTTATCACTATTATACCAATAAATATAACATATTATTTACAAAAATGCAAAATTTCAAAAATATTTGTTTTCCTTTTTTCAAATGTAGTTTTTGAATGGGGACATATTTTCTCTCAGTTTTAGTACAGGACATTCATAATTTAACGATCTTTAATGTGAGACCTTATTGAGACTGATAGGTGAATTAGAACTATTATTGTTGTTTGAACTTGTAAAATAAACACAATTCTCAATTGAAAGTATAAAGTGCGCCTTGGTCCATTCAAATCAATTTTCTGAGCATATTTACGCATGAAATGTGTTAAAACCATACATTTTCTTAAAGCAGAAGAATTAAGCTTTCACTTGGAAACAAAATGATATTTGCATCCCAATACGCCATTTCAAAAATATGTATGAATGTTGCTTATTGTACTGCATGTAGGACCTTTTACCTTGCACACAAACTGGCAAATGACTCATTTTTATATATATGACTTAAGACAAATCGAGATTCAAAAAACTCATTAACTGGTTGGCACCTGAAAGCAAAATTTACACACCATATTTCGAAAGATCAAGATTTATTTAAGATTAATTTTACTCACTTGCAGGCAACTCAGTTAAAGTATTTATTGATATTCTGCACTTGTTATTTCTAAATTATTTGATTTTCTATATAAATGTTTGGAATTATTTATGTGAAGCCCAATAATATATTTTATTTTTATTCAATTCTTTTAATTGTAATTTATCATACAATAGCATCAAACATTCGCCATTACACTTAAGTACATCATTAGTATTTTAAATCTTAATTGAGCTGAGGAAGACCTCAAAATCAGGTCGAAATATGTACCCATCCTATAATATAATATTTTAATTCACGTATTTATTGGCGTATATTTAAAACTTTAGAAATGACTCACGGAAACGTTTTTTGCTGCTGTTAAAAATGCAATCTCATTTGCTTAAAAAGATTTTGAAGTTCGATAAATACCCCCTTCCCCTTGGACTTCATAATAAGTCTCATTATACAAACACAATACCTCATTGTTTTATTGGTTCTCCCTTTAGAAATAGTAGCGTGGAACTGCTGTACATCATAGCATGTGTGTATACATTTTTTGAAATATGTGAGTACAATAGCTGTTATTTGTATATGTTGCATATTACCATGAAATTGTTCCGTATAATTATCCGCCTTTTTTCCCCAACTAAACATCTAAATAATGAAAGCTCCAAAATAAAAGTGCACAAAAAATGAATGATATGCAACGTGATTTGCAGTTGAGATACGTGTGTGTTGTACATGTTGTGGAAGAGGAAGGGACTGGAGAAGAAAATAAGGGTAGAGTTTGTACAGTTTATCGGACAGGCAAATTATAGCTTATGAAGAGCAGCATAGTAACTTTCTGTGTTCGTTTTGAAATGTTTCCCTTTGCATATCATGGTCTAGTTCTTTACGCCGTAAAACGTATAATTTCAAGCATTGTTCTTGTAGTTCTTTTATCTCCACCGTAGTTTTGCTAGCCTCTCCTGTAACTGTCCGGAACGGATTCTCAGACTCGGGATAAAATGATTTTTCTGACCCCACTGGAGAATTTCACAAAATAGGAATGCCATCCTTCAATAAATTAGCTCGGAGTCGGTGAAGGTGAGAGAAGCTCGTCTCCGTTGGCATGGTCATGTTATGAGAATGCCGGGCATGGTCATGTTATGAGAATGCCGGGCGACTCTGTCGCCAAAGTGGCTTTTAATCTGGACCCAGGTAGAATGCGACCACGTGGACGATCTGCGAAGCGTTGGATCGATAACATTAAGACGGATATGCACGATGTTGGCTTACAACCTGCAGATGTCAACGACAGGAAAAAGTGGAGATGTAGTAGAGCAGTGGACCCCGTACTGGGATAAACGCTAAGAAAGAAGACGGAGTCGGTGAAGGTGAAATTGGGCTAATAATAATAATAATAATAATAATAATAATAATAATAATAATAATAATAATAATAATATCGTATGGCCTCGGGTGCCGGGTGCAAGCTTTGTTATTTGACACCCAGAGGGTAGCTTGCGTGTCGAATGTCGTTGTTCCTTGACTACGAAAGTCAAGGAGGTTATGTGTTAGATATAGAAGTTCCTTGAACACTATAGCGCTTTCTAGTAGAGAAATGAGGAACTTTGTGTTGGCGGAAACTCCCGAGATTAATTTTGCCAATAAGAACTCGGCCTACTGAATTCAAATGAGTTCTTTGACATGCCAACATCGTATGACATGCGTATCGTATTTTTGCCGCCTTTCAAAAAAAAAAAACACTTACCACGGCCAGGAGCGAACCTGCAATCTTGGGTTTAGTAGACCGACGCGATATCCACTCACCCACCGTGGCAAGCTAGGCTAATAATAATAATAGTATACAAATAGAAGATAATGCTAAAGTATGAAGAATAAGATAAAAGCTAACCTCATGTAACCATATACCTTCTTAAAAATATTGTAATAAAATTGCATTGTATTTAAGTACCGATGTGCGTATTCTAATATTTATATTTTGAAGAGAATTAAGAAATCGGAGTTGGGCCACATATATACCGAGTATATACTGTTGTATAATATTGTTGTTAAACTTATTTATTTATTTATTTATTTATCTATTTATTTATTTATTTAACACTTTGTGGTGTAGCGACAAACATTCTTGGTTAGCGGCCTGGATGTCTGGGTTCGATTCCCTGCTCTGCGAAGATATTTTAATCTGCGTTCAGTGCTGAAACGGTAAACCTACATGGGGAACGAGGCGAAACTGAGAAGATGTCTGTTCGATTCCCACTTCAGCTATCCTGGAAGCGTTTTCCATTGTTTCCCACTTCTACTCCAGGAAAATTCTGTGATGGTTCCTAACTTAAGACCGCGGCCGTCTTCTTCCCAATCTTCACAAATACTCACATCAATATAGCCATCACAATAATACAGATTACCAGACAAACATTACTCATGCACCCAGGTACACGGGGCTAAATGCGTGCGATGAAATAATAACAATATTTCTTTCTTTCTTTCTTTCTTTCTTTCTTTCTTTCTTTCTTTCCATGCCCTTGCTGTCTCCTGAATTCTATTCTTCGGAACAATATAGATTGCCGCACATTGTCTTCTCTACTTGCTTGTATAGGTATAGTTGAAGTTGCTCGCCAACTCAAGTACTTTTAAGACAGGGGAAACCTACTCAGAACACAAGAAAAAATCTCTACAATTGTTTCTTTCAGAGAAATTTAATCGAAGTTTTATTGATCCTAATAGACTGCTGTACAATGCAAACATGCACTTTAATTTTGCATCTTATAAAGTGAAAGGACATTTGGTTCATTATTCGCGGTCTAGGCTTCAGGAAACAGTTTGGTCGGCGGCATTCAGTCCACGGGCCGTGGGTTGAAGGCCTGCTGTAAAACGTATAATTTCAAGCATTGTTCTACTAGTTCCCCCTCTCACTTTCACCCTGTTTCACCACCCACACCATTCTTCTCTCGCAGTGCAATAGTGCGGTTTTGTGGTCCACACCGCATATAGCAGCTCATCCGATATTTACCCAGTTGAAACGCTACATCAAATAAAACATGCACATGTTACGGGGCTGTGAGTTAAAGAAACAATAACGGCATCCCTTTACTATTACAGCGTGCAAACGTCACCCTTTTGTTAATTGTAGGTCAAATATATTGCTATGCAATTATAGGAGCTTGTGTTTTCTCTTTTATCCGGGAATTAGTTATATATGTTTTGAGTCTTTAGTCTTTTGACTGGTTTGATGCAGCGCTCCATGCCTCCCTGAGCTAATCGTTTTATCTCTACATAGCTACCACACCGTACATCCAAGGCAATCTGTAGTACATATTCTAACCTTGGTCTACCCCTACAGTTCTTTTCCTCGACCCTTCATTCCATAACTTAAGTTTGCTATTCCTGGGTGCCTTAGTATTAGTCCTATCAAACTATCTCTTCTCTTCATTAGCAGGAGAAACACCTATCCTCTCCCACTCTTCTTAATACCGCTTCATTTGTAATCCTATCTACCCATCTGATCATCATTCTTCTGTAATACCACATTTCAAACGCTTCAATTCTCTTCTTTTATGCTGCGCCGACAGTCTTAAGTTTCACTACCATTGAGTGCCACGCTAAAAGGCTTTCAAAAATGACTTCCTAATACCTAAATCTATATTCGATGTCAATATATTCTTTTCCTGTAGAAATGCTTCCTTTGCCTGATTCAACCTACTTTTTATATCCTCTTTGCTTCGTCCATTACTGGTTCTTAAGTAACAGAAGTTTCTTATTTCCTTTAGCTTTTCACCTGCCAATTTGACGTCCAAAGGGGTTCCTGATTTCTTTCGGCTGCACAACCTTACCCATACATTAGAATGCATTCTATTATGTTTTGTCTCAAGGAAGTATCCCTAAATGAAGTGACGTATCTGTCTGTTTGCTTATTAATTTGTCTTAGTGACCTCTTCAGAGAAGAAATGCCTCGGTTTTATTCCAAACTATATTATTAGGATTTCTGCGATACGGGGGAATTTAAACGCCAATGCCTCATAATAATGACAATGGATTATGTCGTCATGGCAACTCAAATAACATTTCCAAGGCAGTTATTTAAGGTCACATCCCGGAAAGAACAATAGACAATTATATCTGCCAAAGACGTTATAATAATTTTCGAGCCATGGTCAGCAGTTCTTTTTAATCTTTGGCCATGGTCCTCTTCATGCAATACCAAATAGTATGGCAAACATCATCGCAGCCAAAGAAACGTCAATAAAATTTATACTTGTTATTGTTTTGTATTGGAGATTTATTCTGCGTTGTCACAGTGCATTGCTTTAAATGGGAAATGACAGTACAAAGTCAAAACCCGAACCCTTCGGATCAAAGGACAACCTACCCACTTGGCCACGGTTAATTGAAGGACATAATACGGCAGGTATGCATGTTATAAATTTGACATCCCGTATTTCACCCAACTTCTCTTAACTTATAATTATTGGAGCCCAAGCAACGCCAGATAAATATAATTTCATTAGTAATAATTGTAAATAATCCACTTACAGTACCGGTATATCATAAAATTTACCTAATTTTAACTTAATAACACAAAAGCTACGAAATATGGATAGTGCTGAGTGATGACTTTCGGTGCAGAACCAGTGTTTATGGATCCTTTGAAAGGTGCTTCTCACACGGTCAGTTATTAAGCTGCACACCGACTGAGTACGGAAAACTATTGCTAACTACTTAATTCCTCATCGTTCCTAGGATGCCACATTTCAGCACTGCTTTGGGTTTATGGTTTGACTCAGTTTAACATGCATGAGCTCTTTTTAAATATTTTGCACTGAGATAGCCGCTGTATCCCATCATGTTACGATGTTCACAACATCCGGTGGAGCTCCTTGAACAGAAGAAAGATGAAACAAAAACCACTGCTGTATTTCCCCCTCTTAGACGAAGGTTTATAGAATATTCAACATTCTTATCTCGTATAAAATACGTGTAACATCATGTCATCAAATAAACCTTAAGAATAATCTGGAGATAAGAACGTTATCAAAGAGAAACATGTTTAGGTGTTGTATGGATCTTTGATAAACCGTTATCACCTTCACAAACAGGAGAGAGCGACTGTCTGCTTCTCTCTTTAGAGCGATCTGTTCTAAGTTCAATATTGTGTGTCCATTAGCTCGTGATTGATTGTTAGAAGCTATCAGGTGTTCACATCTCCAATCTAATTACAAAAGATAATATCGCGCGAACATTGCAGATTAAAATAGGTGTAAAATACCTAGGTCATGTTTTTTGTTAAGTTGTTGAAACGGTACTTATAAGCACATTATCTGAGTAACACATGTTTGAAGCACCTTCTTACCTTGTGTTATCATTGCTGGCTTTGCCTTTGTTGATCTAAGATGACGCTTTAAGGTGAGAACAAGATAACTCCTGTGAAATGACTCCCTTCTTCAATCTCTGCTCTTTGCTTAACAATAATAGTTTAAAAAAGACTTGCTTGGTGTTATTATGTATTTCACAGAATTATAAAATACCATTTTGATAAGTTTTGAAAGAAATGTTGATGATCCGTTTCAGAAAAAACACGAAAGCCTTGATTTTCAATAGAGCTGTTACATTTCTGAAGCTTCTAGAATGTTACTGCCTCATCCTATCTATTTTGACATTTTTCAGGTGTCGTTAACAGTAAATTTGATATTTATTTAATAACTGAGGCAGATAATAATGGCCTGATATCACTTCAAACATACGTAAATTAAAATATGCTTGTATTTCTACAAGAATTACTTAAACATTTGTAAAACGAAACTCAATTTAAAAGATCAAAATAGTCATAAATAACAAATAATGGATTAGCACCCCAAGTCAGTAAAATTATGCAACATAAAAATGTATTCTTATCCTTTGCTATAATGGGCATTACTGTACTGAGAAAATGCAAAAGATGACAATTCATCAATGGTTACACCCCCCCCCCCCTTTTTTTCCTTGCTCCTTCATTAATAACGGTAGGGGAGTCTCTAGTTATGATGATGATGATGGTAATTGTTGTTTTAAGGGGCCTACCATCTAGGTTATCGGCCCCTGAGTCTCTAGTTAGTTAGTTCCTTACTTATTGTTTGCTTTAAGGGACGGAACAGCGAGGTCATCTGCCCCTAGAGGAGTCTGTGCAGAATTTAAGTCTTTAGGGAAAAAGTATAGACACGTGTTACGTCAGTATAGGTATAGTAGCTTTGAAATCATTTTTCAGGGTTGTCTTACTGTCAATTGATTGTTCTTTGGCATCTTTTCAGTCTGTCAACACAATATAATCCTAATTACTGGGACATGCGAAAAAGTAACTTGAAAAAAATTACATCTGATTAAAAATATGTTTATGTTCGTTATAGAAAATTATAGAATGACCATGTTTCGCTCGTCGAGCGAGCATTATCGGATCCATATAGGCCTACAAGTACTACCAACTCACCCCGGCTTTGCCCGGTATATTTAACGGTTTACCCAGCATAAGCTTGAAAGGCATACTTTTTTCGATTTTAGTGAACTACGATCTATATCCGTTTTCCGTCTCGCCATGATGGGTTAAAATCACTTACTGGACTATTTCTGTAATTGTATTATCAATAAGATAGCATGTGCTACGAATTCTTGTCAGGTGAAGTGCATGGAACACAAATCCCCCTTCCATCCAATCTGAACTTGACTGTGTATCTGTGGAACGAAGACTGAAACTAAGGTGATAGACTCGCTTGCTAGCAGTCTCCGAAGCTAGTAATTGAATGGAGATTGTTGGATGAAATGAAAACCTAAAAACACTTATAGTGGACGATGTATTGAAGATAGATATGCTGTCGTGGACTTTTTGTAGAACTTTTCATGTTGAACAGTTCTTACACTCATAGTATGTAGATATTGTTAACGGTTTACCCAGCGTAAGCTTAAAAGTCGCACGGACGGTAGGTTTTCCTTCGACTCGATTCACCGAAATCGTTACTGCTCGGCTTCCTTTGGTCAAAAATAAATTATTTTCTACGGAAACCTTCCTCAAGAAATCCTTTGCAGAATGGTGAAAACCGCATCAAAATCCATGCAGTGGTTTTCGAGATTAGCCGGAATATCAAAGAATCGAGGACTTTGTTTTATACTATGTAGAGATACTAACTTTACATTCCCTTTTTTGTCTATTGAACGTCGCCTTAAAATACATGTACGCCTAAACAATGTCGTTAATTGGACGAGTACAAATTATTTAACCATTAGTTAGTTATTCTCACCGCTGATGTTCTTATATGTTGCACCAATAAAAACCAACAACAGCTAGCACCACAATTGTAATGATTAAACGATGTTTGGAAAAAGATTGTCAAACCTTTAGGAATATTTGGTACAGCTCTTTTCTTTTCTTAGAGTTTTTTAAAAAAATATCTCTTCTGCTAAATAACATTTGTAGAAACTGATTGATGATAATTGATATCCGTATTTCTTTTCCTTTGCTACAGACCACTAAAAATATAATCAAATTTGCTATGCTATTAAGGTTTTCTCCCATCCTCTGTCACTCAGATGAGCGCTTCTTAAGAGTGCTATTGGTGGTATTCTTATTTTATTTTAGGATAAACACTTTTTACGTGATTGATTCGTTGTTTACTTGCATTACTTTAGGAATGGAAGAGAGGATCATCATTCCCCCTTCCTATTCCCGTGTGAATGAATAGAATAGAAGAGGAGAGACTGTCTCCTCTTGGCTTTTTGAAGTGTTTGCTTTACAGTAGGTCATCATGACGATTGAATTCCAACGATTTAACGTTGTCTTGTTTGTGTTGGTAACACTTCAGAAGTGGAATCTCCCCCTCAAGTATTTAATGATGGAGCAGAAGGGGGGGGGGGAAGACAGCTATTCTTAGTGATCAAAGCAAAGTTAGTCTTTTCTAAACAATTGTCTTAGCATTGATGATGTTCACGTGGGTACGTATCATTAGCTTGCTTCAAACGCGTTTTACTAAAATCCTAAAAGTTGTTCGAAATGTATTGTTTTGTAAGAGAAAACATATGAATTATGTATCTTGACTTTTTATATCACACCTAATTGAATATGGAGTTCGCTTATGAACATGCAGTAGTAGCATAGTATTCTACTTACCATTGTCCAAGAACAATACTAATTTATCTGATCAAGATTTGCAGATTATTATTCCAGTCGTTTTAGTGAAATGTTCCTTACAAACAATTCTAATTTTCAGTAGCTTTTATACTTCCGAATTTGGGAGAATTTACTGCCAACATTGCCCTAGACATAAAATGTATTTCTTGTTTGTAATAAATACCTTTGCCGGTACTGAGATGTAGGGGTAGACACTTGCCTCTTACCTAGGAAGTCACGGGTTCAATTCCCGCTTCAACTGATGTGAGGGCTGAAACGGGGTGCACTCGTCCTCTTGAGGAAAAATGAGTAGCTGTGTTATTCGAGAGCGCTATCCTGGTCAAGAAAGCAAGATTAGCAGAGTCGCGCTGACCACGCGTCATCCCGCAATCTACAGGCAATATGGTTGAGCAGCGGTCGCTTCTCAGACCAAGGTGCCCCCTCCCCCCCCCCCCCGCCTCAATGGGATGTAGAGCCACAAATATTTTAATGCATACTTCATAGTAGCCTATTTGTTAAAGAAATGCTTCTGTGGTTTAAATGTTATCTTAAGTTAATATAAATGGGTGAGTCCCCTCTCTCTCTCATTTAGTAGGGGCCGATAACCCAGATGTGAGGCCCCATAATACAGCAATAATCACAATCATCTCATTAGGGGTCCAATTGTTCATCGATATCCAGCTTCAATGTCACTTCATAATATGTAATACGTAATTCCATGTTTATCATCATAAATGTAAGCGTTCCTTCTAAGGGTATTACTGTAGACTACTATTGCGCAATACTAATGGCTTCCTTCAGACAGTCTCTCCCGAAATTAACTAATAACTGCAATCTTCACCTCATGAATAACCCAGACTATCAGGCACATTATTCTACCATAACTGATACATCTTCTCGTTCTCAAAACTATCTCTGCCTGTCTGTCTGAATGGTCGTCATATTACTAACAGCTTGAGTTGTCGGGATCCTCCTTGTCTTCTTTTGTTTCTGTAGTCGTGTACTATCCACGGGGGTGCTTATAAAAACCTAGCAACTGCTGATCTTTTCTTCGAGCCATTATATCAATCCTTCACTCAGCAGTAAGTCTCCAAGATGGACCAATCAACAGCATGAGATCTCGTACCCCTTTCAACGTTCTTCACATTGTTCTGATTTCCATTTCAACAAGATACGACCCCCTGCGTGCGTGATTTTCCTTTCCTTTGCCCTAATATTTTACCTTAAGACCGCTCATAAGTATCAAATTTACAGATCAGATTCTAAAAATAAAAAAAAACTGGAACGTTTTACATCAATCTATATTCCTTCTTTAGCTTAACAGTGATACGAACATTATTATTCAGTAATACACTCAGCCTCGTGAGGCAAAACTGAGACGAGTTGAGTTCGATTCCTATTACAGTCATCTTGAAAGTGGTTTTCCGTGGTTGCCCCACTTCTACTCCAGGAAAATGCTGGGATGGTACCTAACATAAGGCCGTCTCCTTCCCAACACTCACCTGAATTACACACACTAATTCAGCCAATGCAATAAGATAGGTTATCAGACAAATATGACCATGATGTCACAAAGCCCCTAAATAAATAAATATAAATAAATAAATACATTAAATAAATCAAAAACAATAACATGTATTCTCTTACCTTTTTTTAAATCTGTAGTACATAGGTAAGGTCGTAACCAGGATTTACTTTCGGATGTACGTGTCTAAGTAATCGAAGTACTGTATAGACTACTAACACCCATCGAATTCCCGGAAAAATCCCCGGTTGGTTAAGTGATACCACAAACAATCTACTATTGAAATTAATGAAGTAATAAATTCGGTTTTCCTGGCCAATTTAACTGATTTAAGGTCGGATTTGACCTCAGTGCCTCAAGCTGAGTATTCTCCGGGCGTCTATCCGACCCCTCTTGGAAATATTTTATTCTTGTTCAGGCCCTTATTTTACGTTATTTTCATTTGTCTTATTCATTGGTCCTGTGCTCCCCACAGAATACCCTAGTCTAATAATAGGCCTAATTTAACATTTGATTGCCATAATTCTTTGTGGAAGAACCGAATTAGGTCATCATCATCAGTTTACAGTTCCAGTTTCCCGGGTACTGTTGATAAGCCTCCTCCATTCCATTCTGTTCAAAAACACTTTGCTCTCCATGATTGTCTTCAAGTGTTTTTCCCATAAGTGTGATGTCCATCTTGACAATGCCCATCCAACGGGTTCTAGGTCGTCCCACAGGTCGCCTTCTTTCCACCTCCCTTTCCAAGTTTACTCGGGCTGTTCATGACGGTACTATCCTCTCTTTATGTCCAAACCACCGTAGTCTACATATTCTGATCCTGCGTAGAACTGATGTCATGATCCCAGCCTCTCTCCTTGCCTTCTCGTTTCTTATCTTGTCCAATTTGGTCCTTTGGATAGTAGACCTAAGGAACTTCATCTCCGATGTTTCTATGCCATAGGTCAATATTGGTGTGAAGTAACTCTTGAAGAGTGTCAACTTGACCTTTCTTGGAACTTTCGTATCCCAGAGTAGCGTCCTCACTCGAAGTAGATCATATTTTTGTGCAAATTATTTACCAGCGATGAAAAGTAGTGGTGAAAGTATCGGACTGGTACTGTATAAGCTAGGATAAAACTTGGCTTTCTCTGAACTGAGAATTAAGACAACTTCTGAATAATAAGCGTTAGGCTATCATTTATCAGTCGCTGGTGTGGTCTAATAGTTGCTCTATTAGATACCTTTTATGTCCATCATAATCTCTCAAGAGGTAGTGACTATCATACTCACTGCTAAGGAATGTCACCATTGTACAGCACCTTGTTCAGACAAGTGTGGGTGGTCGAAAGGAATTTCAATCGCATAACGGAGCTCTTTATCTTCTTTTAAAAATGGTTTGGAATAAAGTCTATCACAAGGGCAGTCCACTTACGACGGAGATCTGATGCAGTCTTTTGTTATGGATTCCATATACGTCACGATTTTATTTAGCATATGAATAAAGAAATATAGGCCTACTTCAAAGCTACACAATAAAGGAAACTGGTGTGGGATGGCTCTTTCGTAAGAAGAGGCAGGTTCACTCTCGTTGCGACATTGTAATTTGTATCAAAAGGGATACACGTTGCTGAAAAACTCGACTGGAATTTTACTTCAGATAAATATACAGAAAGAAAAAGCTTTGTGTTCAGAATGTTGTTGATGCTTTGAGAGATATGAGGTATGACCACCTCGTGGTGTGGCGGTTCGAGTTCTTGGCTGTTGTTCTGGAGGTTCGGATTCGATTCTCGGCTCTGCTGGTGTGAGGTCTGGAACGAGCATGAAACAAAACTGAGAAGAGGAAGGTTTGATTCCCACCCCTGCCATTCCGTGGTTTCCCCGCTTCTACACCAGGCAAATGCAGGGATGTTTCTTAACACAAGGCCATGGCTGCCTCCTTCCCAATCCCCATCCTATACACACACTAGTACAGCCATCACAATAACACAGGTTAGCACACAAATTACACACGCTTACCAAAATACACGGGGCTGACCACGATGTCAGTCCCTAAAAATAGAAGCAGCAGCAACAACATTAACCACGAAGTAAATTACAATTTTATGGTATACCGCCCAAGAGAATCCATATTTTATGTTGTTGTTGTTTCTCACCCCGATCCGGAAGACTTGAACCGTCCCATTGGAATGGATGGCCTTCGATGTAAGATATCCCTGCACTTAGCTGCAATCCATACTTGTCATAATCCCGGAAAGTGCCGTAGCTTTGGTTTGAACCTTGGTTGGCTACTTAGTGGACACAACATGATCTAATAACGGTAAATCGACTCTGTCACCAATGCGATCGTGAAAATCAAAATCTTGCAATAGTAATAATAATAATGCTACTTTCTTACTTAACAGATTTTTATTTACAATGTAATAAAAAAAACTGGAGCTACTTCTTGGGTTCTACGAAGATTCCTCATGACACCGCTTACCCCTCAATCTTGTTAGGGAATTTCATTAACATGCAATTTGTGGGACACATTTGAAATCAAGCGGTATTTTTATATCGGAAATGTCAGGTTTTGGCATTCTTGTAGATATAATGCAGCAATGTTGTTTTCAGCAAGAGTTATAGTAATAATATCAATGATGATGATAATAATAATAATAATAATAATAATAATATTAATAATAATAATAATTTTAAGATTACAGTAACACTGTAAAAGTGGACGGGGCATACAACCACGTAGTTCGTTGACTCTTAAGCAGTGGAGGCCAAATGATCAGTGATGCTCCCATATAGTGCCTTGTAATTCTAGTTGTGATCAATGTGTAGCCACCGCTGTTCTGAAGTAAAAGAAGGAAGATTGTAGTTTTACGTGACCGTGAATCTAGTGATTATGAGCCACGGGACCTCCTTTTTACGTGGAATCCGAACCACAGGACATGGCATTTCACTTCGAAAATCTCACATGCATTGACCGGGAATCGAACCCGGGCCGCCTTGGTGAGAGGCATACAGCTAGACCGCTGAGCCACCACGCCCGCTGTTCTGAAGTAAACATCATCATTGGCACAAGAATGTTTGTGAGTGGAAACGTTTTGCTTATCTCAACTTTTGCTTCATGAACTGATACGAATCAATGCTTCCCTCAGGCCACAAAGTTTCAACTGCTTAAGTTTGAACAAGATATCCTCGTCTGAACATATTCCGGGATGATGGCCGAACTCGGCCCATTAGTAGCCAACAGCCAAGTAGAAATATTGTACGTAATTGCTTTCTGTATATTTTTACACCGTCGCGTTGCCAGATACGCGTGATTTCCTAGCAGCATTGCTCTCGCTAAATAAACTTAAAATGTTGTTAATCTTTGAAGTGATCATGAAGTGTGCGACTTTACTAATGACACCTGAAATATATATGTGTATATTTTGATAAATCATTGCAGTAATGAGTGAGGTTTTGGCCGTAAAGAGAAAGAGTGAGATAGAACATCGCGTGGGTGACTCAGAGTGAGAGAGAGAAAGAAATATCTTCTGGGATATTCTTGGTTTGCATTTTAACGATATGCTCAATCAGAGAGCAACTTCTGCCTTAACGATCTCTTTTTCTTTCTTTCTCTTCTCTCTCTCTCTCTTATAAACATTTGGCACTTTTCCATTCTTTAATTTTGTCTCCCTTGGCCTTCCTTCCATCCAAAAAGACGTGCCGTTACACTGCGCTTTCCTTCAAAGCAATGACACGAGAAAATTATTGTCTAGTAAAAATGTTCTTTCCGTGATGTTTTTGTTGAATGAATGGCCACAAGTTATATATGTTGTACAAGGGAAAAGAATTCCCGAGTTCTCTCAAGATTGGTTTATAATGAACAACAGTTTTGAAACATCCTTTTTGCTTTTATTTTGTCCTTAAAAGTGAATGATTGAAGAGTACCTAAGTGTAGTATCATTAGCACACAGTTTCTTACAGGAAACAAATTCCGGGTGGGGGTTATTTTGAATCTAGGGGTGTAATAAAGTCTCCCGGGGTAAGGAAATACTCCCTCGATAACCCACCGGAAAGAAACCTATTTCAACAACAAGGAACAATTACTGTATATAGAATTCGCTCAGTGACGTTCTATCACCAATAACCAAAGGACTGACTGTATTTCATCGATGAGATAGGTTAGCATTTTGGGTATTAGGCCTAGTTCCATTAATATAGAACCACCTGCTCTTTGAAGAATAGTGAACTGAGATTTTCTTTCTGTCCTTCTTTTGTGAGGTTTGAAGCCATTTTTCAGTGTTGCCTTAGTAAACAAAAGTTAGGTGCTTTTCAGTCGGTCAACATGAATGTACCCCAAGGAGCTGGGTTATGCCCTAATCCTGAAAAAAATTACATGAGACCTTCTGTAGTATCAGGGACATAGTGAGACTCTAGTCCCCACGGTCCTGGGTTTCCCTCTTCTATTCCAGCCAAATACCGGAATGGTACCTATCTTTGCCTCAATTACAAATACACTCATAACTGAAGACAAATTACAACACACACAAAGTTCACGTGGGTCAATCTAACACAATGTCCTACCCCCTAAATGAGACAACAACAGGCTGATTGTGCTGAAGATCCTTTCACAGCAGTTTTGAAGCCTTGTGTTATGGGGGCGTGAAACATCGTTGACAACAAAAACCTAACGAGCCACCACTTAAAAATTCGCTCCTAAATTTTCTATTCCAAGCCAATCACAAACCGCTTTGTTTCTTCTTCGACTGTGGCACTCTGTTAAAGGAGAAATTTTCTTTGGCCGTATCACATATGTCGAACATATGCCAACGATTCTTTGCTGCGCTCTGTTCAGTTGTATATGTGAAGAGTTTTGTATGGAACCGTTAAATCTGTTAATGGCATTTCCTTGAAATCTTCAGAATGATGTAGAAATAGCTGTGGGGCTGTTTCACTTACTCGTATTTCTCTGAGATAGCAATGTCGGTCATCAGTACACATCCAAGTACACGGAGCTCATAACGAAGATGATTTAAGCCTTTAAATGGACCCATGGCGTCATAGTTTCGTCAGGGGCTCCTATGTACTTTATGGTGGGCGATATGCCATTTTCTCCCACACGATTCATTTGCCTTCTTAACCTTGGATAAAACAGAATTGTTTACTTGAAACTTCGGTACTTTATAATTTTACAGATCATTCAAGGTCACTGTTTTCTTCTTCTTCTCTCATTTGTCAGAAGGAAACTGTGTGTATCACAAGAGGGTTGGAGGAATTAACGGTACATTCCATTCCCTTACAGATATTGTGAAATGTAGCATACCTGCAGCATCCTTGAGGAAAAATTAGAGGTAATGTTTCTTAGAACTTTGATGCAAGTACAGTCGCACAAAAAATTTAGTTCATAGCTTTGTTTTATAGATAAGATAATCCGTCTTAGTCGGGTTATTTACGCCTATATTTCCGGAATTTCTTTCCGTTTCCGCCTTAGGCAGTTATCCGGTTTACAGTGTCATTTTACATAAGAAATACCTCCATTCCGAATTTTGTTTTCAGTTTGTTTAGGTTTCCGGTATATAAAGAGTCCGGTTTAGGCAGGTTTTACTGTAATGGAGATTCAAATCTCTCTCGGCTGACATCGGATAAGGCACACACAGGTTAGCCAACCTGACCTAAATAAAGGTATCACAGGAAATGGGTCGCAACATATAAGTTTTCTTTTGACACTTTTGGTTGTTCTTAGTTACTGTCCCGTGTTGCCAGATATAACACAGAACTTTCAAGAAGAAAGATAATTGTGCAGTAATAAAACTGACCGTCGTTGCCAAATATGGCTTAGAAGTTTCCCGAAGGATTGATATTACTGTACTTAGTTAATATAAATGACACGTGGAGGGAGACCAAACAGCGCGCTCCAGGGTTGTCCATGATGACCTCCGGGGAGGCGATGATATGCAGCCACAAGGAATGGCATGGAGTCCCAGTTTCGGACTCCGTGCACGGATGAAATTGCACGGACCAGGGCTCGAACTCGTGCTTAGATGACAGTCTTCTTCCCCAGTGGAATTGTCCATGAATTAGTGTTGACCAACTGGAAAACATTAATCAAATGTTAATAAGGCAACTCTGAAAATTGGCCTCAAAGTTTTCTCAGATACGACCTTTGTTTTTATTTGCGGCTTCCTAGACCATTGAATTTGATGACGTCCATTGCTACTTGTAATATCGTCTGTACCAGGGAATTATTGTTGAAGCAATCGTCAGTGCTATACATACGTCTGTCATCTTGCTGTGTGTGTGTGTGTGTGTGTGTGTGTTGAAGCAGTGCCGTCAGCAGCACCATCCGATGAAGTATTGTTGTTGTGTGTGGGAATGAGGGTTAACCGTAAGTGAGGCTCTTGGTGGTTGTGCTTGGCCACAGCGGTGACAGTTTATATCGACTCCTGTCCACAGTCTTGGCACATCGCGAGCTTCGTCGTGTCAAAAATAGTGCGTGCGTTCTCCGGTCTCCCTTCCCAACCACCTCCTGTCTATTCCTGACGGAACTGAAAAGACTTCTTTTTCTCTGGCGTGTCGCTTCCCTACGCAGCTTATATATTTCTTTTCTTTCTCGTTTTGAATGTTCGAATATGAATTTACTTCTAGTCGGTTCTATGAAAATGGTTTGGCATTGAACAACATAGATCTGCGTTGTTTATTATTTACTAACGGCGAGTAAATGAGTTGTTGCTCTTATTTATTTATTTATTTATTTATTTATTTACTATTTAATTATTTAGTTATGTTCGTGAAGACTGGCTGCGTGGTAACGTTCATGCCTGCTGGTCACAACGTTGCATAATCCAATCCTGGCGCGGTCAGCTGCCATTTGAGGATGCACAAATGTGAGGGAGCCGTATCAGTAGATTTGCTGGCACGTTCAAGATCTCCTTCGGGTCAAATTTCCGGCACCCCGGCGTCTCTAAAAGCCGCAACAGTTGAAAGGGATGTAAAACCAATAACATTATTATTACTGTATTATTATTATTATTATTAGACTATTATTATTATTATTATTTTCGTGAATGTTTTCTTTAATATTGTTGTAAAATCTACATTTGTAACAAGTTGTATTAATGCTAAGTTAAATTCTATGCGTCCCACGGCGTAGCCGTGCTCGTTAAATCGTGCGCCACGACCGCGTGAGCAGCTGCAGCAGGTTCGGATATCGCAGGTTCGAATCCCGGTGCTGTCAGCAGCTATCCGAGATACTAGCTTATTTCAAGTCCCGTGGTACCTACCACATCCCTGTCCATAACACACTACTACACAGAGCTGATGACCAAGATGTCCCAGGATTCAAAATTTGAATTAACAACAATATTAACCTTTGTGCTTTTTTGAACTTCAGTTAGTGTAGCGGCTAGCGTTCTGACTGTCTACCCGGAGGTTCTGCCCTGCCCAGGAATTTTAAATCTGGGTTTAAGGCTGGAATGGGTACACTCAGCCTCATGAGGCAAAACTGAGAAGAGGACGGTTAGATTCCCACCTCAGCCATCCTAACTTGAGGCCACGACCGCCTCCTTCCCAATCCTATTTCCCAATTTACACATTCACACACTAGCCTAATACATTCACACAACGACACGGGTTATCATACAGATTTCACACATTCCCAAATACACGTGGCTATATAACAACGATGTCGAAGGCCCCAAAATATTCAACAACTACACTTTAGGTGTAGCGGGATTTTTGTCCGAACAAAGTGTAGCCTACTTTTAGGTTTAATCATCATCATCATCTTCTACAGTTTCCAGCCCCAGGCTGGGTCTGTTTTGTAGGTTTAATATGAAATTAAAATGCTGGAAACATATAGGGCTTCAGGACTAACCCCGGGTTTCATGTTCGCAAATAAACTATTCGAATGATTTTGAAATGCAATCTTCAAAACAATTACTCTACATGGAAGACGTATCGGTATAGCTTCGCTAACAGCTGTTCTTGCAGCATCAGCTGACACGATCATTGACTTCTCTAGATGAATATTTTCATCGAGATATTCAAGAAACCCAATTCTCCCAAGTATAAACTCAAGTGTTTTTCTTTTTTACATTGGCAAGCATGATTCATGGGCATAATGCCACTCGGTCTAATGGGCATATCGCCACAGCGACCTGTCACCCATTCGTTGCATTCCATTCCGGTCCAAACCTTGGAATTGGCTCTAAAAGTGTCCATCAAGGCAACAGGAGAAAAAACGACAGCCGGGTGTAAATCATATGACATTCAGACATGTGATAGAGTTATTCGCGCCATTTTCTCAGAACTCTAATAAGAGCAGAGGTAATAAAGGAAATCCAAATGTTTTAATTATTAGAGCAACACGTTTCCGTAGGAATTGAAATGGAGGAAACGAAACTGTTATTGCGATGATAGCGACTGTTGCTTTAGAGGCGTGACATCTAGGTCATCAGTCCCTTGTAAGATACAATTACATTGAATGATTTCGATCTCCCCAAAGGTATCTTCGTTCGCTCTGCGCGGTTATGGAACACATTGCCAGGGAATGTCATGAACTTTCCTCTTTGGAAACTTCTGTAGGAGTGATTGATTATCTTGCTGAACGAATGAGTATCTGATCGAATGAATGAATGTACGTGAGAAAGCAAGTGAGCAGAATAAAATTTACTGCATTAATCTCACTATTAATATTCTATAACTTATATGTAAATACTGGAAATAAAAACATGTAAATATTGTAAAAACGAAATGATGTAGGTCGTGCTAGTGAAGCATAAAATATGTATGTGGGACTTGGCCTTTTCACTAGGCCTTCCATACTTCTTGTATGATCTATGGTCAACAAATAATAATAATAATAATAATAATAATAATAATAATAATGACATCGTTAAGAAATTGCAGAGTAATTTAAACCTCCCTAAGCCTAGAATGCCTATTAGTGTGGGGGTGTTCCTGAATCGATGATTATTCAGAGCTCTGGTACTTCTGCATTTGGAATAAGCCTTGATCCGAATGTTACACGTTGCTGTGTTTGTGATTCATCGAAGGAAGCACCCAGAATGCCGCAGAGTAATGCCAGCTGAGAGCCTGTGATTTATTGAGCATTAAGGCTTGGATCGTTCGTAACACCAGGCCATATAATGGATTGGATTGAATTAATACAGTATAGAAAGAGGAATAAAGTGATTGGCACAGCGTTCACACAATGGATAAGAGAAACCTGGAAAGAACATAACTTGCTTTAATACTGTGTTGTACGTAAGTAGCCTTGTTTTGGAAACTCTCCTGTGTCTCCCCCAAGGGGAAACGCGGGTTGATGTCCACAGAACCCCAGATGAGTTCGACATTGCTTCCTCTTACCTGTGCCGGTTTCTTCTCTTTCATCTTTCCTGTCGACTTGCTTGGTCAACTCTTGTTCTCTTCCGACCCCGACAGCATTAGCGTATCCGAGGAGTAGGGTGTCTCATTCTCTTGCTTTTGTTGGACCTTACTTCATTCTTTCGAGGGGTCAGAACACTTCTTTTCTTTTCATGGTATCTCCTGCCTTCTGTATGGGACCCTAAATGAGGCATGGTGTATGTAGTCCACCCCCACATGGCGCAGCCTGGGTATCGTTGTACACCCTCAAATGCTCGCATCTAGTGAGTTTGAGAGTTGGCGACCCGAGGGATTCGTACCTACTGTGTGTTACTGTTTTCTTTGCTGTTTAATTTAGCGGGATAATCATTCACGTGTTCGTATGAATATAATCTGCCTCAGAACCTGTGTTGTGCTGGAGAAAATTTGAAAGGAGGTGACCTTGGGCTCAGTTTTCTGCGTTCCCAGAATTCTTTAGAAAGTTGAAATGCGGAACCCCTGTAAACAACTTTTAGGATGCTAGATGAAATTTTTGTCTCTTCTTCTCACAAAGCCGACCAAGATTCGATTCCTCCTAAGGCAGAACCGAGAACTGAACCCAAAATGTCTGTACTGTACTATATTTACCCCTACAAAACGACGCGACGGTGACCTCGTTATCTGTAGAGCGGTAGTAAATTCTCACTTACCAGAGTGAATGACGGGTTGAGATATGCGCGGTACAGTGCGCCCCAGCATGTTGTGGACGCACCGAAGCAAGCCAGTAGACTAAGTGTATGATCATATCAGCACTTTACTCATCCCGACGCGCAGGTCGCCCACGGGCGTCGACTAGAAAGACCTGCACTCGGCCTCTCAGGAGGCTACACGACAAAAAAAAAAAAAAAAAAAAGCACTTAATAGGGAACTATTGGGTGGGTTTGAGGGGATTATTATATGACAAGTTTTAAGAAGTTTCTGGATGACAAGACATTCATACAGACCGGAGCTCGAACCAATGACCACACAAAGAAAACAAGGCAGTCATTGCCTTGTACGTCACGTTTCTTGTCTGAGAAACACGTGGTATGCTGTGCGGAAGTGATTCTTATACTGCCATACTTGTTGAGTATTTCATGTAACCTCTAACCCTTTAAATAATAATAATAATAATAATAATGTCTTTTTTTCTTTTGATGTGTAAAACAAGACGAACTAAGTGAACACTTGGCGTGGCAGTTCTTGGAATACCTTAACATAAATGTCGACTATTGTACTCGTAGTCTACCTTAAAATGGAATCTATCTACTTGTAATACGGAAGCAAGGATCTCCGACAAGCATAGCAATCTTGACAATCTGGCTGCGGTGGGACTCGAACTCTCCTCTGCTCAGTTGTGCCTGACGAGGCTGAATGTACGCCCGTTACAGCCCTCACACCAGAATTAAATTGTCTTAACAGAGCCGGGAATCGAACTCGGACCTCCGGGGCGACACGAGGTGGTCCACAGAATAGCATAAAATCAGTGATATATTTATTTTTATATTTCTGACTTCTGAGCATCTTTGAATCCTTGAAACACTTTGAATTGTGTGTCGAGAATAATTTTTTGAAACTCATTCCCTTCCTTCTTCGCACGTCTCCTTTCGCTATAATGTTTACCCTATTCAGCGTTGAACATTAGGCTATACGAAACGATTTCGTAACGAAACTAACAACACGTAACTAAGAGCTTGTGTTCTTATAGCAACGTATAGATGACGCTACTGACCTAGTATACATAGACAACCAAACAAATAGGAAACGAAGAACTTGCATTCTTATAGCACCGTATAAATGACAGTACTGATATCTCTAGTACATAGATAACGAACACTGGTTGCCATGGTATCATGGTGTCGGGAAATCAATGACACTTATTCCAAATAGATCCCAGGGTCATAAACCATATTAAGGTAAAAAAGAAACAATAATCCCAGTGTTATTTACAAAACATGGTAGACCTACAGCATAAGACAATGTTCATTCTACAGTTATGTGTTATTTTCGCGATTTTTTTTTCGTGTGCATTATTTTTGACGTTCCGACGGTACTGTAGATCCAATCAAGCTGTCCGTCTTGTCATGCCAGCCTGCTGTGGCATCAACTCTCAGCACATGCCAGGGTTTTAATTGTTGTTTCTTGTCGGCCGTCTCACAGACCGTAAACCATTCCTCTCATTCCTTTCTTTTGGGGATACTTGAAATACTTGTTACTTCTCTCTCTCTCTCTGTTTGTCTTTTCTCGTTTACCTTGGTCAACTGATTAATGAATTGCTCTCTCTACATTATTCAAATTTGAGCTGGTAATCTTCCGGAGACAAAAATTTGCGTCATTTGGGATGTCCTGCTAAAGCATTTGGAACATAAAGAGTTAGCATGTGTTGTTACTGTTTTTTTATTTGGGGGGGGGGGGGGGGTGCGCATGCACCAAGAAAAATACCTGCGGATGAATTGATATTCTTACATTAGCCTACATTTTTGTAGAGAGGCGACAATTAAAAAGAAAAAGAGTTTCTTTTAGTGGGCCTAACGGAATCAAAACTGGAACTAATCTAGCAACTAATGTTATAGATTCACAAGTAGTATGGTTGGTTGGTTGGTTCTTAAGTTTAGGGGCTGCGACTACGCGGTCATGTAGCCCCGTGTACTTTGGGTGTGTGTAGAATCTGTCTGATAACCGGTGTTAATTGTGATGACTGTATTAGTGTGTGTTATCTATTTTTAATTTAAGTACTGTAACTTAGAATTTTCAAATAGTTCCTACTTTTGCCGCCAAGCACCACCGTCGACGACTACTAGGCCAAGTTCAGAACTTAGCTACTAGACGCCACCGCAGTCGGCTCTTGGCAACGAACGTAGAAACCTAAGAGCGTTGTTTACATTCTTAACCTATCCAATTTAGCTTCACACATGTGCAATTAGTGGAAGGTTCTTTAACATACCATAAATCTATGACATGGGACCGCCGGCTTTACTTCCCCTCCGAAGGAAAGCATACTGAGGGATTTTTAACGCTCTTAAAAAATTCGACGGCTTCGGCCGGGTTTGAACCCGCTATCTTGGGCATAAAAGCTCAGCATGCTACCGACTACGCCACCGAAGTAGCTTCACAAGTAGTTTATTCTACTGTGTTTGTTATTAAGACACTGAGAGAATTATAAACGATATTTTATTAGCCCGACAGGTAAAGAGTTGCGTAGGGCTGTATAATTGAGGGGCTGAGAAGCCATAGACGCGCGAAACGATCCTTCAAGGACATGTAAATAAGGGTGAGTTCCCCACACTTCACAGATATCACATGTCTTCCTTGACTTCTTAACCCCACAATTAATAAAATGTTGAGGTGGTTGAAATGACGTCGACATAACAAGAACGTTGCTGCAGTATGCCTTCCTTCGGAGGAGAAGTGAATCCGGCGGTCCCATGTCATAGATTTATGGTATGTTAAAGAACCTTCCACTAATTTATAGATTTATAATAGATTTATAGATTTATAGCATGTTAGAGAACCTTTCACTAACTACAATTGTGTGAAGCTAAATTTGTAGGTTAAATTTGATTAACGCTCTATCAAGTTCCTACGTTCGACGGCAGGGGATGGTTGCGCTGGTATCTAGTAGCCAAGTTCACAGCTAGGTGTCGTTGACGTTAGCATTTCGTAGCGAAAGTAGGAACTACTTGAAATTGATCGTCTGCAGTCCTTACCTGAATTACACACACTAATAAAGCCATCACAATTAACACCGGTTCTCAGACTGATGCTACACACACCGAAAATACACGGGGCTACATGACCACGTTGTGGCAGCCCCTGAACTGAGGAACAAACCAACCAAGAACGTTGCTGTCTCTAAGACACCGTTATCATTTAAAAAATGAAATAGGAACATATTTTAAATAAAGAATGAAAATAGGAGTTTTGCAGTTATGAATGATTGTAATTAGAGCATCACAAAATTGTTGGCAGATTCTAAATTAAAATCTCTAATACGGTACGGTACGTAACATAATTAATAATTAAAGAAATAAGAATTTTTCTCTAATCAATTGAGCACGTCTCTTAAGATGTCTCTAAGCCCCGAACAACATTCTCCCGATAAATATATTGCTGTAGCCTATTGTAAATGGTTAATAACGTGCCTCAGATAGAATACAATGTTGCATACTACACACATCAAAAAAAGTTTTGCATTTTGCCATGGAGCTCAGTGGGTACGGACTTAGTATTTATTAAGCAGTGTCTACGCCTGCTCTAAACAATTGAGATCGGGAGCATGGGCAGACCATTCCATGCTGTGAATACCATTCTCTTAAGGAAAGGCACTGACAATGCTGGCGAGCGTTTTCGTCCACGAAAGTGAAATTTGGGCCGAAATTGTCAGCATAGCCATTCACTACAGCTGCCAGTATAAAACAGTATTCTGTTCCCTGTAGTGTAACGATTTAACTTTAAAAAATCCAATAGGAGAAGACGTCAAGACCTCTTCCTGTACAGAATAATTATTTTAAAACCTTTTGAAGCACCCACTTAAGTGGTGGTAATGAAATGTTTATGCTCAAACATAAAACATATTATTGTTGTTTCTAGCACGTGGGTGTTTTGCATCTCTGGCATTGCAGTGCAAGCGACATAATTTTTATAATGCACATAATTTATGTAAGAAAATAGCAGGCAGCGCGCATCGTGGTAACATGAGTAATTAGTGGACGATGGGATGGGAAACGAGTCGACGAGACTGAAGTCTGCTGGGACTGGGAGGGAAACACATGTGCAGACAGCAGTAGCAGCAGCAGAAGAAGAAGGGATGAGGCTGAATGATCCTACCAGCTAGGTGACGAGGGTTCGTGTGAACGGAAATGGTTGTGGTGACAGATTTAAAACTCTTGTCTTCGAGGTTGGCTTCTACAAGGCATGTTTACTTACGTGCCGTTAAGATTCCTTATATCAATGAAGAGAGGGATAGAGGTGTGTGTTTGTAGCCCCAACTGGCAACAGACAACAATCGTGTCTTTTGATAACATTACTTCCGGAATTGTTGAGAGAGTTTTATGCACGTAAACCTCGGATGTAATGAGGCGTCTCTATTGAGGACAGGATGGCGCCAGAAGAGCTATTTTATGGACTGCCTTCCCTTGTTTCCTTCCTGTACGAGATTATAGGTAAACGCAACTACAGTAATACTAGACTTCACGCCACCAGAGTGCGAAATAGGAGAATTAATATTGTCAAAGTTGTTGTTTATTCTATGAAGGACTTTGTCTTTGGTCATCAGCCCCGTGGACTGCTAACCAGTGTTATTGTGTGTGTACCTCCTATGCGTGTGCGTTAAATCGCTGGGAAGCAGCAGCAAGTCCGAAGGTCTGAATCCCGGCGCTGAAGCAGCTAAACTGAGTGTGATTTTCCCGGTTTCCTCCCTCCAGACAAATGTCGGGATAAGTCCCATGACACATATTACTTGCCCGATTCTAATAGTTACAATTACACATACGGTACTACTACTGTCACCGCAGAAGCACAGGTTATCAGAAAATGGAACACATGGTATGAGGAGAGATGAGACAATGGCAAGGCGGGAAAATAAAAGACTCCGTAAGCCTCGGATACCCTAATACGGTTTGGGTCGGAAGAAAACAAAAGTTGATCAAGGGAGGTCGATAGGAAATATGAACGAGAGGAGAACGGCAAGTAAGTGAATGCAATGCCAGACTCAGCTTAGGTCTCGTGGTCGTCAACCCACGTTTCACTAGTCGTGTGCTTCTGGGGGTGTAAAGTTAGTGTATTGTGTTATTCTCCAAAACCTAAGTTGGCTAAATTGAATTTTTTTTTGAATGAGCTATTTTGATGGTAAAAGTATGGATTAAGAAATTAGAAATAAATCAAAAGATCAAAGAGTGCTGTGTCCACAAGGGATGTAGGTGACCCGATCAGAATCAAGGGATCACTAACCAGACGCCCAGAGCTGGAGTGCGATTTTCACTCCTCCTGCTAATGCAACCGACAGGTTCCCATTTAGGCTGGGGGACCCCGTACCAGATCATACTGAAACTTATAAATTCTTGGCAGAGCCGGGAATCAAACCCGGGATCTCTGGGGTAGCACTCAAGAATGCTAGCCATTGCGCCACGAATTGGTCTTAGAAATAAAATATGAATTAGAAATTAATCGAGGATTCTGATTTTCTAATATTGAACGGGAAGTAAATATTGGGAAAGCTGTCATATGTTTCCACATGTATTAACTCGCAATGTGAAATCCTCCCCACTGTCGGCCAGGCTATATATAGACTCGTGTGCATCACCTGTACAGTACTGTCACATTAGGGCTCCCATATTTCATAGCTACTGAAATGAGGTATCATTTGTCATAGGGATGGGAGTGCTTTGCTCTGAGCTGCACTTCTTTGGCACTAGGGGGATGGTTTAGGGGACACGCGCCTTCCTACTGCCTGTTCTTCTATACTGTATATACTTTTCAGTGTGTATATAATAAAACTTGACCGTAGCAGGTTCTATCGTTGTATCCTCTTTCTTCTAGGATTAGCCTGATTGGCACTATAGGTTAAACGCTGATCTTCTAAACCGAAGATTGCCAGGTTTTGATCCATGCTCAATCCAAAGGTATCAGTATATAAGGAAGTTAAATTAAACCTTCTCCCGACTAAATTTTGGCTTCATGGCGTCTCTCAAGCCATACACGGTCCAAACAGACAAACGGACAAATAGGATATCATTCCCGTTATTCTAGGAAGTGGAATTATCCAGAAATGATTTGCTGATTCTAAAGCTATTTGTGTAAATTAGTCATGATAAATAATCTTTTATATACTCAGCAGTGATAGGCCTTCCCGTTTTAGCATTCTAATAATATTTGCTCAACACATGCGATATTTTTCGGGTTAGGTCTTATTTCACTGTGATCTTCTTTGAGTTGTAGCCCGTGGAGAATATTGTGTTCCAAACGACGTGAATACAGTCGACCATCCAAACAATGACTTAAATGATAGATCAAGGAATACAAACTATGCGGATAACCGCAAAAATTTTCGTCAAGCGGATATAGTTTGCTTGGCTGTGCGGATAGCGGATAAGCTGCGGATAATGTTCAGAGTAAACTTGAGGATAGTTTCTTTAGAATACAATGTTGAACTGTTTTTTTTTAAATAATTATAGTGTTTGCTAAGATCTGCGTCTTTCACGTTTCTTGTTATTTCCCTATTACCGGGTGAGTTAGCCGTGGTGGTTACGGCATGACTGATGGCAGTCGCTCACATCCGGGAGGCGAGGAGGTTCGAATCCCCCCGCCGGCAACCTTGAAGATGGTCTTCTGTGGTTTCCCATCTTCCTTCCAGGCAAATGCCGGGGTTGGTCCCTAACTATAGGCCACAGCCGCTACCTTCCAACTCCTCGTCCTTACATTCCAACTTCCCTCCTTCCCTCCCCAACGGTACTTGTAGCTCACCCATTGGGTGTCCGTCTCGAAGCAGCTACAAAACTGGCGAGCCGAACATGTCCTCGGACACTCCCGGCACTAAAAGCCATACGCTAAAAAAAAAAAAAAAAAAAAAAAATCCCTATTTGCTTTCGCTTGGATTGTATGAGAATAATAGAGAAGTGGGAGAAGCCAGTCATGGAAATTAGTGTTGACTTAGGCTACGCTTACGCCTGCCGACGTGGGTATATCCGACGACTAAATCAGAGCCATAATTAGCCACTCGCTCAGAAGCACAAAACTCAGTCAACATTGTCTTGCGATTCATTGATAGCCAACGGGAACGAATTTCTCCCCAAATGTCTGAATGTGTTGCTTTAATACTTAATGCTTTATCAAATAAATTACATAAAAATATTATTGGAATGTTTGTGGATTCGGATAAAAAAAAAACGTGTGGATGCAGGGCGGATGCCGATAAAAGTCGTTCGGATGCGGGATGGATGAGGATAACAGTCGTGCGGATGCGCGCTGGATGCGGATAACGCTTTGTTTATCCCCGCAGGGCTCTTAACTATAGTACAGGAATCGCTCACGGTTACTATTTTACTATTCAACGTCAGATTTTACCAATTACACTATTCAAGCGGGTGTCTTTAAGACCTGCTTCGAGTCTGTGGAGAATTATTGTGTCCCGGAGGAAGAAAGAAGTTGGAATGGTCCAGACAAGGAGAGCCTAGGACTGGCTGTGTAAAAATAGCGTCTTGCCAAAGGAATGCGTCGAACATTTTCATACCGCGCGCGAGCTTTGGAAGCGCAAGGCATGTTGACGTGAGCCCTACAGCTTGCCAGTCGTGCACGCTACTCTCCTCACTAGAAATATTCCAATCCATGATAGAAACAGCAGGAGAAATTTGTAAGTCGTGGGAATTCTTAAAAGTGCACGGCAGTTAATGTACTGTATGTAATAAATGTCTTGTATAGTCTAGGTCAGCACTTGCAATGCGCAATAAAATCCAGATATTTAATTAGGTGTTTTGTGTTAATCTATGAGATTACCTTGTTTTTTAGTGACTACCATTGTTGGCTGACGCCCCCAGAGGTCCATTTTCGAACTCCCATCTCTGTTAAGAAATTTAATTTCGGTCTGAGGGCTGGAACAGGGTACACTCATCCTCGTGAGGCAAAACTGAGAAGAAGTGGGTTCAATTTCACCTCAGCCATCCAGGAAATGGTTTTCCTTGGTTTCCCCACTTCGACTCCAGGAAAGTGCTGGGATGATACCTAACTTAAGCCTGCGGCCGTTTCGTACACAAATCCTACCTCAATTACAAATACACACACTAGTACAGACACAGATTATCAGACAAATTCTACGCACATCCAAGTACAGCTACATAACCACGATGTCGCAAAGCCCCATAAGAATCAATAACTATACTGCATGTTAGGCACCATATTTCAATCCTCAGGAATCGATGTCCACAACCAAGGAATACTTCTGCGAACCCATTTTAGGGTGGAAGAATGGAAGCTTGTAGTTTATCGTAACCGTTAATCTCGTTATCACGGGACCTCCATTTTTTACATGTAATCCGAACTACCGGACGTGTCATCTTACCTCGAAAACCTTATATGCATTAACCGGGAATCAAACCCGGTGCTACGGTGGGAAGCAAGCATCTTGATCGCTACGCCATCACGCCTCTAATTTTAGGGTAGTTGATGTTTGAATTCGAAATCACCTGTTTCCTCGGTTGTCCTCATAAGACTGCATAACAATGTGGTAGATCTTTATTCTCGCCTGTTATGCTCAAGGTTGTAGGATCGGATCCTGGAGCAGTCAGTTGGCATTTGAGGGTGCGTAAATGCTAGGGAGCCTTGTCAGTAGATTTACTGGCATGTTATAAATTTCCTTCGGGGCAAAATTCCGGCACTCCGGTGTCCCTAATAGCCGGAGTAGTTAAAAGGGATGTAATACCAATCATGTTAATGTTTATCTTTATTCTGGGGTGTGTAACATTACAGTGGCCTACCTGCTTGCTTCTTAACAAGGTCCAAGTTCGTATCTTCGTTAGTGCATGAAGGATTTTTGAAATGAAAAGTCACGATCATGGTCCGGATTCCTCCCTACAAGAAAAGCAAGTTTTGTGGCTTATGATTACAACATTTAAAACTACGTAAAAACTAGCATCTTACATTTCTTGTGTGTTCCTGCTCTTCACCCTCCCTCACTCATGCATTGCCCACGAATACACATTCCCGATCTGAGGGCTATTTTGATTCACATATGTTGCTTTAGCATGTTTATGTTAAAGAGTATTTAAGAACGCATCAATGTCTTGTTCGTTTATACAATCTCGTCGAGTTTTATCTTTCGATGGAATCGCCAATTAAATAGCATCAGTCTCTCTCTTTGTAATCTACACTTAAAGAGCCTTAGCTGTTTTCTTTTTGGAATGCCGTAGAGCGTCTGTTATACTACATCTTGTCTAACAAAGACATTCTTCTCTGCAGGACGAATGTTTCGAACTGAAATCTTTGAGAAAGAAAAAGCATGCACGGCAGCATTGTTAATGAACCCACAGATCATCTCGTTTTTTTTTATCACAATGTAATCCAATGGGGGAATTTTTGGCTAGTTATTTATGGAGAATGTTCTAATGAAATACAATTTGTAATTTATTGCACCGTGTGATGTTTATAATTTTTGATGTGTTTTTATACTCTCATATAGCCTGTAGTCTAGTTTTCCTGCAAGCATATTGTGTATTAGTTGAGATGCTGTTGCTTGGGGGATGAAGCACAAGGCCATCTGACCAGTTAGATAATAAATGTGTCAACCAAGGGTAAATATGTTTAGTATATTTAATGACACTGGGGCGTTCTGATGGATTAAATCATGGTGTAGATATATTAAACAAAAAATAAAATTAAAAAATAGGCTATTTTGGTAAGAAGGACTCCATTATTAATAGCACATTACAATTTAGTAAACTATTTGATAATGAATGTCAGCTTAATTCTTCGGTCCTAAATCTGACTTGTTTAGAGGGAGCTGAAAACTAGTTTTATAAATTTGATGTTTGCTCTAAGAATGCTTAGTTTGATTATGTTTAATTGGTGTTACGACCAGAATAAATGCCCTAGTATTGAAGTAGGAAGAGTACCCTCTCTGATAATGAGTATATCGGCTTAGAAAGTGAACATAATAGACAGTGAAAGCTCATTAGCGTCGGACCAAACGTAAAAGAACACGGATTGGTCTAGCGAGATCACATGGGAAACACGGCTGCAGGTAAACAGAATAAATACTAGTCAAGGCAATGCCACGTCGAATTGGCTAAAGTGATATTGTGAGGGAAATAACTAATAATAATAATATTTTCCTTTTGAACTACTGTGGTTTTAGAAATGTTCTGAGTGATGGCATTTTGCCTTAAATTTGTTACTAAGTCTACTGGCATTGGACACTCGTATTCAAGCGCAGTCAAATATTACCAGCTATGTCAGGATTCGAACCTGCAACTTTGGGAACACCAGACGATAGCCTTACCGACAATCCACACAGCTGACCCAGTGAAAAATAAGCCAGAGATGTAGTTTTAAACTAAGCCTTAAACATGATATTGTTGTGCGCAAATTGTGGTTGCTGGTGGAATTTGCTTTGAGTGACGTCTTCCAATGGAGTGGACGTGATTCTCACAATAGGCACGTCTGCCAAAGTGCTCGTTATTAATGATTATCTTTCTGTTTCATTGACGCTCTAAAGCCGTACTTTGTGAATTGAAGGTAGCTTTGGCACGTCCTCTCTCATGGTCGTTAATAAGACTTCTGATCGCGATGGCGCTTGTAATTCAACTCACGTCCATAGTTTGCGGAGGCTCCTCTGTGTGCTGAAGACAGACAGCTAACAACAAGCACATCAGCGCAGCCAGGTGTGAGAGATGGGAAGCTCAAGATAATTTGCGACTCAAGAAAGACACAAGAATTTCTTGGCACTTTACCCATTCAGAAAAGAATTCATCTCATATGCTGCTGTGGTCATTGTTGAGATAGCCTCGTCGCTTCCTTCGTGAAGCACTTGAAAGAAGAAAATACAGCAGTATATTATGCCTCTTGTCTTACCACTTCCAGGTATTGTGGTGGAAACTGTGCCAAATGCATTGCTGGTACGACCGCGTGATGTTCGTGGCCCGCTCAAGGCATGCTGCCAGGGGTAGAACACAAATAAATCATGGCCAAGTCTGGCGTCTTCTCGTCTCGACTTGACTCAATAGTCCACTGCTTATTCCCGATTATCAAAAGACGTCACCAGGGCGCAAAGAGCTCTGGCTAATACTAGGCCGAAGGAAAGAATACTAGGAAAAATTGACATAATTAGAGGTAGGATTTTGTTGAGGAATAATGTACGCAATACTCCCGCAAAATGGCGTAAAATATCGATTTTCGCATTAGAAGTAAAATAGTTTAGACCAGCCATCTCAGAACTAGAATGCCAATTTGTTTCGTATATACCTAAACATGCCTGAAATTATATGCAATTATAACCAGGGGCGTATATACAATTCTTTTTCGGGAGGAGCTGATATTCTGGAAAATTGTGTGTATTCTCAGGGGATTGTCACCGCAAAATACCCAGAAATATCAACCAATATCTTAGAGCATTTAACTTTGTGTAATTATTTTTGAAAATAATTAATTGTAAAATTCTAAGTTTATATAGCCTACTAGTGGCAATACAAAAAAAAGTTGTAAAATACAACACAACACACAACATTTTCTACTTAATGAATGTTCTATTATGGCCTATGGAGTATGAATGGCAAATATCTAAATATTTGTCAATTTGTTAAGAAGAAAGGTAAACAGTTTCTTTATATTTCTCTTTTTACAAATTGAATATTTATTTCTCAAAAGTACCGTACTGTGGAATTCTCAGTTTTGCCTCACAAGACTGAGTGTACCCCGTTCCAGCCCTCGGACCAGAATTAAAATTTCTTGGCAGAGCCGGTAATCGAATTCGGACCTCCGGGGCGGCAGGCAAGAATGCTAGCCACTAAGCCACGAGGTAGTCAAATTCAATCTTAATATTGTTTACAACTTAAACAATAAGTTAAGATTAGGGTACAACCAAATTTACAACTATTTTATGCTTTTACCAACTTTCTTAATCTTTATTGGCTTCTTTTTAAGGTTGGGGGGTTGGTTGCTGGAGCCCCCACAGCTCCCCCCTTATATACGCCCCTGATTATAACCGAAAATAATACTCTTGAGTTATGCTTGACCTGTGTTTCCTTCATCAGGCTTTAAACTAGTTTGATGCAGCACTCCATTCCCCCTGTCCTGATGTAATAGTTTCATCTCTACGTACCTACCACACCCTACATCCCAGGCAATCTGTTTATAATAAACTGTGGCAAAACCCTACAGTTCTTGCCATCAGCCTATTGTTCCATAACTGAGTTTGCTATTCCTGGGTGCCTTAGTTTGTACTCGATCGACCTATCCCTTCAATTCATTAGCACTCGTCAGTAACATTCCGTCTCCCCCACTCGTCTTAATACCTCTTAATTTGTTACTCTATGTATACATCATCATTCTCCTGTAACACTACTTCTCATTTTTTTCCTGCTGCACCAAATGTCCACGTTTCACTTCCATAGAGCACCACGCTTTAGACAAAGGCTTTCAAAAATGACTTCCTATTTCTTTTCTGTGGAAAAGCATTCCTTGCTTGGGCTAACCTACTTTGTATATCCACTTTGCTTCATCTATTTCTGCTTATTTTACTTTCCAAGTCCTCTCCTACTTCTCCCGCTTCCTGTAGCATTTCATTTGCTAATTTGATGTCAATTGGGGGGGGGGGGGGGGAGGGGTGGTTATGTTTGTCCTATGTGGTAAAATAATTTCCCTAATCAGACACCTTGATTACAGAATTTTATACCCTCTATTGAGAACAGTTGGAGATATCTGTTGTGGTAATAATAATAATAGTAGTCTAAACGTTAGTGAAAGACAATGAACAGTGGACGTTTATCGCCACCAAGATCACTCCAGTAGGTTAAATGCAGGACTTCTTAAAATAGTTAAATGTAAAAAGTAAGCAAATTCCCAAAACACATCATCTAAAATATCAATTATTGGGTCCGAAGAAAAACCTAAACCGTCCCAACAAATACATCTCATCCCCTTAATTTGTCACAGTACAGATAAGGGCTATAGGAGTAATGTTTCTGGCTTAACAGAAACAAGTGCAATTTAATTAAAATCCTAGCCATAGTCGTAACAATTGGTAGATTACTTTTTTTTTTGGGTGCAAAATCTTAACTTTTCGTACGTACACTGAACCTTGAAGCAAGAAATTTTCACTCCCATTCATTTTTAATTCTTACTTTCTCTGTGCCCTATACTGGGTTGAAAACATACAGTGCAACACACAGTTGATGAAGGCCCAGGTAGGATGTCGATCACAAATTCCTCTGGAAACGATGAGAAATGTTTATCGAAGAATTTTAATCGAACTATAATATGATATTCGTTTGGCCTGTTTATAAAGTTCTGTTTGATACGTTGAGATTATTTTTATAAGTACCATAGTGGTTTAGAAAAAGTATTTCAAGACTTATTTTGAAGCACAGTCACTTTCCGATTTAGCAATCCTCTCTACTTGTTTGAAACTAGAAAGCAGAGCAAAGATGCAGTCGTGTTTAACAAGTGTTATATCCCCTGAGCATTGACGAGCTGGGACGGGACGGGCCGGGGAGAGTTCAGAGACAACCTAGTGACTGCGAAGAAGACGACTACAGACGGAAGTCCGGATCTGGGCCTTTTACTGCCACGGCGACGTCTGACCCCGGGGTCGGACGGATACAGCGATTACACCCCATTACCGCCTACCGAATTAGGCTGTTTCGCTGTGAAATCGCTTCCCTTAGAGCAGACAGAGAGAGACACGCTGAGGGTTAGAGGACGGAAGCAAGTGTGCGCGCGCTACGAGAATTCAACCCCTCTACGGGCGTTTTATTCGCCGTCTCCTTGCGTTTTACAAGCTATTTGGAGTCAGTAAAATGATAATGCTTCAATAAAAAGAGGGACGAGAAGTGTGAGGGAACCGAGAGAAAAGCAAAGCAGCCTGACCCGCCCTACTGCTCCTGCGTGGGTGTGATTCCACGGGATGATACAAATTGTGTCGCCTTAGAAGAGGCAGACATACTCCTTTCTTCAGCGAGAGACTTACAAATGTCGTTGTGCTGGTTTAGTGGGTTAATAACCATCATCTTTTGACAAGCTTTACTTCTAATTTCTGTGACAGTTTTTATCTACAGTGGTTCGATGTCTAAAGGATTATTGAGAATAAATTCTGTCAACTGAAATTGCTGGTGCAGTTTATCTTCTTATATTGCATGTTTCAAAACATTTCGTGCTCATTTTCCACATCAATCTTCTTGGAAGATTCTGATATTCAATAATAATTTTACTGTATCCAAAATTCTTTATCCAAAAACGCTAAATTAAGGTAAGAATTAATGTGAATGAAAGTGTACGATTAGCAGCGAGCGCATACATAAATTAAATAAATAAATAAATAAATAAATTAGAACCGAACATGCAGAAATCGTAAGAAAGTGTTCAGTCCTCTAAGAACTGTTTCAGCAGTCGTTATCGTTTCCTTTCTTTCAGTCTAAGACCTTCAGCCTTCCCTCGAGATGTGGAGTAAATTGCATGTTGTAAATTGTAATGTCGGGCGGGATCTGGGTAATATACAGGCAAGTGGTTCGTGCTAGACTAAATGTTCCATTCTTCTATAACCCCATCGTTTCCTTGCACTCCCCATCGTTTCCTTGCACTCCTCAGCTTCTATGAGCATTATCTACTTCGAGCCCAAGAGCAAAGAGTACACCCTGCCTTTGTCATTATTCCTCCCTATAGATGTACAGTACCTAAAAGATGGAATATCGGCTTTCAAGTAGTTATTTGGCCGTGGTAGATCCATATTTTGGTACTGTATGATCGTCAGCTCTAAAGACTACTGTCCTTCCACCAGCTCATGGTCTTAGGGGACTGAAGGGGAGAGGAGAGACATTCCAGCTGCGTTGATTGAGTGGACGTGCCGCTGCAGCACAGATGTTATTCAAGCTATGGTTACTCACTGCTACTTGTGTTTAGTTTCAATTGTGAAATCGTACTAGTCAGTAGTAGGTTGGCACTATTGTCGTTCGCGCAGTTCCAGCTGACTCGCTGCATTCCTGCCACGGACCCTAAGCTGGTGGACGGACAGTACATAGGAATGTGATGTTGTGGATAATGCAGGTCGGCAATGACATAGGCTATGACTGTATTGTACTATGGAAAAAACATACAGTCTATTCACCCACTCATGCGTAAAGGGCCAACATCTCAGCTATTATAAGGTATATGAACAAGATTGCTTCAGATCATCCCCGCTGACTCATCATTTTTGCTTCCCTTACCTCATACTACACTACCTACTTCCTCGTAGCTGGTGAGGAGACTGTACTCTAGTAGCTTCTTTACCCAAGAGGCACTGCAGTAGCCAATGCTTCAAGATTGGGACGTAGAGCGCTGCTTGCTATCCCAGTGGATTCCCACAAGGAGTATCCAAAACCCTGCTGATGAGCCCATTGCTGTACACACGGGCGGAACCCCGCACCGTTCACGGAGTTAAATACTTGGCCATGAAAGCCAAATTCCATGTTTTCAGGAATTTTATGTTCAAAATACGTATGACGAATTCCTAAGATTGTAAATACAGTCCAATGCACTCGGTACTAAAGAACATCCATTGAATCTGTACTTGTCGAAGAATAAATTACGGCAAAAAAGGGTCAATATATAACAGGGTTTGTAATTCCCATTTCTAAAGCCTTGTTGCTTTTTCGCTGAAGAAGTTGATGGCGGACACCCCTGCCATAAACTACGCTGCACGACGAGGCGACATACAAATATCGTATCACTGGGTCTCGAGGACAATTCGTCAACCATAAACTCTGGTTGTCAAACTTAATTACGGCTGCAATAAATTTGAGAATTCCTCTTTATCGGGAAACAAGATAAGATTAAACAAGACGAAGGGAGACTGTCTTCTTCTTCTCCATTGAAGTGGCTCCATTTATGACTCTTTTCGTAATGAAAACGGGAACTAGAATAACATGTATTTGTTTTACATATTACCTAATGAGATATATTTTATTGGAAGCATTCTCATACTAATTATGTGAGTAGTGTAGGCTGCTCGTGAGGCACAGGAAACAGTCGGACGTGCACTATTGTTTGAGCAATAGCGTTATAATTCATTATTAGTGAGGGGTGTGGTGGTACAGAGGCCAAGCTGCTTGCCTCTCACCAAGGCAGACTGGGTTCGATTCCCGGCCAATGCATGTGAGATTTTCGAAGTGAAATATCACATCCTGTGGTTCTGACTCCACGTAAAATGGAGGTCCCGTGGCTCATGATCGCGAGATTAACGGTCATGTAAAACTACAACCTTCCTTCATTACTATAGTGATTAAAAAGAAAAGAAAAAAAGATTAATGAATTTAGTCAATGCGAATAAATATATTGGGTGGATGGGTGGGTGGGGTATTATTAGGTAGTCAGGAAAACACGATTCCTCGGGTTAGAAAACGTCAAAAATCGCAAAATTTTTACTTCCTCGACGTGGAATCAAAACTGCGACTTAAGAGTTCAGGAGGCGGACACTCTACCACTGACCCACCGAAGATGTTAAAGAGGAGGCCTAAGGTTGTTCACCAACAGGATGCCAATTTAGAAATTAATGACCATTTTTCTCTATCGCCCAAACTATTAGGGGCCCAAACTATTAGGGGTCGATAACCTAGATTTAGGCCTCTTGAAACAAAAATCGTCATCATCATCATCATCATCAATAATTTAGAAAGGAGCTGTCGTAATCACTGTGGTTGGCGATTCTAGCCCCTGGAGGGATAACTCACAATAATTTTCTTCATTGGAACAGTACTAAAGCATCTTCCTATGTGAGGAGTATGAGGAGTAGTATCTCTCATTTTTCGATAAGTTTACTGTTGGAATAGGACGTGCGGTGTTTACTCAGTAGGGGACAGTTAATTTTCTGTATAAAGCGATGAATATGATTTGAATTACACTTCTTTAGACATTACCTGTCATTCTTCTTGTTTGGATTTCATGCACCTGTTAGTTCGTGGTGGTGTTTCTTGTGCGTGTGCTCTTATAGACGCCATGTTCATATTTTAATTTGATTTTGATGCTCTTTGTTACATTCAGAGAGGTTACCTGAGGAAGTGGTTTGATGAATGAGGTATACTTGCATATTTATCGAGGTAGAAGGGTAAACTTATTACTTTACCGACTTCTAACACGATATTCGGAGAAGAACGAGAGTTGAAAGTAATCAATGACTGAAGTTAGTCCAGCTATTTGTAGGGATGTGTAAAATAGGATGGTTAACCACAAGCCTTCGCTTAAGTTCTTGATAATCTATTCATGGAGGTATTATTAGTGTTTTGATAGTTGTTTATAACATTTAGTACCATGTACATTACTTTTAGGTTGTGTGATATTTTTTTAAATTCATGTTGCGATTTATTAATCTTAGTGCGCAGGATTTTTGTATTATGCTATTAGGGTTTCACTATAACTAATATTCACAAGTATCAGGTGAGGGTTGCAATAAATAGTCTAATACTAGCGTAGTCAGTTGTCATTTGAGAGAACGGAGTCGTGTCATGGCACGTTTAAGATCCCTTTCGTGGCAAATTTAAGGCACCCCGGCGTCTCTAAAAGCTCAGTAGTAAAAGGGACGTAAAACCAGTAACATTATTATTATTATTATTATTATGTTGTGGACAGGTCGTGCTGGCAATCACGCTTGCATTTGTAAACCAATGAACCCGCGATTTCTTTAGTGTCATTAATTTGTGCTCTGCAGTATTTGGTCCTGTCGGTAAGCGACACCCCATATTGTTGAGAAACTTCGGCGATAATATCTTGAATAATCAACTAAACAAACGTAGCCTACAACATTTTAAGATTTACTATAAATACGACTAATTTAGTGAATGTGACTGCATTATATGAATTCCGTTCAATATTAATAACCGGTAGCGAATTATTCCATTTGATATTCCCCATACTAGAGACCGTTGTTGTATGATCAATTAGTGTAGTCGGTGATATGAACCTAACTTCCGATCGTAATATCTGACTGTATCCATTACACAATGGCACATACACTTGTGCCACGAAGGGTTGTGGAAGAGAGCAAGAGAGAGGGATAAATCTCTTAATAGGATTTGTGTATGGCTGTGATCTGCTCGATTACCCTTCCCTCTCAGGCTAAGTGTAGCTTCAATAGTTAATGTGGCGCTCTTTTCCGTCACTGGCTTCATAATTATATTCACAGACCCCCCCCCCCCCCTTTCCCTCCTACGTCACCCCTTTAACTAGTGAACACCCTTACCAGTAAACACATACACCACTACCCTTAGTTGTTTTAAGAGTTTTTTTAAGCTTCAATTTATAATTACAGCTTCGCACGTTATCCTCAAGGGGTGGTCGTCGAATGCGGGGGTGGGGGTGTTGTGTTGAGCGGAAAGAACAGAAACGAGAGAAGAGGCTGGGAAAAAACTCCTTGCTCGGCAGTACAAATTAGGAAGCATCAAGCGTTGTAGCTTTACCATAATAAAAATAAATGGGTTAAATTTTGTGTTTAGGGAAAGGAACTAAAAGAAAAAAAGAAAGGAAGGTTGTAATTTTCTCTTTATTCTTATGTATAAATAAATGAATTGCAGTTAATGTCTTCATAAACTTAAGTAAAGCATTATACTAATATATTAAGTTATTGTAGCAATATTAGATGGAGTCGAAAGAATTATAATATGTGAAATACTGAGGGTTTGATTTAACCCCGGCAAGTTTTACACGTGGGGTCGATTGAGACTCTGGTGTTCTTAATAGTTTTATTATTATTATTATTACTACATATGAATAATACTATTTTGGGAAAATATGACTTTAACTTACTTGTTTGAAATTTAAATCTGTGAAGTTCAGTTGGAAATAGAATGCCTGGGCTGTGTCACTACGCAGATATGATCATCAGACGGCCTCTCTGGTTGGTTGGTTTTCAAGTTTAGGGGCTGCGACAACGCGGCCATGTAGCCCCGTGTACTTTGGGTGTGTGTAGAATCTGTCTGATAACCGGTGTTAATTGTGATGACTGTATTAGTGTGTGTATCTGTTTTTTTAAATTTAAGTACAGACTGAAACTTAGAATTTTTCAAATAGTTCCTACTTTTGTCGCCAAGCGCCACCGTCAACGACTACTAGGCCAAGTTCAGAACTTAGCTACTAGACGCCACCGCAGTCGGCTCTTGGCAACGAACGTAGAAACCTAAGAGCGTTGTTTACATTCTTAACCTATCCAATTTAGCTTCACACAGGTGTAATTAGTGGAAGGTTCTTTAACATGCCATAAATCTATGACATGGGACCGCCGGCTTTACTTCCCCTCCGAAGGAAGGCATACTGAAGGATTTTTAACGCTCTTTAAAAATCCGACGGCTTCGGCCGGGTTTGAACCCGCTATCTTGGGCATAGAAGCTCAGCATGCTACCGACTACGCCACCGAAGCCGCTACGGCCTCTCTAGTTATCGAATTTATAATGTCATGTTCTGGTGCTTCAGGAGGCCATGACTGGTGTGTTGATCGGCCACTGCCTTCTATACCTGCCACTTAGCACATGGGATCGTGCAGGGTCTTTTGGTTCGCAATGTCCAAAGAAGTTAATAGTTCCAATCTTATTGGTATCGCTGCGGATATTTACCTTACATTCATTTGTTCAAACGAGAAACAAGCGAGAAACTTGCCGTGCGATGAGATGATTGTTTGTGATAATGAAGAAGGGCCACTCGCTGAACTAATTCCTTCATTGAAATAGCAAATAAACGAATGCGTGAGACTTACGAGTTTCTTTGTTGGAAGTCGATAGTGGAGTACTCTTTCACTTTGTATTTCACTGTTTTGAAGAGCCAATGTGTGCATGATGAACATAACAACGTTGTTAAATTGCAGACCATGATGGAATGTTATATACGGTAGTGGACTATGGCATGTTTTACACGAACTCCAGTGAACATAGCAAGAATGTAGGCCTACTAGTTGAAAGGAAAAGCTCTGACTTATCAATATTATAGGTCATTTATCTCCTTCATAAATTGGAGTGTTTTAGTTCAATTGCTTGAATATTTTCTCGTATTATATGGCGTATCCAACTGTCGTGACTTTTATTTCACAATATGTTCGTGTTTTCCGGAGCTGTTTACTAGAGATGATAAACCAAATGGTTGTTACTTGACGTAATATGTCTCTCTCATAGGGTATTGTGATGATGTTATTCTGTATAGGTAGGCTTGCCATATTTTTGGTGAGTGAAACCGGGACACATTAATATGGGATGGCCTTACCTCGGGATGGAATACCCCCAGTATAGTGGGGGGTCCAGGATATTTTTTAAATTAGATGCAAACCGGTGAGTTTTAAGCCTTTTTTTAAGCCTTGCAAGTGACGGGAGGGGGGAATCTGGCACCATAAATTGTTAGTTCTTCACACCTTTTAAAAATAAAAAAAGGAATTTTTGCTTCATGAAAAATATAATTTTTCCTTTTTAATGATATTTTTTTCAGGTCTAACATCTAGAAAGACGTGTTGATAAAATACAATTTAAAATACTTCATAATATTGTTAAATTGATCAATTACTACCGTAAGCCTTATTATTTAAAAAAATCAACTTTTTGTCTAACTACAAAAACAATTACAAAAAAAATTGCCAAACTAAAAAAAACAATTAATTAATGAGTTAACAATGTTAATCTTTGCTTTCAAACCACTCATATTTTTTACTTGAATGTACTTTTTAGATCGTACGTCCGTTTTCCGGGACATTGATAAAACCGGGCGGGACACCGGGACAAGAGCAAAATACCGGGACTGTCCCGGTCAAACCGGGACGTATGGCAAGCCTATGTATAGGCTTACTCATGTTTTATAGAGTGCGTTCTATGTCAGAGATCAAACTCATGTGCCAACATACGAATCGTAAAAATGTAAGTTGTGAAACTCATCTTTTACTCTCTTCCAATCGGTATGCTATAATTTTATTGGTGAGGTCGTAGTTGTTGTTGCTTAAATTACAGGCTTGGACATCGTGGTCTTATGTACTCTTATGCATGTGTGGTGAAATGTATCTGATAAGCTGTGGGATGGATGTGGCTTTGGCCTTTATAGTTAGGTACCATCCTGGCATTCGAGTGGTTGGGTATCTATGGTAATTTTCAATTAACGATTCTCCACTTCAACGTCCTGGTTCCTTACGAGAGGAAGTAACTCGAAAATGTTTGATATTAATTCTACATTACTTATTTCATTTCACGGGGTAAATCACGTTTGATAGACGCTAGCACCGGTGTAATGACAGACCGTCGTCGCTGGTGTAAACCTCTTTGTCACGGTGCTGAACCGAGTCACGAACCTTCTTCATCACGCCATTGTCAGCCCACGTTAGTCATTCATTCATTCACGAGCGAGCTCTGCGTTTCATTGTCACGGTCATAGTAGCACCTTGTTTATCGCACCTGAGTGTAGTCATGCCTTTGTAGTATTTAATGTAATCAATTAACCGGCCTTGTGACAGGTTATCTACTCGACATATAAATCACGTGCATTCCATACTTCGATGATAATAATAACATGACGAATAGCCTAATATGTATTTCTGTACCCGTGGTTATTCCCGTTACTATGGGGCAGAATATGAAATGATTTTCCATGTAGCGAGCGTTCCCCGCGTCCCAATGCTCAAGTTTTTATGGGAGGAATGCTAAAATACAAAACAAAAAAGTGTGATATTGGCATTATTACAATTTATCGTCCTGGCATTCGTCTTAACAGTTCGAACCCACTCGTTATCCGAATCACAATATGACATGGCAAGTTAACACGCTAAACTAAACGAGGTGATATTGCAGATCTTACTGAAAATAAATCTCCGTGAACTTGTTAGTGCTTTCAAATACTTCCTAACTATCGCTGAAGACGTCGATATTGCATAATTATCGATTCGTTTTGAATTCTCTCGCGAACATTCGAAGAAATTTGTTCGAGTAAGAATCTGAAAATCAATTTATTACGACCATCAGGTCACCTAACTAAATAGGTTTATAAAATAAATGTATTAGCGAAATTGAAAAGATGGTTTTTCAGCATATTCAAATGATTGTTTACTTTCGTAAACGCACGTGTACCCCGTCATTATTCGAATTTGTATGGGATTGGGGACAAAATGCTTTGCATTTATATGAGGTGGGTGCTTTTTTTTACAGCCGAATGCCCTTCGTGGTGCCAATCTCATGAGAGGAGTTAATGAAGGATAAAAGGAAGATGAATGAAACATTGTAAGGAAACGGCCGTGGCCTATTAGAAGGTATTTCCCTGGAGTTGAAAATGTGAAACAACGGAAAATCCATTCGAAGAGCGGCCGACTGAGGGGTTCGAACCCATAGTTAGCTCCCTTTGCTACGCGCTGCGCCTTAGCGAGCGTAGGTAGGCCTACCGCTTTATTTAACATCATGAATCAGGGGCTTCGCCAATGCACAATTTCGTTCTATGAACATTATTAAGTATCAGTTCTTTGAACAGCTCTTTGTAGGCTAATTATCGGGGGGGGGGGGGGGGACTCTCACATAATCACGTGTTTCCTATATTTATTACCTGTGTATCAATTAGCCTATATTCAGCCATTTCTCATTTGGTCTCTCTAGCTTCCCAGCTCGTAAACTTAAACGGTTGATTCTAGGGTCTAAAAATATGGTTTTCGGAGTCCCATCCGAGTTTTGTGTTACACATTAAGGGGCTCAAATGAGATTTTTCTCGTCTTTCTACGGCAACATTGATATTTCGCTTATTCAAGCATGTTTTTTGATGGGGTTTCCCCTATAGGCCCCGCTTTTATGAGAGTTACGGTGAATATATATATATGAGTGATGTTTTGCCTCTGATGGATATCCATACCAAATTTGACGTTGGTCCACCCAGCTGTAATCGAGTGTAAGCGTACAATGGGATGCACAAGAAAACAGGCAATTCATTTTTGCACGCTGCCGTCATAAAACGGTATAAAACGTCTAAATAATGCAAAAGTCCGTGGAAATTGAGGAAGAACAGACACACTTTCATGTTTTAATATATATATAATGTGTGTATAGGTGATAAACTAGATTCCAACCAAAAATTGACAAACGACATACAGTAATAAAGGGTATTTACAGAGGAGGGACGCCAAAGAAGATCAGAACAAATGAAAAGCTACTGGGCAACTCGGAAAGAAAACTTACCGAAGAAGATGACCAGCAAATGATTGACTGAAGTGGTCAAATGAGGCCGCAAAAAGCAGAAGAAGAATATATGTAGTATATACATGGGTTGGTTTTTTAGTTTTGGCACCGTAGTTATAACTGGATTAATAACTCAGTTAGATGGTTCCAAGTTTCACAGGCCCTCGATGTAGTCCCCACCGTTGCGTACAACGTGTTCCCAGCGATGCGGAAGTCGTTGGATCCCGTTGGCACTGCCCAATCCATTGATGGTACGAAGAGAGCGCTCGGCAGCCTGCTTAACGTCTTCAATGGTACGGAAGCGCTCCCCGCGCATTGCCATCTTCATCTTCGGGATGAGATCATAGTCGCAGGGACAGATGTCGGGAGAATATGGAGGGTGTTAGAGGACCTCCCAGCCCCAGCGATCCAACAATGCCGACACAACGCCTGCTGTGTGCCCTAGCATTGCCATGCAGAACGATGGGCGGTGTAACCATGTGGTGGCGACGTTTCCTTCTCAGAGCTCCTCGGAGATGGTCTTGCAGAAATGACAATAGTACGCCGCATTAACGGTTTGCCCTCGGGGAACAGCATGGTGAATGATCACTCCATCCCAATCATAGGCAAGAATCAACATGACCTTCACATTGGTGGGGGTTGCTCGAACTGTTTGTATCCGTGGTGATCCGTGGTGCCACCACTCGTTCGATTGGCGTTTTAACTGTGGCTCATGAGTTCTGGCCCACGTCTTGTCAATGTTTATGATACGCCGTAAGAAGGCCTCTCCTTCGCGCTCATAACGCTGCAAGTGCATACGACAAGCGTCATATCGCAGCCATTTGTGCATGTCGGTTAAGTCATGCGGAACCCATTTGGACGCAATCTTCCTCATTTTCAGTAAGTCCTTCAGGATGTGGAGGACAGTTGAATGCGCCAGTCAGGTATCTTGCTCTAATTGACGAATCGTTACGTTCCGATCCACCTCTACTAACGCGGACACCATCTGTACATTGTCATCACTTACTGGAGGGTGACCAGATCGAGGCATGTGCTCCACACGTTCGCGCCCATCTCGAATGGCTGCAACCCATCTTGCTACCGTTCTGAACGGGGACGCATCTGCACCGCACGCTTCCTGCAATCCTCGGTGACACTGTTTAGCAATGCGACCCCGAGCACACTGAATTTTTATCCACGTTCTCTGCTGCTGCTTGGAAAACATTGCGACGGTCTTTCGCGAGCACTGGTCTCACACTACTCATCTAACAGGCGCGACTGCGCACGAGCGGTGGTGAGGACGGCCGAGGTCATGTGCTCTGAGGGAGGGGATGCAGGGCAGCAACCGTCGGTAAAAGTGGCAGCGCCAAACGTTGTTGCAACTTGGCACTGAAGCATTGGTGCCAAAACTAAAAAACCAACCCATGTATATAGTTACTGTATAGGCCTATATAGGGAGATAGAGAGAGAGAGATAACAACTTTGTATGTGCAGTAAACCTGTCTTCAGCGTGATTGACTGCATTGCGTTCCGGCTACGTTCTCGCCTGCTGTCTCCAAGGTTGCAGGATCGAAACCTGGCGTAGTCAGTTGGCAAATGCGAGGGGCCGTGTAGTAGATAAACTGGTACGTTAAAAATCCCCTACGGGGAAAACTTCCGGCACCCCGGCGTCTCTAAAATCCCCAGTAGTTTAAAGGGGCGTAAAACCAACAACATTATTATTTATTTACTTAAGTTATTCTATTGTCTTCAGCGTGCTCGATTTAACGCTTACTGTCTCTTAAGGTAGAGATGTACCATAGTGGGTCATTCATTATCACTAGGCGATTTGTGATAGGCCTGTATCGCCATTCACGATACTCTATTTCGTCAACATTGACTTTTAATCAGTTATAATATTATAACTTAGTTAATGAATGAATAATAATCTTTAAGCTGTCCGGAAGCAACAACGTTGGTTGTAATAAAAAAAGAGACTGCGTATATATGCTTACTCTTGAATTTTAAACTCCCGCCGCCTCTCTTCTCTGTGTGTGTGTGTGTGTGTAGTGTTGAATATTAAAATCAATACTAGCACATTACCTATTCATAAAACTTCATATCGCCAAGAGCCAAGCCACATTAGGACGAAGATAACGCGCAGGGTAGTGCAGCCGTGGCAAAGTGCGAGCGACGGGAACAGGGTAGTGGGGGAGGGAACTCATATTGTATTACCAAGCTGAATATTTTATAAGCTTACGCATACATAGAAATGATGGTAATAGGGGTGTAGGGGTGAGATCGCTGCCACTGAAGGGAAGGTAATAGAGGGTGGAGGGGTGAGGAGGGGTGGTTTTCCAAACACCATGCATATGAGCTGGTGGTGGCCATGTTTGCATTCTCAGTATAATATAATACACTACAGTATGGAAAACACGCCAAGAAAGGGGCACTAAAAGTTATGACTTCCAACCTGTGTTGTTGCCGTTTCTTTAGCATCTGTTGCAACTACCAGCACAAGGTGTTCACAAAAGCACATGCAATAGTAATCTTTAGGGTGGAGGGGTGAGGAGGGGTGGTTTTCCAAACACCATGCATATGAGCTGGTGGTGGCCATGTTTGCATTCTCAGTATAATATAATACACTACAGTATGGAAAACACGCCAAGAAAGGGGCACTAAAAGTTATGACTTCCAACCTGTGTTGTTGCCGTTTCTTTAGCATCTGTTGCAACTACCAGCACAAGGTGTTCACAAAAGCACATGCAATAGTAATCTTTAATTACAATTTATTTATTTCTGGTGTAGCGGCTAACATTCTTCACTGTTGCCTCGAAGGCCCGGGTTCAATTCTCAATTCTAGCAAGGAATTTAAATCTGGTCTGAGGGCTGGAACGGGGTACACTCAAATTAGTGAGGCAAAACTAAGCAGACGTGGGTTCCATTCCGACCTCCACCATCCTGTAAGTGGTTTTCCGTGGTTTCCTACTTCTACTCTAGACAAATGCAGGAATCGTTCCCAACTTCAGGCACGGCCACCTCCTAACCAATTCTCACCTGAATTACTACTACATCCTTCGCAATAACACAGGTTATCAGACAAATTTTCCACACACCCAAGAACATGGGGCTATAGACCACGATGTACAAGACCCTCAAATGAAACATCAACAACAAGATGCTTTTATCTAAACCTACATGTATAGTAACAGAATTGTTAATTTGATGCCATTAGAATGTAATTCTAAGTCCACTCGTCTTTCATTTTTGGCAGCAAGAACCTTTCTAGCATCAAATTGTGGTCATAGGGGTCAAGTAGAATATTGTTGTAGACCTTGCCGAAATCTACCATTAGTTAGCTCATGTATGTTCAGTCTATAGACTGGTTTGATGCAGCACTCCATCCCTTCCCAACCTGAGGAAATCGTTTCATCTGTACATAGGTAGTTCACCCTACATTCGAGGCAATATGTTTACAATATTTTATCCTTGGCCTACAGTTCACAGTTCTTGTCCTCGACCCTTCCTTTATCACTGAACTTGCTATTCCTGAGTGCCTTCGTATGTGCCCTAAAAACGTATCTTTTTTCATTAGCACTCATCGGAAACGTCTCTCCTCTCCCACTTTTCTTAAAACCTCTTCATTCTCTTCTATCTACCCATCTAACCTTCATAATTCTCCTGTAACACTACATTTCAAATGCCAATCAATATCCCCACGTTTCACTTTCATAGAGCGCCACGCTCTTGACAAAGACTTTTAGAAATGACTTTTGATTTTTTCTTTAGAAAAGCTTTCATTGCCCGTATAAACCTTATTTTTATAGCCTCTTTGCTTATTTTGCTTCCAAGTGGCAGAAGTCTCTTACTTCCTTTAGCTTTTGACGTGACAGTAGGGGGTTTCTGATTCTTTCAGACTGCATTCAATTTTTTATTTATTTTTATTGATGTTCAACATGAATTCTTTCTTGAAGACTTGTATCCATATCATTTAGAAACTAATCTAAATCCTCTGGTGAATCGGCTAAGATGACAATGTCAATGTAGCCGTGCGCATTAAATCGCTTACCACGACCGAGATGAGGAACAGCAGCAAGTCCGAGAAGGGTGGTTCGAATCCGAGCGCTCACAGTTGCTAGTCTGAGTGTGGTTTACCCCAGGTTTTACATAATTCCCCCGGGGAAAATGCCGGGATAGTACATTATTTCAAGTCCCGATGTATCTATCCCATTCCCGACCCTGATAATTACAGCGTCACACACTAGTACAGTTACCACATACTGTAAATGCAGGTTATCAGATAAATGGAACACTCACCCAAGTACATGGGGGGAAACCAAAGAAGTCTCTAAAACGATTTATCATAATAATAATAATAATAATAATGGGATAAAATTACAAGAATGGCATCCATAATAAAAAAAAACAAAGACGTCAACAGAGAAATAGAGAAAATTACAGAAACGATCCGTAAGAGGCGGGCACGGTATTACGGTCATCTCAAACGATTGGATGGAAACAGGCTGACTAAACAGATTTTTCTTTTTTTCGACTCCAAACCCAAAACCACAATGCCCTGGTTTATAAATACCAGAGACGACCTCAAAATGCTGCATCTAAAACCCGACGACGCCTTCAATAGAGATCTCTTCTGCAAAAAGATACTGACTAATGGGCTAACCCGAGATGAGACACCAAGACCGAAAAGGAGACACGGTACGACCTGGACAGAGGAGCGCAAGATGGCCCACTCACAGAGAATGAGGGAATTCTGGGCTCAGAGGAAAGCGAAGATTATTGGCAAGTGTAGCAAGACTTACCGTGGTCCTCAACGAATTATATATACACACATCAAAAAAAGTTTTGCATCACCTCGGTTCCAAGAGTTCCGGAACCGTTAAATACAAAGGGAATAGAGATCAACACAAACAACATTTCAGCTCGTTTTATTGCTCATGAGACCCACACATTGCATGTTGTACCATCATACAGCTAGACTTTCAGCATTTGTGGTCCAGATTGCAGTACACACCACTACCTCTAATACCCAGTAGCACGTCCTCTTGCATTGATGCATGCCTGTATTCGCCGTAGCATACTATCCACAAGTTCATCAAGACACTGTTGGTCCAAATTGTCCCACTCCTCAACGACAATTCGGCGTAAATCTCTCAGAGTGGTTGGTGGGTCAAGACGTCCATAAACAGCCCTTTTCAACATATCCCAGGCATGTTCGATAGGGTTCATGTCTGGTGAACATGCTGGCCACTGTAGTCGAGCGATGTCGTTATCTTGAAGGAACGCATTCACAAGATGTGCACGATGAGGTCGAGAATTGTCGTCCATGAAGACAAATGCCTCTCCAATATTCTGCCGATATGGTTGCACTATGGGTCGGAGGATGTCATTCAGGTATCGTAAAGCCGTTTCGGAGCCTTCCATGACCACCAGTGGCGTACGTCGGCCCCACATAATGCCACCCCAAAACATCAGGGAACCACCACCTTGCTGCACTCGCTGGACAGTGTGTCTAAGACGTTCAGCCTGACCAGGGTGCCTCCAAACACGTCTCCGACGATTGTCTGGTTGAAGGCATATGCGACACTCATCGGTGAAGAGAACGTGATGCCAATTCCGTGGGGTCCATTCAGCATGTTGTTGGGCCCATCTGTACCGCGCTGCATGGTGTCGGGGTTGCAAAGCTGGACCTCGCCATGGACGTCGGGAGTGAAGTTGCGCATCATGCAGCCTATTGCGCACAGTTTGAGTTGAAACACGACGTCCTGTGGCTGAACGAAACGCATTATTCAACATGGTGGCATTGCTGTCAGGGTTCCTCCGAGCGGCAATCCGTAAGTAGCGGTCATCCACTACAGTAGTAGCCCTTGGGCGGCCTGAGCGAGGCCTATCATCGACAGTTCCTGTATCTCTGTACCTCCTCCATGTCCGAACAACATCGCTTTGGTTCACTCTGAGACGCCTGGAAACTTCCCTTGTTGAGAGCCCTTCTTGACACAAAGTAACAATGCGGACGCGATCGAACTGCGGTATTGACCTTCTAGGCATGGTAGAACTACAGACAACATGAGCAGCGTACCTTCGTCCTGGTGGAGTGACTGGAACTGATCGGCTGTCGTACCCCCTCCGTCTAATAGGCCCTGCTCATGCATGGTTGTTTACATCTTTGAGCAGTTTTAGTGACATCTATGAACAGTCAAAGGGACTGTATCTTGGATACAATATACACAGTCAACGTCTATATGCCGGAGATCTGGGAACCGAGGAGATGCAAAACTTTTTTTGATGTGCGTATATAATATAATATTAATAATAATAATAATAATAATAATAATAACAGCTCTCTGTCGGTGGCGGTGTAGCCTCCAATATAAATGCTACGACACTGACCTCTGGTATCACAAAACGTTAGCTCTATATTTCTAGCAATACTTAGGCAAGAGGTTGTGATGCTTTTGCCCTCAAGCTGTTTACATTCCTCTCACTGGCTACTATAAAGCTGTCTTCTTTAGACCTGCCTTTGAAAGGCAAGGGGTTCAACTACTTTATTCGCTATTGGAAAGCGGTATTATGCCAATAAATTGTACCTTCCTGTGAAATGTTATCACTACCCATTGTCCCTGTCGTCTTATTCTTCGTCTTTTCCTCTCTTTTTTTTTTATCCCTTTTTCAGCAATATTTCACCCTGCTATCTTCCTCTTCGTCTCCGTCTTGAAATTGAGATTCCAAGATTCCATCACCTATATATAATATTTTGGGAAAAGGGAATTCTGGGCTGATACCTTCTTAGCAGCGAGGGAAAGTGCAAGAGGGGGGAAGGGCAAGGAAGAGGGGGGTACCTGTAACATGCGTGCCTCCAGGGATCCATACATCAGTGAAAGCAGAGAGGAGAGGAGACGACGAGAGAAGGGACACTTGGAAGAGAACTGTCTTTCTGTGTGTGCTCTTCTCTTCCCTAGCTCCTATGCCACACTCCTCCACGCGATAAATCACGAGGACAAATTTAATTATCGCCATGTCTACGATAAGACTCTTCTTCCCTTGTGCTGCAGTTGGGACACAGGCTCTTCTCTAAGCTTCGCACACGGTAGCAGACGAGCCGTTACTATAGTGATTTCCCCCTAGTTTATTCAAATCATGTTATTGTTTTCCTTATCAACCTGGAGAAGCTACACTTCCTGATAAGGTATGCTAGCAGCCAAATGACAAATTATGGTTAACATTATCCTACCGTTATTAAATGTTGTTGCTCTTACGTGTCTATTTTTTTAGTCGGTCAACATGAATGTGCCCAAATTAGGTTGGGTGGGGAATTACAATTAATTTTCTAGTACCTGAAATAAATACACTTGATAAATGTTGTTGCTGATACATTTAAAAGTCTTGGGAGCATCTTGGGTGATCAGTCACGTATAGTTGGGTGTGTGTTGAATTTGTCTGATAACTAGGGATTTTAAAAACTAACGTGAGGACTGGAACGGGGTGCACTCGGCTTCGTGAGGACAATTGAGTAGCTGTGTGACAGTAAGGCAACGCCCCGGTCACGGAGACCAAGATTAACGACCGTGGGGACCCGACGAGCTGACCACGCACCAAATGCCTGAGCAGCGATCACTTGGTAGGCCTAGGCCCATCATGAGCTGTAGTGCCACGGGGTTATATAAATACCTAGTACAGTAACCATATTTTATCATCGTGCGAATTTCTTTTTCCAAAACTGGCCATGATGGCCGAGAGCTCTAACGCGCTAACTTGTGCCTCGCTGGCAAATGGTATCGAATTCAACCTCGGCGTCCTGAAAATGATTTTCGTGGTTTCCCATTTGCACCACCAGGCAAATGCCAGGATGGTTCATGTCATCAGGTTCACGGCCGATTTCGTTCCAAATTTCCCATTTGCACCACCAGGCAAATGCCGGGATGGTTCTTATTAACAGGTTTCGTTCCAAAAATCTCTCTTCTCTAACCAGTCCTGAAAATAAAATAAATTACCATTGGCTGCCTTAATTTTTTTTCAACCCCTTTAATGCCTTCATGCATTTTTCTAAATATTTACAATTAAAAATATGTGCGATTTTACTGAATTTTCTGTGCGTTAAAGCCTGTCAAATTTATTATAGAAAAGGCATACATTTATTTCTCCACACACCATTCAGTTGCAAGTTCTATCACGATAAATCACTGTTCAGACAGAAAGAAAATACTGTTATTTAAAAAAAGAAAAGACTAGTGTAGTGAGAGGAAGCTCTTAGTTTGTTTATTTATAGAGAAACTTTTGGTGGGCTTTTTTCCTCGTCTACTGAGATGACCACTAGACAGCTTTTGCCTGATGGTAAAGAAGAAACGCTGAAAGGCAGACGCAAGTAAATTAGGGAGAAGGGCGCCACCATCAATCGCAAATGGAACCAGCGAAGCAACCACTGTCTTTTACTGTATTTCTCTCTTGTGGGGCCAGTCGTGGTCTAAAAGGCTGAGGGGGTCCCTGCTGGCCAGCAAAGGGAACGTGAAGGACAGAAACAGTTTAATGGAATCCAAGACCTCAGGGACCATTAAAATGACATACAGCAGTTTCGCCAAAAAGAAAAGAAGAAAGATACACAGATAGACTGAGTTGGTAGCAGGACAGTTTGTTGTGTTCGCTCTCACAACCAGACTGAAGGGTGCCCGCCACGTAAATGGATCAATCTAAAAGTTGGACAGATAGGCGTGGTCACTCGTCAGTGTTATTTATATCATTTGTTAGCAGCACTGAACTTATTTATTTATTTATTTATTTTCACAGCATCTTTATGGAACCGTCATTGGCCTGAACCAGTTATGTAGTTATGTAGTTTGTTTTCAAAAACATATTTTAGGTTTCAATTCTTCATGACCGCGTTGTCGCAGCCCCTAAACTAAGGAACCAAAAGGTTTCAACTCAAGGTTTCTTATCCAGAGTCCCCCAGGGGCTCACATCTAGTGGGACGTGGGTTGGCGACCACGTGACCCCAACTGAGTTCGGCATTACTTCCACTTACTTGCCTTCCTGATCCCTCATTCTCGGAGTGGTCAGACCTCTTCTGTTTTCTTCATAACTCCTGCCTTCTGCTTAAGGCCCTTAATGAGGCGGGTGTATGTAGCCCCACCATTTCTGGTGCACCCTCGACAGTGCAACACCCTCAAGGGCTCGCGGGTGGTGAGTTCGGGAGTTGGCGACCCAGAGGGATTCCTGAGCTTGATCCGGTTATTCCCCTTTTTCCATTTCCCTCTGGGACCGACCCTCTCCTCTTTCCCTTTCCTATCTGCCTCTGATGGCTCTCCTTCCTTCCAAATCCCTCAATCCTCATTCTTCGAGGATTCAGGTCATTTCTTTTCTTCCTGTCCTTTTTTTGCCTCATTCTTTATTTGTGTAACTTACCATTTCTTCTTCTAGTTTGTATGTCTGTAGTTAGTATTGGTTATATAGTTTTCATTACTTTCTCATATTTGACCATTACCCAAATCATTAGGGGCCGATAACCTAGATGTTAGGCCCGTTAAAACAACAATTATCATCATCATCATCATCATCATCATCATCATCATCATCATCTTATCTGGATAAATTATTTTTCTGGTTTAAGTCGAAATCATCGTTTTAGGGTTTCAAAAAATGAAATAGTTTTTCACTAGGCTTTTATGCCTAGCTTTTGCTGAGACGAATGAGAATAGATTTCGTTTAGCGCTCATGCCAGTTTTACATACTTCTCATTATCGTCTTTTTAATGTGTATATTCAAACTCAAATGGCCCAAAATATCCTGTATTTTGATTTCACTACTGGTGTATATCTTGCAGCTAGTAGGGATCATGCACGTAAGCAATGGCTGCACTTGCGTTTCCAGTGGCCTACTAGAAAACTAGAGGCTCGGTTTTATAGTTCCCTGAGTGACAATAGTTTTAAGTTTAATAATACTTAGAACATGCTAGTTTTACAGTTAATTATGGTAGGAATACCAGCAACATTTTCCTGAAGTTGCCACCTTTGGTAGGGTATCATTCCCGAGGGTGTCAGTTTCGATAACATTGATCAGGCTAGTGGCCTCACGAATTTACACGTTGAGTAGCACGCATTCCATTATGTGGCAACCTTCTTGTTCTGTTCCTTCTTCCGACCGGCTAAAGTTCAGTTTCTTAAATTGATGACTGGTTGAGTTTTCATCATGTAGCCAACTTATAAGTAGGCCTACTGCACATACAGAGACTCTTAAACTAAATCAGTATTATGTATTTTGTAACCAAATGATGTTTAATAAAATATTTTATACGTACGGTACATGTTTCGATATGACAATGATATCTTGATCAGCGTTGATAGTTTTAATAGTTTAACATGATGAAGTAAAATAGATAACTTTACAAAATTTTGATATAAAATATTTTTTTTATTTTTTTTGTCGTGTAGCCTCCTGAGAGGCCGAGTGCAGGTCTTTCTAGTCGACGCCCGTAGGCGACCTGAAAAGTACACATACAAATTAAATTTTACAAATTAAATTTTACACTGTAGAAAGAAGTTGTTTCTAAAAATGAAGTTCCGAATAATACTGGTGAAATGTTTAAATGAAAAAAATTAGAACTCTACCTTACGAAACTGCCCAAGTCACACTCCTTTAATTTGGTTTATTAACGTAGTAGTAGAAGATGCCGCTTCCAAGTAAATAATCACGTGATAAACGTAGTCGTAGAAGAGGCCGCTTCCAGGTGGATAATGAGGTGATAAACGTAAATCTTCAATCACTACGAAGTTCATCTCATTGTTCGTCAGGTGAGTCGACTATTGCGTTTTAAAGCAGATAGCCATGCTTGTGAGACGTTGTACTCCTTCAGTGCATTATTTATAATGTCTTAGTTTTGTATTTTCATTAACTTATGTAGAATTGAATCGTATATGTCTGGTCTGCTTTAACAAATTCGCAATTGTTGAAGAATTACTACAGAACTAACGATGCTGTTTCTCGAACTCCTTTTACGATCTGGAATTTGGGAGAGTTTTTATTTCCTGGTACTGCTGTGATATGCTGTTGAAACTAACCTCCATGTGTTTCATGATTTACGTGTCCATATTCACTCTCCTTGTGCTCCGTCATAAACATCTTCGAAGTTACGGCAAGATGGCGTGCTTGAAAGAGATGCTTACACTCGCAATGTCTTACCTTCTCCCTCGCTCTCTTTCTCTTTGCGTGAGAGGCATTCAATAAAACACCGGTCAGGTGGAAGGGTTGGTCTTTGATAAAAATTAAATGGCGATTTCTTTTCGCTTACGACATGGTAAGTTGTAAAATACTACTTTGCAATTTGCCTTTGTCCTCCCTCTTTCTCGTGTCGTGAGTGCAGGAGATGTTGGCATGGCAGCGTGAGGCACGCTTGGTCGTTTCTCTTCCAATATCATGTACAACCTGAAAGTGTAAATTGGAAATGTCATGTCATGTCACTCAGAGGTGTAAAATACGACTACAAATTGCAGAACGTTCCTCTTTAACTTCACTGCCCCCTCCCCCTCCCCTCTCTCTCTCTTTTATTTCAAAAAGAATTATCGTCAACGTTATGTGCCGAATTATCATTGCGCCCTTGCCAAACCTTCGCCACCACCTTCATACCGTACCAATACCCGAGTGCCGTATCAATAAATCGAATATAATATTAATAATAATAATAATACCTTAATAATAATAATGCAAAAAGTATGCGCCTCTTTCAATTTATTCTCTCTCTCTCTCTCTCTCTCTCTCTCTCTCGTGTTGAAATAGGTATACGGGTGGAATTGAATCAGCATCTTTCATGTTACTCATAAAACAGGGATGTCCAATTATTTTTATTGTAGATTAAAAATACTATTTCACAAAATGATAACATGTCTGACAAAACTTCTAATAGTTTTTCGTATGACATACAGAAGATACAGTAATATACAATACATACAAGTAATAAATATCTAGTAACATCCACAAACGAAACTAAAAGTCACAGTTGGATGTCCAGAGTAGTAATCCACTCCACTGCATCATCAGTTGCGTTCTGCAGGTGTCGTCATATCCTCCCTTGAAGGACTTATAATGAAAACAATATTGTTCCGGTTCGTGTAACGGAATTTGAATTGAAGAATGGATCTTAGCGGAGCTTGTGCTCACGAGCACTTTTTAGCCCGTAAGGCGGGAGCACCAAATTTCGTTTAAAGAGCACCGTGGTTAATCTTAAACAAAGAGTATGAAAAGTTGATGAGGCACTATTACAAGTCTCTGTAGTAACGTTTCCTTTTTCCTTCAAAACTTCTTTTTTTACTTTTCCTGGTGTGGAGTTGAGGATTTTCTCATTTTAACGTCCAACAGTAGTCAGCCATCATGTTAACGTCCCAGCGTCCATGATATCTTCGTTATAATTTGTACGTATGTTAAAGAAAACCTTAAAAATAAAAAAATAAAAAAATGCATTGTGTGATTTGTGGGTAAACAAAGAGTGATGGATTTTTTCCACTATTTTTTTCTGTATTCAGCACCAAAAAAAAAAGCCACAAGAATCACTATAAAAATTTGAAACATTTTTAAAAATCGCAGACTGTGTAATTACAAATTTTTGTATTGACCTGTTGTTCTGAATGTATGACTGAGAACTAGAGTGGGATATCTTTCATTCCAATTGCATGATAGATGCATTTTTTTAATGCGTTGAGCAGGATTGGAAATATATGAGAAACAGACCATTCTGATTCTCAGCGACTCATCAGTGCTATCTGTGATATTCTGCACTTTCAGTATTCTCTAGGCGGAGGGAGTGGTACAATGGTCAAGCTGCTTGCCTCTCACCAAGGCAGACTGGGTTGAATATCGCGCCCTGTGGTTCGGATTCCCCGTAAAATGAAAGTCCCGTGACTTATGATCGTGAGATTAACGGTCACGTAAAACTAAAAGCTTACTTCCTTTCCTTCAATATTCTGGATGGGATATTTGGTTTCAAAAACTCCTTTTCTTCTTAAGACGTCGTCTCCGAACGGAGGTTGATGAACCACATAGCTAGCTGTGATCTTGACATTGCTGCATGAAAGGCCTCTTCTGATGTGCACCAATGCCATCTTCGGATATCCTTCAACGCTTCAACCACGAGTTTCTTCGTCTTCCAATAGAATGTTAGGCCCCTTAAAACAACAATTATCATCATCATCATCATCCAATAGACCTTTTGCCATGAAACAGTAGCCTACTGCAGACTTATTACATCTTTTCGTAGTGAAATAGGCTACTCCGGGAACTTTATTTGAAATTATATCTTGTGCAGAGTGTTTCCTGTGTTCTTTTATTTAAAATGTTAATTGCTTAACTAGAAGATTGGCATGTTTTCAAAAAGAAACATTTATTGGAAATGAGTAATATTATTTACATGGTGAGTAATAATTATCAATTTCCTTAGCCGTGAATAATTTTGGAATAAATAATGTTATGACATTTCCGGTGCTATTCCTTCACGATTTGTCGGTAATGAGTTCATATGTCTTACGAATAACCTCTTTTGAAACAATTTTCGCTCGGGAACCATTCCTATGCTCCCTCGTGGAAACTTAATATTGGACTTCCACTTTAAAGCATCTATAGGCTAATCATGTTCAATTTCGTATGCAAATTTAGTTTCTAGGTGTATGAAAATAAAAGCGTATTCCAATAAACCTGTCGAGAAATAGTTGCAAAACTCACCTCGCCTTCTCCGTCTTGTCTTGACTTTTACTGCCTTGGAGTGGAAATAATTACTCTTAGCTTCCGCGATCTTATGGGATCTGGTGAGAAGTTTGCGAACTGCTTGCGTGTTTCCGTGAAGAAGCTCGTAGAAGAGGACAAATCCTTTCTAAAACGTTCCAACACTAGAGTGCTGATATTGCAAATTACTCCTTAGGTGAACAATTTTTAATTTCAGCTTGTAATTTATGCAGACAGACACATTTCGAAAAGGTCTCGGCTTCTTTTATTGTGAAACCGGTATAGACTATATATTGAAATTTCCCTTTGGTTGATGGGGAGCGTGTCCGTGCTTCACTCACTCCCACTTGATGGAATGTCGTTTGATTTCAGAGTATGATCTTTTTTTTTAAATGTTGTCCAAGTAGGCTTATTGTTTTCTGGTCGGCTGGCTGCGTTGCTCAGGGGTAACGTTCTCGCTTGCTGGGCCCGAGGTTGCAGGTTCGTATCCTGGCGCAGTCAGCTGGCATTTGAGGGTGCGCAAATGCGAGGGAGCGTGTCCGTAGATTTACTGGCACGTTAAAGATCCCCTTCGGGGCAAAATTCCGGCACCCCGGGGTCTCTAAAAGCCGCAGTTGTTAAAAGGGACGTAAAACCAATAACATTATTATTATTATTATTATTATTATTATTATTATTACTATTATTATTATTATTATTATTGCGAAAGAACGCAAGAACATTTACTTGAGGAAATCTGATATGGGTTTACAAAATGCAAGACGATCGGCAAGAGTACAAACCTTTCAAAATTGGCAGATCAAATGGGAGCAAGGAGATCAAAGCCAATGGACTAAGAGAATGATCCCTCAGGTGCAGGTTTGGACAGAGAGGAAACATGGTGAGGTTGGTTACTATCTCACTCAGTTCTTGACTGGCCATGGGTACTTCTGTTCCTATCTTAAGAAGATGGGGAAGGTGGATTCATCAGATTGCATCTACTGTATCAATGAATTAGATAATGCTAATCACACCTTCTTCTCTTGTGGACGGTGGGTCCAAAATAGGCAGTCTCTTCAAGATCACATTGATGTAGAGATATCCCCGGACAATATTGTTGCAGTGATGCTACAAAATGAGGAAAACTGGAAACTGGTAGCAAGCTTTGTTGAAGATATCCTCCGAACAAAGAAGACGGATCTGGATCGCCACTGAAGATGATTCATTACGGAAGAGTGCCCTACAGGCAAATATAAAATGACTCTAGCCTGAAGTAATGTGCTAAACGGTTCCAGGCTAGTGTTCAGAAGTAACGGGGGAGTTTTAGTCGGTAGTCTGCTACTCAGGAGCAGGAGCCCGACACTCTGTGCGTAAATGCATTTCTTCCCCTAAAAAAAAAAAAAAAAAATTATTATTATTATTATTATTATTATTATTATTATTATTATTATTATTATTATTATTATTATTATTATGTTTTCTGGTCCTTCCCCTCTTCTTTCTTTCGTACAGCCTTCCATTATGACTGTGCACCAGTGGAATATCTTAACAAGTTACCACTCATGCTGTTTGTCTCTTCCCTACAATTTCTAGAATAGGCTGTATTTAAAAATAATGGTTCTACAGCATCTTCCCATTCATGACTGTGTCTTGTTGATTCATTTAGGGATAGTCCCACGTACTTGGGTGTGTGTATAGCATCTTTTAACCAGTGTCATTGTGATGGCTGTGCTGGTGTGGATGTAATTGAAGCTAGGATTGAGATGTCCTAAATTAGATACCATCCCGATATCTGCCTCGAGCAGAAGTGATTGCAAACCACGAAAAACCACTTCAGGATGACTGAGATAGGAATTGAACCCACCTCTTTTCAGTTTTGCCTCATGAGGTTGAATATACCACGCTCCAGGCTTCAAGCCAGAATTAAATGTCTTGCCACAGTCAGGAATCTAACCCGGACGTCAGGGGTGACAGCTAAGAATGTAAGTCGCGATTTAGCAAACGACACTCGATTTTTCGTGATATATCGATTTGAATGGCTGCCTCTGATTGGCTAGTTAAAGTGATTTCACTTCTAAACGCAAGATAGCTGCAGCGTAGCAATGAAACTTCAAGTTGGAAGTAAGGATGACACTACTATACACCTCGAGGTGATCATTTAAAGGATAAAAAGTTGTAGAATTAAAATCCCCTGTTATAGAATAATAAACTAAACGTAGAGATTAACATACAGTTATCCAGTCTCTACCCAGGATGCGGTATCATCATCCGATCGATGCCAGCACCATATCTCAAATACTGTACTTTTATTCGTGCTTTCTCGAAGTTCATGTCTTTGAGGCATAAGCTCCATACAAATGTTTAAAGGCCTATTTGTTTTTGTGTGTGTTCAATTGCATGTTGTTTGATGTCCCATAGAATCGTTTCTCATTAAAATAATTCTTTCTCAATATTCTTGTAGTAGGAGCATCTTTTCTACTTTTTCTTCATCTGAGGGGATTTATTCAAATGAATTCTTACCCTGTTCTAAATAAATAATATACTACTTTATAATTTCAACTTGAGAACATACTGTACTTCCGGTAAACCCCTTGCTGCTTCCGGTATCGTCCCCCTTTGTGCCCCCTTAACACACCCACAGTTCAATCTGTGGTTGGTACACAAGAGCCTGGACAATGCCGATGATTAGCCCTGTGTTGTGTGGGACCTTGTCTCACTCAATATATATACGCTTTGCCACGCTCTCCTTCAATGCATTCAGCTGTTCCAGAACAAATGACGAAGCTTGCGCGCGTGTGCTAGCCGTCCTTGTCGTTGTGCAATTGTTCCTTTAGTTTGACTGGCGCGCGCTCGCACGCGGCCGCTTTGCATGATGGGAGATCCAGTGATTGTTGTGGATTGATGATGGTAGTAAAGAGGGGAGGATCATCGAAGCTCCTGTGTTGTGGAACAAACGGCCATGGGTGGTATGTTGTTAAATATGTCGTATTCACACCACACCAATAATCAACTCTATTCGGTGGGCAACGTAAATGTAGAGCACATATTTCATTCTGCTCTCCTAGCTGACACAAGAATTGCAACTTGTTTTATTTTCCACCCTCAAATTTAGTTCTAACTGGCTTTCTATTATTTTTTCTATCGTACTCTGTGTTTAAATGCTGTTGGAGAAGAATCCAAGTCCGGCATATGGCTCTTCGTTCTAATGGCCATTTAATTTATAAAAATAAGCAATATTTAATGTTTTTCAGTTGGTCAACACTATTTTATGGGTTATATCAAATATCACAACCCATACTTGTAGACATAGATTTAATAGCCCAAATATTTAAAAAAATCTGATGATGCTCGCTTAACGATCGAAACTGGTCACCTCATGTATTTTTAGCCTACTTTCGATTTTTGCAAAAAATGAAAGTAGACTTATGAGATCAACATAGGGCGAAAAAAGTGTGTCTGTCTGTGTGTGTGTATGTGTGTGTGTGAGTCTGTGTGTATGTGTGTGTGTGAGTCTGTGTGTGTGTGTGTGTGTGTGTGTGTGAGTGTGTGTACTCTGAATGTCTGTCCCCCCCTATCAATTCGAACACGGTGAATGCGAATTGAACGAAATTTGGTACAAAGGTAGCACTAGCAAAGGACACCTCAGTGTCATGTTTTATATCGCCGCCATCTTTACTAAAACTGAATGGCGGCCACTCAAACGTTCAAAACGTAAAATCAAATAACGACTAACCAAATCATCCGATCTCTACCAAATTTGGTAACAACATACCTTCGTATAGGATGCGTCTTGTGACCAAACTACAAGGTCGTCCGCCATACCATTTCAGGATGGCGGCCGTGCGAATTATGCAAACTTTATAATCCATATCATGGGACCCACCAGTTCCGATTATCGAGCCGAGAATCGTTTTAACTGTTCTAAAGGAAGAGGCACGTTCGAAATTAAAAGTTTATTTTGTAATACTATAGTGCAGACGTGATTTTAAAAAGCTGAGCTGATTCAGTAATAAGACAAGATGGCAGCGGATATCTTGTGCCTGACTTATATTTCACTAATTTGAGTATTGCATGCAATATAGCGTACTGATACAAAATAAATAAACTTTGTATGAAATGCTTTATATATAAATAATATACTCCAGTGATGAAATCGTTTAGTATAAATCATTATTTGCTAACAAGTTCTATGTAAGTCATTTTACAAAGAACGATATTCGTTGACACAATTAGCTCAGTGGTAGAGCGTTAGCCTATCCCTCTAATGCCTATGGTTCAAACCCGATCGGAGCTAGGTTTTTTGCTTGAAATGTTATATGTTTATTGTTTTGTAATGACTCAGATGTTTTAAAATTAAGCGTTATATTGTGCATATTATGGTGTAAAATATATATTTAATTAAAACATAATTCGCCAGCAGATTTACTCGAGACATCTAGCTGCCAAAAAGGTACTTATTAACTTCCAGATTTTATTGAAAAGTTTCTTCTTCTGGCCGCTAGAATGCACTCGCTCTGTTAGGATTATATTGTTCGATATTTCAGCACTAGATGTCACGACTAGTCTACGTGGGGCTCCATTGATTAATATACCATTGGCATTCTATGCGCATCGAATTTGAAGAATGACAAGATGATACTACGATACATTTTTACTTTTTATTTTAAAGGCTTTGTAACAGCCTATTTTGCGTTACTTGAAAATGTTATTTGAAGTAAAGAACAAAACGATTTCACATAGTAACTGAATTGAAGCCGTTGATGTTAGTTCAGGTTATTAATTACTACTTTTATTTCAGGCAAATAGCAATCGAAACTATCCACATAGTTTGTATACACACGTCTCTGTAGGGTCATGGAAAGATTTGTTAATTCAATTAGGGTTGTGAAAGCCATGCACAACCAGACGTGTAAAGACATGCCTCAACTCAAAGTTGGATGTTGCCCACGGCAGGTCATATATGTAATAATAATAATAATAATAATAATAATAATAATGTTATTGGTTTTACATCCCTTTTAACTACTGCTGCTTTTAGAGACACCGGGGTGCCGGAATTATGGCCCGAAGGGGATCTTTAACGTGCCAGTAAATGTACTGACACGGCTCCCTCGCATTTGTGCACCCTCAAATGCCAGCTGACTGCGCCGGAATTTTGGCCCGAAGGGGATCTTTAACGTGCCAGTAAATGTACTGACACGGCTCACTCGCATTTGTGCACCCTCAAATGCCAGCTGACTGCGCCAGGATACGAACCTGCAACCTAGGGCCCAGCAAGCGAGAACGTTACCGCTGAGCCACGCAGCCAGTCCGGTCGATTATGTCTCCAGATCCATAACATTCTTGATATACTTCTTATCTTTCTTTCTTTCTTCAATGATGGTAGCAGTTTTTATCTAGGTTGTGGCGTTTGGTAGAGGTAAATCGTTTCTAAGGTCTTCAACAAAGAATAGTTCTATTATACTCTTTGATAATAACAACGAGTTATAACTATACTCATACATTTAGGAGAAAGTAGGCTATATGTTCTTTACTGAACATCTTGTTTTTTCAGGATTTGGGAACCACCCATTACAATTGGGTACAATCGTGTTGACTGACTGATAAACATTACATTTCCATTACTAAAACAACACTGAAAAATGGCTTCCAACACGATAATCATAAGAATAAAGAAAAACGTTTAATGACCTTGTCAAAAGCGAAATGTTTATGGTTAACGAAATAGAGAATAATCAATGCGGCTTTTCAGGTACTACTGGCTGCGTGGCTCAGCGGTAACGTTCTCGCTTGCTGGGCCCAAGGTTGGAGGTTCGTATCCTGGCGCAATCAGCTGATATTTGGGGGTGCGCAAATGCGAGGGAGTAGGTATATTGACACGTTAAGGATTCCCTTCGGGGCAAAATTCCAGCACCCCGGCGTCGCTGAAAGCCATAGTAGTTAAAAGGGTCGTAAAACCAATAACATTATTATTATTATTATTTTTCAGTTACTAAGCCTTGTTCTGTATATGCCATATTGATGCTAACTGTAGAGTTAATACGTCACGGCACGACCAAGAATCTAACCCAGAACCTTTGCTTTTAGTCAATCGACGCTATATCCATGTGAGCTACCGCAACATGTCATTCGTATTAATGGGGTCGTGAAAATACTATGTATTAAAGAAAATTAAGTTAAGGAATTATGATTTGCAGAATATTGAATTCATTTAACTAAAATGTTCAGATAAGGTTAATGTTCTTCAAGGAATGAATATTGCTTTTTTAACTTGCTTATGAAATGTGACTTTATTTAATTCCTCAGCGATGAGTGAAAAGAAGGAAGCCTCCGACTGAAGCTACGGTCCGAAATGGATTTAAGTTAAGTTGTCTGACGAATTAGCTCGCTTTTAGTTTCCGAAATGCTTTGCGTTCAATGCAAGGGCGCTAAAGGGGAGAGGAGCACTCACGAACAGTCCTCCTCACCTTTGCGGAGACAACAAACAAGCAGGGGCAAAGTGGGGGGAAGGTTGCCTTACTTAGAAGAAGGTACGCTTGCTCGCACTTCTTATCTGCGGAGCCACTATCTTTTGACCAAGGTGGGCCGGTTTCGATTCCTGGATTATACATATGAGATTTCCGCAATGAAAAGTTATACCCAGTTCTTTGGGCTCCTCGTAAATGTGGCTTACGGTCGCGAGTGTCACGTAAAACTAGAGTGTTATTTGCTTCACTTATTTCTTGTCAAACCTTTCTCGCCCCGATATCCTGCCATAACATCCATTTCTTCAACAGGAAGCCCGGTCATGGAAAATAGCTAGTGATTTGGCAAAACGGAGTGCTAAGCTGTGAATGAGTTGAGCGTGCGTTATTGGTGTATTACCAGGAAATGTGGCCACCATTCGCGAATGTTGATGGCTGATTGGAGTGGTTTATTTCTACGACAATATCTAGAAAGTCACCTTTCAGACCGGCGCAATCGGAATAGGATGTAAACAACATTACGAACCAGTTTCGTATTATGTGTGAGCGCAATTTTATAATAAACTTAAATCCGTTGCGGTAGCTAATGAAGTAATTGGCCCAGTTAAAGGTCGACACGCCCTCTCTCTCTCTCTTTCTCTGCAGGAGTCCATGATTCTTGAGACAATTTATTACATAGCTTTTCTAACAGGTTTTGCATAAAACTTCGTGACCGTCTGAATATTTAATTATTTCTGCCTTAAGGGCATGATTAAAAGGAGTAGTTACGACTGTTATTAGGTGCACTTTGTATGGTAAAATTATCGAGAGCTTGATTTTGGTAATGGTCTTCATTGTTTTGTAGTCTTTGGTCGGTGCCTTAATGGGTAAGAGCTCATTAGTAAAATTCGTGTGCTTAATATTATTTTCCTTCTTTTATATTATTTATTTTGACAAGGCTTATTAGATATTAATGAACTTACAATTCTCATTAATAGAAAATTTACTTTTATTTACGTTATTTTCTTGCAAATTTCTCAGTATTGTGATGTTCAAGAAATTGAACTAGAGCATTACATTTTATCGGCGTCGTACATTTGAGACAAAAGTTCCGAGTGGCAATGCCCCAATTCTTCTAGTACGCTGAAGTAGGCCTATATGTCCACCCCCTCGATATCCACTGGTTGTTGTTTTAAGGGACGAAAATTCGAAGCGAACTGCCCCTTAAAACATGTAATTAATATGAGAAAAATAAAAGGAAGAATTCCAACCCCTCGAGGATATCTAGTTGCTCCATCAATACATCATTATTAGCCTATGATATTAATTGTTTTTCGAGTAGCGAAAACCTGTAATTTAATGCATGAATGTTATGGCACTTTGCCACTCTGATCGAATAGGATTCTGTGTCACTCTTCACATTCAGCACTTGCGGATTGACCGCGTGAAGCTGCTGGCATGTGTTAATTGTACAGTCTCAAAGTAAATACAGTATGTTCTCCAATTAAGTCTGCAGTTTGTTGTGGGCAGAATATTGGCTATCTGGTAACAGCATCTGTAAGTGACGTGATCGAATTGATTCTGCAGTATCTTCCGTTATTAAAATTGTCAGTGTAATTTATTTAATTGTTTATTTATTTATTTGTTTGTTTATTTGTTTATTTATTTTTATATAGCCTATTTATGTATTTATGTATTTATTTATTCTACTGTTTTGTACTCAGATATGAAATAAATTCCTTCTTCGATTCCTAAGCGATATAAACGTCTTTTCTCAGTGCGTTTTTCTAAAATGCGTGCACTAAGTTGCATTACATTAAAAAATGTCCTCTGTTTGTATGTCGGTTACGTAGTCGGCCCGGAGGTTGGTTGAATCCTCAAAATGCACCGCCGTAGGCTATAAAAGTCAACCCCTGGCACTATCCAGCCCATGACGGGCTAAGGCCGACCAAGCGACCGCTGCCCAGCCATTTGGCCTGCAGATATTGGGGTGACGCGTGATCAGCGCGACGGGTCCCCTCGGCCGTTAATCTTGGTATTCGTGATCGGGACGCTGTCTCACTGTCAGACAGCTACTCAATTGTCCTCACGAGGCTGAGTGCACCCCGTTCCAACCCTCACGTCAGTTTTAAAATCCCTGACGGAGCCGGGGATCGAACCCGGGGCCTCCGGGTGAGAGGCAGGCGCGCTACCCCAACACCACGGGGCCGGCTATGTAGATAGAAAACTAAAAAGAACAAGAATGCAGTGTTATAATGAGGCATACTAAGCAATTTGCTGAGAGAGTTACCAGGCCATTGTTTTTCTCTCGCAGCCTATGATGGAGCATTGGCCTGATGAGTAGCACCGTTCATAACATCCAAAGAAAGTCATTACTCGGTACCACCCATACCCAGGAAGTTTATGTAAGCTATATTCGCAGCTTTTAATGAGTCTGAGATATCGGTGAATCTGAACATTTTTCTCTACCCTGTGCCAACTGACAAATGCTGTATCTGTGTATAAGAGTCCATTCGTGGTAAAGTGACTAACATTCTTGGCTATCACCGCGGAGGTCTAGGTTCAATTTCCGGCTCTGCCTAGACATTAAATCTGGTCTTAGGGCTGGAACGGGGAACACTCGGCCTTGTGTGGTAGATCGGAGAAGAGATTGGTTTTCCATGGTTTCCCCACTTCTATTCCAGGCGAATGCCCCGATTGTACCTAAATTAAGACTTCAGCTGCAGCCTACACAAATCCTAGCCTCAACAAATACACACATTAGTACAGCCATCACAATGACACAAGTTATCAGCTAACACAGACACACACCCAAGTACACGGGGCTACATGACTACGATGCCTCAAAGCCCCTAAATGAATCAAAAACATACATGATGAAAGAAATAATGTAAAAGTATTTTGAACAATTCTTTCTCCGGAGATCGATTTGATATTAGTATCACATTTCATTGTAATTTGTTATGTCTATGTCACTTAAGTGAGTGTTGGGGCAGATGCTCGTACTTGTGAGAAGTCTACTACTTTTGCTCTGTTATTTCAATTACTCGTGAGTAAATTCTTTATTTGTATATCTACTGTGTGTGGTTTGGTTTTTGTTGTGTAGCACCGCAAGGGTGGTGGTTGAGCAAGCAAACAAGCAAAGGAAGGGGGAGGCCAATGAACAATTCACATCCAAATTGAGAACATCTGGCTTTGACAGACAAGTATATACTGAGAGGAGAGAAAACCAGGGCAGTTTAACATCCCATACTTCTCTTTTCTCCTCCTCAATATTAGAGTCTCCTTCTCTCTCTCCTTTTAATTCATCATCTGCATCGTTGCCGAACGAACCAGGCCTAACCACCCTCACAAACTCACTCCGCATTCATTCTTTCATTGGTCCGTTTCAATTCTCTTCATCAAGCTACAAGACAACGCAGAATAAAGATCGTCGGTTGCATCTGCTCTTCTTAAGAGCACTGTTCTTGCGTTGCTCCACTGAAAATTTGAGTTGAGTCATATAACTAAACTCTAAAGCACCTACTGTAGATAGTGTTTGACGGGTTCGGAAATTGGGGAATGTATTTATTATTAACGTAATTTGAAATTGCAGAAACAAGGGATTGCATAAAAAATGTAAGGCGTGATCAAAAGGTACGCCAACTCAAGTGGGATACACTCCAACATACGCCCTATAGTCCTGATCTCTCCCCATGCGATTACATGGAAGCAAGTATAGACACACTGTTGTTTTATGAAAATCGGAGCAGACATTCAGAAAGTAATAGAGGGAGGGAGAGATAGACACACGCCCAGGTCGCATCTTTCTCTGAGTGATCTCGTAAGACTACTTAAGTCGTCCAGTTGCAAAACTCGTTTAATCCACTTGTGAATAAGAATCATTTGCATGAGAAACGTTTCTCTGGACTTTGCCTCGCGTATCTTTTGTGTTTGTTGTTTTCTACTTTTTTATTTTTGCTTTGTGTTTTTGATTTTTGGTTTTGTGTTTGCTTTGTGCTTTTGCTTTTGAATTCTACTTTTTGCTTTTCTTTTTTTCTTGGTTTTGGTTTTGTGTTTGCTTTATGCTTTTTCTTTTTTTGAATTTTGCTTTTCGCTTTGTGTTACTAGTTTTTTTCTGCTTTTGTTTTTGAATTTTTCTTTTTGCTTCGTGTTTTTTGTTTTTGGTTTCATGTTTGTTTTCTGGAAAATCAAAATAAAACAAAAGGAAGGAAGATTGTAGTTTTACGTGACCGTTAATCGCGAGATCATAAGCCACCGGACCTCCTTTTTATGTGGAATCCGAACCACAGGACATGGCATTTCACTTTGAAAATCTCACATGCATTGACCGGGAATCGAACCCGGTCTGCCGTGGTGAGAGGCCAACAGTTTGACTGCTGCGCCACCACGGCCCCATAATAAAACAAAATATACAAAACTTAATCAAAATAAAACATAATCAAAATAAAACAAAATCAAAATCAAACAAAATAAAATAAAACAAAATAAAACAAAACAAAACGAAAAATCAAAACAAAAAATAAAATAAAACAATGTAAAAAAATAAAACGAAATAAAATTAAACAAAATCAAAATAAAACAAAATAAAATAAAATTAAACAAAACAAAATAGAACAAAATAAAATAAACTAATAAAATAAATAATTTTACGACATGATCCTTATTCACAAGTGGATTGAACGAGTTTTGCAACTAGACGATTCACTTGTCATTTTCAAACGGAAAGTAGGACCTGAATACCCTGTTGAAGACTTGCTGAGAACCGTTGGGTATCTCAAGTAAATACTGGTGTAAACTGAAGTCGTTACCATCTCACATCAAGGAGGTCTTGTTGAAACTTTAACATTTACTCCTTGGGGCAGTAATTGCATGCCTTGATATATAGTTCGACCTAAATATCTGCACCTAATCAATGTTGATGATAGTTTTAATGCCTGCTCCAGGTTAATACTTATGTTAACTGCTTCATGTTTGAGGGGGAACGTTGCGATGAAGACGAAGAGAAGAAGATATATTTTAAAAGAGTCCATACATAAATACGTTGAGTTTAATGAAATACCAGTATTTATTATACTTAGCTGGGCTTTGAAGTCCTGTAACTAAGACTTGAGGCTTTAAGAGACATGCAAGTAATTTTGTGTGAGTGAGAGGGAAGTTGTTGGCAGTCTAGCCTCGTTCCACACGCCAAAGAGAAGACATTCGCTCCTTTCTCCTTTTGATGACGATACTGGTCTGAAATGCCTGTCAGTAATGAAGCTGCCAAAACATTATTATGCAATAATTACGAGTTTGAAAACTAATTTCTTGATTTTTATTTTTGAACTACTTCCAACGGAGAAGCACTCCCTAATGATTGCCAGTTTATACGTAGAATTGGTAGCAGTATTGGTGTAGATAAAATGCTTACTGCTTATGTATTGGTTTAAAATGTATTGATTGATTGAGTGAGTGAGTGAGTGAGGTCTCCGTTTAAGAGTATTTCCCAGGATGTTCGTGATATTATTATTATTATCATCTTTTATTCATAGTCTTATTACTGTAGCCCCGCGGTTTAGCGTTGCTCGTTAAATCATTCACCACGGCTGCGTGGGCAGCTGCAGCAAGTCCGGTAATCTAAGGTTCGAATCCCTTTCGGCAAATGCCTGCCGGGATAGTACATTACTTCAAGTCTCTAATACAGTTACACACACTACAACAATCATCACACAAATACAGTTTATCAGACAACACACATCCAACCTCACGGGGCTGATGACCAAGATATCCCATGCCACTAAAATGAATTAACATCATATTATTACTGGTGTACACCACAGTAATTATGTGTTCTTCAAGGAACCAAGCTAAGTTATCGGGATCATATTATCTGTGCTCGAGACGATGATGGGAATAGTTCGCACTTATTATTATTATTATTATTTATTTTGCGCATGCACTTACACATTCTCAGCATATTTGATGGAAAGGAAACATTTACAATCCCAGATATACGGTACATCATAGGAGCAAATTCTCGGTAGTAGATTTACTCTTTTCCCTCACTCCGTCAGGCTTGATTAGCCAAGAACAGTCTTACTATGCGACACGTCGAAAGTAGGCCTATGACTATCTTCTGCATAATCTTAAAAAGGCTTGGGTCTAATTTCAACTCTGTGAGAGACTCCTTTAGGTTGTTCGGAATCACGCTAGTGCTGGAGATGATTATAGGAACTGCCCTGACTTGTGCCATGTGCCAATGCTTCCTGAACAGTTCTGAAAGCTCTTTATACTTCAACATGTTTTGTTACCATGATGCCACTGTTTGGGATTGCCACATCTGTGAAGTGGTGTGTCCGAGTCATGTATTTCGTCACTTTCTCAGCATAAATGTGTTGGATATTATGCGAGTTAGGGGATGCGATGTCTATTAGAAGATTTCTCTTCTGTACTAAAAAAAAAAAAAAAAAAAAAAAACATTTAATTGTTGGTTCGGATTTACGAAATCAACCTCATACCTAAAAGAGAATCCTCTCACCTTCGTCGATTATTAGTTATTCCTTGAAGCTGTAATGGTTCATGTGTTCAATCGCCCTATTATCTTCTTGAATTTCTTTTGGCGAACCAAATGAAGTTATATTCTAGATTTATTTGGGATCATAGAATCATTATTTCAGAGTTGAATTTGGTTGGATGAATTCTTCAAACTTTACTACTTTCAATGGTTTTCTTATTAGTTTCCTAATCAAAATTATTATTTTGTATTCAGTGTTTACCAATAGATCTATCGACATCTATATGTTTCTCAATAATAGTGAAATACAGTATATGACAAATTATATGACTCTTAGATTGTATTATTAAGTGATCAATTGAAAGGAAAGATTGTAAGAAAATTTAGTGCTTTGAAGTCAAGCAAAAAGCCTTTATTGTGTTGAAGGAGGAAGTTTTAAATAGGCCTATACAATCTCAATTTTACTTCTGTCTAGTTTGCCAGTGACAGGTAACTTACAATAGCTTTATAATTACAGTACTCATTCATTATTAACAGTATGACCACGATAGGCTCGGATTGTATTAAATCATAGCTACTGTCTGTTTAACCCTCATACTCATTCGTTAAAGATAGATCTCATTTTTAAACTCTCAGTTAGAGATTGTAGTCCCATTTTTCCGACGTTTCTTATTAAAATTAGTTTGTTAGTTAGTTATTTTTGTTTTAAGTGGCGGAACTTAGATTGAGACTTAGATTATTATGATTTCTGCAAACCCAGAATCCATAATTAAAATTTAAAGATGCTTGACTTTCTTGTCCATCCTTTCAATCGATGAGGAACCTGATAAGTAGTTATGGGACCGTTTGACACATCTTTTCCTTACAAAAGAAATCTTACGAACTAAAGTAGGCATTATTAAATGCTTGGTTATTAGACCGAAGAAGGAAAATGGTGATAACTTTGCTTTGCTTAGATGACTATTTATTTGACATAAGTTATACAGCTAGTTCAATAAGTTATACAGATCATTCACTTTTGTTGATATTTAGTCGTTTATTTGGTTGATATTTTATGTGCGGGATGTAAATTGATTTCCATTACAAAATTCATTCTTCTGGAACGAAATTGCAATTCAAAAGCTGAATAAATAACATATAACTTAGCATTCTACTTTTAATTTGACTTTCTATTGACATAACTAATTATCTACATAAGAATGAAAGATGTCTATGGAATTGTGGATAAAGTCTTTAATAATCATGCTCCGTTAAATAAATATTAGAGATTTTATGCTATCCAGTGTGAACTATTGTACTTTAATTCTGAGGTGAGGAGTAGGGACGTCATCAATACCGTCAAACCTAGACATACAAGTATGATAGGGTTAGTGAAATGCGACGTACAAGGACCGGTTAGGCTAATGAATCAAAACGGATGATATGGGGGCCCGACTCTATGTCATTGTGAAAAAGGTTCACAATTCAAGCTCAGGTGGCTCCAAATCACTACTTCCCGTATCTGAGGAGACCTTCATGAGGTTGAAGAAAGTTCCATTCAATGTACAAATTTATGGTTTCTGCTTATTTTCTGTCCTCTATTAACATGTAAGAATGATTTAGTTTTAAAGTGAGAGCTGTTTCTGTGAATGGCCAGAGTCGCTTGCCCATAGTTTTGTTGTAGTACGTGTTAGATTTCCAGTTCATCATACTAACTTAATTTTCCGTGTTCGTTATAGGTCCCGTATAAAGATCGCCTCGATTATTGCGAAATACGTCAATGCAAATTAGAATTCTCGGTAAGTAGAAGAACTGATTTAAGTGGCCTTCCGCAAATATTTTTGTTGCTACTTTTTAAATTAGAAGCTTTTGAGCCTATTTTTGATATGTGTTTTTCAGTTTCTTTCTTTTTTTTCTTTTTTCTTTTTGGATGGTTAATTTAAATGAATGGTGTGAGTTCTGAATTAATGCGTCATTTGGCTGCTTTTTATTTGTTATCTGTATTGTTAATCTTGTTTTATTGTACTCTTTATGTCGTGGCTTTTCAATAGTTCTTTTTTATTATTATTATTTTGGCATGGTATTTGACCGTCATCAGCTACGTTATATTGTGCCACATTTTAGTTCATACTGTTTTTGGCATATCTGTCATGGTTTGCTAGAAGTTATTTTAGCTATGAAACACATTCATATGTTACAGTGAAATTATTAATGCGATTCCTTTCTACTTCTTTGCGAAGGATTTCTTTCCATTCTCTGATTGACTTTTCTTCTGTACCCAAAGTAGCTACTGTGTATAGGCCTACACATGATGTAGCCGGATAAAGTATCTTTAGGAAAGTTCTCTTCAGTCCAGTTGCTGAGCGTCATAGGCTGTGCAATTTTCTCTTTGATATGCTTACCATCAATCTCTTGCTAATGGGATATAAATTTCGTAATTATGATGGCCTTCATAAGCTGTAGCTTGTCAAGTCATTAGTTTCAGACTCCCTTCGTTAGCATTGTCTACTAGGTAATATAATACAACAATGCCAAATCTGAACTTGTCATAACTTAAAAATGAAGATATTATTCTAGAGGCTTTGGTTAAGAATATTCTGCATACTTACGAAGTCTAAGTTGGTGCTGTAAAGATGTTACGGCTATTGACCCCACCTTCGAGATTTTTGTGAAAAAGAGAAAGAAACGATAAGTGATAATGTCCCGCTGGGTCCGTTAAAAAGCAGCATTAATGGGAATTTCGGTGGAATTTTACATCATCGGTAACGTAACAATGATCAATAAGACCCAACTCAACTCGTAAAATTTTTGCGTTTTGAAATGAGATTTTAAAATGGTAAATTCTCTTGTCTTCGTTCTCTTTCTTCTCATGAGTGACTTTTTTTTTTGCTGCAATAACAAACTATACTTTGTGTGTTAGTAAGAATAGATGCAAGGATTTCAGCTGAAAGAGAAGCGTTTATGTCTTCACTATTTAATTATCTTAATGCATTTTGTATGATAAATTAAAAAAGGACATCCGGTACTAATGCTAAATGAGGCAGGATTCTCCTGTTGCAGGAAATCACTGGAGAGACCCCTCTCAGAGAGATAAATGTGAGGATTTGATCGAACTTTGTGTGTGTCGAGTACAAAGGCCGTAAACATATTACCTGTGAATAGAAACATACAGTCATTTCCTGTGCGAAGTACAATTTTGTCGGTAGCCATGTTATATGTGGATCGCGGAGTGTAGCAAAACTCTCTCCAGGGGAGGACTTAACGTGCACAAAGCCCCTCCTGATGTTCCGGAAACAGAGATGTAGGAATTGGAATTATGGACATAGGGGGACAGAAGTGTCGTCTTTAGGATGGAAAGAATTTGAAGGACTTTACAGAGGTTGGCTGGTTGGTTCCTCAGTTTTGGGGCTGTGACAACGTGGTCATGTAGCCCCGTGTACTTTGGGTGTGTGTAAAATCTGTCTGAGAACCGGTGTTAATTGTGATGGCTGTATTAGTGTGTGTTATCTATAATTCAGGTAAGGACCGCAGATGATCAATTTTCAAGTATTCCTACATTTGCTAACAAATGCTACTGTCAACGACACCTAGCTGTGGACTTGTTTACTAGATGCCACCGCAGCGGAGAACGTTGGAACTAATTGAGCATTAATGAAATCTAACCTGGAAATTTAGCTTCACACAAGTGTAGTTAGTGAAGGATCTTTTTCATGCCATAAATCTATGACATGGGCCCACCGGCTTTATTTCTCCGCCGAAGGAAGGTTCTGAGGAAGTTTTAACGCTCTTAACATATCCGACGACTTTGGCCGAGTTTGAACCCGCGATCTTGTGCATTGTAGCTCAGCATGCTACCAACTACGCCACCGAAGCCGCTACTTTACAGAGGGCTCAGAGCATTACGTCGTGTGTGTACCCCTTCGCTGTTGTTTATAGAAGGCTTTGGAATCCGTCACATGTGTGAAAACGGTAAATGTTAGACGCTTTTCATCTTTTTCTGCTATTCTCTCGCGTCACAGAAGTATGTGTGATTGATAAGGTTAACGACAAAATGATTTAGATCGTTGTTCATGGAACTTCAGCTCTCTTAGACTTCGTCATTACGTCGCTAAGGCATCCCAAGATCAAATCTCGGTCGATGCGTATGAAGTATTTTGATTGAATAATAACGTCCTAATGGTACGTAACTCTGTCCTTTGCGTTTATCAAGAGATTAAAGATTACGGTACCTAAATCACTTTCGCTTTCTTGCGATTTCGCAAATGCAATATTGAAGAAAAACTAACTCTGCTATTGATCTCAGAGAAACGTGCGAATTCATTCCATCTATTAAACAATTTGTAAACAAATCTAAATACATCGAGTTAAGCGTAATTCCGAACGCACCATCCATTCAAAGTTAGGAGCTCGAGTTAAATAGATTTTTGATGATTTTAGTCCGAAGCTTTCTAAGGAAAGTCATGATCCGAATCTGTAGTTCTTTTTCATGGAATCGCTATTAAGGGACCTTATTATCGGCTTTTTTCCCTGTGGAAATCAGGGGTATTTAAGCCTAATTGCCATGAACTTGACTGTTGTGCCACCTCTCTAGTCGCGTTAATTACAGGCCTGGCTAATTATCGCGCAGACTGGTGCAAGTGACAAGCTCTCAGCACCGCGACGCGACGTCACTTGGCACACCGATACACTTACCCATATATTGGGACAACATTCATAGCTAGGGCCTGGCGTTTTAGGTCCTTGTAGGTTTTCTATACCATCTAAATAGGCCTTTTTAGATATTTATTGTGGGTTCTTATTACCCATAATTTCTGTTTTTCTTGTTTTAGGCCACATGTCTTTGATTTAGGTTTTTTTTACGCTGAAAACAGGTTTTTATGAGTAAATGCTAACTCCAGTAGTCTATTACAGTATTTCTGTTTCTGTATATTTTAGTAACATCTATTTATAGCCTAATTTCACTAAACTACACCTTAATCATCAGAAAAACCACGGGACATATTTTATTAGCCTACTTTTCACATTTTGCAAAAATGAGGAAAAAGTAGGCTTATGAGATCGATCCGGGAAAATGTGTGTCTGTCTGTCTGTCCTTCTGTCTGTCTGTCTGTCTGTCTGTGTGTGTGTGTGTGTGTGTGTGTGTGTGTGTGTGTGTGTGTGTGTCCCTATCAACTCCTAAACGGCTGCAGCAATCAAAACCAAATTTAGTATGAGTAAAGATGTGCACCGGAATAGCTCAAGTCCATATTTGAAAATGATGTCAGTGCTACCAACTGCTGAAAAAACGCACTAGAAATTTGAGTTCCATGTTGGATATCTTGCAAGGTATGCAAGGGAGCTATTCCAAAATTGGCACACATGTAGATAATACTATTTCAGTTTAATTTCCAGGAGGCCAACCATGACAGTGTTGCCAAAATAATTTTAAGCCTTCTGATAGTTCCAATGTTTAAATGCATATAACTTCTACACTATCAATTGGATTTCAACCAAATTTTGTATGTAATATCTGTACATAAACAGATATGACTGAGCGTATTCTTAAGAGCCAGCAGGGCTGCCAACTGTTAATAATTGCTCTCTCTATTTTTTTTTATCCAAATACCAATATATCAGAAAGTATGCAAGCCAACAGCTTTAAACTATGCCCACGTATATTCTGATATTTTAGATTAATTTGGAGTAACTTATAAACGTCAGTTCTACCAACATGATTATTAGCCTGCTGATAGTACCAATTTTTAAATACATGTAACTTCTTTACTATCAGTTGGATTTCAACCAAATTTCGTATGTGCTATGTGTACCATAACAGATATGACTATAAGTATTGTTAAGAGCAATCAGGGCTGCCAACTGTTAATAAATGCTGTCTATATTATTTTTACCCTAATATCAATATATCAGAAAGTATGCTAGCCAACAGCTCTATACTTTGCACACGTATAGCACCTGAAATTCTAGATTAATTTGGAGTAATGAATACAAGACAGTGCTGCCAACATGATTCTATGCCTGCTGATATGTCCAATTTTAAAATACATGTAATTTCTATACTAACAAATGGATTTCATCCAAAATTGGCACAAAAAGATATAATAATAATTCAGATTATTTCTGACCAGCACACGCATGGTTTTGTTGGCAACAGGCTTTTACGCATGCTGATAGATCCAGTGTCTAACTGCATGTAACGTCCATTGGACTTCAACCAAATTTTGTATTCTGTACCTTAAGAGGTGGAACTAAGAATAAATTCAGTCACCAGGGCTGCCAACTGTAGTGCTCTATTAGGCTACATTATACCAGGTATATTTTGAACTAATTAGATATTTCGATATTTCCAACTTAATTTCATCATTATTTTAGATAGGTTCATATCCTGTAGAATAATCATTGGCATGAAAAGTAGGCTGTATAGTTCTTCACGGAACTTCTTGTTTTTGTTTTGTATTTGTTTACAACACAGTAGATTACAGGCTTGTCCAAATAATTGTTGTTTGGCGTGTACGATTTTTAGCCTAGTTTTCACATTTTGCAAAAATGAGGAAAAAGTAGACTTATGAGATCGATCTGGGAAAATGTGTGTCTGTCTGTCTGGCTGGCTGTGTGTGTGTGTGTCCCCTTATCAACTCCTAAACGGCTACAACAATCGAAACCAAATTTAGGATGAGTAACGATGTATACCGGAATATCTCAAGCCCATATTTGAAAATGATGTCAGTGCTACCAACTGCTGAAAAAAAGCATTAGAAATTTGAGCTCCATGTTGGATATCTTGAAAGGTATGCATGGGAGCTATTCCAAAATTGGCACAAATGTAGATAATACTATTTCAGTTTAATTTCCAGGAGGCCATACATAACAATGTTGCCAAAATAATTTTAAGCCTTATGATAGGTACAATTTTTAAATGCTTATAACTTCTACACTATCAATTAGATTTCAACCAAATTTTATATGTAATATGTGTACATAAACACATATGCCTGAGCGTATTCTTAAGAGCCACCGGGGCTGCCAACTGTTAATAATTGCTCTCTCTATTTATTTATTTTTATCCAAATACCAATATATCAGAAAGTATGCCAACCGACAGCTTTAAACTACGCACTCGTATAATAGTTGACATTTTAGATTAATTTGAAGTAACGTATATACGTCAGTTCTACCAACATGTTTCTAAGCCTGCTATCAGTTGGATTTCAACCAAATTTCGTATGAGCTATGTGTAATATAACAGATATGACTATAAGTATTCATAAGAGCAATCAGGGCTGCCAACTGTTAATAAATGCTGTCTATATTTGTTTACCCTAATATTAATATATCAGAAAGTATGCAAGCCAACAGATCTATACTTTGCACACGTATAGCACCTGGCATTCTAGATTAATTTGGAGTAATTAATATAAGTCAGTGCTGCCAACATGATTCTATGCCTGCTGATAGGTCCAATTTTAAAATACATGTAATTTCTATACTTACAAATGGATTTCATCCAAAATTGGCACAACAAGATATAATATTTCAGATTATATCTGACCAGCACACGCATGGCATTGTTGCCAACATGCTTTTACACGTGCTGATTGATCCAATGTCTAACTGCATGTAACGTCCATTGGACTTCAACCAAATTTTGTATTCTGTACCGTAAGTGATGGAACTAAGAATATATTCAGTCACCAGGGCTGCCAATTGTAGTGCTCTATTAGGCTACATTATACCAGGTATATTTCGAACTAATTAGACATTTCGATATTACCAACTTAATTTCGTCATTACTCTAGATAGGTTCATATACTGTAGATTAATCATTGGCAAGAATCTCAATTTTAAGAAAAGTAGGCTCACAATAAAGCACACATAGAATATATTTCACTGTTTCTCTTGTAATTTATTTTTATTGCAGTAGATAACTACATACATGCCAAAAGTGGGTAAACGTCATTATTATCTGAAGTGAAAACGGTAATTCCAGGTCGCAACCCTCGAATTGATTGTTTTTAGGTCCGATGCAATTGATAAATATTAAATGGCAAAGTAAAGAATAGGTTCAAACTTAGGAAACCGGGCCCTAATCCTAGCATTTTTGAAATGCTACTTCTTGGGACAAGTGGCTGAGAAACCATGGCATTATCTTCTGCAAGCTTTAGAAGCCTTGCCGTTCTTATGGAACTTGTACCTAATAATTTAAGTTCCCTTCTGACTTAGGGACTATCCTTTCATATAAGGGGCAGATGAACTCGTAGTTCCGCCCCATTCATATCATCAGAATAGAAAGAGTTTGTATTCTCCCTCGGGAATTTGTTAGCGTATTGGTATATCAGGGGTGCTGGTGACCACAACGAGGCTCGCGAGCCAAATGCGGCTCTTGAGTCAATTTCGTGCGGCTCCTTGAAAATATAGTTCAGATTTTAAAGAGTTTAAAAAGCATATAGGCTAAAGTATATAAATGGATTGGCGTTTTGGAGAAAGTTCCAGAAAAGAAATACTTACTAACAAAAGAGTGTGCTTATCTCAATATTTGGGACAACCCTCAAGTTAATTACCGTAACTCTAAATATCGTACGAACTAACTGATGAACATTGAAGTAAACTCGTGCGAACTGTGCTTATCAATTGTCAGTCGGATTTCAAACAATTAACAGCAAAAATGAACACTCGAAAAAGTATTTCTCAAAAGAAAAATCCTTTATCTTGCTGTATAATTGAGCAATAATGTTATGTGTAAACTATATAAATGTTTCGCCATTTTTTATGAAATAAAACGTGTCTTAATTTTAATATCATTTTTTTAAACAAGGCGGCTAGGTATTGATTCTCGGTTAATGCATGCGAGTTAGGCCTATTGACTATGAATGGTCAGGACCAGCGGTTCAATTTCATGTAAAAAGGATCTTGATATTCGAAGGGACTTAAAATTACATACATCCTTCCTGTATTTATTATACTAGGAGGAATGCGTGCCCTGTCGTTTTATGGTTAATTTTTCTTTGAAATAACATTTGATTTGCATTCAAAAAGTATTGAATTCAATCTTCCTTAAATAAGAAGCGATATATTGCAATCAATGTCCGGTTTTTCTGTAATTAAAGGACGTGAGGAGCGTTCGAATATTAGATGATAAAATATCAGTGATTTTAGTTTTTAAGTGTCAGATGGGGAAAATGTAAGGGTTTCCTAAAGCTAAAATAAAACAAACAACAAAAGTCAACCCCTGGCACTATACAGCCCACGAAGGGCCTAGGCCGACCAAGCTATCGCTGCCCAGCCATTTGGCCTGCAGATATTGGGGTGACGCGTGTTCAGCACATCGGGTCCCCTCAGCCGTTAATCTTGGTTTTCGTAATCGGGGCGCTGCCTCACTGTCAGACAGCTACTCAATTGTCCTCACGAGGCTGAGTGCACCCCGTTCCAACCCTCACGTCAGTTTTAAAACCCTGACGGAGCCGGGAATCGAACCCGGGGCCTCCGGGTGAGAGGCAGGCGCGCTACCCCAACACCATGGGGCCGGCGCTAAACTAAAACACTTTCCTGTAAAATTCTTTCATATCGTTCCGAAAACATTTCTGGGACGAATAAACAAAAAGGAATAAACTCGTTAAGTTTGATTCTGATGTGGGAAGTATTGAGGTAAGGGGGCTAACGTTAGCAGCACATGGAACTGTGTTCAGGAAACGGCTCAGTTTGCCAATGCACAGTATTAATTCAGACCTCGTTTTATCTGTAGTTCAGTGGAAATAGTACTGACAGTAGTGGCTACGCTGGCTAAAGCGCAGCATTAGGCCATGGGGCCAAGCTCTCTGCTGACTGGGTAGACGCGTGGGTTCGAGCCCCACCGTCGGCCGTCCTTGAAATGGTTTTCCGTGGTTTCCCCATTTTCAACACCAGGCAAATGCTGGGACGGTACCTACTGACAGGCCACGGCCGCTTCCTTCAACATCCTTGCCCAATTTCATTCATCTTCATTAATTCCATCTCTCATCCCGACGCGCAGGTCGCCCACGGGCGTCGCCTAGAAAGACCTGCACTCGGCCTCTCAGGAGGCCACACGAAAAAAAAAAGTGGAAATAGTTAGATCTCACATTTACAGTACAACCAGTAAACATCATGTCTAATAAGTAGGCTACCTTCAATCAGTCTGCTGATTATTAATTTCTAATTACTCCTCTTTCTCTCTTCTTATAATGTGTGTTAGTATTTATTAAAATTCAAAGAGAACGAAGTTTATTGCCGATTTGTAATGATCAACCATCAATCCTTCCTCAGCAATCTGGTAGAAGTAATCCCACATCATTCAATTTCTGATGGGTGATATTTGACATTGAATTAGATTTGCACAATCCATACTCGATGTTTTTCAACTTGTGTGTGTGTGGATATGTGATCGATCGTAGTGGATGTAGCTTTATCTGACGATAGTATAGCCCGGTAATGCTTGTAGATAACGTAAATGTTTTAATGATGTTGACTCCTTTTTTTTTATCAACCACTAGGATTAACTTATATTTCCTGCTATCAGATAGATTAGCACACGAGACATTTTCAGCAATGTTATCCTTTCAGTATTGGGTTATATTGAGTTAGAGCGTGCATAAGGTTTGGTTCATTTTGTCAAGTAGCTTGCGACAGTCCTTGGATAGTTCTTTGTTGATGTACAGTATCTTACTTATTGTTTTGCATTGCCATTTTGACAGCAGAATTTATCGAATAAAAATCTAAAATGGGAATATATTTACATAATTCCAGTCGGTCACACAAGTGTGAACAATTAATAAGTGTGTAAATAATTAATGTAATGTTTTCTTTAGGTAGTAGGAGGATACAAATTGTTGTCTACCCAATCTAATCGGTCAATACAAATGTACCCAGATTGTAATTGGTGTTATTCCCTAAACATGAAAAATTAATAATTAATGTATCCCTAATGGACTTTGTTTTTAAGGTTTTTGGAATAACAAATTTGGGTACCAACATGTTGACCGACTGAAACACATTTCAATTTTCATTTACGCGGTAATTGGGCACATTTATGGTGACCGACTGAAAGCCAATTCTGTTAATAGATTACAGTTGTTGATGTTTCTTATTTTAGGGGCTGCGACATTATCCCCGTGCATTTAGGTGTGTGTGTAAATTGTGTGATAACCTGTGTTTTTGTGAAGGCTGTACTAGTGTGTGTATTTGTAAATTGTGAATGAGATTGGGAGGAGTCAGCCATGGTCGTAGATTTCTGTGTGGTTTCCCACTTCTCCAGGGAAATGATCGGATGGTTTCCTAATTTAAAGCTACGGCCGCCTCATTCCCAAGCCTCGCCTGAATTACAAATACACACACTACCACAGCCACCACAATAACACATATTATCAGACAAATACTACACACACACACCCAAGTACACTGGGCTAAACGACCACGATGTCCAAGCCCCTCAAATATAACAACGAAACAGAGATTGGGCCTATGCTATTTATTCTGCACAAGGTAAGAGTTTTAGCTTTTAGACGCACACAAACTGACAGTGTAGGGAACGAACGGAACGGAACGGAACAAAAGTCGTACATATCCAATGGTGTAGTTTTTACGATCTCGTAAAAATGAAAGCAGCGACAAGGGGAGTGTTATGGGAGAGTCCTGGGTAGTCCGTTAGTAAGAACTCGTTGAAGAGGTAAAGGGACTGCTTCTCCTGTTGTCATTCCGTCTCTCTGCCCTTTTGCCTGCCTCTTATGATGTTTTCATGCTTGGTTAGCTAGTTGTGAAAGTTGAGGTTGAATGATAGAATATTGAAAGGTTTTTGTCCGTCCATCGGTCCCGGCCTTCTCTTACCTCTGGAATTTCCTGGCTGTTGGCGAGGGTCTACTTAAAGCTTTAGTTAGCTTCTCAGCGGGAGACCGTGTCCTTGATTGTCCTCCAACGCAGCAGGGGGCTTAGTCCAGTTCACTCATTTTCTCGTAGTTAATGTTATTTCTTTTCAGAAACCAAAATGGAAATCATTTAAACTCCTGAAAGTTAACAATGTTGTTGGAAATATTGGCTTGTTTAGAAGGCCTATTTCGTATGGGAATAAGTTATTTCGTCATTCACATTGTAGCGGTGAAGTGATTCGAAAACAATGCGTAGCTTGGAGGGAATCTTTAAGGGGCAATCTTTATTTGAAACTGCAATTCCCTGAGATAGGCTACATCGGGTTTTGATTTAATTTTTCTTAAGGTTCTTGCCAAATGCTTCGAAATCTGTGTACGCTTATTTTTAGCCTACTTTTCACATTTTGCAAAAATGAGGAAAAAGTAGACTTATGAGATCGATCCGGGAAAATGTATGTCTGTCTGTCTGTTGTCTGTCTGGCTGTGTGTGTGTGTCCCCCTATCAACTCCTAAACGCCTGCAGCAATCAAAACCAAATTTAGTATGTATAAAGATGAGCACCGGAATATCTCACGTCCATATTTGAAAATGATGTCACTGCTACCAACTGCTGAAAAAACCCACTAGAAATTTGAGCTCCATGTTGGATATCTTGCAAGGTATGCTTGGGAGCTATTCCAAAATTGGCACACATGTAGATAATACTATTTCAGTTTAATTTCCAGGAGGCCATACATGACGGTGTTGCCAAAATAATTTTAAGCCTTCTGATAAGTCCAATGTTTAAATGCATTTAACTTCTACACTATCAATTGGATTTCAACCCAATTTTGTATGTAAAATGTGTACATAAACAGATATGACTGAGTGTATTCTTAAGAGCCACCAGGGCTGCCAACTGTTAATAATTGCTCTCTCTATTTTTTAAAAATCCAAATACCAATATATCGGAAAGTATGCAAGCCGACAGATTTAAACTATGCACACGTATAATCTGACATTTTAGATTAATTTGAAGTAACTTATATACTTCAGTTCTACCAATATTATTATAAGCTTACTGATAGTACCAATTTTTAAATACATGTAAGTTCTATACTATCAGTTGGATTTCAACCAAATTTCGTATGTGCAATGTGTAACATAACATATATGACTATAAGTATTGTTAAGAGCAATCAGGGCTACCAACTGTAAATAAATGCTGTCTATATTATTTTTACCTTAATATCAATATATCAGAAAGTATGCAAGCCAACAGCTCTATACTTTGCACACGTATAGCACCTGACATTCTAGATTAATTTGGAGTAATTACTATAAGTCAGTGCTGCCAACATGATTCTATGCCTGCTGATAAGACCAATTTTTAAATACATGTAACTTCTATACTAACAAATGGATTTCATCCGAAATTGGCACAACAATATATCATAATATTTCAGATTATATCTGACAATCACACACATGACATTGTTGCCAACATGCTTTTACGCGTGCTGATAGATCCAGTGTCTAACTGCATGTAACGTCCAATGGACTTCAACCAAATTTTGTATTCTGTACCTTAAGAGATGGAACTAAGAATATATTCAGTCACCAGGGCTGCCAACTGTAGTGCTCTATTAGGCTACATTATACCAGGTATATTTTGAACTAATTAGATATTTCGATATTACCAACTTAATTTCGTCATTATTCTTGATAGATTCATATACTGTAGAATAATCATTGGCATGAAAAGTAGGCTGTATAGTTCTTCACGGAACTTCTTGTTTATTGTATTATAACTTTATGTAATATGTGTAAGATAGGAGAAAGATAGCGAAGAAGTGAAAGCAAAAAAAAAAAAATTGAGACAATAATTGTTTGTTATGTGTTACTTAAAACACAACTCTTTAATTTCAACACATATAACATTTATATCATAAATGTAAACTTCAATAGTTCTAAGTATCTAATGCAGTGTTCCGCAACCTTGATAATTACGAAATATTACGTCGTTATGTTATTATTATTATTATTATTATTATTATTATTATAGACTCCTGTATTTATTAACAACTTATTAACATTATAACTTCAATTTACTGTAGAAAATACACATTTCTAATACGAAATTCAAAGTAACAAAAATACTCATATATTCAATGTGATACTAAGCCTGCTTAGCTGCACACAGACGGCTGATTCATGGCAAAATCGTAGACAAAGTAAGCCTCATTTCTTCGCAAAGGATTTAGGTCTCTCTCTCTTTGATGTTTTAATTTGAGTCAATGTCGAGAAGCCCAGTTCAGACAAATATGTAGGCTAGTTGAAAATGGTAACAACTCACCAACTGCCATCTCGTAGATACCCGGGTATTCACGGCTTATTGAGAACCAAAATGTGTTCAAAGGCATTTCTAAACATTTTAATTTCAATGTTCTGTCTGCGTTGAAATCTGGCAATTCTTCTCGTAAGACTATATTCGGAAGATGTTTCGAATCCGTAGTGAATGGATCACGAACCCAGTCAAAATAGCAGGAAGAAGCGAAAAAATAAAAATAAAACAAATAAAAAATACATTTGAGATAATAAACTGTTTGTTATGTGTTACTTAAAACACAACTCCTTAATTTTAACACAATCATACGACATGTATACAATAAATGTAGTGTTTAAGTAAACTTCCATAGTTCAAAGTATCTAATGCACCGTTCTTAAATAAACAGATGTTTATCTCTTCTGAAAAATTGATGTATGCGGTTTTGTTTTCACAAAGTCGCTTTTTCCCTGTCATACTATATATATATTTTTTTAGAAGGAAATTAATGGTTAATTTGTGATGAAAATGTGAAATACAGACATGCCACCAACCAATTGATTAATATCTTTCAGTGTGCCAATGCGATTTTATATTAGGCGGGAAATTTTATATCCACCCTGAAAAAATTGACATGTGATGATGATGATGATGATGATTATCATTATTATTATTATTATTATTATTACTATTACTATTTTAATATTATTACTATTAATTTGCCGTTGGGTTCTTCTAAGGACGACGTGCCAATGTCAAAGCTTCATCCTTTGTTGCTCCTTCTTCTCTCTCCAATAGGCTACTCCTACATCTTATCACTATGTATCATTTTCCTCTCTTCTCTAATGCTTCCTGCAATGGAATATATTATTATTATTATTATTATTATTATTATTATTATTATTATTGTAATGCGTGTCTAAGGAGCGCGATTGAATATATCTAGCTGATCTTGCTTTCTTGTCCTCCTAAAATCTCTTCATCTTCTCAACATGGCTCTAACTGCGCTCCTCCGTCCAGATTCTGTTTGGGTGGTCTGAAACTTAGTTAGTTTGTTAGTTAGTGATTGAGGTTTTAAGGGGTGGAACAGCAAGCTCATCTGTCCCTAGTCGGAAAATTGATGATTGTCGACTAGTTACCTGAATATAGTCCTGTCAACTACCGTATCACTTGAGATGTCTACTTCCTGAAGGTCTTTTTCAACTTCAAGTAGCCAGTTGTTCTTAGCTTTCATTGAGAGAGTAAGATTTAGAATAATAATAATAATAATAATAATAATAATAATAATAATAATACGCACACTTGCAATAGCATACCAAACATCACGCATGTTTTATAACAAAAAGTGCATTTCCCAAAACAAAGATACGTCACTATGAAACGGTTCTGAAGCCAGTAGTTATGTATGCAGCCAATATCCTTTCCCTAAATGCCGATAAAGGGCTCCTCGAAGAACTAAAGATAAAAGAGCGCAGAATCATTACAGGAATCATGGGATCCAATTACAAAAATGGCATCGACCTAAACAGATCTAATAAGGATGTCTAAAGTAAAATAAGAAGCTTATAGGTACATTCCGTAAGAGACAGGCACGATTTTATGGCCACCTCAGACGAATGGACGGTAACAGGTTGAGAAAGAATATCTTTAACTTCTTTTCATACCAATCACAAAACCACGATCCCCTGGTTAAGAAAAACCAAAGAAGACTTCCAAATGCTCCAAAACAATCCTGACGATGCATTGGACAGGGATCTATTCCGTAAAGAGATAGTGACTAACGGGCTCAACCGAGAATTGCCTCCAAAAAGAAGACATGGTGCCCCTTGGACAGAGAAACGCAAACAGTCTCAATCACTTAAGATGAGGGAATTCTGAGTGCAAATTATTACAAGACTTAACGTGGTCCTAGATGGCCCTAGCGAATTATATATAATATTAATAATAATATTAATAACAATAATACTACTACTACTAATAATAATGCGACTTATTCGAGCAATTCATCATTTTTTTTAAAGGTCGCCGCCCGTATCACTGTGCTGTTAAATCGCTGGTGAGGTTTGAGTAGAATAAATTGTTTAGGTCAATGTTTAATAGCAGTCGTGAAATGTGATCCTTACGAACACATTCACACTTACTCGTTAGAATGAGAACAGTTGACCCTTGAAGTTGTTAAACTAATGGAAAACTCTACCCCACCGAAATCCGTTCAGATTTTTGTCTGCTGTGAAATACATAAAATAATTTGGTTAATTAAAAACAAAACAACATTTTCTATTTCAAACCTTAATGTGCGATAAATGTTATACCTACCTATGGGTGGTTTTTAATTTTCTTAACGCGAATACGAAGCCTCTTTTTTTTTTTTTTTTTTTGCTTTTATTTGCTTGGTAGCGTTTCATGCCCCAACATTCCTTTGTAGAAAGGATTTCTGAAACTTACGACCATCTAAATATTTTTTTGTTTTATGTTGACGAAAGTATGTTAGAGAATGGCGTGAAAGGTTACTAAGGGTGCTTGTGAGTGAGTGAGTGAGTGAGTGAGTGAGCGAGTGTGTGAGAGAGAGAGAGAGAGAGAGAGAAAGAGAGATTGTTGGCAATCAAATTTTTAACATTTGAAAATGAAGCAAGATATTCGCGACCTCACACCAAGTCCTCGGGCCTGTCAAAGAATGATGGATTACCAACAGGGCGATAAATATAATAATAAGCAAGCTGTCTTAAAAGTTAACGGTTGTAGGTAGGTACGCAGCCAGGTGGGTATAACTGGAAGCTCATGCATGCTGTTACCGTATTTTGACTGCTCTACGATGACGCAACAAAATAATAGTAATCTCTTGACATTCATATACGACTTCCCGACGAGATTGCATTTCAGAATATGTGTTCACCCTTGTTGTCGTTCCTGCTCTTTTTTCTTCGTCTTTTAATTGTTTGAGGAGAAATAGCTGTAGCAGCAAAGAGAAAGGAGATCTCGAATTTCTGTCTCAGATGTAATTCGCAGTGGTGGCTTGTTATATGACTACAACTAATTTCTAACGCGAGATTTGTTCTCTCGTACATTCCGTTTGCTCTTTTTTTCTAATTCAAAAAAAAAAAGAGCAAAACCTTTTATTATATGTCAAGCTATGACCATTTATAATGAGCTCCTAAAAATATTCGTGGGACATAAAAATATGATTAGAAAACGTAAAGACGAGTGGTGGAAAGAGAAATAAATTTGCAGTAAAAAAAATTAATAAAATTTGAATGGCCTGTGCTCTTCTTGTTGGTTGTGATGGTTCACTACACTTGACATGCTGGCAATGGGATTGTAACGATACTGTGAAGTACTTGAAGACAACCGATACATTCTTGTTCTCTTAATAGATGTTGTTGTTGATTGATTTAGATGCTTTGTGACATCATGGTCATGCAGCCCCGTGTACTTGGGTATGTGTGTGAGTGGGAAATGTGTCGTGATAATCTGTGTCCTTGTGATAGCCGTAGTCTACTAGGGTGTGTATTTGTAATTCCGATTAGGATTTGGTTGGAGGCAACTGTGAATTTCGCATAGGTACAATCCTGGATTAGAAGGGTTGGAAAACAAGAAAAATAGAACCCAATGCATAAAAACATGAATAATAATGGCCTCAATTTCCACAAACGGGTGAATAACAGAGCTTAAGTAGTTTCCTTGGCGTAGGAAGTGAATTTGTTGAACAAAGGCTTGAAATATAATTGAATCGACAGGCACAGAACAAATAACCTCAAACAGTGGACGTCGATTTCATGCGACAAGCTACTTGAACAAAAAAGAGAAATTTAAAAATTATTAGCTACCAACGAAGCTAGGCATATCCTCAAACAAGAAAGTAATTGTAGTCTAATAATAAATTCAGTAAAACACAAGAAAAGTTATGATGTTGTTTGTGGTTGATTCATTTAAGGGGCTTAGAACACCTTGGTCATCAGCCTTGTGTAGTTAAATGTGTGTTGAGCTTGTCTGATAAACCTTTATTTATGTGATGACTGATATAGTGCGTGAAACTGTGGTAGGGACAGGGATGGGGTAGGTACCCCGGGACTTGAAGCAAGGTACTATGCCAGCATTTGCCTGAAGAGCGTGTTGGAAAATCCGGGGAAAATGCACACTCAGGATAGCCGCTCTCAGCGCTAGGATTCGAACCTCCGATCTCCGGACTTGCTGCAGCTGCCCTCAGGACCGTGGTGCACGATTTAATGTGCACGGCTCCGCCGCGGTGTGCAAGGAAATTTGGCGACGTCATTGAAACAAAAAATAAGTTAACAGGACCTAATTCTGGCAAAAGCAGATAAAGGCAACACCATAGTAGTTGTGTCAAAAGCGAAATGCATAAACGAAACAACAGACTTCTTTGAATATCAACGGAATTAATGAGATAGGAAAAGGCCCTACCAATAAATTCCAAAATCAATTAAAAAGTTGCTTAAGTGAAGTCGCGAGTACATTCTCAGTAGAAGTAGAAGAGGGGAAACCACCTTAATGATGGTTTGAGGTAGGGATTTAACTTCCGATCTCCTGACTTAATGCAACTCCACGTCGGGTAGCGGTCGTGGCTAGTGATTTAATGCGTACGGCTACTATGTGGGGTCATTTTGGGGGTTGTGCGAATATCGTGCCCAGGGAAAATAGCGCCCACTGAGAAATTGTTCTCGTGGCAATACTGTTCTACATACAAACCTAACCTGGGACTTAACGCCCCAGACCCCCTTGCTTGTAGTAATGCAATCAGTAATTTTCTCCAGACAGTCATCTAACCAAGAAGCGACCAATGATTTCGTCCAGACCAATAGTTTCGTCCAGACAGTCGTCTAACCAAGTAGCGACCAATGGTTTCGTCCTTATCAGCCACAAATACTCCAGGTAAAGACCGTCCTGGGTGCGATTTACAGGACACCATTTTGGGTATCACATTTTTACCGTGAGAAAACACTGTTTCTAATCAAATATTAAAGGAACTTCTGTTTTCTGTTCTCCATGTCTCGTGTGCCCCACAGTTTCTTTTCTGCAAATGTAATCTCCAGAGTGTTATAATGAATACAGTGTGTAGATAAATTGAGGTTTTTCTTTCCGGCCAAGGACTCACATCTGGCGAGACGTGGACTCGAGTTTTTTACCCTGACTTTTACTTCCACCTACTTGTGCCAGCCAGGCCTCTTGCATCTTCTCTTCATTTAGTGGCGAGAGGAATGTCGATGAGCCTTGTGGGTGTGTCCCTAGTCTTGAAGTACTGTAAGTGGCACCAGTGGGATGAGTGTGGGAAAATTAGGAGGAAAACTACACTCGTGATGATATGATTATTATGAGTGCCAAGAATCGAAGATGCACCAATTCTTGCGTGAAGCATGGCATACCATTCGGGCTCGAAGATGGGGGTTAATTCACTTTGCATTTTTGTCTTTCTTCGTCCTATAAAGAGAACTTATGCGCGTGGTTTTAATTTGCTGCAATGTGTCCATGACATACGGTACTTAGTTAGGCTATATTTATTTCTCACTCTTTTTTTTAAACAAATATCTTCGTTCTAAGCTTCATCGGTAGGTGAGTGGTAGTGTTTCTGCCTGCTTTTCCAAAGATCGCAGGTTCGGTTCCTGGTCGAGGAAGTTGAATTTTTAAACAACTTTATTGTAGCCAGTGATAAGTTAAATAACCAAATTAAACAAATGACTAAACCACTCAAAACTTAATGATAGAATTCCCTCAATTAGGGTGCCTAAGGACGTAGTATCTATTACACATTTTATTTTTGAAGATTGGTAATATTCACGGTAGTGAGAGTCGTATTATGTTGGTTCGTAAAAGATCTTGTACATCGCATTTGGTGATTATAAGATAAAATTCCTTAAATCTCACCGGCAGATCGCCCAGTTGAATTCTGGTTTCCACTGCCGTCTAGCAGTGTTAAAAAAAACGTCAAAATTGGAGATCAGATCGCCTGAATGGCTCCAAATCAGACGGTAGCTAGGGCCATGTGTTAACTGTTATTGTTATTATTATTATTATTATTAATAATAATATGTAGATTAGGGTTTCCACTGCCCGGAACACTAGATTATTAATATTATATATATTTTTGGGATTATACCGTGTGAAATAATAATTTTTAAAAATAATATTCTTTTATTATTTCACACGGCATATTCCCAAAAATATGGATAATATTAATATTATTATTATTGTTGTTATTTTCGAAGTCGAAGTGGTTTGGGGCTCTTCTCTTCCTTCACTTATTCCCTTATGTGTTGGATTAAGAAATTGTCATAGAGAAATTATTTTTATTTCTTCTTCTTCTTCTTCTTCTTCTTCTTCTTCTTCTTCTTCTTTTTCACCATGCTCTAAATAATCCATAGCCTATAAGTGGCTCAGTTGGGATTTGAGAGACGAATACCCGCTTCTACCCAAAATGTTGCACCATAATTAAATTCAGTTAAACATTATTGTTGTAGTCATCGCAATAACATAGTATTTTTTTTAAACTTGTACAATTAATTGTTCAGGGTCTTATGACCAGTAAGTCTCTGGTCCGTAGCCTTTAAATGACGCAACAAGCTCATGTTACACAGTGATGCCAATTAATCAAGGTAATTTTGTTTAATATGGGCTGGATTTCACGTAATAAAAGAAATATTAGTCCTTATCTTTTTATATCGTACTGTAATATTATCGATATACGGTATCCCATGATTACATGACTTGATACACTTTTGTTGTGTTTGAAATTTGAACTTCATGCTATCTCAAGGTACGACGTATTTCGTCCAGTAGATTACGAAGATTTACTTAGCTCTATTGATTAAATTGTGTAAACACTTTTATTGGATGATTAATGTAGTAGGCAAAAGCAGTACCATAAAGAGAATTCCATATTTCATGAAAATGTTCTGGGTGTGCGGGTGTATAATCCGATATGCTTTGGGTTTGTAAGAGGCATTAATGGGGGTTTTACTATCAAATAATAATAATAATAATAATAATAATAATAATAATAATAATAATATAACACGCTAAGGTTTATGATTCACAAAAAGCAAGCTACTACGCCAGAGGGAGTTAGAAGGTGCGGTTTGTACCAAAAATTTCCAAATCGTCTCAATAGTCCAGAACAAATCTAGCATTTCTATTAGGGTGCCTAAGGACATGGTGTCTATTACACATTATTTTTCAAGGTTGGTAATATTTCACGGTGCTAGAACTATGTCACGTCGAGCCCGCATAACAGTAGAGCCGAGCGGAGGTAGCCTATATACACACACATATATGAGACTTCCACAAGTAACCGATCGTAACAAAATGAGCATTCTAAACAAGGAGAATTACCGCAGAAGTGTCGAATTGTACTCTGTACCGAAAATTTGTTTAAAAAGTGCGTTTAAACAAATAATCACGACGATAGCCCCTGCTAGAACAATGTCGCGTCAAGCCCACATTCTATTAAAGCTAGGTGGGTAATTTATACACACGCCAGAGTTCTCACATGGGTTCGCTAGTAAAAGTAATAATCATAATAATAGATTACACATCAATGATCTTCAGTTACATAGCCGTTCCTGGAAATGTGCCATTTGTGAGTCGAGTTGTATCACACTGAAGTGCGATTGTGAGAAAACATATATTTAATGCCTTTTCTACAACGAAGTTATTTTCCTTACAAAAAAACAAATGTTTTGAAGAAGAATAACACATAATAATTATAATAATAATTATAATTATAATAATAATAATAATAATAATAATAACAATAAAAGATTTTTATCTTGTTGGAAACTATTTTTCGTTGTTGCCATAGTAAAAAAACAAATGGTTTGAAGAACAATAACACATAATAATAATAATAATAAAATATTATTCTCTTGTTGGAAACTATTTCCAGTGTTGCCATAGTAATAGGAATTTAATGTTTTACAGGCGGTCAAAACGATTGTACCCAATTGTGGTTCCCTAATCCTGAAAAAGAAATTACATGAGTGTTTTTTTAATAATTACCCATTACAATTGGGTACCGACTGAAAAAATTACATTTCGAATAATAAAACGACTTTTTTGTTTGAAGGGAGGATTGGTTGAAAAGTTGTTTAAATTGAAGCTAGTGTTATTTATTTGCAGAAGTGAGTGTTGTTTGCAATATAAATTATAATAAGCAGTGGACGGACTTCATCACTTCCAGTTGTCCGTGTCCTGTACGAGGAGGCGAGACCGCGCGTTAACCAAGAACGTGCCCGTGTCACCCCACACCGCCTATAAATTAGCCCCCCATTCTCTGTCTCGCTCCCACCACATTGGTCCTACTATACTTCCCTCTCACTCAAGTATAGTGCTGATTTTTTTTATACTGTAGTTTGTTAAGAACGTAGACATTACGTTAGATTATACTTGTAGTGTGGTTCGATTGGCTGAGTTGCATCTCAACCAGTGTTGCCAACTTAGGTTTTCAAAAATTGCCAAGCAGTAGTCAAAAGTCGCAAGATTCCTAGGTCATTAAAATAGGAGAAAATAATATTTTATTTTTCACTAAGGAGAGTTTAAATCCCCGTTTAAAATTCATTCATTCATATTCTAAAGGTTAATGCCTTATCGATGCAACCACACTCTTCTGTCGTTGGCGGTTCATTTCAGTTCCATGTAATTGTTACATCCCATTCTATTCTTGATGTCTTCCAAATACAGTACTTCATCCTAGGCCGTCCTCTTCCGTTCTTTCGCAGCATTTTCCCTTCAAGAATGTTAACGATGGAAGTGTTGTGTCCAATAAATATTATTTTTCTCTTTCCCATTTCCTTCATTAATCTTCCCTCTTCTTTGACTTCCCAGACTTCTAAATGTGAAATATTTTGTCACTAACATTTTCGGGGAAAGTTTCTAGATCTAGTGACATAGCTGCTAAATTGCCAACACTGATCCCAACCCTTTCGTACAAATTCTCCTCCTCCCCTCCCTCCTCCTTAATATCTCTGTAACATCTCCTCCGTGGTACTACAGCCTAATAAGGGACTTAGCCTGCCAAACGACCGCTGCTCGCCATTGGGCGATGCGAGGTCAGCTCGACAGGTCCCCTCAGCCGTTAATCATGGATTTCTTGACCGGAAATCTCTCTACTCAAACAGCTACACAGTTGTCCTCATAAGACTGGGCGCACCCCGTTCCAGCCATAACGCCAGTTTCATAAATCGAACGTGGGACCTCCGTCAGAAAGGAAGGCGCGCTATCTCTCCACCAAGGGATCTGCCATATATAGGTCTATACAGCTGTTAAAATAGGCGTTAACGTATCGGCCTACTAAGGACCACGCCATTTCAACTGTCTTCTTGGGGGTTTTGATCTTTGCCCAGTGCTCTTTTATATGTTATCGGTGTTGCTCTCTTCTTTCTTCCGTCTTCAACTTTGGGTTTTCTTGAAAACCTGGTGGTCGTTTAGTTTCTTCCTGACGGGATTACGTTCTTGAGTATCTTCACAAGTAGCCTACTCTCCTTCTCCTGTAGGTTACTTTCTACCTATTCGAACCATGCTAGCTCGGTATTCTTATCTTTAAAATAGGTAAAGATACGGTATTATGTATTATGATTATTATTATTAGTCTGTTATTAAGTCTTATTATTTTGCCTGCATGACCAGGTGACAGAAAGGGGCAAATGACCTCGCTGTTCCGCCAATTAAAACAATAATAATAATAAACTAATAACTAACAGAAAAGTTATTCACATAAATAAGGGGCAATTCAGGATTAGGCGTTTCGATCGTCAGGCCAACAAGACAAGTTATGCAAAGTATAACAAAAACCATCACTGTAAATGTTGTATATAAATCTTAACGTCAACCGTAGTTTTCAGGATCTGATGATGACCACCTGACGGTCAAAAAGCGTAGTCCTAAATTGCCCCTTATTTATGTGAATAATAAGTACATTCATTTTTTCAGGACTTGTGTTACATAGCCTATATATTTTACCCCTGCCCAATCAAATTGGGTAAATAGCGTGTTAACCGACTTAAAGTATAAATTGAGAGCTAATCTAATTTTTATTATTTGTTCAGCGATGTCTGTGTTTTATGACACTTATCTTTTTCCTATTCAACGTTTTATTTTCTCTCCATAACGTTGTCGAGATTGAGTTATGGGAACGTTAATTATCCATAGGAATTTTCGATGGGATTATGTGTATCTTTAATAATTGTTTTTTGATGACTCGAGTTACGGTCATTAAATAAGACAGAACGGTTTGAGTGTTACACATGTCGAAGAGGATGCAACTCTTGAGCGCTATATAAAATACATTATTAATGGTTCAGCTGAAGTTATTTTGAAGCAGCAGACTGTGTATACAATACACAACATGCCTTCAGTCGTATTTTGTACGGTAATTTTGTTTCTTGATTTGGAATTTAGATTTACACTATATTTATACGTGTCATATATTGTTTATATTATACACGATTGCAATAGGGAAGTGAAAGTTGGCAGACCTGTGGGTCGAATACCGAAGTTGACAGCGGCCATTTTTGCTTGCAGGCTCTCAAATACCACACACCCACAAGTGCACAGGGTTGGTGACCGAAGCTTTTAGCTAGCACCTACAGTATTTAAAGCAACAAAATAGTACCTTGAGTGCATTTATCGGGACATCCATATAGGCTATATCCATAAATCCACGTGGTACAGGGTGGTTCTTATGAAAGGCTCTACGGGGGACATTCACTTCGTTTGAGAAAGGGGGGGGGGGGGACTTTCATTAAACGGGAACCCCTTTATATCTACAGTATTTAAAATCACTGTGATAAAATACGTAGGTTTTGTCTGAAATATTTCTTTTGATTCCTGACAGATGCTACTGTAGCAAAAAATCAGATTTTCTGATTAACAAATACTTTTCCGATGAAAATATAATACTGTATGAATCTTTTAAAACTATTTTCAAGAATGGAATGAGTATTTTCAAAAATAAAACTGGCCCTCTTCTAGATTTTTTTTAAAGTCGGAGGCTCCATTTTTATGTCAGATTAGGAAAACAAATACCAACTTTTATTGGCATATTTTTATAATTCGTAGATTCTAATTAAAATTATCAGGTTGTTCTCGCCCCACCCACAAGGTTCGAAATGCGGGCAAAATGTGGCTAATTTTATACTAGTTTTAACCTATCGGAAAATTGCTTCTTGAGATAATCGCTTTTTTTTGCGTGTGATTTCAGTGCTTTCTATCAAGAATCGAAATATAAAGGATGTTTTCGGACAATACCCGCATAACTTGTGGCGAAGAATTCGAATCGGCCATACAAAGAAAAAATGGAGGTTCTTATTTTAACTTTTCAAAGCTGCCCCCACCCCTCCCCATGATGATTTAATTTTAGCATGGGTGAATGGCCCAACTTCAAGCTATTACCCTTTTATATGCGTGTTTTTCGAGATATTTGGATGTCTTGAAATAAATGGCCTCTATTGGCCTCATTTCATCATTGCCCTCTAGGTTAGGAATGTATCATTCCCCTAATAAGCGGTTTGGTCGTTAGGAGGTGAAGTAAGGGGCACATACTGCAAAGACAGCACTCGAGATCTGGACAATAAAAGTTCACGTGTACTTGAGATAAGGAGAAGGAATGTTCATTTATTTATTTATTTATTTATTTATTTATTTCAGAATTTCATTCGATACCTCAAAACAGTCCACTGGGACAAATAAGCCCATAAAATGTTCAGAATCAATTAAAATTATATTGCAAAATAAATAAGAACATTTGAGAGGCTTGACACTTTTAACATCGTAATTTATTAGGCGAAAAAGAGCGCAACTAAACTGTTCTTTTAATTTCTTTACTCCGTGCTCCATCGAGCGTGATGATTTTTACTACGTAGGCCTATTCCTATATTTTTATGACGCATATCCGCACGCATTTAACAATGTTAAAACATTCTTCAAATTCTTTAAGGAAAACTTCATCATTTTATTTTTTTTATTTTTTATTATTTGCGTGAATTTTTTATGACTAGTTCTTTTCACACTTCGTGATTTATTAAGTTGTGTTGGGTGACACCTTGCCTTTTTATACCGGCCTCCATTGGATTTTATAATCGTAGAAATAGGCTCCAGAGCTATAAGAGGGTAAAAGAAATTTGTTAAAGAGTTAAAAAAATAGAATCCGTCATAGAAAAAAATAGAATCCGTCATAGAAAATGGTATTCTGCATTTTTCTCCAAATATAATCAAATTTATGAAATGGCAATCATTTCCATTTTCTCAAATTGTCTCTATCACACATGTTTCAAATGTTAATCTACGTAAATGGAATAATAACCGGGACAAATGTAACTTTCTGCGGGTTCAATTCCCAGTTCATCCGTCCTGGAAGTTGTTTCCGTGGTTTTCCACATATACTCCAGGCAAATGCAAACGCCTCGCCCAATCTCGTTTCGAATCCTATGACAAATACACACACTAGAGTATTCACACCACAGAGATTGTCAGATATATACCGCTTATACCTAAGGGTATAAGAATGGCCGTGATATGGCAAACCTGTAAAGGATTATAGTTAGATTAACTGAAGTTTGTGTCAGGCCAATGGGAGAAAGGAGGAAGGGAAGAATTTTCACATATTTTTTTGTGCTGGAAAACGAAGATTACAAGCTCTATTGGGATTACACAATTTAAACTGACAAACAACTCACAATAGACCAGACATGACTTTTAACTGACAAGAAGAACCAACACACGTAGGCCTGCTTGATGATATTATTATTGTTTTAGCAAGCAACTACAAAGATATGAACCTCCAACATTAATGTTAAAAGACAAAAATGGCGAGTTAGCTCATAGTAATAAAATAAATACAGAAATTTTAGCAGAAACATTTAACAAGTTGCTAAATTGCGAAGATCCACCAGAATTGCTTCAAATAAATACAGACACCACTATTAAAACACCATCAGGAAACATAAATCCACCCACAATCCAAGAAGTCTACAAAGCTCCGAGAGAGCTCAAAAACTACGAAGCGAGTGGAGAAAATCAAACATTTGCAGAATTGTGGAAATATGCAGCAGAACCAGTCAAGATTTCATTACACCAATGCATAGTGAACATTTGGATCAAAGAAGAACTGCCAGACCATTGGACTACAGTTATAATACATCCATTACACAAGAAAGGAGAAAAATCAAATCCTGACAACTATCGAGGAATTTCCCTTTTGGATATCACATATAAAATCATGTCACGAGTTCTATATAATCGTTGTAAAGATCAATTAGAACTGGAAATAGGAGCATATCAAGGTGGATTTCGGCCATGGCGAAGCTGCCCTGAACAAATAATCACCTTAAAATTAGTAATGGACTACTACAAACGTAGACAAAAACAGCAAAATTAAAACATTACAAGACAGTGGTTCAACCTTCTTAGACTTCAAAAAAGCTTATGATTGTATACATAGATCTTCATTGCTGAAAATACTAAGAAATTTCTGACTTCATCCCAAATTAATAAAAATTCTAAAACTAACTCTAACAAACACCAAATCTAAGGTAAAATTCAGAGGAGAAATGTCTGAACCGTTTACGATTAAAACAGGATTAAGAGAAGGAGATGGTTTATCGCCTCTTCTTTTCAATTGTGCTTTGGAATATGTAATGAGGGTATGGTACAGGGAAAATCCTAGGAGCATAAGAATTGGAACCAAGAAAGATCAAAAAGGCTTAAATTGCTTGGGATTCGCAGATGACTTAGCGTTACTGGCTAATAATATTCAAGAAGCCAGAAATCAAATAATAAGCCTAAAAAATATAGCACAAAAAATTGGACTTCAGATATCATTTGAAAAGACAGAGATAATGGTAGCAAATCCACTTGTAATTAATCACATAACAGTAAATAACAAGAAAGTTAAAATAGTGAAGCAATTTAAATACTTAGGAGAAATTATAACTTACAACTTGGATGAGAAACCTGCATGGCAAGAAAGAACTAATAAAATGATAAAAGCCCAAAAATTAACATGGTCTACATATAAAAGAAAATGTCTATCAATCGCAACAAAATTAAAACATTACAAGACAGTGGTTCAACCAGAGGTGACATATGGAAGTGAAACTCTTTTTAAAGTTACTCAGAAAAACAGAATCGACAAAATGTTAAAAGTAGAAAGAAGAATAGCTAGAACATGTATAAATAAAAAAATATCAGAAAGATGGACAGTGGCGGATAGTACCAAATGAAGTGGTTTACAGAGAACTGGAGCCCATCACTGATACTATTCGGAAGAAACGGATTTCTTTTTTGGTCACATCATGAGGACACCAGGAACCACGTTATCTAGAAAAATTGTAGTGAAACTTTGGAATATGAAACAAGTAGGTTGGATTAAGGATATTAGAGAAGATATGAAAGAATTAGAAATAACCTTGGATGACTTGCAAAACAAAACAAAATTAAAAAAACTGAGAGATATAAAAATAAGATTTCAGGCTAAAATAGACAAACGTAATACAGTAAAAAGGGTATTTACCGATGAGGAAAGCCTGAGATGATCAGAGCGAATGAAAAGCTACTGGGCGACTCGGAAAGAAAACTTACTGAAGAAGAGGACCAAGAAATGATTGACTGAAGTGGTCCAATGAGGCCGTAAAAGAAGAAGAAGAAGAAGAAGAAGAAGAAGAAGAAGACTACTTCTTGCATTTGGATTGATTCTCTATGGACTGCATGTTAAGAATCAATTTCATTTGTGTCTAGATCTTGTTCTTCTACCGGCCTTGACAACCTCCCAGTATTTCTTAAGTCCGTCGATCAGTGCCTTTTTTCGTGTTTCTGGTAGAGGCCCTCTCCGTCTCCTGGGCTAAGATTACACTTTAAATCTCGGATAGTTTTTAATAATTTCTCGAAATTCAAATCTGCCATGGATATTCTTTTCTGGAATAAATATTTGCTTCAGGTCTTTCTCACATTCTCAAGGACCTTCTACATTTGGTTGCCTTTGGCTTCGTGAAATTTCAGATTTTCTTAGTCAATCGGCCATCAGACATACTAGAACAGTATTTGTTTTTCTTTTTGATAGACGACATTTTTCTTTCTTTCTTTCTTTCTTTCTTTCTTTCTTTCTTTCTTTCTTTCTTTCTTCGTCCTGCCCGACTAAGGAGCGCGATTGAACTTATTCAGCTGATGGCATTGCCTTTCTCTTCTCTCAAAGGCTCTTCATTTTCTCGCTGTGACTTTTCTTGCGATCTTCTGACCAGGTTTTGTTCGTAAGAGTGCTTGGATGGTCTGCAAAACGGTGATTATCGACTAACTCTCTGAACAGCTCTGTCTAGTACAATGTCATCAATCTGTGAGGCCTATTTCCTGAAGATCTTTTCGAACTTCAAGCAGCAAGGTGTTTTATAACTTTAATTGACAGGGCAAGGTTATGAATCCTTTTGGTCAGTCTCTCTGATTGCCCAACCTGAGGATATGCCCGTAAAATTTCAATCGTCTTTTCATAAAATGTGTCTGAGATTTTCTCCGAGTGCCGGTATAAGTCTTGTGATTTTCTTTTCATCCAGATTCCTCCTGTATAGACCGGTCCAAAAAAAATTCTTAGGATTTTCCTTTCTTGCTTAATGATCTGCCCCCAATAATCAGCGTTTCAGAAGCATATAGTGCATCAGGACGACATTATTAGACTATATTATTATTATTGAAAATCCACAGCCTGCTTCCAGTCTCCGACCGGGTCAGGAATTGAATGAATGAAGCCCCTATCTAGCGGCGAGGATATGAACTGTGCCGGCTGCCGAGGCCTGACGCACTCCTCTGGGGCAATGATTAAATGAATGACAGATGAAATGAAATGATAGTGGAGAGTGTTGCTGGAATGAAATTTTGACAGGGAAAACCGGAGTACCCGGAGAAAAACCTGTCTGCCTCCGTTCTGTCCAGCACAGATCGCACATGGAGTGACCGGGATTTGAACCACGGACTCAGCGGTGAGAGGCCGGCGTGCTACCGCCTGAGCCACGGAGGCTATATTATTATTATTATTATTATTATTAGTCTATTTGTGGGGAGTATAAGGTGTGAGGTCCTCCATTGCAACCATCTGAGCAGCTAAGTTAATGTGTTGGCTTGAAGAATGAACATCTGGGCATTTGATGTAGCGCTAAATTGAATTAGAGGCCAATGTCGCACGGCCATGAAATGACGCGTGTAAGAGAATTAGTTAACATATTATTCGATGAAGAATTAAAGAGAGAATAGAACGACATCTTGATTTGATTTCTGTTGAAGTGCCCGGAGAACATGCGTAGGGAGGGAGTGAAAGAATGCATAAGAGGAACGTGGTTGAGTTATTAGTCTAAGTGGATTAGCTGCGAAAGTGTCAGCCTGTCCGTTTCTAAAGGAGCGAGAGAAAGAGAAAAAAGTTTGAAATAAAGGGAAGTGGGAGTAGCGTAACTAACATACAAAAGGTGAAACTTTAGTCTACGTGTGTCACTCATACACAATAATGAGTTTAAAAGTTAGGGGATTAGCATTCAAGTAGCGTACTGCATGGACCGCCAAGTGTGTTATCTGGGGGATAGGGGGTGGATTGAGGGACGGTGAATGCTAGGAAATGAGGTTAGACATTAGACATACCCTCCTACCACCTCTTCACCCTTTTCTTGTCTGCCACCCAACCAGTTACATTGCTAGATTTCAATAATCTGATTACGGCATCTCCTCAACTCCAACTAAACTCAAATGCAGAGCAAACCTAAAATTAAGGATGTGGTTTTGAAGAAAACCACGATCTTTCGGACTTTCTAATTTATTTATATTTTTTATTTATATCGTATTGCAACAACGCCTACGAACAATGGCGAGTAGATCTTGAGGATCCCAATTTTACACACAGAGTATTCTCGTCTTAACCTGATTCAATATTTTTCTTCCTTTCAGAAAATTTGAAGCGTTTTGGTTATCAGAACCGAAAATGTGTATCAGAAACATGATAACCATTAGTCGTATTTATAGTAATTTGTGGTTATAATTACGTTCTTTTAAAACTCGCGCATCGTTTTTAAAAGTTGATTTAGTTATCAAATTTTTGTGGTTTCGTAATAAAATTATAGAAGGGTGTTTGTATCCGACCGTGCATCTCCTACCAAAAGCACTTGGAGTTGTATATACTATACATGCATTTTTTAGTATTGTTTGCCCGTGTTTTCCATGATAAAACTGTTGTTGTTTCCTATGGCTAGCCCGGATTTCAATCCATCAGCTTTCTTGCGTTCCAATAGAGTTGTGTGAGCTTTCCTGAAGTTCTAGCAGTCACATCAAGTTTGTTGCAATGTAGCAGGAGCCCCTTATCCATTTTACTTCCAGGTTCGTGACAAAGTGTGCATTCTTCAGATCTCAGGAAGTTGATTCGTTTCAGATGAGCTGCAAGGCAGTCATGGTCAGTGTAAAGTCTGAAGAAGGCTACAGCTTCTCTTCTTGGTGTTAATCTATATTGATCCCATTTAGCATCAATGTCCTTCCATAATTTGGTTTCTCCTGTTTTCTTTGCCATTTCTTCATACCTGTTTTTGATAGTATTTTTCAAGATCCTTTTTGCTGACATAAAATCAGTCTGAATGACAGGTTGTTGTAGTGTGGTACCTTTTTTTTTGCTAATCTGTCTGCCTCTTCATTACCTGCTATTCCAACATGAGAAGGGATCCACTGAAATGAGATCTGTTTGTGGAATCTTTGAAGGGTTTTTATCATACAATGATAAGTGACCAGACTATAAGAATCAACTTTGTTTGAGAAGTTACCAAAATCGAAGAATCAGTTCTCTTTGATAAATAACTAAAATCGAAGTCAGGAAATCAAAGTCGAAGATTCAACCCTCTTCGAGTAGATTTGCAACGCTACTTAGTCCTAATTTGTTTTCCTTTCCAATATTTCTCGGCTTGTTTTGAGCGGACCCCTTATCCCCCTAAGTTGTATGTTGACGCTGAGTGTGTCTCTCCTGCATTGGAGGATGGTTAATCTACTGTACTTGGATACATCGATGTACTACATTAAGAATTTGCCTAATTCTCGACGATGTTATTATATTATACTAGCGAGTATTATACTCTCATTATAAACCACCTTCTGTTGTCTCGGAGTACGTATTGAGACTCCAGCTCCAGAGGTCCAGGGTTCGATTACCATCTCTGCTAAGAAATTTAATTCTAGGGTTCTCTCAGCCTAGTGAGATAAAACTGAGAAGAGGTGCGTTCGATTTTTACAGGTACCATGCTAGAAGTGTGTTTTTGTTTTGTGGTTTTCCTACTTCTTCTCAAGTCAAATGCCGGAATGGTACCTAAATTAAGGCCACGAGTGCCTCTTACCCAAATCGTAACTTCCAATTAAAAGTACACACACTAGTACAACTATCACAATGAGAAAGGCTTCGAGACAGATTCCACACAAACCCAAGTACACGGGTTACAAGATCACGATGTCGCCAAAAAACCTAAATGAGTCAAACAAAACAACCACCACCTATACGCCAAGCTTTCTTTCTTCACATCGTTCGTGGCATCAAACTGTGGAGACTCCAGTGGCCTACTGATTTTTCACCCAGTTTTTCAGAAGTAACCTTGACTATGTAAACTACCATTCCCTCCCTCTTGTGCACATCAACACCACCCTCTTTACTCAGTAGGATCTCTTCCCTCGTGTAATTCGTACTTGGGTAGGCTTTTTCAGATTAGATTAGATTCGTGCCATCCCGCATTGTATTTGTGTGTTGGGGGCTGAACTTGCGTCCCTCCTGTTATACCAGACCATTTTATGCCATTTGGCTAAAAATCAATTGATTTTATTAGATTGACGCCTTCAGGGCCGATGGAAGAAATTAGTGCATTAGCGTGGTGGCTAAATCTGCCCCTCTTCCTCCCCTAAGCTGCCGCTTCTCCCCTCTTCATACTGTCAATTGCATTTGTATCCTGTATTGCTTCAAGTACAGTGTGAATCACACGTTTATCTCAAGTTACTTTTAGCACTGCTGCAAATTTCGGCAACAGACTTAGATGGTTAGGTTCTTATAGGTTACATATCTACATTATGAACAAAGAATAATAATAATAATAACAAGCATTTTCTCTCTCCACCCAGAGACCGCTTGAAAGGAAAGGAGAGGAAAGGAAAGGAAAGGAAAGAAAAATATTACGCAAAATCGTAGGTCCCAAATTTCATAACAACAAATTAATCCATGTCAGGAATGAAACTATTTACCAAAAGACTGAACAACTCGGACACAAAAAAACAATGGAGAATTGATTTTTATGGGCACATCCTCCGAATGAATTCAAATAGACAAACCAAAAAAGATCTTCGACTTATTTCGTAATAAAAAAAACTCTTTGGTTCAAGGAAACTGAGAAGGACCTCGTAGAACTCCAAATTACAGACACCATGCATGCTCATGGGCAAAACAGCCAAAACCATCACCTAGGATAAGAAACAACGGTTCCAAGTTAAAATCAAACAAAAGCGTACGATCCACATCTCGAAGAAAGGGAAGCAAGATCTCAAAGAATGAGGCAATACTGGGCTAAAAGGAAAGCTCAAAACAATAAAAAATTAATCGATTTCATGTACCCCAAAGTTGGGTGAAACAGAATAAAGAATTAGTAATAATAATAATTCGGTAAAGTAGCCCAAGTGTATAAATGCAAATACCTAGGAGAAATTATTCAACCCTCAGGCCTGAATCGTGATGCAAACAAAGAGAAGTATCTCTAATTTGCAAAGAGCCTACAGAATCACATGGAACAGGTATAATAAGAAATCCATCTCCCGTAAATCAAGATTACGACATTACAACACAGCAATCAAACCCGAGACACTATACGCCTCTGAAATACTGATCATGGGGTATGGATCACTAGGCTAATTAAATATAAACCAAAACAAAGAAGGAAAATCTTGAGGTTAATTTTTGGTCCAGATTGTACTCAGGAAATGTGGATGAAAAGGAAATCCGAGGAGCTTTATCAGCATACGGAGAAAATCTGGGAAAATTTCAGGAAATGCAGTAGGCCTACATATAATTTGTGTTAACCACCTCGTGGTGTAGTGGCTAGCAAAGAAAGATTTCTGAAGTATGTGGCTGTAACAATAGCAAGCACCCCTTTGATTCAGGTACCAGTGCTTATAAATATAAACCCGAACCTTGAGATGCGCAAGTTTTGAGGAAATGTGTAATGTAAAACTAGAATCAAATATATCTCCTGCAGATACAGTGATTTTTAAATATGCGCCAATTACCTCATGCGCAGTAGAGCGAAACTTCAGCCATTACAAATCACTTTTACGACACAACAGGAGAAGCTTCAAGTTTGAAAATTAAAAATAACATTTTGAGGCAAACTGTAATGGTAACAGAAATAATCAATGAATGGACTACACATAAAAAGTACGTATCTTGCTTACTCCCCCATTTCTTCCTTTCCTTCCTTTCTTTTTTTCTTTCTTTCCTTCTTTCTTCTTGCCCTCCTTACTTCCTTTCTTCCTTACGTCTCTTTCCTCCCCTCCTCCTTTCTTTACGTCCCTTTCCTTCCCTCCTTCTTTCTTTACGTCCTTTTCCTTCTTTCTCCATTCCTTTCTTGCTTACTCCTCTATTTCATCCTTCCTTCCTTTCTTTCTTTCTTTCTTTCTTTCTTTCTTTCTTTCTTCCTTCCTTTCGTCCTTTTCTTCCCTCCTTCTTTCTTTACGTCCTTTTCCTTCCCTTCTTTATTCATTCCTTTCTTGCTTACTCCCCCATTTCTTCGTTCCTTTCTTTCTTTCTTTCTTTCTTTCTTTCTTTCTTTCTTTCTTTCTTCCTTCCTTCCTTCTTTCCTTCCTTACCTCCTTTCTTTCTTCCCTCTTTTCTTTCTTTCTTTCTTTCTTTCTTCCTTTCTTTCTTTCTTCTCCTTCCTTTCTCCTTCTTTTCTTTCTTTCTTTCTTTCTTTCTTTCTTCCTTATGAATCCAGTATTTTTAATGTAATTTTGTAGGCTATAAAGGTAACAAAATGTAGTGTTTAGTGGTTAAAATAATGTTATTGGCCATATTTTGCAAAATATATTCGCATATATACGTACATATTTTTACATTAGTTTTATTGTCCATATTTAAAAAATATATATTTACATATAATTTATATGAACATATTTTGACACTTTTTAGTAGACCCACTAGCCCTGTTTATAAGCGGTAACTTACCGAAACCTGTCTTATCCAGTATTACATATGATTGATTTGTCGAGATTGATTTGTTTGATTATTATCATAGGAATAAACAAGTGACCTTTTTGAGCAGTCGCAGATGAAATGTTAAGAGGAGCAGGATGTGAATGTGGTCGGGTCGAGCTTTAACGTTCATTCTCACGGCACGAAACATTTTAAGTTGAAATACCAGGTCAGAAACTTAACAACTCTGAGACGGAAAATGATAGTAATTTAGTAGTCTATAGCTGGCAGTTCTCAAGACGCTTTCCAATTTGGCGTGTGCCGAACAGACCAGCTGTTTGCTGAGATATATATTTATTATGTTGCAGCATTCATCATTGCTAAAAGAGCTTGCACACGAGATCCACCATATTTATTCGTGACGTATGCAATAGACCAGGTGGGCTTTTTCTGATGAATGAATTATACACCACAATCACAAGGCTCAACTCCATTCTCAGATGAATGGCAAAGAAACTGGTTCGCCAGGTGGATGATGGAGATGAAAGAACCAGTGGTTCGACCCATTGTTTGGTGCTATATGAGAGTGGATAAACTTCCTTTGTCATTGACGTAACTTAATTTTCAGTTGTTTGTTTAACCTAGGGGTCACGATCAGAAACGTTTCTGCGATGTAGGCCTATCGATTAAACGTTTAAAACCGTTACATAGAAGACTTTTTTTTTACAATAAACGTTTAAAAGTTTTGTACAAAAACGTTTTCTTAAACGTTTAGAGGATTTTAAAAAAATATTGATCCTCTTAAAGAATTTTGCATTTAAATTGTATAGGTTATCGTTTTGACTGACTCTGAGGGTAGTGTTACGAAGGTTTTTCAGTTCGCAAGTCCACTGCGAGGAATAAATGCACAGTGGAGCGATACACTGGTATTTTGGAATATTAAATACCGCCATCTGGTATGAGAAATACCGGTATACCGTTCAGGCTTAAAATCTGATGAAAGGAAAGTTATCCAGGAAGTGGTTTTCCGTGGCTTCCCACTTCTACTCCAGGAAAATTCCGGGAGGGTTCCTTACGGAAGGCCACGGCCCCCTCGTTCCCAATCCTCATCTGAATTACAAATTCACACACTAATGCAGCTATCACAACAACACAGGTTATCAGACAAATTCCCCCACACACACACACCCACCCCCAGGTACACGGGGCTACATGACCATGATGTCGCAAAGCACCTCAATTAATCAACAACAACAAAAGGAAAGTTGCTAATTTTATCGACAATAACACCCGTCAAATACAAAATATAATTACGGTTATCATATTAAGTTAAGGAAATAGAAATAGAACACATTAAAGACAAAAGACAAAGCGAAAACTGGTGTAAAAAACGAGATTTTGGCAGTGTGTTGCATAACCGCGCAGAGCGGTCGTAGAAACCTCTCAGTTAGGTCATTGCTACGAGCGATGGGCGGAACAAGAGTTACATCTCGTCCTCATCGAGCTGAGCGATATGCCAATGACAGTCGGCAAGGGGTATGGACGGGGTAAGGAAAACCCGGAGAGAAACCACACTCAGGTTAGCCACTGTCAGCATCGACGTTCTAACCTACGATCTGTGGACCTGATGCATCTCCCCATGGTGGTCATGGCTATTTCCTTCACAGTTAATTACTTTGGTTTACACCCTGCCTCCTTGAGTGCCTTGTGCAGGAGGCAGGAGTTAACACATGGTGTTCACAGGCAGGAAAAGTCAGGAATAGTCAGGAAAAGTCAGGAATTTTGTTTTTGGTCAGGAAAAGTCAGGAAAAAGTGTGAAAAAATGGCGTGAGTCAGGAAAAAAAGGGCAAAAAGTATTAGAACGTCAGGAATTTTATATTAACCATACAGTATTTTGTGTTTTACAGCCATATTTTGATGTTAATAGTTCAAATAATCTCTGAAGATAAAAAAGCAAAAACTCACTGGACATTATGGTAAGTTTCCATTTTTACAGCACATCATAGTAAAAACCTCTTTTACCTATTTTTTGTACGCTTTTTTTGGCGTTGGCGTAGGGATGTGGCGACCCCATCACTATAGTTTAGGTTATTAAGTACTTTGATTTATGTATTATTGCATTATAATTTACTTTATGTTGTGTTTTAAATGAATAAAGTGGCAAGCATTGGGCAGGTATGGGGATGGTGGAGGCTGTAAATAAAAAAGATATAAATTTGCTCAAAACACTTTTTTTTCCGATGTTACGAGGACTTTGCGAGTCAGGAATTTTGTTGAAAAATGGTCAGGAAAAGTCAGGAAATTTCAGGAAAATTGACATTGAAAATTCTGTGGACACCATGTAAACATGAAAAGAAAAAGAAGGCTTACCCCTCGAAGAAAGAGGGTATCAGGAAAGATGAGACAAGGGCCAATGAAGGCGGGAAAGTGAAAGACTCCCTAGGCCTAGGATACCTAATAGCGTCGGGGTCGGAAGAGAACAAGAGTTGACCAAGGAAGGTCGACAGGGAAGAAGACTGAGATGAGCCCGGCCCAAGTAAGTGGAAACAATGCCGGTCTCAGCTGGGTCGCCAACCCACGTCCCACTAGATGTGAGCCCCTGGGGGGTAACTAAGATGACAGAATAAAGCCAGATTGACTATCTGGTGTGCGATTCACCGCACTCGGCTACGCCATACGGTCACACTATTTGTGTGAAACTTCTAGCGTCCTCTTAATGGGAGTGACGTTGCAACTACCGGGGTTGTTTTTGTTAGCTAGAGATTGCAGTTTCAGGAACGATCGTCTTCTTATTACTTAAGAGACACGGCACTTGCTTGAATGTGCCAGTAACAGTGGCCCAAATCGCATTACCGTGCTTGAACGTCCAATCCATCAGCAGAGTGTGGAGTGCTAGAGGGGGGGGAGGGGGGTTAGAAAAGATGTGCCTGCGTGTTACATCTCCTGTTTCCTACAACTACTCAGCTGCTAATGCTACTTCTCGTCCATGTGGACAAAAATTAACTATGACACACTAATGCATATAATCGTGTTATGGTGTATTCTAGCTGTGCGCGAGTCCCGATGGTACCAACCGACGCCTCTTCGCGTCGCAACGTTTTAAGCTAATTGGCGCGCCTCCTGTTGGTCCGACGCCTGTGACGCTTTTAGTATCTCCCTCTCTCTATCCCCCTATTCACCCTTACATACTACTCTCTTCCTCCCTAAAATTTCACCCCATTTTTTTCCTGCCTCAATACCTCTGAATATACGAGGGATATACACCAACATCAATTTTGACTGTAGTTTTGTTGTTGTTTCATTTAAGGGCTTGGATATTGTGGTCATCAGCCTAGTGTGCTTCAGTGTATATAGACTCTTTTTTAATATAATTTATTGATTAATGCAGCCAATGCAATGGCCATTAATTTTATTTTCAGGATGGGTCAGGGAAGGATTTTGGAAGGAAATCGGCCGTGGACCTATTGAAAGGAATCGTCCCGGCATTAGCCTATTGGTGAAAATGGGAAACCACGAAAATTATTTTCAGGATGGCCGATGTGGAATTCGAACCCAAGCCAGTGAAGCACGAGGTAGCGCGGTTCTCTTTAAAGCTATGGTGGTGGTGGTGTTGATGCATTTATGGGATTAGGGACATAGTGATCATTTATCCCCATGTTCTTGTGTGTGTGCACTCCGTCTGATATATAACCTGCGTCGTTGTGATGGCTGTAGTAGTGTTTGTATTTGTAACAGGGGCTAGGATATAGTCTAGGTAGGAGGCGGCCGTGATCTTAATGTAGGTAATATCCCGATCGTGGTCATATATTTGGGTATGTTGTAATTTGTGTGATAACCTATGTTTTTGAGATGTCTGCAGTAGTATTTGTATTTGTAATCCAGGTGAGGATTGGGAAGGAGGTGATAGTGGCCTGAATTTAGGAACAATCCCGGCATTTGCCTGGAGTAGAAGTGGGGAACCCACGGAAAACCACTTCCAGGATGACAGGTGGGTATTGAACCCATCTCTACTCAATTTTGTCACATGAGGCTGAATATGTACCCTGTTCCAACCTCAGACCAGAATTAAATTTCTTGGCAAGGCCGGAAATCGAACCCTAACAAATCTTTGCTAATGCTAACCATACTTTTTGTGAAGCGTTAGAAGATACAAAAATAAAGTGTTTCACACTGTGTTATGACGCAAAATGCCGTTCTGAAGAAACACAATATTAGATACTCCCCTCTGGTGCGATAAGCAATTGATTCGATGCTGATTCAAAGTGTAAATTAATATTTCACTCCGGCCAACAAGGAGCTGTAGTATCCAACGAACCTTCTTCGTTTTATCTTCGTTCCCTCGTTCTTTCACTTCCCAATAAAATGTCGTTTTTCTCTGTTTAAATTTGAGTGCTGTTGGCCTCTTGAGAAACGAATTCCTTTTAATTATGGCTTTGTAATTAGTGTGTTTAAAATTGGTGTGTGAATGTTCGTGTAAGCCTTGCAGCGTCTTGTCATGACAACACACAATGTCTAATGAGTAAGCAATATGTGTGGTCATATGTCGTCCTCCACCTCCTCACCTCACTTTAAATATTAGTTCTGGCCACCATTTCTTGTTTGCTCCGCTGCACCTACATTTACATAAACTACTGCAGTTATATGTTAGCTCTCCCCTCCCCTCTTTCTACATCTCGTTCATGATCTTATGTATCTTCAGCTAAATAAAAATATTGTGCGGTATAAGGAAATTAGGCTGTAAGTATTTTACTGAAATTAAACATAACCCTTTGAGAGAGAGAGAGAGTTCAAAATCCCAGCTTTAAGACGGGGCCATATCTTTGGAACAAGCATTCATTCGTTCTTCGAATGGCTTTTTGTACTTATCAGAATTTAAAAACCTTTCACATAATCGCGTATTCTAATTTATTATAATACCTGTTAATCCCATAGCTGGGATGCTATTGTACAAATATCTCGTAAACAGTTGATTCTAGGGCTCTTAAAGTATGGTTTTCGGAGTGGCATTCTAATTGTTTTTCTCGCATCGTGGACTTGAAAGTGAGATTTGTCTCGTCTTTCTACGACATCATTCTCCTTCTTTTGTCGACCCTGCTGTATACCCGTTCTTGTAAAATCGTGCACCACAGCCGTGAGGGCAACTGCAGCAGGTTCGGAGATCGCAGGTTGGAATCCCTGAGTGTGGTTTCCTCTGTTTCTTTTCCATGCTTCTTCCAGGCAATGTCGAGATATTATCCCACTTCAATTCTTGGGGAACCTACTTCATCCCTATCCCTAATTCACACGCTACAACGGTCATCACATTAATGCAGGCTATCAGGCAAGCTCAACACACACCCAAGTACATGGGGATGAAGTCATCACGATGTCCAAGCGCCTCAATGGAAACAATAGCAACAACAACCACCAAATATACGGGCTGAAAAGTCCACGATGTCCAAGCTCCTCAAATAAAACCAACAAACCAAAACTCTATTATGGGCTTGGAACATCTTGGTTATCAACTCGTAAACCCCGATTATTCCAGTTTGTATTAAATTTGTCTGATAACCTATAATTGATTACGATTTATTTAAAATTGTATAATGGCTTAGTCAAATAACACGTTTCAGTTATGTTTTTATACTAAATATATTCAAGAAGAGAGAGAAAACAAAATTTGCGATGTATGAATTTGTAGGCTCAGTTAATATGCATCTTCAGGTTTGCATGATTTCCTTTAAATTTAATTCAATTTAAAAAAAAAACTAACACGTTTACAGTCTGAGCTATGCTGGTGGTTCTAGCCGATGAGGTGATAGATGGTTATGCACGTTTCTGTAACATAAGGTGTAATGCTACAAACAGAACTATTGTGTGTAAACCTTGTAGTTGTCACTACAGGTGGATTGGATTACGCATGGCTGGGAACGAATCGTGTATATGGAAAAGAAAAGGCATTTCAAGTGGAAGAATAAGGGGGTTGGGTAGGTCACCACAGGAGGTTGTAGCCTACAACAGCCACTCGCAGCCAAGGTAACACACCCCTCCTTCTCTTGTCAGGAGTTATATACCCCCCTACCACTCTTTCTTTCAAATGGAACGACAAAAGGGAACGCTTTTACATTTTATTACTTGTAGTAAGGTTGAAGAGAGAAGATCGTCCTTCACTTCGCTTCACGCAAATACAAATTAAATTTAGTGTCAGTTTGACGCGTAGTAAATCACCCAGGTGTTTCTCACAATGAGTGGACAGGTAGGTGCATCCTTATTGTCTAGTTAGTCCAAGTACTGTTACACAATGTGCTTGTTGTCTTGGTTACCTCATGCTGTACTGTCATTAGAGCTAGGATTTGGTATAGGCTGTCTCAGCGGGCTAGGATTTGGTATAGGATGCATCAGTGGACTAGGATGTGGTATAGAATGTCTTCAATGGACTAGGATTTGCTATATGAAGTCTCAATAGGGCTAGGATTTTGTATAGAATGTCACAGTAAGCTAGGATAAGGAATAGGATGTCTCAATGAGCTAGGTTTGGTTTAGGATGTCACAGTTGGGCTAGAATTTTATTTTGGATAGGCCTATCTGATTTGTAAGGACCGTATTCTTAGGTTTTTACCTATTTTTTTCCTTACTTCTAATACAAAAAAATACTTTAATACTTATCCGAATCACACTTGAAGAGCCATATTCATGAATTCCGTATTACCTAAAGAAAACTAAATGATATGTGAGTACGTGTACCAAAAAATACCTAATTGCAGCTTTGTTCCGTTTATTGTAGTACGGTATATAAATATATCCTGAGTCCATATTTTTAAAGAGTTACATGGTTATTTACTGTAATCAAGAAAAGTGCGGCCAAATATCATATACAGTATATTATTTCAGTACTATAGATCCCTCCTGCGACGCTCACAAGCCATCGATCGTGACAAATGAGCATTCAAATAAAAGAGAATATACATTAGCAGTGACGAATTGCACTTTAATTTCATAAATATCTAAAATTTCTTCAAAATATGACTTTTTAAAAAATGTTCGAAGTGTGCAATCTGCAGATTCTGTTGCTGTAGGAAAATACGCTCCATAATTGCTGTCCACTTCACATTTTGGCCACTGTGACGCCTGTTTCATGACAGTTTAGCATTCTGAGGTCTTTATCATTTTGCATGGATTTCAGAAACAGTAAATCAAAGGAATGAATACGCAAACCGTATAATTTCATAAATATCGAATAACCGGTGATTGTTATGATGATCCAATTTTCAGTGATTGCCTTCTTAAGTTAGGGAACGTAGAACTTGGAATTCTAACTGAAATGTAAATAGTGGTCTATAATCATTTGGTTAAAATAAAGGCATAACAACCTTTCCCCTTAAGTGTGTCATTATAAACCTATTGGGGAAAGTGTGGTTTATGAGCATGCGAGATATCTCGCACGGGTCCGCTAGTCGTATCTTATTCTGTCAGGAAAGTGGGAATAAATCTCTTATAGTTTCCAAGTTCCCTATATTCTAAATAAACAAAGTTAATTAAACGGACTCGGTAGACGCGTGGGTTCGAGCCCCACCGTCGGCCGTCCTTGAAATGGTTTTCCGTGGTTTCCCATTTTCAACACCAGGTAAATGCTGGGACGGTACCTTCTGACAGGCCACGGCCGCTTCCTTCCACATCCTTGCCCAGTTTCATTCACCATCATTCATTTCATCTCTCATTAACTCCTCTCATGAGGTTGGCGTCAGGAAGGGCATCCGGCCGTAAAAACCATCGCCACAAAGACTTCATCGCAGCTCATCCCCGACCCCGTTGGAAAAACGGGAATAATAAGGGGTAGACATACATACATACATACAATTAAACGGGCTAGAGAGTGAAAATCACCTCTGACATCCCTGGTTTTATAAATTTGAATAATTAACATATTTAAAGAGAGAAGGTATTGCCTAAAAGTGTGGAGTTTTTGGTGAAAATTTGATAAAAGACTTATCATGTGAAATATTTATACTTTTTTTGCAATCAGATTTTCTACTAACAATTCATCAATTTAAAGCTTTGCGAAGTTCATGGCCACTTTTGCTACACTTTAAACATAAAAACCTATTTAAAATCCTATTCTACGTATTAAAAACCTAAAAAATAACTTATTTTATCTTTTTGAAAATCTAAATTGACAATTTTGAAAACCTAAATTAGCGGTCCCTACTCATTTTGCAAGGCTAGTGTGTTTGGTTTACTCACATACCGTACTGAGTATTTCTTTTCATATTGCACCCAAAGTTATAAAAACGTTTACGTTTTCGTTGTAATTTCTATTGGAAATTCTACATAAAATAATGTGTTATCGTTTTCACCTCAACCTAACAGAACTTGGTATATTATGTTAAACTTCTTTTGGTAACTGTATGTAATTATTTGATTTTCTCGTCCTTGAACAAAAGCATCTGAATAATTGGCATAATTTTTTATGTACGCTAATCTGTACGCACAAGTGTCCATTGCGTGGTTTCAATGTCAAGGAGAATACTATTTGACTGAAGAGCTGACTACAGGAGTTGGGAGTTTCTGTGAGGCGGTACTATTGTTTGGATATTTCGCTTCCGGCCCGGTTCTCAGAATTGGTCCGTTTTAACTTGTGCCTTGCTGACAGCACCCTACTCCTGCTTGTGACTTGTGCGCTTTGTCCGCCTCATAACCCTCTCCAACTTCCCTGTTCAAATGAAATTAGAACAAAGAAGCCAAGATGAACCTCCTCGTGACGTCTGTTAACGTTGTGTGCTAAGAGCCCGCCTGTCTTCCTGTTTATCTCGGGATTAGTGGCGGAATGTCATGAGATCCTGTCATACCGTACCTTCCACATTGAAGAGCACAACTTGAACTAGGTTAGCACTGCTTGGATCTACCGTATTTATAAATACATTCGTTTCAGTCTCATCTGTCGTATCATTAACAATGTATTATGTTATAGACATGGGAGATGTCGATTACAGTAATCTGTCCTATGTAGTAATTTATAATGTTACGATTCATGCTGGTTGAATTTATTCCAGGTTTAGTAACAAGACCCATTGAGCTTTATCTATATTTATTTATTTATTTATTTATTTATTTATTTATTTATTTATTTATTTATTTACAGACAGCGGTAGTTACGCTCGCTAACGCGCAGCACTAGGCCATGGGGCCAAGCTATCTACGAACACGGTAGACGTTGGTTCGAGCCCCACCGTCGGCCGTCCTTGAAATGATTATCCGTGGTTTCCAATTTTCAATGCCAGGCAAATGATGGGACGGTACCTTCTTGACAGGCCATGGCCATGCCCAGTTTCATCCATTTTCATTCAAATCATCTCTCATTAACTCCTTTCGTGAGGTTGGCGTCAGGAAGGGCATCCGACCTAAAAATCAACCGCCACATAGACTTTCACCGCATCTCATCCTATCCCTGACCCTTTTGAAAAAACGGGATATAATAAGTGTTAGACCATATTTATTTATTAGCCTAATTCTTTTAATAATAATGAAAATGAAAATCCACAGCCTGCTTCCAGTCGACCGACCGGGTCAGGGAATGGAATGAATGAAGCCCCCATCTAGCGGCGAGGATATGAACTGTGCCGGCTGCCGAGGCCTGTCGCACTCCCCTGGGGCAATGATTAAATGAATGACAGATGAAATGAAATGATAGTGGAGAGTGTTGCTGGAATGAAATTTGTGACAAGGGAGAACCGGAGTACGCGGAGAAAAACCTGTCTGCCTCCGTTTTGTCCAGCACAAATCTCACATGCAGTGACCGGGATTTAAACCACGGACCCAGTGGTGAGAGGCCGGCGTGCTGCCGCCTAAGCCACGGAGGCTCTTTTATTAATAATAATAATAATGATATTAATAATAATAATAATGTTGTTTGATTCACATCCCTTTTAACTGTTGCAGCGTTTAGAGACGCCGGGGTGACGGAATTAAGCCCCGGAAGGGATCTCGAACGTGCCAGTAAATCTATTGACACGGCTTCCTCTCTTTTGCGCAACCTTAAATGCCAGCTGACTGCGCCAGGAATCGAGGCTACAACCTTGGGGACAGCAGGCGAGAACGTTACCGCTGAGCTACGCAGCCAGTCTGTTAATTAATTAATTAATTAATTAATTAAAGCTCTGTTTCTATAAAGAACACAAAGTCCAAGTACTTATTTCCTTTTAGTAAATGAAAAGCAGATGCGTATTTCTGTTACAGACATTCTTTTCTTGTCCTTAATGTTTAGTTCTGGTAAACTGAAAGTTTAATCGAACACTGGTTTCTCATAAGGTAGACTATTTTAATAAATTGTCTGGAATTTTCACCCCCACATTTGAATTACTTCTTCCGCTGAACACTAGATTCAAAAATTTGTCAATGATTGCCACTCAGAGTGTACCTCTAGCAATACCTCTTACTTCCTTTGAGACTGCGACTTTACGTATAACTGCCTCAGAACTAATTGACCCTTGTGAAAATCTAGTAGGAAGCTGAAGAGAGAATCTGCATTTGTCAACCTGCTGGGTGCTGTCCGCTGCGTCACCAGTCAGTCGTCAGAAGTACACTGGTCACGCAGCAACTGTCACTCACTCACAGACACTATAACAACCATTATTTATTTCACTCGTTACAAACTGTATTAGGTAATTAGAATAATTAAATGACACTAATACGTGTAATGGAATAATATTGTAGGTTCGCCCCTGACCGTGGTAAGTGATTTTTGAAAGGCGGCAAAAATACGATACGCATGTCATACGATGTTGGCATGTCAAAGAACCCATTTGAATTCAGTAGGCCGAGTTCATAATGGCAAAATTAATCTCGGGAGTTTTCGCCAGCACAAAGTTCCTCATTTCTCTACTAGAAAGCGCGCTATTGTGTTCAAGGAGATTAGATATCTTACATCTAACCTCCTTGACTTTCATAGTCAAGGAACTACGAAATTCGACATGCAAGCTACCCTCTGGGTGTCAAATAGCAAAGCTTGCACCAGGCACCCGAGGCCATACGATATTATTAATATTATTATTATTATTTATATTGTAACGAAAATATTATGCTTATATAGTTCAGCATTGTACTGTTAATAATCAACCATTATTTCTGCGTGTTGTGGTACGATGCGTTGTCAATAACAAGCACTGAGTTGCGTTCCAAATAGGGATCAACTTTTCTTTTAACCAACGAATATAATATTCACCGTTCATATCTTTGTGGTAGTCCTCACTTCTTTTATGTGACTGGTAAATAAGTAGCACGTTGGGAACAACTGGCTGACTGTACCTCTCTGTTATAAATCTGTCACAAGAAGCAGCCTTTCTTCCTCCGCCCCTTCCCAACCCTCTTCTGCATTGCAAGCTGTCATTGAACTTTAACCGGGTGAGTTAGCCGTGGGCGTTACGGCATGACTGTTGGCAGTCGCTCACATCCGGGAGGCGAGGAGGTTCGAATCCCCCCGCCGGCAACCTTGAAGATGGTCTTCTGTGGTTTCCCATCTTCCTTCCAGGCAAATGCCGGTGTTGGTCCCTAACTATAGGCCACAGCCGATACCTTCCAACTCCTCGTCCTTACCTTCCAACTTCCCTCCCCAACGGTACTTGTAGCTCACCCATTGGGTGTCCGTCTCGAAGCAGCTACAACACTGGCGAGCCGAACATGTCCTCGGACACTCCCGGCACTAAAAGCCATACGCTAAAAAAAAATGAACTTGAGACCAGCTTCAGTTTCTAACTCACGGGCCAATTTGTTCCGAGGGACTTATAACATAAATCTCTTTCATATGTAAAGACGTCGTTTACGAAATGAAGTTTAACCTGGTTAGACCAAGACTTCGAAATAAATATCAATGTAGATATCATAAAAAAACGGACATGTACGGCGTTCACCTTTGACAAGAGACTTGCGAAGAGTTTTTACGTAATATAAACTATTCACATAAACCCCTTTACATTCCAATAGTGTCATCTCCCTTAAGTGGAATATGATGTCATATTTGTGGATCCCTCCCCACATGCATATGGTGTGCAGGGGAGGCAGATGGGGTTAAATATGACCACCCTTGTCTACCCCCCTTACTATGTAATGTCATTCATTGTATTGTCCCTTCCGCTGGCATTTTCTACAAGCATTTTCTACATCTTGGGATTTAAGCTGTTAAGTGTTCTTTCCTGGATTGGATTCACGTGTGTGGTAGGAATTTAAATAGCCATTCATTGCGAATGGACCGTAGCTCCATTATGATTCTTCCTCCGTGGAGGTGTGCCAGTTTTCAAGCAAAATGTTGTTAGAAGACAATTCTTAGGCTAATAACGGCGCGACGCGATAAATGGAATATTGTTGAAGAGGAGAACTGTGGACCTCTACACTACAATCTAACAGAAACAGTATATGCAAGAGACGTTTACAATTCTGTGGAAATCTGTAAAATGGACAACAGATTCATCTAAAGCTTATAAATTCACAGACTTCCACGCGAGTACTCAGCAGTGATGCTCGGAGCACGGTTAGAGAGGGACTGGGGGTGATAGCCAATACGTCACTGGGCGAAGCTCATAACAAAAGTCCATGCTTTTCCTGCCATACCTGATGTATCCACCGCGCAGTGACGGCAGCCCCCACAGCAGAGCTGTATTGCATGTTGCAGGTTTACTCACGCAAGGCGGCGAGTACTCCACTGCTCACAGGCGAGCAACTCGGCTGGATCAGCCTGGTTAGACCAAGACTTAGAAATAAATATCAATGTAGATATCATTTAAAAAAAAATCGTGGAGCTTGTAGAACGTCATTGAAATATTAGAGCCATTTTGTTTTTTCAGCGTTGCTTAGACTAAGTAATCGATTAGTACAAGCTTTTTAGTCGACCAACAAGAGTGTGCCCAATTAGATTGGTAGGGGAGTTGGATTTGATTTCATAGTGCCCCAAATCAATACCTAAATTATTTATAATTTAAAAACACTTCTCACATAATTGAGGGGTAATTGGAAGACTAGTTTCGTTCGCCAAGCGTACATCATCAGATCTAACTCACTTAGGTTCAGCTGAGAGTTCTCTCACTTTCCTCATTAACGATCGGCTCGCTTTTGAAACCCAGCTGGGTGGCTACATTCCATGTCAGTGTGGAGCCAGGGCTTTCCCAGGTTGAGGTATAGTGTCGGCAACTCTCCACCATAGTCACTGAAAGCAAGCCGCGAGACTGGACAGAACTGCGTTCAACTGTGCAACACTGGAGACCTGACAAGTGGGTCGGCATCGTGACTCCACGTGGAGTCACAGAGCAAGCATACTATTGCTCAAGAACTAAGAGCTACTAATATCTCGCCAGGAGATGGCAGTCGGGTTTGAACTGCAGTTGTCTTCGCGCTCACTGCGTATCGCGCATTCAAAAAACATTAAGTTGGTCACTGTTTCCATTACTGTACCTGATACTGCCACACTGTTAAATGTAAACACAAAGGCTTGTAAGAATATCGACAGTAGGAAGGAAGGTACCGGTAACAATACACACACACGTGAAGCTCGTTAACAAATTATCATGCAGGAAGTAGCAGCAACTGACTGCCAGCCGATATATTTAGGTTTGGAATAGGCGGGCCGCGCATGAGTACTACAAGACCCCACCTACCCCGTCGCAGCGTCTTGAACTGCCATCTCCTGGCGTGATGACATTATTGGTCAGCAACGAACAATGGTTATTGTTGGCGTGTGCCACTGCCTAACGTTTGAGTCGCCGCTCGTTAACGAGGAAAGGGAGACAACTATATTTACAATATTGTTAAGCTATAGAAGTTTCCAATAAAACTTAATAACCTCCAATTAAGATGCCTTCCTTCGGAGGGGAAGTAAAGCCGGCGGTTCCATGTCATAGATTTATGGCATGTTAAAGAACCTTCCACTAATTACACCTGTGTGAAGCTAAATTGTATAGGTTAAGAATGTAAACAACACTCTTAGGTTTCTACGTTCGTTGCCAAGAGCCGACTGCGGTGGCGTCTAGTAGCTAAGTTCTTTACTAGGCCTAGTAGTCGTTGATGATAGCGTTTGGCGGCAAAAGTAGGAACTATTTGATAAATTCAAAGTTGCAGTCCTTACTTGAATTAAAACACAGATACACACACTAATACAGTCATCACAATTAACACCGGTTATCTGACAGATTCTACACACACCCAAAGTACACGGGGCTACATGACCGCGTTGTCGCAGCCCCTAAACTAAGGAACCAACCACCAACCAAAAATACTTAGCCTACAGTTGTTTACATACCACAATAATGCTGCAGGGTAGCCTATTAGACAGGTTTTACACACCTTAGTGAGCGGATTTGATGACCACAATATAGAAAGCCTCTAAATGAAACAACTCTTTTTTTTCTCTCTCTCTCTCTTAACCCTTGAGAACTGGCGTAAAAAATTATATCACGAGGACTGGCGCGCCGTGTGATTTTGACCCATAGTGTGTCAGAAAAAAGACAATAATTTTAGTAACAGTCATCTCAATTGTTCCGTACAAATGAGCTGATGACCACCGATAGCAGTGGCTATGCGCGCTAAAGCGCAACGTTAGGTCATGGGGCCAAGCTCTCTGCTGACTCGGTAGACGCGTGGGATCGAGCCCCACCGTCGGCCGTCCTTGAAATGGTTTTCCGTGGTTTCCCCATTTTCAACACCAGGCAAATGCTGGGACGGTACCTTCTGACAGGCCACGGCCGCTTCCTTCCACATCCTAGCCCAGTTTCATTCATCTTCATCCATTCCATCTCTCATCCCGGCACGCAGGTCGCCCACGGGCGTCGACTAGAAAGACCTGCACTCGGCCTCCTAGGAGGCCACACGAAAAAAAAAAAAGCTGATGACCAAGTTGTCCCTAAACATAGATCAACAAGAACGTGAGCTATGTGATTGTGTTGCACCAAAATAGATGGATAGGTGGATTTTTAACAGATTGCCCCGACTAACGTAAGCCAAAAATTGTCACGCGAGACTGGTGCCATGGGTAAATTTGACCCGACCGTAAATAATAGACCTATAGATATAACTTGGGTCTTCACAGGGTAACGGACATGTTACTTTTGCAGGGTGAAGTTCAAGGCTATGAAGGAAGGTACAGTAAATGACAGGAAATAAGGGCCGACCAAAAGCGGCTTCGGTGGCGTAGTTGGTAGCATGCTGAACTGCTGTGCCCAAGATAGCGGGTTCAAACCCGGCCGAAGTCGTCGGATTTTTCAAGAGCGTTAAAAATCCTTCAGTATGCCTTCCTTCGGAGGGGAAGTAAAACCAGCGGTCCCATGTCATAGATTTATGGCATGTTAAAGATCCTTCCACAGACTAAACTTGTGTGAAGCTAAATTGTTAGGTTAGATTTCGTTGGAACGCTCTATCAAAGTTCCAACGTTCACCACTAGGTATCATTTATATCTGGTGGCGAAAGTTGGAACTACTTGAAATTGAATGGAACTTGTAGCTCACCCTTAGGGTGTCTGCTGGAAACAGCTATAGACTCAGGCGAGCCGAACATGTCCTCGGACACTCCCGGCACTAAAAGCCATACGATAAATAAATAAATAAATGAATAGGCTAAATAAATAGGGCTGACCGTGAATTAGAGGAACTGGAGAAGAAAGAAAGAAAAATCTTGAGGAAGATCTTAGGACCCGAAAATAGAAATGATGGTACATGGCGGAAGAGGCGAAACAAAGATCTTTACGGACAAGCAGAAAAAATCACAGATACCATACGGAAGAGAAGATTGACGTTCTATGGACACCTTACGAGAATGAGCGATAGTCGACTAACGAAGAAGATCTTTAATTACATCACCAAGATAAAAGCGACTACAAAATGGGTAGATGAAATGAGAAAGGATATGGAGGAAGTTGGGGTCAGTCCAAATGAGATCTGGAATAGAGAGGTGTTTCGAGGTAGGATTGATGCATTCAAGGGGTTCCAGGAAAAGCAAAGGAGAAGAGCCAAGAACATCTGGTCGGAAGAAGGAAGAGAATCCACAGTGAAAGGAGGAAGAGTTTCTGGGAGCAGAAAAAAAGGATTAATCAGCAAGTCAATTGTTTCCCGTGGTCCAAAGTAGGCCAAAATCGAACAAAGAAGAAATAGGGCTGACCAAAACGAAAACATAGGGCATTATTATTATTATTATTATTTAAGCCTCGGGTCAAAAATACCCATGCGTCAGTCCTCGTGGGTTAAGGGACTGTCAAGGTAGATGTTAGGGCCTTTATATTCAACTGTTAATCAACCAATCAGTCAGCCATTGAGCCGATAAAAACACTAGTTGAAATCATTGCTGTTTCTTGTCAATAATGATGAACATCTGTCAGTAATAACTGTCATACCAGTTCTGATGATATTAATAATGTCGCCATGTTGGAGTATAGATGCGCTGCTATACGCTATGCAAATATGGAGACCTCCAGATGCCAGTTCGGGGTTGCCTTTTGTTGCCTGTGGTGGTGGGAGCGGAGGGGGGAGGCCTGGTTCAGAATGACACAGTATTCACGCATCAACGAGTCCGCACCAATGTATTCTGCAGTGATATCGTCGTGGGTAGGGGTGGTTGGTGGTGCTAGGGGTGGTATTCATGAGGTCGACCAACTCCTCAGCTGTCTTTCTCGCTTCTGGCATCTGTCAGTCAGTACCACAGGCCAGACATTGACGCACTGCAATGCAACAAGCTTGGAATTCACTGTCTTTATACCCCGGATTGAGAGTAACGTCGTTACTGGTCACCATTAATTCGCCATTGACGAGGGAGTAACGGTTGTTTGAGAATCGCGCCCAGGGAAAATAGCGCCCACTGAGAAATGTGCGTAAATCGCGCCCAGTCTAGAAATTGTCCTCGTGACAATACTGTTCTACAGGAAATGTTCTCCGCAGTGCCTACAAGCGTCTGCGAGAGCTAGCATCAGCAGTTACGTTGGCAGCACGACTGTCGCTTGTATTAAAACAAACGGTAAACTTTGTACTCACAACAGCGATTCATAACAGATGCTGGAAGTGCTGATCACACACGCGCTCGCTTATTGCAATACACACTAACGATTTCGACAGCCTAGAGCCCACACGTGTGGGATTCACCCTGTCAAGGACACCGTGCTGCCAACTAAACTGCTGATGCTAGCTCTGGCAGAAGCCGGCAGTCACTGCGGAGAACATTTCCTGGCGCCCTGTGCATCTCTACTTGGTTTAACACTAAGTCCCCGATTCTTGGATGTCACGGGAAATCTCGAGAACCACTGGATGGATTTTGATGCGGTTTTCACCATTCTGTAAAGGATATCTCGAGGAAGGTTTCTGTAGAAAAATAATTTATTTATGATCAAAGGAAGCCAAGCAGTAACGATTTCGGTGAAAATTTCAAAATAAAACTGGATTTCGTGCGCTTTGTAAGCTTACACTGGACAAACCGTTAAAAATATCAATATACCATGAGTGTAAGAATTGTTCAGCATGAAAAGTTCTACAAAATAGTTCGCGAGATCATATTCTCTATCTTCAATACATCGCCTACTATAAATGTTTTTACGTTTTCATTTCTTCCATCAATCTCCATTCAATTACTGAGTTACAAGCTAGCACGTAATGCATTCATATCTGTTCCCGGGCGAAGCCGGGGCGGGTTGCTAGTACAAAATAAACATAACCTGGGGCTTATGCCCCAGACCCCCTTGCTTGTAGTGCAATCGGTAATTTTCGTCCAGACAGTCATCTAACCAAGTAGCGACCGACGACTTCGTTCAGACCAATGGTTTCGTCCAGACAGTCGTCTAACCAAGTAGTGACCAATGGTTTCGTCCGTATCAGCCACAATTACTCCAGGTAGAAACCGTGCTGGGCTAGATTTACAGGACACTGGGAGTAACGACGTTATCACCGATACTTTTATCAGTACCAGTGACGTTTCGTTAGTTGTATGATATAAACTATCCTGGATGCGTATTTTTTTTGTTATTAATTCATTTGAGAGGCTTAGGGCATTTTGTAATCAGCCCCGTATAGTTGGGTGTGTGTTGAACGTGTAACCGTTACTTTTTTGATTAACGGGGGAATAATGACTGATCGTCGCTACTTTGATCAGTACTGATAATGAAAATGTTCGTTAGTTGTAGGAATTTAACTATCCTAGATGCGTTTCTGTTGATATTAAAATTCATTTCAGATGCTTGGACATCTTGACATCAGCCCCGTGTAGTTGGTTTTATGCTGAACGTGTCTGATAACCGGTGTTTCTGTGATGACTGTAGTAGTGTGTGTAACTGTTAGGGACAGGGACGTCGTAGGTGCCCTGGGAGTTGAAATAAGGTAGGTCTACTATCCCAACTGGCATTTGCTTAGACGGAGTATTGAAAATCCTGGAGGAAAAGTATGCACTGGATAGCCGCTAACAGAGCCGGCATTCGAACCTGCGATCTCTAAACTTGCTGTAGCTACCCGCGCGGCCATGGTGCACGATTTAACGAGCATAGCTACATTAGAATATGCCTAAATATACAAGATCAAGTTAATGACCATTGGAGAATAGCTTCAAATAACACACTCAGTCTATAAGGAAATTGAACCAGTATTGAGCACAATTAAACAGAAACGCACCTCATTTTTGGGATATCTTCCTTCAACACCGAAAACTAGACTTAGTAGAAGAATAATAGAACAATTTTGAATAGCAATACCGTGTTTAGGCCTAAATGTATTACAGAAATTAAGGACGATATCAAAGAACTCCAAATAACATTAGACGATCTCAAGAATGAAATATATAACATTGAGATTCTACACGACTCACGTGTGAGACTCCAAACCAAAACAAATAAAATGGCAAAAGGAAGGGTGCTCTCCACTGAAGGAAGGATGTTGACAGTTGAGAGGATGAAGACATATCGGAAGCATAAGAAAGAAAAATTGTCTTTGGTATAATTGCTTGTAGTGTACTAGGTTGGCCATAAAATATGAAATAAATTATTATTATTACTGATTTTTAGCTCTGCAATTGTAGATGAGTCGTCGTCGTTTTAAGGGGCCTAACATCTAGGTTATAGGCCAATTGTAGATGATTTCCGTTTTATAGTTTTGGGTGAGATTTCTACTCTTGTAGCGGCTCGTGTTGCGTCCTGTGGCTAGTGGCTAGTTAGATGCGGCTGTTCTGAGACCTAAGCAGGAAAGCAGCCCGGTCGTTAAGTTCAGTAGCTATGATTGTGTTGTATTTTTGACTCGGAATAACGTTTGTTGAAGGAGAGATTGTTTTTATTTTCCAAAGGGTGAAAATAAAAACAAGTAAAATAAAATAAAATAAAATAAAAGCGATGAAATGAAACGATCCCAAGCGAAGCAGAGTAAAGCCAAGGAAATGAAAGAGAACGTGAGATATGTGTGGTGAGGTCTGACACTCGGGCGTTCCTGTCACTACATAACACGTGTACAACGTTGTCAAGTTTATACCAATAGTTATCAAGTTTCTAGTCAGCTCATCTTGAGTCGAATGACATGAAAGAGTTACTGAATAATCTCGAGTAAATACTAGTGACCATAGAAATATACTGTGGAAATATACTGTTCAGGATTGAATCAACTTGTTCTGATTTGAGAGACGAAGTTGGTGAACATAAAAGTGGTAAGACTGCCCTCTTCTTTGCACCGCCACCGAATGAAAATAAATCATAAGTTTTGAGGAAATAACAAGCTGTTAGTCGTTGGGAACCAATTCCTTGTTAGTTTGGTTGTAAACTACGATTCAGCAGAATGAAGTAACTTTTTCGCTGAGAGAAGCAATTCGAATTTTGCTGCAGACTAACTTTGTGGCTTGGTTGGTTTGCTGCTTTTAACCTGCTTTGCTTCTGAGTAGCAATTTAGAATGACCTATAAATCTTGTGTAACGGTCTTTGTGGTTTTGTAACAGTCTGTACAAGTGAAGTTCGATCCCTAGTCCTCTGAGGTACCAGTCACAAAGATTAAACTTTGAACTCCTGCCTAACGACAAGAAGGTTCCTCACTTCACTTTGATGTAGTTTAATAGAATCTCTTTGGCCTTTCCTTCACAAGGGAGCCTATTTTCAGTGTCCATTCCGCTTCTAACTTATCGATTATCATTATATTATCTGTTAAGCCCACCACTCCTTGAATAAATTTCCCCTCACGAATCACAACATTCGGACTGAAGCAGTCTCTTTGCTTGGTAGATATTTCTACCTCCTCGCACGAGCATCATTCCTCATTGATGATGATAATTGTTGTTTTAAGGGGCCTAACATCTAGGTTACCGACCCCTAATGGTTTGGGTGAGAGTGAAAGATGAGTTGAGAATGAAAACTATAATTATTAATAACTACAAACTTACCGACTAGAAGAAGGAGTGGTAAACAAATAAAGGATAAGGTAAATAAAGGACAGGAAGAAAAGAAATGCCCTCAACCATTGAAGAATGAGGATTGAGGGACTTGGCAGGAAGGAGAGCCATGAATGGCAGATAGGAAAGGGAAAGAGGAGTGGGCCCGCCCCAAAGTCAGAGGAAAAGGGGACAAAACGGACCCAGCTCAGGAATCCCTCGGGGTCGCCAACTCCCAAAATTCACCAGCCGTGAGCCTTTGAGGGTGTAGCACTATCCAGGGTGCACCAGAAGTGGTGGGGCTACATACACTCTGCCTCCTTGAGGGCCTTGTTCAGAGTGCAGGAGATAACATGAAAAGAAAATGAAGGCTGACCCCTCGAAGAATGAGGGTATCAGGAAAGATGAGAGTAGGGCCAATTAAGGCGGGAAAGGATGAGACTCCCTAGGCCTCGGATACCCTAATAGTCTACCGTCGGGGTCGGAAGAGAACAAGAGTTGACCAAGAGAGGTCGACAGAAAAGAAGACGAAGAGGAGTCCGGCACAAGTAAGTGGAAGTAATGCCGGACTCAGCTGGGGTCCCGTTGTCGCCAACCCACGTCCTACTAGATGTGAGCCCCTGGGGGGATTCCTCTCATAATACTCTTCCCTCTACCGAACACTAGTGCCTCCTAAAACTTCTTACATCTCTAAACAAACGAAGAGAATGAGGCACGTACTTACAAGACTGGCATGATCAAATCTTGGCGCAGTCAGTTGGCATTTGAGGAATAGGTAAGATTGTAGTTTTACGTGACCGTTAATCTCGAGATCATAAGGCGCGAGACCTCTTTTTTACGTGGGATCCAAACCACAGGACATGGCATTTCACTTTGAAAATCTCACGTGCAGTGACCGGGAATCGAACCCGGTCTGCAGTGGTGAGTGGCCAACAGCTTGACCGCTGCGCAACCACGCCCCCCACCCCCCTCAAAAAAATCGGCATTTGCGGGTGCGCAAATGTGAGGGAGCTATGCCAGTAAATTTACTGGCACTTTAACCCTTTGATTGCTACGCCCGTCTATAGACGGTGCACAAGAACTTACATTGTTTCATAGTCCCTGTTCGCTCTCAAGTGCCGAGTCAATTTCTCCCATATTCTGCCATCTGTTGGGCATTATTTGTACTACTTGAGTTTGGATTATTTTTCTTCCACAAGTAGATAACAGATGGAATTCATTAGTGATGTGAACAAGCATGGCGGAACAATAAACAAATTCTTCAGGTTGCGTTGTGATTCGGATCCAAGAATGTAAATTGTTGTCCTAGTAAGGAGCAACAAGTATTATTTAACTACTGATTTTAGGAAATAATATTCTTTTCGGTCCTTCACCTGGTATGGAGATAATGCAAGCGTAGGCACAACAATTTTAATTTTGATTTGTCTGAAAATAAAAGTAAATACCAACGTAGGGTTTTGATTTTTCATCTCGGTTAAAAAGGACCCAAAACCTATACACTGCACATTTTAAGCTTATTACTTCCCTGATAAGTTAAATATTACGGTTTCTACATAGAAGGTTAAAGTTCCCCTTCAGGATAAAATTCCAGCAGCCACAGTAGTAAAGAGTGACGTAAAACCAAAAGCATTATTATTATTATTATCAGCTTTATTTACTGAACTTACAGTTGGTAACATGACTCATATCGATACATTACGCACAAGAAAATGAGTAAAGTGACACTTTGAAAAGCCTATAGCATTCATTTTCAAATTATATGACATAGACGTTAACTTTTTTCAGTAATGGTTATCTTCCACGTCTCCTTTTCACAAGAGGGTCCAAGAAAATCCTGGGGTGTATTCAAAAATCCTCGAACGATGCTGCAGGACTTCAGAATTGGAGCCTTTTGTGCAATAGTGTGTGTGTATATGGGATTATTATTATTATTATTATTATTATTATTATTCAAGAAATTTAATTCTGGATTGAAGGCTGGAATACTCTATGGCTCGTTAGGCAGAAATGATAAGTGGCGGGTTGGGTTTGAATCCCACCTCATACATCTTGAAAGTGATTTTCCGTGGTTACCACTCCATTCCAGGGGAATGCCCGGGATGGTACCTAAAGTAAGACCAGAGAGTTGCCGCTTTGGTGCAAGAGGCTAAACGCACCTGCCTGGATAGAAGGAAATTCGAGTTTGAATACAGACTCCATTAATTTGCACTATTCTGGTGACTGCTTTTATTTAGGATTGTGGTGGATACCCGGACTAGAAATAGGGTACTACCCTGGCATTTTCTTAATTGAATATTGTAAAAAGATAGGGAAAACCACACTTTTGTCAATGTCAGGGTTTGAATCTCGGATCTCTGCACTTGCAGTCGCAGAACGTGATTGGCCAATAGAAATGTTGTTGGATTCATTAGGCTCGATATCTGATGGCAGAGCTGTTGTGTGAATCGTATCTCCTATCGCACTGGCGCTTCAGATCCGACCAGATAGCGTCTCACCATCACTGACGACTGACAATGTTTGTACGCGACACTGACTGTACTCCTGCAGGGAAATGTAATCGGAGACATTGAGGAGGAAGGACCCTGCCAGTAGTTTGGGGGGGGGGGGGGGGGTAGGTTGTAAGGTTGGTTGGCGGGGAAGGGGGAGGAGAGGGCCTTGTGGTCGCTACAAGCCTCTCTATGTTGTGCCCTTGGTATTAGTCCTACTATATCTCCCTCTTAAAACTCTCCCTGGATGGACCAGAAAGGGGAAGAAGAAGTAGTGAAGGGATGTTGTTGTGGTTTAAGGGACCACATTTTGTTTTTCTTTTAATTTTAGAAGTGAGGGAGAGGTTGATGGTGGGTTTTTACTTCACTATATGCACACTGTTGCCAATTTTGAAACTCACTGCCCCATATCTGGTTAGTGAATTATTAATGACGGAAGTCACCATGAAACCTATTATTATTATTATTATTATTATTATTATTATTATTATTATTATTATTATTATTATTATTATTATTATTATTATTATTTTCGTTAATTCCCCCTTAAGGAGACCGTTAAAAACAATCAGTTTTCATGTTTTATTCTGTCCTTTTCTTCCCAAAAACCTCTCATACTGTATATTTACTATGCTTCCTGTTTCTCTCTTGTCCACTTCTTTCCCGTTTTTTTCTTAGTTAGTTAGTTAGTTAGTTAGTTATTGTTGTTTTAAGGGGAGAGCTACGAGGTCATCTGCCCCCTTTCTTTTTTCTTTGCGCGTTTACTCAAATTTCATTTATCTGAGTTTTTCTCTGTAGTTTTCCTATCTGCCATGTCTTCTTTAGAGATTTTTAATTTTTTGAGTACTTCCACGGTTTCCTTTACCCAATTGGTTTTCAGTGTACTATTCAGTATTATTATTATTATTATTATTATTATTATTATTATTAAGGCAGCGTTGTTGTTGATTCATTATTGCATTTGTGACATCGTGGTCATGCAGTCCCGTGTACTTGTATGTGTGCGTTGAAACTGTCTGATAAACTGTGTCATTGAGATACTGTAGTTGAAGAAAGGAAGCTTGTAGTTGAACGTGACTGTTAATCTTGCGATTATGATCCACCCCACGGGACCTCCTTTTTTTTACGTGGAATTCGAACCACATGACATGGCAACTCACTTCGAAAATCTCTCATGCATTATCGACCGAAAATTGAACCCAGTCCACCTTGCTGAGAGGCAAAAAGGTTGATCAGAGCGCTACCACACCTCCACTGTGATACAGTAATTGTATTAGTGTGTGTATTTGGAGGGAGGCGGGCACGACCTTAGGTTGTTTAGAATTTGTCTTACTTGTGCTTTTTAGTAGTCATGGCTAATAATTAAGGCCGGGTGTTTGTATAAGATGGTACGGAATTAAAAATAAGACATCAACCCGGCTCTTGCCTGGAGTGAGTTTATAACCCCCCGGCGGAAAACCACTCCTGGAAGGCCGCTGACTGCGTCAGGGTTCGAACCTCTGATCTAAGGCGCACAATAGCTGACATCCTCAATACTGAATTTAGTTTCCTCCATCCCTGCTATAGACATATCGTTCAACATCGATATGGTAGTGTCGATAAATGTTTGAAAGTTTGAGGACAATCGCCTGCCTTGATGGTTAAGCGTTTTATTTGTTTAATATACTGTGTTTTTTTTTCTTCTTATAAGTGTTGGCCTGAGGAGCTTAAAGACAGAGTAGGGTCGGAAGTAAATTGTATGGTACGTCTCTTAAAGGAATAGGAAGATTTATGAGTCGTGTCCGCATGTGTGCGAGGAGGGGTATAGATAAATGGAATTGGCACAGGACGTGCTGTACACCACATTATAATGTCCTGGGAAAGATGATTCATTTATCTTCGTTTCTCTTCTTCTTTGACATTGTCGTGTGTTTGAGTTGTGTGGCAATTATATACATTGTCTCTACAACTGTCATAGTGGAGATTTAATTGACTTGTATGAGCTTGGGAAAGCCACACACTAACACACGCCAGTATTATCTTTTTGAAGCAGATAATTGACATTTTATTACTGTCATTAGTAATAAACTTTTTCATTTCACCCAAACTTAATGTGGGTATTTTCCTTGATATCTTTATATTGTGCACAGTGACAGAACTTTCTGCACTCAATGTATTTAATATCTTCACGGCTGACTTAAGGACACTGGCTTGTGACAATGTCTTTATTTTACACAATTAGCAGATTTTAAAAACAAATTTCCTTTATTTCCGTTTGGTCAATGATTGTTAATTTTACACTAAACAAAGATATAACCTTTCTAAGCCACCTGCTAATAATAAATAAGAAATATTATTGTCTGATTTTGTACAGGGTGTTCAAAAACAAGGTCACAGAAAACAAAATAGGAATCTTCGTTTCGCGGGCTTATAGGTCGTGTTCCAAGGACATTTTGTCGTCCTGACGTTTCGCTGAATACTGCGTTCAGCATGTTCACAGGTTACATAAAGCGAGGTAAAACAAGTAAACAGAAGATATATAAATAGTCAACAACCCACACATAGAGGCTACCATAGCAACGGCGTACCACATAAAATTAATGCATCAAGGACAGGGCTGCTCGTCTGTTGCATCTTCTCGTCTACGACGGTCAATAAGGGCAGGCTTGAGGGGATTAAGGACTGGAAGCCAAGCTCTGTTCACACGTTCTGCTTCCTCCTTAAGATTGAAGCTGTTAGTATGCTTCAGGATTTCAATGGCCTCCCTTTGTAGCCTGGCATGATAAGACACCGTGGTGGACAGAACTTCGGTGTCTCCATATCTTATATCGTGACCTGCAAGTAGCGAGTGTGCTGCTACAGTGGATTTATCTGTTTGTCCCAGCCGGCTGTGTCGTTCGTGCTCCTTGAGGCGAGTGGCAATACTTCTTTTCGTTGTTCCAATATATACTTGGCCACAATCACACGGGATTTTATAAACCCCTGCCGCGGTATGAGGATGTCGCTTATCTTTAGCGGACCTAAACATGTCCTTAATTTTTCGTGTAGGCCTGTATATGGTCTTTATATCATGGGACTCGAGTAGCCTCCCTATTCTGTCCGTGACCTTTTTTATATATGGAAGAAAAGCTCTAGCCAGGGGCTGCTTGTCTCCAATTACCCTTGTAGTTGGACGTCTCGGATGGAGTGCTCGCTGGATATCTTTCTGGCTGTACCCATTCGCGCGTAAGGCCTCGTTGAGGTGTTCAATTTCTTGTTTTAGGCACTGCTTATCACAAATTCTTTTAGCGCGGTCAGCCAGTGTTTTTATAACTCCGTATTTCTGTCGTGGGTGGTGGTTGGACGTCTTGTGTAGATATCGGTCAGTATGGGTCGGCTTACGGTAAACTGTATGTCCCAAAGTTAGATCAGCGGTCTTCGTTACCATAACGTCGAGAAACGCGATTTTCTGTTCATTTTCTAACTCCATGGTAAACTGAATGTTCGAGTTCTGGCTGTTAAGATGTTGTAAAAACAGATTTAATTGATCTTTACCATGGCCCCATATTACAAAGGTATCGTCCACGTATCGTAGCCACACTTTAGGTTTCAAAGGTGCGGTCTCTAGTGCTATTTGTTCAAATTGTTCCATGAAGAAATTCGCGATCACCGGACTAAGGGGACTGCCCATGGCGACCCCATCAATTTGTTCATAGAAATCACCCTTCCACAGGAAATAGCTAGCGGTGAGGCAGTGGCGGAATAAGGCGGTGATATCATCAGGAAAAATCCGTGCGATGTACTCCAGGGCTGCCTTTATAGGTACTTTCGTGAAAAGAGAGACCACGTCAAAACTTACTAGTAAGTCACCAGCTTCTAGTTTTTCATTGAAAAATTGAAAACTATTCAACTAGAAGCTGGTGACTTACTAGTAAGTTTTGACGTGGTCTCTCTTTTCACGAAAGTACCTATAAAGGCAGCCCTGGAGTACATCGCACGGATTTTTCCTGATGATATCACCGCCTTATTCCGCCACTGCCTCACCGCTAGCTATTTCCTGTGGAGGGGTGATTTCTATGAACAAATTGATGGGGTCGCCATGGGCAGTCCCCTTAGTCCGGTGATCGCGAATTTCTTCATGGAACAATTTGAACAAATAGCACTAGAGACCGCACCTTTGAAACCTAAAGTGTGGCTACGATACGTGGACGATACCTTTGTAATATGGGGCCATGGTAAAGATCAATTAAATCTGTTTTTACAACATCTTAACAGCCAGAACTCGAACATTCAGTTTACCATGGAGTTAGAAAATGAACAGAAAATCGCGTTTCTCGACGTTATGGTAACGAAGACTGCTGATCTAACTTTGGGACATACAGTTTACCGTAAGCCGACCCATACTGACCGATATCTACACAAGACGTCCAACCACCACCCACGACAGAAATACGGAGTTATAAAAACACTGGCTGACCGCGCTAAAAGAATTTGTGATAAGCAGTGCCTAAAACAAGAAATTGAACACCTCAACGAGGCCTTACGCGCGAATGGGTACAGCCAGAAAGATATCCAGCGAGCACTCCATCCGAGACGTCCAACTACAAGGGTAATTGGAGACAAGCAGCCCCTGGCTAGAGCTTTTCTTCCATATATAAAAAAGGTCACGGACAGAATAGGGAGGCTACTCGAGTCCCATGATATAAAGACCATATACAGGCCTACACGAAAAATTAAGGACATGTTTAGGTCCGCTAAAGATAAGCGACATCCTCATACCGCGGCAGGGGTTTATAAAATCCCGTGTGATTGTGGCCAAGTATATATTGGAACAACGAAAAGAAGTATTGCCACTCGCCTCAAGGAGCACGAACGACACAGCCGGCTGGGACAAACAGATAAATCCACTGTAGCAGCACACTCGCTACTTGCAGGTCACGATATAAGATATGGAGACACCGAAGTTCTGTCCACCACGGTGTCTTATCATGCCAGGCTACAAAGGGAGGCCATTGAAATCCTGAAGCATACTAACAGCTTCAATCTTAAGGAGGAAGCAGAACGTGTGAACAGAGCTTGGCTTCCAGTCCTTAATCCCCTCAAGCCTGCCCTTATTGACCGTCGTAGACGAGAAGATGCAACAGACGAGCAGCCCTGTCCTTGATGCATTAATTTTATGTGGTACGCCGTTGCTATGGTAGCCTCTATGTGTGGGTTGTTGACTATTTATATATCTTCTGTTTACTTGTTTTACCTCGCTTTATGTAACCTGTGAACATGCTGAACGCAGTATTCAGCGAAACGTCAGGACGACAAAATGTCCTTGGAACACGACCTATAAGCCCGCGAAACGAAGATTCCTATTTCAACGCCGGTCGTGAAAGTCTACATTTTTACTCACAGAAAACAATTCCGCAAGTTAAGATTTTAGAGATTCTGGTCCACTTTTCTCAGGAACTACTTTAGTTACAGGCCTGATCTTTGGTAATGTGTTGGTAACCATATACTTTTATAGAATGAATGGAAATATATTTAAAATAATTTTTATCTTTTGAATTTATAAATTAAAATATCATACAATTTTAAGACGTAAAAATATTTTTTGAGTTTGTTAATTTTTAAACGGTTCAAAATTAGTATTCTAGGAAAACAATCCGTTCATTTTGTCAAGCCCATCTTCCTTACATTCTAGGAAAAAATTATGTATCCTTGACAAGAAATTTTCAAGAAAAGTGTACCAAACTTGAGAAAAATGTTTGTTTTCTGTGACCTTGTTCTTTTTGAGCACCCTGTTCAAAATCAGACAATAATATCTTACAATTATTGTTAGCAGGTGGCTTAGAATGGTTAGATCTTTGTTTAGTGTAAAATTAACAACCATTGACGGAAATAACATAAATTTGTTTCTAATATCTGTTCATTAAATTATGTAAAATAATTCCTAACGAAGCAAACAATATGTAACTAATATTATTATTATTATTATTATTATTAATAATATCATCGTATGGCCTCGGGTGCCGGGTGTAAGCTTTGTTAATTGACACCCAAAGGGCAGCTTGCATGTCGAATTTCGTCGTTCCTTTGAACGCTATGAAAGTCAGGGAGGTTAGATATCCAAGCTTCTTGACACTACAGCGCTTTCTAGTAGAGAATGGAGGAACTTTGTGTTGGCGGAAAATCCCGAGATTAATTTTGCCATTGAACACGGCCTGTCTGTCTGTTAGGTAGTCAGCCCGAAGGCTGGTTGGATCCTCAAAAAGTACCACCGTTTGGTTATGTGGGTATATACCCACAAGAGCCCAAGGAAGACCTATATTGAGGCGTACTAGGCAAGATGAGGAGTGAGGTAGTTTGCCATTACTTTCCTCAGTCAGAACAGCAGTACTAACCCTATGAGTAGAACCTTTCACAGCATTCACAGGCACTGACTTTGCCCTGAATGTCATTACTAAGCACCACACATATCTCAGTAGCTTCCATATAATCACAGCCATGAGTGAGACTGAGACAACGGTGTAAAGCCACATTTTACTCTAGCCTGTGCCAATGCAAATGTACTGAATTCATCAGAAGATGGCAAACAGGCCTACTGAACTCAAATGGGTTCTTTAACATGCCAACAACGTATGACGTCCATGTCGTGATTTTTGTCGCCTTTCAAAAATCATTTACCATGGTCACGGGCGAACCTGCAATCTTGGGGTTGGTAGTCAGACACGTTAACCACTCACCCACCGTGGCAAGCTAATACGTAACTAAGAGCTTGTGTTCTTATAGCAACGTATAGACGACGCTACTCACCTAGCATGCATGGATGACGAATACTGGTTATCATGGTTAACATTGTATCGGGAAATTAATGATATTAATTCCAGATAGATCCTTAGCCCAACAAATCACCCATGTTGAAATAAAATATGCCTAGTGTGTTTTCTCTTCTCTACCGTGGCAAATTATTTGGGGTGAGATAAATTGAAAATGTAGATTCTTTCCTGAGCCATGTCCGTTCATTAACCTCTTGTTTACACTATTTTATCAGGTATCAGCTAGCCACGGTGGCCGAGTGGTTATCGTGTCGGACTACCAACCCTAAGCTTGAAGGTTTGCTCCTGACCGTAATTAGTGATTTTTGAAAGGCGACCAAAATTTTGACACGCATGTCATAAGTTGTTAGCATGTTAGAGAACCAATTTCAATTCAGTAGACCGTGCTCATAATGGCAAAATTAATCTCGGGATTTTCCACCAACACAAAGTTCCTCCATTCTCTACTAAAAAGCGCTTTAGTGTCAAGGAGCTTAGATATCGAACCTCCTTGACTTTCATAGCGCTCCAAGGAACAACAAAATTCGACATGCAAGATGCCCTCTCGGCGTCAAATAAAATCTCACTTAATCTTTCACTTGAAATCAGTTATCTTCAATTGTCGAAGTGACGAAAACCTTCCCGCAGAGGCAATTGCGCATGAACATGACATCGTTTGGCGTGGCTGCTTCGTGTTGTGCTACGAAGCGCAATGCGATGTCCAGAGCAGATGCCGCCTCAGTATAAGTCACATTGTCTGTCCAAGTTTCTTCTTCCTCACTGTCACTAGCTACATTGCTGTCATGTTGACTCACCTTTTAATGTTCGGTGCATTCTTCATTGACATCAACTGTCGTCCACTACTCTAGACAACCTTCTCCAGCATCCTCACAACCTGCAATATGGATATTTTTGGCTAATCCGAACAAATTGAAATCCGAACTGACTACAGCCTCAATTAGTTCGGATTTGAGGGGTTTCACTGTATTAATTGCCGAAAAAATTCGTTTTTTGTTGTTGCGAAGAACGACAAAAAAAAAAAGGTTGCTAAATCCGCGAGTGATAGATTTTTTGCGATTTTTCGCGAGTATTCCGCGAGTTGAAACGTGTAATTACTATATACGATATTATGTTATGTAAACCAATGTTTTTTTTTAACCTTTGTGATTTCGTGAATCGCGAATTAGACTGTCCTTAGTGATAATTAACTAATAGATGTAATTTTTTACATATTTTCCCCGCCCAGTCATTGGGCAAATTCGTGTTGTATAGGCAATACTGAGAGAATGGCTTCAAATCTACACATTTCTTATCAATGGGCCTAGTACACGTCGTATTTGTTTAGTTCTTTAGCTTTAGGCTAATTAGTTTCCTTGCATTTGATTTTATTTAAATTTTGATTTTGAAGCTTCTTTTTGTTAATGTTGTGCTGAAGATGAATCTAACGTGATACGAGACATATTCTTTAACCTCTTCAGACCCAGGGTACGGAAATGTGGACCTTATCTTTTTTTAATATATTTTTGTGGGCAGAAGTTGGTATTATGTCATTTCTGACCCGCTTTACTAACCCCTCATTTATCTGGAGTCGGGGTTGAAGTGAGATAAATAACCTATGTCACAGATGGATTTTATACCAGATGCCCTTTCCAACGCCTCACTTAATCCGAGTTGTGATGCTAATTAGAGATGCATGAAAATGGGCAAGACGCTTTGAAGGAGACGGCCGTGGCCTATTAAAAGTTACCGCCCCGATATCATCTGGAGTTAAAATATGAAATCACCGAAAACCATTACAAGGGCGGTTAACAGTGGGGCTCGAACCCACTTAACTTCACAATCCAAAGATAGCCCAAACCTATGCACTTGCGTGACCTATCGCTTTAACTACCTTAGTCGGTAATTGTAGCCTGTAATGTTAATATTTTATTAAAAATGTCTTTTGTCATTAAAAAGGTGGGTTATTTCTGCCAGTATTTAATAAGAAATTCAAGTAAAAATTTCTGAAGAGTTTAATAACATTTGTGTCATTCAATGTGTGTATTGATGAGCGTCTTAATTATGTATATGATTCATAAATCGAAAAAGCCATTGGAATTTTTTCCCGTATGACCCTGGACGTGACAGATGAGCCTGTGAAAACTTAAAATTGGTCACGCATACTTTTCGCATTGTGTGAATTGTACAGTAGATGAAGGGATTAATCCGTTGCTATCAACATACATCATTACGTACAAAAGGTGGGTTGCCTGGCTGAGTTAGCTGTACCTGTAGCGAGCCTCATAAGGTGTTATCACCACGGACATCTGTGGCGTTTACAACACACTTTTAATTAGTTGTATAGGTATCATATACTAATCACCATTAAGCTATTAAAGACAACATCTTTAGACCCATCCTTTTTTTAAACAGTAGTCTTTGCTACTAAATCACGTAATTGATAAATGGGTATAAACCAGCGTTCAAGGCTTTAAAAGTTCCCCATCACCCCCATCCTTCATTCCACTGAGAGAGAAGTTGATTGAGCTGCGTGCAAAGCAATAAAAATGGAGAGTTGTTACAACGGTGTGCAAATGATTAGAAGCAAATTAAGAATTTAAATGTATCATTTTTAGCCTACTTTCGATTTTTGCAAAAAATGAAAGTAGACTTATGAGATCAACACAGGGCGAAAAAAGTGTGTCTGTCTGTGTGTGTGTATGTGTGTGTGTGAGTCTGTGTGTGTGTGTGTGTGTGTGTGTATGTGTGTGTGTGAGTCTGTGTGTGTGTGTGTGTGTGTGTGTGTGTGTGTGTGTGTGAGTGTGTGGACTCTGAATGTCTGTCCCCCCCTATCAATTCGAACACGGTGAATGCGAATTGAACGAAATTTGATACAAAGGTAGCACTATGAAAGGACACCTCAGTGTCATGTTTTATATCGCCGCCATCTTGACGGAAACGTAATGGCGGCCACACAAATGTTCAAAGCTTAAATCAAATTACGATTAACCTAATCATCCGATCTCTACCAAATTTTGCAACAACATACCTTTATGGGGGGGAGCATCCTTAGACCAAACCAATAGGCCATCAGCGTAATAGTTTGAGGATGGCGGCCATCTTTGTGTGAAAATCGATTCCCCCAATTAATTCGAACACGGTGCAACCGAATGGAACGAAATTTGGTACAGAGGTAGTACTAACAAAAGGCACCTCAGTGTCATGTTTTATATCGCCGCCATCTTGACGGAAACGTAATGGCGGCCACACAAATGTTCAAAGCTTAAATCAAATTACGACTAACCTAATCATCCGATCTCTACCAAATTTTGCAACAACATACCTTTATGGGGGGGAGCATCCTCTGACCAAACTAATAGGTCATCATCGTAATAGTTTGCGGATGGCGGCCATCTTTGTGTGAAAATCGATTCCCCCTATTAATTCGAACACGGTGCAACCGAATGGAACGAAATTTGGTACAGATGTAGTACTAACAAAAGGCACCTCAGTGTCATGTTTTATATCGCCGCCATCTTGACGGAAACGTAATGGCGGCCACACAAATGTTCAAAGCTTAAATCAAATTACGATTAACCTAATCATCCGATCTCTACCAAATTTTGCAACAACATACCTTTATGGGGGGAGCATCCTTTCAACAAATTTATAGGTCATCAGCGTAATAGTTTGCGGATGGCGGCCATCTTTGTGTGAAAATCATTTCCCCCTATTAATTCAAACACGGGGAACCGAATGGAACGAAATTTAGTACAGAGGTAGCACTAGCAAAGGGCATCTCAGTGTCATGTTTTATATCGCCGCCATATTGACAGAAACCTAATGGCGGCCACACAAATGTTCAAAGCTTAAGTTAAATTACGACTAACATAACCATCCGATCTCTACCAAACTTTGCAACAACATTCCCTTATGAATGGAGCATCCTTTGACCAATCTAATAGGTTATTAGCTTAATAGTTTGCGGATGGCGGCCATCTTTATGTCAAAATTGATTCCCCGTATTAATTTGAACACGGTGGAACCGAATGGAACGAAATTTGGTACAGAGGTAGCACTAGCAAAGGGCACCTCAGTGTCATGTTTTATATCGCCGCCATCTTGACGGAAACGTAATGGCGGCCACACAAATGTTCAATGCTTAAGTTAAATTACGACTAACATAACCATCCGATCTCTACCAAACTTTGCAAAAACATTCCATTATGGAGGGGGCATCCTTTGACCAATCTAATAGGTTATTAGCCTAATAGTTTCCGGGTGGCGGCCATCTTTATGTCAAAATTGATTCCCCCTAATAATTCGAACACGGTGGAACCGAATGGAACGAAATTTGGTACAGAGGTAGCACTAGCAAAGGGCACCTCAGTGTCATGTTTTATATCGCCGCCATATTGACTGAAACGTAATGGCGGCCACACGAATGTTCAAAGCTTAAATCAAATTACGATAACCTAATCATCCGATCTCTACCAAATTTTCCAACTACATACCATTATGGAGGGTGCATCCCTTGACCAATCTAATAGGTCATTCGCATAATAGTTTGCGGATGGCGGCCATCTTTGTGTCAAAATCGATTCCCCCTATTATTTCAAACACGGTGAAACCCAAGGGAACGAAATTTGGTACAGAGATAGCACTAGCAAAGGGCATCTCAGTGTCATGATTTATATCGCCGCCATATTGACAGAAACGTAATGGAGGCCACACAAATGTTTAAAGCTTAAATCAAATTACGACTAACATAACCATCCGATCTCTACCAAACTTTGCAACAACATACCTTTATGGAGGGAGCATCCTTTGACCAATCTAATAGGCCATTATCCTAATAGTTTGCGGATGGCGGTCATCTTTGTGTCAAAATAGATTCCCCCTATTAATTCGAACACGGTGAAACCGAATTGAACGAAATTTGGTACAGAGGTAGCACTAGCAAAGGGCACCTCATATTCATGTTTAATATCCCTATAGCACGTTGTATTTCAACAAGCTACTACAACCAACATTCAATCATACTCCTTGAAAAGGACAAAGGGTTATAACAATACCCATGCATTTAGGAGAAAGTAGGCTATATGTTCTTTACTGAACATCTTGTTTCACTTCAAAATCATATTACTGACAAACTGGTTACATATTTTATTGGTGTACTTTAATGTTTTCCCCCTATGGACTTAAGAATTGTTCCCCTTAGGATTGGCGTCTGTAAATTTTCGGAATTGGCCTTTTCTGAAGTAACTTGCCCCGTAAAACTTTGTATTTAGTTTATTATGGCGGCTAACGGTCCGCAGAGAATTTTCTGGTTTGTACTAGAAAGAACAGGGCATTCTCGGGGAAATTTGTGGGTTTCTCCTGGTAGACAACCTGTATGACCAGAATTAATTTACTCGCAGAGCCGAAATCGAACACGGTCCTCCGCAGTGACAACCCACAGGAATGCTGTAGTCACTACACCATGAAGCGGTCCCACTCAAGAAGAAAATATTTCTTAATTTATAGTGAGTAATACCTCTTTCTTTCGCAGATTGTTCAAGCTTGTGACCGACCGCTTGTAATTTCTACAAAACAATAACTGGCCCTTGTAAATTACATTTGAGGTTAAAGGTTAATTTACAACCTTCATTTAATAAAAACTAAAGGTATCTCATAATTTTGTGCAAAACCCTGTAATTGGCCTGTTGAAATCATTTGATTTAATATAAATGATCTGTCATTGTTTAGGATGTAGGTTATAATTAGTCTTTTAAATGCCAGTGTTTAAAACTGAGGTAAGGGCCAATTCTGGAATGTACCAGATGTTGTAGGGGGGTGTGGTAGGAATGTTACGGCATTCAGCTGTTGAGCTAGACTATTTTAAGGGTGGTGGGAGTGAGCTTTTATGTGTGTATTGAGGTGTGTATAAGAGTTGGGTATACCCAGTATTTTGGTTAGCCTACTCTATACTTGACTGGCTTGAAGGTTGTCATTTTAGAAAGATCATAAATAATGGTTAAGAGTAGCCTCGTCTTCTACCCTCCCCTTCTCTTCTTCTCTGTATCCCATAACTGCAGTCACGCGTCTGCGCAGAGCTAGCTGATGTTATATACCATTTATATAACAGACCTCAAGAAATAAGATTTATTATACGCTCAACCCCTCTTTTACTTGGACCTAACAATTTAGTAAAATACCTCCACCGCCTCTTTAAAATACTGCCTCTCATGAACAGTTAAACTCAAATCTAAATTTAAAAAGAGAAATATTTCGTTTTCCCCCATTTTTTACCAGACTTGGTGACTAATACGTTACTTACAACACCGTTATTAGTCACCGTAACACCGTTATTTTTAACGTAACGAAAATGCTCGCTACTATTTAAAGCTGGAGCAATCACTGCTGTTAATCATTTCATTATGAATATTACGTAGTGATATGAACTTAATCGTATCCAATAGCTTTTCTTATTGACTATTTATTGTAAATGAAATACCAATGGGCATTAAAAAATTATTACACATTAGTCAATAATGATAAATTAATATATATTAATTAATTCAAAGGGCCAGTTTCGGCCATATTATAGCCTCCTTCAGCGTCAAAGAAAATAAACTAATATAGGCTACACTAATTGTGAGCAAAGATTTGTTCTTAGGTTTTCTATGCAAATTTTTATAAAAGTAGTTAGAAACAGACCTGTAACAAATATGGGCTTTAATTTGATGTTAATACAAATAATTTTGCGCAAATGACATATATCGAAATAGTTGGTATTTGTATAGGCTATTCCTATAAATTAGTCTCTTTTTTTAAAATAAATTCTTGAGGTGGTGAACAGGGTGTGAAGTGTGTTTCCTATGTGATGAATAAAGGCTCTTAGTGGAGTGGAGCCTGTAAGCAAATTGAGTTCCCGTGAGGGAAAAAAAATCAGGAGTCGTTTCAGGATAAGGAACGTATCTTTTAATATTTTTCATATTCTTCTTCTTCTTCTTCTTCTGTCGTTTAGGCTGACTGTGGACCACATAAATTTGATTATCATTTTCGTTAATTCCCTCTTAAAGAGAGCGTTAAAGAAAAATGAATTTTCATGTTGATTTTCTTATCCCTTTCTTCTTTCTTCCGAAAAGCCTCTCATATATTCACTTGGCTTCCTCTTTCTCTCTTCTGTCCACTTTTTTCCTGTTTTTTTTTTCTCTTTGGGCGTTTACTCAAATTTCTGTTTTCTAATTTTTTTCTCTGTATATTTTTCTATCTGCCATGTCTTCTGCAGAGATGTTAAGTTTCTTGAGGTCATCCACTGTTTCTTTTACTCAATTGGTTTTCAGTGTACTATTGATAACTATATTCAAATTCTTCGTTCATTCTATGTATGTGTCCATAAAATGTTGCCCTTCTTTTCTGATGTTTGTAATCGTCTCTGTCTGATTGTATAGTTCTATTGTCGGTCGCTTGATTCGTATTCACTAGCCCGTAGATTATGCTCAGTATGGTATTTTCTCTCTTGTTTTTTCGTTCCTTGATTTTTGTTCTTCCCTTGATTGCTGTCATTTCTGAATTATTGTTATTATTATTATTATTATTATTATTATATCATCTAATGGAAACAGTTTTGTTGAAATGATGCTCGTAATTCCTGTTTTTCCTTTAATTTATTCAACATGACTGCTTACTAAAACAATAACTCTGTAATATTGGAAGTCGACTAAGGTTTTTATTAATGACATGATCTTTTCCTTTTAAGGTAACAATTTATCAGGGAGTCATTCATTCATTGTTTTCATATATTTTCATTTATATGAAGAAGTACAACCATTTTCCTTCATAAAATCTTTGGACTCTATTTTCAACTCAGTGCTTTTGTGATTCAAGAATCTATATGAGAAGTTATCCGAGGAATCCATTAATCCTCGTCTTAAACTGTGGTGTAAGAAAGACGACATGTCAGACGCTATTTTGAGATTTGGCAACACTGTTTACATTCTCTCTTTCTTTCGACTAGAATGGGTAGCAACATTCTTTTAGGGACCTTTTTAGTCTTTCTTTTGTGCGTGAGAGGACCTTTTTTTTTTGTGAGAAGTAGACCTCCATCACAAGAGAACATTGGCATAAATTAAAGTTCGTGTTCGATGGTTCGTCCTTCCGATAAATTTTGAGATTCCTGTTTTCTGCTTTCGTTATTGATTCATTCGAAATGTATGAGACTATAGGAGTATCATTCTTTTATTTTTCTGTGTTTGCTTCCGTGAGGCTGACTTTATTTATTTCTTTATCATTGTATAGCAATGGTATTTTCTCACGAAACAATTGAAACAATTCCGTATATCGGCGGTTCAGTGACCTCCATATTATTATGGAATAAAACTAGGGCACATTCTAGTGTAGAAAATATTTCAACACCACGAGTGTTGTGTTGCGCATTGTGCTAGGCGTCTCAAGAACTTCAAATAAAGGTGGGGTTTTATTTATTTATTTATTTATTTATTTATTTATTTAAGGACTAGTTCTGAGTATAATGTAGATTATTAGTGGTTTTCGAATTTGTCTAGGGTTTAAGATCCCATATTCTTCGTACTGCTAGGCCATGTCTTAGAGAAAATGCTCACTTTGTATCCTGGAACTTGAAGCCACTAAGGTGAAAGACGAGTGATCGTGATAAGTGCTAGGTGACCTAAAGAAAAGCTCCAATTTTCTTTAAATAATAATTTTTGGACAACCCTTTAATTGTAAATTTACAATTCTCATGGCATAACTGTCTTTATTTACATTTTACAGTAGTTAACCACAAAAAATATTTCATAAATTTAAGTTTAAAATTACCGTTGTTAAAACGTATATGAATTCCTTAAGTAAACCTACTTTCAGAACAATTGTCCATTTTGAAGTCGAGAATGATTATTTCAACATTTGTTCTCCCCAGTTGTTCGTTGGAGTTAGTGGTTAGTCGTGTTAACCTGCAATCATATATTTAATTCTGATCAATTTTAGAAACCTAGAATCGTGGATATTATGTTTTATTGTGTGAATCGATCTTTTAAAACATTATAATGAGTTCAAGTAATGACAGAGGTAGCGTAAGTTTTGTGGAAATCACGTTGTGAGTAAACAGAAGTTGAAGCTTGTCAATAAGCGAACGAAAGCTGCCAGTACATTAGCGAGTTGAGATAGAGCGCTGGTAACGTAGTAAGCCAGGGCGATAACGACAATTTAATTGAAGGGCTGAGAATTAGCCATAGCCAGAGCGAGCGTTAAACAGACCGGAACTTGGGCAACAAGCACAACACTGTGTGGAAAAACAACACAGAAAGGAAGCAGGGAAAATTTGTCAAAATGAAGAAACACATGGTGCTCGTCGTCAGTTCTCTAGTGCCGCCTAGTCATGCGCGTCAGTTCGCACACCACAACTGCGATGTATATTTTCAGCAAGTGCGGATTCGAAGGTTTTTAATCACCATTTACGGACATGGTGCCTTATTTCAAGCATTGAATATTACATACTGCTATAGTCACCACAGGTTATCAGACCAGTTCACAAAATACAACACACTCACCCAACTACACGGAGCGGATGAACCAGATTGCTCTGGCACCGGAAATGAAATTACTACTACTCTCTCAATGAGCTTAAAAATCCCTCAGTATGCCTTCCTTCGGAGGGGAAGTAAAGCCGGCGGGCCCATGTCATAGATTTATGGCATGTAAAGAGAACCTTCCACTAACTACAATTGTGTGAAGCTAAATTTGTAGGTTAGATTTGATTAACACTCTATTAGTTCCTTCCTTCCTTCCTTTTTTATTTTATTTTATTTTATTTTATTCTATTTTATTTTTTGCTTTGAGGGTGCATGGATGACCCACTGAACGTGTCGATGTTGAGCGGATATTCGTACCCACGAACACATTATATAATTCCAGTTCGCTCATTGAAGCGTCCCTCCTAAATACTGAATTGCGTGGATGTAACATTTAATAAATGTTTTTTTTTTCTTCTTCCTTAAGGGAAAACAAGGTACTGTGCAGTATGTCTAATTTCACACAAGGTACGCAACGAGTGAAAGGGGAGACTTAAAAAAAACTCGGAAATAGAAGTTCGTTGCATTGAATGGACATTAATCTATAGTAATTCGTCACCCTTGCTCGCAATTATCCAATGCCCTAGTCAGCCCTTCCTGTGCAATATAGATATGCATGAATGAACAAGACATAAGCTTTTTCGGGTATTGCATTATATTGCCGAGGGCTATACCGGGGATTCTTTTTCATGAAGAAAACTTGCCAATACGATGAATTTATGATTATTTATTGAATAACCAACTCAGCAAAGAAATCTAATTAGCAATGTACATTAGGGTTATATAGTTCAAACAATAAATGAAAATAGAATAGTACATCAAACACATGTTATGAAATAAGTCTAGGAAGAATGTTTTAAAGGAATGCTAAGAAACAAGCTTTCTTGAATAGTTGAAGAACAATATTGTTCAGAGACAGAGTTTAGATTACCGTACATCTTTATTTTTGAATGGAGCGGCCATATTTGTTGTATGCCCACCTCATTGTGTACTGGCTAGCGCTCTTGGCTGTCACCGCAGACGCCCGGGTTCGATTCCTGGCTTGGCCAAGACATTTAATTCTGGTCTGAGGGCAAAAGTGAGAAGAGGCGGGTTCGATTCTCACCTCAGCCTTCCCATTTCTGTTCTAGGCGAATGCTGAGATGGTTCCTAACTAAGGCCACGGCCGCCTCCGTCCCAATCCTCATGTGAATTACTAACATACTGTACACATTAATAGCCATTACAATAACACATGCTATCATACCAATTCCACACATACACACCCAAGTACATGGGGCTTCACGACCACGATGTCTCAAAGCCCGTAAATGAATTATCAACAACAGCAACAACAACAACAACAACTAGCCTATCTGTTGAGCAAAGCTCGAAAATGAGTCGGGAATTCGAACCCAAATTGCATCACATTTTCAAATCCTGGATGGAGAGGCGATGAAAGAAAAGTTAAGGCATGGCACGCGGTAGTGCAAGGGCTTACCTTGCATACCTGGACAGCAGGATATACGGGTTCGAATGCCGACTTTGGTCAGAATTTCAAGTCTTACTAAAGTTACGTACTGTAAAGAATTGCCGTGTGAAATTTCCATGGCAGAAATAGCTTTTTCCGCAAGTAGATGTGCATTAGGTAGATTTCATAAGACCCCAAAACCACCAATATATTATTTATAAATCTATAATTATATCTTTCTTGTGGACACGGTAACTAACGTCATTTTGCAGCAATCACTTTCAAATGTATACATACCAACTAAAAACAAATCAAAATCTCGGACCGAGTTCGATAATGGGTAAAATTGAACTAAAGAGGTAGAAATGGCGGGGGGGGGGGGCTTTTTTCGAAAAATTGAAATATCGTTATAACCATTTTAGTGTATAAAAGATCGAATCCAATCAAAGATCGTTCTATTCTTCGAATAAGGGCCAACATTTCTTTTTGATAGCACCAATCATTGACTAAAGGGGTGGGAAAAATTTGAATTTTGAGAGAAAAATAAATCGCACCACTCTTAATAGGCACAACAAGAAAATTATTTAAAATGGTCAATAGTCCTCTAAATAATTACCAAAAACTTGTCTGAAACAATGTTTAATATGACCCACCCTCACGCCAAAGGATGAGCAATATATTTTCGGAATATTGAGGGGAGGTATGCAACAAGAGGCAAATTTATTGAATTCGAAATCTTTTCCTTCGCCCAGTGAAATCTGCCTCCACCTTCCGGCGTGCCAAGAGGGATTTTTAATTTCAAGTACTGTTGTTTCTAGTTAAAGTAGACTGTGTATATATTATTTTTTTCTATCTGGAATAATTGGCAGCACCAGTGAGGGGAGGGAGAAGGAAGGATAGGGAAGCAAATGAGAATGTTGCGTTCTGAAAAATCCAACAGAAAGAGTCAGTCACGTTACCATAAGCAGACACGAGATTGTCATAAAGGGCTAGTGATGTAGTGAATGGAGATTCTTGCTTGCCAGCTGGCGTCAATAGAGACTTGTATGTACTGTATGTATATACTAAAGGGTGACAGAAGGGCGGCTATGTTGGGATAAAAAGTGTCCAACATGAAGCATGAGGCCTATAATCAGACCTTCCTGCTTTGCCGGCTTGTTTCGTGGACGCGTGGCGTGCTACAGCGCATCCACCCACGACAAAACACCCGTAATTGAAAAGAAATGGCATGAGACACACACACAATGACAAACAGGTGACACTGTACTTATTATAACTGACATCAGCCTTCCGCGTGCTTGTTTGAAGCCTTTATATAAAAAAAAGTTGTACAAATTCAAATCGCCCTAGTTTTAAGATTTTTTTTTGCAGTGTAGATGTGTACTTTGCCGGCCCCGTGGTGTTGGGATAGCGCGCCTGCCTCTCGCCCGGAGGCCCCGGGTTCGATTCCCGGCTCCGTCTGGGATTTTAGAAACAGACATGAGGGCTGGAACGGGGTACACTTAGCCTCGTGAGGACAATTGAGTAGCTGTCTGACAGTGAGGCAGCGCCCCGATCACGAAAACCAAGATTAACGACCAAGGGGACCCGATGCGCTGATCAAGTGTCACCCCAAGGGGTCGCTTGGTAAGCCATGGGCTGTAGTGCCAGGGGTTATTATTTAGATGTGGACGTTAATTCACGCACCACGACTGTATTGGGGAGGTGAAGTTAGATATTTAAGGTTCGAATCCTAGAGCTGACAGCGGCTATCCTGTGTGTTTCGGGGATTTCCAACACCCTCTCCAGGCAAATGCCGGTATAGTACCGTATTTCAAATCCACAACAACTTACCCCATGTCTTACCATCATAATTACTGTTATACACACTACTACAGTCACTACAGATGCACAGGTTATCAGTCAAATAGAACACACTAGCACACGGGGTTGATGACAAAGATATTCCAGTGCACTCTTAATTAAAGACCTAGAAATGAGCCCTGATAGTATGTGGATCCTCGGTAAACGCGCCTGATCGGATTGTAGAAGGTTCTGGTTCGATTCCCGACAGCAGACTCGTTTTCTGAGCGTACTCCGGGAACACTCACGTGTTTAGAGACTTGCCTTGAACGCCTGAATTCTGAAAAAATATAATGGCAAATAAATTAGTTATAAATAAATAAATGAATTAATAATAAGTACAATGTATGTAAATATTGATCCTTGTATCAGAAAACTACCATTGGTGATGGGGCCCGGATGTTGATGCCGTCAAACGTTTTAAAAAAATGCACTTAAAATTTTCAAAAATGACTAATAAATGACCTAAAAATTCGAAAAATGCACTATAAAATGGAGAAAATGATCTTATAATAATAAACTCACCAATGTTTCAAAAATGGCATATTAAGGTAAATCCGAAAATTCAATGAAAATAGATTTCTAGCACTTAACAAAATGTTAATGTTCACTTAAGTCTGAGTTGCACTGCACTACGAAAGTCATTCTGATGTTGTCAAATGTAAATAATATGCGGTTTATAGGCCAACAAGTTTTTATATCTCGAAAAGCTGCGTTCAACATCAACTGATGTGATCAAAACATACTTGAAGTGAGGAAGGTCGATTGCTGCTAACTCTGAGAGACGTAACTCCCTCATATAAAGCTGTAACATGACTAAATTGAAAAAAAAAATGATAAAAAAAGACCTTAAAAGGCCGATTTCTCTAAAATATGACCAAAAAATCTACCAAACTTAAAAATATGCTCTTAAAATGGAAAAATAGCAAAATATTCAAAAAGGTGCAAAATAAAAATGACATATTTGAAGACGGTGTGGCCCGTCCGGAGTTTCTATGTACTTCAGCATTATTTCAGACAGCTCAGTAAAAATATGACATGTCATCAACATCTGGGCCCTAAGATGACTCTCTTTCACTTGTGCAGAGGTGTGCAAATTAATTACTGGACTCAAATGAAAATGAAAATCCACAGCCTGCTTCCAGTCTCCAACCGGGTCAGGAATGGAATGAATGAAGCCCCTATCTAGCGGCGAGGATATGAACTGTGCCGGCTGCCGAAGCCTGAGCACTCCTCTGGGGCAATGATTAAATGAATGACAGATGAAATGAAATGATAGGGGAGAGTGTTGCTGGAATGAAATTTTTGACAGGGAAAACCGGAGTACCCGGAGAAAAACCTGTCTGCCTCCGTTTTGTCCAGCACAGATCTCACATGGAGTGACCGGGATTTGAACCACGGACCCAGCGGTGAGAGGCCGGCGTGCTGCCGCCTAAGCCACGGAGGCTTAATTATTGGACTCAAATAAAGATTTTAAATAAATGAATGTTATTCAAAATCATTTTATTTTATTCATATTACCATACTTAGTAATATTTTCTCCCCTGTGGACTTACAACGCTTCCCATTTAGGAATTGCATCTGGAAATTTTTGAAATTGGATGTTCTGAGGGACACCTGAGTTGGGTTCGTTTTTTCTTCTTTTCATTGACTTCGGATTGTATCTTCTAAATCAAGTGTTTTCAATCCATTGTCCATGAATCGGTGAATAGTTCAAGAGTCGACAATCAGTAATAAAAGACTTCCAATTTCTCGGGACTAAATTCACACGTGAACTAGAATAAAATTATCAAAACAAAACGTGTGGCATTCTGCATTAACAAGGCTCCTCTTTTAGTGGTAACTGTAAATAATTACTTGACTGTCAGATTCTTTAAAAACATGTTATTCAGACTATTGATAAAAACATTTGAAATAATGTCAGCACCTTGCCAAACATTTCTACTGCATTAAGTCACAAAACGTACAAAGTAAGTGATGGAAAACTGCCATCGAGTCGAATAATATGCACATCTATGCAAGTTCATAATGCATTTGTTTCTCACTTGGCTGTCGTTCCGGAGGTCCGGGTTCCATTCCCGTATCTGCAAAGAAATTCAATTCTGGTTTGAAGGCTGAAATGGGGTATACTCAGCTTCGTGATGCAAAACTGAGAAGAGACGGGTTCGATCCCCTTATTTGCCTTCTTAGAAATGTTTTTTTTCCATTTCTACTCCAGGTGAATGACGGAATGGTTTCTAACTTAAAGCCACGGCCGCCTCCAGCTCCATCCGTGCCTCAGTTACAAATTAACACACGAATACAGCGACCACAGCCATGACCACGATGTCCTGTAAGTGAAACACGAACAACAATATTAGCGATAGTTCTGAAGCGCATCGAAAATTCAGCACTCACCCAAGTAAACTGGGCTAATAATAATAATATCGTATGGCCTCGGGTGTCTAGTGCAAGCTTTGCTATTTGACACCCAGAGGGTAGCTTGCATGTCGAATTTCGTAGTTCCTTGACTATGAAAGTCAAGGAGGTTAGATGTTCGATATCTAATCTCCTTGAACACAATAGCGCTTTCTAGTAGAGAAATGAGGAACTTTGTGCTGGCGGAAACTCCCGAGATTAATTTTGCCATTATGAACTCGGCCTACTGAATTCAAATGGGTTCTTTGACATGCCAAAATCGTATGACATGCGTATCGTATTTTTGCCGCCTTTCAAAAAATCACTTACCACGGCCAGGGGCGAACCTGCAATCTTGGGGTTAGTAGACCGACACGCTATCCACTCACCCACCGTGGCAAGCTAAATGACCACGATATCCAAGTCCCTCAAAAGAACCAACAAAGCGCAATTGAGGCGCCTGATACAATGCTGTCTGGGTTGTATTATCGCGAGAATAGTATAGAATCTGTTATTTCTATTTTATGCCTTCTGGTACAACAGATGTGAAGAGCTAACGTCCTGTGTTGCCTAGTAACTGGACACTTCTACTGCCTCGATGCCATGGTTTTATTCACCACTGCCAGGCGGACTGTGGCTGGTCTCAATGGAGAGTTGAACGGCCGGAAGTTGACTGCAGTATGGGGGGCCGGGGGACAAGTTCCGGACCACTGCTTCTATACACTCGCGCTCTTAGGTTCTCGGTCAGCTGTAAAGGCTTTTCCACTCCTGTTTATCTTTCTTCATGCATGTGTGTCTTCCTCTGCCTGCCTTTATCTCCTTTCATAGGTTTAGTCCCTATCTACACCAATAATGATTTCTAGCCCACATTGGTTCCGGCACTAGGTTCTTCTTAAATAATGGCTGGCTTTGTAATTTGTAAAACTGGCGGCCATTCCTGAATATCTATCTGTGTTTTCAACTGCAGTGTTATGTACCGGATATGTGAACATAATATGAAACTGTTATAACCCAATTCACCCCGAAGTAATTTTACTATTAGAAATGTTTGCTTGGCACATTAGAATAATAATAATAATAATGTTTCCACGTCCCTTTTGACTACTGAGGCATTTTGAGAGGCAGATGTGCCGGAATTTGGCTCCGAAGAAGATCAATGTCGCTCGTGGTGTAATTACGTTCATTGGGGGTGGGGGAAGACAAGAATTTAACCCCCCCCCCCCCTTTTTCTTAGAAAATAAAATTCAAAAGAATGTATTTTGGCAAAAATCCAGTAATATTCTCTGATCTTATGTATAATCTCACTTGGTTATTAATTTTATCTACGAAAAGTTAATGTCAAAAATGCATATCGAACTATTGCATTGACAGAATGAATAAAATAATATTTATGAAACTATTCTGATAAAAAAAGAGATTACGTGATGTTTTTGTTGTTGCTACAATTTCGCTGTCATATAGCCAGTCATATTTTTGGGTGTGATTGGAATTTATGTGGTAACCTGTGTTATTGTGATGCCTGTACCAGTGTTTTTGTAAATTTGGTGATGCGATTGGGAAAGAAGTGGTCGTGCCCTTAGGTTAGGTACCATCCTGGCATTTTCATGGAGTAGAAGTAGGGGAAACCACGGAAACCAGTACCAGAATGACTGAGGTGGGAATCGAATCGAACCCTCCTCTTCTCAGTTTTTCCTCAGAGATTACTGGCAGTGTTTCAGTGTTTGGAATCTATAGTCTAATAGACCGTACGATGAATAATAAGAATACAAATAAATGACTATGGTAATAATAATAATAAGAAGAAGAAGAATCTTATTGCCTCAGCTACTGTGTCGTAGATCTTTTGTGATTGAGTCGTTTTGATGTTCTGTTAAAGATTGCTATCTGGCAGTGAAAACGAGAACTCGACTGGGTGAACTGTGGATGAGAATTATTAAACGTTGTTTCGCAATCACGAAATGTGATGTGAGATATTTTTTACGAGCCATCATCATAAGGGATCTTCGGCTGAGAATCGAACTCGCTTTCTTGGGATCATTCGGTGGAAAGCGAGGAAGTCCACAGATAATTGTAAAAGTGGCTTAACAGAAAAAGACGAACGGTACAAGAAATATATCTGATATAAATAATATCAAGTATAATGTTGTGTATAGTTTCCATGTTCTCCCTTTCTCTCTTCCCCCGGATATTCGATTTAATCACCGATGAAAAGTGGATGTTGAAGCATCTTATGAAACAGAGCAGCCTCGGTAGTCACCCCCTGGAACACTCTTGAAGGGTGCCTGAAAATGATCGCCTTCAAATAGGTCTACACACAAACAGAAATGTACAAGCATGCTGATTTCTTTTGAAACGTGTCGAGGCCATGCTTATGGAGTAGACCAGGTGCTGTCAGCGTCACAGAATTGCCGGAAATGTCCTGGAGCACACTCCACTTCCGGTTGCTATATTATTTACTCTAAGCTTCTTTGTAGTAAGTTTGTTGTGGAATTTAAGGGACTGTCGAGTAGTTGGACCAAGCTTCACAACCTGAAACTGTCGATCATTAGGCTATGGGTATTCATGTACGTGAATTAAATAAATAGCTATTCACTGCATTATGAAAATTATTTTATTGATATTCGTTACTGGTATATTTTATAATTACAAAATTTGGCCAATTATAGACCGCTTAGAATCTACGACTATGGTAAAATAGTTTTTTCATACGTTGGCTGATTTTCTGTCTTTGTTCCTCCGACATCCCCCTCTTAGTTCGATGTTGTACTTGTAAACTTCAAACATCCGTAGAATTGATATGGCGCCGGAATTCCTTTCTGTTATGTCAATGTAGGTCCCACCTTATCTCTTTTTAAATTTATAGATGTAATCAAAAATCCTCCTAGTGAGGCTGTTATTGTTCATTCTAAAGGTATCCATAAAATTATATTCTTCTCCTTTTACTTTTAACTGTAATTTCCTCTATTTCGGCAAAGGGCTTATTTTTCCTCTTCATTCAAATATTATCGTTATTCTCTTAGAGACCCAAATTCTTTCTAAGCATTATTCTTTCTTTCTTTCTTTCTTTCTTTCTTTCTTTCTTTCTTTCTTTCTTTCTTCTCCAGTAATAATATAACAACAGTACATTAAGATACACAATTATGTAAGAGGTTTCTTTCTCGATAAGAACAAAATACAGGCACTTTCGCCAGTCTGGCATAGGCCTAACAGCAAATTTTTGGTCCAAAATTCAAAGTGTTCATGCAGAAAGCTTACTTTATTTATTATGATGTCACTTTTTGTTTCGGTATTAGTAAGATTATCCTTATCAAGTAAGTGAAAGCATTGGTGGACTGGACTAGAATCCCTTGGTCGTCAAGCCAAGTCCCTGAATTTGTTAGCCCCTGCAAGGGGAGATGAATGTTACGAGCCATAAGGTGGGAGAAGTTGCCTGTAAGATATAGCCGTATACAACATAAAAGGATACGTCCAGAAAGTGACAGCTGTGCACAGAGCAGATGGGTGGGAAGGCAGACGACGAAATGGACGATGAGGTAAAAGAAAGAGAGAAAAAAAGACTGTCGGGAAGAGGTTAAAATGGTTTGTAAGGAGCGGCTGGAAGGGGGTAAGTTAGGCCAGGGGCCGGGAGGAAAGGCAAAGAAAAAGAAAAGTGATTTAGCTGAGTTAATTAAATGAACGTGTGCTGTGTCAAAGGATTTTTATACTTCTGTGAAATCTAGTTTTTAGGCAGACCTTTACTCACCCGTACGGTATATTATCTGCTTGGGATGTTATTGCAACCAAGGAGATAAGTCGGCACGCTCCTGGGATACCTTGCGTGTATTATAAATGACATTGCTATGGAAGTTCGGAAAGCACGGTACGATGTTATCAATATATATATATATATATATATATTGTTTTATTTAGTGGTAGCCTCCGTGGCTTAGGCGGCAGCACGCCGGCCTCTCACCGCTGGGTCCGTGGTTCAAATCCCGGTCACTCCATGTGAGATCTGTGCTGGACAAAACGGAGGCAGACAGGTTTTTCTCCGGGTACTCCGGTTTTCCCTGTCAAAATTTCATTCCAGCAACACTCTCCACTATCATTTCATTTCATCTGTCATTCATTTAATCACCGCCCCAGAGGAGTGCGTCAGGCCTCGGCAGCCGGCACAGTTCATATCCTCGCCGCTAGATGGGGGCTTCATTCATTCCATTCCTGACCCGGTCGGAGACTGGAAGCAGGCTGTGGATTTTTCATTGTTTTATTTAGTGACTTGGGATGTCATGGTCAGCAGTCCTGTTCGATATGGGTGATAGCAAAAGCAGGTACAATTTTTATCTGATAAACCATGCGGCATCATGAAGTACATAATGTATTGTCTTTAATTTCCAGATATGCCGAAAATGAGTCAGGTTTACATGGTGCCCCCAAATGTTTGTGAAAACCTAAACAAATTCAAGCAGTTCCCACTTGGGCTGCCAGAGATGCCACTTCACTGACACCTAGTGGCGAACGTTGGAACTTGATAGGGCGTTTCTAACCAAATTATCCACACACTACCATTTATCATGTAATTTCACTGACTTGCAACTTCAATATCCATTATACACTGCTGATGAAGGTCATATTGAGACCGAAGCCAGTAATTTAGAACAATAATAATAATTATTATTATTATTGACTGAAGGTACTGTATATTATTATTTCTCAATATAATACTGTCTCTCAAGTAATATGTATGTAGGGTTTAAAAACTGGAGACAATGTCTCAGGACGTTTTAGTTATCTCCACTCGCTGAAGCCAAATTCTTGGATGACATTTATCACAGACGTGGGTTGTTGGTCACTTTTCACACTGAAGAGCTGAACACGAGAGTGACGAATGAGCATTCAAATGAAAGAGAATAGACATTAGCAGTGACGAATTGCACTCTTAATTTCATAATAATTTCTTTAACAAATGACTAAAAAAAAAGTACGAAGTGTGCGATTTGCAGACACTGTTGCTGTAGGAAAATACGCTCCATAATTGCTGACCACTTCACATTTTGGCCGCTGTGACGTCTGTTTCGTGTCATTTTAACATTCGGAGGTCTTTCCTTTATCATTTTGCATGGATTTAAGAAACAGTAAATCAAAGGAATTAGTAGGCCTAGGTCTACTCAAATCGTATAATTTCAAAAATATCGAATAACCGGTGAGTGTTATGATGATCCAATTTTCAGTGATTGCCTTCTTAAGTTAGGGAACGTAGAACTTGGAATTCTAACTGAAATGTAAATAGTGTTCTATAACCGGGTGAGTTAGCCATGGTCGTTACGGTGTGGCTGCAGGCAGTCGCTCACATCTGGGAGGCGAGGAGGCCTCGCATCCCCCCGCCGGCAACCTTGAAAATGGTTTTCTGTGGTTTCCCATCTTCCTTCCAGGCAAATGCCGGGATTGGTCCCTAACTATAGGCCACAGCCGCTGCCTTCCAATTCCTCGAATTCCTCGTCCTTACATTAACACTCTCCTCCCCAGACAACACTCCACACGCGACGGTACTAGTAGCTCACCCAATGGGTGTCCGTATAGAAGCAGCTACAAAACTCTGGCGATCCCAACAAGTGTTCTATAATCATTTGGTTGAAATAAAAACATAACAACCTTTCTCCTTAAGTCTCTTATTATAAACCTATTGGGGAAATCACTTCCGTAGCAATATGTTGCCCGAGACCGCTCACCATAGCGACCTCGGGGATCTTGAACGGTAACGTTTCAATTTACTGTACTACTGTATTTCTATTTACTTTTTTTTCTACCAGTGCTCCGAATGAAGTTACGAAGTCACTTGTAGTTTTTGAAAGTTGTAGCTGTATCTTGCAAGTTATTTGTCATCACGCCAGGAACGAACATAATTAACTCATTAAAGTAGCGATTTCGACTTGAAAGAAAAAGAAAAACCGCTTGGTAAGTAAAGCCAGTAGATTGGTCATGACAAGTTCGGCCCCAACAGCTGATAATGCAGCAATGACCTCGCGTAGACTATCGTAGTTCTACAGCACTCACACTGTATTATGTAAGCAGGAGAATAGCAGAGACAATTTCTATACTCTGCTCAAAACTGCCGTACCTAATGTAATACTAGGGTAGGATTTTCATGCTTGGGCTTACATATTTTGGTAAGACTGATATGTGTCACCTCCGTGATGTAGCGGGGCTCCGAGGTCCGATTCTCGGCTCTGCCACGAAATTTGAACAGTGGTATGAGGACTGGAACGGAGTCTACTCAGCCTCGGGTGATCTTAAGTGAGTAGAGGGAGATTGATTCCCACCTCAACCACCCTCGAAGTGGTTTTCCGAGGTTTCCCCCGCTTCGTCTCCATGAAAATGCCGGGATGGTACCTAACGTAAGGCCACGGCCGCCTCCTTCCCTCTTCCTTGCCTATCGCTCCCAATCTTCCGTTCCCTTCCCATCCTTCATAAGGCGCCTCTTCGCTTTGCAGGCGAGGCCGCCTGGGCGAGGTGCTCGTCCCATCTCCCCAGTTGTATCTCCCGACTCGAAGTTACAAGCTCCAGGACACAGCCCTGGAGACGGTAAAGGTGGGATCCCTAGCTGAGTCCGAGGGAAAGGGAGAATAAAACGACTAAGAAGAAAAAAAAAAGGAGAAAGACTGATATCTACAAGGCTTTGTTGGCTGAAATTAGGAAGTATTTCTTATTTGAAAATTTGCACAAGATATTATATTTTGCAATCTCGTTGCGCAGTGGCTAACACTCGTGTCTGTTACCGCGGAGGCCCGTGTTCGGGTCCCAGCTCTGCTATGAAATTTAATTCTGGTCTGAGGACTGGAACAAGGTACAGTCAGCCTCGTGAGGCAAAACTGAAAAGAGGCGGGTTCGATTCCCACCTCAGCTATCCTGGAAGTGGTTTTCTGTTGTCAGACAAACGACAGGATTGTGTCTTTCGTAAGGGCACGGATATCTCCTTACCATTTCCCCACCTGAAGTACAAACATCAGGTTATCAGAAAAAAATCACGCATACCCAAGTACATGGGGCTAAATGACCACAATGTCCAAGCATCTCAAATGAAAACGACAAAAAACATAATTCTGAAATAAAAATTGTAAAATTATGGCGTTTGAAGCCATTTTCAGTGTTACCTTAGTATACGAAAGTTAGATGCTTTTCCGTCGGTCAACAAGAGTTTTTCCTAAATGAGATGGGTTATTCTCTAATAGTGAAAAAAATACATCTCATGTAATTACTTCAGGAATAGGAAATAACCCTTCTATTTTTGGAAAAACTCGTGTTGACCGACTGAAGAGCATCAAACGTTTGTAAAAAATTGTAATTTAAGTAACAGGGTAGTGGCAATATTGTTATAATATAGCGAAAGAATAATCACAACTTCCTGCATGCAAGATGGGCAGTTATCATGCTCGGGTAATTGAGTGCTTTACGTAGTCCCCCTAGTGACGTCATGGGCTGCCAGTACTGCGCGTCAGACATGTGACGAGGTGTACCAGGCCGGTCGTTTGTTTTAGACGAGTGAAAGATCATAATGTAAACCTGGAAGCGAGTACTACTGTATACTCGTGTTGTTGTCACCTGCCCCATGCGGTCAGATGATGGACAAAACTATATCACGCTACTGCTGAAATGCAGTCATTGGCAAATATAATGGCGTTCTGTTCGTAACTATGTAACGTGTACTTCCACGTCACACAATACTTCGACGTGGACTGCTCTGGAGCGGCTTCGGTAGCGTAGTCGGTAGCGTGCTGAGCTTCTATGCCCAAGATCGCGGGTTCAAATCCGGCCGAAGTCGTCGGTTTTTAAGAGCGTTAAAAATCCCTCAGTATGCCTTCCTTCGGAGGGGTCGTAAAGCCGGCGGTCCCATGTCATAGATTTATGGCCGACTGCGGTTTCGTCTGGTAACTAAGTTCTGAACTAGTAGTCGTTGACGGTGGTGTTTGGCGGCAAAAGTAGGAACTATTTGAAAAATTCAAAAGTCTGCAGTCCTTCCTTGAATTAAAAAACAGATAACACACACTAATACAGTCATCACAATTAACACCGGTTATCAGACAGATTCTACACACACCCAAAGTACACGGGGCTACATGACCGCGTTGTCCCAGCCCCTAAACTTAAGAACCAACCCCCATACTGCTCTGGACGGTGGTGTCGTCACGTGCTCAAGTCTGGAATGCCAGTACATCAGACCGGTGGTGACAACTGTGAAGCAAGAGGGCGACAGATAGACTGTGTACGGGCTCACCCGCTAGCTTCAAGGCCAAGGGCAATCGTCTAAAACAATCGTCCGGCTTGTACGACAGGTATTCGTGACACCCCGGTGAAGGAGGCGAATTAACAGATAGTAATTACTGACATTTCCTGTTAGTGTCACAAAATGTAGACACACGCAAGAAACTGCTTAGCACAAATCTCATTCGCTTTGAGTAATTCTCACACTCGTTAAGTTAACTTGTGTTGCCTCGTGCAGTGAGTGACCTGAACTTGTGCAAATTGATTCTCCGCTTGTTTTTGTGTGTCTGCACTTTCTGAGTTCGTTGTCTGGAAGAATGTTCCGTACATATAAACGCGTTTATACACTAGGGCAGGCCTGTCCAGCCATGCCACTGGTGGCTGTGGCGCCACGGCTTGCCACGAGACTCGCTCCGAGTCTGACTAAGCCCCGCTCCACCAACACTCCCGCCAGCTTCTCCTCTCACTACCTTCTCTTGCTAGAGAGGAAAAGGCGGACTTCTGACCCCCACTCCACTCCTGTCCTGAACACGCTGTGCTGTAGTGAAATGGGTCATAAGTAGGGTTCGGAGGTTTCAGACCTAAAGAAGTACAAAATATGCAAGCAAATATGCCCTAAAAACTAGCTAAATATGACCTGAAAAATATAAAATATGACCTAAAAATCTATGAAATATGACAATAATTGTTGGGATAGGTAGAGTATCACTAACATACAGTAAACGTTTTAAGTGCCAAAACAAATTTCCTGTGTATTGGAAATGTGATATTTTGATTTTACAAGTGATTTTTTTAATGATCTAAGTGTATTTGCAATGTATTTTATGCCCATAAGTGTTTATAATGTGTGTATCTGGCTGATACTGTTTGAAACATATACCAGTACTAAACATTGCTAATAATATTACAAGTATTGAAAAGACGGAAATAAGAGTAAGTCATTTAGTGGAATTGAAATTCAATACGAACCATTATGGATAAAAACAATTTCCTTGCTTGCTAATTGCTTCTGAGCTAAATATATCTACTGGAGTGACATCCTGTTGAAAGGCGGAAGCACACTATCGTCATATTCTGTGACCTCATGCGCATAGTGTCGCAATCCAACTTGCCCAGAAAGATGTGCTAAAAAACGTCCGTAGAGGAGCGCCTTCTTGGAATCAGATTTTCTAAACCTGCTATCTGCCTGTTCCGGGAAAAGAAAGAAAAATATATCTACTACACTATTCGGAAATCCTGTGTTTGAAATTTGACACAGATAACACGTACCTTGTTAACGACGCGACGCCTCAATTTAAACACAAATGCTGAAATTATAACCAAATATGACCTTATATCAATAAAATATGACCAATTATGACCAAAATAATAAAATGGCCGAAATATGCATTTATTGGCAACATCAAATTGCTTTAAACGTGGTCAGGGATCCGTCATTCAAACTTATTTTTGAGATTTAGGGTAAAATGAGCTCAGGAAAAAAATATGACTTTTCCTTAACATCCGAACCTTAGTCATAAGCCAAGTGTCAGGCAAGGCAAAAGCGAGACTCTGATTTCGTCTTCTTAAACAGAACGGTACATCAGTTGCAGAAAAGTTGTGAATGCCAAAAAGACGTTCAACATCAGAGGTGGGTGGCGGAAGCAACCCTTCCTGGAAATTTTATTATAAAGTAGTACCCGCCCCAGCGCCAGCGGATGGCAAGTGAATGTGTTTGATATGTCACACTCTTTTAAGGAATAAATAAAAAAGAGTGAGAGTCAGTCTGAAAGACTAGACTTTATATCATTTGAAATGCTACAAATGCTGAAAAATGCTGGGTGAAAGCCTCATGATTATGCAGCGAACTGCGTGAACTCAAACTCCATTAGCAAGTGCAAACCAAGGTCAAAGGAGGTAGCTGGCTGGATGACGTCACGCTCTCCGGAGCGCGTGGGGAAAGGAGGGCGCTCAAGCGGTATTATGACGTCACACACCTCAGTGCATTCTCGGTCCATTTCGTCCCGTCGCCGTAACGTAACGCCAGACCTCAGCGTAACGACGAAGTCGACAAGATCATTTAAAATGATAAAATTGAAAGCAGGCAGTATGATTCAAAGGATTTGTTATAGCTAAGCTACTGATTATTGGTTACTAATGTCCCATTCAACGTCACGCACAACGTTGCCAGCTCGCTACCTCCGCTACCACAACATCCTCCTCTCTTGCAGCCATGCCTCAACCCCCACCTTCCCCACACAACCCCCGATTCACTAAGGAAATGACGTGGCACTAGCATTGCAGACGACTGCCACAGTGGCATTTTAACGCTCTTAAAAAATCCGACGACTTCGGCCGGGTTTGACCCCCGCGATCTTGGGCATAGAAGCTCAGCATGCTACCAACTACGCCACCGAAGCCGCTTACTCGATAGCATTTATCATAAATAATCAGCTGAGTTATTTCGTCGAATTAAAGGTTAAAATAGATAAATAAAGTCTTATCTTTTGATGTGGGCAGTAATTATGATACGAAATTTGACACTTGGTTAATATAGCGCATAACATGTCAAACTGTTGCGGAGAAAGCATCCATTTCTCCACTCCGACACGGGCTACGCTGTTCTGTGTTGACTTAGCCAGTACTCTCGTGCATATCTTATCACGTAAGTCTGCATGCATGTATGTTCACTCGTGCACTTCGTGACTCATGAAAATGAAAGAACGTTCGTAATAGAGTTACGCAAAACATTTACCCAAGTGCCTTTTCCAGTAGACACTCAAGTTCGAGAAATGGTATAGAACAGAAAACCCCTCTGAAAATAGTTGAAAGATTTGTCTGCTAGATGGCTACAGCTAGGAGATCAAACCCGGATTTACCAATATTCCGCATAGAGAAGTAACCTACTTATAATGTGCTTCATGATTGGGAATTTCGACAGGCGTCTCAAATTTTAAGATTATAGCAGTGAAATTAAAAACCATCTTCCACTTCTATTCTTGACCCAAACGATGATTACGCTTAAAAGTTGCATGGGGAGCTGCTGTAAGAGATTAGATGTCCAAGCGCCTCAAATGCAACAATAATCCTTCCTTCCTTCCTTCCTTTCTTTCTTTCTTTCTTTCCCACTTATAGATACTAAATCCCGATCTGAACAATACAAAATTTAAAATATTTTGGCACCAACAATTTCGTAAAGTCACTAGATCTAACAACCAAGTCGAACACTGTGCCTTACACTCGACCAGCTGAGCTCTGGTAATTCAGGGTTTTCTTGTACTAAGAATAATTTGAAACACATTATTGAGTGGTGTATTGGCTTTCACGGCCGGTGAATTAAAACTCAACAATTCTTCTAGGTTTGTGCCGTGTCTTGTGTGGGGTTTCGCCTAGGACACCAAGCTAGGCTCATCGGCGGGCTTTTGGTGTCCCTGCCCGGACCCCCACAGGAGTATCGAACTGCGTGAAACCTCCCTTTATACAGAGTGCAACTGCACTCCTTGACTGCGAGAACCAAAAGCTCAAGCAGCCGTAACCTCCCTATGAAGGCTTCCAAAAAGATGGTGTATTGGCTTTCACGGCCGGTGAATTAAAACTCAACAATTCTTCTAGGTTTGTGCCGTGTCTTGTGTGGGGTTTCGCCTAGGACACCAAGCTAGGCTCATCGGCGGGCTCTTGGTGTCCCTGCCCGGACCCCCACAGGAGTATCGAACTGCGCGATACCTCCCTTTATATAGAGTGCAACTGCACTCCTTGACTGCGAGAACCAAAAGCTCAAGCAGCCGTAACCTCCCTATGAAGGCTTCCAAAAAGATGGTGTATTGGCTTTCACGGCCGGTGAATTAAAACTCAACAATTCTTCTAGGTTTGTGCCGTGTCTTGTGTGGGGTTTCGCCTAGGACACCAAGCTAGGCTCATCGGCGGGCTCTTGGTGTCCCTGCCCGGACCCCCACAGGAGTATCGAACTGCGCGATACCTCCCTTTATATAGAGTGCAACTGCACTCCTTGACTGCGAGAACCAAAAGCTCAAGCAGCCGTAACCTCCCTATGAAGGCTTCCAAAAAGATGGTGTATTGGCTTTCACGGCCGGTGAATTAAAACTCAACAATTCTTCTAGGTTTGTGCCGTGTCTTGTGTGGGGTTTCGCCTAGGACACCAAGCTAGGCTCATCGGCGGGCTCTTGGTGTCCCTGCCCGGACCCCCACAGGAGTATCGAACTGCGCGATACCTCCCTTTATATAGAGTGCAACTGCACTCCTTGACTGCGAGAACCAAAAGCTCAAGCAGCCGTAACCTCCCTATGAAGGCTTCCAAAAAGATGGTGTATTGGCTTTCACGGCCGGTGAATTAAAACTCAACAATTCTTCTAGGTTTGTGCCGTGTCTTGTGTGGGGTTTCGCCTAGGACACCAAGCTAGGCTCATCGGCGGGCTCTTGGTGTCCCTGCCCGGACCCCCACAGGAGTATCGAACTGCGCGATACCTCCCTTTATATAGAGTGCAACTGCACTCCTTGACTGCGAGAACCAAAAGCTCAAGCAGCCGTAACCTCCCTATGAAGGCTTCCAAAAAGATGGTGTATTGGCTTTCACGGCCGGTGAATTAAAACTCAACAATTCTTCTAGGTTTGTGCCGTGTCTTGTGTGGGGTTTCGCCTAGGACACCAAGCTAGGCTCATCGGCGGGCTCTTGGTGTCCCTGCCCGGACCCCCACAGGAGTATCGAACTGCGCGATACCTCCCTTTATATAGAGTGCAACTGCACTCCTTGACTGCGAGAACCAAAAGCTCAAGCAGCCGTAACCTCCCTATGAAGGCTTCCAAAAAGATGGTGTATTGGCTTTCACGGCCGGTGAATTAAAACTCAACAATTCTTCTAGGTTTGTGCCGTGTCTTGTGTGGGGTTTCGCCTAGGACACCAAGCTAGGCTCATCGGCGGGCTCTTGGTGTCCCTGCGGTTGTCTTGATATACAGTGCCACGTCCTCGACCCGCATTGTTCTGTATTTTTTCCCGAGCTGGTGTATTATGTTATCACCACCTTGAGCTCATCATTACAGTACATTTGGCCACGATAAGTAATAGTGCACGGTATAATAATGCTACTCGCTTGTCCCTACTTGAGGTTTGGCCGGGACATTTCGCTTTTCCCGTTTAGATACGCTAATGACCAACGAACCAACAGGCCCACACTCAGTGTATTTATTGAGGTCAAACAGAAGGTAGGCAAGAGCTATCTGTCGACCTTTCTGACCTCCTTAATGGAGGGAACTAAATATTAGAACGTAAATATCTTTATTCTCGTATTTTCATCGGTACATTAGCCTCGAACATCATCGACCGCTGCGCTGGTGGAATAACTTGATTGTAGTCAGTGTCGCTATGCAGGGAAGAACGTCGTATTTAGCCCAACGTGGATGTTTATTGAGAAGTACAGAAAGGGGAACAATGTTGACAGTTTAGCAACTTTATCGCTAGATTTAATGACGTCACGGGTTTGAACCCGGCCAAAGTCGTCGGATTTTTTAAGAGCGTTAAAAATCCCTCAGTATGCCTTCCTTCGGAGGAGAAGTATAGCCGGCGGTCCCATGTCATAGATTTATGGCATGCAAAAGAACCTTCCACTAATTACACTTGTGTGAAGCTAAATTATAGGTTAGATTTGACTAACGCTCTTAGGTTCCAACGTTCATCGCCAGGAGCCGACTGTGGTAGCATCTAGTAACCAAGTTCAGAACTAATTGTTGTTGACGGTGGCGTTTGGTAGCAAAAGTAGGAACTACTTGAAAATTTAATATCTGCAGTCCTTGAATTAAAACAGATAAGACACACTAATACAGCCATCACAATTAACACCGGTTATCAGATTCTACACACACCCAAAGTACACGGGGCTATATGACCGCGTTGTCGCAGCCCATAAACTGAGGAACCAACCAACCAGATTTAATGACTTCCTGAAAACTTTTGGTCACAGAATATATTAAAATTAGTATGTTTTAGATGAGGAGTTGGTGACCATTTTAATTCATGTTATGACCAGCTTGTGGTGTAGTGGCTAGTATTCCTGGCTGTCACCACCTTGAGGTCTGGGTTCGATCTCCGACTCTGCCAAGAAACTTAAGTCTGGCCTGAGGCCAGGAACGGGGTTCACTCGGCGTTGAGAGGATATCTGAGTTCGATTCCCACCTCAACCGTCTTGAAGTGTTTTTTCTGTGGTTTTCCCCACTTCTACTCCAGGCAAATACTGAGATGACACCTAACTAGTGATGCAAAATCCCATGCAAAATCCCGTACCTTTACTGGCACCGGTTCACACTGTGCCAATGCCACCTTCGACACCGTACCTAGGCACCAGTGCTGCGGCACTACCAGTACAAAAAAAAAAAAAAAAAATAATAATGGCCGGACGTTTGTTTTAGACGAGTGAAAAATCCTAATGGAAGCCTTGAGGCGAGTTACTCCTGTACAGGATCTGTGTCGTTGTCGCCTGCCCCATACGGTGCATTGTTTGACAAATCTATCGCTCGCTACTGCTGAAGTACAGTCATTGGCAAATATAATGGCGTTCTGTTCGTAACTATGTAACGTGTACTTCCGCGTCACACAATACTTCGACGTGGACTGTACTTTTCTGCACGGTGGTGTCTTCACATGTCCAAGTCTGGAATTTCATTACATTAGACCGGTGGTGACAGCTGTGAAGCGAGAGAGCGATAGAGTGACTGTGTACAGGCTCACCCGCAATCTTCAAGGTCAAGGGCAATCGTCTAAAACAAACGTCCGGCTTCTACCTACAACTCGGAATGTCCAATTGCATAGTTAATTTAGCACATGTGGAGGAATACAGGGTTAAGTTACGTTCTAAGTCTAACTAAAGGCCATGTTTGCCTCCTTCCCAATCCTAATGTTAATTTAAAGCTACACACATCCAAATACAGGGGTTTAAATGACCACGCAATGACAACTACTGTCTGAGCGCCTGGTGAAGTCAGCTAGGGTTAAACTGCAGATGCCTTCCCGCGTACTGCATAGCACGCATTCAAAAAATATCAAGTCGGTCACTGCTGGCTTCCCTCTTTCACGCTTTCCTCTTTTTTTTTTTGTTCGTTTATTCTCTCGACTCTGCTCTGCAAATGGAAAAAGTGTCTAGGGGCATTCAGTGACAGACTACATACTTTAAGCTGGATTAATAAAAATCACAATGTGGGACGTAGCAGTAAACTGTCTGTCGATATATTTAGGTCAGGAATAGACAAACTGCATGCGTTCAGCTGAACCCCCATTCTCTTGAGCGGACTTCTCCTGGCGCGCAGACTATAAACTCCCGTAAACTGCAAACATATTTTTTCTCTATTTATAGCATAACAATAGGGGGCTGCTTGGTGCAGTCGGTAGAAAGGGCGTGGGTTGGATCCCCACCCGGGTAGTGGATTTTTGAAACAAAACTACCACTTTCGGAAACTCAATTAGCCCTGGGGTTCACTCAGCCTACACCAGAAGTGAGTACCAGGGTAATTCCTGGGAGCAAAGGCTGTCGGGCGTGGATCTGACAACTCCATCCCATCTAGTGCCGATGTCACAAAAAGTGGAAGCCTCTACCTTCCACTACTCCCAGGGCCTCCATGGCCTGTGTGGAGTTGGTTTTGCTTTGTTTTTTAACATAACAATCTAGCGCAAGTTTTCACTACTATTTGGTGATTTTTTGACAACATTGTAGTGGGAACTAAATTGTTTTGGATAAAACCTGCCAAGCCTCCTTCGTGTAGCTGTTTATTTAGTATGCCATCTGTAGGAAAAAATAACCTTAAGACTATCGTGGTTATTAACAGATGACCTCGCAGTTCCTTAATACAATAACAATATAAAGTTGTATGGAACACTTAACATTTCGGCTTTAGGTTTCTTAAAGAGTACACAGAGTGTCTATCCTTGAGTCATTAGGTGCCATATTTCTGGGGTTTATGAAGATGTTTTCCTTGTTATTGTCGTTAATTCAGTTGAGGGGCATCTGATCATCAGATCCGTGTAGTTGGAAGTGATTTGAACATGTCTGCTAACCTGTGTTTCTGTGGTGATGATGATGATAATTGTTGTTTTAAGGGGCCTAACATCGAGGTTATCGGCCCCTTTTCTGTGGTGACTGTGGTAGTGTAACTGTATTAGGGATGGGGTAGGTATCCCGGGACTTGAAATAGGGTACTATCCTGGCATTTGCCTAGAGGGATTGTGGAAATCCCCGGCGGAAGACCACAATCAGGATAGTTGCTGTCAGCGCCGGGATGCGATCTCCGCACTTCCTGCAGCTGCCCTCGTGGCCGTGGTACATGATTTAATGCGCTACGCCGTGGGGTGAAGATGTTTTCGATTGAGTTCTTTAATCTTAAAATTATCAGAAATAATAATATCGTATGACCTCGGGTGCCGGGTGTGAGCTTTGTTATTTGACACCCAAAGGGTAGCTTGCATGTCAAATTTCGTTGTTCCTTGAAGCACTATGAAAGTCAAGGAGGTGAGATATCTAAGCTTTTTCAACACTATAGCGCTTTCTAGTAGAGAAATGAGGAACATTGTGTAGGCGGAAACTCCCGAGATTAATTTTGCCATTATGAACACGGCCTACTGAAGTCAAATGGGTTCTTTGACATGCCAACATCGTATGACATGGTGTCGTAATTTTTGCCACCTTTCAAAAATCACTTACCACGGCCAGGAGTGAACCCTCAAACTTAAGAGTTAGTAGACCGACACGTTGACCACTCAGCCACCGTGGCAAGTATCAGAAATTACCTGTATATTGGAAAATGAAGACTTAAATAAGATGTGTGGATTATTGTAATGTATAATGCAGCCTCAATCATTGAAGCCTCTAAACCACAAAAGGGTTTGTACATTACTGTCAAAGACCGGATTGACATAGCCTACGTGACTTGATCGGATGCTTAAAACGTATTATTCTATTACTGTTATTTACTGCTTTAAATATTCTATTTTCTATTCATTAAAGAAATACCTGCAGAGTAATGTGGTGTGTGGTTTCTTTCTTCACTTTTTAAAGGGGTCGTAAACAAGTTTATCGCGAGCCAAAGACATTAACTGCTCATTAAAAGAGACTTCCTGTTTTGTCTTATCATTGCCAGGTCGATACGATGGCCGGTAAACGGAGTGGGCTGGGGACTAGTCCCTCTTGTCATTTATTAAATACACTGGTCAACATACTCACTGAGCTGCGATGATCCGTGAGAATCGTGAAGCATTGATTTCATATTTCACTCGTATGTTTTTATTTTTCGCATATACTGTACATTTACCGATACTGAATAATGGCAGTGAAAATTGATAAGCTATTTCACAGGCAAAAATCTTCGTCGTTCATTGTAACTTTGTTACTGTCCTCTTTCCTTCTGTTGTCCCACTAACCAAGATTGGTACTCTGCTCTGTTTGCAAGAGAATTGGAATATTACGTTTGTGTTCTGTACAGAAGTTCGAACCCGAGTTACTTGACATGAATTAAATCTTAGTATCCATTGATAAAATACTTCAGTAAGAAAATAAGTTCGATTTTCGTTAAAAAGTCAAGGCAATAATTCTTGAGCATCAGTAGGCCAATTAGAAATAATACGAGAATTGCCATTTTAGGCCAGTTTTATCTTTATAAGTTACTAGTAAATGAATTACCTTACTTTTATCCGTAACTAGCCCAACAGTTCCATTCATTTTACCGATTTGTCAATGAGAGCAGTGCAGAACACTGTACAGGAGCATGGCGAATGGAGGGTATATGTTAGTTGAGGAAATGAGCAGTAGGCATGGTCAAGGTGGCGTTAGTGTGTTAGCTACAATGTTTGTCCGTTATGAGCAATTATGCTTAAGAGTCCCAGATTTTTGGTTTTAACAATATCTGCAAAATATTTCAGCAAACATATATGGTATCACAACGATACATTTACTGTACCTCAAATATGTCTCTCTTTTTTTTTTCGATATTGAAGCCGCGAAATATCTCGAAATGAAGTTATTTTGCAAAATATGATATTTTCATCTTAAAATGCTAAATACCAACGAAATGCTTGTAATAGACTAAGAGTTTTTTATATTGTTTTTAAAATTAGTTGAAATAGTTCCTCCATCTGTCGTTTGATGGTAAACAGACATCTTAGATATATTATAAATGTTTCATAAGATACGGGATAACGAAGTCCTTTCTCGAGCCTGATGGGTTGAAGTACTGAAATCGTGGAAACAATGCTCTGTTTATATTTTGGGGACAGCATATTAAACACAGAAAATATAATTCATTTGAGTTTTAGTTATTTCGAAAGAAAGAAAAAAAAAAAAGGAAAACTAGAATGTTTTGTTTATTATTCCTCAAATGTTTCTAAAGTGTTCACTATTTAATAAAATCTGTGCACCGTACACTCATACCTCAATTATTTTATATTTCTCCGTTTTGAACATTTCATTTCACTGCTTTGAAGGCTTTTACATAAAGGCTACAGTGATACCATAAATCAGAGTCCCTGATTATGCTCCATTTTTCTTTAATTTAATATTGATTTTTTTCTTTCTTTTTTTCTTTAGCTCACGTAGAATATTTTAGTCATTCCTTCAGATGGGCTGTTTAAAAGAACAATATCAAAAACAAAACAATACAGCTTAATAATAATTTCATGAATTCTATTACTTAACGCCAACTTCGTTCATTTTTACACTCGGTTCGTCATATATTGTTGAGCAAAGAAAAAATGATTTTTAGGTCTGGTTTTAATCCCGGAGAGAAATTTAATGCCAAGGCAAGAACAGTGGTGTGAGAAGGCGTTCTCTCCCTTTTGCGTCAGCTGGTGCTAATATTTTTTCTTTGTCCATTCTGTGAGCTGGAGGGTGGAGCATGACGTAATTATTGTACTTAATAATGACCATGCACAATTGCTTTCGCACCAATGGCATAGCGAATAGGAGGGTTCATGCGTGCGTGAGTGCGTGTGTGTGTAGGGTTGGCATGGTAACAGTCGGAACAGGTGACTAACGATTTAAAAGGGGTTGCAAGGACATGCGCCCTCGCAGGCCACGTGGCTATTACGAAATTCAAATTATTTCTGAAGGATGGTTTATAAGTTTGAGATGATTTTGATATTGTATTGAGACGTGGGGTGTTCAACTGACAACGACAATGGTCGTAGTCACTGAACGATGACGCATTCTTCCTTGATTTGGTATCCTTCGGCGGATGTGACGAGGATCATGGCCTGAAGTTTGGGACCATCCCTGCATTTTCCTGGAGTAGAAATGGGGAATGCACGCAAAACCACTTAGAGGATGGCTGAAGTAGGACGTTGTTGTTTAATTTGAGGGGCTTGGACATCATGATAATTTAGCCGCGTGTACTTGGGTGTGTGTGAAGAATTGGTCTGATAACCTGTTTTACTGTGGTGTCTTTAGTAGTGTGTGTATTTGTAATTCAGGTGAGGATTGGGAAGGAGGCGTCTGTGGCCTCAAGTTAGGAACCATATCGACATTTGTCTAGAGTAGAAGTGAGAAACCACTTCCAGAATGGCTGAGGTGGAGATAGACCCCACCTCGTCTCAGTTCTGCCTTACGAGGTTAAGTGTACCCCGCTCCAGCCCTCAGGGCAGAATTTCATTTCTTGGCAGAGCCGGATATCGAACCCAGACCTCCGAGTGAAGAATGTTAGCAACTATGCCACGATGTGGACTAGAGGAAGACGAAGAAGTACAGTAGTAGGCAATACTATCTTCGAATTTGATCCAGAGATTTTCGAAGTGAAAGGCCATGTCCTGTGGTTCGGATTCCTCGTAAAAAGGAGGTCCCGTGGCTCATGATTGCATTATTAACGGTCACGTAAAACTAAAAGCTTCCTTCCTATTACTTTTCCGTAACTTAATCATTGCAGTACTCCTTGATAAACATACGTACACATTAAATACGACATTCCTCACTGCTAAGGCACTTTGGCTGCAATTAAGTTATTCCACCAGTTGTTAGAGAATGATCCTTCGGGAACCACCCATCTTGTTTAGATACCTGTTTACCAAAGTTTAAAAACGTTTCGTGTAGCCTAGACCTCTAGCAGACGCCAATTTCTTTTCAATGATTCAATTTTATCTTTCATTATTTGCAGTCAAAATTCGGCTGTTAACGTGAACTCGATTGTACTGTATATTAATTTTTTAATATATGAATCGCAGTCAATGGCCATATGGATATTTTTAAATGAACGCCCGAGGCCTCTCAAAAAGTTAAATTTCAAATAGCTCCAACGTTGACTTTCAGATCCTACTGTCACTAACACCTAGCGGTGAACGTTGGAACTTGATAGAGCGTTTCTAACTAGCCAAATATAACCTGCAAAATTTTGCTACACACTTCCAATTGTAGTGGTAAGTTCGTTTACGTGCCATAAATCTATGACATGGGCTTGCTGGCTTTACTTCGCCTCCGAAGGATGGCATACTGAAGGATTTTAACGCTCTTTAAAATCCGACGACTTCGGCCAGGTTTGAACTCGCGATCTTGGGTATAGCAGTTCAGCATGCTACCGACTAGGCCACAGAAGTCATTAATTGCAATACATTGCAATACATTCATTTAGTTGATGTATCTTCTAAAGTAAGCCTCCGTGGCTTAGGCGGCAGCACGCCGGCCTCTCACCGCTGGGTCCGTGGTTCAAATCCCGGTCTCTCCATGTGATATCTGTGCTGGACAAAACGGAGGCAGACGGGTTTTTCTCCGGGTACTCCGGTTTTCCCTGTCAACATTTCATTCCAGCAACACTCTCCACTATCATTTCATTTCATCTGTCATTCATTTAATCATTGCCCCAGAGGAGTGCGTCAGGCCTCGGCAGCCGGCACAGTCCATATCCTCGCCGCTAGATGGGGGCTTCATTCATTCCATTCCTGACCCGGTCGGAGACTGGAAGCAGGCTGTGGATTTTCATTTTCATCTTCTAAAGTAATTTGGTTAATTCGATGTTCTTTTTTCGCACTACACTTGGGAGTTCGAATTAACTAAAAACTCCTTTGCGCTGTGATAATAATGTTGTCGGTAGTTCAAGCTAAACAATTTCTATCTGTTACAGCTACTTCACGTCTTTGATTGAGCCTATTCCTTACGCCTGATGTTATTGCAAATAAATTGTCTTAACCTTGTGTTTGATGGACAGTAGTAGATAGGCCTACTGGAACTCGTTAGCGATCGCAGATAAAGACACAGCTGAGGTAGACAGTTGAGACGAATCACACAACCCTTCTTCTTCCCTCGTTTCTCTTTCTACTTGTAGCTGACTCAGCAAGTAAGCTAAGAGATGACAAAGCATGTTCTGCTGGAATCCAGCAGCCCTTGCTTCTCGTCTTTCCATCTTTGACACCACTCCCCTCCTTATGCCCTTATCCTTTTACAATCCTCTTGACACTTCGGAATTTAAACTTTAATGGTCTTCAAGACAGTACGTCGAATCTAGACAGTGAAGGACTATAAAAAGAAAAACAATAATGCATGGTTAGCCAAATTTCAGTGGTACTTTTCTGCTATCTTCTCTTGATATACCGTGTTCGTATAGGATTACGCGATGGACGTTGGAATTATGACGTGTCGGGGAAGATGGTAAACGTTTTCGGTTTGTCGTAATTAAATTTGTACTATGTTATACTTCACTACCTTTCGACTAGAGCTTTAAACGCCTTAGATATTTGAACTTTATAACATTTTAGTTAGTTAGTTAGTTAGTTAGTGTTATTGTTGTTTTAAGGGGCGGAACTACGAGGTAATCTGCCCACTTTTTTTAACAGTACCGTCCCGCTCTATGAATCAGATATACTTGGTGTTAATTCATTTACGGGCTTTATAACATGATGATCACGTAGTCCCGTGTAGTTGGGTGTGTATGTAGAATCTGTCTGATTACCTGTGTCATTGTTATGGCTGTGCTTGTAACTGAGCTAGGATTTTGAAGGAGTGTGCCGTGGCCTTAAGTTAGGAACCATCCCTGTATTTGCCTGGAGTAGACGCGGAAAGTCACTTCTAGTGTGTGCGATACTTAGGGTTGTAGTGCGTGGCGTAGTGGCTAGAATTATTGACTTTCTCCCCGGAGGTCCGGGTTCGATTCTTTGCTCTGCCAAGTTTGGTAGCCTAAGAATAACATTTATGAGTATTCATGGAAGTTGCATTGTTTGTGGTTAAGTGTACGAGAGAACGAAGACCCCTAACTTCGCACAATAAACGACCATTAATAATAATAATAATTGAAAAGAATGAAATCCTGGCACGTCACTCGTTGTAAACAATATCCACGAAATTATTGGGGATGTTTTTAACTGAAATAAATTCCAGACAGGATCTGTGGAGTCGAGGTATTTGAGATATGTATCAGCACCTGTTGTGAGTAATGGTAGGAGGCTAGGGTGGAAGAAGGAAGCTTGCCGGTCCTCCGGAGCTGTGAGGATGGGTGGGGGGAGTCTCCGTTGTTAACAGGGTCAGGGGCCAATAAATCAAGCCCAGCACGCTGGGATGACGTTCAGCTGCAAACCACAATGTTGCCACATCTACTCCCATACCATACAGTGTAACGGTAATTATGGAAAGTAAATCATCCAATGTGACAACACAGTGTATGAAGTTATAAAAGTACGACCGCAAGACACTAAACTTGTCTGTATATAAACACTGTAACTAGATATTGTGAACCATGGCAATAAATTACTGTACGTGCAATGGGGATTTCAATCATTTTACTAGCATTTTACTCACAGGGGTGGTTACACTTTAAATTAAGGGTCATGAACATCCGAGGAAATGAGTTGGTTCGAGCCCAACTGCTGGTTGTCCTTGAATTGGTTATTCGATTCTTTTTTTTTTTTTTTTTTTCATTTTAAATGATCTTGTTGACTTTGTCTTTACGCTGAGGTCTGGCGTTACGTTACGGTGACGGGACGAAATGTACCCAGATGCACTGAGGTGTGTGACGTCATAGTACCGCTTGGTGCATGTGTTCCCCGACAATCTCTACTTCGTTAGTATAAGACAAAAATCCCCGATTCTTGGATGTCACGGGTAATCTCGAGAACCGCTGGATGGATTTGGATGCGGTTTTCACCATTCTGTAAAGGATATCTCGAGGAAAGATTCTGTAGAAAATAATTTATGTATGATCAAAGGAAGCCAAGCAGTAACGATTTCAGTGAAAATGTCGAAAACAAACTTGGCGTCCGTGCGCTTCTTAAGCTTACGCTGGGCAAACCATTCAAAATATCAATATACTATGAGCGTAAGAATTGGTCAGCATGAAAAGTTCTACAAAAAAAGTCCGCGAGAGCTATCTTCAATACATCGCCCACTATAAGGGTTTTTAGACTGGATGGGAGGAGCACGTCCCCGCGCGCTCTTGTGAGCGTGACGGCATCCCGCGCGCTTGACCTTGCTTTGCCCTTGGTTTGCACTTGCCGTTCGGGAGTAATTTGAAACAAGATAAGCAAGATAAGTATTATGCAGATACTTTTCTAACATGCAAAGGGTCTTTGGCTTCGAGCGAAGTGAGAAGCCTCTAGTCTTTCAGACTGACTGTCACTTTTTTTACCTTGTAGACAGATGCTGAAATGATACCATGTAAAGTTTTCTTCCGATATTCTTGCCCAATTTCATTCACTTTTCACGCATTTTATGTCCCATTAACTCCTATAATGAGGCAGGCATCTGGAAGGGCATCCTATTGTAAAACCATCCGCCACAGAGAAAGTTTATCTCGCCTTATCCTCGACCCCGTAAAAGACTCAAAAAAATAAGAGGTAGAAATGTATTTATTCATCCGAGTATCTCAGTTTATTTTCCTTGTGGCTTTTCAAGTAGTAGATTTAGGCTGACAAGTTGTAATTTTTTTTGTTGGCCAATTATTATTGTTAAATATGAGTATAGCCTACTGTATTTTAATTGCTTTAGTTGTTGTATAATCTGTTACATTTCTTCATAAACTAGGGAAGTGAAGTGTTAACAAAATACTTATCACTAGAGACTGTCAAAATTCTCGACTCGCGAAATCACGAAAAATCAAATATACATTCGTCTATAACATGTTTTACATTAAAAATATCATATAATTACACGTTTCAACTTGCGGAACGCTCGCGAAAAATCGCAACAAATCTATGACTCGCAAATTTAGCATCTTGGTTTTTGTTCTTGTCGTTATTCACGAAAATACCGACTTTCTGGCAATTAATCTGTCCCACTCTCGTCCGTCTTTCTCTCGCTCTCTCGTAAGCGTTCTCTAGAGAATTGTTATATTAGTTTCGTTTTCCTTGATAACTTGAGGAGATACGATCAATCTTTGGGAATTCCAGAAATCTCTTGAGAGCCGCGGGAAATTATCAGTTTTTTTTTTCATTATTTCTCCGTTCGTTTAGAATTACTTAACATCATCTCCCAGAGCATTTAAAGAATAAACTTTAAGTGAAAATTTATATTTCCCTTAGAATGAACTTGCTGTTAATCTTCCCTTGCATTTAAGTTTCTAAATAATGAAAGTAAAAAAGTGTTTTTTTTGTTTATTCTTTTAAAAACAAATCCAAGTGTTACGCCTTTTTTTTTGTCCGGCTGTGTGGTTTTCATTTATATTCTTAACGTTGTATATTAAAATATAGGTACTTGTGATACGAATATATACAGTATAGGCTGGCTGCGTGGCTCAGCGGTAACATTCTCGCTTGCTGTGCCAAAGGTTGCAGGATCGAATCCTGACGCAGACAGCTGGCATTTGAGGGTGCACAAATGTGAGGGAGCCATGTTAGTAGATTTTCTGGCACGTTAAAGATCCCCTTTGCGGCAAAATACCGGCATCCCGGCGTCCCTAAAAGCCGCAGATGTTAAAAGGGACGTAAAAACAAATACCATTATTATTATTATTATTATTATTATTATTATTATTATTATTATTATTATTATTATTATTATTATTATTATGGTACAAATATATAAAGGCTCTGTCATTGCAATTTTCCGCTTACAAGGAGAAGAGACAGTTATTAATAAATGTGGTGTGCCGCATGTGAGATAGAATGTCACACGTGTCTTCATAAACGGTTTGTGAGCCCACATATGTCTTTTCACTCACGCATACTGTACAAGAAATAATTAGTATTTTGCTACGTACAAATGACGCGCCTACATCCATATCGCGCATCAAATTGTTTTGCGCGCTGGCTTAAGTTTCCTTTTCCTCTGCCTTTTTATTTCTTTCTTTTTGTGAATGATATTAAAATGAGTTTAAAAAAAAGTAGTTGAAGAGGGGGGGAAATTCCGTCTTGTGCAGTCGTTAATTGCCGAGAAGGGAATGATTAATGGTATAACATACTTCTGGATTTTTATAATGCTCCCCATTTACTCGCTAACTACACACTGTTCCTTGAAATTCAATTGTGCTGCTCCGATTTATAAAACAATGTTGTTGAAGTTCTTAGCTATTATTAAATAACGCTTAAGTCGTGTAGCTCTTAGCAGATATGTCAAATCAAGGTAGGTGGTGTAAATACGCCCACAATATGTTTTCTTGTATTGTAATAGGCCTTAGGCGATGGAATAATAATCCTATAAACTTAGCTACTCTGGTCTAGGTCTAATGAGCCGGAATCATTCAGGCATCTACTCTGTACTTTTGAAATTCTATTCAACACTGCCTTCTGCCAGTGGGCAATGTATGTCTACCCCTTATTAGTCCCGTTTTCCAACGGGGTCGGGGATGAGATGCGATGGAATTCTTTGTGGCGGATGGGTTTTACGGCCGGATGCCCTTCCTGACGCCAACCCTATGAGAGGAGTGGGCAATCCTATGGCTACAATTTAATTAATTTTTGTCTCGTAAACATCAATATTGATATTTTACCTTTCAGTGACCACACAAGATAATTCCAAATTATTGGAATAGTCTATGTAAAACAATAACTGAAATAATTTACATGTGATTAAGATATACTGTATATTGTTGTGGACTATTGAAGAGGGAGAAAATAAAGGATGACATGTTTCGCTCGACAAGCGAGAATCATCAGATCCAAATTTACAAGACAAATGGCTCAACAGAACCTAGAGCGACACTCAAAAACATTACAATAATAAATAAAAACTGTCAGAAAACTTAGTAAGTGTGGTAATTGTTACTTAAATATTAAATCATTAAGCACTCGTAAAAAAAAACTATTTATTTCAATGTTGCAGAACTTAGAAATGACGATCCCATCAACTAAAGTCTTCCTCCCCCAAACTAATCTATGAAGGTGTAGCTACTATTGCTGTGTCACACTTAAGCAGTAGGTCCTAAACTAATATATAATTGTAAACTAATACACAAGCGGCTTCGGCGGCGTAGTCGGTAGCATGCTGAGCTTCTATGCCCAAGATAGCGGGTTCAAACCCGGCCGAAGCCGTCGGATTTTTAAGAGCGTTAAAAATACCTCAGTATGCCTTCCTTCGGAGGGGAAGTAAAGCCGGCATAGATTTATGGCATGTTAAAGAACCTTCCACTAATTGCACCTGTGTGAAGCTAAATTGGATAGGTTAAGAATGTAAACAACGCTCTTAGGTGTCTACGTTCGTTGCCAAGAGCCGACTGCGGTGGCGTCTAGTAGCTAAGTTCTGAACTTGGCCTTGTAGTCGTTGACGGTGGCGCTTGGCGGCAAAAGTAGGAACTATTTGAAAATTTCTAAGTTGCAGTACTTACATTAAAAAACAGATAACACACACTAATACAGTCATCACAATTAACACCGGTTACCAGACACATTCTACACACACACAAGTACACGGGGCTACATGACCACGTTGTCACACCCCCTAAACTTAAGAACCAACCAACCAAACTAATATACGGAAATGACCTACCAATACTCTGCTGTGATGAAAATTTGCATTTCAACGCGCATGCTCCAGATTTGAGATTCGCAGACTGTAAGGTATCTCGATGCTCATCCTGTTCTCACTGGCAGAAAACAGGGGAGTGAATTGCATATTGTCCAATATCGTTTATTTATTTATTTATTTATTTTTATTTATTTACTTACTGTTGCTTTGAGGGGCGGAACAGCGAAGTCTTCCGCCCCTCCAATATAATATGAAATACAATTCTGTACTGCAAATCGCTATGAATTATCGCGTGTTTGGGAACACTGAATTTGTTTAAAGTTATTATCTGCCGGGAGACATCGACAATACTGTGTATTATCGTCATTGACAAGTTGTTTCTTCCACTCTATCCATCGTTACACGTGTTCTTTAAAAGAAGAAGCGGTGAGAAAAAATTGGCACCTTGCGGGGCTTTGTACTACGTAACGTTACATCATGTCTGGGGCGAGCAGCGATAACGAATGCGTGGAATGTACACTTGAAATTTGCGTAGTGAAATATGTATTATTATGTCTCGCGTGCCTTTGCCAATTAAATACAACTGCAAGTAAACAAAAGATAAAGAAAAAGACATCTATACGTATATACCAATAATAATGACGTACAGCGGTAGGTGATCCTTAGCATTGCTAATGTGTGCATTCACATCTATTATTACAGCAGCAAGCTGGCAGGAATTATGAATGGTATGGATAATTAAAAGAAGGTGGCTGTATAATGTGAGTACAGCATCTCTCTTGGCAAGTTGTCTGTATAGTACTGTATTTATCTCGGTGAGAGTAGTATGACGGATAGGGTCCTATTTCATGAAGGTCTTGCTCTGATTCTATTAGTAATACAGTAATAATACATTAACTGATAATATTAGTATTCTGATTCATAATAGTGCATTATGCAACGAGCCTATAATGCCGACACAAGTATGTTTATAAAGCTCGCTACGCTCGTTTAATAATTTCCATACGAGTGTCTTAATTACCATTATAGGCGAGTTGCATACGACTGTTTATGATCGACGATAATTATAACTTTATTATGCGTTTTAACATAAATATTCATAAATATCTGAGGGATTCAGTAACTTCAGTTAGTGAACAGAGCGCGCTGGGTGGTTTTCTGACTGAACAGAGGGCATGCGTGGGTCAAATAATTTCGAAAGCAGTTGCCATTTACTTTGCTTGTCAATGCTATTGTTTACAGCCTGCATGATGTCTAGTGCCGATCAGAACTAGCATTTACTAATATTGTCACCGAAGTCGTTTGAAAGCAATGCCCTGTGCACAAATTGGTGTTGGGGATATTAAGGTACAGTGCTATTTCTTGTCTCATATTCGCCAGTTTATTTACGCAAACATATGGGACGGTGCACTTTCCATGTCGGTAATTTATGTATAAGGATGCTGTGTTGCTAACTTCTGGACGTAGATTCATAAATTACCGTAAAGGTTCGTACTGATTTTTTGTCCTTGTGTTTGGGATTGTAACTACAATGGTTGATCCGATATCCAATTTGAACTTTCAAATCATGTAATTCATGTCCGACATGATGGATTTTGAGCGCATGCGCGAAGCTATCCTTACCTAATAAATTGGTCAATGAATGAGCTCTGATTGGCTGGAGAAACTGTCTCATAAAGAAGAATAGTACTATAATGACTCTCATTATGATACAGTTTTCTGACGTATAATATTTACATTTAGTCATCGTAATTAATTAATTTTGTTTAGTGTCCAAAGTAACATTCTCCAACTTGTTCAGACACAAAACTCACAGTATCCAATGTTTGGATACAAAAGTCACATTCTCCAAAATTAAAACATATTTATCAGATAAATTAATATAAATAATGGAACATAGTATATACAAGAGGTGTAATTTGCTGCAACAAAAGCGAAGTCTCTTAGTGATTCCATTAGTTGCATACATTTAAGAAGTTTTTTTTAGTTCCTTTAAAATTAGAACATGTGGAGAACGTGAGTTTTGCATCTAGACCCCTCAATTGATGTATACCTACAAAAAGTTCTACATGTTAAGCATACAAATGCCAGGATACTACCTTACTTCCAAGTCCCAGGGCGCCTACCCTATTCCTGTCCATAATGCAGTTACACACACTACTCTTCTTCTGACATAAATACAGTTTATAAGACAACACACACTCGACTACACAGGGTTGATGACAAAAATGATGTCTCTAAAATGAATTAACAACAACAAGCAACACTTCAAAGAAATAAACCACTGCCTTTTAACGTAGACTACTGCCGGTACTTCTGGTTTATTATCATCCTCTCTTAAGTGGAATGACAAGTCATTTTGACAAGTAGATTGAATAAATAATAATAACTATGTTATAAATTCTTATGAGGAGTTGGGAGATATTGCTCTGGTAATACCGTATGTCAGGCTCCTTTGATATCGTGTGGATGAGGAGTCTATTTCTGCTTGATGGCCTCTCGGTGCTGCATGGGCGGTCCCCTCAGCTGTTCACGCCTGTCCCACTCACATCTCACCACCAAATTACTACTCAAAACTGTCGGTCCGGCCATCTTTTTTTTTTTTTTTTTTTTTTTCAAAAGTATGAACTAAAACATTTTCTTAGCTCGAGGAAAAAATATGTTATTTCTCCTTTAAAATAATGTCGTATGAGATTAAAGTAGGATCTTTCCGGAGTCTGTCTGTTCTTAAAAGATTATTAATGTCCCATACAAATTATGTGCGGACATTTTGAGAGAAATTAAGCGTAGTTTCATTTATGCTCGAGTCACTTTTACCATGGAACCCCAACAGAGTTAAATGGCCACTTGCGTTTACGACACTCACCTGACGAGCTATGTGTAATAGGCAAAGCCCTGCGCGGATGCGAATATCCGTGGATATCCGCAAAATTTTTCGCCATGCGGATATAGTTTGATTGGTTGGTACTTAAGTTTAGGGGCAGCGACAACACGGTCATGTAGCCCCGTGTACTTTGGGTGTGTGTAGAATCTGTCTGATAACCGTTGTTAATTGTGATGACTGTATTAGTGTGTGTTATCTGTTTTTGTAAATTCAAGTAAGGACTGCAGACTTAAGAATTTTTCAAATAGTTCCTACTTTTGCCGCCAAACGCCACCGTCAACAACTACTAGTTCAGAACTTAGCCACCGCAGTCGGCTCTTGGCAATGAACGTAGGCACCTAAGAGCGTTGTTTACATTCTTAACCTATACAATTTAGCTTCACACAGGTGTAATTAGTGGAAGGTTCTTTAACATGCCATAAATCTATGACATGGGACCGCCGGCTTTACTTCCCCTCCGAAGGAAGTATAGTTTGCATGGCTGTGCCGATAGCGGATAAACTGCGGATAATGTTTGGAGGAAATTTGCGGATAGTTTTTAGAATACAATCCGAACTTTGTGAATATCATTACTAGGATCCGGGTGTTTATGACATATAATTTTTTTTCCGTTATGTTTTTCCATGACAAATGTAAGATGATGATTTAAGCTAATCTCATTCAAATTATGTAATCAACCATAACTAACACTCCGAACTGAAAAAATGTTGCAATTCTCGCTGTAGCCTATAACATTCATTTTAACCATAGCACATGACTTGCATAGCCTAGGGGAACAACTTTCCCCTCAAATGTCTAAATGTGTTGCTTTAATACTTTATGCTTTTTCTAATAAATTACAAATATTATTGTAATGCCGAAGCCTCCGTGGCTTAGGCGGCAGCACGCCGGCCTCTCACCGCTGGGTCCGTGGTTCAAATCCCGGTCACTCCATGTGAGATCTGTGCTGGACAAAACGGAGGCAGACAGGTTTTTCTCCGGGTACTCCGGTTTTCCCTGTCAAAATTTCATTCCAGCAACACACTCCCCTATCATTTCATTTCTTCTGTCATTCATTTAATCATTGCCCCAGAGGAGTGCGTCAGGCCTCGACAGCCGGCACAGTTCATATCCTCGCCGCTAGATGGGGGCTTCATTCATTCCATTCCTGACCCGGTCGGAGACTGGAAGCAGGCTGTGGATTTTTCATTGTAATGCCACTAGATTCGGATAGCATACGTGTGGATGCGGGGCGGATGCGGATAACCGTTGTTTTGTTTATCCGCGCAGGGTTCTAGTAATAGACATTGATGGGTTCATAAAACCAAGGTTGAATAGAACAACATTGTTCACTTGACACTTCGTGATAGACAACGCACAATGTGATCCTCTCGCTACAACCAAACATTTGCCTGTGGAAAATCCATTTATGTGAATTTCGTTTCTTTTTGTGTTCGAAATCATTGTTCATTGTTGCCTTAGTAATCAACATTAATAGTTTTTCAGTCGGTCAACACGATTGTACCCAATTGTAATGGGTGTTTATCTAGGCCTGATTTTTTTTAGCCATCTTCATTTATGAAAAATAGGCCTTGTGAGATCACATTTTGTCCGTGTGTGTGTCTCCTCCCCTAATTAAATCTAAACGTCTGGAACGATTTCAAAGAAACTCTGTAAGCTCATAGTACCGTTTTGTCCGACCCCAACCGTCCTCTAGAAATTTTATCACGTCTCACCAAATGAACCTGCGCAATAATTGTCATCTAGTGGTACATAACTTGATGACCTGCGTATTATATAAACATCCAACATGGCGACCATCCGAATATTTAGACGGCTCTCAATATCTTCTAATCCATGACAGCAGTCAAACTGAAATTTGTATTTTGAAATAGGCTATGAACATAAGTGTACGTATGGGACTCTCAATAACTTGGTGAGCACAAAGCCAACATGGCGGTGACGCGAAATTTAAATATTTAAATGGACTTTTCTCGCCATTTAACCATCCGAGCGCAGTGAAACTTGGTACGCTAAATGCTTACACAAATTCAATTGTTTTCATAACCACAAGATGGTGGCTGTGCGAAATTTTAAAATCTCGTTTTTATTTCTTGTGTCCTAATCATGCGATTGAAATGTAAATAATACACTTAAGCAATAATCTTCATGTAATAGGGCATACCTCTTTGGCCTAAAATATAAAAATCTAACATGATGACCATCCAAAATATTTAGACTGTTCTCAATATCTACGAATCTATTACTGCATTCAAACTGAAATTTTATATGTTGATAAGGCAATTAACATAAGTAGGATATTTGATAATAAGCTGTTTAGTTCATGGAACTACTTGTTTTACATGATATTAATAAGTCCACTTGGATGACCAGTTTCCATCGTCAAGCGAACATCGTCAGATCCATTACACTTAGGCTATTAAACCTATGTCTACAAGTATGGGCGATGGTATTTACAATATGTACACTTATTTAGTTGCAGTAGTAATTAAACTTGCACAACTTATGAAGATTTGTAAGTTATAGGCCTATGTGGTGTTTATTTTAAAGATATTATTAGTGGTTATTGACATTTAAGTTTGCTTGCTTAGGGTGGTATCTGTGATTGGCATTAGATAGTCAGGTTAAGTGTGGGTAGTGGTGTTAACCAGCTGCACGAGAACGGACCACACATCAGCTAAGTTCTCAATCCTACTTTTTGAAAAGCTGATTTTCATTCCATGTTCCCTTCGTTTCTGTGTAAGTTGTATTGTTTGCTTGTAAGCTTCCAGCAGAGTCTGTAATTACACCTAGGTCGTCAGAATAATCCATATATATATATTCCCATTAAGCAACGAAATATTCAAATCGTTTCACTGTAGAGCCAACAGGAGTATTTGATATGCAAGTTCGTCTTATCTCTCTGCTAGGCGGAAGTTAAGACACTATTGGTTGTGTCACTATCGATACTGATAAATTCTGAAATGTTGTTACCTCATTATCGGTAGTAAGCAAGTAGTACCAAATGATTGAACTGGATTAAGAGATACTGACAGGCTTCACAATCGTCCTCGATACTCTGCAATTGACCTGTGTAGTTCAGGTTGTCATTGATGGATCGACTTCTGTAATCCCTTTCGAACAGATTTCCAGATAGTGGTCGAACATTGGAAGAAATCCTGTGTCCGCTTGTCTTGTATCTGTCGCGATAAGCTTTCCAATTACCCTGACGGGGTTTTAACTTGCGGAGAATGGTGACAGGGTATATAGAAAGGCAGTATAATCGTCTTTGCACTCTGATAATCAGGTAGATCTGAACCTTGAGTTGCGATTTACTGAGAAGAGGATACGCTGAGTTGGGAACTTACTCGTACATTTACGTGAGAGCTACGTTCACAGCAACTGCAGAAGTTAATCGCATAGCCAATTTATCTTAATTTGTTTATAGTTATGCTTGACTGACATTCGAACTATGTCTTCGTTTAGTTATAAAAAAAATAACACACATATATGTTGAAAATAAATAACCTTTGGGTATTCCATTAAGACTGAGATATCTCATAAACTACTTTAGGCACTGTTACCAACATACGATACAGAGCAAAATAAATCAGTCCCTAAATCCTCTTTTAACAAATACGAAATTCATTATGATTTGTCATTAGCAAATATGTAAAATCCACTACATCTATTGAAAGTTTGGAACGCAACCTTAAAGCACAACAATATACGTAGCAAATAGAGTTAAATTAAAGCAGGACTATTTCCTTAACTAGGAAGTTGGTAACTGTTACCTTTCACCTAATGCTTATAGTCCGCATGATAGGGTTTGGCCCCAATGGTCCCAGGTTCCATTCTTGGCGGGGCTGTGTTAGTACCAGACTTGAGGACTGGGTCTGTGACGTCTTCATTATTCATTCCATCATGACGAACAGGTCACCTGATTCAGCCCTCGTTGGTGGCCACACATCATTGTCATAATAATAATAATAAATAATGTAATATATATTCGATTTCGGGCAGCTATGGACCTCTTGATATAACTTCATCATGATTTTGTCTTCTTTCTTTCTTTCTTTCTTTCTTTCTTTCTTTCTTTCTTTCTTTCTTTCTTTTAGATCCCCCCTGCATTTCCTCATTCTTACACTGTGTGATTTTGTTTATTTATCTTACAAAACAGTTGACCACTGTTTGACTCTTTCCTGAAATCACCGAATTTTCTTATCTTATTTCGAATTGTAAACCTGTCTAGAACTACTTCTTTTGTGATTTTCATTTCTGTTAAATCGTTGTTGTTGTTGTTGTTATTGATTCATTTGAGTTTGTTTTTTTGTGTGTGTGCAAAATGGTCATATATTTCTTTAGTCGATCTTTTCGGTTACATTTAGACAAGCTGATCATAGAAATATATATATTCTTTTTCTTTGATGCATCTGATAGTTTTTCAGTTTGGGTAAATATGTACGGTATTTTACTTCTTGTTATCCGAGAATTCCCGGTTTTTCTTGGTCCAAGTATTTACTTTGGTAGTTTTCTTTCCTGTTTTTCCAATTATTACTCGTATTATTTCTTTCCTGTTTTTCCAATTATTACTCGTATTATTAATCATATTAATAAAAATAGCACATGCCGGCATAAATTGGAATATCATGAAGGATCGTGACCAGTTTAGGAGAAAAATCTTCGATCATCGGAGGTTTCAACCTAAGCCGATGCTGAAACATGGAAAGGCGTGGGCAAAGAGAGAAAGAGACAACGTTTATGAAGGAAGAAATACTGGACTAATTTTAAAGCTAAAAGAAAACTGTTGAAATGACGTGGTCCTTAGTTGGCCGAAACGAAACAGGAAGTAGATATGCTCACATACGTAACTTATACTACTTCAGTTGCCGCCTTGCTATTACTGCGGAAGGGGACTTGGGGAATCAAAGATTTTACAGCTCTCCCTAAACTCATAGAACTATGTTACACCCTCCATATTATCAAGCATCTGGCAAATATCTAATATGAAGCTTGAATTTTCCCATTAGGATGTAATACAATAGTCTATAATATAATGCTACTTTACACCTATAGAATTCCTAACGTATTATTTTTTTTGCTCCTACCCCCTCCGTTCCGTTCCACTCCATTCCGCAAACCATTGAAGGCACATCAGAATAGAGTGGATAATACTCTCTATCGGATTACGTTAATTATCCAACCACATAATTTTTGTGTTGGAATAATGAAGGCAGTGTGTTGCACTGGAGACGAAATTCATTAAGCCGCACAATGAGGTAGCGCTGTGACAATAAAACGTGTGTTTAATTGAACAGAACTAATTAATGATTACTGATTACATTCATTAGCGCTCGTGGTGCAGTATTACCGCAGTCCTTACACATAGCTCAATTATAATGTATCGACAGTATGGGGGGGGGGGGGGGGGGGGAATATTATAATTACCACTTTTAGCATTGTAAAACCTAACTTTCTATTAACTTGCATCCTTAAAAATAAAAGGATGTTAAATAATCTATGTGTGGATCTCATAGGTTTGTCTAGGTTGATAATGCGAGTGATTGTATGTAATTATAATTATAATTATTATTATTATTATTTTGTTGTTGTTTTGTAATTAACAGTTATGAGAGGTCGTTAGTGAGTCGAACGTTGGCTTAAGTCTTCCTTTAATACTGTAGAGTTTACCATCTCGAGGTTATGTAAGGCAGATATTCTTCCTCTGATCCAACTAGGATGCTAGTTAATAATAATAGTTCTCAATCTTACTCTCTCAAAAAAGACCTTCAAGAAATATACATATCGCTCGATATAGTATTGGGCAGATCTAAATTCAGAAAACTAGTTGACAATCATCAATTTCCATACAACCCTAAAAGTACATCCAACAGAACCTGGATGGAGGAGCACCGAAAGAGCCATAGCGAGAAGATAAGAGATTTTTGGAAGACAAAGTAAGATCAGCTAGATAGGTTCAATCACGCTCCTTAGACGGGCATAACGATGTAAACAAATCCTTCTTTTTTTCTTTTCTTTTCTTTTCTTTTCTTGTTGTTGTTGTTGTTGTTGTTGTTGTTGTTGTTGTTGTTGTTGTTGTTGTTGTTATTTTCTAATTAGATGAGACAAGTCTTTAGTGAGGCGATTTCAGGCCTAAGTCTCTCTTAACCCTTGAGAACTGGAGTGAAAGAATATAACACGAGGACTGGCGCCGTGTCATTTTGACCAGTACTGTGTCGCACCTTTTTTCTTGTCGTAGTCGTACGTATTTTAATGAAGTAATTTTACACCTGGTGTCTTCCTATGACCTATTCCCAATATAAAAAAGGTTTATTTATAATTTTCTAATTTAACATGCAGAAAAATGACAGTCATTTTCGTAACAGTATCATTGGCCTTGGCAGTGGCGGCAAAGCAGTCATCTTAAGTTTTTTTGAACAAAGAAGCTGATGACCAAGGTGTCAGACCCTAAACATGGATGAACAAGAACGTGAGCTATGTGATTGAGATGCACCAAAATAGGTGGATTTTCCCCCTTATTTTTTACAGATTGTCCCGACTAACGTAAGCCGAAAATTGTCACGCGAGGACTGGCGCCATGGGTAAATCTGACCCGACCGTAAATAATATAGAAATAACGTGAGTGTTCAAAAAGCTATGGACAAGTTTCTTTTGCAGGGTAAGTTCAAGACTAAGAAGGAAGGTATAGTAAGCGACAGGAAACAAGGGCTGACCAAAACGAAAAAATAGAGCATTAGTATCGGGTCAAAATTACCCATGCACCAGTCCTGGCAGGTTAAATGCTGTAGATTTTACCATCTCGTGGTTACGTAAGGCGGGTATTCTTCCTCTGATCCACCGAGGATGCTATAGTAATAAAGTAGTTCCTAATCTTCTTGTTCACAATTATTATTATTTGTCCTGTTCCCAGTTCAAAAATAATTATTTCAAATAGTCTTGGAATTATTTAATATTAATATCGTGCTCTTGTTAACTATTTGCAGGGTGCGGAAAAACTACTTATACAAAATTGGCGCGGCGATCGGGGAGACGAAGACAAGCACTGTAAGGTACGTAACTATGGATGCGAAATGCGTAATTACTTTTGCTAGGGTCCTTAGTTCACATACCCAGCGCAATGGGGCGCACAGCGCGTTCCAATTACACGCACCTTAGTAAACACACGCCGCTTTAGCACACTGGATTACACCGCTCCTGCAGGAGTCTCTTGTTCAATTCCATGGATGCCCCATGAGATGGATTAAACACATTCCACTATGTGGAATATTCTGATGACATGGCAAGCTGAGTGATTCTCTCCACATTCCATAAATGCCGTAGGAGTTTCTTATCTCCATGGCGTTGGACTCTTTGAGGAACCGAAAAACCTAGAAAAGTGATTACGCATTTCCGACTAATAGTTACGTAGCTTTAACGATATTTCTTTTCACCTACTCCTATCACCTATTACGCATTTTGTACATAATCTGCAGGATTAGTGATGCTTATCACTGCATACGATATCTCACGGAATCAGTACCTAAAGTTTTGCCTCACACAGAACTTGACTGGATTATGAGGTGCAGATGGAAGTGTGATATGAACGATGTTTGCGGGAGAGAGGTAGAAATCCAGTAATCACTACACACTGTAAATATTCTTGACAAAATCTGGAGTATTTTTAACTTGACTAATTCATGGAATCCCTGGAAATGTTTGAAAGCGAATACTATTTAACACAAATTATGCTCACTTATCCTCCACCTTTATCGACCTTGCTTCTATTGAAATATATCATCCGGATGTCAGTATTGAATCAAGAATCGGGTAGAGTGAGACATTATACATTCATTAAATCATTACATACACCTATGTGAATAGGTTCTATCGAAAGTTCTTATTTTATCAATCGTCTCTTCTTCTCTAGTGGATTTTCTGCACTTGGCTTGAGGGAGAAATAAAGCATTCCCGATCCAACGCTGGACGTAACTTTTTCCATGCGAAAACTAGAGATCTAAAGAACTGAATGTGAGTGCTTCGATCCTTGCCTCGATCGCTTTCGGCAAACCTTAGGTACTAATGTGGTACCGTGACTTGATTGTAGGTACTATTACCAATTTTTTACGGATACAAACACCTTAACAAAATACAGCTCCTCAAATAGGTTTCATACACACATTAAGTGCACTGTACAAGCGATGACTGTGTTCCTAAACCCGTAAAACTAGTGTGTACATGGATTAATGTTACCATATCGCTGGGGTAAATCTACGCACACATTAATTCTTGCTTCGGTCAAGGACAAATCGCTTGATGTGGCAGGATTCTAAGTGTTCAAAGTGTGATATAAATTAGCTATTGTTTCTTGATTTTTATGATTGTTTGGAGTAGTGGATAGACTTTTGTGTTATAGCTTATACTTATTGTATTCCTTGAGACGTAATCATAATACAAAGGGTAATTTTATCCCATGCTCTTCCGGAAGTTTCATCTATACAAGTATATACAGTACAAATCTACTGGTGTCTGTCTGTTTCTCTTTGACGTAATAACTACCCAACTGATTTAGGTGAAATTATGCATGTACCAAGTAATCACATAAGACTGTTGCCGTTTTGAAAAGTTTCACCGTTTCAATATGGTGGCAAAATATGGCGACAATAGGCGTGTTTCATTTCAGTAGCAGGTGCAGCCACGTTCTAGAATCTATTCCTGGCTTTGTCATGAATTTTGATCCTAGTAACTTATGAGTTTGGTCAGTCTGTAGCGGACAGTTCGGAAGTGCGATGAATGTGTATGTTACTGCCGATTATCGTAAAAGGTGTTTTTTCCCCTTGATTCCCCAAAGTATGTTCAGATCGTGACAGCCTCTTCTCCGAAATCTTAGCCCCTTATTTATAAGCACTAGTAAGGTCACTACAAAAACACATGTTATCAGAGAGATTCCGCGCACATTCTAACACCCAGGCTAACGACCATGAAGTCGTCAAATGAATATGCTTTCACTCTCTGGCTGTCATGCATCAAAGATAATCCCCAAATTATTTCATGTTGAGAAAGCAACGACAATTCTTCGTTGTTTCGTAACAGGTAAAGGAACATTGAACTTGTTACTTCACAATTCAGCCTTAAAAGAAACAACTACATTTTTCTGATTCAATGATGTACCGGTATTACCTTGGTGTCACATCTTTGGTACATCCCAACGTGAAATTGTACCTTCGAGGATTATTATTCTGCAGAGGGGATGTCTGTGTATCCCACCTGTTCCCAGAGCACTCAGTATAGCAGCTGTTTTCTTGGAGCAGGCAGCATAATTAATCATCTCTCACGTACACAAACACAGTCACCGTCTCTCGGTATTTAGACCGCTCGCTGCGAAATATCCCCCCGCCCTTTTCCCTATCCCCTGCTAGAGAGAGAGAGCGAGCAATAATTTGTTCATATTAGTTCAGTTAATGCGCCTAATCATGAAATGCAATGCAATGGACGGATAATGGCGTCGGTGGTGAGTTGAATCCAGAAAAATCAATACCATTAATATGAACGGCTCGTTATACATATGTATAGAGATGAAGCATTATTCAACAATATTTACTATCAACAGCAAATTTTATGTTCGGAAAGAAATAAGAGTGGGTTAAGGCCAGACACAGGCAGTGTGAAAGATTTGAAATGCTCTACTAGTTAACTCTTACGATAATCATAATTGCCAAAAGGCACTCTGTTAAACTCAAACTTGGCATGTTACTAAGGAACATTTAAGGTAACGGTAATAGATTTAATATTCATAGATAAAATACATTACAATTAAGCCTAATGAATTAATTAAAATACAACCACTTTTCCACGTTTGAAATTTGACCCAAAAATGCTTTGCTATTCAGTGAATAGAAATGCGAGATATCATTCCCCGCTCTCAGAATTTGGCGCTGTTGATTCAAATAGAATTCATAAATAACTCTGTTTCAGTAAATGGAATTAATATACTTAATATACTTAATATAATATGATAGCGATCTGCTAGGCCCTCCCACAGAGGAACCTGAGAGTGGCGGCCGTGGTCTTAATTTAGGTACCATCCCAGCATTCGTCTGGAGTAGAGGTGGGATAACCACGCAAACACACTTCTAGGACAGCTGAGGTGGGCTAATTAAAATATCTCGGCAGACCCGGGTGTTGAACCCGGACCTCCATAGTGACAGCCAAGAATGTCATACTAACACTACTTTAAGGTCTGGGGCAAATGTCCTCGCAATTCCGCCTCTTGAAACAACAATCATGGTCACTTTTAGGCTTCCTCGAGGATAATGAGTACCCAAACATGCAAAGTCGCTTACTTTGCGAGTGAGTCTTCACCATGGAGGTCAAGACCATAATAATAGGAGTGATCAATATTGTAAAACACACGACTGGTCTGACGTGAGTATGCGGTAGGCTTACAACGTGATTCGAACATTCTCTTAAATGCTGGCATTCATCTATTCATTTATTTATTTACTTATTTATTTATTTATATAATTATTTATTTAATGATTTATTTATTTATTTATGTATTTATTTAATTATATATTTATTTATTTATTTAATTGTTTTATTTGATTATTTTATTTATTTAATTTCCGTAAGACAGATTGCTTCGGTTCCAAACATTCCTTATGGTAGGGAGTTGAGGACTTAATGAGGTTTGTTGTTACATGAAAAGAGCAATCTTCGTTGCCTAGCTGGCAACACATCAGCTGTACAAAGATCATCCCAGCATAAAGAATATCCTTGGTATGTAATTACGCAACAGTTCTTGGTGTAAAGTCGATAATTCTATCATTCAGCATGAGAGGTCATTAGTTAATTAATTGCTTCATTAGTCAGAAAAGTGAGTGTAAGTCTTAAATCACCGTCATAGAGGCGTGCAGCATTTACTCTCAAGCTGTCGAGTAATATTAGGAAACCGTTTAATTATATTTTGAACGGATACATGAGAAAGTCATACGTCTGTCATAATATGTTCATGTAATTGAGCTATCATACTCGACATGACGAATGAGAGATTGGTGCATTGATTCATTAAGGTCGGCGAGTTTTGGACTGGTATTAAAGACATCAGTAGATATGCTTGCCAACGCGGTAGAAGTGGGTTTGAACCCCATAATCTTTAAAATAGTTGTTCGTGGTTTCCCATTTTCAACTCCTGGCAAGTGCTGTTACTGTTTGGTGGAGGAGGAGGAGTAGGCGATTAGCTTCACATTGTTTCCCACAAAAGGTTGACATGAAAATACAGGGAAGAAAGATGAAGCTTTTCCTTCTCTCTAGCTTTCCCCTACAGGGGTTCTCAATCCTTTTGAGAAACTGTGAGCACTTTTCATGCCATACAAAGTACTTAAGCACGATAATGATAATGATAATAATAATAATAATAATAATGTCACAATGTCCGAAAACTATCCATTTGTGTCACGTTGATTAAAATTGAAATGGCTTACCATCTAACTGAGGATGTGTACAACAAAAGATACTATATCCCAGAATGCAGAACTCAACCACTACTGCACGGTCATCCAGACAGAAGCTTTGTATGCAGCGGAATGTCTCGCCATGAATAAAATCCTGGGTCCAGTCAAAGAACACGGCGAGTTCCGAAGACGCCACAACCAAGAATTGTACTCACACGTAGAGAAAATAACTGACGTGATGAGGAAAAGGAGGATTTATTTCTATCGACAAATAACCCGAATGAAATCAACACGGCTATCCAACCGAATTTTTGCTTTTCTCCATGAGAAAAGGACAAAGTAGAAGTACAGAAAGATATGTTGGGAGATTGGGATGACATGTGAGATAATACTCCAGGAGCGTGGCCCACTTGGGGAAAACTTCAAAAACATCGGAGTTTTCAACTTAAGCCGAAACTAAAAACCGGGAAGGCGTTGATGACAGAGAGAAAGCCGCAACATCGATTGCGAACATTAAAATGCAGAAGAAACAGTTGACATGACGTGGTCCTTCGTTGGCCGAAACGAAGAAAGAAGAAGAATGCAACAAGAATACTCCTCTCTTTCCCTTTCCCATCACTCTGTACCTCTGAAGCGCTGAAGTAGCTAGGGGTTCATCACTCACCAGGCATGCTGCAACTGCTTTCTTGACTCGTGCAGATAAGACACATTTACGTGTGACAGTCAAAACTTGTAATAAAAACCTTTTTATTCCGGTTCGTGCGACAAAATTTGATTTGAAGATAGGAACTCGGGGGAGCTTGTGCTCTTAGTATATTTTCGCTCGTATGATGGCCTGCTGGCCTAGTACGTGCAATGTTCGTCAGATACCCCCCCTTCAATTACACATTCTACAAAGTATTACATGGAAGACTGCACTCTGTGTATAGTCTGTGTTCTGGTTTTCTTAGCGACAGAACAGGGCCTATGGTTTGGTTTGAGAGCTAAACCAGATGTTACTACGGGCTGCGACGGTCAGCTGGTGTTGTTGCGTGAACTTGTGGTTGTATATGACCCTGGACAAGTGATCTGGCGTCACTTCTCTAATAAACCAAACAGCGGCCCTAAACAGATTAAGCATTCCAGAACGTATTTAGAGTGATGACACCAATATGATGCGAGCTCACGCCGTTCATCTGCTATCTCTGATTGCATTGCTGTGTATCGTGCTCATTGCTTGAAAGCTGCTGCATTAACCTATGGCAGTAGGCCTAATGGTCAGTGCAATATACTGTGCTAGGACGCTTTATCTAGAAACATTATTTACTATTCGGGAAAAGCACTGATCTGAAAAGGCTCCTTTATAGGGCAAAATACTGGGGGTATAAAATATTTTTTTTGCACATTTGTAATTGGGGCTGTTAGATGAGTTGGAATATGGAATTTTATAGCGGTGGATTCTATTTTATGAAATATGGGGTGGACAATTATTATCCAACTGCCCATACCCTACAGTATGTTTCTTTTATTGGGCAATAGGGTAATACTTTCCCACCTCTAAATTATGATGATTCTGTGTTTATCACTCATCAATGAGGTTTATTTAACATGATATAGTATATACAAAACACACATCACTCTCTATAATTTTGAAAAACATAACGCCCACGCAACACACGTTCAGTGACCTATAACATATTTGCAGAAAACTGCACAAAAAATATAAAAGTGATTTGGGAATGTTAAAAGTTAGTATATTCGAAATATAATTAAATAATTTCAAAATAGTATTTACTAAAAACACAGAAAATTAATTTTAAAAATCTTCTATTCTATGGCAAACTCTTTAAACAGGATAATTATTTCCTTTGTAGCTGAAATATATTTACTCAAGTGACCAAAACCATTATTAACTTAACATTATATTTCAGTTATATACCAACTTTTACAAATCTCCTATCTTCAATAAAGACACCTTCTTCTGTAAAACAATGCATTGCATTCACTCAGTATACATCAAATTAATGAGGTTTCAATATTTCCGTGCAGCTAGCTTGTGGATGCACGTGGAACTGCTTGAAATGAAAGGGATGGGAAGATTCTCTCCCTAACACCGTTCTATAAATACATGATGGGAAGATATCATCCCAACGACCTTGCAGTCATATTTCTTAGGTGCACCATGAGAATAACAAGAGGGATGGTATACAGTAAGTAGATCACCTCGTGGTGTAACGGCTAGTGTTCCTGGGTGTCGATTCCCGGCTCTGCCAAGAAATTTAATTCTGGTCTAAAGGCTGGAAAAGGGTACATTCATCCTCGTAGGCAAAACTGGAAAAAGGTTGGTTCGATTCCCACCTAGGCTATCTTGGAAGTGGTTTCCCACTTTTATTCCAGCAAAATGCAAAGATGGTGCAATAACTCAAGGTCACGTCCTCCTAATTTCAGTACAGTAATAGTAAATAAGGGCAACATAGATTTACTGAGAGTTTATCTCTACGTAGTATAAGTCCCCGATTCTTGGATGTCACGGGATATCTCGAGAACCACTGGATGGATTTTGATGCGGTTTTCACCATTCTGTAAAGGATATCTCGAGGAAGGTTCCTGTAGAAAATAATTTATTTATGATCAAAGGAAGCCAAGTAGTAACGATTTCAGTGAAAAGGTCGAAAAAAAAACTCGCGTCCGTGCGCTTTTTAAGCTTAAGCTGGGCAAACCGTTAAGAATATCTATATACTATGAGTGTAAGAACTGTTCAGCATGACATGTTCTGCAAAAATGTCCGCGAGAGCATATCTCTATCTTCAATACATCGCCCACTATAAGTGTTTTTACGTTTTCATTTCTTCCAATAATCTCCATTCAATTACTGAGGCGACAGTTTACGAGCTAACTAGGGAGAAAAAAGCTCTTACACGTAATACATTCATAACTGTACCCGGGCGAAGCCAGGGCGGATTGCTAGTTCTAGAATACATTAAGCAGTGTGTCATTGTCCATGTGCTGCCTGCTATTATCTTGCCATGTTGTCACATCTTCCTGCGACAGCTTTAGTTTCCTAATCCCAGTGATAACTATTAGAGCTTATAAGTGATGGTCGGTTTAATTGATAAATCGAATCGTTTGAAATTAATCAAGGACGATTAATCGACTAAGTGTTCAATAATGGATTAATCGGCAACCAAAGAATTGATTAATTTGATTGGAAGTCATCGCATAAGTTTAGTTACGCTTATTTTCGGAAAGATGAAGGCTACAGAAATCTATAAAAGTTTACAAAGTGTCCTTTCTTGTTTATGTTAACAATAACCATATAAGAGTCAGTGACAGTGGAAGGACAAACATCAAATTGGGAACATTTTTCTTTTACTTGGTTTTAGTCTAGTTTTCACTAAGAAGATACATTATTAAAAATATATATTTTACTTAATTAAGTGCCTGTTTTGCTTCTGTGAGGGCGTAGTGAAAGGAGCGACATTGATTAATAGACGAAACAATTAATCAATTCATCGACAAATCGATTAAACAAACAATCGATCAATCGTTATTTGTAGCAATTCTCGATTCTTCTGTTTCGATTTATCGATTATTTGATAACTGAAATTAATCGATTGAAAATAACAGCCTTAATAACTATGCTATTCTGTTGACATTTAAAGAGTGTATGGTTTTAAGAGTGTTGTTTTATGTTTCAGAGGCCTCCATCTTCGTCCCTCTCGTACCCCGGTCCCGGTAATGACGACGTCCGGTCTCCGGGATCCGGCGGTACCCCCGGCCCTCTCTCGCAACAGCCCGGCTCGCAGCAGAGTGTGGACAACAACGACCCAGGTAGGGCTCGAACCCACTACTATTGGGGAGGGGTACCATCGGGACCTTGTCAGCCCTGGAAACGGTGGAAAGTGGAAGCATGAATTACTGTTTTGTATTTATTTGTTGTGGATGTTCATTACGTGCCATAAGGACTGTTAATTGATTTGTTGGCTTACTTTTTCAATTGTTTATGTGTATACTGTTATCCTAAGCGGGGGCAAACCTTGAAAAATTTAAACCGGAGACATTTTGTGGTAGATTTGATACCTGTCGCAGCATCTTCGAAAACTCTAAATGTGTCATGAAGTGTTATTGTCACAAACATTTTTTTAACACATGGGCGGTATTAAGTTAGTTAATTTAGTTTTTGGCTCATTTGAACAAGGAATTTATACAGTTCATAAAATGTCCAGAAGCATTTTAGTTCATTTAGTATCAATTTAAACATGTTCATTTAATGAATAAAATGGAAAACAATTATTAATAAATTAATTTTTAGAATCAAAATATTCATTAATTATTGTTATATTTTGATGCAGAAGCATAATTTTCAAAATTGTTGATATTCCGATAGAATAATAATAAATTATACTAATAATTATAATAATATTATTATTATTAATAATAATAATAATAATAATAATAATGCAGGTCTACCCCTTATTATTCCCGTTTTCAGCAGGGTTGGGGATGAGATGCGATAAATGTTTATGTGGTGGATGGTTTTGACAGCCCGATGTCCTTCCTGACTCCAGCATCATACCGTAAAGACTGTCAATCGTGGTCCATAGACGGCCAAGACGAAAATAAATATTAAGAATAATATAGTAATAATAATAATAATAATAGTAATATAGTAATAATAATAATAATATATTAATAATAAAAGTTCATTCATTTTATTGGCAAGAGCCTCTGTAGTTTTAATTGACAGGTACACTGTAATCTGAGTCTTATTTGTCAACTGTACTGTAAGGATTGTTTTCAAAAAGAGACCAAGAATATGTAGAAAAATAGCCCAGGGCAAAATGCTGTCACTTCGTCGTCTCTAACAGCAAACAGATAAAGGGAACCTTCCTTCATATGCAGCCCTGTTTGAATCAAGGAACAAGCCATTGTATGTTTGACTAATAAGGATTGCTCTATGCAATCTTATGTCTCTAATTTATGTTTGAAATCAGTGGAGTTAATACATTTAGAAGACGAATCAGCCGGTCTCGTGATGTAGACGTAGCAGTTTGTCCCTAACCTAAGAGGTTCCGCGTTCGATACTCGGCTTCGTCAGAGAGTTTAGAACTGACGTGAGGGCAGAAGCGTGGTGCACTCAGTCTCGTGAAGACAATTGAGTAGTTGTCTGATCCGAGTGACTGCGATTTTGGTCAAGCAAGCTAAGATTAACAACCGAATGGAGTCGTTGCACTGACCACGCGTCATCTCGCAATCTACAGGACATAATGTCATATTATGGCTGAGCAGTGGTCGCTTAGATTTAGGCCCTAAATGGGCTGTAGAGCCATAGGGTTGTTGTTGGTTGTTGAAGAGGAACTTAAGCGTTTTATTAAGAAATGCTTAATAAAAAAGCAATCGATAAATGCGCAGCTAAGATAAACACTCAAGATTCATTTTTCATTGTCATGAATAACCCTATCTCATCGGTCGGTCTGTCTGTACCATGTATGAATTTCCCGTTAACGTTGTCGTCCTATATTTTCCGGTGGAGGGAATAACAACTTGAATTAACGTGAAACTAGGTTTATTTTTATTGTTAATGCATGCATCCTACTGATTCATTGTTTCCAGTCACGATTCCGTCTCTGAAGAAAATTATACTCCATGGATCTTGAAATAAACACAACAATTTTACTTACAAATGGATTTAAGTCTGGTTCTGTTAGACTGATACTCCTTGCTAATAATATTTTTGTTGAATTACTGCACCAGACAAGGCCTAACGAAGACTAGCGAGGGTAGTAGTGGGTGGTATTTCGGGACAGGTTGCGTGCTTGGCGCAGCATTCCATAGCCCTCTATGATGCTGTCCACATTCCTTACGCTACAGCCTCGTGTGCTTCTTCAACGTCATTATGAAGAGTTAGCTGTGATTTGCTGGAATTATTCTTTGATACATAATTATCCTACATTTTATGATATGTACTAATCTGCTCAGAGGCGTAACTACGGGGGGTTATTAGAGGGATAAATCTCGCCCCCACCCCCCAGAGCCAAAATGAAATGAAAGTATAGAATTTGATGAAGTTTTAAAGTTTGAATAATAGCTAACTTTACATGGCTGACAAATTATTGGATTGTTTTTTAAACCATTTCCTTTCCCTCGTGTTAAATGTTTAGCATTACCCTGTCTTAACACTTCCTAAATGAACAGAATGGTCAGTTGTTTAGTTAGCCAATGTCTGGGAAAACAAAGAGCCAGATGATTTAACGAAGAAAACTGGTGTTTATAAATTAATATCAATAGAATAGTTAATTTTCGAGCATTTGTACGTTGCTAAGTGCAAATACAACGTATGAAATGCTAATGAAATCAAACACGGAACAAATATAGAAGGAGGTTTTGAAACTTTGGGACTGTATATTTGCTTTCATTGATTATGTCTCCCCCAATGTAATTTGATTCGGCTCATCCCCCTCCTGAACCAAACCTAAGTTACGCCACTGAATCTGCTGATACTTTAAAGGAATGCGTGACAGTAGTGTTGAGCATTTTAAAAAATACTGTACAATATTTTCCAATATAGAATGTGGTTATTTCTTTTGGCATCAAGTTAATTCGTTATTGTACACGACTAAAGTATTTCTAGCTTCTGATTCATATTGAAATTTGTAACATAACTGTGGATTTGGATTACTTGAAAAATGATTACCGGTACTTGAATGTGAAACGTTAAATGGAACATTAAGAACAATGCATTTGTTGAACGTTTGATGAACACTTTAATTTAATGTAATTTGTTGTCCAATATTTGTTTATGAGTTTTGGATTCATCGTTGAGGTTCTATTTATTTATTTTTTTGTCAGTAAGTAATGTACTGTAGTGTGTCTTGAGTTTTGTTATTGATGTTGGATTTTGTTGTTATTGTACTACAAACTAAGCCAAAAAGAAATGATTTAATCATGTAATTGTAATACTCGCTATTTTACTCTGTAAAGTATTAGTGTTGTAAATCTAGGTTTCTTAAAACCCATTGTTTTGTTAACTGTATGGGAAATTGTATTGCTTAGGAATGACTAAAATAAAGGTGACATATTTTGCAAGCATATGCTAGAATTTTGTTTTTGAATCTCATTCAAACCTTTGTGGCTTCAATTTGTCTAAGAAGACATTTAAAATATATTATATTTCTTATATTAGTTCTCAGAATTTAAAAATATAACGCTTGATTAATTAAATAATAGTGTGGAAATATTTTAGATCCATTTTGTAACTGAAGGCTGCTACAAAAGGAAAATACCGAACATTCCTATAAACTTGGGAAACAAATTTTGAAAAATATATACAAATAGTGTTACGATTTGAATTTTGAAAATGTAAAGCTTTGCTTCTAATAGCAAGAAGTGTGTGTTTCCTTGCACATGAATATAATTGTTAATAAGATTTATGACAAGCACAGTTATAGTATTACAATTGTTATTAGTTTGGCTCCTTAAGCTGTATGTTCTCCATTAAACCTCGTCGTCTTTTGTAGGGGAGACTCGGCTAAGTCCGGAATGTTAAGGGATTGAAAGTAACATGATATATTAAGAAAATTGACATAGAAAATAAATTACTACATACAATGTAACATAAATTCCGTTCTTAAAATTTCATCAGGTAAAGGTTGTCAAATTCATCTAATAGAATACGTAAAATAATAATTGTAAATAAATTTGAATTTAGTAAATTTGTAGGGGTTTTTGGTTGTTACTAATGGTAATATGGCTAAATCCGTGGTAACTTATCTAAATTATCAATATGATAAGTCTAATAATTACCACTTCGGCATATGTATGAGATATGAGATTATATTAATAGTTCACAAAAATAATGACACAAGTTTTTCATGAGTTTACCACCAAGTGGTAGTATTTGTCGATTCGAAATTCATAGCCAAGGGAAATTAAATAGTTGACTCAACAAAACTGGTGAGATATGAACTGGGATATCTCTGCAGAAATAGTATATTTCAAGTACTGCGGATTTAGTCTTACTGTGGAGTTGGCAAAGTCTCCCTCCATGTTATTAATCTGTAGGTAATTGGAAATAGAACAGAGTAAAAAAAGCAGGCAGCAACAGACTAGGAATTCTATCTGGTTTTTCTTTTTTTTTTCGTCTGCCCGTAACATTTTTTACCCCTAGCCGAAGCCGTTAAATATTTTCTATGTGAATACATGGATTTAACATTAATGCTGGCATGTTTGATTATTAGTTAACTAGATTTGTGTTGAGAGAGAGATAACCCTTCCACGTTTTCATCCCAACCCTCTCATTCTCTCCATCCTCTCCACATCGATAACATACATGCCACCAAACCCTGCCCATTGGATCCTATAAATACACTTAGGACACACATACGCATCATACGAGTATGTGTACATGTTCCACATCGAGGCTAGCACCAGTAGAAAGTGTACTATGTAGTAGTGTAGTAGTAAAAGGGGATGGGTTATAACTAAATATGTTTACATGTAGCTTTGCTGACAAGAATTTATTATTATGCTTCACATAGGTTTCAACGCTAATTACAGAAGCCGTAAATTCCGATTTACATGTCCGATGTGTTTCCATCAGTGACATTCGTTTAATATACAGAAAATTACAGTTTATTACCACGTATAACGTGTTCAGTTTTTTGTAAGGTTTGCGATGGAGTTTTTGAGGGGGCTATGGTGGGGGCGGATGGGGAAAAGGGTAGGGGGTGGGTAGTGGGGAGGGGATATGGACGCACACGGTGTGATATTAGCAGCATGTTTACATGCAACGTTAGTGTTGCTATTAACAGAAGGCTATGGAATCAGTTTCACAAATCTTCGTCTACTGTTTAGAGGCGTCCTTGGCTGTATTTGTTCTATATCATAAGTTGCGTGTGTGTCTAAAAGAGCTCGATTAATGGTATGGTCTCAGAAAGTAAACATAAATGAAAAATACAAATAAATTACCTTTAATTGGCTCCGGAATGCCCAAATGTATTCAAAATTTTGTTTTAGTGCCATATTAATCGACATATCTTTTAGTAAACCAACCAAAGTACATTTTTACCTTTTTTTGACGATAGATACAAAAATACACAAAAACTTTCTTTATCTGGCCCTCGTTAATCCGGATTTATATTTTATTTACTGTATTATAAATTTGTAATTTTTTCATCACAAAAATGTGCGTGTCCTTCGAATAATACTGTACTCATAACCACCAATACTCTCAAAAGAAAGGTAGACTATCTACTGCGTTTCCAGATTTCAACATTTCTAACAAATTTGAAACAAAAGAAACTTGCACACTATTTCAGTAAATAGAAGTTAACACTGAGCACGTACAGCATTATGTTTGTGTGACGAAAAAGTTTTTTTTTAAATTATTCTTCGTTTCAAAATAAAGGCTTGCAGTAGTCTAGCTTACATTCATTTAATAGTTTGTTTCCCGATTATCTGGATGTTCGACCATCCGGATTACCTCCCGTCCCCCCTAGTTCGGTTAAACGAGGTTCATGTGTACAATTTTAAGAAAGAGGCTGCGTTAGAAGCAATGACAAAGGGACATGAACCAACAGCAAAATGATGCTAGAGCTTCAAATGGAAGTAGAGGTGTCCTACGATAGTTGCCTGTTCTAAAAGCCGGAAAAAGTTTTGATTCCAATTTCTAGCATTTTTTTTCTTTTTTAATACAAAAAATTCCCTTTTTTCAGAACTTTTCAACATAGGGCCTACAGAATACAGAATATACAGAAGTAATTCCTTCTTAAGTGTGATAACTTTTTAACCCAACCCTTTTTCAAAATTTACTTCAGTTTCATTTTACCAGACGGAAATGTTCATGAAATTACCATTTAAAAAGATTCATGAAAAACTAAAATCATTTGCAGATAAGTCTCTGTTAAAGTAAGGATAGAGTTGCGAAGAATATACCGGTACCTGAAAAATTCGACCAGATCCTGTAAATAATCCCGACTCTGGCAAGTAATTAAATTCTGGTCTAAGGTATAGAACCTGGTGCACTCATCCTCGTGAGGCAAAGTTGAGAAGTGGTGGATTCGATTCCCACCTCAGCCAACCTGGAAGTGGTTTCCCACTTCTACTTCAGATGAACCGCCCCCTCCTTCCCAATCCTAACCTGTTTTACAAATACACACACTACTACTATTACTACTACTACTACTACTACAGCAGTACTAGACGCAACAATAACAAAGGTTATCCGACGCATTCTACAGACGCGCACACCCAAGTACACGGGGATACATAATCACGATGTCCAAACCCCCAAATAAATACAATAATAATGGCATGTGGCCTCCGGAGAGGCCGTGGACAACCAGCGCGTTGTGATGAGGTTAAAAGGAATTGTGAACACGTCACTAATATCCCCCGAGCCTGGCGAACTAACAGTACTAAGTTAAAATTCCTACTACCCATCTAGGAATCAAACCCAGGAACTTGTGAACCAAAGACAAATGTCCTAACCGTTCAGCCACAAACCTGTAGTAAACCCGAGACTAGTAGCTTATAGACAGTACCGGAGACAAGTGAAACGAAAACAGTCATCCGTCGCGAGACTTGAATTAAAAGAAACTAGTGTTCGATATGCTGTACTTAGAGTAATTAACTCTTAGTGACCGATACTGTACACTCTTTTTGTAGAAATACACTCATCGCTTGCTTAGACTTTATGCACTGATAATATTCGCATTTATTACGCAATAAAATAAATCTTTAATTGAAATGCTAGTTAATTATTGAGAGCTCGTTATTATGTCTTGCCGGATATAATGAACTATGTCATCTCCCCGATTGAGCGAGTTGACTTTGTACCAGAGACCACCAAAGACTTTCTTTGCGGGGACCATCAGTGCACGCACGCAAAAGGTCAACTATCCAGTGGTAGGTCTACTGATAAGCTTATAATTCTCAGAATTTGACAGTTAGTTTCCTATTAATCTCTCATATGTTGTATAGATTACGATAATTAGTGGCAGACTTTTTTATCTTTGTATTGGGGACTTGCTAAAAGAATATCACACTTGTTTAATTATACAAAGTGTTTATCTTCAAGACCGCCGCTGATGGAGTGAATGGCTTTATTTTCTTTGATGGATTGACGCAAACTGATGATGGAAATAAAATGGAGCAGATATGAAGTGCATTCGGAAAATATAGATTGTGTTTGATTTATGAGTCTGACTTGACCAATGTATGATGAAAGATTGGATTAGTTACTTCTGGAAAGTAACTGTTTTACAGTTACAATTGTCACTTTCCGTTATTTTTGTACAGCGAGAGCCCTCCCTATAGAACGGAACTTTGCAGAGGCCGTGCCACGGCAGCTCGCAATGACTCAAACGCGGGAGTGAAGCCCTGGATGCTGCCATAGCATTTATTACATACGCAGCTAGCATGATACCTTAGTTGTGACAATTAAGACTTTTGTTGAAGTATTGTAGCCTGGCTCGTATCCCGTGAACATGGTTGGGTATAGAACAAAACATCGATTTTCCCTAGTGGAAACTTACCTTCTCAAGAAGTAGTTTGCATAAATTTGTTCAGCGCCGTGCGATTTTTTTTCTTGTGAGGGAACCTCGAAGAAAATGTATACAGAAACAATCCACCTACTGTGGAGGCTCTCGAGAACGACAGAACTGCAGTGATACGAAATATCAATGAGGATGAATTACAGGGAGTGTACCAAAACTTCCTCTGTAGGTGCAATGTATGTTTAGTAAATGATGGACAGCATTTCCAGCAACTACTCTGAAATTCATGTAAGTAATGATTATTATTAAATACGTTAAAATGTGTAAATGTGTAACTAGTTGGGTGCTACGCTGCTGCTAGCACCAGTGTCTTATGGGGGAACGTCAAACAAGTGCTCCGGCCATCACACGGCGCATGTAAGTTCCGTTCTGTAGAGAAGGCTCTCACTGTAGAACCTGGTTTTCAAAATAACCATTTGAAGATCAGTATTAAAACATGCTGTTTGGGTAGCATGGATCACTCACGAGTGACACCAACATCATGTTGAGTGTGAAATGATAAACTCTGGATTGATGGTTCGATAGATTTTAAAAGAACAAACAATATTTACTTGTGGTATCTATTTCATGTACATTATTCATATCGAGAATCTGACGATTAGGACCATAGTCTCCCTTTCCCCATCGTGAAAATTGCTGGTCCCTTATTACATTCTTATGAGACATTGCTACTAATGTGACCAGGGTATATAATTTGATATCCTCCCTCCATTCTTGTCACTTTTCTGGCCCCCCACACTTCGTGTGATAATTATTCGCGAGGGAGATGACTGGCAGAAGGGGGATGGAAGGAGAGGGAGTAAACAGTCTCTCTTAAAAAAACTCCTATGCTCTGTTTTAGAATACAAGAAATATTAGGAATTTTAAGAAAGACATGGATGGAATTACTGTTAAATAAATTCGATGGAGGAAGGAGTTATGGGCCGGTTTGCATATTCCTAGAATGTATATTCTCTTTTTTAAATTAAATTGTATTTGTTGAAAATTTGTACTTACTTACTTGCTCTCTCGCTCGGTTATTTACTTAATTACTCACTTAGTTAATTATTCACTTAACTTACTCACTCACTGACACACTCACTTACAGTTGCTTGCTTGCTTACTTACTTAATGACACTTATTCACTTACTTTCTCACTCACTCACTCACTTACTTCCTTCCTTCCTTCCTTACTTACTTCCTTACTTACTTACTTACAAGAGTAAAGAATGAACAGGGAGGAAGTCCTTATCGGTAATAATAATAATAATAATAATAATAATAATAATAATAATAATAATATTGGTAATAATAATAATAATAATAATGGTCCTAACACTAAAATTCGACATTACGCGACGGTCATCAAACCCGAAACGCTCTACGCCAGTGAGACCTTAAACCTCAATTATAAAGGGGATCTTGAAAACATCAAGAAAGCTGAAAGGAAAATCATCCGAAAAATTCTTGGCCCAAGACTTACAGATGAAGGATATCGTTTACAATCGCACAAGATCACAGAAAAATATTCAAATATTGAATCCGATTTCCGGTAAACGACGCTTGAAATTTTATGGACACATTATGAGGCTAGATGACAACCGATTAACAAAGAAAATATTGATGTACTCACAAAAATTAAAGACGACAACGGTTTGGATTAAACAAGTCCAAACTGATCTCAATAACGCCAACATCACACCCACAGATATCGAAGACCGCAAAACTTTCAGACATAAGATCTACACTTGGGAAGCTGCATCAGAAGATAAGCCCAGCAGACCTAGGGGAAAATGGACTGACGAACGTCGAGCTAAACATAGCGACATGATGAAAGAATTCTGGAAGAACAAGAAAAATAACAGCAACAGATCATAGCTTGCTTTATGTGAACCTGTATGGGTCGAAACATACTAAATAAATAAATAAATAAATAAATAATGGTCCTAACTGCATTTGTTAGGTTTCCTTTGTCGTTCAGCGAAAGAAAAATGAGGTAACTAACAAGCTTGGCTGCCGGAACAAATTTAGTGATAACATGATTGGTATGAACGTTGTCTGGTTGAAAATAATGAGGAATAACCTAGACCATAGCGATGACACACTTAGGGAACGATAACGCTTCTGCTTATGAGGGCGTCAGGACGAAACATCGCTTACTTTAAACACTGTCCATACATAATGTTTCTTTGTGGAAAGGGGAAACATATGGGTTTAGGTAATATAGGCCACGCTGTTGTGCGATTTGCGGACGTGCTAGCTGCGGACATGGTACAAAAGTCATGATTAGATGATGCTAGTTGAGGACAAGGATCGGGAGGCCAGGCGTCTGGGTGATTCCCTGGGAATTCCTTGCAGGTTAAATGTACTGATGGCCAGGCGTCTGGGTGATTCCCTGTGAATTCCTTGGAGGTTAAATGTACTTAATATGAAAGCGGACTTCATGCCTGATAGCACTTTCTTATGTAAACAAGATGGACTAGTGTGACTGTAAATATGATGACGAAACTTTATTAGATTTTTCCAGCATATAAAAGGTCCCCCCCCCCCCCCCCCCCAAAAAAAAAAACCTTGAAAATATAAAAAGAAACTTGAAAAGCGTGAGGGAAAGTTTAAACGATAGTAATTTTATACGGTTTATCATTATTATCATCATCATCATCCTCCTGAACCAATTCCAGTTGCCCGGGTGTGGTATATGAGCCCCCTCCATTTTATCCTGTCCTTGTACCACTCCTCCTCCACCAACTTGTCCCAATCATGACCTATCTGCAGTACATCGTTCTTGACTGTATCTATCCACTCCTTTCGTGGTCTTCCTTCTACTTTTCTCTCAAATTCCTTCCGTGCAGTTCCGTTTGGATTGGTGGCATCCTCTTCAGTCTTGAAATCTGGATCTTATTGAGGAGAGAATCATCTATTCCTACTTCTTCTCTAATCTTCTCATTCCTGATCTTGTCTTTCCTGGTTTTCTAAATCATGGGACGTAGGAATTTCATTTTGGCTGCCTGGAGTTTAGAGTTATCTCTAAATTAAATTTCCTGACAGAGCTTCCCAATCGAAACCGTTATTATTATTATTATTATTATGAAATTAAAAGTTAAGAAATTCAATTAAGTAACATCATGAAACAGTGGATCAAAAGTGGAACAAGCAATGAATGTAGTGTTCAACAAGGCGGCAACAGTGATAGCCAATCATGCTACCCACTACACTCTCATAATGTTCATTCATAGAATAACACAGGCAGCAGGCCCTTTTTCCAGACCGGCGTGAGGGCAATGAAACAGTCAATGAAGTTGAATGGCTCCACCTGGCCAGATCTGTGAGAACTATTGTTTCATACTTCCGGCCGCTCATTGGTCTGCAACTAGCACGGGTTGTTGGGGGGGAGGGGGGGGGGGGGGGGGCGCAGGGAATATCTGCAACTAGCACCAAAAGGGTATCATTTTCCGCAACTAGCACGTCCGCATCTCGCACGCATTCTAATATACCCTCTCAGTCTATTCCAATTTGCTATGCGAGCAAATATTAAAATAAATTTTTAACATAGAATTTAATAGCAATTTATTTTTGCCATATTGGAGCAGATAACTTTGATATTCCATTCCTTTAACTGCAATCATCACCACCATCTCCTGCCCAGGAATTTTGCTACATGATACTTTTGAAGGAGGGCTCATAGGGAATGCCAGATGGTGGAGGAACAGGCACCATCTTGAATCGAACATTTCGAAGTCCATGCAGTTGGAAATAGCAGACATAGTGTGATTCTTATCTTCCAAAACAGCACTTCCAACGTCATTTACCATAGTATACTCCGCTGCTCTATCGATCTAAGGGACTGGATGTGTTGGACTTGGAATGATTTCAACTTCTATCATGAATAATGAAATGAAGTACATTCACTGTCAAAAGAGTGAGCTTTCTTGACGGGATATCTTTTGCTCAAGGGCACATAACTGTGATAGAACCTACATATCAAAATCTTGGATTTGATTCCCGATTGTGCCTTGAAGTTTAATTCTGGTGAGGGCTGGAACGGAGTTCCATCTGCCTCATTCTCCATTGTTTCTCATTTCTACTTCAGGCAAATGCTGGGATTGTTCCTACTTAAGACTGGCTGCGTGGCGCATCGATAACTTTCACGCCGACCCTAGGTTGCAGGTTCGAATCCTGGCACCATCAGTTGGCATTTACGGGTGTGCAATTGCAAGGGAGCCGTATCATTAAATTTACTGGCACGTTAAAGATCACTTCGGGGCAAAATTCCGGTACTCGGATGCCACTAAAAGACTCGGTTGAAAAGGGACGTACAGAAATGCCAATAATACAGTAATTTTAGTTCTTACTTAATATCATGGCTGTTTTCTCAATCATAGATTAAATTGCAAATAATCAACTAGGATTAAAACCACAAAATAACATACAAAATTTTATATACACCAAGTTAAAAGGAGAATGTCTCTGATGACTGCGATATCAAAGTTCCTAAATGCAGCAACCGCCATCTTGGGTTGTTGGTATCGATGGCAAACTCCAAAAAATCACGGCCTAAGGAGTTGAGAATAATCTTTAAGTAAACGTGTACATACTTTGTGTGTTACATAAGATAGCGGCCGGTTACTTACGTATAAGGAACGGAAGGTTATCTTATTTCATGAAAATTATGCAGTACAACCAAGACCAGGCCGATAGCAGAATTTCATGGTGATAAGGGAACTGGTGGGGCGAGTGTGAAGCAACCGTGACATACTGAATGTTGAAGGCTTCTTGAGGTTGTACTGTGCTTTATGCTTCTCCTATTCGCGTATCGTTATCCTTCACCGGGGGCATCACCCCTTGGTGGATTAAAATAGCCTATCTCAAATTATAAAACACTAGAAAATAGTTTAATAATTAATTTAACAGGGTCATGTTTCGTTATATCAATGATAACTTCGTGAGCGTTAAAAAGTCTTAGAAACTATCATAACAAAAACAAAAAAAAACAAAAAATGGATATCCTTACAAAAAGTCATTAATTTAAATAAATGAAAGGTCACAGAAAAGAATTAATAAATAACTAGCATTACCCGTCGCGGCTTCGCCCGCGAATATTCTAGTTGTAAAGAGTACACTTAGCAAAATCTCAATCATGAATGCTATGACTGATTTATCCTTGGTGTGAATAATCAGACTTTTATCAATTCAGCTACTGGTGCAGTGGTTAGGGGTTTGTCATTCCTTCATAGGTATATCAGAGCGAAGTTAGTTTTCTGGGAATATCACAGACACTGTTAATTTAAGGGCCTTTAAATGTGGTTTTCGGAGACCCTTTATAGTCGGGTGAAAAAGACCTTTCGTACCACATTCGCACGTGAAAATTGCCTGAAAAAATTCTAGAGTGCCCCTTGACCCCCTTAAGCACATTATACTGTATGTATTGATGAATTTTACAGCTTAATTTGGTTCAGTGATAACCTTATAACCGTCTGGAAACTTTCACAGTAATGTAATAATTGGAATTGCATTGCGTCTTTCAGAAATAGATGGACCTGTGAGATTCTGTTACCATGGTTACCGTGTTGCATTCTTTCATTATTTCATTGTAAATATACATGTTTTAAGGTATTTATTTAATTGTGAGGCATTTAAAGAGTAAGTGAGTGCGTTTCGCTTACGCATTGGGTTATGCTGAACCTGTAGGTACCCCATATGTGTAGGTTTGTGTTAATGAGACCTTATTTTCGGTACAAAACTGGAATGGGACCTTAGCAGAATAATATAGGGAGGGATTATAGGATGTGTGAAGTACTTGCACATTGATAATCCAACTGTAATGACATTGTAACTTAAGAAATTCAATTAAATAACATCATGAAACAGTGGATCAAAAGTGGAACAAGCAATGAATGTAGTGTTCGACAAGGCGACTTTTATAATTTGAGATTAATGTCAGTCAACACGGACAATATTTATTACCATCTTAATAGTGGTTATTGTCTATGCATTCTATAAAATAGACTATCTGGTGCAGAAATATTACAATACAAACTGGAACTTAAATGCCCTAATTTACATAATTAATAAATTATTCATTATTATTATTATTATTATTATTATTACCGACAGTAGTGGCTACGCTGGCTAAAGCGCAGCATTAGGTCATGGGGCCAAGCTCTCTGCTGACTCGGTAGACGCGTGGGTTCGAGCCCCACCGTCGGCCGTCCTTGAAATGGTTTTCCGTGGTTTCCCCATTTTCAACACCAGGCAAATGCTGGGACGGTACCTTCTGACAGGCCACGGCCGCTTCCTTCCACATCCTTGTTCAGTTTTATTCACCATCATTCATTTCATCTCTCATTCACTCCTCTCATGAGGTTGGCGTCAGGAAGGGCATCCGGCCGTAAAAACCACCGCCACAAAGACTTCCATCGCATCTCATCGCCGACCCCGTTGGAAAACGGGATTAATAAGGGGTAGACATACATACATACATACATAATTAATATTATTATTATTATTATTATTATTAATATGATTAAGGGGAAGATGCCCTCATAGTTCTGTCTCTTAAAACAATAATAACTTATTATTTTATTACTATTATTATTAGACTACTATGCACCTGTAACTTTTCACTGGCAATTGTTTGCAGTTATGGAACAAGTTTACTATTGGTAATTATCAGCAGCGACTTCAAATGCTCATCAGTTAATATGAATCGTTTCCACACAGGCAAGTAGTGCCAAGAGCTGAAAGGCAACTGATCAAATTGTGTGAGTGAAAGACTTTTATGCAATTCCAGCCCGTAAGCTGAAAAGTTTGGAGACCCCTGATCTAGAGCCGGGAATTTTAACTTTAAGGGCTGGAACAGGGTACACCCCCATCTCCTACTCCAGGAAAATGTTGGGATGTTTACAGGATCTGATGATGACCGCTTGAAAGTCAAAACGTGTTATCCTAAAATTACAGAACTAATAGGCTATACGTCTTTTTTTTTCAGAAGCGTTATTTACTTATTAGTTATATGTTATGTACGTTATGCATAACTTAAGCGAAAAAACAACATGGATAAATAGAACCAACAAAATGAAAATAGCACAATTTCTATCCTGGTCACCTAATAACAAAGAATGCTTGTCAATAGGCACTAAGATCCAACACTATAAAACTGTAACTTTGCCCGAAGCCACTTATGCTTGCGAAACCTTGTTCCAAATAAAAAATTAAAGAAGAAACGATCAGCTCCTCAAAACTGAAAGAAGAATTATCAGAACCTGCATAAATAAAAAGTACCAATATGAAGGTCTTCAGAATCCTCTCCAGTGAAACAGTCTATCGAGAGATTGACCCAGTTGCCAGCACGATGAAGAAGAAAAGAATCTCTTATTTCTTTCACATCCTACAATTACCAGAAAACAGGATTTTACGACAACTAGTGATGATAAATCTGGGAAAGAAGACTGGAGGGCATTGGATCAAAGAAATTCAAGTGTATCTCAAAACAGTTGGACTCGAAATTATAGATGCAGAGAACAAGAATAAAATTACCACCCTTCATCAGAATCACAAATTTTCAGCAGAAATGATACACAGACGGCCTGCAGAGATTTCAGCCGAATTAAGAACACTGCGATCAGAACGAATGAAGAAGTACTGGTAGATAAGAATCAAACAATACAACCTTCAAAGAAAAAGTGTACAAGGAAGACTCAAGTGGTCCAATGTGGCCAATAAAGTTAATAGTAATAATAATAATAATTGTATGTTGTATGTCTACCCCTTATTATTCCCGTTTTCCAACGGGGTCGGGGATGAGATGCGATGGAAGTCTTTGTGGCGATGGTTTTTACGGCCGGATGCCCTTCCTGACGCCAACCTCATGAGAGGAGTTAATGAGAGATGAAATGAATGATGGTGAATGAAACTGGGCAAGGATGTGGAAGGAAGCGGCCGTGGCCTGTCAGAAGGTACCGTCCCAGCATTTGCCTGGTGTTGAAATTGGGAAACCACGGAAAACCATTTCAAGGACGGCCGACGGTGGGGCTCGAACCCACACGTCTACCAAGTCAGCCGAGAGCTTGGCCCCATGACCTAATGCTGCGCTTTAGCCAGCGTAGCCACTACTGTCGGTAATAATAATAATAATAATAATAATAATAATAATAAATATACGTCGTTCCTCAACCAGTCATTGGGCTAATTCTTGTTGACAGTTAAAACTGACGGATATTACGAATACTTTGCCAATATTGCATTGCATTTTAAAAGTAACGGTAACTGTAACCCAGTTACTTTTAGAATATAATTTACCCAATCGTAGCATGTAGCATGTCTAAAATTTGTCAATGCTTTGTTATCTTGCTCGCCGTGTTGTTTGAAGACACAGGTATATTATTGCATTATCTGACAGCTGGCAGGGCTTCTTCCTTTCCTGTCGTCATAGCCAGTAGTGGTAGCGTGATAAGTGTGGGCGCCATGTTGCTCTAGGTCAGCCGTGGCGTGCCTTTAATTGAGCCAAAGCGCTAAACGTTTCTTCGTGTCTGTAAGACACACTGTTGTCATGTCATGAACCTCAATACTACAATTAACTCTTTGCTTAAATAATATCTTCCATTTCTTGAAATGTTCCTGTTATGGTCTTGATGACGTCGATATTCCTCCCCTTATATGAACAATCGCCACTACTATTTTCTTGTGCTGGACATTTTAATTGGTTAATTTCAGTTATCGATTAATCATGCAAGTCAACTAACTTAATTGTCACAAATAACGATTAATCGATTATGTGTTGAATCGATTAATCAGTTGGTCGAGTAATTGATTGTTTTATCGATTAATCGATGAACTTCGCTCCTTTAACTACGCTCTCATAGAAGCAAAACATACATTTAATTAATTAAAATATATCATTATATATTTTGAAATAATGTTCCTTCTTTGTGAAAACTAGGCTAAAAGAATGTGAAACATAAATGTTCCTGGCCTAAACTGTAAACAGTGAACAAAAATTCCAAATCTTTGCTCAAAACTGTTCGGTTTTTTTTTCGAAACCCTTCCCAAATTGATTGATGTTTGTCCTTTCACAGTCACTGACTCTTATTTGGATATTGTTAAACATAAAAAAAGGTAGGACACTTTGTAGACTATATTTAGGGAAAATGTATCTTTTATACATTTCTATAGTCGACATCATTCCCAAAATAAGCGTAACTTAAAGTAAGCAATGACCTCTCATTTAAACTTATTTTCTTATGTCGTGTCTAAAAATCAATTAATAGATTCTTTGCTTAGTCGATTAATCGATTTAACGGTCAGTCGATTAATCGAATAATCGTTTTCGTTTAATTTCAAATAATTCGTTTAATCAATTATTAATAAATTATCAACAGTAATTTAAAAAACTGGATGCAAAGGCATTGCCAAGTACAGTACTCTAAATTAATTCTGTTGATGACTCATTTAGGGGAGCAGCGTCGAGCCTTTGCACTCCGGCAGCAGACTCCGGCTCCCTTTGCTGGTCTGCAACAGCTCTTCGTCGCGTCTGACCGAGTGGGATCGCTAGTACACCGAATGTAATGTAAACAAGCAAACTGTTCGTCCAATGCGTTGGCTGTCCGACACATCTACATTGTCTTTCACGCGTTTCTGCGCGTACCTCTACTTTAAATTAGGCTACGTGATTAACATTAAATACAGTCAGAAATACTAATAAGGTATCATAGAACTCATTTTCTACTCTCTCGTTGAATTTTCCTTTAAGCGCTTTAACCTACGGTCGTAATTTCTGAGGTTCAAACCAGCTTTCTTACTGAGAGCTGTGTGTACTCCTGAAGATATGTTAAATCTATTGCGTGCGCTGAATCTCGCTTGTTGTATTTTCGTCTTATTTTCATTTTGATTGTATCATTCCTTCTCGTACATATGCTCAATTTTTGTGACCCCCTGTCTAGACCAATTCCAGCTTTTTAAAGCTTACCAAAACATGTAATTTGTAAATGGTTAGGTTACTGATAGAACTGTTGTTACCAGAAATTAACTTCGTTAGTTATTGGGGTTATCGCCAAAGAAAGTACATCATGGTGCGGCGGCGACTAGGGACTTCCCCGTGTCGGCTCATGGCAGGAGTGCAAGTGATGAATAACAGGACTCTGCGTTCAGACAGGTCATGAAGGGAAGGAGGCTTTTCCATCCTCGTTCATCTAGAAGCGTATATCTCTCACTCCCCTCTCTTCTCGTCTCTAGAAAAGCTATTAACTTCTCCCTCTTTCCATCTCCACCTCCGACTCTAAAGTACATAGAAAGACTTGCACACGAAGACGAAGAAGAAGGAAGAGGAAAACTTTATTGAAGTCGAGTTGGGGCTGCTTCCTTGCTGGGCTGGTTCCTTCTTTGCCAACTTAAGTTCCATTAGTGAAATCCTTGGCCGTGGCTCTTGTTATGCTTTCGCCGAACTTGGTCGAGCGTTATATTCATCATCGCGGTATCATCATCATAGTTGAAGGTCCATCAACTCGGGAAACTTCCATAGTGTTACGTGATATAATACAATGTATTTCCACAGTTTCCTTCGTCCTCTTACCTACTGACAAAGCTGGGGCAAATGAGATAACCTCGGCACCCTGAGAAAGGCAAGTGGCTATGCCACACGCGTCATCGCGCTCCAAAAAGGTACATAAATAAATAAAATTAGAACAATAATAAGAAGAAGTCACACAATATGGTAATATAACACAAGTCCCCCATTTTAACTACCTTGGTGAAATCATACAGTCCTCGGGACTAAACCGAATCACCAAACTACAGAAGGCCTACATGCTAACGTGGGCTCACTACAACAATAAGTGCATCTCGCTAGACGCAAAATTAAAGCACTATACATCGATGATTCTTCCGGAAGCAACTTATACAGCCGAAACAATGTTGATCGACGGTCATACCAAAATTATGGATATAGAAAAACAGGAAAGAAAAATCTCAAAGATTTACGGGGCAGTTAATAATAACGGTATTTGGATGAAGAGACCTCAAAAGTAACTCTATCAAAAGATCCATACGATAACGGATGTCATCAGAAAACGCCGAGCACAGTTTTATACACATTTATATGATGGAAAACTTCAGAACGGCGAAGAAATTGCTCAACGTTATAACACAGAGTAAGTGTGACACGGAGTGGCTGACAAAGGTCCAGAGGGACCTACAACAGGTCAACATAGAAAATCTCGAGGAATGTTAAGTTTGAGCATAGACCATCACGACATAACGAAAGTTGATTTACCGTACCTCTGAAAAGCTTCGTTCGAAAGAGTAATAATAATAATAATAATAATAATAATAATAATAATAATAATGTTTTTATTTATGAGGGGGGTTAACATGTGGTTCTAAGTTCACCTTGCCGGATTGTATCTCGTCGAACTGGTGTGGTTTTCCTGCATCACGAGTGTCATGCCGAAAGTTAACATAGGCTAAACCAACCCGTAGTTCCTATTCTCTATTTGCTTTAAATGGACCCTCCATGGATCTCACATTTTTTGTTATAGAAAAGTACCATACATCCTGAATATAGCAAATTATTTTGAAGAAACGTAAGGGAAGGTAAAGAAAAGAAGTGGATCACTCTGCTTGATTAGCCAGTGTCGTACAAGTTCCTCTGTGACAATCTCTCAGCGTCGAATGTTAGAAACTTAACACATTCGAAGGATGATTGAATGTTAACCAAATCTCTGATGTGGTCTAACTATGCCTGGATTAAACTGATGGTTTCTTATTTCTTCTTCTTTGGTCGTTTGGGCCATCTATGGACCATGGTATCTGTGTTTTAGCTGTTGTTGTCTGCCACTACTGGTGTTCGTGGTGAATTCTTGGCGGCTGCTTTCGAACTGAAATCTTGAGCCTTACTATTGACCCAGTATTCTTCCATTTTCTTGCAGAACTCTTATCTTACGTTCCTCGGACCATTTCCTGGACACGTTGTGGTGAGCTTCGGTAATGGATCTGAGGAAAGGTCTGGTTTCAATGGTCAGATGGTAGCGACTCCTGTCATTTAATGTGTCTTGCTGAATATTACTGGAAGTTCAGCAAGATCCTCCTCAATTTGTTGGATTCACAGGGACCCAGTGACTTTACCCTTAGCTATCTTCAATATCTTATAAGACAGCCTGTGGTGCTCCATGCTGTACAGGTATCCGTAGAAAGCCAAGCGTCTTCTTCTGATGGCAACTGTGAGGTTTTCCTAGCGTCTGTAAAGTTCACAATTTGGTTTGTACCGTCATCTTCCATTTGGTAAGATCCTTGGTCCCACTATTTTTTCCAAGAATTTCATTTCCTGTACCTCGGAGGCCTTTTTGGGTGGGGTGTTCTTAGTTAGAGACAGGCACTCAGCTGCGTAGAGAATTGACTACTGCATTATAGTGTCTTAATTTGACATCCATCGACAGATGTTTCGAGGCGTACAGTTTTCCACAGGCATAGTATGCCCTGTCTAGTTTGAGATCCTCCTCTGTTCGAGAGCCATTATTTTACCGAGATCTCCTGAGATCCATTCTCCAAGGTTTCTTATTTATTTACTGTACAATGTCATACTAATTGATTTTGAAATAAGAAAGTCCTTTGCCTAGTTAGATGTGTGGAAAGATACCAAATGAAATAATAAACTAAGCAGTGTTATCTTTATATTGAGCACACATTCGCAGAAATAAAAAGGACCTTTCATAAAATTGATATTTCTTCAGAAATGCAAGTTTGTAAGTCAGGCGGTTGATGATAAGAACATTGAAATAAATCGCTTGTGCAGTCCGCGATAAGCAACATCATCTCTTTTATTTAAATGAACATGTCAGTCTCTGCAGTGTTAATTCGGTTCAAAGTAGCTAACAGATTAAATAATGTGTAGAAGAAGAAATGATGTATGGATGAAAGTTAGGTTTTCCACAGCTGAAGTGGTGATAATCTCTCAACATTAAGATAAAGGAGTGAGCTTCTTGGAAAGCGACAGAGCTCTTGCCGCAGCCTGGAGTCGTCCATCAAGCAACAGGCTGGTGTTGTTATCACCAGAGCAAGGTGCACTTGGGGTCAACCCGTCTGCTCTGTTCAACTGATAGGCTATAGCCTACCCTACAGCAGCCCTCCACTTTGGGAGAGGGTCTCCGGAATACTTTGCATGTTTCAAGAAAGATATTGACGCTTCTCTCATGTTTAGTAAGAGATAAAATAAAACTATTTCTCCATTAGATGGTATATTGGCTTTCACGGCCAGTTAATTAAAACACAGCAATATTCTTCTAGGTTTGTGCCGTGTCTTCTGTGGGGTTTCGCTTAGAACACCAAGCTGGCTCATCAGCGGGCCCTTGGTGTCCCCGCCCGGACCCCCACTGGATTAGCGAACTGCTCGCTACCCCCCTTTATATAGAGTGCAATTGCACCACTTTACTGCTAGAACTAAAAGCTCAAGCAGCCTTAACCTCCCTATGAAGGCTTCCAAAAAGATGGTATATTGGCTTTCAGTGGGGGTCCGGGCGGGGACACCAAGAGCCCGCTGATGAGCCAGCTTGGTGTCCTAGGTGAAACCCCACACAAGACACGGCACAATCCTAGAAGAATTGCTGAGTTTTATTTCTCCATTGTCTCTAATGAGAATTTCCAGTAAAATGAAGTATAAAAATTAAAGTTACCAATATCCAATATACACTGCTCAACAAAAGTTTGGAATAGCATAGATTTTACTACAATGACTTCTTAAAGAAAAAACCCATTTAGGTTTATACTATAACTTATTAACAAACTAAACATCAGTCCTGAAAACAATAACAATCGTGGTTTGATAACAATTAAATGGTAAAGCGAACTCACTTCTAAGTGTCCCTTTTGAAAACAAAACCATTGAAAATCTGAATCTCATGATGATCAGTATCAGTCTTTAGTAGTCCTCCCTGCACACGGAGGAGACATGCTCTGAATGGCACCATCAAGTTGATCTTGGGGTAAGAGGTCCCACTCCTCTAAGGCAGAGTCGGCATACAATTGATGACGGTAGTCCAAACTTTAGTTGAGCAGTATAATAGAAAATAAATTAATCCTTGTTGTGCCTATACAAATTACTTTAGAATACAGTACAGCCTCTTTTAAGATGGTCATGTTTTCAAACTCTGGAGTTAAAAATTAGACCACCTTCGAGACTTTCAAGCGGCAGTTAGAACAGATTACGATACGAACGGTCAACTCATACTGAATGTAATGAGCGCCATACAGTCACCGAGCAATGCAATTTTATTTTGCGTTGCGACGATCGTGCCCAGGTTTTTTCTTTTTAACCAGACATTTGTAATTGTAGATTCACTGAATCTCAGTTCATTGTACGTTTTTGATTGTAATATTGATTGCTGGTTATAAATCCCATGTGGAAGTTAGAATTTTCCCCCCAATTCAATTTCATTCATAATAAAACTAAAGCTCGAACATCGCCTAACTTATTTTGAAGAAAAGAAATGTATTTCCCCTCTTCTGTGCTTTTCGGATCAGTTGATGGCGATTAGGACAATATCTTGGGATTCAGTGTTTGTTTGTTTGTTTGTCACTTCGTCACGCGAAACCATGTAATAGCCTACATTCCTTTTCGAGGGCGTGATGGTGCAGTGGTAAAACTGCTAAGACTATCACCATGGCGAGCCGGGTTAGATTCCCGGGCAATGCATGTGAGCTTTTCGAAGTGAAAAACTTTCCGATTCCACGTGAAAAATGGAGGTCCCAAGCTCTTGATCACGAGTTTAACGGTCCCGTAACACTACAAGCTTCCAATTTTTACTTACTGACCTAGATGTTAAAACATTTACAGTTATCTAGAGATGAAAACGATTGCCTCAGGACAGAGAGACTTGGAGTGCTGCATCAACCCAATCGTAAGAATTGAAGACTCAATCACACACATAAATGTTGCGAGAGACACCTTGGTGAAAGACAACTCAAAGTTAATACAATATTAGCCAATCCATTTACAACACCAAAGTTGGTGCTTACAAAATTAAGATATGAGGATGTCAAGCAAATTGAAACCATAAGTAGACACTTACCCTTGTGAGTATCATTCATTGCCAGTGTGAGACAAAGTCTGTTATGATTCTATTGTACGAAAGGGAGTTTACACTTGATGAGTCCATATAACTCACATGATGAGGATGTAATGATAAATTATTTGATGAAACAATGACTGAAAGATATATTTCTCTTGCAGTAGTAGCGCACGTATGATAATTGTTCCGTTAGATTAAGTACGCTGCGTCTGTTGGAAGTACCACCTCCTCCTCCTCCTCCCACATCTGTGTGATTAATAGCAGGTAATTTGTTCAACATAACGCATCTGTCTGAATTTGCAACTAGTGCTACTTGCCTGTTATTGGTGTCACTCGTCAACGTATTAACGTTCGCACTACAACTGCTACGGGCAGGTCATATCACTCACCGGTTTGATTCTCTCCCCGGGCAGTTCCATGTGTGTGTGTGTGTGTGTGTGTGTGTGTGTGTGTGTGTGTGTGTGTGTGTGTGTGTGTGTGTGTGTGTGTGTGTGTGTGTGTGTGTGTGTGTGTGTGTGTGTGTGTGTGTGTGTGTGTGTGTGTGTGTGTGTGTGTGTGTGTGTGTGTGTGTGTGTGTGTGTGTGTGTGTGTGTGTGTGTGTGTGTGTGTGTGTGTGTGTGTGTGTGTGTGTGTGTGTGTGTGTGTGTGTGTGTGTGTGTGTGTGTGTGTGTGTGTGTGTGTGTGTGTGTGTGTGTGTGTGTGTGTGTGTGTGTGTGTGTGTGTGTGTGTGTGTGTGTGTGTGTGTGTGTGTGTGTGTGTGTGTGTGTGTGTGTGTGTGTGTGTGTGTGTGTGTGTGTGTGTGTGTGTGTGTGTGTGTGTGTGTGTGTGTGTGTGTGTGTGTGTGTGTGTGTGTGTGTGTGTGTGTGTGTGTGTGTGTGTGTGTGTGTGTGTGTGTGTGTGTGTGTGTGTGTGTGTGTGTGTGTGTGTGTGTGTGTGTGTGTGTGTGTGTGTGTGTGTGTGTGTGTGTGTGTGTGTGTGTGTGTGTGTGTGTGTGTGTGTGTGTGTGTGTGTGTGTGTGTGTGTGTGTGTGTGTGTGTGTGACAGAGAAAGAGAGGGAGCGATGATGATAATTGTTGTTTTAAGGGGCCTAACATCGAGGTTACCAAACCCTAATGGTTTCGATTTACGTGTAAAATTATGATACTTAAAAACAACTGTACATCTAAAAACGAGAACCACTGGATGGATTTTGTTGCCGTTTTCTCCATTCTCTAAAGCAGGGGTTCTCAGGGGGTACGCGGCAGGCCATCCTTCTACTCGATCCACATGCGCAGTGAGCTTCGTGCCGTGACTACTGTGTGAGTTATTTACGGCGCGTGTATTTGAACTCCACAAAGAATTGCATCTTTTCTTTACCGAGCACATTTCTAATTTATCATCAGTACTCAATGACTTTCTCCGTGGCTTAGGCGGCAGCTCGCCGGCCTCTCACCGCTGGGTCCGTGGTTCAAATCCCGGTCACTCCATGTGAGATCTGTGTTGGACAAAACGGAGGCAGACAGGTTTTTCTCCGGGTACTCCGGTTTTCCCTGTCAAAATTTCATTCCAGCAACACTCTCCACTATCATTTCATTTCATCTGTCATTCACTTAATCATTGCCCCAGAGGAGTGCGTCAGGCCTCGGCAGCCGGCACAGTTCATATCCTCGCCGCTAGATGGGGGGCTTCATTCATTCCATTCCTGACCCGGTCGAAGACTGGAAGCAGGCTGTGGATTTTCATTTCACTCAATGACTTTGGTTGGCTTTTAAAATTGGCCTATTTAAGTGATATTTTTTAAAAACTTAACATTTGGAATAAGTGTATGCAAGGTAGTGTTTCTGATATGGTCTATGTTGAAATGAAAACTAACGCAATGATTGCAAAAATCACCCTTTGTGAAAAGGAACTGAAAAAACCCTATATTTTGTTTTATTAAAATATCTTTCCTTATAAAATTACAAAGGTTAAAACATACTAACTAAATACCTTTTACATTTTAATAACCATTATTACTACCTAAGAAAGGTTAGTAGGGGGTACGCAGGATGTTTAATTTTTTAACGGGGTACTATGGTTGAAAAAGGTTGAGAACCCCTGCTCTAAAGGGTTTCTCGTGGAAGGTTTCTGTAGAAGAACGTTCTTTTATGACCAAAGGAAGCCGAGCAGTAACGATTTCAGTTAATCAAGTCTAAGAAAAGCCTGCCGTCCGTGCGCCTTTTAAGCTTACGCTGAGTAAACCGTTAAAAATATCTCGATCGGGTACTATGAATGTAAGAATCGTTCAGCATTAAATGTTCATTTCTGTTTTCCATATTACTGTTAACCATTATTCGGTTCAGATCTAGCAAATTATAGGAATGGAGAAAGTCATATTAAGCAACTATTTTATGCAAAGGTAACGGTGCTACTTTGACAGATGTAACTGTAACGGTAATTGAGGTAATTTTCCCTCAATTCTGTAAAATACAGTAGTGATGTGAATTCCTATCTTGTTCGAACTACAGTGAATTTGCTAGAGATTAGTAGAACGTGATATAAAATATTTTCTCCCCTTTTCTTTACAATAATGTCTGCTGAATAAGCTTAGATTTCACCCCCAACATGTTAGAACACAAGTTTTATAATCAATCACATCTGTTATGGTTCTTTAATTATCATTTCTAGAATGCTTCACAGTTTTGGCCTGATGAGATGAATGTATTATCACTCATTCCCCTCAGCGAACTTCTCCTTATTCTTCTTCTTTGGCAATTAAGAAAGAACAAAAGAAGTAGAGTGATGGAGCAAGAAGCTTCTCAAGCAACATAACGTGAAAGTTTTGCTCGCACTCGCTATGTTGGACCAGTTGAAGCAGAAAAGCTAAAAGGCTTTTGGGTTTTCATGCACTCAAGTGTCTGCCCCTAACATGGGGAAGAGAGAATTGGGGAGGGGGGAAGAGTATGGCTAAGAAGATGGAAAGCATAGAGGCACACACAATCTGATGATTATGAAAGACAAATGCAGGTTGACGAAGCGGAAGGAATACGTTTGGAAGGCGGCGAGGATGAATAAGGGACGGGGAATAAAAGAAGGATGGGGGGAAAATGAGATAAAAATATAGGCTATAGGAAAGCAACATGTAGGTAGTGTAGTAACGTTGGATATGATCCGTCCTGTTCTTTTTCTGCTTCAGTGACATCATAAGGCAAAGCTTATTATTGTCATGAATGATATACACCGTGGAGTCTATGCTGGAGGTGATCAAGGGAATCAATCACCTCCACCAAGCCAAATAATGGAAACATATTTTGTTGAAATGTTTAATTATGTTCTATACTAATACATAAAAATGAGATGATGTGTGTCTGTGTATTACTCAATCACGCAAGAACCACTGGTCCGATTTACATGAAATTTTACATGGAAGTAGCTGATTTACCTGGTTAACAGATAGGCTACTTTTGATTTCAATACTTGCACTTGTTACTGTTCATGTCGGGGTCGTGGTTGTTTACTGCACAAGAAGGAGATGAATCGTTATTATTACCATTTATTTTTATCACTTCCCATACTCATCACCAATAGCTACTATAAGCTCACATACCATTTTTATCATACTGTATTGCTTTCATAAATACTCTTAAATTCGACGATTATATATCACTCTCTTAATTGCCAATATCTTTTCACAAGCTTCAACTAACTTCAACAAACCAATAATCTCCACAGATAATCTAACATGGCTTCCTACAATCTCCATAGATAAAAGAAAACTCTCTTACAAAATCCTCCAGTACGGAGCCACACAAGAAGTCAAAGATATATATTAAATTATGGAATAAAAAAACAAAAACAAAACAACATCAAAAAAGGAACATAGAAAATGCATAGAGATCTAAAATAGACATTGTAACCACATGTTACACACTATTTAAATATGGTGCCCATTTTAGTGACGTCACTATACACCCTTTGGCTTCAAACTTTCATATTTCCATTTCAAATAAAAAAAAAGTCCTCTCGGCACGCCGGGAGGCGGAGGTAGATTTCATCGGGTAAACTTGGGGATAGGCGAAAATAGGCAGAATATGCACGTTTTCGTAGAAGGATCAGACCTCATTTATTGCGAGAAAGTAGTTTATAATTGAAGCTTAATTATCTTTGTTTTTCGTCATTTTATGCATATTTTAAACATTTTATTGTCTTATGGGGACGGTAACCTTCTTGTCATTTGGGGTACATTTTTATAATTGTGGTCACACTGTCCTTATGCAAGGTTTCGACACTGATGTGTAACTTAAGTTATGTAACGGTCTATTAATTCTTAACGCAAAATTATATCTCCCGCAGAGATTTTGGTTGGTTCCTCAGTCTAGAGACTGCGACAACGCGGTCATGTAACCCCGTGTACTTTGGGTGAGTGTAGAATATGTCTGATAAACAGTGTGAATTGTGATGGCTGTATTAGTCTGTAATTCAGGTAAGGACTGCAGACGGTCAATTTCAAGCAGTAGTTCCTAATGTTGCTACCAGATACTACCGTCAACGACACCTAGCTCTGAACTTGGCTACGAGATGCCACCGCAACCAGCAACTCGCAACGAACGTTGGATCTTCCCCTCCAAACACAAGCATACTGAGGGATTTTTAGCGCTCTTAGAAAATCCGACGACTTCTGCCGGCTTTGAACCTGCGACCTTGGGCTTAGAAGTTCAGCATACTACCAGTTACGTCACCGAGGCCGCTTCTCACTTAGTCAGATGGAAAACTGAATGTGATCGCGTGCAAGTGCGTTGTCATGGCAACGTCTGATGTTGGTGCTATCAAAAAACTCTTCAAACATAAATTTTTGGGCCTTATTCGACACATAGTATGAACTTTGAATGGATTCGATATTTCAAATATTAAGAGAGTTATAGCGATATTTCACTTTTTCGAAAAATGACCCCCATTTTCACCCCCGTCGACCGATTGTGCCCATTAACGAATTCGACCGAGATTTTATAGGGATACATATTATGTAAAAAAATCAAATTGATTGGTGCAAAATTGCGGTAGTTATCGTGTCCACAAGAAAGTGATATATATATACATATATACATAAATTATATATAAACTTTTTAACTAACGGTGGTTTTGGAGTGTAGGGGATGTGAAACGTGAAGATATGTCGAAATTTTCCGGAAGTCGAAACATGGTACCCATTGTAATAGTTTGCTTTCTAATGAAATCTACCTAAAAGAACGCTAAGAAATACAAAACTTGTGATGGCATATACGAGGTTAAAAATTTAATTTTCTATCCGAAAGGTATCACTTTTTGTGTATCTCCAACGGTTAGCGAGTAAAACCTAAATTTGTGCTATAAATCGTGGTCAACGCCGAGCGGTGTAGTTAGACAAAATGTTCCATCCTTACTCTCCCTCTACGCAGCACCACGTCTATCCCCTGTTTTAACTGTCACCTTCACATTTTAATTTATTCATGACCCGCAGTGAAGCACTGGCACTTCAGCTAGTTATTACTAATTTTAAAGCATTTACTTTCACTCGTGTAATTTTCTTTAGCGTTACCCTAGCTCAACACTTAACGAATGAGCAAAATGGTCAGCTGTTCAGTTAGACAGATTGGTGACAGTAGCACCAGTAGCACTTTTTTTTTCCTCATTCCTTTCTGACATACCGGTACACCACTTGTTGGTTGCCATTGTTAGTGTACCCTTTTACAGTCCTCAGACCAGAATTAAATTTCTTGGCAAAGCCGGGAATCAAACCTGGGCCTCCGCGGTGACAGCCAAGAATTCTAGCACTGAGAACAAGGCGGGCTTTTTCGGAGGGAAATATTATCTTCTTCTGCTTTCGAATAACCCATTTGGAGGGTACTATGAATCAACTTTGGCTACCGTATTTTTCATTGTATTCGATTTCCTTTGCTTCTGAATTTCCTTCATCCTTCATCCCGTGCCGTTCCTTCTCTTATCGACTGTACTTTCGTCTAGTTGTCAATTTCTTTCTCTCCTAAAATCCTGCCATTTGAGTAAATTCTCGAAAGATTGTTCCTGTTTTCTATAGTGTCTGTGCTAAGTCCAGCGTTTTTCATATCATTTCGACGAACCATATGGGTTTGGATTTGTTAGTTTGTTAGTTAGGTTGTTTTAAGGGGAGGAACTACGAGGTCATCTGCCCTAGGTTTGGATTTGTAACTGTTCAGTAAATTAAACTTGTGTTTAGTTAGTCTATTGTTGTCCATTCTGTAAATGTGTCCAAAACTGTAGTCTTCTCTTCCTCACTACGTCAGTTAGTTTTTCTATTTTCAATTATAGCTCTCTGATTGTTCTTAACCTATATTCTGCATTATTATTTATTTTGGCTCCCAGTATTTTTTTCAAAATTCTTCTTTCCACCTTCTCTATTTTTTCTAGAACTCCCAATTCTTGTTAGTGTCAGTGATTCTGCCGCATACAGAGTTTCGGGTCTGACCACTGTTTGGTATGTACTGGTCTATGTATGGTAAGTACTTCTTAAAATCTCCGTTGATTTTTGGCTATTGCAATGATTTGACATTACCGTACTCTGAAAGGGTGTATGCTTTTCTTTGAGGAGATCAGGGGCAGATGACCTCGCTGTTCTGCCCCTAAAAACAACAGCAATAACTAACTTGATGAGATGGCTCCATTAACATTGTTTATAACCACACTGTTCTTACTGCCATCAGTAACTCCCTGTATCTGTCACATGTGATGAAGTTATATCATATATTCATCTTCCTTGAGAATTGAAGCACCCCAAGGAGGGAGAGTGGCAACATCGATTAAAGTTATCTCTGTATTATTTTCCTTGTATGGGAAATGGTCTTTCTCTTTCTTAGATTATTGTCCACATGGGATTTAATCTCTTTGACCTCAGAGAGAAGCATTTTATGTCGGCATCGCTTTGAGATTATGATATATAAGAACTTCTCAAAAGTGTCAGTTTTTTTCTTCTGTCTCTGTGTGTGTGTTATAAAATTCCCACTCGTCTTCTTTTAGTGAGTGTGTGTGTGTGTTCGGAAAGTGGATGAGGGATGGGATGTTGGTATGGTGTGTGGTAAGAAGCGGGTTCCTTCGTTTTTTGGATTTGTTTCTTTTTCTTCTCTTTCACATGGGAGTTCACAACATCCCTTTACTATACGGTATAAACTGAAAGCTTGTCTTTGTTCATTCACCCTGATCAACCCCCTTCCCTACACCCCCGCCACTCTTCGCTCTCCTCCATCCCTAAACCTTCCATGTGGTTTTTCTTAGTAAAAAAAAAGCTGTCCTCACACATACATATATACACTTTTACCTCCCCTGTTTTTTTTTATCTCAAAAGAATATATATATAACAAAAAACATGTGTGGTGAGTTTCGTTTTCCTGGTAATAGAGGAGCCACAAACATCAGCATGTGGTTCGTTCGGCAGCAGTATAGTGGTAGCGGGCTAGAGGACCTACAGTAAAAATAACCACACATATATAAACACACACACATTCACATATGGTGTAGGAACAGCAGCAGTCAGACCCCAAGACTCCCAAGACCTTGTTTCATAACTAGAAGTCTAATTTATAGACACTACAGAAGTGGTATTGGCACTGTTATAATTTAAAATACACTGACCGGCAAAAAATTAAAAACGATCACATGAAAAATTAAACAATTACTTTCATTCAAATCATAAATATGATCGGTATAGGCCTAGTACAGTACATACAGTAGTTACAGCATGGAAGTAAGGTTAATTGGTTTCCTGGATGCGTTACCATTCTTCATGTCATTGTTTCACTTAACAATAGCGATTATTTGACATGATGCTGTTTCCCGCGGAAAGATGTGCGCGCCATCGCTATCGTCAACAATGCAATGTTTTATTCTTTTTTCTTTTGCCACTTGTTGGCGTAGGAAAAGATCAGTTGTTCATGTGCAATTCAGAAACGAATATACGCTTGAGACCTGAATATGTTGTAGGGCAGTGGCTCTGATCGAAAATGGAATTAATCGTTATTGTTAAGTGAAAAAATTGACATGAAGAATGATAATACATCCAGGAATACAACCTTACTTCCATGCTATAAACAGTAACTTATGTACTAGGCCTAGAACGTTCATATTATGATTTAAATGAAAGTAATATTGAATTTTTCAAGTGATCTGTTTTCTTTGCCGGTGTAGTTACACAGGCACTTACGTGTAAAATTGCAACAACGATTCACCATTCTAATGTTTCTTTGAAATCTTGTATCTCTCTTAGATGCCACTCCTCGTACGAAAGTTGCAGTAGAACACACGAAAGTACTGTACGTGTCGACTCATTGTGAATGGTAACTCACATTATGTTCACTGCCATTCATGTGTCGAACACGTAATGAATCGCTGTTACGATCTCGATGGTTATCTCTTTTGCCTCGCAACTCGCTCGCACTTGTAGTAGATGGGAATCTACTCACCTCAGCCATTTCCTTCTTCAGTCTAGATTGGAGTACGTTCACATAATTGGACTCTAGAGTAACTACATCGGAAGGCAAGGCAATGCCATTAGTCACTTGTCCACTCACACTACTTGGTAACGTTCTCTCCTATTCCATACATAATCATTCCTGAAACACCTTCCATACACAGTATTCTTATCATGGTCCTGCCTCTGTATCTTTATTTTAGGACAAAATGGTTATCAGCTGGCGTACTTCTATGTAAATGTTAATACGTTGAGTTATATTGACGCTTGATGTACGTTTGATACGTTATTCTCAATGTGCTGTAAACTTTCTGTTTGATTAATTTTTTTAAACTGTTCAAAATCGCTAGTTTCTGAAATTTGATGACACCAATTAGGAAGTAATTTTTGAAAGCCTTTGTCTGGAGCGTGGTGCTCTATGGAAATGAAACTTGGTCTGTCGGCGCAGCAGAAAAGAGAAGAATAGAAGCGTTTGAAATGTGGTGTTACAGGAGAACGATCACGATCAAATGGGCAGATAGAGTAACTAATGAAGAGGCATTAAGGCGAGTGGGAGAGGAGAGATGTTTCGGGCGACTGCTAATGAAGAGAGAGATTGGTAGGACACATACAGTAGACTACTAAGACACCCAGGAATAGTAAAGTTAGGTATTGAAGGAAGGGTCGAGGACAAGAACTGTAGAGGTAGACCAAGGTTAGAATAGGTTAAACAGATTGCCTCAGATGTAAGTTGGGTAGTCATGTAGATATGAAACGATGGCTCAGGACAGGGAGGCTTGAGTACTGCATTAAACCAGTCAAAAGACTTAAAAAACAACAACTGAACTTTAGGCAAACTCTAGGTGCAGGAGGAATGAAAGAGTGGATAGCATTCTTGGATGCCACCCCACAGGTCAAGGTTCCATTCCCAGCTATGCCAAGAAATGTTATTTAACATATTGAGGGTAGACTCAGCCTCTTAGGACAAAACTGAGAAGAGTGGGTTCGAGTCCGTCTTCAGCTGTCCTACAAGTAGATTTTCGTGGCTTCCCCTCGTCTACTCCAGACAGATGCTGGCACGGATTCCTAAATTAAGGCCACAGACACCTCCTTTCCAATTCTCGCGTGGATTACAAATACACATACAGACAACACAATATGACAGGTTACCAGATATATTTTATATATACGTACACACACTCGAGTAGGCCTACATGGGTCTGAAAAGACTGCGATGTCCAAGACCTTAAATCAAACCATAACAACTGCAATTCTTAATTTATAACGTCACAAGCAATATTATACTGTTGACTTGAATGCCAGACAGAGGAACGTAGCTGCTGAAAAAGTAACGCTCGTTGTCTGACTGAGGCTCAGCGTTATCTGGCTTCCCAAAAACAATACAATTTGTCAAGTAGTGAGCAGGTTGCCATAATTTGTTGTTGTTAATTGGTTTTAGGGACTTGGAACGTCTTGATCATCAGCCCCGTGTACTTGTCTGTGTGTGTTCAATTTGTCTGCTAACTTGTGTCTGTGTGGTGTCGGTAGTAGTGTGTGTATTTTTTTTTTTGGGTCGTGATTGAGATAGGTGCCCCTGGTACTAGGAATACGGTACTACCCCGGCTTTTGTTAGGAGGGAGTGTGAGAGTAAAATCACTGGGGAAATTAAACTAACATTCATAGTCACTGTTGCACCGAGATTCGAACCTCTGATCTCCGGACATGCTGCAGCTTCCCTATCACGGGGTAATCGAAATAGAGGACATCAAGCAATAAAGCTCAACCTGACAGCTGGGGTTTTGAGATTGATCAAGACATTTGAAGGGTTGTCTGTCTGGTAGTCAGCCCGGACACTGGTTGAATCCTCAAAAAGGTTATGTGGTACAAACCCACAAGACCCAGGCAGCACTATAATGAGGATTAAGAGGCAAGGTGAGGAGTGAGGTAGTTTGCCATTACTTTCCTCACCGAGTCACTACAGCAGTACTAACCCTACGAGTAGAACCTTTCACGACATCCACATGAACTCAGTACCACCCATATCTCAGTAGCTTCCATATAATCACAGCTCACAAATGAGACTGAGATATCGGTGAAATGATTTTCCTCTAGCCTGTGCCAACAGACAAGACGAAAAATCTGAGGAATCAGTCACTGGACCAGTGTTTGTCCAGTATTTAGTTAGCTTCATTGCTTTGGTGGTCTTTACTTCAAGCACCAGGCAACTTTATGTCTGTGGGAAACCTGTCGTCATATGAGCCTCTTGTTAAATGAAGTGATTTCATAGTTACGGTGTTAAAGCTGTCACCTTGTTCGATCCCTGACTAAAGTACTGGTAATTGTTACCTAAGTGAAGGGGGGGAAAAAGAAAAAGAAAGCAAACATGCAACAGGAGATGGTGAAGTGTGGTGTGGTGTTGTAGTGGCAGTACTCCCCTTTTCCGATCACTTCACACCAGGCCACAAGAGCTCTCGAGGTGACAACTCCTCAATACACCCGCTTGCAGGAACCCCAACACTTCAGTAACACATTGTAGCATTAAGTGTCAGGGGAGCAAAGTGTTGCTATTTTCTGATCACTGCTGCCACCTGGTAAGTACACACTCGGTCCTTTATGGTAGACAAGTAGCACATTACTGTGGGTTCCATTGAACCCTTTGACTTTCAAGGTAACGATCTGTCGTTATTGGTCTTATTTCGTTGTTTTTACGTTTGATAGCAGACATTTTCAGGGAATATGAAGAAGGCAATCTTAACGCACGTTTATATTCCGCGGGAACCTCTGACAATCTGTATTTATATTAATTCTTAGAGTCTCAAATGTGGGCTTACAGAGTTTCATGTCTTGTTGACATTTGGTTAGTGGCAAACTTGCCTGTAATTTTCTCAGTTTTCGTTGGTAATTTTGGAATCTTGACATTTACCACGCTATCAAATAATATAGTCTCTTTTGACATGAATAGTTGGCCTAAACTTGACAAGTGAATTCCATTTCCCAAAATTACTTAAAGAATTTCAAATCTGAAATTTTTAATTTGTTCAATGTTTTTTTTATTGAAATGATATGGCTTAGAGACATCACTTATTTTCAGTAATAACAAGAGATTTGTACACTCAATGTTTATAATATTTTAAAAGAAGTGTGTTCACAGCTTGGTAAATATGGCTGACACAACAATCAGATGAGAGCTTGAAAGTGAAAGGGTTAAACATTCATCTTCATCGGAATCTGAATTATCAGTTGTAAATGCATAGCAAGATTGTGACGAATCTGTTGTTGTTGTTGCTTAGGGCAGCAGCATCGTGGTCATAATAGCCTCGTGTACGAGGGCGGATCGGAAAGTATTTGCCCCTATTTGTTTTAGTCAAAAGAATACATACAGGTAATTACAAATATACGCACTGTTCTACATATCATTCTTACACTTTTTTTTTCACATAGTCTCCACATTTGTTCAGACATTTGTCCCATCGTAGCACTAAATTTGAGATGCCCCTGTGGTAGAATTCAGCCGGCTCACTGTGGAACCATCGTCGGACTGCTGTCTTGGCGTCATCGTTCAACGTGAATCGCTGTCCTGTCAGGAACTTCTTTAGCGGACCAAAAACGTGGAAATCACTAACGGCGAGGTACGGACTGATGGTGGGAGATCCAGACGCGCCGAGTGAAATGACTGGTGCTGTTGGCGGTTCTGTTTGCCGCATGTGGTCTCGCATTGTCATGGTCCGCTGAAAAGGTTCCTGGCAGGACAGTGATTCACGTGCAACGATGACGCCAAGACAGCAGTCCGACGATGGTTCCACAGTTAGCCGGCTGAATTCTATCACAGGGTGATCTAAAATTTGGTGCTGCTATGGGACAAATGTCTGAACAAATGTGGAGACTATGAGGAAATATGCCGGTCCCGTGGTGTTGGGGTAAGCGCGCCTGCCTCTCACCCGGAGACCCCGGGTTCGATTCCCGGCTCCGAAAGGGTTTTTAGAAACTGACGTGAGTGCTGGAACGGGGTGCACTCAGCCTCGTGAACGCAATTGAGCTGACAATTGACAATGGGCAAGTAGTGCCAGGGGTTATTTTATGAGGAAATATGGTGTAAGGTACGTAGAACAGTACGTATATTTGTCATTACTTGTATGTTTTGTTTTTTGCTAAAACGAATAGGAGCAAAGACAATTCCATCTGCCCTCGTATATATATATGTGCTTGTGTGTAAAATTTGTATGATAACCTGTGCTATTATAATGGCTGTACTAGTGAGTGTATGGGAGGGGGAAGGATTGGGAAGGAGGCGTTCGTGGCCGTAAGTTAGGATGGCCGAGATGGGAATCAAAGACACCACTTTTCAGTTTTCTGATTATTGATGTATATTTACCGTGAGAATGTTGACACATTTTTGAATTGATTGTTATGCACGTAAATACGGGATGGGGGACTATAATAGTCATAGCGGATGGGGGTAGTAGGGGTTAGTCTTATTGTAATCCCTTGTACTACGGGGAGATGAAAGCCTGGGATCACACGCCCCAACTCCATGCATACTTAACACAAGTCACAAAAGGGACACCGCGTTTCCTTAACCTCCAACAATCCTCCCCTTCTCTTTTTTTAATCAATTCTCTCATTATCCAGTCCCCTGCCCCCACCCTAAACAAACTGACAACAATCCTCCTCACACGAATAACATTAGAAACACTCACGCTTATAACAAAAGAGAATGGATTTGAAAGCTCAAAAAAGTGAACTAGGAAAGAACAACTTGGAACTCTTGATTACTGCTATGATATTTATTTACTTATTTTTATATAGCCTATTATTTATTTATTTATTTATTTATTTATTTATTTATTTTTGTTGCACCTTGAAAGTCAGTAGACTATTTCGTATTTCGTAAAGGGATAATTATGGTGGCTAAGTTCATGTTACTAGACTATTATTTTTTACTTGCAGCCATTATATTATACAGTATTCTGCCTAGTGGCAGGTCCATGTCATCGTACAGAGAATTTCTGATGCCAATGTTCCCGGTCTTCAACTTCTTCCTTCAGTCTGCTGTAACTCCTTCCATCTTTCATGTTATCCAGATGTTGAATTCTTCTTCTTCCCCGTCCTGTCGTTCCTTTGATCTTCCCTTCAGTGACGTCGAGTATGAGACCCTCATGTCAAGTATGTGTCCGATCCAGTTGGCCTTCCTCTGATTGATTGTATTCAGAAAAGTTTTCTTCCCACCTACTCTTCTCAGTACAGCATTGTTTGTCACACGATCTGTCCACTTGATCTTCTCTATTATCCTCCAGCACCAAATTTCAAAACTTTCTAAGAATTTTCTTTCCCCCCTTTTTTTCCTCGTTGTCCACGTCTCTGCCCCGTACAGTGCAATGATCCAGATGTAACACTACAGCTACAGTATCGCAATTGCCAACCGTCTAATCTTATCTCTCCAATTTGGTAGGAATAGAATCTAGTGTAATTACCACCCCTGATTTTAACAGAATGCAGTCTAAAGATAGCTTTGAAGCCATATGCAATTTATTTCAGTTTTTTTTTTCACATATTCCAGTAATTGGAATGATTTTAGTGTTGACCGATTAAAAGCTATAATATTAAGAATGGAGTGTTCCATTGAATTATCTTCTTCCTACTCTGGCTTCCTAGATACGATATACTGTATGAACAACAGTCAAATAAATATGGGCTATTTGTCAATCATTATCATTGTTCATTAATTATTTACCTCTCGCAGCCCTAAACTAAGGAACCAATTACCTCAAAAATAATACTCCCTCTTTTTAGTACGTTTATGTTCATGCAAAATTTCAGAATAGTTTGTTGTTTTGGAGTGAAATAGTGACAAGATTTGTATAACTGGTGTAGATTTATTTGAGATTTATTGAGGAGGGAAGGCAAAGCAAGAGAATGGGAGAGCAAGTAAAGATATATTCAAACCTTATTTTGAAGCCTTCTCGGTCCTAGGAAAAGAAGGACCTTTGTAATAGGCTGATGTTTGGTTTTCTCTTACCAATTTATTTTTGGGGGATGGCAAATGTTTTCAGGACCTCCTGTATATTGATAATGATGGAGACATTTTCTTTCGCGGTTAGGTGACGGTGACATAATCTAGCTCGGTCATAGGACGGGGCCCACTTTTGTGACAGACAACCCCCATCCCTTGCTTTGCTTGCTTCTCTATTCAAACTGGTCGGAATTACAAAACGCGGTGCTACGCGCCCTTCACAGTTTCCTATTGTTCGATGTCGCTTTGCAGAAAAGAAGCGTTTGAAAACGAACTAAACTAAAAAGAGGAAAAGGGAGCTACAGTAGTGGGAGCGTGTGTGTATGACAAGGGTGAAGGAATTGATGGATGGATATCTTCAGACCTGCAAGCGCGCCTGCCTGGAAGATTAACATTTATAACACAAACATATGAAAAGCATTACTATAGTATACAGATCTTGGTACTTCTACAGCAGGGTTGGGGCCTAAGGCGTTACTTGTAAAAGTTACTTATTACGTTAACGGCACTGAAACGACGTTACTTCAAAATAAAATTGGAAACACCAGTGACATGTAGCAATGTCCACTTCCTGATGTCACGTCTAACCGGTCCGAGTTCGATTCCCGGATCTGCCAAGGAATGTTTTTCTGGTCTGAGGGCTGGAACGGTGGTACACTTAGCATCGTGAGGGTCAACTGAAAAGAGGTGGGTTCGTTTCCAACATCAGCCATCCTGGAATCGGTTTTCCATGGTTTCCCACATCTACTCCAGGCAAATGTCGGGATGGCTCCTAACTTAAGACCACGGCAGCTTTCTTCCCAATCCTCAACCGAATTAGACTACACACACACACACACACACACACACATACTCTCTCTCTCTCTCTCTCTCTCACTATACAACAAGTACCACAATAACACAGGTTATCATACAAATTATATTTATATGCATGTATACACCAGAATACACGGGGCTAAATGACCACGATGTCTAAGCCCCTCATATGAAACATCTTCCAAGAAAAAAAAATTGCGAGCCTTTTGATTCCCAGCTCTGCCAAGAAATTTAATTCTGATCTGAAGGCTCGAACGGTGGTACACTCAGCCTCGTGAGGGTCAACCGAAAAAGTTTTTTTTAAATTTCTCACCTCAGCCATCCTGGAGGTGGTTTTCCATGGTTTCCCACTTCTACTCCATGCAAATGCCGGGATGGCTGCGAACTTAAGACCACGGCCACCTCCTTCCCAACTCTACAAATACACACACACTCAACGACATACACCACAATAACACTGGTTATCATGCATATGATTTATTGATTGATTGATTGATTGATTGATAGATAGATAGATAGATAGATAAGTTATATAGGCTACATTCACACACCAAGTGGGATCACAAACGAAACACAGAAGTGCTGAATGGTCTAACAGCAGACCTATATCGGAATACATCCATGAATACCAAAGAAATTGGCTAGGATACCTCAACAGGATGGGCAGAAGCAGGGTCCCTAAAGCAGTCGTCAACTGCTGCCCCGGTGGGAAGAGATCTCTAGGTCGCCCCAGGAAAAGATGGTGTGAAAATTCAAATCTTTTGTGTAGACCGTAACAATATTCTTCTAGGACTAACACATGCAAGGAGGATGATGATGATGATGATGATGATGATGATGATGATGACATACACACACCCAAGAACACGGGGCTAAACGACCACGATATCCAAGCCCCTGAAATGAAATCACAACCAACAACATCTTTCGTTACCCGGCGTTACAGTTACTAAAATTACCTGGTAACGTTACTCAGTCCTTACCGTATATGTAACAGGTCTGGTAAAGAGCAATTTTTGCTGCAGTTGTGTTGCTTCATGCTTTGTTAACATTGTTGGGATGTTTTGTTAGATTTTGTGCACGACTGTGATTTCACTAATTAGTGTTGTATTGTGCTTGGTTTGGAATGCAAGGCCAGTTGACAGGAAGAATTCCCATGAAGGGAGAAATAGAAGCAGTGACGGCCATACCACAGAGCTCTCTTAGCTGGTGAATACAGCAGTAATGAACGCATACACAAGAGCTACCTGGGCGCTATTTGTCACGCTGGCGAAGGGCGACTGATGGGGTGTGTGTGTATGTTAGGTGAGACACAAAGACTCCTTCCCTTTGCTCTTGAGTGGCCGACCGCTCGCTACAGTGGATGGAGGCCAAATGTGATGCTTGAGGAAAATAAAGAAAAAATGAAAGAATGGGTCAGACATAGAGAACCTTTTATTCTTTTATTACATTAAAAAAATAAGAATATTTATGAGAAGATTTATTCGTATTATATCAATCTGGTTATTGGAGTGCTGTTTTTTAAACCTATTTATATTTAACTCTAAAAGTAATGTTTCCTATGTATTACTTAGTAATCTACAACACATGGAAGCTAGAAAACCGCATAAACCAATGTTTTTCTACAGACACCTTCCTCGAGAAATCCTTTACAAAATGGTGAAAACCGCATCAAAATCCATCCAGTGGTTCTCGAGATTACCCGTTACATCCAAGGGAAAAAGAGTCCAAAAGTTCTCTCTTCCCGATCTTGTTTCGTAACCGCCACCCTCGCGGAAGACATTTGGAATTGTTTATGTCTGGAGTCACAACAAATTTACAATCAAGATGAGTAGACAATGAAATCTATTATGTCTCAAATTAACTGCAAGAACTAGGCCCTACTATGTCATCAAGCAATCGATCGGCCACCTCGAGGTGTAGTGGCTGGCATTCTTGACTGTCGATCTGGGTTCTAATCCCGTTTCTGCCAAAATATTTCATTCTGGTCTGAGGGCTGGATCGGGGTACAGTCTGTCTCGTGAGGCAAAACTGAGAAGAGGTGGGTTCGATTTACACTTCAGCCATCCTGGAAGTGGATTTTCGGGTGTTAATTTGTTTCTACTCCAGGCAAATTTCGGGAGTGTTCCTAACATAAAGCTATGGCCACCTCCTTCTGAATCCTCACCTGAACTACAAATAATACTATCAGACAAATCCTACACATACCTAAGGAATTGGGTCGCGATATCGCAATGCCTCTAAATGAATTAACAACAACATGGAACTGATGACCTGGATTTCACATCAGAATAATTATCAATTTTTTAAACTTTACGATGGTGGCTTCGGTGACGTAGTTGGTAGCTTGCTGAGCTTCTATGCCCAAGATCGCGGGTTCAAACCGGACCGAAGTCGTCGGATTTTTTTAGAGCGTTAAAAATCCCTCAGTATGCCTCCCTTCGGAGGGGAAGTAAAGCCAGCGGGCCCATGCCATAGATCTATGGCAAGTAAAAGAACCTTCTACTAACTACAATTTTGTGAAGCTAAATTTGTAGGTTCGTCGCCAGGTGCTGGTTGCGGTGACATCTAGTAGCCTAATTTGCAGTTTGGTGTCGTTGACGGTACCATTTGCAAGCAAAAGTAAAAACTACTTGAAATTCATCGTTTGCAGTCCTTACCTGAATTACGGATAACACAAACTAATACAGACATCACAATTACCACCGGTTATCAGACAGATTCTACACACACACGCTCAAAGTGCACGGGGCTACATGACCGCGTTATCGCAGCCCCTAAACTGACGCACCAACCAACCAACCAACCAAAATTGTCGATATTTTCGATTCCTTCCATTCTGATAGGATTTCCTACTGACGGGCCAAGTATCGCGACTGCTCGTTTAAATGTGTCGCTGGGATAAATATGAACCATGTGTGTACCGTGGACTGTGGTCAATGTGTGTGTATGTCTGTCCTCAGCGCGCCATGGCGCACCTGCCGACTGCCACCTGGTGCAGGCATTGTGGTAACAATTGATGTTCTTGACATTCCATCACCCAGGGCGCTCAATAATTAACGCTTTGACGTATCTCTATGCTAATGCGGCCGGCCCAGCACGTGGCTAGCCTGCGGTCCTAGCTTCGACACCGTGACGTCACTTCCAGCCACGTTTTGTTTAGTCTGCAGATGCAGTTATATAGTGAAATGGATGAGTGGTTACGACGTCCCGGGAACTATGAATGTGTCGTCGCTGCTAAGTGTGTTAATCGCTCGGATATCGTTATGAGTGTATCTGCTAGCATGTGTGTGTAAACAAGAGTAGCTTCTTAAAAGTGACTACGTTAAATTTACCGTTACTTACCAAGAATAAACCAAAAATAATAGCGATGTTACCGTTACTTACCAAAAATAATAACGAAGTTACCGTTACTTACCAAAAATAATAACGAAGTTACCGTTACTTACCGAAATAACAGCGATGTTACCGTTACTTTCCAAAATAACGAAGTTGCCTTTACTTACCAAATATTATAGTGAAGTTACGGTTACTTACCAAAAATAACAGCGATGTTACCGTTACTTACCAAAATAATAAACGAAGTTACACTTACTTACCAAATATTATAGTGAAGTTACGGTTACTTACCAAAAATAACAGCGATGTTACCGTTACTTACCAAAATAATAGCGAAATTACCGTTACTTACCAAATATAATAACTAGGTTACCGTTACTTACCAAATATAATAACTAGGTTACCGTTTCTTACCAAAAATAACAGCGATGTTACCGTTACTTACCAAAATTATAACGAAGTTACCGTTACTTACCAAATATTATAGTGAAGTTACGGTTACTTACTAAAAATAACCTCGATGTTACCGTTACTTACCAAAATAATAACGAAGTTACCGTTACTTACCAAATATTATAGTGAAGTTACCGTTACTTACCAAAAATAACAGCGATGTTACCGTTACTTACCAAAATAATAACGAAGTTACCGTTACTTACCAAATATAATAACTAGGTTACCGTTTCTTACCAAAAATAACAGCGATGTTACCGTTACTTACCAAATATTATAGTGAAGTTACCGTTACTTACCAAAAATAACAGCGATGTTACCGTTACTTACCAAAATAATAGGGTGTGGTGTCGCAGCGGTCAAGCTGTATGCCTCTCACCAAGGCGGACCGGGTTCGATTCCCGGTCAATGCATGTGAGATTTTCGATGTGAAATGCCATGTCCTGAGGTTCGGATTCCATGTAAAACGGAGGTCCCATGGCTTATGATCGTGAGATTAACGGTCACGTTAAACTAAAAGCTTTTTTTTAAACCAAAATAATAACGAAGTTACCGTTACTTAGCAAATATAATAACTAGGTTACCGTTTCTTACCAAAAATAACAGCGATGTTACCGTTACTTACCAAAATAATAACGAAGTTACCGTTACTTACCAAATATTATAGTGAAGTTACGGTTACTTACCAAAACAACTGCGATGTTACCGTTACTTACCAAATATAATAACGAAGTTACCGTTACTTACCAAATATAATAACTAGGTTACCGTTTCTTACCAAAAATAACAGCAGTGTTACCGTTACTTACCAAAATAATAACGAAGTTACCGTTACTTACCAAATATTATAGTGAAGTTACGGTTACTTACCAAAAATAACTGCGATGTTACAGTTATTCACAAAAAATAATAACGAAGTAACCGTTATTTACCAAAAATAATAACGAAGTTACTGTTACTTACCAAAAATAATAACGAAGTTACCGTTACTTACCAAAAATAACGAAGCTAGCGTAAATAAAAATAATAATAATAATAATATCGTATGGCCTCGGGTGCCTGGTGCAAGCTTTGTTAACTGACACCCAGAGGGTAGCTTGCATGTCGAATTTCGTCGTTCCTTTGAACGCTATGAAAGTCAAGGAGGTTAGATATCTAAACTCCTTGACACTACAGCGCCTTCAAGTAGAGAATGGAGGAACTTTGTGTTGGCGGAAAATCCCGAGATTAATTTTGCCATTGAAAACGGCCTACTGAATTCAAATGGGTTCTTTAACATGCCAACAACGTATGACATGAGTATCGTGATTTTTGTCGCCTTCAAAAATCACTTACCATGGCCAGAGGCGAACCTGCAATCTTGGGGTTGGTAGTCCGACACTATAACCACTCACCCACCGTGGCAAGACAATAAAAATAATTACAACGAAGTTACCTTATCAATTAGTATGATAAAATTGGTCCGGCTAGATCAAACATAAAATGCCAGCGTTTCGCCCCGGTGTGCCGTTGGGCTCGTCAGTTGGTACAGACACACCTCACCAATACGCATGGCTAGCACATACTGAGAAGGCCATCACAAGACACAAAATACAAGTAGTATTGACGTCACGAGTGATGCCAATGTGCTATGGAAGTCAAGCTCCCTTTCATAAAACAAAAACCTTACCTTGGCAATCCAAATAGGTTATTTTATCATACTAATTGATAATTTATCTGATCAAACGGAAATAACATCATATTCCCATTCGGGAATGTTCATAATCTAAACGAAGTTACCGTCAAAAATAAATAACGAAGTTACGGTTATGTAGAGATTACTGGGGTTTTCATTGTGATACGTGTACATTCCGATCACTGCATACTTCTTTCTTTGCACATTAGCCTTTCAAGATTTGATTGCCACTGAGCGTGGCTGTGCCAGCGTTTGTTGTTTATAGCAGCAGGAGCCTTGCAGGACGAGCAAAGGGGGGCAGCGATGACTGAGTGCCGTGTGCACGTATGTCAAGCAGCATCACGCGCGCTACTTGCGTTAGACAGTAGACTAGTTATATTGTGAATAGTAAACGGAAAATATAATAATGATGGGTTTATTGTTTCATTAGGGAATTAGGGAAATCGCGTCACAGAAGCTCATATCACCACGGACAGTTGAACGATGACTTCGGGAATGCGTGTGTCTTATTTTGATAGCCCCTGTTTATTCCAGATGGTGGAATTAGGTTGACAAGTCATATCACGTAAATTTAAATTAAGAACTACTGTAGCAGAAGAATTTTCTGTAACTACAGAGCAGAAGAATTTAATAGAACAAAAAAACACCAGCGCCCTCACTTCTCGTAACTTGCATATCTTATATTCATATACACGAAGAAAACAAAACAAAAAAGAATTACTTCCATCATTTTTGGTACAAAAAAAAAGTAATGTCGTGGCAGTTCCCTTCAAAATGACTCAGCCGTGTGGAAAAAAATGAAAACAAAAGAATGTCTCTTATCATCTTAATTAAAGTTACCAATTTATTCTTTCTTTTTTTGTTAAGTACGAGGAGGAAAGAGAAAGAAAGAGTGTGGTGGGTGGGAAGACAAGCTGAGTTGACATGACGGGAGGGTAGCACCTCACCAAGCAAATTAACTATTTAAAGCATTCGTTTCGTGAAATGAATAAGTTAAAGCTAGAGGAACTCCCCGGAGCGACAAGAGTTGGTCCGTCGGGACGCCGCCGTCGTCATTTGTTTTTATCAGTGGCGTCTCCGAGCTCCCCGCTGGGAGTGGGAGGAGTGGAAGGAAGAGGGACAACAGTGTGTGATAAGAAATAAAAACCAGGAGTCAAAAAGTCGACAGAGAAAGACAGGAATCGATTTTGATTCATAACAGTCGTAAAACTATTCTAGTGTGGGTGCAAGGTGGATTTACTTCCTACCTCTTCACATAATGTACATTAGTGCTTATCAGAAATGGCACAGTCTTGCTACTCGATTGTATACCAAAGACAGGTTTCCTCTTTGACAGTACACTTCATTCTACCGTCAGCTATTTTTTTTATTTTTAGTATTAGAACTTGGATTTTTACGTTCTTCTAATCGTATCTTTATTTATTTATTTATTTATATTCTGGTTACCCTGGAAAGTATTTCATAAGCATTGTTATAATATGTCTTCGATTAATTACATAAGTTAGATGGCATGGTAAAATAAACTCTCGAAGGAGGAAAAGCAGTACACCGTATTGAATACAGTACAGTATTTACAGTACTAGGGCAGCACTGTCCAAGGTCGAGCCACACTGTGCAAATAGTGTGCGTCTCGGAATAGCAGGTGTGCAAGGGAGTGGTCTGATCACGAATTGATAATGAAAGACACGAGTCAAACTAAAAAAAAAAAACAATTTATTAATGAGTTAACAATTTAGGCTATTGTTTTGTGTCATTCGTTTGAATATTTCTGACCTCTTTGACGCTGTGAGCGATAGTCAACGATGTTAATTGTTGAAAAGTAACAGGTTAATAAAAGATACTGAAACACACAAATTCATTACTTTTTACATTTAACAGCCATTTTTCGGGACATTGATAAAACCAGGCGGGACACCGGGACAAGGAAGGGCAAGCCTAACTTTACCCCACCAGGGAGCGTACGGTAGTGTTGTGCTGAAATCTGTTATACCCTGCACAGGAACCTAAGAATGTCTCCCAGGTTGCCAAAGATTCTCCTTCAATGCAATTCTTGTAGTGAAGTGATCTTGAGTTAATTAGGATATGTCACTGGCAAACAATACTTTAATCTGTATGTACCGTGTGGTCCTCTAATGACCTGCGGCCCCCCTATTGGAAGCCATCTGCAGATCTTATGATACTCCAACACCCATGAAAACAATGCTATCACCTACGGCGTCACTGAAGGATCCTCCCTACTCTTGGTCAACTCTGAAAGAAAATGGAGCAAGAGAAACAGAGAGAGACAGAGATCTCAAAGCAAGAAGCAGAGAGAGAGAACCTCATTTCCTGCCCAACGCCTTTTGTACAATGCAATCTTCTTCTTCTCTTCCCTCCCTCTTGGTTCCAACTTGGTCTTATCTCGTCTAAGAAGAACAATTAGAGGTGTCCTACCGTTAGTTAATTAAAGTGCTCCCCCTCTCCTCCCTACCCCCCTCTCTTCCCCTCACTTCTATACTCCTTTCACCTGCTCTTCATCACACTATGTCTCATCATCACTTTCGTGTACGCGAATCACACTTCCAAGTTTCAATTACAAGTATATCAAAGATGCTTCACAATTTTCTTTTGAGTCAAGATTAACAGATGATTTGAATTTGCATTTGAATTTATTGTTTATCTTATACAGGCCACTGAGGATTCAAAACCTCTTTATGCAGCACTCTACATTCAGAGGGCGGTTGAAATACAATAAAAGAAATTAAGAAAACACTTAACCTAAACATTATGTAGGCAATAAAAGTTCTTAATACAAGTTACTAGGTTACTACATCTGGATAATCGTTAGATTTTTGCTGTTGCAAAATTATTCTCTACTACTGTACTATATTTTAGCTTAGATTGAGTTATTTCTGAAATTCTTAGTGATGTGGGCTCGTGAAATAAAACACTGTCTATGATGGTGATATTAACATTAATAATAATCAAAGCCAACTCCATACAGGCCATGGAGGCCCTGGGAGTAGTGGAAGGTAGAGGCTTCCACCCTTTTGGACATCGGCACTCCACGCCCGGCCATCTTTGGTCCTAGGAATTGCCCTAGTACTCATTTCTGGTGTAGGCTGAGTGAACCCAAGGGCTATTTGCGCTTCCGAAAGTGGTAGTTTTGTTTCTAAACTCCACTACCTGGGCGGGGATCGAACCCACTCCCTTTCAGTTAGAAGCTCAGTGCCTCTACCGACTGCGCCACGCAGCCCCCTTAATGATGATAATACTCCAGGAAATCTTCTGGTTTGTGGTCGCGTCTATCGCAGAATTTCGCACAGGTGTAGCAAGTTGAGATCATCAGCAGGCTTTTGGTACAGTGCCTGTACTCCGCTAGGATTATCTTACACTACGTCCCATATTTGAACCAAATAATTTTCATTTGAAACTGTTCTGCCTTTCAGCGTTCAGTCTAGTCTGCAAGCCTCTGTTTGCGAACAAGTCGCCTCCATGACGACCTATTAGCAGTTAGCACAGTCGCCTCCTCTGCTTCTACACCTCTTACTTCGAAATCATTCAATCTGAATCTAACCATCACCTCCTAAGTCTACCTCTACTTCTCTTACCCTCTACAATCTAACCCATTAACATCTTAGGTAATCTCTTCTCCCCCATTCTCATCACATGACCCCACCATCTGAGTGGAACAGCTTCTTCTAGCGTGTTCATTTCTCACTTAAGCCTTCATTACGAGTACTTTCTTACCATTGCTCCTATCTATTTGTCCCAGCAATCATTCGTGCTGCCCTCATATCAGTTACCTACAACTTATGTACCGTATTGGATATCCTGAAACCTACCCAGCTCTCACTTCCATACAGCATGGTCGGTCTAAATACTAGACTAACTTCTTGCCGGACACTGTAAATCGCAACTGAACTCACTGTGTTGGCTTTTCTACACCCTGCATCTATTTCATTATTATTATTATTCGACCATCTATGGACCACGTAATATAACTTCCTCGTGATTTTGTGTCCTTTCGTGATTTAACTTTTTTCCGGTATTTCTTCATCCTTTCACTGTGTTCTTCCTTACTTTCATCTGTCTAGTTGAACGCTTTATCTGTTTCTTTAAAATCCTCCGAATTCTCTAATGTTATGTCTAAATATCCTAGACCTGTGTTTTTATTCCTGTAAAATCGTTTTTCATCTTGATAAGTCAACTAATTTCCTTCTTTTTTTGTTGTTGTCAAAATACAGTAGTTAAATATAGTTTTAGCCTATGTTTCCAGGTCCTTTCGACCAAATGACCGTGAAAGGAAATTCTTCTCTTTCTGAGAGCATCAGATAATAATTTTTCATTTTGGGTGTAAATTTCTTTATTACTTTTTCGTATCCAAGTATTCCCAACTTTCCTTTGTCCAAATATTATTTTCAGTACGTTCCTATCCTTTTTCCTTATTTCTTCATTATTATTATTATTATTATTATTATTATTATTATTATTATTATAATTATTAAAAACCAATGACATCTCACAAAATCCGTTTTTAATGTTGCTTTACAAAACTACAAAGACATGTGCACTCAAGGGTCGAAATTCAAGAAATCCCCTGAAGTATTTGCAGAAATATTGAAAATATTTTGAGAAATGTGTGCTCGCTAGTGTATCCCTTCATGATGTAGAATGTCGCAAAGCTCCTAAGAAAAATAAAAAACAATTGTTTCATCTGGGAGCCTCTTGACGACCTGTCAGGTCTTGCTCTACTCATCATGGATGTAATGTATGGGTGCCATTTAGCGCCTCCCGACCACCCTCATCTTCACCGTTGTTCTGATTTTTTTTTCTTTTTTCCTACATACATTGTGACACGTAGTACCCTACCTTAACTGGTGGTGACAGGTTTGCCACCATACGTATGACACACAGATGTGACTCAGCTGTGTACTGTGCAGAGTCCAGGGCTGGGCAACCAGGGGAGCCAAATGTTACACAAAATAAATTGCACATGTCAGTTTAGTATTTAATCAGTGGCATGTTATAATCGGATGCACGTGGGTTTATTTATTCTTTGTTCTCTCTTCTGTACCGACAATAAATAAATACATACAGGTTTTGTAATAGATAAACCTAAACGGTATGCATGTGTGCAATATTGGTCAGCTTTTACAATGTTTGTTTTGAAATGAGTTCGTACGTGTGTGCGTTAATATTTCAAATATCCTGATGCGGTTAAGTATATATATACGTGTATGTTTCAACAATCATGTGAATTGATTTAGCATGGAAGTGCTTCTTTAGAATATTCAACTCATCTAAATAATTTCAAACTTCTTTGAACCAACATTTTTTGTTTTGTTTTATTTTCCCAAAATTTGTTTTAGTAGTCTATTGTCATGCAATCTCGATAAATGAGAGAAAAAGGCAATCCTCCTTTTTCTCATCGTGTCTATTATTGAATCACTTTCCCAATAGAAATCTGCATTAGGCAACAATCTCCATTGTCCATCCACCTGGTGTTTCTAATTAATGATTGCTATGGTTATCCTTCTGTCAACCTTCTGCAGTTGATCTGTCGTTGATTTAATTTAAATAGTGTTTCACAAGCGTATAAATCGGGTATAATAATAATAATAATAATAATAATAATAGTAATAGGCTATAATGATAGGATCTGGACAATAGACCGGGCATTCCATTACACGCAAAACATCTATAATAAGAAGTCGTTGAGTATAGGTGCAAAGCTTAGGCATCATAGCATGTTACGGTACTTAACCCTTTATAGGCAGACAATTTTTTCTAATTTTTACTTTATTTTTTTATTTAAATTTTCATTTCAGCTCTGATTTTTATTTTGATTTTAATTATTCAATATTATTATGGTTATAAAAATAAATTTTGGAAATTATCTATTATTTTATTTATTAATTTGAATTTTTAATTTTAATTTTCTAATTTTATATTAATTTTAGTGTGTTTTATTTTTAGTTTTAGTGTGTTTTATTTTAATTTGTATATTTGTTTTATTTTATTGTATAATTTTTAATATTTTTTATTATATTTACTAGATTAAATTTTATCCAGCACCATAAAACTAGACAGATAATATTTGTTTATCAGAAATATTACATCTACAAACATTTGTTGTAATTAGGCTGAATGTTTCAACTATTAGCACCTTAGATAATAGCCTACAACCTCTTTGTATAGTAGGTAGTTAATATATACACCACTATCCTAGAAACTTTATAAAGGGTTAAACCGGAAGAGCTGTGTGCTTAATAATGTTATTGGTTTTACGTCCCTGTTAACTGCCGAGGCTTTTAGAGACGCCGGGGTGCTGGAATGTAGCCCCGAGGGGGATCTTTAACATGCCATTAAATATACTGACATGGCTCCCTGATATTTTCGCACCCTCAAATGTCGACTGACTGCGCCGAGATTCGATCCCGCTATCTTGGGATACGCTATTAAAACTAGAACGAAGGATATTACAGAAGATCGAATGCAGACGCACGGAGACGTCTTTAATAGTTTTTTGGGGACTAGGATAAGTCTCACAAACCACAATAGTGGACTCAGCTCCTGTTGGTTGACTATATCTGTATTAAGACTTTTCATCAATTTATTTAGATTTAGATTTATTTTGATTCTCTTTCAAGAACATATGATTATAGTCAATGCCAAAGCAAGGTTTATTGTTTTGGAGTGGAGGTTTTGACTCCCGTGGTACACTGGCATGCTCGTGGCGTGGCTACATATGTAGCAAAACGTCTTGCATGGCCTTCTCAGTGTGTGCCTGCTACGTGTCTTGGTAGGTTTGCCTTGACCAACTGAAGAGCCCACTTGGCACACTGGGGCGAAACGCTAGCAATTTGTTGAGTTATGCAGGACATTTTTATCACTAATGTGTTAAGTTACCAAGGCCAGTCACTTACCTTCAACTATCCTAATTTTTGGCAAAAGGTTTGCATCAGACCTGCAACCCCCTTTACCCATGACCTTGATTGAAAACTGCTACCAAATAGCGGTATCCAGCACTCAGTGAGACAAAATTATGAGAACTTTTGTACAGTTTTTATTTAGGCCTCTAGCACGTGTTCCCCCTTTCTTCACTCGTTCTACCTTTTCTTCTTTTCCTCTACGTTTTTATTTTGCATCTCCTCACCCTCTCTTCTCTTCTTTATAAATTACACAGTAAGACCTCCTATAATGTGGGCAACCCCTTCATTTTAGGAGTCGCGTGGTGACTAATTAGGGTGTTCAATACGGCGAGTAACAAAAGACCTTCTGTCCTCGTATAACCGCCCTAGGACATCGTCACTTGCGTGTAACCATAAGAGACGACAGCCATACATACCTTCCAGTCCCTTCTTTGGCTGCATTGCTTTCCTAGCTCACCGTTCAATGCTTAGGCTATCTTCTTTTTATTGTGTTGCTCTATAAAAAAGACCAAAGTCTTCCTTTGTTATCTATTTGTATCGAAAAGATTTTCATCAACATAATAATAACATTGAACAGCAGCACATCGTCCTGTTGTTCGTATTTTATTAAAATTAGTATTAAAAAAAGAGAAAGAAGGAAGTGCCATAGAAAACCTGGTCTGTGTCACGAATACTGCCCAAGGACTTTCCAAGTTGCAAGAAGATTACCCAGTTAAAGAAAGAAACCACATCTCTTTCAAATGAATGACATCGACTTAAGCTGTACAGTTTGGATATCAGAAATAAACAAAAGTTTGGGACGGTGACGTACGAAAGGGAGGGGGGCTTCATATGGGCCTTAACATTCCCCCTTCCCTTCTGGAATTTTTGTAGTGCTAGTAAATGTTTGATTATTAGCATGACTCTGGTAAATCGAGCTGAGCAAGCCCACTGTTGCGAACCTCGTAGGTTGACTGGCCCGTCTCTAAACCCTCCCATGGAATCCACCAGAATGGCTGAAGACGAACAGTCATATCTCCTCTCGGCCGTCAACAATGTAAGTTGTTGCAAGGCCGCCTGGAATCCACCAGAATGACTGAAGACTAGAAATGGTAGTCATATCTCCCCTCGGCTTTCAGCAATGTACGTTGCTGCAAGGCCTCCTGGAATCCACTAGAATAGTTGAAGGCGAACAGTGGTACAGTCATATCTCCCCTCACACCTAAGTACACATGACCAAAGACTTCCAAAGCCCTTAAAAACAATAATTAATAACATTCTTGTAAGGATTGCTTTTGTTGTTTCATATGAGGGGCTCTGACATCGTGGTCATTTAGCCCCGTGCCCTAGGGTGTGTGTAATGTTTGGTAACCTGTGTTATTGCTATGGCTGTATTAGTATGTATATTTGTAATTCAGGCGAGGATTGGGAAGGAGGCGGTCGTGGCTTTAAGATAGGACCCATCCCGGCATTTGTCAGGAGTAGAAATGGGAAATCAGGGAAAACCAGATCCAGGATGGTTGAGATGGGAATCGAACCCATTTCCTCTCAGACTGAGTGTACCCCGTTCAATCCCTCAGACAAGAAATGAATTTCTAGTGTGACAGCCAAGAATGCTAGCCGCTACACCACGAGGTGTAAAACTGTGATTCCATATAGCATGTATGGGAAACCAGTTGACATCGGGACAGTGAAAATGTAAATGTTCGGTATAGTAGACTATTGTAAATATTTGTCAAAATCGCTAAAAGAAACTTGAACACCAGGATAGCGGCTTGTAAAAGAGCAATTCCTATGCGATATAAGTTTAAATATAGGAAAAAAGCAGGAAGGCGAATTTGTTTTGGAACCCGCATCCGCAATGATAAAGTAACAATAGGACTACATTCTTAAGCGGGTAGCAAGCACATTAGGAAGGATCTTTTATTGTGCTAACTTAATTAATTTACGTCTGCAGTTCTGCCATATGCACACGTTCGCGTGGGTATTGTAGCAGCCAGGGGCGGCTTGAGACCTTATATCTACCCTCGCGCGTAATTTCAGATAAAAATAAACATTGTATTCCACTACCGTCTTTTCCAGATAGATTTCATTAGAAAGCTACCAATTGCAATGGGTACCATGTTGCAACTTTCAGAAAATGTGGACACAATTTCGCGTTTCACTTCCCACAGACCCCAAAACAGTCAGTTCGAGAGTTTGTATGTACCATAAGGCCCGGAAGCTCATGCAAAATCATACTATTGCATATTTGTGCTTATTTTGGTTATTTTGGCACAACGCATCATATTTCTCTCCTTTGCCTGTTTTAAGTGAATATTTCTGCTTGAGAAGGGCGTATATTCTAATTTCCTGTTGCTTTAAAAGGGGGGACCAACACATTTAAGCTCCAAAAAATGACATTTTTCAAAAATATCATATTCGAATATAACAACAATTTCTCTTTCATTCAGTGAACGAATTTGTTTAATATCTCGAATAGAACGGAAGTTATAGTAAAAGTACGATATGAATGACATCTCCCAGTGAAAATTAAATTTTCTGCCAACGCCCATTTTAATGAGCAATCTCCATTCCTCAAAATTGACCCTTTTAGAATATTCACTTTATCTATCGAATTATGTTGATAGCACTGGCGTTATAAAATTTGCACAAAATATAGCTGGAATATTTTGGTCTAATAGTTGTTGTTGTTGTTGTTGTTGTTTGTCTTCAGTCTTTTGACTGGTTTGATGCAGCCCTCCATGCTTCCCTGTCCTGAGCTAATCGTTTCATCTGTACATAGCTGCCACACCTTACATCCGAGGCAATCTGTTTAACATTATTCTAACCTGGTTTACCCCTACAGTTCTTATCCTCGACCCTTCCTTCCATAACGAACTTTGCTATTCCTGGGTGTCCTATCAACCTATCTCTTCTCTTCGTTAGCATTAGCAAAGAAAGCTAGTTTTAAAAGAAATAAGAGACTATGACTGTAGGAAAACACTGAGAAATCCTGTGAGGAAGGACCAGTTTATGCGGCAGGGGAATTTTTGAACATCCGAACCATGTGAAACATTCGTCGCTCATTTCCCATAAGTTCATATTTTTCATTCCGTTTCCCTAATAACTCATGAACTTACAAATATATTTCAGTGAAGTTTTGTAGTCTCAAAATAATATTTCTTCTTGAAATATTTCAATCATTCTAGTACATTTTGTTGCCATGACAATAATTAAAAATGTAACAATATATCCGAGAGTTACTAAGGAAACCCCATTCTTGTGTATAATATACAGCCGCCATTTTGTGTGCATACATAACCATGATGATGCAATTTTCTAAATATTTAATAGTTGATCTGTGTTAAAATTGTATTGTATGTAGACTGTGTTAAGTGACAACTCCAAACAGTTGATCAGTGCAAAGAAAATAAATGTTAAAAATTCACTATTTTGTTGCAGTCGAAGGTGTTGGGTCCCCCCAAGCGCTTTTTGTTACTTGATGTTCTTAAAGTCGTATATTTCGATTCGGAATCCAAGAGTCTATCACAGAATAATACTCAAATTAGTTTAATATATAGTAGGCTACGTTTCAGTCCTTTTTGCAATTTAATATCAATTATTTTTATTCACCGTTTACTATGTAAATATTGTAAAATTATTGTAATTTCAAAATAATCAGTGACTATTAAAATTGTATATCAGTTATACTTAGAAATTAACATAATAAAATGATTATTGATTGTCATCACCACTTGAAGTTCCATAAAATAACATTTCCTACTATTCAGAACTATTTCTTAGTTGAGATATTTTGCAAGAGGTGTAGATAAATGTCCGTCTGTTCATATTTTCTTTATATTCAAAATAGAAACTCTAAAGAACACGGAGTGATCGTAATTGCCGTAGTTATTTGATAGTGCATATTTTTTGAAACTTGATGCATATTTGATCAATTACTAGTGCATTTTTGCATGCATATTTATCATTTGATAGTGCATGAACTTCCGGGCCTTAGTAATATATAATCGCTATTTCGTGGACACGATAACTACCGACATTTTGTACCAGTTAGTTTAAAAATGAATACATACAAATATAGGCAGAATCTCTGTCGAGTTCGGTAATGAACAATATCGGACCAAGGGGTGTAAGTAGTGGGGGAGACAATTTCGAAAAAGTTAAATATCGCCATAACTTTGTTAGTATGCGAAAAATCGATCCATTCTTCGGATAAGGGCCAAACACTTATCGTGGTCAAGTTTTTTAATACACCAACTATTGACCAAAAGGTGTGGGAGAATTGTAAATATATATTCCTTAAAACGGCACAATATCAAAGCCGTTTAAAATGTTCAATAATCCTCTAAAAATCCCCTGAAACTTTAATCAGACCTACTCTTACGCCAAGGGGTCAACAAATTGTTTTCTGAATTATAAGAAGATGGTAAACATGTGGAATGTTTGTAGGTACACAACAATTTTGCAAATTAATTAAAATCAATTTTTAATTTTTTTCCCCGCTGAAATCTACCTCCGCCTTTCGGCGTGCCGAGAGGGGTCTTTTTTCTCTGATATGTCCACGATGGCAAGTACAACGTTGTTCCTCATTATTTCACATTTACGACATTTGACGGTCACAACGCTGTTCGGGTCAACCAATTAAGTATTAATTGGGCAAAGCTGAAGATGGCTCCAAAAATCTTCCTCTTAGGTACAGTTACATATTAGAATCCATATTGTCGTGGAAATTAACTAATTAATTAATTAATTGACTGACTGGGAAACTACTTCTTCTATATGCCCTGCCCAGTCTCCCGGACGTTGGCGATCAATAGGGATAGTGTTCGTCTATCTTTAGCAACACGGTATAGCTGTTCAATAGTTCTTGTGGCAGTCCAGTCTTGAAGATTCCGAAGACAAGACGTCCTTTTACTGTCCGCTCTTCGATGTCCGTCAATTTTGCCCTATAAAATGAGGTGTAATATTGCGTATTTTGCACCACGTGACACATGGCCCAGGTATGCAATTGTCCTACATTTGGTGGTAATCATCAGCCCCTGCTTAGTTTGCTCTCCGCAGTGCCTGTTCATTAGAGATGTGACATATCCAAGGGATTTTCAACATCCTTCTATGAAAACACATTTCCAGAGCTTCAAGCCTTTTACTGAAGGACGATTTTAATGTCCAATGTAGATCCGTAAAGCAAGGTGGACCAAATATAACATTTCACAATACGCTGTCTTAGTTTTAAATTTAAGGCATCACACAATAAAGCTCTCAGGGGAACTACTAGTAATGTTAAATTACTTGCTGATATTGTAAGTGTTCCGGAACTGGAACCTTAATAAGCTGAGATGTATCATTGTCTTAGAAAGCCGAATTATTTGCCTGACACTGGCATTATTTCCTCTCTAATTCTCTCCCTTCTGAATTCCGTGTCTTGGCCTTCAGTTTTAACGATGCTGCCGCTGATTTTACCCCTTTTATGTTACCCAAAGTACGTAATGTTCTTTTGTGTGTACAAAAGAGAAACAGTGAACCGTTGTTGGATGAAGGAGGGTTTGAAAGGAAGGAAGGTGGGTGGGAGGGAGAAAAGGCAAGGCAAGGAGGCATTGCATTTGACGAGCTTTTCGGAAAGCTACGGGCAGAAGTAATTAGAAACATACACAGTAAGCGTGGTTAAGGTCGACCCTCATAATATTATAATAAGACTTGGAACCTAAAGCGTAATTATGTTTTCACGAGATTGAAACAAAAGATTCGTTTGGTGTTACTTGATGACTTGTCTGAGGATAATTATTACGTGGTCGACCCACGCTCACCGTGCCGCGGTGTAATATGCAGCTCTACAGACAATAGAGGGAGTCTTCATCTTTGAGCTGCTCACTTGACGAGGTTGTCGTCTCCTACTGCCGTCATACAAAAATACATCTCATCTCTCGATTCGCTACTAAATGACTTTTTATCATCACGATAGTAATGTTAATACTAATAATAATGATAAATACCTTGGCGAAATTATACAGCCCTCAGGACTTAATCGAATCGCCAATGAAGACAGAATCACTAAGATCCAGAAGGCCTACAGGCTAACGTGGGCCCATTACAACAATAAATGCATTTCGACGAACGCCAAATTACGACATTATAAAACAGTTATTCTTCCAGAAGCAACATATGCGGCTGAAACAATAATAATCGATGGTCATTCCAAGATCAGTGAACTGGTAAAGCAAGAACGAAAAAATTCTCCGGAAGATCTACGCAACAATCAACAGAAACGGCATTTGGATGAAGAGACCTAGTACTGAACTCGATCAAAACACCATTACGATAACAGACGAAATTAGAAAACGCAGAGCCAAATTTTACACTCACATCCACGGAATGGCCACCTCCAGAGTGCCCAAGAAACTACTCGGTATCATAACACAGAGCAAATGCGGCACAGAATGGCTTTAAGAGGTACAGAGAGACTTACAAGTAATCAGTATACAACATTTCGAAGACCGAACTGAGTGCCTGACGAAAATCGCGAATGTTAAGTTCGATCCAAGATCATTACGACAACCTGGGAAAAAGTGGACGGATGAGAGGAAGCGGGAACATTCCGCGAGAATGAAGAGATTTTGGGAGGAGCGGAGGAGACACCTCCAAATGACATCATGTGATCCAAGTTTAATCGCTCTCCTGTAGGGGAATTTTCACTTAAATTAATAAATAATGATGATAATATTAACAAAACATGTTGAAAAGCTGTCAAAGTATAAAGAGCTTTTAGAACTGATCAAGAAGCAATGGCACATGGTACAATTCAGGACAGCTCCTATAATCATCTCCAGCATTGGTCTGATTCCAAACAACCGATTAAAGGAATCTCTCTCAGAGTTGAAATTAGACACAGGCCTTTTAATATTATGCAGAGGACAGTCATACTTTCGACGTGTCGCATATTAAGGCTGTTCTTGGCTAATCAAGCCTAAAAAAGTGAGGGGAAAAGTGAAATCTACTACGGAATGCAGTCACCGAGAATTTGCTCCTTATGATGTATTTCTGGGATTGTATTTTTTTTTCTTTCCAGCAAATATGCTGAGAATGTGTAAGTGCAGGCGCAAAATATACAACCCATCTTCTGTTCTTTTAGGTCGAAGTATCTTCCCAAGTATCTTCCTAAGAATCTTACTCTCTATTAGCTCCTCCAACTTTTTGATCATTCCTTTCTTTGTCAGACACAAACATTCAGCTGCATATTATTATTATTATTATTATTATTATTATTATCCTTTCCAGAAAAATTAGGTATTGAAACATTTCTCTGAAGGTATGCCATCTCAGGCATGCAGCCAAACGAAAATAAAAGGATCTCACAATGTATAGCCATAACAATCTTCTTAGTAATTTGTTATTCATATGGATGGAGGTACCTTTAATAGTTACAATATTAAATGTATCTTAATTTACTGCTGGATTTTCGATGTTACAATAACCAATAGCGGCCTTTGTTGATGCATTTTTGATTTAACTTACCATAGGGATCTTCAATTATAGCCTCCGTGGCTTAGGCGGCAGCACGCCGGCCTCCCACCGCTGGGTCCGTGGTTCAAATCCCGGTCACTCAATGTGAGATCTGTGCTGGACAAAACGGAGGCATACAGTTTTTTCTCCGTGTACTCCGGTTTTCCCTGTCAAAATTTCATTCCAGCAACACTCTCCACTGTCATTTCATTACATCGGTCATTCATTTAATCATTGCCCTAGAGGAGTGCGTCAGGCCTCGGCAGCCGGCACAGTTCATATCCTCGCCGCTAGATGTGGGCTTCATTCATTCCATTCCTGACCCGGTCGTAGACTGGAAGCAGGCTGTGGATTTTCATTTTCAGTGATGTTCAATTCCGTGAAGAACTATAGAATACACTTAATTGACCTATGAGACGAATTGTGACTTGTAACGAGGCGTGTAGAAACCAGGGCAGTTACTAGCCACGTATACTGTAGGCCTACATGTATGGATTGTTGCATGCTTGCGAGATAAAATGAGGTGTTTGCACATGTTTCTGAGGAAAGAAGTGTTTGCCAACCCCGATGTGTACTCGGTGGATGAGCACGGTGATATATGATGATTGCACTATCCAGTAGCAGTCTAGTGTTTGGGAAGATGTTTTTTTCATGCTCGATACCTGACTACATGTCGTCTACATGGAGATTTACTGCGACTTATCTCTTGAAACCTTGCCATGTACGCTTAGAATATTCAAGAAAGTTAGTTGTGGAAATTCAGTTTTCTATGGACAGGAATGTTAAAATATAGTAGATTGAATAGTTTCCTGTTCACGTTTGACATTCTGTAAATTCTGTATATTTTGAAATGCCAGCGATACTTCTACAGAGTTTGTTTTAACTCATTAGTCTTGCGAAGTTCATGCGTGTTGAATCGCTCACCACGACTGTGATGGGAAGTTGCTACAGCAAATTCGGAGATCAGTGGTTCGAATCCCAGCATTGACGGTAGCTGTCCTGAATGTGGTTTTCCCAGGGATTTTCCACACTCCCTCCAGGAAATTGTCAGGATAGTACCTTATTTCAAGTCCTGGGGTACCTGACCCATCCATGACCCATATAATTACAGCTTCACACCTCACAAACACATGTTATCAGTTAAATTCAATACATGCTAAGTACACGGAGCTGACAATAGCTTTCCTTAGCCCATAATACGAATTTTAAAAAACTAATATGGATGAGATAGAAATAAATACTAATACAGTAAAACGTGGCTAATTCGAACTTCTATAATTCGAAATCTTCTTTAATTCGAATTTTTCTCTTGGTCCCTAGCATTTTATATACAATCAATGCTAAACAATCTTGGTTAATTCGAATTATATTTTGGATAATTCGAAGTTATTAGTGTAAAAAGCCGATCGGAAGCATAACAGTTGGGTTAGGTATTCCCGAAATACGACAAACTTAGGCGTTCTTGTTTGAAATTAGAAATGACGTAAGTGATTCTGTTTTCCGTTCCTTAAATTTGTTAGATTATTTTGTGATGGCCGAGAGACTTAATTGTAGAAAACAGGTAAAAATCTCGAACATTTATGAAAAACTGTAGATTTCTCTAATACTTAACTAGATTGCTGGATTGCTACTGTCGTTAAATAGATGAATAGTACATTTTGGTTTTATTTTATCATTTGAAACTTTTAAGGTTAATCACGATACAGTTGTTATACAGTGCATTGTTGAACGTAAATCATTATGTAAACATAATGCAATTTATTTTCTCTACCCTTTTCAAAGTCTTAATTCGAATTTTTGGATAATTCGATTTTTTTTTTACTGGTCCCTTGAGGTTCGAATTATCCAAGTTCCACTGTATAATGTTCATAATTGTTGTTTTAAGGGGCCTAACATCTAGGATATCTGTCCCAGAAAGAAATACCGGAGTGCATGGTAATATACTATACATACAACTATGGCCGGGTTTGAACACGCGATCTTGGGTATAGCAGCTCAGCATGCTACCGACTACTTAAGTAGTATCGCCACTTAAATGGAAAAAACAGCGCATCAATGCGGTTCTCATCAGGAGGAATGTATTTTGACTCCCCCTAACGATTCGAGAGATCGAAATATTATAGCTGTCTCCAAAAAGCAGACAGGTTGGGTTATATACGAGTGTGAAATATTGGGGATTCTACAAAAATAAGAAAAGTCCAATGCTTTTCCAATGCTTTTTCAAGATAATTAATTACCACTTGGTGTGAAAACTTGAGGGTTGCGTAACATCAAGTTAGTAGACCTTATTGATATCTCCATTTTTGTCTATATAACTGTGGTGAAACCTTCGCACCTTGAAATTTGTAATAGGTAAGTGATAATCCAAATTTAGAAAAGTCGCAATTTTATATATTTTAGAAGTTGGCGATTGTAATCGGACGGTCTTTTAATTGGATCTTTGGGTGTCCTTCAAAGGAACGAAATATACAATGTTATTGCTATCATAAGAATTATATTAAACAGTATCTTCTTGACCCTGTAGATTTCTCTGTCATTCAACACTGCCAGAAACTGAACTAAATCGAGTCTTCACTGAAATTCTTAACACAAACGAAGCAAACAAGTATTACTCCTAACATTTAGAACTACACGCCTCTTACGGTCCTCTCTATGACTTCGTAAATCCCTGCACTTATCATTTGATAACCTATCACCACTAGATTATTATTTTAGCACATATGTACGTATCAGAAATTGGCACGGTCCGATATCTCCCACCATCCTATAGCTCCCGACCTTCCCCTAAATACAAGCATAAATAAATCAAATGAATTAATTTAATTGCGTTGCAAAGCAGTTTTACTGTCCTGGAAACAGGTAGGATGCTCGAAAGCTGGCTGTCGAGTAATGTTCACACCTCTGTAATCAGTTTGTGTGAACGTCTTTTTCAGGCAAACATGGGTAGCCAGCGGGTCTGTTATTTCATCTCGGTCTATGGTTGTAACTTGTACGGCATTATAAAATTTTGTGATGCACGCTTTGTTTGATTTAGGATCGAACAGCACATATATTCAATATTGACCATATCACCCTCCCCTGCTTTGAACGTTAGCAGAAGAAGTCTGTTTGTGTCTGAATGTGTTTGTATTCTCGAGAAACGCATATGTTCTGACTTGCGGGAGGTTCCTCCTAATTCTGTTCTGGATTTCGTGGAACACCCATAACCTTTCGGTCATGTGTATATCTCCCTTCTGCTTCCTTCTTTTTATCTCTTGATTTTCTTTCCACCCGCTTGCTACTCTGCTTGTTCGCCAACGGTCTCTTTGAATTCTTGATAATTTACAACAAATGTCAGTAATTCTAACTTCGTTTAATTTATTCTTATATACCATGTCTATAAACGTTAGTAGTAACATTGTTAATGTAGTTCTTTTTTATTTTACTTTGTCTTCTCTTTTCTTCGCTAGTATGTGATTGCGTAAACATTGTTAAGGTACCTGATGCTTCTTGAAAGAAATGGCTATACTAATATAATAAAGCTGAAGAGTTTGTTTGTTTGTGTACTTAAACCCACTAATAACTGGAACTACCAGTCGGGTTCGAAAAATTATTTTTGTGTATGATAGCCAGATTCAAGAGGAATAGTTTAGGCTATGTAGCATTAGGCTACATCTCTCAGGTAACCTTAAATATTGATTTTTGTTCAGTAAGTCGGAAGAACAAGCGCTCCCGAACAGCTTCAATAATACTTAAGTCTATTGTTGCCTGGTAATGCGGGCTGCATCACGTCGCCCCTACCAGTGTTCTGGTGCAGAATTGCGAGCTGCTTATAAATTGCAGTCACGGGGAGTAATTAGTGCAAAAAGATTGCTTAGGCCCCTTAAAACAGTTACCATCATGACAATAGTATGCCTCTGTATAAGGGCGATGGTGTTGGTGCAGTATACTGAGGTTAACAGCTGCAATAAGCGTTGGTGCTTTCCGATCCTTATCCTTGACCGCTCTAGTTTTGTTTTGGTATTCATTATCATCCATAAAACAAATAAATCTACCGGGCGAAGCCGGACACTACCGCTAGTAGCCTCATAAATAACTAAAGAGGCAACAGTCAAATATACTGATTTGATTTTAAAAATGTCCTCGTAGTTTTCGTTACTATTGGCCCCCTTCGGCAATTATCACTGCATCGCTCAGTTCAGAGAGAACGAGGTGTATTCCTCGTTCGCTCTTCGCTGGTAGCAATACTTACCAGACCGATTTGTATGGCCACTCTGAGTGGTTATGGAATACACTGACATGTGACGCCATGAACTGCCTCTTCGGAGATTCAAGTTCGTCTTAGAGAAGCACATTGCAAGAGTGATTGACCAAAGAAATGTGTGTGTCCCACTGAATGAATGAGGGGTTGCGTATTCCAGTCGATAGAGGCGTTGAGCTTCTAACTGAAAGGGTGTGGGTTTGATTCCCACTCAGATAGGGGATTTTAGGAACAAAACTACCACTTTTAGAAATGCGAATGGTCATTGGGTTCACTCAACCTACAACATAAGTAGGCCGGTCATGGAGTTAACAAATCCATCCTGTCTTATTCTTACACCGACATTCATTCACGCACGATTATTTTAACATGTCTGGAGTGCCTTACAAAAGAGGAGTAGTACTTCCCAAAAAATCTCTTCATATCTTACGTATCAACATGAGATTTTGTATGAATAAACTTCAATTATTTTCATCCATCACCGTAACTCCAATTGCTTTGGGGTTATAATTCTCCGTGTTTTTCTAGCATGCTGAAAAACTCATACTCGTGTGCTTAGAGCGGGTTTACATTTCTCCAATTAGGTATCATAGGCCTATTTGTTGATCGTTCAGTCCCCCGTTGGTACACCGTGATGCAGGGATTGTATGAAAGCCAGCAAATGATGTTTCATCCAAATAAATTCAGTAGTTTTTGAAGTATCGAATAAGAAACAAACTAGCTCAATTGTTGTCACTGTCTTAAAAGAGCCACTGTAAACAGTCACAAGTTTACGCACCCCTTGTGGGCATCCCTGCAACCACGCGCACAGCTGTGTTTACTTCCACTGTCTCGATTCGGCGAACAGACAGTAGTGCCGATTTCACGAAGGGTGGAAGCCTTTACCTTCCACTGCCTCAAGGGCCTCCATGGCCTGCCTGTACGAGGTTGACTTTGCTTTATTTGGCTGGTGGAATGGGAATCTGTTTGAATAAAATTAATGCACGAATTGAGTGCGGAAATGAAAACGCGTACGTGTGAGAATGTGTCAGCAGGATGTTAATGATTATTGCATTATTTATTTTATTATTAATATTTGTCATATAGTGTTGTAAATTATGTAAGTAGTGTAAATCCCTGTCGCAATATTATGATCCCAAAATACCGAAGAACGACGAATGCATTTCACCTGTTGCAACTTACAGGCTAACTTGAACGATATAGATAACAATTTTGCCAGTGAAGCATACATTAAGTATGTGGTGCTTTCGCTTTTTCACTGTTGTATGGTCTATGGTAAATAAATTAATAAATTATTAACACTTGTCCGTGTTTATTCTATCTAACCTATGAATACAAACGAACCTTTATCCCAAAACATTCAATTATTCTTAAATCACTGTTAGAGCTTACAAGCAAAGCTTTTGATAGGGATCGATAAAAACGTCATTTATTTTTCCGCCAGCATGTTTGTCAACTTAAAACAAGTATTTATACAAATATGTTGGCAACGTGAGTTCGATTACTTTAAGGTGATTAGTGCACCTCAATTCTGCTTCGGTTAGTGAATCTCATACGTCACGTTAATCAGAAAGTGCGTTTTATATGCCTGTCATAGGCTATAAGGCTCGGACGAACACTCGAATCTAAAATATATGTAATTCTATACAAAACCTAGTTATATTAGTATCTCTATATTTTTGTAGAACTAGCGTTGTGGTTTTGTATGATACCTATTACAACGCCCGTCTGGCTGTTCAGATTATCGGAGCAGACCGCAATATTATGACTAGCAGACCCAAAATTGAATGTTCCGCGTGTCATAGCTGTTTCTATAGTATTTGTACGATAAATAATAATAATAATAATCATCATCATAATCCTCCGTAGTCAATTTTATAACTAGCAGTTTCTGGCCTGCTGCTAATATATATTATGCATGTAGGCCTATGTATAAATGTACGCTATCCCGAGTGAGAGCCGGCATGTATGCATATGATAGCAATTATACATGCAATAGAAAACATGACAGGTCTGTGTGTTTATGAATGATACAGACTTGCTACTTCGCAAATAATTTCAAACAGCAAGCACAACACATTGATGACTAGCGTTTGTTTCCTGTCTGAAGGGAGTTCTGTTCAGCAATAGTGTACAGTATGTATAATTTGATGTTGCTTTAGGGTGCGTGTTCTTTCACCATTTTAAGAGTGGCTTTTCAACGTTAATCGTTGATTTTACTGCGGTATGAATTTGCTTGAGGCGTGGACGATTCAGCTATTTCTAGTCTCTGAAAAGCCGTATTGAATTAGTACACAAAAATGAATTTTGTTTACTCTGTAAATAATACTGTGTTTATTATTTTCAAAAGAAATCTGAAAAATAGTGAAGCAACTGTGTGACGTTAATGAAAGGTACAAATGAAAGCTTTAGAAGCTTTTCAGTCGGTCAACACGAGTGTGCCCAAATTAGATTTGGCGGGAAATTACAATTAATTTCCTAGAGCTTGAAATAAATAACATGAATTATTTATACACTTAATTAATAAAACACTTCTCACAAAAATATGAGGTGAATAGTTTCGTTCGTCAAGCGAACATCATCAGATCCAAATCCATACAAGACAAAATAGCTTTAAAAAATACTACCAAACCTATTCCCTATTTGGTTGTGACATGCACAAAATTGGACAGAAGTTAGAGGATTGAAATGTCAAGAGTTATAAGGTGACAGCCTACAGTACTTTAATTCTCTCTGTGCCAATGGTACATCTATGACGCTGTCCTGCGCCTGTGATTGTTGCCCGTTGTGGTCGATCTAGAGATTTAAAAAAAAATGCATTTTCAAGACCGCAGGATTCAGACTCGCTGGGGTAACAGAAAGGAAGTTGGGGTGTGGGGTGGGGGTGGGGGAGGAAGCTTTTAGCTTTACTTGTCCGTTCACCTCGCGATCAGGAGCCATGGAACCCAAATGGCAGGATTCACTCCAAAAATCCCGCCTGTATTAGCCCCGTTGGGGTAATATATGTAAACACTGTAACTGCCAGACCACCTAGCCTTCTTGGCTGTCGCCCTGGAGGACCGGGTTTGATGCCCGGCTCTGCCAAAAATACAATTCTCTTCTGCGGGCTGTAATGGGGCACACTTAGTCTCGTGAGGTAAACTGAGCAGCGGCGGGTTCGATTCCCAACTCTGCCGTTCTTGAAGTGGTTTTCCGTGCTTTCTCAGCCCTAATCGAAGCGAATGTTGTGACGGTTACTAACTTAAGGCCACGGCATTCTCCTTTCCAATCCTCACCAGAATACACACACTGATACAGGTTATCAGAAAATTCTGATTGGTGGTTGGTTCCTTAGTTTAGGGCCTGCGACAACGCGGTCATGTAGCCCCGTGTACTTTGGGTGTGTGTAGAATCTGTGTGATAAACCGGTGTTAATTGTGGTGGCCGTATTAGTGTGTGTTATCTATAATTCAGGTAAGGACTGCGGACGATAAATTTAAAGTAGTTCCTACTTTTGCTACCAAATGATACCTTCAACGACACCTAGCTGTGAACTTGGCTACTAGATGCCACCACAACCAGCACCTGGCGGCGAACGTTGGAACTTAGAGCTTTAATTAAATCTAACCTACAAATTTTAGCTTCACACAGTTGTAGTTAGTGGAAGGTTCTTTTACATGCCATAAATCAATGATATGGGCCCGCCGGCTTTACTTCCCCTCCGAAGGAAGGCATACTGAGGTATTTTTAACGTTTTTTAAAAATCCGACGACTTCAGCCGGGTTTGAACCCGCGATTTTGGGCATAGAAGAAAACTCTGCACACACCCGTGCACACGGGGCTAAAGGACCATGATGTCCAAGCCCCTCATATGAAACAACTACTCTACTGTAACTTCCATCTCATCTAAGGGCAGATGACCTCGTAATTCCGCCCCTTAAAACAACAATAACTAACTTCCATCTACGTACCTTGCATTATTTGTGTAAAACTGGATCTAATATCTGGAAGTCTTCATTTGTATCATTGTGGTCGTAAACATCTAGTTGAATGAATGAATGATAGAATGAATCTATTCATGCAACATTGCAGGACAATTAAATTGTGAGCCGGAGGGTCTGATGTTCACCTGTATTACAAACTGTGATGCTAGAACGCGGATGGAGCTTGCGATTGGCTGCTGATGGCTCAATGGACCGGCATAGTCCAATATTTTTCCAGGTGACCTCCATCCAGTCCGGCCCCCCACCGGAAGTACATCCCAACCAAACCCAGTGCGCTCCGGGCGGAACGGTAATGTGGCGCCACGTCACACAATGCCCGTCATAATAGACGTGCAAATTACCCAGCATTGTCACCAAAACTTGCCCCAATCACTTCCATCACGTCCGTCCGTCTACCTGCCACCCGATATCCCATAATGTCATATGCACTGGTGCAAATGATTCTCCCGATACTTCCAAATGCATTTGAGTCGTCGAGTTGCAAAACTCGTTTAATCCACTAACTTATGAATAAGAATCGTTTTTATGAGAAACGTTTCTCTGGACTTTGCCTCACGTAGTTAGTTGTTTTCTACTTTTTGCTTTGTGTTCTTAGGTTTTGGTTTTCTGTGTGCCTTGTGCTTTTGCTTTTGAATTTTAATTTTTGCTTTTCTTTCTTGGTTTTGATTTTGTGTTTGTTTTCTGCTTTTGCTTTTTTTTGAATTTTGCTTTTTGCTATGTGTTCCTTGTTTCTTGTTTTCTGCTTTTGTTTTTGAATTTTGCTTTTTGCTTGGTTTTTTGTTTGTTTTGTGTTTGTTTTCTGGAAAATCAAAACAAAACAAAATAAAATAAAACAAAACATAAACAAAACAAAATCAAAATAAAATTAAAATAAAATCAAAATAAAATAAAACAAAATAAACAAAACAAAATAAAAACAAAAACAAAATAAAATAAAACCAAACAAAAAACAATACAAAAATTTCAACTAAACAATTTAAAATAAAACAAAACAAAATTAAATTAAACAAAAAAACGAATTTAAAAAATCAAAATTAAATAAAGTAAAATAAAATAATTAAATAAATAATTTTCCGACATGATAGTTATTCACAGGTGGATTAAACGAGTTTTTCAACTGGACGATTCATTTGAGAAATATCGCTCATTTACTACTGCACATTTACAGTATAAGCCAAACGTAACTTTCTGTATTTCTCACCTAAATTATATAACATTCTCCCAATTAAATTAAAAGAATTTAAACGAAATCATGCAAACCTGAAGATGCATATAAAACATTTTCTCAGAGAAAACAAAATTAAAATTGAAAATATAATTAGTTGAGCCTACAAGTATATACAAACACAAATTCAATTTTCCTTCTTATTCATTATTTTTTAGTGTAGGCTTATACATCATTTACATAGAACGTGTTATTCGGCTAAGCCATTATACAATCTTTAGAAATAGTAATCAATGATAAGCTTGCCACACACAAGGTTTCACCTTTTAGTGGCATATGTGATATCTCTTCCTGCTCTGTATGAATTTGATATCCTATTTCGACCTGTCCTTATCATATTGTAACAATATAATTTAATAATAATTCTAAATTTACAGGTTAAATAATGAGTAGGAAGTGTAAGGAAATTCATAAAATGTGTACAGTTATTCTGAATTTTGTAAAATGTGTGTATTTGTAACTATTTAATAATAATAAATAATAATAATATTACTGTACCTCCTCAGTGTCGAGGATTTAATGGTGGTGGTGATGTTGTTTTAACCCTCCAAGTGTTGAACGTTTCACTCTTAAGTGCTAAGCATTTTTAAGGCAGCGTGCTGATATATTTTAAAAAAATATAATAAATACAAATTTGAAACTATATATGGCATACTTTTATATCAATGTATTCAAGAAAAATTAGAGAATAAGATAATAATAGTGTCTTTTATTCACAAGTATCCAGTAGAAGTATAATAGATTATTAGTCAGATAAAAAAAAAACAATTTTAGAGGTTGGTCACAAGCACTACTTTGTCTGAAATAAAATTCGAAGATACATAAAATTTGCCAAATTTCGTTACTAGCGCAATGATATATAATATAGAAACTTTGATGAACAATGAATAATAAAAAAGGTCACAGGGAAAAATCTAACCATATCACTTTTCACTGAATTTCAATCACATATACATAAGTAGCAAGTCGTGTTTTTTTTTTCAGAAGATCAAAAACCAACTTGCATTGCTTACCAGATAGAGAATTCCATTTTAGAGCGAGACTATTAGTAAAATCTATTGTTGTAGGTATAGATTTTACGATTTGTTACATCGATTTTACGAAGTCTCACTGCGAGACGATAGCACTTCAGCGGGGGTCCGAATCGTCTCGTACTGAGATGACAGCACTTCGAGGGTTAAGGGGCGTAACATCTACGTCATCTGCGACTCGTTTAGGAATTTATATCTCTGATCTGTATTCCTATATCGAATCAGTGAATTCAAGTCTTCCTTTTTAAATGCTGGGTAGTTATAAAAGTTGCGGTACTTGCGAAGCCCTTCCGGACAAACGAGTGATCGAAGGACAGTGAAACGGCGTGTAAACTTTGGCAGGACATGCGGAAAAGACATAAGGAATATAACATTGAAAGGAACAAATTTTAATTTCCACATGAGCGGGTAACAGGTGTTAATGACGTGTCATGTTGACAGTCCAGGTTACAAACGATGCTCAATGTGACCCACATCTGCATCCATGACAGCCTGGAACCACATTATCGGCCGATCGCTCCCCCACTACATGGCTACCAAGATCCCCAGATTTGAACCCGTGTGGGTTTTGGCTGTGGGGTTACCTTAAGGACAGGGTGTATCAACGGGACACTGACACATGCTAGCGTTTGAAGGTGAGCATCGCGAGGGAGGTAGCCAACATCCCAGCTGAGATGTTGCGGGCAGTGGTGGAGCACTCACTATTTGGCGTGCTAGTATCAGCTATTGTAAGATTGGCAGGTCATTCAAGTTAGCTGATGCTCATGCCTTTGCTTCAGAAAGATAAAAGCGATAATATCTAGAAGATGACTTCCACAATGGTGGAAAAACTTTCAGTCCAACTTCCACATCTCGCACGCAGAGCGAAGTAATTTCTTTGCATTCCAGCTACTTCATACCCGCATGAGAGAGTGTTCAGTGATGCTGGAAAAATATTGTTACTTCGTAAGAGAAGGGCAGCCCTTAGTTCTGAGGATATCAAATTATCGACATGTCTGAAGTCCTGGAGCAGAGAAGTGTGACTAAGTAACTGTGAACTTCAACTTCAAACTCTACTGTCATTAAATAATAAATATTGAAATATATTTTAAATAATAGGTCTATTATTAACTTAAATGCTTTTCAATTTACTTTTTAACTTGCACGCCACCAATACAATTAAAATTTAAAATTACATATTCCTCATAGCAAATGAAATTGTAAACATATTAAAATTATAATATTCAATGTGGTTTTTTTTCTCGTACTGATACACCGTAAAACAGACTAAAGTTCGATTAGTAGACCGATTAACCGATTAAAGACACTCGGTTAACCGGTCAAAATTTTTAATAGATCGACAGCTTTAATTATAACCACCCTGTGTAGCTGAATCGTTTTGAAAGAACGTGAATGTCTGAGAGGACTTGGCCAATCAAATGCTAATATTTTAGGCAGATTTCAATAGAAAGCTAACTAATGTAATGAGTACCATGTTACGACCTCCGGAAAATTTCTACCTAGATATATATCTTTGAGTTTCACATCCCCTAGACCCCATAACCACTGTCAATTCAAAGGTTTATATATAACTAGCAACCCGACCCGGCTTCGCCCGGGAGAATGCATTACGTGATAACCGCTTTTTTTTCTCCAGTGTCAATGAACAACGACCAATATACGTTTTTACGTCTCGGCATGATGGGTTAAAATCACAGACTGGACTATTAGTTATATTATCATGGAGATGCATGTGCAACAAATTCTTGTCAGACGTAATTTAAGAATGGCGACGTGCATGAAACACAAATCCCCCTTCCGTCCAATCTTAACTTGACTGTGGCAAAATGAAGAAAACCCGAGTTGCACTTCCAGGGAAACTCCAAACACAACCACCCGTCTCGAAGTCTTAACTCAACACGACTCAACGGTTTGCTGCTGGTTGTATCTGGGGCAATAGGTACGCCCGCTAGCTAGGCTGTAACAGGGATGATTGACTCGCCCTTAGATAGCTCGTAAACTGTCGCCTCAGTATTTGAATGGACATGGTTGGAAGAAATTAAAACGTAAAAACACTCATAGTGGGCGATGTATTGAAGATAGACATATGCTCTCGCGGACTTTTTTGTAGAACTTTTCATGCTGAACAATTCTTACACTCATAGTATTTAGATATTTTTAACAGTTTGCCCAGCGTAAGCTTACAAAGTGCTCGGACGCCAGTTTTTTTTTTTTTTTTTTTACTTTTCCACCGAAATCGTTATTGCTTGGCTTCCTTTGATCATAAATAAATTATTTTCTACAGAAATCATCCTCGAGATATCCTTTACAGAATGGTGGAAACCGCATCAAAATCCATCCAGTGGTTCTCGAGTATACCCGTAACAAACACAAATCGGGGACTTTGTTTTATGCTAAGTAGAGATTTGTGTATATAGACTATATCACTTTCTTGTGGACATAAGTAGCGTCATTTTGCACCAATCACTTTCAGACGTATTACATAAAATATAACCAATTAAAATCTCGGTCGAGTTCGTTAATAGGCAAATTGGTGCCAAGGGGTTGAAAATGGGGGTATACAACATTTGGCAAATTTAATGTATTCGAAATAGTTTTCTTTGCCCGATGATACCTACCTCCGCCTTCGCCGTGCTATTTCGAAATTTTGCTAAACTTTCTTAATATGAGAAAAATCGAATCCATTCAAAGTTCATACAATTTTCCGGATAAAGTCAAAAACTATTATCCGTACGCATGTGCGAGAGCCGTACAGCGTATTTAAGTAATTACGAAGCCTCGTGAAATGCATCTACGATAACCATGATTGTATTGACTCTCGTATTTAGGTTGAATAGCTAGTGTAAACGACCCTTAACACCACGTTTGCAGTGTTGGTGGTCAAAATATAAGGTGACGCGGAAGGGGCTTGAAGTCAATGATATTAAGTCATAGGTGACTTTTAGTCCCTTGCCCACCAGACTGGTTTGTTTGTGAAAGAAGGTCGTTTGTGTGGTTGTTGAGTTGACTGTACGCGATGGGGACCGCCCGGTGGGCGGATGGTCGAGTCCAGGCGGGCAGTTAGAAGTACCCCCCGTCGACAAGACACAGTTATCTGATTTCAGCTGCTGGCTTGTTCATTATACACCAGTCCCAATCAGCCTGGACTTAACTTGCTTTAGTAATGACGAAGGTCATTGTCTTCTCAGCAGGCATTTCTTCTTTTCCGTTGCCATCAACATCTCATCTGCTTTAAATTGCAATCAAACAGATCAGTGGTGTCATTCTTGGTATCTTAATTTCCCGTCCACATACCAATCTTCAATGTCTTATCTGCTTTAAATTGGACCCTGAGGTAGCCATGCGTGTTTGTCCGGAGATCGGAGGTTCGGCAGAAGGTGTCCTAACTCCTAAGTGTGGTTTTTTTTTCATGGTTTTTGCCAGCTACAGCAAAAGAATGGTTAAACATAGATGAGTGATTTTTGGGGATGGCGAGGCAGAGGTGTACATAAAGTGTGTTTATGAATTTAAACATTAAGAACATATATACTTATCGTGTACTATTCTTACTAAGCGACATAAGGCAACGTTACAAAGCCAGACGACGGTAGCGTGATGTAAACAGTGTGACAATCAATTTGCTCTGATCTTATGTGTAACAACATAACCTCTTATTACTCTCCAGTGCCTTCGCTCTTATGAACCTACCAAGACCAGGTACAAGCGCCCTTGAAGCATGTGAAAACAGTAATTTTTCCTAACTTTTATATCCTTATCAAACTTTTGGCAGTTTTGCCTGTCTCTGTAGCGACCACCGTACGCTGTTTTCTGAGTTTGAGTAGGTTGAAAACATACTTAAGAAAATCTACTTCTGAAAACAGACAAACATAAAACGTCACAACAAATTGGTTGAAAAAAAAGTGGCAGTCAGTCTGAAAGACTAGACTTTGTATCATTTTAAATAATACTTATCTTGCTTATCTTGTTTCAAATTACTCGCGAACGGCAAGTGCAAACCAAGGGCAAAGCAAGGTCAAGCGTGCGGGATGCCGTCACGCTCACCAGAGCGCGCGGGGACGTGCCCCTTCCATCCAGTCTAAAAGCACTTGTAGTGGGCGAGGTATTGAAGATAGAGATATGCTCTCCCGGACTTTTTTGTAGAACTATTCATTCTGACCAATTCTTACGCTCATAGTATATTGATATGTTTAACGGTTTGCCCAGCGTAAGCTTAAGAAGTGCACGGACGCCAAGTTTGTTTTCGACTTTTTCACTGAAATCGTTACTGCTTGGCTTACTTTGATCATACATAAATTATTTTCTTCAGAATCTTTCCTCGAGATATCCTTTACAGAATGGTGAAAACCGCATCAAAATCCATCCAGTGGTTCTCGAGATTACCCGTGGCATCCAAGAATCGGGGATTTTTGTCTTATAGTCTACTAACGAAGTAGAGATTGTCGGGGAACACATGCACCAAGCGGTACTATGTCGTCACACATCTCAGTGCATCTGGGTACATTTCGTCCCGTCACCGTAACGTAACGCCAGACCCCAGCGTGACGACGAAGTCGACAAGATCATTTAAAATGATAAAAGTGATGCCAGATAGCCTTAAAACTCAACATTTTGCTCCAAAGTATGCAAAGGTTTCTCGGGGAGGAACCCCAGACGCCCCCCCCCCCCCTTTTTCCTTTGGGGGCTATTCCATGCCCCAGATGCCCAAGGGAAGTAGGCTACAGGTGACAATTAGTTAGTGAGCCACTGAGTCAGATGATGCAGGAAATCACTAGGGGATTCAGGGGAGGTATTAGAGTCAGGACATTGGTGAGTGCGGTGTCAGAAGATAATGCGTACACAGTGCATGTATATTAATATGCTAATGGAATAACAATGTTGCTGTACGCAATGCGATAATATTGCCACAATATGAACATGTTTGTAGTCCTCACTCTTCCACCAGTAACTCACTCGTTAAGACAACTCTAACCGACTTTACGGGGCCGTAAAATGGCAGTTACCATATAACGCAACGTTACAACCTCACTTTTCTATATAGTGCTGGTACTAATGGCGATAAAAGTCGACACTTATTTAAACGCAGGATGCGCAAAAAGAAAAAAGAAAAAAAAAAGAATACTATCCTTCGTCGGAAAGTTGTACAAATAACCTAGACTACTAGTGGGCCGTCCACATATTACTTAATCACTTATTGGTCGAGGTGTATCTTCGGTGGCGTACTTGGTAGCATGCTGAACTGCTATGCCCAAGATAGCGGGTTCAACCCGGCCGAGGTCGTCGGGTTTCTAAGAGCGTTAAAATCCTTCAGTATGCCTTCCTTCGAAGCCGGTGGGTCCATAGTCATAGATTTATGGCACGTAAAAGAACTTAATTGATAGTGTGTAGCACAAGTTTTAGTTTGTATTTGGCTAGTTAGAAACACTCTACCAGGTTCCAACGTTCGCTGCTATTTTGGTAGCCAAAGTTGGAACTACGTGAAATTGAATTTGTTGGGAGGCTTCGGGCGTTCAATCAAAAATACCCAGCTAGGGCCATTGTTTGCAATTCATAACCTATATAATTATTGGTAGGGGTGGTGTTTTTCGCAAATGCGACAAAGCGCGAAATGTTCTTAATGGCTTGTAATGTTATATTTTCACTTTTTATGACCTGTAAACTACTTTTTAATGTGTTTGGGAACGCGACAAAATGCGAAATCAACTCAAAATGCGAAAATCGCTGCAAAATGTTACATAAATGTGAAATCCACGATTGTTTTTTAAATATAACTTTCTCTATTCATTCTTTTCGTATGGAAACTTAAGAGTGAGGAGTTTGTACACCCTTGACATGTTTACGATGGCTTGACCACCGGTATGGAATGTGGAAAATAATTCCTCCTGCACCTCATTGCGCCCCGTCACTTTCATTCCTTTCGCGTAGGTCAAGTCAACAAGTGTTAAGATGATGAGACAAAAAATCTATAAAACAACTCGAAGAATTTATTCAACAACGATTCATGAGCCTGCATGTATTTACCCACTGTAGTAGATATTGAGGCAAAATTTGAATTGATTTTCTCTGTATTATTCTGGTTTTGCAAGAGTATAAATTACTGTTTTTAATGTATAATGCCTTAGTCTGTAACAATTTTCTTCTGTATTCCTTTAACCTAATTAATTTAAAATAATTACATAATGTACGGTTCGGTACTTCATGCATACTATCTTACTATTAACCCTTCATAAATGTGATTTTAATTTCACATTAATGCCATTTCAAAAGAGAAATTGCATTTGTCAGAATTAACCCAAGTGAACTGACTAGATTTGGAAATTAGTTCAACTCGGGAGTGCTTTCTACCAACTGGTACGGGGATTAGTATGGAACAAGGATATACCAAACAAGTCTAAAGAAGTTATGTACAAAGCATATTATGTCCCTATAATGACACATGCAGCAGAAACTTGGACAATGACTAAGAGGGATGAGAGCAGAGTACATGCAGCTGAGATGAGATTCCTGAGAAGTATGGTCCAGAAGACGAGGAGAGATAGAGTGATAAATGAAGATATACGGAAATAACTGGGAGTACAGAAACTAAATGACAAACTGGAGCAAAACAGATTGAGATGGTTTGGACATGAATGAAGAAAGGCTACCAAGACGAGCACTGGATCGACGGATGACAGGGAAGAGAGGACGAGGAAGATCAAGAATGCGTTGGATGGACTCGGTGAAGTATAGCATTCGAAAACGGAACCTGGATTGGAACACCGTGTCGGAAGAGGAATGAACGACAGAAGAAAGTGGAGGGGAACCATATTTGCCCCCACCCTGTGTCAGCTGGAAAAGGGGAAATGAAGATGAATGAACCCAAATGAGTAAGAATTAAAAGGAAATTCATAAAATGTGTGCAGTCTTTCTGAATTTCCTAAACTGTATATAATGTAACGATATTTAATAATAATAATAATAATAATAATAATCACAATGGCAGAGGTAATTAGACAGATTTCATACACAGCCAAGTATACGGGGGCTATAGTGAAAACGATGTTGCAAATGCTAAATGAATCAACGGCAACATCTCTCAGATCTAGCACTAAGGACAGGGAAAAGTGGCGAGTCTCACTACCACTGTTTCGAGTATTATTCACAGCGAGTTACGAGTCCCTTGACGAGACTCCAGGATGAGGATGAGAAGAGATGAAAAGAAGAAGAAGAAGCTGTGCTAGCCAGTACACGGGGAGGGAGGGGAAAAAAGACAAGAAAAAAAGTACCTTAAAAGCCATTGCCTTTTTACGACACGCAGTATAGAGCCGTTTGGAAGAGCAGAGAACGACCTCAGAATGCCCTTATTCCAGGTGGTGATGTTCTCGTTAGAGGGGGCTATAAAAAGTGGGGGGCGACATTCAAGTGATTCCGATGAGCGGGAGACAAGACTGCATAATAATACGGCATCAGCTTAAAAAGAGAGAGACTACAGAAGAAAAAAAACGAGAGGAGATTCTTTTATATTTTTAAAGAGTCACATGAAAGTTGTCATAAACCCATACTTTGCTTGCTGGTTCACAGCGGTCAACCGTAAAAAAAGGAACTTACATTTACATAAATAATAGATTCTTATCGTATCAGTATCAGACAGGTTGCTTGATAAGTACAATTCACCATAACAGTTACAGTGAACTCTTCTTCTTATGATGATAATAATAATAATAATAATGTTATGGGTCTCACGTCCCTTTGAACTACTTTGGCTTTTAGAGACGCCCAGAAGACGATCTTTAATGAGCCAGTCAATCTACTGACACCATTCCATCCCGCAACCTAGGGCACAGAAGGTGAGGAACATTACCACTGCGCTACAATATCACCAAGTGATTCAAGGGAAGTACCGGTACTGGCGACAATAAGTTTGTGAATCACTTGTTCAGGTGATGCACTATTTCACCAAATTTACGATTATTAAATTATCTCTTTACAGTATGATAAAAACAGATCAAAATAGGATATCAATTTCATACAGAGCAAGAAGAACCATCACATATGCCACTAATTGGTGCAACCTTGTGTGTGGCTTGCATATCATTGATTACGATTTTTTATAGGAGCCTAATGGCTTAGTCGAATAACTCGTTCTAAGTTAATAAAATAATGAACAAGAAAGAAAATTGAGTTTGCGTGTGTATAAACTTGAAGGCTCAACAAATTATGATTTTTATTTTCCCCCCTGAGAAAATGTTTCATATGCATCTTCAGGTTTGCATGATTTTCTTAAAATTCTTTTAGGGAAATTTGGTGAGAAATACAGAAAGTTGCGTTTAGCTAGGCCTGTACTTAACTTAGGTTGATATGAAATAGAGCGATTCGCTCTAATAGGGTCTACTTCTGGTTTCATACCCGTGATTTACAACTTGATGGTTATATAGTAGCGACGGCCATCGTATTTCCAAAATCCCGCCCAAGTAATTTCACGACTTCTTCTCTGCTTCCTTTCTCTGGACACCAGATGTCTTGACAGCTCTTTCCTGGTTTCAAGGGATTGTGGACACTGGCAATAATACCATACTTGCCACATTTTACATAAATTATTCAAAAACGTTGGCATTTTTACTTACGACAAAATATGAAAGAACGACCATGGACCACAACACAACCAATAATTTGCTTCGTGCATGAATTCAACTAAGCCCTTTCAAATAAAGCCCATTACCCTCAGAAAATCGCCTCCTACCGGGCGAGAAACTCTTGTAAGGGGATTGAAGATCAAGAGTATTCCACTCCCTTGACAAGCCAGTCGGTGGGACTCCGTTGGCTGACGGAACTTTGAATGTGTGTGTATTTCTGTTTTGGGTTAAGCTTGGTGTAGGAGGCGATCATGGCCTTAATTTAGGTACTATCCCGGATATCCGTGTTTTTTTTTTGTTCTCGCTAATCACAGTCCTAAGTCACTTCCATGTTAATAATTATAGGCAATTACAAAGACACGTTTTAAAAGATAGATATTCCTGCATTTCGGGAGACTTCAATGCTTGGGAATCGGTGTTCCCTCATTATTCCTCGCAGTGGAAACCCAAGTAGCCTATAACATACTGAGCCGAATGGTGTGAGCTTTCCGACTCAAGAATAATATACTGTACCTCTATGCTTCATACACACTGAGGGCCGTCTCTATAGAACGGAGTCTCGCATAGGCCGTGCCGCTGACAGGTCGCAATGACTCACCGCCAGATTTATAGCATATACCGATTACACCAGCGGATAGGAAAGCCCTGAATGCTGGCATAGCATTTATTACTTACGCAGCTGGCAAGATACCTTAGTTGCGATAATTAAGGCTTTCTGTGAAGTACTGTAGCCTACCTCGTATACCGTGAATATGGTTAGGTATAGAACAAAACATCGAATTTTCCTAGTGGAAACTTATCCTCTCAAGAAGAAGTTTGCAGTAAATGTGTTCGTGTTAGCGCCGTGCGATTTTCATATGTGGGGGAACCTCAAACGAAATGTATACAGAATCAATCCTCGTACACGGGAGGCTCGCGAGAATTAAATAACTGCACTGATACGACATATCAGTGAGGATAAATTACAGCGAGTGTACCAAAATTTGCAACGTCGGTGCAACGTTTGTTTAGACATTGAAGGACAGCATATCCAGTAAATACTCTGAAATTTATGTAGGCTAAGTATGTTTATTGCATGCGTTAAAAAGTGAAAATTGTGTTAAACTAGTTGGGCGCTACGCTGCTGTTAGCGCCAATGCCTTGTTCGTCACGTTGCAATACACAGTGCCCCTGCTGTCACACAGCGCCTGTGAGGCTTCATTCTATAGGGACTTGTCACAAAATTAACCAAATTTAAATGCTAAGAGAACATTCCAAGGCCACACAGGCTCTGTGATTGTTAAATGACTGAGCTGGCATCATTGACTGGACGTTTGTTTAATCGTTCCTTCATTTTAGTGCTGAGCTTCTATGCCCAAGATAGCGGGTTCAAACCCGGCCGAAGCCGTCGGATTTTTTAAGAGCGTTAAAAATCCCTCAGTATGCCTTCCTTCGGAGGGGAAGTAAAGCCGGCGGTCCCATGTCATAGATTTATGGCATGTTAAAGATCTTTCCACTAATTACACCTGTGTGAAACTAAATTGGATAGGTTAAGAATGTAAACAACGCTCTTTGGTTGCTACGTTCGTTGCCAAGAGCCGACTGCGGTGGCGTCTAGTAGCTAGTTCTGAACTAGGCCTAGTAGTCGTTGACGGTGGCGTTTGGCGGCAAAAGTAGGAACTATTTGAAAATTCAAAGTTGCAGTCCCTACTTGAATTAAAAAAACAGATACACACACTAATACAGTCATCACAATTAACACCGGTTATCAGACAGATTCTACACTCACCCAAAGTACACGGGGCTACATGACCGCGTTGTCGCAGCCCCTAAACTAAGGAACCAACCAACCAACCAACCATCATTTTAGTGACAAACACTTTGTCTTCTCATATTATATAAATGAAACATGTTTGCCAGAATTCCGTTTTTAATGACCGAATATTTTGGGCAATCCGTTGGGTTTTGATTGTTATATACCTGTTGTAGTGATCTCTTGGGTCGGGACAAAACGTGATCTGCAGCCTCAAAAAGGCAGGCTGCTTTCTCTCTCGCTTCTCGCTGCGCTATTAGCATGAAACGCAACGCATGATTATGCAAATTCCACCAGAATGACACACAGAAGGAAGGTCTAGCGGGGGAGGAAGGTGATAGTGGGGGGGTTTTAACCCCCCCCCCCTCCCCCCAGTAGGGGGTAACGTTAAGGGAATGAAATTTTCCACCCCATTGGAATTCAATGCGATTAACTTTGGCTAGTGAGTGAGATAGAGGGAAGGGTGAAGTACAGGGTTTTGTAATGCAATGTAATGGGGGAGTTTTGTGTGTTGGCTGCGAATCTGATTTTATTTTGTGTCTCGTTCGTTCGTATGCAAGCGGTAGCGATGTAAGGAGGCCATGGCCGGTTGTGAGAGAGAAAGAGAGGGTTGTATGGTAGTCCTGAGGGTGGAGGAGAGAGCGACAATTGCGAGTTGGAGCTCCTTAATTAGATTTGGAGTCAAGCCGTGGAAGAGTTCAAGGGGCATGGGGATTGTGGGGTGTGGGTGGGGGGAAAAGGGGGTTAGGGGAGGAGGACAGAGACACTGTGATGTGCAATCACGTGATTACTGATACCAGTGAATGAGTAGAATGTCACTGATTCTTTCTGTCTTTCTTTTTCCTTTTCATGGTTGCGTGTTCGTTTTAATATCATTAGCTTGCTTCATTACCATATTCAGTATAATCAATAAACCAGAATAGGGAAGATGCTAACGCTATTCACTGGGAAAATTGTATCACACTGATTAATAAAACAGATTTACATTTGTAATGTTCAACAGTTGCAACTTGCTTTGTCGTTAGAAAGCTATACCTGTGAATAATTTCATAGTAAACTGTTGCATATGGAGAATGTTTAACCTGTGTGTTTGTAACTTACTGTATTATACATGGTAATGGACGAAGCAAAGAGGATATAAACAGTAGGTTGACTCAGGCAAGGAAAGCATTTCTACAAATATAGCCTATATGTGGACATCATATATAGATTTAGATATCAGAAAGTCATTTTTGAAAGAATTTGTCTGGAGTGCGGCACTCTATGGAAGTGAAGCCCGAATTTTTTGCAGCAGAAAAGAGGAGGATAGAAGAGTTTGAAATGTGGTGTTACAGGAGAATGATGAAGTTCAGATGGGTAGATAGAGTAACAAATGAAGTATTAAGACGAATGGGCGAGAAGAGAAGAGATAGATTGGTAGGCCACCTACTAAGACACCCAGGAATAACAGTTAGTTATGGAAGGAAGGGTTGAGGACTGAGAACTGTAGGGGTAGACAAGATTAGAATATGTTAAAAGGATTGCCTCGGATGTATGGTGTGCTAGGTATGTAGAGATGAAACGATTAGCTCAGGATAGGGAGGCATGGAAAGCTGCATCAATCCATTCAAAAGACTGACGACTCAAACAACAACAAATACCTCTTGATACACTTATCTTAATACAAGAAGTCATTGTTTCACATTTTATTCCATATGGCGTTCGAGCACAGCACCTCTGGTTTGAAGTACATAATCGCTCAAGAGTGGTCATGTCATGAACTGTCTTGGATTGAACACCACGAGTTATATTTTGACCCCTCATAATCTATTTCAATTTCATGCCTTGATCGTTATACTCCCAGGGATTGAAGGAAGGGTTGAGAACAAGAACTGGAGGGGTAGACTAAGGTTAGAATATGTTTAACAGATTGTCTCGGATGTGAGGTGTGGTAGCTATGTAGAGATGAAACGATTAGCTCAGGACAGGGAGGAATAGATAGCTACCTGAAAACAGACATATGACTGATGACTCAAACAACCAATCACATTGCCAATATTCATCTTGATTTTCCTTATTATTGGAATCCACTTTCCGTTGACATCAAGACATTATAGGAGTGGATGAAGTATTATTAAGTGACTATTTTATACAAAAGTAACAAAGAACTTTCCAAAGAGCTATACGAGTACACAGACTCGTCGATATGATCACAAAACGCAGACTAACTTTTTACGGGCACATACAGACAATGGACAACAATAGACTTACAAAGAAGATCTTTGCTGTAGTGAACAGCTCAAGCAAGAAAACTAATTGGTATCATGAAATAGAGGAAGACTTAAGGCAGGTGGGGATCGACTGGCAAATGATGGGAGACAGAGGAGAATTCAACAACAAAATTTTAAGTATACAAACTGTAAAGCAACTGAAAAGAACATTGTGGACAGAACAAAGGAAACAGGGAGCACAGTCAAAGGATGAAGAGATTCAAATGAAAATATGAAGACAAGAACATTGTGGACAGAACAAAGGAAACAGGAGCACAGTCAAAGGATGAAGAGATTTTGGGAAAAGAAGAGGAAGAAGGGAGAGAAGTGAGAATTGTTTTATCATGAGATATTTAAGTTCAAACGATGTCCATAAGGATAAAAATGATGTAATAATAATATAAAAGTAACGTAAAGGTAACGAAGCTTTACTTGTGACAGCTGTAACTGTAACGTACTTACTTGTAAGGAGTAACTTTTTAACCCTGGCTTGTAACGATGAAGATATATCAGAATTGAGTAACAATATTTTCTTCTCTCACATGTGAAGGCGAGTCAGGAATCCTGTTTTCTCTCCAGTGTTTGTACTTGCGTGCGAAAAAGTAGTCCCATAAAGCTCTAGTTCTTGTGATGCTTGCTGTTCTTGTCTATGTGTGTGTGTATGCATGTGCGTGGGTTGTGAACCGAGCTGTCTCTATTGGGGAGCCACTGAGAAAGGGGGTTTATTATATAGCTGTCTAGTATGGCGCCAATCCTTGTTAAAAACGCTGCTTTCATGACGTATTCAAACAAGTAAGAAGTGTTTTAAGTGAGTGTGTATGTTATTAGCAAACAACTTTCATAACTTGAACTAAGACTTGATTAAAATTTATCTGGGCTCTAATAACAAGTAGGCTGTTATGACGAACATTTGAGTTTGTTCTTGCGAAATATTAGTCCTGTATAATTCCCTAATTGGAGCAGCACTCTACCAGGTCACATTTAGTAGTCTATAGTTACTTCTTTACGCAAGGTAACTAGAATATTATCATTCTCTACCATCTCACGGGTTTCAGCGATCTAGTGGGACGTGGGTTGGTGACCATGGGACCCCAGCTGAGTCCAGCATTGCTTCCACTTACTTGTGCCGAGCTCTTCTCTGTCTTCTTTCCTGTCGACCTCTCTTGGTCAACTCTTGTTCTCTTCCGACTCCGACGGTATTAGGGTATCTGAGGCCTAGGGAGTCTCTTCCTTTCCCGCCTTAATTGGCCCTTGTCTCATCTTTTCTGATACCCTCCTACTGCGAGGGGTCAGCCTTCTATTTCTTTACATGTTATCTCCTGCCTTCTGTTCAAGGCCCTCAAGGAGACAGGTTGTATGTAGCCCCACCACTTCTGGTGCACCCTGGACATTGCTACTCCCTCAGGGGCTCACGACTGGTGTGTTATGGAGTTGGCGATGAGCTAGGTCCGTTTTCCCCCCTTTTCCCACTGACTTTGGGGCGGGCCCTCTCCTCTTTCCCTTTCCTATCTGCCTTTTATGGCTCTCCTTCCTTCCAAGTCCCTCAATTCTCATTCTTAGAGGGTTGAGGGCATTTTTATTCCTGTCCTTTATTTGCATTATCCTTTTATTTGTTTACCATTTCTTCTTCTAGTATGTTTTCATTCTCTCTCTTTCACTATCATCCAAACCATTAGGGGCCGATAACCTAGATGTTAGGCCTTAATTAGACACAAGTTAGCTGACACCATCCCCAGTTGACCAAGTGTGCTCCGCTTCCAGACACCGTCCTTGTGACCGTAAAGGAATAATCCCTCGCGGAGTCAGGGGATGAAGCCGAGCTGGGAGGATTGGCGATAATACAAAAATATTTTATTATTATTATTATTATTATTATAATAATAATAATAATATCATACACAAGCTAAAGGGTCTGAGGGCTGGAATTGGGTACAATCAGCCTCGTGAGGCAAAAATGAGAAAATATGCGTTCGATTCCTACCTCAGCCACTTTTCCCACTTCTACTCCAGGCGAATATCAGATGGTACCTAAATGAAGGCAACGGCCGCCTCCAATCCTCATCAGAATTAAAACTGCACACACGAATACAGCGATCACAATAGCACATGTTATCAGACAAATTTCCCACACAAACCAAAGTACACGGAGATACATGACCATGATATCGCAAAGCCCCTGAATAATAATAATAATAGCGTATGGCCTCGGTGCCGGGTGCAAGCTTTGTTATTTGACATCCAAAGGGCAGCTTGCATGTCGAATTTCGTTGTTCCTTGAAGCTCTATGAAAAGTCAAGGAGGTTAGATATATAAGCTCTTTGAACACTATAGCGCTTTCTAGTAGAGAAATGAGTAACATTGAGTAGGCGGAAAATCACGAGATACATTTTGCCATTATGATCACAGCCTACTGAATTCAAATGGGTTCTTTGACATGCCAATATCGTATGACATGGTGTCTTAATTTTTGCCGCCTTTCAAAAAAAAAACCACTTACCACGGCCAGGAGCGAACCTGCAAGTTTGGGGTTAGTAGACCGACACATTGACCACTCACCCATCGTGGCAAGCAGCCCCTCAATGAATTATTTGTGAAATTGAAGGTGAGATAAAATCACGTGAAGTGCAGTATTTGGTACCTTTTGAAACCAATGCATGAAAAATGAAATATATTGCGGAAGAGACATAGAGAATGTTAGCTAGGTAGCAATATTTTATGTCTGACAGTTCCCACTCCCCCTTGAGCCCCGCCTACTGATGACAGCCGGAGAACCAGAGACTAGGAGACAAAGGAGATGGATGCTCACTTGTCAGGCAAGAGAGAGTGAGACCGAGACAAAATATATATACACATTCATGCATGAAAAAAAAAAATGTCTACTGTTCATGTGACGTCACGGCCGGCACGTCACTTCCGATTACGGTGCTGTCATGCTCAACGTGATGGAGAGCCGGAGAATGACACGGCAACCGTGACGTCATAATACACACACACGTTCGATTCATCATCACTTGTGGGGAGTTTGAAAGAAACCAGGTGATTTCAGGGTCAAGGTCGCTAGCTCGCTCTTCTTAAAATTGTTCTCTGTCAGATATATTAATCATTCTCCTGACGGAACAAAACACAGCATACTATAGCAGTACAGACTGATACCGTTCTTGGTTATTGTTTATTCATTTTAGGGGCTTTGTGACTTCGTGGTCATGTAGCCCCGTGTGCTTGAATGTGTGCGTTTGAAATTAATGATTTTCAGTCGGTCAAGACGATTGCACCCAATTGTAATGGGTGTTTCCCTAACCTTGGAAAAAAATGTAGGCTACATGAAATTAATAAAAGATAAATTCACTTGGATGACCAATTTCGATCGTCATGCGACCATCAGCAGACCCTTTACACTTTGACTATTAAATCTGTCTACAAATATGTTGGTGGTGGAAGGCATTGTAGTCTTATAGACATAGATTTAGCCTAATAGTCTTAATTGAAAAGGATCTGATGATGAGCGCTTGACGATCGAAGCTGGTCATCCAAGTTAATTTCTTCTTCTTCTTCTTCCTTCGATTTTGGCCTACTGTGGACCACGGAAAACAACTGATTTGTTGGTTAGTCTTCTTTTCTTCTCCCAAAATTTCTTCATCCTTTCGCAGTGGTTCCTCCTCCTCTCATCTGACCAGGTGTTTTTGGCCCTTTTACATTGCTTTTCCTGGAACCCCTTGAATTTATCAATCTTAGCTCGAAACACATCTCTATTCCAAATGTCTTCTGGATTTATCCCCACTTCCTCCATGTCTTTTCTCGTTTCCTCTATCCATAATGTAGTTGCCTTGATCTTGGTGATGTAGTTAAATATTCTCTTCGTTAGTCGACTCTCGCTCATTCTCATGAGGTGTCCATACAACTTCAATCTCCTCTTACGGATGGTGTCTGTGATTTTCTCTGCCTGTCTGTAGAGATCTTCATTTCCCCTCTTCCTCCATGTACCATCTTTTTGTTTTTCAGGTCCTAGGATCTTTCTCAAGAGTTTCCTTTCCTTCTTCTCTAAATCCTTGATTTCCCCTTTCTTATTCAATATCAAGCATTCTGAGCTATAGAGTCCCTCTGGCTTGACAACCGTGGTATAGTGTCTTATCTTTGCCCCGTAGGATATAGTTCTCTTGTTGTATCTATTTTGTACTAATTTATAGGCTAGCTCCATCTTTCTAGCTCTTCCTCTATTTGCTTCTTTATCAAGTCCATTCGGCTGGATCCATTCTCCAAGATATTTAAATTTATCAGCTCTCTTGATTTTCCCATATCTTGTTTCCAGATGTTTTTCTTTATTGTGTTTGTACTCCATGTACTCTGTTTTTTCGTATGAGATCCTGAGTCCAGTCTTCTTTATTAATCACATGTATTTTTAGGGGGTTAAGGAAACATGCAATTGCAATTGGGTACAATTGTGTTCACCGACTGAAAATCATTAGTTTTGGTTACTAAGGCAACACTGAAAAATGGTTTCCAAGACGGTAATGTATGTGTGTAATTTGTTTGATAACCATAGGCTTAATTTAGGTTCGGTGTTATGTATACAATATATATTTACATCGGTATTTACATTATTAAGCTAGTTTTTATTAAACTTAGTACCGAAACGAGTCGGTTTTTATGACCATATATTTTTTTAAATTCCTTCATTTTATTCCACTTCTATATTGTTGCGTTTTTGTTAGTACTTTTTATGTGTATATATGTGAACCCCTTTTGAATCTGTTACTTCCATCGCATCTATTGACGTTATAGCGTTTTAAGTACAAGCGAAAAGAACGCAACGCTATAGACGTGCACTATAGAAGCCTAAATTAGCAGGTCTGTTGATGTTCGCTTAACGAACGAAACTTAGTCATTCAATTTAAATGTCATGAGAGACGGTCGCTTTTGAGTTCGTCAATTTCGAGTGTGCGAGAGGTTGATATTTGACAGCGATAGCCTGTGTTATTCTGGCCAAGTGTTACGAGAGCCGAGGAAAGCTACTGTGACATTTGAACATTATGTACTTTATTGAAAGTGATCGACTATTCTGAATATTATTCAAATAATTCTTTAAATTATTCTACAACAGTTACGAGCAAAATTGAACATTTCTTCTCTGAAATTGAAGTCACTTAGCGACGTATTTATACAAGTAAACGACACTATAAAATATTCTCCAACACAAGAAACCAACTACGAGGACGTTGATATTGAAATTTTACTTCAACGATACTTGGGAAGAATGTTACACTTCGCAAAGTCATACAGCAATCTGCTACGATTATCGACGATACAGCACTCCGTAGACGTCTATAAATTTCTAAAAAATATATTTCAAAGATTTTGAAAAATGGGATTCGAGTTGAGGGGGAGATCAACAACACTTTTTGAGAAAGTGCAGAAGTGAGAAGTGATTTATTAAGTGTATAAATAATGCATGTGCTTTACTGTATTTGAAGCTTCCGTGGCTTAGGCGGCAGCACGCCGGCCTCACACCGCTGGGTCCGTGGTTCAAATCCCGGTTACTCCATGTGAGATTTGTGCTGGACTCCGGGTACTCCGGTTTTCCCTGTCACAATTTCATTCCAGCAACACTCTCCACCATCATTTCATTTCACCCGTCATTCATCTAATCATTGCCCCAGGGGAGTGCGACAGGCTTCGGCGGCCGGCACAGTTCGTATCCTCGCCGCTAGATGGGGGCTTCATTCATTCCATTCCCTGACCCGGTCGGTCGACTGGAAGCAGGCTGTGGTTGTTTTTTTTTTTCATTTACTGTATTTCAGGCTCTTGGGGCAGATGACCTCGTAGTTCCGCCCCTTAAAACAACAATAACTAACAGACTCGAGGAAATTAATTGTAATTCCGCGCCCAATCTAATTTGTGGGGACATTCGTGTTGACCCACTGAATAGTTTTTATTAATAGTTTACTTTGGCAAGAAACTCGAGAAAAAATGTTGACACTGGAATGAACAAATGGCACATTTGAAGAAGTTCAAAGAAATAACGAGTAATGAAAGACGAATAGCTGTAGATATTTCTAGCGATGGAAGTAAGGACGTGAATGGAGGGGCTTATTACATAGCAAATCCTCAGAAATAGATATTGCATAGATAGTTCATTGTTTAACCATGGAACATTGAAACACCGGGAACTGTGAATTTCAAAATTAAGCGTTGCACAACAATTTTGGAAGAACTTAGTTAAATTTATGATTTTCTCCTATTACTTGTAAAATTTAGAAGATCTTCCGAAATTTTGGGAGTTCTGACTATCTAATAACGCTAACCACTACACAATGAAGCGTATTTTAAAATGGTGCTGCATTCAATCAGAGAGACAGACAATGCTAACCGGCTAACTCCGCCCTTTCACACAGTAAACCAATTGCAGCGATATTCCCTGCCAGGGAATAAAACGTCTGCTGGCGATTGCGCGTCGCTTCCAGGGTTTAATTCTTTCCGTTGTTTAAACATTAGCAGTTTATTGTATAATGTAGGGAGGAGACGGGTCGTGGAGGTTAAAGGAGCAAACAGAATTAAACACATTCCGTATGTTTGTTTAATTTAATTAACTCCTCTAGCCAAGTGAAAACCGTTCGTTCGTTCGTTCATTCATTCATTCGTTTCTGTTTTTGGGTGTGGTGACTGCGAGTGAAATATAGGTTCCCATGATTACTACCTATGTGTGTTTGTATCCAATCCGGGGGTAACAAAGTCCATTTGAGGTTCTTTTTAAACGGTCTCTCAATTAAGCTTTCCACTGGACAGTGTGACGTGTTCTACTGGTACATGGAGGTAATAACACACAAACATGCAGCAGCTCAATTGATCTGTTTCAGTAATGAAAACAATGGGGGGGGGGTTAGTTCATTAAACAACCATTTTCTGGACTTGGTCACTATTAAATAAAGCCTCGAGAAAAAATGTAAACACTGTAATGAACCAATGACACGCCCATATTCAAGTAAATTCAAAGAAATAACAAACAGTTATAAAAGACTAGTGGTTGTAGATATTTGAATTAAGGTGCTTTTTACAGGGAAAATATATATATTTTTCTTTGTTTAACCCTGGAACAGTGGAACACCGGGAAATTGTGAGCCCCACAGAATTTTTTGTTTGTTTCCGCTGCCGTGATTTCTCATTGACCTACACACTCAATCATTGGTCACCCTTCCTGCCAATAAGTCACATTTCTTTATAATCTTAAGTCCCGATTATCCGAACTTCATGGGACCGGTTAATCGAAAATGTCGACAATGTGGAAAGATTCTATTTCTGCGATATAGCGAGCATACGGCACCTACGTGCGACTTAAATTCGATAGTGTGCTCAATTACCGTCTATAAATCAATCTTAAACTGAAGATTTTAATACGATTGACTGTATTCAAGTGCAGACCCTCAAATGAAATAAGATTTTTTTGGATTTTCGATTCGGTTAATACGGTTTCGGATAATCGGAACTTCAGTGTATGTCAAGATGTATGTTTGGGACATAGCCTCTGTAAAATCAGCACACTCGGCTACTGTGGCTGGTTGTTAATATTCTACTTGTAATAAAGAAAGCTTTTCAGTTGGTCAATACAAATTTTTGTATACTCGTAGAAAACAGAAAGTAATTTCAGTAGGGTAGCTGATGGAGTAGCCTATTATTACATTCATGCAGTGAGCCTGTGAGCGCACGTACATACAGCTGATAGTGTTGAGTATTCACGCTAAGCACAAGCACCAGAGATGATTATCTGCCGTGCTGGACCCAGCATTTCAAAGCTTGACGTGCCAGGAGCGGACGAACTTAGAATATGATATATGGGAGTGTTGCCCATTTCATATGTAGTGGGCATACAATTCATTGATGAATAGAATACGTCAGAACTCCTAATGGCTCAAGGAATAATAAATGCGTAATATAGTGATTCTCTGATTGTCATAGTGCTTCTGAATCTTAGATTCCAGTGTTAGATCTTTATGGAAAGGAGATGAATACCATGACAAATATTCGGTCCACATCAAAATCCTGAGGGTGGATGTCACCCGAGACAAAATGCAGAGCTTAGGTATTCTAAGATGCGTAACATCTAGGTAATAATAATTAAAAAAAATTATACGAGCCTCACAGTAGTCGCATATGATGTGTAACATGTGACATGTTATCCTACTATGTGTGTCCCGGGAGCGCAAATCCCTTGTTGACAGTGAACTCTGTTGGTCATTGTAATAACTAGGCTACTTGTAAAACTCCAGTGCCAACTCCTGACCGTAATGAATCATAATTGTTATTTGCCGTGGCGGAGCAATCCACTGCCTACTTGATGCGAGCTGCGCTCTATACCTGCCAGTTAGTGAACTTATACCGGGTGAGTTAGCCGCGGTGGTTACGGCATGACTGATGGCAGTCGCTCACATCCGGGAGGCGAGGAGGTTCGAATCCCCCCGCCGGCAACCTTGAAGATGGTCTTCTGTGGTTTCCCATCTTCCTTCCAGGCAAATGCCGGGGTTGGTCCCTAACTATAGGCCACAGCCGCTACCTTCCAACTCCTCGTCCTTACATTCCAACTTTCCTCCTTCCCTCCCCAACGGTACTTGTAGCTCACCCATTGGGTGTCCGTCTCGAAGCAGCTACAAAACTGGCGAGCCGAACATGTCCTCGGACACTCCCGGCACTTAAAGCCATACGCTAAAAAAAAAAAGGGGGGGGGGGGGAACTTATGCCAGCGATGTTATTGAAAATGGCCTCGTTTAGCCGATAGAGCGCACTGCCAAGTATAGGCGCGATAAAAATTAGGTGTGCGGAAAGTATATTAAATGTGTTTCTCCCAGTGATATGTTTAGACCAACGATGTTTCAATTATTGTTAGTAGTGGCGTTAATATACTGAATTCCTACGTTGTTTGGAGTGTTTGTTGATGCGATATAGATTCCACATAGCCACATGGCCGACAGTACATCGAGTGCTTACATTAATTAAGAATACAGCAAAAGTATGAAGATTTAATAAATCGTAATTGTTTTCAGCAAATATGATAAAATGAATATTTTCAAACCAAAGAACGACAACTTGAAGATGATTTATTGTGGGAATATCTTAAATGGGGTCTCCAAACCTTGAACTAAACTGTATGCGATATACATTCCCCATAGCCACACGACCTACAGTACGTCGTTGTACCGATCTCCGCCACCACGCGCGCTTATTGTTTCCATCCCATGCACTTCCGTCCAATCCATTTCCGTCCCTTTTCCAAAATCACTCCCACAAACATGTCCAGCTACCGAGCGCCACAAAAATATCCAGATACCGAGTGGAAAGATGTTACACGTCAATAATAATAATAATAATATCGTATAGCCTCGGGTGCTGGGTGTAAGCTTTGTTATTTGGCACCCAAAGGGTAGCTTGTATGTCGAGTTTCGTTGTTCCTTGAAGCACTATGAAAGTCAAGGAGGTTGGATGTCTAAGCTCCTTGAACACTATTGCGCTTTCTAGTAAGGAAATGAGGAACTTTGTGTTGGCGGAAACTCCCGAGATTAATTAATTTTGCCAATTTGAACACGGCCTACTGAATTCAAATGTGCTCTTTAACATACCGACATCGTATGGCATGGTGTCGTAATTTTTGCCGCCTTTCAAAAAAAAAATCACTTACCACGGCCAGGAGCGAACCTGCAAGCTTGGGGTTAGTAGACCGACACGTTGACCACTCGCCCACCGTGGCAAGCAACATCTACGTCACCTGCTCCCAAATGCAGAGCTCTCTCTCGAATGCCTAACACAAAGATATCATGCAAAATTCTTGATTTCTTAGAATTGTGCCGCTTAAAAATGTGTAAGAGGATCTGACTGGTGAGAATAATAATAATGTTATTGGTTTTACGTCACTTTTAATTACTGAGGCTTTTAGAGACGCCGGGGTGCCGAAATTTTGCCCCGAAGGGGAACTTTAACTTGTCAGTAAATGTACTGACACGGCTCCCTCGAATTTGCGCGCCCTCAAATGCCAGCTGACTGCGCCAGGATTCGATCCTGCAACCTTGGGAACAGCAAGCGCGAACGTTACCACTGAGCCACGCAGCCAGCCGACTGGTGAAAAGAAATGTCGAAATTGTATTAATTTGTTATACGGGGTTGGGGCATCATAGTCATCAACCCCATACACTTGGATGTCTGTTGAATATGTCTGATAACCTGTGTTTCTGTGATGGCTATAGTAGGTAACTTCGGACTTTAATTAAGGAACTACTCCGACAATTGTCTGGAGGGACGGTGGAAGAATCCCACCCAGGATAAACGCTGTCAGCACCGGGATTCGCACCTCCGATCTTGGAACATGTTGCAGTTCCCCGTATCGGTGAACGATTTAACGCGCACGGTTAAGCTGCGTTTCTGAAAAAGTGTTGAGAACTGGTTTATTTTTATACCAACAGGTCTGAAGAACGAAATACTCAATTTTCCAATGAAGATTGAGTACCAAGTGGCTCTTTGAATAATAATAATAATAATAATAATAATAATTATATTATAAGGAAAACCAATAGCACTTTTCATCTTCTCAAATGCTAAACATTATTCTTCTTTATTTGTTTCACCCAACTTTGGGGTTCATGAAATCAATAACTTTTTTATTGTTTTGAGCTTTCCTTTGGGCCCTGTATTGCCTCATCCTTTGAGATCTTGCTTCCCTTTCTTCGGCAGAGATGTGGATCGTACGCTTTTGTTTGAGTTTCACTTGGAACCGTTGTTTCTTATCCTTGATGATGGTTTAGGCTGTTTTGCCCATGAGCATGGTGTCTGTAATTTGGAGTTCTACTAGGGTTTTCTCAGTTTCCTTAAACCAAAGAGGTTTTGTTTTTTATCATTTCAAATGATCTTGTCGACTTCGTCGTTATGCTTGGGTCCAACGTTATGCGTTACGGAGACGGAGACGGAAGTGACGTCATGCAGTCGCGCGGGAAGCAGCAGCTAATGGTTATTGGAGTCTGTTGAAAGAGTCCTGGGGCGTCGAGCGACCTGGGGCTTTGAGCGAAGCGAACACAAGAATACAGGGTGACTTTTAAAGAGATATACAAGATGCCATCTAAGAATACAGGGTGCCTCCTAAAGAAGTGTGCAGGTTGTCAGAGCAAAATACAGTACAAGATGTCAGATAACAATAGGGGGTGACTCCTAAAGAGATATACGAGATGCCAGATAAGAATACAAGGTGACTCTTAAAGAGGTGTACAAGATGTCATACAAGAATACAGGGTGACTTCTAAACAGATATACAAGATGCCAGATAAGAATACAGGGTGCCTCCTAAAGAGGTGTGCAGGATGTCAGAGCCAATTACAGGGTGACACTTAACGAGGTGTACAGTATGTTACATTCAATTCAAATACAGGGTGACCCTTAAAGATGTTTGCGAGATATCAGATTCAAATAATGGGCGACTCTTAAAGAGTTGTAAAAGATATCAGACTCAAATACAGGGTGACCCTTAAAGAGGTGCCCGCGCGGGAAGCCTAAGTTAATGGGTAATGGAGTATGTTGAAAGAGTCCTAACATGTGTAGCATTTGTAGCATGGGTCATTTGAAAAGATATAACGTCTAGTCTTTCAGACTGACTGAATTTTTAATTTATTACGAAAGTAGTCTAATATCTTTTTGATTAGTCTATTATTAGACTATTATTATTGTTATTATTATTATTATTATTATTATTATTATTTAAGTGGATAAAGGTTGTCATGCTGTTAACAGCTCTGATTTCAGTGTATTTTTTTATTTTAAATTACAATGGTTAAGACTAGAGATAGTGTAGATATGGTTCACTTGGTCGCATGTTTCCATGATCGCGTGCATGTTGTGTGGGGGTGTTCCCGCCAACGCTTTCGCTCTGTATGTACTAATGATGTGATGTTATGATGAACACTAATGCCATAGTGTAGTAAAACCAGGGCGGTCCTCAGACACACCTCAATCTTTTGTTGAAGAGACAATCCCCCCCACCTTTCCCCTTCTCCACTTCAAGTTGCTGTAGTGCTTACTACAGTCGATATTGCCATCATGCACGGAATACGTCCATCATTGGCAGAGAATAGGAGCGAGAATCATGGCCATGTGTCTTTAATCCCGCTATAGCGAAACACACTTTATTTATGGGTGGGCGTTCTGCTTTATTAAGAAGAGGTGTCTGCACAATTCACGAGTGTAATTGAAATATAAATGGGGGCGGATGAGGTTAGGGTATCTTTCTAAAAAAATATTGTTATAAAAGATGTATCCGCCTACTTTCATGGACTATTCTCAGCTGCTCAATAGAGATTTATGAGACGAAGTGGCTGGCATGTTTGCCTGTCTAACCCCGAGTTTGTAGAGTCCCGGCTCTGCCAATTCTGGTTTGAAGGTTGGAACGGTAAGGGTGCAATTTTGACACTTTGCGTCTTTGGGCCACAGTTGTTAAAGGGACATTATCTTAAACATTTATTTATTTTTTCTTTCTTTCTTTCTTTCTTTCTTTCTTTCTTTCTTTCTGTCGTTTTTTTTCTTCCTTTCTTTCTTTCTAAAATATAAGAAATAAAGAATAAAATATAAGATATTACATATAAAATGTGTAAGAGGATCTGACTGAAAATAATAATATTATTAATAATAATAATAATAATGTTATGGGTTGATGTTCTATGGACACATTAAACGATTGGGGACCGAGAGATTGGCTAACAAAATTCTCAAGCTCCAGGAGAAATGGAAGGTGCAACCTCCATGGCTTCAGGAAGTACATCAGGACTTAAAACGAAAATTGCAGGTGTGAAAAATCCCCCGCCCAAAGAAAGACCCACGCTTTCAGCCGAAGAACAAATTGAGAAGGAGCCAGAGGCTTAATGACAAGGAAGAAACAGAAGAAAACCTGAATGGCTATTGTGTATTTGTAGTCCATAGGTGGCTATATCATATAATAATAATAAAATACAAAATACAAATTACAAGATATAAAATAAAGAATATAAAATAAAAAATATCATATATAATATTAAAAAATATATAAAATATAGATTATTCTCTATTAATCTGCCAATGACCGAAACAAATAGCACGGCAAAGACTCTATTTTCTACTGTCTTTATGATTTGGCTTTGCCCCATTCACTTCACTTTCCGCATAGTAGACTACGGCATGTTCACAAAATCGTTGTCTTCTGTAGTTGTAAATACAGCCTCTTTGGCAATCTAAGCTTAGCCAGGAAATTGTGGATCTACCGTTGAATCTCCCCTTATGCTCCAATTATCAACGGGGCTATAACGACCTTTTCCTGCTGCCATAGTCTTCAGAGGTCCCCAGCTAGTGGTGGATATTTCACGATCTTCTCAGATTACGGGGTATAGGAATAGCAATATAATAATAATAATAATAATAATAATAATAATAATTGTTATTATTATTATTATTATTATTATGCTTGCCACGGTGGGTGAGTGGTTAACGTGTCGGTCTACTAACCTCAAGCTTGCAGGTTCGCTCTTGGCCGTGGTAAGTGGTGTTTTTTTTGAAAGGCGGCAAAAAATTACGACACCATGTCATACTATGTTGGCATGTCAAAGAACCCATTTCAATTCCGTAGGCCGCGTTCATATAATGGCAAAATTAATCTCGGGAGTTTCCGCCAACACAAAGTTCCTCATTTCTCTACTAGAAAGCGCTATAGTTTTCAAGGAGATTAGATATCTAACCTCCTTGACTTTCATAGTGCTTCAAGGAACAACGAAATTCGACATGCAAGCTACCCTCTGGGTGTCAAATAACAAAGCTTGCACCCGGCATCCGAGGCCATACGATATTATTATTATTATTATTATTATTATTATCATTATTATTATTACCATGATGTTATGCCGAACTAAGGAGCGCGATTGAATCTATTTCACAGATGATATTTGAATTAGCTTTCCTCTCTTCCTTTCTCCTATCCATGCAGTGGTGGTTCTCATCCGGGGTTTGCAGAAGAATGATGTTTGTTCACCAACGATCTGAATCTAGGCCTGTCCCATAAAATTTCGTCTGTTAAGTTGATTTCTTGAACGTCATTTTCAATAGCCATCACAATTAACACCGGTTATCAGACAGATTCTACACACACACAAAGTGCACGGGACTACATGACTGCGTTGTCGCAGCCGACCTTAGTTCCCTCTGCATGCTATTCTATTTTCTTGTGTTTCTTCTCTTCCAAAATGATTGATCGTAGCTACTGTATTTTTCTAAAATAAATCCCATATCTTGGATGCATTTAATCAACAGAGGGATACCCCTCGTTTGTTGACTTTAAAAGAGGTTAATTCATAGCGGTGGTCCGCCCAGTCGCTGGTCATGCTCGTATGTAGGTGCCGGTTCTGCCGAGTCCAACAACCAGCGTAACTAAGCCACCTGATACGTGATGGATGAGGCGGGCGGATCTAATCCAGCCACTGCTCATTCGTGTGTGCACTGACGTGATCGCCTTGTCCATGAAGTTTAGACTGTAACAGCGCATCCTATGACAGACAGACGGAACTGTCGGTGTGAACCCGTGTGTGAGTGAGTGTGTGTGCATGGGCCCGTGAGATTACGAGCACAGCGAACATTCCGTGCGATAAACGATGCTTGTACGCCGTTCCATCTCTCTCACTCTCACTTGCGAGCGACGAACAATTCGAATTCCAAGCATTTTTTTTAAAATGCAGTTCCACCATTAGTTGCGGTGCCGTACTGTTAATTAAGGTGTCCACCTGACTGGTCTAGAGGTATCTCTATATCATATGTATAAATTTTACACGTAGGCGTGGGAGGAGGCATCCAGGTATAGTTTACTGGCGTAGACTACATACTGAAAGTAGCCTATATTATATTTCCGTATCCAGATACATTGTTGAATAATGTTCATCCAATGTACAGCTACAAGAACAGCTTTATCATTGGCCTGCAAAATATCTTCTTTTATGCACGGTGATGGTAAATTCTGGCAACCTGAAGGTGCTCTTCATTCTGTAGTAGTCCACAATCACAGACTATATTTCTCCTTGAGCGTAGCCACATTTCACAAGGTTGGATTTGCATTTCGAAACACTTGTGCGAAGTCGGTTGAGGGTTTTCCAGATGGGATAGCGAAGGTGAAAACCAGCCGAAGGTTCTTCCTTTAGACTCAGTGATGGATTATGCACTTGTTGTTCCCACAGTTCACGCCTTCGTTTTCCTGCCGTATCAACAAGGGGTGCAGTTGTTCTTAAAAGTGACAGTCAGTCTGAAATACTAGACTTGGTATCATTTTAAATGCTACAAATGCTGAAAAATGCTAGAAAGGCTGGAGGCTTCTCGCTTCGCTCGAAGCCAAAGACTCTTGACATGTTAGAAAATTATCTGCATAATACTTATCTTGCTTATCTTGTTACAAATTACTCGCGAACGGCAAGTGCAAAGCAAGGCCAAGCGCGTGGGATGCAGGACATGCCCCTTCCATCCAGTCTAAAAACATATATAGTGGGTGATGTATTGAAGATAGATATGCTCTCGCGGACTTTTTTTGTAGAACTTTTCATGCTGACCAATTCGTACGCTCATAGTATATTGTTATTTTTAACGGTTTGCCCAGCGTAAGCTTAAGAAGCGCACGGACGCCAAGTTTGTTTTCGACTTTTTCACTGAAATCGTTACTGCTTGGCTTCATTTGATGAAAATGAAAATCCACAGCCTGCTTCCAGTCTCCGACCGGGTCAGGAATGGAATGAATGAAGCCCCCATCTAGCGGCTAGGATATGGACTGTGCCGGCTGCCGAGGCTTGACGCACTCCTCTGGGGCAATGATTAAATGAATGACAGATGAAATGAAATGATAGTGGAGAGTGTTGCTGGAATGAAATTTTTGACAGGGAAAACCGGAGTACCCGGAGAAAAACCTGTCTGCCTCCGTTTTGTCCAGCACAGATTTCACATGGAGTGACCGGGATTTGAACCACGGACCCAGCGGTGAGAGGCCGGCGTGCTGCCGCCTAAGCCACGGAGGCTCCGCTTCCTTTTGATCATACATAAATTATTTTCTACTGAATCTTTCCTCGAGATATCCTTTACAGAATGGTGAAAACCGCATCAAAATCCATCCAGTGGTTCTCGAGATTATCCAAGAATCGGGGATTTTTGTCTTATACTAACGAAGTAGAGATTGCCGGGGAACACATGCACCAAGCAGTACTATGACGTCACACACCTCAGTGCGTCTGGGTGTATTTCGTCCCGTCGTCGTAACGTAACGCCAGACCCCAGCGTAACGACGAAGTCGACAAGATCATTTAAAATGTTAGAAACTCTTCCTTGACCTGAGTCGAACGGACTGTATTTGATGACCATAAAGTGGGTGACGTGGATCGGTTGTTTGCTTCCAACGTTCAACTGAAAGTAATTCATGTAGACTACATACGTGCTCATCTTATTTTCAATAGCAATTTGTCCGATCCTCGACATTTCATCATGTAGGTATGTACAATCACTAAAATACCGACAGTAGTGGCTACGCTGGCTAAAGCGCTGCGTTAGGTCATGGGGCCAAGCTCTCTGCTGACTCGGTAGACGCGTGGGTTCGAGCCCCACCGTCGGCTGTCCTTGAAATGGTTTTCCGTGGTTTCCCATTTTCAACACCGGGCAAATGTTGGGACAGTACCTTCTGACAGTCCACGGCCGCTTCCTTCCACATCCTTGCACAGTTTCATTCATCTTCATCCAGTCCGTCTCTCATTCCGACGCGCAGGTCGCCCACGGGCGTCGACTAGAAAGACCTGCACTCGGCCTCTCAGTAGGCTACACGACAAAAAAAATCACTAAAATAATGATCGCACTCTTGATGAACTGCAATCGTTCTTTCTTACTTTCTTGCAGAGTTCTCGAGCCTAGAATCAAAACTCGAAAGAACGAGAGGAGTATATAAGACATTGTGAAAGATTATTTCACCGTCATTCTGTGCAGAACCTAGTTAAAGGAAATTGTCCTTCCTGCACAACTCAGTGCGTAATGATGGTCACATTGCTTCTCGCATTGGACGCACACGCATTCCTCGTTCGGCGAGTGGTGCGTCTTCGTGAAGCATAGCTTGGGGTGAGATCCGTGCACAGCTAGTTTGGTCGTTGTGTGTCATTATTCGTAGTTGGCTTCTTTCCATTTGTCGGTGGTCGTCGAGTCTTTGCTGTAAACGTCCAGCCAAACTTCTGTTTTCTTTCTATGATGTTCAAGAAAAAGATAAGTAATGCTTAATTAAATTGCATATTCTATGCTCTAATACATTTATTATAATATAAGTGTTCTTGATTTCATTTGAGGAGCTTGGACATCGCTGTCAATTAGCCCCGTGTACTTGAGTGTGTGTAGAATTTGTTTGATCTGTATTATTGTGGTGTGTGTACTGTATTTGTAATTCAGGTGAGGATTGGGAAGGAGGCGGCCGTGGCCTTGAGTTTGGAACTATCCCGACTTTCGTTTGGAGTAGAAGTCGAGTACCATGGAAGACCACTTCCAGGATGGTTGAGGTGGGATTTGAACCACCTCTTCTCCGTTTTGTACCCCGTTTCAGCCCTCAGGCCAGAATTACATTTCTTGGCAGATTCGGGAATCGAACTCTGACCTCAGGGGTGACAGCCAACTACGCAACGAGGAGGATAAGTCTATTTCAGGGTTGGTGAACAGACACCTGGACCTAGGTGACCTGTGACTGGTTCACATTAGGATAAGATTAGCTAAGGATTTTAGAAAGAAAATTCAACAATTTTGAATTTTTCCCCAAAGGAATTCATTTACGAGTCATATAATAGTCAACCCCTGGCACTATACAGTTCATGACGGGCTAAGGCCGACCAAGCGACCGCTGCCCAGTCATTTGGCCTGCGGATATTGGGGTGACGCGTGATCAGCGCGTCGGGTCCCCTCGGCCGTTAATCTTGGTATTCGTGATCGGGGCGCTGTCTCACTGTCAGACAGCTACTCAATTGTCCTCACGAGGCTGAGTGCACCCCGTTCCAACCCTCACGTCCGTTTTAAAATCCCTGACGGAGCCGGGGATCGAACCCGGGACCTCCGGGTGAGAGGCAGGCGCGCTACCCCAACACCACGGGGCCGGCAGTCATATAATAATATAATAATAATAATGTATGCTTGCCACGGTTGGTGAGTGGTTAACGTGTCGGTCAACTAACCCCAAGCTTGCAGATTCGCTCCTGGCCGTGGTAAGTGATTTTTTTTGAAAGGCGGCAAAAATTACGACACCATGTCATACGATGTTGGCATGTCAAGGAACCCATTTGAATTCAGTAGGCCGTGTTCATCATGGCTAAATTGATCTTGGGAGTTTCCGCCAACACAAAGTTCCTCATTTCTCTACTAGAAAGCGCTATAGTGTTCAAGAAGCTTAGATATCTAAGCTCCTTGATTTTCATAGTGCCTCAAGGAACAACGAAATTCGACATGCAAGCTACCCTCTGGGTGTCAAATAACAAAGCTTGCATCCGAGGCCATACGATATTGCTATTATTATTATTATTATTATTATTATTATTATAATGTATTAATCATAAAATATACGAAAGAATAAGCCTGAAAAAATTACATGTGGTTAATATTTTTCAGGCTTTTTCTTTGGTATATTCCAGTAATGGAATAATTGTGTTGACCGATTGAACAAAATTTCACTATCAACACTTTTACTTCATGTACCGTACATGATTTTATTACTATTTTATTAAACCAGTAAATTTGATAACTTGTGATTGGTGGACCCACGTCATACTGTCACGATAACAGCAACAATTAAGCAATTTCCTACGAGTGTCCGGACATTAATGGCAATATAGTGTAGCAGAGCCGTTCCTTAGTACGGACTGTAGAAAGAAATATATGGTTGCTATTAATCAGTTAAGTGTTGATTACTCAGTGGCAGCTAATAACTTTTACTACTTAGCGGAAGTGAACAGTTTAATCAAGAACACGTCAACCAAACGTTAGCATTGCGCTGAAATAAAGGAAATCCCCTATCGCCGAAGCAGGCAGGTGTTGTGTGAAGCTATAGGAATGTAACAAATGTGCTTTAAGTGCATTTAATGCTACTGTTACATACATGTGTTGCAACGACCGTATATACTTGGTTCTATATAATAGAATGTATTTGCGGTTCTGTAATGCATTTTAATTGAGACGATAAACGTATAATGTACTCGTAAATATAACAACCACGTCAGATCTTGTAATTATGAAAACTTATGAAAACCCTTACTCGGATCATCTGTAGTAGTTAAATAAGATTCTCATTTTGCTCATGATGTTTACTTCAGATTATGTAAAATCTACGTCACACGACGTATTAGCCTTTCAAGACGCGATTGCCGGTGACCGAGATGAGAACTATTCTTTGTTCGCTTGTGTCATGCTGTCAGCTTAGGGTTGCCAGATTTCAAGAATGGAAAAACGGAACATACTTCCTAAAACGTTGTTTTTTTTTATCAAGGTTGTTAAATGTTGTAATGAATAACAAAATAAGCATTACATAATCAAATACACAAAATTAAAACTAGATATTGCTCACATATCATATAGGCCTATGGCACCAGCAACTTACAAATGCTTTTCATTTGAACGACCCTTTGAAAAGATCATTTATTTGTAAGTAACTTACGTTCTGATAAAATGCACTGCAATTTTCGACATAATTGTAACATATGAACAATTCTTGTTTTATCAAACTAATGGAGCTCCTGTTTCTATCATCTCTCCATTTGATATTCATAACAGAAAAAAAACTTTCTCCGTAAAAGCATTGGAGGAGCAAATGCTGAGGATTAACTTCACAAGGACCAAGATATTCCTTAATTTTGTGGCCCCCTAATAAATCTATAAGATGTAGGCCTACCCATCTATCTGACACTTACATAGAAATCATTTTCTCTTTCAAACTTGCACCTGTATCACGAGAAAACAAGCTAGATATTACAATCAATTCTGAAGCAGGACATTTGAAAATTGGTGCGAAATTGAATATATTATCAAATTAACCCCCCCCCCCCCCCCCAAGCGGAATATTTGGCGTTCCGTTAAAGATTAAAACGGAACACGGAACAAAGAATAAACGGAACGTCTGGCAACCCTATGTCAGTTTGCTTGGTTGACAAGTACAGTCACGTAGGTAGGATATGACTCAGCTCCAGTAGTCTTGCCATCGTTCTCTCCGTGGTGGTATGAACTCCAGTTTCACTTAGCTGTGCTGTTGCGAAACAATTAGAAACGCACCATACTTTATTCGCCCACTGTTAATAATGTCCCCGTTCACAATATAACTTCTGTCTAGCACAAGTATCGTGCGCAATGCTACTTGACTTACGTAGAGACTACACTCCATCATCGCTGTGTCTCCCTCATCATCTTCCAAGGCTCCTGCTGCTATCAACAACAAACGCGGGCGCAGTCAAGTTCAGCGGCAGTCGTATATTGAAAAGCTAATACTACCCCGTATATATTCTTCTTCTTCCTCTTCGTTTGGGCCTACTGAGGACCACAGGGCTCGTATCTCCTCGTTGCTTTGTCTTTTCTCTTCTTCGAGTACTTTTTCACCATCTGACTATGAGCCTGCTTTCTTTCCTCTGTCCATGGTGGTCTACTGACTACGGTGTTCTTCCTAGCTGTCAGAGATACAGGAAAAACTCCCTGTCGGATGGCTTGCTGGAATTGTTGGCGGTCCTGTATGGAATTAAGTGGGATCCCTAGATGGTCTAAATTCGTCCTAACCGTAGAGATCCACTTGGTCCTAGAGGCCTTCCCTCTTCCTGCCAAACCCGGCCGAAGCCCTCGGATTTTTAAGAGCATTAAAAATCCCTCAGTATGCCTGCCTTCGGTGGGGAAGTAAAGCCGGCGGTCCCATGACATAGATTTATGGCATGTTAAAGAACCTTCCACTAATTACACCTGTGTGAAGCTAAATTGTATAGGTTAAGAATGTAAACAACGCTCTTAGGTTCCTACGTTCGTTGCCAAGAGCCGACTGCGGTGACGTCTAGTAGCTGGCGTTTGGCGGCAAAAGTAGGAACTATTTGAAAAATTCAAAGTTGCAGTCCTTACTTGAATTAAGAAACAGATACACACACTAATACAGCCATCAGAATTAACACCGGTTATCAGACAGATTCTACACACACCCAAAGTACACGGGGCTACATGACCGCGATGTCGCAGCCCCTAAACTGAGGAACCAACCAACCAACCAACCTCTTCCTGCCACTGCGAAGAGCCAGCAAAGGATCTTATACAAGTCACAATGTCTTCTTGATGGCTGTAAAGCTCATCATTGTGCCGAATTCTGTAGGTGCTTCACTCTTCCCGTATAGGTCCTAGTATCCTCCGCAGGATCTTCAGCAGACCATGCCACAAGGCGGGACAAATGCTAAGAAGAAGAAGAAGAAGAAGAAGAAGAAGAAGATCCTCCGCAGGATCTTCCTCTCCTTGAGTTCAAGTTTCCTGAGTGGGCCTTTCCTGGCCATCACGAGGCACTCAGAGGCGTACAGAACAGATGGTTTTACTACTGAATTGTAGTGTCTGAGTTTGAGGATTTATTTATTGATTGATTTATTTATTTATTTATTTATTTATTTATTCGAAGTACTGAGTACTGTATACTATATTTTATTTATTTAGCGTATGGCTTTTAGTGCTGGGAGTGTCCGAGGGCATGTTAGACTCGCCGGAGGCTGTAGCTGCTTCCAGCGGACACCCATGGGGTGAGAGGAGGGAGGGGAGATTGTAGTTTTACGTGACCGTGAATCTAGTGATTATGAGCCACGGGACCTCCTTTTTATGTGGAATCCGAACCACAGGACATGGCATTTCACTTCGAAAATCTCACATGCATTGACCGGGAAACCATGGGGTGAGCTACAAGTTCCGTTATATTTCAAGTTGTTCCAAATTTCGCTACCAGATGTCAGTGACACCTAGTGGTGAACGTTGGAACATTGATAGAGCGTTTCAACGAAATCTAAACTAGAAATTTAGCTTCACACAGGTTTAGTTAGTGGAAGGATTTTTACGTGCCATAAATCTATGACATGGGACCGCCGGCATTACTTCCCCTCCGAAGGAAGGCATACTGAAGGATTTTAACGCTCTTAAAAATCCGATGACTTGGGCCACGATCTTGGGCACAGCAGTCCAGCATGCTACCAACTAGACGCCACAGAAGCCGTTTGCATACTATTAAATCGTGGTTACGAGAAATGAAAATTGAAACTCCATCTAATTATTCAAAATAACATACAGTTTGGAGTTCACCTGTAGGAAATAATCGAGAGTGATTGAAGATGGCTGTATCATCCTAATCCCTGCTCTAGGCTATGGCATACAAACGATTTCTCAGAAGAGTATTTGATCTTTTAATAGTAATTACATGTTTATTCTAAATCAATGATGAATATGACACCGCCTATTTGGAGTGTTTCTTCTCTACTGAAGTGAAAAAGACTTCAGTGTTTTGACAAGGCTGACTTTGATCTATTTGATCATGTTTTACGAGGTCAACGTGGAATATTAATTCTCATCTCTCAATGCTATTTGTTCCTCGTCTCGTAACTTCGCTCTTATTTAATACGATGGTTCTACAAGTTAGAACACGATTTAATCATATTGGCCGTGAATTACCGTTGAACTTCATGAACATACTTGACTTGCCTGTTTCTCTTCTTTTTATAAATATTTCTGTGTTTAATGATAATGCAAGGGAGATAGAAATTCAGACGCTACGTTTTCAACTTCAATTTCCTTTACATATTCGGCCAGCTTGACCTTCAGAATTCAGAACGTTTTATTTTCTTTATTAAGGCATTCCACTGGACTGGATTTCACGTCAATCACGATGTTCACGCGATTCGAGAGCCAGGTATGCACTGTTGTGGAATGACGTGATTCAGAGTGGTATATGAAAGACCCGGAGAGCCATATCGACTGGCGGAAAGAAAACAAACCAGTTCGTCTGAAGGTGGAGCGCTTGATAGGTCACATGTTTTAATGCAGTTCGTGTGTGTATATTGCATATGAATTCTATGGGACGTAGGCAGATAACGTCGATACTCCGCCACTTGAAACAACAATCAAGTATGGGACGTGAAACTTCTTATGCGTTCACACCAAGACGAGGCCTGCGTGGACTGTATGGAGATATTTTTCTCAAAATAAATATGCTCACTTTGTGATTTGGATTTCAATAGCTAATTTTCATAATATAATTTTTCCTAGGCTCAATTTTGATTCAAAAATCCATTTTAAAATTTGAATAAAAGCCTTTATATTTTGGCTATAATATACTTTTTTTTTGCAAGTATAAATGATGTTCTTTAATAAGCTTTATTGTCGATTTCTTAGGTGAAAACTATTTGGTCAAAGGTACAGCACAGTGTTGTAGCCTACCTCTAGCCAGGGGTGTTTGTACCTTTGACCGCTAAATAAAAAAGGGAAAAAACAAAAATTCAACGGACATTTATTCCTATAAAATAAATTAATGGCATAGAATACAAAGGCCTACATAAAAATATAAATTGAAACTAAAAATCAAATAATAATAGCCTAGCCTAGGCCTACTATCCAAACTCAGTAAATTAACAGAGGCGATTCTTGATAGTCACAAGATGTTAAATATAACCACTCTTATTTTATCTATTCAACTTTGTAGTGAGATAGATTAACACCAAATAAGAAATATTTTTGCATTTGTTTGTTGGCACAGGCTAGAGTAAAATATGGCTTTCGCAGTCTCATTCATGGCTGTGATTATATGGAAGCTACTGAGGTATGGGTGGTGCTGAGTAATGGTATTCAGGGCATAGCTAGTGCCTGTGGATGCTGTGAAAGGTTCTACTCAAAAGGGTCACTTCTGTTGTTCTGACTCAGTGAGGAAAACAATGGCAACATATCTTACTCCTCAGCTTGCCTAGTACGCCTCATTATAGTGCTGTCTTTGGTTTTGTGGGGTTCTTCCACATAACCTATGATGGCACTATTTGAGGATCCAACCAACCTCCGGGCTAACTACATAACAGACAGGTGTTTGAAATGACGTCATTTCTGATGTTTAGCGGAATGCTACATTGGTCAAAGTCTTTTGCCTTCGTTCTTGTTCCCAGCTTAATATTTCATTCAAATTTGAAGATAGGCTGTAAGTCTACTACTTATATGTAGGTATTTCTAGAGTGTTTGGGTCTAAAACCTTGAAGATGTCTATTTTATAATAAACATTTAAGTTTGCTGTATGAAAGTATGCTTACTTTCCTTGTGTACGCCGACATTTTCTCTGGCTGAAGTTGAGAGCAAGGACAATGGTGGAAGGCTGAAAGAAAGTGGAATTTGGAGAGCCATTGGAGGCCCAGATAATGACCTTCTAATCAAATTAAATATGCCAGCTAAACTACCTACCAACCAGGTAAAGGAATGCGTTATGGTGATCGTCTAGGTGGGGCGAATTATTCATGAAATGCTTTGTTTCCCTCGTCTCCAACCCCTCGATCAGATCCTCGGTTATAACTAATATTTTATACCTTGTCAGTTGTCTTCTTCTATTTTTTACTTCCACGGTAACGGTATCAAGATGGCTGCCTCTGTCAGGCACATTCCTGATCACGGCATAAAAAATATAGGGAACACAGCTCATTAAGATTAAACCTTTATTGATAATAAAATAATCCATACAATTCTAACATTATATTAAATATATTTTTAAAAAAATATTGCACGTTATATTTCTTCCCCGTTGTATACACGTCTCTTAAGTAGTAGGCCTTGGGTTTAATTCCTGGCTTAGCTAGATTTTTAATACCTGGCGTGAGGGCTGGATCGGAGTGCACTCAACCTTGTGAGGCTGCGAGATACTAAAAGTAGCACCTCATCACCTAAAATCAAGGCAATGCAGTTGAGGGCGTAGTCGTGCTGACCACGCGTCCACCAAAATCTGCAGGACATGAGCTGAGCGGCAGTAAGTCCTTGGATACGCTTAGTCCTTTATGAGCCCTGAGGTCCAGCCGTGGTACTAGGACCCACTTTAAAGGGCAATGGAATCGCCTATCTCTACAAAGCTAATGTATAGGTACATTTTATTGGGAGCCACAAAAGCAAAGCCAACTCCATACAGGCCATGGAGGCCCTGGGAGTAGTGGAAGGTAGAGGCTTCCACTTTTTGTGACATCGGCACTAGATGGGATGGAGTTGTCAGCTCCACGCCCGGCCGTCTTTGCTCCCAGGAATTACCCTGGTACTCATTTCTGGTGGAGGCCGAGTGAACTCCAGGGCCATTTGCGTTTCCGAAAGTCATAGGTTTGTTTCTAAAATCCAGTACCTGGGTGGGGATCGAAGCCACTCCCTTTCAGTTAGAAGCTCAGCGCCTCTACCGACTGCGCCACGCAGCCCCCTTCCTTGGGAACCATGTTAACTAAATACTTCACCTTTCTCCAGTGTGAGGCAGATGACCTCGTAGTCCGCCCCTTAAAACAACAATAACTAACTAATAACTTTCTCCAGTGTAAGAACACGGACATTGTTTCTATACTGAAGCAACCACATTTTTAATACGCCATAATGAGGGAAATGTTGTTTTCCCTTAGAATTCAACATTGTTTCAGTGCATCTAAAACTGCCAAATGAACTGCTTCTCAGAAATTCTTGATTTCAGGTTTAGCAGATGTTGAGAAAATGTTCAAGAAAGAAAAAGAACCCATGCTTGCTCCCCATTGCAGGAATATGAAACTTTAGAACGGTCGTAATTTATTAAAATAGAGCCAATGTTCAAAGAGAAGCTTTAGTGAATGAATGTGGGTAATGAAAATATTTGTATCATTACTTAATATCCTATTTAAATCCCCTTAAGCAGTGTTGATATTTGTTGTTTGAGTCTTCAGTCTTTCGACTGGTTTGATGCAGCTGTCCATGCTTCCCTGTCCTGAGCTAATCGTTTCATCTCTACATAGCTACCACACCCTATATCCGAGGCAATCGGTTTAACATATTCTAACCTTGGTCTACCCCTACTGTTCTCATCCTCGACCCTTCCATCCATAACTTAGTTTGCTATTCCTGGGTGTCTTAGTGCGTGTCTTACCAACCTATCTCTTCTCTTCATTAGCAGTTGTCAGAAACATATCTCCTCTCCCAATCGTCTTAATACCTTTTCGTTCGTAACCCTATCTACCCATCGATTTTCATAATTCTCCTGTAACACCACATTTCAAACTCTTCAATTCTCTTCTTTTCTGCTGCACCAATAGTCCAAGTTTCACTTCCATAGAGCGTCACGCTTCAGACAAAGGCTTTCAAAAATGACTTCCTAATACCTAAATCTACATTCGATGTCAACAGATTCCCTTTTTGTATGTATGTTAATACAGATCATATGTCAAGGGATAAAACAACTCACCTAGTATACATAGATGACGTACACTGGTTGCCATGTTTACCTAGGTGTTGGGGAAATTAAGACATTATTCCAGATAGACCCCCATGGTAAAACAACGCGTATAATTCGCACCTTTCTTCATGTTCTTCGAACGCAAATTCATTCTCCTCAGATCTTAAGCTTGAAATCTCTCTTCTGGTATATCTGGCTGCTTCCGCATTTTAGGTAAACATTAAAGAGCGAAGCGACAGTGTGCAAACATCTGCCAAACTGTTCTTGAGGTTTACATCAAGGCTCGTACCCCCTGTCATACGATGTCATTTGTCATGAACACCAATGCGATCCAAGTTTATTAGTTCATCGTTCGCTTGTATGTTTTAGCTGTTGGCCTTGTCTGGGTCTTTGCCACCACCTAGTATTTATAACTGAAGCAACATTAAATGCATTAGCCCTAGTCCCGTCTCTTCAGCATTTCTGACAATCATTCTCTCAAGCCACAGTCCGGTTAATGAATTCACGCTGGTTAAATGCGTGTTTAATCAAAGGCGTGTGTAGGAGGTTTTCATAACATAAAAATGATACGAAATGATTAACTAACCATAACGCCATATCGTTAAGAGATTTGACGTGCGTAGGATTATCCTCTCATTTTAGCGGTCTTCCTCGACAGCTGTTTTAACTAGTTTTCTTGCGGTGAAGTTTTTTTTAAATCGTTCGCAGCATGCCCTATTACATTATAGTAATACTATATGCTCAATGTTCAATTGATTATTAATCATTTTAGACTAAATTTTTACAGTATACCCGGTGCCGTACCAACCTATTTTACATTGCCTCTATCGCTAGTGAGGCTTCTTTACTCCTGTACTGTATATATTTTAAATGTGATCACGTTCTGCAATTTGCTGTCCAAGGGTGCGATCAGTAACGTTTTTCACGTCGCATTGGGTTGCTTTAAATGTGCATATCTGTGTCACTGTGTGTCCGTTTCGCTAAACATAATTCAATACATGAGGAGTTTTCTTTATTTATTCCTATCAATGATGCAGATAAAGCTATCAAGATAGGCCTAATGGCAGTAAGGATATGGAGAGCAAAACATTACTTTTCTCTCGCATAATATCAATATTATAAGCAGTCACGTGTGGACATGATGATACCTCTACATCATTTCAGTTTTAATATTTACTTCCTGTTTTCCATATTAATTTCTTTTCAATTTTTTAATTGTGCTTGAACATATAATTAAAATAGTTTTCATGCACAGAGAATGGTTAGATCTATTCAATTATTGATTTTTATGAATATTAATTTTATTTTTAATTATTTACACAACTACTGTACAGTTCTGTATGAAACCCCCACCAGAAAGAAAGTGTACGTACGCCACTGAGTATATATAGATACACACACTGGCATAAAAACGAAACCCTGCTAATTTCAGACAAAACTCAACGTTTGACCGTTTTATTCATTGAAGAGCTTGAATAGACGTGTCGGTCTACTAACCCCCAAGCTTGCAGTTTCGCTCCTGGCCGTGGTAAGTGATTTTTGAAAGGCGGAAAAAATTGCGACACCATGTCATACGATGTTGGCATGTCAAAGAACCAATTTGAATTCAGTAGGCCGTGTTCATAATGGCAAAATTAATCTCGGGCGTTTCCGCCAACACAAAGTTCCTCATTTCTCTACTAGAAAGCGCTATAGTGTTTAAGGAGCTTAGATATCTAACCTCGTTGACTTTCATAGTGCTTCAAGGAACAACGAAATTCGACATGCAAGCTACCCTTCGGGTGTCGAATAACAAAGCTTGCACCCGGCACCCGAGACCATGCGATATTATTATTATTAGTAGTATTCATTGAATGTTGTGATATGGCAATGTGTCGTGAGTTAATCATGAGTTAATTAAGCTCATTTGAGAAGTTTCAGTGTAATATTTGACAAACATTGTTGATCGGGTCAATCACAGCACCAATATTACCGTTTCCCGCCTTTGGACAAGAATAACCACGAACAGCTGCCTTAAGGTTTATTGCTGTGAATTCAGGTGCCGCGTATTTTTTGTGGTCATAACGGTTTGTCTACAACATTCGTTATACAGTGCAACAGGTCAGAGGACAGTACAATGGATTCCAGGTTTCGACATTTCCAAATTCGTGTTTGTGCGATGTTGTGATCGTCATTATCAATACGATTATACACACTACTACTGTTACCACAAAGACAGGCTATCAGACAAATTAAACATACACAAGAGTACACGGGACTGATGACCAAGATGTTCCAAGCCCATAAAACAAATTGACAACAACTTACATACACTCCATCTTCTGTGGTCTTGGGGTGCATATTCAGACTCCGCACCCATAGGTCTCGGGTTCGATTCCCGGCTCTGGCAAGAAATTTAATTCAGACCGGAGGGCAGGAACGGGGTACACTCGGGTAGGAGAGGCAGGTTAGATTCCCTCCTTAGCTATCCCGGAAGTGGTTTTCCTTACTTTCCCAATCCTTTTCCACTGACAAATGCCGGGATGGTTTTCTAACTTAAAAGCCACAGCCGCCTCCTTCCAAATCCTACCATCTTTTAAAAATGCACACACTTCTACTGCCATCACCATGACCTTGTTTTTAGACAGATTCCATACACCCAAGTACACAGGACCACCATGTTGCAAAGCTCCTGAATGAATCAACATACATACGGTCCAAACATATCTTTATAACCGCCCGAGACAATTTGAACCTTATCTATGGGTTGATAAAGATAAAAACAATCATAACATAGAATTAAGGAACTCGGGTGAGTTATTTCCGGTGATGGCGTGAAAACGTATTGATTCCAAGTCAGTGTCCTCAATGTAATGGAGATGCTTACCAGGTAAAGACTGTACCAGCTCTATAAGGAATGTAGTTGTTATTTTCCTTTGATTGTACCGTACCCGACTATCATGTTACTCTCAAGTGCGGTCTCTTTCAACACCGGTAATGAGTCCAGAACATCCTACCTTTAATACATGTTCAATTACCATCTCGCGCTAGAGGTCGTGGTAGCATGGTGTCCCCAAATACCGGTAATGAACCCTCACCAAACCAATTATCTCCGTTAATAATAGCGGCAGCTTTCAAACTAATAATAATAATGATAAAGGTGATATTCGTGTAAGCTACCTTTGTTACTTGAACATTTGATTGTTGCTTTTAGATCCTGAAAGTTTCTGATTCTCAGTTCATTAATATTAATATTTTGCCTGTTATTTTCAGACTACTATTAATTCAATGAATGTTATGTATTTACTTCGCATTAATGGCCGAGGGAGATTTATGGGTTTGAATTGGATACTAGAGCGAGATTGCACTCGTTCTTATGCTAGTAAAATATATACCGTATATGGTATATTGTACACACAGAAAGCCTATGGAGATTTCAGACGAGTTGAGAAAATTCCGATCTGAAAGAATGAAAAAGTACTGGAAAGAGCGCAAAAACCAAGCAGTACTACCTTCAAAGAAGAAGTGATTGTGGAACGACTCAAGTGGTCCAATGTGACCAATCAAGATTAATAATAATATATTGTACGTATGCTTCAGTGGCGTAACTACGGGGGTGATTAGGGGGATAAATCTCTCCCCCATCCCCCGAGCCAAATAATAAAAAATAAAACGTAATTTGATGAAATGTTCGTTAAAAAGAAAAACAACAAAAATTCTGATTGTTGACAAACGACTGGATTATGCACGTTTATAATTTGAGAACATTTATCTTCACTTGTGTAAAATACAGTATTTAGTGTTAGGCACATTGAGAGATGCAAATAAAACGTATCGAATGCCATTGAGATCAAACATGAAAACGTAGGTTTGCTTTCATTGATTGTCTTATTTTGCCACCCGCACAAAGCAAAACCCCACGACCAAAACAGAAAGAAAGAAAGAAAGAAAGAAAGAAAGAGAAAGAAAGAAAGGAAGAAAGAAAACAAACACTAAACCAAAACCAAAAAGAGAAACTAAAAAGAAAAATTCGAAAACAAACACAAAGTCTTTATTATTGTTCTTATTATATCAATTTATTATATTTTTATTTCCATTCGATTTTTTAATATACAGTTTCTGAACCCCTTTTTTATTTAACGTGTGATTGATTGACCTACAGATCAGTGGGTCATACTCATAAGGTTATCCTTCATCATGAGCATGTTAATACTATTAAATATACTGTATTCCTTCCTGCTTACACACTGTCGTATGTATGCCTGTTCCTTCTTTGTGTTATTTGATTAATGATTATTTACGAGCAACTTAAAATCGATGCAATGAATGCAAGGTTTATGGTCTACCCACGCGCTGAAGTTTCTCGTGTGGTGTAGTACATCTACTTACACGCTGGCTTCTGTTGGAAGTCATTACAATTATTATACTATCTGCTAAATGGACATTGGCATTGCAAGTTCAGAACAATCGTGTGAAAGGATGTTGGCTGTGCCTTTGAATGCCACCGTTGACTTGAACTGGGTGAGGAGAGTAACGTTAGGGGCACAAGGTAAAATTCGTGTTGTACGATGACCATCGTTTTAATACAAAGATATTGTGTGTACACTGACCAAAGTAATGCTCAGTTTGATCATCAAAATAGGACTCCGAGATTGAATGCTTACATACAAACCAAAATTCCATTCTACGCCTAGTCTTCTTTATTTTGACTTGTCTCATGGACCAAGGTCTCATGAATACGGAAAAACTTACCACCTTCACCGATGAAGCACATCATTTACAAAAACGTCTGTGTTGCATGTCACGTTATCATGAAGGATTATCGTTTTCAGAACGTACGGAATCTTCAAATTGGAACTTGGTAAACTCAAAATTCCGTCACTGCCAAGAATTCAACCCTACCGTAGTCTATCTGGAAGATAAGTCTTTGGTGTTCATATCGTTGCTTTTAAATATTATACATATGGATTCATTCATTCATTCATTATTTTATTTTATTTTTTGAGAACGAACCACCTTCATTATCCCCAACTAGCAGTTAGCACTGCGGCCTTCTCTCCTTCTCATACACTATTTACCCCGAGTTCATCAACCTCTTAGGTAATCTCTCCTTCCCCGTTCTCATCACATGACCCCACCATGTGAGTTAACTGATACGAAGAGCCTCATCTTACGTATTCATTTCTAATTAAGCTTTTATCTCTTCATTACGAGTACCCTCGAGCCATTGCTCCTTTCTATTTGTCCCAGCCATCATTCGTGCTATCCTCATATCCATTATCACCAGCTTAAGTGTGAAATATCAGTCATACGAATCAGTGTATATTGTGTATATTTTTAAGTCTCATCAGATGAGTTTTGTAATAGAAGGCACCGTGCAAGTTGTTCCAGAGTTTAAAGGTCGCATAATGAGGCCAAATTGCAGTAATTGCTTCTTAAGTTCGTGTTTCATCTCACCGATCGGTACATTCTTCGCCACTTTTCAAACGTTATCTTTTTGTATAAATAGCAATACTCTTCTTATGATGCAGCTACGAATCTATCATCAGGTCCAGTTAATAACTGTGGTGCTCCCAAGTGAAGCAATTTCTGAACTAATTCATTAAATAGCTGCTGTCAGAATCAAGGTTGTTATTAGAGGAAATGGTAGAAGCGATTAAGGTGTAATAATATGAATAATCCGGATGGAGCATACGATTTGTCAATTAGTAGCGTTTATATGTACGTGTTGAAGTGAGTTTGAAATTTAACTGCCGTATTGTAACTCTCCAATTCGGTCCTGAACTTCATTTAACGTCAAGAAAGTCTATAATTAAAATCTTTTAGGTGTGCAGAAATTAATTCACGAGGTTTCTAATATAAAATATTAGCATATAGATTCATGCTGCCATTTTCTCTGGTATTCGATACAGAATATTAAAAGGAGATTGTTCGGATGACTATAAAAAACTAAGATCATAATATTGGCAATGCGCGTGTTACGGTCTCTCAAGTGCGGTATATTTATGCTCTCTCTGTATTACGAGAGACTAGCGTTAATCTGGTTTGTCATCGCCTAGCCCCGGATTCTTAGGTTCTGACCTATTTTATTCCTGATCTGTTACTCTCCAATTTACAGTTATATTAATAATAATAATAATATAATATAATAATAATAATATTGTATGGCCTCGGTGCCGGGTGCAAGCTTTGTTATTTGACACCCAGAGGGCAGCTTGCATGTCGAATTTAGTCGTCCCTTGGAACGCTATGAAAGTCAAGGAGGTTAGATATTTAAGCTCCTTGACACTATACCGCGCTCTAGTAGAGAAAGGAGGAACTTTTGTGTTGGCGGAAAATCCTGAGATTAATTTTGCCATTATGAACACGGCCTACTGAATTCAAATGGGTTCTTTAACATGCCAACAACATATAACATGCATGCCGTGATTTTTGCCGCCTTTCAAAAATCACTTACCACGGCCAGGAGCGAACCCGCTAGCTTGGGGGTTAGAAGTCCGACACGATAACCACTCACCCACCGTGGCAAGCAAATTACAGTTTATATTAATTTATTTATAAGAGTAAAATAAAATGGATATCTTTAACACGCCGTACATTGTAATTCCTCCAATAAGAGGTGATTTTCAAGATACAACTAACGTTTGAACAATTCCATTCTTTTCAACTCCGATGCAAATATAATCTGCTTGATTATTATTTATCAAGCTGGAAGGCATGTGTGCATTGCCTTTGAAAAGCGAGAACCTGGTGCTCTCAGTGAGCTCCTTACGTCCCTTAATTTAAAGATTTTTTTAAAATTAATTTTTAGTAACTTTTGTCCCGGCTTCGCCCGGTATCTTTAACGGTTTGCCCAGCGTAAGCTTAAGAGGCGTATTTTTTTTTTAATATTCAATGAACTACGACCTATATCCGTTTTCCGTCTTGGCATCATGGTTTAAAATCACCGACAGGTGGGTGAGTGGTTATAGTGTCGGACTACCAACCCCAAGATTGCAGGTTCGCCCCTGGCCATGGTAAGTGATTTTTGAAGGCGACAAAAATCACGATACTCATGTCATACGTTGTTGGCATGTTAAAGAACCCATTTGAATTCAGTAGGCCGTGATCAATGGCAAAATTAATCTCGGGATTTTCCGCCAACACAAAGTTCCTCCATTCTCTACTTGAAAGCGCTGTAGTGTCAAGGAGTTTAGATATTTAATCTCCTTGACTTTCATAGCGTTCAAAGGAACGACGAAATTCGACATGAAAGCTACCCTCTGGGTGTCAATTAACAAAGCTTGCACCAGGCACCCGAGGCCATACGATATTATTAATATACCGACAGGATTATTAATTATATTATCATGGAGTTCTTGTCAGACGTAATTTAAGAATGGCGAGGTGCATGCAACACAAATCCCTCTTCCGTCCAATGTAAATTTGACTGTGTATTCTGCGGAACGATGGCTGAAACTGGGGTGATAGGCTCGCTCGCTAGCTACCTCCTAAACTGTCTCCGAGGCTAGTAATTGAATGGAGATTTTGGAAAAAATGAAAACGTACGAACACTTATAGTGGGAGATGTATTGAAGATGCTGTTGTGGAGTTTTTGTAGAACTTTTCATGCTGAACAGTTCTTACACTCATAGTAAATAGATATTGTTAACGGTTTACCCAGCGCAAGCTTAAAATGCGCACGGACGCTAGTTTTTTTTTTTTTTTAGACTCGATCCACTGAAATCGTTACTGCTCGGCTCCCTTTGGTCATCAAAAAATTATTTTCTACAGAAACCCTCCTCGACAAATCCTTTACAGAATGGTGAAAATCGCATCAAAATCCATCCAGTGGTTCTCTAGATTACCTGGATCATCCAAGAATCGGGGACTTAGTTTTATACGATGTAGAGATGCTAAACGCTGAAGAAGATATCAATCAGTATTGAAACATGTACAACAATTAAATAGATGTTTCAGAATTTGCATTGATTGACCTAGTATTTTAAGAGTTATCTAGGCTATATCAATACGGAAAATCTCTTAAATTTTCGTAGCATGGTAAATGTTGTTGCTTTTTATATAAGAATATTTTCGCTGCGAAAGGAGAATAAGGCGAATGTTTAATGATTTATGAAATCATGAAAGCTATTTATAGGATATTACAGAGGTCTTAAAATTATTAGACTCAAATACTTAATTTAAATCAGTCACAATGTTTTATTCAAATTCATTTTTTTTATTATTTTATATTCGATGATGTCGAAATGTATATATTATATGTCAAAAATATACTTGGAACAGCTTTTATGATTAAACAAAACTTAACAGAATCAATAACAAATTTTACATCTTCATCAGAACGAATTTCACTTCTCTCATTTCGATCAGGAAACAAAGGCTATACTATAATCAATGCTCATGCTCCTACCAATGAGGACAATAAGAAAAATCCAGAAAATGTTGAAGAGTTTTGGGAAATGTTGGAACATGAATCATCAAAGATACCTTATCATCACGTTAAAATCTTAGTTGGTGACTTTAATGCACAGATTGGAAGAGAGAGAAAATTTAGAAACATAGTGGGTGACTTCCCAGCTCACAACCGCACTAACAGAAATGGAGAGAGACTCATAAGTTTCTGCAGACTATTTGATCTTAAATTAATGTCAACCTTTTTTAGGAAATTACCGAGGAGAAAGAAAACATGGTGCTCTCCAAATCCACATTTAGGTTCATATCAATTGGATCATGTAGCAATTACAAAACAGAACTTTAGAGAAATCATGAATGTTAGAGTAAGGAGAGGATTAAATATTGACTCTGACCATTTTTTGTCTGAGATCAAAACTAAATTCCAACCAAATAAATCCAAGCCAAAAATTCCAAAAATTCCTAAAATAGACACAAAAGTTTTATCAGAAAATAAGACTGAATTTATCAATAAACTGCATACTAAAGATAAGAGTAACTGGGAAGAGATCAGAGATGTAATGATAGAATCAGCCAAAGAATTGGGACAGCCTCCAAGGAAAAGGAAACACCGATGGTGGAATACAACACGTGATGCAGCGATCGAACGTAGATTAGCGGCTTGGCAGTTATGGAATTCCAGGAAACGAGAAGATGACTGGATTAATTTTGTAGAGATCAGAAAGCTAACATCCAAAATCATCAGGATAGAGAAACGTAATTATGATAAGAAGCGATTGGAAGAGATAGATATAGATTTTAAAAAGAACAACACCAGACAATTCTACAAAGTATTTCGAGAGGAGATCCAAGGATACAAACCAATGAACCTCCATTTCAAGGATTCAACTGGTAGACTGGTCACTAATAATAAAGACAACTGCGAGTTACTAGCTAAATACTTTGAGGAACTTCTTAATTGCGAAGAACCTTTAGAAAGACTACAGTTTACATCACCACAAAAAGAGAACCCTCCGTCAGAACCACCAACTGTCCAACAAATAGAACAATATATTGACAATCTTAAAAATAATAAGGCACCTGGTGAGGATGGGATACCAACTGAAATGTTGAAACTCGGTGGTAAATTTGCAGCTGAAGCTTTACACAAAGTTATCAAGGAATGTTGGGAAAAAGGAACAATTCCAAATGATTGGAAACAGGCAATAATCCATCCTTTGCACAAGAAAGGAGATAAGACAAACCCCAACAATTATAGAGGTATTTCCTTACAGCCAATCGCATACAAAGTTCTTTCTAAAGCATTGCTACACAATCTGGAAGAACAAGCAGAACATACTATCGGCGAATACCAAGCCGGATTTAGAAAAGGGAGATCTTGTCCAGAGCAAATTTTCAATCTCAAAACAATCCTTAGAATCAGAACAATACGTAACCTCAACACAGTTGTATCTTTCATTGATTTCAGAAAGGCTTATGATTCAATAGACAGACAGTCTGTATTCCTAACGCTAACAGAATTAGGGATAGATAAAAATACCAGACAACTGGTTGAACAAACACTAACAAATACAACCTCAAGAGTTAAATTTCTAAACGACATTTCAGAACCCTTCCAAATCAAAACCGGAGTTAGACAAGGTGATGGGCTTTCACCACTTCTATTTAATTTGATATTAAACAAAATCATGAAGGAATGGGAACTTAAATTATGCGAAAGAAACATTGAAGGGGTCCATTTGGGGCAAGGAAAGGGAAGATTTGAGGTGAAATGTCTTGCCTTTGCTGATGACATAGCAATCATTTCAGAAAACAGATTTCAAGCACAAATAATGGTTGAAACCCTACATGAAATAGCAATAAAAACTGGTCTTCAGATTTCATATGAAAAAACCAAATATATTGAACACAGACACAATGGAGAAAAATATCTAACAACTCAACATGGACACATTCAAAGAGTTGATAAATTTAAATATTTGGGAGAATGGATCCAGTCAAATGGACTTGATAACACATCCTGCAAGGAGAGATTAAGAAAGATGGAAAATGCCTATAAACTCACCCAACATAGATACAACAAACGATCAATTTCATTCCAGGCAAAAATCAGGCACTACACAACTGTAATTAAACCAGAGGTATTATACGGATCAGAATGTTTAACGTTGAACAAAAGAGGTGAACAAGGGGAACTGGAAAAGAAAGAAAGGAAAATACTGAGGAAAATTTTGGGTCCCCAAAAGAATAAAGATATTTGGATGAAGAGAAAAAATGAAGACCTTTACCGTAATGTGGAAAAAATTACAGACTCAATTAAAAGACGGAGACTACGATTTTATGGTCACCTTCATAGAATGGATAGCAGCAGGCTAACTAAGAAAATTTTTGACTACATCTCCAAATTAAAAAACACCACTAGATGGCTGGAAGAGATACGGTGTGATCTGCAAAAACTGAAGATCACCAACAACATCATTTCTAATAGGGTGGAATTCCGGCGACTGATCACTACTGCAGATTTTTCGATTCTGCAAGTTCCACATCAACCACGGAGAGTGTTATCAGCGGAACAGAGGCAGGCCATCAGCCAACGTATGAAGAAGTTTTGGGAAGAAAAGAAAAAACGAAACAATGTACTGTAGTCTTAGGTTCAAAGCGGTCTATAATTGGCCAAATTCTAAATATATATATATATATATATATATGTCAGAAAACTGTATCATTATGAGGGCCATTATAACACTATTTTTCATTCTGAAACAGTTTCTCCCACCAATGGAACAGTTGTGTGACCAATTAGGTACGGATAGCATCGCATCTGCGCTCACTTCCACAGTCTCCTATTTTAAATTTCACTGTGTGGCTAGTGTCATAGTGGGGTATTTGAGGGGGCCATGTTCAAATACAAGGTATTCTCTGCGTCCCAAGCGCTCTGTTCAGTACATAAAACTGGCGAAATCTTGACAGATATTTATGAATATTTATGTTCGAACATAAAATAGTTATCATTATCGTCGAACATAAACAGTCGTATGCAACTCACCTATAATGGTAATTAAGACACTCGTATGGAAATTATAAAACTCGCTTCGCTCGATTTATAAACATACTCGAGTCTTAATTATTGACATTATAGGCTTGTTGCATTCTATTAGGGTACCTAACGTAGTAAAATTTTTCCCCTGTGGACTTACAATTTTTCCCATAAGTTATTGCATCCGCAAATTTTCGAAATTGAAGATTCAGAGGGACACCTGACTTGGGTTCAGTTTTTTTTCATTAACTTTGGAATGAAGGCCTATCCTCTAAATCAGGTGATTACAATCCATTGTTCATGAATCTTGGAGTAGTTAAAGAGTGGTCAATCAGTAATAAAAGACTTCCAATCTCTCAGGTCTAAATTCACACGAAAACTGGAATAAATTAATCAAAACAAAACGTGTGGCATTCTGCATTAACAAGGCTCCTCTTTCAGTGGAAACTGTAAACAATTAGTTTACTGTCAGACTACTGATAAGCCATTTGAAATAATTTCAGCACCTTGCAATACATTTCCACTGTATTAAGTCACGAAACGTACAAAGTAAATGCTAGAAAAATGCCATCGAGTCTAATATAATTTGCACACCTCTGTAATGTGTTAGACTTGCATCGTGTGACAGATGATATTCTACCAGTGCCTATGTGACGAGTGACTTTCTTCGTCCCGAGTGACCTGCGGTGAGCAAGCAACCTACGCCTCCAGCTATGGTCTAATAAATACCTGAAGCCTGTCACACAGGTTAACCAACTGGACCAGCGACATTTCCTTCAGACTTCTCTTTTTTTATAACTTCTCTTTTTTCCCATTTAAAAGGATTATTTTATTTGTATCATCAGAAACCAGTAAGACATATGAAAATCTGGTTTTGTGATGTTGCTCCTTCTACTGTTAAAGCAGTCTGCAATTATTTTTCTTGGTACGGGACGAGTAAGACCAGGAAATAGAACTCAGGTTCTGGTTATACACGCTGTGTCTTCACTCAAAGACGCTGTCTGAAACATTACCATACGATAGTATTTTCAGAGAATTAATCGCCATCTCCTCTTTCTTTAATTTCTTTAATTAACGTACCTTCTGTAATGATACATTTAAAATAATGTGGCGCTGGGTCCGTGGTTCAAATCCCGGTCACTCCATGTGAGATCTGTGCTGGACAAAACGGAGGCAGACAGGTTTTTCTCCGGGTACTCCGGTTTTCCCTGTCACAATTTCATTCCAGCAACACTCTCCACTGTCATTTCATTTCATCTGTCATTCATTTAATCATTGCCCCAGAGGAGTGCGACAGGCTTCGGCAGCCGGCACACTTCATATCCTCGCCGCTAGATGGGGGCTTCATTCATTCCATTCCTGACCCGGTCGGAGACTGGAAGCAGGCTGTGGATTTTCATTTCAAAATAATGTGGACCATGCAATCATCACAAGTTATTGGTATGCTCTAGGTTTTATTACCCGTTGTTAATGGGTGCATGGGGTGAAGGAGGGCAGTTTATGGAGGATAACCTTGTCCTTGAAATCGCTAATACCACCTACCCAAGGGGCCTAATGTTTGGATAGCGGTCGCTTGATAAGTCAAGGTCTACAAATTGTGGAGTGACGCGTGGTGAGCGCGGCGGGTCCCTTCTGCCATTAATCTGGTTTCGGAGTCCTCACGCCAGTGTCTGAAATCCCTAACGTAGCTGGGAATCGAAGCCGAGGCCTTTGGGCAAGAGACAGGTGCGCTACCCCAACGACACGGGGCTGGTTAAAATCACTATTAGTGAGGTAAATTACATTACCGTGAAGAGTTAATGAATTCATATATGTTTTAAGATTTCCATAATCGAAAACAAATCATTTTGCATTCATTTTAGTGGTTAACTAAAATTTAAATAAATGCAGTTTAGTCATAAAATGGTAAATTTACAATTGAAGGGGTCAATTTTCGGCCTATTTTCATCATATGAAATACAGGCTCATGAGATCACCTTTTGTCTCGTACCTTAATTTACATATTTCGACACTAACAAAGAATATCATACGTGCAGATTTAAGTCATGATCACAGAACCCTTGTCATTCCTGATAAAAAATATAATATGCTCGCACAACTCTTGGTGACAAAGATACTATCGTATTCCATATACGGCGACATCTTTCCATTCATAGCTCAGTTCCCACGCTTACATGAAACAAACCTGATCTTCAATAAATAACAGAACAGGAAATATTATAACTCCAGTAGATATTGCAAATATATTCACTAGAAACGTGAAAGACCAGCCTCTTACTCAGCTTAAGTGCTCGCTGTAATTACGACTAAACACACATAATCGTATAAAATCATAGTATTATCGGCGTACGCTGAGAGAATTATAGCGAAACATTGTTGGAGATATATTAATATAGACTACCTGAGTGCAGAGGACGGGAATAAACTACGACTTGATAGAAGTAAATCACTGAATTATTAACGTTACTAAAGGGAAGAATGGTTTCCATTTTTTTTTTTTTTAATGAATACCATTACGTGGATGGAATTTATACTTTTTCTTTGCAAACCTTTTCCTTTCAGCCAACTTTGCAGACTCCCATACAGCAAAGATCGAATAGTTTTCAATTCTTAACAATGCAGAAATGGTTAAAGAAAGAAAGAAAGAAAGAAAGAAAGAAAGATATTATTTGTTTGAATTCTTGAAACGCTTCTGTACCAATAGTTGTTGAGGAAAATGGCGAGTTGAGGATACATTTTTGAAACTTATTCTCCTCCTCCGCACGTTTTCATTAGCGATAATATTTACATATTTACAAATGAATAGATCATGCTAGTAACGTAGTATGCCGCTAGATGAACAAACAACGCGTAACCAAGAGCTATCGACTCAACTTGATCAATTCTTGTTCTTTTCTGATGCCGGTAATGGGAAACCATGGCAAATCATTTCAAGAATGGTCGACGTTGGGGTTAGTACCTACTGATCATTCGTGTGCCCTATGGCATTGTGCGTTAACGCACTGGATTGGGCGGTCATACAACGAGAAGATAAGCTATGTGGGAGCGGGTGAGTGTAGTAAACAGTGTTTCTATTGTGAGTGTACCGTGTTGTCAACAAAAAGCCTGCTAGGTGATATTTGTATTATGTGGCTGCCATATGGCATAACTCAAGCATACGGCCATCCGTGTGTTTTTGTTGTATTGTACATTCAAAATTCTCTCTCAAACAAAACCTGTAGTAAGTTGTGCAATGAATCTTAAATGAGACGGACGGCAGACAAACTGAAAAGTTTTCCGTAACAAGTTCTTGTACCAGTATGAGCATCATGATGTTGTTCACTAGTGGCGGATTATACATAGTCTCTTTATCCATCTGTGGGTATTTTAAACTATTCATTATGGTATTATAAATAATTACTCTGTAGATAAGCGTGTATGGAAATTAAATTAATTATTGTTCAAAAGTTTGGTGCTTTTCAGTCGGTCAGCACGAATGTACCCAAAAGAGTTGGGTTATGCCCTAATCCTGAAAACAATAAATACATAAATAAATCTCAAGTATTTTTTTTTCAGGATTAGGCTATAACCCAACTCTTTTGGGTGCATTTGTGTTGACCGACTGAAAAGCACCAAATTTTGTTTACTAAGGCAACACTGAAAAATGGCTTCAAACCCCATAATGTTAATTATTGTTGTAAAGATCCGTTACCGGCATAGGGGATGAAAATACAATCGTGATCATATTATCAGAATAACATAGCACTAGCAACTTATAACTACTACTTGGCGAGTTTTTAAAAACCCAAGTTGAAAACACTGATCGAAACTACAAGCAAATGCGAGGAATTGTTTTCAAGAATGTTGTTCTGCATTCAATAAATTAAAATATCAATAACTTGAACAACATATTTAATTTTAATGTTTAAAATATTCTATTCCTTAGCAGATAATGTAGGGGTCTCCTTCCCCTCCTCCTCCTCCTCCTGCTCATGGAATCGGAGTTCCAGTTCCCATGAGTTCTGATTCCCACCAGTTCCAAATTCTTCAGCGGATTAGCTATCTGCCAATTACACTGCCTGAGCGAGTCCCAACAGTTCCGAACACTACCCGAGAGAGTTCCAGCTTAGTTTTCTACAGCTAAATTGTATTAATTTGTTTATTACTGTACTGAAACAAAACAAATTAATGAATTGGCTCCTCTAACAGAGGGGGGCGGAAGCCATGGACCGGTAGCTCCCATAAGCAGCTTTCACCTTGTCAGTATCTGTATCAGCATGTGCCTTTGTCAAAATAATCAGTTTTGAGTTATATTTACAAACTTCTTAAAATAGTATCAGCATGTCGCTTCGTCTTTGAACTGTTTTTTTAAATCTTATTTACAAGTCACTTAGTAATCAGCACGTAGCTTCGTCAAATTGCTCTATTAACTGAATTATTCTTCTCTTTATACTCTAATCAATATGTACAGTAAATAAACATTTCTTAAAAATACTGTTAAATCACCGGTCTCTTCAAACTGTTGGATTCTGTCATCCATTGCAACATATTTTCTTTTCCTTTTCGTGGCTTGCAAATTCAACTCTGCCCGCATAATTTTTACGTCTGAATTTTGAGACTCCTTCATCAAACAGAACACCAAGTCTCTTACACGAGAATGTGATTTTCCGCATTTCAAATTCAGCTTATGGTTCCAACCTTCTACAGAGTTATTCGTTCTATGCCTCTTCCCATGGCAATTCCACATTTCAATCGGAATATGCACGTTTTCAAGCCATTGCTCGACAAAGTAATCAAAAAACTCGATTAACTTTGAATGCTATGAATGTGTAGCCAACCGTCTTCTACTTTTTCTGGTGTGAGGAATGCAAGTGCAGCACACTGCCTGATGGTGGTTCTTATATCCTGGCTAGTTTTATACATATCCTAAAGCCTCCTTGCATTTGGACTCTAGGAAATACTTCTTCTATCGCTTTGATAGCTCCAACTTCAAACATCAGAACTGACACCTGGGGTTTCCAGAGACATTCGGAACTAGTGGGACTCATTACCTTATTTACTCAGGCGTGAATACGCGTTCGGAACTCATGGGAATGGAACTCGTGGGACGGAACTGACCGGATATGGTTTGAGTTTCCAGTGAACAATCATCAGTCTGATGGTACGTAAATAAGGATGTTCTCAACATTGAGTTACTTGCCTGAAGGGCTAGAACTGTGGATTTGTTTCTGTACAATGTAACATTAAAACTGTGTATGTGAATTATGTGTTTTTCCCCCTACAAATTATCATGTTAGTCAAATGAAGTCCACAAAGTGCCCTTCAAAATGTTTGAGCTTGAGTACACTTGGCAGACTAAGTCCATCATATATTTTTAGAGTTCATGCTCTCTACCACATGGATGTCGTATTGTCTAAGGGGGTGGGGGAGGGGGACAGATTATCGTGTTGATGTGGATCTTTACTGTTGATTTTTAAGTTATTTACCCCCATAAATTCCTCTTAGAATGTACGTAGAACACATATTTTGTTTCAAAGATATACTATATACAGTAAAACCTCGTAGTTACGTGCCCGCTTATTACGCTTTTTTTTGTCAGGCCTTTGGATGGTTAGTATAACTGCATAATTGTACCCTGTTATAACGCTTCTAAATCCCGCCTATAGCGCATTTCTCGTCAGAAAAGAGGTAAAATTCCGTATATTAAAAAGAAGACTTGAGTCTTTGAGTTGCTTTAATAATACTACAGTAAAATAAAATAGAGTACCGCAATAATAAAAACTGTATAATTTTGAAGTATTATTTCGAAATTGTTTTCCCACCTCACAAATAATTTCGCGTCTTCAGTGCTTCAGTGCTGTCCACTGCCCCGTGAAGAGCGTAAAATCGGGGCTTTACTTTACCAAGTTGGTATGTCTTGGTCGAAGGCGATTTTCAGACATGGGCTGGGGTTCCATGTAAGGGGAAGTTTGGAATAAATTAGAATTGGCATCTTTTTAGCTGCCGTTGAGATTCTGTCGGTCATTGAAGTTGATTAAGTGTATTCAAACTACTTTTCGTATTTTCTTTGAATTTTAGTTTTACTGTTGAAGACTAAACGTGTTTGTCCTGTCTAGTTTGTCCGCAGTCAGAATTCTTGCGGAGCACTGCAGTGTGTTTATGTATCTGGTTACTACAGGTTGTTCGCCACTATTGACCTTTAAACGCTTCGTACGTTCACTCTGTATTTATAGCTGAGGGTAGCGAGTAGGTCGTTAACATTCACCATCAATTTAGAGTTAATATCTGATGGTTGCCACAGATTGGAAGTCGCTTGTTAGGGATCGAGAAGCCGTCACACTCAACTATGTTGGAAATAATTGAATGTACATCCAAAGGTATTGAATTCGACACTTGAAATATGCACGGAATTTAGGGTCACAATCCTTTTGGCGTCTAATTCAAGCCATCTCATCAGTTCGAAACTGACTCTAGATAATTATTTGGATATCCAAGCACTTAAATGTTTATTTAATCTAGGATATTCATATACGTTTGAAATGGTGTATTTGGATGCATTTTTTTTGTTTCCAGATAGAAGCTTAATTCTTCTTATTTAAGAAAATGTATGGGTTTTTACAGGTTCAAATCTCGATATAAGTCAAGTTCTAATTCATCTATCAACCCCAAAAAGGTCTCAAATAATTAAATTAGGAATGTCTTGAAGGCCTACTAATGCTGAGAAAAAATGTGTCCCCATTCAAAAAACTGATTATGAAGGGGGAAAATGTTTTTGGAACTTGGCATATTTGATATAATATTGATAAACTAATAAATTTAGTAGGAAACATAAAAAACTGAAGTTAATATTTACGTGTCAGACAATTTAAATTAATGAATTAACTGACTTTGGGGCGAACCCTCTCCTCTTTCCCCTTTCCTACCTGCCTTTCTTGACCCTACTTCCTTCCAAGTCCCTCAATCCGCATTCTTCGAGGGTATTTCTTTTCCTCATGTTCTTTTCTGCCCCTTATTCAGTTTCATTTCATTTCTTCTTCTAGCATATACGTCACTGATAAGTGTGTAGTTGTAGCAGTAGTTTCCGTTTCATCATCATTGTCTCTATCACCCAAACCATTTTTGACCGATGATCTGGATAATAGGCCCCATAAAACGACAATTATAATAAGCATCATCTTTATTTTCAACTGTCTTCTAACAGTTACTCACACAATAGCCTACGACTACAGTCATCACAGGAATAGGCCTACAGGTTATCAGACAAGTTCAACACACACCCAACTACACGAGGCTGATGACCAAAATTTCCCAAGCCCCTTAAATGAATTAAAGACAACTACTACTGTGTCCTTCGGCAAACACAAATTGGAGTTGGATTGTAAAATAAAATAAAAAGAAGAAGCAACTATATGTTTATGCAAAAGTAACAGGAAAATAAAGATTCGTTACTTCGATCATTGTAACTGTAACGGAGTTACTCTTAGCACAAAGTAACGGTACTGTAACTTCGGCCGATAACTCAGATGTTATGCCCCTGAAAACAACAATTATCATATTAACTGTAACTTCGTTAAGTTGCCTTTAAAAAGTAGGTGTCATCCATTGCGGAGCCGCGCTCTTTAAATCGTGCATTACGGCCTCAGTGTGGTTTTCCCGCCATGTTTTTGCACACTCCCTCCCGGCAAAAGCCGGGATAATACCTTTCTTCTACTCCCGAGGCACCTACCTCATCCCTGTCCGGCTGTCCCTAATACAGTTGCACATAGTACTACAGTCATCACATCAATAGAGGTTCATCACACACCCAACTACACGGGGCTGATAACCAAAATGACCCAAAGCACCTAAAATGAATTAACAAAAAACAAGTAGGTAACGGAACCCTGGACAATAGCAACGACCTCAGATTCAGATGAAATTATGACATCAGCGAGTTATTTAGAGGAGTTCTGAGAAAGCAGAGAGACAGACTGTTCAAATCCTCACACCACACCACAAATGAGGCTGCCAAAATGCCAACGGACTCACTCCGTGTCACCACCTAGCTCAAGGAAGGCACACACAACAACAAAAAACAAAAAGCTAGACTTGATCCATAAAATTCAGACATGCTTCGTGTCTTGTGTTGTGTTCTGTTGCTTGCTGGAGACAAATGCCATCATCTTTTCTCCTCTTGTGTTGAAGGAGAGACTCACACACATATGCATTATTGTCATTGCTGCAAGAACCTCTTCCAATGTGAAAATCATGTCCAGGATTCTTTCTTTAAGGCATGCGTAAGCGTAACATAACCGCTGGACATGCCATAAATTATTGGCAATGTATTCTTCAATGGCCCTGAGTACCAGTGCGCCTTAAATGGGTTTGGTATGAGACATGAATAGATAACTTTCAGATAGAAGTGTGCATAATTCAGGTACGGTAAACTAAGAACATAACAGATTCAAACCACAACAATGTATTGGGTATAAGGCTACTTTACCATGTGCAACCGGAGGCTTCTGGAAAACCACTTTCTGACCTGATAAGCAATGGCCTTCCTTTCTACGGAATACAGTGAAGGAATCTTGTAGTTTAATACGCGTCAATTGCTTCAGGTTGTCCGCTATACTCGTTAATGCAGCGATTCCACGACCTATCAGGATTGTGCAGCGCTGACACTAGAATGACCAATTTTCATTTTAGTGTCTAGATCTTGTTCTTCTACTGACTTGGACATCCTCCAAGTATTTCTTGAGTCCATCGATCAGTGTCTTCTATCTTGCATCTGGCAGAGAGCCCCTACGTTTATTGGATTCAGTTTTCACTTGAAACCCCTGATAGCTTTTAATAAATTCTCTAAATAAATTCTCTAAATTAACATCTGTTAATAATATTGCTATTATTATTATAATTATTATTATTCTTTCGTTTCACCCTCTTTGGGGTACGTTGTATCAATCATTTCACTGCGTGTTGTTCTTTCCTTAGTGCCCAGTATCTCTTCATTCTTTCTGATCTTCTTTTCCTCTCTTCTTCCGTGACGATGGGTTTGGAATGTTGTGAAGATTTGTCTTGGAACCTTATATTTTGTCTTAAATAATTATTTTAGCTTTTCGATTGAGTAGTGAATTTTCTGTAATTTTTAATTCTACTTTAAACCACGTGGGTTTTATTTTGTGGTTACGGAAGAAATAAAAGATTTGTTTCGTTAATCTACTAGAGTTCATTCTGAGAAGATGACAGTAAAAATTTATCCTCCTTCTTCGCACAGTATCTGAGAGTTTTTCAACATTCTTGTGGAGAGTCTCATTATTGATGTATATTATCTTATCCAGAAATTTTGGTCTTACGATTTTTCTTAAAATTTTCCTTTCCTTTAATTTGAGTTCCTTCATCTGGCCTCTGAAATTCATGTTCAGGGTTTCTATTACAAAAAGCTAACTTTCTTCGGCTTTTCGCAATTAATTGGGGTCGCCGGAGCCAACCAGGCTCATTTTGGTTTGTCCTGGGATTTAAGGCCGAATGCCCTTCCTGATACCGCGTAATATTTCAGTTGAAATTCCACCCCACTGTCACCGTGATTCGAACCCCGGCCGTCCGGTGAAGGACGAGCAGCAAAGCCACTGCGCCATCACACTCCTTAGCGTTTCTATTATTATTATTATTATTATTATTATTAATGGTAGTTTATTTATTTACTTACAGTATGGCTTTTAGTGCCGGGAGTGTCCGAGGACATGTTCGGCTCGCCTGAGTCTGTAGCTGCTTCCAACGGACACCGTAAAGGGTGAGCTACAAGTTCCGTTCAATTTCAAGTACCGTAGTTCCAACTTTCGCCACCAGATATCAATGATACCTAGTGGCGAACGTTGGAACTTTGATAGAGCGTTCTGACGAAATCTAACCTAACAAATTTTGCTTTACACAAGTTTAGTCTGTGAAAGGATCTTTTACATGCCATAAATATATGACATGGGACCGCCGGCTTCACTTCCCCTCCGAAGGAAGGCATACTGAAGGATTTTTAACGCTCTTAAAAAATCCGACGACTTCGGCCGGGTTTGAACCCGCTATCTTGGGCACAGAAGTTCAGCATGCTACCGACTACGCCACCGAAGCGTAGTAGGCCTAGTAGTACAATCATCCACAAATGACTTAATATTTGCTGCCGTGATTGCGAAATGGACAGAAGATGTGCTCCAAATAGCGATCTCGCCCATGCGGAGGAAGATGTAGGAGGATGGCCCATGTCCAGTCGCAGTCCGCGCGACGTGAGGAACCAGAAGGTCAACAACCACGACCACATTCCTACCTCACTTTTGGTTCGAAATGAGATTATAACGGGAACAGGACACTTCACACATCAACATGACATTAGACTTTTAAAGTCTTTCAATTATTGAAGTCTTTGCCAGCGGCAAATGTATTTCCTACGGCAATTGACATGGAGCAGGAGGCCTTTGTCGCCTGGGGCAAATAAACTCGTACACTCAAAATAGTTCGTTGAAACTTCATCAAAATTGCCTAACACTAAATGAAGTAAAGATAAATGTTCTGAAATTGCTAAGTATGAACGTACATAATCTAGCCAATCAATCAATCCGATTATTTTAAATAAAATTTTCATTAAAGTACGTTTTTTAAAATTATTTGTCTCTGGGGGGAGGGTTTCATCCCCCTAAACACAATGGCGTACGCATGATTTCCTTCGGGGGGGGGGGTCATTAATATAATAGGGTATTTATGTACATTATTAAAGGGGCAGATGATCTTCTGTTCCGCCCCTTAAAACTACAGTTATCATAATAAAAATGATATTTCGATTAATATTCATAAAAAATAAAATCTCTTTGCATGAAAACTAATTTAGGCCTCATTTTTTCGACATAATAAAAAATAAAAAATATATATTGAAGATATGGAAAACAGTAACTAAATATTAAATCTGAAACGATTTATTTATTTATTTATTTATTTATTTATTTATTTATTTATTTATCGTATGGCTTTTAGTGCCGGGAGTGTACGAGGACATGCTTCCAGCGGACACCCTTATTAGGGTGAGCTACAAGTTCAGTTCAATTTCAAGTAGTTCCAACTTTCGCTACCAGATATCAATGATACCTAGTGGTGAACGTTGAAACTTTTGATAGAGCGTTCCGACGAAATCTAACCTAACAATTTAGATTTACACAAGTTTAGCTGCGAAACGATCTTTTACATGCCATAAATCTATGACATGGGACCGCCGGCTTTACTTCCCCTCCGAAGGAAGGCATACTGAAGGATTTTTAACCCTCTTAAAAAATCCGACGAGTTCGGCCGGGTTTGAACCCGCTACCTTGGGCACAGCAGTTCAGCATGCTACCAACTACGCCACCGAAGCCGCTGAAACGATGCAGTGGTATCATCATGACTCATGACCATAGTTACTTGGTTGCTTAAAATGTTGATATTATGTGAGCGAAAAATAATGTTTTGCTCTCCCGTATTCCTACAGCCATTACGATTGACTCTCAAAAGCTGCCTATCTTGATCACTTTATCTACATCATTAATTGGAATAAATTGCAGAAACTCCTCCATGTACTGAATTATCTTTAACGAAATGGACAGACAATTAAAGCAACCCCAAGCGACGTGTAAAAGGTTACCGATCGTAACCTTCAACAGTAAAACTGATCCATCAACGCTGAAGGAGGAGTCTCGCAAGCGACGAACGTGATCACTAAGGTTCGGAGGTTCATGCAAAATTATATTTTTGCATATTTACAGTATGTATATTTCGGTTATTTCGGCAAAATGCATCATATTTTTCTCATTTGCCTGTTTAAGTGCATATCCCTACCTGGGAAGGGCGAGTATTCTAATTTCCTATTGTTTTGAAGCACTTTTTGTTACTTCATATTCTTTAAGTTGTATAGGGCCTATTTCAATTTGGACTCCGGAAGTCTATCACAGAATAATTCAGAAATTACTTTAATACCTAGTAGGTTTCAGTCCTTTTTGCAAGTTAATATCAAAATTGTTTGTATTAAGCATTCATTATGTAAATATTGTAAAATTATTTTCATTAAAAAAAGCCAATGGCTATTCAAATTCTATATCAGTTAGCCTATACTTAAAAATTAACATAATAAAATAGTTATTGATGGCCAACACCGCTTGCAGTTCCATAAAATAACATTTCCTACTGTTTAGAACTGTTTCCTAGTTGAGATATTTAACAATAGGTGTAGTTATATGTGCGTCTGTTCATATTTTCTTTATATTCAAATTAGAAAGGCTACGGAATACGGAGTGATCGTAATTGCCATATTTTCATATTGCATATTTTTAGCCTATTTTTCACATTTTGCAAAAATGAGGAAAGAGTAGACTTATGAGATCGATCCGGGCAAATTTCTGTCTGTCTGTCTGTCTGTCTGTCTGTCTGTCTGTCTGTCTGTCTGTCTGTCTGTCTAGCTATGTCTGTGTGTGTGTGTGTGTGTGTGTGTGTGTGTGTGTCCCCTATCAACTCCTAAACGGCTGCAGCAATCGAATCCAAATTTGGTATGAGTAAAGATCTATACCTGAATATCTCAAGCCCATATTTGAAAATTATGTCAGTGCTACCAACTGCTGAAAAACCGCAATTGAAATTTGAGCTCCATGTTGGATATTTTGGAAGATATGCATGGGAGCTATTCCAAACTTGGCACACATATAGATAATAATATTTCAGTTTAATTTCCAGGAGGCCAAGCATGGCAGTGTTGCTAAAATGATTCTATGCCTACTGATAGGTCCAATTTTTAAATGCATATAACTTCTTCACTATCAATTGGATTTCAACCAAATTTCGTATGTGCTATGTGTACCATAACAGCCATGACTATGCTTATTCTTAAGAGCAATCAGGGCTGCCAACTGTTAATAAATGCTGTCTATTTTTACCCTAATATTAACATATCAGAAAGTATGTAAGCCAACAGCTTTAAAATTTGCACACGTATAGTACCTGACATTCTAGATTAATTTGGAGAAACTAATAGACGTCAGTGCTGCCAACATGACTCTAAGCCTGCTGATAGGTCCAATTTTAAAATATATGTAACTTCTGTAGTAACAAATGGATTTAATCCAAAATAGGCTCAACTACAGATCAAAATATTTCAGATTACTTCTGACCAATACATGTATGACATTGTTGCCAACATGATTTTACGCGCGCTGATAGATCCAATGTCTAACTGCATGTAACGTCCATGCTATCCATTGGACTTACACCAAATTTTGTATTCTATACCTTGAGAGATGGAACTAACAATATATTCAGTCACCAGGGCTGCCAAATGTAGTGCTCTATTAGGCCACATCATACCAGGTATATTTCGAACTAATTAGAAATTTCGATATTACCAACATAATTTCGTCATTATTCTATATAGGTCTATTATAGATTGGCATGAATCTTAAATTTTAAGAAAAGTAGGCTCTTTAGTTCGTCACGGAACTTCTTGTTTGAAACGTGGTGCAAATTTGGCCAATAATTAGTGCATTTTTGCACGCATATTTATTCATTTAATAGGGCATGAACTTCCGGACCTTATATAGCCTATACAGGAGTTAAGACGCCTCACTAGCGATAGTGTAAAACGGGCGATAGATGGGACATTATAAAGATTCAAGTAAAGAAATGTGTCGGGGGGGGGGGGGGGGGGGGTTAAACCCTAATTCCCCCTCCCGTCGGTACGCCACTGCTTAAACACCCCACCCCCACCCCCCGTAGTTACGTCACTGGGGTGGAGGACGCATACTAAGGCACCCTGGAGTGGCAAATTTAGTTATGGAAGAAAGAGGCGAGGACAAGAACTGTAGCGGTAGACCTAGGTTTAGAATATGAAATAGATTGCCTCGGATGTACAATAGGATGTGATGGAGATAAAATGATTAGCTCATGACCGGGAGGAATGGAGACTTCATGCAAATTAAACCGGTCAAAAGACTAAAGATTCAATCACTTGCATACACTTTATTTCGATAAGCACTGTTTGAAAATACAACTTTTAACGGATTCTTTCCATAAATCTTTTCATTCTCCATAATACCTTTCAGTCTCTCGTGAGAGATTTGGAGAGGATGCCCCGTAAGGACATAAATAAAACGAAAGAAATAGCGATTCGCGTCTGAATTCACGTTAGCCATATTGGTACACGTTAAATAGAATTCTAACAGCCGTACATGGAATCCAAGCGAAACTTCATTGGAAAGAAGTTTTTTGGCAATTGTAAAGGATTCGCATTGACACGCACGCACACACACAAACGAATCAAGTTTTATATGTGTTGCACAATGGTTTTAGTATAAGAGAATTGGCTTGGCCACATTATAGGCTGGATAAAAAAATGAAAATAACGTTGAGCGCTAAGTAGGTTGAAGAATCCAATTAAATACCATGATGTAAGGCTCACTGTCGTTCTCCGACACCGCGCCTTGCGGCAGACGCTGTTATGCAACAACTTACTTTTCTACCCAAGCAAAATCTGCTAGTTTATTTGGTGCACTTTTAGAATTCATGTAACAGTCTTAAATCCCACCACCATTTGCTGTTCTTGTGATCCTCCATTCTTCGACCGGTATGTCCCTGGTATGTGGATTGTGTTCACATTCCATGCTCCTCTTAATATTTTCTTTCACCATTTTTCCTTTCTTTTTTCTTACTTCCTGCTGCGTTATATCTTTCTCGTTTTTTCCACTCGTAGCAGCACCTATTAATTAATCTTCGCAAGTTCTTTAGAGAGAAAATCTTCGTTGTCGGCACGTTGCTCTTGTTCTCGTCCTTCCCGCTTGCTCTCGTGACGAAGAATGTTAACGTGAAACGCAAGGACACGCAATGCTTTCAAGATCTTTTTTTTTCACTCTCCGTAGTGATTCTCATGAGCAGGAATAATGAAGGTTCGAACTAGGGACGTATGCTGCCAACGTTTTTAACATAGATATGGTTTAGTGCTGTCTGCGATTAGCGTGGACAAAAGAACAACACGATGGTTACCATGCCAATAAAAGTTTTGTCATCTAAGCCTATGCATTCTAGTTCAGTAGAGGCATAGACTGTATATACAGGGTGGACCATGTAAGTTGAGACTGTACGATATCTCAAAAACTAAGCGTGTTATAAAGAACTACCTGGAATAAAAGTTGCGTGATATTAAGGGGAAAGAACATGCTATATGTCGCAGTATATTTGGAGAACGTTTGGATTGAGTAATAATACGGAAACAGAATGAACCATTTAATTTCTAAAATCAATGAACGTTTGAATGGTAATTTGATGGTCACGTGACGTTTTCTAAATGGGAGCCAACATTTTTTTATTGTGTTTCCTTATTTCTGATACAAAACTAAACAGCATTTTCGTACACAATTTTATAAGTAGTCTACATGGTTCTATCCCTGCTGTAGACAATGCAACATTGATGACAGGTAAGGTACACAGCGTAATACCACTTATTCAACACGCATCGGATCTTAGCCTAATAAATGTTCAAAATAACGGCCTTCCACCTCATTGCATTTTCCAACTCTGTGAATGAACGATTGATGTGTCCGTAAAAAGATTTATCTGTCAATACTGGCACAAGCATTTCGTATCCGTGCCTTTATGTTGACCGGAGTCGTTGGTTTTTCACAATACACTCAATCTTTCAGGTAACCCAGAAGAAAAAGTCCAGAGGTGTAAGGTCAATTAACGGGACCTATCCAACGATCATGGTAATTGTTAGCCTATTTAAAACATCCCGAACAGGTCATTCTTGCAATTCGTTCATACTTGACGTTATTATGTATGTTGGTGTACGATCAAATGCATAGGCTACTGCTTTATACAAAAGTTGTTACGGTTTGTATGAGAAATAAGGAAACAAAATATAAAATGTTGGTTCCCATTTGAAAAACGTCACATGACCATCAAATTACCATCCAGACGTTTTCCAAATAAACCACATGTTCTTTCACCCTTAATATCACGCAACTTTTATCCCAACAGTTATTTATATTACTCTTAGTTTTTCAGATATTGTACAGTCTCAACTTACGTGGTCCACCCTGTATTTTACTAATGTACTTACTATTATTGAAAGTTAGTACGTCTATTGGTATAGATAGTGTTGAACTAAAAGTAACTAAAAGTCGTCCAAACTTTCAATTTTTCCTCCCTTCCTCCTTGCATCTCCGATCTGTGCTATAAACAAAATTTTAGTGTAGGCCTAAATAACAAATCTGTAGAAGATCAGTAAATTAAAATTTCTTCAAACGTGTTATTTTAAGTGCACGAGTGATTTTAAATCTATGGTTACCATGGCAACAATGCTCTCAAAATTGGCCATTACTGTTAATTAAATTAAATATCGCCTCAATAGTAATAATAATAATATTATACAAATTTGGTATAATTAAACTGTCCCTTACTTATATAGAAGGAAATTGCGAACTTGGTCGACCAAACACATAGTACACATAAATAATTCATGCTTTTGGGCTAATGCCGTGTGTATTTTTAATTTAAAACCATACGTTTCGGAGAAACCTTGCCTCCTTTTTCAATGGAAATAAACAATGTGGCCAAAGAAAGTATATCAATGAGATTACAAAAAATATAGATAAATTCCTCTGTTCGTCACCAGAGAGCAGCTGCCAGAAATGACTGTATGGACCATGGTGGAACGGCGGACAGAGTAGTAGGTAACAAGAAGGTAAAGGGGGCGGTGTGAAAATATAGAAACTCCTCGAAGAATGAGGAGGGAGGGGGGAGGTGGGAGGGTTAGATGGATATAAGGAAACATAAACGAAAGGGAATAGTAGCTGAACGGTACCTAACGTCATACAGTCAACGGCGAATAATCAGATGGAAACTCCTCCAATGACGAACAAAGGAGATCAAATCCAGGCTCGTGAGCCCTAGAGGGAAAATGTACAATTTTTAATATGTGAAGAACAGAGCGACTGAGAGGAACTATCTCCCTAGATCCTTAATAACTGGTAGCCAAGTGTCACTTAGCTGATATCCAGTGTCTCTGTTAAAATTATTGGGATTTTTACGAATTTCAACTGCCTCCCTTATAATTCTAGACCAGTTGTGCTTAACAAGGGCAAGCGCATGAGCATCCTTGAAACATACATCGTGCCCTCATTGATATACTTTCTTTGGCCCCATTGTTTATTTTCATTGAAAAAGGAGGCAAGGTTTCTCCGAAACGTATGGTTTTAAATTAAAAATACACACGGCATTAGCCCAAAAGCATGAATTATTTATATAATAATCCGGGCCGTGAAAGCCTTAATATGCAACATAGTACACAACTTCAAATATTGACATATTTTCATAAATGTTCATATCCCAGAGCGTAACATTGATTTTAAATAAGTATCTTTTGAAAGACGTACTGCATATATACCCAAGTACACGGGGCAACATGACCGCGATGTCACAAAGCCCCTAAATGAATCAACGTATCGATGTCTTGTAGAAGGATATTGTTCAGTCCGAGGTTCTAGAACCAACTGTAGCTGTTCTTACAGTTGTTGTTGTTGTTGTTATATTCCAGAAACTCGGACATCGTTGTCATTCGGCTCATGTATTTGGGTGTGTGTGGAATTTGTCTTGGCAGTTTCTTAAGTGAGTGGGAAAAAACTCTAGGGTTGCAAACATCTACCTGTCCTTAGATTCGAACCAAAGACCTTGCTTACAATTTGTTATCCACTGTGTGCTCTATCAAATAAAGTATGATGGTTGGTATGCTTGTAGTAGTAGTGAGAGAGGATGTCCTCATGAGTTCACAGCGGAGATGAGATGAGCGATTTTATAAACCTGTCAACAGGTCTCCAACACCTTCTCATTACTCGGCGAACAAAAACAACAGCTACATTTGTGTGTTTGCCTAGAACCTAAGATAGAACAGTTTCTTCTTCTTCTTCTTCTTCTTCTTCTTCTTCTTCTGCCGTATCGTCATCAGATTCTCGAGTCTGAGAGGGGCGGAGAGAATGTATCCGTGCCGACACGCTATTAATGGAAGGCAAGTAGACACACATGTAATAATCCCCTCATCCGTCCCATTCTGCACACTCTTCGTGTGTGTTGGGGAGATTTTTGTTTTCTCTATACGTTAAGTTGGCATGCTTGCTGCTCCTTCTGTTTCTTTTAATTAACGATGATATATACTGTGCTATTGCTCTGCCTCGAAGCATGTACTAATGAAACGAGTTTTGCTATACGTTCTGTTTTATAGTTGGCACAGCAGTTTGTCTGGAGTCGATGATACTGGAATGTTTGTGTTTATGTTATAAGTAATGACTAATTTGAAGACGCCGTGGTGCCGAAATTTCGCCATGGAGGAATTCTTCTACCGGAACGAGTCTGTCGTATTAAAACATTTCAATGTCGTCTGACACAGAGAAATCAATGAGGATACGTCAGAAGGGATGCACTGTGTGTTCATAACTGCAACCCTGTTTAATGCATGTTGGTACATCTTTGAAGAGTTCGATTGAAGGAATTACATGACTCATGTTTCACCAATGTTTAATACGTCTTATTGTTGAATGTAAATTCTTTGCTGGAATCTCTTCCATCGATCATGTCAGCACCTTATTACTTTCTTAATCGTCATTGCTAGTCCACCCAGCTTCCATTTTCGTAAATCAACATTAGTCTGAATTCTTATTCCTTTTAGCTGACTTCCGCTAATATTGATGGTAGATTTTAGCAATTCTATTTGTTGTTATTGTTGTTGTTTGAGTCATTAGTCTCTTGACTGGTTTGATTCATCTCTCCATACCTCCCTGTCTTGAACTAATTGCTTCATCTCTACATAGCTACCACACCTTACATCCTAGGCAATCTGTTTAACCTATTCTAACCTTGGTCTACCCCTACAGTTCTTGTCCTCGACCCTTCCTTCCATAACTAAGTTTGCTATTTATAATATAGCGTATTGAAATTCAAATACTCACATTTATTTTTTTCGTGCTCCTGACGCGGACGGCTTTGCAGTGATGTGGGGGAAGACTATGCCTCTTTCTCGCTCGCTTTCCCGTCTCACTCCCTCTCGTACTGACTTTGCTGTGTTGCGGTTGATCGGTTGAACGCCAAACGGTATTCAGTGTATTTTAAATATGGAAACAAATTGAAAGAAAACGAAAACATGGTAAAACAATGATCACAAAAAGAAAAACAATGACCGAAATTGCCTTAAATGAGTTTCCTCAATGAAGCTCAATTTCTCGGTTAGATTTTGTTGAAACAATCTATCAAAATTCCAACGCTCACCACTAGGTGTCAGTGACATCCGGTAGCGAACGTTGGAACTAATTAAAATTGGACGGAACTTGTAGCTCACCACATGGGTGTCCACTTGAAGCAGCTACAGCCTCTGACGAGTCGAACATGTCCTCGGACACTCCCGGCACTAAAAGCCATACGCTAAATAAGTAATACCTCAATGACAAATACACTAGTACTGACGTCACAGTGACACAGGATATCAGACAAATTCTACCCACACCGAAGTACACGGGGCTACATTACCACAATGTCGCAAAGCCGCTAAGACAATCAACAACAACAATGTACCAAAACCACATTAGGTGTTGTGTAGGACCATGAAAAACCCTGTTATTCACATAAAATATAGATATAGCCTACCTCTTTCTTTCCCTGCCCTTGATATATTTAAACTAATTTTTTTGGTATCGAGGTCCAAGAGGTCCTGGGTTCGATTACCGGCTCGGCCAAGAGATTTAATTCTGATCTGAGGGCTCTTCTAGTTACTAATTAAGAAAAGCTGAAGCTTGGGGCGGAAAAAAGGAGGAATTATCTTCGTGGCGTCTGTTGTCTTAACGCAGCACGAAGAGGAAAAATAAAATCCAGCGAAGAAGATTGGACCATGAGTAAGCATAAAGTGCTGGTATGTGCATCGTTCATTAGCAAATTAAAAGATTCATCATCATTTACTGTTAAATGGAAGAAGCATCCCGCCATATATAGCTTGGGAGAGCTATCGCATACGATATTGTTTTTTATTATTCTTAGATGTGTGTGTGTGTGTGTGTGTGTGAGCGAGTGAAAGAGGTTTTTTAAAAATTTATTTAATGGTTGGCCGAGTGATGTTGCGAAGAGGAGGTAGAAGAAAGCCCGCAAGCATTGTAATTAAGAACAGAAGTAACTCGCCGTCCGTCCGTATACCTGCAGCACAGGCTTGCCAACACAGGCGTTTTAGCTCTGAATCTAGGGATTTTTAGGCATTGCTTGTTGCTAACCATATTGACAGGTCATATCGTTATATTAAAAGTTTGTTCTTATATCATTTTAAGGCCCGCTGGGTCTGGCATTGGTTCCACTTGTACTTGGCTTCTCTCTGCTTTCTTTGTTGTCGACCTCTCTTGGTCAACTCTCGTTCTCTTTCGGCCCTACTGTATTAGGGTATCTGAAGACTAGGGAGTCTTTCAATTTCCCGTCTTAATTGACCTTTGTCTCATCTTTCCTTATACCCTCAGTCTTCGAGTGGTTAGACCTCTTCTTTTCTTTTCATGATATCTCCTGCCTTCTGCTCAAGGCCCTAAAGGAGGGAGGGTTTGTGTAGCGCACCCTGGATAGTGCTACACCCTCAAGGGAGCATGGCTGGTGAGTTCGGGATTTGGGACCCCGAGGGATTCCTGAGCTTGGTCTGGTTTTTAATTTCTATTGTATTTGGGGCGGATCCTCTCCTCTTCCCCTTTCCTATTTGCCTTTCATGGCTCTCCTCCCTTCCAAGTTCCTCAATTCTCATTCTTCGAGGATAGGGTGCATTTCGTTTTCTCCTGTCCTTTATTTACCTTTTTACTTCTTCTTTGTTTTCCATTTCCTCTGTGTGTATGTTTGTAGTTAGTTTTTAGTTGTAGTATCCATTATTACATTTTGTTTTGAACTTAACTATCACGCAAACCATTAGGGGCCGATAACCTACTGTAGGTTTTAGGCTCCTTAAAACAGCAATTTCATCATCAAAATCATCATTTTAAGGGCTAGGGACATCAGTCATCAGCACTGGGTACTTAAGTGTGTGTTGAATATATTTGATAACCTGCGTTTCTGTGATGACTGCAGTGGCGTAACTACGGGGGTTGATTAGGGTGATCAATTCCCCCCACCAGAGCCAAATAATTTTAAATAAACCTAATTTGATGAAATTTTTGATTTAAGAAGCCAATTTTCGGATTTTGACAAACGATTGGATTATGTGCATTTATTATTTGAGAACATTTATCTTTACTTGTGTAAAATATTTAGTGTTAGGCACATTGAGAGGTGCAAATAAAACGTATCGAGATCAAACATGAAAACGTGTAGGTTTGCTTTCATTGATTGTCTTATTTTGTCCCCGCACAAATCAAAAACAAACACATGGCCAAAGCAGAAAGCAAAACGCAAAATTGAAAAGCAAAAAGCTGAATAGAAACGAAAAATCAAAAACGAAAAACAAGAAAAAAAGAGACAAAGAAAAAAAATTCATAACAACAAAAAACAGAACAAAAACAAAATCAAAAGAAAACAAAACCAAAAGGAAACAAAGAACGAACACAAAACTAAAACCAAGAAAACACAAAGCAAAAAGAAAGAAATAGAAATCAACTAACACAAGATCATAAACGCAATTACTGTAGTTCAGATTTGACTCCGCTCATCCTCCTCCTGAAGCAAATCCTAGTTATGCATGGTGTCCACAGGCAGGAAAAGTCAGGAATTTTGATTTTGGTCAGGAAAAGTCAGGAAAAAGTTGAATAAATGGCGTGAGTCAGGAAAAAATAGCGAAAAGTATTAGAAAGTCAGGAATTTATTTTAACCATGCAGTATTTCGTGTTTTACAGTCATATTTTGATGTTACTAGTTGAACTAATCTCTGAAGATAAAAAGCAATAACTCACTGGATATTATAGTAAGTTTCTATTTTTACAGAGCATCATACTAAAAAACCTTTTACCTATTTTTTGTACGCTTTTTTTGGCGTTGGCGTAGGGATGTGACGACCCCGTCACTGTAGTTTAGGTTATTGAGTACTTTGATTTATGTATTATTTCATTATAATTTACTTTACTCATTTAAAATAAAAAATAAAGAAGCGAGCGTTGCGCAGCTATGGGGATGGTGGAGGCTGAGAATAAAAATATATATATATTTGCTCAATAAACCTTCTTTCCGATGTCACGATGACTTCGCGAGTCAGGAATTTTGTTGGAAAATGGTCAGGAAAAGTCAGGAAAATTGACATTGTAAATTCTGTATGCACCATGTTATGCCACTGGATTGTAATTGTGTGTAGCTGTATTAGGGACAGGGATGGCGGTGAGTGTAGTGTTACGTCGTGGGAATATTCGCGGTGGTGAGGACATTTGTGGGAATATTCCGAGACTTTTACTAATCACAAGGTGGGTTTCACGATACCTGAATCCTGGTTACCGAGAAATTAAATTCTGGCCTGAGGGTTGGAACGGTGTATACTCAGCGTTTTGAAGCAAAACTGAGAAATGGCGGGATGGTACCTAACTTAAGGCCACGGCAATCTCCTGCCCAATTCTAGCGGAAATTACAGTATAAACACTTCAAAGATCAAAAGAGTGCCATAATCAGAAGGTATCGCTAAGCAGGTCTCTTGAGGCTGAGTTTAAATGCAGTAACCTGTTCCTTTCCACTCCAAGGGACGTGGTGGCGCAGCGGTCAAGCTGTAGGCCTCTCACCAAGGCGGACTGGGTTAGATTCCCGGTCAATGCATGTGAGATTTTCGAAGTGAAATGCCATGTCCTGTGGTTTGGATTCCACGTAAAAAGGAGGTCCAGTGGCTCATAATCACAAGATTTATGGTCACGTAAAAATACAATCTTCCTTTCTTCCTTTGCCTGGGCATTCGGCAGGTTCCCATTTAATATCACATGGTTGGGAGATCCCGTACCAGAGCATACCAAGACGTTTAAGTTCTTGTAGAGCCAGGAATCCAACCGGGTATCCACGGTGACAGCCAAGAGTGCTAGTCACTACCCAACGAGGCCGACGTACTTAAGATGGAAACTCTGCACGTTTGTGGCAGCTCTTGAAAGGTGACAACTCACTTGGGGGAATATTCTTGCGCTGTTGGTAGCACTGAGCAACCTGCTAGAGCCAGACTCTACCACCATGCCGCGGTGTTAGGAGGATAATTAAAAACTTAACCAATATTCATATATGCAAGTCGATTTTAATTGTAACGTTAGGCTGGTGGAAGTTTTCGAAGCATGCATTTAGTCGTGTGTGAAGTGAATGTAAAAATGGTTCAGAGTACCTACTTAGAATATTGGATCAAAATAATGGCTTCACAGTAGCAGCGTTTACAAAGACTTAAAATAGGAAATTAAATAAGAGTTTTAGTGCTTCATCAAGTCACAGTGGCACGGGGTTCATATTTACGGCGTAGTGTTTGTATACTTCGTCACAACTCTTGCTGTCACGTATGTACCCCCTTAAAAAAAGACACTGTTCGTTTGTCAATGTATTCGTATCGTTAATTAAGTTATTTGCCGGCCCCGTGGTGTTATGGTAGCGCGCCTGCCTCTCGCCCAGAGGCCCCGGGTTCGATTCCCGGCTCCGTCAGGGATTTTAGAAACTGAAGTGAGGGCTGGAACGGGGTGCACTCAGCCTTGTGAGGACAATTAAGTAGCTGTCTGACAGTGAGGCAGCGCCCCGTTCACGAAAACCAAGAATAATGACTGAGGGGACCCGATGCACTGATCACGCGTCACCCTGATATCTGCAGGCCAAATGGCTGGGCAGCGGTCGCTTGGTTGGCCTAGGCCCTTCATGGGCTGTAGTGCCAGGGGTTATTATTTATTAATTATTTATTTTTATTATTGCAGCCAATGGCATTGTATTTTCTTTTCAGGACGGGTCAGGGAAAGGATTTTGGAAGGAAATCGGCCGTGGAACTACAGAGGCATGCAAATTAATAGACTGAACGCCAGTTTTCCAACATTTCATTTTTACAACTGGGAGTACAGAAACTAAATAACAAACTGGAGCAAAACAGATTGAGATGGTTTGGACATGTCAAAAGTATGAATGAAGTAAGGCTACCAAGACGAGCACTGGAACGACGGATGACAGGGAAGAGAGGACGAGGAAGACCAAGAATGCGTTGGATGGACTCGGTGAAGAATAGCATTAGAAAACTGAACCTGGATTGGAATGGTGGAATGACAGAACAAAGTGGAGAGGAACCATATTTGCCCCCACCCGGTGTCAGCTGGAAAAGGGTAAATGAAGATGATGATGATGATAGCTGTGGGTCTATTAGGTCGAGTGAAACTTAAAAATCCGACGTTTCGAGACAACTTGTCCCATTATCAAGGTTTGTCAAGAAAGAAAGAAAGAAAGAAAGAACGGCGTTTAGCCTCCATAGATACATGGTATAAGATAGGAAGCCATGTCGAAACAAATGGTTTTCCATGAGCTCCTGAGACCAAGGTGATGTTGGTAATGAAACTATAGAGGGCAGCCATGATTTACTCAAGGGATAACCATCACCTTTATTAAAGTTGTGTGGTGCTTTACTTATTTCAATCGCCTCCCGATTCATACGAGTTGTGAAATGTTTCTCCAAACTGATGACAGAAGTTTCATCAAAAAGAATTTAATGGTCATTCTGTATGGCATGTTCAGCAACCGCAGATGTCGAAACGCGTGGGAGCAAAGAGCACAGTAAAAAAAAAAAAGCCTGGTTGGCAAAGACGTAAATGCCTACTATGTTCATTGGCCCTTGTTGTGATTCTCCTACATGTCTGCCCAATATATAGGGTGTTCGCAGCTAGCCCTACTTTGTGCTGTGACTGGTTTGTTTTTCAAGATATTTTAATTTTGACACTTGCTTTGTAAATTACCTTCCGTCTAAAACTTTTGTTTCGTTGGTTTTTGTGTGAAATTCGCGCACAACGCGCAAATATACTTGTTGTGGCTTGGTTTTGGCACTTTTTTCGCCCAAATTGGTTTTTTGACATGACCTATCGAAAGAGCGACATCGAATTAGTCGAATAAGCTACCAAAATATCAGTTTTTGCCCAAATCAAACTCGCAAAATGCGAGTTTGTGTTTAAATTTTCGTCCGCTTATAGCATGCGACCTGCTTCTGCCCGGCCTGGTCGAACCAAGTGGGCCTTCGCGCCCTGTCCGCTATAAGCGGACGAAAATCTTAACACAAACTCGCATTGTGCGAGGTTGATTTGGACAAAAACTGATATTTTGGTAGCTAATTCGACTAATTCGATGTCGCTCTTTCAATAGGTGATGTCAAAAACCGATTTGGGCAAAAAAAAGTGCCAAAACCGTGCCACAAAAAGTTGATTTGCGCGTTATCGCGAACTTCACACAAAACCCAACGAAACAAAAGTTTTAGAGCTTGAAAAGTACTTCCCAAAGCAACTGTCAACATTAAAATATCTTGAAAAACAAAAGAGTTACAGCACAAAGTAGGGCTTGCTGCGAACAACCTGTATACGTAACCACAGGAACATGAAATAATCTTGTATACTCCAGCACAGGTAAGACCAACTGAATCCTTGACTGATGGCAAGGATTTGCCAACGGTGACCTTAGGCATGAATATGGTTTTGATATTGTCTTCTGAGAATATTAAAACCATATTCAAGCCTTTGGTCTGCTTCTTTCTTTAAAAAGGCTTCTTTTGACAGACCCTTCCAAATATGTAATGTCTAATTCAATCATTTCTGTATCAAGTTCTTATGCACATCCTTTTGGTCATATTGCTATATTATGGAGAAACTTGGTCACTTCACAATGAGAAAACAGAATTGAGACGAGCAAATACTCGAAGAAAAGGAATGGGGAGTTGAATGAACCAATAAGACAAATTAGCGAGGTTGGGAGATCATAAGGGATTACAACCAGAAACCCAGAGAACGTAAAGTTAATAAATTTGAATGTAATAATTCTAAACAACAGGCGTGAATTAAATTAATAAGTTGGCACTATGACTTAAATTACTGAATTATACATCCATAACTGCCAACTTTCCTGATTTAGGCGGGAGACTCCCGATCTTCGATTTTCCCCGCCTCTCGAATACTCAAGTTATCCTCCCGAATTTTTTTGGTGTAAATTATTGGCGAACTTCAAGCAATTTCCAGTATTTTTTTTTGGAAGTGTTTATAGTGGGCAGGTAATGCATGTTATTTGGGTACCCGAATTCGTAAATGGGTTTTGTTTCAGTTTAAGCGGTTGTATATTGACCTTGCTGCAACATTTTCGTCACATTCTTGTGTTTTTTGATCTGTTTTAGACCCTTTACTATGGCCAAAGAAAAAAAATACAAATCTTTTTTTTAACAGTTTGCCGAACAATTTTCGTGCATGATTGAATCCAGTAAAGGTCAATTAATTTGCAATTTGTACTGTGTATCGAAGTCATGTTTTTATATCACACGGTGGAAACATTGATATTTCGAAACACGTGGGAGCAAAGAAGCAAACAAACAAAACAAAAGACGAGTGAAGCAAAAGAGAGAAAAAAAAGATACGAGCCTTACAGTAGTCGCATATGATGTGTAACATCTGACATGTTATCCTACTCGTATACTACACAGCTTGGATATTCTTAAAATGTTAATTTACACTCCATTTTCATACTGGTACTATGATGAATGTATAGATCGAATTGGAGATATGCTACTGTCACATTTGTGGCGCAGCGGTCAAGCTGTTAGTCTCTCACCAAGGTAGACCGGGTTTGATTCCCGGTCAATACATGTGAGATTTTCGAATTGAAATGCCATGTCCTGTGGTTCGCATTCCACGTAAAAGGGAGGTACCGTGGATCATGATCGTGAGATTAATGGACACGCAAAACTACAAGCTTCCTTCCTTCCTTTTACATTAATAATTCATAATAACAAAGTGACACACAACGTCGACAGTACTCTCAAATACTGTGAGCACATTCCTCAGTAACTATAACATTCAATATTCTCAAGGCCCTCATACAGTTCGTCGTAAACAATCAAAACATGGCTTCCTACAATCATTAAATGACCTAGTCTCACATATGATGAAAATACAGCTTTTATTCCACTCATATAATAACATTCTGTTATGCATTTAATATTTGACTACTCACCCACAGCTTGACAATAATGCCGCTTACTTAAATGTCATTTGTCGTCTTTGTCCTACCCCATGTGATATTCAACCTTGAACGTGAAGCTTCATAAACTGCTCAATGACAATGAAAGACGGTGAAACATTTGCCACTGTGCTCGTCAAACCAGTGCCTGCTAAATGCACTGCCTACAGTATTGCCATAACATTCTCGCGCTACAGAGCACACACTGCCTTGTTTCCAATACACACATTTTCAATTGTACATCCAGCTGGCAGTGCGTCTTCACTTCCGTCCGATCCACTTCCGCCTGATTCACTTCCGTTCCATTTTTCTGGTAGTGCGTCTTCACTTCCGTCCGATCCACTTCCGTCCGATCCACTTCCGTTCGATCCACTTCCGCCCGATTCACTTCCGTCCCCATTTTTCAAAATCACTCCCACAAAACTATCCAGCAACCGAGCGGAAATATGTTACACATCAAAAAGGGTAAAAGACAAAGGAAAAAGAAAGAAGATTTTGGAGTTAAAATTCAAAGTGATTGGATAATAAAAGCGGAATGCTTATTTACATCATTCATTTTGAAGCATGTTTTGCCAATTAATTGAGCTGATAATATGCTCTATGCACATCTGAATTTTCCTGATTTTCATATCAAACTCTCCCAATTTTTAGTTGTGTAAGGTTGACAGGTATGCATTACATATTTGGGGTCTCTCAAAAGAAGCCTTTGTAAAGTTCATTTTATTATTTTTAGTTGAACGGCTGTCAGCACGATCTTAGATTTTTTATTCAATCTTTAGTCCTAATTAATGTTGAGCTTTCAGTACTTCCGTAATTTTGGTGAGATGTTATCTATCTTTTGATGATTGCCGCCACGCCCCCTCCTGAAGAAGAAGGTAACAGATGTGAGCAAGGAATGTGAGGTAGCAAGGGCGCAAGCCCTGTCACGCCCCCCCCTCAACCCTTGCCCATGTGATTAGAGCCCGCGCCTGCCTGCCTGCTCCCGGATAATAATAATGGGGCGCCCGCGCACCCACTACCATCATCTTCTATCGCTCAGCTTCATTTGATCGAGCACCTTCTTTCATACCGACGGGTACTCACATGCTTCACTAACGCGCCTAAAACCACTCAATCGATTGCATCCGGTTGTATAGTCGATATAGCAACTTTTAGTTAAACGTGACTAAAATTGTGCAACTGATAGCGTCTGTCGAAATGTTACAATAGTACATTATGCAACGAGCCTATAATGGCAATAATTAAGACACGAGTATGTTTATAAAACGAGCGTATGCGAGTCTTAATTACCATTATAGGCGAGTTGCAATCGACTGTTTATGTTCGACGCTAATTATTATAACTATTTTATGTTCGAACATAAATATTCATAAATATCTGTCGAGATTTCGCCAGTTGTATGTACTGAACAGAGCGCATGAGACGCAGAAAATGCCTTGTATTTGACCATGGCCTCCTCGATTACCCTACTATGACACTAGGCCAGGCAGTGAAATTTAAATTAGAAGGCTGTGGAACATAGCGCATCTAATTATCTAATTGGTCAAACAACTGTTTCTTGAGCTCTGATTGGTGGGAGAAACTTGTTTCATAATGAAAAATAGTGTTATAATGAGCCTCATTATAGTACAGGTTTCTGACATATAATAGTCAGGGTCGAACACAAAGTCACTTTTCAGTGTTGCTTGTATAGTCAGCATGCTGAGCTTCTATGACCAAGATCGCGGGTTCAAACCCGGCCGAAGCCGTTGAATTTTTTAAGAACGTTAAATACCCTCAGTGTGCCTTCCTTCGGAGGGGAAGTAAAGCCGGCGGTCCCATGTCATAGATTTATGGCATGTTAGAGAACATTACACCTGTGTGAAGCTAAATTATATAAAGGTTAAACATTTGACTAACGTTCTTAGGTTCCTACGTTCGTCGTCAGGAGCCGACTGCGGTGGCATCTGGTAACTAAGTTCTGAACTAGTTGGTCGTTGACGATGGCGTTTGGCGGCAAAAGTAGGAACTACTTGAAAAGTTCAATGGTCTGCAGTCCTTACTTGAATTAAAACAGATACACTCACTAATACAGCCATCACAATTAACACCGGTTATCAGACAGATTCTACAGCCACCCAAAGTACACGGGGCTACATTACCGCGTTGTCGCTGCCTCTAAACTGAGGAACCAACCATCAATCACAAAGAATTGCTTTTCAGTTGGTCAACATAAGTGTGTCCAAATAGATTGGCTGGAAAGTAACATGTTACATGCATTATGTTTACACTTTGGTGGGTTGTTGTTGTAGGGTTGTGACTGTTCATGAGTTTTGGTAGTGTTTTGTACAGCAATTTTGTCTCGAATATTTGGAACTGATGATGTGCGCTTGACGAGCGAAACATGCCATCCAATGAAAGTGTGTTAATGAGTGTATAAATAATTAATGTAGCATTTCTTTGAGGCAATAATACTTTCCGCCTGATGTACAGTGCGTTCGCTTACTGGTGAGGCCGGGAGAAACATAGCTCGCCTGCCTCGTGCGGGGCTGAGAAGCGCGCGCTTGCCAGTCAAGGTCTAGAAGACGTCAGTCAGTTGTAAGCTGTGCAGTGCCTGTGTAACGCAGTGGTTAACAATGCAACAGGCGAAATACCCGCTTGAATAGAGTTTTTATGTACGATACATATGTAAAAACAGTCGTGTATAGAGGTGCGCAGACAATTTGCAGTGAAATATCTGTGTACTCCGATTCCGGGTAGAGAAACTATTCATTCATTCATTCATTTATTTGCAATTGGGGGTGTGCCCCCGGTGGCAAATTAGATATACATAACAAATAAATAATTGTACATAACAATTCACTAACAATTAAACTGGAGTATTTACACAAATAGTCAGTCTTTTCTTAAACACACCTATATCTTTGGGAAAAGGCTCTAAGACTGCGGCAGGTAGAGAGTTCCAATTATTAATGGCACGGTTTACGAAAGAATATTTACCATAATTTGTTCGCTGTCGTCGGCCCTTAACTTTGAAAGCATGATCGCTCCTACCCATGTATGTAGGCTTTTCCATACGTTTGCTTAACTCACCCCATGCTGGTTGATTTGTATACGTGTTGTACATAGCGCAGTCTAGATTTCATCCTCCTGGCCTCAAGTGATTCCCTTCCAAGTTTCTTTAACATACGGCTCACACTGCTCCTGAGATTAAAGTCACTGAGACAAATCTAGCGGCCTTTCTTTGTACCTTTTCCAACTCATTAATGAGCCCTACTTGATATGGATCCCAAACCGCCGAGGCGTATTCCAGAATAGGTCTTACAAGTGACATATATCCTAATTCTTTAGCAGAAGTACTACTTCCTTTTTATACCCTCATTACAAAGTGCAGGGATTTGTAAGCTTTAGAAACTGCACATCCTATATGACTGCTCCATTTCATATCATTTCTTACGTGAACGCCCAAATATTTGCAAGAATCTTCTTCTACAAGTATTTCCGAGCCAATGTTATATTGAAAATCTTGCCTTCGCACTTTCCCTATTTTTATAAGACTACATTTTCTTGTGTTTATTCTCATTTTATTTTCAATCGCCCACTTATAGACCAGGTTCAGGTAATCTTGAAGTACTGCATTGTCTTGTGAGTCATGTATCTTTCGATATATTACACAATCATCCGCAAACAATCGCCAGTCACTGCGAATCCCATTTGGTAAGTCATTTATAAACGCCAAACTTGTTAACAAACTAAGGACAAGAGGATCGCTAAATGATTCAATTCCTAAGCGAAAACGAAGCGTATTGACGGAGGACAAAATTGGTGAAATCCCGCCCGCAAGCGACAGCGTAGCTCTTGGCAGGCAAGCGAGGTTTCTCCCGGCCGCACCGGTAAACGAACAGTATTTGGGCACATTGGTACTGACCAATTTTGTTGTTGCTTGACAACGTTGGCATTACAACTACAGGGCGCCAGGAAATGTTCTCCGCAGTGGCTACATGCAGCTGCGAGAGGTAGCGTCATCATTTTAGTTGGCAGCACAGTGTCCTTGATAGAGTGAAGGCCACATGTGTGGGCTGTCGAAATAGTCAGTGTTCATAGTCGGATAATTATGTTAAGATTGGCCGTGGTGAGTATAAAGTTTACTGTTTTTTGTTTTGATACAAGCTACAGCCGTGCTGCCAACGTAACTGGTGACCTTATCTCTCGCAACAGTATGTAGGCACTGCGGAGAACATTCCCTGGCGCCCTGTATTATTTAGTTCTGTCCCGTAACTTAACTAAAACAGTGAACTTATTGCTGATTCTTTTAAGGACTTTGCGACACCCTGGTCATTTAGCCCCGTGTACTTGGGTATGCGTAGAAATTGTCTAATAGTGAAATCTGTATTAGTGTGTGTATTTGTAATGCAAGCAAGGGCCGTGCGCTTAAGTTAGGTACTGTCCTGGTATTTTCCTAGAATAGAAGTGGAGGAAATGACGGAAAACCAATTCCTGAATGGCTAAGGTGGGAATCGAACCCACCTTTTCTCAGTTTTGCCTTATGAGGCTGAGTGTACCCCATTCCAGGTGAGCGACCGTACCCTCAGCCAGAATTAGGATTTCTTTGTGGAACCGGGAATCAAACCTGGACCTCCAGGGCAACAGTCTAGAACTCGAGCCACTTAACCAGGAGGTGGACAGTTCTGACACAAGTAAACTATTAAAAATAAAAAAAATAAAAATAGCATTCCGGACTGGAGCAGGGTACACTCAGTCTCTTGAGGAAGAACTGAGAACAGGTAGATTCAATTCCCACCTCAGCCATCCTAGAAGTGGTTTTCCGTGGTATTCTACTTCTACTCCCGGAGAAAGATGGGATGGTGCCTAAATAAAGGCGACGACCTCCTACTTCCAATTCTAGCCCCCCTATAACATGGGCGTGAAATGATCACGCTGTCCAAGCACTTAAATGAAACAACCACCGACTTTAGGCTGAACAACGCCAGGAGTCTTTGGCTTTAAGGCAACTGAAACAGTCGGGAAAACGCGACACGTAGGTCGGGCAGAGACCCGTTAACTCCCAGTCAGCGTGCTGTGTAAGACTCGTCGACCACGCCAAAAATCACTCCGTATTATAGAGGGGGTGATGATGCCCCTTTCTGTTGATTTAAGAAGTCAGAAAGTGCCTTGCCTCCCTGAAGTCGGCGCCTGAACACACTAACGGCTCGAATCACTGATTCGAAACATTCATTACAGAGTGAGTACATGAGAAAATTGTGCTGAGTTGTGAGGCAGTAAGTTGAACAATGGAAGATGATTATTTTGTAAACAGTGGGTAAGCAAGGCAGCGGAACATTGAGTGAGAAGGTGCAAAGCGCGCACGTACGCTCGGCACCTGGCCTGTTGTAGTGCAGGAAGTCTCTTCTCCGTGTAACTGGCCATGACCGCATAACGAGACCAATAACCAGACGGAAGACAGACAATAAAATAAATTTCAGCAAAAAAGAAAAAGGAAGGGAACAGGGGAAAAAATGACACTTAAACGGGGAAAGGCAGACAGGGTTATGAAGATACACGAGATTACGCATGGCTGGAGACACAACATATTGTAACTTCATATCATTAAATTACACACTTTTATTAGTATAGTACAATTATTATTGATCCATACATTAAAAACAACTCGTTTGTGATCAAACGTTTTAACTTTGTAGGTACTTCACTAAAGAATTCGAATCTTAATACAGTTTATAGGACCTTACGGCATACCCTGCGTTTTCAACCATTATTATTATTATTCTCGTATCAGAAACATACAAATTTTACACAGTTATATTATTTTTGCCCAAAACTTGGCCACTTCCAATACTTTTTCTGTTCCTTGATGATGATGAACATATTGTGTACAGGAGACTGGGCATTGTCGACATTTCCGCCCCTTAAAACAACAATAACTAACTATAGTCGACATTGAAGCATACATTTTGAACAGTCGGGGCAAAATTCCGGCACCCCGGCGTCTCTAAAAGCCACAGTAGTTAAAAGGGACGTAAAACCAATAACAATATCTTTATCTTTGATCTGCCAACTCCAGATCTGAGTCTTCTCAGGAACTTCCGAGTCGTCCATTCTTCATCATAGCCAGGAGGTAAGGATTCGGAGACTCTTTTCCAACCTGGGGGAAGGTAGGTCGTAGCCCTCCACAATTGCAACCTCACTTTTTCAGCAGTGGTTCTAAGTTCCTTCGATATTCGCACATACCATTATACGGTACTTTCCTCATTAACGACCGGCTCGCTTTTGAAACCTAGCTGGGTGGCCATGTTTACAGTCCATGTCTAAGTGGAGCCAGGACTTTCGCAGCTCGAGGCACAGCGTTGCCACCTCTCCACCGTAGCAACTAGAGCAAGCAGTGAGACTGGACGGAGTTGCGTACAATTGTGCGACACTGGAGACCTGACAAGCGAGCCGGCAGCCAGGACCGAACTCTGGAATCCACGTGGAGAGAGATAGCAAGCTTGCTATTGGACAACACGAATGTACCCAACTTGTAATGGGTGATATTACTATGTTATTCAAAACCGCCTTGTCAACACTATAGAAGGTAGTCTGATTACTGATTATACGTACATGTTTCGGTGTTCAATGACACCATTGTCAGCATAGATTGAATGTTAAAGTCATCTTAAACTAAGTTTTCTAAGACTAAAGAGAAAATTGATATCCTTACAAAACACTATTTAGAAATTTAAATAGAAAGAAAGCTCACAAAAAGAATTGGAAAACATGAATAAATAAGAATAGAATAATAATAATAATAATAATAATAATAATAATAATAATAATAATAATAATAATAATAATAATAATAATAATAATAATATCGTATGGCCTCAGGTGCCGAGTGCAAGCTTTGTAATTTGACACCCAGAGGGTAGCTTGCATATCGAATTTCGTTCTTCCTTGAATCACTATGAAAGTCAAGGAGGTTAGATATCTAATCTCCTTGAAGACTATAGCGCTTTCTAGTAGAGATATGAGGAACTTTGTGTTGGCGGAAACTCCCGAGATTAATTTTTCCACTATGAACACTGCCTACTGAATTCAAATGGGTTCTTTGACATGCCAACATCGTATGACATGCGTGTCGTATTTTTGCCACCTTTCTAAAAGCACTTACCACGGCCAGGAGCGAACCTGCAATCTTGGGGTTAGAAAACCGACACGGTAACCACTCACCCACCGTGGCAATGAATATAAAGGTACCTTAAAGGACTGCTTGTCAGATGAAACATACTTTTAAATCTATAACATGGTTCGATTATAGTGAATTGAACATCGCTGCTATAGGATGTAGCTTTCAGTTATATAACAATCCATCTGTATGGTTTAATATTATAGTAAAATTGTAATGTATGGATAATTTTAGAATAAAACAACCAAATACATTCATGAAACATTGGGTGTTATTACATAATCCTGAAGAAATTTGCATGATATTAATTATTATTTCACTTCTACAAACATTTAAATACATGGAACTAATGATCAGGATCTCCATCGTTCTTAGATGCCGCAAGAGCATCTTCTTTACTACATGAGAGAAGTTCAATTGGTACTATTTTTTCTCCGTGTGGAATATTTATTATTATTATTGTTAAACAAGAAACGAGTATATAATTTGCTTGTCAAGTAGATTTTCAAAACTCTTAAACTACGGCTCGTTAAGCAATGCATTCTCAAGACGGAGTAAAAAAAAGGTTGAGGGGACATCTTAACGAACGAAAAACAAGTCCGCAATGTGGCGCAAAAAGTTAATAACAGGAAGGAAATAACTTCATTTTAATCATCAACAAAGGAAGTAACGCACAAGGCCAACGCGCTACAGGAGGTGGGAAAGCGAATGGTCTTAATTTTGAAACACGTATGCTGTCAAATTATTAAATAAATGATTTGTGATGCCAAATAATGTTAGTTAGTTTTATTATTAGCAATGAACCGCGAAATTATTCGCTTTCTGCTAATGTGATATTTCCAACCTAATTACATTGCGTAAACTATACTACTGTAGATTTTGTTCTTCCTCGCCACAGACCAAAATGCTTACTGTTTAATCTATTCATAGTATAAAACCAAGTCCCCGATTCTTGGATGTAACTGGTAATCTCGAGATCCACTGGATAGATTTTGATGCAACATGGTACCGACTGCTGGCAGTAGCTCACATCCGGGAGGCGAGGAGGTTCAAATCCCCCCGCTGGCAACCTTGAAGATGGTCTTCCATGGTTTCCCATCTTCCTTCCAGGCAATTGCCGGGGTTGGTCCCTAACTATAGGCCACCACAGCCGCTACCTTCCAAATCCTCGTCCTTACATTCATACTTTCCTCCCCAGACAACACTCCACACGCGACGGTACTTGTAGCTCACCCATTGGGTGTCCACTTCAAAGCAGCTACAAAACTGGCGAGTCGATCATGTCCTCAGACACTCCCGGCACTAAAACCCATACGCTAAAAAAAAAACAAAAAAAAAAAACCTCCTCATTGCAGTATTTAGCTTTCTCATGAAATCTATCTAAGACCCATGGGAGGAAACTTCAGGGATCAAAGTTCTTTTGAGCATTATGTACGGCATTTCACTAGTCGGAAGTTATAAACTCGCAAGCCTATGAACGAAAATCAGTGGCGGCGAATGATGCGGCGTGGCGCAACAATGAGATGTTGAAGGAATTTCAAACAATTTTTCAGTGTTGTCTTGCTTCTGTTCAGTGCGCTTCTTGATTGCGAATGTGGTCTTGGGGGTGGCGAATGCCCAATGCCGTGTGTAGTTCTTGATGGTCGAGTAGCTGGCCTGGCCACATGACTTCCCATCCCACACATTTGCTTGATGGCTTCCATTCCTGTCTGTTGTTACTACTGTGAGAAGAAGATCTCTGATATGCGCTCGTCTTATTTAATTACCATTGGAATTCCTTAGAGCACCTTGAACTGAAACAGGTGTCGCGGTCGTCTCACTTCCTAGTTGAACGAGACAGGCCCAAGCTGTGCCTATAAAACTATAACGGATTTTTTTGTCGACGCTATAAAACTTTAACTTAGCCTAAGCGTTCGTTGTAAAAGGCTTCTTACTACGAGAGCTTTTTAATTCCAGTCTTCATTTATATGTTTCTTTGATGTGCTAATTCCAATTTAGGAATTGCTTGCCTCACATTTTGAGGCTACCAGAAAGAAAATGCCATTTTATATTTTGTCCCAGAGTCCTCTTTATGTTACTATTACAATTCATGTTTTTGGGCTGTTGCCGTGTGAAAATACAAATTAAATACCAGACGTTTCGAGAGGAACCTTGCCTCCTTTTTCAATGGAATTAAAACAATGTGGCAAAAGAAAGTGTTTACATTATTTAAATTATTCATGGTGGTTCCGTATTGATATGCTAAAATAGTTATTAAAATAATAATACACCTGCCTGAATCAATACCATAAATAAAAAAATAAATTATTAAACTTGTTCTTAGTACATGTTTCGGGGATTAATCAAATTTTATCCTCTTCGTCAGCTAAAAACATATTGAAAACAAAATAAAGCTTAGCACTGTAATATGAAAGTTATGAAACCTAATATGGTGCACCATATATTTAGGTTGTAATCATTAGAATTAGAGCATCTGCAGGCTGATTATTAGGGTTCGGAAGTTGAAGACCTAAAGAAGTACAACATTTGCAAGCAAATATGCCCTAAAACTAGCTAAATATGACCTAAAAACTATAAAATATGACCTAAAAATCTATGACATCCTATTGAAATATGTCTAATGACACAGGCTCAACAAATGAAGAACAAGAGAAAAAGTACGAACTGTATTTTTATTTTTGGTTAGGATTTCGATGTCATATGATGTTTCACACCAACATATGGGCTGAAGAAGGAAACATATCAAGTTTCCGAAACAGGTACCTATAGTATTTTTTAGTAAAGTAAAGTATTGATTTGGCGAGTTAAATTGTGTTATACATCTTGTATCCTATTGAAAGGCAGGAACACACTATCGTCATGTTCCGTGACCTCATGCGTACAGTGTCGCAATCTAACTTGTCCAGAAAGATGTGCCAAAAGACGTCCGTAGAGGAGCGCCTTCTTGGAATCAGGTCTTCTAAACCTGCTATCTGCCTGCTCCGGGAAAAGAAAGAAAAATATATCTACTACACTATTCGGAAATCCTGTGTTTGAAATTTGACACAGATAACACGTACCTTGTTAACGACGCGACGCCTCAATTTAAACACAAATGCTGAAATTATAACCAAATATGACCTTATATCACTAAAATATGACCAAAACAATAAAAATGGCCGAAATATGCATTTATAGACAACAAAAAATTGTTTTAAACGTGGTCAGGGACCATCATTCAAACGTATTTTTCAGATTTCGGGTAAAATGAGCTCATGAAAAAATATGACTTTTCCTTAACATCCTAACCTTACTGATCACAGTCACCAACTACTTCATTTTATTCTCATGTTTACAACCTAAATATGTGGTGCACCATATTAGGTTTCATAACATTTCATATTACAGTGCTACGCTTTATTTTGTTTACAATATGTTTTTAGCTGATGAAGGGGATACAGTTTGATTAATCCCCGAAACATGTACTAAGATCAAGTTTAATAATTTATGTATTTATAGTATTGATTAAGGCGGGTGTATAATTCTTTTCAATAACTATTATAAAAGAAAATGTGTCTATAAGATTAAATAATTTCAGTAGTTTTTTGTAATTAATCACGAAATTAATTATGATGGAGACTATATTTGAGTTTAGGCTAAATCTTGACATTCCTCCAGAACTACAGTTTTGTAAACATTCACCACACATGGTGAACATCAATCAAGCTATCCGGTAATAGAAGTTCATCGGAAACACCCTCGTTGTAATCTCCAAAGAGACACATGAGTGCCTGTGCTCTGCAGCTAAACACACGGAATATGTAATCGTGTGAGAATCACGCGCACACACAAGCGATTATCCTTAATCATGTTCATTAGATTTAGCCTGTGGCAATTAGGAGTTATATAGGAGCAGTTTCGTAATTGATTCAAGTCCAGTCTAGGATTAACATTTGTTATACCTAATATTGCAGCTCCAGTAATAATGGAATTAACATACATATCATATGCAACAGATCCATCGTTAGTAAATTCATTGTTGTAGTTAACGTCTATGTTAAATCCCTTATAGAGGTGAAGCAGGGAGGGGCTGTTCTGTAATACAGATTGCAAGAGTGTCTCCAACCCTCGCATCCTCCTCGTTATCGCTGGTCAACAGAGGGGCATAAACTGTTAACAGTTTATTAGGTAACGATTGATCTTCAATCGATCAACACGTAGATGGAAGCCTAGTTGAGTAATATTGTAGATCCATTCTTTGTGCTTGTTCATTTTGCATTCTTCACAAGTTTATAATATATGTAGTAGTAGAAGTTCATTATGTTTCTATCATTAGGGGGGAGATGACTCAGATATTTAGATACTCATAAAACTACTACCACCGTTCTCACAAAAATATACCCAGCACCAGGGCCGCCGAGATGGAGGGGCAGGGGGGGGGGGGGCAAATGCAAAGGGGCCCGCTCGTGGTGCACGTTAGTTCAATTTTATTGTAGCTACTGTACTTTTGTATTACCGTTTGTAAAATGTTTGCTATAACTTACAACCTGTCCGACGCTTTGCAGAGTCAGGATGTCGATTTATCTACAGCTCTGCAGAAGATATCTCATGTTACCATCTTTTATCTGTCAAGAGAAATGAGGCAGAAAAGAAACGTCAGCCATATTATGATAGTGTGAAAGTATTGGCAGAAACCGTTCATTTGGTAAAAGAATTAACTCTATTCTATGTATCTTATTATTTCCCAGAAGAGGATTAAATTCTATATATGACTGTGAGTTAGGAATAATCTACTACAATTTAGTGTTGAATCTGCTATCAAACTAATGCAGAGTTTTGAAATGCTCATTTTTCCATTACGTGCCAATAATATCTATATAAAAGGCAGTGCTAACTATCACTTGTATTTTAATTTTAGTTATAAAGTGGTGGTAATGATGACACATTTTCGAACTCTTGCTGTTATGTTTGTTATTTCTGTAAGAACTGTATAGTGATATGTTTTTTCTCTCCTTGTTTCAGACGCACTAGGTAAGTTGGCATCACCACTTGATTCTGTTACCAGGGTTGGTTGACAAACTCTTCATGAGGGGTACCCAAAGGTAGGATACTCTCATTTGTCTGCATTAAACTGCAAGTAACACGACTGGTTGTAAACAATGTTTGCAAGTGGTCTTATTGTACAAATATTAGTTATATATGAACTTCTCTCTTTAGGCGTCGTTATTGATCTAATGCCTCCCACAATAATGATTTATGTATCCGTTTGTGATTCTGAGAAATTGTAAACAAGTGAAGACATTTTGTTTTAAAGTGTTGAAAAGATTATCTTCGATTGCCAATAACGTAGACCTGATGCGTAATCGTTAGGTAACGAGAAAAGAAAATATTCTAGTCCTATCACCCATTTATTTACTTATATTATTTTAGCATATGGCACATTGAGGCATTAAATTATCACATATACTTACATGAAATTTGATAAAAATTCCAGCTATTCAAGTACAATACAAATACTGTATTCAAGTTCTTTATGTAGCATACAGCGTCCGCTGTTGCTGTTAAAAAGTCCTTGAAGTCTCCACAATATGTATGGTTTGGGCACTCGATCAGTAAGTGATTAACTGTCATTTTCTCAGCACCCCAGTCACATTTTGGAGAAGAGACTTTTCCCCACTATTACACGCTACTGCACATCTTCCATAGCCAGTGCGGATGCGATTGAGATCCGTCCACACACCACGAGGTTGATCAAATCCTGGTGGTTTTCACAGGATAAAGGCCATGTTACATCTATCAGGGCAGTGTTGTTGCCAATTTTGGCTCCAGGAGTGGCGAATGTCGACCTTCTCTTCTGACAGAATTCTGGTTGTGAAAATGGCTGGAAGCATGGCTTAGTGGTAACGTTCTCGCTTGCTGGGCCCAAGGTTGCAGGTTCGTATCCTGGCGCAGTCAGCTGGCATTTTAGGGCGAGCAAATGTGAGGGAGCCGTGTCAGTAGATTTACTGACATGTTAAAGATCCCCTCCGGGGCAATATTCCGGCTTCCCGCCGTCTCTAAAAGCCGCAGTAGTTAAAGGGAACGTAAAACCAATACCATTATATTACAGTAGTAGTAGTTATTATTATTATTATTATTATTATTACTAATATAGTTGCCACCGTTATACAGAATGGATACTCGCCCAAGTACACGGAACTGATGTCCCAAGGCCCTAAAATAAAGTAACATTTGAAATACAAACCTGATGGGATTATGTCCCAAAACATTTTAATTCGAAGGTCTGCTTTAACTAGTTAATATAAAAATGAATGAAATTCTCTACCATCTTCCCTGACAGGTTGAGAAACGTGTTGGTAACAGAAAGCATTAGAATTTTGCGTGAACATTTCTGTGGTTATCAAGTGTGCATTTATGTGGCGTGGTCAGTCATGTGGCATGTCACACGACAGTTCACTGGTTAAGTTATTAGTAGCCAGTAAAACGGCTGTCACTCACCAACTTGACCTACCTGAATAAAACGTTCTCGTAACGCTATTGCACGACTTTATAAAAAATAGAAACCACGACAAACCATACTCCCACTTGAAGCAAATTTAAGATGCGTTGGAGAAATGCGTCGTATTAACTGGTTTGTAGGTAGATTTCATTAGAAAGCTACAGAGGTGTGCAAAATTAGACTAAAATACTGAATTTAAGTCTGTCACAATTTCTTCATTCAAAATCGTTTTATTACCCTACTTAGTGTTATTTTCTCCCCTAAGGACTTACAACTTTCCCCATAAGAAATTGCGTGGGGAAAGTTTCGAAATTGGAGATTCTGAGGGACTCCTGAGCCTTTCTCTCTTTCAGTGACTTTGGAATGTGCGCTCAAAATCCGGTGATTTCATTCCATGGCCCACGATTCTTTGAATAGTTCAAGAGCAGATCATCAGTATTGAAATACTTCGAATAGTTCTGCACTAGATTCTCAAGAAAACTAGAATAACATAGTCAAAAACAAACAAAATATGTGACATTCTGCTTTAGCAAGGTTCCTCAATCACTGGAAATTCTAAAAAAACACACAAAAAAACACATTACTGTTAGTTTCCTAAGGGAAAATGTAATTAAGTCTATTGGTTAATCATTTGATGAAAATGCCACGCAAACATTTTTACTGCATTAAATCATAAAAAGAACAAATGAAATGTTGGAAAACTAGCATCGAGTTTAATATAATTTGCACACCTCTGTACCTATTGCAATGGGTACCATTTTTGGACTTCCGGAAAATGTCGACATATATTTGCGTTTCACGTCCTCCAGTCCCCAAAAAGTTCAGAAGTTATTTATATAGGCCTATTTATCCCTTTTTTTGTAGACAATAACTACCGTCATTATGCACCAATCACTTTCTAACCTATAGCCTACATAAAATATAACCATCCCGGTCGAGTTCGTTAAAAGACGAAATAAAATGCGTAAACATTAACCATTATGACAATGGTAATAATTAATATCCGTGTTGACTGATAGTACTATCTTATTCAAAACCGCCTTCTCAAACACTAAAGAATGTGTTTTTATCACTGCTTAAACGTACATGTTTCGGTGTTCAATGACACCTTTGTCAGCGTATATTGAATTAAAAATAATCTTAAAACTAAGTTTACAAAGATAAAAAAGAAAATGGATATCCTTACAAAACACTATTAGACATTTAAATAAAAGGAAAGCTCACAAAAATAATTTTAAAGAATATGTTTTATCGAAAACGTGAAATATTGCTGTAACTTTCTTAATATGTGAAAAATCGAATCCATTAAAAGTTCATTCTTCGGGTAAAGGCCAAAATCTTATCTCAGTCAAGTATTTTGATGGCGCCAACTATTGAAATAATGGAGTTTTTTGAGAAATAAAATCATACTTCCCTTAATAGGCACAATATCAAACCCGTTTCAAATGGTCAATAGTCCTCTAGAAATTACGTAAAACTTATGTCTGAAACAATTTTTGATATGAGCCACCCTTACAACAAGGGATGAACAAAATGTTCTCTGAATTAGGCATATAAGATGGGGCTTCTTGTATGCTGAACATGGGAACGTTTGTAGGTATGCAACAATTTGTAAATTTAGTGAATTCGAAATATTGTTCTTTGCTCGGTGAAATCTACCTTCAGACTATGAGCCCAAGTCGCTATCATTACGCCACGGATGTGCTACGATAATACTTGGTAAACAACTGGTTTAGTATAACTGTATCATAATTTGTGTTCAAATCAACGATTTCATTAGCGTTTTCTGGCGTTTCTATAAACCATTTGGTACTAAATATGTATTATTTTCTTCAGTACATTCCTAAAATAATATAAACTTATGAAGTTACGGAAATATATATATTTACGAGAAAAAATAGCGGCCATTTTGACAACGGGACGGGCCCACAACGATATGACACGGTAAGCCTGACCTGTTAGTCACGTCTATGGTTACATATTCTATAATATCTAAAATACACTTCCTCCTTCGGCGTGCTGAGGGGGGATTTTTCTCTTCAGTTATGCATACTTCTAGAGTTTATATGAATTCATTCATTCATTCCTTTTCATTTCAGACTGTTTTGTCTTTCAGCGTCCAGTCTATTTTTCAAGCATGTGTTTGCGAACGAATCGCCTTCACATATCCCTATTGGCATTTAGCAATGTGGTTTCCTCTGCTTGCACCCTACTCACCTTGAAAATTGTTAGACCATGAATATAACCATCGCCTCCTAGGTCTACCTTTGCTTCTCTCACCCTCTTTAAACCTTTTAGGCAATTTTTCCTCCCACATTCGCACCACATGACCCCACCACCTGAATCGACTCATTCGATCAGCTTTATCTAACATGTTCATATCTAACTTCTTTACGAGTTGGGGCCGATAACCTAGATGTTAGGCCCCTTAAAACAACAATTATCATCAATCATCTTTACGAGTTCCCTCCTGCCATTGTTCCCATCTATGTTTCCAGTAATTATTCATGCTACCCTCATGTCAGTTTATGTATGAGCTATCCTGAATCCATCCAGTTCCCACTCCAGCTTTATGTATATACTAGCAACCCGCCCAGGCTTTGCCCGGTATCTTTAACAGTTTGCCCAGCGTAAGCTTAAAAGTCGCACGTACGGCAGGTCACAGACGCAATTCAGAAACGCCATGGTGAACAGCCAAACTCCAAACACATATACTCTTCTCTGAAGGCTTAACACGACACGACTCGACAGTTTGATGCTAGCCGAAGCTGGGGTGATAGGCTTGCTCGCTAGCTCGTTCACTCGCTCCGAAGCTAGTAATTTAACTTTCCACTGAGTGGAGATTGTTGGAAGAAATGCGATTGTAAAAACACTTATAGTGGGCGTGGTATTAAAGATGGAGATATGCTGTCGTGGATTTATTTGTAGAACTTTTCATGCTGAACAATTCTTACACTCATAGTATATATATATTTTTTTTAACGGTTTATCCAGCGTAAGCTTAAAAGGCGCACGGACGGCAGGGTTTTAAAAGGGACGTAAAACCAATAACATTATTATTATTATTAATATTATTAATTGTTTTACTGTATGGTCCATCTTGGTTTAACGCAGGCTATCTGTATTTTGTAGTCGAATTCTCTCCATGTTCGTAGTTTTAAAAGATTTATGCCGGGGTTCCCTTTCTTTAGTGCGGTCAAATTGAGAGGTTATTCATTATAGTCTCCCAAATGGAGTAGAATTGCTACTTAGGACTGAAATAATTTCTATAATTATATCTGTTGAAGTAACACTTCTTGGTGTGCCACTCGACAACATCGTGTGCTGCCATCATTTGCATAGGCGTCGTGGTGTGAAGGACGGCTGAGTGGACCTACCTACCTACCTGCCAGCCTCTGTCTCTCTCTGTGACGTCACGGGGCCTTGATGAGCTGCAAAGGGAAGGTTAAAAAAACTTGACCAGAGCCTTGTGTAATGCAATGGACTCTTCATACTGCTGGCGTCTGCCGTTGTGGACAAAATATATGAAACAATTAGCACTCATATGAAATATATATTTTTTAAAGATGATGTTTTTAGGTGGTATTGTAGTTCATTTGGTTGTGAGCAGTGCTGTGGAAAAGCAAGACGTGCTCTTTTTTCACCCCCTAGTGGTGTAACGTGTGTACTCGTAAATTGGTGATGGGATTGGGAAGAAGGCGGTCGTGGCCTTACGATAGAAACCATCCTAGCATTTGCCTCGACCACGGAAAACCACTTCGAGCATGACTGAGGGGGGAATCGAACCTTTCTCTTCTCAGCTTTGCTTCACGTGGCTGAGTGTACCCCGTTCTAGCCTTCACACCAGAATTAAAATTTCTTGGCAGAGCCGGGAGTCGAACTCGGACCCCTCCGGTGCGATAGCCAACAACGCTAGCCACTACATCACGAGGTGGTGTGAAAAGCATCGAATCTTCGTTATATCTTAGTCTATTCGTATTGTAAGTATCATGGACGCTTCAACAACTACGATCTAAGTCTGCTTACCCTTTTTGCCATGGTAGGCTAACTAGTTGTTGGTCAGTCACGCTCCAACCTGTGTGATCTAAGTCTACTGAACTAGAATGCAAATGGCTAGATGACGAACACTTGTTGCCATGGTAACCACCATGTCTACACTAAGCTTAGATAGACCAAAGAGAAAGACATGTTATCTTTGATCTCCCAATCGGCACACACAGAGATATCTGTGAACCAAAGTCTGAACGTGACTTGGATATTTGATACAGAGAAATGGCTTAAGGAGTTCTCTTACTAAAGCTTGAAAATTCCCAAGTCTTTGTGAAATATAATATCGAGGTTATCTTTGCAAATAAATTTACCCTTGTAGATGGTATATTGGCTTTCACCGTCAAGGAATTAAACTGAGCATTTTTTTAAAGGTTTATTGTCGTGTCTCCTGCGGGGTTTCGCCCAGGAACACCAAGATTGGTTCATCAGCGGGCTCTAAGTGTCCGCGTCTGGACCCCCACAGGAGTAGCGACCTGCTCGCTACCTCCCTTCTTATGAAGTGCACTTGCGCTTCTTTACGGAGAGAGCTAAAAGCTCAAGCAGCCTTTTACCTCCTTATGACGGCTGCCAAAAAGATGGTACATTGGCCTTCTTGGAAGCCTCCATAGAAGCTTCAAACTCTCGCAGTAAAGAAGCGCAGGTTCGCTTCATAAGACGAGGGGTAGCACGCTGTTCACTACTCCTGTGAGGGTCCGGACTCGGACACCAAGAACCCACTGATGAGCCTATATTGGTGTTCCTAGGCGAAACCTCGCACAAGAAAAATCGCTGAGTTTACTCTTGTAAACTTCATAGTACGGTAAAAACATCGTACTTCTTATAAAAAAAATTCTAATAGCCTTCAGTCCTTGGGAATTTAGCAAAAATAAACATGACAAGTCTGTGTGAGAAAAGAGAGAAAAAAACTGCCTGTTAATAGTGGGGAAGTGAAAATAGTAGTGAAGAGTCTTATTTTGTTCTCTTTTCTTCTGTTGAGTAGCACACTTTCACGCAGAAAGACGCCTAACTAATTGTCTGTTTGCACTAACTGCAGAGAGAGGGCAAATGATCATTGATGTAATTGGTGTACTTAACGCTAATGGACAATAATTTAGAGACGTACGAAACACACGGAACTGTAATTTGGCGGTTACCATAAAAGAGTGTGGACTGGACTTGTAAATATATATGGAGAGGGAGAGAGATGGAGAGGCTAGGCTTCAAAAAAGTGTTTATTCAGTAAACACAACAAGAAAATTGGTGTCATTTAACGCCACTGTATTTAATCAATTGAGCAATTAATTACTGGATAAAATGGAGTTAACCTTCTTCTTCATTTCTCACGAATGTCAATCATGGTCTCCAACATTACAGTTTTAGTTGTAATTTATGACACTAGGATCATTACGCTTATGGTTTAGTCTTGAGACACTAGTCCAGGAACGCGTGTTGAGCAGCAATACAATGGCAAAAATGTGCGGAAGCTAATTTTAGGGGTTTTACAGAAGTGGCCAAATTATTATGGCAAATCTGAATAGAATCATTATTTATTGCAAATGATAGAATGCATTGAAATAAAAGATTTTATTTGAATCCGAGTCGTCGTTGCAAGATTGTTCTTTTCTTATGCATTCAATCATTCATTTGCAATTGGAGGTGTGTCCCCTGGTGGCAAATTTGCTATAAATAACAAATACACAATTCTACATAACAATTCAATAACAATTAAACTGAAGTATTTACACAAATCGTCAGTCTGTTCTTAAACAACCCTATAAGTTATTTTAGGGGAAAGGCTCTAACACTGCGGCAGGTAAAGAGTTCCAGTTATCAATGGCACGGTTTACGAAATAATCATCATCCTCATTTAACCGTCTCCAGTTTCCCGGGTGCAGTGTAGGAGCGCTCTCCATTTCAGTCTATGCAAGTACAATTCTTCTTCTTCTTCTTCTTCTTCTTCTTCTTCTTCTTCTTCTTAGCACAATTCCACTCCTCTATCCTCCAGATCATCTTTTATTTGGGAGATCCATCGTGTCCTTGGTCTTCCCTAGGTTGCTTTCCTTTTATGTCCTTATGAAACCATTTCCGTGCTACTCTCTTTAGATCCATCCTCTTAAGTGACCGAACAATCTCAACCTTGATGTTGCTATAGTTGTTTACGAAAGAATATTTACCATAATTTGTACGCTGTGGTCGGTCCTTAACTTTGAAAGAAGAATGATCGCTCATACTCATGTAAGTGGGCTTTCCCATACGTTTGTTAAGCTCACCCCATGCTGTAACAAATGCGAGAGAGGCGTGTCAATAGATTTACAGGCACGTTAATGATCCCCTTCGGGAAAATTTCCGGCTCCCCGGCGTCTCTAAAAGCCGCAGTAGTTAGAAGGGACGTAAAACCAATAGCATTATTATTATTATTATTATTATTATTATTATTATTATTATTATTTTTATTATTATTATTATTATTATTATTATTATTATTATTATTATTATTATTATTATTATTATTATTATTGTTATTCGAAAAGTTCCTCAAAATAAGGCTCGCGTCAACGATCCCTGAATAGTGGATTGCTAAAAATTGCTCGTAACTGCTCTGTAAAATAAATTTGGTGTGATTGATGATGGCTGTTTAAACGGGTGGAACTGCGAAGTCGGGTTTCATACATAAAAGTTTATCAAAGTATGGAAATCATTACTAATTAAATTTTTGGATGTGGCATCGCGGTCATATACTGTAGTCCCGTGTATTTTTTGGGTGTGATAACCTGTGTTATTGTGATTGCTGTAGATTAATAGTGTACTGTGTGTATTTGTAAATTGGGGATAGGAATGGGAAGGAGGTGGCTGTGGCCCTAAGTTAGGAACCATCCCAGCATTTCCTTGGATTAGAAGTGGGGAACCACGGAAAACCACTTCCAGGATGGCTAAGGTGGTAATCGAACCTTCCTCTTCTCAGTTTTGCCTCACGAGGCTGAATGTACCCCATTCCAGCCCCCACACCAGAATTACAATTTCTTGGCAGAGCCAGGAATCGAACCCGAACCTCCAGGGTGAGAGCCAATAAAGCTAACCGCTACACCACGAGGTGGTCTCATTACTATTATGCATTTATCGACTATCAATCATTAAGATAATGCAATTATGTGATCAAATGTTAATTTACCATTGATTCAAGTTACATTGGAATATTTTCTGAAGTGATTACGTACTTTATGGTGTGTTAATGTTAGAAGTTGGCAGTGCCGTCATACAAGCGCAGCGCGTCAAGTAGTTTGGTCTGCTAGGAGAGAGGTTATTTGTGGTGGAGTGAACAATTCATAGTGTTATATTTAGAATCACCCGTCAGTTGCTTTTAGATATTTTCAAGTAGTCGTAAAATCCAGGTCAAAACTAAATCCTTCCTCTACCACCACACCACACCACACCACACCATACCATACCAAACCACACCAACACACCAACTCTCATTTTTCTCTACTGGCATTCCGTCAAGAATTTTTGTCGCAATTTTATTTTTATGTCTCTCGTTGTTTTGTATGTAGGTGTAGTGTGGTTGAGTGCGTGTTGTTAAGGTATATTATTGTTTCTGTTTAGAGAGGTGAGTGAGTGAGTGAAGGAAGGAAGGGTTGGGGCATATACAGTATATCTCATGGGTATCGCAGGACTGCAGTTGAAGTGTAAATGATGCCAGGTCTCTCAACGAACTGAAGGGCCCTAGATATTGGAGGCTCGAGTCATGATGGAAACACGTTCCACTCTAGCATTGCTTTATGAGCCTACCATCTGCTACACAGCACGTGATTCATTCTAGAATAGCACTCATCATATAGGCTACCGTAGCTTACTGCAGGGTTACTTTCCAAAACTAGCTTAGTTATAGTTACTTGAAAGTTGCGTAGTGACTAGCAATCTTGACTTTCACCGAGGAGACCCGGGTACAATTCCCGACTCTGCCAAGAAATTTAATTCTGGTGTGTCGTCTGGAACGGTATCGGGATGGTACCTAACTTAAGGCCACGTACACTTCGTACCCAAATCCTACCTCGATTACAAGTACAGTAGGCCTACTTCTAACAAACTCTCTAAGCAGGTCATATTACATGTTTATAACACTCGCAATTTGCAAGAGGATAGGTCTGTAAACCAGTTTATTCATGACGTTGTTAACACACAAAGTTAGCTATTTAAAATTGAAGTTGTAGGGACAAGTACTAATCCAGAACAAGAAAGGCAACAATGAGATGTGGGTAGTATCTGCGTAGGGGCAAGGTGTAAGTTAGACCGGCAGATTACTTCTGAGGAACTCAAATAATATTATGCAAAGTTTGTCGTGACCCCAGCCCTATAGCATATCCATGTTAAACAATTGAAACTAAATTAGATGTCAGTGAATTACAATGTGCATAAACATTTGCTGTACCAACTTTCATTGCGTTTGGATGGTGAAATCACAAGAACAATCAGTTTAAAAGTTTCAATTTCGCTTGGCCACCATGTTCGTTTTGTAGTTAACAGGTTTTTGAAAGTCTCATAGGTGAACTTCTAGTAGTGCCCTTTATCACCGCACAAAATTTCAAGGTGATATCAGTAATAGCTTCGGAGATATAGAATGCCGGTGAAATATTTCGCACAGCAACCACGGTGGATTGGTGAGACGTAATAAAATTTGAAGGGCACGGTCGGGGTCGGCCAACATAGTACCATGAGCTTACCGAGTTTCATTGAAATCGCATCAGCCGTTTAGAAGTTATTAGGGAGACACACACACACACACACACATACACACAAACGGAAAAAGGAGGTTCTTTTTCATAAAATGAAAATGGGCTAAAAATTGTACGATAAAAGTAATAGTAATATTATTAATAATAAATATTATAATTCAATAATAATAATAATAATTCCTTTGCTTCCTTTATCTTCTCCGTTTCCTGCAACGGTCTTCATACGTGATGGAAATATAAAGGCTGGGAATAAATGCAGGATGCTATGCGGCATCTCTGACCTCGACGGAACGAAGTAGTGAAATTCCTGCGGGAGTGGAGCAGTACGGCCGTGGAGTGCGGCGAGGAAACTAAGTTTATCGAATCGCGAAAATGGGAGATTGTAATTGTGTCTTTACCCTGGGCTGCACGTGTCTAGCATATAAGCTGCCGCCGCTGATGTCCTGGTAATCTATTTGTTGAGCGAGCTACCGCAAACGACAGTAGATTGGAGTAACAGGAGGCCAGAACGCGACGGCACCAGAATAATAATAATAATAATAATAAAATAATAATACATTTATGCTGAGAACCTCCATGGCTTAGGCGGCAGCACGCCGGCCTCTCACCACAGGGTCCGTGGTTCAAATCCCGGTGAGATTTTGTGCTGGACAAAGCGGGGGCAGACAGGTTTTTCTCCGGGTACTCCGGTTTTCCCTGTCACAAATTTCATTCCAGCAACACTCTCCACTATCATTTCATTTCATCTGTCATTCATTTAATCATTGCCCCAGGGGAGTGCGACAGGCTTAGACAGCCGGCACAGTTCATATCCACGCCGCTAGATGGGGGCTTCATTCATTCCATTCCCTGATCCGGTCGGTTGACTGGAAGCAGGTTGTGGATTTTCTATTTTATGCTGAGAAAGTAACCAAATACATACCTCTGGCTGCAGAGATCCGACAAATGTAGCGACAGGAATTTGTACTATAAAAAGCCAATCACAGTGTCCTGGGGTCATACCGACGTCGCTGAGGGCCTATCTCGATAAACAAGGGATCCACCATAACCTGCATATCAGTATGTAGAAAGCAGTCATTTTAGGGACATGCTCAATAGTTCGGTAATTCCTCAACATACCAACATGAAGAACTCCACTCCATTTTGTAACAATTGCCGGTGAAATGGTGTATTATACCCAATGACATGGTGAACATATTAATAATAGATGATACATTGGCTTTCACGGCCGGTGAATTAAAACTCAGCAATTCTTCTAGGTTTGTGCCGTGTCTTGTGTGGGGTTTCGCCTAGGACACCAAGCTGGCTCATCGGCGGGCTCTTGGTGTCCCCGCCCGGACCCCCACAGGCGTAACAAACTGCGCGCTACCTCCCTTTATATAGAGTGCAACTGCACTACTAGACTGCGAGAACTAAAAGCTCCAGCAGCTTTAACCTTCCTATGAAGGCTTCCAAAGAAGATGGTACATTGCCTTTCACGGCCGGTGTCCGGGCGGGGACACAAAGAGCCCGCCGATGAGCCAGCTTGGTGTCCTAGGCGAAACCCCACACAAGACACGGCACAAACCTAGAAGAATTGCTGAGTTATATGAATAATAACCTAAAAAACAACATTATAATACACTATTCCCACAGTGCTAGGCAATGGGGACAATCTCTCTGTGGACTCGGTAGACGTGGGTTCGAGTCCGACCGTCAGCCATCCTTGAAATAGTTCTTCCTGGTTTCCCATTTTCAACTCCAGGCAAATGCTGGGGTATTACCTTCTGACAGGCCACGGCCGATTCCTTGCACATCCTTGCCCAGTTTCATTCATCTACTGTACATTCATTTCATCTCTCATTAACTCCTCTCAAGAGGTGGCGTCAGGAACGGTATCCGGTCTTAAAAACAATACAATTTCATCACATCTCATCTCTGATCCCGTTTAATAATAAGGGGTAGACATATATACATTCTTACCGGAATGCGAGTGATCTATCAAGTTATTGGTATTACGTTCCTTTTAATTACTGCGGCTTTTAGAGACGCCGGGGTGCCGGAATTTTGCCCCGAAGGGGATTTTTAACGTACCAGTAAATCTGACACGGCTCTCGCACATTTGCACACCCTCAAATGCCAGCTGACTGCGCCAGGATTCGATCCTACAACCTTGGTCACAGCAGGCAAGAACATTACCGCTGAGCCACGTAGCCAGTCTCTAGAAAATGTAATGGGTCCACCTCTTTGCATAGTGGCTAGCATTCTTGGCTGTCACCTCGGAGATCCAGGTTTGCTTCCCGGCTTTGCCATGAAATATCATTCTGAGGGCTGGAACGGGGAACGGCCTCAGTCATCCTGGAAGTGGTTTTCGGTTTTCCGTTGTTTCCCACTTCTACTCCAGGTAAATGCCGAGATTGATCCTAACCTAAGGCCATGGGAGCGTCCTGCCCAAATACTACCTTAATTACAAATACTCACACTAGTACAGATATCACAGGGACACAGGTTATCAGACAACTTCTACACACACCCAAGTACACGGGGTTACATGACCACGATATCGCAAAGCCCCTAAAAGAATCAACAGCACCACTACTTTTGTGAGGGGAAGGGAGGAAATATGGTTTTTAGGTATTGCCTAGTATGCTTCATAGAATGCTTTCCAGTCAGACAACATGAATGTGCCCAATTATATTAGGTGGAGAGTAAATTAAACACTCTAACCTGAATTTGTACCAAAAGGGGGTGGGGGTGGTGTGGCACTTAATTGGATGACATGTTTCGATCGTCATGCGTTCATCATCAGAATCTGTTTACCTAAACTTCTAAGCCTAGGAAAATACCAACTTATCCAGGTTTCATTCGGATTATTCATTTTCACCTTTTGAGTCCTCGTGATTAGTGTTCAATCCCAAGGCGCATAGTTTCAGAGTATTAATAGTGTGTGTTTGAGTCTTCAGCCTTTTAGCTCGTTTCAAGCAGCTGTCCATGCCTCCCTGTCCTGAGCTAATCGTTTTATCTCTACATCCGAGACGATCTAACATATTCTAACCTTGGTCTACCCCTACAGTTCTTGTCCTCTGCCCTTCCTTCCATAATCAAGTTTGTTATTCCTGGGTGTCTTAGTACTGTATGTGTCCACATTAATGAAGAAAAAGTATCTCCCGACCTCTCACAAAATTAAGTAATTCTGATGGACCTTGGAAACCAAAAAGGGATATTCGTATTCGGAAGCGAACAAGTGAAGGCCAAGGCAGATTGTAGAGCTAAGAGAGTCGAGTGATTCATGTGCCGCGAGGCTTATAAATACTGTATCTTGTAAAAGATTATGTATAAACTGCTTACATGCATCATCATGTAATACATTCTAAACGCTATTATTCAGGTTTGTTTTTAGATTGTTAAGTAAATGCAGTTAACCATACATCCATAAAACGATGTGTCGTACAAAAATTGTTTAACGTCCTGTGCGGAAGATTAATCATGCAATTGAAGTACAAACATTTTTTGGGTTACAACAAAAATGTGAACGGGACCCGGAATATTTAGATTATTTATGTGATTTTTGTGGTGTGTACTGTTTTAAAACGAGCCAACAGATAATGGTGACCCACAAATCACACGGACACAGGAGAAGGGGGACCGCAAGCAATTGAAGTGTGTATGAACGATGTCAATTCCGTCCCACTCTCGTACAGCGCCCATCCATCATCAAACTTTATACGAATACTATTAGTATTGTTCCTATTACTGCACTGACGACACTGTTGAATTTGTCCTTTTTAAATCATACGCGACAGCTGGGAAAAATCAATGAAGAAATGATGGATTTAAACACGAATAATAAATACTCCAGGTATCTGTGTATTTCTACCCCATATTGCTGACGTTTCTACGGGATTGGAAATGAGTGAGACGAGTTTCCAATATGGCGGTGGTTTTCAGTTGCGGCTATAAAATGTGTGTATTTCTTTATGGCAGATGGCCTCGCTGTTCCTCCCCTTAAAAACAACAACCATCATCATCATCATCATACAAATAGTTGAAGCTTGAATATTTTTCATTGGTGGTTGTCTTTCTAAGTCTGGCCCAATGCATTGCACAATTATGTATCTTATTTCTTTGGGGCAGATGTCCTCGCTGTTCCTCCCCTTAAAACAGCAATCATCATAGCCGAATAATAATAATAGATTATGTAACGTTACTCAAGAACTCCAAACCTTGGCAAGACGAACTTCGCAAGGACCTCAAAAATTTCAACAGACATTTCAGAGAGGAACACATTCAGACATAAAGTAAACAAATGGGAAGTTACATCAGGGCAACCAAAACAAAAACAGTACAGGCCAAAGTGGTCCGAAGAACGTAAACGATCCTTTTCGGAAAGAATGAAAGCCTATTGGAACAACATGAAGAACCAAAAAAAAGTTGATTGAGTTATTTGCTTAACGTCTACCATTTATTGGGAGAATTTGCTTAAAATAAATAGACCTATTAATAATGTATCGATATCTCGAGGGTTTTATTTTCCTGTCACTTAAACTGTTTCTTTATACCGACCATTTTCATATCTGTACGGTGTAACTTGTTTCATAAATCACTGAATATGGTTGAGATTTTCATCGAAGAAGGTCGATTCACTTCACTTGGACTGAGCACATTTGTTTATTTTTCACTACACATTAAAAATCACCCTGTATCGGGTATACAGTAAACATCGTTTGAACGGACGACTATCATTGGTGACAGTCTTTTTGTCCCGTTAACCAACCAATAATCAGTTCAACATTTAGTTGAATCTGTTTCTACAAATAAAACACTGCAAACAACTATAAACCACTACACTAAATTTTATTGATCAATATTATTCACTAAGTATCTTTTTCAGATGTTGACGCTCATCAATAGTCTGCAGTACTGTACATAAAATCGATGTTCCGACCACTCATAGTGCCTTTCATGTCTTGATCAGCCAGTCGATAATAACAAGGACGCAGTAAGCTTGACTGAAACTGGACACGCTGAAAATTATGTTTTGCAAGACAAAATTAAATTTCCCAATCCCGTCAATAATCCAGAAATTAAAAGGTTAATCATAGCATCAGTACCTTGTCAACCGCGTGGTCCCTTTTCAAAACAGCCTGATGGACGAGGAAGTAAAAGATTATTTTCAACTAATTACTACAGTTTTATATCAGGTTCTGGGAAAGAAGGAATGAAAGTAGCACGAGATTACTTCAAGTCATTAAAAATTAGATCAAGGCTCATCTGCAGTTTCTATTGTTAAATTTAACTTACTTAGATAATGTAATAGCCTAAAGCTGTCATCATTACGAACATCCATTTTATTACGTAAATTTAGACAATTATGTTCTAAGCCTACATATCAGTATTATCACAAATTTAACATGTTGCTATGTATCGAATTTATTTTGACATCCCCTAACGATTCGAGATATCGAGAATCGAGTGTTACCGAACCATTCTTTGACTTTATAGAAACGTCCCTGTAGAGTGTCTTTACTCAACGTCAGTCTTCGACTGAATTTCCTCGAGAATAGGCAGACAGGCAGACTCAATGATTGACTGTACTACACTACTGAATTATTGAGGAACTGTAAATTGTCTAGGGCTATCATAAACTCGATGTGAATGTTGAAGGTTCACCCTCTAGTCTGAAGGGAGAGAAGAGAGAGGCAAATGGAAATTAAATAACATTTGAACATTCCACTTTCTATGTGTGTGCGAGTGTGGTCATCTCCAGGGAGCGGAGTGTGTGTGAGGGGTTTGACCACTGGGTTGGAGAAGAGGGAGGAGTCCCTCGGGACTCAGGAGTGGCGAGGCATATGCAGAGTCCTCTACTGTAGTGTTAGTGCTAGAGGGCACGAGATTGGATTCTAAATACTGTTGTTCCTAGACTCAAGGGAGCTCAATATTAGTCCTTTTGACCGCTAGGGTGAGGATTAGCACTGTGTAATGAAAGCCATGTCAGCCTGAAGCAGGATAATCACTGTCCTCGGTGGGTAATTAAAGGGAGGTATAAGTTTCACAGTCGATGGACCAGGGCTGCTCTGCAAAGTCAAATTCAAAGTAGGATTACTGTATTTCAAACGTAAGTGTTGATGATGATGATGATGATTGTTGTTTTAAGGGGCCTAACATCTAATTTATCGGCCCCTTATGGTTTTAGGCGATCGTGAAGATGATAATGAAATGGAAACTATAACTATAACTACACATTTAAAACTAAAACCAACTGCAGACTGACATACTAGAAAAGGAAGGCAAATAAAGGACAGGAGGAAAAAGAAAGCCCTTAACCCTCGAAGAATGAGGATTGAGGAACTTGGAAGGAAGGAGAGCCATGAGAGAACAGGTAGGGAACAGAAAGACGAGAGGGTCCGCCCCAGAGGCAATGGAAAAAGGGGAAGAAAAACGGGCCCAGCTCAGGATTCCCTCGGGATCGCCAACTCACCAGCCGTGAGCCCTTGAGGGTGTAGCACTATCACGGGTGCACCAGAAGTGGTGGGGCTACATACACCCTGCCTCCTTCAGAGCCTTGAGCAGAAGAAACGAAGAGTACAGAAGAGGTCTGACTCCTCAAAGATGAGGGATCAGGAAAGATGAGATAAGGGAAAGGGAAAGACTCCCTTGGCCTCGCATACCCGAATACCGTCGGGGTCGGAATAGAACAAGAGTTGACCAAGGGAGGTAGACAGGAAAGATGACAGAGGAGCCTGGCACAAGTAAGTGCCAGACTTAGCTGGGATCCCATGGTCGCCAACCCACAGTTATTTTCACACGATCCTTTGCTCCGTAACTAACTTTGCTATTTCTGAAACCACCTCGTAGTGTAGCGGCTAGCATTCTTGGGTGTCGCCCCGAAGTCCGGGTTCGATTCCCAGCTCTGCCAGGAAATTTTAGTTCTGGTCTGAGAGCTGGGTGCAGTCAGCCTCGTGAAGCAAAACTGAGAAGAGGAAGATTTGATTCTCATCTCAGCCATATAGGAAGTGGTTTTCCGTGGTTTCCCACTTCTACTCCACGCAAATATCGGGATGGTTCCTAACTTAAGGCCACGGCAGCGTCCTTCCCAATCCTCATACACACTAATACAGTCATCACAATAGCAGATTATAAAACATATTGAACACACTCACACCTAAGTACTGCTCGAGTCCAAGCTCCGTGAACCTGAGAGGAATGTGGATCAAGGACGATGAAGAGTGATGTGTGGGGTTCTCGGTCCGTGCGTAGTAACAGAACCAAATACATTGGACGGCGACTCACTCTCTCATTCGCAACACCACACTGGTTTAGGCAACGGCCCTATGTTAGCAGTATTGGAATAGACAGGAATTCCAGATAACACGGCCGGCTTCTCTTCCTGTCTCCCGCGTCACCGCAGCCCGCAAGTTAACAGAATTTGGAACCGAACAGGACGCGAAGCTACATGGCCACGATGTCGCTAGGCCCCTGAAATAAGCAACAACAACAGTCGTCATTGCTTGTTTAATGTGTAGATTCGAATTCATGAGCGATATTTGCAGTATAAGAATGAATTACGTTATTCCTGAGCAATCAGCCAGAAGAATGAGGAGATAGGATTGAAAACTACAGTCGGCATTCTGTGGTGAGTTGGTTGTTCCCTTGGAGTTCAAGAACAGGACCAATTTTGATCAGTCGCTATGACTAAAATAACCCTTTCCTATACCTTGGCAGTCTTCCTTCCTCCATTGTTTTGGTGAAAAGTAAACCGCTGATGTCATAATTATTGTAGATTCGTGTTGATAATTAAAAGGAAACACTATTATAACTTATGAAAAATACATGTTAAGAGGATTTAGGTGACGAAGGGTTTGTTGCATTAAATATATATACTGGCATTATTTATAACGGCAAGCGTATCTCGCCATCAGCTTCGATTGGACACAGAATTATTCAATCTGGGTTATAAATTATATCTACCTGTGTGTTAATTAGTCTATTAATTACCCAAACTAATTAGAAAGTCACAATTTATAAACCTGACACTACAGGTTTACTCACAAGCTCCACTGCAAGGTTTCATTGAGGCGAATAGTGTTACACAAGCAATGTTCCGTCCCATGATAAAACAACCACCACCAACTGCACAACCACGTTACACAAAGTGAACGGAAACTTGCTGAGAGAGGTGATGATTATCAATGTGCCTTTCTAAGATTGGTTGGTTGGTTCCTCAGTAGGGTTTGCGACATCGCGGTCATGTAGCCCCAAAGTATTTTGAGTGTGTGTAGAATCTGTCTGATAACCGGTGTTAATTGTGATGGCTATATTAGTGTGAGTTATCTGTAATTCAGGTAAGGACTGCAGACGATCAAATTCAAGTAGCTCTACTTTTTCTACCAAATGCTATTGTCAACGACACCTAGCTGTGAACTTGGCTACTAGAAGCCACTGCAACCGGCACCTGGCGACGAACGTTGGAACTTAATAGAGCGTTAATCAAATCTAACCTACAAATTTACCTTCACACAATTGTTCTAAGATTATCGACTCCGAATATGAGTAAAAAATTAGACTCGAATTTTTAAAAGACGAATGCTGAGTACTTCCAACAACTTACGGTAGACTAGTGGAACACTGGGCAATGATTATGATAAGCGACGAGACCTGGGTTTTGTTCTTTTACGTAAGATGCGAACCACTAGACGTGACTCGAAATTCTCACATGTATTAATGAGGAATCGAAGCCGGTCCGCTTTGGTGAGAGGTAAAGAACTGCACCACTACGCCATCACGCCCCAGACTTGAGACTTCATCCATTTCCTGATGATATTCGGACAACTTTAATGTAGACATGTAACAAGTAGGATGCCAAATTTCAAGTCAACAGTCAGTGTGTTGGTGGGAAAAGCATGGTGGAGGTGGGGGTGGGGTGTGGGGGTGTTCTTAGGGAGTCTTTCAGTTTGGAAACCAGTCTCGCACACATCAACTAGAATATGGAAGGGCTTTGACTTGCAATGACCTAATGATGGACAGTCATACGCTACGAATGAGAGATACATTTCATTATGTTGAATGTAAATGGTCCTGCTGTGAATTTATCGTTCCCAAGAGGATGATAGTCTCATGATCTATGGTGCAGATAAAAGCCATGTATGAACTCGTCTCTTCCTACCCAAGCCATGCTTTTATTTTCGAACTTCTAAATATTTGAAATTAAAAAAAGTATTTTAGACAGGTTCGAGACATACTATTTTGCATTTTACATAAAATCAGTTTACTGAGAGGGAAATATCTATTGAATCACGTTCATTTATTATTATTATTATTATTATTATTATTATTATTATTATTATTATTTATTATTTATTTAAGCGAATTCTCACAATTAATGTAAGACGTTAAGCAAATAACTCAATCAATTCTTTTGATTCTTCTTGTGTTTCCAATAGGCTTTCATTCTTTCTGAGAAGGCTTGTTTACGTTCTTCGGACCACTTTGGCCTGTACTGTTTTTGTTTCGGTTGATCTGATGTAACTTCACATTTGTTAACTTTGTGTCTGAATGTGTCCCTTTCTGAAATGTCTGTTGAACATATGTTTGTGTTTTAGAGGTCATTTCGAAGTTCTTCTAGCCAAGATTATTATTATTGTTATTATTATTATTATTATTATTATTATTATTATTTTACAAGCGGATTATTAGGATCACACTAAAGCTTCATTTATGTTTCCTCGTGTGATGAGAGACTAGACTCGATAGGAGTTGAAAACGAATAAAAATAGAAATGAAATGTAGAAACTATTAATGTATGGACATTTTTATATTTTCTATGTAGCCTATAGTCAAGGGCAAAATCTAGAAACTGTACTCTCATGTTACTTTTATATCGCCGTGTTGCGATTGTGGAAGATATTCTACCTGCTGTCAGGATGAACAGTTCCTGGCTACTCTCTTGTGTTGTTCTCTTTCACTCCACTCGGCTGAGGTGACGTAATACATCATGACGTCGCTCGATCTTGAAACTGGACCGCTTGACGAACCGGACAGTCTGACGACAGAGAAAGAAAGCAAGAAACAAACAGCGTGTGATGATGTACAATCCCTTCCAAATATTGTTGACCTTCCCGTGCTCTTGTTTTCCGTGTGGGGGCAGAAACGCTTGCTACACATTGATGTTTGGACTAAACATTTTTAAATGGTGAGAAGGGAGCCGTCAATGGGCGTGATGGTGCAGTGGTCAAGATGCTTGCCTCTCACCGAGGCAGACCGGGTTCGATTGCCGGTTAATGCATGCTAAGTCCTGTATTTGGGATTCCAGGTATAAATGGAGGTCCCGAGGCTCATGATCGCAAAATTCCTTCCTTCCTTCCTTCCTTCCTTATATTTATACAACATATACAATTACGTTTAGCAGTTATCCTGCAACGTCTACGTTCTTCCCCCTCCTCTCTCCACTAGAACAATGAAACATGTCCTGGGTTCAATTACAGGCTCTTGGAATACATTTAAATTGGTCTGAGGACTAGACGGGGTCACACTGAACTTCGCGAAGATAGCTGAGGAGAGGTGAGTTGAATTCCCCACTTACACCATCCGTGAAGGTAGTTTCCGTTATTTCCCTTACACCAGTATAGCCATCGCATCGACACATTGTCGGACAGATTCAACGCACAACCAAGTACACGTGGCTACACGACTACGATGTCTGTAAGCCCCTAAATAAATCAACAGCAGCAATCTATTCTGCATCAGTCAAACCGTACGAATCTTAGGACCGCAACCTCTTCCTTCCCAATCCTAGCCCCAATATAAAGAACACAACCTAGTATATTACTGATACACCGGCCACGGTGGCAGAGAGCGCTAACGCGATAACTCGTGCCTCGCTAGCTTCGGAAAATGGTGGGTTCGAATCCACCCTTGGCCGTCCTGAAAATGGTTTTCATGGTTTCCCGATATTCACCACCAGGCAAATGCCGGATCGGTTCCTTTCAATAGGTGCACAGCCGATTTCTTTCCAAAATTCCCTTCCCCTGTCTCGTCCTCAAAATAAAATAATATGCCATTGGCTGCATTAATATATATATATATTTTTAAGTATTACTTATACCAATATAATCACCAAAATGCATGGGGCTGACTACCACGATATCCAAAATCTCTGAAATTATTATTATTATTGTCGTCTATTTCCTCGCGTAGACCACCGCGTGGCGTAGCGGCTAGTATTCTTGGCTGTCACCGTGGAGAACGGGCTTCGATTCTCGGCTCTGCCAAGAAATTTAATTCTGGTCTGAGGGCTGGAACGGGGTACACTCAGCCTCGTGAGGCAAAACTGAGACTAGGAGGGTTGGCTTCCCATCTCAGTCATCTTGGAAGTAGCACGACCGCCTCCTGAATTACAAATGGACACACTAATACAGCCATCACAATAAGACAGGTTAGTATACAAATTCCATACACACCCAAGTACAAGGGGCTGCATGACAACGATGTCGCAAAGCCCCCAAATCAATCACCGACAGCAAACAATATCCTCGCGTAATTGGTAAAGCTCTTGTCTACTGTGCCCAGGAATGAATCATGGTTACGTTGGTTGATATCTGAGGGTGTTAGACTTGCAAGCCCAGTGTTAATAGATTTGCTGTCTCGTTTTTTGTTTTTGTTTTCGTCGTGTGGCCTCCTGAGAGGCCGAGTGCAGGTCATTCTAGTCGAAGCCCGTGGGCGACCTGCCCGTCGGGATGAAAGATGGAACGGATGAAGATGAATGAAATTGGGCAAGGATGTGGAAGGAAGCGGCCGTGGCCTAACAGAAGGTACCATCCCAGCATTTGCCTGGTGTTGAAAATGGGGGAAACCACGGAAAACTATTTAAAGGACAGCCGATGGTTGGGCTGAAACCCACCCGTCTACCGAGTCAGCAGAGAGCTTGGCCCCATGACCTAACGCTGCGCTTTAACCAGCGTAGCCACTACCGTCGGTTGCTGTCTCGTGAAAGATCCCATTCAGGGTACATTACGGCACACCGGAATCTGTTCAAGTTACAGCTATTTTTATTAATTTTGGCATGTTTCTGCAGTTCTTCACAATCGCCTGTCATACATCTTCGCTAATAGAAGCAGGGGCGTATATAAGGGGGGTGCTGATGAGGCTCCGCCCCCCCCCCCCCTCGAAAAAAGCCAATAAGAATTAAGAAAGTGTTGCTTTGGTAAGAGCATAAAATAATTGTAAATTTGGTTGTACCCTAATCTTAACTTATTGGCTAAGTTGTAAACAATATTAAGGTTGAAATTAGACTAACTCGTGGTGTAGTGGCTAGCATTCTAGGCTGCCGCCCCGGTGTTCCGAATTCGATTCCTGGCTCTGCCAAGAAAGTTTAATTCTAGTCTGAGGGCTGGAACGGGGTTCACTCATCCTTGTGAGGCAAAACTGTGAATTCCACAGTATGGTACTTACGAGAAATAAATTAGTATATCAACTTGAAATATATATACCGTATATATATATTAAAAAAACTGTTTACCTTTCTGCTTAGTAAATTGACAAATATTTAGATATTTGCCATTCATACATTCCATAGATCATAATAGAAAATTCATTAAGTATAAAATTTTATTTGTGTATTGTGTCGTAGTTTACAACATTTTTTTTGTATTGCCAGTAATTGTAGGCTATATAAACTTTGAATCTTATCTAAAATAATTACACAAATTTATATGTTCTAAGATATTGGTTGATATTTCTGGGTATTTTGCGGTGACAATCCCCTGAGAATACTCAAAATTTTCCAGGATAGCCATCCCCCCGAAAAAAATGTATATACGCTTCTGAATAGAAGCCCAAATGTCCTGTACGGGGCCAGTGGCATAGCAACATGTCGGGTTTATTAACCTTTTTGTTGTTAATTGTGATCTCCTGGTATCCAGTTACCGAGGAGGACGGGTGTATTTTTAGTGGCGCTAGGCCACCACGTGCTGCGGGCCGAGCTCAATGCAACACGCACTGACGCACATGTAACCAGCCGAAACGTGCGTGCGTAACACATTGGCAGGTCTTTCTACATTTGCGCACTCAGACAAACACCGGTAAAACGCAGTAATATGTAGTTGTGGTGGTATAAAGATGGGGTGCGGAAACAAGACAGAGCTTTTCAAATTATTCTTGATGCTGTATACACATGTTCCTAAGTCAGTGGTTGAATTTTAGAACTTAAAAGGTTCATTCTGGTTCCGTATTGATTAAGTAATAGAGTAATAAACAGGTTAAAAGTTCCGCCTGATCAATACTTTTATTAAATATGATCCCTGTGGGGTCATTGGTGGGACATATTTCGAGGTCTAATTATTAGTTTTGGCCCCTTCATCAGTCGACTTGAATGAATACTACACAAGATAATTGTTTAGCGTAACACTAAAAAGTCCCTTATCACTAAATCTTATATGGTGCACCATAAACATAGATTGAAAAATTGAACGCCCAAAGTAACACAAAATGATGTAACTTAAAAAGTCTTATAAACTAGTTTGAAAAATTCTTATAAACTAGTTTATAAGACTTTTTACATCATTTTGTGTTACTTTAGGCGTTCAATTTTTCAATGTATGTTTACGGTGCACCATATAAGATTTAGTGAAAAGAGACTTTTTAGTGTTACGCTAACAATTATCTTGTGTCGTATTAATTCATATCGGTTGATGAAGGGGCCAAAACGAATAATTAGGCCTTGAAACATGTCCCATCAATGACCCCACAGTTATCATATTTAATAAAAGTATTGATCAGGCGGAACGTTTAACCTGTTGCTTACTTAGTGGTTGAATGTTTAATTCATCATTTTAAGATAACTGGTTTGATTCTCTGTCGAATTTTTAAAGGGCCAAAAAATCCACGGGGTTCCGCTTAGGTGTTTTAAGTTTAGTCTTAATCAGTAGACCTCGGATTTAAGGCAAATGCCTATTTTGTTCCTTCAAGGATGGAAAGTAGGCGATGAGATTTCTTTGCGTTTCATGAAGAGTTACCAATTCCTATGACGTTTTTAAACTAATAATAATACATATTAATAAATAATAATAATAATAATAGTAATAGATAAATAATTATTAGTGCCGTAAAATTCCTATTTGTTCCATTACTGCCATCCAACCAACCATAAATTCGTGGTAAAACCTAAAAAGAAAACTGGTAGGAAGTGGCCCACAGAACGCAAAATGCAACACAGTGCATCCATGAAAAGTTTTTGGGTGGATAAGAAATCCAAATCAAACGCGCACAACAAATAATAATAATAATAAATTGATGAGGACGATATCACACGTATTGTACATCTGCTCAGTACTCTAGCGACGTCATATTGTAAAGCCCGCGTCCGTGGTCTCTTAAAGTTTGTGTCCAGCACGTGAGCTGAGTGTTAGTTGCCCACAACATGAGAATATTTTATAACCATACGCAGCTCTCTCACGCGCATCGCTTCGCTTATCTTATGCTACGCGTTCATTCAAAAGAACACGTAGGAGGGAACCTTTCAGGGACCCAAATGTAAATATACAACATCCATGTGATTCGAATGCTGGATGGATATCTAATACTCAAATAGCATCAATCATACACAAGAGAAGGTTTTGGTAAGTATTTGTTCTGAGATTTTGTTGTTGTATCATTTGTGAGGCTTGGGCACCTTGGTCATTTAGCCCCGTGTACTTGGGTGTATGTGGAATTTTTTGTTTGATAACCTGTGTTATTGTGATGGCTGTATATGTGTGTGTATTTATAAGTCATGTGAGGATTAGGATGGAGGTGGCCTTTTTATTCAAGTTAGTTGCCATCCTGGCATTGATGTGGGAAATAAAGGAAAACCACTTACAGGATGGCTGAGGTGGGAATCGAACTCGCTTCTTTTCAAAATTTCTTCACGAGGCTGAGTGTAATCCGGTCCCAGCCTTCAGACAGGAATTAAAATTTCTTGGCATAGCCAGGGTGACATCCAAGAATGCTAGCCGCTACATCTCGAGGTGGTCCGACGAGATGAAACTGCTATCTTTGTGTAGTTGCCTCGAGCGGCTTCGGTGGCGTGGTTGGTAGAATGCTGAGCTTCTATGCTCAAAATCGCGGGTTCAAACCCGGCCGAAGCCATCGGATTTTTAGGAGCGTTCATACACCCCTACTAATATCTTAAGGGAACCGGCAAGTGTGAAGCGACAGATTAGTGTCGCTTCCTATATTTGACAGTGTATATCACAAAGTATTTCAGATAATTCCTTAAAACTTTCCTGAAATGTAAATGACACTTTTACAATTATTTGTGGAGGGTTAACAGCGTGATCTTGATTGTGGTTTGTAGAAAAACAGTAGTCTAGCAATTTTCACAGAAAGGTCTAAATAGTATTTAAATAATTGTTATTTTTAGGTACGATTTTCTCAAAACTTATTGGGTCAATCTAAATGAAACTTGGTATGATGCTTAAAACTTACATTTGCGATGTGTGGTAGCAAACTTATTCGGATATCTTCATTGGCTGTTGAAAACCGGACTGAGAACTACTAATATTTTACTGAACATTTAAGAATAAAATTATGATTATCAAAAATATACTTTCCTTCCGTTTTAATCATAGCAGGGCAACGCTTTTACTACAGAGGCTCAAAAACTGTTACAACAATTTGTGTGTAAAATCTCTTGAATGTTTGTCGAGTAGTTTCTAAAAAAGATGGCACATGAACATAAGTTCTTTTAGAAAATATTTAAGACTTTCTATAAAACTTTCTACGCATTGTTTTGACAACCACAAGCTACTGCAAACTGATACCCTGTACATATAATTACAGAAGTATATTTTACATTCCAAGACAGTTTTAAGGAAATATCTGGAATACCTTGTGATATACTCTGTCAAATAGTGGATGTTTCTATTGCTTTACACTTCCCGGTTCCCTTAACTAATTAAAAAGAAAACTCCAAATAAGTGTGAATAATATACAAAATAAAATTAGAAACACCAGTGATTATAGTACAATAACCAGCTGAGATGAGATTCCAGAGAAGTATGGTCCATAAAACGAGACGAGGCGAGACAGAGTGAGAACTGGGAGAACAGAAACTAATTGACAAACTGGAGCAAAACAGATCGAGATGGTTTGGACATGTCAAACGGATGAATGAAGTAAGGCTACCAAGGCGAGCACTGGAACGACGGATGACAGGGAAGAGAGGACGAGGAAGACCAAGAATGCATTGTATGGACTCGGTGAAGAATAGCATACGAAACGGAACCTGGATTGGAACACCGTGTCGGAAGAGGAATGGTGGAACGACAGAACAAAGTGGAGAGGAACCATATTTGCCCACACCCAGTGTCAGCTGGAAAAGGGGAAATGAAGATTATGATGAACCAGCATTTTCGGTAATGTTTAAAGTAGGGGCGTTACGTTTTCTGAATTTAATTAGTAACATCGTTAGTCCGTCGTTACAGTGAAGAGTAACGGTTACATGTAACGCCATTGCAAGTAATGCGTTACCTTCCAACCCTGTTTTATAACCATAAGTTAACTCTAGAAATTGCGGAAAAACCAGAACTACAACATGGTGGCCACTACTCCTGCAAAACCTGGAAATCCTGGAAAACTTCTAGATTTTTATTAGGTCTGAAAAACTCCTGGAAAATGACGAAAAATTTGAAAACTCCTGGGAAATAGTCACTGTCAATTAATTATAAAAATCTTTCCATCTTAAATCATACTCCCGCTGCGGTTTTGGGTGAGCACTCTATCCCTAATGAAAGAAATTTCCTCAGGCTACTCGTTTCTGTGTGGGAGAACACGCGATAGTATCTTTGTAAAACATATTGAGTATAGACAACTTCACCGTAATAAAATTGCAGGCGGCATTCGTTTCTCTTTTTTTAAGCGGATATTTGAGTCACAAAGGTTTTTTTTAAACAATTAAATCATTTGTGTTTAGGCTTGCGTATCAATTACGCAATCACCACTAATTTTTGTCAACAACATCTGTATAAGTAAACCTAACACAACTGCTTTATTTTGGTCTTGAAGTAGGCAACCGATAAAGCTCCCCCCGGGACTCGCGCATATTTTTAAGTCTGGAAAAATGAGAATTACTCCTGGAAAATTCCTGGAAATCTCTGGGAAAATCGTTGACCGATTTGAGTGGCCACCATGTACAACCACTTTCTAAAAGACATATCATCTGATTATCAGTTAAATTAAATTCCCCATCATTTGTTCAGTAATAAACTTATTGAAATACGAGGCAGTAAAAGTAATTGAACATTGATCGCTGTGTGAAGACACAACTATACAGAGTACAGTGTTACTTTATGGTCGTAGAAGCTTAAAAAAAAAGAACAGACATGGCCAGAGTGGAGCGGAACGGCACGGCACGGCGCACGTGTTCTGAAAGCTACTATTTAATGGCAGACGTATCTTGGCTGTAACTCTTCACCCGAAGAACTTTTCACATCGATAAAAATACATAGGAATAATAATAAAGTCAACGTGGTTTAAAATAATATATGGGAGTCAATAAAAGTAACATCATCAAGGCGATAGGAAAGGTGTTGAACTGCTAAAGAGCTATCTGAGTTTGATTAAACACTTGTTTACGAGTACCAGCGCGGGCGGCTCTGACAGCCACACACCAAGATCTAATGACTAGTGTTGGCTTCATGAAGAGTATAAAAAGTAACTCCACGTCTATTTATATCGAGCTGTAGCTGAACCTAAACCCGCGGATATCCGCAAATATTTTCGCCATGCGGATATAGTTTGCATGGTTGTGTAGATAGCGGATAAGCTGCGGATAATGTTTGGAGCAAATTTGTGGGTAGTTTTTAGAATACAATCCGATCTTGTTGAATATCATTACTAGGACCCGGATGTAAGTTATATAACATCATATTTTTCCGTTATGTTTTTTGTTCATGACAAATGTAAGATGATGATTTACGCTAATCACATTAAAATTGTCATTTAGCATAATTAACACTCCGAACTGAAATGAGTTGCAATTCTGGCTGTATAAATTTCATTTTAAACATAGCACATGACATACTCGTACATAGCCTAAGGGACGTCTTCCTCCTCAAATGTCTAAATGTGTTGTTTAATACTTTATCTAATTAAAATATTATTGTAATGCCTGTAGATTCGGGTAAGAAACGTGCGGATGCAAATAAAAGTAGTGCGGATGCCGGGCGGATGCGGACAAACGTCATGCGGATGTGGGGCGAATGCGGATAACAGTAGTGCGGATGCGGGGCGGATGCGGATAACGTTTTGTTTATAGGCTATATACCGGCTGATTATTTGCTGCCTTCCGAATTAAAACCTCCAGATAGTTTTATCTTTTCTTTCATTGTTAAGTTATACGACAGGCGTTCTCAACATGGTGCTCACGTCATACGAGCCAAAAAGTGCTCGTGAGCACAAGCTCCACTGAGATCCATTCTTCAATTCAAATTCCGTTGCACGAACCAGAATAATTGTGTTTTCATTACAAGTTTTGGCAGTCAGAAATTTTATCATTTTGTGAAATTGTGCTCTATTTTTTAAACTACAGTGTGTTGGTTGGTTCCCCAGTTTAGGGGCTGCGACAACGTGGTCATTTAGCCCCGTGTACTTTGGGTGTGTGTAGAATCTGTCTGATAAACGGTGTTAATTGTGATGGCTGTATTAGTGTGTGTTATCTGTTTTTAATTCAAGTAATAATAATAATAAATAATAATATCGTATGGCCTCGGATGCCGGGTGCAAGCTTTATTTGACACCCAGAGGGTAGCTTGAATGTCGAATTTCGTTGTTCCTTGAAGCACTATGAAAGTCAAGTAGTTTAGATATCTAAGCTCCTTGAACACTATAGCGCTTTCTAGTAGAGAAATGAGGAACTTTGTGTTGGCGGAAAATCCCGAGATTAATTTTGCCATTATGAACACAGATGGATAGGAAAAGGAAAGAGATGTGAATGCTTGTTGCACTCTTATTATTATTATTATTATTATTATTATTATTATTATTATTATTATTATTATTATTATTTTGATTATGATTTTATTAGTATTATCGATTTAATGGTGCTCGGGTACTTGGTATGGCATGGAGGTGGTGTTCACAATCTCAAAAAGCTTGAGAACGCCCGTTATGCGGTATTGATTTTCACCATCTGAAGGAAATGATGTAGTCTTATTCGGTAGTGCAACTAAGGAGGCATCCGGAATGGGAGCTTGTGGACGTTAGGTTATTCGTTATACTGTAGTACTGTATTTTGTTATTTTCCGTAGGACTGACAAAGAACTGTATTAGAACCCACGAGCGCTCTCTGTTGTCCGGCTGACCTTTTTGGATTGTTCGAGTAATTGACCAAGTGTTTGTAAATAGTTAACTTATTGATCATCGGATAAGCTTGCTGAAAAGTGTTTGTTTCTCTTATGCCTCGAAAATGAACACTTCTTACAATTCCTCAAAAACGTTCACAGTTATTCATGCGATACTCCCTAAAGATTTCTTATCTTTTGGAAGGAAATGCATGAAGTTGATTACCGTACTTGAAACTGTTATTCTGATAATTAAAAATATATATTTTTAAATGTAATAAAGTAAGAAGCCCACATAAAAAAAGGTCACATTATTCTTGATATTTTACGAACTTGCCTTTTTTTAAATTATTATTGTCGTGAAAAACGCCAGTGTTGCAAACGAAGATATTCAACTAGATGATATAAAGGTCATAATTAAATTAAAATTTGTATGGAATTAAACAACTGAATGTACTTGGGTCCATTATCTTAAAAAGATTCTTAAAAATGGAGGCTATAAGTGGATTACGAAAGTTTCAGTGCACTTTGTTTGCACATCTTAAAAGCTACTTATTTTGGATTATTTATAAAAATAATGTTAGCAATTAATGCAGTGTGTTGATAAACACACACTCTAATGCTAGCCATCCATAATTTAGTGTTTTAGTGGCCATGCTCTTAGAGCTGCAGTAACCTGGCAATGAACAACGCACACTGGGGACACCTGAGTGTCGTACCCGACCTCCTTCCATCTGCATTTAGTGTATTAACATGGTTAGGACCATTAACACACTGCGTTATAGCTCTAGCCTGCCCTTCACAAGAACACTAAGTTCATCATTTCATTCTTCGCAAACATGAGCCACAGGAACTCCATTTTTACATGGCATCCGAACCACAGGACTTGATATTACACTTCAAAAATCTCATGCATTAGCCGGGAACTGAACCCGATCCACCTTGATGAGAGGCAAGCAGCTTGGCCACTGTACCACACGCACTTTTTCCTCGATCAAGAGATTTTATTATTTTCTGAGGGCTGGAACAGGTACACTCAGATGTGGTGCGTTCGATTGCCCCCTCAGTCATGCTGGGAGTGGTTTTCCTAGGTTTCCCACTTCTACTACAGGAAAATGCCAGGATGGTTCCTAACTTACTGTAAGGCCACTACCATCCCCTACCCAATCCTAGCCCCATTTACAAATATGCACATTTATACAGCCTTTACAATAACACAGGTTATCAGGCTACGTTGGGTAAATTGATTTTTGGAGTATTATTTCTTTTCTGCGCTTACGAACCTGGTTATAACTCGAACGCACCACATCTGAGTGTACCTGTTCCAGCCCTCAGAAAATAACCTCGAAGTCTTATTAACAAGAACAGCTGTTTTCCATGTCTGTGGGCCTCATACTCGTGTTCTTGGAAGCTCGTCATGGTTACATTCAGATAGAGGTCAGTGCATTAAGATTCTATCAGTCAGAACAATGACCAGTGGGATCGCTTGATATTTGTGTACGATAACTGCGAGCTCGGTTTGCTCCAGACAAGCAGGCGAAAGATAAGCTTTTAGCAGCACTGGACCTGATGAATGACTTGTAATGATGTATTGTTGAAAGGGTGGAATGGAGGCACGCCCTAGACTCGTCCTGTTCGGTATCGAACCGGGAAGTCATTTACAGAAAGTCAGAGGGGGGTCAAGCACACACACTTGTAGGAACAATGGAGACTGGCTTAGATGAGTGGGAACGTTGGGTAAATTGATTTTCGGAGTATTATTTCTTTTCTCTAGTTAATATTGGCCGGTTTAGCTCAGTGCGCTTACGAACCTGGTCATAACTGTTGTCAAGATATTGAGAATACACGCAGAGTTTTGGAAGAAAATCCACAAAAAAAAGTACTCGTAGGCTGTCAGAAGAACTTGGTGCCTCAAAAGATACAATACATCGCCAGATTAAGAAACTTGGAAAATCAAACGGCTGTATATCTGCACCTCATGAATTGACCCCTGAACAGGCTCAACGTAGAGTGGATGATGATGATAATTGTTGTTTTAAGGGGCCTAACATCTAGGTTATTGGCCCAACGTAGAGTGGTTATATGTTGTCAGCGTACCGATAATCCCATATTTGATAGATTTATCAGGAGAATTGTCACATGTGATGAAAAATGGGTCTATTACCGCAACGCTGACTCCCCGCCAAACTGCCCAAGTCATCGTTAAAAAGGATCGATTCGACCCCAAAGTGATGCTGTGTGTCTGGAATTTTGAAGGAGTGATTCACTGGGAGTTTGTTCCAAACGAACGTGCATTCAATGCGAATCTTTATTCTCAACAACTGGAACGAGTTTATGAAATTTTAAGACTGAGATACCTAGCATTAGCTAACCGAAATGGAGTTCTCTTGCAGCAGGACAATGTGAGACGCCATACCGCATGAACAACCATGGCAAAAATTCAGGAATTGAGAATAGTCGAACTGCAACCACACCAGCATACACCCCTGATCTTGCGCCTTCAGATTATCATCTTTTTCGATCCATAGCCCATTTCTTGCGTGGAAGATATTTCGAAGACTCAACTGTGGAAGTGGGTCTCGCCGAATTCTTCGCATCAAAACCCTGAGACTGGTACCGTCCCGGGATAAGAAACCTCGCTGAAATATTGCTCTAGACCATAGAATCTGATGGTCTTTACTTTGAAGAATAGTTTAATTTCTCATCAGAAAACTTTTCAAATAAAGTTTTCCTTTGAAAAAAAAAACGACATTACTTATGAGACATCACCTGTACTTGTGTTTGTTTATGTTGCAATCAGCATTTAAATTTCAACCAACAAAGTGTTACGCTTTTTCTTTGCTCGTCAGTGTATTTGGGTAAGTAACGGTTGGCCTAACTGTGATTTAGTACTTTCAAAAAATGTAAGTTTCCGACACTTCTTAGTTTTTTCGGCTGAGCCCCTCCTCCCTCTTCCGGTTGCCATTGCTCGGTGGAGACCGTGAAATATTCCCTCTCCTAGGCTTGCCAGACATTCCGTTTTATCCGGAACAATTCCGTTTTTTCTTGTTTTGTTCCGCGTTCCGTTTTAATCTTTAACGGAACGCCAAATATTCCGTTTTTTTTGGTTAATTTGATAATATATTGAATTTCGCCCCAATTTTCAAATGTCCCGCTTCAGAATTGATTGTAATATCTAGCTTGTTTTCTGGTGATACAGGTCAAAGTTTGAAAGAGAAAATGATTTCTATGTCTGTGTTAGAAGATGAGTACATGTTATAGATTTTTTAGGGGCAACAACATTAAGGAATATCTTAGTCCTTGTGAAGTTCATACTCAGCATTTTCCCCTCCAACGCTTTTACGGAGAGTTTTTTTCTGTCATGAATATCAAATGGAAAAATGATCGAAAAAGACGAAAATTGTAGTGAATTTTATCAGAAGGTACATACAAATAAAATATCCTTGCAAAGGGTCGTTGAAATGAAAAGCATTTGTAAGCTGCTGGTGTCATGATATGCCCGCAATGTCTAGTTTTAATTTTGTAGATTTGATTATGTAATGCTTATTAAACGAGGGGTCTAGATGCAAAACTCACGTTCTCCACTTTTTCTAATTTTACAGTAACTAAAAAAAACTTCTCAAATGGAATCTCCAAGAGACTTTGCTTTTGTTGCAGGCTGTACTTAATTACACCTTCTTGTATAAACTATGTTTCATTATTTATATTAATTTATCTGAAAAATAGGTTTTGAGTTTGGAGAATGTGACTATTGCATCCAAACATTGGAGACTGTGAATTTTGTGTCTGAACGAGTTGGAGAATGTTACTTTGGACACTAAACAAAATTAATTACTTCAGACAAAACAATAGACAAGTTGGCCAAGTTTGTGTAAAACTTAGACAAATGAAACCAATTGCATTGTTGGAATACACTTATATTATGTATTTATTATGTACAGGTTACGAGTTGAACAGACAATAATAATATTGGCTTGCCGCTGTAGAAAGTCACATGACCAGAAGCTCTCTTGTGATTGGCCAACAGGGAGAATGTGCTCTTTGCAACTGAACAGTGTGGAGAATGTTAGTTTTGCATCTAAATTGAGGTTTTGGCATTTGAAAACTACTGGATATTGTGAGTTTGGCTTTTCAGCACTAAGATAGTCGTGTGTAGTTTGGGACGGAGAATAAGAACGCCTTGCTAACTCAATTTCAAAAAAAAAGTGGAGAAAGTGAGTTTTGCATATAGACCCCTCATACATAATTGAATCGGTCATTGTAAGAAGGCACTAAGTCATTTTTGTAAGAATTGAGATAATTGACAAAAACCGTTTCTCGCACTTAATTATTGTAAAGCGTAGTTGCTGTCACGTGTAAGTATCATTGCCCGCAATGTTACTGTTCTAGAGAGGTCTATTTGAATGGATTTATCCTTTTAAAAAGGGAGAGAATACAAAAAGAAATGTATGACTTAGTTCCCTTTAACAATGAATCAGATCTTTAAAAAGTAGTTAGTTAATTTCTATGACAAATATACAGATTTATAGACCCCAGTATAGCATATTACTATATTTTCAACGCTAGCAATGCAGTAGTGGGGAAATAGAAGCAAAAAGTCTAGAACTAAGTCAATGACTCGTTAACACTGAACGTTAAAATCAGCTAGTAGTGATACAGCATACTGAACGGGCAGGCTTAGTTCTCTTTAACACTGAACGTTAAATTCAGCTAATAGTGATACAGCATACTGAACGGGCAGACTTATTTCCTTTTAATATTATCTAGATGCGTCGTCATTCATACTATACGTATCCATGGAAATCTCAATTTCGTCAAAAATTGAGTTTTGGGACGTGTGATCCGTTTTTCCATTTTTGAAATCGGGCAACCCTGCTCTCCACGAGTACAGTAGTAACCTTGAAATGGTGTTCACTATATTTCATGACGACGAAAGTCTAGTTTATGGCTGTTAGGCTGGTGAAATTAATGTGAGGGAGTCTACACATAATTTGTTACTTGAAACTGAGAGTCCGGCTTGTTGGTTAGTCTAACTCTTACTTCTACTTTTAATAGGTGATGTAGCTCTGTTAATTAAGTATGCGTACCTGACGTGAAATAAATTCGTGCTAATAAATTTGGTTGGCATGGCTTGGACTCCGTATTGTCGTAGGTCGGGGATTCGGTCTGCCATGACTCGGAATGCGAATTACGTGGGTTAAATGGTCCGGTTAGGCATCGCCCCAGCGTAGCGGCATTATGGCACTGAGCAGGACTAGGGTAAACAGACAACAACATTCCGACACCTCAAGTATGGAGTAATTATTACCGAGTGTGTCGATGAACCTCAGTTATTAGTCAAAGACGTAGTAGTTGAAAGTTTATTTCCTCTATACTATATCTGAGCGCGGCTGCAATGGGGTGAGACTAGAATCCCTCTATAAACAGTAGTCATTTTGAGTGTGATTTCGCCCCCCTCCCCCCAATCTTTGAGCCTATACTCAACTATAGTCAAATAATAAAAATCCCTGGTTGGTGGTTGGTTCCTTAGTTTAAGGGCTGCGACAACGCGGTTATGTGTGTGTAGAATCTGTCTGATAACCGGTGTTAATTGTGATGACTGTATTAGTGTCTGTTATCTGTTTTTAATTCAAGTAAGGACTGTAGACGATAATTTCAAGTAGTTCCTACTTTCGCTACCAAATGTTACCGTCCACGACACCTAGCTGTGAACTTGGCTACTGCTAGATGCAATCGCAACCAGCGCCTGGTGACGAACTTTGGAACTTAAGACCATTATTCAAACTTAACCTACAAATTTAGATTCACACAAGTTTAGTTAGGGGAAGGTTCTTTTACATGCCATAAATCTCTGACATGGGACCGCCGGCTTTACTTCCCCTCCGAAGGAAGTCATACTGAGGGATTTTAACGCTCTTAAAAAATCCGACGACTTCGACGGGGTTTGAACCCGCGACCTTGGTCATAGAATCTCAGCATGCTACCAACTACGCCACCGAAGCCGCCAATAAAAATCCCTGACTGCACGCCAGAAGGCGGAGATAGATTTCACTGGGCAAATAAGAATATTTCGAATTCATTAAATTTGCCAGTTTTTTTTGTCTACCTACAAAAGTTGCACATGCTTAGCATACAAGAACTTCTTATATTCCAAAAACATTTTGCTCATCCCTTGGCTTAAGGGTGGGTCATATCAAAAATCCGTTCAGACAAAAGTTTTAAGTAATGTTTAGAGCACTATTTTAAAACTGAGTCTCCGGGTTCGATTCCAGGCTCCGTCAGGGATTTCAGAAACCGACATGAGGGCTGGAACGGGGTGCACTCAGCCTCGTGAGGACAATTGAGTAGCTGTCTGACAGTGGGGCAGCGCCCCGATCACGAAAACCAAGATTAACGGCCGAGGGGACCCGATGCGCTGATCACGCCTTACCCCAATATCTTAAGGCCAAATGGCTGGGCAGCGGTCACTTGGTAGGCCTAGACCCTTCACGAGCTGTAGTGCCATGGGTTATTATTATTATTTTCTTCTCAAAACTCCATTTTCCCCTCCCCTTTGGTCGATGTTTGGTGCTATGAAATAACTAGACTTGAGTTACGTTTTTGGCCCTTGTTTGAAGAACAGGATGAACTTTAAATTCGATTTTTCACATACTAGGAAAATTATAGCAAAAAGCCCCCCCCCCCCCCCCCCCATTTCCATCTCCTTGGTCCGATTTTTCTGAAATAAACCAGTGAATCAATTTTACAATGAAGGAAAGACCTATTAATTCAAAACGAAACATTGTTCGTTAAATCACAGAAAATCAGTTGAAAATTTAGAAGAGCTCAGATATGATCTTCTTCAACTAGCCTTGAGATGTTGCAAGCTGGTGTATTAAATGCCTAGTTACTGACCTCTTGTTTTGGCAGTCTTCTTTCTCTCTTGCTCCCTTAACCCCCTTCTCTTTTTCCTTGAAGTTATTTTTATTCTGTTGGAATCGAGAGGGTCCTACCAGCGCTGTTGAGCGGAGCGGACTCCCAAACTAACTCGTATGAGTCATGGCCCCCAACACTTACTTTGTCTTAATGTGTTTAGCGTCTGCGTTCTGTTATCGCCACGGAGAAGCTAAGAGAGAATTCTTTGCTTCTCACAGCTAAAAACTCTTTGAGTGAGATCTTTTTCTCTACGTCCTACTCAACTCTCAAGACAATTTTGAATTGTGACATACCAACATAATAAATACTTCCCTCATTTTATACGGGTTTATGATTCACTTTCGGTGTTTATGAACTTAACACTACGATATCATTAGAAATATAGAGAGGCTTATTAGTGGATTATAATAATTAATTAATATATTTATTGCAGCCTAACTGGCCATTTAGTGTTTAAGTATAGGAATCGCAAGTTTGGTTGGTTCCTCAGTTTAGGGGCTGCGACAACGCGGTCATGTAGCCCCAATCACAAGTTTTATTCACTACAGAATTTCACCAACGATTCTGACCTCCTCCTACGGTTAAATACATAGTAGCCTACCTCTCACACTGGTGATGACATGTCATCATTTAATTGGTTCACCATTGGCATGGCTAACTTATTCAGAAATCCTGATCGTACTTCCCACATTGTAGAAATACTAAATTTATTACGTAATTTTTCCTTAACACTTTGTCATATTTTATTTTATGCCATTTTCTATAAACACACATCATTATTTTATAGGATTTATAAAACATTTTCTTATTTTTTTAAGTCAATATCATATATTTTCCCGGGGTTTAATCTCACCCATGGATGGGATATAGCCTACGTCTTCCTGTTTTCCTGGAAGGCGACAATCTTTCTGGTCCCATTAGTATACTTTTATTATTATTATTATTATTATTATTATTATTATTATTATTATTATTATTATACCGGGTGAGTTAGCCGAGGTCGTTGCGGCATGACTGTTGGCAGTCGCTCACATCCGGGAGGCGTGGAGGTTCGAATCCCCCCGCCGGCAACCTTGAAGATGGTCTTCTGTGGTTTCCCATCTTCCTTCCAGGCAAATGCCGGGGTTGGTCCCTAACTATAGGCCACAGCCGCTACCTTCCAACTCCTCGACCCTCCCATCCAACATTCCTCCCAAACGGTACTTGTAGCTCACCCATTGGGTGTCCGTCTCGAAGCAGCTACAAAACTGGCGAGCCGAACATGTCCTCGGACACTCCCGGCACTAAAAGCCATACGCTAAAAAAATAAAAAAGTATATATATTATTATTATTATCATTATTATTATTATATTGAATTAAATCCCAGACCACACAATGTACCTCGGTAATATAGGGTTCCTTATTTTACTGGATATTTAATAACACTTTCGATTCCAAGCTCGGCTTCACCCGCTGACTCTGCGACTGATCATTCCTCTACCATCGTAAGGATGGTGTCTGGAAGCTGTACATACTTTGTCAGCACTTACAACTTGAATGATGACAGGCCGATCGCCCTGGCCACCGCTAACGTGGATCTAATTGAGGAAGGGTCAGGGAATGGATTTTGGAAGTTCCCCGGCCATGAACTTTGAAAGGAACCGTCCGGGGTACAGCCAGCACTATAAGACAGGATATCAGATAAATTCCACACTCACCCAAATACACGGAGCTACATGACAATGATGTTTCAAAGCCCAACCATTTATAGGTTGGGTTGGCGACCACGGGACCCCAGCTGAGTTCGGCATTGCTTCCACTTACTTGTGCCGGGCTCCTCTCCGTCTTCTTTCCTCTCGACCTCCCTTGGTCAACTCTTGTTCTTTTCCGACCCCGACAGTATTAGGGTATCCGAGGCCTAGGGAGTCTTTCACTTTCCCGCCTTAATTGGCCCTTGTCTCATCTTTCCTGATCCCTCCTTCTTCGAGGGGTCAGACTCTTATTTTCTTTTCATTATATTTCCTTTTCTCTTTAAGATTCCTGAATTGTTTTTGTTAATTGGCTCCCCGTTTATCTAAATTCCCCTTAGCGGTTTTTTGCATCTACACTACATTTTGTAGGTATTTTTAATCTACGTTGCATTTTGTAAGTTTTTTCGATCTAAATTGCATTTCGTGATTGTTTTCAACCTCAATTGCATTTTGAAAAGATTGACAATCTAAATTGCTTTTTATCAAGTCTTTCAATGTAGGTGCAGGGCATTTTAGTGAGTTTTTTGAATTCCAATTGCATTTTGTAAATATTTTCAACCAAAACCGCATTTAGCAAGAATTTTAAATCTAAATTGCATTTTGTGTGGTGGGCATTTTGCAAGTATTTTGATTCTCAATTGCATTGTGTGGGTATTTTGAGTCTAAATTACATTTTATCAAGTATTTACAATCTAGATTGCACTTTGTATGTATTGTCAAGCTTAATGAGTAGTTTGAATCTACCGTGCATTTTGTAAGCATTTTCAATTTCAATTGCATTTTGTAAGTATTTTGAATTTCAATTGCACTTTGTGTATATCTTGGATTGGAAATGGGATCTTTCAATCTGAATTGCATTGTGTATTTTCAGTTTCAATTACATTTTGTAAGTATTTTGAACCTTATTTTGAACCTTAATGTACGTATTTTCGATCTCATTTGCATTTTGTAAGTATTTTGAATTCAGTTGAATTTTGTAAGTATTTCGACTCTACATTGCATTTTGTACGTATTTTGAACCTAGCCTGCATTTTGTGCGTCTTTTTTTTTTTTTGAATCTTTTCGTTCTATATTCCCTTTTGTGAGAACATTTTGTGAGTTGTTTCAATCTAAGTTCCTTTTCGTAAGTATTTTCCGTCTCACTTAATTTTCGTTCTGGTTTCCATTTCATTGTCATATTCGCTATCACCCAGATCATTAGGGGCCGATAACCTAGATGTTAGGCCCCTTAAAACAACAATTATCATTATCATCATCCTTTATAGGTGGTCTGGATATTAACCACCTATCATAAGAAGAGTTGCTAATGGTTGAAACTTTCAGCCTCATTACGACAAAGTTTCTTTTAGAAGTAATAGTTAGGAGAAACAAATATTATTTTTGTCTCCTTCTACTGTGGTGCTGAATAAAATCTTAACTAATAAAGATATTTAAAAATATTAAAAATAAACTGTAAAATAAAACAGAAAGACACAAATTAAAATGAAACTAAAAAAAAAAAATTAAAATGATAATCATAGCCTAAAACTATAAAATTAAAAATATTAAATATACCTAGGTAATTTTAAAATGTATATTAAAAATGATATAAGTTTATGACACTGAAGAATATTTAAAATTAAAGTAGTTACAATCAATATTAATATTATAATCAATAAAATCAAAATTAGAGTTAAAATAAAAATCTGAATAAATGCAAATGAAATAAAAATTTTGCAGAAAGAAAATAGACCGCCCTATAAAGGGTTAAATAAAGCCTCGATAAGAATAGCACTTCATGTTGCGGTTGCTTGAGTGCTGAAGGGCAAATGACAGCTGCACCAAGGCAAGCAGACATTCCTGCGAGGAGGAAGGGAAGAGTGTCGTTAGGTGTTTAGGTAAGTCAGTCGGTCTGTGTGGCGGGGCCGGGAAGCAACATGCGTGCCTTGGAGGCTTCATCATCATCAGTGTTATAGTGGGTGGGGGCGATGAAAGCCCCGACACGGCATCGGTCATCAGGCTTCGCACTACTAACCATTCTGAAAATATTCACACTCATCCTGTCAAATTCCCCACATCATAATTTCTCTTACTCTGCAGTGGTTCTAATTTTATTTCAGAAAGCCTTTAATTTTGTATATGTGAAAGGGAAAAAAAAGGAAATCACGAGCCCGTTAGATTGAATTTTTTCCTTATTTCTGGGCCAAGGGCCAACAGCTGTCAGCTCAATTTTCATTGTGCGTCTGTAACGGAATAATTAATATTATGACTAGGATTGTGAGAATAGTAAGATATTTATATAGATTGAGAGTGGGAATAATACTCGATTTATATGACCAGCACTTCAGTGTGCCACAGTAAACGTTTGAATTGTACTTATAATCTCTTAGCAGTCTTGCAATCTCACCGTCTGCATAATGTCTGAGAGTCCAAATGATTCTAAACCAAGTGCCCGACAGTTATGATTTCTGTATGGATGTGATGTTTTGCCCCCTTAAATCAAGTTACCAACCATCAACATCGACACTGCTTGTTTTCATTATTATTATTATTATTATTATTATTATTATTATTATTATTATTATTATTTATTTGAGTTTGGCCCTCAAGGAGGACGTGAATCATTATTTAGCATTGGTCTTTTGATCTCCTTAACTTCCTAAAACTTCCTTATCCTTTATTTATGTGCCTGTCTTCTTTCCTGTGTCCGTGTAGCTTTGAGTTTCCTGGGTGGAAACTTATATGAATGTACTGTCTATATGCAGTCCGTGTCGTTAGTGGGCCAACGTTACTTTTAGTGAGGTCCTTTTGGGTGTCAACCAGCCAGCGTACTTTGGTTTGTCGGGTTCCATTGACTATGAGGATTCTTATTACTAATCGTTATGCCAATTCAAAGGGCGTATTTGAACTTGTTGGTTGGTCTGATGGTTTTCGCCTTCTTATCCTCCCAAAATCTCTTCATGAATGCACAGTGTTGCATCTTAGGCCCTGTGGACCACTTCCTACCAGTTTCCTTCGTAGGTTTCTCCATGAATTTGTGTTTGCGTACAAAAGGTTCCACGATTTTCTATGATGTCGGTTTTGATATTTTTTTCTTGGAGATCCGCCTTAGTTTCTTCTAAGTATTAGTATTATATAAACGCGTTTAGCCCTCTAAGGAGCCTGTAGAACGATTGGTTACGTTCTTCTCATCTTTCAGAAACTTCCTCGTCTCTCACTATGGACCTGTCGTCTTGCTTGTGTGTATGCGTTTTGAGTTAAATCCTCGGGTGTGAAATTGTGCGAGTTGATTTTGTATATGTAGTCCGTTAGGGGCTGATTACCAGATGTCCCAAGCCCCTGAAATGAATTAGCAACCACTTAGTTCGTGTGGTTACCACTAGGCCAATATTGACTACCGTGAGATTCATTTGGTTGTCAAGTAGCCAGCGTACTTGCGTTTGTCCGGTTCAATTGGTGATAATGATTTTCTTGTTCAATCGTGAGTTGCCCACTTGTATTTTTCGAAAAGCCAATAGAAATATTTTTATTTGGTTGGTTGGTTGGTTGGTTCCTCAGTTTAGGGGCTGCGACAACGTGGCCATGTAGCCCCGTGTACTTTGGGTGTCTGTCTGATAACCGTTGTTAATTGGGGTGGCTGTATTAGAGTGTGTTATATGTTTTTAATTCAAGTAAGGACTGCTGCAGACATTGCATTTTCAAGTAGTTCCTAATTTTGCCGCCAAACGCCACCGTCAACGACTACTAGTTCAGAACTTCGTTACTAGATGCTACCGCAGTTGGCTCCTGGCGACGAACGTTGGAACCTTAGAGCGTTAGTCAAATCTAACCTATAGTTTTGCTTCACACAAGTGTAATTAGTGGAAGGTTCTTTAACATGCCATAAATCTATGACATAGGACCGCCGGCTTTACTTCCCCTCCGAAGGAAGGCATAATGAGGGATTTTTAACGCTCTTAAAAATCCGACGACTTCGGCCAGGTTTGAACCCGCAAACTTGGGCATAGAAGCTCAGTATGCTACCTACTACGCCACCGAAGCCGCCTTTTATTTGTTTAAAAAGTGCGTTTAAACAAATAAACTAGCCGATAGCCCCTGACAGAACTGGGTCGCGTTCAGCCGGGCGGGTATTTCATACACATCGGGCGCTCACAAGTAACAGATTGTGCATTCAAAAGAAGCAGAATTACCCGCAACAGTGAAGAATTGCACACTGATTTGATAAGTATTGACAATTTGTTTAAAAAGTGCGTTTAAACAATTAAACAAGAAGCCCGCATAACAGTTTAGCCGGGTGAGTGGCTTATGCTCATGCGAGATTTCTTGCTCAGGTCTCCTAGTTATTATTATTATTATTATTATTATTATTATTATTATTATTATTATTATTAGTCTATTATTTCTGGGTGGATTTCACTGCCAACTCGGGTGCAAGTCTAACCAGCTAATGGAAGTACCGTACTGATAGATTCAAGCTGGAGGAAATTGCATGTTTTTGTGGTAGAAAGTATTATTGCTGTTCGTGAATTACCTGTTCATACTTTTTTTCTGTTTAGAATAATGAGTAGCTGATGACGTATGCAGGTATTCTGCAGCCTTTGTTCATACATTACATCACCTAGGCAATATTAAATGTGGTTGTCTGCTCAGTGTGACCAATGTGGAAATTGCATAATTATACAAGACAGGTGTGTGAATTAGTGCACTTAATGTTCAAAATGGAACTCACCGTTTCTGTTATGTGATAGCTTTGATGTATCTTTCTGCTCGTGACTTAATTCTGAGACTTGCAATCAATCCTTTGTAAACGGCTAAACCCCGAACTAGAGAGGAAAGAGGAAGAAAGGAACCCACGGGACCTCCACTTTTTAACGAGGAGTCCGAGTCCCAGTTTCACATCGAAAAAATCACATGCAAGGAAATCAAACCCGGTCCGCCTTGGTGAGAGGCAAGCAGCTTGACTACTGTACCCTCACGCCCCCCGAACTAGAGAGGGATGCGTGTTGTATAGTACTATTGAGGATGGACTATCTATCTTGAGTATTCTTGAGCATGAAATCCACAGCCTGCTTCCAGTCGACCGGGTCAGGGATGGAATGAATGAAGTCCCCATCTAGTGGCGAGGATATGAACTGTGCCGGCTGCCGAAGCCTGTCAACTCCTCTGAGGCAATGATTAAATGAATGACAAATGAAATGATAGTGAAGAGTGTTGCTGGAATGACGTTTTTGACAGGGTAAACCGGAGTACCCGGAGAAAAACCTGTCCTCCGTTTTGTCCAGAACAGATCTCACATGGAGTGACGGGGATTTGAACCACATACCCAGCGGTGAGTGGCCGGCGTGCTGCCACCTTAGCCACGGAAGCTATTCTGGAGCATGCCTAGGCTATAATGCCGCAGTAAAGACATTCGCCCTTGAAGGAACGGTTCTAGTGAGCTCCTACTGACATTAGTTAAATCTGTGGTTTGTGGAATCAGTAACTATATTGTAAAGCGTGTTGATCCCATATTAGCAGTTAGTCCTGCGACTTTCTCTGCTTCTATGCCCCGCACACTGAATCTAGCCATCGCCTCTGCTCTTCTCTTACCCTCTATACCCTAGAGTTTACGTTATATCTTCTACATCATTCTCACCACATGACCCCAGCATCTCAGTTGGCTCATACGAACAGCTTAGTCTAGAACGTGTTAATGCGCTAACTTCTTAAATCGAAGTTGTTGATTACTTCTTGAACCAAACACTCGTATATTTGAAGATCTGCTTTGTTAACCTGTTGCCATCCTTTCTGTATAAATAACCTCAAAAATATAATTCTTCTTGTATTGTTGCATTGGTCAGATTTACAGAATGTATGGCAAAATAATCTGCAAATGCTGGACAGTTTATTTCAACAGCTCTGTTCTCTCTCCCCATTGGTAGTCTCATTGGTGATGGGCTTCTGTTCTTTCATTTTATTGTTGCAAATTCTTACTATTTTCTTCAGGATGCAGTTTGAAAGGAGTGGAGATAAACCATCGCATTACCGTACACCTGTATTTATTTAGAATATATTATTATTATTATTATTAGTATTAATAATACATTCTAATAATAATAATAATAATAATAATAATAATTTGTTACTTCGCTCTCAGAACATAATCTGGCAAATATATGGCACCTATACAGATTATAAGAAATCAGAGCACAATCACCACCTTTATAAATAACTATTTTCACTATTTTATGACCTAATCTGGTAGTAGCAATTGTGACTGGTTTTTGTATTGATTTGTATAAATTAGTGTATACGCCAGGTTCCTTCTACCCATGCATAAGGCCATGTGCAGATGCGGATATCCGCAAAATGTTTTGCCATGCGTATATAGTATGAATGGCTGTGCAGTGGCGGATGAGCTGCGGATAATGTCTGCAGTAAATTTGCGGTTAGTTTTAAATTACAATTCGAACTTCTTGAATATCATTAGTTTTATTACTAAGCCCGGATGTTTATTACATATCATTATTTTCCGTTATTTTTTCTTCTCATGACAAATGTAAGATGATGATTTACGCTAATCTCATTCAAATTATATCATTAAGTACAATTAACACTCTGAACTGAAATTGGTTGCAATTCTGGCTGTATAACATTCATTTTAAACATAGAACTTGACATACATAACCCAAGGAAACGACTTTCTCCTCAAAACCAAATGTGATGCTTTAATATTTTATCTAATGAAAATATTATTGTAATGCCAGTAGATTCGGATAACAAACGTGCGGATGCGGATAACAGTTGTGCGGATGTGGGGCGGATGCGGATAACAGTCGTGTGGATGTGGGGCGGATGCGGATAACAGTCGTGTGGATGTGGGGCGGATGCGGATAACAGCCGTGTGGATGTGGGGCGGATGCTGATAACAGCCGTGTGGATGCGGGGCGGATGCGGATAACAGCCGTGTGGATGTGGGGTGGATGCGGATAACAGCCGTGTGGATGCGGGGCGGATGTGGATAACGTTTTGATCATCCGCGCAGGGCTCTACGGGGCTATGCAGTTGACTCCTTGGTGCAACGCCAGTGCTTGATATAACAATCGGTATGATGTTCACCTTTCCAATCTGGCGTTGCTTCCTGATAAGCTCTACTAGGTCTTTATTTTTGGAGATCTTTTCGTCGTGCTTTGCCTTAAGTTGTTGCTATTTGGGACTGTTACATCAACCAAAATTATTATAACTATGATTATTAGTTCGATTGAATATGTAGTGTTAATAATAATAATATTAATAATAATAATAATAATAATAATAATAATAATAATAATATCGTATGGCCTTAGGTGCCGGATGCAAGCTTTGCTATTTGACACCCAGAGGGTAGTTTGCATGTCGAATTTCGTTGCTCCTTGAAGCACTATGAAAGTCAAGGAGGTTAGATATCTAAGCTCCTTGAACACTATAGCGCTTTCTAGTAGAGAAATGAGGAACTTTGTGTTGGCGGAAAATCCTGAGATTAATTTTGCCATTATGAACACGGCCTACTGAATTCAAATGGTTCTTTGGCATGCCGACATCGTATGACAAGCGTGTCGTAATTTTTGACGCCTTTCAAAATCACTTACCACGGCCAGGAGTGGACCTGCAAGCTTGGGGTTAGTAGACCGACACGTTAACCACTCACCCACCGTGGCAAGCCATGCAGTGTTGGCGACTATAGTTTCCACTAAGTGCTTTGAGATAGAGCCTACAGAAGATAATAATTCAGCACTGTCATGTGTTGAGAGGGGTAAATGTTTTTAGTTCCGTCTGTAGGTAGGGAACTGCACGTTACGATAAGTCCCTTGTAATAATGGCGGGCTCGCGAACATGCAATGTGACCATGAATACAGTAATCTGATGCTGAACAACGGTGAGTAGTAGCAAGCGAGCCCCAAATATCGGCATGCAGCCTACTACAATGACGGGGAATTCAGATTCAATTTCAGTTCATTCTCACTTTTTATTTATTTATGTAACAACCGTTCACGCACATGGACATCGTAAATCTTCAATTCGAGATGGGTGGGTGACGGTTATAAAGGCGTGTGGTAGATTTTGTCACTTCATTTCTCTCTTGCTGCCTTGAGTTCATAAAACGTCAGAAACACAAAGCAGGACCCGTAACCAGAAGAATAACAAAACTTCCTTCAGCTAGCCTACTGTACTCATATGTGCTGGAGGTGTTGTTTCATTTTAAGGACTTTGGACATTGTGGTCATCAGGCCTATGTACTCTGTTTAGGATAGAATCTCTCCAAGAACGTGTAGGCTATGTATGTATGTATGTGTATTGTATGTATGTATCAGGGTGCTTACTACCATGGAAAACATGAAATTCTCCGGCAATTTTAAAATTCTGGAAAACTCAGGGAATTATGAGGACATTTTAATGACATTTAGGGTAATTTAAGTTTAGCAAGGTCCACCCTTGAATAATTGCAAATTGTGCATTCACCTTTGCCAGGGAAATGTTTATTCTGGTGAATTTCTTCAATGTAGGGAATATTCGTTTTTTTTATCGCTTATCCTCCCAGTTCGGCTTCACCAACGGACTCTGCGAGGGATCATTCCTCTACCGTCACAAGGACAGTGTGTGGGAATTGAGCACACTTTGTCAACAGATAAACCTGTGATTGTTAACAAGATGATCGCGCAGGTGACCGCTAACTTGGGTCTAATTAAGGAAGGGTCAGGGAAGGGGTTTTGGAAGGAAGTCGGAGTCTTTTCTGGTGTTTTTATTTTTCAATTTATAACTTTATCGTGCTACCCGTTACTAATAGTCACTTAAAACTACTTATTAATTACAGGCTCTCTGGTTTATTAGCCGTTATACTGTAGATCATAGGTCCGAACTGAAGTAACATTGCACATAAAACTTTATAATTACCGTACCGTACTTTATTATGGCTGTTGATGTTCCTCAGGGAATTTTCTGTTTTATCATGTAAAAGTCAAGAAACTCTCAGTGAAATCTGTTTTGTTCTGGTAGGCACCCTAATATATAGTCAGGACGGCCAGCTCATCCCCCGTGGTCATCAAAGAAAACGACATGCGATTGATCCCAAGCCTTATACAACTGTTTCTCGCCCAGTAGGGGGCCCATTTTTGAGGGTTAAGGGCTTTAAGCGTAAGCTGGCTCCTTTAGGCCATTAGTTGGGTGGGACTGAGCGGCAAGATTTTGGATATGAAAGGTCTTCAAGTGAGTATCCGTTGGCCGTTATGACTACAGTTTATGTATGTACTAGCAACCCACCTCGGCTTCGCCCGGTATCTTTAACGGAAAGACTTACGGACGGCAGGTCCCAGACTCAATTCAGAAAAGCCGAGGTGAACAGTGAAACTCCAAACACCTATAGGCCCTACTCTTCTCTGAAGTCTCAACTCGACAGTTTGATGCTGGCCGAAGCTGGGGTGATAGATAGGCTCGCTCGTAAACTCGCTCCGAAGCTACCAATATAAATTTCCACTGAATGATGATCATTAGAATAAATAAAAACATAAAAACACTTATAGTGGGCGACGTATTAAAGATACAGATATGCTGTCCTGGACATTTTCGTAGAACATTTAATGCTGAACAATTCTTACACTCATAGTATAGCCTATGATATTTTTGGCTCACGGACGGTAGGTTTTTCTTCGACTCGATTCACTGAAATGGATACTGCTTTACCTCCTTTTGACATAAATGAATGTTGTTGTTTTTTTCTACAGATACCTTACTCGAGAAATCCTTTACAGAATAGTGAAAGCAAAGCCAAATCCGTATAGGCCATGGAGGCCCTGGGAGTAGTGGTAGGTAGAGTTTTCCACTTTTTGTGACATCGACACTAGATGGGATGGAGTTGTCAGCTCCACGCCCGGCCGTCTTTGCTCCCAGGAATTACTCGGGTACTCATTTCTGGTGTAGGCTGAGTGAACCCAAGGGATATTTGAGTTTCCGAAAGTGGTAGTTTTGTTTCTAAAATCCAGTACCTGGGTGGGGATCGAACCCACTCCCTTTCAATTAGAAACTCAGTTACTCTACCGACTGCACCACGCAGCCACCACAGAATAGTGAAAACCGCACCCAAATACTTCCAGTGGTTCTCGAGATTACCCGTTACATCCAATAATCGGGGGATTGGCCTTACACTATGTAGGCTAGATATATATGTACAGTATGTATGTATCTATGTAATCTTTGTCCGACAGGTGAGATTCCACTTGTGACAATGTCATAATTAACCATACAATTTAAAGGTATCAACAAAAATACGAAAACATTAATTTGTGTTTTACCTTTTGTCTTCGTATTTTTGAAAATTATTTAACTTTAACATAATAATTTAACTACAAAATTTGTATTAAAGAACTTTACGTTTGCTTGGCTCGGAAGAACTTTCTACTGAATAGTTTTTTTTTATACTTCCCTCAAATATTATCAATAGTTTTATAGTACAAATTTCAGATTTTTTTTCAAAACTGTTACATAATCGCTGAAGAAGGACCTAAATGACCAAACATGTTCGAATAATTGTATTATTTTACAAATACATATCATATATCATATTGATAATGTGGAAGACTAATGTTTTTTTTATTTGTTACTTATAGGCTACTGGCTCTCTGAGTTTAGAATTTCGATATTTTATTCGTGTGTTACCTCAAATTGAAATTTTCTAGTTTCGTTTTGTTCTTTACTGCTTCTTTTTATCTGCTGGTGTGATATGATAGCGTTATATCCATGTGTTAAACATTAAAGAATAGAGATGTAATATTCACCGCTCAGATTTTAGCCTTCAAGGTGTGAGCCTGGTGTTTGCCTTTATTAACGCTTTCTCTCCGTTACATCCATATCTCGCCTCTTCCTCTGTTACTCCCCCAACTTCTTTCAACGGTAATTACTGCCCGCGTTTCTCCACCTCCTTCTCCTGCTTCTCTTTAATGTCTTCGGCGAACCTCAACACACCACTCTACACCGCCTCCTCGACATGCAGCAGTCACTACAAATTGACAAAACTTTTACCCAACATAGAGTTGTCTCGTAGCGTAAAAAAAAAAAAGAACAACTCTTCAATTACAACATTGCCACGCAATGCGCTTGCTTTGCACATGTCGATAATTTCTCTCGACAAAAAAGAAACAAACACATCTACTTTTCCCTTAAAAAACAGTAGGCGGAAGAGGAAAGGATGTTGTAAAACACTACACCTCAGGGCCCAGACAACTAAGTTACACAGTGGGGGAGGGGACGAACAAGATATGTCTGTGTGTCTTGCTTTCTTTTAAGAATATATAATGACAATAATTTCTATGTACTAAAATACACCATCCTATGCTTTGTTGCGTGTCTTCTCCGTTAATCGCTTGTACTGACGGCACTTTGTTTAATTGGAGGAAAGTAACAAGCCCCCTCCCCCCTTGCTTCTCCCTCCCCCTCCCATTCCTCCCATTTTAATGACCGTTTACGTCACTGGGACATAATAATGAGTATTGATTTAAAACACACACACAGAAATACCGTCGTATGGTAGTGTCTTATCGATTTACCAATTAGGCTACACATAGCAAAATAGGCCTACTATGATTTCCAAAGCAACAACCAAGGCTGGAAAAAGCAATTATATCAACAATTGGAGACTTCGTAAATTGATGATAGGTCAATAATTGATTGATAACTTGCGATCGCTCAAAATTAATTTATAGCCTATATAATTACAGAAGGTGGGAAATATGAGATTGTACATCAAAACAAGGCACAGATTACAACAATTATTTATGGATCAATTCTTAACAAGACCTCAATAATTTGAGTTTACAGCTCGGTGAGATCTGCAGGAAAATGAGGCATGATCTTTGGAAATGAAGCGGAAGGTCATATCTGGTGAGCGAGGTGGCCGTTTAATTGATCCTTCACGACCAGTCCAAAGAGCAGGGAATCGCTGATCAAGTAGGACACCAACTTTCTTGTTGTATTGTGGTGGTACCGCATCTTGCTGGAGGTTAATGCATTCATCTGGGTTATTTTTTGTCATTTTACGGAATTAGGAACGGATCAAGCATATCTTGACTCATGTTGCTATTTATGTTTTCCTAAATTTAAAAACAATACAGGCCATTCACTTTCAGTTAGCTGAGGAAACGGAAAACTGTACTTACGGGTTGTCACAAAATTTTCTAAAATGATGTCACGGGAGCTAAGTCGCGAGCACTCTTTTGACTTGTATGGTGAGAGCTCCTAATTTCATTTAAAGAGCACCAGGTTGAGAACGCATTTCTGTGGACTTGTCAAGTTACAGAATCCTTTTTGAAACATTCTGTAGATTAAAAGGTGAATGGATGGCCAAACTAAGAGTACCTATTTTATATTACAAACAAGTAGTTCCGTGAAGAACTATACAGCCCATTTTCATATATCCTATTTATGTCAATTGCCACTATCAACACACAATATTTCAGTTTGATTGCTGTGATAGATTCGTAGATATTGAGAACCGACTAAATATTTCGGATGGTCACCATGTTGGATTTTATATATGTACTGTAGGTCCTAAAGTTATGTACTGTTACATGGATATTAATGGGGACGTGTAGCATTCAAACTTCAATAGCATGATTAGGACACAAGAAGTAACAAGGAGATTTTAAAATTTCGCACAGCTGCCATCTTGTGATTATGGAAACAATTGAAATAAATTAGATGCCAGTGGATTAACATTCGTATAGGGATTTACTGTACCAAGTTTCACTGCACTCGGATGGTTAAATTGCGAGAAACGTCCATGTGAATATTTATACTTCGCGTCGCCGCCATGTTGGATTTGTGATCAACAGGTTATTTAAAGTCCTATAGGTGAACTTAAGTTCATAGCCCCTATGAACATAAAAAATCAGGTTGATTGCTATAATAGATTCGTAGATATTCAGAGTCGTGTAAATATTTCGGATGGTCGCCATGTTGGATTGTTAAATGTACAGGCCATAGAGTCGTGTACCATTAAAGGAAAATTATTGCGTAGGTTCATTATTCAAACTTTCACTTCGATCGCATGATTACGGCACAAGAAATAAAAACTTAATTTTAAAATTCGCAAATCCGCCATCTTGATGTTATATAAACAATTGAACTAAATTAGATTCCAGTGCATTACAATGTGTATAAACATTTCCTGTATCAGATTTCATTGCGTTTGGATCGTTAAATCGCTAGAAAGGTCTATTTAAAATTTTCAAATTCGCTTGGCCGCCATGTTCGTTTTGTAGTTAACCGGATTTTGAAAGTCTTATAGATGAACTTCCAGTAGTACCCTTTATCTCCGAACAAAATTTCAGGGTGATACCGCTAATAGTTTCAGAGATATAGAATGCCGGTGAAATATTTCGCACATCCGCCATCTTGTGGTTATGTAAACAATTGGACCAAGTTAGATGTCGGTCCATTACAATGTATATAAACATATACTGTACCAAGTTTTATTGCGTTTGGTTGGTTAAATCGCGAGAAACGTCTATTTAAAAGTCTCAAATTCGCGTGGCCGCCATGTTGGTTTTGTAGTTACCAGTTTTTCAAAAGTCACATAGGTGAACTTCTAGTGTTTCCCTTTATCACCGCAAAAAAAATTGCAGGGTGATATCGGGAATAGTTTCGGAGATATTGAATGCTGGTGAAATATTTCGCACAGCCGCCATATCGGATTGGTGAGACGTAACAAAATTTGAAGGGCACGGTCGGGGTCGCCCAGAATAGTGCTATGAACTTACCGAGTTTCATTGAAATCGCTCCAGCCGTTTAGAATTTATTAGGGGGACACACATACACACCTCACACACACACGCACACACACACGGACAAAAGGTGATCTCATAAGCCTATTTTTTCAAAATTGAAAATAGGCTAAAAATATACGCCTTCATTCTGATTCAGGATCGTTTAAAATTCAATATTGAGCTATTTCTTTCGTGTTGTTGTCTCCACCAAATGAGAGTTCTCCGGCCACCCAGTGACACGCATGTCACTTAGGTTCGCTGGTGTGGGTGTGAATTTTTGGTACTCTATAGCAAAGCACCTACGATTTGTGATGCAATCTAGAGCTGAAAGGGCGGAGATTCCTTCGCGATTGAGACCTGTCCACACCTTGAAAGCCATTTACATAAACAGAGGCGGTAAATAATCCATCACGAGTTGGGTCTGTTGGATTGTGTTACGTACGTACGTACGTACGTACGAGTAAGGTCACTATTTTATCTGGCTTCACAATCTGCCGTGGGTTTTAGCAAGTGAACGAACATGTCTCGTAACGCTAACAAGTCCTGTGCCACGCATTACTGCTTAATTTATGACGAAGCTTTTCCTTTGAATTGATTTCCGGTCCCGTGTCTTATCCCACTGATCAACTTTTAGGTCTTCAATTGATTCGAGTTCCTTAAGGTCCCTCGGGTATGACTTGAGCTAACCGCATGTTAGTGCCAAAGATTAGGGCACGGGTTTGTATGTGACATCATGCCATGAAATACAGTGTTTACATATTTGTGCAATATTCGGAAAACAAGTAATATTGTATTTTAAGAACTTAACTTTTCTCAAAATGACAGCACTTGATTAAAAAGAGAAAGAAAACCCTCTGAGTTTGTGAAGGTAAAGCCGTATTCCCCATGGTTCAATTTCAACTGAAAGTTTGGATCTTGCACGTGCTCGTATAGGAAATAAATACCGCTTTAATCTGCCAGAAGGGCTTAATCTCACATTAGCTGATGACTAGAGATGGCTGCTGACCGCGTCATCTATACGAAAGAAAGTGAACTAAATTGTCAAGGTTCTAACCAGACTAGCATATTTCAATCACACGATTACTAACTCATTTTTATGCGTATTTTAATCGTTGACCGACAATGGTAGCTAATGCGGTAACTCGTTCATCGCTGGCATCGGGAGAACGTGGGCTCGAACTAACCTCGGCCGTCCTGAAAATGGTTTTCGTGGTTTACCATTTTCATCACCAGGCAAATGCCGAGACGGTTACTTTGAACGGCTGACTTCCTTACAAAATCCCTTTCGTTTTCCATCTATCAATTAATTACGGTACTTATTTTCTCTAATTATTTTTCTCGTTTCTCTAACTTCAAAATGTGATTTTAAGTTCCGTGACGAACTAAAGAGCCTAATTTTCTTAAAATTTAGGATTCTTGCCAATTATTAATCTATATGAACCTATCTAGAATAATGACGAAATTAAGTCGGTAATATCGAAATTTCTAATTAGTTCGAAATTTACCTGGTAGCCTAATAGAGCAATACAGTTGGCAGCCCTGGTGACAATATATTCTTAGTTCCATAAGGTACAGAATACAAAATTTTGTTGAAGTCCAATGGATAGCTTGGACGTTACATGTAGTTAGACATTGGATCTATCGGCGCACGTAAAATCATGTTAGCAACAATGTCATGCATGTGTTAGTCAAAAATAATCTGACATATTATGATGTCTTGTTGTGCCAATTTTGGATGAAATCCATTTGTTCGTATAAAAGTTACATGTATTTTAAAATTTGATTTTTCGGCAGGCTTAGAATCATTTTGGCAACACTGCCATGTATGACCTCCTGGAAATTAAACTGAAATATTATTATCTAGTCTATGTGTGTGCCAATTTTGGAATAGCTCCCATGCATACCTTCTAAGATATCCAACATAGAGCTCAAATTTCAATTGCGATATTTCAGCAGTTGGTAGTACTGACATTATTTTCAAATATGACATTGAGCTATTCAGGTCTAGATCTTTACTCATACCAAATTTGGGTTCGATTGCTGCAGCCGTTTAGGAGTTGATAGGGACACAGACAGAGGGACAGACAGACAGACAGACAGACAGACAGACACTCATTTTCCCGGATCGATGTCATAAGTTTACTTTTTCCTAATTTTTGCAAAATGTGGAAAGTAGGCGAAAAATAGGCTTAGGCTATGAGATCACCTTTTGTCCGCTTGTCTCCCTCTGTATGTCTACCCCTTATTATTCCCGTTTTCCAACGGGGTCGGGGATGAGATGCGATGGAAGTCTTTGTGGCGATGGTTTTTACGGCTGGATGCCCTTCCTGACGCCAACCTCATGAGAGGAGTTAATGAGAGATGAAATGAATGATGGTGAATGAAACTGGGCAGGGATGTGGAGGAAGCGGCCGTGGCCTTGCAGAAGGTACCGTCCCAGCATTTGCCTGGTGTTGAAAATGAGGAAACCACGGAAAACCATTTCAAGGACGGCCGACGGTGGGGCTCGAACCCACGCGTCTACCGAGTCAGCAGAGAGCTTGGCCCCATGACCTAATGCTGCGCTTTAGCCAGCGTAGCCACTACTGTCGGTCGCATGTCTCCCTCTAATAAAATATAAACGGCTGGAGCGATTTCAATAATCTCCTGCGGTTAAATCCTCATGTAAAAGTACATAACTCGAAGACCAACATATATAAAATTCCAACATGGCGACCATTCGAAATATTTAGACGGTTCTCAATATCTACGATTCTATTACAACATTCAAACTGAAATTTTGTGTGTCGATAGAGGCAATTACCACAAGTAGGATATATGCAAATAGGCTGTATAGTTCCTCACGGAACTACTTGTTATATAGTGTGTTCTTTTGGGCGCAGTTGAAAAGGAATTCGAACCCACTTCATCTCGGTTGTCCTCTCCAGGATGAGAGCATATCAGAGCAGAAACTAATCCCGTGGCAGTGACAGGAATTGACCTTCGGCTTTCGTACCACTAGACCATAGCGACGGCCTAACAGCAGAGTACTTGTCTGTTAAGTCCATATTTCAGACTCTTAATTGTTATCATGTAATAGAAGGCCATGTAGCTGAGTACACTAACTGTATTGTCTTTGTCTTGTGACTGCCTGTCGCCCGTTTTCTCTCTGTCCCCTTTATCTTGTAACATGGGCTTTGTTAATCGCTTCAACACTTTGCATGGCCTCCTAAAGGCAACATCCAGCTTAACAGCAAATGCTGCTGATGATATCCACTTGTGTTTAAACGTATTAAGTTCTAAATGAATTTTCACTTCCATTACGTGGGAAGCAGGAGGAAGAGAGCTGGCTTGCTTGTTCGCTAGTAAACTAGTGTATCGCATGTTAAGATAACACAGGATAACAATCTCGCCACGTTGGTGTTCGCTAAAATAAACCTCCTTCCTCTTCTTCTGTGCAGGTGATGGAAATAGGCAGGAAATAAAACAGCCTGGTAGTTCTCTCTGAGAAATCAAAACGAATTAAATATTAAAACGACGTTGAAAGGCTTGTTTAAGTGTTCCTTTATAAACATAACATTATTTCTCCATCATTATATTCAGCTGCTGGAGAGTAGTCTCACCCTGAATTGCATCGTTAGAGTACTTTCAAGAACTAATATTTAACCCTGGATGAGTAAGGTGGGGTATTTTTATTCTGGGATGTTTTGGAGTTGGTAGCATTGATTTCTATTATCTTCCCTGACTTTGTTTGTCTCGCTAGCAGGTAGTCAGTGCTACGGTGACCTTTGGCCTGCGTATTTATCAGTTGCCTGGACACAGACCTTGAGGTGGTATCGCACCCCACTTTTTACTCAATACGATACTTTTCCTGTTTTGCAATTTTAGTGAACTGTTAACTTTCAACGAAAAAAAAAAAAAAAGAAGTTTATTGTGGTGTTTGTAATAGACCTGTATGTTAGAAACACACCTGCAATAGCTGCATTGGCTGAAAAGTGTAAAAATACCCTATTTTCTGAAAAGCATATTTTTAGAACAGTATTTTGAAACATTTTTTTGTATGTTCTATACTGACTCGAATCTTTTAAAGCTATCATTTTCTTTGCATTGAATTGATAATACAATGTTAGGATAGTAACTTCAATGAATTAAAGAAAAGTTCAAATGTTTCAACTCATTATATTTAAACTTGAATAAATGGCTTTCATATACACTCCACCTTACTCATAGTGATGTAACAATTACACCTTCCTCATCCAGGGTTAAAACTGTAGAAATAATAATAATAATAATCGGAAGCTTTATCAGCATGCTGAAAAGATCAAGACTCTTTACGGATAAGGCGATTCGTTCTACGGCCAAATTCTCAGAATGAACAATGGCAGGTTCACGAAAAGAATTCTCAATATTGCTCTCTCAATGACGGCCAAGAACAACTTGCTTATTAGTAAAATAGGAAAGACTTCCAAGAAATTAGCATCACAGAGGAAATTCTACAAGAATGCCTCCAGTTCAAAGATGTAATCAACAACCATCATTTTGCTGAGAGAATGAATACCAGGGCCAATAGGCTAAATCACGAACTGGAGAACAGAGGAAGTTTTTCAGTGCTCAGACGAAGAGATTTTGGGAGAAGAAAAATCGACATTAACAGCTAAATAGGTTCTATCGCTCTCCATAGATAGGCATAACGATGTAAAATAATAATATGTTTTGGAAAAGGTCATCCGAGAATGGCGGAAGGAAATGAAAAATTCAAGGGTAGAAAATGGCGTAAGGCTAGGGTACAAGTATATGAATCTTACAATCGACTGTCTAGCCTTTGCAGATGATCTAGTGATCTTTTCAAATTCTATTGATATGGCAGAAGAACAACTTAACCAGCTGAAATATCAAGCACTGAAGGCTGGGCTTCAAATCTCCTTTGAGAAGACACAATTCATGACAAATATAAAGTCAGCGCCCAGGGAACTGGAGGTCGGACTAGGAAAAGTTCAGAAGGCAGAAAAGTTTAAATACCTCGGTGAATGGATGGAGCCTAACCTATCAGAGAATGAAGCCTTCATGTCACGCATTAATAAAATGGAAATGGCATACAACCTGACTAAAGACATCTACAATAAGAGATCGATATCCTTAAACGCCAAAATTAGACATTATTGCACTGTTATTCGATCAGTGGCTCTGTATGCGGCTGCGACTCTAATAATGAACAAGAAAGGTCTGATGGAAAAACTAGAGGAAGATTTTGAGGAAAATCCTAGGTCCCATCAAAGAAAACAGCGAGTACAGAAGGCGTCACAACCACGAATTGTACAAGCACGTGGAGAAGATCAGTGACACGATTCGAAAAAGGATTGCCTTTTATAGCCACGTGACACGAATGAGCCCAGGCAGGATATCAAAACGGATATTGACGTACTTCCCAAGATGAGAAAACCAAAGGGGCATGGTTTACGGAAGTTGAGAAAGATCTACGTGAAATGAAAATTTCCCCTAAAGATATCCAGGAGCGTGTTCCACTTCAGGAAAAACTACGTACGCACAAAGGTTTCCAGGAAAAGCCGAAGCTGAAGACAGGGAAGGCTTTGTCCCAAGAGAGAAAAGAACACCGAAGACGAATGCGAGAACACTGGGCGGTAGTTAGAGCTCGGAAGAAGAGACAGTTGAACTGACGAGGTCCCTAGTTGGCCGAATCGAAGAAAGAATAATAATAATAATAATCGGATATTATCACTTTTCAAGGTTCGTTTGGATTTATAACTTCAAAATTAGTAACGTTCGGTATCTATAGTTCTGGTACCGATAAGCTTCCTCGATGGAACAGGATTAAGAGTGTCAGTCGCATGATTTCAAGATCGTGGGTTCGATTTTTTGCCGAACAATTCTGTTTTCGAAGGGCGGGACAAAATCTACTACACTCAGTCGTGAAAGACATCCGCTGTCTCATTTGGTGAATTGGTTTTATAGTGTTGGAAGTGTGCTGGAATATGCCATGCCCCATTTAATATTTACATCGGAATACAGTTGTTCTGAGCAATGACATTCATCTCCGATCATGCTATTATTATTATTATTATTATTATTATTATTATTATTATCGGTTTATACAGTACATAATATATCATATTGCTGGTACATTACAACATAACTATACGGGCTTCAGTGAACCAAAGTATAGATACTGAAACAGCAACTTCTAAGCTGGAATTTCGCCTCCCATGAACTTCCGAATGATTCTTGTTGTTGATAAAACTACTGCCTTCTGCATTAGTTTGTACAGCCGAGTATCCAGATCCAGTTCTTTAAGGCTTTGGAGCAAGGTACTTGGGATCACGCCCGTACTTGAGACAATGATAGGTATGGTCTTTACCCGCGGTACATGCCATTGTCTTTTGATAGGGTCGACCAACTCGCTGTATTTGCTGATCTTTTCTATGTGTTTCGACTGGAGATTCTTGTTGTTAGGAATCGCAACATCAATCAAGGTAGTTTGCTTGGTTTTCTTGTTGACAACCACTAGATCCGGCCTGTTGAGTGATACCGGTTGATTATTATTATTATTATTATTATTATTATTATCACACAGGCTCGTGATAAATCGAAATGCAACTTTCACAATTACTATACTAGGTTATTCGTTAATTTCACTTGGCATTACTATTAAAAAGCTTATGAATTTGTCAACTTATTTGAATAGCCCTAATGACGAGGTTTTATTCTTACCAAAGACAATAGCTAATAACATGTCAGTTCTCTTTGGTAAGAATAAAACCTCGTCAATAGCTAATAACATGTCAGTTCTCTTTGGAATAATAAAGGAAGGAAACTTGTAGTTTAACGTGGCCATTAACCTCGCTGTCATAAACCAAAGGACCTTCTTTTTGTTTGTATCTGGCCCACAGGACGTAACATTTCTACTCAAATCTTGCATCCATCAACTAAATCTCGAACACTTGTCCGCGTGACCGCTACGTCATCACGCCCCTTGTAGGTATGTTTTGATATATTAATGTTACATCAGTGGCGTTTGGAAAATTCTAATAAATAATGAATGAAGATTCTGATCCGCAACTGGATTTAGTTAGTTGCTACAACAATAAAAAAAATGCACACAACTACAGTCCAAATCTCGCAACTTTGGTTGGTTGGTTGGTTTCTCAGTTTAGGGGCTGCGACAACGCAGTTATGAAGCCCCGTGTACTTTGGGTGTGTGTAGAATCTGTCTGATAACCGGTGTTAATTTATTGTGATGGCTGTGTTAGTGTGTCTTATCTGTAATCCAGGAAGGACTGCAGCCATTCAATTTTCCAGTAGTTCCTACTTTTGCTACCAAATGCTACCGTTGATGACAACTAGTTTTGAACTTGGTTACTAGATGCCACCGCAGTCGGCTCCTGGCGACAAACGTTGGAACTCAAGAGCGTTAGTCAAATATAACCTATAATTTAGCTTCACACAAGTGCAATTAGTTTAAGGTTCTATTACATGCCATAAATCTATGACATGGGCTTTACTTCCCCCTCCGAAGGAAGGCATACTGAGGGATTTTTAACGCTCTTAAAAAATCTTACGACTTCGGCCGGGTTTGAACCCGCAACCTTGGGTATAGAAGCTCAGCATGCTACCAACTACGCCACCGAAGCCGCCTCTCGTCACTTTTACACGTCTCTAAGCCTCATAGCGTTCTATAAATACCACGCGGCTAAAATTGTTTCCCCTGTTTTCATTCACCCCAATCATCCATCTACCCTGCTCTGTATGCGAATGGAAAGTCAAGGGCTGGGTACAGACTATAAATAACCTGGCAAGAAATTCTAGCTAAAATCTCACAGCCTTGTAAGTTAATGCAAAGGAACAGAAGACCTTGGACACGTCCATAGATGCCTCTGATAATTGCGTGCTGCTATCTCTCGACCGATAAGAGGAACCTCGTTAGGCTCCCGACAACAAAGGATTAAAACTTGGCGGTAAAGCGTAACGTAGAAGAGGATAGTGTTTTCGGAGACTGGAGTGGGGTGGTGAGAGAGAGAGATAGATATGGGAAACCAGGGAATGAGAACTGTAAGCAAGATAGCGAGTTTTCTTGGGGGCATAATCTAACCATCAAAATGACGGCACTTAATTTCCATTGAACGTTTATCTTCATAAAGAGAATTTTATTAAGGAATACCTCGTGGTGTAGCGGCTAACTTTCTTGGCTGTCGCCACGGAGGTCAGGGTTTGATTCCCGGATCTGGTGTGAGGGTGGGAACGGGGTACACTCAGCCACGTAAGGTAAAGCTGAGAGGAGGATGGTTCGATTCCCACCTCAGCGATTATCCATCCTGAAAGTGGTTTTCCGTGGTTTACCCACTTCTTCTCCAGGCAAATGGTGGGATGGTTCCTAACGTAAGGCCACGGCCACCTCCTTCCCAATCCTACGGTGTTGTATGCTTTTCAAAACCCCATCTCTAAAACCAGAGGGAGTTAGAAATAGTAATAAAATAATATTATTGGTTTTGCGTCTCATTTAGAGACGCAGGGGTCCAGGAATTTTGTTGAAGAGGATCTTTAACATGCCAGTAAATCTACTGATACTGTTCCTTCACATTTACGCTCCTTCAAATGTCAACTGACTGCGCCAGGATTCGATCCCTCGACCGTGGCGACAACGTTACCGCTGAGCCACGCAGCCAGTCGGCGAGTTAGGTGAGGTTAGTGTCAAAATCTTACAAATCGTTTCAATAGTACAGGAAAAATTCTTGCATTTCTTGTACGCACTAATACAGCCATCACAATGACACAGGTTATCATACAAATTACACACTCGCAAATACACGGGGGCTATATGACCACAATGGCACTGCCCCTAAAATAAGCAGCAGCAACAAGAACAGAATATTCTAACGTATTGTATTTTATTTCGTGGGTCTACCCTTATAACTAATCTATTTCATTATCTGATCTTCCATGCAAACTGCCAGGGCAAATGGCACCTGTTCAATTCTGTGAGTTGTATGGAACCTATCATAAGGCACAAGGCACAATTTAGCTCAACTGGTGCAAATAACATGGCGATAGATACTCGTTTACCAGCTATCATGCCCGTACTGGCCAAAACTACCATGTTAACGAATGTCTTCTTTTATATCAGATGAGTTCGGTTCAAGCAGAAGCTACATCATACTCAGTTTGGAATCCTGTGGTTGCCATGAGAATTGCAAGCTCTTGGGTGGGTTTCTTCATGAATTAGGATACTTTTTTTTTTTTTTCAAAAAAGGAATCCCTATCGGCACCCAGGAAGGCGGTGGTTGATTTCACCGTCCAAAGGAAATTATTTCCGAATTATTAAATTTGCCAATTGTTTTATACCCACAAACTGTCCTATGTTCTGCATACGAGAAGACCTATCTTGTTATAAATCCGAAAATATTTTGCTCATCCCTAGCCGTAGGGGTGTGTCATATCAAAAAATCTTTCAGACAAAAGTTTTAGATATTTTTTTTAGAGGAATATTAACAATTTTATACGGATATATTGTACCCATTAAGGGTACGGCAGTATTTTTTTCTATTCAAAAACTTTTTCCCACTCTTTTTGTCAACGGATGGTGTTGTTAAAAAACTTTACTAAGATTTTTTTGCCCTTATCCGAAGAATAGTACGAACTTTGAATGGGTTCGATTTTCTACATATTAAGGGGAGGCTTGACTGAAATTTTGCCCATTAAAAAAAGGGGGGGGGGGGTTAGTTTGTACCCTTAAAAACGTTCTGTGTCCTTCCTCTTCCAAAAAGTATAATTGCTTTCACCGTTTCACCTTAAAAAGTTATAGCTTCTTTCACCTTTTCGAAAAGCCTCCTCATTTCCCTTGGTCCGATTTTGCCCATTAACGAACTCGACAGAGATTTTGATTGGATATATTATATATAAATTTTTGAACTGACGTTGGTTTTTGGGTCTGCGGTCGTGAAATGCAAAGATATGTCGAAATTTTCCGGAAATCGCAACATGGTATGGTATGGTATACCCATGTAATAAAGAAGACGTAGGGCCTGAAAGAGGTGTGTCTGTTGTGGTGGGAATGTATTTGCACAATAATGACGTTATTAGCCGCCCATGACTCATGTGGAATGAATTCATTTTCCCGCGCCAGAAGTCAAAAACAATTGCATCTACAGTTTGTTCTAGAAATGACAGACATACACACACATAAGTGCAGCTCATTTCTTAATTAGTGTAATGCCTTATAATTTGCGTGGATGGTACATAAGAGAGAGGAATGTTAAAAAGAAGAAAAGAGAGCCTAGGGTGCAATTTTAAAGCTTCCTCTCTCTCTTCTTGCCTTTGAATTGCCTCCAAGGAAGCAATTTCAACATACATTCTCCATCTCTGTCTAGTAGCTTCGCTCCTCTTCAGTAGCGATATTTAGGTGCCTATTCATGTGGAGTGATGAAAGGCCTGTGGTATGATGTAAAAGGAGTGGTGTGTACTACCAGTAATGTGAAGATGAGGTTGAGGGAGGTGAGGTGGTGGTACAAGTGTTTTTCTTTTTTTCTTTAAGGAAGAAGCAAGCAAATACTGTAGCATGCATGGATTGAGTTTCAAAATTAATAACACGGTTTTTGTCGGTATCAAGAGCCTTGTGATCATCTCCACTTTAATGATAGACTACTCCGCTACTTATATAACTTCTTGGTCTTCTTCTCTTCCTTACTATCGCCTAATCTCCTTCTTCCCCACCTTCTTATCCTAGTTTCTTTCACACGTACAAGACTTTCATCAAGAACAATCCGCTGCTGGCGCGGGGAAAATATAATAATAACAATAATAATAATGATAGTGCAAAAGAAGTAAAAAAAAGGAGAAAATAGCACTGCTATTCTGCAGTATAAAATAAGTAACCACCTTTCTCCACTTCACGCGTGCTACAGAATTATACTGTCCATTGAAAAAACATTTATCAAGAGAACTGATTTCACATCGTTTAGAATATGAAAAAGAAAAAAAGAACAACGTCCAGTATTGATGCTTTTTGGGGATTCTAATGATTTAAATCGGTAAGGAATCCCAGTGTGAGGTAGGGCAGTGTTTGATTTGTTTTTTGTGATAGTTGTTGCATTTAGGTGCTAAGGAAGGTATGGTTATCATTCCTCCGTTCTTTAAAGTTTGTTTTAGTCGCCTATGATGAACTGTGTTGCTGCAGTACACGCAGTACGGTTGTTATTAGTTAACTAGGAAATCGATTTGGAATTGGTGTTTTTGGGACTTGAAATAAGGTACTGTACTATCCCAGCACTTTCTTGTAGTGTTTATGGGGAAACCTCTCGGGAGTAACCGTAGCCTACTGAAGATGGACACGATAAAGTGAGAATTGCTCAGGTTCACTTATTTTGTCTTTACGTTATCTTTCTACTTTTCTTATATTATAAACACACTCGGTTATGGAGATTTCTGTATCTAGCTCCATACTGGGTCCATACTGGGTTCCCGGTGATGACAGTAGTTATCATACAGTAAGTGTGCGTTTCACACACACTGCTCGGATAAGGTATTTTCCATTTCAGGTCTTGAGGCTCATGTCCCAATTGTAGAGCTAATATACAGTGCGTCTAAAAATTCGGTACACCATTACGAGTCTCTTATCAGCGCTGCCTCCTTTTTTGGTATGACCTTAGCCTCACTCAATCGTCATTCTGCGAGTTGAAATGATCGGCGTAAATTCCTTGTTTCTAATCGAAGAGCAGTTAGGTGCTACTGTATGGTTACACAAACGTCCTCTTACATGAAATACAGTTTAGTTATTGTTGTTTTATGGGGGTGGAACAGCGAGGTCATCTGCCCTCTAGTATCATACGCTACAGAACCAACGCTTAACTAAACAAGAATATACACCTGCCGTTTTGGACATAATGTCAACAAAGTGTGTGTCCAACATGAAGGAGCAAAGACGGATCTCTTTGTTAACTAGTCGTAAGTACCTTAGTGTTTTAAAAAAGGTTACCTAATTAAGTTAAGAAACAATATTGACCAACAATATACAATACAGCAACGAAGCTTTAGGGTTTTACGGTTTCGCCACCGTTTCTGCCGGTGTTTTTTGTGAGCAAACTCATTGAAGCGAATCTAGAAGTTTAGGAACAGCCCCTGAACGCGCTGATGGCTAACAGCGAAGTACACAGCTCATGGTTTACCCACGATTGTGACCGACTTTGCGCTCTGCGCGACTGGCAAATTACTTTTCAACGCGCATGCGCCAGAATTTGAGGCTCGCAGTTCCATAGTCCACCGGCAGAAAATGGTGTACTGTAGTGAACTGTATGTAAGGACTTCCTGTACGTACTATACACTGCTACAGAAACGTGGCTGATGGCCCCGATCTCCAAAGCTCCCAAACTAAACTGCTACCGTTTTTTTCTATATATCACACGAGTTACATTGCAGCAAATTTCTTATTTCTAGGGAAAGAATTTATATTTTTGTTGATCATCTTTCTCCCGCTTTCATGCACCATCCTAACGAATCGCATTTCTTTAAATTACAGGACATGTTTCACTGGGTTGAGCATGGTATCCTGAGTTCCACGAGAGCACGTGAAACATAAATACAATTTGTTGATGGAGCTTTTAGCAGTAGACTGGTCGAGAAGTGACCACGAACAGGCCGGCGACTGATGTGTTGTTGTCTGTTCAGGAGGCGTACCGCACAGTTCGTTCATTACCATGGCGACCAACACGATCGTGTCTGCGGTCTGCATCAGGCACTCCATTCCATTTCCAGTCCATGGTTCGATACGCCACGTGCTGACTCGTTACGTCCTACATATTCTAGAGACAATGTGTTGACCTTTTAAACATGTACTGTATATCAGTGGCGTGTGGTGGAATTTAACTTAGGGTAAGCAATGGTTTTCTTCGCAAAATCATTGAAGACCCAGTTGTAGAAGTTTGGGATGTTTTGAACTTACGTTAGAAAGTAAATCTATCTCAATTGAAATCTATGATAAATGTCATACGTTTAGTTAAAATACCGAATATAAGCTTTCACTTTCGTGTTAATAGGCCTATTCAATTGAGGAGTTGGACGACTTCCTAATACAATTAATATTTTGGTCTCAAATTTACCGCACAACACACGCTATCATCTCTAGACCCAAGTCCCGGTGCCATATTTTTTACAGATTTCTCACGTCTACTAGTGTAAACAAAAACGTCTACTGCATACCCTACTCCCTTATATTGCATTAGACAACATTATATCGCTAAACTATAAACATCTCAGCCTACCACTGTAAAACAATCACACGTTTTAACACAGCATATAAAAAGCTGTTTTACACAAACACTGACACGCCATTTAAAAACTATAATGAGCGAGTAAACACACTATCTTTGAAAACTGACCACTCCTTGTTTTCGGCCTGAGGTATGTAACTTAAGGAATTGCTTCCTAGCCTTCGCTTTCACTCGCCCTGCAGTACCAAGAAATACCGAAAGAGGGCATGTCACGCTGTTGTGCTGCTGCAAGCGACTCCGCAACGAACTCGTAGTAGGCATCAATGAACAACGAAGTGTTAATGGGTTCATTAAAACAATACAGGACACAGAGACTGGAATATCACTATAACCAAAGTAAATAATTATTGTACCCATCATTATTTGACTTGGGTAAGCAATGCTTACCTTACATCCATGGAATACACGCGCCTGATGTATATGTTTTTTGGGGTGGGGGCAAAACAAACTTTGCGTGATGCAATTTGTTATATACAAGGAAGTGTGACGGTCTACCGCGCACCTTGCCCCTAAGCGGGCGCGCGTAGATACTACCTGCATCGTTGATGAGCGATACGTTTAACCTTGAGATGAATAATCTAGTCATATAGTAGATGCGTCGACGCAGTGTTTAGCCGATTTTTCAAGCATTTGACGACTCGAGAGGAGGCCTCATTTCATACTTCTCTCATAATCATCATCATGTCCGGCTCCGTGGCTAAATGGTACCCCGGGTTCGATTCCCGGCCGATCCATCAGGGATTTTAATCTCCTGCGGTTAAATCCCGTGGTTCGGGGACTGGGTGTATGTGACGTCTTCATCATCACTTCATCCTCATTACGACGCGCAGGTCGCCCACGGTAGTCAAATAGAAATACCTGCACTCGGCCTCTCCGAAGGCCACACGATCATTATTATAATCATCATGGCTGAATATTGTGCACCAGTATGGTAACAGTGTGTACATGTCAGTAAGATGGATGTTCAATTGAATGTCACCATGAGATTCATCACGGGCTCCTTGAGATCAACACCTCTACCTTGGCTGCCTACTCTCATCAACATTGTTCCACCACATCTGAGACGACAAGAAGCAGTGACCCGTGAATGGGAAATTATTCATAGCTTAAAGATTTCCCAAAGGCTACCTGTCCAGAAAAAAGTGCTCAGTCAACCCAACTTGGGTCTCAAATCAAGGAAACCATTCTGGACTGCTCGTGAGATGCAACCACTCTGGATAGAAGATGTGTGGGAGACATGGAAAAGCAACGCCAGTATATGGCCTCGAAGAACCCACACATACAGAGTTGCAACCTGCCTAGAAGAAATTTGTGTCAACTAAACAGAATCCGGTGTGGACATGGAAGAACTAATTATTTCATGCACAAATGGGGAACATCAGACTCCCCATTGTGTTACTGTGGAGCTTCAGAGCAGACCATAGACCACGTTGTAGAATAATGTCCCAAGATATGGTTCAGTGGTGACTGGAAGGACGCCATCATTGCCTCCAACAGTATTGGAATGGATAAACTCGCTCGACATCACTATTTAAGACCAGAGCTCTCGTATATTCCGTATATACGTTATTTTGTATACATTGTTGTAATACAGAGCGTCTGCAAAGCCTCTCCGCAGTGGCGAGCTACGTGGGTCTCGCCTTGCGGGACGTGTTAGGTTAGCAGCACATTCATGTCGATGTATACGCAAAGCCTCACCGCAGTGGCGAGCTACGTGGGTCTCGCCTTGCGGGACGTGTTAGGTTAGCAGCACATTCATGTCGATGTATACGCAAAGCCTCTCCGCAGTGGCGAGCTACGTGGGTCTCGCCTTGCGGGACGTGTTAGGTTAGCAGCACATTCATGTCGATGTATACGCAAAGCCTCTCCGCAGTGGCGAGCTACGTGGGTCTCGCCTTGCGGAACGTGTTAGGTTAGCAGCACATTCATGTCGATGTATACGCAAAGCCTCACCGCAGTGGCGAGCTACGTGGGTCTCGCCTTGCGGGACGTGTTAGGTTAGCAGCACATTCATGTCGATGTATACGCAAAGCCTCACCGCAGCGGTTGGCATAAGCATGCACTTGTTCCGTGTTGACCTTCAAACTGGAGTGATAGGGTGGGGAATACCGGTTCTTTATTGCCGACAGTGAGTGCATGTGCGTGCCAGTGTTGACGCTGTAAGTTGTGTTCTTGTCAAGTTCTTGTTTAAGCTGTGTCTAGTGGGAATGCTTACTACTGAGGAGCGTGCGGTTTTTAGTGGAGGTGCTGATGGAAACTTGACAGAGCATAGTGTGATAGTGGTGAGTACCGTGTATATAATTGCATTACTTAATTTAATGTAATTGTTTTCCTTGTAACAAAACATGAATGTACTTCTAACCCAACACGTCTCGCAAGGTGAGACTTTGCGGACACACTGTATATCCATAACATTAATAAATAATAAATAATCATCGTTGACTCAGTAGTCAGTATCGTGCCCTAGTTTTTTCTAAATTTGTACTTGTCTCCGCAACTTCAATGCAAAAATTGCTAACTTTGTGTGTTAACAACGTTATAAGGAAGTTGGTTTGTAGACCTATCCTCATGCAAATTGTGAGTGAAGTAAACACGTGCTCGTGTGTAATATAACCTGCTTAGAGAGCTTGTTAGAAAGGTCAATAGGTCATCAAGATCTGCAAAACATATTCATGATACGATGTTCTCATTGTATCAGAAGAACTTTCTTTCTTTTAGTTAATAGTAATTCAAATTGGTTCTGATGTTAGGCTCCTGACTGGAAACACTAGGGTTAGAACCTAGGCTGCAGTGATGATTTACCACTTGTCTATTGCCTGATAGAGGTTGGGTGGATTGCATGATTGATGCTAGATTTTGGAAAGGAAACGTCATTGCCTTGAGAATGGTACCATCTCAGCATTTTCTCGGAATTAATCCCTGGATATCAAGATCATTATAAGTAATGCGTAGTCATCTTGACGACCATTATTTCTTGCTATTAAAAATATATTTATTTCATGTTTTAACAGTCCCAGTATAAATATTCCTTCTACGTTTATCAACACATTCCAATATTTAATGTTCATAGTTGCAAACGGAGCAATTTGCTTGGGGCTCACCACACACAACTGGCATTCTGGGAGAGTTAGTGGCCAGCTGACCCAATGCCCAATGAACTGAGAGCGATAAAGGGAACTACTCACGTGCAGCGGAGCTCTTTCTGGCCACGGAGAGAGTCCGTCATTTTGTGTAGGCTAAGGATAGGTCAAACAAGATCCACCCACTCGTACTTAATGAAAAGTGAAGACCCCCATTTTGTACCTGTGGCGCCGTATTCACAGTGTTCCACATTTTAACCGAGTGTGTGGATCTTGCTGACTCATAAAGAAACCTTCGTTTGCCGATAACACTCAATCTTATGTTAGCCGTTGACGTGCTGGCTGATGATCTCGTCATCCGCTTTATAAGTGAGAGTTTAGGACCAGCAATCTAAGTTTACAAGTGAATATTTATTTACCCCAAAACATTGTTCTATTTTGAAAATTAAATTTTTGTTTTCCGTATATTTTTGTACATTATTGTACTTAAACGTTATTTTAAAATTATTTTTAGCGTTCTTTTAAATATTTAGGCTTCTACCATACTATTTAATAAAATAATCACATTTGCGTAATTTAACCTGTGTTAAGAGGGGCAGATGATCTCGTAGTTCCGCCCCTTAAAACAACAATAACTAACTAAATAAAACATTGGCATCAAAATTTTTGAGTCATTCTTCCAATCAGAATCGTGACAATTGATCCAACTTGCGTCATAATTGTCTTTTAAAAATATCTACACAGTGTCTGTAGATTGGTGGGTCTATCTGAATTATCAATAATAACTTGTTTTGTTCGTGACCCTGGATCCTTGCTGCAATGACGCACTCTTGAAGCAACATGTTCCAAGAATTAGACTTACATTGATTTATTACTCTACAAGACGGTGACGGGCGATACAGTAATGAATAATTTATAGGGATGCAAACATAAGGTACAAGAAATTTCAATTAGACAAGAAGATAGTTTAAAAAGATCGGGCTTGTTTTTCTCCCCCGTGGTCTATACTGCGAGTACCGAATATTTCAGTTTTTCTTGGGAGGATTTATAAAAAAGAAAAAAATATCGACAAAGAAAAAGCGAAAAATTTAGTGTAACTTACCGAATTACCGATTAGGTTAGTTTAGAGTGTTACCTTACCAAGACCTGGGACAGGCTAATTCGGGACTTGCGAGAAGAGTCTATTCCACCCCTACGGGCGTGTTGAAGTGGGTTCCGGTAACTCTAGGCAAATGCCACGGGCGCTTCCTTCCAACTCGTGCCAAGTTTCATTCATCTCTCATATGATGTTGATGTCAAGAGGGGGTAAATAATATTCGCCACGAAGAGATTCATCTCACTACATTCTCGACTCCATAGAAATGGGAATAACAATAGCTAGAAAAACTCACGAAGAGAACTTGAACAACAGTGTTTTCACATAATTCAGGAATAAATTCCTAGAGACTTCGTACATAACATTACACTACTAAGGCATTAGGGTTGCCTCATGCTCTCCATGAGGTACAAAGCAAACGCCTACATGATTGTGTCGTATCATGAATTGACTCATCATTCAAATGTACCGACCTGTTCCTGAATGGCGTTGCCGACTGCATTAACAAAGTGTTCAAATGTGTCTGCCTATCAGGAACTGGCGTGGCATACATGACACTTTTAAGGGACTCGAATAACCGGAATTCAAGGGGGTTCAAGTCCAGTGATCGAGGGGGGCCCCCCGCAACCCGTTATTGAGGTATGGGCGAACAGTAATGCGGGAGAGTAGGATGGATTTTCTTAATACATCAACCTGTCGTACTGTCAATGGTACATCCTCAATCAAAGGAGGCGTGTTCCTGATAAGAATACTGAACCATTGTACCTCCACTTCACTGCAAGCAATCCACCGTCGTTTTGCAACAGAGAAAGGTACCTTGAGTTTTGTTATGGACGAATTATGTGCAAACAGTAGTGCCATCTATCAAGGGAAATACAAATTCCCTGACATACACGTCGATAGAGCCATTTTATTTGTTCCTTTACCTGTCATGAACCACTTGAAATTTAACCATCCCGTAGAGTTATGTTCTTCGTTAATGATGATTGTTATTATGCGCATTATTTAATGGTGCTTTGAGGGGCTGAACATTGAGATCATCTGCCCGTTTGCGTGAAATTCGTTCGACTTCGATACATGCCTATCTTTATCTGCTGCGCTTCAGGATCCAAATAGCGGTCAGTGGCTGCGTAATTTTTGCTAGACAAAGTGGAGGCGAAAGTGCATTCTAACCTGTCCCTCCCTCCCTCCGTCCCACCCCTTGTCCATTAAATATTATTATTTCCCGATCACTTATTCTTCGTCGGCCTGGTGATACAAGCCGGGACATTTCCTTACCCAGGAGCTTGTTGAGACATTTACCACCTGACTCGGCATTAAGCTGGACGGCAGTTTAAAGGGAGAATTTTTAATATACTGTACAGTAGCATGCAATATAATGAAGACTTGAATTATTACTTCCTTTTCATGCAATTATCATGTATTCAACTTCGTAATATCATGTATTAAGTATAATGTAATTTAAGCAGTATAAAACGAGTTTTAATTTCTAATTATCATTATTATCGACAAGTGCCATTAGAGTCCTCATTAAGCAGTGGAAAACCTTGCAGTTGTGTGTCATTGCGCCGCTTGAAAAGAGAAAAGAGGCTTTGAAATATGTTTTTACGCCAGGTAATCTGTGTCTGATGAATCTTCAATGGTGAGAAAGCATGTTAATTTTCGAATTACAGTTGGTTTAGATTGTGACTGTTCATTCCATTACTGAGGGCGTGGTGTTTATATTCAACCGTTAACTTCACCGTTTAACCGAACTATCTTCCCATACGTCATAGCGGCAGTGACACCGGCTCAGTGGTGGTTATGATTGCTATTTTGAGGGGCGTAACGTCTTGGTCATCACCTCATGAAATGGTAACTTATTTTGAGTCGTGGACTCTGTGTTGCAGTGAATACTCGTAAGATGCTCTCTCACTATGTTGAAGATTGTGAGATTAAATCCTGTTAGTATTTAAGAATTTATAAATTCTGTTGATTTGATATTTTTAAAATTCTCTGCAGCAATTTATTATTATTATTATTATTATTATTATTATTATGCACTCTTGTACTGAAATATAATCTATATATATGTTGTAAATAATAATTAATGTCTCACAGATAATCTGTACTGTCATCAGATTCGTGAGACATATCACAATAATGTAACATAAATAGTATTTAATAAATAAATTAAATTAAATTATTATTATTATTATTATTATTATTATTATTATTATATATAATGCGTTTAGCCCTGTAAGGAGCACATAGAACCATCATTTAGCATTGGTCTTCTTATCTTCCCAAATCTTCTTCATTCTTTCGCTTCGTGCCTGTCTTGTTTCTTGTGTCCTTGCAGCTTTGAGTTTCAAATTTCGTCCCCTAGGGAACTCGGATGGAAACTTATATGAATTTACTTTCTGTCTATATGCAGTCCGGGTCGTTGTAAGTGGGTCAATGCTGATTTCAGTGAGATCTTTTGGGTGTCTTCTAGCCATCGTACTTTGGTTTGTCGGGTTCCATTGGCTATGAGGAAGATTTTCTTGGTCAGTCGGGAGTTGTCCATTCGAGCTATATGTCCGTAGAATTTCGTGCGCCTTTTCCATGGAAGTGAGGTGAATCTTTCAATCAGTGAATACAGTTCTTCTGAGCTTTTCCTCATCCAGATACCGTCCTGAAGCTTTGGATTATTATTATTATTATTATTTCCATCCTAACTCTTGAATGAACATCACATGGACGTTACTATTCAGGGTAGTGACTTAACCAGGATTTGAAGCATGGTTGCTGTGGAACGAGGACGTTAACGGAGTTCTCAAACGTTTTCACTTGTACGGAATTACGAAAATAAACGCACATATCAATCCCATTCATTGGTTATTTGGAGATATTCGTTCGAAAACAATTGTAGTCTTGGAAATTGAAATTTTGCCTCTTGTCAGATTTCATATTTGTGTATTTATGCATCTATTCACTTATATTCTTACATGCAACAGCTTCATACAGTAGGCCTATATGGGCCTACAACAGGCCTGTATTGCATTGGTGATGATTATTAATGCTTTATAGTGGTGGAAGTGCGCTGGAATATTGCATTGCTCCATTTAATATTCGCATCGGAAATACAGTTCTGATCAATGACATTCATCTCCGGTTCTATACTGTTAATATATGCAGACGTGTATTGCGGGAGCGATATATGTTTTCTGAGTGTAGAGCACTGGAGCCTCGTGGCGCTCCCGAGAAAATTAAAACGCCTTTCTTCAGGGAGCTGGCCTGCCAGTTGATTTATACCGCATGTGAGGACGGCACCCTGGTAATATGGAAGCGTGTTCGTCTTCGGCGGTAAAGCTCCCCGTTAGAAAGAGATGGAGAACGTTTTATTAAAGAATGAAAATACAACGAGAGAGAGAAAGTATTCTCATATATGAACACTTTACCTTTTCATTCCTCACAACATCATTATATTGGAAAGTCAGAGGTTTCCACCACCCCTGGAATCATATTTATGTAGCTTTTAGGCACTTTTCTTAGCCCATGGGTCTCGGAAAGAAATTTTTACGATCATGAGAATGATCTTGATTATGCTGTGTTTCTACATCTTCCGTTCTCGTTTCTTGAAGTTTGGGTGTGAAGTGAGATGAATCTTAAAATTGGCGAATAGTTTTCTACGAATTGTGGTGTTCTGTGGTCTCGTGGTACATATTGAGACTCCCGGTCTAGATGACCTGGGTTCGATTCCCGCTCTGCCAAGAAATTTCATTCTGGGTTTGAGGGTTGAAACGGGGTACATTCAGCCTCGTGAGGAAAAACTGTGAAGGGACGGGATCGATTGCCAACTGGGCTGTCTTGAATGGGATTTCCGTGGATTCCCACGTTTACTCCAAGCAAATGGCCACGACCGTTTTTCTGCCAATACTAGCCTCGATTACAAATACGGTAGCCTTTATACTACTACAGCCATCATAAATGACACAGGTTATCGGACAGATTTAATAAACATAATAAACATAAACGGACTAAATGACCATGATGTCGCAAAACCTCTAAATACAATAATTTAACAACAGCAATATTAATAATAATAATAATAATAACTCACGACTGACCAAGAAAATCTTCCTCATAGTCAATGGAACCTAACAAACCAAAGTACGCTGGCTAGCAAACACCCAATAGGACCTCACTGAAATAAACATTGACCCACTAACAATAACGACACGGACTGCAAATAGACAGAATATATTCATATAAGTTTCCACCCAAGTTCCCTACGGGAAGGAATTTAAAACTGAAAGCTGCATGGACACAAGAAAGAAGACAGGTAGCGAAAGGATGAGGACGTTTTGGGAAGAGGTTTGCTAAATAATGGTTCTACGTCCTCCTTAGAGGGCAAAACACATCACATATATAACAACAACTACTACTTTGGCCAATCTTATCACATGAGTATGGGAGATGAAATGAAAGAAAATGGCAGATGACTTATGCCATTCGAAGGTACCGTTACCGCCATGTTAAAGACGATTGGTGGTGGGGGTCGGTGATGATCATGTTGATGATCGTGATTTCAAATTGAAACATATCATGAAGGTCACACACACACACACACACACACACACACATTGGGGCGGACGACTTCGCTGTTCCATCCCTTAAAACATCAATCACCTCCATACATTTATCAGACGAAAATCACAGCAGATTAGGAGCTCCAATCCATTCATGGCTAGTCTTGGGGACGCAAATAATTTTGCTACGCAATAATTAATTCTCACATCTCTTTGGTAGTTCCAAACCTCTTTCTGTTTAATACGCGAAAGATTGGACACACGATCAAATGCGTAAAGAACATGGGCATGAGAGAAAACCTACCTCGGTTAATGAAGGAAGTTGTTACAGAAGGAAACAATAACTCATGTTGGACATCAACACTGCTACCAAAGCTAAATTCAGTCACCTCCCCACTGAGTTCCAGATAGTGACTTTGTTCATTTGAATTTAATTTCGAAAGAAGAAGCTAGTGAACATTCACGGCTGTTTAAAAGAACATTATCCACTACTTACACATTTAAATGTATTTCCGGTTTACATTTGATGCTTCAGTTCACCCACGCAGGAACACAAAAATAATTAGAAGATAGTGCTTCTCTGATACAAGCGATTAATTCTGACAAGCATAGCGTTCGTTAACGCCCCAGCCTTCCGCTGAAAATTGCTCATTTTGTCTATTCGGAAGCTATTGCGTTTTCCTTATTTGAAGAATAATTATTGTTTTGAAGTATTTCATGTGTTCATAATCTATTGTGGATGCCGGCAGGAAACTACGGCGCATATAATTTGAGGAATGTTAACTTTTTTTTCGTTTCCACTATGCAATAGTTTAAGAATATTTAATTTTATTCGCTGAGCATATAATGTAATGTACAAAATAGTTGAATATAACTAAACTCCTACGGTTAAATCTGGACTGTGAGCCCGCTGTTAGCATATAAGAACATAAGAGAGGATTTCACCTATGACTGGCTGCGTTGCCCAGCGGTAACGTTCTCGCCTGCTGTTCCCAATATTGCAGGATCGAATTCTGGCGTAGTCCATTGGCATTTGAGGGTACACAAATGTGAGGGATCCGTGTCAGTAGATTTGTTGACAGGTTCAAGATCCCCTTCGGGACAAAATTCTGGCACCCTGGCGTGTTTGAAAGCCACAGTAGTTAAAAGGGACGAAAAACCCTTAACATTTGTATTATGATTTCGTGCTAGGCGACCTTTTCCAGGGATTCTCAGGTAGATAAGATATGGATTGTCTGATACGGGGTGGTCATGTAGGTAAACTTGCCTAATTTCGAGGCAAACACAAACGTTCTTGGTACTGAAATTCCTGGTCAGATAGCACCATCAAACAGCGACGTTCTAATAACCGAGATGCTACCATGTGTTGTAAGATCGTTGAACTGCTTGAAATTACTTTCCCAAGTTTGTACCAAGAACGCAATAATATTATGTTGTTACGAAATTACGGATAGTGCGAAATAAGGAAATTCACCTTTTTATTTTACTTCTATCCAGCTTCCTTTATCCCATTCATTTTCTGTCGCCGGTGACCATCTTATCCATCAAGTATGTCGATGCAATTTCTTCCCTTTATGCAATATGGCTCATATCCGAGTATGACACCTGTCTCTCTAGCCATCCGAAGATTGTGAACTATACTTTTCATGCATGTAATGCAAATACCAATTATCTGAAAAATTATATGAACAAAGATTGTATAGTACAGTACATTGAGTTTTGAGAATGGGTACGAAGCAGTTAGGGACTATATAACTTCGGAGAAAAATGCAAAGAAACATATTCCTTCATGTGTTCACCAGTGAAATTGAAGTTATTTCACTCATACATTTCCTCACTTCTCAATGCCTCCAATTATATTGCCAATTTTAATACGTGACCAAGAAAGGATTGGTTTGTGGACTGTCCTGAAAAACGTTCTTTTTCGATTGTCGCTATGATGTAACATGGTCGGTTTCTATTAGTCCGGCGCTTTTTGAGTTTCAACTATTGTGAGCTCGGGGTAATTTCATAATTCTGTTGTTCCTTATATAAGTAAGAGAATATTTGCAGCTATCTGAGAGTGATATTTTTAGTTCAATGTTTGAATCTAAGTGCTTGTTGGCTTTAAATAAGGACAAAATTGTACGTTTGTGGGGATACCAATGAGCGAGGGTTTTGCTGCTACTTTCTACACGAGCAATCCTATCATATGCTTTGCATGAGTGGAGTAAAAACGTGAAAAAATCCCACTTAGGACGGTAGCAGTATTTTGCTATGGCTGTGTTTCGAACCAACTTTCAATTCGGAAAGCTAGTGGGTGCCCCTGAACCACATATCGAAGTGTTCATTATAATTACGTCAGTTCAGTATGTTTATTAATGTACTGTACTATGTTCCATGCGGCTACTTTTAGCAGTTTTGTTTATGGACATGTTTGAAGTTAAAATATTTACTGTTCTTTGTTTTGCATTTATTTTGTACAGTGAAGGATTCCTCTTGTGTTTAGTATTATTTAAACTTCGGGTATTTTTTTGTGTGTGATTATTCCCCCCCCCCCCAACGTCCCCCCCACAACGTCCCCCCCCCCCCTCTGTAATGAACATTATTTCCCCTTCTGAAATATCAATAGGATTTCAATTATTCTATTTGAGCAGAGTTTAACACGTGAATCAACAATATGCACGTTCATGCGGAGTTATTTCCTTCTGAAGCCAACACCTGGTGGATGATTTCCACATAAACATACAGTATAATTATGCAATATCCATTATTTAGAACCGGAAGTTAATCATATATTTATTTGTCAGAGAATATCAGTTATTGTTTCGTGTAAATGTGTGTGTTGTTCGTAGTAGGAAATTGTCAAGGATATAAACAAAATCTTAGAAATATTGTTTAGAATATAGATGCGCTTTGAGTGAAGCATGTTTATGGTCAATTTTGAATGGACATTCTGTAGCGCGTGTGCTGATGTATTGTTTCCTACGTGCGGACAATATACACTTGAGTGTAGTCTTATATGAGGTGATGAAGAAGTGAATTCCTTGTTGTTGGATGGGAGAATTCTCCTCGGACACATCGAGTTTTCAGTTGGACGTGCGTCAAATATCTAAACACGTGCTAGCTCTTTCTTTTTCTCTCTCTTTCTCTCTGCTTCTTCCTCTCTTACTGTGGTGGTCAGTTTTGTGGAGGGAGAGCGGTAAGACTGTAAATTACTTTACAGCTTCCCAAGTGTTTGGTTTTGTAGGAGAGGTCTATGAACTCGGGCTATTATCAGTTTGTGTTCTAGTCCGCCTCATTGCGTAGTGGCTAGTCACCGTGGTGGCCCATGCTCCATTCCCGGCTCTGCCAAGACATTTAATTCTGGTCTGAGGGCTGGAATGGGGTACATTCAGCCTCGTGAGGTAAATACTGAGAAGAGGTGGGTTCGATTCCTATCTCTGCCATCCTCGAAATGGTTTACCGTGCTTACCCAAATCCTAACTCAATTACAAATACACACACTTGTACAGACATCACAATGACACAGGTTATCAGAAAAAAGTTCTACACATACCGAAGTACACGGGGCTACATGACCACGATGTCACAGACCCCCTAAATAATCAGAAACAACAACAACAACAACAACAGTTTGTGTTAGAACACGTCAAGAACTGTCGTTTTCTTTTTAGAGACCGAACAGCGTAGTTAACGCGTTAAGTCACGGTCAAGAACTGCAATGAGGAGCTACAGACTCGGAGACCAGACTTTGAATCCCCGCGTTGACAGCGGCCATCCTGAGAATATTGTGCCCTCCAGTGTTTCCGTCCTGTCTTGAGACTGGACCGAGATGGTACCTTATTTCAAATCTTGGGACTCCTTCCCTATTCTTAAACAAAACAGCCATCACAATAGCACAGGTTATAAAATACCATACACACGCAAGTATAATATGTAACAGTGTTTGAACATGTTCCCCAGCGGCGTAGCCGTGATCGTTAAATCTTGCACTACGGCCGCAAGGCAGCTGCATAAAGTCCGAAGATCGCAGATTGGAATACCAGCGCTGACAGTGGCCATCCTGAGTGTTTTGGTTTCCTCACTTCCTCCAGGAAAATGATGGGATAATACCTAACTTCAAGTCCTGTAGCACCTATCTCATCCCTGTACCTAATACAGTTACATAAACTACTACAGTCATCACATAAATACAGGTTATCAGAAAAGTTCAACACACACCCAACTATACCCGGGGCTGATGACCAAGATGTCCCAAGCCCCTAAACTGAATTAACAACACACACATGTTCCAAGTTCCTAATTGAAACACCACAACCATTCTGCATTTTTATTTATTTATTTATATATATACAGGGAGTTGAGCCTCTATGAGCCTCTATGGACTGCGTGGTAACAACCAACTTCACTTTAGTGTCTAGGTCTTGCTCTTGTTCCGGCTTTGACTTCCTGCCAGTATATTCTGACCCCAGCGACGAGTGCCTGTTTATGTTCTTCGGACAAAGGTCCTCTCCGTCTTCTGGAAGTTGATACCATTTCAAAATCTTGGTAGTTGTTCACCAATCTTCTAAATGTGTTCCTGTCAGGAATTTCTCGGCCTAGAATACCAATTTGCCTGAGATCTTTTTCGCATTCCTCGAACCATCTCGGCCTTGTTGCCTTAGACTTGATGAAACTCCATATTCTTTTGGTTAATCGATGATCAGTCATCCTCAAAAGGTGACCGTAAAATAGTAGCAGTCTCTTCTTAATTGATGCTGTGATAGGGTCTATGTTGTTGTACAAGTCCTCATTTGCTCTCATTCGCCACTGTCCATCAACCCATCTATTACCTAGGATGGGTGAGTGGATATCGTGTCGGTCTACTAACCCCAAGAGTGCAGGTTCGCTCCTGGCCGTGGTAAGTGATTTTTTGAAAGGCGGCAAAAATACGATACGCATGTCATACGATGTTGGCATGACAAAGAACCCATTTGAATTCAGTAGGCCTAGTTCATAATGGCAAAATTAATCTCGGGAGTTTCCGCCAACACAAAGTTCCTCATTTCTCTACTAGAAAGCGCTATAGTGTTCAAGGAGCTTAGATATCTAACATCTAACCTCCTTGACTTTCATAGTCAAGGAACAACGAAATTCGACATGCAAGCTACCCTTTGGGTGTCAAATAACAAAGCTTGCACCTGGCATCCGAGGCCATACGATATTATTTTTATTATTACCTAGAATTTTTCTTAATATACTACGCTCTCTTTTTTCCAGTTGGTCAGCTTGACCTTACTATTCATCGTCAAAGTTTCGGATGCATAAAATCCCTGAGGTTTTATAACTGTGGTAAACATCGCTCCAAGTTTAGCTTAATAATTCAGTTATATTTCTCTCGCTTATTATGAATTATGAATGTACCCCGAGCTCACAACAGTTGAAACTCAAAAAGCGCCGGAGTAATGAAACCGACCATGTTACATCACCTCATTTATCGCGACAATCGAAAAAGAACGTTTTTCAGGACAGTCCACAAACCAAGAATCCCTTCTTGGTCATATATTAAAATTGGCAATACAATTGGAGGCAATGAGAAGTGAGGAAATGTATGATTAAAATAACTTCCGACAGGCCACGGCAGCTTCCATCCCCATCATTGTTCAGTTTCATTCATTTCAACTCTCATTAACTCCTCTCATGAGGTTTGAGTCAGTAAGGGCATTCGGCTAGAAACCCACCCGCCATGTAGCCTTTCATCGCATCTCATCCCCGACCCCGTTTAAAACGTGAATAATAAGGGGTAGACATACATTCCTCTTCTCATTTTTGGTGCTGGCTCCCCTAAATAAGAGACTAAACCAGGAAGCGAGCAAATCTCCCTGCAACAGCTGATGCGATGTTGGCGAGGGATACCAGTGGCAACAAAACCACATAAAATATAACAAGATGAGTGTGCGAGTCCCGTTATGGTCATCCACACATCTTTCCCTCTACTTCTTTCTCCTCGTCTCCTTCTTAGTACCACATGTGAGCGTGGAGGGACAAGAGGTCATGATGCGCCATCAATCAGGCGCTTGCTTGCACGCAGTACAAAGACACCAAGTATAACGATCAAGGCATGAAATTAAAAGACATTATGAGGCGTCAGCAACGAAACGTAATGGTGTTCAATGCAAGACAGTTCATGACATGACCACTCTTGAGCGATTATGTAGTTCAAACCAGAGAGGTGCTGTGCTCGAACGCCATGTTAAATATGGAATAGATTGTGAAACAATGACATCTTATATTTAAGAGAAGTGTAACAAGAGGTATTTGTTGTTTGAGTCTTTTGACTGGTTTGTTGCAGCTTTCCAAGCCTCCATGTCCTAGGCTAATCGTTTCATCTCTAGGCTATATAGCTAGCATACCCTACATCCGAAGCAATGTGTTTTAACTTATTTTAACCTTGGTCTACCCCTACAGTTCTTGTCCTCAACCCGTCCTTCCATAATTAAGATTTGCTGTCCCTCTGAGTGTCTTAGTGACCTACCAACCTCTCTTTTGTCATCTTAGCAGTCACCAGAAACGTCTCCCCTCTCCCACCCGTTTTAATACGTCTACTCTGTGTACCCATCTGATCTTAATATTTCTCCTGTAACACCACATTTCAAACGCTTCTATTCTCCTCTTTTCTGCTGCGCTAACAGTCCAAGTTTCACTTTCATAGTGTGTCACGCTCGAGGCAAAGGCTTTAAAAATGACCTTCTAGTACCAAAATCAATATTCGATTTTAACAGATTTATTTTCTGCAGAAATGCTTTCCTTGCCTGAGCCAACCTACTTTTTATATCATCTTAGCTTCGTCCATCACTGGTTATTTTGCTTCCTAAGTAGCAGAAGTCTACTACTTCCTTTTCGCCTGCCAAATAGACGTCAACAGGGGGTTCTGATTTCTTTCGGTTGCATTCCATTATTTTTTTATTTTTTTATTTTTAGATTTAAGGAACTACAATTCTACATGAGTGCAGTTCACACATGTAGATTCAGTAATAAAATATTTGTCTGTTTTTATTTTTTTAAAAATTTTATTTCATTTTATTTTATTTCAAATTGTGCTCCATGTTCTATAGATTGTGTAACCACTAAATAGCTTGTTATTTACATACTGTACTGAGCTCAGATGATGATGATGATATTGCTGTTTCATTTAAGCTGCTGGGACATCTGGGTCCTGTTGCTGACTGTATTTACATATATGTCTACTGTATAATAAAAAATATATGATAACCTGTGTTATTGTGGTGTTTGTAGTAGTGTGTGTATTTGTAATTCAGGTAAAGATTGGGAAGGAGGGGTGGCCGTGGCCTTAGGTTAGGAACCATCCAGGCATTTTCCTGAAGTGGAAATTGTAAACCATGGGAAACCACTTCCAGGATGGCTGAGATGAGAATCGAACCCACCTCTTCTCACCATTGCATTATGAGGCTTGCTGTATGGAATTCTGAGCTGTGTTGCCCTGTCAAGAAATTTAATTCTGGTCATAGGTCTGAAACGGGGTACACTGAACCTCGTGAGGCTGAACTGAGTATTGTTTTTCCGTGGGTTTTCACTTCTACTACAGCCAAAAAGCCGGGATGGTTTCTACATGAAGGCCACGGCCTCCTCTTTCCTAATCCTATCCTAAATTTAAAATAAAAAACGGCTACAGCCATTACAACGACACAGATTGCACACTCACTTACACCCAAGTACACGGTGTTGAAATGATCACGATGTGCAAGCCTGCTAATTGAAACAATACGAACAACTCCCTGATAGGTGGTCTGGGATGGAACCCACGACGTCTCTACCCAAGAAGAGAAGTACCGTACCTCAGTCACTCATATACCGGACCAGCCGTGCAGGTTGATAAATCTACATAATACGTAGCAGTGTTATCGTCCACACACACACACATTCTTGTAACTGTAAGTTGGGTGTGACGGTCCACTATCTGCCTGGTGATACTGTAACACAAGCGCTAAGTACAGAATCTAATTCCGAATTATAGTCCACTAGTGTTATTATATTATCGTCTTTTCAAGGCTCTACGCTCTAATGCACTCTCCTGTATCAGAAACATGCGGGACAATGTTCTGTTCTTTTATCCCAAGATTTTCAATTTTTATTTTATTTTTACTTTCTCTATTGTCATCGTGTTCTCGTGCTATCCTAGCGTAGCCGCACCCGTAACGTGTAAAGAACTTGCTCGGCACATTCGTCGTTAAATTTAGCCACTCCTTATGTGCCGAGTTAAATTCCAGAGCTGTATTCTCTAAAAGCCACTAAATGTCATTATTATTAATTCATTACATTATGCGAACCGGCCAAAACTAAGGACCACGCAAATATCATTTAATTTCCTTCTCATAGTTCTTCCTTTCTCTTCCTCCACACTTCCTTCATTCTTTCAGAGTGTTGCGCCTTTCCCTCTGCTGTCAATCTTCCTCCCCTGCGTTCTCTCTTTTCTCCCACAAGAACCTTTATGTTAGAATGCATTTCCCTGAATTGTGTTCTGTATCGACAGTCGTCATCTGTAATCCCTAGCCTCCGGAGTTCTTCCTTCATTTGCTTGGTGTAACCCCCTTGGCTCTTCAGATTGTAGGCTATATTTTATCAAAAATTTGTTTATTTATTCTTGTTGGATCCATTCTAACCATATGCCCATAGAAACGTAAATGTCTTTTTCTAATTGTTGTTTCCAGGTCTTCCATCCTTTCATATATCGCCTTGTTTGATCTTAGTCTGTAGGTTTCCTGTACCACTTTTGGGCCGGAAATCCTTCTCCTCCTTTCAATCTTCAGATGCTTTTCCAGGTTCATCAAGTTTGTCGTCTCCACACCATATAAGATAACCGGTATTACCACAGCATTGTAGTGTTGTAGCTTGCCATTAAGGGAGAGGTTCTTTTCGTAGTATATATTTTTAGTGGAGAAGTTCAGTTTTTCTAGTTTAGGTCTTATTATCAGTATTGTCGTTGTACCCGTAACGTATGAAGAACTTGCTCGTTCATTTTAGACAATCTTTTATGTGCCGAGTTACATTCCAGAGCGGAAATCTCTTGAGAGATACAAAACGTTAATATTGTTATGAATTGTTGTTGTTGTGGGGAAGGATGCATTTACCCACATAGTGTTGGGCCCCAGAGTGGCAGACTACCGACTAAAACTCTCCCCGTTACTTCTGAACACTAGCCTGGAACAGTTTATCACATTACTTCAGGCTAGAGCCATTTTATCTTCGCCCGTAGGGCACTCTTCCGTAGTGAATTATCTTCAATGGCGATCCAGATCAGTCTTCTTTGTTCGGAGGATATTTTCAACAAAACTTGCTATTTTTTTATACCAGCTTCCAATTTTCTTCATTTTGTAACATCACCGCAACAATATTGTCAATGTGCTCTTGAAGAGACTGTCTGTTCGGGACACCATCCACAAGAGATGAAGGTGTGATTTGCATTATCAAGTTCATTAATACAGTAGATACAATCTGGTGAATCCACCTTCCTCATTTTCTTAAGATGATATAATAATAATAAAAGGGTGTGATGGTGCAGTGGTCAGTCTATTTGCCTCTCACCAAGGTGGAGCGGGTTCGATTCCAAAGAGGTTCCGTTTTTTTGGCCGCGAAGTTTTATATAAGGGGCTAGGGATAATCTTGTCATCAGCCCCATGCACTTGATCGCGTGTCTGATAACCTGTATATCTGCGGTGACTATACTAGTGTGTGTAATTGTGGGTCGAGGTTGGGGTAGGTAGGTACATAAAGTAAAGTACTATCCCAGCTTTTTATCTGGAAGGATTGTGGAGAACCCCGGGGATAAACCACACTCAGGAAAGAAGCTGTCAGGTCCGGGATTCGAACCTCCGATCTCCATATTTGCTGCAGCTCCCAACCTGGTCCGTGGTGAGCGATTTAATATGCATAGCTACGCCAAGGGGTGATAACTAGATTAATGGTCACGTAAAACTACAAACTTCTTTCCTTGTATCGACCAATAGTAATAATAATAATGATAATAGTGCGGTTAGGAAAACAGACCGTTAGTAGTAAGTTAGCAGGATCGATTCCCAGCTTTGCCACCAATTTGGGGTAGTGTAGCAAGGTGTTTTAATCCTGTCTTGTTAAATAAATTGCGGAACTGGAAGATGATGTATTGGAAGAAACCGGTGTTCATCTTCTTCCCTGACGGTGATGCTGGGTGTTTTCCCAAGATAGCCAATTTCAGTGTAATATTTGTCTGGGGTGTCCTAACGTCCGATACGTTTTCACAACTCTCACCCAAAGGATATTGATATAATCTTGGTGGTGCTTACAGTTGAAATGGAGAATCCACGGAAAACCACTCTTACATTGGCTGAGGTGGGAATTCAACCCGCAGTTACTCACAAGAGGCTCCGTTCAAACCCTGCGATCATTGACTGCAGGGAATCGAAACAGGGCACTAGGAATGGCAGCGAACAACACTAACCATTACACCACGAAGCGGTTGAATCCTGGATTGTGCAGTGCATTTACTTTTATCCTGGAAACATTATGTGTTAAGGAAGAACGTATTGTCCAGTTTTCATCCCAATAGAGTTAAGCAATTAAATTTTCATTATGGTATTTTGGTCCTTAGTAATTACCACTAAAAGTCGTTTTCCATTTGGTTCCACCTTGCTGAAACGTGCAAGTATTTTTTTAATTGCTCTTTTATATGCTGTTTATCTGGACATGTCTCCAATACATGGCTCTGATATTGTTCTTTAGAAGCGTTAAGAAGTGTTAGCTACCACTAGGAAGGTCATTCACATTCCTGTCTGGGATACGATGAGATGGGAGTTTCTCTCTTTTTGTTTTAACATCTTTGGAATGTTTGTGTTCTTTATTGATTAGTACCTAGCACGCACTTGATACCCGGTTGGATTTTTCTTAATCCTTCACTTAGGAAAGTAATCGTCTACTGTTGAAACAAGTCAATGAGTCATTAACCTTTTTTTAGAAACCTCAGGAGTTTTCATTTTAGTAAGGGGGTGGGGAGGTGGAGTGTTCACTCTTCAATAATCATACGCTTCGTGTTGTAGTGTTTATCCCTAGAGGTCTGGGTTCGAATCCCGGATTTGCTAGGAAACTTAACTCTGGTTTGAGGGTCCAAGGAAAACGACAAGAATCCAAGGCAATGTTGAAAGAGACATACTAAGTCAACAGATAAACTTAGTTGAGCGGCTAGCTACTCAACTCTGACGCTCTTCCTCTAAGACACACTCTTGGTATTATGCATTGATCCGAAGGATATCTGGTTCATAGCCCTGCCAGGACGTGGGATTTATTTTCTAATTTCCCTGGTCTTCAGGATCAGTTCAACATCATAACTACACGTAGGTCTCTGGAGGATTTCAACTAAAACCTTCCCGAAGGCCATATGCCTACTTCTTGAGCGTACTTCGCCAAAGTCTGAACTAACGGGTTGTTCACTGAGGAGCTTTCTGATATCGTTGTCATATAGGCCCGTGCTTTTGGGCGTGTGTTAAATATGAGTAATAACCTATGGCCTCGGGTGCAAGCTTTGTTATTTGACGCCCAGAGGGCAGCTTGCATGTCGAAATTTTGTCGTTCCTTGGAGCGTTATAACATTCAAGGAGGGTAGATATCTAAGCTCCTTGACACTAGCGCTTTCTAGTAGAGAAAGGAGGAACTTTGTGTTGGTGGAAAATCCCGATATTAATTTTGCCATTATGAACATTATTCAAATTGGTTATTTAACATGCCAACAACGTATGACATGCGTGCCGAGATTTTTGTCGCCTTTCAAAAAAAACACCACCACTTACCACGGCCAGGAGCGAACCTGCAAGCTTGGGGTTGGTAGTCAGACACGATAACCACTCACCCACCGTGGCAAGCTAGTAATAATCTGTGTCATTGAGAATGTCTGTACTAAATTGTGTGTTTGTAATTAGGGCTGAGATTTAGACAGGAGGCGGCCGTGGCCTTAATTTAGGTACAATCCCAACATTCTCCTGGAGAAAAGTGGGGAAACCTCGGCAAACCACTTCCAGGATGCTTGAGGTAGGAGTCAAACCTGGCACTTTCGCGCAGTGGCTAGCATTCACGAGGCTGAAGTAAACCCCATTCCAGCTTCCAAACCAGAATTAAATTTCTCCGTGATGATAGGAGGTGGACGAACTGAAACGGGGGTTTGAGGGGTTCACACCTTTTAGAAATTTGACGGAAATGTAGTGTATTTGACGCTCCCTGTCCTGAACTAATCGTTTCATCTCTACTTAGCTATCACTAATGCGTACTGAAATTGCTGAACCTAATCTGTTTAACAAATAGTGTGTAAATGATCCACATTGGAATTGTTCTCACTTCACATGCGCTGGTTTCCTTCCTCCCCTATTCCTGTTTATCCTTTCTTCCTCATCCCATTCCCACTCGCGTTAAATTTCCTTGGACTAGATGTATTCCATCTTGAAGTTGAATGGACAGAAATGTAATCACCTCGTGTATTTCCATTTTATATTACGGTCCTTGTTTTGGGGAGATGGAGACTGGTTGCGGCTTCCGATGTCCGACATGACTCTCCTGATGATGCTAGGACTCGAGCTGAGCGAACATGGGACGGCAGAGAAACAATAAAAAACAAACCTCTGTTCGTTGACTCCTTCCTTTTGTGTTCGATCACTTTTCAGAGGAGCAGTACAGTAGTGACGAATAAAAATATACTCACAGAGGTTGGTGTTCAGTCAGGGATACGCGGTAATACTCTTGATGATGATGATGATGATGATGATGATGAATTTTGCGATAGGTCTGTATCTAGTTAGGCAAGTTCAGGTTCTTATTCGTTGTATGTCTGAACGCTAGATATATACAACCAAGTGCATGGCTCATATGGTAAGAATGCCATCATTGGGGTTCTTCACATTTTCTGGATGTTTGACGTTTCCTTTCCCGAACTTTGACTGTGATTTACGTAATTGCAATTGTACTTAGAAAACATTCATCCGTAAAAGAGTTCCTCTGTCCAGTGCTTAAGTTAGTGTTGTTCTTAAGGGGAGGAACAGCGAGGTCATCTGCTCCAGCATTTAATATGGACTCTTAAAGCAGCCAAGTAGCCTATGTATCTGAAGGAAAATACCGAAATTTGTGAAAGAGTAGTCACATTTATTTATTTAATTTTTTATTTATTATTAATTTAATTAACTTTAATTTTATCTTAATTTCTAATTTCAAAATTTAAAATCGGAGGAATGAAGACATCCTGCAAGAACTGAAAATCAACCCAGTTGTACAACAAAATAGGGAAACATGGAAATGACATGTGGATAGGATGAGTCCTAGTCGAGTCCCTCAAACATATTCTTCCGTATGCTCCAAGTGGTCGAAGAAACCTGGGAAGACCAAAGAAACGCTGCCAAGAGACCGTAACAGGCCACAAGTTAATGATGATGATGAAATATAATTTTATTCGATGCATTTAATTTAATTAATAATGCTAACGAATGTAGGCTACATTACATGCCATTACAGAAATCCGCGTGCCTTTTACTCCAGTAAGGATTATTTTCAGTTTAATTCACCAGGAGACATCTATTGTGAGAAAAGGTAGGCTTCTATGTTCGTACCTCCTGCAGTTAACTTTGTAATTCGCTTCCACTCCCTTTTCCAGCCAGGAGTTGGCCAACAATTGGGGGTTAATGAATTCTTACAACACAAACATAACCCGTGCCTCGGGTACCAATATGCGCGATTGAACGTGAAGAATAGGTTCATACATGTGAAGACCCCATGCTGATGTATTGAGGGGTTGGAACTGAGCTTTTGAGGTTTCCAGCCGAGTCCAGTAGGGTCAACCAGGGCGCTTTGTGTGATTGCTCTTTTCAGTGTTACTCTTTCTATGAACTGAGAAAAGACCGGTTCTCTTTCTTTTAACGGAGCGTGTTTGTCGAATGTGTAGGGGAGTGGAACATTAAAATCACGTCCCAGGAACGTTAATTGAGGCGGCAATTGGCAATCAGCTCGTGTTGCGCACAATGCGGTACAAAATTTGGTGAAAATATTCCTTGTGACGTGATTTCATTGATAAAGTTTGGTTATTATCTTATTCTCTGAACACACTGACAGCCATAGATCAGGCGTTCTCAACTTGGTGCTCTGTAAATGAAATTTGGTGTTCTCATCATACGAGATGATAGATCCTCGCGAGCACAAGCTCTCCTGAGATCCAGTCTTCAATTCTTATTTTGTTGCACAAGCCCTAATAATAACGTTTTCATTACAAGTTAAGACAGTTAGAAATGCTATTTTGTGAAATAATACTTTTTGGTGTCTGCGACAACGCAGTCATGCACTTTGGGTGTTTGTAGAATCTTTCTTTTAACCGGTGTTAATTTTGATGGCTGTATTAGTGTAGTTTCTCTGTTTTTAATTCAAGTAAGGACTGCAGACGATAATTTCAATTAGTTCCTACTTTCGCTACCAAATGTTAGTTAGTTATTTATGTTCCCAAGCGGTCACCCATCCAAGTACTGACTGCGCCCAATGTTGCTTAACTGTGGTGATCGGACGATAACCTGTGTATTCAACATGTTATGGCCGTTACCAAATGCTACCGTCCACGACACCCAGCTGTGAACTTCACTACTACTAGATGCCATCGCAACCAGCGCCCGGTGACGAACCTTGGAACTTAAGAGCATTAATCAAACCTAACCTACAAATGTTGGCTTCACACAAGTGTAGTTAGTGGAAGGTTCTTTTTCATGCCATAAATCTATGTCATGGGACCGCCGGCTTTACTTCCCCTCCGAGGGAAGGCTTACTGAGGGGAATTTTTAACTCTCTTAAAAAATCCGACGACTTCGGCCGGGTTTGAAGCCGCGACCTTGGGCATAGAAGCTCAGCATGCTATCAACTACGCCACCGAAGCCACCAAAATACTGTTTAATCTTCAGTAAAAGTAATTAGACATCTCTGTTTTATGAGTAACACGAAGGATGCTGTTTCAACTCGACTGTTCATACGTAAAAATGTATCTTAGATGCATGAGTCATGCAAGCTGTTGCAGCATGCCTGGTGAGTGATGAATCCTTAGCTATTTCAGGACTTCAGAGGGAGAAAGAGGTGAGAAAATGATAGGCGCTTGCTTGTTGCATTATTATTATTATTATTATTATTATTATTATCGATTGAATGGTGCTCGGGTACTTGGTATGGTATGGAGGTGGTGCCCACAGTCTCTAAAAGGTTGAGAATGCCAGCCATAGATTAACGAATTGATGTACGTACTCTTACGTCTGGTGCAACCGAAGTATTGCGTGGATCTTGGTCCAAGACATAATGACAATTAAAATATTACACTATTTCGCCTTTCACGCCAAAAGGCAAACTAAATATTGGATATCCTGAATTCTTAGATACTTACCCTAACAGAAATAAATCTGTATTTCGAAACTGTGTTACATTACGTTTCAATTGACCAAGGGGAGATGATGGCATAGGATACGGCTCGCCAACTGAATGTCCGCTGGATCTTTATGTCCAGTGCGAGAGGGATAATTATTATATTTGAGAGGTAAGACGGGCTTATCGAGCGGGCACCAATCGGACAATCCTGGTGGGATAGGATAGTCAAGTGGTGGGGACAACGTGGAATCGAGCAATGACTGCGTCGTCCTGGAGACGCAAAGCTTGTGGTCCAACTGTTCCATTATAATGAAGATGGATCCGGCTTGATTCCTAGGAGATTCACGTAAGATTTTCGTCGTAAAAGATCACGTCCAATAATACGGATTTGTAAAAGAAATGTACAACGCCTTATATGCGTAATATTGAAGGCACAGGCCATCACAAATCTTCGACCCTACATAGTTTACACGTTAAACAATGTCTTTATATTGCTTTGTTTGTGTAATTTTATGGTAGTTATTCGTAATGAAGTTAGAAATCTGTTTTATATTCTATGTTCTATATACTATACTGCTGTGTGCCGTCTGGCTAGTTGTCCAAATTATTATTGTAGCTACACAGCAATTTTCTTGACGCTGGTCCAACTTGGGTGGTATTTAACTGTCATGTTCAGAAGTCTACCACTTCTTTTGGTGACCATACAACTTTGTACGACAATTTTAGAAAAAAAAGAAGCTTGGCTTTATCCCGTTCGTCCATCCTAGAGACTGTATTCATTGGACTCAGTCCAACTTTTGCTGGCCAGTTCGTTTGGGGTCAAACTCGACTGGGGGTGGAGGTAGAAAGACTACGGATTCTTAACTTAAACCTTGACTGTATCATTAACAAATGTGAGGAATTGAATGGTGTTCTGACCGTACATGTATTGAATCATCTATGCACCTTTCGACTGCTACATAAAATGGTAATTTTAATTTTTAATATTTTGGTATTCACGTCCTCTCCGCACTGAAAATCGCCAGCCACATTAAAAATTAATCTTGTACGTGACGCACCGGGACGTGAACCTGGATCCCCCCATATATTTAGGGGCAGATGACCTCACTGTTATGCCCTTAAAACAACAATCATCAACATCTCTCTCTTTAGAAGTAGTTCACCTCGTTGCGTAGTGGCTAGCATTCTTGGCTGTCACCGTGCAGGCTCGGGTTTGATTCCCGGCTCTGCTAAGAAATGTAATTCTGGTTTGCGGACTGGAACAGGGTAGGCTCAGCTGGGGAGGGGCTGGAGGTGCAGATGTTGGCCTCCTACCACGACGAACCGGGTTCGATTTCCGGCCAATGCATGTGAGATTTTCAAAGTGAAATGACATGTCCTGTGGTTTGGATTCCGCGTAGAAAGGTCGTCTCGTAGCTCATGATCGCGAGGTTAACGGTTACGTAAAACTACAAACTTCTTATTTTTAGGGTACACTTAGCCTCGGGAGGCAAATCTGAGAAGAGGCGCTTTCGATACCTACCTCAACCATCTTGGAAGTGGTTTTCCGTGGTTTGCCAGTTCTACAGTACTCCCGGCAGCTACCAGGCTAGTACCTAACTTAAAGTCACAGCAGCTTCATATCCAAATACTACCTCAATTACAAATACACACACTAGTACAGACTTCACAGTGACACAGGTTATCAGAAAAATTCTACACACATCCAAGTACACGGGGAAACATGATTACGGTGTCACAAAGCCCCTAAAGAATCAACAACTACTACTCTATAGAAGTAGCGTGCAAACCATCTAGAAGTGCTGAAATGGTGGCGGCGCGGCGTCGTGTATGGTCGCCAGAATGTAGGCTAATGGTTAGCACATCAATTCTAGAGAAACTGGGAGGCTCCCGTTCGAATACCTGTGATGCCCTCATCTTCAGCACTTTTGTAGATTACAACTAGCTTTGGAGAAACTATTCTCCAAAACCATTTCGAATACTTAAGAATGGCTTACAACAAGTGTTTTTAACCACTCAGTTTGCACATTATTACAGATTATAGATGCAGTCTAAGACGAACAGTTTTTCCTTGAACAAATAAAATGATTCATGATTCATAGTGAGGTTTAGTCGTAACTAATCATCTCGCTTAAGGGTATTAATATGTGAAGACAAGAGGCAGGAACTTTGCTTTTGTGTTCCCATAATCCAAGCAGGCTTTAGTTAGGTGCGTGGTGTGTGGCGTGTTGTTGTTGGGTAATCTAAAGTCACTGCTGCAGCTTGAATGAATAAGGGTAATTCAGAGCTCGGCTAGGTTAATCCCCTTAAGGGCTCTTAGGGTATAATAGAGCTACGTGCGCTGTGCAGGAGACGACGGCGATAGCAAGAGGAGGGCATGGCCCTCTAAATGATGATCACAACACGTACACCTTTGAGTGAAAATAGAACGGCCTTGTAAAAGTCACAGCGGGACAGACAAGTTGGTATTTGCATTGTTATTTTCATAATATTCAGTAGGGAGGGAGAGTCGAGAGAGAGAGAGAGAGAGAGAGAGACCGAGAGATCGCGATGGCTGTGTATGAGAGGGCTCATTGTTATGGACGATGCGGCTTATACTACACTTCTGTTCTGTTCTGCCGCTGCATGGACTTTTAAATGTTTTTAAAAGGCTATCAACCAGTAATAGACCAAAAGGTTTTTGCCCTTGTTAGTTAGTATAATACAAAGAGAGAGGGATCAGGGGAAATGTTCAGTGTTATGACTATGTTAAGTATAATGATTAGAAGCCGTTTGAATTAGCTAACCGTAAAGAAACCGGCTGTGTTGTGTGGATCAATATGCTGGTATATTAGCAAGGCTAGCAAGGTTTTTCTAATATTATTTCCAGGAATATACCGGCTTGGAATAAATATCTTTGTCTAATGAGCAGGGATAACATTAACATGTAAATACAAATTCGTTGTTAGATCAGTCACCTGTAAGCTTTTATAATATCTAAGTGAATAATAATATTTGCAATGATTTTTGATGTGTAACATCTTTCCACTAGGTTGCTGGATATTTTTGTGGGAGTGATTTTGAAAAATGGGACGGAAGTGGATCGGACGGAAGTGTGTAAGACGCACTGCCAGCTGGATCGTATCCCTCCTGGACATTCATCAACACTCAAACATCTTTTTTTATTTACACACTAATAATACATAACAATTCCAAGACTCTCTTTTTTTTTTCTTCACTGCCTACTTGATATTTCTACTCTCTCACTGCCTTCCTGATCGTTCTCGCACTGCCTTCTTGACACTCTGCTGCTAATCATATCAATATGACTCATTTTAACAGAATCCATTTGAAATTACGTGTTGGTCTGTGAATCAAGAGGTCCGGGAACTGGGCAAGCCTGCTGTGCACATTGCATTGACTCGCAAGTTGGCCTATTTATAAGGAATTTAAGGTTAAGAGCGGTGTCGCGTCTATTAATCTAGTTGATCCATATCGTATTCTTTATTTAGGCTAGTGCTGGTGGAAGCTACAAAACCTCTAATAAAATGAGATCCGTATTATAAACTACATTATTTGAAAAACACTCCCTTTCACAATAGATTAATATTTGTGCCAATAATATTATAAAATACCGGTGTATCAACAATTTCATGTGAGGTTTCTTCTATGTCAGATGTTACACATCATATGCGTCTACTGTAAGGCTCGTAAAGTTTTTTTTAATATTTGTCATCATCATCGTCTTCATTTCCCGTTTCCAGCTTCCTGGGTCGGGTAGTGAATTGAAGACCTCCATCGTTGCCTGTCTCTCCACCACTCCTCTCCTTTTTTAGGTACATCTTCAGGTTTTCTTCCCCTCTTCTCTATGCACTCCCAGACTGTATCCGTCCATCTCTTTCGGGGTCTTCCTCGTGGTCTCTTCCCTGTCATCTTTTCGGAAAAAGCTTTCTTTGGTACTCGCTCCTCTTCCATCCTCATCATGAGACCGTAAGTTACCACTTTAACTTTGTTGTTTCTGTCCTGTCCTGCAGCTTCAAGATTCCTGTCCTTTTTCTTATCTCTTCATTTCTAACTCTATCTCTTCTAGTCTTGTCTTGCCCTCTCTGTCTCTTGGAAATTTCATCTACGCTGCGTATTCTACTCTCCTCTATTTTTGTAGTAGTCATTGTTCCTCCTGCATATGTTAGTATAGGCTCGTAATTGGTTGAATATAGTATCGTCTCGGCTTCAAAGAATACCCCTTACACTCAGATAATAATTATTCATAATGTTGAATTTTGGGCTTATGCCGTGTTTATTATATTAAAATTCGACGCGTTTCGAAAGAAACCATGCCTTTCTTCGTCAGGAATAATCTGGAATACGACAATGATTGCTAAGAGAAAGCAACAAAGAACATATAGAAGGTGCCCAAAGATGGACGCCATTATAGCCCCATGTTAGGGACAACGGAAAGCAGCAGTGAATTACTTTCTCAGGGTTCTGATAATAGGTAGCCAGGATTCACTGAGAGTTCCCTGTACTTGTGGCAAGGTTTACATCGGGCAGACTTCGAGAACAATATGCACTCGCATTAAGGAACATAATAGATGTATCAGGCTCATTCAACCTGATAAATCAGCTGTTGCCGATCATGCATTAACACCTGGCCATGATGTCATGTTCCAAGGAGTGGATGTTCTTGCCCGTATAAAGCAATATCGTCCCAGAATCATCAGGGAGGCGGTTGAAATACGTAAACACCCAGATAATTTCAACCGCGACACCGGCTACAATCTCAGTGAATCCTGGCTACCTATTATCAGAACCCTGAGAAAGTAATTCACTGCTGCTTTCCGTTGTCCCTAACATGGGGCTATAATGGCGTCCATCTTTGGGCACCTTCTATATGTTCTTTGTTGCTTTCTCTTAGCAATCATTGTCGTATTCCAGATTATTCCTGACGAAGAAAGGCATGGTTTCTTTCGAAACGCGTCGAATTTTAATATAATAAACACGGCATAAGCCCAAAATTCAACATTATGAATAGTAACACGGGCCGTGAAAGTCTAAATGACAATATCAGATAATAATTGCTTGTTTTTGCATATGTAGTAAATATTTTAAATATTTGAACTAAACTCGCTTGTCTTTATATATTTTATTTGAGCATTTCAAATGATCTTGTCGACTTCATCGTTATGCTCTGGTCTACCGTTATGCGTTACGGTTACGGCGTGTATGACTTCATCATGTTGTTCAGTGCATATGCACCAAGTCTGAGTTTACTCCTGGGGTCTGGCGTTATGTGATACGGTGACGGCGAGTGCGTGACGTCATGCAGCAGAGTGCACCTCCCGCTCTCCGTTCCCCGCGCGGGAAACCTAAGTTAAAGGGTAATGGAGTCTGTTGAAAGAGCGAAGCGAGAAGCCCTCCAGAGCCTTCCTAACATGTGTAGCATTTGTAGCATGCGTCATTTGAAATGAATAAAGTCTAGTCTCTCAGACTGACTGTATCTTTTATTTTATTTCCAGGCGGTCAACACAAAAATTCCTCTTGCCAATTGATAGTTCCGTCGTCTTTAACTACTACAGAAACACACGTAACTCGTTGATACTAATAATCAAAAGGCAATTAATTTACAGAATCAACGATAGTTGCACAGAATAAACACGCACTGTGACTATGCCCCCTCCTTCCCCACTAAAAAATAAAGAAAAATAAAAAAAATGAAGGCATGGCACCCCAGGAGATACGAACCCGGGACCATCGTGGCACCGCGCCTCGCCGCTATCCTCTCGGCTAATGCAGCGTTGAGCGGTGGGTGTGCCAAGACCGTTGGCAGCGAAAGAGTGCCTGAACCCGACGCGCTTCCCTACTTTACAGGGTCGGAGGGCCTGAAACAACCCTGTTTTCTGGGGTAGGAGGCCATTCTGACCCCAGTTTCCCTATCTCAAATTGATCCTATACCCATCCCCTACACGCCCTTTAAGGGTACTCAAGTACATAAATGACACCCTGTAGAGTCATTCAGCTCACTTCAATATTCAGTGCATTGAAACAGTGCTTTATTTAAATGATTTTCTCTTTTAAGCTATGATGAAGAACAGTATCCATGCATTTGGTTTTCTTCAGATAGGCCCAATAATCCTGTATGTAATTATGTGTAGAGTAAGTGCCTTGAACTATTGGTTCAAGAGTTAATGGAATTCGTTGTCGACCTTCCGATAATGTTTATGAGAGTAGGGAGAGAACGTTGATAGCGTTCACACGGGATTTCACTTGAGAGAGGGGTCATGACTCGGCCGTCAACTGTCTGTTTTCCATCCATCTTGTGTGCGTGAAAGGGCCTCAAACACGACTACACAATTACTGATTATTTGTGAGCACACGCTTATTATTGAGCTTTATGTGTTCAGCGAGTAATCGGGAATAATGAAGCTTTAGCATAGAACAAATAGTGGATTATTATTATTGACAGAAGTAATAATACACTGCTAGCATTCAGCCTGCGAATTTTGGTGTTTACCTCTAACATTAGTTTTCTGCAGATTCTAAAGAAGTTTGAAATTAGTTTTGAGGAGATTTTTGAACTAAATGATGGCTACGATAGTATCATAACAATTTTAGCTTTAAATCTGCAAAAAAGCGGGTTCGATTCCCACCTGAGTCATCCTGGAAGTGGTTTTCCGTGGTTTTCCACTTGTACTCCAGGCGAATACCGGGATGCTTCATAAATTAAGGCCACGACTGCCTCCTTACCATTGTTCATATGAATTACAACTACTCACACTAATACAGCCATCACAATAACACTGGTTATCAGTCAAAGTCCTCACACACACCGGTATACGGGGATACATGACCACGATGTCGCAAAGCCCCTAAATGAATCAACAACAACAACAATCGATTCTTCAGTACTGGGACAACCTGATCATCGTCACATTCTACCTAATACTGTACTCGTAGACTATATATTTCAGCTCGAAGAAGTGTTTTAAATATATCAAGACCACTATTTTATTCGATACCATAAAGTGAAACCTGTCCCATTGCTTCGGAACAATATCTATTAACAGATTTAGCTATTTTCCTTCACTCAGGAATATGATGTAATTCTAAAACTAGGGTATGAATTATACAGAAACCTTACGATTGACAAACGAAGCTACTGATGTTTTCCAACCAGCTAATACAGATGCAAATGAGTATCTGATGATTGTTGTTACGATTGTTGTGGTTTTGTAGATCTTTTGTCTTCGTTCTCATTAAAATCTGTTTACCCCTCAGTTGATTTCCTTTGGGGCTGTGGTAGGCTCGGCTCCCCTTCCCCCAGGTTCCTCATGGGACTCCGCCTAACAAGTTTATTGCATGACTTGGGTCACTCAGCGAGCTGATGCTTAGCTAAAATACACTATATTATATATACTCACAAAAAATTAACATCCTATCACTCTGATTGAATTAGCTTTCAGGGGAGCGTCTTATATGATGTAGCACGTGATACTGAATGAAGCATTTGCTGAAAGTGAAGTCTGTCAGTGGTTATGTTGGTGATGTAACATTTTTAATAAGTCGTTAAACGTGGTGAAATTATTACTACGTCGTTCAGTTTGTGACGCATTGGGTTGATCCTATTTGGCAATCTTGTTGCATTATATATTTTACTTCGTCTCTTTACAAATAACTGTTAATAAAAATATTTCTGACTATAATAATAAAAACCGCTTACAATTATCTGATATAAAAATCATCTCATTGATGTACTAATTAATAAGAATAATAAATATGATAATTATAAATGAATAACCCTTTAAATATAACAAGTATGGGATCGAATCGTTACAATCGCCCCTAAGATAAATAATTTAAATGATATTTCACATTATTTCTCTTACCCCATCCAACATAAAAAAAACTATAAATTTAAATATTATAACCCCCAAAAAGACAACATACAATATACTCTTCATCAATACATAAAAATATACAAGAAAGATATTCTTCACAAAAATTCACATTTTAACTTTCATTTATCTCATTCTTCCAAATGTTCATAATGTTCATTCTTCTTTATATTTATGCTGTAAAGAAATATACATAAATGCCCTTCACTTTTAATTTTGACATATATGTCAACGCTGCACTCGGTGATCGTATGTTTGACATACAATTTTGTCTTCATATCTAGTGAACGTAGTTTTCGTCAGTCTGGTGTAGAATTACATTGTTGTATTTCCATCTGATTAACATATTAAAACTATCACAGCACACGATATGCAAACAACACAATATTCCTTTCGTCTCTATAAAGGGATTACTCAAATGCAGTACAATTTCAATAATTGAAGAAAAAAAAATAACTTAGCAAGATACCTAAGGCAATTCCAATTTCAGTGCGTGTCATACATGTAAAAATTTCCCCAAATACATAATGACATCGAAATACCTCAAAGCAGTTATTAAACAGTTCACATAAATATCCAAGTTACTACTCACCTGCCTTCGTGGCTTAATTCTTTCTTAGGCCACGGCCGCCTCCTTTCAAATTAATACTTCCTAAGTCTCCACGACTTCTTAACTTCTCTTAAAACCATAATTCCTCTTCACTACTTCTCGAAAACAATAACTTGAATTTTCAAAATCACCACTAAACATAAAATCTGACTTCTCGTTCACTTTATAAAATTTAACTTAGCGTCAAGATATAACTTTACTGTATTGTCATTCTTACCTACCATAACAAAATGATTAAGACTTGGACAAAATACTACTCAATACCTGAATTACGTATATCACTAAACTATTTCACAAAAACTCATGACAAACTCCTCGGAATAAATATTTCGTTCCACAAAATATTAATGCTCTTATACTTTGAACTTAGTCTATTCATGATTTGACTTTTTGCTGAATACCTTAAAAAAAACTTAGTTTTCTCTCAAAACTCTTAATTAAGTCCTACAGACATCACTTCCTACTTGTTCTGACCGCCTGGAGTATAGCTTATTCCTACTACACCAGAATCTCTCAGAACTCTCAACAATTCATCGTGACATCACACGTCACATACAAAAAAAAACTCCCCTATTCGTGGTATAATCCCACATCTTCTTATTGTTACAGGTCACCTCTTACTGACCAATAACACACTAAATTTCAGCTAAAAAATCTTACATGCTTCGACTAATTCCTTGGAATAATAACATCACACTTAGCTTTCCTAATTATTGTCTTCCTAAAATAATGACAGTGTTCCTGTTGATAGTCAATAACACCGACACTCTTAATTAGCAAATATTTTCCCATAATCACTTCATAAAGCAAGTCCTGAGTTATAACACAGTTCAGACACTCTCTGCTCTACCAAATTAACTGCGTAAATTACACCTGCCTTTAATTGAAACTTCATTATTACCCCTTAGGTATACTCACCTTACATTACTAACTTATTCTTGTCTTCAAAATATTAAACTTCTCTTTACTAACTCCGTATGACATAAATAAAACTTTAATTTCTCGTTTACTAAAAAAATGATTTATCTTTAAATCCTAAAACGTCGAATTATAACAAATTCCTTTCAATATTAGTAAATATTATGTCAACCTTTTAATTATAATTATTATCTTTACTTTTACCTGTGTAGGACAACAATCTACCACATAATTAATTCGTTATTAATCATCAGTAACTTTTTACTACAAAGTGGTTTAGCTCGATAACAAGCCTTGTAATATCTTTAAAACGTGCGTACCTGTAACTAAAACTTGGACAATCTTACCTTTGTAATCTCTTATTACCTTGTGTGCATACATCCATATATACTTAAAAAAAAACTCCCTTATTAACTTCACGTAGTCCCGTAGATACCATTAAAAAAAAAATTATTGCTCAACGGAATATACCTCGCTGACCTACTTCATTTTACCAAAAACTTCCTCCAACCTACTTCATTTGGCATCTTACCAAAAACTTCCTCAAAAAACAACTTCATTTGGCATCTTACCAAAAACTTCCTCAAAAAAACAACTTCATTTGGCATCTTACCAAAACTTCCTCCTTAAAAAACTTCATTTGGCATCTTACCAAAACTTTAAAACCACATTGCTCAACGGCATTACCTTCGTTGGCCTACTTCTTCAAACTCACGTCCATTTACGTGAAAATACACACATACACACACACATATCTGTCAACAAGTACCAGATGTCCTAATTAGTTACTACTTCCTCATTTCAATCCGATGTTGGTTAATTCATACAACGCATTACCATTAACAATTCTAAACCACTTATAAATTTCTCAAAATATATCCACTGATAACCTCGCTGTCCTCAACTGAAACTTCTTTATTAAATCAATACTTAATTCTTCAACTCTTTCGTTTTATTACCATTGTATCATCTTATCTTCACTCACTTTTGAATTAAATCTTTATTACCATTATATTCATAATTATGGTTGCCATAATAATTATTACTACTTTCTTTCGATTACTTACCTATGTAATAACCTTCCTACTTTTTAAATTTAATTCTCACTTCATCCAACTTACCTGCAGTTTAAGGACCCACATTCAACTTACCTGAATTGCTCAATAGCACGACAATCTCTGTCTTCCAAATTAAATGATTTTAGTCAATCTAAATCAATAAGCGTAGGCACTACGCGCCCCTTACCATCCTAACTTCACGACTGAATTAAAATTACACACAGCAGGTTCCTTATCTACCTCTGTTAAATCATATAAAACTTCATTACTTAATATTTAAGTCATACGGAACAGTAACTATCGTTAATATAAATTTACATCACTACGTTCTCTGGCATTTCACAGTTCTTACCACATTCATCTTCAATTCTATCTCTTTCTAGGATTCCATTTTCCTCTTTTCTTATAACATTACTTTCTACTTCCTCTGTACTACATTCATCCATAGTAACACAGTACTTCGGCTTTTCCCCTCTTACTTCCCCAAGTCTGGCTAATTCAGTACGATACTGCACGTCATATGCTTTCTTTCTCTCTCTCATTCTGATTTCTTTTTCCTCTAATAACTTGATTCTCTTCTCTTTCATTTTACTTCTAAAATATCTACCTTTAGGTTTCATTTTCATTTCTCCGTTACTATCACTTAATGCTCTCTTTAGCCGTGGACTACTGCTTCTGCTCTTATCTATCTCTCTCCTCCTCTTAACCTGTTTACTAATTATGTTCTTCTGACTATGACTTAACGCACGCTTCTCTGCCACTAATAATTTCATATTAACTTCCTCTATCCCAGGACTAAATTCTTCCCTAGTTTGCCTATCTAATTTATCTATGATTGTCTGCATCTTAATCTCTTGGGTGCTTAATACTTTCTTTATCTTACCTACTTCTATCCCTATCTTTTCTCTCATCTTCTTCACTTCTTTTTCACTACATTCTTTAGTCTCTTCTACAGCTATCCTGCGTTCATCTATCATCTCCGCTGATTGCTGTTCCTTACCTAAGCTACTTTCATCTATGTCTAGCATCTCTACCAACTCTACTATGTTTTCTCCTACTATATCCGCTAACTGCTGTTCATCACCCATAATTTCTTTTACTGCTATCCTGCTTTCATCTAGAATCTCCTTCAACTCTACTATGCTTTCTCCTACTATCTCCTCTGACTCTAATCTACTTTCAATTACAGTCTCCTTACAGGCTGTCTTGACTGATTCTACTTCAGTATCCCCTAAAGTCTCTACCACCTGCCTAGTTTCCGCTTCTACCAATTTTCTAAAACTTTCACCTTGAATTGCTATTTTATCTTCAATCACAGTTACTATTCTTTCCTGAATCCTACTTTCTGCTGCTTCTAATTTCTTATCTACTGTCTTAATAATATCTTTAGCCTTCATCTCTACCTCCTCCTTAATTTCACCTCTGATTTCCTGTTTCACCCCCTGAATACTCTCCTGTAGCATATCATACTTCATACTTAATTCTCTATTCATCGTTTCCACAATATCTAGTTTTACATTATTCTCTTCCAATTTCTGATTTATTTTACTCATATCCTCTCTCATCTCTTGATTACTCTTATCTAATTTCTCACCTAAATCTCTACTCAATTCCTTCCTACTCTCCCAATTATCTTTCTTACTCTCTTCCATATTTTGATTCATATCTTTATCTAATTTCTCAAATTTATCATTGAATTCCTTCCTACTTTCTAAATTATCTTTCTTACTCTCTTCCATATTTTTATTCATACTCTCATCAAATTTCGCACTTAAATCTCTACTCATCTGCCTTATGAGCGCAGTTAATGGATCTTCAGGAATCTTTATAGACTTTTCTTTCTCTAGACTACCACTAGTCTCAGGATGTACCTCTATATTCGTCTCGATATTTTCCTCTGAATTAGTGTCAGGGTTAACCTCAGGATTATTTTCAGGATTACTCTCAGGATTATTCTCAAGATTTACCTCCGACATCTTGGTATTATTCTCTACGCTCTCAACATCGCTACCGCTATCAACCTCCTTATAATTAACTTTCTTGACTGCATCCCTACTTCTCAACTGCCTCTGTTCCTCCTCCGACATCTCGAAGTACACCGTATAACAATTGCCCTTCCAAAATTTCACTTCACTTCACTGTCCCCCAAAAGCACTGACAATTTGCACTGAAATTATACACTCCTCTTTTAAATACCGAATGGTTTTCGTGTCCTACTTTGTGGCGCCAAATGTAACATTTTTAATAAGTCGTTAAACGTGGTGAAATTATTACTACGTCGTTCAGTTTGTGACGCATTGGGTTGATCCTATTTGGCAATCTTGTTGCATTATATATTTTACTTCGTCTCTTTACAAATAACTGTTAATAAAAATATTTCTGACTATAATAATAAAAACCGCTTACAATTATCTGATATAAAAATCATCTCATTGATGTACTAATTAATAAGAATAATAAATATGATAATTATAAATGAATAACCCTTTAAATATAACAAGTATGGGATCGAATCGTTACAGTGACAGTGCAACGATAAAATAGAGACCAGCTATCTCACTATGAATGAACGTAAGAATCACTAATCTGGACCGACGCGTTTTAAGATTTTCTCAATGAATGCAGAGAAATGCTTTTTAGCTTCAAATTTTTATTAGTCATCTGTATCGCAAATTATTCGCCTATTTACTTTTAATATGTTTTTCCCCTTTCTAAACAATTGTTTTTCCGACTTCTATTAGGTTCATAACTTTTTGATCCTTGGTGTAGATTTTTTTTTTAGTCGATTTACCCTCTAGGTTGGTGGTTCCCACGGACTCAGCGAGGGAACTCACCACTACCGCCTCTATGGGCAGTGTCCTGGAGCTTGGAACATCTGGTCGGAGGGGATACAACTGGTGAGGTGTGATCAGCACCTCGCCCAGGCGGCCTCACCTGCAAAGCGAACAGGGGCCTCATGAGGGAATGGAGGAGGGGAAGATAAGGATGGATAGGCAATGAAGGGGAAAGGAGGCTGCCGTGGCCTTGAAGTAGGAACCATCCCGGCATTTGCCCGAAGACGAAGTGGGAAACCACGGAAAACCACTTCGAGGATGGCTGAGGTGGGAATCGAACCCCCTCTACTCATTTCGGCCACCCGAGGCTGAGTAGACCCCGTTCCAGTCCTCATACCACTTTTCAAATTTCGTGGCAGAGCCGGGAATCGAACCCAGGACCTCCTGGGCGGCAGCTAACCATGCTGACCGCTACGCTACGGAGGCGACCTTGGTGTAGATGACTGCAATATTATGCCTCTCAAAACAACGATCACCACTACCTTGTCTTCATGTTTTTAATGCATTGCATTCGTAGACTTTTAAATTTGACCTGAACTTATTTTAATCAACATCGTATCAACCTTTTCGGGGATTTTGTTTTAATGAACTTTGAGACGTGGTAGCAAAAATGAAGTCCGTCAGTGGTTAATTTTGCAATCCCCTACTGATTTACTATATTGGAGCAAGGAACGATCTTTCGTCGCCTTTTTAATGCCAATTTTTCTATAGGCCGATAATTAAGTATTCTCCCATTGAAACAACCTCCGTCTTCTTATTCTCACAATAGCTTGCCACGGTGGGTGAGTGGATAGCGTGTCGGTCTACTAACCCCAAGATTGCAGGTTCGCCCCTGACCGTGGTAAGTGATTTTTGAAAGGCGGCAAAAATACGATACGCATGTCATACGATGTTGGCATGTCAAAGAACCCATTTGAATTCAGTAGGCTGAGTTCATAATGGCAAAATTAATCTCGGGAGTTTCCGCCAGCACACAGTTCCTCATTTCTCTACTAGAAAGCGCTATTGTGTTCAAAGAGATTAGATATCTAACATCTAACCTCCTTGACTTTCATAGTCAAGGAACTACGAAATTCGACATGCAAGCTACCCTCTGGGTGTCAAATAGCAAAGCTTGCACCAGGCACCCGAGGCCATACGATATTATTATTATTATTCTCACAATATTTAAATTCTGGTACTCTATCATAGGTTCGACTGGTAAATTGTGGAGCTTTCTCAGGAGTTCAAAATCAGTGAGAATTGTTGGGTGACCACAGGTCGAGACTGAAATTACAGTATTCTCACCTTTCCAAAGCTCCTCTAATGCGCCATCCTTATCCTGTGACTTGAAGTAAATTCATATTCCCTTCCAACCCCGACTTTGGAACTTAGAGAATGTACAATTTTCGTCATGTAGACTATTAAATGTAGACTACTTGACTTGGCTGCCTAACATTTGCAGAGATATCTACATACTGGTGTTAATTTCTTAGCTGGTCTCAATAGTATATGTGATGATCTCACTCGCATTGCAATCGGGAAGTCTAGAGTTCAAATACCAAGTGACCATATCAATATGTTGGAATATTCAAAATCTGTTATAGAGTTATCCATTTCCTTTCCTTTATAGTTGGTCTGCTTAAGAGACTGAGGAATGAAGTGGAGTAATGAAATGAGGAGAGCTTATCGTGTTGCGAACTTTCCCCACCTTAATCACGAGTCTCTTCCCATTTCTCTTGAAGGCGCTTGCATGCTTGCTTATCTCTGGCAGGAGATATACCTTTCCACACTCCTCAGTTCTTACCGCTATTTCCTTAAAAATAATATTCAGACATTACTCAACACGAATCATACGGTGTACATTAAGACTGCGTGTATTTAAATTCGAAGTTGATAGAAGTTGGTTGGTTCCTCAGTTTAGGGGCTGCGAAAACGCGATCATGTAGCCCCGTGTACTTAGGGTGTGTGAAGAATCTGTCTGATAACCGGTGTTAATTGTAATGGCTGTATTAGTGTGTGTTACCTGTTTTTTTTTTTTTTTAATTAAGTACTGCAGGCATTCAATTTCAAGTAGTTCCTAATTTTGCTACCAAACGCCACCGTCAACTACAACTAGTTCTGAACTAGGTTGCTAGATGCCACCGCAGTCTGTTCCTGGCGACGAACGTTGGAACCTAAGAGCGTTAGTCAAATCTAACCTACCTACAGGAGTGGCTACGCTGGCTTAAGCGCAGCGTTAGGTCATGGGGCCCAGCTCTCTGCTGACTCGGTAGACACGTGGGTTCGAGCCCCACCGTCGGCCGTCCTTGAAATGGTTTTCCGTGGTTTCCCAATTTTCAACACCAGGCAAATGCTGGGACGGTACCTTCTGATAGGCCACGGCCGCTTCCTTCCACATCCTTGCCCAGTTTCGTTCATTTTCATCCATTCCATCTCTCATCTCGACGTGCAGGTCGCCCACGGGCGTTGAATAGAAAGACCTGCACTCGGCCTCTGAGGAGGCCACACGACAAAAAATAATAATAATAATCTAACCTATAATTTAGCTTCACAAAATTGTAATTATTGGAAGCTTCTTTTACCTGCCACAAATCTATGACATGGGACCGCCATTATAGAAACTCTACAAGGTAATAATGGTTATTGTGCCAGTCTCCATTATATCAGAAATTCACTGTTTGTATTTTAGACCTACGCATTATTCAGGTTTAAATTTTAAATTATTTAAAAATTAGTATCGTTCCTCGACTCAATTCAATCATTGTAAGCACATCGGACAAAAAGTCACTACCTGGAAACATCGCTTTAGTATTTTGTATTTCAGGGGAGCCATGGTCATAATATGTAAGCAGCGAAGAGTAACATGACCGCTTGGTACCAGTGCAACATCATCTACAGCGCTCCAATGTGACTAGTGATTTCTTTCAAGGGGGCTTTGTCATATGATTGCGGTGAAGGGTTGGTTGGTTGGTTCCTCAGTTTAGGGGCTGCGACAACGCGGTCATGTAGCCCCGTGTACTTTGGGTGTGTGTGTAGAATCTGTCTGCCGGTATTAATTGTGATGAGTGTATTAGTGTGTGTTTCTGTTTCTTAATTCAAGTAAGAACTGCAGACTTTTGAATTTTTCAAGTAGTTCCTTCTTTTGTCGCCAAACGCCACCGTCAACAACTACTAGTTCAGAACTTGGCTACTAGACGACATCTCAGTCGGCTCCTGGCGACGAACGTGGGAACCTGAGCGTTGTTTACATTTTTAACCTAATTTAGCTTCACACAGGTGCAATTAGTGGAAGGTTCTTTAACATGCCATAAATCTATGACATGGGACCACCGGCTTTACTTCCCCTCCGAAGGAAGGCACACTGAGGGATTTTTATCGCTCTTAAAAAATCCGACGACTTCGGCGGTGAAGGGTCACATAACCGCCTAGAACCAGTGCAACTCTTCTACACTGCTCCTGAGTGACTGGTGTGCTCATTTAAGTGGATGATTAGTTTTTTGTACAGTCAATTTGTATACATACGGTATATAAAGATCGTACTACTATTTTAACTATTAATATTAAACATTAATGAACAGTAACACATACTATGTGAAATATTTACTGAATACGGAATTGTGCACTATTTTGTGGCACAATATCAATTTCCACTTTGAAGGGAGTTTCATCCCATCGAGGTAGGATAGTTGATAGGGGTGGAGGCGAAATAAAGTGTTAACACCGCCTATTTTTTCCGTTAGCGGAGGAGACACCCAGTAAACTGGGCCTTTAAGTTTTTTAAACTGTCCAGAAGAAGGGGCATGCCATTATTGTGTCAGTGAGGTTAAATACATCTATATAAAAGGAGGACTAAATATAATCGATTTCTCTTAAACATAATAATGCCTTCACCATTCTTGCCACGCCCCAAGTATTCCATCCGCTAGCAAGCGATGATGTCATGGGATATGAATGGATGAGAGCTTAAGTCCGTTTCTCATTGAATACAGACTAGTGACACGGTGGAATAGGGTGCATCGAAAGGTTATACCACGCTGTACCAGTAAACGTTTGGTGGGACAGAATTATTCTAATAATGCCATGTTTCTGCTTGTGATTAGGATTCACATGGTGTGAATTTTGAAGGACCTGGTTAATCAGCCTGGTATTACCTCTAGGTCACATCTCAATCGCCATATTGGTGAAAGGACCTCGTATGTTTTCTGCTACGTGGTCTTTCGTGTTTCTAAAGGTTTGCATTGCAGTTGCGGGTACAATATTCCTTGTAGAGCTGTTTCATTTGTTTGATGGTATCTTGTGAACGGCTGGTGTAGTCAGTTGCAGCAGGCCTTGATGATAGCCCGCGCTGTATTCCTCTACACAAGTCGTTACTGCAGGAGGCTTAGCAAGATAAAGATCACTCGCACTTACTCGTCACATATCTTAGGGCTTGAGCGACCACTTTGCATGGCAGATGCTTGCCTGTCCTGTCTGCATAGAGAACTTCCTACTGCGAAGGGAAATGTTGCTTTTATAGTGAACATATTTACAACTGCTTGCTGCGTTCTTTATTTGGAGTTGTTTTGAACAACTGCTCCCACGGACAGAATGTACAGTATTTTAAACTTTAAATGTTATCGTGGAAAGTGATAAATATACTCGATAAAATATTCTTTTGCATCGGTGTAAATGAACAAGTTGGCTTTGCTGCTCGAAGGTCCACTGGTCGGATCTCTTTCACGTGTGTAAGTTAAAAGAGAATGTAATGAATGATTTGCGGAAACAGTGTTTTGTTTGGTTGTAATTCGTGGACTTGTGGCATGCTTAAAGAAATGCGATGATTTTCATTACTACTTGCGAACAACGACAAAATGTGTAACTAATGTGTTATATATGCATTAGTATAAATTGTTTATTAGAATATATTTTTATGTTCGACCATGGCGAAATGTAAATATTATATGTCAGAAAACTGGATTATAATGAGGCTCATTATAGTATAAGTTTTCATTATGATACAGTTTCTCCCACCAATCAGAGCTGAAGAAACAGTTGTGTGACCAATTAGGTAAGGATAGCATCGCACCTGCGCTGACTTCCACGGCCTCCTGTGGCTCGTGTCATAGTGGGGTATTCGAGGAGGCCATGGTATTCTCTGCGTCCCTTGCGCTCTGTTCAGTACATAAAACTGGCGAAATCTCGACAGATATTTATGAATATTTATGTTCCAACATATAATAGTTATAATTATCGTGGAACATAAACAGTCGTATGCAACTCGCCTATAATGGTAATTAAGACACTCGTATGGAAACATACTCGTGTCTTAATTATTGCCATTATAGGCCTGTTGCATAATGTACTATTGACGTATAGTACAATATGACTGTGTAAAAAAAAGAAGAAGAAGGTTTAGCTTATTATACACTGCGACTTTTAGGTCTTGGACGATTATGAAACACCAAATTTCGAAAGTATCGTGTTCAGTTTTGGATGTTGATCATTCATGGGAATCATAAAATGACAAGTTTAATTCTAATGAAGTACCGTACAGTATGTCTTATTCGGAAAACTCGCCTGTGAAGAAAGTGTATAATTATTTCGAGATGTCACGGTGTTTGTGTGCTGGCCTGATGATGTTGTAGAGACAATTAAGAGGTCCGACAGACACAGTGTGTCCTAGCGAACCGCCTACTGCAGCTAGCTAGACAGCCAGGTAGTGTTGTGGAAGTGGCGTGTGTAGGGCCCATAAACTCAGCACTAATTGGCTTCCACTTTGTGTATATCCAGCGGCGCACTCAGAGACATGCAATGACGGAGGACACTACCGATCGTCCTTTCCTCTCGTACATTTTTTTTTTCACTTTAGTTAATATTAATAATAATAATGTTATTGGTTTTTAGTCCCTTATAACTACTGCGGCGTTTAGAGATGCCGGGGTGCTTGAATTTTGTCCCGAAGAGGATCTTTAACGTGCCAGTAAATCTACTGACAAGACACCCTCACATTTAAGTACCCTCAAATGCCAACTGACTACGCCGGGATTCGATCCCGCTATCTTGGGTTCAGCAGGCGAGAACGTTACCGCTGAGTCACGCAGCCGGCCTAGGTAATATTAGGAACAGCATGTTAGAAAAAGAGCCTTTTCCCCCTTCTTTTTTGACGAGTTCCTTTATTAAGAAGTTATTTAGGAATACGTATTTTTGGGTACTTCTAGGGATGGAAAGGCCAAATATAATTCTGTCCTGTTCACCTATTATAGCTTTGCCTGTGTATTCTCGGTTTAAGCGAAAACATCAGCAATGGTGGATAATTAATAATGGTATCTGTATTGATTTTTAATAATAACATTGATATTAACCTGTTTTAGTCAATATGTAATTGTTCCAAAACTGTAGGCTACATGCTTCGATCCAATATTGGAACCTTCTTTAGCGAAATGTGAATCAGACTAAAAAAACAACTAAATATATAAACTAAAGTTACTAAAACTAATTGTTGAGAAACAAAATTACTACAATCTATATTTACCGTAGATATTAGTTAATTTTTTTCTCAACAATTAATTTTAACATACCAGCAAACCCCTCCGATTTATTCGGAAAATTTCCGAATTTTCACGTCATCCTCCAATCTTCTTAATTACTATTATTCCGAATTTTGACCCTCCAGAGGTATATTGTAGGAAAAAGGCACTATAAATAATGTCCATTCTGAAAGGAGAATATTATAATTCCTTTTAAAATTTGCGCAACCTTGGTTTCGTGTGTGAGTTGGTGTAATTTTTACCGTAATTCCCCGCGTAGCTGGGAACTCGAGATGTTCCACAAGCTTTACTTTTACGGAAAGAACTTGGCTCCTTGAAAAGAGTGTGATATTCCATAGAGATACTGATGAACAGAGGAGTGAAAATAGGCTCGTGACGACCTCCGCTGCACCATCTAGCGATCATAACGGTAACGAGGACATTGAGCCGTCTGTTGTCATAATACGGAAATACAAATGAATGTTTATGAACCGGCCCGGATAAAGTATGCATTGCCATTCCCCCACCTGTGCTATCTAACTTGCTAATTGCTCTTGAAAACTATATTTTCTCGAGGTTGTGCAGTTCCGGATGAATCGAGCATTCCATTTGTATGTACCTAAAGGCAGAGCCAATGGTGTGCCTGTGATTGATGTAATATGGTGTTCACCGAGAGCACGTCGATTGAGTGGAGCGAACGTAAAGCGGGAAGGGCGAATTGAAGTACAGTACATTGTCACATTACTGTTACCAGCAGTATTTCCCTCCTTTCAAGCATAAGCAATGTCCCTCCATAATATGGAAGAATAGTTTTGCCAAAGCACCTATAACCACGCTTCAATAAAAATAACTAAGTTTCAATAAAAATGCTAACAAATTTTCAAAACAACATTGCAATACAAATGTTGACAATATTGCAATAAAATCTTAACAACATTTCAAAACAACCTTGCAATAAAAATGTTAACAACATTTCAATACAAACTTGCAATAAAAATGTTAACAACGTTGCAATAAATTGTTAACAACATTTCAAAACAACCTTGCAATAAAAATGTTAACAACGTTGCAATAACAATGTTAACAACATTACAAAAAAATATTAACATTTCTAAACAACCTTGAAATGAAATAAAATTGTAATAAAAATGTTAACAACATTTCAGAACTATATTGCAATACAAATAAGCCTCCGTGGCTTAGGCGGCAGCACGCCGGCCTCTCACCGCTGGGTCCGTGGTTCAAATCCCGGTCACTCCATGTGAGATCTGTGCTGGACAAAACGGAGGCAGACAGGTTTTTCTCTGGGTACTCCGGTTTTCCCTGTCAAAATTTCATTCCAGCAACACTCTGCCCTATCATTTCATTTCATCTGTCATTCATTTAATCATTGCCCCAGAGGAGTGCGTCAGGCTTCGGCAGCCGGCACAGTTCATATCCTTGCCGCTAGATGGGGGCTTCATTCATTCCATTCCTGACCCAGTCGGAGACTGGAAACAGGCTGTGGATTTTTTTCATTGCAATACAAATATTAACAACATTCGAAAAACAACCTTGCAATACAAATGTTAACAACATTGCAATAAAAATGTGAAATAGATTCAGAATAAAACGAGTATCAGCAGTGCATTGATTGCACCATCTTAAAAAACGAGCATTTACGTTACTGTTAAAAGTACTGTAACGGCGTTACAGTTACTGAATTTAATTAGTAACGGCGTTAACCACTCGTTAGTGTAACGGTTACTGATAACGCCGTTACAACCGTACCGAATATCTTTGTTTATTATCGTTCAATATTTTACCACTCCCACCGAAGGTAATGCATTCCTTGTATATTAAAAGCTAATTTATTTAGCCGTGGAGAGTTCTCTTTTAAATTCATCAGAATTCATGACTTAATAGAAAACTAATTAGCTGGTATCAACGCCAGCCTCATTTAACATGTCGGCTAGTAATTAAGAGATCTTTAGATAAGATACAGTATTAACATGATGAGCCCCAATATTAGATTGAAATCTGAAAGATGTGTTCGCTTTATTTTTTTTCTCTTCGTTTTGTTGTTATTTGGGAACACACATCAGTATTAGGCTAAATGAAGCGGTGTACCGGGGAAGAAAAATTTACAGTTTAAGTACAAAATGAACCCGAGGAAAAAGTGTTTGAAAACAAGGCCATAGGGAGGATTTTATTTTACGTGAGTACTCGCTCATCATATAATGGTGCGTAGTCGGTGTCTGCGACAGTGACTGGAATCACCCAACGGGTGTCCGTCATTTGGCATTTGAGTGTACTTAATTACCCGGAAGCTGTGTTGTAGGATTTATTGACACGTTGAAGATCAGCTTAAGAGCAAAATTCTGGCACCCCGGCGCATCAGAAAACTACTGTAGTTAAATGAGCCGTAAAATTCATCACATCATTATTAGAGATTAAGTATTTGGGAGTAGTGATACTGAAGATAGTAGCACCAGAGAAGAAATAAAAGCAAGAATTTTAGCCGTTAATAGAGGTTATTGGGCACTGATTAAAATCTTCAAAGCACGCAGCCTCAGTAGAAGATCAAAGGTGACAGTGTACCGAACAGTTAAAAGACCAGTGGTAATGTACGGCTCGGAAACATGGACTATGACCGTGACAGAAGAGGAGCTTTTGAGAATATGGCAAAGGAAAATACTGAGGAAGATTTATAGAGCAGTGAATGCGGCAGGAAGATGGATAATATGGGAAAACAAAGAATTGGAGTGATAGACTAAGACGGCTGGGGCATGTGGAGAGAATGGCAAGTGATGGGACTGGTTAAAAAACCTATAGAGGAAATCCAGATGGAAGAAGATGCAAAGGAAGACCTAGGAAACGATGGTTGGATGACGTGGAGGACGACTTATGCAAGAAGGGAGTAATAAGATGGAGGAAACTTGCAGAAGATCGTCAGGATTGGGCAACGATTGTTGGAGAGGCCAAGGTCCTACATGGACTGTAGCGCGGAGGAGTAAGTAAGTATTATTACAGACTGTGTGAAACTCTGCTGTAGGCGTCACCAAGGAGGTCCAAGCTTGATTCTCGGCCCTGCCAAGAAATCGAACTCCGCCATCCTTGAAGTGGTTTTCTGTGGTTTCCTCACGGCCGTCTCCTGCCCAAATCATAGCTTCCAATTGCAAATACTCACCCATTAGCACAGCCATTACAAAGAACCAGGATATCAAACAAATTCCACACACACTTAGCCTATGCACACGGGCCTCATGGACCATTATGTCCCAAAACCCTAAATAATTCAATAACGACTCGAATGTAGCCCACACTGAAACGAAGTTTTTGCTATTATCTTAATTTGTGGTGGTAATAATAATAATAATAATAATGTTATTGGTTTTACGTCCCTTTTAACTACTCCGGCTTTTAAAGACGCCAGGGTGCCGAAATTTTGCCCCGAAGGGGGTCTTTAACGTGCCAGAAACTCTACTGGCACGGCACACTCGCGATTGCGCACCCTCAAATGCCAACTGACTACGCCAGGATACGAACCTGCAACCTTGGGCCCAGTAAGCGATACGTTACCGCTGAGCCACGAAGCCAGTCAATTTGTGATTATAACAGGCTGTGGTTATACATAAAACGTCTGAGTAACATCGCAAATAGAATTTTGATAGTGCATGCTAACTTCATGTTTGATTATTGACTTATTACTAGTCGACCTTGTCACACGTGCATATACATTTTTATGTTCGACAATGTCGAAATGTAAATATTATATGTCAGAAAACTGTACTATAATTAGGCTCATTATAGTACAAGTTTTCATTATGGGACAGTTTCTCCAATCAGAGCTCAAGAAACATGTTTGACCAATTAGCTATGGATAGCATCGCATCTGCGCTGAGTTCCAAGGCCTTCTAATTTAAATTTCACTGCGTGGCCTAGTGTCATAGTGGGGTAATCGAGGAGGCCATGGTCAAATACAGGGTATTCTCTGCGTCCAATGCGCTCTGTTCAGTACATAAAACTGGCGAAATCTCGATAGATATTTATGAATATTTATGTACGAACATAAATTATAATAATTATCGTCGAACATAGTCGTATGCAACTCGCCTATAATGGCAATTAAGACACTCGTATGGAAATTATAAAACTGGCATACGCTCGTTTTATAAACATACTCGTGTCTTAATTATTGCCATTATAGGCTCGTTGCATAATGTACTATTACTTACTTATTCATAAAACCGTTAAGTCAAAACAAACATAACTTAACGGGATTCAACTTCGAATCGTAAATAATACACCCAAGACGTTCTACTACAATACTGTAGTAGCGTAATTATTTTAGTGTAAATTTTAACCTTAACACAGAGATCAAGATCTGATGATGGCCACTTGAGGGTCGAAACGCGTAATACTAAATTGCCCCATTTAGTTGTGATAATTTAATTAATACATGTATTCTTCCAGAGTGTGTTTACATATTTATAGCCTATATTTACCAACAAGCCTCCGTGGCTTAGGCAGAAGCACGCCGGCCTCTCACCGCTGGGTCCGTGGTTCAAATCCCGTCACTCCATGTGAGATCTGTGCTGGACAAAACGGAGGCAGACAGGTTTTTCTCCGGGCACTCCGGTTTTCCCTGTCACAATTTCATTCTAGCAACACTCTCCACTATCATTTCATTTCACCTGTCCTACATTTAATCATTGCCCCAGAGGAGTGCAACAGGCTTCGGCAGCTGGCACAGTTCATATTCTCGCCGCTAAATGGAGGCTTCATTCATTCCATTCCTGACCCGGTCGGAGACTGGAAGCAAGCTGTGGATTTTCATTTACCAACAAAAGTGAAATAACGAAAGAAGTACATCAACGCATAACAAGTGCTAATCGCGTGTTCTTTAGTCGGAACAATCCCTTCAAATCTCGTCTGATATCTCAGAAGAAAAAAGTCCATCTGTACACGACACTGGTGAGGCCAGCACTTTTATACGGTTGTGAAACTTGGGCGACATTAGCAACGACAGAAGAGTCAATATGTGCGTTTGAAAGAAAGGTACTTCGAAAAATCTATGGACCCTCTACAATAGCATGGTTGGTAAATGGGAGAGAAGAAAGAAAGAAAGAAAGAAAGTAAGAAAGAAGACTTGTACCAGAGGTTTGGAAAGCCACACATTGGACGAATATTGGGACAGAGGCGACTACAATGGTTTGGACACATCTTACGAGCGGACGGATCCCTTCCTAAGAGAGTCCTCCAATCTCAACCCACGGGAAAACTCCCGAGAGGACGTCCAAGAACACGATGGAAGAATCGAGTGACGACGATCCCTCAAGAAGTGGAACCGACAGCCGTGGACGATGATGCTAGAGACCGGAAAAGATGGAGTGCCATCTACAGCAAATATCTCCTCTTGTGATTGACTGACATTCCTTTTATTGGATTTATTTATTTGTTTTTGTAATATTTGTAATATTTTCTTTTCCTATTGCCCTCCTGTTGTAGGCCTCAAAGGCCTGTTTAATGCAATAAATGATGATGATTTACCCCGCCCATTCAATGGGCACAATTGTGTCGACCGACTGAAAAGCTAGAAATGACAATTTTGTTTAGACAACACTGAAAAAATGGCATCAAATCTCTGCATAAAACATACGTACCTTAGCTTCACACAAGTGTAATTAGTGGAATTTTCTTTTACATGCCATAAATCTATGACATGGGCCCGCCGGCTTTACTTCCCCTCCGAAGGAAGGTATACTGAGGCATTTTTAACGCTCTTAAAAAATCCATCCACTTCGGTCGGGTTTGAACCCGCAATCTTGGGCATAGAAGCTCAGCAAACGCCACCGAAGCCACGGCATCAAATCTCGACATAAAACATGCGGTACATCGCGTTGAAAGATTGTCTTTTTCATTAATATTCAACCTCTCATATTATCCGGAAACTAAATATAATTCAGGCGTAGAGCGGTTAAAAGGATTTAGCACTAAAAGTTATGATGAGAGGGGATTTTTAATTAATAAAACGACGTCCATGGCTGGTGTAGCCCCTTCATGTGGCAGCGCTTGATTACATATAGGTAGCGCTACGTTATTGATGGGACAGAATTAAGATCTGATCCATTCTCCTATGCTCAGATATTATTATCTTGAATGGAGGCACGCGTACAGACCTAAAACTTAACATGAGATGTCTAATAAATAACATTTCTGCTATATATATCTCACTGCTGATAGGTCTTACTTCACCGCCAGCTCAACTTTCTAATTAAAAATCACGGCTTCTCCCCTATAATTATTACAGACCATATGACTTGCTTTATACTTTAAGACGTGGTTAGCTTTTATTTTTTTTATTTCTCGGTTTAGTTCACATCATATCAATTCATCTTATTGAACATTACCCTGTGGTCATCTGAGAGGACGTCACACCTCTTGTGTTAAGACATGCTATCTATTTTGTTGTTCTTGTTGTTGTAAAAATAATAACAAAAGGGGCGTTGATCAAATAAATTAATTGATAGAAATGAGTGTTTATTAAAAGTCGAGTCTATTAATAACAAATTTATTAACTTGATGATGATTGAAGAGGTGATAAAGGAGGATGTACCGGTTGGTGTTTCCCAGACTTAGAAAGTTACCCGCTACTAATTAAATTCAGTAACTATATTACTCTTACTTTTAACAGTAACGAAATAATAGAAAGCCTTTGAAGTCATTTCCTTGGTCGAAAATTGGTGATTGTAACAAAGCCGGCCTGATCGTTTTTTTTTGTTTGTTCATTTAAGACTTGCAACTTTAACAAGGACGTAAAACCATTATTATTATTATTATTATTATTATTATTATTATTATTATTATTATTTGTATTTATTATTATCATCATAATACTGTAAAAACACTAAGATGTATGTTGTAAGAGGGAGTTAGAAGGCATAATGTGTGCCAACATCTTCAAAATCTTTCCAAACAGGAAAAAGTCTTGCATTTCTAGAAAAGTTAACGGAAATACGATAACCCCTGCGGAAAATTGTCTCGTGTGAAGTTTAATTAACACTTGCGAAATTTCTCACAAAAGTCTTCTAGTACTTCTTCTTCTTATTCATTATGTCAATTCAAAGTGTGCGTTTGAACTTGTTGGTTGGCCTGTTGGTTTTCGCTTTCTTATCCTCCCAAAATCTTTTCATGAATGCACAGTGTTGCATCTTACGTTCTGTAGACCACTTCCTACCAGTTTTCGTTTTACATTTCTCCATGAATTTGTGATCGTGAACTCTTGTTCTAAAGGCTCCACGATTTTCTATGATATCTGTGATATTTATTTCTTGGAGGTCCACCTTTGTTTCTTCTAAGCCAATTCTGACCGTCTTTGAGTTGATTGCTTCAAATAATCTTTCGGTTAGTCTGTCGCTGTCCATTCTATAGGTATGACCATAATTTCAGACGTCTCTTGTGTACGGCATCAGTAAACCTGTCAGTTAAAGAATCTAGGTCCCCTGTTCTCCTTTTAATCCACATTCCATTTTCCGTTCTTGATTTTTGAAATGAATGAAAATCCACAGCCTGCTTCCAGTCTCCGACCGGGTCAAGAATGGAATGAATGAAGCCCCTATCTAGCGGCGAGGATGTGAACTGTGCCGGCTGCCGAGGCCTGACGCACTCCTCTGGGGCAATGATTAAATGAATGACAGATGAAATGAAATGATAGTGGAGAGTGTTGCTGGAATGAAATTTTTGACAGGGAAAACCGGAGTACCCGGAGAAAAACCTGTCTGCCTCCGTTTTGTCCAGCACAGATCTCACATGGAGTGACCGGGATTTGAACCACGGACCCAGCGGTGAGAGGCCGGCGTGCTGCCGCCTAAGCCACGGAGGCTTCCCGTTCTTGCTTTTTAATATGTATAATTATAAGAGTGACCATCGAGAGATATGTGGTTTCTGGGCGTATACAGCTTCTGTCTTGTAATGTCGTAGTATTGCATTACGCGATTATTATTATTACATTACATTACATTATGCGAACCGGCCAAAGCTAAGGACCACGCAAATATAATTTAATTTCCTTCTCATACTTCTTTCTTCCTTTCTCTTCCTCCACACTTACTTCATTCTTTCAGAGTGTTGCGCCCTTCTCTCTGCTGTCCATCTTCCTCCCCTGCGTTCTCTCTTTTCTCCCACAAGAACCTGTATGTTCGAAAGTATTTCCCTGAATTGTGTTCTGTCTCGACAGTCATCTGTAATTTCTAGCCTCCGGAGTTCTTCCTTCATCTGCTCGGTGTAACCCCCTTGGCTCTTCAGATTATATAATTTATCAAAAATGTATTATTATTATTATTATTATTATTAGTAGTAGTAGTAGTAGTAATACAGTGTGTGCCGGCCCCGTGGTGTTGGGGTAGCGCCTGACTCTCACCCGGAGGCCCGGGGTTCGATTCCCGGCCCCATCAGGGATTTTAGAAACTGACGTGAGGGCTGGGAGGGGGTGCACTCAGCCTCGTGAGGACAATTTAGTAGCTGTCTGACAGTGTGGCAGCGCCCCGATCACGAAAACGAGGATTAACGGCCGAGGGGACCCGAAGCGCGTCACCCCAATATCTGCAAGCCAAATGGCTGGGCAGTGGTCGCTTGGTAGGCCTAGAACCTTCACGGGCTGTAGTGACAGGGGTTATTTAATACAGTATGTGGGATAAGCAACGAATAAGCGGCAGCATTTTTAAATTTAAAAGTAACGGAGACGTACGTTGCGTTACTTGAACCATTATAAGATTAAGGCAGATAGGAACTGTAACGGTGACTTCGTTACTATTTTGGTAAGTAGCGATTACGTTTAAAAGGTGTTCCTAATGAGTGATTAAGCTGTGGTGTGGGAGTGTGAAATGCTGTTTTCCAGCCAATCTAGCTGAGGTGTTACGGTGAAGCCCCCCTATGTTGTAATCCGGAGTCGGGTGGGGCAGCAAGCTAGCTACCGCACACCAGGCCTGGGTGGGGGAGATCGGTTTACTCTGCAAATGTTTGCCTGAACCGCGTCCCTAACTTTGTGGTACACTCTACGTCAAGGTATTGTTTTAGTGGGACCTTCACTTTTTCATCCATTTTTAACACTTTGCATCATTCATTCTTTTGATAGAACAGACATTAGACGAATTTATTTATATAATTTACAAGGAACTAAGTGCCAAGCCTCCGTGGCTTAGGCGGCAGCACGCCGGCCTCTCACCGCTGGGTCCGTGGTTCAAATCCCGGTCACTCCATGTGAGATCTGTGCTGGACAAAACGGAGGCAGGCAGGTTTTTCTCAGGGTACTCCGGTTTTCCCTGTCACAATTTCATTCCAGCAACACTCTCCACTATCATTTCGTGTCATCTGTCATTCATTTAATCTTTGCCCCGGAGGAGTGCGTCAGGCCTCGGCAGCCGGCACAGTTCATATCCTCGTCGCTAGATGGGGGCTTCATTCATTCAATTCCTGACCCGGTCGGAGACTGGAAGCAGGCTGTGGATTTTCACAAGGAACTAAGTGGCATGTTTTCGCGTTTTTTTCTATCTCGATATTAAGCCTCCAAAGTTAAAAACCCTTAGTTTCAGGCATCGTCCCCTTAAAAAGCCGCGGTAGGTTGACGCTGCAAACTAACAGTGAATTAATATACAGCATATCCTGTACGCGTCTGAGTGTTAAATGGGCAGGCAGTTTAAAGCAGCCAGGAGGCACGCGATCCAGCTGGCAGTGAAAATGCCGCGGCGATCACAGTGGGTTGGTGCTTCAACCTATCTCGTGTTGAATGGACAGGCAGTTTAAAGCAGATTGGAGGGATGCGATCTAGCTGGCAGTGGGTGTAGCATGGCCTCTTACTGAGATACATGGAAAATTGGCGGTCCCGTCTTGAGCTACTGTTGCCTTGGAGATGGCCGGCCTTGCCATTACTTCATGAGTTTATTTTGTAACTTTATTAGCCTTTGCTTGAGCGCAAAAAGGCCGAAATCAGAATGATGAGAATGACTATCGAAACTTCATGTAGCCTGCGGTTTCTTCTGTGTCCTGAACTATGTGTATGCAAAATTTGGTTGAGATATAATTATGAGAATGAGGGAGGAGAGATTATCTAAGAGGTCAATGAGCATGGATTTTGAGGGTAAGTGAAGCACAGGAGGTGAGACCTAGGAGACGACGGGTAGATTCAGTTACTTATCTTAGGTTCCGGGGCATTATCTTACAATCACATCCCCAAGTAATTGTGCACATTCATACACTCGGACAAAAATGAAAGGTGTAAAAGCAAAGGAGTCCGCAGTACTAACTGCTAATAGGGGATCATGGAGGCGACTTGTTCGTAAACAAGGTGCTTGCGGCCTAGACTGGACTCTGAAGGCGAAACAGTCTCAAGCGAAAATATAGGCCTATGTTTGTATATCACCGTGGAGGCCCGGAAATTTAATTCTGGTCTGAAGGTTGGAACGAGGTACACTCAGCCTCGTGATGCAAAACTGAGAAGAGACGGGTTCGATTTGTACCTCAGTCATCCTGGAAGTAGTTTTCCGTGGTTACCCACTTCTACCCCAGGCAAATACCGGGATGGTAGGCTACATAACTGTAGGCAACAGCCGCTTCCTACCCAAATCCTACATCAATTACAAATATGCACACTAGTAAGGACATCACAGCGACACTGGTTATCAGACAACGTCTACACACACCCAAGTACACGGGGCTACATGACCACGATGTCGCAAAGCTCCGAAAGAATCATGTATGCAGTCTATGTATGTAGGCATGGTATGCATGTATGCATGCCACTTTTACGGCGTTTATTGATAATGACGCGGTTTGATTTGGGCCACGACCGCTTCGACGGCCATCCTTAAAATAGTTTCCTCTGGTTTATTGGCCCTCACCCAAAGGTCCTCTGGTTTATTGGCCCTCACCCAAAGGTCTAGACTAGGTTATGAAATAAAATACAATACATACATAAATTAAAGCAAATATACGATCACAAGGTTTCAGAACCTCCAATCTATATTGTTTCGTGCTTGATTTCATTAGCGTTTGATGCGTTGTATTTGTAAGTAAAGGTTTCTTTCCTGAAAAGGATGGTAGGAATTGCAAGAACGTCCCCGTCCAGGCTGGCATATGTCCTAACAAAAGAAACATACTTCATCGTAGATCTCAGATTAAGACTGCAACTGCCATCTACCTAGCATATGAAGAAACTCCTCGAGATAAGACATAGGAAGGAGAACGAAATTCCGCTCGAATTCTAAGCAACAGAAGCAATGGTGGACAGAAGATGGATAAATGAGAACCAGGATATAGGACAAGTAATAACAAGGCTCGCCATCCACGGTTTCCACCATAAGATTTGTAGAAATGTTAAATACCATGAACCGAATGAAGAATGCTTATGTTCTCTGTGCAATAACCCCTGCGACAAATACCACATCACATCATGCAGCAAACGTACAAAGAGCTTAGTTGAATACAGTAAAGATTAGTCTACATGTAATAATTATTTGTAAGCACACCTTGTAACCGTCCATTATGGCTACTTGGCTGCAATACATATTTATTTGTACTTTTCAATTCGCAAAAGCTCGAAAATTAACAATTTTGTTCATATTATTTATAAAGTACAGTTTTCTTCGTAAAAATCATCTGGCCTGTTTACTCCCCGATACTGTAGTCTATAAATATTAATAACCTACAGTTCACTACTAGAGTTTATCTTGAAACAGCGATACAAGTAAACTGGATAATATTCACTTTTTAAAGCGGCACTCAACTGGTTTGTGTATATTTTTCTTTTAAGGAATGATGAAATATAATGCCACACCCATCTCACCGCCACCCCTCTGGCTAACTGAACAACTGACCATTTTGCATATTCAGTGCTAAGTTATGGTAACACCATAGTAACACTAAAAACGTTACATGAGTGAAAAGAAACACACACATGCTGCCTTATTTAGTCCTTATTTCTTGGTGTTGACAAGTGTATGCGATCATGAAGCGATTTCCATGATACAAGTAAGTTGCTGTACAAAAATCAAGTCATAGATTTTAATTACTACGGACAGGTTTATGCCATAGACACGTCCCCTGAGTCCCCTGTGTGACTTCCACACACATAAACCCTACTACGTCTTTCCCAAAGAATTCCAATTATTCAGCAATGCGACCGCGAATGCCTTTAAGTTCTTCCTGCAAGCTTACCCGACATATTTAACGGCAGTGAGAATATAGAAATGCAATTCAATCATCTGTCATCAATCCGAAGATTGGTTTTATTCAAAATTAAAAATTCATCATATATCATTTTTTATTATTTGGTTCCCCCAGTAGTTACGCCACTCGCCAAGATGTTCCAAGCCCACAAAAAACGAATTGGCAGCATAACAACCTTTAGAACAACCGTCACCAATTCCACCAGTAATGACGCAAGTAGAATTTAACGGTCGTGTATGTCAGAACGAAGGTAATGTACATAATGGTTTGAGCCTCCCATAAGGTCTGATTTGAATTCCTACAGCCTGGCAGTGTTTTGAGGTAGACTACTGTTAGTTTGCTGAATATTTACAGAAGTAGAACCGGTTAAGTGAGTCAGTTTACGATAAAAATCTCCCTCCCTGTCTTTTTAATTGCTCCCGTCTCATGTTACTAATCAAAGACGAAGAAGCGTTTTTGCATAATAAGTCAATTTATTTTTTTATGGGGAAAAACAAAGCGCGTGTGTGTGTGTGTGAGAGAGAGAGAGAGAGAGAGAGAGAGAGAGTAATAAAACATTTTTCTAGACATACATAGAAATTATGTCTTTAAAGATTCTATAAAATGTGACAATTCTCATGTACGCTCTTATTTTGAAAATTGTAAAGTAGTAGTTGTTTCATTTGAGGGGCTTAGGCATCATGGTCATTTATCCCTGTGTACTTGGGTGAGTGTGGAATTTTGTCTGGTGTGGAATTGTGTCTGGCGACCTGTGTTATTGTGATGGCTGTATCAGTGTGTGTGTTTGTATTTCAGGTGAGAACTGCGAAGTAAGCGGCCGTGGCCTTAAGTTAGGAACCATCCTCGCATTCGCCTGGAGTAGAAGTGGGTAACCACGGAAAACCACTTCCAGGATGGCTGAGGTGGGAATCGAACCCATCTCAGCTTACGTTTGCCTCACGAGGCTGAGTGTACCCATTTCCAGCCCTCAAACCAGAATTAATTTCTTGGTAGAGCCGCTAAACCAGGGGGTGGAAAATTCTGGAAGTGAAACTTGGACTGTTGGCGCAACACAAAAAAGAAGATAATAATAATTAATAATAAAAATGTTATTGGTTTTACGTTCCTTTTAACTACTGCAACTTTTAGGGACGCCGGGGTGCCGGAATTTTGCCCCGAAGGGGATCTTTAACGTATCAGTAAATCGACTGGCACGGCTCCCTCAAATGCCAACTGGCTGCGCCAGGATTCAAATCAGCAACCTTGGGCACGGTTGGCGAGAACGTTACCGCTGAGCCACGCAGCCAGCCAAGAGAAGAAATGTGGTGTTCCAGGAAAATTATGAAGATCAGATGGGTAGATAGAGTAACAAATAAAGAGGTATTAAGGCGTGTGGGAGAGGAGAGATGTTTCTGGTGACTGCTGATGAAGAGAAGAGTTAGGTTCTTGCTACATACTAAGATACCCAGGGATAGCAAACTTAATTATGGAAGAAAGTGTCGAGGATAAAAAAATTATAGGGTTAGACCAACTTTAAAATATGCAATGCAGATTGCATCGAATGTAAGGTGAGGTAGTTATGTAGAGATGAAACGATTTGCTCAGGACAGGGAGGCATGGACAGCAGCATCTAATTTGTCAAAATACTGAGGACTCAAACAACAACATCAACTACAACTACTTCTTAATTTCACGAATTCCGTAATTCTTAGTATTATCCATATAAGTTTTCTTCATACTTCTCTATTTTATTGTTATTATTATTATTTTACAAGATTTTTAAAATACAAAATATCGATATCTTACATCAACATTTCGTTTGAGAATCGTTGGATAATGCAATGCCATTAACCGTCAGGCACCCATTTACATAAGCAGAGCTACTGCCGGTCGGTCGTTGCCTGTCCCGAGAATCAGCTGTTTCAAAGTTTATATAGTGGTACCTGTATTACACGAACAATAGAGTAGCACGTTCTTCGAATGACTGAAAAGAATAACTCAGCGAACAGATGTTTCCTGGAACGTACGTGTCTTTTAAAACTCCATGCTAACATCTATGAATCTATAATAATAATAATAACAATAATAATAATAATAATAATAATAATTATTATTATTATTATTATTATTATTATTACAGACAGTAGTGGCTATGCTGGCTAAAGCGCAGCATTAGGTCATGGGGCCAAGCTCTCTGCTGACTCGGTAGACGCGTGGGTTCGAGCCCCACCGTCGGCCGTCCTTGAAATGGTTTTCCGTGGTTTCCCATTTTCAACATCAGGCAAATGCTGGGACGGTGCCTTATGACAGGCCACGGCCGCTTCCTTCCCCATCCTTTCCCCGTCCTTGCCCAGTTTCATTCACCATCATTCATTTCATCTCTCATTGGCTCCTCTCGTGAGGTTGGCGTCAGGAAGGGCATCCGGCCGAAAAAATCATCCGCCACAAAGTCTTCCATCGCATCTCATCCCCGACCCCGTTGGAAAACGGGAACAAAAAGGGGTAGACATACATTATTATTATTATTATTATTATTATTATTATTATTATAAGTGAAGGTTTTCAACTATTTATTTATGTACTGTATTACATCGTAAAAGTAGAGTATTAAAATGTTGATATAAGTGTACATACGGTGTGTATCTGACTCCCTCAGAATCTGCTTCTGTTCTGCTTATTCAGACTCCTCTATTTTTCTTCTTATTCTTCTTATTAATAATATTATTATTTATATTATTCATTATTATTATTACACAACAAGCTTTTTAAAATACAACTATCGATAACTATCATGAAGTATCATGCTTATTGTTCTTACGTTATTTGGGGGTTGGGACATCTTGGTTATTAGCCCCGTGTGCTTGTGTGTGGGTTGAATGTTGTTTCAGTGACGGCTATAGTTACTGAGGTCTATGATTGGGTAAATGCCCCGGGAGTGAATTAAGATAGCATCCCGATATATTCTTTGTTCTTCAACTTTTCTATAACTTGTGTTATGTTATGAGTTGTTTGATTTTTGATTTTCAGTCTAAAGAAGAAATACTTTTTTCAGAACGGCTTTTCGGGTTAATAGGTTCTAAATAAAGTTTCTTCATATCTAATGACGTTTCACCAAGTGCGGTTAGCATTTTGAAATGGCCTACACAAGTATAAGAAATGTCAAGGATTATACCCGCTTATTGTTATCGTTCAGGAAATATCAATCCTGAAAGTGGTTGATTCACTAAGATGTTCCCTTACCCAACGATTTTTTCTCACTTCTTTAATTAGTGTTCGTTGTGCTTCTGTTAACTTTTTAAATGCTGAATTTTATTCAACTGATTTTATGTATTACGGTTTAATTTAATTGTAGTTTTAATTACACTTTTTTTTTGCTGTGGCATCTCACTTGAGGAGTTTTTAAATTGACTTGTAGATGCACAATGATTGGATTTTCTGAGATCTCGCCAGAAAACATGTTCATCGGGTAAATTGAACTTCGGTGAGTTGAAAGTACTGCTATTGGCTTACTTCAGGTTGAGCTATCGATAGCTATTAGTGGCCATACTGATATGAAGGCCATATTCGTATTTTATATTTATTTACACGTTATAGAAGCCTACCTTTACATTACACACAGTTAGATACAGTATACATATTTTAAAAAACAAAAACAAAGAACACACAAAGAAATATCATTGTCCAAAGTTGCAGATCAGATGGCGTTTGCCCAAAATTGAGCCATGCCAATGGTACTGTCGTTTGCAAGCATAGGGTCCTGCATTGAACAGGTATATGGACAAAGAGGGCACTGGTGCTGGTGTTCCACCGTTTGTTCTTCACAATTACATTCGCTATTTTCTGTGAAACCCCATAGTTTAAGAGAGGACTTCACCGTAGAGATACCAGTTCTTAAGTGGTTAAGGGACCTCCAAACACCCCAATCCTCGTTGTGACCTGCCGGAAGATGTTCTTGCGGTTCCATCCCATCTTGTTGCATCGATTTCCACCGAAGAAGTCTTGCCTTACCCTTCGCGGCTTCGGTGGCGTAGTTGCATCATGCTGAGCTTTTATGCCCGGCCGAGCGTTAAAAATCTGTCAGTATGCCTTCCTGCAGAGAGGAAGTAAAGCCGGCGGTCCCTTCCACTAATTACACTAGTGTGAAGCTAAATCATAGGTTATAATTGAATAAAACTCTTAGGTTCCAACGTTCGTCACTAGGAGCCGACTGCGGTGGCATCTAGTAACAAAGCCGGAACTAGTTGGTCGTTGACGGTGGCGTTTGGTAGCAAAAGTTGGAACTACTTGAAAAATCGAATTTAAAACGGATAACACACACCATAGCGTTTTTCTATACGCTATGCACACACTAATACAGCCATCACAATTAACACCAGTTATCAGACAGATTCTACACACACCCAAAGTACACGGGGCTACATGACCGCGTTGTCGCAGCCCCTAAACTGAGGAACCAACCAACCAACCAACCAACCAACCAACCAACCTGATCCTTCGTGTTACTGAACAGGGAGAAAAGTATCGATAAACTGGTGTTTTCTTTCGTGTTTGTATTGTAAATGTAGTCGGTTTTTCAGATTTTGTTCTAACATTGCTCCCTTGTTTCTTTCCAGGTGAGTACGGTGAAGTCATCTCTTGCTCTTGATTGGCGACAAGGTAGGAGCTCACTTCTATATGGAAATATTGGAACCACGTTATAGGACCTCGCATATTCCTTCAAAAGGTATCGGGGAAATCAAGAGAAGGGCCATAAAAGGCGGGAAAATGAAGACAACCCGGTCTTTGTAAACCTTGCTGAAACTGTCAGTTGTAACTCTGCAGTCGGTCAACACGAATTTGACCAATGACTGGGCGGGATACATCGTACATACGTAATACACACATCAAAAATAGGTTTTGCATATTGCCATGGGGATGCGAGTGAGGACGGACTTAGCAGTGTCCACGCCTGCTCGACACAATTGAGATCGGGAGCTTAGGCAGGCCATTCCATTCTGTGAATACCATTCTCCGGAAGAAAGGCATTGACAATGTGCGGGCGTTATCGTCCACGAAAGTGAAATTTGGGCCGAAATTGTCAGCATGGACTTTCACTACAGGTGCCAGGATAGAATCCCTGTAACGTATGCCTGTCATACCTCCTGGGATGTACACAAGAGGGGTTCGGCGACCACACATGATACAACCCCAAAACATTGCACCACCTCCTCCCTGTTGATATCGGTCTCGGATGTATTGGTCGTGCATACGTTCAGCGAGTCGTGTCCGTGGACTCTCACAGATCTATCCTCATTGGCAAAGGTGAGTGTACACAGCCGATATACACGCACGCATGAACGACCAATGGGTTTGAGACCACTACGACTCTTGGTCAGCAATATGCAAAACGTTGTTTGATTTGTGTATAATAAGTAAATAACACTCCTGGAAAATATTACATGTATTAGTTATGATCACAATTAAAATGGGGCAATTTTAGGATACTTATTTATCTTCAGATTTATGAAGATTTGATTTAGTCAAGCTATCTGTGACTGAACTGATGTTTTTTGATTGCGTGGAAGTAGGCCGGGAGGTATTTGCAGTTCAAATTCATCTGACTTCTGGCACGCAGTCAATAATATGTGGAAGCAACATAGGACCTTGCTGAGATCCCGAGCTCTCACAACACGTCACAGAAGTTACGAATCTCTGTTGGTTTAATATATGGCGTCAATAGGCTTATCTCACATTTTTGAGATATCGATGCCTCTTAACAACTCATTTTGGGTAAAAGATTAATTAGCCGATTAATTAGCCTATTAGAAGTACAGTATATAGAAAATGTTCTCATAGCAGTATGCGTACTGTAACAGCGATAAGTTATTGTAAATTAGCATTCAAATCTCTCTGTGGTAATCAGCTGCTCGGGTCAATTTATTTTGTATATGAATTGCAGCTGTAAATGAGTTCGCCAACTATATTTCATGTCGTGTAGTTTCCAGAAACTGGGAACAGCGCATCTGAATATCTTGACGAGGACTGGGGACCGAACTTGTGATTATCACGACGGGAATGCACGAGCGTTCCCTTGGATCGGTATCATGGACAAATAACAATTTTGTGTCACTAAATAAATGATGAAAACCACTGACGTGCCCGGTACGTTGGCTTTAAATCTGTAACTCGTAGATCTGATTGAGAAATAAATGAAATATCGTGCCAGAGCGATATCATCTTGTTCTAAAAACAAACAAAAAAAAGAATGATGGCAATTCACATGGCTGGATGTCAATAAGGAGAGGACAAAGTACAGTACAACCTACTTGTGCGTAATAATTCTCACCGAGTGGAGATAAGCAAGCTCCGATAATCCTGTTTGCTAATATCTGTAGTTACTCGTGGAGCGAACTGTTCTTTGTTACGTTCATTGATAATACATTTCTCTTTAGATGAGTGAATTAGATTCTGTGGCTCTGTGAAATTAATAAAAAGGAACAAAAAAAGAGGGGAATTAAAGTACTCTATGGTGTAGTTTGTGTGTGTCAGTTTTTTTTTGCTTGGCGTAAAAAGATTAAATCGTCTTTATTATTTCCAGAGCGCAATGGTGTTAATATATAAATGAGATAATTATATATGAACCTGATGCATCTCTTTTTAGATTAAAATAAAAATGTATGTACGCTATGCTTAGTTACAAGCTCTACCTAACATTTTTTATTCCACATTTGCGAATTACTTTCGGTCTAAATATCAAAATAATGTAGTATCATTACTATCAAATATAACTTGATATGGTGAAATAAAACTCAACGCTACAGTGCAGCGTGAAGCACGTCTGTTGGATCTCGTGATATCCTTAAATATAGGTTGTTAACTTGCCACGGTGGGCGAGTGGTTATCGTGTCGGACTACCAACCCCCAAGCTTGCAGGTTCGCTCCTGGCCGTGATAAGTGACTTTTGAAAGGCGATAAAACTCACGGCACGCATGACATACGTTATTGGCATGTTAAAGAACCCATTTGAATTCAGTAGGTCGTGTCCATAATGGCAAAATTAATCTCGGGATTTTCCGCCGACACAAAGTTCCTTCTTTCACTAATAGAAAGCGGTATATTGTCAAGGAACTTAGACATGTAACCACCTTGACTTTCATAGTGTTCCAAGGAACTACAATATTCGACATGCAAGGTGCCCTCTATGAGGCAAGGAACTACAATATTCGACATGCAAGGTGCCGTCTGGGAGGCAAATAACAAAGCTTACACCCAGCACCCGAGGGCCATACGATATTATTATTATTATTATTATTATTATTATTATTATTATTATTATATAGGTTGCTGATTTATTTTAGGAGTTAAGGACACCTTGATCATCAGCCCCTTGTGGTTAGGTGTTTGATGAATTTGTCTTTATGCCTTTCTTCTTGTGGTGATGGTAGCAGTGTTTGTATTTACTAGGGTAATGGATTGGTGTGTTGCAAAAACATTTAGGATGGCCTCTTGCCAGTGCCGAGATTTGAACCATTGATCTTCGGAAAACTCAATTTAGTCAGGGTATGCGATTTTAAGCGCAGGACTAGGTCTACCACTGTGGTCAATTTAGCAACTATGTCGCTAGATCCAGAGACTTTTCCGAAAGTCTGGTGACAACATTTTGTATTGTTTAGATAGGAATTTTGTGACTATTCAAACTTCCCGTTAGTCCGTCTCGTAGTGCAGTGGCTAGCATCCTTGACAGTCACCTCCTGAGGTCCGGGTTTGATTCCCAGCTCTGCCAAGAAATTTTAATTCTGATCTGAGAGCTGGAACAGGCTACACTCAGCCTCGTGAGATGGTTTTCCACTTCTATTCTAGGTAAATGCCGAGATAGTTCCTTACTTCAGACACCAGTCGACTCCTTCCTAATCCTGCGTGGCTCAGCGGTAACGTTCTCACCTGCTGTGCTCAAGGTTGCAGGATCGAATCCTGGCGCAGCCAGTTGGCATTTGAAGGCACGCAAATGCGAGGGAGCCGTGCCAGTTGATTACTAGCACGTTAAAGATCCCCTTCGAGGCAAAATTTCGGCGTCTCTAAAAGCCGCAGCTGTTAAAAGGGACGTTAAACCAATAGCATTGCTCTTATTACTTCCTAACCCTCACCTGAATTACAAATGTACACTGCTACAGTCCCAACAATAACAGAGGTTTTATTAGCGTATGTCTTTTAGTGCCGGGAGTGTCCGAGGATATGTTCGGCTCGCCAGTTTGTAGCTGCTTCTATGCGGACACCCATGGGGTGAACTACAAGTACCGTCGAGTGTGGAGTGTTGTCAGGGGAGGAGAGTATGAATGCAAGGACGAGGAGTTGGAAGGTAGCGGCTGTGGCCTAAAGTTCAGGACTAACCCCGGTATTTGCCTAGAAGGAAGATGGGAAACCACAGAAGACCATCTTCAAGGCTGCCGGCGGGGAGATTCGAACCTCCTCGCCTCCCGGATGTGAGTGACTGCCAGCAGCCACGCCGTAACGACCACGGCTATCTCACCCGGTACAGAGGTTATTGTACAAAACCTACATCGGCTACATCTGAGTATACGAGACTAAAATAACCACGATATCAAAGCCCTTCAAAAGAAAAAGGAAGGAAGCTTGTAGTTTAACGTGACCGTTAATCTGTAGATCATGAGCCACGGGACCTCCTTTTTACGTAGAATCCGAACCACAGGACATGGCATTTCACTTCGAAAATCTCACATGCATTGACCGGGAATCGAACCCAGACCGCCTTGGTGAGAGGCATACAGCTAGACCGCTGAGCCACCACGCCCCCCCCCCCCCCTTCAAATGAAACTGTCGTGAGCGACAAAAAAAATTAAAATTCTCTACTGTTAATGATTTATGGACTTATACTTCTGCTCAATATTAATTAAAATCCTGATAATTTGGCAATACTGAGGGTTACGCTGCGGGGTATCGGGGTTAGATTACCAGTGACATGCAGGTTGTAAGATTGCAATGGAATGTGCAGGTGGGGAATGTTAAGAAAAGAGTAGGTATCACAAAAGGAAGCTCTGAGAAAAGAAAAAAATCAATCAGCTGTGAACAAACAAGTACATTTATGTCTGGGAAACGAGAAGGCTTTTGTGAAATACCTTGGTGCCTAGTGTGTTATGTTGGCAACAGCATGAAAGAACTAGTTGTAGGTAATGAGTTCTATTGGTCGGTATGTGAGTGAGTTAAGGTGGTTATGATTCCATACTGACGGTGCCAGTTGAACATTGTCCCACTTAGCTTACAGTGTTTCTGTTCTTATTAAGACAAAAATCAGGTTATTTATTTATTTATTTACTTATTTATATATTTATTTTTATTTATTTTTATTCATTTGTATTTATTTTTATTTATTTATTTATATATTTATTTATTAAGTTTTCTAGCCCAGAGCGATAATTCAAAGGTAACATCATTATAACCCTTGGCACCGCTGTAAATGTTTTCCGTGTAAACACACCATTGAGGCATGTGCGTTCTTTGTTTGAGTTACAATTTAATTTGCTGTATAATTATATGTTCCAAGAAGGTGATACATTCATTAGAGACAATCATTACCAGCAATGGGGATATGTCGAGTTATTTCATTAGAGTAGGGTTCTCAACCTTGTAGTCTTGAGTATTTTGGTGAACCCCCACGTTTTAACGTTAGAGATTTCAAGTGATCGGTAAGTGAATCTAACTTTTAACAATGCTTGCGCCGACAAATTGAGGATACGTATTAAAAAGGAATACCCAGAACTGTCCACAACAGCGTTAAAAACTTTGATGCCATTTTCTACATCTTACAACACTTTGATCAAGGATTCTCCATAATGGTGAATTTAAAAACCAAATCAAGAAATCGTTTGACACTGGAAAATGATATTCAAAAATTGTTTAATTCCTAACAAGTTCAAGTTTCTCATTAATATAATAAAAAAAGACACCTTAACGTTAAGTACAATGTGAGTGTATTCATTTTTTAATAAATGACTACACCAATAACAATTTTTTAAACTTTTCTCCATATCTTGTGACCCCCAGTGGATCGCGACCCACCGGTTGGGAACCCCTACCGACCACGGTGGCAGAGAGCTCTAACGCGGTACCTCGCTGTAGAAATACATTCTTTTATGACCAAGGGAAACCGAGCAGTAACGATTTCAGTGAATCAAGTCTAAGGAACCCTGCCGTCCGTGCGCCTTTTAAGCTTACGCAGAGCTAACCGTTAAAATATCTATATACTATGAGTGTAAGAATTGTTCAGCATGATAAGTTCTACAAGAGAGTCCACGACAGCTTAGGATATATTTAATACATCACCAACTATAAGTGTTTTGCGTTTTCATTTCTACCAACAATTCCATTTAGTGGAATTGTAAATTAAGTTACTAGCTTCGGAGAGAGTTTACGCGCTATCGAGCGAGCCTATCACGCCAGCTTCGGCCAGCATCAAACTGTCGAGTCGTGTCTAGTTAAGACTTCAGAGAAGTTTGTGTTTGGAGTTTCCTTCTTCACCTCGCCTTTTCTGAATTGTGTCTGGAACCTGCTGTCTGACCGCCTTTTAAGGTTACGGTGGTTAAACCGTTCAAGATACCAGGTGAAGGTGGGGCGACTTGCTAGTTAATAATAATAATAATAATAATAATAAAAGCTATTTTGAAAAATACACATAATTTTTATTACGTGGATACAATCGGGCGATTTGAGGCCCCATGGTGATAAATTATCTTTATTTTCAAACACAGAATTATTCTGTGGAATGTCAATTTAAATTACAAATATTCATATGTCTGTAATGACTCGTGAGTAATTTGATTGGGTTGGAGGGGGTGGTGGCGCAGCGTTCGAGCTGTAAGCCTCTCACCACGGCGGACCGGTTTCGATTCCCGGTCAATGCATGTGAGATTTTCAAAGTGAAATGCCATGTCCTTTGGTTCGGATTCCACGTAAAAAGGAGGTCCCGTGGTTCATGATCTTGAGATTAACGGTCACGTACAACTGCAATCATCCTTTCCTTCCTTTAGACTGGATGCGTGACGCAGTGGTGAAGTTCTCACCTACTGTACCCAATGTTGCAGGATCGAATCCTGAGGGTTTGCAAATGCGAGGGAGCCGTGTCAGTAGATTTATTGGCAGGTTAAGAAGCCCCTCTGAGGCAATAATATAGCACCCCGGTGACTCTAAAAGTCTCAATTGTTAAAAGGGGCATAAAACCAATGACATCAAATTTCTGACCTTCCTTTAAGTCTACGATAATGACTCTTAAGTGTAGTGGTGCCATTTCGTTTAGCAAGTCATTTCCGGATCGCAGTCCTCATTTGTCATTACCGGTTTTTTTACTACCTCGTTGAGAGAGATATTTGGTTGTATGTGTTTGGCGAAGCGTAGTTATCGACCTGTTTTAGTGTGTCTGTCCAGCCATCCGTCTATCTCTCTCTTTTATATATTTTTTGTGTGTGCTGTTGTTGTTGTTTGCTTATTTTCTCCCTATTGAAACTGCCAACTCACCCCACCCCATGAGTTTTCCCCGGAAGCGGGCCGCCTAGCTAGAACTCCACTCCAGTTCCTATGACGTAACGTGTGTATTGATTTTCTCTACTTGCCAACTTCCAGCAGCCCAGTTCAGTTCTCCTCTGGTCGGGTAATGGCGCTCATCGGACCATTCTGTCTGTCTGTCTGTCTGTCTGTCTGTCTGGTATATCACCAAATTCATGAACCGCTCTGCTACCGTGCTTGGTTCATGTTCATTCCCCCAAAGTTAAACTGATACTAGGACTAAAATGCTCCTTTTCGTAGACCGTAGTTGTGTTGCTCTCCTTGGTCCGGAATGAAAGATTGAAGTGGCGGATACTGTCATGGAGTGATGGATCATACAAGTGCTCTTTTATTTGGACGTTTTCTCCTTCAGATAACTCAGCAATATTAACGCGTACTATTTGACGATAGAACAGGTATTGTGTGTTTATAGTTTCGATTAATTAAGACAGGGTGCTTACTTTATTCTGTCCCTCAGTGGTCTGGGTTCGATTCCCAGTATGCCAAGATATTTAATTCTGGTCTGGTCTGAGAGAAAAGGTGGGTTTGATTCCACCTCAGCCATCCTGGAAGTATTTTCCCAATTCTACTGCACACAAATGCCGGGATGGTACTTAAGACCACGGCCATCTCCTTCCCAATCCTGATCTGAATTACGAATACACACACTTCTACAGACATAACAACAACACAATTATCAGACAAATTGTAAACACACCCAATTTAATAAGGATGAATGACCACGATGTCCAAGCCCCTTAAATGAAACATTACTTTTATTTATTTATTTATTTGTGTATTTCATAGTTAACGTTAACATATTGGATTTGAAAATAATAATAATAAGATAACGCAGCGGTAAATATGTGATTTTTGCTTTATGAGATGAAACACCAAATATTAAAAGAAAGTGTATTTCTGTACGTGATGGCAATGCAGCGTGGTACTAAGAAGCTTCAGCTAGAACGGCCATCCTAAGTATTGTTAAGCTCAAAGTTTTCTTCTTCTGCGGGCAGGCAGGGATTTCTTTTCTCCAAAGTTTCGAGGCACGTTTTTCACTTAATATTTCAATCATTTCACAATAATCAACACATTTTGTATAGATCGCTGTCCTTGGAGGAGTGTGTAGCATACTCCACCTCAACTCATGTGACTACATTTAGGGATGCACAAATGGAGAGTATGGCTCTTGCCGATCCAGAGAAGTTCCCAACTGAATACGAAAAATGTATTTTGAAGTTGCTCTAGGACTCGGACATTATACTCTTGCACTTGGTCCGAGATTTTCAAAATCCTGCGTAAGTTATGTCTCAGTAGATTGAACGGCAATGCTGTTCGTGTTCCTCCGAGACTCGACCTAAAATACAACGATTTATTTTTGGCAATCTGGTGTTCTTGTCTAATCTATGCAACGAAAACATCTTGAACTTATAAGAAGGCATCTTGAACTTTTGAAAAAAGGGCTTTTCTATCCTAGACAATGGCGAATCAAAAAGTAAGCTAAGTTACACTTCCCAGTTATGGCCCTTTATTAAACCACATACACATGGGCAACACGGCTATGACAACATACAATGGCGGTTCACTTTTCCACTCATAGTCACCAAGATACTGTAAACATTTCTCGGAACGGCCAACCAATTTTTCAATTCCAGCTGCTTCACATCCTCATCGTTTCGGAATCGCCGTCCACCGAGATCCTTTTTCATTTTACTGAATACATTATAATCGCAAGGTGCTAAGTCGGGACTGTATGGTGGATGTTGCCGTACCTCCCACTTGAATCGCTGCAGCAGTTCTGACGTTTGGCGGGCCGTGTGAGGTGTTGCGTTATCATGCAATAAAATCACACGGTCCCTCAATTTACACCACAGCTGCATCCAGGTAGTTACACCCAAGTACACGGGGTTACATGACCACGGTGCCGCAAAGCCCCTAAATCAATCGACAACAACAACAATTGATCCTCCAAGAAGCTCATGCTGATCTCAAGCAACCATGGCCACCTGCTCGAACGAATTGGTGTTCTCCGGAAGCAATGCAGACAAAGTTTGCAATGGATGATGTGGTGAAGTAGAACGAAGGATAACCAAGAGAGAGAGAGATGAGATGAGATCAGATGGTTTCTAGCCGCGTGGCCTATTTCCGTGGAATCTAAGAAAGTTACCATGTTGTTAGTGGACGACATGTTAAAGAGCTGAGAAAGTGGATTAGTCATACTGGTTATAGGTGTAGCCTACCGGTAGCTTTCTCGACAGGCACTGTACATGGAAGACGATCGTACAAACACGCGGACGTGTACAGGAGACCTTCCGTGTATACAATTAACATGCTAGGATCATCACTGGTATCATGAGTTCCACTTACTGCCAACTTGAGGAAGGGTACAAGCTCATTTTGCTCAACTAACGCCGAAGGGGAAAAAGTGTGGATTCCCATATCGCTGGGATTCCCCCAAGAGACCCGGGCACAATCTGGAATAAAAAGTATGTTTTCGATTAGGCCTATGTTACAGTATAAATTTGCCGACAGGATTATGACTAAGCTCGCTAATGCGCAGCGCTGGGCCATGGGGCTAAGCTATCTGCGGACTTTGTAGACGTGGGCTTGAACCCCACCGTCCTCAAAATGGTTTTCCGTGGTTTCTCATTTTCAACTGCTGGCAAATGTTGGGATGGTGCCTTCTAATAGGCCACGGCCGCTTCCCTTCCACATCCTTGCCCAGTTTTATTCATCTTCATTCATTTCACATCTCATTAACTCCTCTCATGAGTTTGGCGTCAGGACGGGCAACTGACCATAGAAACCCCGACTGAAGAGTTACAACTAAAGTTTCAGGATCCAAAAAACCGTAGAAGTTTTCTTTCCCTTTTGGAAGGAAATAATATCCTAAATTAAGTTAGCTGGTAAAGCTGGATCTATTAGGCAATGCGTCGTTCTCATATTTCTCGCTAGACAACATGGCGATCGACTCCTCGCTCAGTTTAGGATTTTTTACAAAAAAGAAGAAAATAATTATATTTATACAGGGGTATTTGTTACTGTTAAGATAAAAAATGAAAATTTCGAAACAAAAATGTTTTTTGTTGATGTTGTTGAAACGTCCGTAGCCCATTCCTTCTGGTGTCGCATGCATATGCTTAATAAGCAGTGTTTCTTGTAGAGCATTCTTTTAATTCATAACTTGACAACGAATTGAAATATTGAATTGCTTTTAATGCCAAAATGTTACGTTTTGCACACGATTCTTTTTTAAGAAATAGTTCAGGTGTCTTTCTCTCAAACGTTTAATACCGCACTATGCGAAAATGGCAGGTGGTTTCAACGTAAGGTTGAAACTATAAATGAATACCTACTGTAGGGATTTTCTACGGTTTCCAGTAATTGCAGGAGATTGCAGTACCGTACGACATAACCTGGTTTTCCAATCTGAGAACCCAGTATTTCATCTACTGTAGTGTACATTATCAATAGTTATCAAAGATAGAATCTCACCCTTTCAAGCAATCCTTTTAGTGACTAGTGTCTGTCATCGAACTGAAGAGACTGGAGTTGTCAAGTCGTTGTTCAGGTGTACGTCTTATCGAGATTCCTGATCCAAAGGTCATGAGTTACAATCAGCCTCCTTTGGCATAATAATAATAATAATGATGATGATGATGATTGTCTCTCTTCTGTAGGCCTAGTGTTCCTGCACATCATCTTTCACTTCCTCTGGGTTTCTTCCCTTTCCCACCCCCACCCCCACTTCCTCTCGCTTATGTAAATTTAAGCGTATCCATGTCAAAAACGTTGACAGCTAGATACAGCTTAATCAAAGTGACGCTCTGAGTTTCTGATATACCATGTGTCTTGGGTGCTTGTTGGTGGCGTTAACTTGCTCGCTTGCAGCTGGTCGCTGTGACCTCTGAACTTTGTTTTGACGGATGTCTGCCCACTGGGGCAGCACCAACGCAGGACATTTCGGAGGCACTGTGTGTGTCTTTCATTCTGAAATGCTAGCCTCTTCTTGCCTCCGCAGATACACTACCAATCAATAAAGTAGATTTCAAACAGGACATATTCCTTCCTTGATTAGGCCTACTTAGGCTACTTTCGTACCTACTTAATAACGTACTTAATTACGAACTTCGTAAAAAGTCTCTCAGTATGCCTTCCTTCGGAGGGGAAGTAAAGCCGGCGGTCCCATGTCATAGATTTATGGCATGTTAAAGAACCTTCCACTAATTACACCTGTGTGAAGCTAAATTATATATAGGTTAAACATTTGACTAACGTTCTTAGGTTCATACGATCGTCGTCAAGAGCCGACTGCGGTGCCATCTGGTAACTAAGTTCTGAACTAGTTGGTCGTTGACGGTGGCGTTTGGTGGCAAAAGTAGGAAGTACTTGGAAAAATTGAATGTCTGCAGTTCTTACTTGAATTAAAACAGATACACACACTAATACAGTCATTACAATTAACACCGGTTATCATACAGATTCTACACACACGGGGCTACATGACCGCGTTGTCGCAGCCCCTAAACTGAAGAACCAACCAACCAGTTACGAACTTATTGCACTTTATGGATTGGGCTTTAGGCCTGTTCCGATCTCAGTTTCCTTGCCCTCACTTCATGGGTGGACCAATATCTCTTCTTCCAATATAATGGTATTTAAGTCCACTTCCTGGTGTAGCGATTAGCATTCTTGGCTGTCGCCCCGGAGGTCCAGGTTCGATTGCCGGCTCTGCCCCAACAATATCTGTACTGAGGGCTGGGACGGTCTACACTCAGCCTCGTGAGACAAAACTGAGAATAGGTGGGTTCGATTCCTCCCTCAACTATCCTGAAAGTGGTTTACCGTAGTTTCCCCACTTCAACTCGTGGCGAATGACGGCCATGGCCGCCTCCTTCCCTATCTTCACCTTACTTACAAGTATACATACTATTACAGATACCACAATAACACAGGTTAAAAGACATTCTCCGCACACCGAAGTACATGGGGCAAAATGAAAACGATGTCCAAACCTCTCTAATGAAGCGCCAACAACGACAGAAATAACACCGAGGGTAATAAAGGGGAAGCTTCGGGGTTCTGTAGTTATCTATCGTAATGACGTGATTTTTTTCTAGTTCCCTCTTCTTTGGTTAATAGCTCGGTGTTTGTAATGCTGGTCCCAAGCCCGAATAAAGGAGGGTGAATGGCTCAGTGTTTTGTGTCAGCGATGATGACTGAGTGATGATTACAGAGAGATTATCACTTTCGCTTCGAGGAAAAAGTGTCTTAATATAAAACATTTGGGTGTCTTCCTTTATGAATGACAGCTTCGGTGGCGTAGTTGGTAGCATGCTGAGCTTCTATGCCCAAGGTCATGGATTCGAACCCGGCCTAAGTTGTTGGAAGTTTTAAGAGCGTTATAAATCCCTCAGTATGCGATCCTTTGGAAGGGAAGTAAAGCCGGCGGTCCCGTGTTATAGATTTATGACATGTAAAAGAACCTTCCACTAATTACATTTGTGTGAAGCTAAATTATACTGTAGGTTAGATTTGACTAACGCTCTTAACTTCAAACAATCGTCGCCAGGAGCCGACTGCGGTGGCATCTGGTAACAGAGTTCAGAACGAGTAATCTAGTCGTTGACGGTGGCGTTTGGTACCAAAAGTAGGAACAACTGTACTTGAAAATTGAATGTCTGCAGTCTTAACTTGAATTAAAACAGATAACACGCACTAATACAGCCATCACAATTAACACTGTTTATCAGACAGATTCTACACACACCCAAAGTACACGGGGCTATATGACCGCGTTGTCGCAGCCTCTAAACTGAGGAACCAACCATTCATTATGATTCTACACAATATATAAATGAAATTCTCGACGGAAGTTAGTGATTTTATTAAGTTGCTATGAATAGGTCTATTTGTCCTCCGCTATCATATATCGTCTTCGCACGCCCAATGCAAATGCGATGGTTAAGAACCAGCTGTAGAGGTCCTCTTTAAATTCGCGCTGAATACGATCAATAAAGTCTGGGAAAGTATTTTTGATCCTTGAGAATTACTGCATACCGGAAGAGGTGGGGGTGGTGGTACAGTATATATTTGTGTGTTCCATTCATAAAGTGCCAGCACTGCGCGGCATGCCTTAGCCAGGGAGAGAAAGCGTGATGCTGCTTGTCTCGCAGACTTGACGGACAGGGAGAAGAGGGTAGGGTTGGGCGCGGTTGGGGTTGGGGGTGGCTGGCGTCCATCAAAGCGACGGACGGCGTCGAGTGGATGCTGCAAGGACGGGAGGGCGGGATAGAGTCTGCGCATTTGAAAGCATTTTGCCCAAAAAGACGCCCGTACCAAAGCTCGCTCACTTAGTTGGTATAGAAGATGGTCGCGGGGTGGGACGGGACGGGACGAGACGGAAACTCCTGAGAGAGAGTTGAGTTGAGTCGAACTCAAGAAACCAATCGCGGAATGGGCTTTTCTCTCTCTGTCTGTCTGAAGCGCCATCTTGGGGGGTAGAAATGTAATCTTCTAAATTGGCATCTAGATAAGCTTTATTTATTAGTGTTCTTATCCGTCATGTCTTACTAGTATTGCTACAGCAGCAAGTAGTTGGTCGGGCAATCTCTTGAAAATTTCACAACTTTATTTAAAGAGAGGAGAAATTGTATCCCTCCTATATATATATCCAGGGCTTTTAATTTTTTATAAACATAAATTGAGTCTTAAGTTAGTAAAGCGAATCCTCTGTGAAACACAGTGGCTTTCAAAAGTTCAGAATTAATCAAGGGCCTGGTGACTTCGGTGGCGTAGTTGGTAGCATGCTGATATTCTATGCCCAAGGTCGTGGGTTCAAACCTGACCGAAGTCGTTGGATTCTTTTTAAGAGCGTTAGAAATCCCTCGGAATGCCTTCCTTCGGAGGGGAAGTACAGCCGGCGGGCCCATGTCATAGATTTATGGCATGTAAAAGAGCATTCCACTAATTACACTTGCATGAAGCTAAATTCCAACGTTCTTCGCCAGGAGCCGACTGCGGTGGCATCTAGTAACATAGTTCCCAACTAGTTGTCGTCGACGGCAGCATTTGGTTGCAAAAGTAGAAACTACTTGAAAATTGAATGTCTGCAGTCCTTACCTGAATTACAGATAACACACACTAATACAGCAATCACAATTAACACAGTTTATCGGACAGATTCTATAAGTACACGGGAGTACATGACCGCGTTGTCGCAGCCCCTAAACTGAGGAACCAACCAACCGATCATGGGTTTTGAATCGTCTGGTCTCTTTCCATCGGCATCATAGTGTATCACAGGAACTCGTAACCCTTTAATCCAAATACCCTAAGTCAACTACGCGATCAACCTGCGTGTCACACGGGTCTATTTTCAAGTTGAAAAATTTTAAGTTACGAATGCTCTGAAAAGTTAGAAATGTATTATTAAATTAGAGAGAAACAATGTTACTCCCAATGCTTTTTACTTTTAATTGCGAACAATTTTTACTTTTCGCGTGGTTCATTGATATTCTCGGCTGATTCTAAATGTTGTACTAATTTTTGTCGGCAGCTTCAACTTCAAGTAAACCAAGTTTGAATGTACAATAATAATAATAATAATAATAATGATAATAATATGTAGAGTACCAATACGGACACTAAATATATAATAAATTACATAAACACGATATAAAGAAACTAAGAATAGTTCCTTGTTGTTGATATTGTTGTTTCATTGAAGTGGCTTGGACATCATGGTCATTTAGCCCCGTGTACTTGGGTGCGTGTAGAATTTGTCTGATAATCTGTATTATTGTCGAGTCTCTTAGAGTGAGTATATTTGTAATTCATGTGAGAATTGGGAAGGAGATGTAGTGGCCTTAAGTTTGGAACCATCCCGTCATTTGCCTGTAATGTAAACGAGAAACCAAGGAAATCCACTTCCAGGATGACTGAGGTGGGAATCGAACCCACCCCTTCTCAGTTTTGCCCTTACAAGACTGAGTATACCCCGTTGCAGCCTTCAGAGCATAAATAAATTCCTTGGCAGAGCTGGGAATCAAACCCGAACCTCCAGGGCGATAGCCAAGAATGCTAGCTGCTACACCAGAAAGTGGATTTGTCAGGGAAATTTTGATCGTTTTTTTACCATTAATTTGTATTATAGCAATCCTGTAGTTTGCCTTCCTTGTATGCGCTGCAAAGGAGAGATTTTCAGGTCCTACGCCCTGTAATCGATCCCAACATCACGCTGCTGGGTAGGAGTGTGAAGTCAGTCTCTTTAAGGTACACACTGGATGAAAAACGATGCTTTGCGTGCTCACAGCTGGAGTACGCTCGAGTTGACGACTCCGAGATGAATCACTTTGGTACTATACTTTCCGGTAACTTCAGTGGTGGGCTCCCGATATACAGTTATTCGTCTGTGTCTCCATCTTTCTTTTCTTTTCCTAAGACTTACTGGCAACTTATTGATTGCTTGGGCTTAAAGGGAGTGTGTGTGTCTGTGTTTGAGTCTTCAGTCTTTTGACTGGTTTGATGCAGCTCTCCATTCCTTCCTGTCCTGAGCGAATTGTTTCATCTCTACATAGCTACCATACCTTACATCCGAGACAATCTGTTTAACATAATTCTAACCTTGGTCTACCCCTACAGTTTTCGTCCTCGACCATTCCTTCCATAACTAAGTTTGCTATTCCTGTGTATCTTAGTATGTGTCCTACCAACCTATCTCTTCTTTTCATTAGCAGTCACCAGACACATCTCTCCTCTCTCACTCGTCTTAATGCATCTTCATTTGTTACTCTATCTAGTCATCTGATCTTCAACCTCCTCCTGTAACACCACATTTCTAACGCTCTTATTCTCCCCTTTTCTGCCGCTCCAACAGTCCAAGTTTCACTTCCATAATGTGTCCCGCTCCAGACAAAGGCTTTCAAAATGACTTTCTAATACCTAAATATATATTCGATGTCAACAGATTCCTTTTCTGTGGAAATGCTTTCCTTGCCTGAGCCAACGTACTTTTTATATCCTCTTTGCTTCGTCCTTCACTGGTTATTTTCCCTCCAATGTAACAGAAGTCTCCGACTTCCTTTAGCTTTTCACCTGTCAATTTGACGTCCACAGGGGTTTCTGATTTATTTCGGCTGCATTTCAATAACGGGAGTAACATCAAAGTTATGAATCCTAAAATAAAAATAAAAAAAGACCTTTAAATCTGAACATTATGAATGTTCCGCTATACGTTATTTATACCAGATATATCTTCTGTTTAATTTAAGTAGAAGGCACTCATAAAATGAAACAGGATTACACATTATCTTTATGTGACTTACAAAAGGATGACCACCTCGTAGCGCAGTGGCTAGCGTTATTGGCTGTCACCCCAGAGGTCCCAAGTTCGATTCCAGGATCTGCCAATTCATTTAATTCTGATCTGGGGACTGGAATGGGATACACTTAGCCACATTCGTGGAGGCAGAACAGAGAAGAACTGGGTTTGGCTCGGTTTTTCGTGGGTTCCCATTTTTACTCAGGTAAATGCTGGGATAGTTCCTAATTTAAGACCCTGGTCGCCTCCTTCCCAAACCTGAGTGTTATTAGAAATATACACACACAAGAACACGGGTTAAATGTACACGTTGCCCCAAGCCTGTACATGTATCAACAACTCATGTTCTGAGGTGGGCTGAATGGATCCCAGGGTTATTTGAGTTTCTGGGTGAGAATCAAACCACTCCCTTCTAGTTACAAAAAGAGCGCCTTTACTGAATCAGCTACGCACCTCCCTCCCCTGTCCCCCTTTATTACCATTACAGTAATTTTAAAAAAATGAACGGGGGGCTATGAACGAAGCTTGGAAGGATAAGCAATGGATTGATCACCCCTTGTTATGACATGACCCTGTTTGACCTCTGCTTTCGCCGACAGATCTGAGTCCCTGAAGGCGTAGTGTAAAAGTGTTGTCGTCGTCGCCGAGCTTTTTGAGTGACTGAAGAATCAACTGCGTTGACCTATTAGGCATCTAACTTAAAAAAAGAAAATAATAAAAAATAATTTAAAAAATAACTACAACACACAATCCTCTGGGCACGCGGAAAGGCGGAGGTAGATTTTCACTGGACAAAGAAAAATGTTTTAAATTCACTAAATTTGACAATTGTAGTATACCTGAAAACGTTCCACATGTTTACCGCACGAGAAGCCCCATCATATCATATTATATTATTTAAGTAGTAATGTTAGATCCCTCCTGCGGCGCTCACAAGCGACCGAGCGTTACAAACGAGCATTCAAATGAAAGAGAATAGACATAAGCAGTGACGAATTGCACTCTAATTTCATAAATATCTATAATTTCTTTAAAAAATGACTTAAAAAAATGTAAGTAGTGTGCGATTTGCAGATACTGTTGTTGTAGGAAAATAGGCTCCATAATTGCTGTCCACTTCACATTTTAGCCGCTGTGACGCCTGTTTCATGTCAATTTAACATTCGGAGGTCTTTCCTTTATCATTTTGCATGGATTTCAGAAACAGTAAATCAAAGGAATGTGTACTCAAATCGTATAATTTCATAAATATCGAACAACCGGTGAATGTTATGATGATCCAATTTTCTGTGATCGCCTTCTTAAGTTAGGGAACGTAAAACTTGGCATTCTAACTGAAATGTAAATAGTGTTCTATTATCATTTGGTTGAAATAAAAGAATAACAACCTTTCTCCTTAAGTCTCTCATTATTAACCTATTGGGGTCAGTGTGGTTTATGATCATGCGAGATTTCTCGCACGGGTCCGCTATTCTTATTATAATTCCGAAATTATTTTTGTCATCCCTTGGCGTAACGGTGGGTCATATCAAACATTCCTTCAGACAAAAGTTCTAGGTAATGTTTAGTGGGGTATTGACCATTTTAAACGGTTTTGATATTGCGCCTATGATCTCTCTCTCTCTCTCAAAACTCCATTTTTCCCACCTCTTTGATCAATGGTTGGTGCTATCCAAGAATCTAACTGACGTATGTGTTTGGCCCATATTCGAAGAATAGTATGAACTTTGATTGAATCCGATTTTTCACATATTAAAAAAGTTATAGCGATATTTCACGTTTTGTTGTAGGAAAATAGGCTCCATAATTGCTGTCCACTTCACATTTTAGCCGCTGTGACGCCTGTTTCATGTCAATTTAACATTCGGAGGTCTTTCCATTATCATTTTGCCCATTAACGAAATCGACCGCAATTTGAAATGGCTATATTTTTTATGTTCGACCCTGACTATTATATGTCAGAAAACTGTACTATAATGAGGCTCATTATAACACTATTTGAAACAGTTTCTCCCACCAATCAGATAAAGATAGAATCGTGCCAGCGCTGAGTTCCACGGCCTTCTAATTTAAATTTCACTGCGTGGCCTAGTGTCATAGTAAAGTAATCGAGGAGGCCATGGTCAAATACAAGGCATTCTCTGCGTCTCATGCGCTCTGTTCAGTACATAAAACTGGCGAAATCTCGACAGATATTTATGAATTTTTATGTTCGAACATAAACTAGTTATAATAATTATCGTCGAACATAAACAGTCGTATGCAACTCGCCTATAATGGTGATTAAGACACTCGTATGGAAATTATAAAACTCGCATACGTCGTTTTATAAACATACTCGTGTCTTAATTATTGCCATTATAGGCTCGTTGCATAATGTACTAATGTATAAATTTGAAAGTGATTGATGCAAAAGGACGGTAGTTATCGTGTCCACAAGAAAGTGAAATAATAACAAACTATTGATCGGACAGTGGTTTTGGGGTCTGGGGGATGTGAAATGCGAAGAGATGTCAAAATTGTCCGGAAGTCGCAAGATGAGAGCCATTGCTATAGGTAGCATTCTAATGAAACCTACAGTACCTAAAAACACAATCTGAAGTATTTAACTAATGTTCCATTAAGAACAGTGACCTTATCAACACTTCCACTGCACACAGAAGCTCTCTTCTACATCCTAGTATGTAGGTCGTTAAGTGTACATTTCTCGTTTCATTTCTTTTTGGCAGCTTCTCATCTTGTGAAAAGATCATCATCATCTTCTAAATAACTTGGTAGTGGACGAGTGACTTAACTTCTTAGCTCACACATATACAAACCGCCCACGCGAAGAAATAAAAACTTTCAATAGCTTTTTTTTACAACATACTGAACATATACTCGTGGCCACAGGAAAACCCACAAAAATAGAGTTTGTGGTCTCTCTTATTCTCCTCTCCTCCACATAAATTCTGTATCAGAACAGGACCACCCACCCACAAAGAAGAGACCCCAAAGTTCACTTCTAAATGAAGGGGGGGTCTGTCTTCTTACATCTGGCCTCGTGTGTGTAAAGCTGTTGGCCAAGTCCTTAAGATGTTTCAAGAAAGCGTATCAAGCAGTCAATTTTTTGTGTAGTTTTTCAGTATGTATGTGTGTTTGTATCTGTGTTGGAGCAGCTGGGATTAGAGGAAGAAACCCACCCTGGCTAGCCTTCTCGTATCACTTCAAGTCCACACGTGTTGGAGTGCTAAACAATGTTCCGGTTTATCTTCTTGCTGTTAATAAGGAACATGACATTGATAAGTAGTTATATGGACTCTTGTCTTCGTTGTTTCCATTCTGTACGCAATTTTGATTTAAGTTGGACTGTTAATGGAATAATACTAGACTATAACACACAATTGATTAGTTTTCAGTCGGCCAACGGTATTTATGTCCATTTGAAATAGGTACAAAATATAAGATTATAACTGAAAAGTATGTGATAAATGTTTAGTTGCACAGTGGAGTGAAGGTTACAAAGATGACACGTTTCGTACGTCAATTGAACATCATCAGGTCAGATTAATCGAATCCTACCGTATAGGCCTATACAGAGGAGTCCCAAAGTATGTACTCAGTCTTTATTTATGAATATCTCTGGAACTAAATGACATAGACTTAAAATTAATTCGCCATAACGTACTAAAATTATTTCTGAATAGGTGCCAATGATCACACGAGACATTGTAGGTGCTCAAAGTGACTACCATTAACGGGAGTAAAGCGTCGATTGGGATGAACTACTAATCGAATTAAACAAGTCTATGTGTCCGGTGTGATAGCTGTGCAAAATACTTTGATGGCTTCTCGTAGAGTTTCCAGTGTAGCTTTTACCTGTTAACTTTATTCTTCATGGTCTCACACTGGTAGAAGTCCATGGGTGTCAGGTCTGGAGACCTTGGTGGGTACTCAAATTTGCAAAAATGAAAAGTCATCTGTCATTGGTTCCTGAAATATTATCATCAAAGAGTAGATGCAACGATTCTTGACAAAGCATGAAACTGCACTCTGGCACGAGAATTGAAAGTCAATGTCATTTAGTTCCCGAGGTATTGATTCACAGTGAGTGAGTACATGGTTTTGGATCTCTCTAAATAAGATAAGTCGCAGCCTTCCACCTCAAATCGACCACCTTTTTGTGTAGTGGCTAGCGTTCTTGGCTGTCGCACCGGTTCTCCCATGCAATTTTAATTATGTTTTGAGGGCTAGAACGGGGTACTCAGCCGCATTATTATTATTATTATTATTATTGTATGACTCGAAGTGCCGTAGCTTTTTGCCGCCCTTAACCGGCAATCGATCCTATGATCAGGAAGAGGCAATCTACTATTGAACCACCGAGGAAGCCAACAACACTACCACAAATGTTATTGTTATCAACTTGGAGTACGAATGTGAAATACCTCCTTGTTTGATTTGATTGTGTGGTTACCCGGAAGCGTATCATACCTTGATTAGTACTTGTTAGTCGCCTTGCTGTGTCATTAAATATACAATGCATCCATCTATCATTCGGGACTATTCATCCAGCATAAAACGGGCGTTATTTTTTGTATTTTAATTCTTGTTTTCTTTTTTAAAAATGATGAATACGGTTTTTCCTAACACACCGCATAATGAATGATGTTTTTTTGTATTACTATTGCCGGTAAAATAATCTCTACCTTGAAAATGAATTTGTTAACGATGTTTTAACAAATTGTAATAAAAGGAAAAATTGCCTAATCTGTGTGCGTGTGTTCTTTTTTTTTACATGCCGGAGGATATGCTTTAGGGTGGATGTGGTGAAGGATTCGTCATTTGAACACGTTTAACCACTAGAATATTGTCTATTGTCTATCGCTTGTACCAAACCTCACTTTTTTAATATTCATTCACATGTCATTCTTTTTCTCTGTACGTTTTGAAAAATAGACATTGACAAGGTAGTAGATCGTTCCTCCCTCTCCCACCACCCCACCCCAATATGCCACCTACCACCCCGTTCTCTTCAAAATACTGCGTTATTGCGCGGCATATGTATGCGTGTATGAACGTATGTATGTGTGTATCAGCTGGAAAAATAAAAGAAGAAATATGTGTATTTGTGTGTGGTGGAAAGTGACGGGAAAACAATCGAAAACCACAATATCAACAGCGTGTGTATGTTTGGTGAGAGTAAACGGAAACATAGAGGTAGGTTGGCAATATAGTGTTTTGTCAGAGCTAACCCCAGCGAGAGATAAAATATGTCAAGGATTTAAATCATACTATCATTCGTACGTTGTGCTCACCAAAAATTATTGCTATGGGTTACTGTTTTGGATTTCGTGATTCATTTGCCCACAAATATGAGTTTCAGAAGTTTGATGGTTTTAGGGGTTGAGGGATACCCATCATTAGGTGGAGAAAAATTGGTTCATTGTGCCATATATTGACTTTTATCATGTTGTGTGCTATCCATCAGAAGCGTCATCTTAACATGCTGAAAGCATTGCTACATTGATGCAGAGTATATTCCATGACCTTCCGCGTCATATGCTGTACTTCGTAAAGGTACAGATATGTAAGTTAATGATATTTTACAGGGGTCAGGTTGGCGTACAAGAGGAGACATATTTGGATATATATTTCTAATTTGAAGAAAATGGTTTTGAAAAAAAAAAAACTTATCACCTTTATATTTCCGATTAAATCGAGTTATTAGGGCATTCATTTCACCACATAAGTGGGACAAATCACATGTCGTCGGCTTGTTTACAAGACGGTATGGCAAATTCTTTTAGGGTGGCACATTGAGAAACGAGCGAATTATGGAACTGGTCCCCAAGATGGCCTTCTGCATGATTGCCTCGGGTGCCAGGTGCAAGCTTTGTTATTTGACGCCCAGAGGGCAGCTTTTTTGCATGATGATAAAGTATGTCGACCAGGATGTATTCCCAGTACTTCTAGATTGCGAGCCAATGATTTAGGGATGATGCTGGTATAAGAGATGATTATGGGCAGAATCACTACACTTTCCTGTCTGCCAAGGGCAGATACTTGGTGATCTTCTCACGGCAGGTTTGTTGCAGATTATGGGAATTAGGCTCTGTGATATCAATGCGATTAGGTTCTCTTCCGCACTTTGTCCACAAGAAGGATATCTGGCTGTTTTTTGCTGGTATGGTTTGATCAGTAATAACTGATCGGTCCCATTATAAATTGTGAGCATGACATGGGACCGTCAGCTTTATTATTATGATGATGATGATTATAATCATTATTATTATTATTATTATTATTCATGAAATGCAATTGAATCTGTCGGAGCTGAAGAGCATTAAGTCAAAAATGGTCATATTTTGAAGAATTAGTAGTGTGAAGTATTGACCCAAGGGCCTTGGAACGGCGTAGGAAAGAATTAAGTCAGCCTTCTGTTTTAAGCCAGTAACCACTGTTACAAGTAGTGTGATCAGAGGAGAAGTCAATGACTTGCTGCCTTTCAGCGCCGTATTCCTTAGTTAATGTTGGCCGCACTGCAAGATGCCCGCGTGTTACAGTGCTATTGTAAACTACATTTGTACAAGGTTTAGGTGGTTTTTAAGTCCCAAATCCATTTTAAAATAAGATTCCATGTGAAATATTCATTTTGGATGGCTTTATGTCGCATTTAAGTGACCACGGAGCTTAGAGGCATTAAGTCACGTTTCCAAAATTGATTTGAAGAATATGTTTATTAAATTAAAATTGATATTCCGCTAACACAAATACAACCTAAATAGTTGCTTCACAACATAGATGACTAATATAGTGTGTTTGTTAAGTTCTGTTTTATCTGTCTCTGTATCTGACTAAATACTTTTCAGCTCCGGTCGATTGAATTATTGAAGTATCTAAACCTATATGATTGATCTGCGTGTGAAAATAATGTACTGTATTATCGTAACTCGATCGAGGCAAAGTTCTTTATCCTCGGGAGTTGAGACACGTTTTGCCATTATAACATAGGGGAGGCGGTTTGGCGGAAGGCGAGCAGAGTGATAAAATATGTATTGGTACAAAACACACACATGAAGGGGAGGGGGGAGGGGGAGTAGGGGGAGTTTGCCCTTTACCTGTCCCGCGCCAGTCCAGCCTGGTCATGCTACACGGGACACTCAAACAAGCAACCTTATTTGAGACAGGGCAAACAAACATCGCCAGCCACCACAACTACATCAATTTTAGATGATATATCAATGTTATTTGTCAACTGGAACTTCTCGTAGATAATAAATCATCGAAAATAAATATTTTGCAACAGGTATTATGGTAGTTGCTGCGCCACGATGTTTCTCTTTCTTTACAACGTGCTGTGTAAAGGAGAGGAATAGCTCACATGCTCTCCTTTATCGCTCATTTTAGACTGCAGGGAGGACACTTAAACTAAACTCCAAGATCTTCATATGAGTTATCGCTGATGGTCTACGCTTGTGCGTCGTGTGTGATACTATAGTTTATTATTCAGATTACATGGAGATTGGTTTTGGAAACGTACTCCGAGACTTGAGAAAGTGGTTCCATCCCAGCATTTGCCTCAATTGAATGTAGGAAGAGGGAACAAAATCAAACTTAGGATGGCCACTATGAGCGCCGTTATATAAACCTCTGGTCGTATACAGGTTCATTATGCATGTGCGCCCCGATAAACACGGCAAGCTAAGCTGACTTCTTTCTTGCAGAATAGTCTACTGTAGGTCGCAACTGCATTGACTCAGTTTTATTTAATTTTTAAATAATCCAAATTTATATTTTAACTGTGTTATGGGGGCATGACCTCGCTGTTTTTCCCTTTACAACGACAAGCATTATCAATCCCTCTTTTATTACCTATAAATATATCAGCTTAACCCCTAATCTGCGTTGTCGGTGTTTCACAGTTACCGTTTAATGAAGGTTATTTAACACGTTTTTCACCCCTAATTTGACGGGCCGTAAAATATTTTCGTTTAAGGCACGTTTCCGTTTAATAAAGGGTCCGTTGAAGGGAAAAGAAAAAGAAAGAAAGAATAAACCGAAGCCCATGAAGAGCCTAGGCCTACCAAGCGACCGCTGCCCAGCCATTTGGTCTGTAGGTATTGGGGTGATGCGTGGGCAGCGCATTGTGTCTCCTCGGCCGATAATCTTGGTTTTCGTGACCGGGGCGCTGCCTCACTGTCACAGCTACTCAATTGTCCTCACGAGGCTGAGTACACCCCATTCCAGCCCTCACGTCCGTTTTTTAAAACACTGATAGCACCGGAAATCGAACCCAGATCCTACGGGTGAGAGGCAGGAGCGCTATCCCAACACCACGGGGCCGGCTATTTTTTTTATATAGAAGGTGATTATTGCAGTTTTGTGAATACCATAAGATTTTTGAAAAATCCGTTTCCTGCCTATTGTTTTAGTGGAAATAGGGTTATCTATGTTACCCACCGAGAGAGCGCAGCTGTGGCGTTATTATTTTTAATACCAGTCATAATAATGTGCGTTATTGACATGGCAGGCAGGGTGGCAGCACCAGAAGTGCAAGCAACATTGCAGGAGCAACGGCTGTTGTTAATGAATCTATTTGTAGGCCGGTCTCAACCCCCATGTGTTACTGATTGCACCCCGCACCCCATTCGACCAGCCCACTGCTGCCTCTGGCCGTAATGGAGAAGTCATGTTCGACTCCTCTAGCCTCGGCTGGCTTGGTTAATGCTCAGCCAGGCAACCAGATGTGGCTCCCGTCACCTACCCTGCCTTCCCTAATAATTTTAATCTCAGCTGCCTTTAATATTGATTCAAAAATAATGAGAGCAGGAAGGATCATCTTTATCCATCAGAAATAATGACTACTGATGGGCTCCTAAATTTATATCTTGTGTTAACTGTCACCAAGAATATTTTTCGTTAAAAATATTGTGCTGAAAGTGTGTAGGCCTATATCTACTTTAAAATACTCGTAACTCCACCTCGATTTTGTTGTGAATGTGAATGCTTCGTGGTGTAGTGGTTAACGTTATTGACAGTCACCCGTGAGCTTCCGGCGATTCCTGGCAATGCCAACAAATGTATTTCTGTCTTGACGGCTAGAAACTTGTATATTCAGCCTCGCGTGGATAACTGTAAAGAGGTCGGTTAACATGCCTTTAATTATAAATACACACACATGCTCAGACACATAATCACAAAGGTTATTAGACAAGATTCGACAAGCACCTAAGTTCATGGGTTTGATGACCAGCATGTCGCGAGCCCCTAAAATGAAACAACGATGTGTTTTTTTTTGTAAACCTTCCTGAATAAGCATACCGGTTCCTTTTCTTTGAAGCGCAATAGTTGAAAATGAATCCACCATCGGGACTCGAACTCGAATCCCCTGCATCATGGTGAGTCACACCTGAAGGAATCTTGCTGACAACTCTAGATGTAGTTAGTCAATCTATCGAGTCGAACGCTCATCAGCTGCATATTATACTATATTCTATAAATTCTCGCGCAATTGTCAATTTGATCGTATTTGTTAAATAAATGTTCACTGCTTCATGATTGACTGGGACAGTAACGCGTGTTGATACGGAAAAATCACCACTGGACACATAAAATGTTCAAGGCTAGAAGGAACGGCCCATTTATTCCTTCCCTAGGTTTCATTCTTTCTTTTCAGCAAGTCCCCTCATGAGGTGGTTGTTGGGAAGGGCATAGGGCCGTAAAATCCTCTCCTCCTCCATATCTCACCTCTTCCCGGACTCCGTACGAATGGGAATAGCGAGGGGATAGAAATACTCATAAGTTGTATTTCTTCCTGTAAATGAAACTTAGTTACGGTATTTGTCGTGCGAGGAGCATGTGAGACCAACTCCGCTTTATTGGAAAACCTTGAAGCAATCTGTGGAGGTATTTACTCATGCATCGCTACGGCGATCACGGCTGTCGATTCAAGAGAGGAGATAGGATAAGTCCCAAAACACGAGGTGAAGGGCTTGCATGACAAGAATGCACAATGACCTTAAATAATTACCACTTCCCCTGATTGCTTCGTGTCCAGAATACTATCACTGGTAGCTATGATTGACATGACTCAGTAATCATCTCAACGTTTCTATATATACAGTAGGCTAGTTTTATTATAATATTTAACTTGGTAAAGCGCATATACTTACGTGAGTGAGATTATTTTAAATATTCCCTCTGCTTCCAGTGGTATTAACAGACCTATGTGATAATAATAAGAAATATGAACTTGAAGACCTCAAGAAAGAAGAAAGAAAAATAATTCGAAAAATACTAGGAGCAAGACTCACTCCTGACTGGTACCGACTACAGTCAATCAACACAACTCAAAAATACTCAAACATCGAAGTCGACATCAGAAATAGACGTTTGAAATTCTTCGGGCACATAAGTAGACTGCCGAATACCCGACTAACCAAACGAATACTAGATTACATATCATCACTCAAAAGTACAACACCATGGATGAAAGAAGCACAAAAAGACATGCGAACTGCTAACATAACCGACACATCAGACAGAGACTTCTTCCGTAACAAAGTGAACTGGGAAGTCCAACCAGAGCAACCAAAACCTACACTTTACAGACCTCAATGGTCTGACGAAAGAAAATTAGCATTCTCCGACAGAATGAAACAATACTGGCAAATAAAAAGAACGTCAAGAATTGAGTCAAAGTGCTTAACGCTTTCCAAAATTGGGAAAATACGCTGTAAATAAATAAATAAATAAATAAATAAATAATAGGCGTAATAATAATGTATTTTATACGTCCTTTATTATTCCTGTTTGTCCGCCTCGTTTTGTAGCGGCTAAGCACTCTAGGCTGTCCCGGCTCTGCCAAGAAAAAATAATTCTGGTTTGAGGGCTGGAAAGGGGTACACTCAGCCTAGTGAGGTAAAACTGAGAAGAGGTGGGTTCGATTCCCACCTAATTCATCCTGGAAGTGGTTTTCCATGGTTTCCCACTTCTTTAGGTGAATCCCAGGATGGTTCTCAAATTATGGCCACGGCCGCCTCCTTCCAAATTCTCATCTGAATTACAGCTACACACACTAACATGGCCATCACAGTAACACAGGTCTTCATCAGCCAAATTGCTTATATCGTATTTTCCAAACTAGTGTAACAATTATTCAAAAAACGTAATGGATATGTAAAAGAAAATTGTATGGTTATCCATTCCGTTTTATGAATAATTGTTACACTAGTTTAACCCTTTATAGGGCAGAACTATTATTAATATATTTTATTTATATTTATTGAATTATTTTATCCTAATTTTAATTTATTAATTTTACTTTGTGTTATATTTTTATGATCTTTTTTTATATTTCAAATTTTATATGTTTATTTATTTTTATTAAAAAAGCTTGTTTAATTTTATAAGATTATTAATTTTTGAATTTTACAAGCATAGGCTATTTATTTTCAATTTTAATTATTTTCATCATATTTTATATTTTACGTTTTAATTTTAATTATTTCTGTTAAAAGAACTGCATTTCATCAAGCATCTTAGGTCAATAAGATAGAAGCATATTATTTGGCTTTATGAAATATCAACACTTCCAAAAGTAAAATCGTTGACATATGGCTGAAAGATTCACCAACAGCATCTTTGACAATATAGCAGGTGGTTGATATACAGACCACTAACCTATAAATGGTTAAGAAAGATATAAGCAATTTGGCTGATGAAGACCTCAATGAAAGTTTGAAACATGTACCAATGATTAAATAGATATTCAAAAATTTGAATACATGTTCTTAATTTTGTATCGATAGGAGTTATTTTTTAAAGTTATTAATTCTTATATATTGGTCTACATTACAGGCAAACGGTTACAGTAAGTAAGTTATCGATATGTGATGCGTGATATAGGTGAAAAGCCACTGAAAGAGCTATCCTGAGCTATCAGGATGGGTCATTAGGTATATATTGGCTCCTGAGTGTGGGAAATATATCCGTCTCACACACACTCTGCGTCTTGATTACCAGCCAAACAGTGTTAAATTACGCCTTCCACGTTCCTTCCCAGAATTGAGAGCTTTTGTAGCATGCTAGTGGACCGAGGTAAAAATAAACAGCGAGATAACGATAGGATCCCGATGTGATTCGGGTGTAGAAATGAGTTACGTCTTGTGACTGCCAGAAATTGTGAATGGCTGCAAAAGATATTCTGCAGCCGGCTCATGCAGGCTTATCTGCAATACCCACCTGTCTCTCTCTCTCTCACACTCTCACACACGCACAGAGAGAGAGAGAGAGAGAGTAAGAAAGAGAAAATAAATATGACACTTTTGCTACAGGTTGCGACGAAATAAAATTGTTTTTAATTTATTAAAAGGATTGCATTTTCTTGGTCCAATGAAAAATGAAGGCTGTAATGAACGTATAGTGTAAGCCATGAGCATTTATGTTTAGATAATTAAAATGTCTGACCCAAGGGGGCTTGAATTCACGATCCCCGGCTTTGCACACCGGAGCTCTTACCACTGAGCTACTGGTGGACACTTTAATTCTCACTTGACAGTGATACTCAACATTTAAAATCCAATTCTTGAAATCTATAAATACCCTACAACGGGCATCAATAGGCTGGAAAGGAGGCTGTCGTGGCTTTACGTTTGTACATTAGTATGTGTAGAAATTATTTGATAACCTATGTTATTGTGATGGCAGTATTAGTGCGTGTATTTATAATTCAGGTGAGGATTGGAAAGGAGGCGGCCATGGCCTTACGTTAGGAACCATCCCGGCATTCGCCTGGAGTAGAAATTAGGAAAACCACGGAAAATCACTTATCGGGTGGCTCAGATGGGAATTGAACCTATATCTTCCCCGTTCTGCCTCACGAGGCTCAGTAAACCTCGTTTCAGTCATCAGACCAGAATTAAATTTTGACTACCTCGTGTTGTAGCAGCCATTCTTGGCTATCACACCAGAGGTCCGGGTTCGATTACCGACTGTACCAACTTTGACGTGGAAGTTGGATATCAAAAGAAGGATGACCTATTGTCACATTCCTTGCTAGCTACAGAATCAAGTTTTACAGCAGACAAGGGAGACTATCACAGGGTGACTGAAATTTTTCTAGACACTGCATTCCAGAACTGGAAATTTTTCGTTAAAATGCGTATTTTGATCTAAGTCGTCGGTGTTTCAGTGTTTCCGTTCTCTGAAGGTTATTTAACAGGGTTTTCACCCCTAATTTTTACACAACCGTCAAATATTTCCGTTTAATAAAGGGTCCGTTGAAGGAAATAAAAAAAACCCGTAGCATTACAGCCCATGAAGGGCCTAGGCCTACCGAGTGACCGCTGCCCAGTCATTTGGCCTGCAGATATTGGGTTGACGCGTGGTCAGCGCATCGGGTCCCCGCGGTCGTTAATCTTGGTTTCTGTGACCGTTGAAAAGCCAGGTACTAAAATTGTGTTTCTCCTCAAATCTGGCGCTGAGCTACGCCCGTCAGCATAGCGTGCCTTCCTAATGTCATGTTGGACGATTACAGGAAGCAAGCATTTGCGGGCCATATTCGATGAAAGGTAAAAAAGGTCAAGACGCTTGACTTAATAAAAGGTCACTCGTGAGAGAGTTTGACCTATAATGCCATACATAAGACTCCATACCTCTGATTCATTTAATAGTCCATCCATATTTTATCGACTGTAGCTGCCCCTTCGCTCCCCGTACTAGCCACTATAATGGGGTAATTCGATAATAACCATTCCTCCCCCTCAGTCCTTCTAGTACCTTAATACATACGAAATGCGATTTAAATCACGAAATTTCGTCATCAGCATGTTTCCATCTCTGTCATACTCAGATACTAAATTATGAATATGTTCCCAAAGGAATAATATAATCTCTTAACATAGAAGGTAGACATTATGAAATATGCATTGAAAGAGTGATGTCCATGTCATCAAAGCAGGCTTGTGTGTGTTACTTGACCTGGTCACTAAAATAGAATAATCTGAAGTCTGATCGTTAGTCTTGAGAACATCGAGCAAATGCCATTCGCTTAAATCAATAACAACACAGGTTAACAGATTATAAAACGTTGTCAAAGCCTCTAAAATTAAACATTATCCTTCATATTCTAATTCTTTTGAGAGGGGGAGTTTCAGTACTTGCGACCCTGAACGATAAGAATTCTCATGAATGCTATTGTTACAAATTCTAACATCCTGCCGTTGTTAATTTATTTTAGGCGATTGAGACATCTTCATAAATTAATGCACACAGCAGAAGACAGGCGGATTCAGGAGGGGGGGGGGGGGGGGTGTCACGGGGGTTGTGACCCCCCCCCCCCCCCAATGGAGACCATTTTTTTTTTGCAAACTCAAAAAAACGAAAACACAATAACCAGACAAATAAATCTTAACGAATTTTAACAGAAAAACAGATATTTTTTTTTCATTTTATTCAATACTGAAAATATATTTATTGCAATTATTACGTTCTGTTATAACTGTAAATATTTACAACTTCATAACTATTGCTTAAAAACGATTATTTTTATAACAAAATCACCTCGTCTATTTTGTTTAGCAATCCTTGTGATTACCGAATCGATGTTTATAGTGATGTCACGATGAATGTGCAGCAATGCACGTATAGGAATTTGGGGCATTTTTGCACCAACAAATTTTTCCGACGTCCAAACTGCAAGCTTGGTTGGCAATTTAAGCTGTGACTTTCTCCCTTTGTCGGTACCAACTCGACTTGCCGAAACTGTAACGTACCTTGATACTTTTCTCGAAGCTCGATGTAAAAGTCGCAAAACACGCCGTTGCAATTTGTACGAATATTTTTGGTGCGCTAAACGCATCAAATTTCTCTCCATGTAGCTTGCAAAAAAAATGGTCTTGTTTTGTAGGTTTGTTTATTTTGTGATCGCGTTTTTAGTGATACCATTTTTCTTAACAATTTCGATTCTCTGACCCTCCCCCCAAAACCAAACTGGCAGAAGACCGCGGTGTATGGCGGGGTATTGTTAAAAGAATTGCGTGAAGGGTCACGACGTTCGAAATCGAACTACGACCAAGAAGAAGGGACATCTTGGTCATCAGTCCCATATACTTGAGTATGTGTGGAATTATTCTGTTAACCTGTGTTTCTGTAAGGACTGTAGTGTATGTAGTTGTATTATGGGTCATTCGTGAGGTAGGAACCTCGGGACTTGAAATACGGAACTATCCCAGCATTAGCGTGAAGTAGGTTCTGGGATTCGAAACATTGATCTCCAGAAATGCTGTAGCCCACCATTGCGGTTGTGGTGCGCAATGTAACACACTCGGCTAAGCCGCGAGGTTTATAGTACGCGTGAGATAGAAAGGAGTTTGTTCTGAAATGAAGAGTTGATAAAGGTTGATCGGAGTGGGTACCATATAAGAGATGGGGGATGGCTGACTCAGTTGTGTCCTGCGGCGTAGCCGTACTCGTTGAATCTTGCACCAAGGTCAAGAAGGCAGCTGGAGCAAGTCCGGAGTCTGGAGGAGCGAATACTGTCTCTGACAATGGCTATCCTTAGTGCAGGTTTCTCCCCGAATTCTTTCCTCCAAGTAAATGCCGAGATAGTACCTTACTTCAAGTCCCGGGGCACCTACCTCATTCCTGTCCATGATACAGTTACACACACCCCTACAATCATCACATAAATACAGCTTATCAGAAAATCAATTTAATTAATAACAACATGACTCTATTGTGAGCCTGTGGGTGAAGGAGGAAAATATTATTAGCTACTATTTATCGTTAAAGAATATCGCCCTGGACTGCAAGGGATAAAGTCCATTACCCTTGATCGAGACAAGTTGTCTGGCAGGTGTTTCCATGTGTGGTTCCTTGTGCACCCCTTGAGGCCCAGATTATTCACTTACTATGAGACAGGAAGAGATATGTGGCAACAAATTGAGTTAAGATGTGTTTGCCAGAAAAAGAGACACCCGTTAGTGAGTAAGTGGACGCATGCGCAGATCTCTCGCTAGATGGAGTGTTGGGAGAAGAAATGGTAGTAGTTGGTACCTCCAGACAAATTCTCTAGTGAAACTTTTCGAAATATTTGGTATTTCATTTTCCACTTTTAAACGTAACTGGGTCTAAAATACACTTGCGAAAAATGAAATTTTAAATGGGAGAACGAGGCAGGATGATTTAACATGAGTAAATAGTTTATTTCTTAAAAGTGTAATTCTTTATGGTGTCTACCACTCTGGAAAACATGAAAACAGAGAATTCTCAAGTAATTTTAAAATTCTGGAAAACTCAGGAAATTTTATTGACCCTCATGAAATTTTGATTTGCAAGGTTCACCCGTGGATAATGTTTCAAATAATGCATTTATATTTTGACGGGGACACTTATAATTTGATGGTAAATGTTTTATTCTAGGCTATATTCTTATTAAAATTCAATCAATAAACTCTCATTTCTTGAAAGATAGAGCACATATTTACACCCTTGAGTGTATACATGTGCTATAGTGTAAATTTTGAGAGAATTGCTATTGGAAGATTTCATTTTAATACATAGCCTAGATGTTTTACCATTATTGTGAAAAATTTTAATTTTTCTGCTGCTCCAACAATAGTTTCTATTTTCTGGATATTAAATTGAGAGATTTTACGATATTTTTAAATATATTTATTTGCGTGTTTTTTGAAATTTTATCATGCTAGGTTACTGATAGACTTCAAAATACTCTTTGAGTAATGACTGTGTGGTTTATTACCCCTTATAGACCATAGGGCTGACCTGAAGTAGCATGCCCCATAAAACTTTATAGTTACAGTACTGTATTATGACTGTTAATGTTCCTCAGGGAATTTCTGGATTTATCATGGAAAAGGCAAGTACTTCGTAGGGAAATCTGTTGTTTTGTTCTGGTAGACACCCTGTTCTTTTATCGTCACATTTGTGTATTTAAAGTAAATAACGCATTGATGTCAAACTGTGAAAAATGTGACATTTAGGAATTTTTCTATTTTATATGATAATTCGTGAGATCATGCATGGATAAGTGATCTTTCATATTGTGTAAAACTTAATCTGCTTTCCGGTGAATGAGCTCAGAGGCAAGTGGCTGGTATGTGCGCCATTTCTCTGCCAAGTATTATTATTAGTATTATTATTTTTGATTCATATAAATGGAGCGTTTGCGATGGTATTCTAAAGTCTAGTGTTTTAATGAGGGGTATCTTTTATTTGAAGCCCAATTGGGAAAGTTGCCTCGTTGCATAGTGGTTAGCTCTCTTGGATGTCATCATGGAGGCCCGGGCTCGAATCCCGGCTCTGGCAAGATATTTAATTGTGGTCTGAGGGCTACGAGGCAAAACCGAGAAACGGCGGGTTCGATTTTCACCTTAGCCATTCTGGAAATGGCTTTCCATGGTTTCCCACTTATACTACAAGCGCGTACCGGATGGTTCCTAAATTAAGGCCATGCCTGCCTCCTTCCCAATCCTCATTTAAATTACGAATAGAGCTACACACACTAATACAGTCATCACAATTACACAGGTTATCAGACAAATTCCACACATTGAAGCATGACCACGATGTCGCGAAGCTCCTAAAAGGAATCAACAATAACAACCAGAGGGAGAGATGAGAGAAGTTGTTCTTTGGTTAGTTAGGTTTAGTTGGAAGTGACTTGCTGTTTCAACTGCGGGCCAGTGACAAGCTGCAGATGGTATGTCCCTTCAACACGCCTCGTCTCCATCGCTATTTACGGTCTACTCTATATCTATTAGCGACGAGAAATTCGTCCTTTAGTTGCTAGGTAATGGGTGGCGGCCATGCAATGCGGTTGCCTCTAATCGCCCGTGGACAGACCACCTCATCAGGGCTGCACAGTCAACACCTGGTGTGGCATGTTGTGCTCTTATCATCACTAAGTGAAATGTTCATGGACACCAGGGATGTGCATCTACGCTTTCAATACCATCGTTTTTACGTTTGCATGTAATCAACGGGTTGACAGTGTAAATAACGTAGACTGTGTCATCTATATGGACTGTATACAGGATTTATTTATTTATTTATTTATTTATTTATTTAGCGTATGGCTTTTAGTGCTGGGAGTGTCCGAGGACATGTTCGGCTCGCCAGAGGCTGTAGCTGCTTCCAGTGGACACCCATAGGGTGAGCTACAAGTTCTGTTCAATTTCAAGTAGTTCCAATTTTCGCTACCAGATGTCAATGATACCTAGTGGTGAACGTTGGAACCTTGATAGATCGTTCCAACGAAATCTAACCTAGAAATTTAGCTTCACACAAGTTTAGTCTGTGGAAGGATCTTTTACATGCCATAAATCTATGACATGGGACCGCCGGCTTTACTTCCCCTCCGAAGGAAGGCATACTCAAGGATTTTAACGCTCTTAAAAAATCCGACGACTTCGACCGGGTTTGAACCCGCTATCTTGTGCACAGCAGTTCAGCATGCTACCAACTACGCCACCGAAGGGTACATCATAATTAATAGCGGAACGTGCAATAGCTGTAGGCCAAAGTACACGATACAGTGAGAGCCTTCTCAACAGAACGGAACTTCACATGCGCCGCGTGACGGTTGGGGCACTGTGGATAGCCGCCTGTCGATCAAGGCACTGACGCTAGCAGCAGCATAGCGCTCAACTAGTTGAACATATTTACAATTTTTAACGTGTTTAAAATCGTCATTACTTACATGTATTTCAGAGTAGTTGCTGGAATGCTGTCCTTCACACATTGCTTCAACGTAAGAGGTTTTGGTACACTCACTGTATTTCTTAGATACGCGAATTGTTTCTTTATAGGTCTACATTTTGTTTGAGATCCCCCACCAAGTAAAAATTCCTCTCGGCACGCCGGAAGGCGGAGGTAGATTTCACCGGGCAAACTAGGGGATAGGCTATAATAGGCAAAATATGCAGGATTTCGCAGGAGGATCAGACCTCATTTATTGCGAGAAAGTATTTTACAATTGGAGGTTAATTAACTTTTTTTTCGTCTTTCTATGCATATTTTTAACATTTTATTGTCTTATGGGGATGGTAACCTTCTTGTCATTTGGGGTTCATTTTTATACTTGTGATCACACTGTCCTTATGCAAGGTTTGGACCTGATGTGTAACTATCTAACAGTCTGTTACTTCTTCACGCAAAATTTTATCTCCCGCAGAAATGTTGGTTGGTTCCTCAGTTTAGGGACTGCGACAACTTGGTCATGTAACCCCGTGTACTTTGGGAGTGTGTAGAATCTGTCTGATAAACGGTGTTAATTGTGATGACTGTATTAGTCTGTAATTCAGGTAAGGTCTGCAGACGGTCAATTAGTAGTAGCCTACCTAATTTTGTACCAAATACCACCGTCAACGAAACCTAGCTGTGAACTTGGCTGCTAGATGCCACCGCAACCAGCAACTTGCAACGAACGTTGTAACTTCCCCTCGGAAGGAAAGCATGCTAAGGGATTTTTAGCGCTCTTAGAAAATCCGGCGACTTTGGCCGGCTTTGAACCAGCGACCTTGGGCATAGAAATTCAGCACGCTACCAGTTAGCCGCTTCCCTCATAGTCAGATGGAACAAGAAGTTCCGTGACAAACTAAAGAGCCTACTTTTCTTAAAATTAAGATTCATGCCAACGATTAATCTACAGTATATGAACCTATCTAGAATAATGACAAAATTAAGTTGGTAATATCGAAATGTCTTAATTAGTTCGAAATACTGTATACTAGGCATAATGTAGCCTAATAGAGCAATACAGTTGGCAGCTCTGGTGACTGAATATATTCTTAATTCCATCTCTTAAGGTACAGAATACAAAATTTGGTTGAGGTCCAAAGGACGTTACATGGAGTTAGACATTGAATCTATTAGTACACGTAAAAGCAAGTTGGCAACAATGCCATGCGAGTGCTGGTCAGAAATTATCTGAAATATTATGATATCTTTTTGTGCCAATTTTGGATGAAATCCATTTGTTGGTATAGAAGTTACATGCATTTTAAAATTGGTTCTATCATCAGGCATAGAATCATGCTGGCAGCACTGACTTATATTAATTACTCCAAATTAATCTAGAATGTCAGGTGCTATACGTGTGCAAAGTATAGAGCTGTTGTCTTGCATGCTTTCTGATATATTGATATTTGGGTAAAAAATATAGACACCATGTATTAACAGTTGGCAGCCCTGATTGCTCTTAAGAATACTTAGTCATATCTGTTATGTTACACATAGCACATACGAAATTTGGTTGAAATCCAACTGACAGTATAGAAATTACATGTATTTAAAAATTGGTCATATCAGCAGGCTTAGAATCATGTTGGTAGAACTGACGTATATAAGTTACTCCAAATTAATGTAAAATGTCAGGTAATATACGTGTGCATAGTTTAAAGCTGTCGGCTTGCATACTTTCTGATATATTGGCATTTGGATAAACAATAGAGAGATAAATTATTAACAGTTGGCAGCCCTGATGGCTCTTAAGAATACACTCAGTCATATCTGTTTATGTTCACATATTACATACAAAATTTGGTTGAAATCCAATTGATAGTGTAGAAGTTATATGCATTTAAAAATTGGACCTATCAGAAGGCTTAAAATTATTTTGGCAACACTGTCATGTATGGCCTCCTGGAAATTAAACTGAAATAGTATTATCTACATGTGTGCCAATTTTGGAATAGCTCCTATGTATACCTTCCAAGATATCCAACATGGAGTTCAAATTTCTAGTGCAAGTTTTTAGCAGTTGGTAGCACTGATATCTTTTTCAAATATGGGCCTGAGATATTCCGGTATACATCTTTACTCATACTAAATTTGTTTTCGATTGCTGCAGCCGTTTAGGAGTTGATAGGGGGGGGGGGGGGCGCACACACACACACAGCCAGCCAAACAGACAGAAGGACAGACACATTTTCCCGGATCGATCTCATAAGTCTACTTTTTCCTCATTTTTGCAAGGTGTGAAAAGTAGGCTAAAAATGAATGTGATCTCGTAAATGGCGTTGTCTTGGCAACCTCTGATAGCTCATCCCTCATCAATTTAGAAGTGTTGTCATGGTAACCTCTGATGGCACTTGGCATTTTCTTTAATTCCGAAATCATTTTTCTCATCCCTTGGCGTAATGGTGGGTCATATCAAAAATTCTTTCCGACAAAAGTTTTAGCTAATTATTAGGGGAATATTTTCCATTTTGTACGGTGTTTATATTGTGCCTATTAAGAGAAATATGATTAATGTTTCCCGAAAAACCCACTTTTTCCACCCCTTTGGTCAATGGTTGGTGCTATGAAAAAACTTATTTGACATAAATTTTTGGCACTTATCCGACACATATTATGAACTTTGAATGGATTCGATATTTCACGTATTAAGAGAGTTATAGCGAAATTTCACTTTTTCGAAAAAAAAAAGCCTCCCCCCCCCCATTTTCATCCCCTTCGACCTATTTTGCCCATTAACGAACTCGACCGAGATTTTAATGGGATACTTATTATGTAAAAAATTCAAACTGATTGAGGAAAAATTACGGCAGTTATCGTGTCCACAACAAACTGATATATATACACACATCAAAAAAAGTTTTGCATCACCTCGGTTCCCAGATCTCCGGCATATAGACGTTGACTGTGTATATTGTATCAAAGATACAGTCCCTTTGACTGTTCATAGATGTCACTAAAACTGCTCAAAGATGTAAACAACCATGCATGAGCAGGGCCTATTAGACGGAGGGGGTACGACAGCCGATCAGTTCCAGTCATTCCACCAGGACGAAGGTACGCTGCTCATGTTGTCTGTAGTTCTACCATGCATAGAAGGTCAATACCGCAGTTCGATCGCGTCCGCATTGTTACTTTGTGTCAAGAAGGGCTCTCAACAAGGGAAGTTTCCAGGCGTCTCAGAGTGAACCAAAGCGATGTTGTTCGGACATGGAGGAGGTACAGAGATACAGGAACTGTCGATGACAGGCCTCGCTCAGGCCGCCCAAGGGCTACTACTGTAGTGGATGACCGCTACTTACGGATTGCCGCTCGGAGGAACCCTGACAGCAATGCCACCATGTTGAATAATGCGTTTCGTTCAGCCACAGGACGTCGTGTTTCAACTCAAACTGTGCGCAATAGGCTGCATGATGCGCAACTTCACTCCCGACGTCCATGGCGAGGTCCAGCTTTGCAACCCCGACACCATGCAGCGCGGTACAGATGGGCCCAACAACATGCTGAATGGACCCCACAGAATTGGCATCACGTTCTCTTCACCGATGAGTGTCGCATATGCCTTCAACCAGACAATCGTCGGAGACGTGTTTGGAGGCACCCTGGTCAGGCTGAACGTCTTAGACACACTGTCCAGCGAGTGCAGCAAGGTGGTGGTTCCCTGATGTTTTGGGGTGGCATTATGTGGGGCCGACGTACGCCACTGGTGGTCATGGAAGGCTCCGAAACGGCTTTACGATACCTGAATGACATCCTCCGACCCATAGTGCAACCATATCGGCAGAATATTGGAGAGGCATTTGTCTTCATGGACGACAATTCTCGACCTCATCGTGCACATCTTGTGAATGCGTTCCTTCAAGATAACGACATCGCTCGACTACAGTGGCCAGCATGTTCGCCAGACATGAACCCTATCGAACATGCCTGGGATATGTTGAAAAGGGCTGTTTATGGACGTCTTGACCCACCAACCACTCGGAGAGATTTACGCCGAATTGTCGTTGAGGAGTGGGACAATTTGGACCAACAGTGTCTTGATGAACTTGTGGATAGTACGCCACGACGAATACAGGCATGCATCAATGCAAGAGGACGTGCTACTGGGTATTAGAGGTAGTGGTGTGTACTGCAATCTGGACCACAAATGCTGAAAGTCTAGCTGTATGATGGTACAACATGCAATGTGTGGGTCTCATGAGCAATAAAACGAGCTGAAATGTTGTTTGTGTTGATCTCTATTCCCTTTGTATTTAAAGGTTCCGGAACTCTTGGAACCGAGGTGATGCAAAACTTTTTTTGATGTGTGTACATAAATTATATATAAACTTTTGAACTGACGGTGGTTTTGTGGTCTGGGGGATGTGAAATTCGAAGATATATCAATTTTCCGGAAGTCGAAACATACCCATTACAATAGTTAGCTTTCTAATGAAATCTACCTAAAATCGCACAGTGCTGAAACTTACGAACACATGCACTGAAATAATTCTTCTTGAGAAAAAAAGTTTACACTAGGAAAATTCGATGTTTTGTTCCATACCTAACCTTGTTCACTGGATACGAGATAGTCTACAGAACTTCACCACAAGTCTTAATAATATTATCTTGACTAAAGTATCTTGCCAACTCCGTATGTAATAAATGTAATGTCTGCATTAGGGGCTTCCCGCCACGCTGTTGTGTAACGGTAGATGCTAGTCAACTGGCACTGACTCAACAAGCTTCGTCCATCCCACGGCGCAGGCGAAGCTCCGTTCTAGAGGGAAGGCTCTCGCTGTCCTAATAACGTTTCATTATGTTGTCTTGGTAACTTTTCCTGATACCCTCATTCTTCGAGGGTCAGACTTTTTTTTTGTTCCTTTCATGGTATCTCCTGCATTCAGCACAAGGCCCTAAAGGAGGCAGGGTGCGTAGACCCAACTCGTATGGTCCACACTGGATTGTGCTACACCCTCAAGGGCTCACGGCTTGTGAGGGATTCCTGAGCTGGGTTCTGTTTCCCTTTTTTCGATTGACATTGTGGTGGACATTCTCCGCGTTCCCTTTTCTTATCTGCCTTTCGTTGCTCTATTTCCGTCTAAGTCCTTCAATCCCCATTCTTCAAGGGTTGAGGGCATTTCTTTCCCCTGTCGTATTTTAACTTTACTCACTTTTATTTTTTTCATTTTCCTCTTCTTCGAGTAGATACGTTAGTAGCTAGCTTTAGTTACACCTATTAATTTAATCGCTTTTTACGATCATCCTAACCATTAGGGGCCGATAACCTAGGTCATACCTGCCAACTTACCCAATTTTCTATATTTTTTCCGTCTCACGATTGCTCGAGTTATCATACCGATTTTTGTAAATTATAGGCAAATTTCAAATATTTTCCAGTATTTTTGGAAGTGTTTATGGTGGGCAGGTAATGAATTCGTAAGTGGGATTTTGTTTCAGTGTAAGGGGTTGTTTATTGACTTTGCTGCAACATTTTCGTCACATTCTAGTGTTTCTATTATTTAAATTACTTTCCATGATGGTTCCGTATTGACGTACTAAATAGTTTTTAACAACAATATACATCCGGCTTAGTCAATTATATTTCCTTTCGTTTATGTATTGACTAAGGCGGATGTTGTTGTTAAAAACTACATTCAAGTGTTCTTGCTCGGGGTTTGACTCTTCTCTATGGCCAAAAAATAAGTTACAATTCTGTCTTTTGACACAATTTCCGTGCATGATTGAATCCAGCAAAGGTCAGTTATATTGCATTCTGTACTGTTTATATTATATCACATGATGGAAAAAGTGAAATTTCGAAACACGTGGGAACGGTGTTGCAAGAAAATAAATAAAAAAGGACTTTGTCGTTAAAAGTGAATGTGATGGGGATAATAAAAGCCGAATGCTAGTTTACAGCATTCATTTTGAAGCATAAATTGCCTATTAATTGAGCTGATATGAACTATTTCCATCTGCTGAGTTTTCCTGATTTTCATATCAAAATCTCCTGACTTTTGTTTTTGTAAGGTTGGCTGGTATGCTGGATGCTAGAACCCTTAAGGCAACAATTATTATGATTATCTTAAGATAGTCTTTTGTAGTTTCTCATTTTATCTCCAGGAGAATGCTGGAAAAGTACCTTCTAATAGCACACATTATAGCCTGTATTATAATTCCAAATTAATAAATTTGCACGATTACGCGGTCGCAGTAACAAATGCCTTCAGAGAGATCTTAGAGACAACAAAACGTGTAGATTATTTTGTGTTCAGCTGTCTTGTCAATAGATTTGAGGTCACATGTAAGTGATCGTGCATGTTGGTCTTGTTGTGTTGATGAGAACTTGGCTCACCACAAGCCAAGTATCGTGGGATGTGGTGTGTACTCCCATCAAATATACACAAATTGAGGTTGGGTGTGTGTTAGCCATTATTGAAATGTATTGATGATGCAAATAAGGAGTATGTATGCAAGTGTGTGTGTTGAGAGTTGAGAAATAGCAAGACTGTATACTGCAACCGGTTCATTTAACTGGTTTCTCTATGCAAACAATCCCAGCCTAATCGCGATGAAAGTCCATTGCATTCCATTGCAGTATTGCGTGAACGGTTACAATCTTTTCCACTCGCAGAGAAAATTTGTCGTCCATTCCCCTTTCCCCTCCTTGATCAGTCCTTGGCCGGTGCTAACATCAAGGTAATAAGTGTGCCTGCATTAAAATGACATTTCCATGTCTCCAGATTCGAACCCCGCCCTGAGCAGGAAATGTAATAAATAATGTTGGAACTGTTTTCACCGAAACTAACTGTAAATCTTGTTAGTGTAGTACCCCATTAATGGTGGACATTTCTGTCGAGTGTTTCAGCTTGGATTTTGTTACATAGTCGCAGCTGCCACATGATTTGACTGTTTTATTATTAATGCCGGCTGCTTCATCTTAGGGACCATATGGTCATCAACTTCGTGTGAGCGGCTTCGGTGGCGTAGTCTGTACCATGCTGAGCTTCTATGCCCAAGATAGCGGGTTCAAACCCGGCCGAAGCCGTCGGATTTTTTAAGAGCGTTAAAAATTCCTCAGTATGCCTTCCTTCGGAGGGGAAGTAAAGCCGGCGGTCCCATGTCATAGATTTATGGCATGTTAAAGAACCTTCCACTAATTACACCTGTGTGAAGCTAAATTGGATAGGTTAAGAATTTAAACAACGCTCTTAGGTTTCTACGTTCGTTGCCAAGAGCCGACTGCGGTGGCGTCTAGTAGCTAAGTTCTGAACTTGGCCTAGTAGTCGTTGATGGTGGCGCTTGGCGGCAAACGTAGGAACTATTTGAAAAATTCTAAGTTGCAGTCTGTACTTACATTAAAAAACAGATAACACACACTAATACAGTCATCACAATTAACACTGGTTATCAGACAGATTCTACACACACCCAAAGTACACGGGGCTACATGACCGCGTTGTTGCAGCCCCTAAACTTAAGAACCAACCAACCAACCAACTCCGTGTGCTTATTAAGAGTGGTCAGACGCTTATGATCGGAAGATTAATCGCCATGTAAATCTACAAGTTTTCCTCCTTCCTTCCTTCCTTCCTTCCTTCCTTCCTTCCTTCCTTCCTTCAAGGAATTGCCAGCCGTAACCATGGCAACACCAGCTCAAGAGTTCCCGTCTAGCTCTGTAGGAGGTAGTACCAAACTCTGTTTAGTACCTACAATACCATGTGAACGTTGTATACCGTAAAAGTCAACCCTCCTTTGAGCGATATACAATCCTGGTGCTGTCAGTTGGCATTTGAGGGAGCGAAAATGCGAGGGAGCCGTGTATGTCGATTTACTGGCACGTTAAAGATCCCTTTCAGGAGAAAATTCCGGTACCCCAGCATTTCAAGAAGCCTCAGTAGTTAGAAGGGACGTAAACCCCATATAATTATTACCGTATATTAGTATTACTATTGCTATCAATAATGTTGGAGGTCTAATCCTGGGTTCGTTTGAAATAACTGTTACATTTATCCATTCATTATGGCCATTGTCCGCATGAATTTTGAGAAATTATTAGGTTTACGTATCTTGAATCCACGTATATTCCTAATATTAAATCATTACACAGTACCTACTGTTTGGTGTAACCTAATAAATTTTTCTGATTGCCAGAGGCGACCATTTTCCTTCTGAATCAAGGGAAGAAATATGGCATGAACACAGTAATTTTTGATGGCTTTATCCCACTTATTCCAGAAAATTGCTTATTTGCTTTTGGTCGGGGATTTAAGGCTGAATTCCCTTCCTGATGCCACGTGATTTTTCAGATGAAAATGGCGTACTGCACTAAAATTCAATTTTCGAAATAACATCTAAAATTATTAGTTTGCGATGTGGGAATGGCTGTATTTTATTCCATAAATCATTAAATAACATTATCAAGGTTTAGCACCGAAATAATTCACGATAGGTTATTTTTTACATAGATAGTCTATGAGAGAGATTTATAGGAATTCATTTACATGATTCTTCCAAATTTTTATTTGCTTAGTGACAGTATTAGGTCTATGCCAAGTAAAGAAAAATATTTACGTTATAATCTCATCCATTGAGGTATTACATAGGCTATCTTATATAGGGGAAACCTTACCTTAAGTGCGTATGAAATGTGATGTCCGATGGAACATTATCGAGTCTATGTTTAGATAGCACCTTTGACACAAAAACGCGACTTCAAAAATTGGGCTATTTGCGAGCCAAATGTCAAATAGGCCAATAGCAAGCTATATTAATAAGGGCATTTGTAAGGCTGGGGGATCTAGTGTTACTAAACAAACTGATATCCGGTGGTGACCATGGCAACAAATGTTCGTCATGCAGGCCTATGCATTCTAGTTCAGTAGAGACATCTAGATTCTATGTTGCTACACGAACATCTTACGTACTATTGTTGAAAGTTAGTACGCCATTGGTCACGAAATAGTACAAACTTGTAGTGTTGGACTAAGTGTCGTTCAAAATTTCGCCTCCGAGTGTCATTTTAAATTCCAAAAATTCAATACTACCAACATCAAAATTTTAGTGTCAATGAACATCGTGAGTGATCTATGTCTATATGGTTACCAAGGCAACAAGGCTCTCAAATGGGCTATTACTATGAATTACATTAAACGTGGCTTCATAATAGACTATATTTTTACAAGGGAAGTGAAATTCTTGTATAAGACAATAGAGAAGGGGCCGCACTCCTCAAGCATGTGGGATTTTACCCTTTAAAAACCACACCCACTCCTCTTAGTAAAATTCATCCCTGTACCACTTAAGTATTACTTCAGGATGGTAGGCCAATCGTTTTCTATGCTTCTCCAACACCTTCTTACTTCTCTGAAAAGGAAAATCCACAGCCTGCTTCCAGTCGACCGACCGGGTCAGGGATGGAATTAATGAAGCCCCCCATCTAGCGGCGAGGATATGAACTGCGGCGGCTGCCGAAGCCTGTCGCACTCCCCTGGGGCAATGCTTAAATGAATGACAGATGAAATGAAATGACAGTAGAGAGTGTTGCTAGAATGAAATTGTGACAGGGAAAACCGGAGATCCCGGTGAAAGATCTGTCTGCCTCCGCTTTGACCAGCACAAATCTCACATGGATTGACTGGGATTTGAACCACGGACCCAGCGGTGAGAGGCCGGTGTGCTGCCGCCTAAGCCACGGAGGCTTACCTTCTTACTTCTCTATTCATACGCAATCCGTAGATCGCAGCGTTACTGCTACTACTATTCTACTACTACTACAACTAGTACTAATAATACTATAATAATAATAGTCTAATAGTAATAATAAATATATTCATTTGGAATGATTAAATGGTCTCCTACTGTCGATGTTCCTCAGAGTAGCTGAGAATTTTAACTCTTCTTTTTGATGTGTAACATCTTTCCACTCGGTTGCTGGATCTTTTTGTGGGAGTGATTTTGAAAAATGGGACGGAAGTGGATCGGACGGAAGTGTGTAAGATGCACTGCCAGCTGGATCACATCCCTTCTTCATCCCTTCTGGATGTGATCCAGCTGGCAGTGGTACCATGTGGAATGTTTATCACATACGGATTACTTTGTAACATCAGAGTATCAAGAAGGCAGTGCGAGGGTAGAAATATCAAGTAGGCAGTGAAGAAAAAAAGGTAGTCTCTGTTAACGTAACTTAGTTACTGGCAGGAGAGTGATGTAACAGCAGAGTATCAAGAAGGCACTGCGAGAGTAGAAATATCAAGTAGGCAGTGAAGAAAAAAAAAAGAGTCTTGGAATTGTTATGCATTATGACAGTGTAAAAAAATGATTATTTGTGTGTTGATGAATGTCAAGGATAATAAAAACGGTAACAACTTCAAGGTAGGATAACATGTCAGGTGTTACACATCATATGCGACTACTGTAAGGCTTGTATCTTTTTTTTTAAACAATGCCTTCAAAATAAATTACTCGAATGTAATAGTCTTCGAATTGAAGGATTCATTTCAAGAACCATAAAACTCCAAAAATTAAATTGTTCAGAGACCTACAATTGTCTGACTAACAGCTTTACATTGCACAGAGGGAAATATATTTTTCATAAGGATAGTTGAGACACTCTAAAAAAAGAAAAAACTTTGGACTAGTCTGGTTTTTGCCGAAATCTTCGGTGGCGTAGTCGGTAGCATGCTGATCTGCTATGCCCAAGATCACGGATTCAAACCGGGCCGAATGCGTTGGATTTTTAAGAGCGTTCAAATCCTTCAATAAACCTCCCTTTGGAGGGGAAGTAAAGCCGGCGGACCCATGTCGTAGATTTACGGCATGAAAAATAGCCTACCACTGCAATTGGTAGTGTGTAACAAAATCTGTAAGTTAGACTATATTTGGCTGCTTAGAAACGCTCTTTCAAAACTCCAACGTTCGCCGCTAGGTGTCAGTGACAGTAGCATCTGATAGTTCCAAAGTTGGAACTACTTGAAATTGAACTTCTTGGGAGCCCACGGGCGTTCAATTAAAATCACCTGCTATGGCCATTCGGCTGCAATTCATATATAATATAATTATAGAAAATTGAAAAATGCTTTAATTCTCAAATACGATTAGTCTATTTGTTATATAAATCCTAGCAAAGTACAAATCATTATTGAATGCCAAACATTCCAGGTGATTAATTATCTAGAATAAAACATTGGACTTGTCGTATTTTTCTAGAATCCCCAGTATTTCACGCTGGTAGGCCTATATAATCCGACCTGTCTGCCTTTTGGAGACAGCGATAATAGGCTATCTATAGTCTACGTTGAGCTGGCCTTGAATAGGAAGATGTATTTATCTCAAAAAGTCAATTTTTTGACTTGTCTGGTTTTGAGAATGAACCCTCCAAATGTGTAAATAATAATAATAATAATAATAATAATAATAGTAATAATAATAATAGTAATAATAATAAATGAAGACTCCACGGGAGAAACGGGGTAAGTCACAATTTTCAGGAGAGCATATTTAAAATTTCAACACTAAAAAGAAATACTTCACCCCAATTGAGGGTAGTCTAATCCATATAGTGTTTTTTTTGGCCAGATTTATTTCTTATAGTACATGTAAAACAAATAAAAACTAAAGTTAAATTATGAAAAAGTGAGGTGATATGGTAAGTTCTTTCCGTATCCACTAAAAATAAAAACCTTGTTATCTCGGTGACATTCCGCTTTATTTGAAATTAATTTCAACCTATCTATAGTGACGAAGGCTGGCCACCAGAATGCGCCATAAACTCATTTTCGGAAAGAATGGACTTATGCCTACCCCGTTCTTTCCGTGGGGTCTTCAAATGTTATCATTATCTGGATTAAGGAGGATATTCTTCTCTGTGATTCGACAGTGGTCTCGTTATATCCCATCCCGGCCATTAGGAGCTGTGCTTGTTGGTACCGATAGTGCACAAGCGGATCCATGGCCTCCTAGCAACTGTAAATACTGCCTCATCTGTCTATTCAACACACAGGTTGTTGATTATGATAAATTAACTGACAGAATTAGTTTCTACTCTATTATCGTACTTGTCGTAAAGGTAATTTTTAATTATACAGAAGGCCACGTCTTGAGAAGAGACGACATCATAGTGGTTAGTGAAGTCTTTAAAAATACAAGCGTTGAAGGACTGGTTTTACAAGGCAGCTTCGAGTAAGAGTGAGACGGAGAACGAGGCACTCATAAAATTTTAGTTTCAAGTTTTGCCGGTGGATAGCAGCATTGGTAAGGAAGCCAGAGGTTAAATGACGTAACCAAGAAGGCAGCTTGCCGGCTGGTCTGTTGGTGGGGCTGGTCTACCCAGTGGGAGGAGTTTCAAAATGTGGGGCAGATGGATGGCTTATTATCCTATAAAAGAGCTGTATTAAAGATTACAATATCGTTAGTTTTCTCCATTCCTGTTTATTCTTAACATGGCGTTTAAGTAACAATGGAGGCGACGTGTACCATTACTCTGACAAACAGTAGAGCTCTTAATTGATGTGGTAGACTAATTATATTATCATTGTTATTAATACGGTACTAATTTGGTATATTATAGATTTTTTGTAGAATTCTTATAAGATTATTTATTTTCAGTCAGTAGGAACGTTAATGTGCCCGATTAAATTATTTGGTAAATAACACACATGTACTCACACCTACCAACCTGAAAACAATTACGTGGATTAGTCTAATTATATAATTCTCCACTCATCTCGAAAGAAAGGAGAAAGGTGGATGGGGATTAATTGGATGACAAGTTTCATTTGTCAGGCAAACATCTTCAGGTCTAATTCACCTACGGGCATTTTATTTCGGCGGATATGTAGCCTATATAAAACACTTGGACTATGTACAACAATATGCACAATTAATTTTGATATTTTTTAATAACGTAACATACCTAAATATGCATGGGTTAGCGACCAATAAATCCCAGCTTACTTTCATCTTGCCTATCCACCTTTCTTGTCATCTGTTATTCTCTTCCGGTATTAGGGCACCTGAGATCAAGGGAATCACTTCCTCACATTTCTAGGTCCTGATCTTTTCATTTACAGACACCCTCATTTTCGAAGGGTCGGATCTTCCATGTTATCTTAGTTACGTTCCGTAGGATCACCACCCGTCCGGGATTATTCCAGACTGCACGGGGAATAAGAAATGTGTCGGAATTCCGGACTAGAATAGGGTATTTCATGTCCGGAAATTGGTCTTCTTTTATAATAAAGTGAGATTATATAGGCTATGAGTAGGCTATTGGCAATACCCTTTCAAGCCACTTCTGGATAAAGATTAGGCCTACTTGGATTCACTTTTCTCGTATTTAAAGACACATAGTCAGTCTGTGCGGTAGGTTTCCGTAGAAAACTATTCTCAAAGCATGGAATAAACACTTTCTAATGGAAAATCATCAACACAGATGGACTTGGTCTTTAAATGTGGGAAATTTGGATCTTTCGTTATAACTGTTCGCAACGAAAACACTTTACTGTGGACAGCAGTACATAAGCAGGCAGTTAACACGTTCATTATTTCAAAACACAATATGTAGCCTACTCGTACAAATAAAATTAGGCCTAGTGTCAAATATTCTTAGCTGTTACCCCTGAGGTTCGTTTTACAGATCTAATTCTGGTCTGAGGTCTGGAACGGGGTCCACTTGCCCTCGTAAGAATCCCCGAGAAGAACATGGCATCGATTCCCACCTCAGTGATTTTAGAAGTGTTATTCCAGCGTTTCCCACTTTTACCTCACGCAAATGCTGAGATGGTGTCTATGTTAAGAGCACGACCTCATTTCAAATCATGGCCTCAATTAGGAATAAGCAGACTAGTACAGACACCACAATAACACAGATTATCAGACAAATTTGACATAGTCACAAGTACACAGGACTGATGACCACGATGTCCAGTACCCGGTCAATGCATGTGAGATTTTCGAAGTGAAATGCCATGTCCTGAGGTTCGGAATCCACGTAAAAAGGAGGTGGCTCATTATCGCGAGATTAACGGTCACGTTAAACTGCAAGCTTCCGAAATGAACATTTATTTATTTATTCAGTTATCATTTATCGTATGGCTTTTAGTGCCGGGAGTGTCCGAGGACATGTTCGGCTCGCCAGAGGCTGTAGCTGCTTCAAGCGGACATCCCTAGGATGAGCTACCAGTTCCGTTCAATTTCAAGTAGTTCCAACTTTCGCTACCAGATGTCAATAATACTTAGCGGTGAACGTTGGAACTTTTGTTTATAGAGCGTTCCAACGAAATATAACCTAGAAATTTAGTTTCACACAAGTTTAGTCTGTGGAAGGATATTTTACATGCAATAAATCTATGGCATGGGACCGCCGGCTTACTTCCCCTCCGAAGGAAGGCATACTGAAGGATTTTAACGCTTAAATCCGAAATGAACAACAACAGGTTTATTCGTCGGACAACATTTGGGGTGATAGGCTACCGGGGATTTGGAAACAAAAGGTGTTACGAAAGAAATGTTCCACCCCCTTAAAATAACAATTAGGCCTATCACCTCCATTAACTCTTTGTGGGATAGTGGTCTCATTATTAACCACCTGTCATAAGGACAGTTTATGCTTTCAAAGATGCTGATAGTTGAATCTTTCAGCCAAATTTCGGAGAATTTTCATGCCGAAGTGCTAGTATTTCTAATATATATAGGCCTATATATAAAAATATAAAAAATATACTTGATGAAATGTAGGCCTATTGGATAACATTTTCAAAAATTTAAAACTAAAAACTTTAACAATTGAAGTGTAAAAACAAAATATAAATATAGGAATAAAAACAATAAAAATAAAATTACAATAATAAAAGAAACATAAAATTTAAAATAATAAACATAACTATAAATAAATTATGAAAATAATTATAAAATCAATTGGAAATTGGTTAAATAATTAATTCAATAGAAATGTAACAGAATGAAATCTATAAGAACATAGATTGAAAATTAAAAATAAATATAGGCTATAAACAGTAAAATTAGAGAAACAAAAAATAACATTGTTAATAATTATAATAATAAATTAAAATGTAAAAACACATAAAAATGAAAAATAGTTTTGTCCTATAAAGGGTTAATAAGCATGTGAGCACTCAACTTGTGTGGTAGGTACATTAACCTTCTTGTCTCTCCCATGTATTATTCCGCTCTGACACACGGCGGGTTCAGAAGCTCAAGTAGATACAAGCATACAGTATTTTGATATTCATACAGGGCTCGAAACGTAGCGTGTCACACTGATTTTATGTGACCAAATTTATATTCATCTTACAGAGACAAGAGTTCCTATTCCCTCTGATGATGGAAACAGAATACATGGCAAGGCACAGGACGATTCAAGCTGCCTACAAATTACACATAGGCTCCTTGAAATGAATTTTATGAAAACTATTGCATTCATATTCTCATCATTATTCCAACATACTTGCACGATAATATGGACATTTCGGTATGAATGACATACACTCAATACTGTTCCTATCGATACATAGACTATTTAAATTGGTCTGCGTGGTGATATAAATTATATGGTTGAAATTTAGACCTCCAACTGAAGACTAAATTTTTAATTTGTTTAAAATTGAAAAAATAACAAACTCTAGAAATCATGTTCTTAAAAAGTTTCATATAAATAATTTAAAATAGAGTTAGGCAATCATTAAAAGTTATTATGATTTAAGTTACTTCTCTTATTGCCAACATTGGGACTGACATACACAAATCCCTGACCTTTAGAAGTAGCAGTATCAGTAGTACCATACGATGTGGAACTAAGATATTTTGGAGCGGGAGAAACATTATTTAAGGATGGTTTTATTTAGGGAAAATTAAGTTTCATACATAATAAAAGCTGCAAAGATCGTCAGATCAGGCTAAATTCAATCCTAAGTAAGCAAGATCTGATGATGATAATAATAATAATAATAATAATAATAATAATAATAATAATAAAAATATAATAATAATAATAATACTAACAATAATATGCATATTAAGGCTTTCACGGCCCGGATTACTATATAAATAATTCATGTTTTTGGGGCTAATGCCGTTGTTTGATTCCATTGAAAAAGGAGGCAAGGTTTATCCGAAACGTATGGTTCTAATTTAATTTCACACGGCATTAGCCCAAAAACATGAATTATTTATATATTAATAATAATAATAATAATAATAATAATAATAATCATAGTCTAATAATAATAATAATAATAATAATAATAATATCAAATGGCCTTCGGTGGTGGGTGCAAGCTTCGTTATTTGACGATCAGAGGGCAGCTTACATGTCGATTTTGTTGTTCCTTGGAGCGCTATGAAAGTCAAGGATGTTAGATATCTAAGCTCCTTGACACTATAGCGCCGTCTAGTAGAGAAAGGAGGAACTTATTTTTTGCCTAGAGCAAGATCTGATGTTAATTTGACGAACGAAACTAGTCATCCAATTTTCATGTATTTATTTCAGGCACTAGGAAATTAGTTGTAACTCCCTGTTCAATCTAATTGGGTACACAGGAAGACTGACTGAAGAACGTCTAATAATCCATTGACCAGAAGTTCCTCCACGCTGTAGTCGACTCGTTGCCCAAGGGTTGCTGAGCATCCCCTGACCATTATCTCTGTAGCTATTCAAATGTTGATGTGCAACTTGTGTGATATACTGTATATTACTGTAGATGATAAGCTTTCTATGGCCATCTTGTCACTTGAGTAGACAAATGGCTTAGGGAAATGTTCTCCATGTTTTTTCTTACTCAGCACATTTGTTAAGCACGTCACTGAAAAGAGAGAGAGAGAGAGATAATAAGGGAAGAAGTAGAGGAGGAAAGGTTGATTTACGTTGTTGAGGCAGGTCGGGGGCCTAGAGCAAGAGAGGGTTTTGAACTTGGCGTTGAATAAGGGGGCGGGTAAGGAGAGATGAAGAATGACCGCTCTCGAATGTCGGGCACTGGGTAAATAAATACTTACCGTAATGCAGACCAAGGGTGGGAGGGAACTTGAAAACTTTCGTAGCTAGACTGTTCTGTCTCTGTTAAATTGTGAAATTAGGGCTTCATTTCCTTTACTAGACTATACCTTTCACTGCTGATCTTCCCATCCTGCCTACCCTACCGATTTATTCGGAAACTTTTTGAATTTCACCACACAAATAACTTTGAATTTCTTCTGAATTTTAACATGATTGTCTCCAGTAATATATCAATAAGTAGGCCTACATCTTCGTAAACTTACTCCTATAACATTATTTCCGTTTTCTTAGGATGATTTTGCGTTTCCTCTCATTTCAGGCACAGTTATTTCCGAGTTGTCCTATATCCTTGTTATTTTAGTTTAATTTAATTTGTAGTTCACACTTAACGATTTCTTTCCCTGAAGTATGCTTTACAACTAGGAATCAGGTCTTCGTCAATTTGCAATATTATTTCTGCCTAAAGAGTATATACTAGGCTTCTTCTTTTCCACACTGCTACAGTCTTCACATAGATGCAGGTTTTCACAAACGTTCAACACACACCCAACTACATAGGGATGATGACCATGATGCCCAAACACCTTTTCAGCTTCCCTTTATTCCTCTTTTGTCGTGGGTCCCGCGGATAGCCGTGCTCGTTAAATTATGCACCACGGCTGCAAGGGCAGCTACAGCAAGTCCGGAGATCAGAGGTTCGAGTCGGGATGCTGCTAGTGGCTGAATGTGCTTTTCCCTCAGGTTTTCCTCGGGCGCCTACCTTATCCCTGTCCCTAATACAGTTGCACACACTACAGTACCTAAAATTATTTTATGTTCGACCCTGACTATTATATTTCAGAAAACTGGACTATAATGAGGCTCATTATAACACTATTTTTCATTTTGAAACAGTTTCTTCCTCCAATCAGAGCTCAAGAAACAGTTGTTAGACCAATTAGGTAAGGATAACATCGCGCCTGCGCTGAGTTCCAAGACCTTCTAATTTAAATTTCACTGCCTGGCCTAGTGTCAAAGTGGGGTATCGAGGAAGCCATAGTCAAATACAAGGTATTCTCTGCGTCACATGCGCTCTGTTCAGTATTTAAAACTGGCGAAATCTCGACTGATATTTATGAATATTTATGTTCGAACATAAAATAGTTATAATAATTATCGTCGAAAATAAACAGTCGTATGCAACTCGCCTCGTATGGAAATTATAAAACTCGCATACGCTCGTTTTATAAACATACTCGTGTCTTAATTATTGCCTTTATAGGCTCGTTGCATAATGTACTATCATCCCATAGGCTTACAGTAGGCCTATATAGCCTACAGTTTATCAGACATGTTCAACTGACACACAACTACACGGGGATGATGGCCATGATATCTCAAGCCCCTAAAATTAATTAACATCAAGAACTCTTTCGTTATTGGAAATATTAATTTAGATTCTTTATTTTTTATTTATTTGTTAGGGTATGGCTTTTAGTGCCGGGAGTGTCCGAGGACGCGTGCATGTAAGGACGAGGAATTGGAAGGTAGTTGCTGTGGCCTATAGTTAGGGACCAACCCCGGCATTTGCCTGGAACGAAGATGGGAAGCCACAGAAGACCATCTTCAAGGTTGCCGGCGGGAGGATTCAAACCTCCTCGCCTCCCGGATGTGAGCGATTGCCTGCAACGACGCCGCTCTCACCCGGTATTAATTCAGAGTAACTCTATGAGGATTAAGGGAAGAATGCCTCGGTAGATCCACCGCTTTAAAACATCCATTATGATTTTATAATTTTTTGAATGATGAGTATATAACTGATGAAAACGATTTGCCTTTGGCCTACACTACAGTGAAACGTTTAATTTCCCTCTGTTATATTGAGTCAAGGCACGATTGACAGGCTAGGTTCTCCGAAAAAAGATTGCATCTCGTGCAATATATTTTTATTCCAGAGTTTGAAATCTGCTTCAAAATTTGCTACTCTTGTAATATTCGTGAACTGGTTAGAATTCTGCGGAGGCATAGCTAGAAAAATATCCGATCTTGGCGTTAATTTGTATCGAGCAGAATGAAGTTATTTGTGTTAATTTAGGGAGAATGACTCAGGTCCTGCATTGTTTGCTAATGTGATAATGTGCTATTATTTTGATTAGTAAGTTATGTTGATGAATAAGAACTGTCCGAATGCTGCGAGGGGCATAACTAGAGCGGGATGAGGTAATTTACAGTATGTTAATTTTGGGAGTAAGACACAGGTCTTGCAGTGTGTAATAACTAGGGCTCGGATTTTTAGGTGCTAAAAATCGGGAAAATATTTATGTTTTATGTATTATATATTTCTGAAATATGTGACAAAAAAGTAAATATATTTAATTATAATTTAATTTATTAATGACAATATAAACAATATGCAGTATTCACGAATGCAATATCTGCCATGCCTCACTGACTGCTGAAGCATTACAATACACAACGAGATACATATTCAAGTTGTCAATCACAAATGACCGACGATTATCGTGAAACACTTCTTCTGAAGGCGTGAAACTCCGGCAATATGTTTCTTGCCCTCGAGGTGTGATGTAACTTGAGATCGCTGTTCAGCCTTAATTGCTTTCCCACATTGTTGTCAGAACAAAACGCCCCCAATTAGAAGTAAAATTATCCTTAAATTATGCAACATACTGCTGCAGACGATAACTTGTAGTTCCTTTTACTTTAGGCTTCCCCGGCTTCCACAATGAGTAGGACGGGGCGACAAGATAAGAGAATCACAGCTGCAAGCTGACATATGCTCTGCATTAAGTTTAGATAGCTCACAGGTTCTTCCCCGTTGAAGTAACACGGAACAAAAAATGCAATAAACTGAAAGATCTAGCATACTGATTTAAAATATATATATATTACTATGTCTTTTTATGTGCTAATAAGTGAAAAACAGAAATTTATTTATTTATAGACAAAATGTTTAAAATGTGTATTTACATAAACAAATATTTATTTGCCTAAATATCCGAGCCCTATTGATAATGTTGTAAGTTAATATGCTATTATTTAAACCAGTATGGTCGTAACATACAACTAAATGACAATTCCGGATTAGTTTTGTTATCGTATCAACGGCCAGTATTTTCGGATTTTGTATTTCTTTCTTTCTTTCTTTCTTCCCTGCAACCGCTGACTATATTACCCTCAACTGCTAAGAATTTCTGGGAGCTTTGTCACAAAATTTTCATAAAATAATAAACAATGTGTTCTGTTCACTAACAATGAAGTGTTATACATCATTTTATTCAGAAAAAGTCAAAGAATATGACAATAAAAAATTAAACTCACCAATGCAGCAGTGTAAGGCAGTATTGATAAAGAAACACACACGCACACAATAATTGTAAAAAAATTCAAAGTTCTAGGCAAAAAAATGTTCAAAAATATCGGTTTCCCAGTGTTAGTTGTAATGTATAAAATCTCCACAATTTTATGCTGATTCTAATTATATACACTTTTCATTATTTGTCACTACTGCAAATGTACAAAATTACCAAATATATTATTATGTACACAGCATTCCAACGCCTTAGTGTTTAGTCAGACACATCCTCAGCATCTTCATGGGTTCTCTTTCTTCCTGCCTTCATAGGCCTCCAGTAATGTTGTAATTTGTGATAACATTGTTGATGGACACCACAATTACATCCTGGACACCAAAAGTGGCTACGGGATTTCTTCTCCGAGGTTGAACAGACAGGACACAACCGCAATTTCTTACCTGGGAGCGCGCCATATACATCACGCTGAGCAACTGCAAAACGTTATAGTTTTTCTCAGGCGTGCCAACTGTCTCCATTACTCTAAAATTCTTAAAACCAAAGATATACATGTGGATACACCTTTCCTCTTTTAAATTATGTATAATATGTGATAAATAAACAAACAATAAAGGCGCGAAGACGAGTTTAGTAAGCGCTGACGTAATGCATCGCGATCGCGACTTTAGCGCTGGAGCTGAGCAGAAATGGATCGCGATAGCGACGTTTAGCGGTTCCAGGGTTTTAATATGCTATTATTTAAACCAGTATGGTCGTAACATACAACTAAATGACAATTCCGGATTAGTTTTGTTATCGTATCAACGGCCAGTATTTTCGGATTTTGTATTTCTTTCTTTCTTTCTTATTTTTTTAGATATGTTCCGAGAACGAGCTTCCTTTTGATTTACAAAGTGATTTCTAGTTCTATAAAGCCGTGTTCTTATTGCGACGAGATTAGCGTTGATGACAACCCTGGATATATGAGTCTACATACCACGAGTAGCCTAAGTGTGCGAGAACTTTAATAATGAGTTATAGACTACATCTCGCACGCGACGGGTGTCACCATATCTCCTCACTCTCCCTCCCTTTCCCACACGACACTTGTCTCTGTGCACCGTAAAAGTGGAACACTAAGAGCCAGTTCTGTCCCCCAGGAGCCAGGATGGCAACCTTGAAGTAAAAAATACTGTCGTATCATCATTAGGAACTTCTATATCTTCAAATTTGACTTAGTCCCTAGAAGTTATCGGCCCTATCTGGGAACACAATATCAAAAAGTGAACTTTAGGTGAATAGTCGACAGGCCTAATTCAGAATTAATAATTTTCACAGCATGAAAAAATAATGTATTTTCTTTAATGTTTTGTTTTCATTCATTAGAGTTACCAGAAGACATTTCTCGAGTAAGGGCGTGCGATTGATATCGATTTATATCGGTGGCACAAAGAGTGTCACGTGAGAGGGGTAGAAAGCACTTGCAGATGTTTACGGAAGCTTCATGGATGTCTCAGTAGGAACATTACTCACATTAGTTTCTAACTCCGTGATCCTTTCTTCTTTTCGCAGGAACTGAGTTCCTTCTCAAACGTTTTCATTCCCTGTTCTAGGGTGGTGTCTTACTCGTGCGTTAAAATCTCCGAAGCTCATAATTTGACTTTGTGACCCTGGGGTTTAAAGAGTTCTACTGTTTCCATCTCTGTCTGAAAGCCAGGCCCCACCCCTAGGGGCTCCCTAGACGAGCTATCATTGGTTCTTTCTCTGTCTTCCTCCCCCTCTTAAGACTCGCCGTCTCCATACTCCTTTGAGTCCAGTCCCCAGTCCGGTCCAGTCTGCGGCCAGTCGGTAAATCAAGGCCAGACATTGTTCATCTCTAGCCAGGCGAGCCAGTCTTCCTCCAGCTGTTCCGCACGCCACTACTTGTTTATCCCCCGGCACCGGCCCCAGGACTCAAAAAAAAAAGAAAGCAACGTATACCATTTCAAAAATTGCATCCTGTTACGAACCTTGTGATGTATGATAATATAACTTTCTTGCCGAACGGTGCACTTCAAAACATTCGTGGTTGTTATGGCAAAATACCATATTTTTTACATCTTGGTCTACATAATCACTAAGAATATTTCTTTTACTACATACAAAATGCACAGCATGGTTGGTGATTTATTGATACAATTTAGATCCCATTTATTGTTCATATTTCCACCCTATTCTTCTTTAATCGTATCGGCCTGCTAAGGACCACGTCATTTCAACTGTCTTCTCTGGGCTTGATTTTTGCCCAGTGCTCCTTCATGCGTTGCCGGTGTTGCTCTTTCCTTTGTTCCGTCCACATATTTCCCGTCTTCAATTTGTTTTTTGTTTTTCTTGAAAACCCTGGTGGTCGTTTAGTTTCTTCCTGAGGGAATGCGTTCTTGAATATCTTCATCATTCACAATGTCGATTATTCAGGTCCGTATTGACGTAACTATAACTTTGAAAGAATAATGGATTTTCCGCCTTCAATACTGTTTATTACTATTACTTACAGGGACTAGTTTCGGGGGATGTATTTTGTATGAACTTGTACATGGAAAGTTTTTCCATTGTGTAGTTTTGTTGGACAGGCTGAGGAAGGGGGAGTATTTACCCCCGAAACTAGTCCCTGTAAGTAATAGTAATAAACAGTATTGAAGGTGGAAAATCCATTATTCTTTCAAAGTTATCTTCATCATCTCTAGCAGGTCACTTTCTACCTCTTCGAACCAGACTGGTTTGGTCTTATCTGTAAAATAGGTAAAGATCCGGTTCGTCAATCGTGGGGGTTTCATTCGTTGCAAGTGGCCATAAAATGCATTTCTCCCTTTCCTCATAGCATCAGAGATCTTTTGGACATGAATATAAACTACAGCTCATGGTTATGCATTTACTTTTTTTTTTTTTTTTTTGCGCATGCTACACATTCTCAACATATTTGCTGGAAAGAAAACATTTACAATCCCGGATATAGGCCTACATAATAAGGAGCAAATTCTCGGTGACTGCATCCCTTAGTCTATTAGATTTACACTTTTCCCGCACTCCTTCAGGCTTGATTAGCCAAGAACAGCCTTAATATGCGACACATCGAAAGTATGATTGTCTTCTGCATAATCTTAAAAAGGCCTGGGTCTAATTGCAACTCTGTGAGAGATTCCTTTAGGTTGTTCGGATTATAGGAACTGTCCTGACTTTGGGCCATGTGCCATTGCTTCCTGATCAGTTCTGAAATCTCATTTTTTAAAATTTCGTTTGGGCCATCTATGGACCACGGTGCTTGTGTTTTAGCTGTTTCTTGATGTCATCGTCAGGCTTGCCACGATTGGTGTTCTTAGTGGTGGGTTTGGCAGCTGCTTTCATGTTGGTACCTCGAGCTTTTCTGATGGCCCAGTAGTCCTTCATTTTCCGGCTAAATTGAATCTTACGTTTCTCAGACCATTTCCTAGCCTCGTCTTTTGGTCTGTGGGTAACTGGAGTTCCGAAAGATCCTTCTCCACTTGCTTCTTCCTCAAGAATCCAGTAGCTTTGCCCTTGTTAGCAGCCTTGAAGATCCTATGGGATAACCTGTTTGAGTCCATTCTGAATAGATGTCCGTAAAATGCCAGTCGCCTTCTTCTGATGGCATCTATGAGATTTTCTTGGTGTTTATATAGCTCACGATTTGGTTGATACCATCGGCTTCCATCTGGTAGAATTATTGGTCCTACTATCCGTCTCAGGAACTTTCTTTCTTGTACCTCGAGGGCTCTTAATGGGGTCTTCTTAGTTAGACATAGGCACTCTGCTTCATAGAGGACTGAAGGTCTGACTACTGCATTGTAGTGTCTTAGTTTGACATTCATCGACAAATTTTTTGAAGCATATAGTTTTCTACAGGCATGGTAAGCCTTATCTAGTTTGAGTCTCCTGTGTTCAAGAGCCACTGTTTCGCTGAGGTCCTCTGAAAACCATTCCCCAAGGTATTTTACACTTTTGACTCTCTTGATGTAGATGTTATCACTGACTCTCATCATTCTAGGGGCATCCTTGATGTTAGTAACAAACTCGGTCTTTCCTATGTTAATCAAAAGACCCGTTTTAGCCGCTATTGAATGCAGTGTTTGGAGCTGAGTAGTAGCCTCCTGTATGTCATTTGCCAATAAAGTCAGATCGTCTGCAAAGGCTAGACATGGAATCCTTAGGTTGTCAGCTTTAATCCCCATCCGTAATCCAGTATTCTCTGGTAGGATTCTCGTCCACTCTCCAATGATCTTTTCCAGAACACAATTAAATAATATGCATGAGATGACGTCTCCTTGTCTCACTCCTGTTTTAATGGTGAAACTCTCCGAGAGCTGTCCTCTAAACTTTACTCTGGCTGTGGTGTTGTGCAGGGTGGCTTGCACCAGCCTATTAAAAAAGCTTGTAGTTTAACGTGACCGTTAATCTCGCGATCATGAGCCACGGGACCTCCTTTTTTTTACGTGGATTCCGAACCACAGGACATGGCATTTCTCTTCGAAAATCTCACATGCATTGACCGGGAATCGAACCCGGACCGCCTTGGTGAGAGGCATACAGCTAGACCGCTGAGCCACCACGCCCCGCACCAGCCTATTGATCTTGTCGTCGAGTCCTAGTTCTCTCAAGGTGTTAAAAAGAGTAATTCTGTCCACTGAGTCGTATGCTTTCTGGAAGTCGACAAATATAGCTACCCATTGTCTGGCTCTTGACTTGCTGTATTGAAGGATGGTCTTCAGATTGTGTATCTGCTTGGTACAGGACCTCGATGCTCTGAACCCTGCTTGATATTCTCCCAACTCTTTGTTATTATTATTATTATTATTATTTTTATTATTACTATTACCGGTTATATTATTCTCTTGTTAACACGCTTATTGTTACAGAAGGTATGGCATGTTACTGAAAGTTGATGATATTCTATTTTATTCGATCTAAATCGACCCAGTTTTGAAAATCTGAGAAACTGTAGTGTTACAGTATAGGCCTACTAGGACATTCGATTAGTAATGGCAACACTGTTATCAATCAGTGATCCTGGTGGTAACTGTTTTAATCCTGTAGTATATTGTTGAGCAGTCGTTGTTGTAAACATCTGTTATATTGAAAGTCTTGAAATAGCTGATATTTGTGAATACAATGCTCGTTGACATGTAGCCTCAACAGTGATGAATATGTTTACAAGGTGGAACTGGGAAGTATTCGAACCACCACACCACCACCAAGTTCACCCTGACATGAGCCCTTGTGATTACAACTTATTCTCCAAGATCAAATAACCTCTACGAGGCGTTCAATTTCAATCAAGAGTTCACATGTAGAGAGTTCGAGATCGATCAGTAAGAGAGATATCCAGAAATGGTGGTGCAGATGGAATGCGTTGCTTACCAAGGATTTTGCAACGTATTGTTGATATGGCAGGAGACTATAAATGTAGTTCGTAATGTCAAGTAACGTCAATTTAATGTCAATTAACCAAATAATATTCTTTGTGGTGTTATAGCTGTGTTGCATGTAGTCTACTTATCGAATGCCCTAGTATGTTGAGAAGAAGGGATAAAACGCAGTTTTAAAACATGTTAATTGTCCTTCGAAAGAGATCAACTTTGACCGTTTTGTTCTACCTCTAGGAATATTAGAACACATATACTTTTGCAACACTGCGATTGCATAAGATATCTTCTGATTTCTCCTTCATACATTTGAAGTTGAGTGACCACGCCTTTCAAAGGGTTAAATCCACGTAATCCATTCCTTGTTTGCTGGTCTCGGATTTTAAAAGCATTCAACCATTAAATTAGCATGGCGGGCTCTTAAAGTGGTAATAAGCTACAATGTGCTATGAAACTGAACGTAATATGCGGTGCGGTACTTCCAATGTGAGCTTATGGGAATTTTACACATATATGTTTCGTAATATGCTCTAACGATCCTATGTTTTGTTTTTGATTGGTGGACTCCATTAGAGTACAATTTGTTATTGATAGTAAGAAAAACACTTCCACAGAAATTGTGTACTAAATCCGGAACATAAACTTTAGCTCTTTTACAGACTGGCTCGAAAGTTCGTTGTCAAAGAATGGATCGTGATCTCACAAAATTATTATTTTTAAAATCATTTTAACTACAGTAGAGCGTCGAAAATCCGAACTAATTGGGACTGGGGGGGGGGGGTTCGGATTTTCGATTTGTTCGAAGTTTCGAACATAACATAGAAATTCCTAGTTACACTAAAACCCATAAGAAACACAGCATCTTCTAGTGAACTGTCATTTGAGGGTCTTGTTGTTTTTCTGATTCTAGACCCATCATCTGAATCTAACTTACAAGCAAATGTCAGAATGCTACCTTTTTTTCTTTTTAATGTACGAGATGGTAGCTTTACCCACTCCATAATGTTTGACAAAGACAAGCCACTTTCACCTCTTTCAAGTCTATTTAATATTTCGAGTTTGGTTTCTATAGTTAGTAATTTATGTTTCCTCTTCAGTGTCCCTGATGACGCCAGAATACGACACTGTACAAGGCACACACACAGTACTGTAATTAAAATACAAATTATGTACGCACTACGAACCACAACAAGCAACTACAACTACACTACTGAGCAAGTGACGCAACTGAACTGACAGGGTTAAAAATAGACAGGCCCGCTGGGGCAAAGGCGAGTGGATGGTTCAAAACAAACACTCCCAAGGTCATTCTTCTCTCACAGTGCCGTGCAAAATACAAAATTCATGTTTAAAGCGGGTGTTCGGATTTTTGACGTTCGGATTATTGACGCTCTACTGTATTCTCTTTCGATTTACAGCCCTGTCTCAACTAATTAACATACAGAATGCGGATATCCGCATCCGAGCAGGGCTTTACCTAGGCTACATAACGGATCCACGGATGCGCCGCGTGACGGAGAGTGGGGCACTGTGTGTAGCCGCCTGTCGAACAAGACACTAGCCCTAGCAGAAGCAGAGCGCCCAAGTAGTTCAACGTATTTACGCTTTTAACGTATTTAATAGTCATAGGTTGGTTGGTTGGTTCCTCAGTTAGGGGCTGCGACAACGCGGTCATGTAGCCCCGTGTACTTTGGGTGTGCGTAGAATCTGTGTTCATTGTGATGACTGTATTAGTGGGTGTTATCTGTTTCATTTCAAGTAAGGACTGCAGGCATTGCATTTTTTCAAGTAGTTCCTACTTTTGCCGCCAAACGCCACCGTCAACGACCAACTAGTTCAGAAATTAGTTGCCTGATGCCACCGCTCTTGACGACGTTAGTCAAATGTTTAACCGATATTACAGGTGTAATTAGTGGAAGGTTCTTTAACATGCCATAAATCTATGACATGGGACCGCCGGCTTTACTTCCCCTCCGAAGGAAGGCATACTGAAGGATTTTTAACGTTCTTAAAGAATCTGACGACTTCGGCCGGATTTGAACCCGCGATCTTGGGCATAGAAACTCAGCATGCTACCAATTACGCCACCGAAGTCGCTTTAATAATTATATTTACTAACATGAATTTCACAGTACAGTAGTTAGGCTATTGGAAATGCTGTCCTTCTTTTTCTAGACATACGTTGCAACGACGTAGGAAGTTTTGGTTCACTCGTTGTAATTATTCATCCTCACTGATATTTGGTATCTGTGCAGTTATTTCGTTCTCCAGAGCCTCCAGAGTACGCAGATTGTTTCTGTAAACTTATTGTTTGATGTTTCCCCACAAGTAGAAATCGCAATTACTGGAAGATTTCTTCTTGAGAAGATACGTTTTCACTAGGAAAATTCGATGTTTTGTTCAATACCTAACCATATTCACGGGATACGGGGCAGGCTATAGTACTTCACAACAAGACTTAACTCTCTGAACTATGATATCTTGCCAGCTGAGAGTGGAAACAAGTTATGGATTCTTATTTTTAGTAGGATAGTAGGTTAGAAAATTGAATCAAAATTCGTATTTGATTTCACATACACAAGTTTTAAAACATTTTGCATGAAACGTCTCCTTGGAATGCATTTTCTTCTCTCATTTATTGGTAACTAATTGGAGCTTATTAATTCTCCTCCTTTCCCCGTTTCTTTTTAACCGATAACATAAAGCAGGAAAATACCTTTAACCCTCTTTTACTTCACATGTTTTATTAATATTTGGGTTTTGTGTTGAATGTCTGAGGCGTGCGTTCTAGGCTCGGTGCTACTATTGTGAGTTCAGTAGCAAGGTTACGGCCCACGGGATATCGCTACTAATCTCTTGCCTGAAGTATTCCGAGTGGTGACTTTTATATGAAGGGACTGGTGTTTCTAGTGGTGCACTTCTTAATATATTTATTGAAGAAAATATTGTCACTTGCTAGACCCTACTCTTTGCGATTTAGTAAGTGCATTGTTAGAAGGTCTGTGTTAACTTTAATTGCTGTGAATTGAGCCGAGTTTGCAGTTAAAATTTGATTAGCCTCTCCGTTATAAGCCATGGTAATCTTTCCACTTTCGCAACGATTAGGTCACCTAGATGGGTTGTTACCGTTGTTTTCTCTGGGGCAGTTGGACGGCTCGTACGCAGCAGCAGCAGTTTCGGTATGAAAGTATTGCTTTGTTGATGTTGTAAATAATTTAATTGTGAATGAAGATACTTACATTGTGCTAAATGGGTTTGGTTCAGTGCTTTCGTAACAAACGCCGCACTAAATGAGAAGAAAAATAGTTATAATTACCCCATTAAGTTTATTATTCTTGGGATTGTAGTTGCGCCCTCGCTTTATACTTTTATGAGTTAGTTCCCTTAAGAAGCTTGCTGGAACCCTAGCTTCTAGTACTGCAGAAGGACGTTTTACAGCCTTCCTAAATGAATTGGGTGTTAAAGTGTGTGATGGTGGTAGAGGTGGTCCCAATTCACCGCTCGTTTTAAGAGGTAATCTTGGTGGCGGAGACACCCGGGAGATGGGCTATGATGGAAAACTCACGTAGTGCACATCAGCAGCGTAAGGTTGGGGAATGGGCGAGAGAGAGCGTGCTTTAACAGCCAACAAGAGGGTTGCGAAGACTTGTTTTCTGCATGATGGCATCGGGAGGAGTAGGGGGTTGATAGGTACACACGTGCGTTTGTGTGTGAGATTCTTCTCCCTACTACACCTACATTTCTTCACTAAGGGGAAACGACTTGGAGGAGGAAGGGTTTTTAAAAATAGACCACGGGTCTGTAGTCCTCCAACTACCACTTGGTAGAATGAATCGTATACGGAGTCGAACTTGTGTTAAGGGATGTTTCTCGATATCGACTGTTTGTTGATCTACATCGAAGAAGAACGGGAAATACGAATGAAACAAACAAGAGGAAGATTGATCGAGTAGTACTAAAGAGTATCAATACGCACATTCGACCATCTTATTTTCAGGTGAACTACCAAGAAAGGGCTTCCATTAGTTATACCTACATCCACCTCATGGGGTAGCGGCTAGCATTCTTGTCTGTAACCGCGAAAGTTCGGACCCGATTAACGCCTCTGACAAGAAATTTAATTCTGTTCTGAGAGTTTGAACGGGGTACACTCAGCCTAATGATACAGAACTGGGAAGGGATGGGGTTGATTCACATCTCAGCTCTCCTAAATGTGGTTTTTCATTTCTACTCGCTCTCCTAGTGATCTGAGTTTGTTCTGGTACAGTTCATACATAGGCCTATTTCTTCTTCAATAGTCCGTCGTAGCAATATATATATATATTAATGGCCAGGGAACGGATTTGTGTGTGCTAATAATTAGTGAAATATGTACATATATATTTAGTTATTTTTATAGAAATATGGAATTATATATGGACATAAAATTACAAAAAAGAAAAAGAAAAAAAGAGCCTTACAGTAGTCGCTTATAATGTGTAACATCTGACATAGAAGAAACCTCACGTGAAATTGTTGATACACCGGTATTTTATACTATTATTGGCACAAATATTAATCTATTGTAAACGGGAGTGTTTTACAGATATTGTAGTTTATAGTACGGAAATCATTTTATTAGATGATTTGTATCTTCCACCTGCACTAGCCTAAATAAAGAATACGATACGGATCAACTAGATTAATAAACGCGACACCGCTCATAACTTTAAATTCCTTATAAACAGGTCCTCTTCATTCACAGACCAACACGTATTTTCATATGGATTCTGTTAAAATGAGTCATATTGATATGATAAATATCGTTTAAAATGATAATATAGTATCAAAAATATCTATCCCGTCCGGGATTCGAACCCAAGGTCTCTAGATTCCCAGTCATAAGCACTAACCCCACGGCTATTTCGACTACGCAAATTTTGTACACAAGATGGTGACTTATTTCCACGTTCCATTAATACTGCATTGCGAAATTAAGTTTCATTTTTATTTTGCTTGTTTCGATAATGTTCCTGCGTGAAATTGAGTTTAAAATGCCTTATGAATAGGTCCTCTTGTGAGTAAAGAGAATGTTTTCAGTAATAGTTCATGAAGGCTTGCTCAATTCTCGTATAACCACGACGATTATATTATATTGATGACTGAATTACCGTTATGTGGGTTAATATTTGAATAGCCATTGTGCAGAAACATAATACAGGCAATGCCGACTACTTACAATGTTTGATATTAAGGCATTTTACCATTTAAATACTGATACGAAGACTTCGAACATGTACCATGTCATTTGTTTCAATCACTTGACACCAGAGTTCGCATGAGCGTTTTCCGTTCAGTATGTCATATACATTCCACATGGCCGAGAGTACGTCATGGTATCAATTTCCGACACCGCGCGCTCATTGTTTCTCGTACCACTGCCAGCTGGGTCTTACCACTGCCCGCTGGATCGATCGATCGATCGATCGAGTTGGCAGTGCATCTTATACTTCCGTTCGTTCCACCACTGCCAGCTAGTACACTTCCGTTCGATCGATCGAGCGGGCAGTGCATACTTCCGTTTTCCACCACTGCCAGCTAGTACACTTCCGTTCGATTGATCGAGCGGGCAGTGCATACTTCCGTTTTCCACCACTGCCAGCTAGTACACTTCCGTTTGATCGATCGAGCGGGCAGTGCATACTTCCGTTAGATCCACCACTGCCAGCTCGATCGTTCCGATCCACTTCCGTCCCCAATTTTCAAAATCACTCCCACAAAACTATCCAGCAACCGAGCGGAAAGATGTTACACATCAAAAACTCTATTTTCTATTTTAATATCCAAATTCAAAAAGCTAAATAAAGTAGATCTGCATGAAACCATAATGTTGCACTACTCATTTTAATATCAATATGATCTTTGAAGAATACTCAATATTTTATTCTCTGTTAACAAAACAATAAATAACCAAATGTTGTTTCAAATGCTGGAAAGTTAATGTTCTCCTATCGTCTCATAAATACACATTTATATTGACTGAAAATGCGTTCAACATCAGAAGAGGTAACTGGGCCATATTTGCACTTCACAATGTCGGCTGAAGTTAAATCCAACGTTAACTTTACACTTAATATCTCCACACACAATTGCAGCAACCTTTCCCATTTCTTCATATCCAGGGTTGTTTGAACGTATAGTGTCCATCTTCATTTTTGTCACATCTTGAACTTTACCTGTACCACAAATTAAATATGTGAATGTAGATCTTTAACTTCTTTCTCCATTATAGACAGGATTGCAAATTTACTAGAATTTAATAGGCTACTTTCTAGCCGAAATATGGAATATTGTTACGGCTGTGAGTTTGTGTCATCACTCGCCGCATGAGTCACAACTGCCCCAGGGCTGGGCTGTGCCCTGCCTCCTGTATTGCGCGCGCCTTATGCAACAGGGCTACTAGGACAAAGAGATAGTCCAGAATGTTCATGACTGGACCAGCGATGGAAACCTCGAGAAGCCGTGGACCCTGGATGGATCTAGAAGCATTTATTGAGTCACCGGCCTGCTATATAAGAGTGACCCGTGAAGCAGTGGTTGTTGTTGTGTTTTACGAGCTAGTGCGAGCGATTATCTTGTGCGACAGAAGTGTGGTGACGAAGTGCTGTGCGAGTTACGAAATCCTGTGACATTGTTTCTCCCAGCTTGTGAACAGCGTACATCAAGTGCTCGTAAGTAACTGTATTTGTTGTACCTGAGGAAGAGGGGCAGGTAGCTTCTGCCAAGGCCACCGGACTCATTAGGACGGATTAACTTCTGTGGTCTGTTGCAAGTGAAAGGGGCCAAGAGCGCATAAGGAAGAGACTTGAGGAAACTGGAGAAGGCTCCTAATTGCTTGTATTTGCTGATTAGTGTAATTTTCTGGCCACAATAAAGTTAATTATTTCTTTAAGCAGTAATTGGTGTTGTGCTTTGTACCCCCACCGTAATCCAGTTAACAAAAGTGCCACTAGGGGGTGGCACGTAATAACTGGTGTCAGAAGCCGGATTACGAACTCAAGCACAACACCTGACGGTCCTGGTTTCAAAACCCGAGCAGGTCATTTTTTCTAATTTTCCTGTGAGTGCATGCCCTTTACAAGACAAACAACTAAAATGGAGGAGAAATTGGCAGCATTGCTAGAAAAGTTAACTGGCATGGAAGACGGCCAGAAGAAATTAGCCAAGGACCTGAAGGATGACCTGAAGAAGATGGAAGACGGCCAGAAGAAGATGGAAGACGGCCAGAAGAAATTAGCCAAGGACCTGAAGGATGACCTGAAGAAGATTAAAGACGGCCAGAAGAAGTTAGCCGAGGCCCTAACTGCCAAACTAGAAGACGGCCAGAAGAAGTTAGCCGAGGACCTGAAGAAATTAGAACTGGGTCTGCGTGAGGAAGTCACGGCAGTGGAAAAGAAGTTCGACGCCTTACAAGTGGAAGTTGCCGAGCTGCGCCAACGCCCGCTGATGGGGGTGGAGGAGAAATTCAACGTCTTACAAAAGGAAGTTGCCGAGCTGCGCCAACGCCCACTGACGGGGGTGGAGGAGAAATTCAACGCCTTGCAAGTGGAAGTTGCCGAGCTGTGCCAACGACCGCTGATGGGGGTGGAGGAGAAATTCAACGCCTTACAAGTGGAAGTTGCCGAGCTGTGCCAACGCCCGCTGATGGGGGTGGAGGAGAAATTCAACGCCTTACAAAAGGAAGTTGCCGAGCTGCGCCAACGCCCACTGACGGGGGTGGAGGAGAAATTCAACGCTCTACGAGAGGAATTTGCCGAGCTGCGCCAACGCCCGCCCACCGTTACACCGGGAATATCAGGAACGGGACATAGCAGAGAGACGCCCCCAACCTTCGACGGAAAGGTCCCGTGGAGCACCTACTTACGTCAGTTCGAGGCGGCCTGTTCCATAAATAACTGGAACAACACAGAAAAGGCTACAGCTCTCATTGTAGCGCTGAGAGGTGACGCCCTTAACGTCCTTCAGGCCATCCCGACTGGATCCCAGGACTACGCTTCCCTGATCGCCCATATGGAGTCCCGATATGGAGATAGCCATCTTCAGCAGGCCTATCAGATGCAGCTCCGGACCCGGGTACAAAAGAACGCGGAAACCCTGCAGGAGTTCGAGATGGACATCGCACGCCTCGTAAGGCTCGCCTACCCAACAGCGCCGGCCGACTTTCTGGATCAGATAGCGACGCAGACTTTCACCGACGGGCTACGGGACTCGGACACTCAACAGGCGCTGCGACTCGCGCGCAATAAGACCCTGACAGATGCGCTGAGCCACGCACTTGAGTTCGAGACGGCAAAACAGGCATCCAGAATGCACGCGCGGGTGCGTCAAGTGGACGTCGACGAACCAGTAAAAACCAACGAGACCAAGCCCCTGGCCGACGAATTAATGGAGGCGCTAAGCCATTTCTTCGATAGTCGCGATACCACCAGCAAAAACGTAGCCGAAGGACATACGGAGAGGCGGCCCGGAAGAGGACTACCGACCTGCTGGACCTGCCGTAAGAGAGGCCACCTGAGCAAGGACTGCGGTGATCGCCGCCGCCAAGGGTTTCCGTCGGGACAGTCAGTCGTAGGGAAACCGCGCGGCCCAGGAAAGCAAGTATCAGCCAGCCTAGGGGGACAAAGGTTGGCTTGTGGCAGTCGTCAAGTCCCGGCAGTCCAAGTTCGTGTGACGCAGTTACGGAGGGATAATAGCAGCCTGATGGTCGACGGAGTCGTCAACGGAGAGAGCTGGCCCATGCTAATCGACACGGGAGCATCGAGGACCATCGTCAGCCCCACCGTGATCCCGAAGTGGAGAGTTCAACCCACACAAAGGAACCTCCAGCTAATAACCGCGACCGGAGAGACCGCACCGGTACATGGCGAAGCATCACTGGAGTTCGTCATTGGTCGACGGGCGATAAAGCATCCAGTGCTTGTGGCCGACGTATCAAATGAAGTGATCATTGGACTGGACTTCCTGGACCAGAACATCATCATCTTGGATCTGAGTACCAACACTCTGTACTTCGGAGGTGAGGAACTTGCTTTGCAACCTGCGCACGAGTCCATCACCGTACGACAAGTAAGGCTGAGAGAAGACGTCATCGTTCCCGCCAGGACGGAGGTCAGCGCTGCCGTAATTGTCGACGGAACTGCTGAGGGAGTGGCGGCTGTCATCGAGCCAAAATATGAGGACATCCAGACAAAAGGATTGCTAGTTGCCAAGACTCTCATCAACACGACGTCTCGGCCGTACGTCCGTCTGTCCAACCTGATGATGATGATGATGATAGCAAACACTCGTCTCGAGTAGGTTGGCCTTCCAATACTGAATGACTCTTCATCGATGAGTCCGGAGGTGACTAAAAAGCCCAATGCGGGAGAGACACAGTTTCCCGCAGTGATGACAGGTAGTATCAGGGTCAGGTGAGACATCCGCATTCATTCCCTGTCTTCTAATGAACACTCTGTTCTTTCTGCGTTGCCTCCGATCTTCTATCATACGTCGGCGGTTTTCTTCAAAAAGTATCGCACCACGATGAACAATTGATCTCCAGGATGAGCGATCAAGAGCTAAGGTCTCCCAGTTGTTGATATTAATATGGCACATTTGCATATTAGCCTTTAGTACGTCTTTGAATCGCTTCCTCGGACCTCCCACACAGCGCTTGCCCTCAGTTAGTTCAGAGCAAAACACTTGCTTGGGAATGCGATTATTGGGCATGCGGATTACGTGTCCTGTCCATCGCAGCTGACGTTTTAAAAGAATGGCTTCAACACTGGTAGTCTGTGCTTCTTCGAGAATGCTGGTGTTTGTGCGTTTGTCTTGCCATGTGACACGAAGAATTCTCCTCAAACAACGCTGGTGATATTGCTCCAGCTTTTTAAAATGACGTCTGTAGCATGTCCAGGATTCAGATCCGTAAAGTAAGGTGGGAACTACAACCGAGTTGTACACAAGGATCTTCGTTGCAGCATTGATATCATGGTTGTCAAAAACTCTAGACCTCAATCTTGCAAAGGATGCCCCAGCACGGTTAATCCTGTGTTGGATTTCGGAATCTATATTTGCACTTGATGACAGGGTGCTGCCAAGATAAGAAAAGGCGTTAACTTCTTGAAGCTTCGCTCCGTCGATGGTGACATTGATGTTTCTTTGTCCTTGTCCAGGGGCTGGTTGGTAGAGGACTTGGGTTTTACTGGTGTTAAGTTTCAGCCCAATCTTTTTGTAGGCTGAAGAAAAAGCATTCAGGATTTTCCTAAGTTCGTCCTCTGATTGAGCTACTACTGCATTATCATCAGCGTACTGTAACTCAACCAATGCAGCAGGAGATGTTCGAGTCCTTGCCTTTAGACGGCTCAAATTAAAGATCTTCCCATCCATCCTGTAAGTTATCTGTATGCCTGTAGGAAGATCATCTTTGACTAACTGCATGACAGTGGCAACGTACAGAGAAAACAATGTAGGGGCAATCACACAGCCTTGTTTAACGCCGGTATTAATATGAAATGGTTCTCCAATCGAGTCGTTACCAATGACATTTGCCTTCATATCATTGTGGAGTAGTCTTAAGATGGTAATAAATTTCAGTGGAAAACCATACAATGATAAAATCTTCCACAAGGCTTCACGGTTTACCGAGTCAAATGCCTTACTGAGGTCTATAAAGGCAATATAAAGAGGTCTATTTTGCTCTCTACATTTCTCCTGAAGCTGACGAACAGGTCCAACCTGAACGACTACGATATTACGGTTCACCGGGACACCAACCTAGGAGTCTGCGAGCCCATTACCTGGATTGCCCGCATCACAGACACGACGGACAGACACCGACAGACGGACAACCGAAGAAGACGCGCCCTGCCTGAAGAACTACAGAAGCTGTACCAAGGATCCCAGGACCATTTAGACGAAGAGCAATCGCGCCAACTTCAGGACCTGCTACGCGAATTCCAGGATGTCTTCTCCGTGGGGAGCAAAGACTTCGGCAGGACAAGCTTGGTCCAGCACAGAATCGACGTTGGGGACAGTGCACCGATTAGGGCCCCATTCCGACGTGTCCCGCTCGCCAAGCAAGCCGAAGTCGACCGGATGGTAGAAGAGATGAAGGAGCAAGGGGTGATCGAGCCATCACATAGTCCTTGGAGTTCTCCGGTCGTGCTTGTGAAGAAGAAGGACGGTTCCACCAGGTTCTGCGTGGACTACAGGCGGGTGAACGACGTCACGAAGAAGGACAGCTACCCTCTACCCCGGATCGACGACACGCTGGACACCATATCAGGGTCAAGATGGTTCTCCACCTTGGATTTGAAGAGTGGCTACTGGTGGAGGTCCACCCTAAGGACCGCGAGAAAACGGCGTTCTCTGTGGGCAGCGGGCTCTGGCAGTTCACCGTCATGCCATTCGGTCTGTGCAACGCCCCTGCGACCTTCGAAAGGCTAATGGAGTCCATTCTGAGGGGACTACACTGGAAGACCTGCCTGGTCTACCTAGACGACGTCATCGTTCTGGGGAGGAGCTTCGAGGAGCACTACAGCAACCTGAAGGAGATCTTGCTGAAGCTACGGGCTGCCCAGCTGAAGTTGAGCCCCAAGAAGTGTCAGCTCTTCCAGAAGCGGGTCCAGTACCTTGGGCATATCGTCTCCGAGGAAGGGGTGCGCACCGACCAAGAGAAGACCGCAGCTGTGAGGGAGTGGCCAGTTCCGAAGGACAAGTCCCAACTACGAAGCTTCCTGGGACTCTGAACTTATTACCGTCGCTTCGTGATAGGATTCGCCGACATCGCCAAACCTTTACATCGACTGACTGAGAAGGACCAACTCTTCACGTGGACAGCAGAATGCCACAGTGCCTTCGAACAACTCAAGCAGGCTCTGTGCACCGCGCCTATTCTGGCCTACCCCAGACCTGGAACAAGGTTCATCGTCGATACCGATGCCAGCGACTTTGGCATAGGGGGAATCCTGTCGCAGGTAGTGGACGGCGAGGAGAGAGTAGTGGCCTACTTCAGCAAGGCCTTGTCAAAGCCAGAAAGGAACTACTGCGTCACCAGGAAGGAGCTGCTCGCCATCGTGAAGACCATTGAACACTTCCACAAGTACCTGTACGGGCAAGAATTTCTCATCAGGACCGACCAAGCATCCCTGCGGTGGCTCCTGAACTTCAAGCAGCCCGAGGGTCAACTCGCGCGGTGGTTAGAGAGGCTTCAACAGTACAACTTTGAGATTCAGCACAGGAAAGGCCAACTGCATTCTAACGCCGACGCTCTGTCACGAAGACCGTGCCCCGAAGACTGCACCTTCTGTACTAGGAGGGAGGAGAACACCGGGATACAGTGCCGAAGGACTACCGTGGAACTTCAAGGGAGCTGGAGCCGCGAATCTTTCACGCGGGCACAAGCAGAAGATGATGACCTGGGACTGATAGCCGAATGGAAGAGGGCCTGTGTCCCCAGACCCGGATGGAACATTGTGAGTGACTGCAGCCCAAAGTTTAAGTCCTACTGGGCGCAGTGGGACTCGCTGATTGCAAGGGATGGCCTCATCTGCCGTACCTGGGAGAGCACCGACGGGAAGACAACTCGGGAACAAGTCGTCGTTCCAAAGGCTATGACGGAGGAAGTCCTGAAAGAAGTTCATGGAGGATCATCTGGTGGACACCTAGGGATAAAGAAGACCCTGGAGAAGCTGAGAGAGCGGTTCTACTGGATCGGATGCCGAACAGACGTGGAGAACCACTGCGCGAGGTGCCACGATTGCGCAGCCAGCAAGGGCCCAGGACGAAGACGACGGGGTCCACTGAAGACCTACAACGTGGGCGGCCCCATGGAGAGAGTGGCCATCGATGTTGCTGGGCCATTCGCATTAAGCGAGGCAGGGAACCGCTACATATTGGTCGTCAGCGACTACTTCACCAAATGGCCGGAGGCGTATGCGCTCCCTAACCAGGAAGCCGCGACGATTGCAGAGACCCTGGTGAAGGAATTCGTCAGCCGGTACGGAGTACCCCTGGAGCTGCACTCCGACCAAGGGAGGAACTTCGAGTCGCAGGTGTTCCAGAACCTATGCCAGCTGCTGGGAATCCGGAAGACAAGGACAACGCCGCTACACCCTCAGTCCGACGGGATGGTAGAGCGATTCAATCGCACCATCGAGAACCATCTCCGAATAGTTGTCAGCGAGCACCAGAGGAATTGGGACAAGCATCTTCCACTATTTCTCCTGGCCTACCGCGCCGCCGTGCATGAAGCCACCGGGTGCACACCAGCCCGGGCCATGTTTGGGAGGGAGCTCCGTCTACCAGTCGATCTTGCCTTCGGCCGACCTGGGAATGATCCGATCCCGGTAAGCCAGTATTGTCAAGAACTGGTCGACCAACTGGAGGACGTGCACGCGTTCGCGAGGAGGAAACTGCGGATCGAGACCGACCGAATGAAGACCCGATACGACCAGCAGACGGATGCCGGAGGATTCCACGAGGACGACCTGGTCTGGTTCTTCAACCCATTACGGAAGAAAGGCCTGTCACCCAAACTGCAGAAGTCCTGGAATGGCCCGTACCGAGTCGTGAAACGGATCAACGATGTCGTCTACAGGATCCAGCGGAGCCCGAGGGCGAAGATGAAGATCGTGCATCGAGATCGCCTGGCAGCCTACGGAGGGACACAGACGGACCAATGATTGATCGGGACGATCAGCCTTTTTTAGGAAGGGGGTGGTGTTACGGCTGTGAGTTTGTGTCATCACTCGCCGCATGAGTCACAACTGCCCCAGGGCTGGGCTGTGCCCTGCCTCCTGTATTGCGCGCGCCTTATGCAACAGGGCTACTAGGACAAAGAGATAGTCCAGAATGTTCATGACTGGACCAGCGATGGAAACCTCGAGAAGCCGTGGACCCTGGATGGATCTAGAAGCATTTATTGAGTCACCGGCCTGCTATATAAGAGTGACCCGTGAAGCAGTGGTTGTTGTTGTTGTGTTTTACGAGCTAGTGCGAGCGATTATCTTGTGCGACAGAAGTGTGGTGACGAAGTGCTGTGCGAGTTACGAAATCCTGTGACATTGTTTCTCCCAGCTTGTGAACAGCGTACATCAAGTGCTCGTAAGTAACTGTATTTGTTGTACCTGAGGAAGAGGGGCAGGTAGCTTCTGCCAAGGCCACCGGACTCATTAGGACGGATTAACTTCTGTGGTCTGTTGCAAGTGAAAGGGGCCAAGAGCGCATAAGGAAGAGACTTGAGGAAACTGGAGAAGGCTCCTAATTGCTTGTATTTGCTGATTAGTGTAATTTTCTGGCCACAATAAAGTTAATTATTTCTTTAAGCAGTAATTGGTGTTGTGCTTTGTACCCCCACCGTAATCCAGTTAACAAAAGTGCCACTAGGGGGTGGCACGTAATAATATATTGATATATTGCTAAACTTCCAAATATGGAAAACTATGGAAAATATAGGTAAATACTCCACTTTTCAACTCCACATGCCATGATTCGTAAGGATAATACAAAATATAATTAAGTTTAGCTTCCTAAATAGATATGTATTTACCTAGAAATCCGTTCTCTGCCTATCACATATAATTTATTTCAAAATATTCCAGTTAATGGAATTCGTTGTGTTGCTAAGATGTTTTTGAGGGTCAACGGTCACTCGATCTAAGAAATATTCGTCAGGCATTAAGAATGTTGCTAAGAATGAACTAGATCAATATGTTGACTTCATACGCTTTGATGGTTTCAAATAATCGCATCGATAATGAAACAATGCTTAGAAGTAGGTTTTTCATCTTAATTTTACACATAAAATAGTTCATTTACTAAAAAAGGACCAAATAATTTATCCGATTAAGGTGCCGAGTTTCAATTTATGAAATTATTTACATTTCAAGTGGCTTTCATTGCTGTTTGGCAAGAGGTTAAGTTAATTATATTATTAATGTTGATATCAGGTAAGTAAATATTTCAGTGTTTCAATCCTGCTCATATCTACACAAGTGTATTTTGTAACTGATTAAACGTGCACTTCATAAGGAAATACACCAAAGAGGGTATGCACTTAGCCTGTGATTATGCTCATAGTTATGATATATCAACTTACGTTTTCAGCGACTTGATGTTCAAGGCAAATTCGTTTAACTGTCGGTAATCAAGTTAAGGCTGTTCTTTTGTTTTTGACACCCCTTGTCTTGGAGAGAGGGCTCTCCTCCCTTTCTTTACAGAAGTGAAACGAACAGAGCTTTCCGCTATTTTCTTCCCGTGCCCATTTCCAACTACACCCACTCTTGTTCTGCTGCAAACCACCTTAACAACGTAATCTCGACAACGACCCCATTCGGCCCACTAGGAAAACAGCAATTTGCGAGTGAGGCAGGGGGCGCGCTCGAAGCGTGCACCCGCCTCGGCATGTGGTTAAGGAGGCTTTGAGAATATTTTTAATAGAATATTGAATTGAGGAGGGTTGTAGAGACCACGGCTTCTTTCCTATTTTAAAAAGGCATTTCAAATCTAAATTTATTATTGAGTTTAAAACAAAACCTCTGGAGATTACTAATAAATGCATAGCCTAATTACTGCACCAGTCAAATACCTTATAATTTAATTCATTTTTTTTGTTTTGTTTTCGACAATACCGGTAGTTTCATTAATTATTTAAATGGAGAAACAAGTTCGCGGAACTTAGATTACGTTTTATTCCACTATAAAACAGCATTGGCAATTTGAGACTACGCCTGAAAATTATTATACTGTACGGCATTACAAGTGATTATCATATGCAAATATAACGCATACCATGAAAGAACATGATATTAATGTTTTTGTTATCGATACTTTTAGGGGCTTGGCAACATCGTGGTCATGTAGCCCCGTGTAGTTGGGTCTGTGTAGAATTTGTCTGATAACCTGTGGTGTCTGTACAAGTGTGTGAAGGCCTATTTAAAATTGAGGATGGATTTGGGTAGGACGCGGCCGTGGCCTAAAGTTAGGAACCATCCCTGCATTGGGGAAACCTCGGAAAACCACTTCCAAGATGGATGAAGTGAGAATCGAACTCTCCCCTTCTCAGTTTAGCTTCACGGGGTTGACTGTACTTCGTTCTTGCCCTCGGACAAGAATGGCATTTCTTAACACGAGCAGGCAATCGAACCCGGGCCTCCTGGGTGACAACCAAGAATGCTAGCCGCTACACCACGTGCTGTACAGTAGTCGGGGAACAATGCAGAAAGAACCGAAGAAAAACCTTGAATATCAATTATGCAATGTCGGATTTCAGTTGTAGGGTGTGATTAAATCTCCTCGGCTACGCTGTTGGGTCTATGCAATATTTAATGTAAGTTATTCTTAAGGGGGTACACGTCCAAACATTGTTTTGCTAGTATGTTGAAAATATTTCCATAATAAAACTAATACACATTTTTTTATGGTAGTCCTGTATCTCACAAAAAAGAAACATGATTGCTGCATAACTACCCATGATATGGATTTTATTTTTATTTTTGACGTAGCAAATGACATGTGACAGAGGATGAAGTATTGAAATGCTGTGGCACTATTACTAATTTTTCTTCATAGGCTATTTTTAAGTTTCAGTCGGAGCAGATGACCGTGTAGTTCCACCCCTTAAAACAGCAATTACTAACTAACTAGCTAACTAAGTTTCAGTACAGTAAAATGACCAATTTTCTCTTCATTAATAGTTCACTTATTTTCTAATTGTTGGTAATTATTTTATTACATCTTCTAGATCCTGTACAAAGTAATGCATTTGCAAAGTTTCATAGATTTTGAACGGTAAATGTGAGAGTTATCATGTATTTTGTGGGATGCTACCATAAAAAATTGGATGCTAGTTTTTTGAAACTAGTTTAATCATTCTGTCAAAATATAAAAAGTTTGGAAGTTAGATGTTTGGTTTGCAGTTACATTAAAAAACAACCAAGATCCTCGTAGTTCTGAATCATAACCGTTTGGAGAATGATTATGAGCGATCCTTAAGCGGGTCAGAACAGGACAAAACCCACAAATTTCTTCTGTGTTCCTCACTTTCTCCTTAAGTAACGTTTATTTTACGGCTATTGGCTTGATAGACCACTAAATGAGTTGGCGTGATGATGTTGTAAAGGTAACTAATTCAAACGACTTGTTACCAAGAGAATCAATTAAGTTTATTTCTTGTTGATGTGCCAGTCTAATCCTCGAAACAAACTGGTCAAAGAACCTCTCTCTAATAGCACGAAGAAGAAGTATTTCGTCTTCTTTTTTTCCTTACTTGGTTTCTTCTCACCATATATCATAGGGAAAAGGGGGGGTCCCTTACGAAATAAATTGCGAGTTAAAAAGCAATAAATTTCCCTTCGTGTCGTCACAAATTGTTACCGTGCTTTTTGAGTATAGTGATTATGGATTTATGGTGTAGCTTGTCCATCTATTGATTACAGGTTTTTTTTACAACCCACTCCCATTTCTTTTGTAACTGTAAGTTTGTAGTAGTCTACTCTTTTGCAGAGACTTCTTTCAATGTTACAGACATTATGGCGCCTCGCATTTGAGACGTTATAGTTCAGCAACATTTTTCTGTGAAATGCTTTCGTAAATCGTCTTCGAGGTAGTGTTGGGTACAATTTGTTACCTGTTAATTAATTAAACGTTCTGTGTCTTAGTTTTAAATTATTTTCCAAAAGCATCAATTATGAAACCTACCTCTGCAGACGCTTATCAAGAGTGAAGTAGGATATCAAAGAAATGTGGTTCGATTACCAGTGGAGGCACTCCGGAGTCCCGCGGCTTAACCGTGTTCGTTAAATTGCGCACCACGGCCGTGAGGGCAATTGCAATAAGTTGGCCGGATATCAAACGTTCGAATCCCGATGATATCTTGAGTGTGAGTTTTCCTCGGGATTTTCCACATTCAAGAAAATGCCAGGATAGTACCTTACTTAAAGTCTCGGGTCTCCTACCTCATCCCTGTTCCTAATACAGTTACACACACACAACCACACTAATCACATAACTTCAGGTTATCAGACATGTTCAACACACTCCCAACCACACGGGGCGGATGACTAAGATGTCCCAAGACCCTAAAATGAATTAACACTAAAACTTTTTTGTTGTTTGCAATTTGTGTGGCCATCATTCTTCGAGGGTTTGTTCATGAGCCGTAACTGTGAAGTCTTCTCTATCATGATGGAGCCTCATTATGCTGCGTGAGGTCTTCGCGCCAGACCACTGATATCTTCTACAAGAGTGGTTAGGAAGGCGAGCAAGCGTTAAGATAGGATTATGATCGTAGTTGCTCACCTGCTTCAGTGTTCTACTTGGTTAAAATACTAACCTTCCTGCTAGTTTTTGGCTGAGGATAAGGAATCTACACAGGTACAGTGACAACTCGACATGACGTGTTGCTAGGTCATCTCTAGCGATGAATCGTTTATTGAAGGAATGAATCGACCGTGGCCTAAAGTAATGTAGCATCCCGGCATTTGCCTGGAGTAGAATTGGGAAACCACGGAAAACCATTTCTGGGATGGCTGAGGTAGGAATCAAACCCGCCTCTTCTTAGTTGTGCCTCCCGAGGCTGAGTGTGCTCCGTTTCAGCCCTCAGACCAGAATTAAATTTCTTAGCACAGCCTAGAATGTTAGCCACAACACAATCTTGTACAGACTTCACAGTGACACAGGTTATCAGACAAATTCTACACACACCCAAGTACACGGGGCTACATTGCACGAAGTCTCAAAACCTCTAAAGAATCAACAACAACAACAGTTAATTGGACTCTCACGGCCAGGCTACTCGCATTTAAATAGCTGAGAACTATTTTATCCTAAAGAAAAGCAAATCGATTTGGCTGAAGAATTATTATTTCAATGGATGTGTACCCTCATTTGTTTTAAAAGTACTTTTGAATTATTCTCAGTGTAGTGCAGAGTATGTATGATCTGAGGTTGTTGGAGGTAGACGAAGCAAGTAATTCAGAAGGGTACATTTAAGTTGTAACTCGGTCCACTTCTAAAGGGAAATTTTATCTCACACTGTCTTGTGTTCAGCTAGATTTGTATTTTAGATCTTTACTCTCTTTTCTAAGCCTCCGTGGCAGAATGCCGGCCTCTCACCACTGGGTCCGTGGTTCCAATCCCGGTCACTCCATGTGAGATCTGTGCTGGACAAAACGGAGGCAGACAGGTTTTTCTCCGGGTACTCCGGTTTTCCCTGTCAAAATTTAATTCCAGCAACACTCTCCCCTATCATTTCATTTCATCTGTCGGGCGGCTTCGGTGGCGTAGTTGGTAGCATGCTGAGCTTCTATGCCCAAGATAGCGGGTTCAAACCCGGCCGAAGCCGTCGGATTTTTTAAGAGCGTTAAAAATCCCTCAGTATGCCTTCCTTCGGAGGGGAAGTAAAGCCGGCGGTCCCATGTCATAGATTTATGGCATGTTAAAGATCTTTCCACTAATTACACCTGTGTGAAACTAAATTGGATAGGTTAAGAATGTAAACAACGCTCTTAGGTTGCTACGTTCGTTGCCAAGAGCCGACTGCGGTGGCGTCTAGTAGCTAGTTCTGAACTAGGCCTAGTAGTCGTTGACGGTGGCGTTTGGCGGCAAAAGTAGGAACTATTTGAAAATTCAAAGTTGCAGTCTCTACTTGAATTAAAAAACAGATACACACACTAATACAGTCATCACAATTAACACCGGTTATCAGACAGATTCTACACACACCCAAAGTACACGGGGCTACATGACCGCGTTGTCGCAGCCCCTAAACTAAGGAACCAACCAACCAACCATTTCATCTGTCATTCATTTAATCATTGCCCCCAGAGGAGTGCGTCAGGCCTCGGCAGCCGGCACTGTTCATATCCTCGCCGCTAGATGGGGGCTTCATTCATTCCATTCCTGACCCGGTCGGAGACTGGAAGCACGCTGTAGATTTTCACTTTCTTTTCTCTGAGACCACATGATTCCTTAACCTGGCGGAATGAGCACAATTGTTTGTTGGTTAATGTCGGAAATCTCAAGGAACTCAGCTGGGCATCTTATTTATGCAATAACCATTGGGAATTAAGGTCGCTACGTAATATCTTAAGTTCATTTTATTTTTGAAGATCTGTTACTTATGTTTTTATAGCTCGTATATAGCACTTGTATGAGAGCAGAAGATCTTCATGCGACGTTCTTTTTAGAGAATTTGCTTGGGAATTACGCAATTCACGTTTGTATCTGCTCCGTTAAGTTCCTTCGCCTGATTCTTTGATTGGTATTGTGTTCATTATAACAACGTATTTTTCAGGAAGCAATATTTTTACATTTATATATTAGGTGGAATAAAAACCATGTTTAGGGGCCGATAACCTAGATGTTAGGCCCCTTAAAACAAGAATTATCATGATCATCATCATCATAAACCATGTTGTAACTAACGACATTTAAATAGCCAGAGCAAAATCTTTTCGGAAGCAGATCGCTCCTTGGACTAGGTTGTCTTGTCTTCACTAATGTTTTTTTTACTTTGAAAGTTTTCGCTAAATTACTTCTTCGTAAATTGGCTGGTCATTAGGCTGCTATCTGAGCGTAGGGTTCCTTGTTTTCTTTGTATTTTATTGTTGCTTACAGATAATAATAATAATAAATAATATCGTATGGCTTCGGGTACCGGGTGCAAGCTTTGTTAATTGAAGCGCTATGAAAGTCAAGGAGGTTAGATATCTTAACTGCTTGACACTATAGCGCTTTCTAGTAGAGAAAAGAGGAACTTTGTGTTGGAGGAAAATCCCGAGATTAATTTTGTCATTATGGACACGGTCTACTGAATTCAAATGGGTTCTTTAACATGCCAACATCGAATGACATGCGTATGGTGATTTTTGTCGCTTTTCAAAAATCACTTACCACGGCCAGGAGCAAACCTGCAAGCTTGGGGTTGGCAGTCCGACAGTTGCTTACAGATAGAGGACAGTGTGTTCTAAAAGCCTTGATCCCAGACCTTAGTACAAATCTACAAATAATTTCTTGTAAATATTGCTTTTTTAAAATCCAGCGTATGTATTACTTCCTTCTGAATTTGGTTTTCTCACGCTGAATTGTTAAACGTTCATTTCATAGAACTTTTACTTTTCTTTCAAGTCAAGCTAATTTACGTCATTGATTGAATGAAAAAATAATCAACTGAACCAATATGCAATGAAGTAAACTAGAGGATGGAAATTGCTAACAACAATGATTTGAACAAAGTTGGTCATAATCAGCGTGGCCTGTACTGTATTTGTCTCACGCGTTTGAAATAACTGTTTCCAATTTAAATAAATCAATCCTGACCTAGCTACCTACTGTAGGTAGATCATGTCAGGAACATGGATATACGGAAGATGATGGGTGTTGCCTCATTACTGACAGGAAACACGAGGCCCAACTTCGGTGGTATGGTCACGTATTATGTTGTGAAGATACGTCTGTTATAAAGACAGCACTTCATCTCACTTCTCCTGGATATAAGACCACGTGGTCGTCTAAAGAAGAACACTGGCTTTATCGTATACGAGACGACATGCGCCATGTTCATCTTGTTTTAAAGAATGTATATATTTGTTAGGACTAAATGGAGATTGGCTTGCCGAACAGCTGATACGTTTCTAGTGCGGAATAAACACAAGGAAGGTGATGATAATGATGATGTAATTGGGAAGTTACATATTATATTGAATAAAATAATCTTCCCTTTTCGATTAATCTGCCACGATTTAGGGCTTCCGCATTGTCTTACATTGGCATAATCCCACACTTGCATTTTGCATTTCTGATGTTGCGGTCTGAACGATTAGAACGTATTAAACTGTAACTAAAATATTGCTGATATTCTGAACCTTGAATCACTCTCATTGGTCTTGTTCATTTATAGCTACTTTCAACTGTCTTAATAGTAGTTCTTCTCTTATGCATGCAGTACATGTTATCACCAATACCGGTCCCAGTACTGATCCTTGCGGTATGTCTTCTTGTTGCAGGTAAATGGTGCCCAAGGCGGGACTGGCAGTCTCCGGCTGACGCGCGGGCAGCGAACGACGCCCGGCGGGGAGTCCTTTACTCGTCCGTGTTCCTTGGCAGCCCCGGTGAGTACAATGGTACGTCACTGTCTTCATTCTAAGCATGCGCAGTAGCTGCCTGCATGTTTAGCTTGTCGAATGATTAAAGGAATGGCGCCTTGAATTCTATACATACAAGTTACAGTAAGTTTCAGTAATTCGAGGATACAGATTCTTTTAGAACTGTTCGCTTCAAATGGTGTATTGTGATTATTATTACGACGATAACAGTCAATTAGCTACCCCATAGGCTACATAGCGTAGAACTGAATGGTGATAGGCTACGAAGAAATATTGGAATTAGCCTATGTTAATATATTGTGATGTCATTAAAAAGCCACGAATGCAGGTAAATCTTTTTCTTGTTTAGATTATTATTACTATTATTGTTTTTCCTGATAGGATTTCAAAGTAAAAGTACGGTACTGTAAGCGTGATCGGATTTTCGAATACTTAACATTTTTAGAAAATTATGTTTGTCAGATGCAGTGAAAGCATGGTTGAAAGTGAAGTTCTGTTAATCCGAAATGGAAATAGAGTAGTTTAGTCATGAATTAGCCAGAACTTACTATGGTTTCTGACAAATTCATCATAATATAAGTTTTTAAATTAGATAGTTTTGAGACAGTTAGATAATACTCAGAGGTTGGGATTTGTTTTCTGCTTCTTCGGTAAATGTGAGATTTACACTAATTATGTTCATATGTTATAAATTAATATATTTTTGTGCATAAAGGTAGGCCTGAAGTGATTATGAATTAGCTTCGAATAATGAATTGTGAGGAAAGTCTTAAGTTTGCTTATTAGCTAGCACTTTGTTACTTATTATAGGCTATTACGTTCTTGGTTAGACTTCAAATACTATTTTAAAAATTGTAACTTGTGTCACTTGAAATTGTATGCTATATAATTGTTCTATGATTAAACTGAATAGGTGTTTACATACTTAGTGTAGTATTTATTTTTGCAATCATTATCTCCCTCCACTAGTCAATTGTGTACCTTTCTTAGTTGAGCCTTGTAAGGTGATCCCTTTAAGACGGGGCGAAGTGAAAAGCAGCAGGTGTGTTTGTGTGCGATAGATCGATATAGCGCAGGAAGCAGGGTAGGGGGGGGTTATTCCAGTAGCTTGACGTCTATCGATTATTGAGGCTGCAATTTAAATAAATAAAGAGAGAAAGATGGATATTTGTTTTTGGTCAGTTTGTATTCCATCTTATTTTGTGCTCAATATATCTTGTGTTCTTTGCAAAGGGAGTCCATTAACCGCCATCCTTAGGCTGGGGAAACTTTTTTACTCGTGTATTCGAAACTTTTGGAATGAATCAAAATGAACAGGAGGAAACTATTGTATTGAAGGATACAATGTGTAATTAATCATTGTATTGCGAATAAAACTGCGATCAGTGGTTGGTAAATTTCATGTTTTCCAGGGTCTCACAACTAGTAGGAAGTGGTTTGACAAACATGGGGCCCCACTTGCTTGCGTCGGACTCTACATTTTTATCTTCCATGTCGACGTTGCTTGGTCAGTTCGTGTTCTCTTCCTACCTCGATGGTATCAAGACATCAGAGGACTAAGGGAGTCTTTCTTGGGATCCCTTTTGTTTTCCTGAGACCCTCATCTTTGGCGGGGTAGGGCCTAGACTAGAGCGACAACCAAACCATATCTTCAAGATCAAAGAAGATTGATGCAGTTCTTAATCAAACCATGCAGATCATCTGTGGAGCTGTGAATTCTACTCCATTGTTCTGGCTTCCTGTTCTAACTCACATTTGGCCCACATGATAAGAAGACAAAATAATCTGGTGCAGGATTTCATCAAGATTTCTCACCAATTTAGTCTACATGAAGTAAAAAGGTGTCACTGTACGTCAGTACGCGTTACATTATATGTTATATTGTGTATTGTTATCTAGCTAAAGGTTGGCAATTCCGGATAGGCGTCACACCGATAGACGACTATTGCTGTCAACATTCGAATTACAATTAAGCCTACTGTTGCAGTGCTTGGAAATGGTCTGCAAACATGGCGACTTTCTGAAATGAGTGGCAAAAGTGAATAGCACCCTGACTCAACCGAACAGCAAGAAATTTTACCAATGATCACTATCTTCGTCGTGATGGGCAACAAATGTTTAGGTTGGGTACATTGTTAGTCCTTCTTGTCGCAATGGCATCTTTTGGTCAAACTCCAATCAGCATGATACATTAATTCTGCATTGTGTGTTGGGGCACTTGTTGTAAGACGAATATATATTTTAACAGACAAATTGGTTAAGTTACGTCGGGAAATCGCCAAAGGAGAATAACTATCATTGTTATTTTTAAGTCATAAATTAGCAGGAACCAACAAAGAATCTCATTGTTTTTTAAATTAAAAATAGCTTTGTGTTAGGTTTACCCGGCGACTGCCGCAATACATCAAATATGACTTGGAGAATACGAGCTAACGGCGCAAAATGACAGATTATTTCTAAATCTACTTTTTAGGCCTATCAGTATTCCATGTCAGGGATGTCAAGTATGATTATCTAGCGGTCTGTGCCTCCTATAAACAAGTGTTCAGATCTCAGAGAGAGCTACGTATTTAAGAAATGAGTGCCGCTGAACTTGGCTGGAGTATCGTTTGTTGATTGTAGCAACTGGTGTCTTGTGGGACGAGCAAGGGGACACAGCGTTGATGGAGCACAGTGTCCACATAAATCCAGCACTGCCAAGCATAACAAGAGCACATATCAACACTGGAACCTTAGAAATTCTATTTAAGTATCAAATACCTACGGATCACCTTTCAAACAACTCAAGTTATTTTAGTTGCCCTATTCACACACAAGACAGAACAGTCGCAGCGATAAAAGCAATCTACAGTTTTAAAGACCTTCAAAGACTAACAACAGATGTGTTATATTCCCTATAGCAACAAATGGAATTGACTTACCGGTAATATGGGAATATCTTGCAGACGGTGACTTCAACAAGCAAAAAAAAAAAAAAAAGTAACGCCGGGTTTCATGAAAAGAGTCCTAGGCTGACCTATCTATGAGCTGCTGAAGAAGAGTTTCTTCATTGAGAATTAGAAATCGATTTTATCAGGCTTTGTACAATCTGCAGCTCATTGATGAGCCCTACTTGATATAGGTCGCAAACTGCGGAGCGGTATTTCTATTTGCTCTCACCGGGGTAAAATATCCTAATTAATTTGCTGTTGAACTGCTGCCTATTAATACCCTCGTTACTTAATGAAGTGATTTGTACGCTGTGGAGACTACACAACCCACAGGGGCACTCCATTTCATATCGTTCCTTACTGTACCCATGTGATGCCTCGGGTACATTACATAGATGCCCAAGAGTTTGCACGAATATTCTTCTACAAGTATTTCCGAGCCGATATTTTTGAAGATCATGCCTTCGCCATTTCCCCATTCTCATGATTCTACATATACTCGTATTTATCTTCATTAAGTATCGAAACATACAAAAGTACTTGGAAAGCACTGTCAATTATATGACAAGGGAAGTTAAGTTAGCTGCTAAGGAAATTCTACAATAACAGCTTAGTGGAACGCGACCTGTCGGATCTCCGGCTAAGAAATGACCGTAGAACAAATAGGATGTCAGTGTTGTCTACATTGATCACTACTCATATAGAGATATAAGGTAGAGAGTTGAAATGCCTCGGCGCCTGCAGGTGTGTTATGGTGTAAAATCCTCCCGAAATGCCTTCCCATCTACAGCCCTGCTTTCTGTGGGAGATGGTGACGTTGATTATGATAAAGGAAAGTGCTTGTATTGTTATTGTTTTAAGGGGCGGAACAACGAGGTCATCTGCCCCTGCTGTACACAATTGATTGAGTTTGTTTCTGTCTTGGAATATAGGGCACCGCGTTAAGTTTGAGTAGCATGAAAGTGTTCTGTGGTTGAGAACGTAATATATGATCTTGATAGTGGACTAGTATCTGCGATGAATTGCTCTGTTGGGGTAGGAAAGGAGGGGGTTGCCCATAAAAGAAGGTGGAAAGTACAGGGGGTAGCAGTGAAAATGAGAGAGAGGGAGTGCGGATTGCCGGGAAGTGAGGAAGAGAAAGAGAGATAACTACTGTCTCTTTCTACCGTGTCGACCTCCTGATTTGGCGGGAATCGATACACCAGCCACCATTGATACCAACATGATTTTAAAGCTGAAATTGTTCTAAACTCCCTCTTCTTGCACATTATAATCTCTTAGCCCTTGTTATATGCGGCCATCTATTGAAGCTCTCGCTGAGTCTGTATGGTCAATAGAAATTCTATGGTGGTGGGCACATCATAGAAGAGGGGTTGAAACTACGCAAGCTCAAAGCGAGCAGGTTCGAATAAAACAAAATCAAGTGTATATGTGTGTGTCGGTGAGTGAGAGGAAGGCTATGGAGGGTGAACGACAGAAAGGGACAGATATTCTCTCGCGCCGGCAAAAGCGCGCGCATCTTGCGTTTCCATGGAAACAGTCCACATTCCCGTCTCGTAACCCATGGCAACGTATGTCTGGGCGCATGCGTATTGCGATTAATGTCACTAACAAATCGCCCGATAAAATATGGCGATGAAGCAGAGATACGAGTGAAACGAGATGATGGCGGTTTGAAAGGAGACAGACAGGGTTATGTTATCCACTTAAATTGACATTAAAAAGAGGAGGAAAAAGGATAGCATAGGGAAAGGAAGACATAAACTTTCATAAGATTAAAATAATACGAGCAAAAGTATTTCAGTATGTTGTTTAGTAGTTCAATAATATCCGTTCCTGTGTATAATCTTTATAGGTAGCTATAGAAATTTTATGGAACATGGTGCCATCTTCTTTTTCGTTTCATTTTTACAAAGAGTAAATATCATACCCACAAGGCTATCAATATTAATGACCATGTTCTTTATAACAAAATTATTTATGTGTGAACGTTTATGAACTGTAATTCTCCATCTGCTTTAAGGCATAATCATTGTATTGACAAATGTTAACTGATTGTAGCAGTAAATGCTCTATCTGCGCAACATTATTCACAAATTGGGTACCGATTCTATTGTAAGCCTACTCTCCTTTTGAGCTCCGTCATGCGTCATCTGTGAACAATATTAGATTGGGAGAGGGTGTTATTTTTCATATAGGCTACAGTATGTACATTTAAATTCTCGATCAATATTTACCGCGGGAAATATTCTGTCCATGTGGTTTGGATTGCAGGCGAAACTATTGCCTCTGCGAATACTGTAAGTAAAACTAATTCAGGCGATTGATTAATTTACTTTATTATTATAGTGAGCGTCATATTAATCTCATTTCTGTCTGGGTTCGATTCCGGGCTCTCCATGGATAATTCATAGTCTATTGTTGCAGTTACTGCATTTGAGGGGCTTGGGCATCTTGGTCATTTAACCCCGTGTATTTGGGTGTGTATAGAATTGTCTAATAACCTGTGATATTGTGGTGTCTGTTTGAGTGGAGTGTATTTGTAATTCAGGTGAGGATTGTCAAGGATGCGACCGTGATCTTTGCTTTGGTTAGGAACCATCCCGGCATTCACCTGGAGGGAATAGAAACAATCTCTGCTCAGTTTTGCCTCACGAGACTGAGTATTACCCCGTTCTAGCCCTCATACCAGAATTACATTCGGAAATCGAACCCGGACCTCTGGGGTGGCAACTAAGAAGGGTACTGTATATCTTTTTCTTAATAATACCCTATGTTAAGCCTTTTCTCTTTCTATCTGCGGACCATTTCTACTAACTTACATGACGCACACAGGAATATTCGGTGCAATACAAGATATTCGGTGTTGGTCATTTAACGACTTTTCCAAATATTTGGCGGCAAAATATTTTTAAATTCAGTATTGTGAAATGAATGAAAATCCACAGCCTGCTTCCAGTCTCCGACCGGGTCAGGAATGGAATGAATGAAGCCCCCATCTAGCGGCGAGGATATGGACTGTGCCGGCTGCCGAGGCCTGACGCACTCCTCTGGGGCAATGATTAAATGAATGACAGATGAAATGAAATGATAGTGGAGAGTGTTGCTGGAATGAAATGTTGACAGGGAAAACCGGAGTACCCGGAGAAAAACCTGTCTGCCTCCGTTCTGTCCAGCACAGATCTCACATGGAGTGACCGGGATTTGAACCACGGACCCAGCGGTGAGAGGCCGGCATGCTGCAGCCTAAGCCACGGAGGCTTAAATTCAGTATTGTATTAGATAGAAATTTTGCACCAATTTGAAATTCCATTAGTGACAAAAGTATCTTCTCTCGAGTGATAACATAGAAAACTAGCAAATTGTAACTTCTGATTGGCGTTATTTTAAAAACCCGTGTTGGAAACACTGGTGAGGCTATATTGTTTCACTTCCTAATTTTAGACGACTTCACAACTACTGTAATTTCACTACATCATCGTCAGGTGGTCGTTTACGATTGAGCTTAGTGATTCGTCTTCGTCTCACGGTGGCAACGTTACGTTACAGCGGTGCACAACTGCGCTGCCTGGTGGTCATGGGTCGTTCCTAATGATGGCCTCTGCTTGTGTGAAGAGTCACATGTTGTATCGGTGGGAAAATTACGTCCTTCTGGTTTCTAAATAGCACTTAAGGGTTAACTATCGTCAATATTCATATCAGCATGATGTTACTGAAAGACAGCTTAATTTTACGAGGCGTGGCAAAGAACTGGGTGGTCGATTCCTCAGTTTAGGGGCTGCGACAACGCGGTCGTGCAGCCCCATGTACTTTGGGTGAGTGTAGAACCTGCCCGATAATCGGTGTTAATTTTGATGGCTGTATTAGTGTGTGTTATCTGTAATTCAGGTAAGGACTGCAGACGATCAATTTAAAGCAGTTCCTACTTTAGCTACCAAATGCTACAATCACCGACACCTAGCAGTGAACTTGGCTACTAGATGCCACTGCAACCGGCTCCTGGCGACGAACGTTGGATCTTAATAGAGCGTTAATCAAATCTAACCAATAATTTTAGCGTCACAATTAGTGGAAAGTTCTTTTACATGCCATAAATCTATGACATGGCCCCATTTGCCAGCCAGCTTAACTTCTCCTCCGGAGGAAGGTATAAGACTACATAGGGATTTTTAACGCTCTTAAAAAATCCGACAACTTCGGCCGGGTTAGTACCCACGATCTTGGGCATAGAACCTCAGTATGCTACCAACTACGCCACCAAAGCCGCTGTTAAAATGAGAAACCACGAAAACCTTTTTCAGGACGGCCGACTCTCCCGATGGCAGTGAGGCACGAGCTAGCGCGTTAACGCTCTCGGCCACCGTGGCCGATAGATCCAAATATACAAAAAGAAAATAAAATATGCTCGTTCCACAAGACTTGAAGCACTCAATTTGCACCCAATTGTTTACGAGGTCCAGCCGGAACGTGTAGTCGTAACCATACTTTCTTATCCCATATCATGCTATAAACTCGTGTAATTAAATCAGTTTATTGCTATACTTAGCTTCTCGAGCCCTGCACTGAAAAAATATTGCCCTAAAAATCAATCTTACCTTTTTATTTTCTTCCTTTTCTTTTTTGTGTTTTCTTCTCATGTTCTGTGACCTCTTGTTAGCTTATGGGTCACGTGGTCGCCCCCCTCCTTGTGCAACCCCTCTGATTGGCCCATCCATCACGCCCCCTCACGGTACCCCGTAATTGGTTCCCATGGACCTTATGGGCAGGCAAGGCAGGCAGGCGGCGAGGTATTGTTACGCAGTACGCGGGAAACGAACACCCTGTGCCCCCCCTCACCGCCCTCACTCCCAGTAATTGTTACCTTGGTAACGTCTGTGAGAACGACGTACCATCACTCAAACAGGCGGAGAAGGGCGAGAGAAAGGAGAAGTCTTGTTCGCCAATACTAAAGCGGAAGTATCGGTGCCTGGGGTCAACTGGTACCACAAAATATGATGTGGTATCGGCTTTAATTGTTGTGGATTATTCTAAAAATTATATTTAAGAAGATTTGAAAATTATGTTAAAATATTATCTAGAACTTTATTTAATCGAATTATGTGTAAGGATATCCTTTTCGGCTTCGTGGCGTAGTCGGTACTGCTATACCCCGGCCGAAGTCGTCAGATTTTGAAGAGCGTTACAATCCTTCAGTATGCCTTCCTTCGGATGGGAAGTAAAGCCGGTGAGCCCATGTCATAGATTTATGGCATGGAAAAGAACCTACCACTACGATTGGTGGTCTGTAGCTAAATTTGTAGGTTATATAGTTTAGAAACGATCTATCAAGTTCCAACGTTAGCCTCTGGGTGACAGTGTCAGTGACAGTGGCGTCTGGTAGCCAAAGTTGGAACTACTTGAAATTCAACTTTCGTTCATCTTCATTCATTTCATCTCTCATTAACTCTTCTCGTGAGGTTGGCGTCAGGGGAAGGGCATCCGGCCGTAGAAACTTTCAGCCACGTGGATTTTCATCGCATGTCATCCCCGACCCCATTGGAAACTGGATTAATAAGGGGTAGCCATAGATAGCCATCTCATTTCAAATAGATTCTATTATTTTACATTTTACGCAAATACTTATATATTACGTTTTAAATATTAATTGCTGTAAAATGTTTTAGTTAGTATTTTCATCGTTCTTATTCATTGTTTTCCATTTTCTTATTTTCATCCTGTAGCCTCTCCACTAATTAATTAACTATGTGAAGCTAAATTTGCAGGTTAGATTTCGTTGATACGCTCTGTCAAAGTTCTAATGTTTACCTTTCGGCATCAGTGACATCTTTTAGCGAAAGTTGGAACTACTTGAAATTGAACATAATATAACTTGTAGCTCACCCCATGGGTGTCCGCATTGAAGCACCTACAGCCTCTGGCGAGCTGAACATGCCCTCGGACACTTCCAGCACTAAAAGCCGTACGCTAAATAAATAAATAAATACATTTAGTAAATTTCAGTTTCTCAACGCTTAGTTTTATTAGATTAGTTTCTTAAGGTTTGATTCTTATTTAGCTGAAGAAGGCCTCATTGTTGGACCGAAACATGCACTAATATTTGAATAGAATTTGTATTGATAGGCGGAGCATTTTAATTACCGTATTTTTTTTAAATATTTGGAATAGTGTGTCAACTTCCTATCTGACTCTATGATTAAAAGAAAATGCTTGGTATTGCTGATATATTTCTGTGTCCAACAAATCAACGTTGTTATTTTTGTTGTTACGTGTGTCATCTTGGTCTTCAGCCTCGTTTATTCCCTTATAATTCACTGGTCATTCATTACCTCTTAATTCCCTGGGCACTGTTTCTTGTTTTCCCCATGTACTCATTCTTTCTTGAACCACCTTAAGTATTGTTTAGAACCATTGAAATATTAGAAGGCATTTTTAATTGTTGACCAAGTAATCTAATATGTTAGTAGAAGCTTTTCAGTCGGTCAACACGAGTTTATGACTCAATTAGTTTGGCCAGGTAGCCTAGTTAAAATTAATTTCCTAATGCCTCTAAAATAATTAATTATTTATACTTTTAATAAGCCTCCGTGACTTAAGCGGCGGCACGCCGGCCTCTCACTGCTGGGTCCGTGGTTCAAATCCCGGTCACTCCATGTGAGATCTGTGCTGGACAAAACGGAGGCAGACAGGTTTTTCTCCGGGTACTCCGGTTTTCCCTGTCAAAAATTCATTCCAGCAACACTCTCCACTATCATTTCATTTAATCATTGCCCCAGAGGAGTGCGACAGGCTTCGGCAGCCAGCACAGTTCATATCCTCGCCGCTAGTTCATTCCATTCCTGACCCGGTCGGAGACTGGAAGCAGGCTGAGGATTTTCATTATTAATAAGACACTTTCTCACATAAATGGGGGGATTGATTGGATGACGAGTTTCGTTCGTCAAGCGAACAATTTCAGATCATGACTACTTAGACTTAATTTAGGATCAGAGGATATGTAAGTTGCTGTAAGTAATAGGCTATAACACGTATGCACAACAGTAGACTACCGTATTTACAAGTATTAAGGAAGCCTATAGAAGTTTATAATCAAACTTTGTATCGAGTCGGAATTTTAAACTAGACTATCTTTACTATGATAGCCTATTTGCTGCGTTATATGAAATATGAAACCATTTTAAAACCTTGATTAAGGCGGCTTCGGTGGCGTAGTCGGTAGCATGCTGAGCTTCTATGCCCAAGATAGCGGGTTCAAACCCGGCCGAAGCCGTCGGATTTTTTAAGAGCGTTAATAATCCCTCAGTATGCCTTCCTTCGGAGGGGAAGTAAAGCCGGCGGTCCCATGTCATAGATTTATGGCATGTTAAAGAACCTTCCACTAATTGCACCTGTGTGGAACTAAATTGGATAGGTTAAGAATGTAAACAACGCTCTTAGGTTTCTACGTTCGTTGCCAAGAGCCGACTGTGGTGGCGTCTAGTAGCTAAGTTCTGAACTTGGCCTAGTAGTCGTTGACGGTGGCGCTTGGCGGCAAAAGTAGGAACTATTTGAAAATTCTAAGTTGCAGTAGCCTACTTAAATTAAAAAAAAAACAGATTACACACACTAATACAGTCACCACAATTAACACTGGCTATCAGACAGATTCTACACACACCCAAAGTACACGGGGCTACATGACCGCGTTGTTGCAGCCCCTAAACTTAAGAACCCACCAACCAACCAAAACCTTGATTTCTACCGTAGTGAGCTTTTGATGTATTTGCGTTCTACATTGTTTTGTTAGTAACAGTTAACTTACTATCCTGCCAGCGAATTGTTACCGGTGGCGGAAATCAGAACTAATGCGCTCCGCCCAGCCACACGCCTGCGATAGTCGTGCAGTCGTCGCCAGCGAAACCTCATCGCGTGTTGCGTGTGCATGTTTCGTGCGGAGTTGTGTGCTGTGCGGTGTGTTCTCATTGTATGACTGTACATGTGTTCCCCCTCTTGCTCCGCACCCGCCCTAGGCAGCCTTAAATTGGCGAGTGACGTAATGTATACACAACAACCCCGCTCCACGTCTAGCGGTAACAATTTCCTGGCTGGGTAGTACTATTCAAATTTCTTATTTGCGCAATGTGCTTTTATAGTTAGTTATTTGGGTTATCACTTATACAGGGAATATATGTAACGGAGGTAGGCTTATTGGGGACCAAGAAACAACCTCTTATTGAGATAAAACAACATTAGAGAATGGACATAGCCCTTTCTCTCTCTCCATCCTTTATTTGCTATGATTTAATGTGAAGCTAAAACTTAGTCTAATATTGGCAAAAAAAAAAAAAAAACCAACATAAGACGTTACCTCCGTTCTTAAGTGTCGTATTTTTTGGGGGATTTTCGGAAGGTGTTGCAGCTTCATCAGCCTCCCACCCCGCCCCTTTTACTCTGAATACGACTTAACCACGATGTTCCGCATCTAGACAACAATCACATTTTTACTCCGCTTTTTCCCGACTTATTCGGTTTTCAGTATTTAGTACGCTCTGGAATTTGCGACCTAAACACAGAATTCACCCCGTTGTTTTATTCCAGGCGAAGGTTGAGAGCTACGATGCTCAACATTCCAGAACGACTTCGAATTCTTAAGCATTCCCTTCCTAGTAGACTTGGTTACATGTTCATCGTGCCTGAGAACTTCCTTAACAGTCACCTTTTACATATAAGTGAAAATTATTGTCTTAACTTGACAAGATAATAGTGTTACAATCCATACATAGATGACCGGAATTCAGGTGACCATGTGACATTTTATGCTTATTTAACCTAACCTTCATTCACCGTATGTAAGAGCGATTTATTTAAAACCCACACATGCAAAGATTACTTCTTTTGGTTAGACCTCGAATGTGTCGCACACAAAGTTGCAGCGTCCAGACCTTGTATGAAATGTCAAGAAGTGGAACGAGCCAAAGGACTGTCGTAATTTAGCTGTGGCGCATTTTTTTCTGCTCGCTGTCTGAGGTCTTCTTCAGAAGCAGAGATTTGATGGTTATTATCTTTTTTTTTTTTATTCCTGCACGACGTTTCGATGAAATGGAAACGGACCTGAACATCAAAAAGCTCATATATCTAAATAGGATCATTTGATACAGAAGAGTCGTTAATTAAAATTGTAGGCTACCTCTCTTTTGTAAAAGACATATTAATCGCCTTGTAGGGGTTACATTATCAAGTCTCTTTTCTATGACGAAAAATGCCCGACGAAATAAAAACCCGACCTGTTATTCTAGACAATCTGAATATAACTTACACTTGACAGCCGAATACTTGGATATTTTTCAAAAAATGAACACAAGATAATTTTTACTTCATTTCGAAACCTGAATACAAGGAAGATAAACAGCAACTTCATTTTAGGGGAAATATCATTTTTCACTTAAAAGCTTACTTTCAGAAGAGTGTAAATGAAGTTAGGCTTATTTGATTTTTGGCAAATTTTCATGGCTTATTTGATTTTTGGCAAATTTTTGCTACTACTGTATTTCCAATATTGTGTGCTTGAACCAAAATCACTGCTACTAAAACGTCACGGTACATTATTTTTTTTACCGCAACCAAATTTCTTGATGCTCTAGGACAGGGGTTCTCAACCGGTCGGTCGAGGGGGTCGCGAAATACGGAGAAAAAGTTAAAAAAAATGTTATTGTTGTAATTTATTATTAAAAGAAGAATACACTCACATTGTATTAAGCTTTTACGTTTTTTATTCTATCAATGAGAAACTTGAGTTTGTTTGGAATTAACCAATATTTGAATTAATGTAGATCCTGAGACTACTTCCACACTTGCATAATGAAGGAGCACACGGGAGCCTATTTTTGTACAATTGACACCGGACTAGTAAGCCAAGATAATAAACTTTTGAATTAATGTTTATTAATATTAGTTACAAGTGTTTTTATGAATAAAGCTTAACAATTATTGTTTCAAAACTTGGGGGGGGGGCACCAAAATGCTCAGCCTAAAAAGGGGGTCGCAGTGTCTCGGAAGTACTGAATAAGAAGTCATTAGATGAGAGCCCAACAATGCCACAACAACCGCCATTCTCACATCCCAATAATAGCGGAAGCCGAAGCTGTAATGTTTATGCTGATACCGCCATAAAATTCCAAATCCAACCCTAGGCGACAGGAAGACCGTGCATTTTCATACTCTTGTTCCTAAATGTACAAAACATGATCCTCTGACCCCGAGTCTTAAAAAGAAAACCATTATAGTGTACGTATATTATGAAACACTTTTCCACAACTCACATTTTCCTGTTACGTTATTTTTGGCCGGCAGTGTATTTTGGTTGTTGCTTGAATGGAAAATAAGCAGTAAATAGACAAGAGGACGTTGGGAGGATTTGTAAACTTCATAGAAGCCTAGTGTTAATATTATGGGCCATCTCATGGTGTAGGTTAGGCCTAACTGGCATTCTTGGCTGTGACATAGGCTACTGTATGTAGCTAGAAATTATATGGAAGATGCTAGTAATTAGAAAACGCACCTATAAGTGGAAATCGATTATTAGTAAATATAGGCTACGTCATAGACAGCAGTAGCTACGCTCGCTAACGCGCAACGCTAGGCCATGGAGACAAGCTATCTACGGACTCAGTAGACGTGGGTTCGAAACGCATCGTTGGCCGTCCTTGAAATGGTTTTCTATGGTTTCCCCATTTTCACTCCAGGCAAATGTCGGGACTTCCAACATGCCACGGCCGCTTACTTCCATGGCTTTGTTCAGTTTCATTCATATTCATTGATTTATTCTCTCATTAACTCCTCTCGTGAGGGTGGCGTCAGGAAGGGCATCTTGCCGTAAAAAGCACCTGCCATATCGGCTTTCATCGCATCTCATCCCTAATCCCGCTGGAAACGAACATTGTAATGAATAGGCTACGGCATAGAGACGTGTTGAAGTTTATACGCGCATTGGTCGAGTACGTAGTATGTACGTGGTGAGTTTTAGTTACCAAACAGCGAAGTCAAACTGAGGACATCCATGCAAACTCTTGGGGCCGCGCAACTCCGGGTGATAAAATGGTAGAGGTGAGGGAACTCCTAATTTTGTTGTGCGACAACCTTGCATCCCCGATACTGTTCTTGTTCTCAAGTGCGGCGCTGTTCGTTTGTGCCATGCTAGTGGGCCGGATAAGTATGGACAGTATTGGTCGATCACCCTAAATAGGAGCATGAAAATAACATATGGAGCACATTACAAGATCTTCGCACATGGTAGATGTAGCGAAGCTAACTTCTGAATATTTCACCAAAGACTGTAATATGTAGGCTATGTGTTGCGATAGACTTTCCTCCTGCTGCATTGCATTTCTCCCTTTCTGCTAGGGAATAAAAGAACAGTTAATTAAAAAGAAAGAAGAATGCGAGGAGACCCCCTCCCCCTTCCTCACTCCCGCCACATCGCTCCCCCCCAACCCCCCAAACCCCCCGCATACAGTCGTGGCGGTCTTCTGCCAGACTTCTTCCCTTTTTTTTTCCCTCCCTCTAATATTCGTTCGTGTCAAGTCCACAGAGAGTATCTGCAATTGACGGCTTGGAAAATGAAGCGTTAGTTCGTCTGTTCCCCCCTTCCCTCCCTGTTGTCACCCACCAGTCGGAACTCTTCATCCCCACTTTCAACTCTTACCATTTACCAAGCATATCCTTAACCATACCTCATCGCGTTATCTGTTCCCCATCCCCTACCTCGTTTGCCCTGCTCTGGATCTCGTTCGCTCCTTTTAATGTCGTTAGGAGGTATTATTTTGAGAAGGCCTTCACCATTATTGCAAAGTATCCCCCCAAGTCCGTCTTGGTTGGACATTGCAAGAGATTCATTACTTCCTTGATTGAGATGAAGAAGAAAGTGGATCCTTTACGCGCATTGTGGGTAACCAACATTAGCGTAGATCCAATCTTTTTTATTATGAAGACAGTTTAGGAAAGGCGGAAGCTTAATAGTTTTACGTGATCTTCAATCTCGCGACCATGAGCCAAGAGAACTCCGTTTTACGTGCAATCCCAACCACTTGGAAAATCTCACATGCCTTAACCGGGAATCAAACTCGGTCCACTTTGATGAGATGCCTCATCACGCTCCGTATGACGTTTGATGTGGGTTTGGTTAATTTTAACCAAAATCAATGCTTAATTTCAAATGACAAAAATTCGCTTTGTGTGCTGAAAAACAATGCCGAAATTAAAGACCAATAATAGGTAAGTTATACATTGCCATCGGATGGTATCTAAGAGTTTACTAAATCACTGAACTGGGAGAAATGCACTAAATCATCTTGACTATTGCGGCTAAAGAAAAACGTAAAAGAGAATGACGTCCTCAATGTTGTCGAGTCTTAGAAGAAATATCGTCAACTAAAAAGAAAATGAAATCCCTATGCCTTTGCTTATACAGGACTGATGAACAAGCCCCTTAGCACTTGAGAACTGGCGCGGGAAAAAAACCACGTGGACTGATCCATCCCTCTTTGTCGTAGTCGTACCGAAGTAATTTTACACCTGGTGTCTTCCTATGAACTATTCCCAATATAAAATGAGGTTTATTTATATTTTTCATATTTAACATGCAGTTTAATTGGCATTGATAGTGGCGGCAATGCAGTCATCTCAGATCTTTTAACAAAGAAGCTGTTGATCAAGGTGCCCCTACACCCTAAACATGCATCATCCAGAACGCGAGCTATGTGATTGTGCTGCACCAAAATATGTAGATTTCCCCCTTATTTTTTACATATTGTCCCGACTAACGTAAGCCAAAAATTGTCACGCGAGGACTGGCGCCATGGGTAAATCTGACCCGACCGTAAATAATCTAGATATAACTTGAGTGTTCAAAAAGCTATGGACATGTATCTTTTGCAGGGTGAAGTTCAGGGCTAGGAAGGAAGGTCCAGTAAGCGACAGTATATAAAGGCTGACCAAAACGACAATATAAAGCATTATTTAAGTCTCGGGTCAATAACACCCAAGTGTCAGTCCTCGCGGTTCAATGGTGCAACAGAGAGAAGTACAAATAAAATACAAGTTTGGAAGCGTAAGAATTAAAAATGAGACCACCACCGGTGCTCAAACTCCTCAGCGCAGACGTCCAAGATGTCCCAAACCTCCAAATGAATAAACAAAAATTTCTGTCAAAATGTGTGATTGGCGTTCTTAGTGAGAGCAGAGGGTGTGTCTAAATGTTGAGATAGGAGTCGTTTATCCACTATCCTTCATATTTCTTTCATATAAAGAGAGGAGAGAATACAATTTCACGGGGTTAAATGTTTCCAGTAAATGTAGTTTTATTGATAATGAGGTGATTTCTCCTCCTCTTTCTTCAATAAAAACGACAAGTTCAATACCGCAAATTCCCCTAGCGGTTTACATCAATATTTCAGACCATTCGAGTGTCTGAACGATGAACAGGAATCAATCCACTTGCCCTTTAGCAGTTTTTGAGTGTAATATAAAAGTTTGAAGAGCCTCATTTTGTGGTAACCATGTGACACTCTGCAAGAAGCCTATATCCCCCCTCCTTGCTGTGTTTATGTTACGTGATGACTCCCTTGCGGTTTCGTGTCCAGAGAAACATTTCATCTCTCTCGCAGTCTTCACTTCTCAGATCCCGTGATAGGTAACATCGATAGTAATCAATATTTTAGCACTGGATTTGAGTGGGGAATGTTAACGTGATCGTCTCCTTGGAGCTCCACTAGGAACGCAATCCGCGAGAGCTTCTGGCCATTTTATTTAAAAATTTACGACCATCCTAGTTTGAACCTGAATTTTAGATTAGAACTTCACAAACTTGAAATAGAGGGGTCTGTTGGATAAAGGTTAAAGATAACATCATTATATTCTGACAGTTCGTGGGTTTGATGATGGTTACGGCTCAATATTTCCTCAGATAGTCGGCACAGATCATGAGGGTCATGTGGTAGTCGACACTCTTTTTCTACCGGCTTTTGGGCCGAGGGTAATTTCTACGATGAGAGAAAATTTCTCATTTCAATGGGTACGATTTTGCGACTTCCGGAAAACTTTCACATATCTTTGCGTTACACATCCCCCAGGCCCCCAAATCGCAGTCAGTTCAAATTATAAGTTATGTATCTGTATCTCTTTCTTGTGGACACGATAACTACCCTCATTTTGCACCAATCACTGTGAAGCTATATTTCTAGGTTAGATTTCGTTGGAACGCTCTGTCTAAGTTCCAGCGTTCATCACTAGGTATTAGTGACATCTGGTGGCGAAAGTTGGAACTACTTGAAATTGAACCGAACTTGTAGCTCACCACCCAATGTGCGTCCGCTTGAAGCAGCTACAGCCTCTGGTGAGCCGAACATGTCCCCAGACACCCCCGGCACTAAAAGGCATACGATAAATAAATATAAAAAAATAAATAAATAAATAAATAAGTAAATAAACTGTCAAATTTATACATAAAATATATCCATCCAAATTCTCGGTCGAGTTCGTTAATGGACAATATTGAACCAAGAGGTTGGATTTTGGAGGGTTTCGAAAAAGTAAAATATCGATATAACTTTGTTAGTATGTTATAAATCGAATCAATTTAAAGTTCGTACTATTCTTCGGATAAGGGCCAAAAACGTATTCTCAGTAAAGCTTTTTGAGTGACCAAAGATGAGGGGGAAAATGGAGTTTTGATAGAAAACCAATCGTACCTTCTTTAATAGGAGCAATATCAAATTGAAAGCATTTTTGATATGACCAATTTCTTACGCCAAGAGATGAGCAAAATATTTTCGGAATAATAAGATGTAGGTATGCTAATCATGTGGAACTTTTGTATGGATACAACAATTGGCAAATTTAGAGAATTCGAAATATTTTTCTTTGACATGTGGATTACACCCCCGCCTTCTGGCGTGCCGAGAGGGATTTTTATTTTTGACTTAGTCCTGAAACCTCCTGGAAATGGCAGGACTATATAGGCTACAGTATAGGTCTACTGTAAAGGAAGGACACTTGTAGTTTTGGAGACCGTTACTGTCGCGATAATCGGCCACAGGACCTCCTTCTTACATGGAATTTGAACCACAGAGCGTGAAATTTCAAACTCACGTACATTAACCGGGAATCGAATCCGGTTCACTTTGGTGAAAGCCCAGGTGGGCTAGATATAAATACCCCTCTATCTTAAATTGTAAATGCAGCCACTTTCAAAAAAATATGAGATAGATTCTTCACGCCCTCTAATATACGAAGCCAATGGCCACGATATCACCAAGTCCATGAGAGGTGACAAAAGACGAGCGCCTAGCGCAAGCAAGTGCAAGCAAATCTACTTAGCCTATATAATTATGCAGCTTAGGACCACGTGGTTGTGAATCTCACTACGCGGGAGGGAGGGGGGCGTAGAAGAGAGATCATGCTACAATAAATAATGAAGCCTACAATCTCAGCATTTTCTGTTGTGTCTATGGGGAAAGCCTCATGGCGAAGCCACTCTAAGAATGACCAGTATGGGCCCCGATCGTTTTCAACAGGATGCAAAATCGTTATAAATTTCGGAGGGGGGCATTCACATGGAGCAGAAACCACCTCTTTTCAGTTCTGCCTCTCGAGGTTAAGTACAGGCCATTCTAGCCCTCAGATCAGAATTACATTCTTTGGCAGAGCGAGGAATCGAATCCGGACCTCCACGAGTGGTCGTTGTTGTTTCATTTGAGGGGCTTTTGGGATAAGTGAGTTGTAATTCATGTGAGGATTAGGGAAGGAGGCGGCCGTGACCTTAATTTAGGCACCATCCCAGCATCTGCGTGGTGTAGGAATGGGAAACCACGGTAAACCATTTCTAGGATAGCTGAGGTGGGAATCGAACGGCCCTCTTCTCAGTTTTGCCTCACGAGGCTGTGTTTTCCCCGTTCCGTTCCAGCCCTCAGACCAGAATTACATTTCTTGGCCGAGCCGGGAATGGAAACCGGACCTTCGGGGTGACAGCCTAATTGCTACCCGCTACACCACGAGGTGGCTACACTTTGAAGTGGCATTAGTTATTTCTATAGAACATGTTTCTTTAGTTGTTGTTTGAGTCTTCAGTCTTTTGACTGGTTTGATACAGTGCTCCATGCCTCCCTGTCCTGAGCTAATCGTTTAATCTCTACATAGCTACCACACCCTGCATCCGAGACAATCTGTTTTACCTTGGTCAACCCCTACAGTTCTTGTCCTCGACCCTTCTATCCATAACTAAGCTTGCTATTCCTGGGTGTCTTAGTATGTTTCCTACCAACCTATCTCTTCTCCATTAGCAGTCGCCAAATACATCTCTCCTCTCCCACTCGTCTTAATACCTCTTCGTTTTTAACCCTTTCTACCCATCTGTTCTTCATCATTCTTCTGTAACACCACATTTCAAACGCATCAATTCTCCTCTTTTCTGCTGCACCAATAGAATTACACGTGTCACCAGACGAGACAAATACATCTGAAAACTCATTCAATCATTTAGTTTCTGACAGATGACAACATTCTCATTATACAAACCATCAGCGTAGTTAACTATTAATTTATTAAAAACATTTTTTTTGTAACATACCTTTGTGTTTATCCTCGTTAATGTGAAAGAAAGGATTCTCTCCTGTTAATCTTTCTTGGGAAGGGGTGGAGGGATTTTCCAGAATAAAATCTTTGGTGTGGGGGTAAACCCCCCGTCGCTCCGTGCCCCGTGATTTCATACCCTGGTTAGCCTACTATTCTTCCGTCTGAGCTACGATACTGTGCGACGTAGGTTCGCTCTTTGCTTATTTCTGCCACATGACCATTAACTCTCTATGCGTTCCGCGAACACTACTCCTCTCCTAACAATACTCTTGGACGGATAACAATGGCACCCTCCCCTATCCCCTCCACCGCCCACTCCAGCTCGTCTTCTGCCAAGTCATGATGCGGTAACATATTTCACCATGACAACGGCCGGCTTTCACTTTTATACACAATCTATTTGGTTCCTTTTTGAACACCGTGCCATGCCGCATATTGGGGACACCAGATTCCTCCTGTCATCTTTAACATTGTATATTGGATAACATGGCCGCTTCGGCGGATTATTAAGACTTAATAAGGTGTGATGGCTTAAATGATTGTTTCATTTAGTTGTATTCAGAACTTCAGCTATGTGGTTGAAATGCAAGTAATTAATACATATACTGGATTCAGTTTTTTTTATTTCAGAGATTTTGATGGGTATATTAATGCAAATATGGAGGGTAGGACGTTGTTTATTGTACAAAAACACAATATTTTTGTCCGAACAGTCTTTTGTTTGAATATAATTTTTAATAAATTAATAGTACGCTGTTGGTTTGTATAATGAGAATGTTGTCATCTGTCAGAAACTAAATGATTGAATGAGTTGTCAGATGTATTTGTCTCGTCTGGTGACACGGATGCGTGATTGTTATAAGCAAGCAGAGACTGGTACATATTCCCCCACTCCTTCCTTCCTGTATGTTTGCTGTTGTGAATCCCATCTGTAAACAAGGACAGCAGCATCCACACGACAAATCTGCATTTGAGAAGTGATCTCACAGTCAAATTTGGACAGCCTCAAACCTTGTCTCTCTGTTTCTACATTTCAGGAATCTATACAGATTTAAAAAAAATAGAGTAGGCCTACATATTGGACCGTTTTAGTTAAATTTGACATATCTGGTACGTATTAATAAGAACTCAGCCATATCTAATAGTTTCCTTAATTTATATGAATACCAATTGGAATTTAAGAAATATATTTCATCTTGTCAATAAAAGTTAAATTAATATTAATTAATTAATAAAATGTACCAATTTCGACCATAGTATGGCCTTCTTCCGCGATGTTGTTATAAGGAAATTCGATTTTTTCTATGTTTTTATTAAAATTAGTTTAATATATTCTACTAATAATAAAATAATATTTTCTTCCATGTTTGGATTTAAAAACTCAAGTGAAATATTAATAACAAAGCAGGGGCAGATGACCTCGCTGTTCCACCCCTTAAAACTCTTAATAATTAACTAGCAAAGCCTTGCACTTAATTACTTTGGTTTTCGTTTTCTATTTTTAAACTATATTTTTATTTAATGGTTTAACGTCCCTTTTAACTACTGAGGCTTTTAGAAGTGCCGGGTTGCCGGAATTTTGCCCTGAAGGAGTTCTTTTAACATGCCAGTAAATCTGCTGACATGGCTCCCTCTCATTTGCGCATCCTCAAATGCCAACTGACAGCGCCAGGTTTCGATCCCGTAACCTTGGGAACGGCAGGCAGGAACGTTACCGCTGCACCACGTGGCCAGTCAATCTAGTTTTTAAGGGACGTAGAACCATTGAAATTACCATTATTATTATTATTATTATTATTATTATTATTATTATTTTGTTTTGTTTTTTGTTTTGTTTTTATTATTTATTTATTCATATGTTCGTCTAGTCATTGGGTACAATTCACAATTTCATCGGCATTTTTTCAAGCATAATAATAATGATAATAATAATAATAGTAATATCTTCTCCTCTTAGGTTCAGTTCTTTAACCTCCTACGTAATTTATCATTCCCCATTCACATCTGTGTCAGCTCATAGTAAGGAAGGAAGCTTGTAGTTTTACGTGACCGTTAATCTCGCAATAATTAGTCACGGGACCTGTATTTTTTTACAAGGAATCCAAACCACAGGAAGTGATATTTCACTTTGAAAATGCCACATGCATTGACCGGGGATCTAGCCTTGGCTAGAGGCAAGCAGCTTGACCACTGCACAACCACACCCCCTAATCTAACTTGTTCATTTCTAACCTTCATTACGAGTATGCTTCTGCCATTGTTCCCATCTGTTTGTCTCAGCAACAATAATACATTGCTACCTTCATGTCAGTTACCTCCCTTTCGAAAAAAGAAACATTAGATCTGGCGATTAAGTCGCTAATTTGGCAACACTGATCACAGAACGCATCTTCCAAGTTTAGCTCGCTGGTGCGGGGAAGAGGAGGGTCCCTTGTTGAAGAATATCCCAGTAATATTATTTTTGCCATTTGGCACAGAGCCTGTTATAGAAACGGACATTAAGCAGATTATACTCAAGTTGATGCGGAAACATTGGAAGGTTAACGTAGCTAACCACGCGAGAAACCATTATAAAGCGACAAGATTAATTGTATGCTGTTGTTGGTCTTAATGATAGCTCTGGTTTGCCTTGCTGTATTTGAATACCCATTCTTCCTTTGCCTTATGCGATCTGTTTACGATCTTAATGATTCACCTCATGAAAACGAGGTAAAACGCGTTATAGTTAATTTGGGAGAGTTGCAGTGTATACCACAGTGTCTTTGTTGAGGGCGGGCATCAATTCCACTCGATCGAACATAAATTCCCCAAGATTTTCCTTAATTCCACTCTGTCCTCCAAGGGACCCAAAAATGAGTTCCTCAACTCCGCTCAGAGAAAGGGGTTATCCTCAATGACGTAAACAAATGTCATTCTTCAATGCAGCTGATTTTTCCGTTCTAGGCTGGAAAACAGTATTTTCAACATCCGTAGCTGATATCGAAAGTATTTTTTTAGGTACAAACACCCATTATTATCTAAATTTAATGTAATAATGTCTGACTAGGTTAAAAAAAACATACAAACATTTAATTATGCACATGTTAAAAACAATGTATAAAATTTGTAGAAAAAATAGAAAACTTGGCAGACTTATTTAAAAGAATATTATGACTAATTTTAAATCACTTGTATTTTCTGCCATATAAGTTATAATGTGCCAAACACTTTATACCTGATTTAACGAATGAATGGACTTGACATCCAAGTGGTTGACCAATGGCACAACAATGTCTTGCGAACACCTCCACGCCATCGGTCAAGCGCTCTGAAGTAAAGTCCGCTCATTCGTTAAATCAGATATAAACATAATACTGTACATAAAGAACTAGATATTAATCACTGTTGTTAAATAAGAATATGGACAGGAAATTTAATGAAATAAGAACAATCAGCCTCTTAAAATCACATAAATCTTTACTTCATTTCAAACTATACAAAATACATTAATTGAAACTCTTTTCATCCCCTAAATATTTTGACCCGGCCCTTGGTATGCGAGCAGGAGGGTTATGACATTTGTTTACGTCATTGGGGATAACCCCTTTGTTAAAAGTGTTTTTGGTTATGGTAGTTGTAACTAAACAATTTTTAACTCACGTAGTACTAGCACTGTACAAAACCTAGCGCGATGTCCGTGAGGGAGCGCCGTATGTGTAAATGTGTTGGGTGTACTGTAGAATAAAGCAGTAGAAAACTTGATGTATTGTGTTATACTTTCTCGTATATGCACTAAATATCAAAACCCTCTGCCTGAGCGGAGTTGAAGAACTTATTTTGAGTCCTTGGAGGACCGAGTGGAATTAGGGAAAATCGAGGGGAATTGATTTACGACCTTTGTTGAAGTTAATCTTGAAATAGCAGTCCAAAACCTGTTTGGTTAACCCTTGTAGGAAGAACTACTATCATACGAACAGTATACGAATAATATCATCAAAGGTGCTAATTGTTTAGAGGCTCAAACGGGGTACACTCTAGCCTCATGGGTCAAACCTGAGAACAGGTGGATTCAATTCCCACATCAGCCATCTTGGAAGTAGTTTTCCGTCGTTTTCCCACTTCTACTCCAGGCAAATGCAGGGGTGGTTTCTATCTTAAGGCTATGGACGTCTCCTTCCCAATCCTGACCTGAATTCCAAATACTCATACGAATAGGCTTATCACAATAATACACACATATAAATCACACAAATTGCGCACACACCCAAGTACACGGGGATGAATGCCTAAGATGTCCTTCAAATGAGACGACAACAACAACAAATCTTTCAGCCTTATTTTAAATAATTCTCTTTTGGAAGTGTTCATATTTCTGAAAATTGGATGAAACAAAACAAAGGCAAAAACAAGATGTTCAGTAAAGAACATATAGCCTACTTTCTCCTAAATGCATGGGTATTGTTATAGCTCTTTGTCCTTTTCAAGGAGTTGTAGTAGCTTGTTGACATACGAGTTATACGGATATTAAACATGAATATGAGGTGCCCTTTGCTAGTGCTACCTCTGTACAAAATTTCATTCAATTCTGTTTCACCGTGTTTGAATTGATAAGGTGAATCTATTTGCACACATACATGGCCGCCATTTGAAAACTATTGGAATGATGACCTTGTAGCTTGGTCAAATAACGCTTCTCGAATACAGGTATGCTGTTGCAAAATTTGGTAGAGATCAGATGATTAGGTTGGTCGTAATTTGATTTAAGCTTTTAACATTTGGGTGGCCGCCATTACGTTTCCATCAAGATGGCGAGGAAATAAAACATTGCATTGAGTTGCGTTTTGCAAGTGCGACCTCTGTACCAAATTTCGTTCAATTCGGTTTCACCGTGTTTGAATTGATAGGGGGAATCGATTTTCACACATACATGGCTGCTATCTGCAAACTATTGGGCTGATGACCTTGTCGTTGGGTCAAAAGATTCTTACCATATAAAGGTATGTTGTTGCAAAATTCAGTAGAGATCAGGTGATAAGGTTGGTAGTAATTCGATTTAAGCTTTTAACATTTGGGTGGCTGCCATTACGTTTCCGTCAAGATGGCGGCGATATAAAACATGACACTGAAGTGCCCTTTGCTAGTGCTACCTCTGTACCAAATTTCGTTCAATTCGTTTCCACCGTGTTTGAAAAGATGGGGGGGGGGATCGATTTGCACACATACATGGCCGCCATCCACAAATTGTTAGGCTGATGACCTTATAGTTTGGTCAAACGATTATACATACATAAAGGTATATTGTTGCAAAAATCGGTAGAGATCAGATGATTAGGTTGGTCGTAATTTGATTTAAGCTTTGCAAATTGGGGTGGCCGCCATTACGTTTTCGTCAAGATGGCGGCGATATAAAACATGACACTGAGGTGTCCTTTGCTAGTGCTACCTCTGTACCAAATTTCGTTCAATTCGGTTTCACCGTGTTCGAATTGATAGGGGGGGGGCACATTCAGAGTACACACACTCACACAAACACACACACAGAAAGACGCACACTTTTTTTTCGCCCTGTCTTGATCTCATAAGTCTACTTTCATTTTTTGCAAAAGTCGAAAGTAGGCTAATAACAACCAAACGCAAACATAAAAGCAAAAACAAAAAGAGAAGCAAGATAAATAAACAAAAACCTAAATACCAAAGTGAAAAACGAAATCAAAACCGAACTTAAATACAAAAGAAAAAAGAAAAGCCAAATAAAAATTATCTAAAAAGAAAATCTTAACCAAAATTTAGGATACCAAAGCAAAAACCAAAGTAAAGGACAAGAGGAAACAAAACCCTTAAATAATGAAAGACCTTAACTTAAAAAAATAAAAATAGATCTGTCCTTAAAAGTGTGAACTGATTTTTTTGATCAGAAACAGGAGAAATAATTTGGTTGGTTGGTTCTTAAGTTTAGGGGCTGCGACAATGCGGTCATGTAGCCCCGTGTACTTTGGGTGTGTGTAGAATCTGTCTGATAACCGGTGTTAATTGTGATGACTGTAATAGTGTATGTTATCTGTTTTTTAATTTAAGTACTGCAACTTAGAATTTTTCAAATAGTTCCTACTTTTGCCGCCAAGCGCCACCGTCGACGACTACTAGGCCAAGTTCAGAACTTAACTACTAGACGGCTCCGCAGTCGGCTCTTGGCAACGAACGTAGAAACCTAAGGGCGTTGTTTACATTCTTAACCTATCCAATTTAGCTTCACACAGGTGCAATTAGTGGAAGGTTCTTTAACATGCCATAAATCTATGACATGGGACCGCCGGCTTTACTTCCCCTCCGAAGGAAGGCATACTGAGGGATTTTAACGCTCTTAAAAAATCCGACGGCTTCGGCCGGGTTTGAACCCGCTATCTTGGGCATAGAAGCTCAGCATGCTACCGACTACGCCACCGAAGCCGCCGAGAAATAATTTAGTAATGCAATTTCCCACATGCCGACATGTTTAAGGTCCATTGACGACCTGTAAGTCAAACTTTAGATCGGTCACATTTTACACGTCTACATAAAGATAATCAGTTTCCTGTATGACTTTTTTCTTTACGCGTTAATTTTCGAGAGATTACGTTGAAAATATTCGTAATTGAATACCGGTATATAAAAGTATTTATAACTTTGAGTTATTAGTTTTAAGGTAGTATTATTAATTTTGTAATTAAACTTATTTAATCAGATAATTAATGGGAGAACACCAGTTTCTTCTTGAAAAGTATTCCTAAGAACTAAAAATCGCTTTTATATTAATAACGCTGTAACAGACTCAACACAGCCTACCAATTGTCTCGCAACCGTTACAACAAGATCTGTAATTACAAAACTGTTGTCAGGCCACAGTTTTTGTACGCCGCAGAGACCCTCATGGTGAACAGGAAAGGCACCATGGATGATCTGGGCCGAGATTGCTCCCAGATGGAACCGGCCGACTGAAAGCAAACTCCGAACTGTATTAACGGTTGGAAAAGGCCAATACCAGCATGTGACGTAGGCGGCTGAAGATCTTCAGACTTACCAATTGGATCTTCTCCTTGATGAAAAGTTACAAGACTGGAAGTCCAAAAAGACTTTGATTCAGCTGGGATTTCTGACCTTGATGTCCAACATCGCTCAAAATTTGCTGATATGGTTAACTCTTGGACTCCACCACCCAAAGTGCGTAAGTGTAGGGAACTCCTCTCACAGGAGAGAAAGGAAAACTAGCAGCCAGGCGCAAGAGATATTGGGAACGGAAGAGAGCATCGAAGAAGAACTAGCCATAAGTACAGCCCTGCGCAGATGCCCGCGGATATCCGAAACATTTTTCGCCCTGCGGGTATAGTTTGCATGGCTGTGCGGATCGGGATGGTCGAACTCGGCTAATTAGGTTAAACCCAAACAGTCCCGTCAGCTCACGCTAATGGGTTTGGTAAGAGAGTGGGGGTAGGCAACCTCTCCTGAAATGTTGGTTAAGCCATGAATTTACTGACAACATACCGGGTGAGTTAGCCGAGGTCGTTGCGGCATGACTGTTGGCAGTCGCTCACATCCGGGAGGCGAGGAGGTTCGAATCCCCCCGCCAGCAACCTTGAAGATGGTCTTCTGTGGTTTCCCATCTTCCTTCCAGGCAAATGCCGGGGTTGGTCCCTTACTATAGGCCACAGCCACTACCTTCCAACTCCTCGACCCTCCCATCCAACATTCCTCCCCAACGGTACTTGTAGCTCACCCATTGCGTGTCCGTCTCGAAGCAGCTACAAAACTGGCGAGCCGAACATGTCCTCGGACACTCCCGGCTCTAAAAGCCATACGCTAAAAAAAAAAAAAAAAAAACTGCCAACATGTACACCTGGACCCTCTGGAGTTTCCGTAGATACCATAATCTTTGCAGCTAACATGTTATCCATGTACAGTCATATAAGTGCACGATTGAGAGTTATAGGAAACTATAAATGTTTAAGTTTGATTTGTCACAACGGGGCCAAAAGTGGAGGTGTTCTAACAAGGAATTAATTTACGAATGCCCCTTATTTTGTAGCAGAATACATATAAGCATTTTGATTCCCAAGATATCGTTTTAAAGCTCACAATGCAGGCTATAACTTGCATGTTGACGAAACCACAACATAAAAATTAAAATGTTCAGATCTGAATAGTAACTGTGAAACACAAAGAAGATAACTGAAACTTATCTTTATCAAGTGCAAGGCTCAAGAAAACCAGGAATCTGGAATAATACCAAACGTTAGATAGTGGCGAACACCATAAAGATCAGGGTAGGTTGACACATTCCAAAATATATTTACCTTGACGTCCAGTTTGGAGTGAGGGGGGGGGCAGTGAAACACGCCTCAGGCAACTTCCCCTGTTAGGATTTTCCTAATTGACCCCCATGGAGAGAACTCATTAGTGGAGCTCGGTATCACCCGTGCTGATAACCGATAAGCTGCGGATAATGTTTGGGGAAAATTTGCGAATAGTTTTTAGAATACAATCCGAACTGTGAAGCTAAATTGTATAGATTAAGAATGTAAACAACGCTCTTAGGTTCCTACGTTCGTTGCCAAGAGCCGACTGCGGTGGCGTCTAGTAGCTAAGTTCTGAACTACTAGTCGTTGACGGTGGCGTTTGGCGGCAAAAGTAGGAACTATTTGAAAAATACAAAGTCTACTGTCCTTACTTAAATTAAATAACAGATAACACACACTAAAACAGCCATCATAATTAACATCGGTTATCAGACAGATTCTACACACACCAAAGTACACGGGGCTACATGACCGCGTTGTCGCAGCCCCTAAACTGAGGAACCAACCAACTATCATTATTAGGATCCGGATATTTGTGACATATCATATTTTCCGTATGTTTCTTTCATGACAAATGTAAGATGATTTAAGTTTATCTCACACGAATTATGTCATTAAGCATAATTAATTAACACTCCAAACAAGAATGGGTTGCAATTCTGGCTGTACAATATAACATTCATTTTAAACATAGCACATGACTTAGAAAGCCTAAGGGAACGACTTTTTCCTCAAATGTCTAAAGATGTTGCTTTAGTAATTTATGCTTTATCTTATTAAACATATTATTGTAATAGCAGTAGATTCGGAAAAGAAACGTGCGAATGCGGAAGAAAGTTGTGCGGATGCGGGGCGGATGCAGATAACAGTCGTGCATGCAGGGCGGATGCGGATAACGGTTTGTTCATCCGTGCAGGGCTCAAAGCGCCCCTTAGAGGGCCTAAATCAATAATAATAATAATAACAACGCCGTTACAAATATTAATAACTAGGGAAAATATATATTTTTTATTTTTTTTATTTTTTTATTTAGTCAATTTATCCTCTAGGTTGGTGGTTCCCACGGACTCAGCGAGGGCACTCACCTCTACCGCCGCTATGGGCAGTGTCCTGGAGCTTGGAACATCTGGTCGGGATGGATACAACTGGGGAGGTGTGATCAGCACTTCGCCCAGGCGGCCTCACCTGCAAAGCGAACAGGGGCCTCATGAGGGATGGGAAGGGATGGAAGATTGGGATGGATAGGCAAGGAAGAGGAAAGGAGGCAGCCGTGGCCTTACAGTAGGTACCATCCCGGCATTTGCCCGAAGACGAAGTCGGAAACCACGGAAAACCACTTCGAGGATGGCTGAAGTGGGAATCGAACCCCCTCTACTCATTTGGACCACCCGAGGCTGAGTAGACCCCGTTCCAGTCCTCATACCACTTTTCAAATTTCGTGGCAGAGCCGGGAATCGAACCCAGGACCTCCGGGGCGGCAGCTAACCTTGCTGACCGCTACGCTACGGAGGCGACTATATTTATTTTTTATCTATTAAAAATCCCTGAAATATATGACAGAAAAGTAAAAATATTTAATTATAATTTAGTTTATTAATGTGAATATAAACAATATGCAGTGCTCACAATTGCAATTTATGCTATGCCTCACAGACTGCTGAAGCATTACAATACACAACGAGATATATCTTCAGGTTGTCCATCACAAATGACCAACGGTTATCGCGAAACACTTATTCTGATGCGTAAAACTGCGGCAATAAGTTTCTTGCCCTTGAGGTGTTGTGTAACTTGAGATCGCTGTTCAGCCTTGATTGCTTTCCCACATGGTTGGCGGAACAGAACGCCCCCATCAGAAGTAAATTATCTTCAAATTCTGCAACAGACGATAACTAGTAGTTGTTTTTACTTTAGGCATCGTAGAACTACGCTACACTTCACAGTGTCAGAAATGAACTGCATGAGAGTGACGCTGGTTCCAGGTAGCTGGGGGAGGGGGAAGTCTAGCACGTGGTGCAATATGGCCATGGACAAGGAAATCCCCAGCTTCCACAGTGAGTAGCACGGGGCGACAAGTTAATAACGGAGTTGCAAGCTGACATACGCTCTGCATGAATATTAGAAAGTTATCAAGTTCTTCCCCGTTGAAGTATCACATAACAAAAATGCAATAAACTGAAAGAACTAGCTAGCATACTGATTTTAAAATGTAAATATTATAACTTTTTATATGCTAATAAGTGAAAAGCAGGAATTTATGTTTTTATAGACAAAATGCTTGAAATATGTTTTTAAATAAAAACATATTTATTTACCTATAAATCCGAGCCCTATTAATAACCGTTCATTTTGCAGTAACGCGTGGGTAAGTGATTAAAATAAGCTAGTGCAACTTACACTATTTCTCGCCGTCCCTACAGTACGTGCGCTTAGTTATCTTTTGAATAGAACTGTATCCAGTGCCATGTTCTATATTCTTTCATGTACACTTGTTCATTTAGTGAGAGAAATCTTCCATGGCGACGTTCAATTACTTCTCGGGGAAGCGTCAGTATCTCATATCATGCTCACACTACGGCAAGTGTGGGACTAATCAGAGCCATTCATTGGTTTGTTTTTTTCTTTTCCTTTCTGTAACACAAGTCATTCGTTAATAATGTAATAATTTGTGACGAGTTTTATCTCATGCAGTACGCACACAGAATCTCCTGTGTTAAAAAAAAGTGTTTTACGAGTATCCTTGGTTGGGTTAACAAGATGCGTCTTTGTGAGCGTGGTGGAAGTGAGTGTGATACTGCTACGGGTGATTAAAGGAAATTTAAATGCCGAGTGACGCCAAGTTCTCGCTTGCTCTCTCAATGTGTGTGTGTGTGTGTGTGCGTGGCTGTGTGTGCGTGTGTGTGATAGATAGCCCGAGCCTGATTAGGATTGATTTAACGTCTTATCTCTAGTAGGAAATGAAAGAGAAAGAAAAACATCTAAATGAAATTCTTCGTAATTTTCCTCATGTCTAGTGACTAGCATTCTTGACTGTCACCCCCTGAAGTCCGGGTTCCTTCTCGGCTCTAGCAAGAAATTTAATTCTGATCTGAAGGCGGAAGCGGAGTACACTCAGCTTCGTGAGGCACATCTGAGAAGAGGCGGGTTCGATTCCTACCTTAACCATCTTGAATGTGGATTTCCGTGGTTTTCCCCACTTTTACTCCAGGCAAATGCTGAGATGGTACCTACTGTAACTTAAGGCCATGGCTGTTTCGTACCCAAATCCTACCTAAATTACAAATACACACACTAGTACAGACATCACTCAGGTTATCTCTAACCTAATAAGTACACGGGGATACAGGACCACGATGTCGCAAAGCCCCTAATGAATCAAAACTGTTCGGTGAAGGAATAGTAGTTTTTCATTTGGTGATTAGTTTGTTGTTGTTGTTGTTGTTGTTGTTGTTGTTGTTAATTTGTATTAGATGCTTGGGACATCTTTAGCCATTATCTCCATGTACTTGGGTGTGTGTTTAATTTGTCTGATAACCTGTGTTTCTGTGGTAACTGTAATAGTGTGACTAACTGTAATTATTAGGGTTAGGTATTGGGTTGGTGCCCCGGGACTGAATGAAATAGGTACTATCTCAGCATTTGCCTGGAGAGAATGGGGAAAAACCGGGGAAGATTCATACTCAGTGCCGGGATTTGAACCTCCATTCTCCGAACTTGCTGTAGGCCCTCATCGCAGTAGTGGTTAGTGATTTACCTCTCACGGTTACGCCACGGGATAGTAATTAGTTCCGCATGATTCTTTGAATCTGAAGTATAGTCGTGCCCATCCATTAGCTCTTACATCTTTGCAGTATCTCTCAGTTTAGTCAGTAATTTATCAGTCTTATACTTGCTTCATAGTTTGAAGGAGGAAAACCGCAGGCAGGCAGGCCTCTGACTTGTTATTTTCACGAGGAAGAAATGGTCGTCTCCTGTGCTGGTATATAACTCTTCTGCCCTGTTTTCTGCTTCATTACTGAGGTTCCGACGCGAAGGATGTGTGAGGCTTATCTTTTCCGTCTATCTCATCTTCCTTTTTCTACTTCTCTTCTGTCCCTTTCTCTCCTCTCCCATCATCTTCTTGTAGACGGCACGCAGCCTCCAATCCAAAGGAGACACACAGCACACGAGTGCCATATGTCCTCCCATGCGTGCCTGCCTTGCGTTGAGACGATGCCAAAGTGACAGCCATCTCGACAATCGTAACTATAGGACAACACACATCTATGTCGTGTAAAGAAACATAAATTACTGATTAAACTATGTGGAGACTCGTGTATCGTCGTTGTAGGCTATTTTCGAAGAGAGTATATTGTGGTTAATTATAGTAATAATAATGATAATAATAGTGATGATGATAATGATGATGATGATTATTCATACGTATATAAAATAGTCCTCAATTTTATTTGTCTGTCTTCCGGGCTAATCTCAAAAACTACTGGACGGATCTTGATGCGGTTTTCACCATTCTATAAAGGAAGTTTCGGGAAAGGGTCGTATACTGTATGTAGAAATGTTCGTCTATTACTAAAGGAAGCCGAGCAAAAACTATTTAAGTGAAGAAAAAACAAACAAAAGAACACAAAAATAAAATTAAAACAACGTCCATGTGCCTGTTCAAGCTTACGCTGGCAAAACATTTACAACTAAATCCATATTTCATCAATACTATTTTTCATCTTGATGAGAATCACATTGATGCGCTGTTTTTTTTTTTCGATTATCTTCGAAAGCTTTCGCTTTTGGCCGATGTCACTGAAAGCGACAGTTTTGTAGGCTACTAGAACAAGTCTCAGATTTACCCCCAAGGACAGCGGCTTCGGTGGCATAGTCGGTAGCATGCTTAACTGCTATGACCAAGATTGAGGGTTCAAACTCGGCCAAGGTGGTCGGATTTTTAAAAGCGGTAAAATCCTTCAGTATGCCTTCCTTTGAAGGGGAAGTTAAACCGACGGGCCCATGTCATATATTTATGACATGTAAAAGAACCTACCACTACAATCGGTAGTGTGTAGCTAAATTTGTGGGTTATTTGGTTAGAAACGCACTATCAAGTTCTAAACGTTCGCAGCTTGGTGTTAGTGATAGTGGCCAAAGTTGAAACTACTTGTAATTGAAGTTGTTAGGGACCCTACGGGCGTTCAATTGAAATGCCGTGTTATGGCCATTGGCTGCAATTCAAATATACTAATAAATGCTATTGTTCAGCATAGAACATTCTACAAAACGCCCAGGCAGCATAACCCTCTATAAGTGCTCTAAGTTGGAGTATCTTAACAATATTTACGAGTTACAACATAAAACACTTACAGTGAACTATGTAGACTACTATACATTAGATTGTTTAATTATTATTCTTAATACAAAATGATTACAAAATTCTGAAAGACTGGTACACATTTTGCGAATTTCATTTCAATCCTCCTGACCTGGTCGGAGACTGGAACCAGGCTGTGGATTTTAATTTTCTTACTCATTTGTATAACCCGTAAATTTACAATTATTGAATAATATTATTACAATATGATAAAGATAGGATATCAAATTCATACAGGGCAGGAAAGTAGTCTGAGCCATGCTTTTCCTTAATTGAAACTAGAATAATGTTAACTCGAGTGAATTTAAAATAATTTCCTTCGAAAGACTTTTCTTGTATTCAGATAAGTCTAGGGGTAGGTGACCTCGCTGTTCCGCTTCTTTAAACAACAATCATCCACATTATCAAAATCATCGTTGAATAAGCCTATGTTGGTTACTGCGGATTACTGATGTTGGAGCCTGTGTATTTAAATATGTTTGAGAATGTATTGATTTTGTTAACCAAAAACTGCTGAATATTAGTATGCTATGTGTTTACAAAACTTTTGTCAATATAAGCATGTTTTGTTTATTAGATTAAAGCAAAATATAACATATATCCACGCTAGCAAAAAGGAGTGTACGTAATATACTATCGCTTTTAATTTTGGCGAGTTGAAAAAAAATTAAAGTCATACTCATATATGTATGTATAGTCCTATTGGGACAGTTTTTGTTAAAATATCGCCCAAAACTCCCAAGCGATTCAGTACATATATATCCAATTACATATATATTCACTTGAAAACGCACACAATCACACATGGTTGTTTGAAAGCTATTTTAGAGGCTTTCCATTGATGCGACCGGTTTCCGATTTAACCAGCTCAATGCCAATTAATCATTGAGATAACGGATATAGGTTTGTGGGCTCCGTCCGTCCACACAAAACACAGAGACTCTATTCAAAGCATCCAGCCTACCTATCTACCGTTCGTTATTGTATGTCGGGGATAAACTTCCAGCTGTTCGCTATTAATTCGCTTATTTCATTCTCAGTGCACAGCTCTTTTTCATACGTTTACAATAAATTATTATGTATGAATTAATTTAAAAATAGCTTTGAGGTAACTTAGTCGATTTTTGTTGTACTGTTACATAAACATGTTGCATGAGCCGTAATTGGGAGGAAGGCATAAGTTATTATTTCACTGAATTAGTCTATTTCAAACCTTCCTTTACCATTTTTTACTGTATCCGTTATAGTGTTTTCTACATGACTAATAATAGAACTTCGGAATTGGATTGATGTATTTAATGTTGCTGTGTTTTATGCTTTATTGAAGCTGATCGGTAAAGTGCTGCAAAACCTTTCATCGTGGAAGTGAAGGAAAAGAAAACTAAAGGAAAGGAAATATATTTTGAGTCTTTAGTCCTTACGCTGCTTTGTTGCAACTCTCCTTACCTCTATGTCCTGCCGTTTCATCTCTACTTACAGTAGCTACCATACACTACTCTGCAATGAATATTTACTTTTGAAGAAATTCCTTTATAAGTTGTGCAAACTTTCCTCCCCGAATTGTAGATTCAGTGCTCCAAAAAAGGCATTTTAACATATAACTTACTATAGTGCAACTATGTCCTTTGAGTGCCTTTCAGGGAAATGTGACGCACTTTGATGATGCTAATCCTTCTTGCATTGCCTATATACTGTAGAGATCCAAGCCTAAGTATACATTTGTAAAATACGTAGTGTAAGTACTCTTACTGAATTGGACCCTTATCACACGCTAAATAAAAAGGAAGGAATCACTGAACTTGAGGAGGGACGTAATGTTTTAAGTAGTATTTGACAACAACTTACGCATTCGATTGTTTTAATTAGTGTACGAAATTCTACTTAGAATGAATGGGAGGCGTCGTAGACACAAATATGCATTCTTTTCATTTCATACTGTAGGGTGATCAATTCTAAACAACATTTTTAAGAGTAGATGCATTTAATTAATTCATGGAAGTTGGACTACTATAGCTGAAAAGAAACATTCTATTTGTACAAATAAATTATATAGAGTTTTAAAACTAAAATTCTCTGAATGTAATCGAATATGTTATATTAGGCAGTGGGCGTTACAAATTCTAGCATCCAATTCCATGATTTAGTATTGTTCAATCACTCCCTTCACATAGCATCGATGTAAATTTATTTTGTATGCAATAAAGTAGTAATTATAAACGAAAAAAAACACAGATTCGGTTTTGTATTGTTGATCAATCAAATCTGTCGTTCAGTTATGCACCAAAATACATTAAAACTTGGTTGTTTTTTCTTCTTTTTTTAATTGGAAGCGCTGTGGTTTAACAATCTCGACTGGAAATGCGTGTTTTGATGATCATATTAAACTCGGATGATTAGGTAACGTAATATCTGGACAAAGAAATAAAGCATTGCTATTGCAGACATTGATATATGTCACGTTTAGAATACATATTTTTATGTAGAACGTAGAAAATTGCCATGTTTTTGTTGGTGCTGTGAATTTTTATGGATGCGTAAAGGAGGAAAATTAATATTAGAATTATCGAAAGTTCTATGGGATATTAAATCAATAGGTAAATATTTTATTGCATACAATAATAGCTAAATGTGATGTTTTCAAATGTAACTTGTAGTATGCTGGTTCCAAATGAACAAGTGCTCGTAAACTAGACAATTCTGTATTGTAATTGCATCACGGAAGTTAGTATTACAGTTTATGAATGTATTGTAAAGCTCTCTCGCCAGAAATGAGCAAATTAAAATCTGATTGATTACATAAAGTTAAGACATGGTGATCTACCACAGCTAATAGTTTAAGTGGTATTATCCTTTACAGAATAGCTTATTCTGAACCATCCCATCAGCGAACAATTGACGATACATCAAACTCATTTTGTGAAATCGAGAGATCAGCGCTGCCAGGTGGGAATTTTTTAGAGACTCGTAACAAAACAAAGAGACTATTTTATTTGAGAACTAACTCACTAAAAAGTTAAAAAGTTTAGGATCAGATGTCGCAACGTTAAAGCTGAGGTGTACTGCAGATTGAAAATACTATTTTACTACAACACTGATATTCAAGCTCGTGCAACAGAATATGAATTGAAGATTGGATCTCAGGGGAGCCTGTACTGGCGAACACTTTCTAGCTCGCATGAAGAGAGCACCAAATTTCATTTAAAGAGTACCGTGGTGCTCCCGAGCACCCGGTTGGGATCGCGTGAACTATAGTGTATATTCCATATCCGATACCGCACGTAGAGGCTTATCAGACAGACTGGGAAGTGTAGGTGTTGATGGGTGAGGTTTATGGAACATTGTCAGTATTAACGGACCATCATTATAATTAACTTAAATAATGACGATGTGATGTTAGTGTAAATGTGAAGAATAACATGACTTGTAGTTGCCACATTTCTTGCTTCACTATAACAAACCTGTTGGCGGCAGATTGTTTGATGTCGTATCTGATACTTTGATTGCTGATGTGCCGGGAAGAATTCCGATCTCAACAGGCCATATCGAGAAGATTTACTAGCTGTGTTTTGTTTTCTGAAATAATCTAGTTTAAATGTAATGCAATGTCATTTGATAAATAGCTTACATGTCTACTATGTATCATTGATGATGGAACTAAAGTAGTTTGTCTTACATCTTGGAAACTTTTTTTTTTAAATTTCTCTTAACAATCACACATTATAGAAAATATAGCCTACTTTTGTGGGACACACGTCTCAAAGAAGGAAAGAAAGAAAGAAAGAGAAAGAAAGAAAGAAAGACATTTTAACTACTTTGGCTTTTAGAGACGCCGGGATGCCAGAATTTCTCCCCGTAGGGGATCCTTAACGTGGCAGTAAATCTACTGACACGGCACCCTCGCATTTACGCACCCTCAAATGCCAACTGGCTGCGCTAAGATTCAATCCTGCAACCTTGGGTACAGCAAGTGAGAACGTTACCTCTGAGCCACGCAGCTAGCAAAGAAAGAAAGAAAGAAAGAAAGAAAGAAAGGGCAAGTTGAAGAAAGAATTCTGCATCAGTTTCAGGGATATTATCTCCACGTATGTCTCATCCATACTTTATGCATCTAAATATATTCTGTACCCTTTCTTAGTTCCTCCAGACGATGTTATTTTGTCGTGTGGCCTCCTGAGAGGCTGACTGCAGAGCTTTCGATTCGACGCCCGTGGGTGACCTGCGCGTCAGGATGAGAGATGTAATGGATGAAGATTGGTGAAACTGGGCAAGGATGTGGAAGGAAGCGGCCGTGGCCTGTCAGAAGGTACTGTCCCAGCATTTACCTGGGATGAAAATGGGAAACTACGGAAAACCATTTCAAGGACGGCCGACAGTGGGGCTCGAACCCACTCGTCTATGGTTAGGTGTGGATGCCCTGGGTGGTTGGTTGGTTCCTCCGTTTAGGGGCTGCGACAACGCGGCCATGTAGTTCCGTGTACTGTGGGTGTGTGTGGAATCTGTCTGATAACCGGTGTTAATTGTGATGGCTGAATTAGTGTGTGTTATCTATAATTCAAGTAATGACTGCAGACGATCAATTTCAAGTACTACCAACTTTTGCAACCAAATGCTACGGTCAACGACACCTAGCTATGAACTTGTCTACTGGATGCCACCGTAACCAGCACCTGGTGGAGAAAGTTGAAACTTAGAGCGTTAATCAAATCTAACCTACAAATTTTAGCCTCACACAATTGAAGTTAGTTGAAGGTTCTTTCTCATGCCATAAATCTATGACATCTTTACTTCCCCTCCGAAGGAAGGCATACTGAAGGATTTTTAACGCTCTTAAAAAAATCCGACGATTTCGGCGGGTTTAACCCCATGATCTTATGCATAGGAGCTCAGCATGCTACCAACTACGCCACCGAAGCCGCTGGCGTGGGTGCCCTGTACTGAGATTCTAATAATAATAATAATAATAATGTTATTGGTTTTACGTCCCTTTTAACTACACTGGCTTTTAGAGACGCCGGGGGGGCCGGAATTTTGCCCCGAAGGGGATCTTTAACGTGCCAGTAAATGTACTTACACGGCTCCCCCGCATTTGCGCACCCTCAAATGTCAGCTGAATGCGCCAGGTTTTGAACCTGCAACCTTGGGCTCAGCATGCGAGAACGTTACCCCTGAGCCACGCAGCCAGACTAACTGAGATTCTAGTTAGGTGCAACGAAGGGTTGTATGTCGAAGTAAGCCAACGCAGTGGTGCAGAGCACTAGCTATTTAGGGCTCAGATTTACCTTCTATCTCAGTCTTTTTTTATTCCGTGAACGGTGTTCTCAGAGAATCATTTCACATTCTCCTTTCCGGTTTTGTGTCAAAATACGAACAATTCTGGTACGCCGAACTTACGGGATACTGGCAACCACTACCGAACCCTACGACCACCGTATTTATGGCTGAAAAAGTACCAAATGGCCATCCTGAATTAGCTTTCTCTTACAATAATAAGGGGAACATAGCGTTGTTAAGTCTCGAACTAGTCTACCTCGTTGCGTAGTGGCTAGCATTCCTGGCTGCCACAGTGGAGGCCCAGGTTCTACTTTTGGCTCTGCCAAGAAATTTAATTGTGGTCTGTGGGCTAGCCTCGTGAGCAAATCTGAGGAAAGGCGGGTTTGATTCCTAGCTCAACCATCCTGGAAGTGGTTTTCCGTGGTTTCCCCACTTCTACTCCAGGAAAAATGCTGGGATGGTACCTAACGTAAGGCCACGGCCGCTTCCTACCCAAATTCTGCCTAGATTACAAGGCGTTTGGATGTGCACTTGACCTTGAGAGCTCGTTGGTAGGAGAGGGGTGTAGAGTGGTGCGGAGAGCGTGCTGAATACTTCCCTTTCTGAAAACATTGACGCGCGTGACAGTAGGTTCTCACAATCAGACAAAACCACGCTCCGGGTGGCAAATGTTTTACGCTGCCGTAGTACACCGAGGAGTGAGGTGGGGAAGTGCAGTGCTACCTGCCGGTGCCGAAACTATACATGCGGCTAGATGACACGATGTTGCAAAGCCCGTAAAAGAAACAATAACAAACAGCTGTGTACTGTAAATGATAGATTGTTTCCTTACTTCTATCTTATCTAACGATAGAGGTAGTTAATTTATTAGGCGTTTCTCTTATAACCGTGACCTTTGAATGAGTAGTAATGATCGAAATATTGTCTCATCTGCACGAAATAATACTTAAAATACCAAATGACTTCAAGTGGGAGGAGGCAACGAACTGAAAAAAATCTTCCCTTGTTCTTTTTTTAATTTTTGCATGCTCAATCGAACAGTATTGCAATTGGCGTATTATGGTCTCCCTGGGCCATAAAACCAACCTGGGGATTGATGGACTCACTCTCGTGCGAATCACGTCTAAAAAGAAAGAAAGAAAGAAAGAAATATTTTTATGGAGAGTCTTGAGTGAAGTGAGACTTGCGGTATATTTTAGAACGTCAAGTCCTCATTTTAAAAATAGGATGTACTCTCTCTCGTGCGCACACCCGGCGAGAGAGAGAGAGAGAGAGACAGAGGGAGAGAAAGATAGAGAGTGAGCAATTTGGCGACGTATGGTGACAAGACGTCGAGCTGCCGGTGACGCGATAGGAACAGGTGCCGAAAGGGCGCCTTCGACATTACTTGATGGTAAACAAGCGAGCTCTCTTCTTCATGTCCCGTCGCGTCGTCGTTATCGTCATCGTTAATGTGTTGCGGATGAAGCAGGATCAATAGAGCGGGCCATTTCTATAATCAGATTGTTTTATGGCAACATACCACTTGCTTCCCTTCAGTTGAGTGCGTCAACAAGCTTCCTTTTATTTAAGCAGCGTTCTGAAATGTTCTTAAGCCTGGGACCGGGATAGCTTATCACGTGAAGTTAATAATTCGAATAGTTTGGTGTTATGAGAATGTCACAGACTATCTATTAGTGCCACAAAGTGCTCTACTACAAACAAATTACTCTCATCTTTCAAGGATATACAGTAACTTAAATGCTGCGAGCGCAAATATATTTATGTCCAAAGTTAGTAAACAGCACTGCTCTTTTATGAATATACTGTAGATAAAATCCTTGACAGAGGTATTCCATTCCTGACACAATATTCTTTCATTCTCTATCGCAACCACTGTTGCCAATATAGCGACTTCATCGCTATATTTAGCTAGTGAATTTTCCGAAATTTTGTCGACAAAACGTTTGAAATATAGTAGGCTATTGTTTTGATAGGGATTTAGCGACTATTTTATCTCCCTTTAGTGCCAAAATATATTTTCTGTATTGATAGCACAGGAATCTAGCGACTTTTGACTGCTAATAAGCGATTTTTTTAAAATCTGTGTTGGTAACACTGGTCGCAACTTCTTACAATTGGACGTGTAACTTTGAAGACTCGCTGCTCTTGATATGACAACATTAACTTGTTTAGTTCAATACCAAAGTTATTGCAAAGACCGGAACGTACAATACATAATAATAATAATAATAATAATAATAATAATAATAATAATAATGAAACGCCGTGTTGTTAATTACTTCGACACGATATTAATGTAACCTAGTAATTGCCCGTGTTAGGTGGTGATCTCCATTATTCGTCCCAAAACTTTTGGTAAACAGTGATGATCAAAATTAAATGTTGTTAGCCACACGAGGAGAATTTTTCAGCTGACAGATCTTGTAAATTGAGATTAAAAGCTATGATGTTCTGTTGTAGGTTATCATTTGTAAAGCATTTGTAAGCAGTAAAGCATTGGCAGCTTGTATTTTATTTTTATTTTTATAATTGACTCACGGTTGCGCAGTTTGAAAGAAAATCTTATTCATGTTGATGTTATAAGGAATGGATCATTGGCGACATCTGTCCCCTTTGGAAAGTTGTCCATATCTTTGGGCGTGAATGTTGTGTACATACAGTATTCCTCAGTTGAATTACACCTGCGGGTAATCTATAAATATAGCTGACGTATATTTTGATCTCGTTATACAGTGTTCATTTTCAAATAAGATGTGCAACACGAAATGTATATTTGAAAGTTGTGCATAAAAACATACAGAATGTTAGAATGATTGCATTGAAACTGAACAACAACGACCACACCTGTGTGATTGTGAATGATTACAGTACTTTCATTTCATAATGAAGTAAGTTCGAAGCAAGGGTGGAAAGGGAGTTGAAGAAATCGTGTTACACGCTGCTGTTGAGCTGATTTCTCCTAATTGGTGTGTCTGTGTTATCAGATCCACTGCAGCACGACTGAGGTCTTGCCAGTGTCTCACTTGATTTTACTCTCTTACTCGTTCAATTTCTTCAGGGACTGTATTCTCACTTTAAGGGGACAGTGTGGTGTTAATTGTTCTCCTAATCGCAATCCATAAGAGCTACGAGCTTTCACTTACGATGCAAGATACAAATTCGAACTTGTATCTGTTCCCCATACCCCCACCTCGTCGTGAGTGGCTAGCAATCTTCGCTGTCGACCCGGAGGTCCGGGTTTGAATCCCGGCTCTGCCAAGAAATTTTAATTCTCTGGAACGGGATACACTCAGCGTCGTGAGCTTCGTGAGACAAAATTGAAAAGAAGTAAGTTAGATTCCCACCTCAGCCATCCTGGTTTTTCTTGGTTTTCCCCTCTTGTACTCCAGAGATATGCCGCCTCCTTTACAACCCTATCCCCAATTTACAAATACATACACTAGTACATCCATCACAATAACACAGATTTTCACACAAATTCCACACACATGCACACCCAAGTAGAGGGGGCTACACGACCACGATGTCTCAAAATCCCTAAAATGAACAACAACAACAACAACAAAACATTGTAAAACCGCATGCTAGATTTATAAAATGTAATTTTTAATAATATTCATTTTGAAAATATTTTTTTGTAGTTTTGCTTAGAATTTTAAAGAAAATACAAAGGGATTTTTAATGCTCTTGAAAAATCGGACGACTTCGACTGGGTTTGAACCCGCAATCTTGGGCATAGAATCTCAGCATGCTACCAAATACGCCACCAAAGCCGCTGCAATTAATCCGTACTTAATTTGTTAGTGAACGACCTTTGCTAGAATTAAGCATGCCTCTTATATCTCAATTAGGTATTGACTATTCCTAGCTTGTCGGCAAGTGTTGGCGTTGGTGATGGTGATTAAGCGCGACAGGAAATCCATAAGAAACGTTCTGTTGTACACTAGGGGTGAGTTGAGTGGTAAATTACTTCTGTGCGATTCCGATGACATAAGATGCAAAAATTGCCAACACGGTCTACTAGGAATACAAGGATAAACATTATTTAGGCTACTTTTTATTCTTGTCTTGCCTCCGTTAATTTATACACTGTTCCGTTTATCTGAGTGAGTCACTCTATGCCAGCAAGAAAGGACAGGGGAAGAATTCCCTAGTCTCATATGTCCATTACTCTTAATGATGTGTACACTGTACTAAATGAATATAATATAAGAAAACAACATACGACATTTATCGACAGTTCGATTAAGACTTGGGTAGACTCCTTCCTGCCCTTTTACTAATCGATAATGTGTGTGTATATATTCTATCTGATCATGTATTCGAGTCATATCGATACATCACTGTCGACTACACACAAAACATTTGGATCGTTAAATGGCCAGTTCCCACAGACTTAATGGGACAAGAAAGAGAGAAAGAAATGACTTCGCGTTTCTTACGAAATTTCCGACACTGAAATGTACTTTACCAGAATGGGAAAAGACATTTTGACGAACTCACTTAAAAGAAAGAATCGTGTTTGGTAATCTTTCAAGAGCAGCCATAGCAGTCATTCCCCCCCCCCCCCCTTTTCTTTCAAATTACTTTCTTAACGACAGCCCTGTCGTGATTTTTCACTGAGCCTTTATGCGTTTTTTGTCCAATATTGTATATAGGTTGTCTTGAAATTCGGTCTATACCTTATTTTCCTTCTCAGTTTTCGTTGCTGTTAATTCGCTTTAGGAGTTTGAGACCTCTTGGTCATCAGTCCCTGTACTTTCTCTGATAATCTATGTTTCTGGGGTGACTGTAGTGGTGTGTGTGTGTGTAATTATTAGGGTAGGGGCGTGTAGGTACCCCGAGACTTGAAATAAGGTAATATTCTGGCATATTTGTCTGAAGGGTGTGTGGAAAAACCCACGGAATATCACAATCGGGATAGCCACTGTTAGCGCCGGGATTCGAACCTCTGATCTCCAAACTTGCTGCAGCTCCGCGTCGCGTCGCAGCCGTGGTGAGTCAGGCTCGAATGACGCCGCAGCTGACAGTTCTGCCTCTCAATTCTCCGTCAGGCAACCAGAGAAATTGAGGGGTGAGACGCCCTACTGCGCCATTCTTTGGCGAGTTTATCGTTTACTGATGTTTGTGTCTTCAATCCTTTGACTGGTTTGATGCAGCCCTCCAATGCCTCCCTGTTCTGAACTAATCGTTTCATCTCTACATAGCTCCCACACCCTACATCCGAGGCAATATGTTTAAAATATTCTAACCTTGGTCTACCCCCACAGTTTATGTCCTCGACCCTTCCTTCCATAATTAAACTTGCTATTCCTGGGTGTCTTAGTTAGTGTCCTACCAACCTATCTCTTATCTTCATTTTCAGTCGTCATAAACATATCTTATCTCCCACTCGCCTTAATACCTCTTCGTTTGTGACCTTATCTACCTTACTGATCTTCGTCATTCTCCTGTAACACCACATTTCAAACGCTTCAAATCTCCTCTTTTCTGCTGCACCAATAAAACAATAATGTTCACTTACTAACAAATTTATCCAGCCACTAGTGATGATAAAGAAAAGGATCTAAAACATCACTCCTCTAAATCGCTTGCACTCTTGTTAGTCTACTTAGGTAACTAGGTGTCGGGACATAAGTCACCACAGCAGTCATTTGCTTCCGTTTTCTTTGACATTACTTTCTTTTTAGGGACAGCCCTGTGGTGATTTTTCACTGAGCCTTTATTTATCGCCGCATTACGATGCAATGACTGGGATAAGTTGGCTTGCAATTAGTTGGCATAGTAACTACATGTCTGAAATTTGTCTCCACAATACGATTCAATGAATGGGAAATGCGCTTGCAATTTGTTACCATGGTAACTACAGGTCTGAAATTTATCTTGCAATACGATTCAATGAATGGGTTGGTTGGTTCCTCAGTTCAGGGACTGTGACATCACGGTTCATGTAGCCCCGTGTACTTTGGGTGTGTGTAGAATCTCTCTTGATAACCTGTGTTAATTGTGATGGCTGTATTAATGTGTGTTATCTGTAATTCAGTTAAGGACTGCAGACGATCAATTTCAAGTAGTTTTTACTTTTGCTACAAAATGCTACCGTCATCAACACCTAGTTGTGAATTTGGCTACTAGATGCCACAGCAACTGGCACCTGGCGGTGAACGTTGGAACTTAATAGAGCGTTAATCAAATCTATCCTACAAATTTAGCTTCACAAAATTGTAGTTGTTGGAAGGTTCCTTTACATGTCATAAATCTATGACATAGCTTGCCACGGTGGGTGAGTGGTTATAGTGTCGGACTACCAACCCCAAGATTGCAGGTTCGCCCCTGGCCATGGTAAGTGATTTTTGAAGGCGACAAAAATCACGATACTCATGTCATACGTTGTTGGCATGTTAAAGAACCCATTTGAATTCCGTAGGCAAAATTAATCTCGGGATTTTCCGCCAACACAAAGTTCCTCCATTCTCTACTTGAAAGCGCTGTAGTAGTGCCAAGGAGTTTAGATATCTTACCTCCTTGACTTTCATAGCGTTCAAAGGAACGACGAAATTCGACATGCAAGCTACCCTCTGGGTGTCAATTAACAAAGCTTGCACCAGGCATCCGAGGCCATACGATATTATTATTATTATTATTATTATTATCTATGACATGGGCTTTTCTTCCCCACCGAAGGAAGGCATACTGAGGGATTTTAACGCTCTTTAAACATCCGACGACTTCAGCCGGGTTTGAAGCCGCGATCTTGGGCATAGAAGCTCAGTATGGTACCAACTACGCCACCGACGCCGCTTCAATGAACGGGATAAGTGCGTTTGCACATGTTACCATGGTAACTAGGTGTATGAAATTTGTCCAAGCTAACGTGTCCACGCTAATTGCAGATAGACACCCATCCCTAAAACATTGGCTATCCATGTTAAAAGGATAGATCAATGCAAGCCGCCCTCTGGCCACTTCCATGTTAGGTGATGTCAGATTTATCAAGGAAAGCAAAGCAAAGCGAAGCAAAGCCAGCCCGTTGTGAGATATGTAGCGGTTCAGGTCACGGCGAGTGACGGGGGTTCAATGGAATGCGGCTCTTCTTCTCAACGCGGCGGCTTGTTTTGGCTGCGATTGAGACGAAGTGCGCTTTTGACGTGCTCGCTGATCGTGCGGAGAATGGACCCCCCTCCCCCCCCCCCCTCTCCCCCCTACACACATCTTTTTAAAAGTGTTTCTGTGTGTGCACGTGTGGAAGTGAAGAAGTGATGGCATGGGACTCAAGCTTTTTCTGTCCTCTTCTCGTCTTTTTCTTTCATTCTATCTTTCTTTCTTCCTCCCTTAAGCTTCAGGCTAATTCCTGGTGCCAAGAAACGCTATATTTAAAACACCACAGGAGTTCTCTCACACTCACACAGATTCATATACAACGTTTTGCTGCATATCCTACTTGTGGACCAAAATTTCTCAATTTAATCATCAACATCAGCCTATATAAAACGCTAAGGTTTCAAAAACGAGATTTCTCGTACCCAGAGGCGTAAAACGCGGGGAGAGAGAGAGAGAGAGAGAGAGAGAGAGAGAGAGAGAGAGAGAGAGAGAGAGGGGGGGGGGGGGCATTGCGCCCCTCAAGTTTTGGGTGCAAGACAATTTTTTTTCGTACGGCACGCTTAAAAAATAAAAGTAAGATAGCCCGAAACTATTATATAAATGATTCAATACTAAGTTAGGCGGGATATCGACAAAATCATCTTGCCTTGCTTAGTTGTATTTTTTTAATTCTACCAAACAAACAGTCTGTTTCTTACCCCGTCAATTTTCGAATTCATATTTTTAAGCGCCGGTTTAAAACTGAGGTAAGTCGTTGTTCGGGTCTTTTGCTAGACGTTGACAAAAAATGTTTTATATTCATATTCTGATTGTATTTTGCATTTTAATTAGAAATTAGTAAAAGTCAACTTTGCGGTTTCTTAATATAGCGCTAGGCCTACATTAATGTGTTATTTCAAGTTTTAAAACAAAACAAAACAAAAAAAATACATTCCCTGGTAGGTAGGCAATCGCAGTTTGTAAATTTGACCCTCCTCTCCCCCCCCCCCCTCTCGTATGCGAGGAGTTTTACGCCCCTGCTCGTACCCATTTTTCACAAAACTCAAGCTCTTAAACCAGGGGGTGCGGTTCATACAAACATGTTCCAAATCGTCTCAATAGTGCAGGAAAAGTCTTGCATTTCGTGAAAATTCAACGGAAATATATTTATTTGTTTATCAAGTGCGTGGAAACAAATAATCAAGACGATAGCTCCTGTCAGAACGGTGTCGTGACCAGCCTGCATAACAGTTAAGCCAGGCGGGTGATTTGACACCTGCGAGATTTCTCGTACAGGCCCTCTGTGCAAGGGGAGTTCCAATGGCCTATCTTCTTAATGTTAATATTTTATAAATTCATGTTCCTATTTCGGAGAAACTACTGGGTAGATTTAGATGAAATATTATTGCCGTAATTAGTGATCAATTCTTAGTACTTTAACATGGGCGTTTGGTGTTTCTACTATTATGACCATAATAATATTTTTTTCCTTTAATCTCAAAATTTTCGTTTAAAAAATCTAGATATATCCATTTTTGTTTCATAATATATTTGAGCTAGAACAAAATTCCTGTGTTAAAATCTCATTTACTAGCCATGCTATAGGTGGTAATAATTTGAGACTTCTGTGATAAATAACAACTGAAAAATATGGAACATTTATGTGCAAAAAGTACGTTCTGAGAAAATGCCTATGTATGTTCTAATTATCGATGTTTTATAACGCGCACTGCATTATTTAAATAAATATTAGACATGTTTTGCAAATAACAAATATCAAGTGTTATACATCATTTTAAACGTGAAGACCATACATAGGCATTTTCTCAGAACTTACTTTTTGCACATAAATGTTCCATATTTTTCAGTTGTTACATCGTATACAAATCTGAAAATTGATATTTTCTCATATTTTATCCATTGGAACTCCTCTAATAAACAAGACGATAGCCCCTGCCAGAACAGTGTCTCGTCCAGCCCGCATAACTGTAAAGCCAGGCGGGTGGTTGAACACACGCTAGATTCCTCGTACAGGTCCTTTAGTTCTGGAATATTACCGTAAATGCACGAATCCAATAGTGCAGCTATCTCTATAAATAAAGGAAGAAACCAGGGTGGGTTGCTAGTATTTGATAAAACAAGCCAAGTAGCCTACTGATTAATTTGTATAATTACGCAAGCGACTTCTTATGCATATGAAACGCTCGACACTTTTTCCGCCAACTTAATTTTATTCTCTTGCTTTAAGTAAACATGAGATTCTTGACTGTCAAATCTAAGAAATTCCTCGAAGCCGCAAATTAGAGTGCTAAAATGTTAAATTGCCGTTCATGATCATAGATCACGGGAGACGTTTTGGTTTCTTTTTGTTCTGTTCGTGAGTTAACAATATACCAGTCGGAGAAATAAATTTTGTACTAATGTTGACGTGAAGTATATTTTCCTCTCGAGATGGGTGCCAAATTGCTTGATTTATTTACTTTCTAGGTCTGAGAATAAATAATAATTCGTCCCTTAGCTGCTGCACTGACCTGCGAGTTTATACTTCTGTTAAACCTTCTGCTACAAAATGAATCTCGCATATTTTCACATTATTAATTACTTCATTAATTAAGCGTCATTATTTAGATTTTTATTCTGAGCAAACTAAAGAAAATAAATGTTAAAGTTTCATAGAAAGACTAATTAAAGTCACAACGGTTTTGAGTGGGATTCATTTTGTAGCAGAAGGTTTAACACCCACATTAAAAAAGAAAACTCCAAAAATCCCTATAAACACGGGAGATATCAGGGAAACGGTGAAGGTCAGCGCAAAACAAGAACCAATTTTGAAAAAATTGACAAAAATAATTATCATTTCAATTTTGAAAATTTTAAACTTTGCTTCTAATAGCAAGGTGTGTGTGTTTCCTTGGATATGTATATCATTGTTGTACAAGATTTGTGACAGGCACAGTTATAATATTAAAATCGTTAATTGTTGTGGCTCCTTGAGCTGTATGTGCCCCCAGAGTATTTGTTGGAAAAGACATAAAGAATGAAGATCGCTGCGTTGATTTAGTCGTAACCAGCTAAGTTGTTCGCTCGCAGGGGTGACGTGGTCGTAATACCGTAAATTGCATATGTAGTGTACACAGGCATTTTGTGTTCGTTGGAGTTCTCGTCTGCTGTGCCCAAGGTTTCAGGATTTGCATCCTGGCGCAGCCATCTGGCATTTGAGGTGTGCGCAAATGCGAGGGCGCCGTATAAGAAGATTTACTGCCACGATAAAAATCCCTTTCGGGGCAAAATTTCGGCACACCGACGTCTCTAAAGGCCACAGTAGTTAAAAGGGACGTAAAGCCAATAACATAATTATATTATTTTTACCACCCTCCGGTTAAATGCACTATTTTTTGGTAAATACACGTTTTGACAGAAATTCATTGCACAGTAGAATCATTCCTAACGATTTCAATTACTGATTATATTATAAGCATGGTTATTTTTAAGCCTTATACCGCGTTCACCACTGCAATTTCATGTTTCGAACTAAGACCAGCACCAAATTATAATGTTGGCACCGCTGAAAAAATGCAATAGCGATATAATGTTCAACTCCTGATATCTTGCTCACATTACCTATTCCTATAGAAAGTTTTTCGGATTTTGATGGCGCCGGCCACCATACACTACAAGAGTGAATAGAAAAACTATAGTTTTTAACATTTTGTTTGAGAATGATTAAATATGTATACCATGGATTGAAAGTCTTACGTTGGTGTCCGAATAGTTTGTTTTCTTGAGTTAATATGGTACAGTGGTGCAATCTGCTGGTCCTTTTAAGCATTCTTTTTATAGAGCAGCCTTCAGAACATCATACGAACCGGCGTTGGTTAGCCGCGCCATACATTAACCTCAACACGCGTCACTGGAGTATCAGTTTAGTTTCTAAACGGCTTCTTTGCCAGGTGTCGGTGAGGAATCTTGGTCTCCGTAATGAAAATATCATAAAGTGTGATTTGTGGTTAGACAGAAGGAGACGTCGGGATTTCCTAGTCATTACGATTTTTTCTTCTTTTCTTACTAAAGAGAAGGAGAAAAAAGAAGTGAAGCGCGAAGGAAATGGTGCTGTGAGATGTCTAAGCAGAGATCATCGCCAGTCACATAAAATACCATACAAAGTGAAGCCGCTTTCAAATAAAATCTTGCACATGTTTTTCGTCGATGTGTTAAAGTTTATAATTTCGTGTTGGTGTCCTACATTCTTTCCATAATTATGCCAGTAAATTCTTTCTAAAATCATCTGTGTCTGCAAAAATAACTCATGTTGGAACTTTGTTAGGGGAATAAACTTTTAGTATGAAAATAATCACAGAATATATGGTTGTTGCATTATTATTATTATTATTGCCAAGGTGGGAGAGTGGTTATCATTTTGGACTACTAACCCCAAGCTTGCAGGTTCGCTCATGGCCATGGTAATTGATTTTTGAAAAGCGACAAAAATCACGACATTCATGTCATACGTTATCGGTATGTTAAAGAACCCATTTGAATTCAGAAGGCAGTGATCATAATGGCAAAATTAATCTCGGGATTTTCCGCCAACACAAAGTTCCTCCATTCTGTACTAGAAAGCGCTATGTGCCAATGAGCTATGATATCTAACCTCCTTGACTTTCATAGCGTTCCAAGGAACGACAAAATCGACATGCAAGCTCCTCTCTGGGGGTCAAATAACAAAGCTTGCGCCTGGCATCCGAGGCCATACGATATTATTATTATTATTATTATTATTATTATTATTATTATTATTATTATATCATTATTATGTTATGAATGTAGTTCACGCATGTTGCCTATGATCAAATTGAATTACGTCATCCAACTAAGTACCCCAATTTGTACATAAAAGCGTTTTATTTTTAATAATATCTAGTTCTATAAAATGTCAGCTGACTGCAGCAGTATTCGTTTCTGATACCTTGGGAACTGCGGGCGAGAAAGTCATTCAACCAATAGCCATCAAAGATAGAAATATATCAGCAAACAGGCTGGACATATAAACCATGGAAGGGACTATTTTAATCGGCATCGCAATCCCTAACTTGCACAAAATCCAACAAATATACGCTATGAAAGTGTTGTTCCTTTCTCTCGTTTGTCATGCATTTCCAGTTTTCAGTGTCTTCTTAGGTTGGGAAATCTGATGATCTACAAGTTTTCATTTGGGCACGCTTCTGAATATCATCACGAGATACCTGAATCTCGTGCAGAACTTTTTGTATCTCAATAAACCAGGGTCCCTTTGTCTTTTTCTCATGGAGAAACATGAAATTACGATCGTGTTGACGTCATTCGGGCCACGTGCCCATGAAAAAGTAACCATCCTTTTCGCCATCGCGTCAGTATTTACCCCCACAAGTTCATATAAATTATGGTATTGCCATCTTTTAAACTCAACATCCTCTGTGACTGGACCTAAGATTTTTCTCAAAATCTTCCTTTCCTTGATTTACGAATTCTCCACTGCATATAAAGCTTCAGTCCGGAAGACAGTGCAGTAATGTTTATATTTTACAATCAAGGAGATAGATATTTTGTGATATACATTTTTTGTTAGATGGTAGTCCATTTCAATTTTATTGATTCGAAACATTATTATTATTCATTAAATCATTCGCTTCACGTCTGTAGAACTACACCGTTGCCTAGGTCACGCACTTGAATGGTTAACACTAATCACAATGCGCGTTTCCACGTCACACATTTAAGGATGCGTGCGTTTAATTTATGAGGCTTGATTTATCTGTCATCTTGTATTTCTTCCTGCGGTTACGTCTGTCATGTTCTTAAACGATTCACGTGCTTCTAACCATCATGTATCTTTATCTGATTCACACATTCATTCACTCAGTGGGCTGGGAGGTTCTGAGAAATCTTTGCTCTGTGTCTTATCTCTCCTTCTAAGAAATGGTGTGTGCCTTCGTCGAAACAACGTTTTAAAAGTTATTGTTATACTTCCAATTAATATACACAAGTACTTAAGAACTTTAGCACGCCATCTTATCTGCCACTTAGTTGCCAGACTGCTGATTCTGCTGCGGAATTGGCCATCCGCAATAAAAATAAAAAAACGAACAAAAAAAAAAAACCAGACTCGAAATTTTGCAGTCCATCAACACGATTGTACCCAATTAATTGTGATAGGTTATTCCCTACTCCTGAAAAAATATTACATGAGATTAATAAATTACATTTGGATGACCAGTTTCGATCGTCAAGCGGTCATCATCAGATCCATTACACTTCGGCTATTCAATCTATGTCTAAAAGCATGGGTGAAAGTACTGTACCTTGCTTTTTGTTTTTAGGTGACCATTAATCATGCGATCATGAGCCACGGGACCTCTTTTTAACGTGGAATCTGAACCACAGGACATGGCATTTCAGTTTGAAAATCTCACATGCATTGACCGGGAATCGAACCCGGTCTACCTTGGTGAGAGGCCAACAGCTTGACCGCTGCGACACCACGTCCCTGGGTGAAAGTATTTTCAATATGTACCTAGTACACTTATTTAGTTGCAGTAGTACGGTAGTTAACTGCTGTTTTTCGTGGGTGTTGAGTAATTGTGGAAATTCTTTACGGGCCATTAGTTTCTTTATTTGAGGACCGAAAAAGATACCAGCTTTTGACAATTTAGGAAAAAAAGTCTTTAAATATTGAAAAGCTTCAGAATTTTGATGAGCCTTTTAAAAATTAAACAGTCTACCAAAACTACCAATATTTATTTATCATTGCATAAGGTAGAAAAGCAAACTTGAATAATTATGAATGGCGTTTTTGGTTACCGTTCGGTGTAGACAGTCAGAATATAATTCAATAAATAATAGACTCAACACAAAATGTTTTGTATGTTGACTTGTGTCATTAACCCTGGATTAGTACTGTTCGTCTCTGCGATGAAACGGGTTACACTTCTGCTTTGCCTACTTCTCCCTTTCGCCCAATCCCCACCAGTGTTTGGTAGTCCTAAAAATACGAAGCAAATTACTCAAAATCCAAAAATAAAAGATAAAAAAATAAAAATAAATGTCAAAATCCATAAAATCCCAAAAAGCAATAAAATTAGTCAAAATTTGTCAAAGAAGCTCAAAATGTAGTCAAAATCCCAAAAGAAAACAATCACAATTAGTGAAAACCAGCACAAAAATTCCTAAAATTAACCTAAAAAATTAGTCAAAATAATAATAGTCTAAAGAGTGAAATAAGGCGGCTTCGGTGGCGTAGTCGGTAGAATGCTGAGCTTCTATGCCCAAGATAGCGGGTTCAAACCCGGCCGAAGCCGTCGGATTTTTAAGAGCGTTAAAATCCCTCAATATGCCTTCCTTCGTAGGGGAAGTAAAGCCGTCGGTCCCATGTCATAGATTTATGTCATGTAAAAGAACCTTCCACTAATTACACCTGTGTGAAGCAAAATTGTATAGGTTAAGAATGTAAACAACGCTCTTAGGTTTCTACGTTCGTTGCCAAGAGCCGACTGCGGTGGCGTCTAGTAGTCTAGTTCTGAACTAGGCCTAGTAATCATTTACGGTGGCGTTTGGCGGCAAAAGTAGGAGCTATTTGAAAAATTCAAAGTTGCAGTCCTTACTTGAATTAAAATACAGATACACACACTAATACAGCCATCAAATTTAACACCGTTTATCAGACAGATTCTACACCCACCCAAAGTACACGGGACTACATGACCGCGTTGTCGCAGCCCCTAAACTAAGGAACCAACCAACCAGAGTGAAATAAAAGTTGACGAAGGCCTACGTGGTTTTTATTATCAGTTTCTAGAATTGTAGTCGCCGCCGAAACGCTACCGATAACAACGTTGCAATAAACGGTACCGTTCTATCTTATACAAAAGTAATAGAATAGTGACGATAGGATTTGTTATTTGGCATTTGCTGTAATGTGGTTAATTTTCTCACAAATTTTCTCACAAAGTAACTGTAACGGTAACTTTGTAATTATTTTCGGTAAGCATTGCAACGTAGTTACGTTTCAGAGGTAACCTAAAACCCTGGATGTTTATTTCTATTGAACGCCCAAGCTCGCACGTACATTTCATCATACTTCCATCGCACCTGGGTATCTCAGTGCAACTCTGTGACATGTGCCATAAAGCAAGAGGGTGTTACCTTGTGTCACGTCAATGATGGTGTGCTGTTAAATGAAGAACTTATTTCTCTTTTTCTGCTTCGCTACTGTGTTTTTTTTCTTTCTTCTCTTCTTTCAAGGTGAGATACAAAGTGAATGGCCTCTGTTGAACATTATTCACTTTTAGCCGTCTGCACTTCTATTTGCAACGGGAAAATAAGAGAAATAGAACGGACGACTTTTGGAGTGTTTCCACATTCACATATGTGTCACATTCGTTTAAATCTTATTCAAGAATGACCCCGTAAAGTATGTCACCTCCTCGTATGATAAGTTCTTCGTTGTTTGAAAAAAAAAAGGGGGGGGGGGGGGGAGTAAGTTTTTATTTTCCTCACTCATGTGTAGAACAGCGACTATGCTGCCGTTGAAATTTTGATGTGTTTGTGACACTGTGGTCTCAATGTACGGAGGATTCCTCACATCCGTCAAACATGTGGATGTTGTAAATTAATGTCATTCACATTTTCTACACTACATTTATCGTGTCATTTTAAAAGTAGGATAGTGTTAACGGAATTAAGAGGCAAGCAAGTATGTGACAGAGGACAGTGTCTGAATTCCGGAAGATTTAAATTAAGATTTTTATTTTTATGAACACTGCCAGATGTCATTTTTCCTAGATGTTGACATTTTTATTTATTAATCTTCAGGACTTACGTTATACATTTTCTTATATTCTATTTAAAAACCAAATCCAATCGCACACACGCGCGTATTGAGAATGATACAGTATAACTTATTGAGGAATAATATTTCTCTGTGTTTGATTGTGTTATAGCATACTTTAGTCATCCTGTGGCGAATTATGCATTTTGATGTAAATTGTTGTGGCTGGGTTTGACTGATCAGAACATCTTGAAATACCGAGAATAGTCAGCAAATAACAGCGGATTGTCTGTAATCGATCCCACGCCACGGAAAGCACATGTCTGATGTGTTTCTGGTACATTCTTGCAGTTATTGAAACTGTATCTTTACTGAGAATATAAATCAGGAGGCTCCATTAAGACTTATCTTCTGCCAGAGTGTAATCCTAAGATGTCGTCCAAGAATAGCAGTAAATTTAATTTTGTTCGGTTTGTTAACTTTATAAAGTCGTGCTATATTTGTTGTTGTTATTGTTTCATTTGAGGGCCTTGGACATCATGGTCATTTATCCCCGATAAATGTGTGTGTAGGATTTTTCTGATGACCTGTGTTATTGTAGTATCTATAATAGCCTAGAGTGTTTTTGTAATTAAGGTGCGGATTAGGAAACAGATGGTCGTGGCCTTAGGTTAGTCACCATCCCCGGTTTTGCCTGGAGTAGGAGACGGAACCCACGGAAAACTAATTCCAAGTTGGCCGAGATGGGAATCGAACACACCTATTCTCAGTTTTTGCCTTATGACGCAGATTGTACCCTGTTCCAGCCTCAGACCAGAATTGGAGGAAGAAGATTGTAGTTTTACGTGACCGTTAATCTCGCGAACATCAGCCACGGGACCTCATTTTTACGTGGAATCCGAACCACAGGATATGGCATTTCACTTTGAAAACAGACCAGAATTACATTTCTTGGCAGAAACGGGAATGGAACCCGGGATGACAGCCAAGAATACTAGCCGCTACACCAGGAAGAACGTATCCATTTGATAGACACCAAATTTATTTTCGTGGTTATAATTTTTCGTCATCTTAATTCAGATACAAAAAAAAAAAACCTTCAGGAAATCATCGAAGGATAATGGAATACATTGCAGAGAATAGGGTCTCATTAGACGAGTGTATTAAAGGCACTTCATAATGAATAGAGTTTTGCGTTGCTCTTAATGAAGTGTGAAAGGTGTGTGTGTGGGGGGCGGTTAGGCTACTACTTGTGTGTTTAGAATGTATGAACGCATCATTGCGCATGCAGTGGAAACTTCGTGGGTGGCCTTTGTAGGCTTGCTGCATGCTTCGTATTATGAAAAGTTTCTGAAGAAAAGAAACTGTCCAAGTCATCCTACTAAAGCTCTTATTCTTTCTTTATTCTTTTGGGTTCTTATATTACGATTTAGTTTCCAGGTGCCTGTCCTGTAAAGTATGGTCCAAAATGCTATACGCTGATGCAGACATGAATAGAACTGTTCCTTGCTATAAGTGGGCCATTCCTTCTTGACCGGTACATATTACATGCGCAGGCGCAGTGTTGTCTTCACGCACAGTGAGCTTTCATACCTTTGTGATCAATGCAAATAAAGTGCGCAATGCAGCGCATGCGCATAATCAGTGGTCTTCGTGTTCTACTCGGGCTTTAAGAAGAATGCTCACACTCTTTACGACCGGCCACAAATGACCCACCCATCTACAGGGTGTCTCAAAAAATGTACTAACACTTTGACTGACTATGAAATGGTTATTTATGAACAAAGAGACAAGTTTAAGTGCTTAAATTATAGAGGAGAGTCATGTAATTAAAGACTCATGTTCGCAAATGTTCAAATTGATGACCGTCAGTGTTCAGACAAAGCTGATAACGCGAAGCAATGGATTCGCAAACGTTACGGCAAAGTTCATTTGGAATTTCGTGACATTGTCTGTCAATTTCCAATTTCGTGTTGAAATGTAGGATTTCCAGCGCCGACGCTTCATGATGCGATGGACGCTATCTTTTGAGATGTGTGTCTCTCGAGCCGTTTGTCTAGTGATTTCGGTGGGGATCGAGTGAGGGCTTCCTGCACCTGTTCTTCTTTTCTAGGACTGGTGGATCTCCGTGGTCGTCCAGAACGTTGTGAACGGTTTCATCTGCTTCAAATTTATCTTTGATGCGAGCAATGGTCCGGTGCGTTGGTGGCGGTTTGTCGAACTCCTGGACACTTGACAGTGATCAATTTGAACATTTGCGAACATGAGTCTTTAATTACATGTCTCTTCTATAATTGAAGCCCTTAAACTTGTCTCTATGTTCATAAATATTCATTTTATAGTCATTCAAATTGTTAGTACATTTTTTTTAGACATTCTGTATACTGGGGACTATGTCGGAACAAATATCTTCCGTACTGGTCACTTTACTGCAGGGCTGCCAATCTAACGGTTTTAATACTAAATGTGACAAAATCAATATCCATAAACATCAATGGGATGTGGCCTTGAAGGAAATGTAGGTAGGTATAACTTGGGAAATAATTCCACTGTGATTAATACAGGTAACTGTTTATCAAACGTTAAAACGAAAAGTCGGATGCTTGATTTTTGAAACCACCTATAGACTTTGTTGTTGATTGAATATTAATAATAATAATAATAATAATAATAATGTTGGTGTTACGTCCCTTTTAACAGCTGAGACTTTTAGAGATGCCGGGGGCAAGAATTTTTCCCCGAAGAGGATCTCTAACGTGACAGTAAATCAAATGGCACGGCTCATTCGTATTTGTGCACACTCAAATGCCAACTGGTTGAGCCAGTATTCGATCCTGCTAGCTTTGGAACAGCAGGTGGGAACGTTACCGCTGAGCCACGCAGCCAGCCATTTCTTTGATTGATTTAGGGGCTTTGCGACATCGTGATCATGTAGCTCTGTGTACTTTGGGTGTGTGTAAAATCTGTCTGATAACCGGTGTTAATTGTGAGAGCTCTATTAGTGTGTGTTATCTGTAATTCAGGTAAGGACCGCAGACGATCAATTTCAAGTAATTCCTACTTTTGCAACCAAATGCTACAGTCAACGACACCTAGCTATGAACTTGGCTACTAGATGCCACCGCAACCGGCACCTGGCGACTAACGTTGGAACTTAATAGAGCATTAATCAAATCTAACCTTCAAATTGTAGTAGGTGGAAGGTTCTTTCAAATGTCATAAATCTATGACATGGGCCCACTGGCTTTACTTCCCCTCCGAAGAAAAGCATACTGAGGGATTTTTAACGCTCTTAAAAATCCGACGACTTCGGCCGGGTTTGAATCGCGATCTTGGGCATAGAAGCTCAGCATGGTACCAACTACGCCATCGAAGTCGCCCAAAGAATCTCTGAGAACATTTGGATATAGTAACTGTATTTTAGAGCAATTCATACCAAGTTTTCTGAAAATATTGACTATGAATTTCAAAAAATAATCCGACCTCCCGCCTCAAAAATGTCTTCTTGTGAGAGAGCTTTCTTAAAATGTTAATCATTATGAAATAAATGAATTATTTCTTCGTTAATTGATGTCCATTTGGTTATTAATGTGTCGGTTGTTAATTGTGTGATACAGGTAATGTTTTAATAAAGCAATTGCGACCATTTGTTTTTGTTATGTCGCTCTGACAGCTGATGTCGACATGCTATCAGTTAAAGTAGCATGTGCTAACAGTGGTCCAGTAATCTCTGTGGATACAGGAATTAGAGGACGCCTTCAACATCTGGCTCTGTTTGTCGTCATGTGTACCTTACCCTCACGCGTATTGACAACTTGCTCAAATAAGCCTCCCCAAGATTACAACCCGATTCTATGATTGAATCTCGTATTTAAGATCCCCGTTCCAGCGCACTATTTGCTTTATATCAAGAACAGTTCTAATACAGATAGATGGTGATTCCTAATTAATAGGATTCGGATGATTGACATTGGCTATCATATACTGTATATTATTATTCCTAACTTTCATTTTAGTTTAACAAACATTGATCGTGTCTATTTTATATCATAATATTTGCATATTTATTTAATTTTCATAATATAGGTGGCTTAATGAAGTGAAACAAGACTTGAATAACGCTGCCATTTTAGACTCTGATATTCTTGACCGTTCCAAATTTTGTGATAGTGGTCCACACCACCCAAAGTGATTAAGACCCGACTACCCCTCACACAGGAGAGGAAATACAAGTTATTGGCTGGACTGAGGAGATATTGGAGAACAAAGAAAGCATCGCAGAAGCACTATTCATAAGCGCTCCTTAATGGGCTTAAATCACTAATAATAGTAATATGTCATATTGTGCATATCTTTCCTATCAGACGTTATATTTCCGGTTATATTCGCGGACATGGTCGTTTATTCAGAAACACTATTTGCCTATATTCTGATAATTACAAGAGTTAGTTTTGTTCCGATGGTCAATGGGATGTGACCTTGAAGGAAATGTAGGTAGGTATAACTCAGGACTTAATTCCACTGTGATTAATACAGGTAACTGTTTAGTCAACGATAAAACGAAAAGAAGGAAGCTTTTAGTTTTACGTGACCGTTAATATCGTGATCATGAGCCGCGGGACCTCCTTTTTACGTGGAATCCGAACAACAGGACATGGCATTTCACTTCGAAAATCAAGTTAGCTTAATGTGGTTATTGTTGATTATGGGAACAAGAAAGGGGACTAGAGGGAATAATAGATGACGATATGCCATTTATATGGAGGCGTACTGCATTACTCAGAGAATACTTGTAGCTTAATGTTTATAGTGTGTGTCATTACCCCCCATTTTGTGCATAAAAGCGTGTTATTTTGTGATACATATCTCGTGTAATGATTCTTTCAGGTTAGGGCATAATACACAAGAAACTGGTTTATCCGGATTAAGTGGGCCGGAACTAATCCGGATTATTGAAAATCCGGATAATCCGGATAATAATTAGAAATCTAATATATGTTATATAATCTATTAACATAAGTTGTAATGCCTTTTTTCAATTGTACAAAAATATAAGAACACTTTTCTTACATTTACGACTCTTGTTTTATGCACTAAAATAATGTGAGAGTTTTTACTGTTTTACATTTGTAGGCCTATAGCGTTTGCACGCAGCACGATCACGAAGATGTTTTACTAACATCAGTTCTCAATTCCAGGCAAAAACCGGGACGGTACCTTTGATAGACCGTGGCCAAATTACTTCCAATTCCTGTCCTTAACTATCCGTGGTGGAAAAGACATTAATGAAGATTCGACCCCATAAAAGAAATACTGTACCCAGTAAAATTAATTTGTCATTATTTTTGATCCGGATAAACGAGGTTCTTGTGTACCCGTCCCCCCCCCCCCCCTAATGTAGTTGGGCCCAATTTGTATTGACGGACTGCAGAGCTTTCTTTAATAATTTCCATATGCATGCATTTGCTTGGTAATACTTTATAATTTTTGGATTGTATTTAGTTGCCTGCACAATTCTCACCCTTTTCTAAAGATCATAAAGGAACCAGTCATTTCACAAACTTCCTAAGTCACTTCATCAAAAATCGTCGTTTGGGGAAACTGTTATGAAATTCATCCTAAGCTTCAGGAACTTCATGAAATGACGTAACTTTCACAGTCACATGATTTAATTTGTTTTCCCATAAATTGCCGAAAAAGTAAGTACGGGTACGGCACTAAATGAAATAGTGTATTTGAGTAAGTTATTGTTGGATTTAACGGGGAGGACGGCACGAGATTGCGTGCTATGCACCAATAATAGAGGTTTTGTTCACAATTTTCACTCTGTGAGGTCTCGATTTGATAATTATGTTAGTGGGAAAATAGGCAGCGCTACCAGCTGAAAGTTAATCTCGTCAGGAAATCCGTGAAATGACTAAACAAATGATGCGAATATATAACCTTATTCGATCTGCCGGAGTTCGTTCGTTTCTTCATGAAAAGATGCGTCTGATAGTGCATTTATCCGTTCGAATAGGCGGCTACGGTGGCGTAGTTGGTAGCATGCTGAGCTTCTATGCCCAAGATTGCGGGTTCAAACCGGGCTGAAGTGTCGGATTTTTTAAGAGCGTTAAAAATCTCTCACTATGCCTTGCCTTCCTTCGAAGGCCAGCGGGCCCATATCATAGATTTATGACATGTAAAAGAACCTTCCACTAACTACAATTATGTGAAGCTAAATTTGTAGATTAACGCTATCTAAGTTCCAAAGTTCGTCGCCAGGTGCCGTTTCGGTGGCATCTAGTGGTCAATTTCGCGGCAAGGTGTCGTTGATTGTAGCATTTGGTAGCAAAAGTATGAACTACTTGAAATTGATCATCTGCAGTCCTTACCTGAATTACAGATAACACACACTAATACAGCCATCAGAATTAACATCGGTTATCAGACAGTTCCTACACACACCCAAAGTACACGAGGCTACATGGCCGCGTTGTCGCGGCGCCAAAACTGAGGAACCAACCATCCGTTCATATACTATCTGCCAGCGTTTCGTGAAAAGACTAGGATTTTCATGAAGTGGACTAACTTGATTTCACTACGCATCACATGAAAATGAAATTGAAAAAGAAAAAAGAAAAAAATAGTGCTTGTGACCGGACTTCATCACTATGTAAGTGTTTTATCCAGCAGAACACTCTAGTATTTGTTCGTCTGACAGTCATTTCCGTTCCGCTGTTCACTCCCTACAATTGCCGTCATTTTGTCTGCTATTGCCTGCCGTCTTCCACGTGGCGTTGTGTGGCATGACGTCAAAAAGATCAGTGCTGTAGAAAATTCACAAGTGAAGATGTGTGGAAACTAATTGACAGATCATGAATAATAGAATTGTAAACATTGAGAGAGGAAGGGGAGAGTCAGATAAAAGAGAGAGGAAGAGGATGTTGATTTTTTTAAGGAGATCAACAACAACAAAAAAATTGCCAATGTGTTGGGCATGTCACTCGGGCTATTGTTCATGGCTGCTGCTCTGACGGGCTACTGTCTGAGGCTGAAACCCTCATTGTCATGATAAAGAAGGGAGAGCAATTGACTTAACATGAACCGGACACCCCGCTAGAAGAATCAAAAAGGGGATGGATATGTAAATTATCGTATAACCAACACCCTCTTGTATTCGGTGGTGTTACTTTTGCATTAATACGGATTACAATGTGAATGTAATGTAGCGTAATACTCTTCAAAAACAGACTTTTATGTGCACGTGTATGAATTCAAGTGAATCATCACCATGCATTACAACTAGTACCCAATTGTGAGCGATTCATAATAATTCATAAGCATATAAGTGTACATTTTCTGTAGTTTTAATGCTATAGGCTAAGTATGAAGTGCCCATTAATGCATGTGTATTGATAAATAATTTTATTAATGCAGTGAATGGTCATTTATTTTATTTTCAGGGCGGGTCAGGGAAGGGATTTTGGAAGGAAATCGGCCGTGGACACGTTGAAAGGAACTGTCCCGTCTTTTGCCTGGTGGTGAAAATGGGAAACCACGAAATTTTCAGGACGGTCGAGGTGGGATTCGAACCCACGCTTTCTCGATGCTAGCGAGGCACGAGGTAGTGCTCTTGGCCATCAAGGCTGGTTGTATCGATAAATGAGCTCCTATAATATAGCCATAAGCTATCTTAAGGGCTCTTCCGAGAAACTGACTATGAAATGTCTGTTCTCACGGATTCTTAGTTCCAATTTACGTCCGTACTCACGCATTATTGATAAAAGAGGCCCAAAATACTTGTTTTCAATAATTTTATTTAATTTCAAGTCTTCGGGAATTCACCTGTATTAGCTTCAAACCACTAAGTGGTACAACACTTATTGGTTTTACGTCCCTTTTAACTACTGAGGCTTTTAGAGACGCCGGGGTGCCAGAATTTTGTCCCGAAGGGGATCTTTAACGTGCCAGTAAATCTACTGACGCAGCTCCCTAACATTTGCGCACTCTCAAATGCCAACTGACTGTGCCGGGATCCCGCTATCTTGGGATCAGCAGGCGCGACTGTTACCGCTGAGCCACGCAGCCAGTCACAAAGCCATTAAGAGTTGTAGTGCAGCAATTAAGGCTCACAATTACCAAAACATGATTAACTTAAGTAATGAAGAAATTGCTAGAACCTTTCTTTATTTTGCGTATTCAAGAAAACAATCCCAATAATTCACCGATTTCAATTGCCTTTCCACCAAAATTCATATTTACATATTTGACCAGTACGTAGTGATGTAAAATACCCAAGTATTTATAAATCGGGGTAAATACCCAGGGTATGTACTCGGGTAAATACCCAAGTAGGGTAAATACCCGGGTATTTTAGACTTTTCATTGAAAATCCTGTGTCGTGGTAAGTTGAACCTTAAAAAAGGGTACCGGTATGCAAACTATTCTACATTAACTTTTTAGAAATGTAACAACATTAGATAGTCAATAAAATTTAATTTAATTAGAATTGGGACTTAAAACAGAATTAGAAATGGGAATTAGATATAAACTAACAACTCCACTACACTGAAAAAGTTAGGTTAAGTACAGTAGGCATCAAACAAAGAATAGAAAATGGGAGGGAAGTACAGTGTCAGTTTGAATTCTGGGTAGGATAAGCTGAGCAGTGTTGACAACCCATATGCTTGCTGGCATACATCTACACCCATATAGAGCCCACATACTACAAAAACTTCCTGATATGCATTTATATTATTTAGAGTATGATTTAAAAATTAATACACTTTTAATATTTATAATTGAATGAAAAATAACTTAAAGCCCTTTTACTAAGCTTTTTTTCAAATGTCCTTTCTATTGATTATATTTTATTACCTTTTGAGTTTTGGCATACACATTTCAATTAATATGCATATTGCCTACTCTTATTTCTACAAAAGTAGCTTCTCCCTCCCACTTGTTTGTTGCTCATTTCCAGTACATTAATAAAACTCAAATTTAAAACACAAAAATCCAAAAGTTTTTATCCAATATTTTACTTAAGTTCAAGGAAAAAAACACACTTAAAGACAAGGTTACAGTGCCAAAACATATAAATACACAAAAATACCTGTGTTTCAGTCCTTGTTTGTCCAACACTTCATCAACACATCACAAAGTGTTGTACAAAGCTCGAAAAACTGAAAATACCCTCATTTTGGGTATTAAATGACCACTGGGTATATACCCGAGTAAATACCCAATTTATATTTACCATCCCACTGGGTATTTACCCGGTCCACATCACTACCAGTACGGTGTGGTCTTTGAGTAGCCCACTGTCCCTTTCTTTTGGCAGCCGATCTATTGGCCAATTTTACATTTGTGAATTCTTATTATTCTTAGAGATAACCTAATTCTTCTGACAGTGAGGGCAGTCTTGGCAATATTACCAAAGCCACATAATATTGCTGCTTCATTTTTGTTTTGTTTCATTCTTCTTCCATGTTTTCAGCTTCGCCCATTATTGTGAACGTATTTTACTATCCATCATGAATGTGCTCGAAGCTACTCGATAGATGAAGCTCATGAACATAATTTGAGGTCGTTAAAAATTGTGATTAATTCAACAATATTTTTGCATGCATTAACCGGTTGTAATTTTGGAAAAACATCTAAGAATTGATGTGACCCAAGGGCGATTCAGTCTGTAATGACGTATAATTATGGAGAGCACTACGCATGCGGAATAACGAGCCTCTTTCAATGATTATTTGATTCATGTATTCAGAACATACCCGTGTGCATGTAGATATACTGTATATACTTCGGATGTTTTTTGTGTGCTTTGGTTCATAACTAATTAGTTGCATACATAATGCATGGGGACTCTTTCTAGCCAGTCATTGGTTTTAGATAGTTGTGGAAAGGATCATTTTTATACAGGGGCGTATATAGAAAATCATTTCGGGTGGGGGGCTGACTATCATGGAAAATTGTGAGTTTTCTTAGGGGACTGTCACCGCAAAATACCCAGAAATATTAACCAATACCTTAGAGCATATAACTTTGTGTAACTGTTTTAGATAAGATTCAAAGTTTATATAGCCTACAATTATTACTGGCAATACAAACAAAGTTGTAAAATACAACACAACACACAAATAAAATGTTATACTTACTGAACTTTCTATTATGATCTATGGAGTTTGAATGGCAAATATCTAAATATTTGTCAATTTACTAAGCAGTTAGGTAAACGTTTTTTTTTTCATTTATTTCTCAAAAAACGTACTGTGGAATTCACAGCTTTACTTCACAAGGCTGAGTGCACCCCGTTCCAGCCCTCAGACTAGAATTAACATTTCTTGGCAGAGCCGGGAATCGAACTCGGCGTTGCCCCCCCGGCAGCGAAGAATGCTACCCACTACACCACGAGTTAGTATAATTTCAATTTTAATATTGTTTATAACTTACCCGATAAGTTAAGATTAGGGTACAACCAAATTTACAATTATTTTATGCTGTTACCAAAGCAACACTTTCTTAATTTTTATTGGCTTTTTGGGGGTGGGGGGTGGGTGCTGGAGCCCCCTCAGCACCCCCTTTATATACGCCCCTGTTTTGATATGGTAGACAAAATGAGTCAAGTGTTTTAATCGTCTGCAGTCCTTACTTGAATCACAGATAACACACACTAATACAGTCATCACAATTAACACCAGTTATCAGACAGATTCTACACACACCCAAAGTACACGGGGCTACATGACTGCGTTGTCGCAGCCCCTAAACTGAGGAACTAAAAAACCATATTTTAATACGAATAGACGAATACATAATATTATGCCAATTTTTTACGGATGAACTACAATGCTTTACGATTTTCCGTACCGAGATCCTTTCATATTCGCACCAGAACGTGTTTTGACAGGCTACCTATAGATGGTGCGTGACAGGCGAATATTCGATACATCGCTCTGATTTGTATTTTACGGAACGGTCTTCGATCCTGATACAACGCTCCCCGCCCCTAAAATCAACAATCACTATTATTCGTTATTTAAAGTCCCTTTGCACCTACCCTAATCCTAGACCCTACTTTCACATTCTCGTGTTGTAAGCCATTTTTCAGTGTTTCCTTAGTAATCGAAATTTATTTTAAAAATCGATTGCATTTTCTACTAAATACATCATAACACAGGTTAGCAGACTACAGTAGTTCAGCGCACATTAATGTAACTTACACAGGGCTGTGATGACTCAACAACATTACTGATTTGCAATGATTTTGTTTTCTCACATGAATGGATAATTCAGAATTGGAACGATGTTTATCGTGGTTAGTGAGAAGTTTCGTAATTATGCTCTTGAAGTTCATTATTTCTAAAACATGGACGTATTGCCCTTTTTTATTTATCTTTGTCAGTATGAGAGAGAACATAGGATAATGAGGACAGCAACGCTAACTGGACCAAAAGCAAGAGCCGTAGTAATTAGGCTTGACACTCACAGGCTGTACCAATTAAAGATGAGGACACCAAGATGGAGGAGCGTAACAGGTCTGGCGCCGTGGGTTCGAGACCAGATGTCTCATAAATTTTAACTTGCTTGTTGGCTTGGCAAATGGTAGATGAAGAAGAGAGAGTGAGAGAGGGAGAGAGAGAGAACGAGTCTCTTGGGGAAGAGGAGAGAAACTGTCTTGCAACTTTGCAAAGTGGTAGGACAACATTTGAAAGAGATTAGTCTCTGCTGATAGTATCTGCTATTTCTTTAATGCAACGAGAAACTAAATGGTTGTGGTGGTAGTAGATGAGAATAGGAGGTTCAGACATTCGAGCGAGATAACGTAACAATTGCCTTGTTTTGCATGTTATGGAATCTTGATGTTTATCCATTCTAAAGTAATTGAGCCGCTATTTCTTTCTTCAAATATTGTGTTATTTTCCATACAACGAATACGTGCTTTAATCAGCTTGTTGACTATCTTTATATAAATTGTATCTTGGTCAGATTTTTTTCATATTTATTTCGATTCACTTCTTGTGGGCTCTGTTCCAAGGAGCATATAAGAGCAGAGTGGAGTTTCTTAAATCAGACCTGATGACGTTGTTTTGAAGACTTTGCCCGAGCACAAAGAAAAATCCAATAACTCCTAGAGAAGTTACAAGAATTCACCATACATCAAAGCAAAGAATTTAAGTGACCGAATGATAGGGCTTGTTTCGCATTTGCTTATTTCTCACATAAAAACGGTCTCCATGATACCATAGAAGAGTGTACGCCCTGCTCTGTTCCGCCCCCTTATAAAACAAAAATCATCACCTATTTCTGATCAGTTGGCAGAATTTAATCATTTCTGGTCCAACTTGTGGGGCAGACATATATTCTATCCAGAACGTGTGGGTCGAGACGAAGAGAGTAATGGTGGAATGAGTCTTTTTGTGCGAGGCATTTTCTAAGTGTAGAACAATGTTGCCAATCCTAAAAATAAAATATGTATTTTCACATCTAGAGATGAAATCTGAGTAATAAGACATATCCTTTCCTGATTCAAGATTGCCTTTTAAAATCTTACATGAAGTGTTGTAGTATGAAGCCCGCGACGAGTAAGTACGTGCCTGCGTTATGATGTCCTTTACTTATATGTCTTGAAAACGTGCTTGCCATAACATACGGCGCATTAGGAAAGCAATGGCGGTGGACTTTTTAAAAGTCACATTAGTACAGTGTATTCTTTTAGTCGAAACTCGAGGCTATCAGTGATGGCGATATTGTTAGCAGTGAGTGGAACCTGTCCCGAGTGAGCAAGAGAAGAATATTATGCTAATGAGATAGTCTTGTGCAGGTGGCCATGGCTCCTTTGTGATGCTAAAGGTATGTCAAAGAGCACATAACTGGGAGTTCGTCGTCGTTGTTGCCATGTTTTCATGGTTTCGTATTGACGTTAATTTACTAATGTAAAATTTTGTAATTTAATTTAACCTTTAAAGTACTGAACGTTTCACTCTTAAGTGCTAAGCATTTTTAAGACGAAAAGCAGATATATTTAAAAAAATATATAATAAATACAAATTTGTAACCATATATATTATATATCAATGTAACTTATTCAGGAAAAATTAGAGAATAAGATAATAGTGTTTTTTACTTACAAGTATCCAGTAGAAGTACGATGGATGTTAAATCAGATTTAAAAGAAGAATCAAAAGTCATTCCAATTTTAGAGGCTGGTCACAAGCACTACTTTATCTGAAATAAAATTCGAAGATATACAAAATGTGCCAAATTTCATTACAGGCGCAATGATATATAATAATAGAAACTTTCATGAATAATGAATTAAAAACATGTCACAGGAAAAATGTCTTACCATATCACTTTTCACAGAATTCCAATCACATATACAGTATATAAGTAAAAAGTCGTATTTTTTTCAGAAGTTTAAAAACCAACTTGCATTGCCTACCAGATAGAGAATTTCATTTCACAGCGAGACCATTCGTAAAATCGATTATTATATCGATTTTACGAAGTCTCACTGCGATAGACCTAGCACTTCAACGGGGATCCAAATCGTCTCGTAGTGAGACGATAGCACTTCGAGGGTTAAATATACATTTATATAACATTTGGGTTGCCAGTCCTATAAATACAAATAAAATTAATCACCTATTTCTGATCAGTTGGCAGAATGTAATCATTTCTGGTCCAACTTGCGAGGCAGACATAAATTCTATCTAGAACGTGGCCGAGCAATTTTAATGTTTTTGCTTTACAAGGTTAGCCAAAAATACTCCATGTATTTGACCAGTTAGTCAAAACAGAAAGAGGATATTGTGAAAAATGTTAGGCAAGAGATGGGTTGATGGATATATACGTTTGAAATCAAATGAAGAGTTGTACATAAAGATAGAACCAGTCACGTCAACAATCAATAAGAAAACGTTGTTATTCTATGGGCACATCTTTAGAATGTCCGATGTTCGACTACCAGAGAAACTTTGGGCAAACAATTTGGGATGGTTCCAAGAAAGTAAAAAAAAAAGGATAAAATTATGAAAAGGAATTAATTTAAACAAATGATTAAGGGGCAGGACCCTAAAGACTGAGAGGATTTCTATCAGAATATTAGAAAAAGGCACTGGGTGATGGGCTCAAGAGTTACTGGATAGACATCAACGCTGGCAAACAAACAGGAGTAGGCCTAACAATTGATTATTAACTCATGGTCCATAGTGGATAAATTCGAATGTAAATTAATAATAGCAACAAATAAATCTTGTTTTGTGATTGCACTGTATTGACAGACCAGTCAGCAATGCATGATGGACCTGATCTGTTTCTTGTTGACAAAAGGATAAGACAACGCCCGCCACCTTCATAGATGTGGTAAATCCAAACACTAACAAATTAATTATGTTGAAAATCTGTCAAAATACAGAAAGCTTTCGGAACTTATCAAGAAGCAATGGCACAACATGGTACAAGTCAGGGCAGTTCCTATAACTAAAGGAATCTCTCATAGAACTGGCCTTTTTAAACTGCAGAAGACAGTCTTACTTTCGTCAAATCTATTAACTTAGTAAGATTCTTGGGTAATCAGGCCTGAATGGTTGTTTTCTTAGTTTAGGGGCTGCGACAACGCGGCCATGTAGCCCCGTGTACTTAGTGTGTGTGTGTATAATCTGGCTGATAGCCGGTGTTAATTGTGATGGCTGTATTAGTGTGTGTTATTTGTTTTTTTAAATTCAAGTAAGGACTGCAGACGATAATTTCAAGTAGTTCGTACTTTCGCTACCTAGCTGTGAACTTGGCTACTACTACGAGCGCCTGGTGACGAACGTTGGTACTTAAGAGCATTAATTAATCCTAACCTACAAATTTTGCTTCACGCAAGTTTAGTTAGTGAAAGGTTCTTTTACATGCCGTAAATCTATGACATGGGCCCCGCCAGCTTTACTTCCCCTCCGAAGGCAGGCATACTGGGGGATTTTTAACGCTCTTAAAAAATCCTATTACTTCGGCCGGGTTTGAACCCGCGACCTTCGGCTTAGAATCTCAGCATGCTACCAAGGCCTGAAAGGGTGAGGCTGAATACTATAGAATGCGGTCACTGAGAGATTAATGAATTTGGTCCTTGTGATTGACTTAATAACTGGGATTGTAGACTAAATGTTTTCTTTACAAGTAAACATGCATTTAACCCGCCCCCAGGGGCTCACATCTTGTGGGCGTGGGTTGGCGACCACGGGACCCCAGCTGAGTCCGGCATTGCTTCCACTTACTTGTGCCGGGCTCCTCTCCGTCTTCTTTCCTGTCGACCTCACTTGGTAAACTCTTGTTCTCTTTTGACCCCGACGGTATTAGGGTATCCGAGGCCTAGGGAGTCTCTTCCTTTCCCGCCTTAATTGGCCCTTGTCTCATCTTTTCTGATACCCTCCTTCTGCGAGGGGTCAGCCTTCTTTTTCTCTTCCTTTTACCTCCTGCCTTGTGCTCTAGGCCCTTAAGGAGGCAGGGTGTATGTAGCCCCACCACTTCTGGTGCACCCTAGATAATGCTACACCCTCAGGGGCTCACGGCTGGTGAGTTCGGGAGTTGGCGACCCCGAGGGATTCCTGAGCTGGGTCCGTTTTCCCCTTTTGTCCCTTACCTTTGGGGCGGACCCTCTCCTCTTTCACTTTCCTATATGCCTTTCATGGCTCTCCTTCCTTCCAAGTCCCTCAATCCGCCTTCTCCGTGGGTTGAGGGCATTTCCTTTCCTTCTGCCCTTTTATTTGCCTTATTCTCCTTTAGTTTTCCATTTCTTCTTCTAGTATGTAGGTTATTAGTTAGTTTTAGTTTTAAGTTCGCTTTTTCATTTTCATCTTCACGATCACCCAAACCATCAGGGGCCGATAACCTAGATGTTAGGCCCCTTAAAACAAAAATTATCATCATCATCATTTAACCCTACTGTTCCCCTTAGCAACTGACCATGATCGCTTATCCGTTTCTTGAAATTATTTTCGTAGTATGCAATAATGAACACTCATTGCTTGTGATTATAAAGAACTGGCGGGAAATAAGAGGTCTCAAACAAGTTATCCCGTAAGATAACAGTATAAAAGTGGATGTGATGTGAGAGCGATACTCGTAACAAGCCTGAATTCACGTTACGGTCTTTGATCTTTGATATGTCTAATTTACAATTGTGTTTTTGTGTCCCTGTGGGGAAGAGATTGGGCCCCAACTCGGCTTATCCTCCCAGAAATCGCACTCCTCTACTATGTAGCTCTGGCATGGCATTCAGGAATGTTAAAATGATAGACTTAAGAACTTACCTGCTCGACCAAAGCAGGTTTTTCTTCTTGATTTATTTTCTATCCTCCCTTTCGTTTTTTTTATTATAAGATGTTGTGAACAATACCGACCACGAGATATAAAAAAAGACAGAAGAGGAACTTTTTTTTTCTTTTTGAAAGAGAAGTTTATAATAATATGAAACCGCCGCACGAATAATCCATTTTATGACGGAGTTCTTTTCCCCTACTCTTTCTGTCTTACAGCCAATGGATGACTGACGCAACCCTTCATTATCCTCAGTACCCATAATGCTCTCTGCCCATCCTCCCACTCTCTGTCTCTCTTTCTCTCGCGTTTATTGTCTCCTCCTACACTTGCCCACCACCAGCCCTGGGCACTAGGGTAAGGAAACGATGTAAAAAATATACAAGACAGGTTTTTTTTTCATCTACCCGTAGGGTGCTTTCTCCTCTGCTAGCAATACATCTCCATGTTGTAACTCTATAACGAATATGGTATATTCTTTTCTCTTCTGTATAAATAACGTAATCTTTCTGTATGAAGAATTTAGTCTAACACTTCGTAATTATCTCAGATGAGGTGTACAATGCATAATGCTACTCGCTGTGTACTTTTTTTTAAATGTTTGTAATGGTTTCGCGTTAAAAAATACTGAAGCGAATGGCATGAATATTCGTATTTAAATATAAGGCACCCCTAAAACTAAACTAGAATACTAATTATTTATGTAACTTAATACAATGGGGTGAGGCAATTGTGAAGTTCACTATCGTTTGAGAAAAAATGATTGTGTATTCTTGGCAAAAGCCTCCTGAAGTAAGCGCACCTACTTGCACACATTAAAAGCACGTTAGCATGCTTCAGATGGCCTTGGAAATTTTGCTTGTAATTTATTCTGTGAAATCGACGTGCTATTTTAATGTTTTTGCCTTATTGGATTAGACAATTCTTCCTTGTATTAGAATTCTGAGTGATAATAATGATGTTAGTAATAAAATGATAATAATTAAGTAATTCAACCATCATGATTAAATCGTGATTTAAACGAAGAGAGAAATAAAAAAAATTACAGAAGGCCTATACAATCACCTTGAAGAGATGCTACAAAAATCAATATAGACAAACGCAAAATTAAGACACTATACCACAGTAATCAAACCTGAAGCACTCGTGACGTTAGAAATTGTACGGTACATCCCTAACAACTTTCAAACGACCATGTAAAGATTTCCTCCTGAATTAGTTGGACAACTAGAACAATTCGTGTATGATTGTGTGAGTGAATGAAAATGAAAATCCACAGCCTGCTTCCAGTCTCCGACCGGGTCAGGAATGGAATGAATGAAGCCCCCATCTAGCGGCGAGGATATGAACTGTGCCGGCTGCCGAGGCCTGACGCACTCCTCTGGGGCAATGATTAATGAAGGACAGATGAAATGAAATGATAGTGGAGAGTGTTGCTGGAATGAAATTTTGACAGGGAAAACCGGAGTACCCGGAGAAAAACCTGTCTGCCTCCGTTTTGTCCAGTACAGATCTCACATGGAGTGACCGGGATTTGAACCACAGACCCAGCGGTGAGAGGCCGGCGTGCTGCCGCCTGAGCCACGGAGGCTTACTGTGAGTGAATGGAAATAGTAAAATTTTGTTAAAAATGTATGTCATTGAAATTGTATAGCTTAGTTAATATCACGCAGTCGCCAATTTAATTTAATTTAAATCTAGTATTTAAGTTTTCCTTGTATTTACCGTTAGTTTGGTAGGTTAAGAATACCATATGTGAGTATTCATGTAAGTTGCACTGTGTGTGGTTAAGTGTAAAAGAGGGCCTAGAGCCTTAACTTCGCCACAATAAAGGCACCGGTAACTAACTAACTAACAAACTAAATAAATAAATAAATAAATAAATAAATAATATTAAATATATGCCTCGGAAACCTTAATCATTGGAGGCAGATCTCTTATAAAAGACGAAGAGAAAAAGAGAAAGGAAAATATTGAGAAAAATCCTTGGTCCAGTCTAATCTCTGATTGAAGTCGCTGACTGCGAGCGGAGCGAGCAGGTCAGAGTCTGTTCAGAAGAAATCTGGATGGAACGGAAGTCTCAGGAGTTTTATCAGCATGCTGAAAAGATAACTGACACCTTCAGGAAAGGACGATAGAAGTTCTGCGTCCACATTCTCAGAATGAACAATGACAGGTTCACCTAAAGGTTTCTCAACTTTGTTCTCTCAATGAAAGTCAAGAACAACAGGCTTAGTGAAATAGAAAAAGACCTTCAAGAAATTGACATTACGGAGAAAATTTTACAAGATCGACTCCAGTTCAGAACATTAATCAATAACCATAATTTCTCTGAGAAAATTACTACCAGGACCAAGAAATCACGGACGGAAGAACGGACGAAGATTTGTAGTGCCCAGGTGAGGTGATTATGGGAGTAGAAAATAACAACATCATTAGCAACATAACGATGGTACACAAGAAAAGTGACACAAGTCAAAAAAGTGCAATTTTGAGTTAAGAAGTGGAACACGTTGCTCTCACTGCATATTTTTATATAGAAAAACGTCATAACTCTATCTATAAAATTGGCCGCCAGAGGGGAGTAATGTCGTTTTTCCGCCGGAAGAATCACGACTGGCTGTTATCTTGAATAGCGTCACATCTCAGTTGAGGTCTGGAAGCGGAAGCGGGAACATCGCAGGTGTGTCGAGAAGAAAGTCATATCTCAAGTTGTGACAATATTATTATAGTTTATTATCAAGAAAAGTGTCGTATTTCGAGTTAAGCCGTTTTTCATGATAAGGTAAGCCTAACACAACACATCTTTTTTTCATCGTCGTAAATTATTTTTAGTTACGACATTTTTCTCCAATATAATGCTATCCTCCTGCGACATATTTTGAATTGTGTCACTTTTCCATATAAACAGATTATTGCTGTGGAAAAATTCCGCAGTAAACTTTGAACTTGTGACACATTTCCTCATAGTTCTTAATATGAAATCCCGCGATGTTGGTATGTATATTTCAAGTTGCTCGTGCTTTCTTTCATTTTGTTTTAGTAAGCCATCAGATATTATGAGCAATGGCATCCCAGCGCACAAGAGTTATCTTGAAGCTGGCAAAAATGAAATATGATCATTTGGAAGGCAATGGTGAGTCAACTGATAAGAACTGTGAGTGGACAACTTTGACATCAGTAGATCCAAGAGTTTCATCAGCATTTCATCAAGCAGGTTAGTGTATAGTTTAAAATATTCATAATCTGTATTGTTATTTTATCTGGTGTTTCCTTATAAATATACAATGTGAATTAGATTAATTGCAAAGCATGGTTCCCGGCTAACATTTCAGATTAGATTTTAAACCTCGTTTCAGGTGCCAATGGAACTACTTCAGTCGCATCCGAAGACAAAGTGGCTTTGCCATCACCAGAACAAGGTTAGAACATTTACCTTGTTCAGATATTCTTCCTGATAAATCAATCATACTGCGATCTGTAGAAAATAAATCTTAATGTAGGTAAATAATCTTCAATGGTTGAAAACATCCTTTTGTTTTATTTCAGATGTGAACAAACAAAATAGTTGCAGCTCATTTGCTAATTCTCACACATCAGAATCAGAATCGGACATCTCATCTGATGATGACATTCAAGATCCTACCTACAAGGGACAAACTAGTTCATCCTCTTCGTCCGCAGGTGCGGAATCTGAAGAAGACCCTGCTGTGGAGGATAATGCTGACGTAGAAGAAAGGAAAGGAAGGAAAAGACGGGCGAGACCACTGGAATGGAAGAAAACATTAGCAAAGCAGTGCAGGAACTCTGGGAAAGAGTATGTATCCAGTTCCAAGAGTGGAAAAGTCGTTAAGAAGAAGATAATGGGAGGAAGTTGTAAGGACAAATGCAGGTTGAAATGCAGTACAAAAATTAAAGAAGAAGACCGTCAGAAGATATTTGATGAATATTGGAATTTGGGAGACTTACAAAGGCAACGTGAGTTCCTTCTGTTCAATATAGAGAGTATTTCTCCTAAGTACAGATACATCAGAGAAGGTAGTCATCGCTCAAATAATAACGCATTTTATTTTACTGTTGCGGAAAAAAGGATCAGAGTTTGTAAAACATATTTTAAAAGCACACTGGACATAACAGACAGGCCAATAAGAACAGTTTTACACAAGAAGAGTTGTGCAACAGGTGGAATACTTGATTCAGACCTCAGAGGCAAACACGGGAAGCATCACCACATTGCTGATGACGTAAAAGAAGGAGTACGTCACCACATTAATTCAATTCCTAGGATAGAAAGTCATTACTGCCGAAAAGATTCGAAGAGAGAATACATTGAAGGTAGTAGAACAATAACGGACCTGCACAGAGATTATGTTGATCAATGCAAGAAGAAGAATCTGTCATTTGCAAATTACTTAATGTACTCCAGGATTTTTACAAATGATTTTAATATTTCGTTTTTTAAACCGAAAAAGGATATGTGTGAAGACTGCCTGATGTTCATAAATGCTTCGGAAGAAGAAAAACAGAAACAAAAGAAAAAATACAACAGACACTTACTAGAAAAGGACCTGTCACGCTCGGAAAAAGATAATGATAAGAAAAGTGTAAGCAGCAATTTAATTGTTGCTGTATATGATTTACAAGCAGTGCTTCAGTGTCCCAGGGGTGATGCCTCCAGTTTTTACTACACTTCAAAAATTAATGTTTTCAATTTTACGATATTTGAGCTTCAATGTAATACAGTCCAATGTTTCGTATGGGATGAGACCGAAGGGAACCGGGGTGCTAATGAAATCGGAACTTGTGTCTTGAGATATCTTGAAGGTTTAGAAGAGAGAGCTAAGAACACAGAGAGCAAAAAACTGGATGTAATATTCTATTCAGATAACTGTTGCGGCCAGCAAAAAAATCGCTTCATCTTTTCAATGTATTTGTTTGCTGTGAATAACTATCCATTTATAAACTCCATTACACACAAATTTTTGGTCAAAGGACATAGCCAGAATGAAGGCGATAGTGCACATGCAACCATTGAACGTGAGGTAACACAATCTCTAAAATCTGGACCCATTTATGTTCCACAGCAATATGTCACACTAATTCGTACAGCCAAGAAGACGGGGAAACCTTACCGAGTCACTGAAATGAACCACGAAATGTTCTATGACTTAAAGGACTTGACATGTAAAATAGGTCTAAATGTTCTAAAAACTGAAGATGAAAATGAACATGTGACCATTAGTCGCATCTCAGCAATTCGATTTGAAGGGAAGAATCCTGAAAGAATTCTTTTCAAAACTTCTTACGCAGATACGGAGTTTCGTGCTATTGCAGTAAGGAAGACACGATCAGGTTCTACTGGAAACATCCAGCTGAAGGCAGTGTATAATAACAAACTGATCATCAAAGAGACTAAAAAACAGGGCTTATTAAAATTAATGTCGAAAAATGTAATTCCTAAATCTTATTCGTATTATTATAATAGTTTGTAGTTAAAGATTTGGTGATTGCCGCAATTATGTACGTATGCAATTACGCTGTTATAGTTCCTCTATAATGATTTACGTACGAAACGACAGCTGACGTCAGTCTGTATTAACATTATTACAGTATTATGTTGTGTTCCTAGATTACCAATTTAGATCTTATTTTAGTTTTTATTGTAAACTTTTGATGTATATTGCACATTAAAATTCCAAAATATTAGGAAACTAATTATTTATGCACTTCATTACTAATGTATCAAGATAAAATTATCATATAGTCTTAGTAATATTTTCCAGAAAAGTGTCATATGTCGAAGAAGGGTATATTTTATTGATATATACAAGGGTTGAATAACACTGACGTTCAACTATCCATGGTTTACTAAACCTTATATTATATTATGTCTTTCTCGATCATAGGAATAACCAATTTCACGAAAGAGTAAAAGAAACTCGCTCTCAAAAGAATGACAAATCTTTAAATGGCTCTCCTGAAAAAGTATGTATTTTGACTTGTGTCACTTTTCTTGTGGACCATCGATAAGTTCTTCCGCGCTCCACAGTTAGGCATAAAGATGTAAAAACATTATAATGATAATCATGTTGTGGGTTTAACCTTGTTTTTAATGGCTTTTGAGCCGCTAGGGGTATCATCATGTTGTTCTAGAAGGCATAGTTGTCGTTCCTGTGGTGTAAATCTATCCAAACAACGTTTGTCGCATTATAAGGGCCTTTAAATGACATCGGTTTGAGTGGAGATCGAACTCTCTATTTTGCGTTATTGAAAAAAGAAACCAACACTGGAATTAGGGGTGAAATACTCTCCCCGATGTTTTTCTTTGTGGCATGATCAGCATTTGTATAAAGTTTCAGTGTGATCGGGAAATTTACTCCCTCGAGATTCTTTTTGTTAGTCACGAGGAGTATTGATTCATAGACCACTTAGGCTATTTAGAGGCTAAAGTTTCAGCTCGTTATTTTCAGTTTGCATTAAGCGTCAGACTTCGTTCATACTCCTTCTGAAAGACCACCCGTGAGTGAGTGTGTGTGTGTGTGTGTGTGTGTGTGTGTGTGTGTGTGTGTGTGTGTGTGTGTGTGTGTGTGTGATTTAAGGATTGATTCCATCAGAAGGGTTGTGGTAAATATTTCGTGTTGTAAGATTTATCGACTTTTTTTAAGAGTGTTAGCAAGGTGGTAGTTTTACGATGATTACGTTCATTGTGCTCTAGTACTTGAAAATAAATCAGCCTTTAACTGGAGGTGGCCCCCATTTCCATCAACCAATCATTGCGTGATTCTCTTAATGAATTCCTTTAGCTTAAACATGCCTTAAGTTGAATCTCTAGTCATTATTATTAGCTGTCGTAAATGTGATTATATTCGTAATGGCTTTAGTTCTTAACAGGATGACTTGAAGGAAAGAATGTCAATCATATATTTTGCGTGACCAATCTGTGTGTGACTTCCGCCGTATAAAGCGGTCTGGAATATATTCTTTATTGTTAGGAATAGTAGTGTTAGTAGTTGTTGAAGATGCTGCTGCTGACAATGATGATGCTTAGATTATATAAATTTACCACTTGTCCATATATTACGTAATCACAAAGAAGGGTTTCTAAGCTTATGATTACGTTGACGACATGTGGAGGGGGGATAAACGAAATGATTATGTAATCACTTAGGCCTAACATACACACATCAAAAAAAGTTTTGCATCACCTCGGTTCCAAGAGTTCCGGAACCTTTAAATACAAAGGGAATGGAGATCAACACAAACAACATTTCAGCTCGTTTTATTGCTCATGAGACCCACATATTGCATGTTGTACCATCATACAGCTAGACTTTCAGCATTTGTGGTCCAGATTGCAGTACACACCACTACCTCTAATACCCAGTAGCACGTCCTCTTGCATTGATGCATGCCTGTATTCGTCGTGGCGTACTATCCACAAGTTCATCAAGACACTGTTGGTCCAAATTGTCCCACTCCTCAACGACAATTCGGCGTAAATCTCTCAGAGTGGTTGGTGGGTCAAGACGTCCATAAACAGCCCTTTTCAACATATCCCAGGCATGTTCGATAGGGTTCATGTCTGGCGAACATGCTGGCCACTGTAGTCGAGCGATGTCGTTATCTTGAAGGAACGCATTCACAAGATGTGCACGATGAGGTCGAGAATTGTCGTCTATGAAGACAAATGCCTCTCCAATATTCTGCCGATATGGGTGCACTATGGGTCGGAGGATGTCATTCAGGTATCGTAAAGCCGTTTCGGAGCCTTCCATGACCACCAGTGGCGTACGTCGGCCCCACATAATGCCACCCCAAAACATCAGGGAACCACCACCTTGCTGCACTCGCTGGACAGTGTGTCTAAGACGTTCAGCCTGACCAGGGTGCCTCCAAACACGTCTCCGACGATTGTCTGGTTGAAGGCATATGCGACACTCATCGGTGAAGAGAACGTGATGCCAATTCTGTGGGGTCCATTCAGCATGTTGTTGGGCCCATCTGTACCGCGCTGCATGGTGTCGGGGTTGCAAAGCTGGACCTCGCCATGGACGTCGGGAGTGAAGTTGCGCATCATGCAGCCTATTGCGCACAGTTTGAGTTGAAACACGACGTCCTGTGGCTGAACGAAACGCATTATTCAACATGGTGGCATTGCTGTCAGGGTTCCTCCGAGCGGCAATCCGTAAGTAGCGGTCATCCACTACAGTAGTAGCCCTTGGGCGGCCTGAGCGAGGCCTGTCATCGACAGTTCCTGTATCTCTGTACCTCCTCCATGTCCGAACAACATCGCTTTGGTTCACTCTGAGACACCTGGAAACTTCCCTTGTTGAGAGCCCTTCTTGACACAAAGTAACAATGCGGACGCGATCGAACTGCGGTATTGACCTTCTAGGCATGGTAGAACTACAGACAACATGAGCAGCGTACCTTCGTCCTGGTGGAATGACTGGAACTGATCGGCTGTCGTACCCCCTCCGTCTAATAGGCCCTGCTCATGCATGGTTGTTTACATCTTTGAGCAGATTTAGTGACATCTATGAACAGTCAAAGGGACTGTATCTTTGATACAATATACACAGTCAACGTCTATATGCCGGAGATCTGGGAACCGAGGTGATGCAAAACTTTTTTTGATGTGTGTATAAGAAAAATTAACTAATTCTACGCTCTACGTAGCTTTCCAGTCGTGCTGATGGGAGGCGCGTGCGAAGCCACAGCGCCGCGGTGGGACGTAGGGGGTATTCCCCTGGTAATTTTTGTTTACTTATAAAGCTAGCAGAAGCCTTATCTTGTAAGTTGATTGTAGTCATTTTTGTCTTACTTGTATAAAATTAGCAGAATCCTTACCTAGTAAGTTGAATGTAAATTTCATTTTTGTTTTACTTACAAAAGTAGCAGAAGCCTTACCTTGTTCAAAGGATACTGTACTTCTATTCAGATCATAAAGAGGTTCAAAAATATTTTTGATGAAAAATAAAGTACGGCCCTCTTCTATCGTTTGGATATTTCTTGCGCTATTTGTTTTGGCCCCGAAGCCCCTCAGGAAACTGTACAGTAATTGATGTCCCAAGCCTCGGACATTGTGTTTCCTGTTTCATTTATACCTATGGTGACAAAATGATAATAATAAAATAATATATTGCTTTAGGATTACGTAATACGCGGACGGCACCTAATTGGAGATCTAGAGTAAAATCAAATCCCTCTGAAACACGTGTATCTTCGCGTATTAGGAACTTTGAGTGCTATGCCATGTTATTAAACCTCTTGTCTTAACTTGGGAATTCTAGAAGGCCATGATCATCTATTAGTGATACCATATAGGCTAGCTCTTATTGAACGGTTGATAAATGTTACATTCGCTTGTATGTTTAAGGGCTTGGGGTCTACTGTAACTGTGATTTCCAAGGCAAAAAGCCAACATGGTGATTACCATGACAACAAGTGTTTGTCATCTGGGCCTATGGATTCTAGTTCAATGAGAATAACATTCGTTGAAGCATATTGCATCGACAAATTTTCGACAACTAATTACCATGGCAACAAGGGAAAGCAGACTTCATTCCATGATTCGGTTCTGCTACACAATTACTAATGGCGTGAATTTAAATATTTTTGAAACTACTAAATTATCTATAGTTTGTAGGCTACTATATGTTCGAGTGAACCCTAAGTATTGATCCTACCAAGTCCTCTATTTAAGCGTAGGCGACCTAGTAACAGCTTAATCTGACAAAAATGTCTAACCCTTTCCCTTCCATTCAGCAATTTTCATTTTATTTGCGTTTTCACGAATTGATTGTCGGTGGTCGAGATGGGAACTATTCTTTGTTTACTTGTCACACGTCAGCCTGCTTCGTTGACAGGTACAGTTGCACGAGTAGGATATGACTCTGTTCCAATAGCCTCAGTCATCGTCGAACTGTCCATGGTGACATGAGCTCCTGTGACGCGCAATGCTGCTTGACTTATGTGTAGAATGCATTCTGTCATCGCTGTGTTCCCCGCTTCACTGTGCGGGGCAGCTGCTACACTAAACAACAAACACTGGCGCTGCCAAGCTCAGCGGCAATCAAATCTTAAATGGTATTTACTTTCAATGCAAAGGCTAAACAAGTTGTAAACCCATTTTCAGAAACATGATTATTTTATAGCACAATGTTCAAGTATTCTTTAAAATATAACCTGCTGTAATACGTAGACATACGTTTGATATTTGCGGAATTATATCCAGACGAGCAGTAGATGTAAATGTAGTAGATAAATTATACGTAGGCCTATATTAGGCTATATTTTTGATCATCTTGATTATTTCTCGGGTGGCTTTACATGTTTTAAGTGGTAAAACTTCAAGGTAATCAGCTCCCTCTCTGGCGTGAGTTTATTTTCAGATTCGAACAGCCTGAGATTCGTCATCGAGTAAACTTAATTTGATTGGCTATTATGCAGTAGTTACAGTTGCCTCTTGAAATTAATTCGTTGCTCAAGAAATTCTTATGGAACTTTTAATCCCCAGAGAAGACGTCAAAGCCTATACGGTCTGAATGCAGTTGTTTTTCTTCTGTCGCGTGTGTACTCCCTTCCTTATGATGGAACGCATGTCACACGTTAATATCTTTCCCTTTCTTTTCTTAGTTCTGTTTTTTTTTCTCTCTCCCAGTGCTTAGCGCCAGCAACTGTCGTTGACAAAGACTGCGAAACAAAGCGACGAAGGAAAGACGATGGAGATAAGGTGGTTGTCGGTGGTGAATTATTGTCCGGATGGACGATGGTGGAGGGTAGTGGAGATGAGGGCGGCAGATAGTAAGAGAGACCGTGCTGGACCATCACGAACTGTTGGGCTATGCCGTTCCCAGCTCAGCCCGACCTGATAGTAGCCATCTCTATACCTGGACGTCCGACAACTCTAGATTAGAATATCTTTCATTTGCATTGCTTATTTTTTGTTTCTTTCTTTTAAAGCCCATTTTACGAACTGCATTCCTATTTCTATCATATCCACCTCCAAACGTAGTGACTTGCATTTTCGGTAAGTTGGTAACATTGACGTCAACTTTACTTTTGATTGGTTTCCGAACAAAATACGTAAATAATAATTATAATAATGTTATTGGTTTTACGTCCCTATTATCTACTTGGGCTTTTAGAGACGCCGGGGTACCGGAAATTTGTCCCAGAGGGGATCATTAACATTCCAGTAAACCTACTGGCACGGCTCCCTCGCATTTGCGCAAACTCAAATGCCAACTGACTACGCTAGGGTACGATCCTGCAACCTTGGACACAACAGGCGAGACCGTTACCGCTGCGCCATGCAGCAAGTGAAGTAGAAAATAAACATTTAATAGCTTCATTCAATTATTAATCACTTTGTTCAATGTCCACCTCGTGGCGTTCACTGCAGAGGTCTGGGTTTTATTTCCGGCCCTGCCAATAAATATTATTCTGATCTGAGGTCTGGAACGGGGTCCATTCTGTGTCGAGAGGCAGAACTGAGAATAGATCGATTCGATTCCTACCTCAGCCATTCTGGAAAAGGTTTTCCGTGGTTTTCCAAATGCCGCGATGATTCCGAGCTTAAGGCCACAGTCGCCTCCTTCCCAATCCTGGCCTGAAATTCAAACACACATACTAATATAGCCATCACAATAGCACAGGCTATTATACAAAATTTCCTTGAGCCCCCAAATAAACGGGGATAAATGACCACGGTGTAACTTACAAGCCCCTCAAATGAAAAAAAACCACTACTGAATTTACAGAATTGGCCTATTAGGAAAGTCATTCCCGAGGACTTTTAGTTCAAAGGGACGTGCTGGGCTCAGATGAGGAAACCATTTTCATATGATGGTAAAACATTTGCTATTGAGGCTATACACCAGTTAGATGCGTTTTCCCTAAAGCTTCAGTGTATGGCTCCAACTCGAAATGATAAGATCATCAAAAACAGCTCCAAGGAGATGTAACATTATAATTCCTGTCCAGAGGCGATGAGATCAAACGCGGTCTCTGATGTGATGAGAATCTGCTTTGCTTGCAGGTAGGTAAGAGTTTCTATAGGTTGACTCAAAAGTTTTGAAGTATTTAATAGATGATTCTGTGTTTATTCCATCATTATGCAGTATGACAAAATATACTGTATATGCAACGAACCCCTCTCCATAGGCCACAGAACTTGAACTACACTCCTAAGTAAGCGGCTTCGGTTGCGTAGTTGGTAGCATGCTGAGCTTCTATGCTCAAGACCGTGGGTTCAAACCCAGCCGAAGTCGTCGGAATTTTTAAAAGCGTTAAAATCCCTCAGTATGCCTTCTTTCGGAGGGGAAGTAAAGCCGGCGGTCCCATGTCATAGATTTATGGCATGAAAAAGAACCTTCCACTAACTACACGTGTGGAAGCTAAAATTTGTAGATTAGTTTGATAACGCTATATTAATTCCAACGTATACCGCCATGTGCTGACTGCGATGGCATTTAGTAGCCACATACACAGCTAGTTGTCGTGAACGGTAGCATTTGGTAGCAAAAGTAGGAACTACTTGAAAAAATTAATCGTCTGCAGTCCTTCTAACTGAATCACAGATAACACACACTAATACAACCATCACAATTAACACCGGTTATCAAATAAATTCTACGCACACCTAAAGTACACGGGGCTACATGAACATGACCGCGTTGTCGCAGCCCCTAAGAAACCAACCAACCAACCCTCTGAAGTAGAGTGAATTGTATTTTGAAAATAGTTTTTGAAGCAACTGTACCGCATTCTATGTTGAAAATATGTTTTAGCCCTTAGGTAGCCTATGTCTAGAACGGGCTTTTTAGATGTTAGCTGTTGTGTAACCCAAAATACCTGCTGAAGATTTCTTCTTTTATCCTTTTTTTTACGATGTTGTGCCTAACAAAGGAGCGCGATTGAACTTATTTGACAGATGAATTTGAATTAGCTTTCTTCTCTTTCTAAAATCTCTTTATTCTCTCACTATGATGTTTCTTCCTTCTGCTGTCCATTCAGTGGTGCCTCTCATTCGAGGGTTTGCTGCAAAATGATGTTTGTGCACCAACGATCAGAATCTATGCGTGTCCCATAAAATGTTGTCTGTAACGCTGATTCCTTGAAGGTCAATTTCTATTATAAAATTATTCTTGGCTTTTAATGAGGAGGCAAGATTAAATATCCTTTTAGTAGGCCTAAGTCTTTCGTTGTCCATTCTTTGAATATGTTCATAAAATATTTAATCGTCTTTTTCTAATAGTGTGTGATATTTTCTCGAAATATTGGTATAACTCATGATACATCTTTATCATCCACACTGCCAATTATTATTATTATTATTATTATTACAAATATTAATAATATTTATTTTTTTAGTCGGTTTGCCCTCCATGTTTGGCTTTCCCTCGGACTCAGCGAGGGATCCCACATTTACCGCCCCCAGGGCAGTGTCCTGGAGCTTGAAAGAACGGGGGATACAACTGGGAAGGTGGAATGAGCACCTCGCCCAGGTGGCCTCACCTGAAAAGCGAACAGGGGCCTCATGAGGGGTGGGAAGATTGGGAGGATAGGGCAAGGAAAAGGGAAGGAGGCAGCCGTGGCCTTACGGTGGGAAATCAAACCCCCTCTACTCATTTGGACCACCCAAGGATGAGTAGACCCCGTCCAGTCCTCATACCACTTTTCAAATTACGTGGCAGAGCCGGGAATCGAACCTTGGACCTCCGGGGTGCAGCTAAGCATGCTGACTTCTACACCACAGAGGCCACAATATTATTAATATTATTTTAATAGTAGAAGGAGAACTCCTTGAAATTGATAATACGTGACATAATAGCTGAACATCTCATTTGGCAAAGTAGAAAATGTGAGCTTGTAAGTAGGTTTACTTGGAATCCGAACCACCACTGAATGCTATATTTAATTTCGGAAATGTGTCATGCAATAACCAGGAATCGAAATGGGCCATGGTGAGAGTCAATCAGTTGATGGCTTCAGCATCACGCCTGTATCTCATTTGGTGTTTGAATACTAGTAATAAGCTAAAATTATTATAGGCACCAAACCCTCCATTACATAATATTCCAATAGAATCTGGACGTGGCTGGATTAATGCAACTGTTCAAACCTGTCGGTTGCAGTGGTTTTGCCTGGGGATCAAGCATGATATATCATACTGCACACGTCATTAATATAATTTTGGAAATAATAATATGTGAAATATGACAATGCTGTAATATCCAGTAATCATTTTTCTTATACGCATAGCCATAGAGCATAACGAGGTAATGTACACAATAGTAAAAACAGTTTTTATGAACGTTACTACTTTCAAATGAAGAATCTACAGGAGTTATGTTCTGTAGAGACAAGTTAGTTAGTTTGTAGTTCTAAGTGACCGTTAATCTCGCGATCATGAGCCACGTGTCCTCATTTTTACGTGGAATCCGAACCACACGACATGGCATTTCACGGTGGGTGAGTGGTTATCGTGTCGGACTACCAACCCCCCAAGCTTGCAGGTTCGCTCCTGGCCGTAGTAAGTGACCTTTTGAAAGGCGGCAAAAATCACGACAAGCATATGATACGTTGTTGGCATGTTAAATAACCCATTTGAATTCAGTAGGCCGTGTTCATAATGGAAAAATTAATCTAGGTATTTTCCGCCAACACAAAGTTCCTCCAATCTCTACTAGAAAGCGCTATAGTGTCAAGGAGATTAGATATCTAGCTTCCTTGACTTTCATAGTGTTCCAAGGAATGGCAAAATTTGACGTGCAAGCTGGCCTCTGGGCGTCAAATAACAAAGCTTGCACCCGGCTTCCGAGGCCATACGATATATTTAATACTTCGAAAATCTCACATGCATTGACCGGGAATGGAATCCGGTCCGTCGTAGTGAGTGGCCAAGAGTGCTTGACCGCTGCGCCATCACGCCCCTCTTTAGAGCCAGCCTAATCATAATGTACTGAATAAGGCGTAATAATAGATCTACGGGAGGTTTAATGAAATACAAATGTATTGGAAGTGTTAATTGAACCATAGCCTACCTGTTAGGATGATCTTTAAAGTACTTCTAGGTTGCAGGATCGAACCCTGCCGCAGACAGTTGGCATTTGAGGGTGCGCAAACGCGAGAGGACCATGTTAGTAGATTAACTGACACGTTCAAGATCCCCTTTGGGGCAAAATTCCGGCATCCCGGCGTCTCTAAAAACCGCAGTTGCCAAAAGGAACGTAAAACCAATAACATTATTATTATTATTATTATTATTATTATAAAATACTTCTAGGGTCGATGGGCTTGTGTATTGCGTTTCTTTAATAGAACTAGACAACACTGACTTCAATTTTAACTCTAAAGTTAGAGAGAGTTACGTGTTGAGGTTTTACTGTTCGTATCTTCATGGGAAAAATGGAAAGTGGGGAGAAGCGAAGAATCATTGAACATTTTTATGAAGCAGAGGAATAAGAAGAATTTAATAACCATTAATATAGCCTTGATATGTGAGCAAGACAAGGCGGACGGGCAAGGCGGCCATATTCGTTTTGACCGGCTCGCTCGACGAAGCAGGCACATTACTATGTAATGATAATGATCACAGTAATGGTATTGTTGTATACCTGCCGGCAACGGGCGATTACCATCATGACTGGTTGGTCAAGGTATTGCTAGAGGAGGGGAGGTGACGTCACCAAGTATGGCGGCGCTACCTCTTAAAGAGTGGGGGAGAAGAAACAATGTTGTGCGCTTTAAGATAGATATTATACGTGAATTCAAGGCTAGTCACGCCTCCAAAATGAATATTTTTAGAATCTTCATATTTTTTACTTATTAATTGTTATGTTTTTATGGGGACTCGTTTATCAAGTTTGTATTTTGAAGATTTATCAGGCTTGGATCGTTTTTATGCGTTGACTCAACAAGGCAATTCTTTCTAACTTGGAATCGAAATCGGTAAATTCCGAGGCTTGGTAGGACTATCTATAATTCGCAGTGGTAAAACACATTTTGGAATAACACACTTCGTGTGAAAGAATTGCGCAGTTTCAAAATTTAATGGTTTAATATTACTACCACTAGACGACTACTACTAGGAGAAAGCAAGAGAAAGTTGTTTCACTTGAGAGGTTTGGAATATCTGTTCATTTTGCCCCGTCTACTTGGGTGTGCCTGATAACCTTTTGTTATTGTGGTGTCTGTAGTAGAATAATGTGTGTGTGTATTTGTAATCCAGGCGAGGATTGTGAAGCAGGCGGCCGTGCCTTATGTCAGGAACCATCTCGGTATTTGCCAGGAGTAGAAGTGGGAAATCACGGAAAATCACTTCCGGGATGGCTGAGGTGGGCATCGAACCCTTCTCTCCTCTGTTTTGCCTCACGAAACTGAGAGTACCCCGTTTCGTTCCAGCACTCACCATCAGACCAGAATTACATTTCTTGGCAGAGCCGGGAATCGAACCTGGACCTCCGGAGCGTAAGCCAAGAATGCCAGCCGCGACATCACAATGTGGCCACGCAAGACACAACACAACGAATTTATGAAGATATTTTGGAAGAACAGCAATAATAATGGTATATTGGCAGTCATGGTCAAGTAGGCTAATTAAAACTCAGCAATTTTTCTATGCGAACTGCGCATTACCTCCCTTGCGCTTCTTCACTGCAAGAGCTAAAATATCTTTGTGGAAGCATTTATAGGGATATGAAAGGCTGCTTGAGCTTTTAGCTCTCGCAGTAAAGAAGCGCAGGTGCGCTTCACAAGAAGGAAGGTAGCGCGCAGTTCGCTACTCCTGTGGAGGTCCGGGAACGGACACCAAGAGACCGCTTGGTGTTCCTAGGTGAAACCCATCACAAGACAAGGCATAAACATAGAAAAATTGCTGAGTTTTAATAATAGGTCTAATAATAATAATAATAATAATAATAACAGCGAGACGAAAGCGTTGGGGACATTATGTAGTTCTCTAGGCAGTAGTTTAATATTCTTGGCATGATGGCCCTTGAGATCTACTTTGCATATAGGACTCCTTCCAAACTAGGCCTATTACAAAGAATTACAATGTTCTCTCTTTGCAACGAAGGCAAATAAATAAAAGACCAATGGATAGGCGTGTATCTTTGAATGCAACATTCACAATATTCCCCTTATTTTTATAATTGGCTCAAGTGTGAATTTCATTTATTTAGTGGATTTGAAATTGTCTCTAGAGAGGTGTGTAAAAGCAATCCATACATTCCATTTCCGATAGGTTGTTTTGCTACTATCGAAAGGAAAAGAAGGAACAGGTATGCATGAAATAGCCGAACTTTATACTCTCGTGGAATGTCATTCATTATTTATGCATGGATTGTTCAGTTTGAAGTAAATAACACTTTTACTTGGTAATTCAAATGATTAATCGTTGTACGGAGCTCTAGAGTAATGGAAGTTTATTAGCTTAAAGACACAGCCTATATACTGTAGTTTGTGCAGCGCGGTTCACAGTTTTAACTCCATAAAAGAACATCAACAGAAAAGGAGTGGAGGAGGAGGAAGAAGTAGAAGACGTAGACGAAGAAGGGGGCGGGGGGAGTTATGAAAAGATTTTAATCTTCTTCACGTTTCAGTTTAAAGTTTGATATTAAACTTTTCGTAGACGTTAAAAGAGATATACGTATCCTCGTATAATACTTTAACTCTTCGTAAAATGTTACCCTTTATAGTTAATCTCTCAGCCGAACGGAGGAGCGAAAAATAAAAGGAAGAGACTTCTACAACTAGAGCACAAAATTCTTCTCTCCTATTGGATTTTGTGACTTAGTTATATCATCGGATAGTCTCTTTCAGAGTTATAAGTTGGCATTTCTCTAAGGAACTGTATTTTATGTAGCAGATCATTCGAAACTCCTCATGCATTTTATGGATATAACGATAGTGGCTCGAATTGAACCAGTTGAATGGTCCTTGTGTAGAAACCTTAGAACCAGTGTTGCCTTTTAGAATCTTAATGTGAAATGCACTTCATTTGGTCAACATCCATAAGGTAGGCTATATCTGAAATAAAATTGTACACAATTTGAACGTTGCTTAAAACAGTTAGGGGGATGTAAGGTTTCGTTCTTCAAGCAAACATCATCAGGTTTAGTGTTAATTACGTTAATATATGCGGTCCTATTAATAAGACAACCAGCTAGCTCTACCAAAGTCCTGCAGAACACCCTCATTGCCACTCAAATATAATATGACCTAATATAATGTAGGCCCTATTAACATTAATTATTCCCGTAAATGACGAATATTTAAAAAATGAAATAACACTTGGCGTTGAGGTACACAATGCCACATAGCAAAGGAATAAACCATTCTTCCTTTATTATTATTATTATTATTATTATTATTATTATTATTATTGATGTCGGTATTGTGGCCCTCCCTTACACTTAACCAAACACAATTAAACAGTGCAACTTACTTCAAATAACAGCCACATATGCTTTTCGTCAAATAACACCATAGACCTACTTAGTGCTGTCATATGATGCCCACCAGGAAATCTATCTTCTGAGAATGAGAAATGAGGCAGACCACTAATACAGCCATCAAAATAATACAGGTTATCAAACAAATTCCACACATACCCAAGTACACGGGGATACATGACCACGATGTCGCAAAACCCCTAAATTAATCAACAACAACATATCCATGATTCTGTATTTTTGTTTTGCAACACCATTTCTTAATCTTGATTGAATTTCTTTTAATTAATTATTTTCTTGAAAATTTCTAATGGAAGGTCGTTGAATACCTTAAGGTAGTGTAACTTGTGGCTTTGCAGTAGTCTTTACTGTTGTATTTCGATGTGTTGCTTCTTCTTTTGTGTGTATTTTGCCTTATTCAAAGGTCATGCATGTAAATCTGAGTCACTTAAGTAAGTATGTAATAAGGAAATGCGCCTCTCTGCCTCTACAAGTCATCCGACTCCCATCTATTTGGTTTTACCCTCCTTATTTTATTATTCACTCCTATCCGTTCTCATGTCTGTTCACCATTTTGGGAAGTCACTACATAAAACCGGGGAATCTCGTGTTTTACGAGACCACCACACGATCCCATTGCGGCATCTGATCGTCTGTTGTCAACGTTCTTTCCCAGTATTTTCTTTTTGTGAGGGCGTTCTTCCATAAAAATAAAATACCTACTCCTCCCATCTCACTCGTCTACCCAAACAAACCCCTTGCTTTCTTTTTCTCTGTAGAATTCACCCAACCCTCCCACCTTTGCTATCGTAAAAAAAGATTTGCAATTCAATAAGAGGCAGGTACAGTGTATGGTAATCCGTCCCACTCGTATTGAGGTTCAACCGCATAACATAGGACACAAAACGGATGCTACTCCTCATGTAGTCTGCTTTGGGGGCGGGATCTCCGCTTGATTTAATAGACACAATACACGGACAGATAAACTCCTGTGATTCCCAATAAACACAACTCTTCAACAACAACCATTTTTCAGAGACTGAGCTATTTTACAGAGAATTGATGTTGAGAAGAAGATTCATTCAAGCATTGATACACGAAGACGTCCATTTCTGATCATTTTATTTGTGAATCGTGGAATGGCATCTGGTGCCAACTGCAGATATTAGATGAAGTACAGTGCGTCCGGGAATGTTCTCCGCAGTGCCTACAAGCTGCTGAGAGAGATTACGTCACCAGTTACGTTGGCAGCACGACTGTCGCTTGTAGCTTAACAAACAAACAGTAAACTTTAGACTCACCACAGCCATTCACAACTGATGCTAGAAGTGCTGATTACACACATGCTGGCTTATTGCATTACACAGTGACGAATTCGACAGCCCACAGCCCACACATGTGGCCTTCACCCTATCAAGGACACTGTGCTGCCAACTAAACTGATGACGCAACCTCTCGGAGCTGCACGTAGCCACTGTGGAGAACATTCCCAGGCGGGTATAAACGTTGCAGAATTGATGAGTGCAACTCACCGAAAAATATAAAACTACCCATCCAAAATTAATTATTACTGAATGGTACTACAGTATTTTCCAAAGTTAACTTCAGTGTTATCAATATGTATTTGCTGAAAAAACTGGGTAATTATCTTAGGTCTTTAGGTTATTTTAACAATGGAGATACTAATATTTGTCTCCCACGGGGCGTTTAAAACCCTCTAAATCCCTATCAATCAATATTAAATTCATACGTATAACACTTCGTACATGCCTGCTTCGCAGTAAATTCTATCGAGCCGTTAAGTACGGTAATGTAAAAATTCACAGTAATTATTGATAGGTCTACCACTCATTTACAGAAACTACTGATGACACACATTACGCGTCAATGAATTTTCCTTTGTCTGATAACCTGTGTCATTGCGATACCTGTACTAGTGTATGTATTTCTGGCTAGCCCGGCGCTTGCCACGGTGGGTGAGCGTTTAACGTGTTGGTCTACTAACCCCAAGATTGCAGGTTCGCTCCTGGCCCTGGTAAGTGATTTTTTGAAAGGCGGCAAAAATTACGACACGTATGTCATACGATGTTGGCATGTCAAAGAACCCATTTGAATTCCGTAGGCCGTGTTCATAATGGCAAAATTAATCTCGGGAGTTTCCGCCAACACCAAGTTCCTCATTTCTCTACTAGAAAAAGCTACAGTGTTCAAGGAGCTTAGATATCTGACCTCCTTGACTTTCATAGTGCTTCAATGAACAACGAAATTCGACATGCAAGCTACCCCCTGGGTGTCAAATTACACCCGGCAACCGAGGCCATACGATATTATTATTATTATTACCCAGAAACCATGGAAAACCACTTCTAGATTGGCTGATGTGGGAATCAAACTCTCCCTTCCTTCGTCCTGTCTCACGAGTTTGAGTGAAGGCCGCTTCATCCCTCAGACCTGAATTGAATTTGTTGGCATAACTGGGAATCGAACCCAGACCTCTGCTGTAACAGCCAAGAATGCTGCTCACTAGGCCACGAGAAGGACAATGTTGATATAGATGTTTTATGATATATGATTTATTACTGAGTGGTACCGGTACTACAATATCTTCCAAAGTTAACTTCAGTGTTATCAATTTGTATTTGCTGAAAATCACTAGTTAATACTGTATATTATCATAGTCATTAGGATATTTTATCAATGGAGATACAAATATTTCTGTCTCCCACGGGGCGTTCAACACCCCCTAAATCCCTATCAAACACTACTAAATTCATCCTTCTTTTGTCACCAAAATCGTTCGACGTAACAACTTGACTAACATATCAACAATGGTAGTCACCTCTAGGAAGTGGTAATCGCGCCAGAGAGGTAAGTAACCCTTCATATACCAATCACGTCGGATTACTGTTTTGCATAACATGGGCCAGGTATTCCCGTTTTCTCACGATAAGAGTTTTAAACGCGGGTGTTGATCCCTTCGTGACTGTCGCTGTCTTTACTGATAGGAGCTGTTCATATTAATCCTTTACTCGCCTGTTCTTCCAGTGGGGCGTAAAGTTGACGGTGTGAGCCCTTGAAGAAAGCAAATAATTTAAATAACACATACAACAGTACCCCCTCCTCTTTGCTGTCAGCTGTCGCTGAGGGAAGAGCCCTTAACTCAGTGATCTGTCAGCAGCAGACATGTGTGTGACGATCCAGCCGTATAAAAACGAATTGGCCAGTAAAATTTAAGTACAATGGAGATGGATCTTCATTATACTCCCCATCCTACGAGTTCCTCCCTCTCCCTCTTATTGGCGAGATTAACCCTTAGCTCTCTGTTGAAAACATAAACTCCTCTGTTGTTTTGAGGAGGGTGGGGAGTCGCTGGTCCGAACAGTTATCACTTACCCTAAAGCTGGTTCTTAATCGAGATTAATTTCACCCGTACGTAGGCTATGTAGGAAGGTTGAAAATGGACACTGCAGTACGCTCGAATGCATATCCACAGTAAGTACATGAGGCCGATGGCTATGATGACTCTAGCAGCTAAATGATAACAATCGTCCTAAGCAATTTAGATTTTTTGATGATCTCATTTGAGGGTATTGGACATGTATTCCCGTGAACTTGGGTATATGTACATACATTTTGTCTGATAACCTGTGTTATTGTGATGGCTGTATTAGTATGTGTTAGGTAGCTTGTAGTTTAACGTGACCGTTATTCTCGCGATCATAAGCCACGGGACCTCCGTTTTACGTGGAATCCGAACCACAGGACATGGCATTTAACATAGAAAATCTCACATGCAGTGACTGGGAATCGAACCCGGTCCGCCTTGGTGAGAGGCATACAGCTTTATTAGTATGTGTATTTATAATTCAGGTGAGGAACCATCCCGGCATTCACATGGAATAGAAGTGGGGAAACTACTGAAAAACCACTTTCTGGATGGCTGAGGTGTGGATCGAACCCACATCTTCTCAGTTTTGCCTCACGAGGCTGAGTGTACCCTGTTCCAGCCCTCAGAATTAAATGTAATTTCTCGTAGTATTTATTTTTACCCGAACATTCAAGCGTTAGAAATCTGTTAATTTACTGTAAGTTTAACTATATTATTATGAGGTTTCCCCATTTTAAACTCCATGCAAATGCTGGGACGGTACCTTCTGACAGCCCACGGCCGCTTCTTTCAACATCCTTGCCCAGTTAAATTCATCTTCATTGATTCCATCTGTCATCCCGACGCGCAGGTCACCCACGGGCGTCGACTAGAAAGACCTGCGCTCGGCCTCTCAGGAGGCCACACGACAAAGAAATAATATTATTATTAATCGTTTGCCTCAGCTATCTTATTTCAAAAACAAAAACATTTTTAAATCAATTAGAATTTGATGATCATGTTTACAAAACTACGTGTTACTTGCATAAGCTACAGAACAACCATGCGACAAATAGCCAAACTTAATATGTGATTCAGTTATGCACACTATGTCACAACATTTGTTGTCGACCTAGTGGTGTAGTGGCTAGTCTTCGTAGGTTAATCCATAACTTATAGTGACCTTCCCATTTTCACTGGAAGACCCGATACATCATTTGCTACCAGTCTGTATAAAAGTTGAAATGGTTGAAAAAGAAATTAGGTAGTAGGAAAGAAAACATAGCTAATTTTTTTATGAGTTAAGTTATTTAAATTTAAAGGGTAATTTTAAAATTGTGACTTAGCCCCCTTTTCCCCTGTGCCTTTCATATTCGTGTTTTTTTTAAATCATTCGTATGCTTGCGGCTTCTTAATTTTTCAGTGAGTAAATAGAAATTGGCGGCCTTTAGAAGCTAACAACAGTGATTGAGTTTGTCAGCTTTTGATTTATTTTAATCGCCGCTCCCCGGCAGGGCATTGAACATTTTGTTGTGCATTTGCCTGTTGATCAATGGTGTAGGCCGTTATCTTAATCGAGATAGCTCCAAATTGTTATTGGATTGCAGTAATCTTGTGCGGTACACAATATATAAAACAAAAAGAACTGTTTAATACCAGTATGAGGGAATATCGCGCGGTGATGTTGGGGACAATCGATGTTTATAGCACATAGTAGTCTATGTGAAAGCAATGCTGCATATGTGGTGCTACTGTTGCTGCTGATAGTAGGGGGTGGGAGGGCTCAAAATGCATCAACAGCATACTAGTTTGAGCTGTATTTAATGGTTGGGTTATATGTCGAAAATTATTACCCCCTTTGCCCAGGGTTTTATATTTTCATTTTTCTGTTACTGTCTCTCTATCGCAATTGTGTAACATAATTACACTGATGACAGTATCTGGCGCCTGGTGAAGCTTTATGGCTGTACAACAAAGTTTGTGCTGTGCCACAAGGCTATAACTCATGATATGTACTGTAACTGCAGCCTAGTCTGAACCGACTCACCTGTTGTTCAGAACCCGCGTCCCTTTGGGCGTACACTACTCGCACACAAACTTTGTTTTCATAACATGGACTAATTGCATTATCAACAGTATGCCTAGTTTCTGGTTAATGATTATGATGATATTCGGTGTTTTAAGAGGCCTAACATCGAGGTTATCCGCCCCTAATGATACAGGTGACAACACAAATATTACGATGAAATTAATGCTGCTTATCTTCGCCTTGTGGTTGGGGTAGCGCACTTCCCTCGCACCCGGACGCCCCGGGTATGATTCCGGGCTCCGTCAGAGATTTTAGAGAGGCGCGTTGGTCGAACATCAATTCCGCTCGATTTTCCTTAATTCCACTCGGTCCTCCAAGGGACCCAAAAGTAAGTTCCTCAACTCCGCTCAGGCTTTGACAAGGGGTCGGCAAAGGGGTTATCCCCAGTGACGTAAACAAATGTCATAACCCTCCTGCTCGCATACCAAGGGCCGGATCTAACACCTTCTGCAGCGCAAGAAATTGTTGTGTCATTGGTCAACCGCTCTGACGTTAAGTCCGCTCATTCGTTAAATCAGGTATAAAGTGTTTGCCACATTATAACTTATATGGCAGAAAATACAAGTGATTTAAAATTAATCATAATATTCTTTTAAATAAGTCTACAAATTTTATACATTGTTTTTAACATGTGCATAATTAAATGTTTGTATGTTTTTTAACCCAGTCAGACATAATTAAATTAAATTTAGATAATAATAGCTGTATAATTTGTACCTAAAAATACTTTCGATATCAGCTGCGGATGCTGAAAATACTGTTTTCCAGCCTAGAACGGAAAAATCAGCTGCATTCAAGAATTCACTCATGCGCTGCATAAGGTGTTTGACCCGACCCTTGCTATGCGAGCAGGAGGGTTATGCCATTTGTTTACGTCATTGGGGATAACCCCTTTGCCGACCCCTTGTCAAAGCCTGAGCGGAGTTGAGGAACTTATTTTTGGGTCCCTTGGAGGACCGAGTGGAATTGAGGTAACCCTGGCTACCTGACTGGAATTTCCGAGCGGAATTGATGCCCGCCCGGCGCGTTCGATCCAACTCAGCCATCCTGGAAGTTGTTTTCCGTTGTTTCCCACTTCTACTCCAAGTAAATGCCGGGATGGTTTCTAACTTAAGATCACGGCAGCTTCCTACCCAAATTACAAATGCACTTACTAAAACAGACATCACAATGACACAGGTTATCAGACGCACCCAACACCCAAGTACATGGGGCTACAAGACCATGATGTCACAAAGCCCCTAAATAATCAACAACAACATTATCGGATGCCTCGGGTTGCCACTGTGAGAACCTTCTACAGTAGATGTTTGTTTCCATGGTCACTGCAGCTTTTGATTGTGTTCTGTGAACGCCGGATTTAATTAGGTTCCCGTTAACGTGTTGCTAGATTCAAGAGCATCACACTGCGGATTGTTGTCCAACATTGAACCACGTTGCTTGTGAATTCTGAATCACGTAATGTTTCATGAGTTTACTCATACTTTATGGAGATCAGTATATCAGTGATTGAGCTACTCGATTATGTACCCCAATGAAATACAAGTTGGTATGTCGATATGATATATTTTCATCTCCTTGTAATATGATTTGATGTACACCTCACGTTGGCGTTGATGACTTTAGTAAATGGGATGAACTAAAAGAGAGTTGGACTGGTTCCATTGTGCGGCTATAAAGACATCTCTCTTTTGAGGAGTGCAGCTCTTTTGTATTCTATCCATAACCTTTTCATGAAATTTGATATTGTCAGATATTCAATTAATCACAATAGGCTACATTTACTACAGTGTTGATTATAAAATAAGACAACACGTGAATAATGTTGACAATAACTTCTTACGGGCTATAAATTGATCGTTCTGTGTATGTGTATAGGAGTCTCACGCAGCGGCAGTGTCTTGGAAATATATATTTTTTCCTTTCTTTTGTACGTGTTTTAGAGAATAGCGTCCCACCCAAATAGCTTGGTATCATGTTCTTTTGAGAATCTTCCATCATACTTGACGCAGCACCTTTCTCAAGGATGGGCGTATATTCGTCTTACGCTTTGACTTGGTAATGCGGTAGCACTGCTGTGTGTGGTTAAAACTTCAAATGTACATCTCGATTACAAAAGATTTCATTCCTACCTCAACTCGTCCCATTTATCTGTTATTTTTAGATGTATCTAATATTAGGCGTTATTATTACGAAAACAGGATCAATATCTGGTATCCAGTAGTGGGAAACTCCATAGCTCCAATGATATGCCTAGGCTAAGTAGGCAGTAAGTAATCTTCGTTACGTACAGTACAGCTACTTCGTCATCGGGTAGAACTGTTGGACTGGATCAGAAGTTGCACAATTTCAAGTTGAGATGCATTAAGAAGTTACCAACACCACATGTACATGAAACGAAGAGCTAGCGTTCTTATCTTAGTAACGAATAGGTGACGCTACTGACGTAGTATGCATAGATGAACAAACAACACGTAACTAAGACCTTGCGTTCTTATAGCAACTATAGATCAGAGTTTCTCAACGTACACCTATTCCTAAACTACAATGATCCACTCATATAGTGAAGGCATATTATTAGTATTTATCCTGATTGGACTAAATTGTTTGACATTTTGAAATCCATTGGAATAGGAGGGTGATATACAATCTCAGGGTGTCGAGCGATACGGGAAATACGGGAATTATACGGGAATTTTAGTGACCCGGGAAAAATACGGGAATTATACGGGAAATTCGCACTTGATACGGGAAAACTTCAAAAGTCTCATAATGCCTGACTTCTTGGCCCCCGAACGCTCGGTAGAGTCCTCCCGCTCAGTCTTCTATTTCGCCAGCAGACTGCGCTGCCACCCGCAATTTGCGTCACCGATAGAGCACTAAGCGGGATGAGAACCCAGCCAACGTCGAATGCATGCTTTGCCTGGCCGACCGCCAGCCGTACCCTCTCCGCGCGCCGCGCTGGTTGCTGACAATGACATGCAGGAGTTAGTCCGCATTGTTATTCAGAGGAGACCTGGGTTTCTCGACAAGAGCAGCCCTTAAAGAAGTTAACAGCTTAAGATCTCAGAAAATTCCAAACGCGTATGTGCTGCAATTTCGCACCAACTGCCGAAAATTGTACATTGGTATCCTATGGCTTAAAAAATCAGAGAGGTCAACTCTTGCTCACAAGAGACCCGTACTATTTCCTGCCTGGACCGTATAGGGGTCGCTGAGACTCTTAAGTTGGAAGAAGTTAGGATCGTCATTGCCCTGGAAATTCTTTGTAATCAGAAGAAGTTGCTTTCTGGCGCAATGGCTGACCGCTTCAAGAGCAGCTACTCCGAACTTCTGAGACTGCCCTCCGTCACTGCGCGTTTGAAGCAGTTCGACGGAAAAGACGTGCTGTGGTCTGAAATAGTGGCTTCAGCAGTTCCTGCCAAAAAAAAAAAAAATATATAAAAAAAAAAAAACGATCTCTCAAGCTTCGTTAAAATTATACTGATTTTGTATCACAACAATGCAGCTCTAGACAGAGGTTTCTCCCTGAACAAGGAGTGCATGATCGTCAATCACAAAGAAGCAAGTCTGATTGGCATGCGTATACTGTTCAGGACGCTGTGATGGCAGCTGGTGGAGTAGAAAAGATACCGTGAGCAAGAGTCCATACTGCCCGAAACTCCTACGCCGTGTTCAAGGAAGCAAAACAGGTGCAAATCAACGGCTAAGGTGGCAGTCGAAAGAAAAGCCACGAAAGATCTCCAGGAATTGGAGAAAAAAATAGTATTGTCAAAAGAACTTAATTTTGTGCTGTGTATAACTGAAGTTCCTAGTAACAATCTTGTATTTGTCAAAGTGACTTATTTAATTTCGTTTTGCATTATTTTATTTTCTATTATCTACTTTGATAAAATAAATCTGAATTAAAAAGTATTCGCGGCGTGTCGCGTGTGGAATGTTACTGTTTTTAGCCTTTCCATGATCTTCTTTCGCAGGGGAGATGCACATAGCCTACCAAATTGTTTTCAAGTCCGTGCAAACACTCAATCCAAATGCGTCACACATGCATACATTTCAAAAACTACAAACAATATCTCACAGCTCTCGACATTTTACTATCAAACACCCGTCACCAACATGTGGCTACAAAATACACAAAACACGGGGCAGAATTCTTCTCGTATGGGCAGGCATTGTTTCAGTCGCTTATTAACCACTGCCTGTTTCCTTACTTTTACTTCGCCGAAGTTCGACCCGAGGATTGGATACATCCCGTACAGCATGTGCAGAAAGAAATACTAGGGGCGATCTGGATATCGCGGTGGATGAAATGATTATTAACATTGGCAATTCATCAAGCTCTGACGAAGACAATGATGGTGGTGATGATGATAGGGACAGTGAAGGGATGGAGGGTGTCAAAGAAATCCTTGCCAAGTGACTGAGGATAAGTTATTTATTGGCGTCAGTTCGCTTGCGTCAATCGATAATAGACCACAGGCTATTGTTTCCCATCATAGTGTTCAAAATACCGTCTGCCATTCAATAGCCTACAACTCGACAATATAAAACCACGGCAATAATATCGCCACTGAGCGGCTTGTTTGAGTGCTCAGTGCTAAATATGTATTTACCTTAACTTTACTTTTGTATTATCACAAAAGCTAATATTAACCGTAGAGAGTCGCGATTCAGAGAGTGTGCATCTGTCAACTACTGGAGTAAGCTGTGAACGACCTCCGCTCAGACTCTTGTTTCATGTTAAAGGATAATTATTGCATGGTGAGTGTTTTTATATTCATTAGCTGTAGAGTGTTTGCCCTATTTGTCGTATTTATTGAATTGGTACCGATACCGATGATAAAGGTATCATAGCTTCGGTGTGTAATTTATTTATTCATCTAAAAGTATCGTATTTCTCTGTATGAATGTCCTCGGCGTTGACTCAGGATCGTCTTTTAAAATATATTAAATATACCGGCATATCCTTCGCGTTGTTTCCTTCGAAATACAGGGTGTAGGTGAGAAGCATGCTCAGAATTCTTGCCGTGTGGCGGTTGGACGTAGGGTCTTGTTATGTGGCGACCGTGGTTTGCGGAGAGGAAAAGCGGGGCATAGTGACAGGAAGGCTGTCAGTACTGAATTCATGGGGTTAGCAATACTGTATTTGTCCCATAATTTACGCGTGTAATAGCGGACACACTTTTACTATAAAAGTCGTGATCTAAAAAGGGATAGTGGGTGGGTTACATCTTATTACTACATGACCCGTCCGGCTCTGTGGCTAAATGGTTAGCACGCTAGGCTTTGGCCCAAAGTGCCTCGGGTTCGATTCCCGGCCGAGCCATCGGGGATTTTAATCTCCTGGGGTTAATGACCGTATCTCGGAGACTGGGTGTATGTGCCGTCTTCATCATCATTTCATCCTCATTACGACGCGCAGGTCGCCGACGGGCGTCAACTAGAAAGATCTGCACTAGGTCTCTCCGGAGGCCACACGATCATTATCATTACTACATAACCCCAGGATTATTAGTCATTATTACAAAGGGAATTTTGACTATTTTCAGTAGAGTAGAAAATCGTATCGTCTTGTTCCGTGCTCCTATAGAGCTTACATTTTCTTTCGATCTTTCATTTACCATAGGACGCGCCACTGGCGTATGTTTATGCATTACCATTTGCTGGTTTAGTAGTCAGGTATTGGAAGCAATGGGAACTGTGTACTACAATTTTCGTTGCATGTAACTATGCAAATTATTGTTATTAAGAGAACGTAAAATGCACCAAGAATATGATCTTCAGCTGTGTGCAGTGAGAAAGCTCTGCATGTGTTCATTCCTTATGTATTAATGACGCGAAATGTTGCTAACGTTGTGCCACATACAACACTCGTAGTCTCTAAATGTTGCCCATTTTCCCGTAAATTACAGCAGTTTATGTTTGAATTGCTTATAAGATCGTGACAGAGAAAGTGTTTCTCCAATTGGATGATAGTATTTAACTGTATGCACGTCGTGTAATCTTGGCGAGGTGTATTTTTTTTTCACGGAGCAACTTTACACCGTAGTAGGCACGCAGATTTTTGTATTTAGTTTTCTGGCATCTTGTTTTAAATTATTGACTAACATATTTCTAAATGCAGACAATCCATACCTCCATTAGGATTCGGGTTCCATAATTCATGCAAAATGAGGTTAGTTCGTTTGTGAAATTGAGGTCATAACCCCCCTACCCTTTCAGTGATTACCGTATGGTACTTTACGTAGACTAGGGTGAAGATGTAAATGAGCATTTAAAAAAAAATGTCGCCAGTTGTTTGGTTTATTAACTTACGGTAATATTTTCCATAGATACTGAAAACTAGGCACGGTTGGATTTTAAGGTGGAACCGCATGTGCTATCAAATATCGCTTTCTTGAAATACCTGGAATATGTATAGAATTATAAACTGATTTTTGGTTAAATGAGTGTTGAAGATAGGCTATTATAATTATAATGATTAAATAAATATTAAAGAAGAAACGATGCGTTAGTAAATATTAGGCCTACCGGTACGGCGAATAGCCTATAACTCGTAGCTTCCGTCACAATTTAGCATTTAAACGGGTCACGTTAATGCATAATATACTAATATAACAACGGGATAGCAAATTATAATAATATTCTCACATATAACATATTTAATTTGCACCAACTTAAATATTGTAGTCTAAGAAATGCCGTTTGAAATGTGCAAATCGCACACTTTGTAGGCAAGCTGTTTGTTATGGTCGTCTCTGATGCGAAGTTTTACTAATTACTCTTTTAGGAGACACTTGTCTTTGGAATATTCATGAAAGGCCAACCCTCCAGTTCTTATTTCATAAGTTGAACGCCTAAAAACAAAACCACTGTCCGAAATAATAAAGAAGATAATCGCGAACGAACGATTCACTGCCAATGAAAATCAAATGGAGATTCGCGGACCGGAAGTTCCCTATGCATAAGCTTCGGTGTCATTTGAACTCGTGGAAGCTCTATACGGTTACGGTAACATACAATTCAGTCACTTCCCGTAAACATTTATTATGTGACACTTCTATTCTCTACTCTCTCAACCCTCCTCAGTAAAACATTCATTTATATCAGCTCTCCTCAGATAAACGGTATCTGCGAGAGAATTCTCTCGCGCACGCGCGCTTTGCTCACGCTACGGATTAGACCTAAATCTCGCCATAACCCGTGGGCTGTGGAAGTATCTCCAAAAATGCAGTTACACTTACGCCAGAAAATCTTGATTCGCGCTTTAAGATTCATTTTTCAGCCATTCGGTATGCGAACTCGAAGTCTTAGAGAGTTCTAAAATATACGGGAATTTGGTGGATTTTCGTACGGGAAATACGGGAATTATACGGGAATTTGAAAAAAGGTCATCGCTCGACACCCTGAATCTATACAGAAACCAGACAGCAGTCATTCGAGCTGAAGGACATGAGAGAGAAGCTGGTATTCAGAAAGGTGTAAGGCAAGGCTGCAATTTATCACCCATACTTTTCAATCTTTACATTAAACAAGCAATGAAGGAAATTGGAGAAAAAATTAAAGTGGGAGTGAATATTTAAGGAGAAATAATTACAACTCTGAGATTTGCTGATAACATCATAAACTTGGCCGACACGCCTGAAGATTTGATTGAGTTTTTGAATGGTATGGACTCCGTCTTAAGGAAATAATTCATGATGAAAATTAATAAATGTAAAACAAAAATACTGGAATGGAGCCGAAATAAATCAGAAACCTCTATGGACATCAAATTGGCAGGTGAAAAGCTGAAGGAAGTAGGAGACTTCTGTTACTTAGGAAGCAAAATAACCAGTGATGGACGAAGCAAAGAGGATATAAAAAGTAGGTTGGCTCAGGCAAGGAAAGCATTTCTACAAAAAAAGAATCTGTTGACATCGAATATAGATTTAGGTATTAGGAAATCATTTTTGAAAGCCTTTGTCTGGAGCGTGGCGCTCTATGGAAGTGAAACTTGGACTATTGGTGCAGCAGAAAAGAAGTGAATTGAAGCATTTGAAATGTGGTGTTACAGGAGAATGATGAAGATCAGATGGGTAGATAGGGTTACAAACGAAGGGGTATTAAGACGAGTGGGAGAGGAGAGATGTTTCTGGCGACTGCTAATGAAGAGAAGAGATAGGTTAGTAGGACACATACTAAGACACGCAGGAATAGCAAGTTTAGTTATGGAAGGAAGGGTCGAGGACAAGAACTGTAGGGGTAGACCAAGGTTAGAATATGTTAAACAGATTGCCTCGGATGTAGGGTGAGGTAGCTATGTAGAGATGAAACGATTAGCTCAGGACAGGGAGGCATGGAGAGCTGCATCAAACCAGTCAAAAGACTGAAGACTCAAACAACAACATCCTGCAATAATTATGAATAACAATATAAATACAATTGATAATTTTTTCGTTAACTGATATAACCCTCAATAACTGAGTGTTTGAATTTGAACAATGCAAATTAATCCCACACGTAACTCTTGATTCAGCTGATATACTGTATAAACTGATTGTAACGTAATTATAAGTAGGCCATATGCTTTGGCATAAAAAGATCAAGATACATTGCAGATTAAAAGAATCAAATAGCCTACTGTATATTTTATCAAATTAAAAATTATATAAGGTTACATGTAATACTGGTTTTAATTGGCAGGATGTAAACAAAAAAGTGTTAGCCCTATTCATGTGAGATTATTTATCGCAGGCCTAGTAGTATTAGAAGTAGGAAGAACGAATTTGGGAAAATATGCAAATATATTTAATACCCAAAATACGTATAACTCTTATAAAGTATTTAAAATACAGTACTTATAAAATGATGGTGGGCTAACTTTCACAAAACATTAAGTCAGCGATGGAGAAAGTTGAACATGTATCAATGGGAGGGTTGAAGCTGTTTCTTTGATTTAGTTATTTAAGGTTTTCAGGAGGATCGTCGAAAATCTCAATCTGTGGGCTGCTTCAACATACTGTACGTAAAACGATTCTTCTTACAAGTTATAATCAACACTGTAGTAAATGTAGCCTATTGTGATTAATTGAATATCTGACAATATCAAATTTCATGAAAAGGTAGTGGATAGAAAACAAAAGAGCTACACTCCTCAAAAGAGATATATCTTTATAGCCGCACAATGGAACCAGTCGAACTCTCTTTTAGTTAATCAATACCCCTTTTACTAAAGTCATCAACGCCAACATGAGGTGTACATCATTGGCTACATAATTAAATAGCTCAGTGACTGATATACCGTTCTCCATAACGTATTAGTAAACTCATGAAACATTACGTGATTCGGAATTCAACAAATACGTAGTGAAAAAGGCATAAGATGTTTGGGTGCTTTGTCTCCTAAATCTACGTATTTGGTTTGTTAATCATAAGCAAAGTGTGTCTTTTATTTAGGGACAATTTTTATATTTTTTGGTTAGTCCGCTGACCACACTTTGGGAAACTCTGGTATATGATAAGTTACTTACTTCGTATAGGGGCAGATGACCTCGCTGTTTTACACCAAAGGTGGCGCTAACTGATTACCGTTTCTTAATATCATCCTACCGAAAAAAAAAGAAAAAAACCCATACTGAATTGTTATGAATATTTGTCAACTTTTACCGTTATAAGATAAAATATTTAAGTTACTAAAAAGGCAATATCATTCACTGTAACCAACGTTACAATTAATCAGTTTTAAAAAACAAATTATTATGCAAAAGGTACATTTATGACCTTACCATAACGAATAGAATAAGAAGTGATATCTCTGGCCTAGTACGCCTGGTCCGCCGCAGCGCAGCGCTGGCTCCGATCTGTGATGTAAGTTAGCATTGGCGCTTACGAGACTTTTAAAACCTTGCGACCTGTTTTACATGTTCAAACACCGCAAGATATCCTCATAGGCGCTAATAAGTTCGACATCTCCACTTTTTACTGTGCCCAATTATAATTTAATAAGTCGTCTCCTGTAATAGTTCAGATTCGACATTAAGCGAAGTCAGAGAGCAAGTTCAAAATGCAATTAGTATTGCCAGCTATCTGAAAAAAAAAAAAAAAAAAAAAAAAACCAACGGAAAAATTAACCTCGCTATCAGAAAGGATTTCTTCATATTGTTACACATTTTACATTCCCTTAACAGACTTGCAACACATAAAAAAAAAGGCCTTACGAACGCAACTTTCAACTTTACCGTAGATTACTATAAAATTCAATAATAACCATAAATTTCACTCCACTAACACCAAAATCGGTAAACCACCATCATTTCAGAAGAACTTAACATTAAACAGACATAGAAGGCATAGTCATGACCCTTTCATAGAGTAGGCTTTTGTCTAAAACTGATCACGCCTCCTTCAGCATTACGGTACATATATGTTTTTTAACTCATTGTCTTTTTATTCTCATCCCTTTCTTCACAGAAGTAGTCTTTAATGGCATCAAGAGCATTTTTATTTACACCATACTGGACAAATGAAAGAAAATCCACAGCCTGCTTCCAGTCTCCGACCGGGTCAGGAATGGAATGAATGAAGCCCCCATCTAGCGGCGAGGATATGAACTGTGCCGGCTGCCGAGGCCTGACGCACTCCTCTGGGGCAATGATTAAATGAATGACAGATGAAATGAAATGATAGTGGAGAGTGTTGCTAGAATGAAATTTTGACAGGGAAAACCGGAGTACCCGGAGAAAAACCCGTCTGCCTCCGTTTTGTCCAGCACAGATCTCACATGGAGTGACCGGGATTTGAACCACGGACCATACTGGACAAATACTTAGGCAAATTAGGAAATATATGTGGAACAGAATAGTCTTTCAATCGCCAGTTGGTTCTTGGGAGAAGTAATACTTCCATCCCTTCTATCACAAATTTGTCAAATTTAACAATTAAATCTTCTGAAAAGTGAGCGTCACAGTTGCAGGACTTTTCAGTAAGTTCCCTATCCTTCCCTGGTATGGCCCCTTTGCACTTGATAAAACGTTCCTTATCTTTAGGAGGTTTGAAAAACCGTCTGACCTCTTTATAGTCCCCATAGCTAGATCTGCATCCTGGTACAAAAGAGCAAGGCATCTTCACTACGCACATTAAGCACTCATGAAAATGTAAGGGCTAAACTACTGTTTACTTACATTAAATAACAATAAAATTAACACACGAAGATAACGTCAACACACGACAAGAAATTAAATTCCATTTCAGTTAATGCTTCCTACAATAGCATTTCAGGTATTAATACTATGAAAATAGTGTAAGCACTTGTATATCAATAAACGTTTGCACAGAACAGCACCAAAACACTCCGACCGATTAAATACTTAATATATCGCACATAAACATATGTGGAAATCCACAATCTCAAGTCGACTGTAGTGCTGCGTAGCGGCGAGTGCCAACCCGATCCGTATTCATTACATGCTGTTGAGGGAGAAGAGATCACACTTTATGTTCTATTCGTTATGACCTTACTATTGAAGTTAAGGATTTGAAACTAAATACACTTTAAGAAATGTCATGGCTTCCATTCCAACTTAGAATCATGGTTCAAACTAATTGTTTGTAAATATTTCTTTGAGTTTTAAAAGAGCTTTGTTTTTGGAGCAATGCATAAATGCTGCAGTCATCGTTCTAGATCATATTAGCCTATTGCATATGCGTAGAAAGATACAGTGAAAATTTCAAGTAGATCGATGCATTAATTTCTGAGATAATGTACCTTATTTGCATAAAAATAAAGAATGGCTGTCAAAGAAATGTCTGCAAATAAATTAATAAAGAAAAGGCAATTGCTTGCCAAAGTTGACAAACTTCCCTAACTCGTATCTTGGAAATAGAAAAACACTTTTGCACACTTCAAAAAAAAAAAAAAAAAAAAAAAAAAAAAAAAGAGGCCATTGGCTTTTTCCACCAAAACCTAAGTTAGCGCCACCTTAAAACAGAATTAACTAACAGACTTCGTAAACGTAGATAACGGAACATTGGTTGCCATGGCTACCATGATGTCGGAAAATTGATGTCGCTAATTCCAGATAAACCCCCAGCTCAAGGACATGTGTGTTCGAGTCTTCAGTCTTTTGACTGGTTTGATGCAGCCCTCCGTACCTCCCTGTCCTGAGCTAATAGTTTCATCTCTACATAGCTACCACACCCTACATCCGAGGCAATCTGTTTAACATATTCTAACCTTGGTGTACCCCTACAGTTCTTGTCCTCGATCCTTCTTTTCTTAACTAAGCTTGCTATTCCTGGGTGTCTTAGTATGTGTCCCACCAACCTATCTCTTCTCTTACCGACAGTAGTGGCTAAGCGGGCTAAAGTGCAGCGTTAGGTCAAGGGGACAAGCTCTCTGCTGACTCGGTAGACGCGTGGGTTCGAGCCCCACCGTCGGCTGTCCTTGAAATGGTTTTCCGTGGTTTCCCATTTTCAACACCAGGCAAATGCTGGGACAGTACCTTCTGACAGGCCACGGCCGCTTCCTTCCACATCCTTGCCCAGTTTCATTCATCTTATCCATTCCATCTCTCATCCCGACGCGCAGGTCGCCCACGGGCGTCGATTAGAAAGACCTACACTCGGCCTCTCAGGAGGCTACACGACAAAAAAAAAACTCTTCTCTTCATTAGCAGTCGCCAGGAACAACTCTCCTGTCCCACTCGTCTTAATACCTCTTCGTTTGTAACCCTATCTACCCATCGGATCTTCATCAGTCTACTGTAACACCACATTTCAAACGCTTCAATTCTGCTGCACCAATAGTCCAAGTTTCACTTCTATAGAGTGCCACGCTCCAGGCAAAGTCTTTCAAAAACGACTTCCTAATACCTAAATCTCTATTAGATGTTAACAGATTCCTTTTCTGTAGAAATGCTTTCCTTGCCTGCGTCCATTTCGTCTTATTCTGGATGGTAGTGGACCTAGTTTCTTGGATTTTAGAACTATGGTGTGTGTGTCACTACGTGCTGTAGATGTCTGACAGGCGTGTGGATTGATCCCAAGCCATCTTCCCGTTCCCTGCTCCCATTTGCGTAAAGCGAGTGCGGGTGGGCTAATGGCTCTCCTGCCATGTATGTTTGTATGCATAGCAAGGAGGGAGCTAAATGACTCACGGATAACAAAAAGAAAAGGGGTGAGGGACGAAAATGTGAAATAAGATTATAGCATTGAGTTGCGAGGGTGGACTAAAGCCATTGATCCGTGGATAAGCGTATGTATATATGCGTGTATGGTAGGTGTGTTAAAGTCATCGTAGACAATTACGGCTTGTTATTAGCCTCCATGTTTGTGGGGAGAATGGATAGGGGAGGGCTGGGCTAAGCGATCTCATTCCATTCCGTTATAATGAAATCAAAAACACTGTGTGCTTATGTTTGATGGATACCACAAATGTACGGAGCGTATCATGTTCTCTTGCTAATGTACCGCGTATTGTTTTAAGATTGATTTCAAAACTATGCATGAAGCTTTGAATATTGGCCATTGCATGTCGGGATTCAATTTCGTAGCTGGACTAGGGAAATACCATAGCTTGTTAATTCTACTATTAGATAAACATCATTAGAAATGTATCTATTGCAATAGTAACTTCTGGAATAATTTAATATAATTTTGCGTTTCACATTCTCCAGACCCCAAAACCACCGTCAGGACCCGTGCGAGAAATCTCGCATGTTCATAAACCATACTTTCCCCAATAATGAGAGACTTAAGGAGAATGGTTGTTATGATTTTATTTCAACCAAATGATTATAGAACACTATTTACATTTCAGTTAGAATTCCAAGTTCTACGTTTCCTAACTTAAGAAGGCAATCACTTAAAATTGGATCATCATAACACTCATCGGTTATTCGATATTTATAAAATTATACGATTTGAGTATTCATTCCTTTGATTTACTGTTTCTGAAATCCATGCAAAATGTTAAAGGAAAGACCTCAGATTGTTAAAATGACATGAAACAGGTGTCACAGCGGCCAAAATGTGAAGTGGACAGCAATTATGGAGCGTATTTTCCTACAGCAACAGTATCTGCAAATCGCACACTTCGTACATTTCTTTAAAAGTCATTTTTTAAAGAAATTATAGATATTTATGGAATTAGAGTGCAATTCGTCACTGCTAATGTCTATTCTCTTTCATTTGAATGCTCATTCGTCACGATCGGTCGCTTGTGAGCGCCGCAGGAGGGGTCTATACTACAGAAATAATATATATGATGATATAATAAGCCAAAGTTTGTGTATTATAAAAATTAAAAAATTGACACGCCATTCACAAACGTTATGAAGTTTTTATTGATATTCGCAAAACCTACTCAACTGGACTAGCGAATTATTTAAAGTGATGACTTCAATATGGACATAAATAGGCACACGCTCCTATTGAGTCAGGACGTAGTAACGACAATCTTTCTTGGTGATCTAACCTCTAGCGATGGTCCTAAAATTTTGTGAACAGGGTCAAAATTCAAATTCCATATTTGGAGTCCTTTGCCGTCCCTCCCTCTCTCTCTCTCTAATAATCATGTTAATGTCTTAGTTACGCTAGTCACATGATGATGATGATGATCATCATGATGGTTAAATTATTGCTGTCCTCAATACAAGCGACAGTGTCTTTACTATCATATCGCACGCCCGTTGAAAGGAAGACTGATGAATAATTGCATTAGTAATTCATGGCTGAAAGTCGAAGCCTAGACCCGTGGGTGGAGTAGTCGTTGATATTCTTGATGGTGAGTCGGTTGACCCGCTGGAGACTAAAGAAAAGCTGATGAATTATGCAGGATCTCTCTTACCTAGTGACAGACATTGCTGCTTCGTTTGATGTGAAAAATACAAGCAAGGACATCCTAGATATTATGTGGGCAGCCAGGAAGAAGATCAGCCAGGATGACGTCGTTTTTCATTTACTGCATTTCATAATACCTCCACCGTTCTTTGTGTTGCCTAAGTTTCCACTCGAGCCTAGAGGATTTGCAAGCCAAAGCTGATAGATCCGAATCCACGCTACGGTGACTATGTGATATAGTCTACTCGTACACTCTAGAATTGACTTTTAAAATAACGGGACAGCCGACATCACACACAACTAAAATAAACCAACATCATCTAAATCCACCTAATAATGATAATGCTCACTTCCCCATTGACTGATGTGACTGCAGAATCGTTTTTTAAAAGTTGTATCATTACTCGTAGAATTATGATTTTCCTGCCTGATGATTATGGCATCATCTCCGTGCAAAATCTCTTGTCCAGAGTTTTTCTGTGGTCTACTTTCATTTCAGAACAGTTTCACTGATTATCAAGCTGTCTACTGAAATGCACGTATGTATTCTTGATACAAAACCAGGCCTTTGCTATTTCTACATGTATATTGCTATATTTTATAGGTGACATTGTCTGAAGTAAATTTGTGCATGGAATATTAAACTCCCTGCGTAGTTGTGCCCCAATAGCCATTTAAAATAAAACATCGATGATTGAAAGCTTTAGGCTACGGATAATGGAAGGGAGATGTGATGGAACTGTAGCCTGTAATATACCAGAACGAGGAAATGTAACAAAAGAACGATTATAACCTATTACTTCGAGGAAAATCATGAGTAATTTATATATTCTCAGGAAAACAAATCAATGAATATATACACTCGAAACATTCAGATGGTTAAGGTTAATTTGTATGCAGTAAAATTCATCTGGCCAGTAAATTATTTACCAATTCATTTAAATGTATTCGTAAATTTGTGGCTCATGAATTTAAAGAAAACAGTCGGCAGGATGCGCGCAGGAGCCCAGATAGAACTAATAACCATTCAATGTAAATCCAGAGATGTTCTTAAACCATTCTGTAGTTCATTTGGACGCGATTTTTCCCTACGATTTACTCGGTCATTACTAGAGTCAGATATCGTAGCCTTTTCCGTTGCCCTTTGATCCTATTGTTTAGGCATCGTCCTGTTAAGTCTGGGTTAACATTTGAGTAGACCTCCATTCATCTGGTTACTGGATACATATTGTTGACGTAGGCACACGAGGATGAAGTGTTACATGAATAAATGTAGACAGACTTTTGAAGGATTAGTTGATGGTGTACTTAGGGTATTCGTCTATCTATTGGTTTAATTCCTGTTGATTTTGCCAGTTTCCAAGTTCGTCATTATTCTATCTCCAGGTATATAAACTGTTGTTAGGATGCTTTATTTTCATTGCCTTCTAAATCACTGGTTCGATCTGTTTTCAATTAACAAACTACTTACCGAGGAGAGGTTCGTGTTGTAAACATCTCGTGTTGTTGGGGAGCATGTTCGTGCAACGCGCGAGTCACACATATTGTCTGTAATCGGAAGTTGTCAGCTGTATGTCTATTTTATTGGCGTGTACATTTCTAGATTTTGATCTCTGTTTAGGTATGACTACATCTAACTGTGCGCTCTGTAATAATACAGACAGGTGATGATAACGCACATGTTATTAGTGCATTTGGAACAGTGCGTTATTCATAAAACATAAGCTGATGTATTTTATCATTCTACTTCAATGGAATAGGCATTTTCTTCTTAGATCGAGATTTCTGAGACTATGATCCTGTCCTACGTCATCAAGTCTCCTCAACTTGTGAGATCCTTGTCATGTACATAAAAATATCTCTCTCCCTCAGATTTACTTTAAAAATGAATGAAGTTGAACAACACTCTGCGTGGTTTTCAGCCACAGAGCGAAGGGCGTGAGTACGTGTTGACTCACAGTTCTTGTACCTTGGAGATCAGGGTTGTCTGCACGTGTTATGCAATGGCTTGTGAGTTCGGCTAGGGCCATTCTATTTCTGTAATCATTACAGATATGTTTTTCATGCTTTCCTTTTTTGCTTCATATTTCAAATTGTTCTTTTATGGTTGGAATTATTCATTTTCAGTCGCAGGGAAATAGCCGTGCGATCTGCTCATTTTCTGTATTCTCTCATGAATCTTAATAATCTCCTTCCTTCTCCTCTTTCTACGTATACATCCTCTGTTTTCCATGGATCTGTGTTAGAGCTGCTCAGTGAAATCAAAAAATGGTTCGATTTATAGGTGGATGTCTGGCTGTATTTCGAATAACTCGGCAGATAATCAATATCCGACGCCATAGACCTTTCTCGTAATTGTCAAGCTTCAAAGAAATGAGAGTACATTTTAAGTTAATTAAAGTATACGTTCGAGGTGAAGACACTAAGTAATCAGACTATACTATAATTGAACATAAATTTAAATAGGGGATCTATTTTTCTAACCAACTGCGAGATCTTGCACCGGACATATGCCCCTGCATTCAGAAAGCCTGTGGAATTCATTGGAAATGTTATGTTATGCATATTTTAATGGGTTAAGGAGGCTGCATTTGTGCCTGATGAAAATACAAGGAATTTTCAATTTTTTTAAACAGAAAGTAAATCTTGACAATGTACTGACCATGCCCAGTGTTGTTTAGGAACCATCCTTAGGCTATCACACGTTGGTAGGGTGGGCAATGAGAGGCAACGGAAGGTAGGTCCCCGTCATTATGGCAGGCAAATAGGCAGAGGTTGGCCGAAGGATGGGACGCTGGACACCGGTAGGCCTGTATTGTTAGCTCTCTGTTCTTTGCTAGGCTAGTCTAATGTTGTGTGTGGGAGGGTCGCTGAATGGACGTGACGTATTTTCTGCGCAGGGGATGCAAGCAACGCCAGCATCGGCAGCGGCGAAGGCACAGGCGAAGAGGACGACGATACGAACGGCAAGAAGAACCAGAAGAAACGCGGTATCTTTCCAAAGGTCGCCACCAATATCCTGAGGGCGTGGCTATTCCAGCATTTAACGGTAAGTTAAGACATTTACATTTTTTTTGTTTCATTTCACTCGAGAAGTCGCACTCCAATTCTGTTGCGTACGTATGGAATGTTACTGCCCGGTTCTTCAGTGAGAATAAATGGATGGTTAGTGATAGGAGCGGGCCATGTCAGTGCTGCTACGATAGTTAGTGTTATAATACTGAAACTGGAGGGAACCCACGTCTGTGTAGACCATACGTAAAAGGGAGTAACGTTTGACAGTGAATTACTAAATTAACTTGATTGTATATTTCGGGTGGAATATACAGTATGTCCGTAAAGTTATGGTGCACTTTTGACTGGGCACAGGAAAGCAACGAAACTAGCTCCTTAGGTAATTATCCCGTATAGCCTGCACAGACTCGTCACTTACCGATGGCCAGAACGGGGTTTATCCAACAAACTGCCGGTATCCGTGAACCGCTTATCCCACCGATTAATGTTATTCCTGTGTTGTGGCTCTCGCGACGAACGATATTAACGTTGAACTTTCGTCACGGATTTGAAGTTAGGAAGGCACCAAACAAACTGATTTTTTTAGGGGCAGATGACCTCGTAGTTCCGCCCCTTAAAACAAGAATAACTAACTAATAACTACACTGAACTTTCCTCCGTACCGTCCGCATCTTGACTGACGTGGTTTGATCCGCTGCTACTAGGCGGTTTGTGGTGTTGCGTCATCACTTGCGCGTCCGCCGTTGCACTACAGAAACTCTTTGCGATACTGTCCATTGTAATGCAAGATTCAACCTTTCGTTTCGTTTCACAACAAGTATTCATAACTGCACCATGTCTTTATGGACACAATGTAGTGAAATGCAAGTGACATTTGTATAGTTTTTAAAGAGCATCATTGGTCAAGAATCGTCAATTGGGGAAATTTGCTGATTTTTTTACGTTCTGTCACATCAACCCTTCTAACAGGATATCCGTATGAGATGGACATATTTTAACCTGTTGGTAACTGTGGGCTGTATATAGGTAGAAATATATAGGGAGGTGGTTGTTAAACTTATCATAGTAGGCACATATAATGAATCGTGGAGGTTTTTCATTCGTATGATATCTTAACTTAACATTGAAAGTTATACTGGCCAATAATGAATGTGAATGTGTAGCTTGAGAAATATATTACTGGGCTAAACCATTTATATTTTGGAACGAGAAGGAATAGGTAGGACTCATCCCCTGAACTAAATCTAAATCCAAACGTTGGTCCATCTTGACTTACACACACATCATTCTACGTCATTGTGTGGTATTTGTTCGACAAGCGAAAGCAAAGATCTCTTACTTCACTGGGAACGTTTATGGCAGTACTTATCGATTGTCTTTCCTTTGTTATTACCGTTATTCCTTTCTCATCTAATCAGCGCCTTTACCAAACGCACTGCTGAAGATGAGTATTGCTCGCAGTTGTTAGAATGGTAGATTCCTTTCAGTATTAGTTTGAATAGCTCTTTAACTTACTAGTTCACTGCGTTTTGTATTGTTTCTTCATTCTTGTCTTCTATTTCTTCAAATAATACTCCATATCTCATGATGTTCTTGTTGCCTTATTTAAAGGTTATGGCTGTGTAGGGTTGTATAGCGGTGTGTGTATGAATTCTATTTGATTGCACCTCTTATTGTAATATTAATTCTCGAATGTTTATCTTTCCCTTCCTTTCCTCACCTCATAAGCAAAAGGTAACGTATGAACGCGATGATTTTGGGAACATCTCTTAACAATGCATTCTTCGAAATCCACGGGAAGGAAGAGAACTGTTATATTTAAAAAAAAAATGTGGGATAAGTAGCGACAGAGTTACTGTTTTGTTAATTTATTTGATGGTCTTAGGACATCTGGGTCCATCTGGGTCGTCAGTCCCGTGTAGTTGGGTGTGTGATGGACTTGCCTGATAACCTGTATTCTTGTGATGACTGTAGTTAGACAGCGATAATAAAGGGTACACTTCCTGGTGTAGCGGCTAGCATAGTTGGCAGTCAACCCAAAGGTCTGGGTTAGATTCCCGGCACTGTCAAGAAATTTAATTCTGGTCTGAGGGCTGGGAAGAACACACTAAGCCACGTGAGACAAAATTGAGAGGAAGTGGTTTTCCATGGTTTCTAAATTCCACCCCAGGAAATTAACGAGATGGTTCCTAACTTAAGGCCACGGCAGCCACCTTCCCAATCCTCACCTGAATCACAAATACACACACTACTGCTACATACACCACAACACGTACATGGGGCTAAATGACTATGTCCAAGCCCCTCAAATGAAACCTAAAACCAATTCAAAAAGACGTAACTTCTCTAAATCGAATGTTTGGACAATACAAATATTTTGTCGGTTCCTTCAGCTTTGAATTATCCAAGTTGTACTGTATATTTACTGTTTTGGCGTTTTAAACTGAATATTTCTTAAGGGGAACATACCGCTTAAGGAAGGAATCAAAACAAGAACGATTTTAATATTTTAAACATTGTCATAGATCTCGTACAAGAAATATATAGTGGTAATTTAAACTTTCCTTTTTTAAAGTGGATTTTAAAGCCTTGAGCTGAAAAATTAATCTCTCTCTCATCCACATTATTAATTAATTAATTAATTAATTAACTAACTAAACGAATCTCAAAGCAATATTGTTAACATAAAATTATTAGGCTAATTAAAGCCTCAAAGTTTGGAGTGAGGTTCATTCATTTTGTAGCTGTAGGTTTTACACCCAATAAAAAATGAAAAGTTTAAACATTCCTATAAACAACGGAGATCTGCCCCCCCCCAAAAAAAACACAGAATTTTGAAAAACAAAATTATAATGGTTACGATATGAATTTTTTCAAAATGTAAAACTTTGCTTCTGATAGCTAGACGTGTTTGTTTCTAAGTAAATGTATGCCATTGTTGTACAAGATTTATATTAAATTAGTTATTGGTTTGGCTCCTTAAGTTGTATGTATACCCCTAAACAATAGTTTGAAATGTCCCTTGTATCAAGTAGCTTGTAAGAAGATGCTGGCTGTTTCTTTATTAATGAGCAGGCAATTGGGAGTGCATGGTAGAGCGACTATAATGACAATTTGACGTTAGAGTGGACCGCACACACACATAGAAGCATCTGGTCATTGAATTATATATGAGTGAGCGGTAATCAGTTCATTGTGTTAATCATCTGGACTAATTGTCCCTCCATACAAGAAGTGGCCTGGCTGCTAATTTGGCTGTGCAACTTTGATAGACTGCACTTAACACAGGCCGTTAGATTATTGAAATCATATTGCCGTTGGGAGACAGAAGGGTGTATCCAATTAATCGACAACTGCCTGCATGCGTTATGGCACTATATTTATGTTTGATTAGGCTAGTCGTTTTCCAAAATAATAATTTGGCTTATCATTTGAGCTGCTTGTCTATCAGTCATCAGTATTTACATTTTTCATAGGTAATTCAACGTATACTTTTTTCAACTCATGTAGGAGAAATTAAAAATAACGGATTAGTGGTTGTGTGTAATAATGTCTGTTAACGTGTGCTATTGTGATGTCTGTGTAAGTAAGTCGGGGATTGAGGTGAAAGCGGTTGTAACCTAAAGTTAGGAGCCATCCCGGTATTCACCTACCACCAGACATAAATTCCTAAACAGAGCCGGAAATCGAACTCGTATCCTTAGGGAGCAGATACGCTATATGTTCCCCGAGACCACATAAGCCGTCCTGTTCATTGTTCTAAGAGGAAGGGACAGCAGCCTAAATTTGGTTTAACTTAATATCGTCTTTCTCTTCTTTATATTCTCCAAATCTACAAACAATAAAGTGAAATTTGGTATAGGGCTACTAGATATGTGATATCGGTTGGTGGTTATTATTATTATTATTATTATTATTATTATTATTATTATTATTATTATTATTATTATGGTCCCTGCGTTTTACAATAATGTACAGTATGTATTTAAGTGCAGTAACCTTGGGTTTGATTGCTAATACCTGCTGTTCATATATCCTGTTGTTAGCAACCCATTTGACATCAAAGAGACGTTGAGTTGCATACATATCAGGCGCTACATGCGTTTGCCAAAGGGATAAAGGATGCTTATTATGCTGGTGTTCCGTGACATTGAGAATCGATGATTGCCTAATTCCTGGTATCCGCTCATTATGCATGGGGAATGCTTTTTACTTATTCATTGTAACTTCCATTCTTAAAACCGTATTTAATTAATTTGGCCGTGAAATATCTATATTTTTAAGTATTAGATAATGCAACAGGATGTGCGAAGAGGATGCGGTGTTTGGTACAGAGTTTGAATATTAAGTAGACAATATAAAGTAAGCGTCTATGATTTATTGTGTAGTACATGTCTTACTCTTGACATGCAGTGACAAGTGGACCAAGCAACGCATGTAATTGAGGATTTGCAGTATGCTGGGTGGCGGTCTTTTATGCTGCCACTGCGACGCCGATGGAGAAGTAGCCACGCTGAAGCGAAATTCTAAGAGTGTATTATCCACAAGGGATGTAGGCGAACCAAGCTGGAGTTTACTTGCATTAATTCTTGACAGAGCCGGGAATCAAACCCAGGATGTCTAGGGAGCAGCCAAACGATGCCAGCCATTGAAAAACCAGATGGCCGTCTGAAGCGATAGGGGGCCATAATTTCCAAATTGGGACTCAGTAATAATACATTCACTTGTCTTCACTTGTCTACTGGCCCTTCATTTGGAAGAGCCAGACTGGCTGCGTGGCTCAGGGGAGGGTAACGTTCTCGCCTGCTGTTTCCAAGGTTGAAGGATCGAATACTGGCGTAGTCAGTTGGCATTTTAGGGTGCGCAAATGCGAGGAAGCTGTGTCAGTTGATTTACTGGCACGTTAAAGATCACTTTTTGGGCAAAATTGCGTCACCCCGGCGTCTCTAAAAGCGCAGTAGGTAAAAAGGACGTAAAACTAACAACATTATTATTATTATTATTATTATTATTATTGGATGAGGCAAGTTCTAATTTTGGGGTCCATCTCGTGACGTAGGGGCTACCATTCTTAGCTGTCACCCCTGAGGTCCGGGTTTGATTCTCGGTTCTACCAAGCAATTTAATTCTGATCTGAGGGCTGAAATGGGGTATACTTTGCCTCTTGAGGGAAGTGAGTTCGCTTCACTCCTCAGCCAACCTACTGTAGAAGTAGTTTTCCGTGGTTTCCCCACTTCCACTCAAGGGGAATACCGGGATGATTTCTAAACTAAGGCTACAGCCTTACTATTGCATATAATACAATAACACAAATTATCAGACAAATCCTGTACAACCCAAGAACATTAGGATAAATATTCACTATTACGCAAGAGTAGGATATTGTGGTTAAAAATATATTTTAAAACATTATAGAGATTTATTCCAAAATAAACATAAAAATTATACTCTTATACTCTATTTATAACAACATAATTTGGTGTTCGGCTGCTGTGTGTGACGTTGATTTGCAAATAGTGAACGGGACACTAACCGATAGTTGAAGCTCAATGCTCTCACCCACTGAACTCTGGCGTTAATCGTGTTGTTGAAGCCATTAACGAATGACGGCTGGTTGAGAGCATGTGTGCATTAATATTGTTCCTCCACTATGACTTAATTAAATTCATTTTATGAACAGCACTTAGGCTGATGCCGAGGTGTAATGATTAAACAGTTGTATGAGATTACATGAGATTAATAAATACACTTGGATGACTAGTTTCGTTCGTCAAGCAATCATCCTCAGATCCATTACACTTAGGCTATAAAATCTATGTGTGAGAGTATGAGTGAAAGTATTCACAATACAGTATTTACACTTATTTAGTTGCAGTATTTGTTAAAATAATTCAACTCGTCAATATTTGTTAGTTTTATTAAATTAAATTCTTAAGGTTTAATTATCTAAATTATTAGTGCCAAACTTTGTCCTCACACAATTTTTAACTGGTCATTGAAAATTCAAGTCTTACTTTGAACGTTTTAAAATAGCAACAGACGATTATTCATGTTTTTGTGAATGGCCTCAATATTTGAGTGTTCAGTTTTTGAAAAGAAAAGATACTATTTACAATGCCACCTTAATAGCTGTAACCTGGAACTTTCAAAACCGCTGTACCATATTTTCAATTAGTAAAATTTGAATTTGCTTTGTTTTTAATCTACAACCCTAATGTACCTCTGGTAAAATAGGGTTCCTATATTGGTTCTTTTTTGGTTATTCAATAATAATAATAATAATAATAATAATAATAATAATAATAATAATAATAATAATAAGGTTTAATTCTAATTTGCGGAAGAGGGCCTGATTGTTAGACCGAAACATACACTAATTTGAAAATGATTTGTTTTCATTGGCGGAGCATTTTAATTAATTGTCTCAAATGAAGCGAAAATTCCACTAAAAATATTTTTCTGAAATTTAGACGAAATCTGTATTTCATTTTGACTGCACACTACGTGCACTGAGCCTTCTACTTTAAAACTCTGCCTCGTTCTGCCTTTTTCTCTCTCTATTTGCTCCTAAAATCTCTCCTCCACCACCTCCTCCCTGGTGTGTTTGGGCTGGTAGCTGTAAATCAACGTCGATAAAGGAAGACAATGAAAACATTTCAAACAAATTGATTCTGTGGATTTGTTTTGACGTGCCTACTGTTCGTTCGATACGGCAAGATTACAAAGAAAAAAATGGGGGGAGGAGAGATTCCACCCACATAGCACAGCACTTCCATTGATTGAGCGACCGATGGTCGCCCCGTGGTTTCTGTATGCACTACTGACTTAAAGCTCGTTCTCTTTATCGAATGTAGCCTCAAGGTGCACCCAGACGCAATCTATAATGTAGCACAATTGGAATCATCCACACAGGTCAATGGTGCAATGGTGGGCCTCCCCAATTTTAAATAGGAAATTAGCTGTGAAAATCTTTTAATCCATTAAATATTTAACCGAATTTCTTTCAATATAATAAACTTGTTGTTTCGTAACATTGTAATCTAAAAAACCCGGGACCTAGTTTTTACGTGCAATCCAAGCCACCCACTGAACGTGACATTTTATCTCGCCTTAGTGGGAGACAACTTAACCGCTTCGCTTTCACGTACCCCTCCCCATCCTATGTTGCAGTTTACGCCACTGTTTATGGCCGGTCAGCCCCGGTTGCGCAGTCATACAGAGCACAGTCAGTGAGCCTCAGGCATGTGCAATTGATACATGAATTACTTTCCGTGCAACTGACAATTCACGTATCAATTTATGTACTTACAAGACTGCCGTATCCATTAAGATTTTCTTGTAGTCATATTATGTCCGATAATATTAAACCAGACTGAAGTTGATCGTGATATGACTGGAAGATACATCATATAGCAGCGACGTCTGATTCACTATAATCGAACCATTCATATGTTTTTAATCCCGGCGCTAAAAGCCATAAAAAATCCCTTTTGTGAGCTTTCTGTTTATTTAAATTTATAATAGTGTTTTGTGAGGATATCCATTTTCTCTTCTATCTTTGTAAACTTAATTTTAAGATTATTTTAATTCATTATACGCTGACGAAGGTGGCATTGTACACCGAAACATGTACGTATAATCAGTGATTAAACCACATTCTTTGTAGTGCGGGACAAACCATTGGAAGCCTGAAGGTCACGCGTAGTCGGTGCGCTGTTGTCCTGTACGTTCTCGCATTCAGCACGCGACTGAAGGTACGATGCATTAGCATGGCAACACCGCCGGGCGCGGGGTGGAGAGCGGAGCGGAGAGCCGGTTGACCTTCAGGCTTCCAATGGTTTGTCCCGCACTATAGTGTTTGACAAGGCGGTTTTGAATAAGATAGTATTATCAGTCTACACGGATATTAATTATTACCATTGTTGTAACGTTTAATGTTTACGCATTTTATTTTACCATAGATAATACAAGACGCGGACTAGTGAAAAAGGGCAAGCCCCTCATAATTTATGCTTCACTGGCACAAATTACATCTACATTTTTTATATTTACAGATTTTACAAAACTACATATATTTTAAATATCAATGATAAAATATGTAATACATTAGTATTAACATCCCGCTCACGCACTCTCTTGCACGTGCTTTTATCTCCCCCACTATTCGCTTTTCTCATTTTGTCATTCACATACTCATTTCTTCAGCCAGACCAACGACTTCCATTAATCAATCACGCATTGACTCAATCGCTCATCCAGAGGTTAAAGTTACTTTAATAACATGGAGTTCAGTGAAGAACTAAATAACTATTTTCTTATATTCTACTTATGTTAATTGCTTGCCTCTATCAACATACAAAATTTCAGTTTAATTGCTGCCATAGATTAGTAGATATTGAGAACCGTCTAAAAATTTCGGAAAGTCGCCATGTTGGATTATTTTTATATTTTATATGTAAGCCATAGAGTTATGTACTTTTAGATGTATAATCATGCGTAGGTCCATTATTCAAACGTAGACTTCGATCGCATGAAATAAAAAAAAATGATTTTAAAATTTCGCACAGCCGACATCTTGAGGTTATGTAAACAATTGAACTAAGTTAGATGTCAGTGCATTACAATGTGTATAAACATTTGCTGTACCAGGTTAAATCGCGAAGAAAAGTCTATTAAAAATTGACTCTTTGCTTAGCCGCCATGTTCGTTTTGTACTTAACAGCTGTTTTAAATTCACATAGGTAAACTTCTAGTAGTGCCCTTTATCACCGAATACAATGTCAGGGTGATATCGTTGATAGTTCCGAAGATATAAAATGCCAGTGAAATATTTCGCACCTATGCTATGTTGGATTGGTATGACGTAATAAATTTGAGGGGCAAGGTCGGGGTCGGACAAAATACCCATAGTACTATGCCCTTACTGAGTTTCATTGACATCGCTCCAGCCGTTTAGATTTTATTACGGACACACACACACACGCACACACACACACACATGGACAAAAGATGATCTCATAAGCCTAGTTTTTCATAAATGAAAATAGTTTTAAATACAAAATTTGTCTATGTGAAAATGATGTGAATTCAGTACAAGGAACACTTTAATGTGGATAGGATTACAATAGTGCTTGGCTGGGATGGCAGCCAGCCTTCTGGAAACACAGGAAGGGCTGAGCGTTGCGTTGTGTTGTGCTCCTCAAAGGGCACTAGGGTTAGCAAGGGACAAATCCTGTCTGTCAGCCCTTTAGCTACAGCAACACGAATCTGTAAACAGTGTTGCACGCCCCTCGCCGGCAGGAAATGGAAGCTATTTCAAGATGTAAGTTAGCCCATTGTGGGGACTCCAATGCTATGGATATTGCCACCTTAAATGTCCGTTTTGGGAGGGATAACATGCATCAAGGGATGTGTTCCCTTTTCCTTCCACGCTGTTCTTTTTTTCTTCTTCTTAAACGAGAGGGAGAAATCTGATAGCTATGCACCGAAAGGAATGCGCCAAAATTATCAAATCCATGAATCTTTCGAATTGTCATTTTTATAACTATGTCCATCTCAAGATAATAATTATTTTGCATTGTATAAGTAAAACATATCGATTTAATACCCAAACTGGAAATGTAGGAGGAGGAGAATGAGGATGATGTGTTGATATTTCCCAGGCTACAAGACTACTCGATGTATATTTTGCAAAAATCTTTTTCAGGTATCCTCTTTCTTCGTTAATTATTTCCTTGTAACCCCCTTATAAAATCTCCTTCATTCATTTTCATTGTCCAGTCTATTCTGCAAGCCTCTGTTTGCGAACGAATCGCTTCAATGATCGCCCATTAGCAGTTAGCATTGCGGCCTCCTCTGTTTCTCATACCCTCTATTGTAGAGTTCATTAACATCTTAATTGAAGTGATTGAAGCCATTTTTCAAGTGTTGCCAAATTCTACTAAAGAAAGCTTTTCATCTGTCAACACAAATTGTGCCCAATTACATTAGGCGGGAAACAAGTAGTTAGTTAGTTATTCTCACCAAGGTAGACCGGGTTCGATTCCCGGTCAATGCAAGTGAGATTTTCGTAGTGAAATGCCATGTCGTGTGGTTCGGATTTCACGTAAAAAGGAGGTCCCGTGGCTCATGATCGTGAGATTAACAGCACAAGCTTCGAGTTAGTTATTGTTGTTTTAAGGGGGTGGAACTACGACGTCATCTGCCCCTCAACAAGTAGTTATATACCCTACAAACTAACACTCTTTTATGTACATCCAATCCAATTACCTTAACCTCTTCAGACTCAAGACAAAATTTGAAGTTGAGATTTCCTTTTTCAGCCTTTCTTATTAAATAATCGCACAAATATAGCCTATAGGCTATTTGAAGACAAAGGACACATACTTAATGACATATTAAAAGTTCAGATCATAAGTATTGATCGCGGCAATCAAGTCGCCACTCTGCGGACTGGAAAGACAAGTGGGTTTGAACCTCGCAGTCGGTTGCCCTTGAAATGGTTTTCGGTGCTTTATCATTTCAACTCGAAGCGAAACTGGAACGGGTACTTTTTCACAGGTCACGGCTGCTTCCTTTCAGACTTTTCAGCTAGTTTCATTCGTAATTATTCATTTTATTTGTAATTGACAACTCTGATGTGCTAGGCATCGGGAACGGCATCCCGCCGTAAAATCCATCCACCACATCAAAAACTCATCGCACCTCAGCCCTAACGTTGTAGAAATGGTAATATTTTTAGGGGTAGAAATACAGGTCAGAATTGACGTAATACAGACTGTCGCTGATAAAAATTTGAAATTTGTGCACCCTGGTTCTGAAGAGAAATTCGTTAATTTCTATATCGTCACAAGCTAGAATTTCGGTTTGGCAATTTGTACAAGTCATTCCCTCCAACATTGTGCTATTAGTGTTGTTGTGTCGACGAGCTTGCGGTCTAGTTTGCCTTGTGTATGTGTGTATGTATATTTCACTCTTTCTCCTTGTTGCGGGTTTTGCATACGAATTATATTCCTCCACCTCCTCCTCCTCCTCCTCCTCTTCTGCAGCAGCGGTGGTCTCCAGAGAGGAAATTACGTCGCCTGGGCTTGACCCCTCCATCACCTATCTCCTTCTCTCTCTTACTCTGGATTACAAGCACACACTCAGTCTCTCTCCGTCTCTTTTCAACCAACCCCCCTACAGGCCATTCCATCTCTGAAAACGACATTTAATAGCGATCCTCGCTTTATCTGGAAGCCCCCATGCAAACAGCCAGGCTTGCGGAGGGTGGGGAGGAGGAGGTATAGACCAGAGGAAAGAGGTTCCCTGGAGAGAGCTCTGATGGACCTACCACTGCAAGCAAGGCCCAAGCTTACAGATGAGACAGCCACCCAAAGTTTGTCTCGTTTCTTGGCAAATGTACTTTCGATATAGGAATATTACATCTTAGGATGCTATTTTCCGAAGAATTTAGGCGTGATTTTGCATTTAAAATATAAAATGTGGGGGTGATTTTTAAGTAAGTACTCAGATTCATTTCGAGGAATTGCAAAATTGCTATTATAACCAGGGTTGCCAAATTCCTAAAATACAATATCAGGGAAAGGTGTGTTGCCGAGGAAATCGGCGCGTGACATAATCGACAACTAGTGAATTTCCATGAAGAATGATTTTTCAGAAAATATATTGACATTATAGGGAAGTTTGGTTGGTTCCTCAGTTTATGGGCTGCGACAACGCGGTCATGTAGCCCCATGTACTTTGGGTGTGTGTAAAATCTGTCTGATAACCGGTGTTAATTGTGATGACTGTATTATTGTGTGTTATCTGTTTTTTAATTCAAGTAAGGACTGCAGACTTTGAATGTTTCAAATAGTTCCTACTTTTGCCGCCAAACGCCACCGTCAACGAGTATTAGTTCAGAACTTGGCTACTAAACACCACCGCAGTCGGCTCCTGGCAACGAACGTAGGGACCTAAGTTTATTAATAGTCTACCGTTTCGACAGGAATTAGTTAAATGGATAGATCACGGCGCACTCGACACCGACAATAGTTGTCCATTATTACCAATTATATCCGCCAGGCTGGCCAACCCAAAACTCGCCAATTTACTTATTTATTTATTTATTTATTTATTTAGCGTATAGCATTTAAATACATTTAAACAGCAAATTACATAATTTCTAAACACTTGATCACAAACAAATATCTAGTACTTGTATACATTTTTGATGGAATTCGGGGTTGCCAACAGGAATTCCTGTTAATAAACTCGCCAAAATTGTAAGCAACGAACCAAAGTGTTTCTTCAGTCTTTACGAACGAATATACCAGAGTAAGTACTCTTTGCAATAAAAACTCTAGACAGAAAGACCCAAAGAGAGCTTGTTAAAGGAAATAGTATACCAGACGTGTAAACACAGACGCATTTCTCTTGAGTTTCAAAATGGTCGGAAATACGGGACAATAATCGTCTCCGATAACTGTCTGGGACGCGGAAAATTTAGCACGAATACGGTACTATCCTGTAAAATCTGGGACGTCTGGCAACCCTGATTATAACTGTAATGTATCTGGTTGCTTTGCTGCGTTCGGTTTTGTTTCGTTGCCGACGTTTCGCAATCTTTACATTAAGCTTAGTCTTGGCAGGCGACCTTTCCATTATCTCTCTGATTTTTCTGTGGTAGGAAGAGGCGTTCAGCGCTAAAGTTGTGGCTCATCGAAAACAATCCACCCTCTTCGGGCGTTGGGAGTTGTTACATCGAAAAGGATGGGGTGTCCGATGAAACATGATTCCTAGCCCCCGAAGAGGATGGAGTGTCTGCAGTCCTATGAAACACAATTCCTAGCGCCCGACCGCCTCTTCTACCACAGAAGAAAGTTCAGAGAGTCCATACAGATATGCAAGCATTGCAACATGTTATGACAGCATTAGCTCCGGCTGAGGAAGTTAATGAAAAAGAACGGCAAATGTTGTTAGATTTTATTTTTAAATGGCACCTTAAACTAACCCTCCACATAGTCACTTCCTTTATTAAGGGAACCGGGAAGTGTGAAGTGACAGATAAGTGCCGTTTCTTGACGGTGTATATTACAAAGTATTTCAGATATTACCTCAAAACTTTCCTGATATGTTAATTACACTTCTTCAATTATTATATGTGGAGGGTTACAGTGTGCCCTAGATTGCGGTTGGTCTAAAAAATTTCTCAGAAAGATCTAATTATTTTCTGAAGAATAATTCTTATTTTCAGGTACGATTTTCTCAAAACCTAATAAGTCAATCTAGATGAAACTTGGTATGATGATTTAAACCTATAATTTCTATGTGTGGTAGCAATAGTATTCAGATATCTTCTTTGTTTGTTGAAAATCAGGTTGTGAATTTCTAATATTTTACTGAGCATAATAAAGCAACATAAAAAAATGAAATTATTTTCACGAAAGTATTTATACCTATGTTCTAAACATACCAGGGCAACAGTTTTATAACCGAGGCCTAAGAACTATTACAACAATCTATATATTTAAAACACTAAGGTGATTTTTGTTACCGCGAGATTGAGAGAATGACAGAACCGATTTACTTCGTAATGCATTCTAACGAGAGCTCTTGGCATGTAGATTTGCAGAGTGTCTTTAAAAGGAATATATATGTTAGGGTATATTTTTAAATTATTAAAGAAAACATTAATATTTGCCGCTCCCGCGCTTGCGCACAAAGACTCTTTTCAACGAGGAAAATGGCGCTTGGTTCCCGCCGCGTCTAACTGAGATCTTTGTGTATGAGAATTAAACAAGGTCTCCAATATTGTTAATTATGTATTTAGAATATAGATTGAAATAGAATTATAAAATAAGCGAAGTATTGAGGGAGTTAAACTGCAGGATGAGTGTGTATGGTGGTTATGTACCTTGATATTGTTAACATGAACAGTTGTCTGGATGGCCACGTGGCTAGAGTTCCAGTCCAGTATTATTCGAATTACGCATGGTCGAGGGGGTTCGAATCCCACTTTGGTCATATTTTTTTTTTATTTCCGTTTCCTTCCTTCTTACGATTGATATTACATTGTCGAGCAGAGTGTCTTTAAAAGGAAAATATGTTAGGGTATATTTACAAATTATTAAAGAAAAACATAATATTTGCCGCTCCTGCGCTTGCGCACAAAGACTCTTTTCAACGAGGGAAATTGGGCTTGCTTCCCGCCGCGTCTAACTGAGATCTTTGTTTATGAGAATTAAACAGGGTCTCCAATATTGTTAATTATGTTCTTAGAATATACATTGAAATAGAATTATAAAATAAGCAAAGTATTGAGGGAGTTAAACTGCAGGTTGAGTGTGTATGGTGGTTAGGTACCTTGATATAGCATCAAAAAGACAGTTGTCTGGATAGCCGCGTGGCTATAGTTCCAGTTCAGTAATGTGTATTATGCATGGTCGAGTGGGTTCGAATCCCACTTCGGATATGTTTTTTTATTTCCGTTTTCTTCCTTCTTACGATTGCTATTACATTGTCGAAACATATTTTACTTTTATAATTCGCGTTAAGTATCGGATTCTCCTTTGCCATCTATATATTTAAAACACAAGGCGTTTTCATTTGTAAATCGCCAACAACTCCCCACTGGACCGATTTTCATGCCGCCCCGGAGGTCCTGGGTTCGATTCCCGGCTCTGCCACGAAATTTGAAAAGAGGTATGAGGACTGGAACGAGGTCTACTCTGCCTCGGGTGGCCCAAATGAGTAGAGGGGGTTCGAATCCCATCTCAGCCATCCTGGAAGGGGTTTTCCGTGGTTTCCCACTTCATCTTCGGGAAAATGCCGGGATGGTTCCCACTGTAAGGCCACGGTCGCCTCCTTCCCACTTCCTTGCCTAACCGTCCCACTCTTCCCATCCCTTCATCATGCCCCCTGTTCGCTTTGCAGGTGAGGCCGCCTGGGCGTAGTGCTGGTCACACATCCCAGTTGTATCCCTGACTCAGAGTCTCAAGCTCCAGGACACTGCCTTCAGAGGCGGTAGAGATGCGATCTCTCGCTTAGTCCGTAGGAAAAGCCAACCCTGGAGGGTAAAACGATAGCGAAAATAGCCTTATTTTAATGTGCTATCACTATTGTTTTCTTTAATTCAACAATTATTAGTATTTAATTTCATGAAATTAACTTGCACATAATGTTATTCGCCCATATACAACAATTAGCTTATGCATTCTATCTACAATCCGCCAGCGATTTCATGCTGTTTGCTTTAAGTTATAGATACATATTTCTACATTCCACATCAATACATTTTATTTCCGTTTTACCATTGCATTACAGCATGTGATCGAAAGAGCTATGGAGCTAACTGTTGTCCCCAATATCTGCAATCAGTTACAGTAACTGACAACAGATGGCAGTACCTCGCCCATATAGTTCCAATAACCGACAACAGACTGAAGCACCATTGCATCGATATATTTAATACATCAGACATGGCGTGTTTTCACGTGATAGTTATTTATGAGAATTATAAAGGAGGGGAATATTTTCTATGATGTTTCCACGATATGTATACTGAAATAGAGTTATAAAAGAAGGGAAATGTTGAAGAACATTAACTGACAGTTGAATGTGTACGTTATTTATGTACCTTAATATTGCAATTCCTTCCCAATGCTTCGGTGGTCAAGTTGGTAGCGTCCTAGACTAAAAGTTATAATTATGCAATGTCGATATACTCTTAAACTATTAAAGAAAAAAGTAGTTTTCCAGGCACTCGCGCGTGTCCACAATTGCTTTCGCCATGGGAGACACTTCTGAAACATAATTCGTTTGAAGGGCTCCGACATCGTGGTCACTCAGCCCCGTGTACTTTGGTGTGTATGTTTAAAATTTTCTCTGTTGACCTGTGTTATTGCCATGGCTGCATTAAAGTGTGTATTTGTAATTAAGGAGGGGAATGGCAAGGAGACGGCCGAGGCCTAGGAACCGTCCCGGTATTTGCCTTGAGTGGAAGTGGGAAACTACGGAAAACCACATCCAAGATTGTTGAGGTGAGAATCGAACCTCCCTCTTCTTAGTTATACTTCAAGAGAATGAGTGTGCCCCGTTTTTGCCTTTAGACCAGAATTACAATTCTTGGCAGGGAAGGAAATGTAACCCGGGTCTCCGGGGCGATAGCCAAGAATAGGTGGGCTTCCATGAGTTAATACGATTTTGGACATGCACGGGTGATAGAATTCTAAAACTGCCTCCATTAGGGTGACTGCCGAAGTGAGTATTGAGTATAGGCCTATGCTCATTCCAGTAGTTGGCGAAGTGATTCTATGTTTCCCAGCAAAATGTACTGCCATAACCTATAACAGGTGATGGAAATTGCTTATTTAGAGCAGTTTCGTACTGTTTGTATCAAAATGAAGAGTTTATTCTGAGCTGCGTTTTCAAGCTATTACAAAAAAAATCGCTGGCAGGAATAACTATAAGAATTTTATTATAGGCGATCAGTCTCATCGCATTCTCCTCAGCAACCAACTTGAGTATGAAAGTGTCTGGACGGGTCATGTTGAACTTCATTGAATAAGAAAATGATTATTTGTTTAGAGTACTGAGTCTAACTACGCTGTTGATTTCGGCAATGGAAGTATTATTTGACATTTAATATTTAGCGGCTCCGTGGATGCAGGACACTATTGTGTTATCGAATAATACGAAGCCACATTTAAAATTCAATATAAATAGGCCATTTCAGGAACAATTCCAGATATTATGCAGTACAGTGTAAGGACCGTGAAGATCAAATATAAAAATTGTTTTACATTGCATTTCTCTTGCGTAATATCTACGCGTGGTTACTTTGGTCTTTACTGTTGTGAGGGTAAAATTGATCTGCTGGAAAATAAAATATTTGACAGGCTGCAAGAATGTAATGATATTAATTTAAAAGTCATTGAACTTATATACAGTAGTTCAAACACATACATCAGCGTTAACAGATTAGATACTGAAGATGAAAGCCAGCTACTTTATATCCCTACTATAGAATTCTTCAATTCCTTGGAATTAAGGGATTCGCCTCCACATACTCCGAACGTTTGAGCCATAGTTATGCTCCTTAAAAATCTGAACGTTTCCCAAGGACTCCTATATGGAAACATATTAATTGTAAGAAATATGTAAGAAATTGCTTGGATTCGGATATAATAGGTGCAGTAATATTGGGCAGGGAGCTCAAATCTTACGACTTGATTTAAAACCTTCCGATAAAACACTTGCAGGTACAGTACATTGTATTTTAATAGGCAACAATTTCCTATTCGCTCGGCCTACTTCATCACAATCAATAAAGCTCAAGGAAAAACTCTAGAAAGTATTGGGCTATTTACCTCATCACGTTTTCAGTCATGACTAGCTTTATGTTGCAATGTTGAGAGTGCTAACTTTTGACGCCCTTAAAGTTGCAATAGTGCTAAGAAGTAATCGTACAAAGAATGTAACTTATATAAGAAGCTTCTTCAGTAAATATTTTTGTCATTGTCCGTCATGTTTTGACGGGTTTCAACTAGTATGTGTGTAAAATCTCTTGAATGTTTGTCCAGTAGTTTCTGAACAAATATTACTTGAAGATAACAATTATTTTAGATAATATTTGCGGCTTTCTATAAAAATGCATACGGTTTCTATGCCAACCACAAGCTACGGCAAACTGAAACCCACTACATATAGTTACAGAAGTATCTTTTAAATTTCAGGACAGGTTTAAGAAAATATCAGGAATACTTTGTGATATACACTGTCAAATAGTGGATGCTGCTCTTTTCTAGTCGCTGTACATTTCCTGGTTCCCTTAAGGAACTTCATTATTTTGTAAACAGCGAATTTTATTTTTAAATGACATCTTAAACTACCCCACCACAGAGTCACCTCCTTTATTAAGACAATTCATTATTTTCTAAACTGAACATTCTATTTTTATATGACACCTTAAACTCAGTTTACATGAATGTTGTGGTGTGCTCTTCTGGGCATTGTTCTCATGTAAGGTTTTCAAGTCCTAAATTTCATCACTAAATGTTTTTGGGATGTAATACATATTCTTCTACCGTATATGGTGAGATGACGGCGAAATAATTGGGTTATATTGCATGCCGTAGATCAAAATACACACACACTATTCCGCCAGGGGATGATATTGAAGGCAATATGAAGGTAGCTGGAGGAATGTGTCGGTAGCAAGAAGACGTATATCTTCATCTTTGCGTCTCTCTCCTTGAGATTGCTTTGCTCACGTTCGGTCGTGCCGCTCGCCTGGGATAAGATTGGTTCCCGGAGGAAATCCCGGAGAAACGAAGTGGAGTGAGGCAGGGTGGGAGTGCTGTCTACCTGTCACCCGGAATTAAATGATGGTGGGTGGGAGGCTTGCAATTGGACAGCAAGGCTGCGGTCAGCAGGGGACATATCGCAACTCAGCATTACTGAGACCAGGGGTAGCTCAAACTCACTCTCTCTCTCATTAGAACAAAGTAGCCTCATTGGTGGATCAACCTGCACAGCCCAAAATCACGGGTTCGATTTCCAACCGAGGAAGTGTGATTCATTGAACGGTGGAAATATCTCCGTGCGATTTTGGTTCGTAAAAGACCTCTCGTATAGCCAGTGATGACAAAACAAGATCTTAGCTAAAGGTCACTTTTTAAGAGTTGCGGCTTTTATATCAAGTGACAGTGCAAATACTGTAGAACGTTGAAATTAGAGAGCATCACCAAAATGACTTCAAAACTACATCAGATATCTGCGTCAGTTATTATTATTATTATTATTATTGTTTGAGTCTTCATTCTTTTGACTGGTTTGATGCAGATCTCCAAGCTTCCCTGTCCTGAGCTAATCGTTTCATCTCTACATTTAACCACTAAACACTACATTTTGTTACTTTTAGAGTCTACAAAAATACATTAAAAATACTGCATTCTTAAATTAACGCGGTAGCCGAGAGCGATAAAGCGCTCGTGCCTCGCTGGCATCGGGAGAGCGTGGGTTTGAATCCCTCATCAGCCGTTCTGAAAGTGGTTTTCGTGATTTCCAATTTTCACTACCAGGCAAATGCCGGGACGTTTCTTTACAATAGGTTCTCGGCCGATTTCCTTTCAATATCTCTTCCCTGACCCGTCCTGAAAGAAAGGTACATGGCCATTGGCTGCATTAATAAAATTATCATAAATTAAATAATTCATTTTTTAAGTTCACTAACTTTTTGTTATTTATTCATTCATTCATGCATTCATTTATTCATTTATTTATTTATTTATTTATTCATTTATTCATTCATTCATTCATTCATTCATTCATTCATCCATTCATTCATTAATCGAATATTTCTACTACCATAAGAGTGCGCCCATTTCACAAAATGTTGCTTTAAATTTTCGAACATGAAGCTTCTCTTTTTGTCTCGCAAAAGTGATTCGTATTGGCTGAAGCTTCGCTCTATATTAATTATTATTATTATTATTATTATTATTGCCTCCGTGGCTCAGGCGGCAGCACGCCGGCCTCTCACCGCTGAGTCCGTGGTTCAAATCCCGGTCACTCCATGTGAGATCTGTGCTGGACAGAACGGAGGCAGACAGGTTTTTCTCCGGGTACTCCGGTTTTCCCTGTCAAAATTTCATTCCAGCAACACTCTCCACTATCATTTCATTTCATCTGTCATTCATTTAATCATTGCCCCAGAGGAGTGCGTCAGGCCTCGGCAGCCGGCACAGTTCATATCCTCGCCGCTAGATAGGGGCTTCATTCATTCCATTCCTGACCCGGTCGGAGACTGGAAGCAGGCTGTGGATTTTCATTATTATTATTATTATTATTATTATTATTATTATTATTATTATTATTATTATTATATGATGCGTTTGGTCCTCTAAGGAGCACGTAGAACCATTATTTAGCATTGGTGTTCTTGTTCTTCTTATCTTCCCAAAACTTCCTTATCCTTTCACTAAGTGCCCGTTTTCTTTCTTATGCCCATGCAGCTTTGAGTTTCAAATTGCGATCCTAAGGGAACTTGGGTGGACACTTATATGAGTTTACTTTCTGTCTATATAAAGTCCGCGGCGTTGTTCTTGGGTCAGTTTTGATTTCAGTGGGATCCTTTTGGGTGTCTGATAGCCAGCGTGCTTTGGTTTGTCGGGTTCCATTGACTATGAGGAAGATTTTCTTGGTCAGTCGGGAGTTGTCCATTCGAGCTAGAATTTTATGCGTCCTTTCCGTGCAAGAGAGGTGAATCGTTCAGTCAGTGAATACAGTTCTTCTGAGCTTTTCCTCATTATTATTATTATTATTATTATTATTATTATTATTATGAAAGTACACTAACAAGAGAGCTCTGGTAGCAACTACCCCCCAATCGGATTGTAATTGGCAGAGTGTACTCATGGAAGGCCACGCTATACGGTGTTGGTAAAAGGATTGGCTAAAATTAACATTAAAACTCTATTTAATTCGATTTTAGACGCGGAAAAGGGAATCGGCGCGTGGAAATGTAAGGCTGGTGGCTGCTTGGTCACTTTGATATCTCAAAGCTTAAATTACGTATATTCCTGGCACTTGAACGTGTTTTTCATCTCGAACATTTACGTATTTTTACAGTGCAACTTGTCTTATTCGACGGTTCTAATTCGAATTTTCCACCAATTACTGTAGCTGAGTCAACTTCTATAGCCTACTTACTTAGATAATGTATCATTACGAACTTCCATTTTATTACGTAAATTTAGACAACTAAATGTTGTAAGCCTACATACAGTATTTTGCGACTACTTCATCACAAATTTTAACATTTTCCCTGCGTATCTCCATATCTAGAGCCTCCGTTGCTCAGGTGGCAGCACGCCGGCCTCTCACCGCTGGGTCCTTGGTTCAAATCCCGGTCACTCCGTCTGAGATTTGTGCTGGACAAAGCGGAGGCAGACAGGTTTTTCTCCGGGTACTCCGGTTTTCCCTGTCACAATTTAATTCCAGCAACACTCTCCACTACATTTCATTTCATCTGTCATTCATTTAATCATTGACCCAGGGGAGTGCGACAGGCTTCGGCAGCCGGCTCAGTTCATATCCTCGCCGCTAGATGGGGGCTTCATTCATTCCATTCCCTGACCCGGTCAGTCGACTGGAAGCAGGCTGTGGATTTTCATTTCATCTCCATATCTCGAATTTTCGATTAGTCGAAATTTGTTGACATCCCCTAACGATTCGAGATATATCAAAGTTTGACCGTATATGCTATAAAATGGCATTGTCCCGTGGAAGTCAAGTTTGTGTTAGCTGGACATTTCTGCCTTGGACATATGTTGGCGCATTGACTGTTGTAGGCTACTGGGAATAGATAAAGAAATAAGTTTTCTAGCTTGTGATTGATGTGAATGTGAGATGGGATGGGTTAACTGTGTTCCCCTCGCCTCCTCTTCCTTCTCTCTCTCTGATCCCAAGCTTTAGTAGCACGAGTCATTAACCAGACGTCTTGCTAATCCCCCACCCCCACCCCCACCCCCACCCCTCGGACCCTTTGGTCCAGCGAGCGGGAGCCTTTTAGCCTGATATGATACCATCCTCCCTCTACCACTGCAAGGAAAGGATAAAACTTTCTACTGCTGCTTTAAATCCAATTTAACATTAAAAAATTAAAATCTGCAAACATAGGGAAACGTTACTTCTCCTCTCTAAAACCTTCCACTCTATCTCGCCTTCACACACTCCCTCGCGCCTATCACGAGTTTTTCTTTTCCAAATGGTTAGCGAATAATTTATTTCAGTAAACAGAGATACAGTATTTACCAGAACAAGTAAATGGCAAGCGTAAGGTCTAACTTTGGTTACCACAACTGTTGCAATAATAATAATAATAATAATAATAATAATAATCATCATTAGGGCTCGGATTCGAGCATATTTGCATATTTTTTTCCTGAATAGTACACATTGAAAGAAGCCTTTCGGTGGTATTTTCACCTCTCTGGGACCAACAGAATTGAAATTTATCGAGCATATAAATGCATAAAACCGCGGTTTTCATAATAGAAGCATATAAATGCATATTCTTGTGGTTTTCGTCTAAATAGTTTGTTTTTCTTCGAATTCTCCCCCGAATTCGGGCCCTGACAATCCTTAAGGTTCGAAAACAGAAATAATTATTGAAAAGCCTATCTGGTGCGAATAATAGAACCGCAGGCTTTTAACCTTTTGTGAGGTCGTTCTCGTCATTGAAACTTTTATTGACTGATTTAAAAAAAATCATTCAAAACTGAAAACATAGAAAATTTCTTGTTGTACAGACCAATGCAGATCTACTTCATTGACTCGCCTAATTCTAAACATTTTGTAAATGAACTTTTAAACTGTATCTTTTATAAGAGCACTTCTCTTATACTCGTATATACTTGAAAAACTTGAATGCGAGTATATTGCAGTGTATCACACATACAATTAGAAAATAAAGCTCGTATAGGCCTATAAAGGTATGTTATTGTTTTTTTCGTTTCACTTTCCTTTCTATAGTTTTTAACGGTGTTTTTCGAGCATATTCTGCATATTTAACCGCATATAATGGGGGTTTCGAGCATATCTGTCGAGCATATAATGGGTTTTTCGAGCATATAATGTTTTTTCGAGCATATCTATCGAGCATAGAGCACATGGTTTTCGAGCATATCTGGAGATTTTATCGAGCATATCGATCCGAGCCCTAATAATCATTATTATGGACATTGAAAAACAATAACGGAAAATTTTCCGGAACATTTATGGACCCACGAGAGAAAATGGAATGCCGATTTAGAGGAGAACAGCGCATCTCTGTTCCTTAAATGACAGGATCACTAATGCCGTACGCAAGAGACATCTGAAATTCTATGGCCATATTTCTAGCGACAGACTAACCAAAAGATTATTTACAGTAATCAACTCAAAGAAGGTCAAAATAAACTGGCTAGAACAAACCTAGGCGGACCTCCAAGAAATAAATATCACAAACAACATCATAAGAAATCGTGAAGCCTTTAGTACAACTAGTGGACCCGCGCGAGAACGCTTGCATAATGAGTTGTGTGCGCCCCATGTGTACAGACTACCCGCCCGGCCCTATTGCTATGCGGGCTGTACGCGACACAGTTTTGCCAGGGGCTATCGTCTTGTTGGGTACCGGTACTTTATAAACAAATAAATATATTTTTTTAAATCAGCGGGTGACCAAAGTTACAATATTGAATGAACAATAAAGAGAAAAAGCGATGAATAATATAATTAATACCGTATATTAAAGGGAGATGTTCAAATCAGGGGCGTATATAAGGGGGGTGCTGAGGGGGCTCCAGCCCCCCCCCCCACGAAAAAGCCAATAAAATTAAGAAAGTGCTGCTTTGGTAAGAGCATAACATAATTGTAAATTTGGTTATACCCTAATCTTAACTTATTGGCTAAGTAATAAACAATATTTAGATTGAAATTAGACTAACTCGTGGTGTAGAGGCTAGAATTCTTGGCTGCCACCCCGGAGGTCTGAATTAGATTCCCGGCTCTGCCAAGAAATTTTAATTCTAGCCTGAGGGCTGGAACAGGGTACACTCAGCCTTGTGAATTCCACAGTACGGTGCTTTTGAGAAATAAAGTATAAACTTCTAAAAAAAAAAAAAAAAACGGTTTACCTCTCTGCTTAGTAAATTGACAAATATTTAGATAATGGCCATTCATACTCCATAGATCATAAGAGAAAATTTATTTAGTATAAATTTTTATTTGTCTGTTGTGTTGTATTTTACAACTTTTTTTTGTATTGCCAGTAATTGTAGGCTACATAAACTTTGAATCTTATCTAAAATAATTACACAAAGTTGATATTTCTGTGTATTTTGCGGTGACAATCCCCTGAGAATACTCACAATTTTCCAGAATAGCCTCCCCCCCCCTCCCGAAAAAAAATTGTATATACGCCCCTGGTTCAAATGCCCAAAATTCAAACAAATATGTACATGTGGCTGAGGAGTTTGATTAACAATACTGTACTCATAAACTCTTCGAATCGGAAGCTTAATACGAAGTTTATATATTAGATGTCAAAGTGGATTTTAAATTAATTCAGTGTGACTTTGAAACTCGCTGTCATGGCAACAAAACGAATAGCTGCTGGCAGCGGGATCTGACGACCAGACAGCTCAGGGTGATGTGTTTATTTACGAAATGTTAGCTTTAAAACAAAAGACCGTGACGTGAATAGAACAGTTGTTTTGGCGGCTACACAATATCTTGACAAGTTCCTCTGTCTATAATATGTGTTACTGGAATGCTTACTTCATCTTTTCGTCAGTTGATGCGTCAACAATGTACAAACATTACTCAATGATGGGATTGTTAAAGGTAGACAAGAGGCTGATAGAGCTTTAGAACCAATTCATTGTACTCATTATGAAGTCTTCGTGTTTCATTAACACGTCAGCTGTATGAACGGTAAAAGGAAGAGATCTAGTTCGCTTTGTTTACATGAGTTTCTGTTTCCACTGAGAGGAAATTAAAATATACAGTAAATTCGTATTGAGAATCAAAGAATAAAAATACATCCCGTAGCCTGAAGTGATACCTTCCTATTAGTGTATGCTTATTTTTAGAAACATTGAGCAAATTGGAACTGGTAGAATATTGACTAACGTAGTCTAATCGTACAGAACCAATCTATAAGGTGCGTTCAAAAAGTAACGAGTCGTAGGCTGTAATGCGCAAACCGGTGACGACATCGGCTAATTATGGCGTGTGTAACGAGGTGTGGTTCCGACCAGAGCGTGGAAGGTCACAGCCCGAGGTCTTTCTCGGTTTCCTTAAACCAAAGAGTTTTTTTACGGAAGTGGTCGAAGATCTTTTTGGTTAATGTATTTGAATTCATCTGGAGGATGTGCCCATAAAAATCAATTCTCCGTTTTCTTATTGTGTCCGAGAGTTTTTCAGTTTTTTGGTAAAGAGTTTCGTTCCTGACATGGATTAATTTGTTGTTATGAAATTTGGGGCCTATGAATTTGCGTATTATCTTCCTTTCCTTGACCTCCAGCCTTTCGAACGGTCCCTGGGTGGTGAGAGACAATGTTTCGGCTGCATATAAGGCTTCTGGTTTAATTACCGTGTTATAATGTTTTATCTTGGTATTCCAGGAGAGAGACTTCTTGTTATAAGTGTACTTCGTAAATTGGAAGGCCAGTCTGAAGAAATAGACTATCATATGTGGCTAACATAGGTTTAAAACGAAATATCCATACCAATGTTTGACTAATGTGATAATGAAAGCAATATGGCGTTACTATAGAGGATACATTCACAATTGGATTGCTGCATTTCCAGTAATAGTCCAAAAAGATTCATGAAGTGATAGAAGCCATTTTTCAGTGTTGCCTGATTCTATTAAAGAACGCTTTCCAGTCGGTCAACACAGCTACATTTGGCGGGAAAACAAGTATTTACATGGTCTAACTTGAAATAAACATTATACAGGGTGTCTTTTATGTACCTTTGGAGAATGATAGGTCGTGTAGGGGGCGGGTATAGAAGTAATTTGAGATAGGGAACTTGGGGTCGGAGCGGCCTCCTTAACCTCTAAAATAAGGGTTGATACAGGCCCTCCACCCTGTAAGTTAGGCAACCAATCCAAGCCTCTATTACCTTTCTCAATCCTTTAACTCTTGGCAAGATTCATTTCACAATGTGGCGCTGGCGTAATGGATAGCGTTGCGGTGCGAAAGGCCGGTAGTCCCGGGTTCGATTCTGGGCTTGGGCAATTCTTTTAAATATTAATTTAGGTGTCAGGATATTAACGTTGATACCTTCGGTAAATTAAACCGATCTTTGTGCACTTCGTAGCATTAAATTGTTTAAGTCCGTTGTTACGTTTAAATCACGTTGAGAAAGAGAAAGTAAGGTTTAGCTAGACTATGCAGGCTTAGGTTATTTTTTGCCGTAGGGTTGTTCTCTAAAACTGTACGACTGCACTCTCTTCTCTGCCGTAGCACCAGACTGTATCATGTGACTACAATACGACAAATAACATTAAAAAAAGTTTTTGCCCAAGCCCGGAATTGAACCCGGGACTACCGGCCTTTCGCACTGCAACGCTATCCATTACGCCAGCGCCACATGGTGAAATGAATCTTGCCAAGAGTTCAAGGATTGAGAAAGGTAATTAAGGCTTGGGTCGGTTGCCTAACTTACAGGGTGGAGGGCCTGAATCAACCCTTATTTTAGGGGCTAAGGAGGCCGCTCCGACCCCAAGTGCCTATCTCAAATTACTTCTATACCCGTCCCCTACACGACCTATCATTCTCCAAAGGTACATAAAAGACACCCTCTATAAGATATTTATCACAGAATATCACGCCTTTTTTGTACAAAAGTGGGGCGTTCATAATTGCCTAATGTAATTGTGCACAATATGTATTAACCAACTGGAAAGCTTTCTTTAATACAATAAGATTCTTTCACATATTTCTTGTGCGCAAATAAACGGAGAGTAATTGGCGCAGGTTGACGGACCCACAGAATTAACAAATCTCGTACAATGTAAAAGAACGGCTACTACGAGTGTACCGAGAGAGACAACCCATTTATCACAACTACCTGAATATATATGAGGAAGAATCTACTTTAATGGTAGTGCACTCTCGTCTGACACACACCGCCAAGCAGAGTGGACACAATATTGCTGTTGCTATTTCTCACTTAAAAAGAATGTACTATCTCACCACAAGTGTGCAAGTACAGTCACTTTATATTACAATAGAACGACATTACTCATTCTCAAATATAAGAGCAAATAATGAGAAAAATTCTGTTGAATCCTCGATAGAATTATTTATGTATGTATTAGCCCAAATGTATTGCCTTTCAGTCGGTCAACACGATTGTAGCCAATTCTAATGGGTGATTTCCTAATCCTGAACAAAAACACTGTGCATGAGATTTTAAATACACTTGGATGACCAGTTTCGTTCGTCATGCGATCATCATCAGATCCTTTACACTTAGGCTGTTAAATCTATGTCTACAAGTTTGGTTGATAGTATTTACAATAGGTACATTATTTAGTTGCGTTGGTAATTAAACTAGCACAACTTGTCAAGATATGTGATTTTTTGTTGAGAAACTGATAGTTGTGATTGACCTTCAAGTTTGCTGGCTTAGTGTGATTATGTGATCGTTGTTAAATGTCAGGTTATTGTGGATCGTGCACTTAGCTGTTTGAGTGATGTGTGGTCCATTTACGCGTCTAACCAAGTAGCGACCAATGGCTTTTGTCTCACCCATTTTAGTATATCAGTAAGTTTCGTCCATACAGTCGTTTAACCTTGTTACAGGGAAGTGTGGTGGAGTGAAGTTAACAGCAGTACCTGATACAGTTAATTACTGAAAAGTTAGAATGTAGAGTTCCAACTTTGGTGTGTGTAGAATTTGTCTGATGACCTGTGTCACTGTGATGTCTGTATCAGTGTGTGTACTTTTAATCGAGGTAGGATTTGGTTAGGAAGCGACCTTGGCCTTATGTTAGATACCAAATCTACATTTGCCTGGACTACATCGTCGAAAACCACGGAAAACCACTTCCAGGATGGCTGAGGTGGAAATAAAAATAATTTTTTTAGAGCACAAAATATGCAATTGAATAAAGCATTACAACATACAAAGAAAACAGAAAATTTGGCTGGACGTTTACAGCACAGACGCGACGACCACCGACAAGTGGAAAGAAGGCTGAGGTAGAATTTGAATCCGCCTCTCCTGAGTTTTGCCTCCGTTCTAACCCTCAGAACAGAATTAAATTTCTTGGAAGAGCTGGGAATCGAACCCAGGCCTCCGCGGTGATAGTCAAGAACGCTAGCCACTACGCAATGAGGTAGACCATTTCTTACGAGTGTGAGCAGATTGTTCAGGTGGACCTCAATTTATTGTTTCGCTCGAAGTTTCTGCGCTATGACTGGAGACAAGTTATATTGGGTGCCACTTCTCGGTGGCTTTTCACTGTTTATCTAGGCAGAGCTCCAACTCGTCCTCTTCGTGTGCGGTGATAAAGTATGTTTTCTTCTGTATATGCAAAAAGCTCTTCTTCTCATCCCAGCCATAATCGCGGCTGCACATTGATAGAAATAAATTAACAGGAATCTTGTCAGTGACCACTTGTGTCTTCTATAAACATTTCTTACGCCTGGATGGAAACATGAATCACACATGTTTATCAGTATCCGTTTGAATCTCGTGCCAAAAGTGTAACTCATGAACGATTTAATACTGAAAGACTTTTAATGATGATTAATGGTAAAATAACAGTCATTACGAACAGTATGCAAGGTCATTGGACTATAAATATTATACAAGTTAGGATTCATTACGGGGGAGAGTATGTCAGTGAAAGAAGACCAATTTTTGAGGGTTACTTCTATGAGGTTTGGCAACAAACTAGTATTGTACTGAGTTCTATAATACAGTACTGAAGTTTATTTTAATGATGTGCCGTTACTAGAATTTATAATACTAGCGGACCCGTGCGAGAAACCTTGCCTGTTCATAAACCACAATTCCCCAATAGGTTTATAACGGCCAAAATGCGAACTGAACAGCAATGTTGTAGCGTATTTTCCTTCAGCAACAGTATTTGCAAATCGCACACTTCTTACAAAAATGTATATTTATGAAATTAGAATGCTGCTCGTCACTGCTAATGTCATTTGTGTGCTGAACCTATTGATTGACAGCTTAGCTGTAACACTCGCCAGTTATTCAATATTTATGAAATTATACGATTTTAGTAGTCTACTCATTCCTTTGATTTACTGATTCTGAAATACTTGCAAAATGATAAAGGAAAGACCTCAGAATGTTAAAAAGACATGAAACAGGCGTCACAGCGGCGAAAATGTGAAGCGGACAGCAATTATGGAGCGTATCTTCCTTCAGCAAGAGTATCTGCAAATCTCACATTTCGTACATTTTTTAAAGTCATCTTTTAAAGAAATTATAGATATTTATGGAATTAGAGTGCAATTCATCACTGCTAATGTCTATTCTCTTTCATTTGAATGCTTATTTGTCACAATCGGTCGCCTCTGAGAGCCACATGAGGGATCTATACTACTGAAATAATATATTTGATGTTTTATGTTTGACCTGCCGAAATATAAATATTTTATGTCAGAAAACTGCACCTTAATGAGGCTCATTAGTTTATAGTTCAAGTTTCATGATGATACAGGTTTTCCACCAACCAGAGCTTAAGATGTTTATTACGATACAGCTGTTTGACCAATTAGGTAAGGATAGCATCGCATGTGCGCAAAATCAAACTGTCGCTGACTTCCACGGCCTCCTCTTTAAATTTCGCTGTGTGGCTAGTGTCATAGTGGGATATTCGAGGAGACCGTGGTCGAATACAAGGTATCTTCTGCGTCGCATGCGCTCTGTTCAGTAAATGCAGCTGGCGGAATCTCGACAGATATTTATGAATTTCTGTGTTCGAACATAAAATACTGTATCGTCGAACATAAACAGTCGTATGCAGCTCGCCTATAATGGTAATGTAGACTCGTATGGAAATTATAAAACTCTCTTCGTTGGTTTCATAAACATACTCCTGTCTTAATTATTGTCATTATAGGCTTGTTGCATAATGTACTATTAAATAATTTCGCAAGAACATTATGAATGGAATACTGCAAGTTATTCTCCTATAGTTAATTTGTTAAAATGATTTTTTCATACACCTTCTGAGAATTGTGTGCATAATACTAAGCAATTTAAGTCTGAACAAATTTCAGTTTGTGTTATTGAGGGGTTAATTAGGAGTTGTACGTATGTATGCATACTGTAGATTGGTTATACGAACAAAAATGAGAAATAGCTTAGCTAAGATAGGGAGGTAATTTTTTAGTGTGTTGGTTTTCCCTACATTTAGCATATATGCCAGGAATTTCTGGGATGCTACTTTATATCAAGTTCAGAGGCAACTCCTGAAGTCGTAGACTCGAATAATTGCAATGCGTGCTGCACTACTTGACTAATTATCACAATAAGAAAGGTTAATTAAAGATTATCACTTGAAAATTAGCAGTCTAATGACCAATTTGTCCTTCACCTCTAAACGAAGGTACTGTACAACAAATTCATAAACGAAACCGAATTAATTTTTCATAAAGCGACATTTCCATCCTCGCAACTCAACGAGCGGAAGGCAGAAAACGGAGTAGTGAAGGCAGGAAACGGAATAGCCCTGGAATGAACAGACTGTAATGCATGAAGGACCAATGATGATGATGATGATGTGCCTTCCGGAGAGGCCAAGTGCAAGTCGCCAAGTGCAAGTCTTTCTAGTTGATGCCCGTAGGCTACCTGCGCGTCGTAATGAGGATGAAGTGATGATTAAGACGTCACACACACCCAGTCCCCGAGCCACGGAAATTAACCCCAGGAGATTAAAACCCCTGATGGCTCATCCAGGGATCGAACCCGGGGCACTTTGGGCGAAAGCCTAGCGCGCGCTAACCATTTAGCCACGGAGCCTAACAGGAACAATGAAAAGTAGTCATGACTACTTAGGCCGCGCAGTATAAAAAACAAAAGTTGTGTTTGATAGACAATGCGGTTGGGTGGTTTGCATTCGTAGGAGTTTATAACTACGAAGAAGGTTTGAGTCTCAACAATGATCTCACTCAGATAACTATTATCAGCAATGTCACGTGGCTTTGTTATAAACACTAATCTTTGTGTACGTCGTGCTTTGTTAACTTTCAGTCGTTTTAGTGACATCTTTTGTCATTAGATAAGCCAATATCTTCCCTTGTTTAGTGTTTAGCCTTTTTGATAAACTTGAGACAGGCTTCTAATTCCCTTCATGTACGGCAAGGCGTTGTTTTAATCTTTACTGGAGATAATTGAACTTCCTGGTAAGGTAATTTAAAGCGACATTCTGTTTTCCCAACCTTTATGGAGAAATAATCCCAAGCATTTGCTTAAATTTAAATGCATATTTTATGGATAGAAATGATATTTTATCAACCTAGTTTGCATTGATCTCTTGAGCTTAGTAATAGCAATAAAATGTAATAATAATGATTTGCGGATAGTTAATAATGGACTTATTAACTTTAGACTACACAGAGAATTGAGAATTCTATCATACACTAGTTTACCAGTTGCGAAGAAATAGTGTGATTTCACCGCCATGCCAATTAGAGCACTGCAGTAGCGCAGTGCGTGGCGAATGGAAGAAGCCACTAGTTTAACAAAAGGTCAATTATATGAGTCCTGATCCAGTTAGCGGTGGTGTTGTGGTGATGTTCACCTATCATTATTTATACTTAAACGTTTTCAAAATAACATTGCAGGCGATTACTTGTGCTTTTGTGGATCTTCACAAACAGTGGACAATTTACTCTTCGACTGTGCCATTTTTAGCAGGACAAGATTCGAACTTGAGTGTCATTTAAACAATTGTAATATGAAATTTTCAAAACCATTATTCCATCTGTTTAAGAAATCCTGCTGTTACAAACAGTTCCTTAAGTTCATTCACCACATCTACAATAATATAGTTTCATAATTTTGTGTTAAGGACCAATAATTAACTGATCAAAACTATAACCCTAATATAGTCTACTCATGTACAATAGGGTTCAAACTGTTCGGACATTCGATAAGTAAAGAATAAAAAATAATAGAAAAATGTATACAAAAGAGTGCATACAGACCCAGTATCAGCCTGAAAAACAGACACCATATACAAGAAATATATTAACATATTCGTATGGCAGGTAGTCGGCTATTGTCCAGATTTTATAGTTTAAACTAATTGAACATAAAAATAACCTTTTAACATAATGCAGTAATCAGATGTGAGAGGTATACTGCGCCAAGAAGCAGGAAGAAAGACGACTTTTGAGAGCTGCAGTGCCTGCAAATTTGACAAACTTCTATAAATCAAATGTGTTGAAGAGGCTTGAGGAGGTGCAAACAAAAGATTTATTGAACTTCATTGTTCAGAGACACTTAGCATGAGCTTCTTCAGAACAAGAAAAAGAGGTATGATGATCACATGGAATAGTACGTGTACAGTTTAGCTGTAAGCGGAGACGCATTCCACTGGTGAATTGTCTGACATCTCTGGTCTAGTTTATTGCACATTTCTCTCTGAAGAGACTGTCAGAGTTGTGTTTTTTATTATAGTCCACACACACAGTTGAAAATTAAAAATTATTCTCGCATGTGTAAATTTAAAGTGTCAGAGAGACTCTTGTCGTAGATTTGTGTTCGTGAGTGGAGGGACAGTAGTAGTGTATGGCCCTCTACTAAAACATGGCGTTTGCGTTCCATGTGCGGTCCGACACAAGAGTGACGTCATCAAAGCAAAGCCGCCTGACACTACTGAGGTCCTGTCATGTCACATAATTCCTCTATGTTGCTTTGACACGAATCAGAGCTAATTAATATAAAGGATTATGATATTATGTTGACAGTTGAAAGAGAAGCTTTAACTCTCAGGAATGTTGAAAACCTGCAGAATAAAAAATAAAATGAAAAGTTCGATTTTCGTGTGTATTTCGGCTTGAGGAAACTATTTAATATTTGCATTAAAGGTTTCTCTTCTGATTTTAAGAAGTATCTTGTAAAATCCCCACTAATTGTTATTGTAGGCCTAATACAAAATTATGTAGCATTGTGTTGAATTTGAGTTGTATTGACAAGCAAAACAACTTGGCCTACATTTATTTTTTCTTGCTCACAATACAGGAGCTGCGTGTGTGTTGCAGTGGTAACGTTCTCACCTGCTGTATCCAAGGTAGCGGGATCAATTCGCGGTGCAATTAAAGACAAATGAACCTTATATATGCTGTCCTCTAAAAGTGCATAACTACACGATCATATTCTTTATGTTCGACCATGGCGAAATGCAAATATCATGTCAGAAAACAGTACTATAATGAGGGTCATTATAGTACAAGTTTTCATTATAATACATTTTATCCCACCGATCAGAGTTCAAGAAACAGTTGTGTGACCAATTAGGTAAGGACAGCATCGTACCTGCGCTGACTTCCATGGCCTCCCATTTTAAATGTCACTGCGTGACCTAGTGTCATAGTGGAGTAATCGAGGAGGCCATGGTATTCACTGTGTCCCATGCGCTCTGTTTAGTACATAAAACTGGCGATATCTCGACAGATATTTATGAATACTTATTCTCAAACATAAAATATTTATAATCATCGTCGAACATAAACAGTCGTATGCAACTCGCTATAATGGTAATTAAGACACTCGAATGGAAATTATAAAATTCGCTACGCTCGTTTTATAAACATACTAGTGTCTTAATTATTGCCATTATAGGCTCGTTGCATAATGTACTATTTCTACAGTACACTGATTTTAAAGATCATTTTTCTCTATGCTTATAAACGGGAATTAGGATCATTAGAATTGACTTCCATTATTTTATACACAGGAAAATGAACCTAAAGTTCATTGTTCTGTCGGACGGCACATCCACATACTGTACGGCTGGGAGGCGTGACCACGCACACGGAAAATAATGGGAAAGACGAGTTGTATTGCTGTTTCAGCGCCAATTAATCACATGTAATAATATCTGGTTATTTATTTGCACGTCCTAGTGTATCGTGTTGTTATTGTTGTTGTTTGTGCAGTTCTTGTCCTTGACCCTTCCTTCCATAAATATGTTTGCTATTCCTGGGTGTCTTAGTATGTGTCCTACCAACCTATCTCTTCTGTTGATCAGCAGTCACCACAAACATCTCTCCTCTCCCACTCGACTTAATACCTCTTGACTTGTAACCCTATCTGATCTTCATCATTCTCCTTCAACACCACATTTCAAACGCTTTAATTCTCCTGTTTCCCCATGGGGCCCCAGCTGAGTCCGGCATTGCTTCCACTTACATGTGCCGGGTTCCTCTCTGTCTTCTTTCCTGTCGACCTCACTTGGTCAACTCTTGTTCTCTTCCGACCCCGACGGTATTAGGGTATCGGAGGCATCGGGAGTCTCTTCCTTTCCCGCCTTAATTGGCCCTTCTCTCTTCTTTTCTGATACCCTCCCTCTGCGAGGGGTCAGCCTTCTTTTTCTTTTTCCTGTTATCTCCTGCCTTCTGCTCAAGACCCTCAAGGAGGCAGGGTATATGTAGCCCCACCACTTCTGGTGCATCCTGGATATTGCTACACCCTCAGGGGCTCACGGCTGGTGAGTTCGGGAGGTGGCGACCCCGTGGGATTCCTGAGCTGGGTCCGATTTTCCCCCTTTTATCCATTACCTGTGGGGTGGACCCTGTCCTCTCTCACTTTCCTATCTGCCTTTTATGGCTCTCCTTCCTTCCAAGTCCCTCAATCCGCATTCTTCGAGGGTTGAGGGCATTTCTTTTCCTCCTGTCCTTTATTTGCCTTACTCTTCTAGTTTATAAGTTAGTAGTTAGTTTTAGTTATAGTTTCCATCTCCATTTCATTATCATCTTAACGATCACCCAAACCATTAGGGGCCGATAACCTAGACGTTAGGCCCTTAAAACAACAAATATCATCATCATCATCTCCTGTTTCCTGCTGCATCAATAGTCCAAGATTCACTTCCATAGCGCGCCACGCTCCAGGCAAAGGCTTTCAAAATTTATTGACTTCAGAATACCTAAATCTATATTCAATGTCAACAGATTCCTTTTCTGTACAAATGCCTTCCTTGTGTGAACCAACCTACTTTTTATATCCTCATTGCTTCGTCCATCAATGATTATTTTGGTTCCTAAGTAACGGAGGTCTTAGTTATTGAGGTTTAAAGGGGCGGAAAAGCGAGGTCATCTGCCCTTTAACACATGTCTCCTATTTCCTTTAGCTTTCCCCTGCCAATTTGACGTCCATAGGGTTCTGATTTCTTTCGGCTGCATTCCAATATTTTTGTTTTACATATATTATGTTGTCCGACTGTAAAGTTGTATGCCGAACATCAATTTACTGTTAGAAGTAACGTCAGCAGCTTCGGTGGCGTAGTTGCTAGCATGCTGAGCATCTATGCCCGAGATCGGGGGTTTAAACCCAGCCGAAGTCGTTGAATTCTTAAGAGCGTTAAAAATCCCTCAGTATGCCTTCCTTTGGAGGGGAAGTAAAGCCAGCGGTCATAGGCTAGATTTTTGGCATGTTAGCGAACCTTACACTAATTACACCTTTGTGAAGCTAAATTGTAGGTTAAATTCAAACAACGCTCTTAGGTTCCTACGTGCATCGCCAGGAGCCGACTGTGGTGGCGTCTAGTAGCCAAGTTCTGAACTAGTATTCGTTGACGGTGGCGTTGGCGGCAAAAGTAGGAACTACTTGAAGAATTCAATGTCTGCAGGCTTACTTAAATTAAAAACAGACAACACACACTAATACAGTCATCACAATAATTAACACCGGTTATCAGACAGATTCTACACACACCCACAGTACACGAGGCTACATGACCGCGTTGTCGCAGCCCATAATCTGAAGAACCAACCAACCAGAAGTAACGTCTTTACCCCCTTGTTACCGAAAAAAGTAACATTTACCTGTTCTGTCGTTACTCCCCAACCCTATATTTGAGCTATTCACGAAGCTTTCAACTGACCAGATTACAATTCACAATGTGTGCGTGCGTACGGGAGAGAAAACTGACTGGTGTTGGTGACATAACACGGACATAGTCATGTTGCTTGTTTTGAGGCTATTGTCTGTGGCACTTCTTTCTTTTCAAAGTCTAGCTCAGATATGCCTTTTGAATGTTCATACATAGAGTGGTGCATCCCGGGTGTCACGTGTGTGTTGTTGTGCAGGTCTATTATCTGGACCGAACTTGTGTGACACAGACAGATCTGCCCAGACACGTGGTGGTGTAACAATAGACAATGTACTCGCCCATGGAGTAAACACTATTTAGTATGCGCTCTTAGTATTGCTCTCTTTTTCGTCATTGTTTATGGTGGCGCTTCAGAGTCTGGAGGGTACACAGGGCTGATGACCAACATAATATGTCTCTAAATGAGGCAACAATAACACCAACATTATCACCAAAATAACAATTCTGACAACCTGCTTTATTTATTTATTTATTTATTTATTTATTTATTTCTTTATTTAATTTAATTTAATTTACCTTAGATCCTACAAGAAGTACGGCAGGTCTAGTGAAAAAGGGCAAGCCGCTCATAATTTATACTTCACTGGCACAGCTTACGTCTGCATTGTTCACATTTACAGATTTTACAAAATTATATATACGGTATACCGGTATTTAAAATATTAATAAATACAAAATGGTATTAAGGAGAAACATACAACTTGAAGAGACAAAACAATAATGATTTTAACATTACTAGCATTACCCGTCGCGGCTTCGCCCGCGAATATTCTAGTTGTAAAGAGTACACTTAGCAAAATCTCAGTCATGAATGCTATGACTGATTTATCCTTGGTATGAATAATCAGACTTTATCAATTCAGCTACTGGTGCAGTGGTTATGGGTTTGTCATTGCTTCAAAGGTATATCAGAGCGAAGTTAGTTTTCTGGGAATATCACAGACACTGTTAATTTAAGGGCCTTTAAATGAGGTTTTCGGAGACCCTTTATAGTCGGGTGAAAATTGCGTGAAAAAAATCTTAAAGTGCCCCTTGACCCCCTTAAGCGCATTATACTGCATGTGTTGATGAATTTTACAGCTTAATTAGGTTCAGTGATAACCTTATAACCGTCTGGAAACTTTCACAGTAATGTAATAATTGGAATTGCATTGCGTCTTACAGAAATAGATGGACCTGTGAGATTCTGTTACCATGGTTACCGTGTTACATTCTTTCATTATTCCATTGTAAATATACATGTTTTAAGGTATTTATTTAATTGTGAGGCATTTAAAGAGTGAGTGCGTTTCGCTTACGCATTGGGTTATGCTGAACCTGTAGGTACCCCATATGTGTAGGATGGTGTTAATGGGACCTTATTTTCGGTACAGAACTGGAATGGGATCTTCGCAGAATAATATAGGGAGGGATAACTGCGCCTGTCATTGATCTCGTACAACAAACATTTCTATGGAAATACACTCATCTTGCTATTAGAAACAAAGTTCTAAATTTTCAAAATTCAAATCGTACCTTTTATTTTTTCAAAATTTGGTCCTTTTTATGCTGATCTTCACCGATACCCCTCATATCTCTGAATTTTATAGGAATTTTTGGACTTGTTCAAATTTTTACGGTGGGTGTTAAATCATTAGCCACAAAATGAATCTCACTAAAATTTTTGTGGTGGCTTAATTAGTCTTTATATAATACGTCAAAAATATTTCTTGAGTTTGTTTCGAATAAAAATGAAATAATATCGCGTAATTAATGAACAGATGTTTAAATGAGTGAGATTTATTTTGTAGCTGAAGGCTTAACACGCACTTTAAAAAAATAGAAACGTTCAAATAAGCCTATAAACATGGAAGATATGAGAGAAGCGGTTAAGATTAGCACAAAGCAAGGACCAAATTTTGAAGAAAAAAAATGTAAAAAAAGGTATAATTTAGTTTTGAAAATCTTAAACTTTGCGTGTTTCCTTGGAAATGTAGCCTATATACTTGTTATACAAGATTTATGGCAGTCAACTGTTATAATATTAAAATCGTTATGGGCTGGCTACCTGGTAGCTAAAATTGATATTAAGCCCACATCATTACTTCATTACTGTATTAGTAAGATACAAGCTCCCCTCCCACTTCAATTCCATCTAAGTTCCTAATCCTATTGTTCTCATTGGTGGTATAGTAGTCATTGTGGACCTGCTATGTTCCATTGTCCCTTTTGACAAAGGTGTAAAATGATCAGCTTAGTTGTTGTATTGATGCACACATCCTCTGTAGCTATAACGAAGAAACGAGTTAACTTTTCTGTCTCCATGAATTGAATGTTTGTGTGAACAGTAACATAAAGAAAATTGTGATGGCTGTATCAGTATGTGTGTAATTGTAATTGGGGCTAAGATTGGGTAAGTGGTGGTCGGTGTCGTAAGTGCGATATACCATCCCGACATTCGCCTTGAGTGGACGTGAGAACTGAAAACCACTTATAGTACTGGTGCCTCTCCTCCTTAAATTCGGGTTAGGCGTTATGCATGTGAGATTTTTGAAATAGTAGTCACGTCCAATGGTTCAAATTCTACGTCTATTTTCAAGTCCAGGGAAGGTACCTTCCAAAAGGCTACGGCCGATTTCTTTCATCTTCATTCATTTAATATCTCATTAGTTTCTCTCAGGATGTTGGCGTCTGAAAGGGCATCCTGTTGTAAAAAAAAATAAAAAAACAGCCGATATGTAGAAATTCATCCCCGACCCAGTTAAAACGGGATTAATAAGAGGTAGACACACACAACACAGTTAAAGGCATATAAATCTGCTGGCACTCTGCTCTCTCTCTCTTTCTTTTCTTTCTTTCAACTATCACTATGCAAATTGATGATGATGATGATGATGATAATCGTGTGGCCTCCTGAGAGGTCGAGTGCAGGTCTTTCTAGTTGACGCCTGTGGGTGACCTGCACGCCGTTATGAGTATGAATTGATGATGAAGACGTCACATACACGCAGTCCCCGAGCCACGGGAATTAACCACAGGGGATTAAAATCCCTAATGGCCCGTTCGGGAATTTAACCCGGGACACTTCGGTCCAAAGCCTAGCGCGCTAACCAATTTGCCATTCAGCCCGACTATGATGATCATCATCATGGTCATGATCATGAAAATAATTTCTTCTCTGTCATGGAAGAAACAAAAATCTTGGGATGGAGAGGATTGGAAGTAAGGAAAGGGAGAGAGAGAGAGAGAGAGAGAGAGAGGGAGGAGAAAACTAGACAGACGGACAAAGAGAAGTAAGGGTCTGCCATGGCAAACAGCCAATCGGCACAAATACATTTGAGAGGCGCAAACAAGTGACGTCAAGACACACACACTCACACTCACATACGCAGAGGGAGACAGAGGGAGTAGTAATGCACAGTATATCAAATGCTAGATAGAAAAAGAAGCAAATACCTCAAGGGAATAAGGATCCTGGAGTTCATTTTTCGCCACTCCCACTTACGTGAAAACTCGAGTCAGTAGCCCTTCCGTTCTGTCACTGTAATTTATATTATTTATACGGTTTACGTATATTTTGTGGGGAGGATTTCCGTTTAATGAAACCACTTTTCCTAAAGATGATTAGGTTCATGTGATTTTATTATAATTATTATCAGCATCAATCTCTTTTCTTATAACACGAGACGTAATTAGTGAAGTCAGTCCTTGACGTGGAAAGGTCAGTATACAGTATAGAAGATAATTTTAGGGTGACAAGAATAGAGCATGAGAACCACAAAGCATAACTATTCAGTGGATTGAAATAACTATTTGTTATATAGGCCTACTGCACTTTCTTTAAGGCACAGTATTCATGTAATGCTAAGAAACGCGAGAGGTTAAAGTGCCTAATGTTTAACTTTGTATGTTTCAAGAATCATATTGACGTTTCTCGCGGAGCGGGGTTGTCAAAATACCAACTCCTTGCCACGTGGGTATGGCGGGTCGTGGGAATATTCCCGTGGGAAAACCATTATTTTGGAGGACTATTCCCGGTCGGCATTTTTCGAATATTCCCAGACTGGGAATTTGTAATTTTGGTTGATTGGTTCCATAGTTTAGGGGCTGCGACAACGCGGTCATGTAACCCCGTGTACTTTGGGTGTGTGTAGAAACTCTAATAACTGGTATTAATTTTGATGGCTGTATTAGTGTGTGTTGTCTGTGATTCAGGTAAGGACTGCAGACGATCAATTTTCAAGTAATTCCTACTTTTCCTACCAAATGCTACCGTCCACGACACCTAGCTGTGAACTTGGCTACTAGATGCCATCGCAACCAGCACCTGGTTGTGAACGTTGGAACTAATATAGCGTTAAACAAATCTAACCTACAAAGTTTAGCTTCACACAACTGTAGTTAGTGAAAGGTTCTTTTTTATGCCATAAATCTATAAATCTATAAATCTGTAAATCCTTTACTTCCCCTTCGAAGGAAGGCATAGTGAGGGATTTTTAACGCTCTTAAAAATCCGATGACTTTGGCCGGGTTTGACCCCGCGATCTTGGGCATTTTGTAATTTTTTCAACGATTCCTTTGAATTTTGATATTACGCACTAATAGATGCTTGTTAGCGAGTCGAGACACGAGATGCATGAATCTCGGTTTGTGAATTGAACCCCCAGTGACGTCAATCCAACAGCTGTAAGTCATAAACTAAAAGCATTATTAGTATAGCATTTTAAAGGAAACACAGCTATTTGTCTCGACTGAAATGTTGTGCTACTGACTAAGTGGTTTTTTTCCTTTTCATCTTAGGATTCAAGATGCTTGAGTCTTTCTGCCAGTGGAAAACCAGATTTAATGGGAATTTTATTTGTTTTAAGATCGTTTACTTACATGCGTTCGGATGACATTGATATTAGAATCTTGTTTTAAACAGGGTGTATACAAAGTCTCTCCGCAGTGACTTGAAAACGCTAGCACACTCACTCATCCGCATTCAAGTTGGCAACGGATCCCGCTAGCAGTCACTCCGCTAATGTTGTTTTAGGAAATGCATTAACAGACGAATTGAACATACATCAAGCAGAGTCTGTGAGTGAGCAGACTCAAAGGTCAACGCGTGCACAGTTTCGAACTTATCCAGACCCGCAAGCGTCTGACGTCGCTGCGGAGAGAGTTTCTATATTTCGTCTTCTTCTTCTTCTTCTTCTTCTTCGTCGTCGTCTTCTTCTTCTTCTTCTTATTCTTATTCTTCTTCTTCTTCTTCTTCTTCTTCTTCTTCTTTAGCGTTTGTCCTGCGTGGTCCAGTTCATGGATCCGTTGCGGAGAGAGTTTATATACGCGCTGCATTAGCCTTCAATTATGGCTAAAGAATAAAATTAGAATAAATCGTGTGTATATATTTCTACCTCTTTATTATTATTTTTCCAATGTGCGCGGGGATAAGGTGAGATGAGTGTGTATGGTTTTATGAATGGATGCCCTTCCTGGTGCCAACATCACTGCAGAAGCTAATGGTAGATGAATTATATGAAGGTGAATGAAATTGAAATATATATTAGAAGATACAGGCCCGGATTTAAAATTCAAAATCACTGAAACAGGTGTGGTTTGAATCCACCCGAGTCGGGATGACACCTGGCCTGAAGCCCTTACGAGTTAATACGTGTAGCTGCATAGGTTGGTATAATTAGTGTACCCGAACGTTTCATTATTCCAGAAGAAATTAAGTTTGCCACAGTGAGAATGTCGGCTTCCTTGTGTAGGTCTATCTTGTTTTCCTTGTGCAGTGATTACTCCCTGTGCCATTTGCCAGTTTTATGTCCTTGTCCAGTATGGATGTTGTCACCAATAACCGTGGAAATGTCTGCAGCCGGCGCGTCAAAGGGTTGATGTACTTACCCGAGATTGATGAGCAAATATATGGGACGGGAGAGAGCGCCGAGCAAGCCGGCTATTATTGTGTCGGGAATCAATTTCTTTCTTGACATGGTCTACACCCTGACTCACACAGGCTTGACCTAACTACAATAATACAATCATTCAACATAGTAACAATGGGTTTCCTACTCTGGTACTTACGAGGGGCTTTCCGAATGTGTTTCGTCGTTCTAATCCATACGGTGGCTGTATTACAAAGTGAGAAAATAGCCTACATTCCCATGAAAAAATAAAAAACAATTTCCAAGAAGTCTTCTCGGATTTCGCCTTGGTACATTAAGTCAGATCCATCAGCGGGCTCTTGGAACACGTGTCTGGACTGGAACTAGGGTAGTGGACCATCCACTACTTACCATAGATGTAAAGCACATAGAACTTCTTAGCTCAGGCTGTTCCAGCGGAGCTGCTCGCCAGTGCGCAGTAGAGTACTCGCCGCCTTGCGTGAGTAAACCTGCAACATGCAATACAGCTCTGCTGTGGAGGCTGCCGTCACTGCGCGGTGGATACATCAAAACTGGCAGAAAGTGCACCGACTTGTATTATGACCTTCACCCTGTGACGTATTGACTATCACCCCCAGTCCCTCTCCAACCGTGCTCCGAGCATCTCTGCTGAGTACTCGCGTGTACGCATACTCAAACTCGTGGATTTGGAGCAGCCTGTCTTAGTTGATTGGGAACTGAGAGATCCCACAACATTATCTCTTCCATATAGAAAAGCCTTTGGCTATTTTTGATCACAATCGCCTCCGACATTGATACGAAGGTGGATCAAAAAGTTAGTTGCACTAACGCGCTGCAGCAGCGCGTTGTGTGTGGCAAACGTGGGCACAGCGGAGAAAGGGACAGACACTGCCCACACACCTGTTAGGCAGGTCGCTGTGGTGTCTCATCTTGTATGGTGTGAATAGCGGCCAAAAGCAATGGCGCGTCGACTGGGCGTTCACTCCAATTATGAGGTGCGTGCGACAATCAGATTCCTATGGGCCAAAAGGAAGAATTGCACGAACATTCATCGTGAAATTAGTGCTGTGTATAGGGAGCGGGCCATTTCCCGGCAAGGGATCGTAAAGTGATGTCAGCAATTCGAAGCCGGACGCACGGATATCACGGTCTAATTTCGTGAGGGCAGGCCAGCAACGTCCTGGACCCGTGCAAATGTCAACAGTGTGAATGCGATCATTAGACAGACCGGTGGTCGACATTCCCAGACCGATGAGGAGGTGAAGGCCGCTGTCTTCGTGTGGTTGCAAAACGCTGGAGGAACTTTCTATGCATCCTGCATCGACAAATTGGTTGTGCGTTCGCAGAAATGTTTGGAGCCTCTTGGAAACTATGTGGAAAAGTGACGTTACATTGTATGTCGTTATAGGCGTGTTGCTGTTGTATAGGTGGTGAAATAAATGGCTATAACTGGGAAGTCCAACGTATTTTTTGATCTGCCCTCGTACATATTTGTCTCACCATGAAATCAATTACAAGAAACCTCCTGGTACCCAATTAAGTTTTGCCTTCCCCTTCACCCAAAATCTCTTCATTATCTCACTGTGTTGCTACTTGCGTTCTTCTGTTCATCTTGTACCACTCCTGCTAGTAGGTTTCACCCTAAATGTGTGTTTTTTTATTGAGGTTCTAAAGATTTCTCGATTTTTCAGTATGTTCTTCCCGATGTTTAACTCATTTAGGAACAACCCCTTGTTTCCTCCTGCCAATTTATCCTCGTTTTTTGTATTGATTATATTGAATAATATTAGCCTACTTTCGATTTTTGCAAAAAATGAAAGTAGACTTATGAGATCAACACAGGGCGAAAAAAGTGTGTCTGTCTGTGTGTGTGTATGTGTGTGTGTGAGTCTGTGTGTGTGTGTGTATGTGTGTGTGTGAGTCTGTGTGTGTGTGTGTGTCTGTGTGTGTGTGAGTGTGTGTACTCTGAATGTCTGTCCCCCCCCCCCCCCCTATCAATTCGAACACGGTGAATGCGAATTGAACGAAATTTGGTACAAAGGTAGCACTAGCAAAGGACACCTCAGTGTCATGTTTTATATCGCCGCCATCTTGACGGAAACGTAATGGCGGCCACACAAATGTTCAAAGCTTAAATCAAATTACGATTAACCTAATCATCCGATCTCTACCAAATTTTGCAACAACATACCTTTATGGGGGGAGCATCCTTTCAACAAATTAATAGGCCATCAGCGTAATAGTTTGCGGATGGCGGCCATCTTTGTGTGAAAATCGATTCCCCCTATTAATTCGAACACGATGCAACCGAATGGAACGAAATTTGGTACAGAGGTAGTACTAACAAAAGGCACCTCAGTGTCATGTTTTATATCGCCGCCATCTTGACGGAAACGTAATGGCGGCCACACGAATGATCAAAGCTTAAATCAAATTACGACTAACCTAATCATCCGATCTCTACCAAATTTTGCAACTACATACCTTTATGGAGGGAGCATCCTTTGACTAATCTAATAGGTCATTCGCCTAATAGTTTGCGGATGGCGGCCATCTTTGTGTCAAAATCGATTCCCCATATTAATTCAAACACGGTGAAACCGAATGGAACGAAATTTGGTACAGAGGTAGCACTAGCAAAGGGCACCTTAGTGTCATGTTTTATATCGCCGCCATCTTGACTGAAACGTAATGGCGGCCACACAAATGTTCAAAGCTTAAGTAAAATTACGACTAACATAACCATCCGATCTCTACCAAACTTTGCAACAACATACCATTATGGAGGGAGCATCCTTTGACCAATCTAATGGGTTATTAGCCTAATAGTTTGCGGATGGCGGCCATCTTTATGTCAAAATTGATTCCCCCTATTAATTGGAACACGGTGGAACCGAATGGAACGAAATTTGGTACAGAGGTAGCACTAGCAAAGGGCACCCCAGTGTCATGTTTTATATCGCCGCCATCTTGACTGAAACGTAATGGCGGCCACACAAATGTTTAAAGCTTAAATCAAATTACGACTAACATAACCATCCGATCTCTACCAAACTTTGCAACAACATACCTTTATGGAGGGAGCATCCTTTGACCAATCTAATAGGTCATTAGCCTAATAGTTTGCGGATGGCGGCCATCTTTATGTCAAAATTGATTCCCCCTATTAATTCGAACACGGTGGAACCGAATGAACGAAATTTGGTACAGAGGTAGCACTAGCAAAGGGCACCTCATATTCATGTTTAATATCCCTATAGCACGTTGTATTTCAACAAGCTACTACAACCAACATTCAATCATACTCCTTGAAAAGGACAAAGAGTTATAACAATACCCATGCATTTAGGAGAAAGTAGGCTATATGTTCTTTCCTGAACATCTTGTTTTTTTAGTAATTTTTGTCCACCCCAAATCCTAAATATATACCCAAAATTCTCCTGCGTAATATGTATGTGAGACTACCTAAGAGGTCTACCGTTTGTCCCTTGATTTATTCTTATTCTTATTATTATTTTGCATCGCTATGCCCATCTGTGGATCGTGTTAGAACTTATTTTGCTAATGATGTTTCATTCTTATCCGAAAATCTCTTCATCAGGGCACTGAAAATCTTACTCAGTTCTCCAGTCCATGATTTCTTGGTCCTTGTACTAATTTCTCAATGATGGTTATTGATTAATGTTCTGAACTGGAATTCGATCTTGTAGAATTTCCTCCGCAATGCCAATTTCTTGAAGGATTTCTTGTATTTCACTAAGCCACTTGTTCTTGACATACATTGAGAGAGCAAGGTTGAGAATCCTTTTGATGAGCTTGCCATTGTTCATTCTGAAAATGTGGCCGTAGAGCTTCAATCGCCTTTTCCTGAAGGTATCTGTGATCTTTTCAGCATGCTGATGAAGCTTCTGAGACTTCAGATTCATCTAGATCCCTTCTGAGCAGACATAATAATAATAATAATAATAATAAACAGCTCCATATTTTTTACTAAACTTTATTGTGTTGTTTACATGGATAATTCTGGGAATCTTAGCCACTTTTTCCTCCTCCTTGACCTACGTAATGAACTCTAATATCTTGTCCAGTTGATAGACTGTGGCTATCATCCTATTGTTAGACCACCCGAATAATTGCTAGATTGTCTTTGGGATTGAAAATAAATGAAGTTCACTTGGCTGTCACGACCCGGGGCAAATGTTGGTGTCTAATGAAATTGCCAACAACTACTACAGCGTTGCTACCTCCTCCCCTCACGTGACAGTAATTACCGTAAAGGAAGAAAGAGATAGAAAAAGAAAAAAGCAAAAGAAGCTTGGCGTTGCCATGGCAACCTGTGTTAATTAAGATTTGCTGAGAAGTGGGTAGGTAGAGATTCACCCGTGTGCACACACCGGCGTGGCAGGAAGAAAAGGGGTAATGCGGAGGAAAAATAAAGAGAAACTTTTTATAATAAGAGAATGGAAATCCATTTGTGTTAAAAAGTTCAGGTTGGGCCGCCCGCGTTATGAAGAAGAAGACTTGAGGTGGAACAGGAAAGGAGGGGTTGTACTGCCCAAGAGATTAGCATATTAGATGTACATATAAACGTTAATCTGACATTTGTTACAGGATGTGTGATATCTGAGCTTTCGAAATACAGTCGCCCACTCACGCCCTGCCGACATTTCGGTGCCGCTCTTTAGGTTGACGTACCGCTGTACATTTCAGTTTTCTCAAGCCAGCATAGTATTCATTCTTATGTGTTATATTTTTAAACGTCCATTTTTACAATTTACCTTTAATTATAGGTAATTGATATTGTAACTTTTAGTTGGTCAACAAGAACTAATTCAAATTACTAAAATAAGATAGAAAATTACCTGTAATAAATTACATTAAGGACAGATGGTTCTGAGCGCACCATGTAATAATGCTAAAACTACCATAACATTTCTTCCTGTGTCTATCGTAATATTACAAGTAGAAATGCAAAACATTTACCATGTTTAGTCGAAGTCCCGGTGATTCCAATGAATTGCAATTTATTGGAATACGGCTTCAAGTTTTCTCTTACCACTTCTTTAAAAATTGCGAAATGTTTCACGGTCTCTTTGAAACATGCCGTTATGTTGGTATGCTTTCCGGCTAAAGTATTCATACCACTGCATACACACTTTTTCCACACTTAAAATACATTCATAACTACTGTACATGAAACTCTAGAATTTTTACATTTGATAAATATTTAATCATTCACTCATAAATTGAAATTTTCATTAAAAAATATATAATTTGAGCAACATTTAATGTTTTATAATTAGCATGATTAAAAAGCTACATTAATCGTCTAGACTTTCATATGTAATTTTTTAAGTGTGGAAAAAAAACTCTGATGCAGTGGTATGGATACTTCAGGAGGAAAGCGTACCAACATACTGACATGTTTCAATAAGACCTTTCCACATTAGAAAGAGTAAAAGCAGTATACATTAAGAAAGCAATTGGAGTTTCAAGGACAACAACATCCAGATTAGTTTATCTCCTGGCAATAGAATCCTTCCTCAAAGAAGATCTTAGGACACAATAAATCTACCCAACACAAATGCATCAGAGAACCTATTGGCAACACTCATCCGAAAGCGAGAAGACGTATATCTGGAGTTTTTTGCATCTGGCGCCATGATTGATCGATCATGGTCGAAAGCAAACTTTGAAATGCGTCACGTCTATACAAGAATGGCAGTACAGGGCTTCCATTACATCATTTGTCACAACAAGACGTATCATGAGCCTTCAATTACATGTAAGTGCCAACTGTGTGGACATGCATGCGATCACTATGACCACTTGGAAATCTGTACAAAAAGAACAAGGACACTCGGTGATTATGCGAATCAAAAGAAATTTAAGTTTTGTAAATAGTATTTTTGTAAACCTATGGCCATTTGGCTGCATTAAATGTTTAATAAGTCCTTGAAAAATGTCACAAATTTTATAAAGTTCTTAGAGAAGACGAAAAGCCTAATTCCGATAAATTGCAATTCATTGGAATCAGAAGGGCTTGGACTAAACATGGTAAAATGTTTTGTATTTCAACGTGTAACATTATGGCAGACAAAGCGAGAAATATCATGGTAGTTTTAACACTTATTTCATGGTGTGCTCAGAGCCATCTGTCCTGATATAGCCTATACCGGGTGAATAGCTGCCCCCTAGTAATATTGTTTTATGCAGCCCAACTAATGCGTTTTGTCAGGAAGGTCGATATGTAAATACAAGATATTTATAAGGTGCGTTCAAAAAGTAACGAGCCGGAGGCTGTAATTCGCAAACCGGTGATGACATCAGCTAATCGTGGCGTGTGTAACGAGGTGTGGTTCCGACCACTAGAGGGCACGCGTGCACGTCACGTGACGATACAAAGCGAACAGCAGCATGCATCGATCGTCCAACGCTGCCAGTGGCATTGCAAACAGTGACATGGAGGCGTCAAACGAATAGCAAATAGGTGTTGTTCGGTTTCTGACAGCGAAAGGAGTAGGGGGAACGGACATTCGTCGCCGAATGTCACAAGTGTACGGCAAACACTGCATGTCCCTTGCAAGGGTCAAGGCGTGGCACAAGAGCTTCAGGGAGGAACGGGTGTCGTTAGCCGATGATGCCCGGTCTGGGGCACCCCCCTGCATCACCGATGACAACGTCCAGCTGGTTGATGCACTCATTACCCAGGACCGCCGAGTGACAGTGAATGCCATAGCCGCCGTGGTCGGATTGAGCGTCGGAAGTGTGCACACCATCATGAAGCAACGACTGCACTTGTGGAAAGTGTGTGCCCAACGGGTGCCCCAGAGTCTTCAACCACATCAGGAAGCCTGCCGAATGGCCTACTGTCTTGGACTTGGTTGGACGATTAATGCATGCTGCTGCTGCTCGCTTTGTATCGTCACGTGACGTGCACGCGTGCCCTCTATTGCCGGGCTGTGACCTTCCACTCTCTGGTCGGAACCACACCTCGTTACATACGCCACGATTAGCCGATGTCGTCACCGGTTTGCGCAATACAGCCTCCGGCTCGTTACTTTTTGAACGCACCTTATATATCTTGTACACCACCCATTCATTGACCGACTGAAGAGTTACAAATGACACATTTGTATAACTTATATATCTGGTCAGTACCGGCCCCGGTGGCCGAGAGCTGGCATGGGGAGAGCGTGGGTTCAAATCCCGGATATTACATTTTTGAATCTTTTCTAGTAGTCTATAATCCAAAATATCTGTGATCTCGCTTGACTATGTGGTGTGCTCTTGGATAGATTATTGTTACAACCAGACTGGAAAGTTTATGGCTGCTATACTAGAATACTTTCTTTTTCAGTCATAACTAGGTTCATCTTGGGTAAAACCGCCGTATTAAGTTAATGTAGGATTTCAAAGAGTACTGTTTGAAAGTTTCTTTCATATTGTTCTTGTACTCAAAACGAAAATCACCGCATTATCATTTTGCGATGATCTCGAAAAAGCACTGCCATAAATGTCAACACATAGACCTCTTCTTATATACGACTAAAGTATGGCTCAGTGGAAACGTTCTCGCCTGCTGATCCCAAGACGGCGGGATTGAATCCTGGCGCAGTCAGTTGGCATTTGAAGATGCTTAAATGTAAGGTAGCCGTGCCAGTAAATTTACTGGCACGTTAAAGATCCCACTCGGGGCAAAATTCTGGCACCCCGGTGTCTAAAAGCCGCAGTAGTTAAGGGGGATGAATAAGCAATGACGTTATTATTAGTATTTTTATTATTATTATTATTTTCGTTGTCTTATATATCATAACGGATGTAATGTCCTGGTGAAGTGTATCTTTCCTCGTGGTAGACACTGCTTCATTTGCTAGGCTAATATTGTAGCGGATATTAAATGCGCTTGGAGCACCCACAATAATAATAATAAAAAAAAACTGGAAGTTTCATCGTCCATCATTCTTGACCTAAATGTTCCAGCATTTCGTCAGCTGCGCTTGACGGCAGACCACAATATTTTACGTTTTTTGTTTATAGTATGTATAGTCAATGTTGTGGAAGGAAGAGATTGTTTAAATATATTCTTGACCGACCACAGAAATTCCAGTATAGCGTTTTGCCCGCAGGGGAATAGTTTCAAAAGAATGTTCGTCTCGTTTCATTGAGTACAATTTTATGCAGCAGGGAGCTCGCTCGGTCTATACCTGGATTTTAAAGGGTAATTCTTTAATTTCTCCCTCTTTCACTCAGTTTCATTTACTTTTCTACAAGCATATGGCGTCCTTCATTGGCTATTTATAATACCGATACATTTTTGAATTCGAGTAATTTGGTGATTGTTAATGAAGCGGTTTTGCATCCATGAATATGATGGATACGTCAGTTCAACTTTGCCTCTTTGTATTTGAAGGCATTTTTCAGTGTCGCCTTAGTAATCGAAATTTGATGTTTTTCTGTCGGTCAACACGTTTGTACCCAATGGTGATGGGTTGTTGCCTAATCCTAAAAAAACATGAGGTTAATAAATACATTTGGATGACCTGTTTCATCATCATCGGATCCATTACACTTAGGCTATTAAATCTACGAGGGCAGATAAAAAAATAATTTGCACTTCCCAGTTATGGCCATTTATTACACCACCTATACAACAGCAACACGCCTATAACGACATACAATGTAATGTCACTTTTCCACATAGTTTCCAAGAGACTCTAAACATTTCTGTGAACGCACAACCAACTTGTCGTTGCCGGATGAATAGAAAGTTCCACCAGCGTTCTGCAACCACACGGAGACAGCGGCCTTCATCTCCTCATCGGTCTTGGAATGTCGACTACCGTTCTGTCTAATGATCGCATTCACACTGTTGACATTTGAACGGGTCCTGGACGTTGCGGGCCTGTCCTCGCGATATTCGTCCGTGATATCCGTGCGTCCGGCTTCGAATTGCTGACGCCACTTTACGATCCCTTGCCGGGAAATGGCCCGCTCCCCATACACAGCACTAATTTCACTATGAATGTTCGTGCAATTCTTCCTTATGGCCCATAGGAATCGGATTGTCGCACGCACCTCATATTTGGAGTGAACGTCCTGTCGATGCGCCATTGCTTTTGGCCGGTATTCACACCATACAAGACGAGACACCACAGCGACCTACCTAACAGATGTATAGGCAGTGTCTGTCCCTTTCTCCGCTGTGCCCACGTTTGCGCCACACAGCGCGCTGCTGCAGCGCGTTAGTGCAACTAACTTTTTGATCCACCTTCGTATATCTACAAATATGGGTGATAGTATTTACAATCTGTACACTCATTTAATGGTGATGATAATAATTGTTGTTTTAAGGGGCCTAACATCTAGGTTATCGGCCCCACACTTATTTAGTTGCAGTAGTAATCAAACTAACACAACTTGTCAATATTTGTTAGTTATATATGATGTTTTGTTAAGATACTGAACGTGGTGGTTTTCCTTCAAATTTGCTTGGTTAGTGTGAAAATGTGACTGTTGTTAAATGGTCAGGTCAGAGTGGATTGTATACTTAGCTGCTTGAGTTCCACGCGGTCTGGATGTGAGCAGTTGTCCTCATCACTGCCTGCACTGCACTGCACCTATAGGCTACTTGTAGACATAGGCTAGATATAATAACCTAAGTGTAATGGATCTGATTATGATCGCTTGGCGATCTAATCAATTATGGAGAATCATCTTTCCTGCCAATGCTCCATATCGTTCATATTTCCCTAGTAATTAATCGCGTAATAGGCTTAAATATATTAATAGTGAATACCATTTATTCATTACGGTACTGATCAGAAGAGCACCGTGAGTGGCTAAAAAAAAAAGAAGCTGAACCAATCACCGTCGCTGAGGCACCCGAAGGCTGGACCAATCAAAATTGGCCTGGTAGGCTAGCAGGTGAAGTGGACGGGCTCTCTTCCACATAGGGTCGAAATAAGGAATGCTTTTTACATTTGCAACCCGGGACAAGACGTGTAGGCAGAGGGAAGCCACTGAGGGCTGGCCTTGATTGTCTTGCTCGTAATGAAGGAGACTTGATTTCGAAACCCGACGGCGATTTAATTTTCAAGTTTTACCCAACAGTTTTTCCTACGATTCTTCAAGAACTAGCCCTATTCGGACGAATTACATTACAAATCCCTGACAAACTCACTGAAGTCTAATGGAGAAACTGTTGACCGTGTTTTGGACGCATGCTGTGTTCCCCAAGTTTTGTATCCAAGACATAATTCTGAAGTGCTCGGGCGATAGGGAGTCAGAGGGCTGTGTTGCGGTTGGAGAAGCCTCCAGGGGGTGAAATCCTTCTCGAATGGACAGACACGTGTTAAGGCTGCTCTCCGAGGATGAAGTGGGATAAGGCTCCCGGAAACATAACCAAGAGGAGCCTTTGAGGGAGGAAAGGAGACAAGGAAGGAAGAAGGCAAATTGTGGGCTTCCTTTGCAACACAGAGAGAGATGCTGCTAGTTAATGAAGTTTGTGTGTTATGAGCCAGGCAAACAGCAACAGATATATAATGACTAGGATCGTAAAACGTTTCTTGTGCCTCTAAGATATGCATCCCTCCTTGCCTTGCCTTCTCTATTCCGGATAGACAGAACGGACATGTTTCAACCATAAAATCGACCATCAGAGTATTAACTACAAACAGACTGTTAAATTTCTCTGACAGTTCTCTCTTGTTGAATAGCGGCAACAATTACGTACCTCCGGTTCATCTGAAATATCAGAACATCCTCGGATAAGACAGCGCTTCAGCTCTTCTTACGGTATCAGGTATATTTTTCATTTAAGGGGATATTGAATGCCCTATGATTTTAATAATAACAGCTCCTTTCAAACCACTGGACCTAGACACTGCAAATGTTTGGTTATTACTAAAACAAGTACTGTATAATTTTAGTAAGTCCATACTTAAAGAAACCATTTAGTGAATCTTATTTCATAGGGGCAGATGACCTCGTAGTTCCGCCCCTTAAAACAACATAACTAAACTTATTTCTACGCGTATTTCTAAAAATATTTTGCCAAAAGTTGCATATATAGAGGCAAATGACAATATTGTTGTTTCACCAATTGCAATACACTCGTGTAAAAGAAAGTGCCAAAAATTGAACTTTATCATTCAAAATTGGCTGAGAAAATGGTCCTTAAATATTACAATTATTATAAAAATAAACTTACGGGAAACGGGCTTAAAAGTTTTAACTTCAAGGAGAGTATGTTCTGCATATGCTGGCAATGCTAGGATCCTTAAGACTGAGATATGGACACAATTAGATTAAGTAGGTTAGTTAGATTTTAAAAATTCGAAAAGGTTGACAATTTTTGGCATTCCTTTATAATTATTATGGTGTTTGAAGCCAGTTTCATTGTTGACTTAGTAATCGAAATTTGATGTTTTTCAGTCGGTCAACAAGATTGTACCCAATTGTGATGGGTTATTCCCTAGTCCTGAAAACAAATTAAATGCGATTAATAAATACACTTGGATTTAGCCAACACCGACTGAAAAACATCAAATTTCCATAACAATTACTATTTGTTCATTATTTTGAAAGCGAACGCTGTTTGGTCTACCTTGTTTTGAACTCATTGACCAAACTTTGGGGTCTTTGCTCCCTGCCTCGTCTGCCATAATATAATCCTAGCTTTCTACTGTAGGCTACATATCAATATCTGTGAGTGAATCACACGTCCTTGCCATTAAGTCAGTCACTGAGCACTACTGCATTTCCTTCGTTTCTCTGTCTTCGTTGTGTGTTTTTTTTGTTTTGTTAGAAAGAACTAAAAGCAAGTCAGAATAGCTCTTGGCATAAAGAAAGCTCTTAGGGATACAATTGCTAGAGCTACACAATCCTATTTCAACTGATAGTGGTCAGCTCCAACGATGAGTCTTGGTCCCCCTTTTGCTTTTGTGTTGTGATGTTGGCGGCACTTAGCGTGTAAAGTGTTCAGGGACTTGGGGACTAGCTATCCGTCATCGTGGTGGTGGTACCACTGGCCGGTCATTGTCGAGGGAGGAACTAAAGAAATACATTACGTCGGAGACACAGTACTTGTCTATATCTCACTTTTTTATTCCCAGTGGGGGAAACATAAGTAGACCTTTCTCGCAGCTGAGCGAGTTCGTCTTTATTTATAATCCTGTGTTGTATCAGCTGTTTTGTTGGAGATTAATGATACCTAGGGAGGGACTCGGAAGGTTTCGTATCATTATGAGGAAAAATGCGAAGGGAGAAAACTCTTAACCGAAAAGTTTACTTCCACGTCAAGCGCTGTGCTTTTTTTAAATGATCTATCTGTTATGGACTGTCTCGCTTTTCTCTCGGCGAGATCATTAAGAGTGATGTCGGGTCGCTGACAGAGTCCACTGCACTTCTCAGTCACCAAGACCACCTCAAACTCTCAAGTAGAGTCGGGCAAACAGCCCGCCAGTTCCGATTGGTCTTGCATGTGGTTTCGGTACTGTTATTCCCGGTAACGTGGTCTTAAGAACGTGTATTTTACTTAATCTACTACTATTGGTCTCAAGTAAATGATAGCTCAATTCTACAGAAATGTTTTATTTTTGTTTACAATTGAATGGCAACATTCACTTGGTCACCCTGTTAAAATGGCACAATGAATTTCTACCTGAAAGAAATTTGCATTTCATTAAATATTTCACATATTACAAAAGGGTTTATAGGTCGACACGTTTCACTCGTCAAACGAGAGCAAATGTAAGAATTAATAGGCTATAGGTTCAATGATCCTACCTGAAATTTCATCTTACACTCGTTCTATCACTACAGTAGTTTTCGTTTTGACTAGCCACGCGCAGCTGCTTGAACGAGCCTGTTTGTTTTCCCTTTAAGTCCACACAGCCAACAGCATTGAGAATCAAGAGATTCCGGAATTATCGAGACTTTAGATTCAGCAGAGAGATTTGACCTTGTGTGCCCTTGGTGGGAGACGATACTGGCTACACGGAAGCTGACGATATCAAGCGGAACTAGAGCCAAATCTGCCCTGCCCTACTTTCAAGGTTTCGTTTTTGACACCATGGAATCCCTCCCGTTACGAGTACAAGAGGTTGGAGAGTGAACGAAATGGGCGAGGGACGGTATTCAATTACCAATTCTGTTATATTTTTACCTATATCATAAGACACATGGTTCCTAACTACAGCGCGGCCACCTCTTTCCAATTCTTAATCTCAATGACAAATGCACGCACTACTGCAGTCATCACAATGACACAGGTTAAGAGACAGTTTTTAACCGTGAACGTTTAATCGCTCACCACTACTATGACGGAGAGGTGCAGCAATTCTGAAGACCGTAGGTTCGAATCTCGGTGCTGACAGCGACTACCTTGAGTGTGGTTTACCCCCCGGGGTTTTCCATACTCCCTCCAAGCAAATGCCAGGATAGTCATTTATTGTTCAAGTCCGGGGGGACAAGGTTCCCAATCCTGACTCTAATAATTAATTAGGGTTACAAACACAGTGCTGCAGACACCACAGAAACACAGGCTATCCGACAAATTGTATACACACACCTAAGCACACTTGGCTGATGATCCTGATGTCACAAAGTCTGTAAATTACACGACTACAGCAGCATTAAATGGCGTTAAATTTATTAAAATACTGTCAACGTAAATGTTGCTATTGCTCTACTATCGAACGCATTGAAAAACAGAAAGTAAATGAAAAAAAAGAGAGAGAACGGAAAAGCGATGCTGAACATGGAAAGAAAAAAAAGTAAGAGGATGAATTTACGGAGAAGTGGGAATGTGGCTCCAAGAATCTTGTATTACTGGCTAAGAGGGTGTGTCTAGGGCACAAGAGAACGAGCAAGCCAAGCAGCAGCATTATGCATGCAAAAGAAAGAATCTTGGGCACTAGTGAAACATTTCGGGCGGAGGGAATGTTATTCAAGCTCGCCAATGCAGTCTTTCAGCTTCGCTTGTCACGTGATATCAATCACGCTCTACTGCGTTGTAAGCTATCCTGAATTAATACAGAATGTTGCAAACTTTCTTGATTCGTAAATGCTTACATTCTACTGTAAAAGGGGAGTGTGTGTGTCATAAATCTTGTGCAACAATTGCGCTCATTTCCATGGAAACACACATCTATTTGTAACCAAGAAACAAATTTCTATATTCCCAGAATTCTATTCATAACCATTTTATCCACTTTTCAAAATTTGCCTTCGTCCTTTGTAGTTTCCTTTATATTCTCGTGCCATTGACGGTGCGAGTTTTTCAACATTTGTAGTTCTGCATGTATCACACAGAAAGTTATTAAAATTATTCATATTTTTGTGATATTACTGTGCGAAATTAAAAAAAAAAATCCTAGACGTTTCGAGAGGGACCTTGCCTCCATTTTCAATAGAATTAAAGCAGTGTGCCCAAAAATGTGTGTCAATGAGCTAAAAAATAAAATAAAATTAAAAAAAAAACTAACTAAATTCCCATTTTCGTCACCAGATAACAGCCAGAAGCTACTGTATGGACCTGGTAGAAAACCCGCCATATTGAGTGGAACGGCGGAAAGAGTAGTTATTGTTTAGAGGTAATTTCTATGATTTAATATGACTAGCGGACCGTGCGAGAAATCTCGCATGTCTATAAACCACACTTTCCCCAATAGGTTTGTAATGAGAGACTTAAGGAGAAAGGTTAGACTATGTTTTTATTTCAACCAAATGATTATAGAACATCACTTACATTTCAGTTAGAATTCTAACTTCAGGCAATCACTCAAAATTGGATCATCATAACACTCGCCCGTTATTCGATATTTATTAAATACGATTTAAGTACTCATTCCTTTGATTTACTGTTTCTGAAATCCATGCAAAATGATAAAGGAAAGACCTCAGAATGTTAAAATGACATAAAAAGGCTTCACAGCGGCTAAAATGTGAAGTGAAGGCAATTATGGAGCTTATTTTCCTATAGCAACAGAATCTGCAAATCGCACATTTCGTACATTTTTTAAAGCCATTTCTTAAATAAATTATAGATATTTATGAAATTAGAATGCAATTTGTCACTGCTAATGTCTATTCTCTTTCATTTGAATGCTCATTTGTCTCGATCGGTCGCTTGTGAGCGCCGCAAGAGGGATATATACTACTGAAATAATATAGATGATCTTTTAAATAAGAGAATCCTAACCGCACTTTTGTTAAATTTCAAAACTAGTATTTTTGGGTGATTCGAGTCTTTGTTTAACAGCGTCCACCTGTTCGCTTGTTCGTGTTCATCTCTCATCCTCTCCTCCACTTTGAACCACAAACCTGCAATTTTCCATCCTGAATGATTTATTGAAACATAACTGGAAGGCATTCAAAGAAACAGACTAGAATATATAAAAAGGGAGAAGAACATTTCTCTAATCGGTACTGTTCTTTCTCTTTCCTGTGTGTGTATATGTGTGTGTGTTGGGAAGGATGGGGGGAGGGGATATTTTAAAAGGAACGAAGGATTCCCTCGGCTGTTCTGTTTGTTCTGAGTTTTAAACCACAGGACCGCCGCTGGGGATTGGCATGTCTTCTCCTTGTGTTATGCAGAACAGTCTGCTCCACTCTCTGCTGCGCTATGATTAAGATGGAACGCACACACTGAATGTAATAATAATGAGAATTTAACGCGGGTACTTTTAAAACATTCCACAGCTTTACTACGTCTTCTGCATTATAAATTATAACAATGTAAGCGTCTCTCTTTGGAATGCGATGTTGGGTTGAGTTGCGTTTGATACTAGTCTCTTTCAATAATAATAATAATAATAATGAAATATGTACACATACATTTAGTTATCTTTATGGAAATATGAAATTATATTACGGACTTTAAAATTACAAAAGGCTATAATTTATATTTTAATATCCAAATTCAAAGAAGCTAAACAAAGTAAATCTACTTGAAACATAATGTTGCACTTCTCATTATAATATCTTTATTATCTTTGCAGAATACTCGATCTTTTATGCGCTGCTACCAAAACCGTGGATTATAAAATGTTCTTTAAAGTGCTAGAAAGTTAATATTCTCCTATTGTCTCGAAGGACAGATTTTTTTTGACTGAAACTATGTTCAATATTAGAAGAGGCAACGGGGGCATGTTTGAACTTCACAATGTCTGTTGGGGTAGAATCCAACGTTAACTTTACACTATGTTCAACATTAGAAGAGGCAACGGGAGGGGGGGGGCATGTTTGAACTTCACAATGTCTGTTGGGGTTGAATTCAACGTTAACTTTACACTTAAATCTCCTTACAAAATTGCAACAGCCTTTCCCTTTCCTTCATATTCAGGGTTCTTTGAAAGTGCAGTGTCCATTTTTATTTTTGCCACATCTGCAGCTCTACCTGTAAGGTTTTATATATACATCTTTAACTTGTTTTCCCAGTATTGATAGGACTGCTAATTTACTATAATTTAATACTTTCTAGCCGAAATATGGCTATATTGATTTTGATGACTAAGAATATGGAACATATATGCTAATCTTCCAAATGTGGAAAACGATGGAAAATACATACTCCACTTTTCATGATTCGTAAAGATAGTACAAAATATGATTAAGGTTAGCTTCCTAAATATATATGTATTTACATAGAAATCTGTTCCCTAATATTAATAATAATAATAATAATAATAATTTCGTAAGAGAATACTGAATATAGAGAAGGAACTAAATGACGATTCTGCAACAACCTTTAATCACCAAATTTGGAAATACCTTCCAAGTAGATAAATTCAAGTATGTTGGTGATAGAATTCCATACATCTGTGCGACAACTGGGTCTGAAAATGATACTCTAACGGTTAAGTAGCCTACTTGAAACAGTATTCGAAATACACTTTCAGAGAAATAGGCAGAAATGTGACGTGTGACTGACTGACCTCATAGCCTATGACATCATGGAATCATTCTCAATAGAATAGACATTGCCAACGTATTTCCACGGGTTCCGCATACCAGGGAACACGTTGTGCGCATGATTGTTCTTACATCGAAGGTCTGTAAAGCTTACAATCTGTCACTACTTAATCCTTTTGATGCCAAGCTGTTAAGAGTGGTTAGCCTATGTTAAAAATGCAAAACCAAGTTTAGTATGATTAAATGACTTAAAATTATCTCCTCTCTGTGTTTTTAAGATGCAATGTTTTCCCCCGTAGCAGGTAGCATGCTGAATTGCTATGCCCAAGATCGTGGGTTCAAACCAGGCTGAAGCCGTCGTATTTTTAAGAGCGTTATAATCCTTAGTATGCCTTTCTTCGGAGGGGAAGTAAAGGCGTCGGGCCCATGTCATAGATTTATAGCACGTAAAAGAACCTACCACTGCAATTGGTAGTGTGTAGCAAAATATTTAGGTTATATTAGGCTAGTTAGAAACACTCTATCAAGTTCGCTGCTAGGAGTTAGCGTCAGTAGCATCTGGTAGCCAAAATTGGAACTACTTGAAATTGAACTTGTTGGGAGCCCTCGGGCGTTCAATCAAAAATACCCAGCTACGGCCAGTAGCTGCAATTCATAGACTATATAATAACTATATTTGAACGTTACATAACACAGTAGGCTAACTTTGTTTCATTTGTTTCATTAAAACTTTTTTTTATATTAGAAATGATATTACAATTTTTGATAGTCTAAACCTTTAAACAATCTAAATAGCATATTTTGTTAAAACTTACATATTCTTTTCGTGCACCATATATCTTAATTCTCTCCGTGCAATAACGTAAACAAATACGTAAATCCTACGTCTTAGAAAGATAGGCGTGGGATATCAGGGTCTACAGCATGTTCAAAGAATAATTATTATGAATCCAGTTAATCACGGATCTTAAAACCATTGATATATCCTGATAGGGAATGATTCCGGCGTTGTCTTGCCTACAACATTGATAGCATTGCGTGGCTGGAAAATAAATTTAAAAAATGTAACGGATACCAGATACAATCAGGAAGAGGAGAGCTCGGATCTTTGGTCCCATAATGAGACTGAAATGAAAATCCACAGCCTGCTTCCAGTCGACCGACTGGGTCAGGGAATGGAATGATAGAAGCCCCCATCTAGCGGCGAGGATATGAACTTTGCCGGCTGCCGAAGCCTGTCGCACTCCCGTGGGGAAATGATTAAATGAATGAGAAACGATATGTTAGTGGTGAGGGTTGCTGGAATGAAATTTGTGACAGGAAAAATTGGAGTACCCGTAGAAAAACCTGTGTGCCTCCGCTTTGTCCAGCACAAATCTCACATGGAGTGATCGGGATTTGAACCACAGACCCAGCGGTGAGAGTTCGGCGTGCTGCCGCCTAAGCCACGGAGGCTCTGGATAATACCAGACTAACTAAGCAAATTGTTAATCATGTTTACAAGAGTAAGAATGGTAATCAGTGGATAACAGAGTATAAGGAAGGATATGGCAGAGATGGGAATAACAACAGGCATAATACGGGGAAGAATAACATTTAACATTTAACGCAATATTTCAATGGTTTCCAGGAGAAAGTAAAGAATGAGCTAAACTACATCTGGACTGAGGAGAAGAAGGAAAAGCAAAGTGATGTAATGAAAATATATTGGCAAACAATAAAGCAAGCAGGATGCAAAAGGAAGTGTCTACTGTGGGTTATTTTACGTGATCCTAAGATGGCCAAGATCGAGAAGAGAAGAAGGAACCGATATCGTACATCTGCCCTTGGGCACTTTTAGCAGAAGTTCCCTCAGCCGATATATCGGTCACATGACAATGTAAGGATTAATAATTAATCAACCTAGGCTAGGTATTTTCAGTTCTCTTATTCGATACGGTCAGCCCTCACGCTCCTCCATCTTGGCTGGCGGTTGCCGCACCTCCACCATTTTTAATTCTGTCTCGCTCCAGGTTAATCCTGAGCCGAGCCTAGCTGTTCTCTCTCGCCTCCCTGCCTGCTTGCCATCCCTTGTCGTGCCGCCGGCTCTGCGCCCAATCTCCGTCGGTGCACCTGCTACCCCGTCCCCACCCCCACCCTTTCTTCCCTCTCTGCCATCCACCCTGCAGCTTCAAACACAAACCAATATGTACCCGTTACTCTCAAGAACGTAGCAAAATGCCCCTATTGTTTTATTTTATTTTATTATCTCCCCCCATTTAGAGGCCAAATTTCTGAAAACAATTTCTAAATAATGTAAAAATCTAAAAAAAAAAAAAAACAATAGCTATAAAATTTACCACAAATGCATGTAAGTTACCTGAAAAAGATATATTCTCTGCGCTACACGGAAAAGGAAAGAATTATGAATATGTTTCAGAATACTTAAAACGTGTTGTACTTTTTCTGCATTAATAGCGTTTGAGAAGGATGGTGAGTCGAGGATAAATTCCTTCTCTGCATGTTTCCGATCGCTATCATTTTTACCCTATTAAACGTTCAACATTATAACAAACAAAAAATCATGACGAAACAATCAATATGTAACTAAGAGCTTGTGTTCTTACAGAACGTGAAGGTGACGCTACTCACCTAGTACAGTGAAACTTTGATAGTTCGAACTTCATGGGACAATTAAAATATTCGAATTAAACAATAATTCGAATTAAACAAAATGTTTCAAAAATTACTCAAACTATAAGATTTAACAAAAAACTATATTTTTAGATACTGTTAGTATATACATCAATACTGGACACAGTAAATAACATGTACTTTTTGTCAAAATAGTCCGAGATAGTCGATTGAAATAACATGTACTTTTTGTCAAAATAGTCCGAGATAGTCGATTGCTTTCTTGATTTAATTTTCTCATGAGTAGTATATGAATCTACGTGATTTAGTGACTGAAAAATAGAATCACATAAGTTGTGGTGATTTTCACCCAAAAAAAAACTGAGTTGTTGAACGTATAGCGTGGCAAGTTAGACCTGGCCTGTCATGGCGGAGTCTCGTCTAGGAGGGGAAGTGGTGGGATCACTAGGCGCAAATGCGATTTCCCCTCTTTGGTGCAACAGCTGTTTGGGGCTGCTCGCTACTCGTCGTGGTTATATTATGCAAGCATAAAGTATCGAATAGGAGCATTCTCAGTGACATAGCATTGGTATTGGTGGTAATGAACTGATAGCGCGCCCACTTCACACACTCCTGACAGCAAGCTTGTTGCCGTGCTTGTCAAAGAACAGAGCTACTCAGTCTTGCTTCGCATGCCTTGACAGCATCTGTACCCTGCCAAGGTTCTGGGAATAATGACTACTTGGCAACATCTAACCAGCGAGTGATGAAGTATGTGCTCACTGGTTGACAAAGAATCCAGGCGGGGGGATGACGTAATGCAACTGGACGCACATGTGCATCGGAAGGTTCAGATCTAACTTGTTCCGTTATAATTAGATGCTTTTGCCGCACTCGAAATCGGTCGTTCCTGAACCTGCAAAGAATCACCGTCCTCATCTTCAGATGCGTCACATGTAGCTGGTTTGCGGTACTGATGACCTCGGTGATTATGCCCGTGCCACTACGCTCGCCACACACTGCAACATCTCACCAACAATAACAAATTCTTCATACGAAATAGGGACAGTCACAATTTCCTCCCAACCGACAACTGGGAACTAGGGCCGCATTCCAATATTGTTTAGAAAATATACGAATTATCCAGGATCTTTTAACATTGTTTACATACAAAATGCTAGGAAACAAGCATAATATTCGAATTAAAGACGATTTCGAATTATAGAAGTTCGAATTATCCAAGTTCCACTGTATTTATTTTATTTATTTAGCGTATGGCGATTAGTGCCGGCAGTGTCCGAGGACATGTTCGTCTCGCCAGAGGCTATTGATGCTTCAGTGCGGACACCCATGGGGTGAGCTGCAAGTTCCGTTCAAATTCAAGTGGTTCCAATTTTCGCTACCAGATGTCACTGACACCTAGAGGTGAACGTTGGAACTTTGATAGAGCGTTTCAACGAAATCTAACCTCCAATTTAGCTTCACACAAGTTTAATTAGTGGAAGGTTCTTTTACATGGCATACATCTATGACATGGGCTTTACTTCCCCTCCGAAGGAAGGCATACTGAAGGATTTTAACGCTCTCAAAAATCCGACGACTTCGGCCGGGTTTGAACCCGCGATCTTGGGCATAGAAGCTCAGGATGCTACAGACTACGCCACCGAAGCCGCTACTGACCTAATTTAAGACAGATGAACAAACATGTAACCGAGAGCTTGTATTCTTATAGCAACGTATTGACGCTACTGATAGATGAACAAACATGTAACCTAGAGGTTGTATTTTTACAGCAATGTAGGAGATGATGCTACCGACCTAGTCTCGTACTTACGGTATAGTTCAGTTTAATTGTGTTTTTACTAGGAAAGTTTTGGGGTAGTTCTGATTTCTTTCATTTTATATGTATTTTGGGATGCTGAATCCGAATCTGAGGTTTGCGGACAAAATTTCGTGACGCAACATTGAAAAAATCGCAAAAAAAAGCAAAAAAATCTGCTTTTTTTCGTTTTTTGCCTAAAACTCGAAAACTATTAAATTTTAGTAAATGGTTTGTTTACAGAAATTAAAGTAATTAAAATTCTCTACAAATATCACTACTTAGTTTTTTTTTCAGACCAATGGTTCGGTCTCGAATGCGAGTTGAATATTGGCAATTTTCAGCGATCTTTGCAAAAACCCAATTTTTACATTCCAAAACTTTATTTTTTATTAGAATGCTGTTATTTGATAAATTTCTCCTAGTTTACTGCACAAGTAATCAAAACGAAAAAAAAAGGATCGAAATTATTAAAATTCAGTATCAAAAAAGGTAGGACTCTAACAAAATAAAACTTAAGATATCGTTACTTATGATCATATAATTATTAATAATATTACAAATTATAATATGCAAAAATTATATGAGCCGTAGTCTTTTAGAAGGTTCTGGCTGAGGTTCTTCGGTGGCGATGGGTCCCGGTACATATTCTGCTTGTTCTGGAAATTGAAAGAGGTGGTGTCATTTCTCAAGGAGAGATGAGGTTTGCAAAATAGATTGTGAGATTAAACGTACCTTCCGCATCGTGCTGAGGTTCTTCGATGGCATCGGGTCCTGGCTCAGGGTCTGATTGCTCCATCGTCAGCGTTAGGGGTCGTTCTCCTGGAAAATAAAAGAGGTGGTGAGACACTGACTTGTGATTATTTATCAAGGAGAGATGAATGAATACAAAATAAGATTTGAAATTCGACATACCTCTGTCTCTTTCTTCAGTCTCTTCTATGTCTATGTCAGAGCTGTCTTCCGGGGGCTCAACGTTGTCGCACAGACCTTCGCATGATGTGCAGATTGGGGAACTATTAAGGCCCGCCTTCCTGCGTCCACAATTGCGTTGGCAGCCCTTTTTACATTTACATGAAATGTACCGTAGTATTGAGTTTGGTGCAGGGTCGAAAGTGATTGGCACTGGCACGAGACTTCTACTAGTTCTTTTCCACCCCCACTCACTTGGGTCTTTTTGTTGCTCGTCAGGTGTGGCTTGACCTGATAACAACTGCTGCACCTGATAGTAAACTCTCAGTGAATGTTCTCGTGCAGCAGCTTCGGTAGGGGGTAATGAGGCAATGTTGGTCTTATTTTTGTATGATGAGGTTACGTATGGTCTGTATCTCAAATCGTTCAGACTGGTCTCTTTTTTTTTCATATAGAGCCATGAGAAACATGTTTCCTGCTGTGACAATCTCATCTTGATGTGCGTTAGGGTCTTTGAAAGCTTCAATGACTGGTTGTAAGTCTTTGTTATTCTGCAGGACTAAGAAATTTCAGTTTCCCCTGATTAAACAATGCAGAAGTAGTATCACAACCACTCATCGCATGCAGGAATAATATATGGTCTATTAGGATTTTCTCAGCAGCCAGATGAGGGTTGTAGAGGCTTGGGAAATCTTTCCTTTTTCTGGTTTCAGAAAAATTACGTTATTTATATCACGGCTACACAGGCCAATCAAAATGACCAGATGGTCGATATCTTCCCCCACCACTGTCACATGTTCGTTTGACGGGGCCATCTCAAGAGCTGTTGTGATAATTAGGATATCAGCATCCTCCACAGCTTGCTTTGAATCAATTTTTGCATCATGAAGTTTCTCCATTAACATATATATTAACCGGCTCTTGTTTTTTGAGTTTGCAAGGAAGCTATCCTGCGAGACAGTGGGCACCACCATTTCTGTAAATGATATTGCAGCAGATTGTTTTCTTTGTGCTCTTCTCAATCGTTCTATGCGCTTGGTGCTATCACAAGCCTCGTCAGGAAAGCCGTCGTAAATGACAATGGCACTTGATTTGTAGTTTGATTTGACATATGATACATAACTGCTGCAAATTTCTGCATATGTCTGACCGTGGCGCCATTTGACCCGGTGTAACAAAAAAAACGTATGACATATTTTGTATCATTCAAGTTAGTCTGTTCAGTCGGTGTAAAAGCGTTGTACAAGCTGGATGTTGTTCCTTTACTCATCCCATGCTCGTCAAAAATAGCAAGAGGATCGGGGCTAAGTTCGTAACGTAAAAATTCTCGCAGCTCAACTTTCTTCAAATAAGCGGTAATTATTTTTACATCATTGTAGTTTTTAGGACATTTTTCATGAACCTCAACTGTAGATTTTTTATTTAGCTGAACATGATGATCATCCTTCCTCTTCTTGCTCGACTCAATAAATGTCTTCAAACCGTTTTCCCGCACCGTCGTCACCTTTTCAACATCATTATCCAGTACTTTATTACAAATAAAACTCACGTCAGAAGCCATTTTTATCACCACACGTAAACATAACTTGTAGAAATCGTATTATTTTTTATAAACAATGGAAAGAAACTGGAAACGGGGCCGTGCAAGTAGGTACACATTCGCAGGCGCCGCCGCTCCGAGCCACCCACGCTCACAAACTGACTCGTCTCGGGAGAAGTACCGTGTCTGTGAACGTGTGTGTGTGTGCGCGAGGTGCCATCCAGTAACCAGTTTATAGTGCCCTAGTGTGTGCTGGTGCTACTGGCTACATACATACTACAGAAAGTTAGCACATTGCTGCCGATTAGAATGTGAATAGCATTTAAAACTAAGTTTTTTTTTTTGCAATATAGCTATAGTAGCTGTTCAACAATAAAAAGAATAATCCGAACGTGAATTCTCCATGTGACTCAGTCTTTATTGAAATCAAATTAAAAACTAGGTGAAATTAACTGAAATCCTATCAATAAAAAACTAAAAAGTGGGTTTTGCAGAGACCGCTGAAAATTGCCAATTTTCAACTCGCATTTGAGACCGAACGGTTGGTCTGCAAAAAAAAACTAAGTAGTGATATTTGTAGAGAATTTTAAGTACTTTAATTTCTGTGAACAAACCTTTTACTAAAATTTTATAGTTTTCGAGTTTTAGGCAAAAAAAACGGAAAAAGGCAGATTTTTTTGCTTTTTTTTCGTTTTTTTTTAATGTTGCGTCACGAAATTTTGTCCGCAAACCTCAGATTCGGATTCAGCACTCCAAAATACATATAAAATGACAGAAATCTGAACTACCCCAAAACTTTCCCACTAGCGGCCCTTTTGAGTACAAATTGACTGGATGAACAAACAACACGTAACTAAGAGTTTATGTTCTTACAGCAACTTGACGGTGACGCTACTGAGCTGGTATAAGACTTAGATGAACAAACATGTAACTAAGACCTTGTGTTCTTACTGCAACGTATAGATGCTGCTACTGACCTAGTAGCCTATTCGAAGATGAACAAATAGGTCTCACACGTAACAAAGAGCTTGGGTTCTTATTGCAACGTAAAGAGACGCTACTGACCTGGTATGCACATCATACAACACGTTACCAAGAACTTGCGTTCTTATAGCCACGTTGTCTATAAATGATGCTACTGTCCTAGTATACATAGCTGAACAAACTCATACAACTAAGAGCAACGAACACTGTCTGCCATGGTTACCATGGTATCGGGAATTGGTGACCGTGATTCCAGATAAACCTCAGCCCATAAACATAACTCATGGGTAAAAACAAGAGTGCTTGAATGAACAACAATTCAAAGTTAATAAGAGTTTCACAAAATATGCTTAAGGCCAGTTCATATTATTTAATTGAACAAAGATGGCGCCTCTAAATTACGATGTCTTAGAGCGCCCAGTCAGTTTCATCATACTCGTCTCCTGAGTCTATAGCCTAGCACAATGAGATGACCATGTCGGTTGAAGAAGAACTGACATTATGAGAGTGAAATCTTTGTTCATAGTCAGTATTTGTCCTGACTAACGCAGACTGAGTGGTGACTCTTGCGTCTCGAGCGACCTTGTCCTAGGGACTCTAAAAGCAGACACCAATCGGGTTATGGAGTGAGATAATAAATGCAATTAGCCTAAATAGGAAAGAGAGAGAGATAAAAGCATCTTCTTTAATGGAGCCAATAAAGACATGTATTTTCAATTGGAAATTGTATTGCATGTAAGATAGCACATTTGTCTTATGTAGTAATTGCTTTATGTCCAGCACATGCATTCTCCTCGGTTTGGGCCAATCCGTCTATGTCCACAATTTGAAAAAGAAGAAAGGAAATGAAGCTAGGATTTTGTTCTCGTCCTCGTTATAGTGTGTGTGTTTTGGTTCCAGTCAGTCTACAGCCAATAGCGTTTGGTTTTATTGCAGCAGACATCGTACGATTCAATCGTTGGAAAAAAAGTTAGTTTCTGTTTTCTAGAGTATTTCTTAAGGTTTCTTTTTAAGACCATCTCGTACACTCATCTTCGGGACGAAAAACAGAGAAGACGTGATTTCGACTCCCACTTTAGTCATCCTAGAAGTGGTTTTCCATGGTTTCCAACATCTACTCCAGGCAAATATTGGGGTGGTTCTTAACTTACGGACACGGCCGACTCTTTCCCAATACCTGCCTCAATTCCAAGTACACACTCAAATACAGACAACACAAATTATCTGGCAAATTCTAAACACAATTATGTATACGGGTCTGAAATGGCTACGATGTCCAAACCCCTAAATGAAAACAACTACAATATGAACCTCGTTCCAACCCTTAGACCAGGATTATATTTCTTGAAAGAGCCAGGAATCGAACCCGGACCACTGCGGTGACAGTCCAGAATGCTAGTCACTACGCAACGAGGTGACTCCATGTGTTCTGACTTCTTCATTGTAACATTTTTTTTTAAATTTAATTTTTTAAACCCTCGTACAAGCCAAGAGTGCCACTGACAATTTGCAGCACTCCAGATAAAAATGTATAACTCTCTCAATTTGTATGCATTTTCAAAACGCTTTTTTTTTCTCTTTTACATGAAATCTTTGCACTTATATCACTTTCCATCAGAATATTTCCGTAGTCAAAATAGAAATAATTAATGAATTGTAAAATTGTGAATTATAAAAATGAAAATGAAATTCTAAGCCGCAGATATAGGCTATAGTCCTAAATATCAGTTTAGGTCACCATTTGTTATAGTAACATGTAAGTCCGTGAAGAACTACCGTGAAGAACTATACAGCCTATTTTCATATATCCTACTTATGTTAATTGCCTCTATCTACATACAAAATTTCAGTTTGATTGTTGTAGGCTAATAGATTCGTAGATATTGAGAACTGACTAAATATTTCGGATGGTCGCCATGTTGGATTTTATATATGTAGGTCCTCGAGTTATGTACTGTTACATGAAGATTATTGTGTACGTGTAGCATTCAAACTTCAATCGCATTATTAGGACACAAGAAGTAACAAGGAGATTTTAAAATTTCGCACAGCTGCCATCTTGTGATTATGGAAACAATTGATATAAATTAGATGCCAGTGGTTTAGCATTCGTATAAGGATTTATTGTACCATTGTACCAAGTTTCACTGCACTCGGATGGTTAAATTGCGAGAAACGTCCATGTGAATATTTATAATTCGCGTCGCCGCCATGTTCGATTTGTGATCACCAGGTTATTTAAAGTCCTATAGGTGAACTTAAGTTCATAGCCCCTATGAACATAAAAAATTCAGTTTGATTGCTATAATAGATTCGTAGATATTCAGAGCTGTCTAAATATTTCGGATGGCCGCCATGTTGGATTGTTAAATGTATAGGCCATAGAGTCATATACCATTAAAGGAAAATTATTGCGCAGGTTCATTATTCAAACTTTCACATCGATCGCATGATTACGACACAAGAAATAAAAACTTAATTTTAAAATTCGCAAAGCCGCCATCTTGAGGTTATGTAAACAATTGAACTAAATTAGATACCAGTGTATTACAATGTGTATAAACATTTCCTGTACCAGATTTCATTGTGGTTGGAACATTAAATCGCGAGAAAGGTCTATTTAAAATTTTCAAATTCGCTTGGCCGCCATGTTCGTTTTGTAGTTAACCGGTTTTTGAAAGTCTTATAGAAGAACTTCCAGTAGTGCTCTTTATCTCCTTATACATTTTCAGGGTGATACCGCTAATAGTTTCAGAGATATAGAATGCCAGTTAAATAATTCGCACATACGCCATCTTGTGGTTATGTAAACAATTGAACCAAGTTAGATGTCAGTGTATTACAATGTGTATAAACATATACTGTACCAAGTTTTATTGCGTTTGGTTCGTTAAATCGCGCGAAACGTCTATTTAAATGTCGCAAATTCGCGTGGCCGCCATGTTGATTTTGTAGTTACCAGTTTTTCAAAAGTCACATAGATGAACTTCTAGTAGTTCCCTTTATCAACGTAAAAAATGCAGGGTGATATCGGGAATAGTTTCGGAGATATTGAATGCTGGTGAAATATTTCGCACAGCCGCCATGTTGGATTGGTGAGACGTAACGAAATTTGAATGGCACGGTCGGGGTGGTCCGGAATAGTGCTATGAACTTACCGAGTTCCATTGAAATCGCTCCAGCCGTTTAGAAGTTATTAGGGACACACACACACACTCACACACACACACACACACACACACACACGGACAAAAGGTGATCTCATAAGCCTATTTTTTTTTTTCAAAATTGAAAATAGGCTAAAAATAACTTATCTGTAAATAAGGATAGCATTATAGTTTAGTTATTTTTACTCTAACGTTATAAGCCGAAGAAGATTCTATCGAAGTGTCGAAACATGTTCTTTAATAGATGTTTCATGAATTGTCTTGATATGCGTTATATTTTAAAGAGGAATTATAATTATATTCTGTTGACATCTTGAAATTGTGGTAATTCATGGTCTCCAGGACTATTCCCATGTTTTTTATGCTAAATTTATTTCACTTCTGTTGTAGTGAATCTGACTTAGCAACGGCTTCTATTACTTCATTTCACCTCATCGTCGATAAGCAAGCCTGAGCCATGTTAGTATCATTCCATTTCATTACAATCAGATCTCAGTAGCGCTTATGGTAAATTACTGGCAGCATCGTGTTACAGTTCCTCCTTTATTTTACTGGTTCCGAATACTGGACATTAAACCACTACCCCCTTCCTCGCCCCCCCCCCTTCCCCCCTCTTGCAACCCTGTATGTTTATGTGTGAGTGAGGGGGAGAAAATCCAGCGAGAGGTAGCAGCTAAAACCACCACACATACACCGCCCACCCTCACGTTGAACAAAAAGCCACCGGCCATGAACTAATCACACCCTCCGGCCTTCCAATTATAAATGCCTAAAAAAAAGTACATACACGCGAGCGAGAAAGAGAGTAAGAGCGATATAGGAAAAGAAGCAAGGGGTGGAGGACAGAGGAAGAAAAATCGAAAAAAAATCGTCCAGTGCACCGTGTGTGTTTTATAGAGGCGGATACCAAATGCGAGCATATACAACAAATAATATAAAAAAAGAGAGAGGAAAAGCACGAGTATAATTCCGCCATGTTGGCAAGAGATAGGGGGGAGTGAAAACTGACGTATACAGGAAAACAAAACTGTCTGGCCAATAATAATATTAAGGCTTTCTCTGCGTTTGCGACTGTATTATTTAAATGTGTAATTTTAATCGTGTAATTAGTTTTTATTCTTAAAAGGAATTTTGAATTCTGAATTAGGTTTCCGAAATATTATCTAATAACCCACACTCGCTCTAATAATAATCTGCCCCTCCTCCTTCCTGTCTCACTAGCCCAATCCTCTTACTCCCCTCTCTTCCTCCTCCTTCTGTTACCCTCCCACTACCCATTGTCTTGTATAGCGTGCATTAACGCCTATTATATAATTACCCCTATTTACCAAGCCATGTGATAGGCTGGAGAGCTTCTACAAGTCCTCCTCTCAGGGATCAAATTTTTCTGTAAAACGGAAACTAAAAACAAACAATCGAATAAACAAAAAGAGAATACCTAGCTTGTGTTTTGGAGAGCAAGAATCTGTCCCCGAACTATGGTATCTATTGTTTAAGATTACAAGATATGATAAATGGTGTGTTTGTGTAGACATTTGCCGTGTTAGCAAAGTATTTTGTGATATCAGTATTGATAGATGAAGTTCTCAAATATTATTAAATATAGCCTACACAAATCAGTACATAACTAAAAACATCTATTCATGCATCAAAGGTACCTGTGTCAACCTAGCATTGAGGTCTTTTTCAGCCAACATCATGAATATATAATTAAAATATTATTGCTATGTCTACGAGGGCAGATCAAAAAATAAGTTGCACTTCCCAGTTATGGCCATTTATTACACCACCTATACAACAGCAACACGCCTATAACGACATACAATGTAACGTCACTTTTCCACATAGTTTCCAAGAGACTCCAAACATTTCTGCGAACGCACAACCAACTCGTCGATGCCGGATGCATAGAAAGTTCCTCCAGCGTTCTGCAACCACACGGAGACAGCGGGCTTCACCTCCTCATCGGTCTGGGAATGTCGACCACCGTTCTGTCTAATGATCGCATTCACACTGTTGGCATTTGCACGGGTCCTGGACGTTGCGGGCCTGCCCTCGCGATATCCGTGCGTCCGGCTTCGAATTGCTGACACCACCTTTCGATCCCTTGCCGGGAAATGGCCCGCTCCCCATACACAGCACTAATTTCACGATGAATGTCCGTGCAATTCTTCCTTTTGGCCCATAGGAATCGGAATGTCGCACGCACCTCATATTTGGAGTGATCGTCCAGTCGACGCGCCATTGCATTTGGCCGCTATTCACACCATACAAGACGAGACACCACAACGACCTGCCTAACAAATGTGTGGGCAGTGTCTGTCCCTTTCTCCGCTGTGCCCACGTTTGCGACACACAGCGCGCTGCTGCAGCACGTTAGTGCAACTAACTTTTTGATCCACCTTCGTATGTCTAGTAACTAATGTCGGATAAGTAATATTAAATATTATAATTAAGACGATTTATCTCTACTTTCCTTTCAGCCAATGAGATATAGGCAGTGTCTTTTATTTCACTTACTCCTCTTTCCAATCATTGTTTACAATTAGTAAATTACATGTTCATTATTATCATTATCATTACGGGAAAATGACCTAGGCGTTACGTCGATTTTACTATTTATCACCCGGCTGCGGGGTCTTAGGACGTAGACAGAGCTATCAGATTAGTATCGCACTTCAATAGATCACAGGTTAACATACTTAAACTACATTAATAATAACACAACAACCATAGAAGTGAGTAATAGGCCTACTATCTGTAAGCAAGTTTGACGCGTTACACACATTTTACGAACTTATGTAATCTGAACATTGTATCTAGTTGGTTGGTTGGTTCCTAAGTTTAGGGGCTGCGACAACGCCATGTAGCCCCGTGTACTTTGGGTGTGTGTAGAATCTGTCTGATAACCGGTGTTAATTGTGATGTCTGTATTAGTGCGTGTCATCTGTTATTAATTCAAGTGAGGACTGCAGACATTGAATTTCAAGTAGTTCCTACTTTTGCCGCCAAACGCCACAGTCAACGACTACTAGGCCTAGTTCATAACTAGACTACTAGACGCCACCGCAGTCGGCTCTTGGCAACAAACGTAGGAACCTAAGAGCGTTGTTCACATTCTTAACCTATACAATTTAGCTTCACACAGGTGTAATTAGTGGAAGGTTCTTTAACATGCCATAAATCTATGACAAGGGACCGCCGGCTTTACTTCCCCTCCAAAGGAGGGCATACTGAGGGATTTTTAACGCTGTTAAAAATCCGACGACTTCGGCCGTGTTTGAACCCGCTATCGTGGGCATAGAAGCTCAGCATGCTACCGACAACGCCACCGAAGCCGCCCACATTGTATCTATATTTGTACATAAGTGAAGGGGAAATTAAAAGAATAGGTATGGCTAAGAAAGCACTGTCTAGTCTAACTAGAATATGGAAAGATCATATTACCAAGGAAGCAAAGAAGCGAGTGGTTCAAGCTTTTGTATTTCCTATCGTCACACATGGCTCTGAATCATAAATGATGCATGCCGTAGGAGAATCGAAGCCTTCGAGAAGACGTGTCATCGAAGAATGCTAGAAGGACAAATGATTCAATTTTGAAGGAGCTAAGGATTGCTCCTAAAGCACGCTTACTCCAAAATATCCAAAGGCAAATGTTGAGCTCTTTTGGCCATGGCATCCGGCGATACGGCAGTGAGAAGTGTATATTCCAGGGTAAAGTTGACGGAAAACGTTGAGGGGACGTGGCCCGAACCGGTACCTTGACCAGATAAAGAGTCTCACTAAACTGCCATTTCAGATATTAATGCAAACAGCAGAAAACCGCGCTGTATGGCGGTGTATTGTTAACAGAATTGCGTGAAGGGTCACGACGTTCGAAGAAGAAGAAGAAGAAGAAGAAGAAGAAGAAGAAGAAGGAGAAGATGATGATGATGATGATGATGTAATAATTCATGTATATCGTACATTAACTAATCCAGAGTGAGCAAGATCTGATTATGATCGCTTGACGATCGAAACATGTCATCCGATTAAGTACCCCCCTCTTTGTGCATAAAAACGTGTTAATTTGTAATAAATATCTTATTTCTATCAGGTTAGGGCATGTAAATACTTGTTTTCCCGTCTAATGTAATTGGGCGCTGATGGGTCCTGAAGGTCGCTATTCAGTGTTTATGTAGGCTATTATGATTTATGTCGTATTTCTCAACTTAATATCTGCTTGTTATAGTTAGTCTGCGGACCAGTGTGTAGTGGCTTCCGCCCTCGAGCGGGAGAATTTGGTATCATAGCTAATTTGATTTCATTGCTATTGTATTCTTGTAAGCATGGCAACTCCATGTTTTCAGGCCTGAGCTCCAGTTGTTGTGATTTTAGCAAGCATGCATGGCACCATGTTTGAGGATATAGCGCGATCTTTACTAAAATAATATACAGTCCACTTTTAATATCGAGAAAAGATTATGTTTATTTTGAAGAGCTACCAGGGAGATGTAGCCGATACTACAACCTACAGGCGCAATTTGTGTTAACCGACTGGAAAGCTTTCTTTAATAGAAACAGTCAATGTAAACGTCTAATTTAGTACAATTTCTATGATAACTTAAATAATGGCGGCTGTGCTAAATTTTTAAAATCACGTTCATATTTATCGTGTCATAAACAAGCGATAAAAATATAGGTTGGTATATTGAGGCATGGCAGCACTGAAGAATGGTTCCATCACTTCAACATTTTAGGAAGCCATCTCCTCTCCCCATATCCTGAGTGTTGTCGTGTGCCAGGCGAGGTTTGAAGCTCCACCTCATAGCTAGTAAGGCTGGGAGAATAGGCCGTATTTAAGCTAAACCTCACTAGCCTATTCCTCCCTTCAAGTTTTGTCGTCCCCAAAACATCTCACCAACAACTTGTGCGTTCCGTTTCTCGTTTATTATGATCTGTAACAAGAAATATTTCTCCCTCCACGTCACCATGCCATCTCTCTCTCACTTCTTTAGCAAGAAAACTTACCCGGGATTTTCCTGTGTTCTGTTTGTTTTACTGCAGATCTGTGCCGGATGCTGGGTACATTCCATTCCCCAGCTCGTGATCTGCATGTCATGTCATCTGGCTTCCTCTCTCCCATCCTATCCCGTTCCATCCCGTACCGTCCCGGAGTTTCCGGGGAAAATGAATGGCTTTAAAGCTCTCTTGTGTTAAGCACAAGTACACAATGTCGTCTCGGGCTCGGGGATGGAGATTCCGTCTTCCTCTCGCGCATACATACATGCACAGAGCGAGCGAGATGGAGGGACTGTGTTGTATAGAGTAAGACTCTGCCAGGAACAAGGATGAGATACTGTATTCTCGTATATTCAGATTCATGAGTGAACTGAGATAACACGTGTTGACTAAATGAAACATCCCGACGTGACGATAGCACAGCCATTTTGTAAGCCTCCAGCATTGGTAAGGTGTGTGTGTGTATATATAGGTTAGAGGTGATACTCTGAGAAAACAAAATACTGTATAGTATAAACTAGGGCTGTACATCGAATTATTCATATTGTTCGAATAATTTCGAATACGAATATTTGATTCTAACATACTGTAAGTATAGTTCGACTTTTCGATTTTCCAACCAATTCGAAATACAGTGATCACTCACATTTCGGGCTTCACTAATTTGGATAATTCGGACAGGTTTTAATCGCCGCAGTACTGTGCCAGGCATCATTGTAAAATGTCGATCGCATAAAAAAAGGTAAATAAAAATAAATTAATATACATTAATGTACCAGTTTCGGCCAAAGTATGGCCTTCTTCAGCGATGTTGCTAAAAAAAAGAGAAGACACTAATGTAATTATGAGCAAAGCTTTGTTAATAATATTTTACTTGGGTTTTCTATGAAAAGTTTCATAAAAAGAGTTACAAGCAGATCTGTAACAAATGTGGGCTTTAATTGATGTTCTGTCTGTTAGGTAGTCAGCCCGAAGGCTGGTTGGATCCTCAAAAAGTACCGCCGTTACGTTATGTGAGTAGATACCCACAAAAACCCAAGGCAGCGCTATTTTGAGGCGTTCTAGGCAAGAAGAGGAGTGAGGTAGTTTGCCATTGCTTTCCTCACTGAGTCAGAACAGTAGTCCTAACCCTATGAGTAGAACCTTTCACAGCATTCACAGGCACTGACTGTGCCCCGAATGCCATTACTAAGCAACACCCATACCTCAGTAGCTTCCATATAATCACAGCCATGAGTGAGACTGAGACATCGGTGAAAAGCCACCTTTTACTCTTGCCTGTGCCAACTGACAAATGCAAATGTACTGTATTCATCAAGAGATGGCAAACAGGCCATTTAATAAAATATTTTTGCGAAAATAACATATATCTAAATTGTTGGTATTTAAATATTCCTATAAATCAGTCTAATTTTTGTTCTTTAAACATATCATGAGATGGTCAACATGGTGTGAATTGTGGTTTCTATGTGGTTAGTGTACAGACCACTATCCCCTTAGCTATTCAAAGCCTCTGCCTCTTCTTACAGCCATTGTGTGCTTGTGTTTCAAACTGCTCAGGTAACTTTAAATTATGATAATGTTATTCACATTATAATGATCATCATTTGATTAAAAAACGAGAAGGAAAATGAGCAAGATTTTCTTGTTGCTGTTAGAATCGGTAACCAGTCAATATTACTGCCTCCAGGCGATACAGTAAAAAACAAAGAACTCAACAATATCCAGCCCTAATAAAGCACACCTGTTTCCCCGACATTTCAGAAACAGGCTCCCTCTCCGTCTGAACTAAAAAAAATCCTTTTTACTGCAAACCGGAGCCTTCGGGTTGGGATATATTAAAACATGATAGCGATTGGATGTATTGAATATGCCGCACACAAACAGAGACGAGGAAGAAGTGAAAAAAAAAACCAACACTAAAATAACCCCCAACGCCATGTTCATGGATTTCCTACATATTGTATGATATACTTCCATTCCCCCTTCATTCCTTATTTTATTATTACTGTATCGCTTTTACACGGGTGTGTTTCTTTCTGGATCTGTATTACTCCCCACCTCTTCACCTTTTCCCAATGATGAGAGTTCGATGTGTGGAGAGAGTCAGAAGTAGTGTGTGTTTTAAAAGAGATCGGTTGGTCCATGAAAGTTGCAGGCAAGGCATCATTCGTACAGGCACCACCAATTGAAATTCACGCTTCCCTTGGGAGTTCCTCTGGAGAGGTGATTACCTTATCTAGGGAGCAGGTGAACCGACTCTGCCGTACTGGGGGAGAAGACAGCCCAGAATACAAACTCGGTTCAGCGCCTACCATACATACAGAACAACCCATAACGTCACAAGCATGGCGGTCAATCGACTAAACAATCCTGTCCTAAATACTTCATTTAAGGTATTCATCAACCCTCCATTAAGAAATTTATCCAAAAGAGATGTTATTCTTCCATACGGGGGGGGGGGTGTTTTTTATATTTCCCAGAAATAAATAATTTATACGTTTTTGTTGTTGTTTTATATCCATTTTAACAATAGTATGTGCACGTTTCTTAGCAAAATTCTCTTTATCATATGTTCCTTGGCTCGCATTTCAATTTCTTTTAATTAATTTATTTATTTATTTATCGTACGGCTATTAGTGCCGGGAGTGTCCGAGGACATGTTGGGCCCGCCAGAGGCTATAGATGCTTCTAGTGGACCCCCATAGGATGAGCAACAAGTTCCGTTCATTTTCAAGTAGTTCCAACTTTCGCTACTAGATGTCAATGATACCTAGTGGTGAACGTTGGAACTTTGTTAAGAGCGTTCCAACGAAATCTAACCTAGAAATTTAGCTTCACACAAGTTTAGTCTGTGGAAGGATCTTTTACATACCATAAATCTATAACATGGGACCGCTGGCTTTACTTCCTCTCCGAAGGAAGGCATACTGAAGGATTTTAACGCTCTTTAAAATCCGACGACTTCGGCCAGGTTTGAACCCGCTATCTTGGGCACAGCAGTTCAGCATGCTACCAACTACGCCACCGAAGCCGCTATTTCAATCACCATATTAAAAAAAAAGAAACTTTAAGGTGTATGTTTCATAAAACTCAAGGTCTTAAATCAGAGGGAGTGGAAGGTGTGTTTTGTGCCAAAATCGTCCAAATCTTCTCAATAATACAACAACAAATCTTGCATTTCTTAAAAAAGTTAATGGAAATATATTTATTTGTTTATAAAGTGCGTTTAAACAAATAAACAAGACGATAGCCGCTGCCACAATTTTGTCACGTCCAGCCCGCATAACAGTGAAGCCGAACGAGTGGTCTATATACATGCGAGAGTATTTTAAATGTTCATTCAAAGCGCAGGGAGTTTTTAAAGATAATTTATCAGGTGGGCAACAGATGGCACCACTAACCAGGTTGTATTCTTTGATTAAAGGGAGAATGTAGTACTTCTTAGTGACTTTTTGAAAATTCAAACCCGGGTAATTTGCAAGGCGTTATTTCTCATACTTAAGAGATAGTTTTACCAGGTGAACAATTTATGGCAGCACTAACTATTTAGTACTCTTTTACTAAAGGAAGAATGCTTTACTCTTTGCCCTGTATGCCTCAACTTGTTCGCATTGTGACTAACTATTGCGCTTCCAGATTTCAGACGCTATATATATTTTTACAGGCCTTGTGCACGATCACTTCAAGTTTCTTTTCCCTCCGGTTTTCTCCCTTGACCTGTCCTAAATTGGTTTTCTTCTGCATTGATTTCCTTTCCCACAGAATAATAACATTCATGCATACGTATCTCACCCAGGGGTGTTATAAGCTAGCTGAAAATTGCCAACTGCTGATGTCTACGACACGGTCTATACACCGGAGAGTATAATGTTCCTTTATGTATATATTCACATACCAAGATTATTTATTGGAAATCCTCTATAACTTTTCTTTCATTCATTCTTTTTCTCCTTGCCATACAAGTCTCCACGGACCATTAAAAAGCAAATAACTTTTGGCAGCGCGCTCCTACAGTATATTCTCAATATGTGAATGTCTCGTCTTCAATTTCCGACCTCTGTGTTATCCTTGTAGAAGCCGGAACTCTACACTATAAATACATATAAGAATTCTCTCTCTTTCTATGTCATAAACGTTGTTTCGCTTGAATTGATTTTTTTGGTCAATAATAATAATAATTTACGTTTCTATAGTGATATATGTACAAAGCATCCTGGCCCATCAAAAGCCAAATCCCCGTGATTCACTCGTGGTTTTTATTCTCAAATAAAAGACCAAACCGCCTAGCCTATCTTCTGAAAAGCAAAATCAAGCTTGTTCTTTTTACGTGATTATAAGTCACGTACAATGTGATTCTTCGGGCGTGTAATTTCACCTGGAAAATCTCACGTGCATTAACCAAAATTCGAACGCGGCCTGCGTTGGTAATAGGCAAGCAGCTTCACCGCTGCTCCATTACGCCCTACTCCTGAAGGAAATAAAATTTTTACTCCAAAATTATAGAACACTGAAGTTGGCATGGGACACTTTAACAGATCAAACTGTGAAATATCTCAAATATAATTATAATAACTCAAGAGTGTATGATGAATCTCATTGGCCAAAGAAGATGGTTGTTTGGGTATTCATTAATTTATTTAATTATTCATTTATTTTCTTGGTAATGGTGAAGCTTTAGAACTCATGGCTCTCACATTTCACCACGTGATTTGGTACTAGAAGACAATATTAAGCAACAGTTACAAGAAATACCATAATACCATACAATTCAGACTGCAGTAAAATGTAGTACAATTTTGAAGGTATAACAAAATGAATGCTTCAGCTTACAGAAAATAATTCTTTAGAATGTACAGTATAAGAAAATGTGCTGATTAGAATTATGTATGCTAAATGGTTCGAACCTGAGTAAAAATAGAGAAATTTCAGACTGTTCACTGGCTCATCATTGCCAACTATTATATCAACATTAGTGTCATCAATTGAAACTGCGCTTTCTTTTATTAATATTATTATTATTATTATTTAATAATAAATGTAATAATTATAATACCGTCGTTAAAACAGAAGCTCTATATGCATCTGTAACTATTGGTGTAAAATCTAGAATAATAATGATCGTAAAACAAGAAAGGAAAATCCTCTGTGAAAATAGAATTTTGAAGAAAAAGAAATCATATGAAATGTATCAAGTTACAGAAAAAAATCACAGATATCACATGGAAACGGCGGTTACAGTTTTACGGACACTTATAGAATGGATAATAACAGGCTCACGAAGATCAATTTTCAATCTGGCCTTATCAATGTAAAATCAAAACAACTGTCTAAAGGAAATCAGTGAAGACATAAATGCATTTGGCTGTCATGAAGAAACCATTCAAGACAGAACAAAATTCGGAACTTTCATCCACAAACACAAATTTTCTGAGAAGCCCATCCGACAAAATACAGGATGGACAGAACAGCGTAAAAGGGAACACAGCGAGAGGATGAAGAGATATTGGAAAGGGAAGAAGGAAAAGTCCTAATAAGTTCATACGCGCTCTTTAGTTGGGCACAACGAAACAACAAAATTATATCCACATGTCGTATTGAAATAAGCCTGTAGCCATCACACAGTTCCTCGAGTACCTAACCTGAGCTAATCTTAAAGGAAGTCCCCCTCTTTCACTTTCCCTCTCTTCTCACCATGAAGTGGAAAAATCACTCTTGTCTAACCCATACGAGCCTCTGCTATCCCGGAGGAGCAACTTTCGCATTTTTGTTGGCTGGCGGGGGGACGGTAGAGGGGTGCGAGAAAAGGGAGAGTGAGAGAGTAAAAGTTCTTTTAAAAAAGCAGCAAAATTCCACGTAGACTTGCGTGAATGCGTGTTTTTTGGTGTGGGAGTTATCCAGCCCAGGAGACGCCGTATAAAGTAGATGGCGCCCTTATAGCCGTACACCAACCGACGATGATCAGGACCTTGAGATGGTGAGATTGCCTGCTATCATGTGCTTTCTTTTATGGACTCTTTCACAACCTGAGGCCAAGGAGAAAGAGATGTAGGAAACGTAAAAATGAACGAATATGTCCAAGATATATGGCAGTATTCCCTTTCTCTTTATATTTATTTGAGAGTGGAAGGGTGGTTCTAAATCATCCGAGTCACTTCGTAGGATTTCCTTGACAAACAAGTAACTTACTGCTGATCAGGGGAAACCTGTCTGAAGTGCTTTGATAGAAATAGGCACACGATTCGGAATGTTAAATAATAATAATAATAATAATAATAATCATATATTTCATCCCGTTTCTTGGACTTCAGGAAAGAGGTGAGTTGTGTCTGTACCCGGTTAGTGGTTTCTATGGTTGGTTGCCCATCCTAATGCCAACCTTTTAGGACGAGTTAGGACGAGTAAATGCGGGCAAGGATTAGGAAGGATGTGACCGTGGCAATTTTGAAGGTGCCATCCCGGTATTTGCAAAGAGGAAGCCATTGAAAAATATTTCAAGGATTGCCAACGGTAGTGTTCGAACCCACTCTTCTCCTGAGTGGAACCCTTTTGTTGTTTACGCACTGTTGACAGTCGAAGCCATCTTGGTTGCACCTTTCAGTTGTTGACCCACTATTAGCAGTAGAAGCCGTCTGGATTGAATACTTGTTTACCTGCTGTTGGTAGTCAAAGCCTTCTGCGTTGAACCTACAGTATTTAGCTGGTCACCCCTGTTGCAATCAGTCTTCTGCATTGCGCCTGTAAGGTCTTTACCAGCTATTGCCAGTCAAACCCTTCTCAGTTTTTGCATGCAACTGGCGGTCGGAGCCTTCTGGATTGACCCCCCCTCCTCTTTTTTTTAGGTCTCGAACCTCTGTTGACAGTCAAAGCCTTCTTGTTTGAACCATTTACTTTGTTTACCCGCTGGCTCTGTAAAAGGTAAGATAAAATTCGAAAACGAATTTGTATTAAATCGTCATGTTTTCAGACAATCGGTTCCCTTGAGATATGAATTTATAATAAGACCGTCATGAGTGATATTAACTGTAGATAAGAAAGCTACTGCAGCATTCTGTAGACATCCGAACTGCCGTTAAACTCCGCTGTCAAATCGATGTTCAGTGTGGTAGGGGGTAGGTCCCATGAGAGTGACACCCCTCGCGCCTGCTCGCGGCATTGCATTACGGAAGTGGCATACTGTGACAAGCGAACTAAACCACCATTACGATTACAAGTCAAGAAGCGACTCCTACAATCAAATTACCGCCAGACAGACAGCGACTCTCATTCTTCTCTGCCCTTCTCCGCCTTGCCATCAGTCACTTAGGTGATATCTCGCGCAAGAAAATAGAAGTGTGTCCTTTAAAACTAACCGCGTGTACCAATCGTTGACGTATTCATACGTATAGAACAGTGTAGCAAATGACCCCACGGCTTAGCGATGCGCGCGAAATCTTGTACTACGACTGTGATCGGGAGGTGCAGCAAGCCCGGTGATCGGCGTTTCGAATCCCGGCGCTGACAACGGCTATCCTGAGTGTGTTTTTTTTTAAACATGGATATGTTTCTGGACTGGGGGCCCCTAGTCTGGGATTAGCGTGGAGAGATTTGCATTGATAAACTTCTGACACCTAGTTACCATGGCAACATGTGCAAGCAAAGTTAGTTCACAGTCGTTCAAGCGTGCGTGAACAAGTCGAAGTCGAAAATGGTAGCCTACTTATAATTTGGACCCGGATTTTTATGACATGTCATCTTTTAAATGGCTCACTACAGACATTGCTAGCTTTACAGAAATCTTCAACATACTTCTCAAACTGTAGAATTACAAATTTATGACGTCAATTTTATCATTTTGTTGTTTTTTTTCAGTCATCTTTTAAACGTTTTTGGGTCTTCAAAGTCTGGGTCCTGCTTATAATCGGCATAAAGTATTCATGATTCTGTTATGTTTTGTTTCTGCAACACCGTGTAATCTTAAACCGTGTTTTCCCACACTCTCTCAAGGTTAATGCTGGACATTATTGGAAGTTCCTGGGCATCTACCCCATCTCCGACCTTATTAATTACATCTACACACACTGCTACGGTCACCACAAAAACACAGGTTATGAAACAAATTTAACACACACCCAAGAGGATATAAAACGTAGGTTGGCGCAGGCAAGGAAATCATTTCTACAGTACAGGAATCTGTTGACATCGAGTATAGAGATAGGTATTAGAAAGTCAAATTGAAAGCCTTTGTCTGGAATTTGGCGCACTATGGAAGTGACACTTGGATTGTTGGAGGAGCAGAAAAGAGGAGAATTGACGCGTTTGAAATGTGGTGTTACAGGAGAATGATGAAGATCAGATGGGTAGACAGAGTTACAAATGAAGTAGTATTTAGACGAATGGGAGAGGAGAGATGTTTCCGGCGACTGCTAATGCAGAGGAGAGATAGGTTGGTAGGATACATACTAAGACATCCAGGGATAGCAAAGTTAATTATGGAAAGAAGGGTCGAGGACAAGAACTGTAGGGGTAGACGAAGGTTAGGATATGTTAAACAGATTGCCTCGGATGTAGGATGTGGTAGCTATGTAGAGATGAACCTATTAGCTCAGGTCAGGAAGGCATGGAGCGCTGCATCAAACCAGTCAAAAGACTGAAGACTCAAACAACAACATGGCTAATGGCTCATGTCTCTAATACGAATTATTTACTACACAACCCAGTTCAAAGCAACAGAAAACAGTGTGAATGTGTAATACATTGATACGTAGGCCTATATCGGCTGTTTGAGTGTGTGAGTGTGCCTTGCGGGTTTGAGATGAACTCATTGAAGCTCTCTCATTACATGGATTACAGGCTGTTGGTGTTGCAATGGGGGTGAGAAAAGTCATCATCCACCGCAATTCGAGGTTAATTAAAAAAATCCCCGTCACACACTTCAACCTTATTTCAAAGCTCGCGCGCGTTCTCTATCTCTCTCTCTTTTAATAAAACGTGGTATTTCATTTCTGAAATTCGTTTTCCACAGGATATGTAAAATATTCCCTATCACACTTCGCGTTCATTATTTTCCTCTGCGCTTGCACTGGAAATTCCAGCAGTTAATTTAATTTCCAATCCTTAGGGATTGAAAAGAAGATTCCATTATTGTGAAGAATGGATTTATATTCATGAAGCTTTCCCTTGGTGGTTATATGTTTTCTGCCCTTTTTCTCTGCTGCACTCAGGATATAATTTTTTGTCTCAATGGTGTTTTAGTTCTAATCTGGACTGTCTCATGAATTTTCATAATGGGACAATATTAACTGCAAATGTCTCGAGTGTTTCAATGACTGTTTTCCGTCATACGCTTTGTATTTCATTTCATTTTTTAGACACGTTTGAGTTGGGCCCACGGTTAAATCATTCCTCTGCGGATTACAGTCCATCCCCGATGGGTTGGGGTCTAGTTGGGCGCCTGGTCAGTAGGTTTCTTCATTTGCTAATATTGAATGACCTTCTTGGGCTGGTTGGTTCCTCAGTTGAGGGGATGCGACAACGCCGTCATGTAGCCCCGTGTACTTTGGGTGTGTGTAGAATCTGTCTGATAACTTGTGTTAATTGTGATGGCTGTATTAGTGTGTGTTATCTGTAATTCAGGTAAGGACTGCAGACGATCAATTTCAAGTGGGCTTTGCTACCAAATGCTACCGTCAACGACACCTAACCGTGAACTTGGTTACTAGATGCTACCGCAACCGGCACCTGGCGACGAATGTTGGAACTTATGAGGGCGTTAATCAAATCTGACCTACAAATTTGGCTTAAACAATTGTAGTTATTGGAAGGTTTTCTTACATGCCATAAATCCATGACATGGGTCCGGCGGCTTTATTTTCCCACCGAACGAAGGCATACTGAGAGATTTTTAACGCTCTTAAAAACCGATGACTTCGGCTGGGTTCGAACCCGCGATCTTGGGCATACAAGCTCACCATGCTACCAACTAATGAATAATGTATCATTTGAAAAACAAAACAAAGGGATATAAAACTCTTAAATTTTTATCTTCTTTAACTATCAAGCAAACGTAGGAAAATAAAATGAAAATTAAAAATTCAACCTACAAGTTTATACACATGCTAATTTTATTTTAATTTTATATTCATTATTTTTAGTACATAGCCTCCGTGGCTTAGGCGGCAGCACGCCGGCCTCTCACCGCTGGGTCCGTGGTTCAAATCCCGGTCACTCCATGTGAGATCTGTGCTGGACAAAACGGAGGCAGACAGGTTTTTCTCCGGGTACTCCGGTTTTCCCTGTCAAAATTTCATTCCAGCAACACTCTCCACTATCATTTCATTTCATCTGTCATTCACTTAATCATTGCCCCAGAGGAGTGCGTCAGGCCTCGGCAGCCGGCACAGTCCATATCCTCGCCGCTAGATGGGGGCTTCATTCATTCCATTCCTGACCCGGTCGGAGACTGGAAGCAGGCTGTGGATTTTCATTTTTCAATTTTAGTACATAAAATATATAAATAGAACGTGTTATTGGACTAAGCCATTAGGCTAAACAATTTTAAAGAAATAGTAATCATAATCAATGATATGCATGCCCAATACAAGGTTGCACCTATTAGTAGCACATGTGATTCCTCTTCCTGATCGGTATTTGATATCCTATTTCCAAATGTCTTTATCATATTGTAATAATACATTTCAATAATTGTGAATTTATAGGTTAAACAAATGAGTAGGAATTAAAAGTAAATTCTTAAAATGTGTACAGTCTTTCAAAATTTTATAAACAGTGTTTATTGTAACGAAATTATTAATAACAGTAATAATATTGTAGCACTCGTATACTGTAATGCTTAACAATGTAAAACAATAGATAGCACAGGGGGCGTGGTGGCGCAGCGGTCAAGCTGTTGGCTTGTCACCAAGGGTTGGATTCCCGGTGAATGCATGTGAGATTTTCAAAGTGAAATGCCATGTCCTGTGGTTCGGATTCCACGTAAAATGGAGGTCCCGTGGCTCATTATCTGGAGATTAACGGTTACGGTAAAACTACAATCTTCCTTTTCCTTAGATAGCACAGACAATCAGCAAGACTTTTCTGAAGATTCATGGATGTATGGCCAATGGATTCAATGTTCAATACTTACATAATAACAAAATTTAATTATTATTATAATTATTATTATAATTTTTATTGGGATCAACATTTTTGAAGAGAAATACAAAACTGAAATTATACAATACCATCATTAGGCCAGTTATAACTATGGTGCAGAATCATGGAGTTTAACAAAACAGGAAGAACACCAGTTGCAGGTTTTCGAAAATAAAGTGTTATGAAAATGTTTGGAGAATTTTTTGACTCCGCATCTCAAAGCTGGAAAAAGGATTAAATAAAGACATAAACTCACTATCACAGCAAGCACCAATACCCAACATCATTAACTCCAGAAGACTTAAATGGGCTGGTCATTTACTAAGGATGGGAGATGATTGGATGGTCTTATAAATCTTTAAAGAAGAACCAAGAGGAAAAAGGCCAGTAGGAAGACCACCAAGTTCCTGGAAAAATAAAATCTCCAAACTCTGTAGACATCTGAATGTTGACAACTAGCATTAACTCACCCAAAATAGAGTTCAGTGGAGGCATTTTGTGAGATCAGCGCGGGATATTCGTGTCCCATAGAAGCCTTCTGAGTGAGTGTGTGAGCATTATTATTATTATTATTATTATTATTATTATTATTATTATTATTATTATTGCAATTATTAGCTAATTATCAATGGGAACCGCCAAATCAAAATTCGCTGGCTAGTAGATACACAAATGGACCTTACTGAAGTCGACATTTATCCAATGACTACAACAAGGACTACATACAGACACAAGATCAACACCCACAAATTTGCACCCAAGAATCCATCCGAGAAAAGCTTGAACTCATGGACTCAAGAAAGACGACAGGCCCAGAGTGAAATAATGATGAAATTTTGGGTGAATAAGACGTTCAATAAGATGAATTCCAGTGCTATTTAATGGTTCCACAGGCTCCTTAGGGGGCTGAACGAATATTATAATAATAATAATAATAATAATAATAATAATAATTGTAATTATTAGTATTATGCTTAATTTGCGTGACTTCATAGACGCTGTGGGTTTAAGTCCTACCCTGAAGAGATTACCCCTTGATATCATAAGTAGCAGTTACTAGTAACGATGTTTCGCCAACCCTGACTTATACCGTCTAGCATAGCAGACGGCGATGCTTATACCTACTGTAGAAAGAGAGTTGGAGAAGCAAACGATATCCTTCTATACGCTGTGTGTTACAATTTAACACGGTGTCTAATTTTGAAGCCAACTCTCCATTGTGTAATAATCCACGTGCTCTTACATCCCTCGCCAAGCATTAATAATTAAGTGATCTGTCCACGGCCGAGTATTGCATTATTTGTTAAGATGAAAGTAAAAAGCAAAATGATGTCTTTAAAATTAGCGTGTCCCTTTGATAATCACAAGGGAAGTCTTCATCTGTGAAAGTGGACTCCGCCCCGTCTCTATCCATCGCTCTCCGTCTGTCGCTGTGATAATCCTTGGGATCGCCTCTGTTTTGTGTTTGTGTAGGTTTTATCATCTTTCTCTCCCTTAGCCAGGCCCTTGTTTGAATTGAAACAGACATATTCTTCTAATGACTCCACTCGCTTGGGCGTTGGTCTTGAAATACGAGAATTACACACACCGTCTCTTTTGTATATTTTTTTATCTGCTAATTACCATAGAGAAATAATAAAAGAGAGAAAACATTGGTGACTAAAGACATCACACGACTTGTATGTGAGAGTTGCTACAATCGGCAATGACACGACTGCTAACTACACCAGGAAGAATAATAGCGACCAAGAATAGAAATAAGTATGCACCTTTAACAGGGCGTGTTGTCGAAGGAATTGGTGCATAGAATAGTGAGAGTTGATTTCTATTCTATTAATTTTCATATTTTTGGGATTATGCAGTTTTGAAAATAAAAATAAAAATTCCTACACGTTTCCAGAGGGACCTTGTCTCCTTTTTCAAAATGATTAAAACAATGTGGCCAAAGAATGTGTGCGGATGATCTTACATTTAACAAGTAGTTCCGGGAAGAATTATACAGCCTATTTTCATATATCCTGCTCATGTTAATTGCCTCTATCAACATACAAAATTTCAGTTTAATTGCTGTAACAGATTCGTAGATATTGAGAACCGTCTAAATATTTCAGATGGTCGCCAGGTTGGATTTTTATTTTTGTACTATTACATTAAGATTATTGTGTACGTGTGGTATTCAAACTTCAATCGCATGATTAGAACACATGAAGTAAAAACGAGATTTTAAAATTACGCACAGCAGCCATCTTGTGATTATGCAAACAATTGAAATAAATTAGATGCCAGTGGATCAACATTTGTATAAGCATTTAACGTGCAACGTTTCACGGCACTCGGATAGTTAATTCGCGAGAAACGTCCATTTAAATATTTATACTTCGCGTCGCCGCCATGTTGGATTTGTGCTCACCAGGTTACTGAATGTCCTATAGGTGAAGATATGTTCATAGTCTCTATGAACAAAAAAATTCAGTTTGGTTGCTGTAAAAGATTCATAGATATTGAGAACCGTCTAAATATTTCGGAAGCTCGCCATTTAGGATTGTTATATGTATAGGCCATAGAGTTATGTACCATTCAAGGACAATTATTGCCTAGGTTCATTATTCAAACTTTCACTTCGATCGCATGATTACGACACGAGAAATAAAAACTAAATTTTAATATTTCGCACAGCCGCCATCTTGAGGTTATGTAAACAATTGAATTAAATTAGATAGCAGTACATTACAATCTGCAAAATCATTTACTGTACCACATTTCACTGCGCTCAGAGAGTTAAATCACGAGAAAAGTATATTAAATTATTTCAAATTCGCTTGGTCGCCATGTTCGTTTTGTACTTTACAGGTTTATGAAATATATATAGGTAAACTTGTATCAGTACCCTTTATCACCGTACAAAATTGCAGGGTGATATCTGTAATAGTTTCGGAGATATAGAATGTCAGTGAAATATTTCGCACAGGCGCCATTTTGAGGTTATGTAAACAATTTAACTAAATTAAACTCCAGTGCATTACAATGTGTATAAACAATTGCTGTACCAAGTGTCATTACGTTTGGATAGTTAAATCGCGAGAAAAGTCTATTTGAAAGTCTCAAATTCGCTTGGCCGCCATGTTGGTTTTGTAGTCACTAGGTTTTTGAAAGTCTCATAAGTGAACTTCTAGTAGTGCCCTTTATCACCGTACACAATTTCAGGGCGATATCGGTAATAGTTTCGGAGATATTGAATGCTAGTGAAATATTTCGCACAGCCGCCATGTTGGATTGGTGAGACGTAACAAAATTTGAAGGGCGCGGTCGAGGTCGCCAGGAATAGCGCTATGAACTTACCGAGTTTCATTGAAATCGCTCCAGCCGTTTAGATTTTATTAGGGACACACACACACACACACACACACACACACACACACACACGGACAAAAGGTGATCTCATAAGCCTATTTTTTCAAAATTGAAAATAGGCTAAAAATACTAGAGAAGTACCCTTGTTCGTCACCAGATAGCAGCCAGAAGCTACTGTATGGACCTTGGTAGAAAAACGCGCCGTATTAAGTAGAACGGCGGAAAGAGTAGTGGGGGGAATTGATGGATATAAGAAAACAAATACGTACGGTACCCAATGTCATACAGGCCTCGGCGAAAAAACAGATGCAGTCACCTCCAGTGACGAACAAATGAGATACAGTCATGGCCGTGGAGCCATTCTGTATACCATAGTTAACTCGATCGTTTAAACAATTATCCAACGTTAAGATTACTTTATCCAGCTCGTTATGTTTATGGTGTGTCCGTTTTGTATTGTAATTTTCTCTTCCATCATGAAAGATTTTAGGTAGATTTCATAATTTTAAGATTAAAAACATTGATAAGATTTGATAAGAAAGCTACTAATTGCAATGGGTATCATGTTGCGACTTCAGGAAACTTCGACATGTCTTTGCGTTTCACTTCCCCCAGACCCAAAATCCACAGTCAGCTTAAAAGTTCATATACCATAATATCACTTTCTTGTGGACACGATAACTACCATACTTTATCTCCAATCATTTTCACACCTATCTATTATACCCATAGCTCAAATACCACTCATTCATTCATCACGAAATCTCAGAAACCACCGAACGGATTGGAATGAAATTTGGTATGCAGCTTCCTCAAGGGCCGCAAACGCCCACTAAGAAAGTATTTTTGGATATTCAGTTTCTAAAGGGGTGTTAAGGAGGTAGACCTGCATTTCCCGATTGGTTTCATTGGGGGATGTGATACTCGGCATATAAACTCATCATTAAAAGTAAGAAGACACGTGTCTGAGGGTTTTTCGATGTGGTCTATATTATGAGGTGAAAGGGGTGAAAAGTCGGGGTTGAAGGATTCCTAACGGAGCGTGTATCTCTTAAACGACATAAGCGAGGAGTTTGAAACTCAGCGAAAAAATCAGCATAAAAATAAGTAAATAGGTGTTTGACAGGTTTTTTTTTTTCATAAATCCAATTTAAGGGGCCCATGGGGAGGGGTGAAATTCTGGGGAAAAACAGGTAATATGTCTGAGTGGAAAATTATACATGGCCTATGTTGTAGACAATAACACATTACATCTTTTTTGTCTCTTGCTATTTCATCATACGAATACTTAGGGAGTTATTAATGATTTTGTACTTTTTGGCCGGAATTTTCTAAGTCCCAGGAATGACATAAAAATTGATTCAAATGAAATTTCAAAAAATAGTTTTTTTAATACTTTTATTATATTTTTCACGTCTTTTAGGGTCCGAAACCAACATGATATTTTGATGTTTTTTTTTCGTCCCATGCATTTTTGGTTTCAGGTGATAGAATTATTTTCCATTAGGACCCATGCTTATCTATCAATATAACTAATGTTATAACGGGATTCCAAATGTTATTGCGGGCGAAGCCGCGGGTAACAGTTAGTCTATAAAAATCAATGTAACGTGATAGTTTGTCTGTGGGTGTGTATGTCTCCTATGCGTTCATATACCATTCGTCCGATTGCGATGAAACTTGGGTGAGATGTTGAGTACACTCCAAGGAAGGTTTCTGACTTAGTAAATCCATTTTACAATAGGTAGCGCACGCGTAGATTCAACAAATGAGCGACGATGTGCGAAGCATTTCAACAAAGTCCCGTATGTGTTCATATACCATTCGTCCGATTGCGATGAAACTTGGGTGAGATGTTGAGTACACTCCAAGGATGGTTTCTGACTTAGTAAATCCATTTTACAATAGGTAGCGCACGCGTAGATTCAACAAATGAGCGACGATGCGCGAAGCATTTCAACAAAGTCCCGTATGTGTTCATATACCATTCGTCCGATAGCGATGAAACTTGGGTGAGATGTTGAGTACACTCCAAGGAAGGTTTCTGACTTAGTAAATCCATTTTACAATAGGTAGCGCACGCGTAGATTCAACAAATGAGCGACGATGCGCGATGCATTTCAACAAAGTCCCGTATGTGTTCATATACCATTCGTACGATTGCGATGAAACTTGGGTGAGATGTTGAGTACACTCCAAGGAAGGTTTCTGACTTAGTAAATCCATTTTACAATAGGTAGCGCACGCGTAGATTCAACAAATGAGCGACGATGCGCGAAGCATTTCAACAAAGTCCCGTATGTGTTCATATACCATTCGTCCGATAGCGATGAAACTTGGGTGAGATGTTGAGTACACTCCAAGGAAGGTTTCTGACTTAGTAAATCCATTTTACAATAGGTAGCGCACGCGTAGATTCAACAATGAGCGACGATGCGCGAAGCATTTCAACAAAGTCCCGTATGTGTTCATATACCATTCTTCCGATTGCGATGAAACTTGGGTGAGATGTTGAGTACACTCCAAGGAAGGTTTCTGACTTAGTAAATCCATTTTACAATAGGTAGCGCACGCGTAGATTCAACAAATGAGCGACGATGCGCGATGCATTTCAACAAAGTCCCGTATGTGTTCATATACCATTCGTACGATTGCGATGAAACTTGGGTGAGATGTTGAGTACACTCCAAGGAAGGTTTCTGACTTAGTAAATCCATTTTACAATAGGTAGCGCACGCGTAGATTCAACAAATGAGCGACGATGCGCGAAGCATTTCAACAAAGTCCCGTATGTGTTCATATACCATTCGTCCGATAGCGATGAAACTTGGGTGAGATGTTGAGTACACTCCAAGGAAGGTTTCTGACTTAGTAAATCCATTTTACAATAGGTAGCGCACGCGTAGATTCAACAATGAGCGACGATGCGCGAAGCATTTCAACAAAGTCCCGTATGTGTTCATATACCATTCTTCCGATTGCGATGAAACTTGGGTGAGATGTTGAGTACACTCCAAGGAAGGTTTCTGACTTAGTAAATCCATTTTACAATAGGTAGCGCACGCGTAGATTCAACAAATGAGCGACGATGCGCGAAGCATTTCAACAAAGTCCCGTATGCATTCATATACCATTCGTTCGATAGCGATGAAACATGGGTGAGATGTTGAGTACACTCCAAGGAAGGTTTCTGACTTAGTAAATCCATTTTACAATAGGTAGCGCACGCGTAGATTCAACAAATGAGCGACGATGCGCGAAGCATTTCAACAAAGTCCAGAATGCATTCATATACCATTCGTCCGATAGCTATGAAACTTGCGTAAAATGTTGTGTACACTGCAGGGAAATTTTCTGGCTTAGTACATCCACTTTACAATAGGCAGCGCACGATTAGATTCAACAAATGAGCTACGACGCGCGAAGCATTTCAACAAAGTCACGTTTGCGTTCATATACCATTCGTCCGATAGCGATGAAACTAGGCTGAGATTTTGTGTGCACTCCAGGGAAGGTTTCTAGCTTAGTAAATCCCTTTAAAAATAGGTAGAGCACGAGTAGAATCAACAAATGAGCAACGGCGCGCGAAGCGTTTCAACAAAGTCCCATTTAATTTCATATACCATTCATCCGATAGCGATGAAACTTGGGTGAGATGCTGTGTACACTCCAGGGAAGGTTTCTGGCTTAGTACATACATTTTACAATAGGTAGCGCACCAGTAGATTCAACAAATGAGCGATGACACGCGAAGCGTTTCAACAAAGTCCCGTATAAAGTCATATACCATTCGTCTGATAGTGATAAATGTTTGGTGAATTGTTGTGTACACTCCAGGAAAGGTTTCTGGCTAAGTAAATCCATTTTACAATACGAAGCGCACGTTTATGTTCAACAAATGAGTGACTACGCGCGAAGCGTTTCGACAACGTCCCGTATACGTTCACATACCATTCATCCGATTGCGATGAAACTTGGGTGAGATGTTGTGTACACTCCAGGGAAGGTTTCTGGCTGAGTACATCCATATTACAATATGTAGCGCAAGAGTAGAATCAACAAATGAGCGACGACACGCGAAGCGTTTCAACCAAGTCCCGTATGCATACATGTACCATTCGTCCGTACCTATGAAACTTGGGTGAGATGTTGTGTACACGTCATGGAAAATTTCTGGCTTAGTAAATCCCCTATACAATATGCAGCGCACAATTTGATTCAACAAATGAGGGACGACGCGCGAAGCGTTTCAACAAAGTCCCGTATAAGGTCATATACCATTCTGCCGTTAGCTGTGAAACTTGGGTGAAATATGGTTGACACTCCAAGGAAGGATTCTGGGTTAGTAAATACATTTCACAGTAGGTAGCACACGAGTAGATTCGACAAATGAACGACGATAGCGATGAAACTTGGGTGAGATGTTGTGGACACTTACGTGACGGTTTCTAACTTAGTAAATACATTTTACAGTAGGTAGCGCACGAGTAGATTCAACAAATGAGTGACTGAGTGCGAATCGTTTAAACAAAATCAGGTATGCGTTCATATACTATTCATCCGATTGCGATGAAACATTGATCAGTTATTTTGTACCCGCCAGGGAAGGGGACTTAGTAAATCCATTTCACAATAAGTAGCGCAAGAGTAGATGCAACAAATGGGTGACGACGCGCGAAGCGTTTCAACAAAATTCCCTATTGCGTTCATATAACATTCTTCGATTGCGATGAAACCTTGATGAGTTATTGTGTACACGCCAGGGAAGGGCTTCGACTTAGTAATACATTCCTCAATAGGTAGCGCACGAGTAGATTCAACAAATGAGTGACAGCGCACGAATCGTTTAAACAAAAAACCCTATACGTGCATATACCATTCATCCGATTGCGATGAATCATTGATGAGTCATTGTGTACACGCCAGGGAAGGGTTTCGACTTAGTAAATCCATTTCACAATAGGTAGCGTACGATTAGATTCAACAAATGAGTGCAGTTAACATGTTGTGTATCCAAAATCACTTCAAGAAACAGAATTTCAACGCCAACACTTTCTTTGATTGGCATTGCAACGCATGCCGGGTACAGCTTGTACATAATAAAATAAGCCATCAAAATCTCGGTCTAGTTCGTTAATGGGCACACTCTGACAAAGGAAGTGGAAATAGGAGGCTTATTTTTTCTTTCGCAAAAATGAATATCGCTATAACTTTCTTAATATGGGAAAACTAGAATCCATCCAAACTTCTAATATATATAATTCTTCGGATAAGGGCCTGTGTCTTATATAGGTAAAACATTTTTGACAGCACCAACCATTGACCGAAGGGTTGGGGAAAAATGGAGTTTTTAGAGAAAATATATTCCCACCAGCCTTAATAGGCACTGAATGAAAACGGTTGATCGCAGTCAATAGTCCTTCAAAAATTAGGCGGCTTCGGTGGCGTAGTTGGTAGCATGCTGAGCTTCTATGCCCAAGCTTGCGGGTTCAAACCCGGCTGAAGTCGTCGGATTTTTAAGAGCGTTAAAAATCCTTCAGTATGCATTCCTTCAGAGAGGAAGTAAAGCCGGCTGGCCCATGTCATAGATTTATGGCATGTAAAAGAACTTTCCACTAACTAAACTTGTGTGAAGCAAAATTTTGTGGGTTAGATTTGATTAATGCTCTTAACGTTCATCACCAGGTGCTGGTTGCAATGGCATCTAGTAGTAGCAAAGTTCACAGCTAGGTGTCGTGGACGGTAGCATTTGGTGGCGAAACTACTTGAAATTATCGTCTGCAGTCCCTACATGAATTAAAAGCAGATAACACACACTAATACAGTCATTAATATTAACACAGGTTATCAGACAGATTCTACACATACCCCAAGTACACGGGACTACATGACCGCGTTGTCGCAGCCCCTAAACTAAGGAACCAACCGTTACGCCAAGGGTTGAGCAGAATATTTTCGGAATTATAAGGTGGGGCTTCTGGAGTGCTGAACATGGGACTCTGCGAGGGATCATTCCTCTACCGGCGCGGCGCAAGGACGGTGTCTCGGAGCTGAACACACTGTCAGTAGATACAATTGGGGTTGGTGACAGGCCGATCGCCTAAGTGACTGGTAATTTGGGTCTAATTTTGGAGGGAAGTCAACCATGGAGCTGTGGACAGGAGCTGTCTTGGTATTTGCCTGGTGGTGAAAATGGGAAACCACGAAAACCATTTTCATGACGACCGCGGTGAGATTCGAATACACACTCTCATGACGCCAGCGAGAGAATGGCTAGTGCATTTGCACTCTCGGCCACCGTGGACGGTTATATCCATGTAGTCTAAAATAACCTAAACGTTTAGCAAGGACTCGTGCCTGCGATAGTGAAAATGCCGTTCTTGTTCTACTCTGTTTTTCTATGTGAAATGAGTGACTTCATACTCCTTCTAACGAAAGGATATCCTGACGGCTGCAGTAGTACGCGCTAATGGTGATGGCTGTACAACTGTCAGGACAATTAGCCCCATGTTATTAATGATGTCTGAAGGGCTAATGGTTGGCCTATGTTATGATGATTGTGCTTATCGTAAGGGTGGGCGGGGAGAAGGGTGGAGTCTAGTTGCTGATCACGTGACTTCACTTCCTTCATGACGTGACATGTTGGCTTGATTAATGGAAAACAATCGTAAAAGACCTTATTAAAACTTTTATTTTTGTTAATTTCAAATGATAAGGTCATATCTCGCACTATTCCTAAGAGGTGGTTGCTGCGACCAAGTTGGGGGAGCTTGAGAACTCTGAGTGATTGGCCAAATTAAATTATATATTTTTCTCCGTGGCAATATAGCCCATGAAAGGCCCAGGCCCACCAAGCGACCGCTACCTAGCCATTAGGCCTGCAGATTATGGAGTGACGCGTGATCAGCGCGACGGGTCTCCTCGGCCGTTACTCTTGGTCTCCGTGACCGGAGAGCTGCCTCAGTCAGACAGCTACTCACGAGGCTAAGTACACCCCATCCCAGCCCCCACGTCAGTTTCTAAAATCCCTGACTGAGCCAAACCTGGGACCTCCGGGTGCGAGACAGGCGCGTTTGGATATCTAACCTCCTTGACTTTCATGGTGCTTCAAGGAACAACAAAATTCGACATGCAATCTATCCTCGGGGTGCCAAATAACAAAGCTTGCACCCGGCACCCGAGGCCATAAGATATTATTATTATTATTAGTAGGGATGGTATCCTAAACCGAAAATGGAAAGTACAAGAGATTAATAAATTCAATTCAGTTGGTTGGTTCCTCAGTGTAGGGGCTGCAACAGCGCGGTCATGTAGCCCCATGTACTTTGGGTGTGTGTAGAATCTGTCTGATAACCGGTGTTAATTGTGATGGCTGCATTAGTGTGTGTTATCTGCGATTCAGGTAAGAACGATCATTTTAAAGTTGTTCCTACTTTTGCTACCAAATGCTACCGTCGACGACACCTAGCTGTGACATTGAATACTAGATGCCACCACAACTGGCACCTGGCGGTGAACGTTGGAATTTAATACAGCGTTAATCAAGTCTAACCTAACAAATTTAGCTTCACACAATATTGTAGTTAGTGTAAATCTATAGCATGGGCCCGCCGGCTTTACTTCCCCTCCGAAGGAAGGCATACTGAGGGATTTTTCACGCTCTTAAAAATCCAACGACTTCGACCGGGTTTGAACCCGCGATAAAAATTCAATTAATTGGCTAGTTTTGATAGTCAAGCGATCGTCATCAAATTCCCCACACTTAGGCCGTTAAATCTATGTCTACAAGTGTTTGGGTGATAGTATAGTTTACAATGTATACATTTAATTAGTTACAGTGGATATTATAAACTTGCGCAGTTTGTCAAGATTTGTTAGTGGCTATTGCCTCTCAAGATTGCTAGTTTAGTGTGATATCTGTGATTGTTAGCCATTTCAGTGGTGAAGGAAATTGTGATAGACCTATATTAACTTGTAATCTTGGCAACAATGACGCTGGCCTATATTAAGTTGCAATCTTGGCTGTACTGATTCTGTCCTATATTAAGTTGTAATCTTGGCAGTACTGATACTGGCCTATATTAAGTTGTAATCTTGGTAACACTGATTCTGGCCTATATTTACTTGTAATCTCGGCAACAAAGACTCTGGCCTACATTAAGGGCTCGTCCTTTCTGGAAGCGTCTAGCTGTTAGCAGTGAAAGCTGGCCTTCTTCTTGTATAATACCATATAATGTGGTGGGGAGATAGCAGCATTTGCAATGTGTACACTACGACAGCAAAGCGCGGCGTGCGCCACCGCAGAATACATGCATAGTTAACGAGACGACACGTCAGCGCTTTCTGATGTTCCCAATCCCCCTCCCCAGTGCAATAATACTCACAAGAAATGCTGCGTTCCAGTTCTAAGAAGCCGAACAGAATTATCCGTCGTGTTAAGTTGGTACCTCTGTATTAGTCATGTTATACGTTGTATGTTCCAAGAATGGTATTAACGTGTTTTTTTTGTCTCACTATGTGGTCTACAAATAAGGTTGCCAAATTACTTTGAAGCACAGGTAAATTCAACTCTTCTTAATACCTCTTTCTCCTGTAACTCCACATTTCAAATACGTCATTTTTTCCTGCTGCAGTCCAAGTTTCACTTCCATAGAGGGCAACGCTCCAGATAAAGGCTTTAAAATGACTTTTCGAATGTTATGTAGAAGAAATCACATTGTCTGTGCTAACCTACTTTTATATCCTCCTTGCTTTGTCCATCCTGCGTATTTTGCTTCTTAAGTGTAGACCACCGCGTGGTGTAGCAGCTGGCAGTCAAGGCTGACGCCCAGGAGGTCCGGGCTCGATTCTGGCTCTGTCAATACATTTTATTCGGGTTTGAGGGCTGGAAAGGGGTCCACTCAGACTCGTGAGGCAAAACTGAGAATTGGTGGGAACGATTCCCTCCTTAGTCATCTTGTAAGTGGTTTCCCGAATTCTACTCCAGGCAAATGCTGCGATGATTCCTAACGTTAGGCCACGGCCGCCTCCTTCCCAATCCTATCCACAATTTTAAAAAATACACACATTAGTACAGCCATCACAAGAACACAGGTGATCACAAAAAATACACACACACACACACAAATGAACGGGGCTATTAGACAACGATGTCTTAGCCCCTAAAAGAAGCAACAACAGAAACTCTAATGCGTTGAAGACACCATTTATATTTTGGGGTTAAGTGGTGATTCTTTTAAGAGGCTGAACACGTAGGTCATTTGCCCTTATTTTTGGGTTTAGAAGTAGCGTAATGGTATGATTCAGTTGAATATATGCGAGATTGATGCAGAAATGAACGTGTTTCTCATTAGACTGTATATGTATATATTACCATGTTATCATATGCTGCGAAATACCAAACCAGAGATAAGTGGATTATACTCTGAGGAGATAACAGACGTACGGAAAGCTTTGGCAAATGTAGTGGAGAGTGCACGGATAGGGGCAGGAAGGGGGTTAAACAGGGATTAACGTACGTAGTGGAAAGCTACTAATCCCATGCGTAATAACGTTTGTCCAAATGTTATCTCGTCCGGTAATGCTATGGCATACAAAAACAGGACCGATACTCTGCTCTCCGTCGCGTCGCGTCGCGTCGCGTCGAAAAGCACGACACCGCGGAATTTTCAAGCATATTGAAGGATTATATATCCTGCTTGGGGAAATGTTTATTTTCCTCATATATATAATAAAAATAGAAAATATATTATTTTAATCGTCATCATATACACATTTGTGCACCTGTTGCAGAAAGTATTACTCTCCCCCTATACTGTATGTATATATATATTCTACACAGCATGTTCTGAATCCATGTCAGAGATTTTCGTGTCCATGTATTTATTTTGAATATATATAAAAAAAATGTGCTACGGAATGACCATTTGAGATTATTAAAATATATATAATCTCTTTCACAACAAATCGTTTGTGACATAGCCCGAGTGTTATCATCAACTCTTCTGTTCATCTCTCCCTAACAGTGTGCATCGTTATTTTTTTTGAGTCACGTTGATAAATTGGAATACCTGAGTATAGTGCAAAGGGTGGAGGTGGGAGGAAATACAAAAAAAAAAAGCCTCATCTACTGTTTAAACAGCGATTCGTTAATATGCTAACATTATTCATGCAAGAGTTCTTCTGCCTGCATATTTTAAATAATTGATTGGATGGCGCAATCAAACAAATGGTTTAAAAAGCATACATTAACACAGATGAATAATTGAATGGACGGATAGTAATTACTTTATTTAATTGAAAATTAATTCATAGTCACGGGAATGAGTGTATTGAAATCTTTACACTCACGCCATGGAGGGTATTAACCAGCTTCTGAAAGTCGAAAATTTAAGAAATGTGCCCAATTTTGGTGACTTGGTATTTTTATACAATCTCATAGCAAAATTAATATGAACACTTTATATTTTTTCTCCATATAAATTAGTTTCATTGTTTCGGGCGATGACAGGAGTTTGTACCCAAATTGTTGGTTGGTTCTTCCTTTTTTTTTCCTAGGAAACTTTTGTGAAATAAAGTTATTTAAAATGAATTATATGTTGTTTGAACTGTTGTTATATTAGTGGAGAGAAATACTATCATCTGGTCGTTGTAATCAATAATTGCTCTTACCGGAAGCTGCTTTTTATTCCAGTGATAAGTTGGACCTAACTAACCAATGTGTTTCATTGCCGGTGCTGCTTCTGTGCACATAGGCTATATATCACGGCCTTTTTGGGGTACGTTTATGCTTTTTTCGTGGGAATAATAACACAATTTTCTCACATTTTAACCTCAAATTTTAATACTCTCAGAAATGGCTCAGCAAATAACTTGTCACCAGCCGGAAAGGGAATAGTGTAATGTCTTTGGATTGAAACTAATCTTTCATACCGATAAATAGCAAAAAAAAGCGAAATTCCAAAACCATTAGCCGTTAATATACTGTAAGTCTTAGGTTACTTGAAAGAACTCTTTGATATTGAATCATAGGACCAAATGTGGTAGAAAATATATTTTCCTATGTTTCCCTAAGTGATCACATTGATTTGGCCCTGGACTGTATGTGGGGAAGAATTCTGATGGGTCATAAACTCCTTCCAGGTCGGAATATTGAAACTTGGCCACGTGTAGTTACAACCTATGCTTTTAAAGAAGAGAGAGAGAGAGAGAGCAGTGGTGGTGGTGGTGGTGGTGGTGGCGGTGACTAGTTTTAAGGGGGAAATTATCTTATAGTTTTAATTTCTAGTGAGACGTAGGGGAAATTATGGTCTAAATTTCTGGAGAGAAGTCTCCTGATTGAGGGGTAATAATTAGGAAATTATATTGAGTCTGACACAGAGATATCAGACCTTTGCAAAATTATTAATAATCCTTCGAAGAATAGGGGGTTAGGGAAATGTAAGAGGCTTGAAAGACTGGAAACGTAAAGGCCTCGTAGTTCTCGGATGTCCTAATAATGGAGAGGTCTCATAAGAAGGCTCAAAGGGAGGGGTAATGAGGCAATGACACGCTCAGATGAAGACCCATGGTTGTCAAACCACATCCCATAAGACGTGACAAAAATTCCCAATTTGCTCCATTTAAAACTGATGCTGTTGAGTCATATCCTATTGGAGAATAACTACTGAAAATAAAAAACTATTTTATTTGAGCCTTTAGGGATGTAAATGTTAGTACATTGTGAGTTGTAAGACAAAAATTGCTGTTCCTCATCCTAGCTTTCACGATTGGTCGCGAAAACGTACGATCTAAATAATTGCTTCTTCTTGTACGTGCATCTTGCTTGAACTCGGCAAAACACATGGAAGTGAATCTGGCGAGAATGATTCCCTGAAGTAGATCTGACCCCACTGTTGAATGTATTTGTGACGGATGGGGAGGGGAACGATGGATATTGGTGAAACAATCAGTGTGCTGGCACGATGCGTCTCGTTGTGACGCCTAGATCGTGTCGCGATCAACTTGAGGGGGTGAGACGTCTTCTAGAGCCAGGGGAGCCGTTTTTACTGCTGTCAATTTACTCGGGATTCCCGCTCGCAAAGCCACGAGATGGCCCCCTGTACTTTGCATAATGTTGCAATTCTAGAGCGATTCTCAAACGAGAAGGTAAATAGAAAACGGTTCGTTACATGATCTGTATTCAAAATGTCGTGTAGAAGATCACTGGTTGATTTTTTGCCACTCTGTAAGAAGCCTCAGCAGTTCTGTGTGACATTCAAGAAGAGGGAACATTTTTTTTTTTTTTTTTTTTTTTGCAAAGCCCTTTCTTCCTGAATGAAGCATGTGCAGTACTGTATGCATATGGAGGGTACAAGGAAAGAACGGGCTAAGTTACGTGGCTTTTCATATAGGTAGAGCACTGTGCGGGTAAACAAAGAGGTATCCGCATCCGCTCCGCATCTGCACGACTGTTATCCGCATCCGCACGTTCGTTATCCGAATCTATGGGCATTGCAATAATATTTTTAAATACCGTAGTTAAGGCATAAAGTATTAAAGCAACACATTTAGACATTTTAGGAGAAAATCGTTCCCTTAGGTTAAGTATGTCATGTGCTATGTTTAAAATGAATGTTATACAGCCAGAATTGCAACAATTTTCAGTTCGGAGTGTTAATTTCCTCTAATGACATAATTTGAATGGCATTAGCTTAAATCACCAACTTAAATTAGTCATGAAAAATACATAACGAAAAAAAATGACAGGCTATGTCATAAACATCCGGGTCTTTGTAATGATATTCAACAAGTTCGGATTGTATTCTGAAAACTATCCGCAAATTTACTCCAAACATTATCCGCAGCTTATCCACTATCCTCACAGCCATGCAAATGATATCCGTATGGCGAAAAATGTTGCGGATTTCCGCTTCCAAGCAGGGCTTTACATATAGGATAAAATGCAAAAATAGTTACGAACGGATGCAAAAGTTAGTTTAGTTATTGTTGTTTTAAGGGGCAGAACTACGAGGTCATCTGTCCCAATGATGTACAAACAAACATCGTCGATACCTTTCTAAACCTCAAACTCCTGTACTGATGCTTCAGAGCCCGCTTATTCCCTGATTCACTGAATATGACCTCTTCTTTCCCAGTGCACTGTTTCTTGTTCTCAGCCCACTTCGTGGTGTAGCGGTTAGCATGCTAGGCTTTCTCCCAGGAGGTCTGGGTTCGATTCCCGGCTCTGCCAAGAAATTTAATTCTCGTCTGAGGGATGGAACGGGGTGAGGAAAAAAATGAGAAGAGGTGGGTTAGATTCCCACCTCGGCCATCTTAGATGTGATTTTCCGTGGCTTCCCACTTCTCCTCCAGGCAAATTCAGGGTTGTTCACTGACTTAGGCCATGGCGGCCTCCCTCCCAATTCTTGCCAAACATTTCACACACACATACACACATTACACAGTAATATAGCCATCGCAGTAACTTTGGTTTTATTCCCTGCGCTTTCATTATGCTCTATCGGTTTTGTCTTTCGTCTGATGCTACTTATTAATAGGCGTTGATGTGAAGAGAATGGGAGGGCGCACAAGGAAATCCTTTGCAGCTAATGTGAAGTAAATGAAGGTTCGAGTGGGAAGACCGTAATTCACTACATGGCAGCTACCTAAAAGCGGCCTGCTCTGATGGATACTATAAACATTTTCATGAATGGAAGAACTTCCATTGTTCGCCATTCATATCAGCTTCCTTCATCTTATGGATAGGATATAATGCATCTGCCCGAATAGCACTGTCTTTGCTCTCAGGGTGGGCTGCTATGAATAGGACAGCCATGAAGACATTATCTGTCGCAAAACACCTTCTTAACGCTGTATAAAAAGAGGGAATGAGTTCCACTTAACGTCATTTACACTGGAATCGGAAGAGCTCTTCCCTTGAGCCATGAAGAATGACAGAGCCGTTATGAGTCACGGGGGAGCTGTGCTGGAAAACGCTCCGTCATCCAATGACACAGCTCTCTGACAGCTCCCGCTAACCAGGTGGATACTGACCTCCTAGTGACAAGACATATGGTGAATAACGAATATTTTGATCGCTAGCTCAAGTAACACAAGGTTCTTAAGCGAGTTTGATTCAAAACATTACATCAATCTATTGAATGCCATGAATGTCTATTGTATCATGGTTCTGTACCGCACGGGTCCAAGCTTCGTGAACCTGAGAAGAATGTGGATCGCGGACTATGAGAAGTGATGGTGAAGAGTGATGAGGTTTCCCAATCCGTGCGTAGTTAACAGAACCAAATACATTACAGGCCGGACGTTTGTTTTAGACGAGTGAAAAATCTTAATGGAAGGCTGGAGGTGAGTTACTACAGTACCTGAGTTGTTATCAGCTGCCCCAAGCGGTCCGATGATTGACAAAGCTGTTTCACACTACTGGTGAAGTACATTCATTGGCAAATATAATGACGTTCTGTTCGTAACTACGTAACATGTACTTCCGCGTCACACAATACTTCGACGTGGACTGTACTGTCTGCTCAAGTCTGGAATTCCATTACATCAGATCGGTGGTGACAAGTGTGAAGCGATAGGGTGAGAGATTGAGTGTGTGTAGGCTCACCCGCAGGCTTCAAGGTCAAGGGCAATCGTCTAAAACAAACGTCCGGCCTGTATTCGTTGACTCACTCACTCACAACACCACAGTGGTTTGAGCAACGGCCGTATGTTAGCAGTATTCGAATAGAATGGAATACCAGATAACATGGTGGGCTGTTGTTTGACCCTTCTCTTCTGGCCTGCCCCTTCCCCTCACCCCGCAAGTTCACAGAGCTTGTTGCGTATTTATTCTAATTTTCTTCTAGCTTGCTACCCCCTCAAGGCCAAGACATCATTTTTAACCTACTTTTCACATTTTGTCCCATGACTTACGAGATCGATCCGGGCTAATGTCTGTGTGTGTGTGTGTGTTCCCCTATCAACTCCTAAATGGCTGCAGCTATCAAAACCAATTTGGTATGAGTAAAGAATGTTTGAAAACGACATCAGTGTTACCAACTGCTGAAAAATCGCACTTAAAATATCTCAGAAGTTATGCATGCAAACTGTACTAAAATTGGAACACACAGAGATAATAACATTCTAGAAAAATCTTTAGGAGCCCAGTCATGACAATATAGCCAACGTGATTCTAAGCTTGCTGATAGGTCCAATTTTAAATGCATGTAACTTCTATACTATCAATTGGATTTCTACCAAAGTTCGTATCTATGCTTTGTGTACCATAATAGATATGATTTTTCGTATTCTTGAGAGCCAGAAGGGCTGCCAACTGTCAATAAATGCTCTTTCTATATTTCTTTCTTAATTCCAATGTATCAGAAAGTATGCAAGCCAACAGCTCTAAACTTTGCACACGTATAGTACCTGACATTCAAGATTAATTTGGAATAACTGACATATTTCAGTGCTGCCAACATGGTTCTAAGCCTGCCGATAGGTCCAATTTTTAAATGCTTGTAACTTCTAACATATTTCAGATTAATTCTGAGTAACACATACATGACATTGTTGCCAACATGATTTTTCGCACGCTGATAGATCCAATGTAACATTTCATTTCTGATATATACATTAATCATTGGCATGAATGTTAAATGTTAAGAAAAGTGACTCTTTAGTTCGTCACTGAACTACTTGTCCCTATCTATCCTACTACTACTACTATTATTTTAGGTAGATTTCATTAGAAAGCTACCTATTACGGTATATTTTATTTTGAGCTTCAGAGTACTTTCTGACGTTTTATTTACATATTTTGCGACGAGTATTCGGCAAGTAGAGTAGTGACTCGTGTTTTTTTCGTACCTCACAAGCTGCGCTTACTTCATAAAATGTAATGTAATGCCCTTGGCGAGCCAAGCCAGGGCAAGTGGTGGATCAGCTGGTGTGAAGTGCGCCGTAGACCCAATCTTGCCGCCATCATTATTATTTGATGGGCTCCCCAGTCGCTAGCATAACGACATGCTGTTGTCGAGGTGTCGTGTTGTTTGCCCTTCCTCCTATGATACAGTGTAGTCTCAAACTCGCACGCTGCCTTTAATATTTCACACCCACCATCCCCTTTCTTTCTTCATCCTTCCTTCCTTCCTTCCTTCTTTCCTTCCGTCCTTGCGTTCTTCTTGTGTTCTGATAAATCGACAATATATTGGATCCCAAATCCAGGATTTGTAAACAATAACATGCGCTAGTATTCTGCAATAGGGGATGAAATGACTCAATATCTTTGGAAGACATGTAGACATTTCGCAATTCAGTCGTTTGCAGCAGTATGAAGGGGAAAGCGATATGTTTGCCCCAAACATCTGTTTATTGTATTGTTCCCATCGCTAACTTTTTATGGTGCCTATCATCATTGGATTATCATTATATTTATTTATTTATTTATTTATTTATCGATTGTTCCCCGTAAGTAGAGCGATTGAACTTGAATACATGATTTCATCTTCTGGCGTTTTGCCGCTTCTCTTCCCCAAATTATCATTATATTATTATTATTATTATTATTATTATTATTATTATTATTACTAGCGAACCCGTGTGAGAACTCTCGCATAATGGGTTATGTACGTCCCGTGTGTACAGAATACTGGCCCGGCCCTAGTGCTATGCAGGCTGTACGCGACACAGTTCGGCCAGGGGCTATCGTCTTGTTTATTTGTTTAAAAGCTCTTTATAAACTAATAAATATATTTCCGTTGACTTTTCTAGAAATGCAAGATTTTTCCTGTACTTTTGAGACGATTTGCATGATTTTGGTACAAACCACACCTTCTAACTCCCTCTGGTTTAGGAGCTTGAGTTTTGTATTATATAATAAGGTTATTATGCGTTTGGCCTAAGGAGCACGTAGAACCATTATTTAGCACTAGCAGAAGTACCCGTTCTTCGAACGGTGTTATATATTAACACCAGACATCAATTGAGCTACTGTTGCAATGGTTAGCGGTTTGTCATTCCTTCATAAGTTTATAAGAACGAAGTTAGTTTTCTGGGAATATCACACACATTGTTAATTTAAGGGCCTTAAAATGTGATTTTCGGAGACACCTTATAGACTCGCGAATTTTGTGTCTCACAATGAGAAGCGCAACATATGCTTTGATCGTCCTTCTAGGATAATTTTTATATTTCGCCTATTTTAGCATGTATTTTGAGAAGTTTTTCCCTATATCCACCCTTCTACTGTATGAAAAGTACGGTGAAGAGTTTTATAAATGATTGGTGTATTGACTCATGTTTACCATACCTAATTTTACGATGCACCAAGCATCCGAACACGATTTATAGGCGTACATAAAGATACATAGAAAGACAGACAGACAATTCTATTGTCTACAACATATCACCCAGATATCCAAATATTGGTATATCTACCATACAGTATCAAACAAAATCATCCTTACGATGAACCCGTATGTCGACTAAAAAGAAAAAGTTAAAATGTGCTCTCATACTAAATTCACCTAACGTGTACTTCCTGACGTGAAATAGATTTGAAAGCCTTGTAGATGAAACGCAATACACCTCACATAAAAAATGACCCACTACGTTGTGTTAGGTCCCCATACACAGGAATACCTCTTTCATAAATTATAAAGGCTTGTGGTGCATGAAAATTCAGGTTCTTTAGCCTCAAATGGCCCAAATACCTAAAATCCGCAAAAAATGCTGATTCAATTCAGGAATTTTTGAAAATAATTTTGCTGTTTGGAAATATAATAGACTTTCTGTACAAAATGTCGCACGTGAAATTGCATGAAAAAATTCTAGGTTACCCCTTGACCCCCCTTAATTGCATTGACGAATTGTACAATCTACGTTGGTTCCGTGATAACCTTATAGCCATTTGCAAACTTTCACAGAAATGTAATAAATGGAGTAGCCTAATAATAATATCGTATGGCCTCGGGTGCCGGGTGCAAGCTTCGTAATTTGACCCCCAGAGGGTAGCTTGCATGTCGAAATTGCATTGTTCCTTGAATCACTATGAAAGTCAAGGAGGGTAGATATCTAAGCTCCTTGAACATTATAGCACTTTCTAGTAGAGAAATGAGGAACTTTGTGTTGGCGGAAACTGCTGAGATTAATTTTGCCATTATGAATACGGCCTACTGAATTCAAATGGGTTCTTTGACATGCCAACATCGTATGACATGCGAGTCGTATTTTTGCCGCCTTTCAAAAATCACTTACCACGGCCAGAAGTGAACCTGCAATCTTGGGGTTTGTAGACCGACACGCTATCCACTCACCCACCGTGGCAAGGTATAAATGGAGTGACATTGCTTCTCACAGAAATATATGGAAAGTTGGATGCCACCCCTTGAGATAATGTTATCATGGTTACCGATTTCCATTCCTTCATTAGTTTGTTATATTAAATTAAATTAGTTTTCTGGGAATATTTCAGATACTGTTGGTTTTAGAGCCTTATAATGTAGTTTTTGAGGCCCCCAAGTTTTGTTTCTGGCACCGAGGGGCTTTGTCTCCTCGTTGTACGCCATAATATAATACTAATAATAATAATAATACAATATAGGGATAGGAATATAATAGACCTGCCGTACCACACCCGCAGGTGTAAATCGCGTGAAAAAATTCTAGTGTACCCCCTGACCCCCTTAAGGGCATTATACGTATTGATGAATTTTACAGCTTAATTTATTTCCGTGATAACCTTCTAGTCGTTTGCAAACTTTCACACCAATGTAATTAATGGAATTGCATTGCGTCTTACAGCAATACATGGACCTCTGAGAATCTGTTGCCATGGTTACCGGCTTGAATTCGTTCATTAGTTTATTAAATGAAATTAGTTTTCTGGGAATATCTCAAAAACGGTTGGTTTTAGGGCCTTAAAATGTGGATTTCGAGGACCCTTTAGAGCCCCCGAGTTTTGTCTCTCACATTGAGGGGCTGAAAATGATCTTAATCTCGTCCTACTACTCCTATTTCAGCATGTATTTTAAAGGGGTAGGCCCTCTTTTATGAGAGGTATAGAGAAGGGTTACATCAATGATTAGTGTCGTGCCTCTGATGGATATCTGTACCAAATTTTACGTTGATACACCCAGCCGTTCTCGAGTTATAAGGGAACAAAGTTGTCCACAGACAAACAAACAAACAGACAGACAGACCAAAAAATTATTTTCGCGCGCATCCATAATAAAACAGTCTGAAACGCGTAAATAACTCAAATTTCCGTAGAAATTGCGAAAAAAAAACATACAAACTTTAATTTTATGTATGTAGAGATATAATCTACTGCACCGCTCGGTGTTGACCGTGTTTTATTGCACAAATTTAGGTTTTCTCGCTAACCGTTGGAGATACACGAAAAGTGATAAGGACCTTTTGGATAGCAAATTAAATGCTAAATCTTATGTATGCATCAAAAGTGTGATATTTCTTAGCGTTCTCTTTTTATTTGAAATGGAAATATGAAATTTTGAAACCAAAGGGTGTAGTGACGTCACATATGTGGGTTTTACTCGCTAACCGTTGGAGATACACGAAAAGTGATAAGGACCTTTCGGATAGGAAATTAAATTTTGAAGCTCATATGTGCCATCAAAAGTTTGCTATTTCTTAGCGTTCTCTATTTGATATGGAAATATGAAATTTTGAAACCAAAGGGTGTAGTGACGTCACTAAAATGGTCGCCATTTTTAATAGTGCAAAATATCGAAATTAAAAGTATCCTATATGTAAACATGGTAAATCAGCTACATCCATGCCAAATTTCATTTAAATCGGACCAGTGGTTCTTGCGTTATTGAGTAACAGACAGACAGACAGACACACACCATCTCATTTTTATATATTAGTATGATTGGTCATCTTGTTCTTATCTTATCTTCCCCAGACTTTCGCTATGTGCCTGCCTTCTTTCTTATGTCCATGCAGCTTTGAGTTTGAAATTCCGTTCCGTAGGGAACTTGGGTGGAAATTTATATGAATTTAATTTCTGTCTATTTGCTGTCCGTGTCATTGCTAGTGGGTCAATGTCGATTACAGTGAGGTCCATTTGTGTGTCTGCTAGCCACCGTACTTCGGTTTGTCGATTTTACAAAAAGAAACTGACGTGATGGAAAAAAATGGAGGTCATTTTCGAAATAAGCTCACCGAATAACATAAAAAATTAGCGAAAAATTATCTTGTATTTTTCAAGAATTTAAATTTCTCAGGCCTGTGTAATAGATGGAAGCGAGGCGTGTTTGAATAGATGAACAAGTCACAGAAACCAAATATAATAATCTGAAATGGGTACGGTACTTGAGATCATTGAAAACATAGAAAAGGCAATGAAGAAGTAAGGCAGCAGTTAAATATATTATGATTGATTGATTTAATTTCCCAAAACGGAGGATATTGAAGAGAAACGTGTTCTAATGATGACAGAATTCCGAAGCTTGCCCTTGCATACCATCCTGTTGGAAGAAGATATAATTGGTCGACCCGCTTGCCAAACAAAATATATCCTGGGCTCATTTAATGCAATCTTACAAGAACAGATTAAACTTGAATGGTTACACGAATCGGCCTTCAGAAACCCATGGTTGAATTAAAAACAATTGTAAATGAAATATATGTTTAGCTTGGATAGAAACGGTCTGTAGTTCGCCACTTCTATTATTTTCTCACTAATTGCCGCCATCCTGGACCTGTTCCAGGGTGTGTAAGTATCCGTGAAAGGCGACATTTTCTGTAACCTATTTCCTGAAGCTGTAAATTTTCTCTGTCTTTACGAGCCCAGACTGATACGTTAAGAACAACGATTGGATATTTCCGCAGGTAGGAAGGATAAACTGGTCAATAGTGCTTGTCATTGTGGTGCTAAATCATATTTCAGTAGTGGTTTGAGGCATCTTCAATTTAATATCAGGCCTGTGTACTTGGGTGAGAGTTCAGTTTGTCTAATAACATGTGATACTGTGGTAACTGTGCCCCGGGACTTGATTTAAGGAACTATCACTGCATTTGCCTGTAGGGCGTGTGGGGAAAAGAATGGGGGTAGCCGCTGTCAGCGTCGGGATTCGAACATGCGATCTGCGGGTTCACTGCAGCTCTCCATTGTGGTCGTGGTGAGCGATTTAACACGCATGGCTACGAAGTGGGGTATCATTAGTACACACGGTTTCTCTTTTAAATTGACTTGGTTACAGTAATTTTAAGGGACCTAAATTATCGGAATCAGTTTCTGATGAAGATTATTCTGATGGATGGAATAAGAGTGAAATATCCGTATTAACCCGAGTGCCATCTAGGCCCAATTCGGTGCAGTGCAGCACTAAACAATCATCCTAAGCCGGTGTTATCTTGCGAAAATTTCTCCCCGTTCCTCTTGCCATACCTAGGGCCCTGTGTGGACAAACAAAACGTTATCCGCATCCGCCCCGCATCCGCACGGCTGTTATGCGCATCCGTATGACTATTATCCGCATCCGCACGTTTGTTATCCGAATCTACTGGCATTACAATAATATTTTCATTAGATAAAATATTAAAGCAACGCATTTAGACATCATTGAGGAGAAAGTCGTTCCTTTAGGCTATGTATGTCATGTACAGAGGTGGTCAAATTATTATGGCAACAGAGCCTAATTCTCGCGGCTTCAGTGGCGTAGTCGGTAGCATGCTGAGCTTCAATGCCCAAGATAGCGGGTTCAAACCCGGCCGAAGCCGTCGGATTTTTTAAGAGCGTTAAAAATCTCTCAGTATGCCTTCCTTCGGAGGGTAAGTAAAGCCAGCGGTCCCATGTCATAGATTTATGGCATGTTAAAGAACCTTCCACTAATTACACCTGTGTGAAGCTAAATTGGATAGGTTAAGAATGTAAACAACGCTCTTAGGTTTCTACGTTCGTTGCCAAAAGCCGACTGCGGTGGCGTCGAGTAGCTAAGTTCTGAACTTGGCCTAGTTGTCGTTGACGATGGCACTTGGCGGCAAAAGTAAGAACTATTTGAAAAATTCTAAGTTGCAGTCTGTACTTAAATTAAAAAACAGATAACACACACTAATACAGTCATCACAATTAACACCGGTTATCAGACAGATTGTACACACACCCAAAGTACACGGGGCTACACGGCCGCGTTGTCGCAGCCCCTAAATTTAAGAACCAACCAACCAACCAACCAACCAGAGCCTAATTCTTTTTGCAAATTAACCTACAATGCATAAAAATGGAAGATTTTATTTGAGTCCGAGTCTCCATTGCAAGATCTTTTTTGGTTGTATTTTGTCATTCGTCAAATCTGCTACAAGGATTTTTTACGAACCAACATCGTATGCATTACGCATTTAATTTTAAAGCACTTTTATCCTATTTTATTTTCTGTTAAACAATAGACATTAAAAGACCAATCTCTAAGGAAGCTAAACGTCTGCTGTCGGAGCTTACCCTCTCCTAAATTTAAATCTGTCGCCGTATCTTCTCTTGTTACAAGTAGTGTATGGCATACGAATATCTTAAATAGAAGGCACAACAGTGTTACACAGCAAATCATCAATTTAATTAATCTCCAGCCGCGTTAGCTCAATTGGCGATCTGATTAGGTTGCCACAAAAACGCATTCTCTTCACCAGGCTGCAGAAATTCTATTCATTGTTGAAGATTCTGTGAACTAATTAGGCCTAATAAAGAATTTGGTTCTGTTCAGCTTTACTATAATAATTTGGCCACCTGTGTACTATGTTCAAAATTAATTTTATATAGCCTGAGTTGCAACCCTTTTCAGTTCGGAGCGTTAATTGTGCTTAATGACTTCATTTTAATGAGATTAACTTAAATCATCGACTTACATTTGTCATGGAATAAAACATAACGGAAACATATGATACGTCATAAACATCCGGGTCCTAGTAATAATATTCAATAAGTTCGGATTGTATTCTGAAAACTATCCGCAAATTAACTTCAAACATTAGTCGCTATCTGCACAGCAATATAAATATTTTGTGGATATCCGCGGGTTTATCCACGGATATGCGCATCCGCGGGGGGCTTTAGCCAAAGCATCAAGTAGGTTGTCATTTGGTATCTTGAGATTTTTAAAAATTCTTTCTGCGAATTATTGGGGAGTGTCTCGGGTTTGTGATGTTAGTTCCCATGGTTAGGGCACAGTGGGAGTGTCTGGACGACGTCGCATCCTCCTCGCCGGTTGACCCCCACCCTCGCCCACGCCCATTGCTTGCGGGACATAGACTACGCGTGCCATTTACCTCGAGGCAACGCTAATCGCTCTGCCAGCGAAAATATTGACATCCAGAACAGGGTGACAGTCAAACAAGTTAGCGTAAATATAAACTGAAGCAGACAAATGCGAAAATAGTTGTTACAAATACATACCTCTTTTTGTATTTATAGTAGGTTACTTTTTCCTTTGTTGGATAGATACATCGTGGTCATCAGCCTTGTGTATTTTCCGGGTGTGAAAGTAATGTGCCAGTTAAAAAGATTGTCGTATGTTGTTGTTGCTTTACTTGAGGTCATGCAGCTTTGTGTATTTGGGCGTGTGTAGAATGTGTCTGTTGCTTTATTTAGGGGTTTCGCGACATCGTGGCATTGTAGTCCCATGTACTTGGGTGTGCGTGTTTGAGTAATTTGTCTGATGTCTGTGTTATTGAAATGGCTATATTAGCGTGTGTATTTGTAATTCAGTTGAGGATTGGGAAGGAGGCGGCCGTGGCCATAAATTAGGAACCATCCCGACATTTTCCTGGAGTAGAAGTGGAAACCTCGGAAAACCACATCTAGGATCGATGAGGTGGGTATTGAACCCGCCTCTTCTCAGTTCTCTCTATCGAGGCTCAGGGTACCCCGTTCTAAGAATTAAATTTCTTGACAGATCCAGGAATCTTACAAAGATCTACAAGATGGAAGTCTCAATACGTACCGCAATACCACAAAAGGCGGTGCTATTGATTGAGATTCAGACTACAGTAGGTGTAGTACTTGGATGCTTGAAGTAAGGAATCAAAAATATTGCTGGAATACAAACACCACACTCAGTATTAAGTCGCCTTGGTCCGGAATCGACCCATTCAACTTCCACTCATGTGGCCATGAAAGTATACTGAACTGTTTTATAGACTGTATTCTTTCAATTTAATCCATTGTTGACGTACGAATTGGTGGCTAGTGGATTGTTGTTTCTGTGCAGTCTCAATTCTGAGTTAGGGTTTCTCAGATGCCTACAAACGCTCAAACTTTCTGTAGTACGTAGAGCTGTCTCTTAACTTGTGTCACCTATAACATAATGTTGGCAGTTAGCTGGTTTGTTCATATTCATTTCCTATTATAGTCTACCTGGTTGAAGAAGGAGCAGCGTGGCGAAGAGCTTAATTTTGTGCCCAAGGCTCCGGCCGTAATATCATCACATATATTATTTCAGTAGTATAGAACCCACATGCGGCGCTCACAAGCGACCGATCGTGAAAAATGAGCATTAAAATGAAAGAGAATAGACATTACCAGTGACGCATTGCACTCTTAATTTCATAAATATCTATAATTTCTTTAATAAATGACCTTTGAAAATCTGTACGAAGTGTGCGATTTGCAGATACTGTTGCTGCAGGAAGATACGCTCCATAATTGCTGTCCACTTCACATTTTGGCCTCTGTGACGCTTGTTTCATGTCATTTTAACATTCTGAGTTCTTTCCTTTATCATTTTGCAAGGATTTCAGAAGCAGTAATTTAAAGGAATGAGTACTCTAATCGTATAATTTCATAAATATCGAATAACTGGTGAGTGTTACGGCTAAGTTGTCAATCAATGGACTCAGCACACAAATGACATTAGCAGTGACGAATTGCATTCTAATTTCATAAATATCAATTTTTGTAACAAGTGTGCGATTTGCAAGTACTGTTGCTGTAGGAAAATACGCGACATAATTGCTGTTCAGTTCGCATTTTGGTCGCAGGGACGCCTGAAACGTAAATAGTGTTCATAACCATTTGGTTCAAATAAAAGCATAACAACCTTTCTCCTTAAGTCTGTTATTTTTATAAACCTATTGGGGGAAGTGTGGCTTATGAACATGCGAGATTTCTCGCACGGGTCCGCTAGTTATGATTAATTCAACTTCATCAACTCCTAAACTTGGGTTGTCAGAGAGTCCTAAGTGCATTGATATACCAGGAAGTTGGTGTAACTTAGCAAGTTCCGGGGTTTATTCAACCAGTGTTGGAGTTAAGCCCCCATTCACTATCACCTTCAAGAGATCGTGTCTTCAGATTATTATAATCTAACACACGTGCACCATTGCAGTTCACAACTCTATCTTAGTGCCCCCCACGCCATTTGACCCATATTATATAATAATTAGTTCAAAGATCTCCCTTCTCCGTTGTACCATCCCCTGATCAGACCCCTAAGTGGATCCATCTCGCTTGAACGCACCTACTTGTGGGCCACCCAGTGTAATAGAGGACTAGAGTCCCTATCTGGGCGGGCAGATCTTTTAAAGAACTCGCTGTCACATCCACGTGTCTGTCGTCGAGAGTTGGTCTCATCCTCCTACCCCCTACCCCTTCATACGCCCTCGCACGTTCCTGGCATCAGACTCGTGTTTAATTTGCCAGATTCCCACAGCCAGGACATTAGCGCTGCCATCGTCCAGGCACGACCTGTCAGCTCCCATGTCACATGTCGCCACTGTTCTGCTGAGGCCTGCACGTTTTTACTAACTAACGAACACAATGTCATTTTGACATGTGTTCTCGCTGGCCGTTCAACATAATATGGGAACAACTCGCCGAACCATGCTCCAGATTACTAGTCTCTTCTGTAGCTGAAGCCTTCATGTCTCATACAAGCTTTGGACACCAGCTCGAGAGAAAGAAAAATCAGAATTCAACATTATTCCCCATTTTCTAACCAAATCCTCACTTCGCGGTGTTTCGTCATCTTGAGTTATTTTGTGGATAAGTGTCCAAAATTATCTCTACATAGTGGTTAGCTCACTAGGATTTGGCCCGAAGTGCCCCGGGTTCGATTCCCGGCCGAGCCATCAGGGATTTTAATCTCCTGGGGTTAATTCCCGTGGCTCGGGGACTGGGTGTATGTGACGTCTTCATCCTCACTTCATCCTCATTACGACGCGCAGGTCGCCTAGGACGTCAACTAGAAAGAACTGCATTCGGCCTCTCCGGAGGCCACACTGTTATTATTATTATTATTATTATTATTATTATTATTATTATCTCTACGTAGTATAAAACAAAGTCCCCGATTCTTGGATGTAACGGATAATCTCGAGAACCACTGGATGGATTTTGACGCGGTTTTCACCATTCTGTCAAGGATTTCTCGAGGAACGTTTCTGTAGAAAAACATTAATTTATGACCAAAGGAAGCCTAGCAGTAACGATTTCAGTGAATCGAGTTGAAGAAGAACCTGCCGTCCGTGCGCCTTTTAAGCTTACGCTGGGTAAACCTTTAAAAGTATCTATACACTAGGAGTGTCAGAATTGATCTTGATGAAAAGTTCTACAAAGAAGTCCCGGGCAGCATATCTCTATCATTAATTCATCGCCCACTATAAGTGTTTTTACGTTTTCATTTCTTCCAACAGTCTCTTTTCAGAGAAAATTTAAATTACTAGTTTCGGAGCGGATTTACGAGCTAGCGAGCAAGCCTATCACCCCATCTTCGGCCAGTATCAAACTGTCGAGTTACGACTTCAGAGAAGAGTATATTTTGTGTTTGGAGTTTCACTGTTCACCTCGGCTTTTCTGAATTGCGTCGGGGAACTGCCGTCCATACGCCTTTTAGGCTTACGCTAAGTAAACAGTTAAAGTTACCGGGCGAAGCCGGGGTGGGTTGCTAGTACAAAGATATAAATAAGACGTTAACAAATAAAGTGGACACTGGTAGATGGACACAATAAACTCATGATATTTATAAATGAATAATAATTTTATTCCAGTCAGAAAATCGTCCAGAATTTCACCCTCGATCTTAACTCAGAATTTAATGTGAGCTGAACAAGTCACGTATCTTCTATTATCCCTGTCAGAGAAGGAAATGTCTAGATGAGCATTGGTCGTGAATTCAAAAAGATTATATTTCTATCCCTTCTCATTCAATCTCATGTCATTTACTACTGTCATTTTACATCTTGTCTGTCTGTCATTCCATTTCTTCCTGAATTAATTTCTTCAATCACTTTAATGTCCCCTCACTAGGGGATTTGACTTGATTCCATTATCCCACCTAGTGTTCCTCCTTTCCCATTAAAGGCTGTCATTTAATTCGAATATTCCTGTATTATGGAGCGGAAGAACAATAAATGTCGAGTTCTTTACAATTGTTACATCAAATATAGCACTGTTCTTAAAAGGAACATCGAGATATAGGAATTGGAAATGTACTAGTGCAGCGAGGTGTAATCCACTGCCCATGGGCCCCATGTGGCCCTCGTACTGATTTTTAGCCTACTTTCGATTTTTGCAAAAAATGAAAGTAGACTTATGAGTTCAACACAGGGCGAAAAATTATGTGTGTGTGTGTGTGTGTGTGAGTGTGTGTACTCTGAATGTCTGTCCCTCCCCTATCAATTCGAACACGGTGAAACCGAATTGAACGAAATTCGGTACAGAGGTAGCACTAGCAAATGACACCTCAGTGTCATGTGTTATATCGCCGCCATCTTGACGGAAACGCAATGGCGGCCACCCAATTGTTAAAAGCTTAAATCACATTACGACCAACCTAATCTTCTGATCTCTACCACAGTTTGCAACATTATACCTTTGTGTACGGAGAATCTTTTGACCGAACTACAAGGTCATCAGCCCAATAATTTGCGGATGGCGGCCATGTATGTGTGCAAATCGATTCCCCCTATCTATTCAAACACAGTGAAAACGAATTGAACGAAATTTGGTACAGAGGTAGCACTAGCAAAGGACACCTCAGTATCATGTTTTATGTCGCCGCCATCTTTACGGAAACGTAATGGCAGCCACCCAAATGTTAAATGCTTAAATCAAATTACGACCAACCTAATCATCTGATCTTTACTAAATTTTGCAACAATATACCTTTATATAGTAGGCATCTTTTGACCAAACGACAAGGTCATCAGCCCAATAGTTTGCAGATAGCGGCCATATGTGTGCAAATCGATTCACCATATCAATTCAAACACGGTGAACCCGAATTGAATGAAATTTTGTACAGAGGTAGCACTAGCAAAGAGCACCTCATATTCATGTTTAATATCCGTATAACACGTTGTATTTCAACAAGCTACTACACCCAACATTCAATTATACTCCTTGAAAAGGATAATGAGTTATAACAATACCCATGCATTTAGGAGAAAGTAGGCTATATGTTCTTTACTGAACATCTTGTTCTGGCCTGAGGAACTCTTCGTATTTTTAAAACATATCTTACGATAAATGTGTTATCTTAGGGTACAGTGGGATATTTTATAATTAAGTTTTGTAGACGGCAATTCATTCAAGTTTGCAGGCAGATTCATTCTTCTAGGCCGGGCGTGTTAAATTGATCACCAGGACACGGTGGGGAATGCAGCAAGACTTAACTAAGGTCAGGAAGCCGGGCACTACTGCTAGTTATATTATAAACTCTTGAACTGACGGTGGTTTTTGGGTTCTGGGGGATGTGATACGCAAATTTTATGTTGAGATATTCAGGAATTCGTAACATGGTACCCATTGCAAAAGGTAGCTTACCAACGAAATCTTTCGAAAACATCTGTAAACCATTGGAGTAGAGGACCTGAGCGAGTCTATGTTTAGAGGTTACAGTACAATTGCATTAACTGTCGGTGCTATCCTGGTCCGGGCAGGGCTAGGGTGCTACAGTAAGTAGATCAGTTACCGGAGTGGTGTGTGTGGAGTATCGTACTGAGATTAATACCTTGTAATTGTATTGCCGTACTTGAAGTTGGTATTCTTAACCGGCCAGTATTGTTGTGCAAATGTGGTATTGTGTCTTCATTGAGAGAGTGCAGGCAGGCTCCTGGGCTATTACCATGATTGCTTTGCTGGCGGTATTCACGGCGATAAGGGATCGCGCTCAGGGGGATGGGCCTGGCTAGGGGGAGTAATTGCTTCATTATAGTAGATGCTGTTTCCCTTCATGTTGTGTTATGCCCGGAAAGGGTTCCTTGCTTTAGTCTAGATCGCCTAAATATTTACCTAGGAGTATTAACCTTTTCGTGGGATTTTGTCCAGAGCTAAACTTGTGTACAAAACAAACAGGTATATACCGGGCGCCCAAGAATGTTCTCCGCAGAGGGTACGTGCAGCTGTGAGTCGTTGAGTCATGAGTTTAGTTGGCTGCACTGCACTGTGTCCTTCAAAGCGGGTCTCCCCCGTGTGGGCTGTCAGTGTGAATTGCGATAAGCGAGCGAGCATGCATGTCTTCAGTGTGTATTACAGTAAGCGAGCGTTCAGATAGATTATTGGAAGAGTGCAACAGTATACAGGCGGTAATGTTTACTAATGAAGAGAGAGTCATTTTGGTGGAATACATTTTTCGCGAATGCGATCGGTTTACAGAAAATGTAAAACTAAGATTTCAAATGCGGATTCCTAATTCAAAGTGTACAAACCGTGATACCGTTCGGGATTTGGTAAGTAAATTTCGTGTGACTGGCTCCACGATGTACCGGGAACAGGCAGACCTACGCTTTCAACAGACGAAAAACTTTATGAAATCTTCGATATAATGCTGCGTAGTCCAAGTAAATCAACACGAAAATTAGCTCAACAAACAGGAATCTCTAAGTCGACAGCACATAAAGTTGTAAGAGACAAGCTTCAGTTGTTCCCTTATAAAGTTACCGTGGTTCATGAATTAAAACATGGCTGGCTGCTTGGCTCAGGGGTAACGTTCTCGCTTGCTGAGCCCGTTGCAGGTTCGTATCCTGGCGCAGTCAGCTGGCATTTGAGGGTGCGCAAATGTGAGGGAGCCGTGTCCGTAGATTTACTGGCACATTAAAGATCCCCTTCGGGGCAAAATTCCGGCACCCCGGCGTCTCTAATAGCCAGTGTAGTTAAAAGGGACGTAAAACCAATAACATTATTATGAATTAAAACAAACTGATTACGAAAAAAGAGTGATGCACTGCGAATGGTTCCAGCATCTGTTATGAATGGCTGTGGGAGTACAAAGTTTACTGTTTATTTGTTATGATGCAAGCGGCAGCCGTGCAACCAACGTAACTGCTGTAGCTAGCTCCCCGGACTCACTGTAGCACACTTGGTAATCAGGATGTCGTGTCCAAGAATGTCAATATCCTTCGGTCATTTCCGCTTCTGGAAAATCAAATTAGATTATGATAATAATAATGTTATTTGTTTTACGTCCCTTTGAACTACTGCGGCTGTTAGAGACGCCGCACAGGATGTCGAAATTTTGTCCCGTAGTGGATCTTTAACGTAAAGTAAATCTACTGACACGGCTCCCTCGCATTTGCACACCCTCAAATGCGAAATGGCTGTGCCAGGATTTGATCCTGAAACCTCGGGAACAGCAGGAGAGAGCATTACCGCTGAGCCACGCAGCCAGCCAAATTAGATTATGAAGACTATTTAGTAAAAGAGGAGTTATTTGACTACTTCTGGAACAAGATGACCACTACATCATGGATTAAAGAAACTCGGAAAGACCTTGAAAGATCTAACATCCCAGAGGCACAAATGTTAGAAAGGGATAAATTTCGAAATAGTATACACGAACTGGAAGAGTGTCAAGATGGGGTAAGTGCTACAAAGACCGGAAGAGCTTGGACAAAAACCAACGGTGGCAGCATAGCGAACGTGTGAAATACTGGAGTCAGAGGAAATTACTTACAAAGCAGAAATAAGGACATTGTAGCGTGATCCTAAGCGGTCAATTCGCAAATAAAGAAAAGAGGAGTAAAACTAGACTACTTGAATGATGAGTTAAGGTCAGGAAATTAAGTTGTAGCTAGGTCTTGTTTTGGTAATTCCTCCTTCCTTCCTTCCTTCCTTCCTTCCTTCCTCTTCAAGGCTATTAGCCTTTTCCGACCTCAGTTTTCCTGCCATCACTTCATGGGTCGATCAATATTTCTTCTTCCAATAGGAAGGTATTCAAGGACAAGCTTCAGGATTCTGTTGCCATCCATCCTTAGAACGTGGGTTTTCCAGTTTCCATTTTCACCATTCAGTGAAAATATATTAATTACTGCCTTATTTCTTCATTCCGTTTTCTTTCTTTCATGGAGTATCCTTTCACTGATCTCACTAACTTCATGTCCGATAATTGCATTTTGTTCCTATAACTTGTTTTATTCATCCATGTATCAATTGGCACAGCCATAGTCTTCAGTGTTTGTCAAATAGTCCCACACGTACGAGTATATTGAAATTGATGGTGATTTTCCTTCTCTTTGTTATCCTTTAATGATAAATCATAATTCAGTATAACAAATTTCAAAGTTTCCGCCTAATTTGTTATACTGAATTATAAAACGTTAACACGGAACCTGCAATGGACTCTTCTTCTGATAAATCATAACCAAGATACATGAATCCTGAGGCTTGCTTTATTGATTGATCGTCAAGTAATATCTTAGCTCTTAAGACATTTTCCTTGCCTTGCCAGAACTTTTGTTTTTGGTGTAAATATCTAGCGTTTACAATTTCTATCCAAAGGAATTCTATTTTACGGTGAATTAAATTGGTCCATAGCGGTGATATAACGGTACCAAAGCGGTGACTATTTTGCGTGTATACATTTAGATTTAAGTCACCAGTACAAGAGCTAGCTACTCTCTAATGTCTTGACTTCAATTAACTATACAAAAAGTATACATTTTTCTCATTCTTTTCTTCATAATATTAACAATACTACTACTAAACATAATAATACTTAATGTAATTTAATTTTCCGTATACGGAAATGATCGAGGTGTAGGCCTACATCCTGAATATTAAGTATTCTGTATAGCTGTTTTTTTTTTGGGGGTATAACTTGTGCTCTGATTTAGTTTCGATTTTTAAATCTTCTTTGTCAAGAAATAGCTCGGAAATGATCTAGGGTTACTGATATTTTCGGACATTACATTCTCATTAATAAGTGTTCTATATAGCAGTTGTTTTGTATTACCTGTGCTTGTTCAGTTTCGATTTTAGTTCAACATTGTCGGGAAACAGTTTGTTTTCGTAGACTAAACATAATCATGGCATATTTAGAGGCCAGATGCCTCCGTTACGTCCACTGTCGTATGATTTAGCTCTGAGACGTGTTGAAACTACAAGGCTTGCCAAGAATCTCGTGGCCGCCAAGTTCAGCAGGTGATCGCACGTCCAGGCATTGTTTCGTGTGTATTTATTAGCGTTCTGTGGTGTAAAAATATCTCTCAAGTCTAGCGAGCTACCTGCTATCTCCCAGAAGACATACAGAATGAATCAATCATCTTAATGAAGCTATCGGCGATGCATAAACGATTCTACGTTGTTAAGATTTTCAGCTGTTGTTTGGGATATCCTTATATGAACATATACACGGCATACTGTATTTCCTGGACTGTCGTGTGTTTTCTGATGAAGAATAGTTAATGCACGGGTTACACAATTTGCAGATAGAATTAGGATATTACATGGGGATCAAGTGGTATTAACGGTATGCCTAAAAGCAATCCACTTTTAGTAATAGTGTACTGTGTATTTTCAATCGTTCTTGTTATGGAGAATAAATTAATATGTTTCACACATATAAATGCTGGTGCAATAGTTGCACATGCTTCAGGGGTATATACAGAGGAGGGCGGTGCTGATGGGTCTGCAGCTTCCTTTGCAGTGCTCACGAAATTCCTAGAGATATTCCTAGAGATAAATATTGTATCCATCAACATATCACAGGCTACTCAAATATCAAAACAGAAAAATCATGAGCAATATAGCAGAGTGGGAATATCTACGTAGTAAGTCCCCGATTCTTGGATGTAACGGGTAATCTCGTGAACCACTGGATGGATTTTGATGCGGTTTTCACTTTTCTGTAAAAGATTTCTCGAGGAAAGTTTCTATCGAAAAGAAATCATTTATAACTAAAGCCGTGCAGTAACGAATTCACTGAATCTAGTTGAAAACAAATACTTGCTGTCCGTGCGTCTTTTAAGCTTACGCTTGGTAAACCGTTAACAATAATTGTGTACTATAAATATAAGAATTGTTCGGCATTTAAAGTTCTCCAAAAAAATAGTCTGGATCAGCATATCTCTTATCTTCTATACATCGAAAACTATTAATTATTTTTTTGCGTTTTCATTTCTTCTAACAATCTCCATTCTGCAGAAATCTTAAATTACTAGCTTCGGACCAAGTTTACGAGCTAGCGAGCGAGTCTATCACCCCAGCTTCGGCCATTCGAGTTGTATCGAGTTAAGACTTCAGAGAAGAGTATACTGTATGATTTTGGAGTTTCGCTGTTCAACTCGGCATTTCTGAATTGGGTGTGGGACCTGCCATCCGTGCGTCTTTTGTTGGGTAAACTGTTAAAGATAGCGGGCTAGTTTAAGTAAAGGAGAATGCTATCTTAATACACCCCATGCTGATGATAATCCCAAGGAAGGGTTGAAATCATGTTTCATTAAACATAAAGTATTAACAGGTGTCTCACTATAAACTTAATTATGGTTAATGATTTTGCTTCACTTTATATTTAACCATCCTGGTTATGATTTTGAATATTATCCTATTACATTCAATTAGAATATGGTTATGAGTGTTTATCCGGAGGACTGCAATGACAATCCAATGCGTTTTGTTTTGACTAGCCCATGCGGCAAATGTTGAACTCTGTGGGAAGAGCATCTGCAATTTATTTGTGCGGTTGATCCTACTTTGTACAGTATTAGTTTCATGAATTCAGTGCATGCTATGTTGAGTTGAGGCTATTCATTGAGATGCATAAGAAAGACATACCTTTGATGGATCCTGGATGGATGTATAAAAGCCATTCATCACAAAATCGGAATCTGTAAATGCATTCGTTAGAACGCGGATTTATCCGTAGGAAATGGTTTCTTTTGATTAGACGTGAATTCAGAGAGTGTTGGATTTCTCCCGTCTTCAGGATCGTGTTGCCCTGTTGATTGGCGTTCTTTAGACCACATTCCAACCATGTCTTCGCCATTCAGAGTAAATTTGATGGGGAGAGGGGATAAGAAAAAAGAAAGAAAGAATCCTCCAACAGGACAGAGAAGAAAGAGCTTACGATAATACACCTGTTGGCCTCCTTTCTCGAACATTCTGCATCCGTCCAATCTTAATTACATCGATTGTAGTAGAAATACACCTGTATCCATTTACCAAACTTTTCTCTCGTTTCAGATGTAGTTTGTGCTTGATGACATTTTGCGTCAGTTTTCTACGTGTACCTTTTTGTGACTCGAGCAACGTCTGTGTAGAATACAGTGTGTCAAGAAGGTCTGAATGAGATGGTTGTTTTTGGTGTAATGATATATTGAACCCTTTAGTTATATAGTAAATGACACAATATATTCAACTGATAGTAGGAATTCTCTTTTATCTACCTTTCAGGCTGGGGATAATTACTCAGGAAGCCAAATCTCTGCCTTCCCATGCATTTTCGGCGGTTAGGCTGCACCTCCATGAACGTCTATTGATTTTTGAAATGTTTAAATTTACTGGGGAACCGTTTGGTTTTCCGTTCCTATGATAATTTTTCCCATTAAATAATGATTAATATATTTCTATAATTATTTTTTGTTGCAGCATCCGTACCCTTCGGAGGATCAGAAAAAACAGTTGGCGCAAGATACGGGGCTTACGATTCTACAAGTCAATAACTGGTGAGTAACAACAGATTTTCAACACTCTATATTTAATTTGTGCGAGTTTATTTAGTTCTGCTCAATAAATAATACTCGTTCAGAACAACAACAACAACAACTTCAGAACAACAGGCTAATGTTGACTGTGCTTTGTACAAATAATTTTCTGTGTAAATCGGATGGCATCATATCATTTTTAATTTTTTGATTTTTGTTATTTATGAAAACAGTCTCCACCCTGAATCAGTAGAAATGCAGTTTATCGTTCTGATTAGGAAAATGGACAGATGTAGTTGGTTCGTAAGTGTCATTGCACTACAACACAGTAAAATCAATTGTATTTCGTAGTCTGAATTTCTCTCTCTAAGAAACTGATCTTCATTTTAAAATTATCGATGTAATAAAATCTTCCCTGCTATACGGAATTCCTTCCGTTGAATGAGTTCAGACACCTCCTCTACCTTGAACGCTGTTCTGGCCAGTAAATCAAAAAATGATACTCCATGAATTGAAGTCTTAATGAAATGTTTACAGTTACAGAAGTGCATCTCAATATCAGTTATGTATTTTGTTTAGCTATATGATTGTTAAAAAATTATGGATTTGAATGCTTCCATTAGCTCATACTTCTTTAAAAAATTATATAATTCATTTTTTAACAACTCAGTAGGCTATATCATTGTGTATCTCAAGCCCCGACGAATGCTTGAAGATATCACATCTACACACCAATATGTTTGTCCAGTAGAACAAGATTTGTTGTAAAAAAAAGAGTGAAATCGTACTTGGAATTATTATTATTTATTATTACTATTGTATATTTCCTTTTAAGAGAGTGTGTGAACTTGGACAATTTTGTGGTGTTTGAAGCCATATTTTCAGTGTTGCCTTAGTAAACAAGAGTTTAGTGCTTTTCAGTCGGTCAACACGAATGTACCCAAAAGAGATGGGTTATGCCCTAATCCTGAAATAAATTACATGAGATTAATAAAACACTAGGATGACCAGTTTCGATCGTCAAGTGATCATCATCAGATCCAATACACTTAGGCTATAAAATCTATGTTTGAAATACAGGTGAAAATATTTACAATATGTACAATTATTTAGTTGCAGTATTGGTACTGCAACTGTCAGTGTATGCTAAATGCAGTATATATGTTAGGTGAAATGCTAAATGGTGATGGCTATCCGGAGATTGTACTTTAGAGAGATTATATGGTTGTAAACTATGGTTAAACTATAAAATTTTAGGCTAACTACTTATCTGATTGTCTTCCGTACTACAGCTATTCGCAGTTTCCGTGCTCACTTGAACTCGCTGTGCGGTCGACTGCAATCTCCGGATAGCCATCACCATTTAGCATTTCACCTAACATATATACTGCATTTAGCATACACTGACAGTTGCAGTACCAATACTGCAACTAAATAATTGTACATATTGTAAATATTTTCACCTGTATTTCAAACATAGATTTTATAGCCTAAGTGTATTGGATCTGATGATGATCGCTTGACGATCGAAACTGGTCATCCTAGTGTTTTATTAATCTCATGTAATTTATTTCAGGATTAGGGCATAACCCATCTCTTTTGGGTACATTCGTGTTGATCGACTGAAAAGCACTAAACTCTTGGACAATTTTCATGACAACCCAGTTTTGCGGCGACGTTCTTCCCATATCCTTTCCATTCATGCACTATGTTCTTTCTTCCGTTATTACTATCATTTATTTATTTTTATTTATTTAGGTACCTTCTCAGTTTACTCTCACATTGGAGCACTTAAATGAACCCAAATACATTTAAGTCATCTAATAATTAACGGGGAATTTAGCTGTCATCTTCCTCCTCTCCCATAAGCTCTTCATTCTGGCTGTCCTGGCTGCCTTTTTTTTCATCAGATATGACATGTTATTTTATTATTATTATTATTATTATTATTATTATCATCATCATCATCATAACGCCTGCGTTGCTATGCATGTATCACTTATTTATTTATTTATTTATTTATTTATTTATTTATTTATTTATTTATTTATTTATTTATCGTATGGCTTTTAGTGCCGGGAGTGTCCGAGGACATGTTCGCCCCTGTAGCTGCTTCAAGCCGACACCACTAGGGTGAGCTACAAGTTCCGTTCAATTTCAAGTAGTTCCAACTTTCGCTACCAGATATCAATGATACCTAGTAGTAAACGTTGGAACTTTGATAAGAGCGTTACAACGAAATCTAACCTAGAAAATTAGCTCCACACAAGTTTAGTCTGAGGAAGGATCTTTTACATGCCATAAATCTATGACATGGGACCGCCGGCTTTACTTCCCCTCCGAAGGAAGGCATACTGAAGGATTTTAACGCACTTAAAAAATCCCGACGACTTCGGCCAGGTTTGAACCCGCTATCTTGGGCACAGCAGTTCAGCATGCTACCAACTACGCCACCGAAGCCGCTCATGTATCACTAAAAAATGTTTTTACCTGGAATAAGTCAGTGAGTTAAGTAATTGTGTATTTGGAGCTACCTCGACTATGCTCGACTGCTCGGAATAACTACTGCAATCATGATAAATCGGGTCGAGTATAGACGGACAGGCAGACAGGGAGGCGGGGCCCAACATTTACTCTCTCAAGTCTGGAGTTGTGTCGCACGGCTCATTGCCTTATTCCTTCTAAATTTGTACAGTTCTCTTTCTCCGTGTATAAACTTTTTTTTTTAGTCTAAGAAAGAAACAGCGAGGTCTCTCTCTCTGTATTTTTAACAACGATTGGAAGAAATGTGGCCCTATACGTTGTATGCTAATTGATGTCGAGAAGTCTTGCCGCATCATATTTTAGCCTCATGTACTATTTACATAGACATGCCCCTTTCTTCACGTATTATTTGACTAACTATAAATTTTAAACTTAGAGTCAATATATTTATCCACCTGCTAAACCTCATTACCACGTAAAATAATAGCTCTTAACTCAGTCTGCCAGGAATTTATTACGATACATTTGCCAAGGCCCTTCCAGTTCCCTCTCTCACTGTTTCAAATAAAATAAAATAAGGCAAGAAACATTTGAGAGGGACTAGGCGAGTTATCTTTGAGTTAATTGAGCGCAAATCAAGGATCTTCAAGACTTGAAGAAGTGATGGTCTGCGATTCATCAGCATAGAGCTAGCTCTTTCTGGAAAAGTGTTAATCGTTCTCCCGCAAGTGCTGTTGGAAGGACGCTTCTTTTTTCTTCTTTCTCTTTAGAGTAATTTGGATGTTGGAAATGTCACACGGATGAAAGCCAACGAGCAAGAAGAAGAATAAGTTCTTTGCTCCCACCTCCCACAGAGGGTGCCACAACACCACGTGCAATGGTCACGTTAGGAATGTCCTAGATTTAGTAGAAGGAATATTCTAGAATTAGTCTTAGCATTCCAATGTATATTTTATGTAGACGTTAAGGAAAGATCATTAAGATCAGCCATAAAATAAGATAGAGTGCTACTCCTCTGCTGTGATAATTGCATTATAAATAGAGGGAAAAGACAAGCACTTATCATTTAATCTTAACCGGTGGTTTTATTTCAAGAATTTTTAAGTTTTTTTACATACTGGCTAAGTGACAGCAATATATGTTGGAACAGTGTTTTATATTTTAAAATTAAGATTGGAAGCTGTGAAATATGGATCACAAAGGGAAGTTTATTTATAAGTAAACAAGATGTATGAGTGATGATGTTATACTCTAATTAAATATGTCTTTGTTTTATTCGTGCTGGCGAAAGCCCACGTTCTAGTTTGTCTGACTCCCATGTTAACAGCTTGGCTTCTGTCCTAAATTGTGTTATGACTGATATTTCGTCTTTCAACAGTTTTACTTTATAGTTCAATCCGAATATGTTTCAAATCATTACTGTTGAATCTAAATAACGAGAGAGGCACCAAGATTTACGTAGGCGTACAAAGGTATTGTTGGTTATTTGTTTCTGAACTTTACTGTGATGCAAATCATGTCGTTCATGAAATTAATTTAACACTGTGGCCTCCCGAGAGACCTAGTGCGCATATTTTGATTCGACACCCGTGGGAAACATGCGCGTCAAGAGGTGGGTAGTATTTATAATAATAGTAGAGATTCATGGGAACTTGGAAGATGATCCACCACCTACTGTGGAAGAAATTGAAAATAAAAACAATTAAACCCCTACAAAACAACAAAGCTAGTGGAGCTGAACTTATAAACTGGTCTCAACCAAAAATCATAGACGACCTACAAATCATCTTTGAAACAATCTGGAAGACAGAATAGAACTCATAAGAATGGAAAGTGGCTATTATACATCCTTTGCACAAGAAAGGTAACAAACAAGATGTTAATAAATAATAGATGCCTATTCCTTTTGCCAGTGGCCTATAATATATTCTCAACTATATTACTAAACAGGATAGAAGCAACCCGTGATCATCATTTGGGTGAATATCAGAGTGAATTTAGGAAGGACAGATCTTGTTCAGAACAGATATTCAACCTGAAGTCCATAATCCGTCACAGGCTAATGAACTCTGAAAAAATAGTAGTGACATTTATAGATTTTAAAAAGACTTTTGATTCTGTTGATAGGGAAACTCTAGATAATGTAATCTGAGAATTTGGAGTTAAATCAAAATTGGCAAACCTGGTCCGTGACACCCTCACAGACGCTATGCCAAAAATAAAATTTCAGGGTGAAATATCTAAACAATTCAAAATAAATACAGGTGCAAAGCAAGGTGATGGCTTGTCTCCACTCCTCTTCAATTGCGTCCTGGAGAAAGTAGTAAGAATTTGGAATGAAAAACTGGAAGAACATAAGCTATCACCAATAACAATGGGAAGGAAGAACAGAGGTATTGAAATAAACTGCCTAGCATTTGCAGATGAGTTTCCATACTTTCTGAAAATCTGGCAAACGCAGCAATACAGGTCAATCTCAGTTGAGATAGCCAACATATAGATTTAAGAATTTCTGTAGAAAAAAACAAATTTATGACAAACCTTAAAAAAAATGCTCCAGAAATCATAGTAACAGAAATTCGTCAAATAAAGAGGGTAAGGAAGTTCAACTATTTGGGGGAAATTATTCAAGAATATGGTTTGGAAAAAAACTGCTGTAGAGGAAAGAATACGAAAGATGGAAAGAGCGTATGGCATAACTAGGAATACCTACAACAAAATGTGTTTGTCTAAAGATCTTAAAATACAGCACTATATCATCGGAGTCAAACCATAATGCCTGTTTGCGAGTGAATGTCTCGTACTGAACTACAAATTGGATAAATTAGAATCAGTAGAAAGAAGATACGCAAAATACTCGGTCCTTTAAAAACTGCAAAATTCTGGAAATTAAGAAGTGATGATGAAATATATCGAAATATAGAAAACATATCTGAAACAATACGGAAGAGAAGATTGCTATTTTTTGGACATTTGTAGGATGGATGACAGTAGGTTAACAAAGATGATCTTCACATTGCTGTGGAACAAGAAGTCAACAACAACTTGGGTACAAGAAGTCATAAAGGATTTGGAAAGAAACAATATCAGAGAAGAAGATACACCACAGAGAGATAATTTTAAGCAAAAGTGCTAAAAAATGGAAGGATTCCAAGGAAGGAAGGGAAAGAAACCTGCTCGAAATGGTCCGAGGAAAGGAATAGGGAACATGGTGAGATGATGAAGGAATACTGGAGGAAGAAGAAGGAACTGCAAAGGATAAAGCATTGAAATTGGCTTGTGGTCCCTAGACGACCGAAACGATAATAATAATAATAATAATAATAATATGTAAAGTGCCCAGAATCCGTCTCCTCACCTTAATTTGTCCCCCACTGTAACTTCCGTGGACAGTGCTACTATCTTTCGAAAGGAGCATTCAGTTGACTATTGGCAGAGACACACCTGCTGTATTTTGTTCGTTTACACTGTAATTTTTGAAATATAGTTATTGTGAGAGGTTTCAAGAGTGTCAAATCAACTTTAGATCGTAACATTGACGCCTCACGGTAAGTGTTTCATCATTTAGCGATCGATAGTTATACATTACTACTTGATTACAGCCGTGTGGCTGTGGTCGTTTGTTCAGGAGCCGTCACCACTTTCGTTATAACTGGCGACTTAAATCCGTTCCCTTCGCGTTTCTCAAATTTAATCCTGGTCTGAGGGCTGGAACGGGGTACACTCAGCCTCGTGAGGCAAAATTGAGGTGTGTTCTATTACCACCTCAGTCATCCTGGAAATTGTCTTCCGTGGTTTTTGCGATTTTTGACAAGAAGGGTAGGCTAACTTGTGTGTAAAAATGTATGAATATATTACTTACATCTCAATACATTTATTTTAAGCTATCTTAAGACTGTTACAATAAATTATCTATGAAATAAATGGACAATAACTGGATAGAAGGGGCAGGAATCAGGGTACCTTATTTGGAACATCAAAATTTGCGTTATTTTCACTATTTAATGATTTTGGTTAGGAAAGATTCATTTACTTGAATCACACCAGCAATACTATAGGCATGGTTTTGAGTTGCTTAAATAAGTTTTTAAATTATTTATAACTCTAAAAGAAATACAGAATTGAAGAATATTGCCTAGGGGGATAGTATTGGAAAGTAGAATCCTCAGCGAAATAGGAAGGAAGGAAGATTGTAGTTTTACGTGACCGTGAATCTTGTGATTATGAGCCACGGGACCTCCTTTTTACGTGGAATCCGAACCACAGGACATGGCATTTCACTTCGAAAATCTCACATGCATTGACCGGGAATCGAACCCGGACCGCCTTGGTGAGAGGCACACAGCTAGACCGCTGAGCCACCACGTCCCTACTCAGCGAAATAATGGGAGCTGTTCATACTGAAAGCGGTGGAAACTTCAGGGTAACAAAGAAGTTTACCAGTTGGAAAGAGTCTCGGAGACTATGAAGAAGTGGAGACTGGTGTTTCTGGGGGTAATTGTACAGAATGAACGTTAATAGACTGACCAAACAGATATTTGGTTAATTCCGGAGAACAATGATCACTAAAGCATTGAATAAAGAAACAAAGAAGGATATGAAAAGATTCAACATCTCAATTGTTGAACAGAAATACATTTAGGGATGTAATGAAAAAGTGGCTCCAGTCACCGAAAGAACTAAGAAGATCGGATGAACCTGGACTGAAGAACGACGTAAGCAGGCCAGGAACGCACGAAGGAACACTGGGCACAGAGAAAAATCCGCACGACGAAAAAGGAAATGAAGTGATCTTAAATGGTCAATTCCCTTGTAAAAGAAATAAGAAGTAGCTACTGTATTTCATGCCTGCCAACTTTTCCGGAATATTTACGAAATTGCAGTCTCTGTTACGGTTTTACAGATAAACTATTCTTGTTTACGATTTTACGTACCGGGATTTTTGTGCCAGAATGCTTCAGCACATTCGGAACATATATTAGTATTTCGGGTGATCGTTGGGAAGGAGGCGTCTGTGGCCTTAAGTTAGGAACTATCTTGGTATTTGCCTGCAGTAGAAGTGGGAAACCACTGATGGCTGAGGATGGTGTCGAACCCTCCTCATTTCAGTTTTGCCACATGAGGCTGAGTGGACTCTGTTCCAGCCCTCAGACCAGAATTTAATTTCATGGCAGCGACGGGAATCGAACCCAGACCTCTGGAGGTGACAGCTAAGTCATGGTAGAGACGGGAATTGAACCCAGACCTCCGGGGGTGATAGCTAAGAATGCTAACCTTTACACCAGGAAGTAGACTTCCTGATTTGGGGCGCAGTGACTATGTATTATCGGTTCAAATAGAATAAATAAATAACGCTCATTAATACTATTTCAATGAATGACCTCTCTATTCCGCCGCTTAAAACCTCAATAACTAACTAACTAACTAACTAACTACTTATAATATCTACCGCTATATCACGAGCTACGGTAGCGATAACCATTGCATCATACGACTAGGGACGGAGTATCATTGCGCCAGCCGTGCCGTGCTCTGAGCGGTGCAGCGGAGCGAACTAAAAAAAGTGACAGTCAGTCTGAAAGACTAGACTTTGTATCTAACCTCCTTGACTTTCATAGTGATACAAGGAACAACGAAATTCGACATGCAAGCTACCCTCTGGGTGTCAAATTACAAAGCTTGCACCCGGCACCCGAGGTCATACGATATTATAAATGCTACAAATGCTGAAAAATGCTAGAAAGGTTGGGGGCTTCTCATTTTGTTTCAAATTACTCGCGAACGGCAAATGCAAACCAAGGGCAAAGCAAGGTCAAGCGCACGGGATGCCGCAAGCTTACCAGAGTGCATGAGGACGTGCCCCTTCCATCCAGTCCAAAAACATTTATAGTGGGCGACGTATTCAAAATAGATATATGCTCTCGCGGACTTTTTTTTGTAGAAGTTTTCATGCTGACCAATTCTTACGCTCATAGTATATTGCTATTTTTAACGGTTTGCCCAGCGTAATCTTAAGAAGCGCACGGACGCCAAGTTTGTTTTCGACTTTTTCACTGAAATCGTTACTGCTTGGCTTCCTTTGATCATACATAAATTATTTTCTACAGAATCATTCCTCGAGATATCCTTTACAGAATGGTGAAAATCGCATCTAAATCCATCCAGTGGTTCTCGAGATTACCCGTGACATCCAAGAATCGGGGATTTTTGTCTTATACTAACGAAGTAGAGATTGTCGGGAACACATGCACCAAGCGGTACCATGACGTCACACATCTCAGCGCATCTGTGTACATTTCGTCCAGTCACCGTAACGTAACGCCAGACCCCAGCGTAACGATGAAGTCGACAAGATCATTTAAAATGAAAGAAAAAAAGACCCGTGTTTTGAGGTATCTGCCCAAGCGTCTGTGTAGGGGGCACTGGAATATGTTAGACCCCTTATCGTGTTTACTATCTAAAATTGAATGTAAAATGTTGGCGGTTTGTCCATTGATAGGCTATTTTTTGGTGCACAGTAGCTTTCGGTGGAGATTGGTATTTGATCCGTAGGTCCTTAGTCCCCGTGAAGTGTATGGCGATACAATGACTTCCTTCCTAGTGGAAACAGGTTCCACTTACTGCACACGTAGCTGAGAGCGCCTAACGAAGGGAATGGAAGGGGAAATCCCTAGCTACAACGCACACATAAATGGAAAACGGATTGATTAATCGCAGTAATTACCGATCAGCTTTCCTCGCTAATTAGATTTCCACCCCCTCCCCCTCCCCTTCTCTCTCACACGGCTCCAGGGGTTGTAGGGGGGAGGGAGGGGACAATGGCGGCCAAATGAGATTATTTGCTGAAAATGGCGATTCCTGGTTGTGTCCCAGCCTGGCCATACACACACACACACACACACACACACACACGTGTATACTATATATAAAGGGGTTGGGAAATACTATTGTGGCGAACTCTGTGTGACTGTACGCTGAACTACCGAAATAGGGGGGGGGGGGGGGGGGGGGGACAGAAAGAAATACAAAAATTGGAAATTGATTGCTAGGTATCATGGGTTTTTTGGTACCAAAGAGCTTATTCTATGCGTATCGTTAATAAAAGTATGTATGGTGTTATTTTGTTTGTCAATAGAAACGAACAATTCATGGTCGATCTTTTGAAGAAAATCTGAGCTATATATATTTTTTAAATTGTCAATAAGTAATATTATCAGCAGTGTTGTCAACTTTGGTGACAGGTCTATAGTTGTTTTTTACGCACAGAAGTCTCTCTAATCCGCACCGCGGTAATCCGAAAGTCTCGTTAATTTGAACTGGAATTTGAAAACATTGTTATATACCGGTATCATAAATCTTAATAATAATGCTATTTGTTTTACGTGCATTTTAACCATTATGTCACCTGAAAAGAAAGATAAAGCACTACATCACTCACCTGTGGAATAACATTTGGACCTCAACTTCGAAAGGATCTCTTACAACAGAAATATTCTTTGCTGAGATTCAGCATCGACTTGAAAGTAAAATACTAGTTCCCAACTTTGTGCTTACCGGTACTCAATTTGTATTACACGTCTGACGTAACCTTGCCGGCGGTAGATGCATGAAAAAGCTGTCCGTGGTGTGACGCAATCTGTTTTCCTAGAGATATCTGTACATTCTGCACTGTATTTCAGTGCATCATTGTGGTACGAGCTTTGAGGTTGTTCAGTTGGGTATTTCAAGTCAATGTTAAGTGGATAGTTTTCAGGCATTCATTCGCTTAACTGAAGAGAAGTGTATCATTACAGCAGTATTGGTATCTCTACATACAGGAGTATAAAACAATGTCCCCTATTCTTCGATGTAATGGGGAATCTCGAGAACCACTGGATGGATTACGATGCGGTTTTCACAATTTTTGTAAACAATTTATCGAGGAAGTTTGCAGTAGAAAAACATTCATTTTTGACCAAAGAAAGCCGAGCAGTAACGATTCAGTGAATCGAGTCGAAGAAGAACCTGCCGTCCGTGCGCCTTTTAAGCTTACGCTGGGTAAACCGTTAACATATCTATATACTATGAGTGTAAAAATTGTTCAGCATGAAACGTTCTACCAAACAGTCCCGGACTGTACATCTCCCACTATAGCCTAAGAGTTTTTACGTTTTCATTTCTTCCAACACTCTTCATTCTGTGGAAACTTAAATTACAGTACTAGCTTCGGAGTGAGTTTTGAGCTTCTGAGCAAGCCTATCACCGCAGCCTCGACCAGTATCAAACTGTCGAGTTGTGTCGAGTTAAGACTTCAGAGAAGAGTATATATGTTTGTGGGTTTGCTGTTCACCTCGGCTTTTCTGAATTGCGTCTGGGACCGGCCGTCCGTACATATTTTATGCTTACGCTGGGTAAACCGTTAAAGATACTGGGCGAAACCGGGGCGAGTTGCTAGTTATATCATATACAGTATTAGCACAAGTAGCAGAACAACACACAATCTATAAGGTACGTTCAAAAAGTAACGAGCCGGAGGCTGTAATGCGCAAACCGGTGACTACATCGGCTAATCGTGGCGTGTGTAACGATGTGTGGTTCCTACCAGAGCGAGGAAGGTCACAGCCCGTCGCTAGAGGGCACGCGATCACGTCACGTGACGATACAAAGCGAGCAGCAGCATGCATCAATCGTCCAACGCTGCCAGTTCGCATTGCAAACAGTGACATGGAGGCGTCAACCGAAGAGCAAAGAGGTGTTGTTTGATTTCTGAGATCGAAAGGAGTAGGGGGAACGGACATTCATCGCCGAATGTCACAAGTGTACGGCGAACACTGCATGCCCCTTGCAAGGGTCAAGGCGTGGCACAAGCGCTTCAGGGAAGGACGGGTGTCGTTAGCCGATGATGCCCGGTCTGGGGCAAACCCCCCCCCTCCTGCATTACTGATGGCAACGTCCAGCTGGTTGATGCACTCATTACCCAGGACCGCCGAGTGACAGTGAACGCCATAGCCGCCGTGGTCGGATTGAGCGTCGGAAGTGTGCACACCATCATGAAGGAACGACTGCACTTGCGGAAAGTGTGTGCCCAACGGGTGCCCCACAGTCTTCAACCACACCAGGAAGCATGTCGAATGGCCTACTGTCTTGGTCTTGGTTGGACGATTGATGCATACTGCTGCTCGCTTTGTAACATCACGTGACGTGCACGCGTGCTCTCTAGCGACGGGCTGTGACCTTCCACGCCCCGGTCGGTACCACACCTCGTTACACACGCCACGATTAGCCGATGTCGTCACCGGTTTGCGCATTCCAGCCTCCGGCTCGTTACTTTTTGAACGCACCTTATACAAGTGTCAGTAATACATAATGTGGAGTGTACATGCCTTCCCTCTTGCCTCACACAAGCTCTGGCACGCCGATTGAGAAGATATAAATAGTTGACAGCGTACGCACTTCAGAACGGCAGTTACTTGTCAGACGGATAATATGAGTAATTTAAGGGAGGACAAGAACTGTAGGGGTAGACCAAGGTTAGAATATGTTAAACAGATTGCCTCGGATGTAGGGTGTGGTAGCTATGTAGAGATGAAACGATTAGCTCAGGAGAGTGAGGCATGGAGAGCTGCATCAAACCAGTCAAAAGACTGAAGACTCAAACTACAACAGGTGAGTTGGGAAGGAAGCGGCCGTGGCCTTAAGTTAACTGTTCCGGCATTCGCCTGGATTAGAAGTTGGAACCCATTTCTAAGTTGGCTGAGATTTTTTTTTACCCAGATTTCTTTTTTACCTAGAAAATATATTTGTTTTTCAGAAATATGTACACTTTCAGAAGCAGAATCCAACGTACTAGTAATAAGGCTGAAAGTTGCAACCATCAACTCCTTTGATGATTTAGGCCTACTCGCACATGGTCCTTGTCATAGTGGTTGCTATCCCATGAATGGTTAAACCTCCAGGTACAAATTGAACCTCTGTCATTTACTCATCTGTTATTTTTTTATTTTATTTTTTAAACAATGAAGACCACGTATTTTTAGAATTTCGATAAAAGGTTGCCACTGTTGATACACTTTCGCTGTACGGGTTTCCATTGTTCTTTCCGGAGGTAGCGATTTCGGTGGCGTGGTTGGTAGCATGCTGAACTGCTGTGCCCAAGATAGCGGATTCAAACCCGGCCAAAGTCGTCGGATCTTTTAAGAGCATTACAAATCCTTCAGTATGTCTTCTGTCAGAGGGGAAGTATGCCGGCGGTCCCATGTCATAGATTTATGGCATGTATAAGATCCTTCCACAGACTAAACTTGTGTGAAGCTAAATTGTTAGGTTAGATTTGGTCGGAACGCTCTATCAAAGTTCCAACGTTCACTACTAGGTATCATTGATATCTGGTAGCGAAAGTTGGAACTACCGTACTTGAAATTGAACGGAACTTGTAGCTCACCCTAAGGGTGTCCGCTGGAAGCAGCTACAGGCTCAGGCGAGCCGAACATGTCCTCGGACTCTCCCGGCACTAAAAGCCATACGATAAATAAATAAATAAATAAATAAATAAATAAATAAATACATTTCCGGAGGTGATCCAGAAAACCAGGCTGGGTATTCACCAGGATTGTTCGAAAACCAGTAAGGTTGTAGTGGATTGCTCCAGCTGCTAGCCATAAATGGAATTCTTTTTCGGCTCACCAAGTATATCCCGTATTCCGATCCCTTCTCTTCTCACGAGGCTGAGTGTATCCCCGTTTCTGCCCTCTGACTAGAATTATTTGGTTTGGCAGAGCTAGGAATCGAACCAGAGCCTGCCCTGTTACAGCCAAGAATGCTAACCACTACGCAACGAGGGGGACTTTATAGACATACGAGAATGTATCCTTGGATGGCGGAGTAAACGGCGTTTAGTTCAGTCATTCTTGTACTAGTTACACCTACCCTTCCCCCTTCCCATTGTATTATTGTAGAAGACACTCTTGCACCGTCTGGTTTCCTGATTTCTAATCCTTAGGGGCGTGGTGGCTCAGCGGTCTAGCTGTGTGCCTTTCACCAAGGCGGTCCGGGTTCGATTCCCGGTCAATGCATGTGAGATTTTCGAAGTGAAATGCCATGTCCTGTGGTTCGGATTCCACGTAAAAAGGAGGTCCCGTGGCTTATAATCACAAGATTCACGGTCACGTTAAACTACAATCTTCCTTTCTTCCTTTGATTTCTAATCCTCCAGGAGCATCCCAATTCGTGTTGTGTCTTCCTTTGCAGGTGGAGAGAGTTTAGGTTCGTTCATGTTAGCGTTGATTGCTTTGGCATCAGCGAAAAGGACGGATGGTGGAATGAGAAGGGAAAGGGGAGATGAGTGTGTTGTGTGTTAGAGAGAGATAGAACTGCGGAGGGCTGCAGCTGTTTTCTCACGACGTAATTACCCCCAAGAGTAGTCGACAATCAAATGATCAAACAAACAAACGTACTTGCTATTGGATTGTTGTTTGCTGTGTGCCAGATGCCAACTAGCGCTGATGACAAGGCAAAGTGACGGAGACAGACATTATTGCCGCCGGCGGAATGTTTAGCGTGGTTACTGTACGTGTGGTCGCGAAGACGCTCTCCACAACAGTATTTATCAATTGAGCTAATGGCTTAGCAATTGTAGCCACTGATATCCGGCTCCTTCTACTGTACAGACACCCTAGAATGTCAGTCAACCCACAGTATTATGGTGCCTCAAGCCATTTTCAATGTCGCCATAGTAATCGAAATTTCAGTCGGTTATCACTCTATTGATCCCAATAAATTGTAGTGGGTGGTTCCCTAATCCTGAAAAAATGTACATGAGATTTATTTGCCTTAATATTATTTATTTACTCGCAACCCGCCCCGGCTTCGCCCGGTATCTTTAACGGTTTACCCAGCGTATGCTTGAAAGTCACACGGACGGCAGGTCCCAGACGCAATTCAGAAAAGCCGAGGTGAACAGCGCAATTCCAAACACATATACTCTTCTCTGAAGTCTTAACTCGACAGTCTGATGCTGGCCGAAGCTGGGGTGATAGGCCTACTCGCTAGCTCGTAAACACGCTCCAAGGCTTGCACTATAATTTAAATTTTATGTTCGACATAAAATGTAAATATTATATGTCAGAAAACTGTATCAAAATGAGGGTCATTATAAAACTATTTTTCATTATAAAACAGTTTATCCCACCAATCAGAGCTCAAGAAACAGTTGTGTGACCAATTAGGTAAGGATAGCACCGCACCTGCGCTCACTTCCATGCCCCCCTATTTTAAATTTCATTGCGTGGCTAGTACCATAGTGGGGTATTTGTGGAGGCCATGGTCAAATACAAGGTATTCTCTGCGTCCCATGTGCTCTGTTCAGTACATAAAACTGGCGAAATCTCGACATAAAATGGTTATAATTATCGTCGAACATGAACAATCGTATGCAACTCGCCTATAATGTTAATTAGACACTCGTATGGAAATTATAAAACTCGTGTCTTAATTATTGCCATTATAGGCTCGTTGCATAATGTACTATACTACTGAATGCAGATTGTTGGAAGAAATGAAAAACATAAAAGCACTTGTTGTGGGCGATGTAATAAAGATAGAGAAGTGCTGTCGCGGACTTCTCTGTAGAACTTTTCATGCTGAACAATTCTTACACTCATAGCATATAGATATTTTAACGGTTTATCCAGCGTGAGCTAAAAAGGCACGTGGACGGCAGGTTTCAATTAGACTCGATTCATTGAAATCGTTTTCCTTTGGTCATAAATGATTGTTTTACAACAGGAACCTTTCTCGGGAAATCCTTTACAGAATGGTGAAAACCGCATCAAAATCCTTCCAGTGGTTCTCGAGAATACCCGTTACATCCGAGAATCGGGGACTTTGTTTTATAGCCTACTTTGTAGAGATTTATTGGTAGGTTGGTTCCTCAGTTTAGGGGCTGCCAAAACGTAGTCGTGTAGCCCCGTGTACTTTTGGTGTGTGTAGAATCTGTCTGATAACCGGTGTTAATTTCGATGGCTGTATTAGTGTATGTTATCTGTAATTCAGGTAAGGACTGCAGACGATCAATTTTTAAGTAGTACCTACTTTTCCTACCAAATGCTATCGTCAACGACACCTTGCCGCGAACTTGATTGCTAGAAGCCACCGCAACTGCACCTGGCAGAAAACGTTGGAACTTAGATCATTTATCATTTAACCTACACATTTTAGCTTCATTGCAGTTAGTGGAAGGTTCTTTAACATGCCATAAATCTATGACATGGGCCCGCCGACTTTATTCCCTTCCGAAGGAAGGCATACTGAAGGATTTTTAATGCTTTTAAAAATCCGACGATTTCGGTCGGTTTTGAACCCGCGATCTTGGGCATAGAAGCGCAGCATGCTATCAGCTACGCCACCGAAGCCACCATTTATTTATTAATCTCATGTTTTTTTCCAGGATGAGGGAACCACTCATTACAATTGAGTACAATCCTGTTGACAGACTGAAAAACATAAAATTATGATTAGCCTACTAAGGCAACATTGAACTGAAAAAATGGCTTCAGACACTAACAAGGATAATAATAATAATAATAATAATAACAGCAACAACACATTTTTCTTATAATTATAAGAAACATATTGTTATTGGAAAGACAACCGCACAAGTACTGAACCGAAGTCCCGGAGCGCATGGCGAGTAAAGCAGCCACACCGTCTACGGAGTGTGTGTTGTGCGGGTCTGCCTACTCTGACGCCCAGTTAAACTCACATTTGTCGACCGGTGGCGGGCGTCATTTAGACCCCACTCTCTCTCTCTCTCTCTCTCCCTCTTCCCCTTTACCACTCTCACTCTCACTCTCTCTCTCTATGTGTGTGTGTGTGTGTGGGGGGTGGGGGGGTGGAGGTGATCCTCAAGTCGGGTTTGATGTTGCCATTGTCTTCCGTCGCATAACGGCCCCATTCCGACTCCCCGTTAGTTGAATCCAACGGCTGGAGATGACGCCGTTTGCGTTTTACTACACCGTCCCTGGCCAGGATATCTGCCCCACTCAACTCAACTCCGTGGTGCCACCACCTACTCCTCACTACAGCGTGCTCCGCCAGCAGCACAGGTGCGCCCCTCGACTTCGTTTGTCAAGCATCAATACAAACATACCACAATATTCCTCGATTGTGCACTTTATCTGTAATTTCAAATCGTTGTCTTCTCTGCATTCCTTATTTTCTTCATCTAAATAATAATAATAATAATATCGTATGGCCTCGGGGTCCGGGTGCAAACTTTATTAATTGATGCCCAGAGGGCAACTTGCATATCAAGTTTTATCGCTCCTTGAAGCACTATGAAAGTCAATGAGGTTAGATATCTAAGCTCCTTGTCACTATAGCGCTTTCTAGTAGAGAAATGAGGAACTTCATGTTGGCGGAAAATCCCGAGATGAATTTTGCCATTATGAACACGGCCTACTGAATTCAAATGGGTTCTTTAACATGCCAACATCGTATGACATGCGAGTCGTGATTTTTGTCGCCTTTCAAAAATCACTTACCATGGCCAGGAGCGAACCTGAAAGCTTGGGGTAGGTAGTCCGACATGATAACCACTCATCTAAATGAAATGCCAATGAGTATAACGCATAACCTTAGTCCAGGGGTTCTCAACCTTTTAGACACTGCGACCTCCTTTCTAGGCCGAGTATTTTGAGGAACACAATAATAAAAGAATACAATAATTGTTATGTTTTATTCGTAAAACACTTGTAACTAATATTATAAATAATAATAATGTTATTGGTTTTACGTCCCTTTTAACTACACTGGCTTTTAGAGACGCCGGGCTGCCGGAATTTTGCCCCGAAGGGGATCTTTAACGTGCCAGTAAATATACTGACATGGCTCCCTCGCATTTGCGCACCCTCAAATGCCAGCTGACTGCGCCAGGTTTCGAACCTGCAACCTTGGACTCAGCAAGCGAGAACGTTACCCCTGAGCCACGCAGCCAGACGTAACTAATATTAATAAACATTAATTCAAAAACTGGTTAATTCCAAACAAGGTCAAGTTACTCATAAATAGAATAAAAAACTTAAAAGTTTAATACAATGGGAGTGTATTCTTCTTTTAATAAAAAAAACTACAACAATAACTCATTTTGTTTACTTTTTCTCCCTGTCTCGCGAAGCCCCAAGACACATCCTGCGATTCACCGGTTGAGAACCCCTGCCTTAGTCAATAGTAAGGTAATAATACATTACTTAATGAAATGTACCAGTGCCGGCCTTATTATGGCCTTCTTCAGCGTTGTTGTTAAAAAGAAAGGAAACTAATGTAATTACGAGCAAAGCCTTGTTATTAATATTTTACTCGAGTTTTCTATGAAAATTTTTATAATAAATAGTTAAAAATAGATCTGTAACAAATGTGGGCGTTAATTTGATAATAAAGAATAATTTTGCCAACCTGGCATACATCTAAATAGAGGGTATTTGTTGTATATTCCTATAAACTAGTCTAAAAATGTGATGAATAAAGGGTCTTATTGTAGTCTTCTTATCAAATTTGTAATGAAGTCAAATTTTGTCATACGTTAGTTTTGAATATTGTAGTTTTCAGTTAAAATAACAACTTAACTTGCTTTTTCATGCTTTTCTACTGAGTGCCATATACAGTAAGTAGTGGACAATGTCCGCTTTCTGTTGTCTCGAAGTTTGTTTGAGACTCTCCCATCTTTATCAAGAAATGTAATTCAGGTCTAAGGGTTGGACCTGGAGATACACTTGGCGCAGTAATTAAAATTCTTGGTTGTCTCTACGGAGGTCCGGGTTAGGTTCTCGGCTCTGTCTAGAAATTTAATTCTACACACATCAAAAAAAGTTTTGCATCACCTCGGTTCCAAGAGTTCCGGAACCTTTAAATACAAAGGGAATAGAGATCAACACAAACAACATTTCAGCTCGTTTTATTGCTCATGAGACCCACACATTGCATGTTGTACCATCATACAGCTAGACTTTCAGCATTTGTGGTCCAGATTGCAGTACACACCACTACCTCTAATACCCAGTAGCACGTCCTCTTGCATTGATGCATGCCTGTATTCTTCGTGGCATACTATCCACAAGTTCATCAAGACACTGTTGGTCCAAATTGTCCCACTCCTCAACGACAATTCGGCGTAAATCTCTCAGAGTGGTTGGTGGGTCAAGACGTCCATAAACAGCCCTTTTCAACATATCCCATGCATGTTCGATAGGGTTCATGTCTGGCGAACATGCTGGCCACTGTAGTCGAGCGATGTCGTTATCTTGAAGGAACGCATTCACAAGATGTGCACGATGAGGTCGAGAATTGTCGTCCATGAAGACAAATGCCTCTCCAATATTCTGCCGATATGGGTGCACTATGGGTCGGAGGATGTCATTCAGGTATCGTAAAGCCGTTTCGGAGCCTTCCATGACCACCAGTGGCGTACGTCGGCCCCACATAATGCCACCCCAAAACATCAGGGAACCACCACCTTGCTGCACTCGCTGGACAGTGTGTCTAAGACGTTCAGCCTGACCAGGGTGCCTCCAAACACGTCTCCGACGATTGTCTGGTTGAAGGCATATGCGACACTCATCGGTGAAGAGAACGTGATGCCAATTCTGTGGGGTCCATTCAGCATGTTGTTGGGCCCATCTGTACCGCGCTGCATGGTGTCGGGGTTGCAAAGCGGGACCTCGCCATGGACGTCGGGAGTGAAGTTGCGCATCATGCAGCCTATTGCGCACAGTTTGAGTTGAAACACGACGTCCTGTGGCTGAACGAAACGCATTATTCAACATGGTGGCATTGCTGTCAGGGTTCCTCCGAGCGGCAATCCGTAAGTAGCGGTCATCCACTACAGTAGTAGCCCTTGGGCGGCCTGAGCGAGGCCTGTCATCGACAGTTCCTGTATCTCTGTACCTCCTCCATGTCCGAACAACATCGCTTTGGTTCACTCTGAGACGCCTGGAAACTTCCCTTGTTGAGAGCCCTTCTTGACACAAAGTAACAATGCGGACGCGATCGAACTGCGGTATTGACCTTCTAGGCATGGTAGAACTACAGACAACATGAGCAGCGTACCTTCGTCCTGGTGGAATGACTGGAACTGATCGGCTGTCGTACCCCCTCCGTCTAATAGGCCCTGCTCATGCATGGTTGTTTACATCTTTGAGCAGTTTTAGTGACATCTATGAACAGTCAAAGGGACTGTATCTTTGATACAATATACACAGTCAACGTCTATATGCCGGAGATCTGGGAACCGAGGTGATGCAAAACTTTTTTTGATGTGTGTATATAATAAAGTTATTGGATTTACATCCTACTATATAAAGAACAGGTTAATATATCAAAAGCATTTTCATATATCTTGGAGAGAAGGGCAAATGGACATCCACGAGCAGGTGAATTCTCTTGGAGTTACATTAAGTTGCTGTTGCACTCTTAAGCCTGAAGAATCTTAATGTTCCGGAAAACATGTAATGCGACTTAGTGCTAAGGTGACAAGCTTGCCTCGGAAACGGAAGCTATGCTTGTTTTCACTTAGCGAAGTTTAGAATATCTTTCCTCTACCCACTGTACTCATATCCTTCCTCTACGTTTAACATACGGTTTTACATCACCTTTATTCTTAATATTACAGAAATGAGAAAACAATTAATTATTTGGTATATCGGCTTTCCCGGCCAGAGAATTCTAACTCAGCAATTTTTCTAGGTTTATGCCGTGTCTTGTGTGGGATTTCACCTAGGAACACCAAGCTGGCTCATCAGCAGGCTCTTTGTGTCCGTGCCCGGACCCCCACAGGAGTAGCGAACTGCTACTGTCCGAGCATGGACACCAAGAGCCCGCTGATGAGCCAGCTTGGTGTTCCCGGGTGAAACCCCACACAGACACGGCATAAACCTAGAAAAATTGCCGAGTTTTAATTAACTGGCCGTGAAAGCCAATATACTATATTTTTGGAAGCCTTCGTATGGTGGTTAAGGCTGCTTGAGCTTTTAGCTCTCGCAGTAATGAGGCGCAGGTACACTTCATAAAAGTGAGGTAGCGCGCAGTTTGCTGCTCCTGTGGGGGGTCCGGGCACGGACACCAAGAGTCCGATGGTGAGCCTATCTTGGTGTTCCTAGGCGAAACCCCACACAAGACACGGCATGAACCTAGGAAAAAATGATGACTTTTTACTAACTAATTATTTCCCCCAAAGATGTACGAGTGGAACGTGGGCGACCACGGGAACCCAGCTGAGTCCGGCATTGCTTCCACATACTTGTACCGGGCTCCTCTCTATCAGCTTTCCTGTTGACCTCCCTTTGTCAACTCTTGTTCTCTTTCGGCCCCAACGGTATTAGGGTATCGGAAGCCTAGGCAGTCTTTCATTTTCCGCCTTAATTGGCCCGTTTCATCTTTCCTGATCCGCTCATTCTTCGAGGGGTTAGACCTCTTGTTTTCTTTTCATGATATCTTCTCCTGCCTTCTGCTCAAGGCTCTAAAGGAGAGAGGGTGTTTGCAGCCCCACCACTAATTGTGCACCCTGGATAGTGCTACACCCTCGAGGGTTCACGGCTGTTGCTATTGTTTTTGTGACATCGTTGTCATGTATCCCCGTGTATTTGGGTGTGTGGAATTTGTCTGAATACCTGTGTGATTGTGAAGGCTGTAATGATGTGTTGATTGGGATGAGGTGGCCGTGGTATTTTCTAAACCCCGCCTTCGTAGATCGGATTTATATCCATGCAGTATTGGATCAGATGCTATATAAAACGAGTTGGTATCACTGTCCCGGTAGAGAAAGGCCTGTGCCTCACGGGACCATATCGTAATGAGGCCTGTGACGTCAGCTGTTGCTGGCCACATGGGGCCACTCCTCAGTATTAATATTAGATGATAGCACAATTAGCTGACGCTGTAATTACACCAAACTGTTTTCCACCTCATCTTATAACCGTCCCTAGATGCTTCACTCTTCTTTGCTCAACACTCCTAGCGTCTGCAATGATCCATCATCAGATTAATTCAAAATGAGGACTGCAAATCGTTTCATTGCGTTCCGTACTTTCGGGAAGAATACCATTGCCGATTTAAGAATTGCATGTTCAATGCGCAAGGTCTGTTATTTTGTGGCAGAAGCACTATCGAGAAGTTCTGGAACTCTTCCAGAAGCTCGACATAAACAAGAATCTCATGAAAGAATCATTGCTGACTCTGTAGTTATATTGCAGCACTATCAAAGTTCCAACGTTCACCACTAGGTATCATTGATATCTGGTAGCGAAAGTTGGAACTACTTGAAATTGAACGGAACTTGTAGCTCACCCGAAGGGTGTCCGCTGGAAGCAGCTACAGACTCAGGCGAGCCGAACATGTCCTCGGACACTCCCGGCACTAAAAGCCATACGATAAATGAATAAATAAATAAATAAATAAATATTTGAATAAGCACTAAATCTACAAGAATGTTAACACCTGACATTTGTGATTTAACAAAACCTGCATGGATCAAAATTTGTTCCACAAGTTATATCCTACATTGTTAGAAGTTCTAACATAAATTGAAAGAAAGGAAGCTTGTAGTTTTATGTGACCGTTAATCTCGAGAACATGAGCCTCGAGACCTTCTTTTTACGTGGAATCCGAACCACATGACATCGCAATTCACATCGAAAATCTCACATGTATTTACCGGGAATTCCACCCGGTCTACCTGGGTGAGGTGCAAACAGCTTGACCGCTGCGCCACCACGCTCCCCTACATGGGTTGAGGAGCTTGCTGTTTTTTTAAGTATCTTGGTAGAAACCATGCAACTTTATCTTATTGCAAATAAAGTATTCTGTTATAAAAATCAAGGTTGTAGAACCTGCATTGTTTACGCTCGAGCTTAATCATGCCGCACGGTTACATGGGAACTGCATTGTGGGGATCGAATCCTCGTAATGGTAGCTGCCATCCTTAGTGTTCGTTTTCCCCCTGTTTCTCCATACCTACTCCAGACAAATGACGGAATTGCCTTTTATTTCAAGTCCCGGGGCACCTACCACAATCATAATATACAATTGCACACCCCTTCACAGTCATTTCACTATCGTAGATTATCAGACAAAGTTTATACAGAATCAAATATATGGGGTTGATGGCCACGATTTTTTCCAAGTCCCTAATTGAAAAAACAACATAGCCTACAGACGGCAATTCTTCTTTGGCCATCGTAGGACCACGAGACTAGCTTTAACTCTTTACATTGGTCTTCTGTTTCTTCTTAGCCCAGAAGTCTTTCATTTTCCGGCTATGAGCAGACTTTCTCTCCTCTGCCCACTTCGGTCACGTGGTTCCTGTGGGCTTCCTGCTGGTAACGTGGCCATTATATTAGAACTATGTCTTATTTTGGCTACAATGTGACAATAAACTTTCATGACTTAAATGCATCCTCAGGACGCCGAGCATTTAAGAAACTGGTCCGATAAAGTCTATAGAAAGTTATTTAAAATTACAAATCTTTTTTTGGTTTTAGTCAACAACAAAAAAAGTCAACCCCTGGCACTGTACAGCCCATGACGGGCTAAGGCCAACCAAGCGACCGCTGCCCAGCCATTCGGCCTGCAGATATTTGGTTCTGTATAAACTTTGTCTGATAATCTACGATAGTGAAATGACTGCGAAGGGGTGTGCAATTGTATATTATGATTGTGGTAGATGCCCCGGGACTTGAAATAAAAGGCAATTCCGTCATTTGTCTGGAGTAGGTATGGAGAAACAGGGGGAAAACGAACACTAAGGATGGCAGCTACCATTACGAGGATTCGATCCCCTCGGCCGTTAATCTTGGTTTTCGTGATCGGGGCGCTGTCTCAATGTCAGAAAGCTACTCAATTGTCCTCACGAGGCTGAGTGCACCCTGTTCCAACCCTCACATCAGTTTTAAAATCCCTGACGGAGCCGGGGATCGAACCCGGGGCCTACGGGTGAGAGGCAGGCGCACTACCCCAACACCACGGGGCCAGCATCTTTTTTTTTTTACGAGTACAAATTCTGAAAGCTACGTTAACATATGTATAATATAAGTTCCGATTTGTAAACATTTTGTGCCAACATGAACCTCATAACCCCTCTCCATGTCCATCAGGGTATTAATAGGCCATTGTTTTAAAACATTATCCAGGACAAAGAACAACTAAATTGGATGTTTCAATATACGAAATACGGTATCCCCTGCATTATGGGGATGTCTTCTTAGGGAATAAGTGAACAATTTTTCGTTGAAATGCTCCCGATGGTGGATCATTGTTAAAATCATTCTCTGTTTAAACTTCTTTTGCCACGTCTCGCGTCTGTACTTCAATCTGGTGAATGGAAATCGATTGTTTTATAAATTAAATTTGTTGATGACTACAGTGGTTCCTATGACATCCCTCAGAATGTTAATTTCCATGTTTTACGGCCGGATCCGTGTATTTTCAAAGCCCCACAAATAAGAGACTGACGAAGCCGCGGAAGTCGGAAGCCATGGCCCTATGAGCTCCGCTACGGTCATCCCGGGGATACAGTTCCTTTCATCCTGTTGCGGACGAGCCGGAACAGAGAGCAACTCCATATACCTGTCCACACAACTGTTGGAATTCCCAATTACACTCCGGTTTCAATAACACTAACTCCCCTGCCATGACATAGCGTTTCATTACATTCCTCACATTTTATCTTTTCATTATGTACCCTACAATGATGACCAGATATATCTCATCCCGTGATCATGGGAAGCTTTCTTTGGAACGTTTGGAGTCAGGAACGAACAATTTAATTCCATTAAAGATATGGGGTAAAATTTAACCCAGTAGCTGACAAAGTGTTTCATTACACTCAACTCTTAGAAATACCATCCTGTACTGTACATCCAATGGCAGGATTGGGCGAGTTGTATGTTTTAATTAACTAACAAGGAGAGGTCGCCAAGTGGTTTTCTAGAAAAGTGTTCAAATTTGGAGGATTTGCTCTTCATAAGAAAATATTTAGAGTTCGAGTCAGACCTTGGTCAGGACATTTTTTAAATTTATGTTTTACTGTTATTATTGTCTTTTGCGTTCTAGATACTGTTGATTGTAGACAACCGCACACACGTAATATTGAATACGCATAAGCGTCAATCAAGACCTCCGACTTATCGAACCCGCTTATACGGCACTTGCGTGACGGAGTGTCCCGCGATGTTATTACTCATACGAGTTCCGTATCGAGTTTTGGATACAGACAGTTTAGCTTGATGGTAGAGCAGAGTGGAACAGAGGGAAGGTCTCTTGCGTTCCTGCATTAGACTCGGCGCAGTGCACATGAACGTAGCGTCGCCGAACACGCTGCATTTAAATTTTAACGAATAAAACTTACGACTCGTTCATGCTTGAAGGACGAATAATAATGATGTTAAAATATTGTACATAGCTCCAAAACTGAAGAGACCACAGCAAATACGCTAGAAAACACAAAAGACAATAACAGTAAAAAAAAAAGTCCTGACCTAGGTCTGACTCGAACTCGAAACCTTTAATTCCCCACGCCAATGCGCTAGCGACTACGCCACGGAAACGAGCCGGGAATGTGTGCGAGAATAGGACTACACAAGTTTGAGGATTGATATTAAAACGTTCAATTTTGAACACACTAAGGCCCATTGGCAAAAAACGCTCGAACACGACCAAAATATTTTCGTATGAAGAGCAAAGTCGCCTCCGTAGCGTAGCGGTCAGCATGGTTAGCTGCCGCCCCGGAGGTCCTGGGTTCGATTCCTGGCTCTGCCACGAAATTAGAAAAAGTGGTATGAGGACAGGAACGGGGTCTACTCAGCCTCGGGTGTTCCAAATGAGTAGAGGGGGTTCGCTTCCCACCTCAGCCATCCTCGAAGTGGTTTTCCGTGGTTTCCCACTTCGTCTTCGGGCAAATGCCGGGGTGGTACCTTCTTCAAGGCCACGGCCGCCTCCTTCCCTCTTCCTTGCCTATCCATCCTGATCTTCCATTACCTTCCCTCATGAGGCCCCTGTTCGCTTTGCAGGTGAGGCCGCCTGGGCGAGGTGCCAATCCCACCTCACCAGTTGTATCCCTTCCGATTCGATGTTCCCCGCTCTAGGACAATGCCCGTAGAGGCGGTAGTGGTGAGTTCCCTCGCTGAGTCCGTGGGTTCCACCAACCTGGAGGGTAAACGACTAAGAAAAGAAGAAAAGATGAAGAGCAAACCCTCCAAATTTGAACACTTTTCTAGATAAGCACTTGGTGACCTCTCCTTGTAAGTACAGTTACCGTTATGTGAAGTTTTGAGGCCGTTATTCAGTGCTGCCTGTACAAACTACCAATTTATGATTTTCAGTCGCTCAACACTCTATTTGCCTAATATGATTGGGCAGAGGTAATTGTCGCCTCGGGGGTCCCTGTTGATTTTTGGCTTAGCCAAGAAATCTAATTCTGATCTGACAGCTGGAACGAGGTACATTCAGCCTCGTGAGGCAAATCCGAGAAAAGATGGGTTCGATTTCTACCTCAGTCATGATGGAAGTGATTTCCCGTGGTTAACCACTTTACTCCTGGCAAATGCTGGGATGGTTCCTGATTGAAGGCCATGGTAGCCTCCTTCCCAATTCTCACCTGAATTACTACTACACATATTACTACTACTACTACTACTACGACTACTGACACCTCATTAACAGAAGTCGTCAGACAAATTCTATGTACACACACACACACACACACACACACACACACTCAAGTGCACGAGGCTAAATGACCACGATTTCCAAGTGTCTCAAATGAATCAACAACGATTTGAATGGAATATTGGATTCCAAGAATATGAAAGAAAAGCAGATTCCATTGGCAATGGCTAACAGTTTCAGACTCCCTCACCCGGAATCAAACCCGCAATCTTTATGTATTGAGGAACCTAGTTAGATTTAGTTGATAGTATTTGGGCAGTAAGATTAAGTTTTAAGCCTATATTATGCGTGTTTTTTGTATTTTATTAATGAATTCATTTTAATATTTGATCGATAGAAACGGCTAGTATAAGCACCACGATGACATCTTGCCAGATTCGACTAGTATCCCACCTAAATTATGGGGATGATGGCCACATTGTCCCAAGCATCTAAATGAAAATAACTCCAATGCGATGAAAACAGCTCCGTAGGTTCCTTTCTCGATAAATAGATCGCATCTTTTAAGGGGACTTCCCTGTCTGCAGGTGGGAATCGGAAGCAATATACTTTTGTCCCTAGCCGGATTTCATCACTTACTTATAACTGCAGTGCAATTTTCAAAATAGATACGACTCATAAGTTTTAATGAAGGGATTAATTTAGTTACTGGCCATTTTATTTCAAGGTATATTCTAGGTCTACAGATTATGTATGAGTCGTCCAGTTGCAAAACTCGTTTAATCCACTTGTGAATAAGAATAATTTTCATGAGAAACGTTTCTCTGGACTTTGCCTCGCGTATCTTTTGTGTTTGTTGTTTTCTACTTTTTTCTTTTTGCTTTCTGTTTTATGTTTTGGGTTTGTGTTTGCTTTGTGCATTTGCTTTTGAATTTTACGTTTTGCTTTTCTATCTTGGTTTTGTGTTTGTTTTCTGCTTTTGCTTTTTTTTTTGAATTTTGCTTTTTGCTTTGCGTTTCTTGAATTTTTTTTCTGCTTTTGCTATTGTTTTTGAATTTTGCTTCGTGTTTTTTGTTTTATGTTTGTTTTCTGGAAAATCAAAACAAAATCAAAACAAAATCGATAGAAAACAAAATAAATAAAATTAAACAAAACAAAATAAAACAATATAAAGTAAAATAAAGAAATAATAATAATAATAATAATAATAATAATAATATCGTATGGCCTCGGGTGCCTGGTGCAAGCTTTGCTATTTGACTCCCAGAGGGTAGCTTGCATGTCGAATTTCGTAGTTCCTTGACTATGAAAGTCAAGGAGGTTAGATGTTAGATATCTAATCTCCTTGAACACAATAGCGCTTTCTAGTAGAGAAATGAGGAACCTTGTGCTGGTGGAAACTCCCGAGATTAATTTTGCCATTATGAACTCGGCCTACTGAATTCAAATGGGTTCTTTGACATGCCAACATCGTATGACATGCTTATCGTATTTTTGCCGCCTTTCAAAAATCACTTACCACGGCCAGGAGTGAACCTGCAATCTTGGGGTTAGTAGACCGACACGCTATCCACTCACCCACCGTGGCAAGCTATAAAGAAAAAATGAACTAATTAAATAAATAATTTTATGTTCGACGATGTCGAAATGTAAACATTATGTGTCAGAAAACTGTATCATAATGAAGCTCATTATAACACTATTTTTCATTATGAAACAGTTTCTCCCTCCAATCAGAGCTCAAGAAACAGTTGTGTGACCAATTAGGTAAGAATACCTTCGCGCATGTGCTCAAAATCCGCTGTAAACAATAGGTGTTCTGTGTTGGTAAGCAAAGTGAATGGTCTCTGCTTTCGGAGTGCCTTGAACCAGCATGCGCTCTGTTCAGTCAGCGAAGCCAGCTGAATCCCACAGATATTTATGAATATTTATGTTAAAACATATAATAAAGTTATAATTATTGTCGAACATAAACAGTCGTATGCAACTCGCCTATAATGGTAATTAAGACACTCGTATGGAAATTATAAAACTCGCTTACACTCGTTTAATAAACATACTCGTGTCTTAATTATTGCCATTATGGGCTCGTTACATAATGTACTATTATGACATGATCCTTATTCACAAGTGGATTAAATGAGTTTTGCAACTGGACGACTCATATGCCGATATCTACAGAATGTCACTTTCATTACAATTTAACCGCTGTGCCTGGCATAACTTCTTTTGGCAAATGTAGCCGTATTTCCTAGCAGGAAATATGGAATGTAGAACCTAAAATGCAGGTTATATTGTTTTTATTACTGTTATCTAAACATTTAATGTTTTTGACACCTCTATAATAATATGCTATGATAGCAAATAATGTATACGTTTTATGAACTGACTCTTGTTTTAGTGTGTACGTGAGCAGCTGGCTGGGTGATAACTTGCCTCTTAACGCATTTCCGCCACTGCACATGCTGTGTCACAATCTATAAAGCGTTCACCATTTCAACTTGAAATGAGATGTAAAGAGCACTCCACGAAAGTTCATATACTTTATAGTGATTGAGCCTGGTATACAAACCATACTATAAAGTGCTTGTAATGGCATACACTGTGTTTATGCTTCAAATAATTAGCCGTGCATTTTACTAACTGTTTAATTGGGACACGAAATTAATGTCGACGGGGAAGAGAGGTAACAGAATTGAATGCCAGGTAGGAGAAACTAATTTGGAGAAGGTGGGCCATTTCAAGCGTGCAGGTTGGTAGTTAACTGAGTGTCGTGTTCTTAGTTGCGAACTGCTCTGTTTTCTGATGAGGAACTTAGCACCCCTCGTTGATATGGATGTTTTGCAAGGAGGAAGTGTTTACCCTGGCTGCCATCGATGTTTTTCAAGGAGGAAGTGTTTACCCGGGTTAACATGAATGTTTTCCAAGAGGGTAGTGATTACTCTGATTGACATGGATATTTTGAAAGGGGGTAGTGATTACCCTGCCTGAGATGGAAGTTTTGCAAGAGGGTAGTGAGTACCCTGGATGACATGGATGTTTTGCAAGGAGAAAGTGTTTACCCTGGCTGACATGGATGCTTTGCAAGGAAGAAGTGATTACTCTGACTGACATGGATGTTTTGTAAGAGGGTAGTGATTACTCTGACATGGATGTTTTGTAAGAGGGTAGTGATTACTCTGACTGACATGGATGTTTTGCAAAGAGGTAGTGATTGCCCTGGATTTCATGGATGTTTTGCAAGAGGTTAGTGATTGCCCTGGATGGCATGGATGTTTTGCAAGAGGGTAGTGATTGCCCTGGATGGCATGGATGTTTTGCAAGAGAGTAGTGATTACCCTGGATGACATGGATGTTTTGCAAGGAGTAAGTGTTTACCCTGGCTGACAGTGATGTTTTGCAAGAAGGTAGTGATTAATTGGTTGACATGGATGTTTTGCAAGAGGGTAGCGATTACCCTAGCTGACATGGGTTGAAAGAGGGTAGTGATTACCCTGCCTGAGATGGATATTTTTCTAGGAGGAAGTGTTTACCCTGGCTGACATGGATGCTTTGCAAGGAAGAAGTGATTACTCTGACTGACATGGATGTTTTGTAAGAGGGTAGTGATTACTCTGACATGGATGTTTTGTAAGAGGGTAGTGATTACTCTGACTGACATGGATGTTTTGCAAAAAGGTAGTGATTGCCCTGGATTGCATGGATGTTTTGCAAGAGGGTAGTGATTGTCCTGGATGGCATGGATGTTTTGCAAGAGGGTAGTGATTGCCCTGGATGGCATAGATGTTTTGCAAGAGAGTAGTGATTACCCTGGATGACATGGATGTTTTGCAAGGAGTAAGTGTTTACCCTGGCTGACAGTGATGTTTTGCAAGAAGGTAGTGATTAATTGGTTGACATGGATGTTTTGCAAGAGGGTAGCGATTACCCTAGCTGACATGGGTATTTTGAAAGAGGGTAGTGATTACCCTGCCTGAGATGGATATTTTTCTAGGAGGAAGTGTTTACCCTGGCTGGCGTGTATGTTTTACAATGGGGAAGTTAGCACCCCTGGCTGACTTGAATGTTTTACTAATAGGAAATGATTACTTTGGCTAGCATGGATGTTTTGCAAGCGGGAAGTTTGCGCCCCTGGCTGGCATGAATGTTTAGCAAGGGGGAAGTTAGCGCCCCTGGCTGGCATAGATATTTTGCAAAGAAAACGTTGCCACCTGTTGTAAATTCTTAAGAATCGAGTCCAGACTTTGGGAAATAGGTGGCTTTGTGTGTGTCTTCCTGGTGATGTAGGATATCTTCTCGTCGTTCTAACGAACACCACAACAGCACTTATCCATCGAGGACTTACACATTGGTGTACAATAAGTGCCTAAACGCACATGCGTGAATTCCGAGTGATTGGATCACATGTGAAACCTTCGACACATTTATAGTTATAGCTGTGCGAGTTACTGTAGGTACATTTTTTAGACGTTTTGACAACAATTTTTGGTTTATGTTTTTGAAAACGATAACCAATGCCCGTATATTAAAGAAATAGGTAATATGCATTGAAATTGGAAACTTACTATAATATCCTTAATTTTTGAGTAGCCACCTTCTTTTAATTATTCTTTTACCGATAAGGGTTGGCAGCACTGGCTGCTAAGCTAGTCCACATCCAGCTTATTGCCAAGCGACTTATATTCAGTGAGTGTTGGTAACATAACTTCCACTTCATTTTGATTTTTGTTCGTTTAGTTCGATATTTGATTCGACCATTATACTACTTTTTCTTTACTTGACATGTCTCTTATCTTCCCCCACATCTCCTGGCGTCTGCTCCGAGTGTCAGATGTTTTAATAAGGAGTTAGAGGTCTCTAGGGTGTAAGATGTCCCACATCTGCCTCCTTCCTTTGTATTGTCGAAATGACACTTCTTCGCGCCGCGTGAAGACATTATCGTGGGGAGTATGCACTCTCTATTCTTTTTTTCTGATTATTTTTATCATCGTTCTCTTTCTTATATGCATTTCTAGTGTGATATCTAAATAATATAGACTGTACATTATACTCACTCAATTCCATTTACAGCATATTGCTTCTGTCTTGTTATATATATTTTTTATTCCTCATTCTTTCTCCTCTCCTCTTCCGTATTATTTTTGTTCTCCTGCTTTACCCTTCGCTCCTTCTCGTCTCCTTATCCTCCCTTCTCCACGGCAGTCTATTCACGACCTGTGTCATCATCATTTTTCATGCTACTTCCCATTACAACTTTCATCTCATTGTCTTGTATAGGCCGTTCGTAATCTCTACTATATAACACACATACACTGCCTGACCCCCAGGCGCTGAGTGCATGGGGGCTAATGTCGCTCGGCTGGCAGGGAAAACTGAGTGTGAAATATTACTAAAAGGAACAAGGTGGGAAAGACGTGTGAGAAGGGGGAAGAGGGAGTTACTGGAGGCAAAGTAGTAGAGGAATAGCTTATCAACTTCTTCACCTGTTTTTTTTTCTTTCTTTCCTAAAATGAAGATGAAGAAATCGTCATACTGTGCTGGTGGGCCAAAGAAGAGCTTATATTATCGTTTGAATATTTTTCCATTTCATTCGTCTTAGCCTTGTATTCATTTTCTCTTGCTAGCGTCATTTCTCTTTATCGTTCAATGTCGTTACCCACTACTATTATTTACTATGCATTTGGAATGGAGAATTTTCTTTTCAAATATTAAGAGTACCTTTCTATTATAGAGAATACTGTAGACTCGCTAGTTGCCGTTCTGGTTTATTAAAGTCCCGTTCTGGTTTATTAAAGTCCCGTTCTGCTTTATTAAAGTCTCTAAGTCGTTTACCGATCTCAGTTTATATTAACAATTTAGTAAAATCCGGGTTCATATCGCATTCATCTTAACTGGAAAACCTTCTCAAAGATTATCCATTAGGCTATAATGATTAGCGGTTCGTAACCTTTCAAGTATCATGCGCCCCCCCCCCCCCCCCTGGAAATAATTTTGACAGTATAATTTGGTAAATGATCAGTGGTTCCCAAACTCTCAAGCGTCATGACCCCCTGGAAATACTTCTTATAATTTGGTAAATGATCAGCGGTTCGCAAACTCTCAAGCGTCATGACCGCCTGGAAATACTTCTTATAATTTGGTAAATGATCAGCGGTTCGCAAACTCTCAAGCGTCATGACCACCTGGAAATACTTCTTATAATTTGGTAAATGATCAGCGGTTCGCAAACTCTCAAGCGTCATGACCGCCTGGAAATACACACATCAAAAAAAGTTTTGCATCACCTCGGTTCCAAGAGTTCCGGAACCGTTAAATACAAAGGGAATAGAGATCAACACAAACAACATTTCAGCTCGTTTTATTGCTCATGAGACCCACACATTGCATGTTGTACCATCATACAGCTAGACTTTCAGCATTTGTGGTCCAGATTGCAGTACACACCACTACCTCTAATACCCAGTAGCACGTCCTCTTGCATTGATGCATGCCTGTATTCGCCGTGGCATACTATCCACAAGTTCATCAAGACACTGTTGGTCCAAATTGTCCCACTCCTCAACGACAATTCGGCGTAAATCTCTCAGAGTGGTTGGTGGGTCAAGACGTCCATAAACAGCCCTTTTCAACATATCCCAGGCATGTTCGATAGGGTTCATGTCTGGCGAACATGCTGGCCACTGTAGTCGAGCGATGTCGTTATCTTGAAGGAACGCATTCACAAGATGTGCACGATGAGGTCGAGAATTGTCGTCCATGAAGACAAATGCCTCTCCAATATTCTGCCGATATGGTTGCACTATGGGTCGGAGGATGTCATTCAGGTATCGTAAAGCCGTTTCGGAGCCTTCCATGACCACCAGTGGCGTACGTCGGCCCCACATAATGCCACCCCAAAACATCAGGGAACCACCACCTTGCTGCACTCGCTGGACAGTGTGTCTAAGACGTTCAGCCTGACCAGGGTGCCTCCAAACACGTCTCCGACGATTGTCTGGTTGAAGGCATATGCGACACTCATCGGTGAAGAGAACGTGATGCCAATTCCGTGGGGCCCATTCAGCATGTTGTTGGGCCCATCTGTACCGCGCTGCATGGTGTCGGGGTTGCAAAGCTGGACCTCGCCATGGACGTCGGGAGTGAAGTTGCGCATCATGCAGCCTATTGCGCACAGTTTGAGTTGAAACACGACGTCCTGTGGCTGAACGAAACGCATTATTCAACATGGTGGCATTGCTGTCAGGGTTCCTCCGAGCGGCAATCCGTAAGTAGCGGTCATCCACTACAGTAGTAGCCCTTGGGCGGCCTGAGCGAGGCCTGTCATCGACAGTTCCTGTATCTCTGTACCTCCTCCATGTCCGAACAACATCGCTTTGGTTCACTCTGAGACGCCTGGAAACTTCCCTTGTTGAGAGCCCTTCTTGACACAAAGTAACAATGCGGACGCGATCGAACTGCGGTATTGACCTTCTAGGCATGGTAGAACTACAGACAACATGAGCAGCGTACCTTCGTCCTGGTGGAATGACTGGAACTGATCGGCTGTCGTACCCCCTCCGTCTAATAGGCCCTGCTCATGCATGGTTGTTTACATCTTTGAGCAGTTTTAGTGACATCTATGAACAGTCAAAGGGACTGTATCTTGGATACAATATACACAGTCAACGTCTATATGCCGGAGATCTGGGAACCGAGGTGATGCAAAACTTTTTTTGATGTGTGTACTTCTTATAATTTGGTAAATGAACAGCGGTTCGCAGACTCCCAAGCGTCATGACCCCCTGGAAATACTTCTTATAATTTGATAAATGATCAGCGGTTCGCAAACTCTCAAGCGTCATAACCGCCTGGAAATACTTCATATAATTTCGTAAATGATCAACGGATCTCAAACTCAAGCGTCATGAATCCCTGGAAATGAAAAATGAAAATCCACAGCCTGCTTCCAGTCTCCGACCGGGTCAGGAATGGAATGAATGAAGCCCCCATCTAGCGGCGAGGATATGAACTGTGCCGGCTGCCGAGGCCTGACGCACTCCCCTGGGGCAATGATTAAATGAATGACATGAAATGAAATGATAGTGGAGAGTGTTGCTGGAATGAAATTTTGACAGGGAAAACCGGAGTACCCGGAGAAAAACCTGTCTCCCTCCGTTTTGTCCAGCACAGATCTCACATGGAGTGACCGGGATTTGAACCACGGACCCAGCGGTGAGAGGCCGGCGTGATGCCGCCTAAGCCACGGAGGCTTCACGACTCCCTGGAAATACTTCTTTTAATTTGGTAAATGATCAGCGGTTCGAAAACTTTCAAGCGCCACGGCCACTGGAAATACCTTTTATATCTTGGTAGTCCCGCATAAAATATTTGCTTATTTTTGACTGTTACATTTTGTCTGATATACTACGATTCAATTTTCTTCACAGAACTGTTAACATTAATGTTTTTGATGTCATCTACTAAATGTAACGTATTAGTTTATCACTATAATACCAAGAAATAAAACATATGCTTTCAAAAATACAAACTTAATAGAAAAGATTTCTTCATATTCAGCTTTTGAGTAGGGATATAGTTTTATGCAGCTGTAGTAATTGCCATTCATAATTTAATGATCTTTAATTTGAGACCTTGTTGATAATAATAATAATAATGTTATTGGTTTTACGTCCCTTTTAACTACACTGGCTTTTAGAGACGCCGGGGTGCCGGAATTTTGCCCCGAAGGGGATCTTTAACGTGCCAGTAAATCTACTGACACGGCTCCCTCGCATTTGCGCACCCTCAAATGCCAGCTGACTGCGCCAGGTTTCGAACCTGCAACCTTGGGATCAGCAAGCGAGAACGTTACCCCTGAGCCACGCAGCCAGACCAAGAGACCTTGTTGAGGATGATAGGCGAATTATATAGTAAAGCCATCATTACTTCCGTCTTGACGTTTCAGTGCTAGGCTAGAGTTTCGTTCGCTAAGTCGCGACATCGCTAACGAAACTCGATTTCTCGTGATACATCTATTTGAATGGCTAACTGTGATTGTCTAGTTAAAGGGATTTTCCTTCTGATCGCTAGATAACTCTAGGATAACACTGAAACGTCAAGTCGGAAGTAATGATGGCTTTACTATAAAACTTGACTTATTGTAGTTTGAACCTGTAGAAAAACACACTTTTTAGTTGCATTAAATAAAGTTCAGAGTTTTTCATTATGATTAGACACGTGCACCCTGGTGCATTTAAATCAAGTTTCTGAGCATATTTTATATGCCTACATTAAACATGTGAAAACCATACATTTTCTTAAAGTAGAAGAATTAAACTTTCCCTGGAAACAAAAAAATTGAAAATGCCATCGATTTCAAACGTAGGTCGACATGAATACCTTTAATTGCCGTTATTAACTGTATATTCCTCCACTCTATGAATCCATCAACGACGGGATGTATTAGCTAGTTTAAAACCTTCCTGTATCAATGGCAGTGACATCAACGACGATGGTGGTAACGTGAACTGTAAATTTTATGATCGCCCTATGTGATAGGGGAGACTGATAGCTCCGCAGTACCTTTTCTGCAGAGATACCCCTGCGGCAGAGGCGAGTTTATCTCACCAGTTGTGTTCAGTCTACTATTTAATTTTTCTTTACTATGGATTTCGAAACGACAAATGCTACCACCTGGTGATAAAATCGCGAAAACCTGTGTTATATTTTGTCTGTAAAGTATTTATAAAATAACATGTATTTCGGTGATCGCGCAGTGGTAGTAATGAAGCATATTAGTTAGTTAGTTATTGTTTTTTTCAGGGGCGGAACTACTAGGTCATCTGCCACTAACCAAGCATATTGTTGGGATTTAGACAAGGTAGGCTACAGCGGACTACTGTAGTACCACTGGTATCAACAACAACAAAAATCAACTAAAATTTACTAAATTGAAATTTCTTCGACGGTGTTTTTCATTTAGACAACTCATGTCAAAATAAATTTTAAAAACTGAATTTACGTCACAATGTAGGAATTTAATTTCTATGTTGATTTTTGTAAAACTCTTTCCTTTAACTTATCATGTTCATCAACAACCCTTTACTATTGCGGATGTAGCTTGTAGTCTCCCCTACTCTATTCGACACTGTGATTTTAATCTGATGATGATACGTATGTGGAGGAATATGTCGATATATCATCTTTTCCCATGTATACGTTAAAATGACGCAGTTTTATGCAAATGAACGGTGTTCAATAAATTTAGCCGTGTTCATATACATTAGTTCGTGGGTAACCTATGTGTGATCATCACGAGCATGTTATTAACAGGAAGGCTAATTAAAATCAGTTCATCAATCTCCTAGAGAACTTAAATCATTTTAGGTGTGGTTTATTACTCTCTGCTGTCATCAGTCCACTCAAGTTTGCCATAATTACAACTGATTTACTTGCGGAAGCACGTCATTAATTAGATTTAAAAAATACATAACGTTTAACTAGACTTTATTTTCTGGTTGTGTACAGACACAAAAGATTAGACCACAGTTTTTAGTTCTACGATCATTGTTCTCTGTTAGATTTACAGCGTGCCTGGTGTGTTTATAAAAGTTGTTAATACCCTATCATGAACACATTCTTAGAGATAATCCTTCTGAATATTAGCATGTTGAGTTTGTAACATTTATTTTAAGAATATATCGCTATCAAACAAGCCTAATAATTTATAATTATAATCATTATTCATGACGAAAAGTGTTATTTATTTATTTACTTATTTATTTATTTATTTATTTATTTATGTATTTATTTATTAGTGCTTCTAACAGGTTACAACCTAACTATGAGAGTCATATAACATATTTACTGTACGTGCTTCTGGAAAGACTTGTAATTTCATTAAATTTGGCATTTTTAACATAACCTTTCATCAAAAGCTTGGAGTCACAACGGTTAATGATATTTTTAGATGGTTACAGGGCCTTTGCAAGCACATCAAAGGATTTAATACTTGGTTTACTAAGTATTTACGGTATTTTAAGTATTGATATTTAATGTATGAAACAGGATTGCCTGAAACAAATGCGTATAATACTAAAAATAAACAATCAGGCAATCGTTAATTCCTCACACGAGATTAGCGTCACGAAAGGCATAGGGGCATAACGAACACTAGCCTTATATAAATCCATCGTATCTCAACATCCGATCCCGTTGAAACGGGAAATAATAAGGGGTAGATATACTCTCAATATATTTGATTTTCTTTCTGGTGTGATTTCATCCTTTTGGTGGTTATTCTAGTTGTGATATAGCGACTAAATCCTTGTTGCGAGGAAGCCTCTCTGCGGTCGTTTTTCATTCTTTCCAGGATACTCTTGGTTTTGGTCATTGCCTATCTCCCCTGCTCCAGCAGTCTGAGGAGATTACTCTCTTCTCCTGTTCCACGTAAGGATAAGCAGACTATCGTCTTCTTGTTCTTCTTCGGCTTCTTCCCTAACACGTCTTTTCGTCTGTGCGTTATCTCGTGGTAATTTACGGGTCCGGTTTCATTGTCGCCGCTGCTGGCTCAACGACCCTCGCGGGAGTCATATCGGCCCGCCTAATAGCCTCTGAAACACATTTTTAATGAACTATTGTTGGAGGAAATGAAAATAGGGAAAACTCCCTCTTACCACTTCTCACCCTGCTCTTCTGGTTCGGCGGTGAGGTTTTGAGGGCCAAGGAGTAGAATAGAGTGGAAGGTGGGTGGAAAGGAATGTTTTATCTCAAAGTCGTTTCGTAAACATTTCTCCGTGTATGTTTTGAACAATCGTAAAATTACTAGTTTTTATTTTATTTAAACCTAGCTAAAGCGAAGTAAATTTATTTATCTCTTTAGTGAGGAGAATTGTAATGAAGTTAATGAGCTATGAAACTCTTCTTGACAATTATTATAACTCTGTAAATTAAGTGTGTTGCGAGTCATGAATGGAATTTATTGTCTTAAGGTTTAAGTGGAACATAATTTGTAAGTGCAAAGCATATTGTTTTTTGCTTCGAAATTATCATCCGAGGAATAGTTGGAGCTAAAATAATTTCCTGATCTAGCGCGAGGCAAATTACTTGTTCACAGTATAAACTACTAATATTTGAATTGGAGAATTTTGGACCCAGATTGGAGCAGTTTTCCGGTATGATTGTGTCGTTTATTGTGAAGTCAGTCGTCGTATTTAGACCGAGCAGCGTAGCCATGAGTGTTAAATCACTCAACACGCCCGTGAAGGTAGCTGCAACAAGACTAGAGATCCTTCACTCACAGTGGCTACCCTGAGTGTGTGTTATTTCCCTACGGATTTTCATACCTCTTCTAAAAGAATGCTAGGAAAATACCTTATTTCTAGTCCCGAGGCACCTCTCCCAATACTGACCTTAATAATTAAAAGTTATTAACCTATTCAGCATTTGATTGCCGCTGAGCGCGGCTGCACCAGCATTTGTTGTTTATTGTAGCATTAGCCCCGCGGGGAGAAGTGGAGGACACAGCGATGATAGATTGCAGTCTGCGAATAAGTCAAGCAGCATTACGTCAGATAAGTGTCACAGGAGCTCATGTCACTACGGACAGTTAAACGATGACTGAAGCTACTGGAGCTGGGTCATATCTTACTCGCAAAACTGTACCTGTCAACGAAGTAGGCTGACGAGTGACACAAGTAAACAAAGAATAGTTCCCATCTCGACCGCCAGCAATCAATTCGTGAAAGGGTAATACACATATTACTACAGTCACACAGACACACATGTTATCAAATAGGACACACACCCAAGCTGATGAACAAAATGTATAAAATCCTCTAAAATTAATTAACAACAACATTCCTGCACAGAGGTGGGGGATAGGTTTAAGGGACTTTGGACATCTTGGTCACCAGCCTCATGTACTTGGGTGTGTGTTGAATTTTTCTGATGGCCTGTGTGTCTGTGTGTGACTGTAGTAGTATGTGTAGCAGTTTTAGGGACAGGGATGAGGTAGGTGCCTCGGAACTAATCTCGGCATTTGTCTGGAGGGAGTGTTGAAAACCACTTATGTACTTGGGTGAGTGTTGAATTCGTCAGATGAATCGTTTGAATTTGTAATTCAGGTGAGGATTGGGAAAGAGGCGTCCGAGGCTTTACGTTAGGAACCATCCCGACATTTGCCTCAAGAAAACCACTTCCATGATGGCTGCAGTGGGAATCGAACCCACCTCGTTCTAGACCGCAGACCGGAATTAAAATTGCTTGACAGAGCTGGGAATCGAACCCGGACCTCCTGAGTGACAGCCAAGAATGTTAGCCACTACATCACGTGGTGGTAATGAGGGGAATAGAACGGGAGTAGGTTAGATGTAAGAATATTATTGGAAGTATACTACACTTTTGAATTTCTCATGTTATTCCTGTGTGTGTGTACGGCATATAACTCAGCTCAGGCGAAGCGAAGCATTCCGCCAAATTAGGCATCCTCGAGCAAGGAATGAAGGGAGCCTGAGAGGGGGGTGGGAGAGGCTTTTTCCTCGCGATGGAAATGGAAAAGAAGCGAGAGAAAACATGGAGGCGATTTGTCATGACGTGGAGGATTGCACATGTGTAAGTATAGGCCTATGCCACGCGGGGAGGGGAAGACGACCTTCCTCTCTCTGGGTCGTTCATGAAAAGTATGTCTTCAGTACAACTGAGTTCAGTATTTTTAGTAACAGGTGTTGTAGTAGTGTTGGTTGAGTCGTCCTGAGCTAATAGTTTCATCTCTACATAGCTACAACACCTTACATCCGAGACAATCTGTTTAACATATGCTAACCTTGGTCTACCCCTACAGTTCTTATTCTCGACCTCTCCTTCCATTACTGAGTTTGCTATTCCTGGGCTTCTCAGTATGTGTCCTACCAACCGATCTCTTCTCTTTATCAGTAGTCGCCAGAAACATCTCTCCTCTCCCAATCTACGTAATACATCTTCGTTATCAAATACTTCTATTCTCCTCTCTTCTGCTGCGTCAATTGCCCCAAGTTTCACTTCCATAAAGTGACACGTTCCAGACGAAGGATTTCAAAAATGACTTCCTAATGCATAAATCTATATTCGATGTCAACAGATTCCTTTTCTGCAGAAATTCATTCCTACTTTTGATATCCTCCTTGTTTCGTCTATCACTGGTTATTTTGCTTCCTAAGTATCAGAAGTATCCTACTTTATATTTGGAGGCGGCCGTGACCTTCAATTAGGAACCATCCTAGCATTTGTCTGGAGTAGAAGTGGGAGGGGCCGGTCCCATGGTGTTGGTTTATTGCGCCTGCCTCTCGCCCGGAGGCTCCGGGTTCGATTCCTAACTCCGTCAGGGAATTTAGAAACTGACGTGAGGGCTGGAACGGGGTGCACTCAGCCTCGTGAGGGCAATTGAGTAGCTGTCTTATATTGAGGCAGCACCCCGGTCACGAAAATCAAGATTAACGGCCGAGGGGACCCGATGTGCTGATCACGCGTCACTCCAATATCTGCAGGCCAAATGGCTGGCCAGTGGTCGCTTGGTAGGCCTAGGCCCTTAATGGGCTTCAGTGCCAGGGGTTATTTATTTTATTTATAGAAGTGGGAGGGGGAAGCTACTGCTAGGATATCTGACGTGGGAATTGAACCAGCCTCTTCTCAGTTTTGCCTCACAAGGCTGAATGTACTCTGTTCCAGCCCTCACAGCAGAAGTAAAATTTCTTGGCAGAGTCGGTAATCAAACCCGGGACCTTGGAAGTCTCAATACGTACTCCGAGATATCAGGAGACCATTAGCACGAAGTTGAATCAACAACAACATATTATAATAATACTGTATTGAGGTCATTGTGGGGTCACGCTAAGAGGGATGTGCTGAATGTCTTGGCGACAGGAACCGTCCGGCCCGGGTCACATGCCGCTGTGGAGTCCTCATTAGGGAGCTGGAGCGACCAGGATTACTAAATAACCCTCATCCGTTGGGAGGCACGTCCTCTGTCACAAACTGCTGACAGAGGCGCACGGCACAAACAGCCTCAAGTAGACAACATTACAACTACAGCGAGAGTGATTGATTGACGGATTGATTATTTTAAGAATCGCCTGCTTAGAGCCAAGAAATAAGTAACTTCGTTACAGTCGATGTTACTTTCCAAAAATAATAACGAATTAACCGTTACAAGGAAGGAAGCTTGTAGTTTATCGTGACCGTTAATCGCGCGATCATGAGCCACGGGGCCTCCTTTTTACGTGGAATCCGAACCACAGGACATGGATTTCACTTTGAAAATATGGCTTTTTTTTAGCGTATGGCTTTTCGTGCCGAGAGTGTCCAAGGATATGTTCGGCTCGCCAGAGTTTTGTAGCTGCTTCTATACGGACACCCATTGGGTGAGCTACAAGTACCATCGCGTGTGGAGTGTTGTCTGGGGAGACAAGTGTTAATGTAAGGACGAGGAATTTGAAGGTAGCGGCTGTGGCTTATAGTTAGGGACCAACCCCGGCATTTACCTGGAATGAAGATGGGAAACCACAGAAAACCATCTTCAAGGTTGCCGGCGGGGGGATTCTAACCTCCTCGCCTCCCGGATGTGAGCGACTACCTGCAGCCACGCCGTAACGACCACGGCTAACTCCCCTGGTAATATCGCATTCATTGACCGGGAATCGAACCTGATCCGCCTTGGTGAGAGGCAGACATCACTGAGCCACCACGCCCCCAGTAACTGTTGCAGTTATTTTGTGAGAAAAGTAATTAGGTTACAGTCACCGTTACTTTCAAGAAGTAGGCTGGCTGTGTGGCTCAGCGGTAACGTTCTCGATTGCTGGGTCCAAGGTTGCAGAATCGAATCCTGGCACAGCCAGTTGGCATTTGAGGGTGTGAAAATGCGAGGGAGCTGTGTCAGTAGATTTACTGGCACGTTAAAGATCCCCTTCGGGGCAAAATTACGGCACCCCGGCGTCTATAAAAGCCGCAGCCGTTAAAAGGGACGTAAAACCAATAACATTATTATTATTATTATTATTATTACTTTCAAAAAATAATGAAGTGACCGTTACAGTTAATTTATTTGAAAAGATACTGCGTGATGAGGTATCTGGATTGTGAACTCACAGATCAGTGAATCTGTTGCTTCGACCTTGAATTCTTTCCATGCAACAAACCCCGGTGTAAAGATGCGCCGGGGACTTTAGTTTCAGAATATTTACTTTCAGTTATGTTGTTGCCAGTATTCTTCGTTCATTTAGTTCAAGCCATTGTAGCTTCGTAACTCTGACATTGTAGCTTCGTAACTCTGACATTGACGCCTGACAATGATAATTTTGGATCTGTAACATAAGTCGATCCCTGCGATCTGTTGAGAACAAGTCCGGTGACGGTGGCTCAGTCTGAACATATTTCTAGGATTTCTGAACACGGAGTTAGTTTTTCTGATATAAATAGGAAATTTAAACAATACAAGAAGACCTATGATACACTTAATTTGTTATTAATAAAATTTGCAATTGACTATATCTTTAGTGGTTTAATAAACAGGAAATCTTGCCACGGGAGGTGAGTGGTTAACGTGTCGGTCTACTAACCCCAAGCTTGCAGGTTCCCTCCTGGCCGTGGTAAGTGATTTTTGAAAGGCGGCAAAAATACGACACGCATGTCATACGATGTTGACATGTCAAAGAAACCATTTGAATTCAGTAGGCTGTGTTCATAATTGCTAAATTAATCTCGGGAGTTCCCGCCAACACAAAGTTCCTCATTTCTCTACTAGAAAGCGCTATAGTGTTCAAGGAACTTTGATATCTAACCTCCTTGACTTTCATAGTGATTCAAGGAACAACGAAATTTGACATGCAAGCTACCCTCTGGGTGTCAAATTACTAAGTTTGCACCCGACACCCGAGGTCATACGATATTATTATAGTAAATAGGAAAACCTTTACGCTCAAAACTGTGTTTTTATAGGTCCTCAGGACGTATGAAAATAAATATAACTTTTGGGCCTAGTAGTCTTAAACTTTAGTTAGGTAGGTCCTACTACTGCATTCACTTCAGGAACGGACAAATTCAGCGAGCACTCAAATATATGGGGCTGATGATTCCCAAGCCCGCAATAAGAATTAATAACTTCTAACTACTGATTATTAGTGAATGAGCCAAATAATTTAAAAAAAACGTAATTTGCTGAAATTTTTATTTTCAAAAAACTTAAGTCAATTTTCGGATTCTTGACAAACGATTGGATTGTGTACGTTTATATTTTGAGAACATTTATCTTTTCTTGTGAAAATATTTATTGTTAGGCTTAACAAAACTGCTCATTACCGATTGAGAGATGCAACTAAAACATATCAAATGCTAAAAAGATGGTATATTGACTTTCATGGCCAGTGAATTAAAACTCAGCAATTTTTCTAGGTTTGTGCCGTGTCTTGTGTGGGATTTCGCCTAGGCCACCAAACTGGCTCATCAGCGGGCTCTTGATGTCCCCACCCGGATCCGCACAGGAGTAGTGAACTGCGCACTACCTCCCTTTTTATGAAGCGCACCTGCGCCTCTTTACTGCAAGAACTAATAGTTCAAGCAGTGAAAACCTCACTATGAAGGTTTCCAAATAGATGTATAGCCTATTGGCTTTCACAGCCTGTGAATTAAAACTTTTTCCTAGGTTTGTGCCGTGTCTTTTTTTTATATCAAATGCTATCGAGATCAAACATGAAAACGTGTAGGTCTTGGTTTGCTTTCATTGATTCTTATTTTGCCCCCCACACAAAGCAAAAACAAACACATGACCAAAAAAGAAAGCCATAAGCAAAATTCGAAATCAAAACGAAAACCAGAAAACTGGCATAAACCCAAAAACACGAAGCAAAAAGCAAAATTCAAGAAACCAAAAGCAGATAACAAACACAAACCCACAAAGCAAAAACGAAAAATTCTAAAGCAAAAGCAGAAAAACAAATTAAAAAGCAAAATTCAAAAACAAAAGCAAAAGCAGGAAACAAACACAAAACTGAAAACACAAAGCAAAATGCGAAATTCACAAAAAGCAAAGCAGTAACCAAAAAACACAAAGTAAAAACCAAAATTTAAAAATAAAAGTAGAATACAAGCACATAACCAAAAACACAAAGCAAAAATAAGAAAATTAGAAAACAACAAACACAAAACCAAAAACGCAATAAGTTTAGATTTCACTCCGCTCTTCCCCTCCAGAAGCATATTCTAGTTACGCCACTGTGCACTATCCAAGAACGATTTGCTTGAGAATCTGGAGGCCACCGGAATGGTAGAACTCGTGATGGAACCATTAAGACTTGCTGAGAAAACTCCTCTCTCGTTTATTTTGAGGAAAAAGAAAGGAAGGCGGTAGGTGATAGTGATCACGGGGACGAGACAATGGGTACAGAGACGTCACCGCCGACAGTCTAACAATAAACAGTGCCGAGGAATCAATCAGCTCGCGTCATCTCTTCATCAGGAGACCCCCCGAGGACCAGCCTGGCGAGTACACCCGCTGAGCGCTAACGTTCTTAAAGAGAAGATCCTACAACCAGTCCATCTTAAGCTCCTCCGCTGTGTAATGTACTTAAATAACGAATATTAAAAAGCGTTTTCTTGTAATTTTGGGTAAAACGTTTTGCAGATTATCTTCCCTTACTTGAAATCAATTTAATTGGAGCTTTATCACCGACCAGGGCAACTACTCGCACTGCGGTACGAGGTCAAGAGGCCAAGGTATCTCCAGAGCAGTTTTGCCATTATTACTTATTTTGATGGAGATTTTTTCAATATCTGCTTTTCTACTTCAAAAGTCTCAGAAACACAGAAACTGTATGAAATGTTCCTTTAAAATTTTGTTTTCCTGGCATTTTACTTCTTCTCATGTGAAACGCCTTATGCAAGAAATGTAGTTAAATGTAAACTGAGATAAAAATGAAAATCCACAGCCTGCTTCCAGTCTCCGACCGGGTCAGGAATGGAATAAATGAAGCCCCTATCTAGCGGCGAGGATATGAACTGTGCCGGCTGCCGAGGCCTGACGCATTCCTCTGGGGCAATGATTAAATGAATGACAGATGAATTGAAATGATAGTGGAGAGTGTTGCTGGAATGAAATGTTGACAGGGAAAACCGGAGTACCCGGAGAAAAGCCTGTCGGCCTCAGTTTTGTCCGGCACAGATCTCACATGGAGTGACCGGGATTTGAACCACGGACCCAGCGGTGAGAGGCCGGCGTGCTGCCGACTAAGCCACGGAGGCTTCCCAAACTGAGATAAAAATAAAAAGTTTAATTCGGTGTTGACTGAATAGGCCTGCCCATGCTAAGAAACACTGAGTTAGCATTTATGCTACTTAGTGCAAAATGGCTAACAATCGCGATCATTTTTCCATGCATGACAACTTGCTATTTTCCTCCGGTCAATCAGATGTTTGTTCACCTCAACCTCTGCGCGGGTTATCTGTAGCAGCGGCGTCTTAATGGGGCTGAAGGTTCAACGACATAAGTTTTTGTAGTGCTACTCTTAAGGGCAAAATATATTGGTCTTGCACTGGCAGGTATAGCAGAAGGAAACTCCGCCCAATATACTTAACATCAACTTACTCGTAATGTTATACATGCTGCGAATCCCCGACCGCATTTGGAAGAGCCGCGACTGGTCTACAACAGTGATTTTATTAGGTTAAACGCTTGTAAAATTTGAGTTTGCAGCAGTGTGAATTAGTACATTACATAAGTTTTAGAAGTTTTCGTATGAATTCTAGCTAATATTTTTGAAATGATAACAATTTCCGTCTATTATAAGAAAAACGTGATAAACATTGAATTTTGAAAAATCTACTTTAATCTCGTTCGTTTTTTGAGTGGCCCGCTTCTCTTTTCGGCAACATTGCTCTGGAGTCTGGAGGATTCGATGCCCACAGTGGGCCATAATTTAAATGGTTTTTTGTTGCTTACCATTTTCAACTATCGGCAAAAGCTGAGACGACTTTTTTGGATAGATCACGTCTCCTTCCTTCCAACTCATGCCCAGTTTTTTCTCCCAGTAATTTCATCTCTATATAACTCACATGATTAAGTTGGTACCAGGAAAGACATCCAATCTTTAAATCCATTTGTCATACTCGAAAATTTCACTACACGAGAACATTGCAGAAGCGAGAACATTAATGCATAGGGCTTCACCGAAATATTATTTGAGCTGGAAGTGTTGAGAGCGAAATCTAGGTTTAAAAGATTCTGACTTAATGGTCGACATTCTATTCCAAATTTAGACTTTGGTTTAAGATTGGCAAGTGAATTTGTATGGTGTTATCTCAGTCTCATGGGGGACAGTTGCGAAACTACCTGACGCTCTGGTAGAGACAAGGGAACCAGTTGCCCTATCGTAAGTTACCTCCAGTTCAGAAAATTCTTCTCAGAGGCTTGGATAAACCTTCGGGTTGAGGAACGTTCAAGGTCGATTATTTCCATGGAGGTTGTAGTAGATGTGAAAGTAAGCTTTGATTCCTGTTGGCAACATTGCGGGTTCGATTCCGGGTATGGTTGTGGAAAATAATTTTCATTCCATCTTTTTATGCATCTATTTGAACACTATTCATCACAGTATTGACATTATTAGAGGCACATTTTCGCCTAATACTTCGTTACAGAATTCGGTTACACCCTGTGGATATGGACTGAAATACAAGATTAGCCCACTCCGGAAAGCTGTGGCCTAAGTACTGTTTACTGCGAACGTCTAACGAACGGATGGAGAGAAAACCTTTCTAATGATAATAATTCGTCGTCATCTTAAGTTGAGGTAGAAAGGTTGGTAAGAGGATTACAGAGCGCGCGCCGTGGTACACTCTGGGGAGGATTAGACCGGAGCGGAAGCCTACATTCCGACAGCTTCAACCACTTTTCGCACTCAGTAGCGTCACTTCACAACAACCAACCACGAGACAAACGCTGTCACACTTGCTGTACTGCAGTGACTCAATGCCGAGTTTCTCAAACCGTTCTGGCATGAGTGGTTGTGATGGTTGACTACCGGCTAGGTCATCATCCCCCCGCTTTTTTTTTCGTGTGACCTCCTGAGAGGCCGAGTGCAAGTGTTTCTAGTCGACGCCCGTGGGCGACCTGCGTGTCGGGATGAGAGATGGAATGGATGAAGATGAATGAAACTGGGCAATGATGTGGAAGGAATCGGCCGTGGCCTGTCGGAAGGTACCGTCCCAGCAGTTGCCTGGTGTTGAAAATGGGAAACCACGGAAAACCATTTCAAGGACGGCCGACGGTGGGGTTCGAACCCACGCGTCTACCGATTCAGCAGAGAGCTTGGCTCCATGACCTAACGCTGCGCTTTTAGCGAGCATAGCCACTGCTGTCGGTATCATCCCCATGAAAGAATAGGACAAAGTTTGTCTCCTTGAGTGAGCAGACGGGGTCCAGGTTCAGAAGAGTTTTTTTTTAAACCTCATGATCGTTATTTACAGGACATAGACGTTTACATGGAATCCTATTAACTAGGAAAACTTCCTCTGCCAGAATTTCACGTATAGCGTTGAGAGCTGACTTGAATGCTTGGTTGGGGAATGTGGCCGCCCATAAAGACAGCGCTTCGTAGTCCGACTGGGGCTTTGCGACATCTCTCTTCCCAAAGACACTTTCCGAGCGCATTGAACTAACTGAAACAAAACAGAAGGTGAAGGAAAGGAAGCTTGTAGTTTTACGTGACCGTTAATCTCGCGATCATAAGCCACCCGATGCTCATTTTTACGTGGAATCCGAACCACAGAATTTACTTCGAAAATCTAAAATGTGTTAACTGGGAGAGGCAAGCAGCTTGATCACGGGACCCCAAACAGAGAGGGAGAGATAAAACAAAATGGAATCCGAACCACAGGATGTGATATTTACTTCGAAAATCTAATGTGTTAACTGGGTATCGAACCCGGTCCGTCTTGTTGAGAGGCAAGCAGCTTGATCACTGTATCATCACGATCCACCCCAAACAGAGAGAGATAAATGAGTGAAAAATTGATATAATAGCGCAGATACGAACACTAATAAGTTCACTCGAACAGCGTCTGTGTCTGTCGAGTGCTTGTGGTGGGGCCGATTTTCCACACTGAGTAGTAGTAAGGAGATTGCTATGGCAACGGCAGCAAGACTGTGTGTACCGCTCTCTACTTCTCCCTAAACAATAAAGACCGGTAGTCGAACCACTATCCCTTTATTTAAATGCTAGTGCCAAAGTCACTCAAATCTCACGCTAACGGTTAAGTTAGCATAATGAAAGGGAGATATTGTAGCGTAAATGTATCTAGAGTTGTTTCATTTACGAGTTTTGCCATCGAGGTCATTTCAGCCCCATGTACTTGAGTGTATGAAGAAGTCTGATAACCCGTGTTATCACTGTATCTGTAGTAGTGCTATGCATTCGTAATTGAGGTGAGAATTGAGAATGAGGCGGCCGTGGCGTTAAGTTTAGGAACCATCCCGACATTGCCTGGACTACAAGTGGGGAAACAATGGAAAACCACTTCTAGGTTGATTGAGGAGAGAATCGAACCGACCTCTTCCGGCGTTTTTCGCCTCACTAGACTGTGTGTATCCCGTTCCACCCCTCAGAAGAGAAATTAATTTCTTGACAGAGCCCGGAATGGTGTCCGGACCCCAAAGGTGACAACACTGAATACTATCTTCTATACTACGGGGTCGTTGGAGTAGGAACAGAACGAGGGTTGCCCAAGGCAGGTGAAACAGGAAGTATTGCACTTCTAGGATTTTTAATGTAGCCTAGAGCAGGGGTTCTTAACTTGTGAGGTGTACCTCCCCTGGAGAGCAGAGTTGCCAACCTCTCAAACCAGATTATCCCAACTTTCCACTCAGAATGTCCCTTTTTACTAGACAATATCCCACGTAGGCTAAAACTTTATTTTGTTCAAAACAAATGAATAATCAATAAAACATGTGCTCTAAACTCTCGATAATGTGTTTCTAATTACAAAACATAAACCTGTCTTGTAAACTATCATTATTATACTGTTACGTGCCACCCCCTAGTGGCACTTATGTTAACTGGATTACGGTGGGGGTACAAAGCACAACACCAATTACAGCTTAAAGAAATAATTAACTTTATTGCGGCCAGAAAATTACACTAGTCGGCAAATACAAGCAATTAGGAGCCTTATTCCAGTTTCCTCAAATCTCTTCCTTATGCGCTCTTGGCCCCTTTCACTTGCAACAGACCACAGAAGTTAATCCGTCCTAATGAGTCCGGTGGCCTTGGCAGAAGCTACCTGCCCCTCTTCCTCAGGTAAAACAAATACAGTACTTACGAGCACTTGAAGTACGCTGTTCACAAGCTGGGAGAAACAATGTCACAGGATTTCGACACCACAATATCTGACACTCAGTGAAAGCACACTTACTCAGAACACGGCAGTCCCCTGTATGTTCCTCACTTCGCCGCTACACTAGAGGTTTCGCAAGTCACCACACTTCTGTCGCACAAGATAATCGCTCGCACTAGCTCGTAAAACACAACAACGCCAACAGCTTCACGGGTCACTCTTATATAGCAGGCCGGTGACTCAATAAATGGTTCTAGATCCATCCAGGGTCCACGGCTTCTCGAGGTTTCCATCGCTGGTCTAGTCACGAATCTTCTGGACTATCCCTTTGTCTTAGTAGCCCTGTTGCATAAGGCACACGCAATACAGGAGGTATGCCACAGCCCAGCCCCTGGGGCAGTTGTTACTCAAGCGGCGAGCGATGACACAAACTCACAGCCGTAACACCACCCCCTTCCTAAAAAGGCTGATCGTCCCGATCAATCATTGGTCCGTCTGTGTCCCTCCGTAGGCTGCCAGGCGATCTCGATGCACGATCTTCATCTTCGCCCTCGGGTTCCGCTGGATCCTGTAGACGACATCGTTGATCCGTTTCACGACTCGGTACGGGCCCTCCCAGGACTTCTGAAGTTTGGGTGACAGGCCTTTCTTCCGTAATGGGTTGAAGAGCCAGACCAGGTCGTCCTCGTGGAATCCGCCGGCATCCGTCTGCTGGTCGTATCGGGTCTTCATTCGGTCGGTCTCGATCCGCAGTTTCCTTCTCGCGAACGCGTGTACGTCCTCCAGTTGGTCGACCAGTTCTTGACAATACTGGCTTACCGGGATCGGATCATTCCCAGGCCGGCCGAAGGCAAGATCGACAGGTAGACGGAGCTCCCTCCCAAACATGGCCAGGGCTGGTGTGCACCCGGTGGCTCCATGCACGGCGGCGCGGTAGGCCAGGAGAAATAGTGGAAGATGCTTGTCCCAATCCCTCTGGTGCTCGCTGACGACTATTCGGAGATGGTTCTCGACGGTGCGATTGAATCGCTCTACCATCCCGTCGGACTGAGGGTGTAGCGGCGTTGTCCTTGTCTTCCGGATCCCCAGCAGCTGGCATAGGTTCTGGAACACCTGCGACTCGAAGTTCCTCCCTTGGTCGGAGTGCAGCTCCAGGGGTACTCCGTACCGGCTGACGAATTCCTTCACCAGGGTCTCTGCGATCGTCGCGGCTTCTTGGTTAGGGAGCGCATACGCCTCCGGCCATTTGATAAAGTAGTCGCTGACGACTAATATGTAGCGGTTCCCTGCCTCGCTTAACGGGAATGGCCCAGCAACATCGATGGCCACTCTCTCCATGGGGCCGCCCACGTTGTAGGTCTTCAGTGGACCCCGTCGTCTTCGTCCTGGGCCCTTGCTGGCTGCGCAATCGTGGCACCTCGCGCAGTGGTTCTCCACGTCTGTTCGGCATCCGATCCAGTAGAACCGCTCTCTCAGCTTCTCCAGGGTCTTCTTTATTCCTAGGTGTCCACCAGATGATCCTCCATGAACTTCCTTCAGGACTTCCTCCGTCATAGCCTTTGGAACGACGACTTGTTCCCGAGATGTCTTCCCGTCGGTGCTTTCCCAGGTACGGCAGATGAGGCCATCCCTTACAATCAGCGAGTCCCACTGTGCCCAATAGGACTTAAACTTTGGGCTGCAGTCACTCACAATGTTCCACCCGGGTCTGGGGACACAGGCCCTCTTCCATTCGGCTATCAGTCCCAGGTCATCATCTTCCGCTTGCGCCCGCGTGAAAGATTCGCGGCTCCAGCTCCCTTGAAGTTCCACGGTAGTCCTTCGGCACTGTATCCCGGTGTTCTCCTCCCTTCGGGCACAGAAGGTGCAGTCTTCGGGGCACGGTCTTCGTGACAGGGCGTCGGCGTTAGAATGCAGTTGGCCTTTCCTGTGCTGAATCTCAAAGTTATACTGTTGAAGCCTCTCTAACCACCGCGCGAGTTGACCCTCGGGCTGCTTGAAGTTCAGGAGCCATCGCAGGGATGCATGGTCGGTCCTGATGAGAAATTCTTGCCCGTACAGGTACTTGTGGAAGTGTTCAATGGTCTTCACGATGGCGAGCAGCTCCTTCCTGGTGACGCAGTAGTTCCTTTCTGGCTTTGACAAGGCCTTGCTGAAGTAGGCCACTACTCTCTCCTCGCCGTCCACTACCTGCGACAGGATTCCCCCTATGCCAAAGTCGCTGGCATCGGTATCGACGATGAACCTTGTTCCAGGTCTGGGGTAGGCCAGAATAGGCGCGGTGCACAGAGCCTGCTTGAGTTGTTCGAAGGCACTGTGGCATTCTGCTGTCCACGTGAAGAGTTGGTCCTTCTCAGTCAGTCGATGTAAAGGTTTGGCGATGTCGGCGAATCCTCTCACGAAGCGACGATAATAAGCGCAGAGTCCCAGGAAGCTTCGTAGTTGCGACTTGTCCTTCGGAACTGGCCACTCCCTCACAGCTGCGGTCTTTTCTGGGTCGGTGCGCACCCCTTCCTCGGAGACGATATGCCCAAGGTACTGGACCCGCTTCTGGAAGAGCTGACACTTCTTGGGGCTCAACTTCAGCTGGGCAGCCCGTAGCTTCAACAAGATCTCCTTCAGGTTGCTGTAGTGCTCCTCGAAGCTCCTCCCCAGAACGATGACGTCGTCTAGGTATACCAGGCAGGTCTTCCAGTGTAGTCCCCTCAGAATGGACTCCATTAGCCTTTCGAAGGTTGCAGGGGCGTTGCACAGACCGAATGGCATGACGGTGAACTGCCAGAGCCCGCTGCCCACAGAGAACGCCGTTTTGTCGCGGTCCTTCGGGTGGACCTCCACCTGCCAGTAGCCACTCTTCAAATCCAAGGTGGAGAACCATCTTGATCCTGATATGGTGTCCAGCGTGTCGTCGATCCGGGGTAGAGGGTAGCTGTCCTTTTTCGTGACGTCGTTCACCCGCCTGTAGTCCACGCAGAACCTGGTGGAGCCGTCCTTCTTCTTCACTAGCACGACCGGAGAACTCCAAGGACTATGTGATGGCTCGATCACCCCTTGCTCCTTCATCTCTTCTACCATCCGGTCGACTTCGGCTTGCTTGGCGAGCGGGACACGTCGGAATGGGGCCCTTATCGGTGAGCTGTCCCCAACGTCGATTCTGTGCTGGACCAAGCTTGTCCTGCCGAAGTCTTTGCTCCCCACGGAGAAGACATCCTGGAATTCGCGTAGCAGGTCCTGAAGTTGGCGTGATTGCTCTTCGTCTAGATGGTCCTGGGATCCTTGGTACAGCTTCTGTAGTTCTTCTGGGAGTGTGCGTCTTCTTCGGTTGTCCGTCTGCAGGTGTCCGTCCGTCGTGTCGGTGATGCGGGCAATCCAGGTAACGGGCTCGCAGACTCCTAGGTTGGTGTCCCGGTGAACCGTAATGTCGTAGTCGTTCAGGTTGGACAGGCGGACGTACGGCCGAGACGTCGTGTTGATGAGGGTCTTGGCAACTAGCAACCCTTTTGTCTGGATGTCCTCATATTTTGGTTCGATGACAGCCGCCACTCCCTCAGCTGTTCCGTCGACAATTACGGCAGCGCTGACTTCCGTCCTGGCGGGAACGATGACGTCCTCTCTCAGCCTTACTCGTCGTGCGGCGACGGCCTCGTGTGCTGGTCGCAAAGCAAGTTCCTCCCTTCCGAAGTGCAGAGTGTTGGTACTCAGATCCAAGATGATGTTGTTCTGGTCCAGGAAGTCCAGTCCGATGATCACTTCATTTGATACGTCAGCCACAAGCACTGGATGCTTTATCGCCCGTCGACCAATGACGAACTCCAGTGATGCTTCGCCATGTACCGGTGCGGTCTCTCCGGTCGCGGTTATTAGCTGGAGGTTCCTTTGTGTGGGTTGCACTCTCCACTTCGGGATCACGGTGGGGCTGACGATGGTCCTCGATGCTCCCGTGTCGATTAGCATGGGCCAGCTCACTCCGTTGATGAATCCGTCGACCATCAGGCTGCTTTTATCCCTCCGTAACTGCGTCACACGAACTTGGACTGCCGGGGCTTGAGCCAACCTTCGCCCCTCATGGCTGGCTGATACTTGCTTTCCTGGGCCGCGCGGTTTCCCTACGACTGACTGTTCCGACGGAAACTCTTGGCGGCGGCGATCACCGCAGTCCTTGCTCAGGTGGCCTCTCTTACGGCAGGTCCAGCAGGTTGGTAGTCCTCTTCCGGGCCGCCTCACCGGATGTCCTTCGGCTAAGTTTTTGTTGGTGGTACTGCGACTCTTGAAGAACCGGCCTAGCACCTCCATCAGTTCATCGGCCAGGGGCTTGGTCTTGTTGGCTTTGGCTGGTTCGTCAACGTCCACCTGACGCATCCGCGCGCACATTCTAGATACCTGCTTTGCCGTCTCGAACTCAAGTGCGTGGTTCAGCGCATCTGCCAGGGTCTTATTGCGCGCGAGTCGCAGCGCCTGTTGAGTGTCCGAGTCCCGTAGCCCGTCGGTGAAGGTCTGCGTCGCTATCTGCTCCAGAAAGTCGGCCGGCGCTGTTGGGTAGGCAAGCCTTACGAGGCGTGCGATGTCCATCTCGAACTCCTGCAGGGTTTCCGCGTTCTTCTGTACCCGGGTCCGGAGCTGCATCTGGTAGGCCTGCTGAAGATGGCTATCTCCATATCGGGACTCCATATGGGCGATCAGTGAAGCGTAGTCCTGGGATCCAGTCGGGATGGCCTGAAGGACGTTAAGGGCGTCACCTCTCAGCGCTACAATGAGAGCTGTAGCCTTTTCTGTGTTGTTCCAGTTATTTATGGAACAGGCCGCCTCGAACTGACGTAAGTAGGTGCTCCACGGGACCTTTCCGTCGAAGGTTGGGGGCGTCACTCTGCTATGTCCCGTTCCTGATATTCCCGGTGTAACGGTGGGCGGGCGTTGGCGCAGCTCGGCAACTTCCTCTTGTAGGGCTTTGACTCTCTCATCCACCCCGGTCGGCGGGCGTCGGCGCAGCTCGGCGACTTCCTCTTGTAGGGCTTTGAATCTATCTTCCATCCCTGTCGGCGGGAGTCGGCGCAGCTCAGCAAATTCCTTTTGTAGAGCGTTGAATCTCTCTTCCACCCCCATCAGCGGCCGTTGGCACAGCTCGGCAACTTCCACTTGCAAGGCGTTGAATTTCTCCTCCACCCCCATCAGCGGGCGTTGGCGCAGCTCGGCAACTTCCACTTGCAAGGTGTTGAACTTCTCCTCCACTGCCGCGACTTCCTCACGTAGACCCTGTTCTAATTTCCTTTGGCTCTCCTCTAATTTCGTCAGCAGACACTCTTCCAGATTTTTCTGGCCATCCAGAAATTTGGCGGTTAGGTCCTCTGCTAACTTATTCTGGCTGTCTTCCATCTGCTTCAGGTCCTCCGCTAACTTATTTTGGCCTTCTTCTAATTTGGAAGTTAGGTCCTCTGCTAACTTCTTCTGGCCATCCTCCATCTTCTTCTGGCCGTCTTCCATTTTGGCAGTTAGGTCCCTGGTTAAATTCTTCTGGCCGTCCTCCATCTTGGTTTCCATGCCATTTAACTTTTCTAGCAGTGCTGCCAATTTCTCCTCCATTTTAGTTGTTTGTCTTGTAAAGGGCATGCACTCACAGGAAAATTAGAGAAAATGACCTGCTCGGGTTTTGAAACCAGGACCGTCAGGTGTTGTGCTTGAGTTCGTAATCCGGCTTCTGACACCAGTTGTTACGTGCCACCCCCTAGTGGCACTTATGTTAACTGGATTACGGTGGGGGTACAAAGCACAACACCAATTACAGCTTAAAGAAATAATTAACTTTATTGCGGCCAGAAAATTACACTAGTCGGCAAATACAAGCAATTAGGAGCCTTATTCCAGTTTCCTCAAATCTCTTCCTTATGCGCTCTTGGCCCCTTTCACTTGCAACAGACCACAGAAGTTAATCCGTCCTAATGAGTCCGGTGGCCTTGGCAGAAGCTACCTGCCCCTCTTCCTCAGGTAAAACAAATACAGTACTTACGAGCACTTGAAGTACGCTGTTCACAAGCTGGGAGAAACAATGTCACAGGATTTCGACACCACAATATCTGACACTCAGTGAAAGCACACTTACTCAGAACACGGCAGTCCCCTGTATGTTCCTCACTTCGCCGCTACACTAGAGGTTTCGCAAGTCACCACACTTCTGTCGCACAAGATAATCGCTCGCACTAGCTCGTAAAACACAACAACGCCAACTGCTTCACGGGTCACTCTTATATAGCAGGCCGGTGACTCAATAAATGGTTCTAGATCCATCCAGGGTCCACGGCTTCTCGAGGTTTCCATCGCTGGTCTAGTCACGAATCTTCTGGACTATCCCTTTGTCTTAGTAGCCCTGTTGCATAAGGCACACGCAATACAGGAGGTATGCCACAGCCCAGCCCCTGGGGCAGTTGTTACTCAAGCGGCGAGCGATGACACAAACTCACAGCCGTAACAATACACTTAAACATTTACTTAATTCACGTTTTTATTCATTTAAAGATTGAGATGTTTACCTTTCCCCGTATAAGTCTTTGAATTTTAAAAAAAATTAAGATTTCACAAAAACACAAAACATATCAAGCTTTAATCTCCAAAGACACACAGAATTGTATGTTATTTCACAAGCAACAGTTGGCGATTTTAATGTAATAGGCTACTATACTTCCGTGAAAGGTTTGTTTTTATTCTATCGCCGTGTATGAATCGTACCTATTGTGCACGTTTGCTGTGCAAACGAAGCTTTTATGACTTCGGCTAAATCCCAAATTCACCTCACTTTTTGCAAATAATCCCTTTATCCCTTTCCTAAAAATATTTGTCTTAATCTCCCCAATTTGGGACAAATCCCACGGGTTGGCATCACTGCTGGGGTGGTGCAAAGAGGTTAGTGGGGAGGTGTGACTGTCCTCAATGATCTTGTAATATTGCTTTTCAGAATTTACACCAGCCTGAACATAAAACATAAAGTTATAAGAGTTTCTTCATTGTATACATTATTCCGATCACAACAATAGATCTAATGAGATAGGCACATAGTCTGAATAGCTACAACAATGGATTTCTTCAAGGAAGGATGCTTAGCATTTCTCTTTATTGAAATGCACAATCTGCATGAGCGGAACAATGAATTCTTACAAGACCGTTTTTAATTCTTTAATATTTACTTATTATCTCGACTACTATCAAAAGTATAAGTTACAGTGCTGTGTCGTAAGAAAAAAAACGTCAATGATAGGGAAGTACAGTACGTTATTAAATATTGGATCACACGCAACCTTGCTCGAGATGGAATTGAAAAACCGCAGTGATTCTTATGGGCCAAAATCTTTGTAATGGGGAATACGAGGCCTGCGATACTCCAGGAACGTTTCTGTAAAGTAAAGTACAGTAAAGTGGCTGTGAAAAAGGTGGGAAGGGAGGTGAATATTTAAGTTTACTTTTAGGGGAGGTGTGAGAGTAAGAAGGTTAAAAACCCTTGGCCTAGAGTAATACAATCATATACATCTCGGTGTGTGTGGAGCAACCACTTTTATTATGTTTCTCTTCCGTCATCATCAAGTCTTCTATTCTGTTTGTTACAATATGGATAGTGCATTTTCTTACAAGGATGATATATGCTGAGTTATCACCGAAAAAAACTTATCTCCTGCTTCTTTCGCTTGAATTTCCTGCAGAACTGTTTTATGAATTCCTGACGACACAAAAACTAATGAAGAGTGCGCATGGTATTCTTCCATCTTTCTGGTTGCTTCCTCCACGTTCCATATGCCCAATCTTTCTCTTCTCGCTCTCCTCACATTTTATAAAGAAGACTGGCAGGAAGAAGAGAAAGAAGAAAAAAGTCATTTAAAATAAAGTCTAAGAGGCATTAAAGAAGCTTATTATAATGGCATAACGCAGAGAGCCCCTCGCCGACTTGCATGATCCCAGGCCATTAGGTGGAACCAGCCAATTACCCTGCCGATTGCAGATATTGATTCTCCGTCTTCTCAGACCAAACACAGTCCTTCTTCTGTCTCCGTCTTCACAGACCTAACGTACAGTAGTCCCTTCTTCTACTACTGCAGTGACTTTCAGCAATTAAAGCAACCTTTTTAAAAATTAATAGTCTGAACGAAAAGTTACGCCGTGACAGAGGTGACATTGTTTAACCTATAAGCAAAATCAAACCCGAGGATTTACTTGAAGGCGGTATAGAGTTTTTTTTTTCAAACTGAATTATTATTATTTTTTTTTTTATTATATGAAATTTACATAAAATACGAAACATCACCGTCGGACTCCTTGCTAGTCAAAGACGCTGATGATAGCACTGGATCTCGAGATGTTTCGAGTCACTGAAGAGCAAAAACCTTACGTGCTATACGTATTACTTATCGAATATCACAAGATCTGGCCTGTTGGCTTCTACAGAACGATCAGCTATTATAGTCATTACTAGCGGACCCGTGCGAAAATCTCACATGTTCATAAACCACACTTTCCCCAATACGTTTGGCAAATTGATCACTTTTTACTACAATGTATATTTAAGAAATTAAAATGTAATTTTTCACTGATAATGTCATTTGTGTGCTGTAACACTCACAGGTTATTCGATATGTATGAAATTATACGATTTGAGTACTCATTCCTTTGATTTACTGTTTCTGAAATCCATGCAAAATGATAAAGGAAATACCTTATAATGTTAAAATGACATGAAACGGGCGTCACAGCGACCAAAATGTGAAGTGGACGGAAATTATGGAGCGTATTTTCATACATCAACAGTATCTGCAAATCGCACACTTCGCACATTAAAAAAAAGTCATATTTTTTAAGAAATCATTGATATTTATGGAATTAGAGTGCAATTCGTCACTGCTAATGTCTATTCTCCTTCATTTCAATGCTCATTTTCACGATCGGTTGCTTGTGAGTGCCGCGGGAGGGATCTATACTACTGAAATAATATATTATTATTATTATTATTATTATTATTATTATTATTATTATTATTGTGATTATATTAATGATTATTATTCTCAGAAAGAGTGATCACAGGCTGACTAAAACAAATCTAAATCTTACTCTACCAACGAAAGCTAAGAACAATTGGCTACTTGAAGTTGAAAAAGATCTTAGTGATACGGTAGTCGACAGGACTAAATTCAGGACACTAGTTCACAATCATCAATTTTCAGACCACCCAAACATTACATCCAACAGAACCAGGAACTGAGGAGTACAGAAAGAGTCATGGGTGAGATTTTGTGATGACAAAAGGAAAGATGAGTTACTTAGATTCAATTGCACTCCTTCGACGGGCTGGGATGGTTCCTAACTTAAGGCATGACTGCCTCCTTCCCAATCCTTATCATAGCTACAAATACATACACCACTACGTATTGACTAGCAATCACACAGGTTCCAGCCCTTAGAACAGAATTAAATTTCTGCACAGAGCCGGAATTTGAACCCGGGCCATTGCGGTGTTTCTTGACTGTCGACCTGGAGATCTGGATTCGAATCCCGGGTCTACCAAGATGTTTAATTCTGGTCCAAGGACTGGAACGGTGTACACTCAGCCTCGTGAGGCAAAACTTAGAAGAGTCGGGTTTGATTCCTACCTCAGTCATCCTGGAAGTGGTTTTCTCTGGTTCTCCATTTCTACTTCAGGCAGATGTCGGGATGGTAGCCTACCTAACGTAAGGCCACGGGCACTTCTTACCCAAATCCTAACTTGATTACAAGTACACACACTACTACAGACGTGACAGTGATACAGGTTATCAGACAACTTCTACACACACCCACGTACACGGTGCTACATGACCACGATGTCGCAACAACAACAACAACAACAACGATATTTGAGGAATACTCCCTCGGTTACTTATGCAGGTTTCGAAATAATATAGAATCTTTTTTGTATGTTTATAATATAATCATATAAAAGAAAAGAAGTTGGAGGAAGGATGAAGAAGAGAGAGAATAAGTTGTCCCTACATTTTCTTGGTGGCTGGGGAAGTGATATCGGACTTGTTCCCTCGGGACTGTAAATAGTAGAAACGAGAGAGAGAGAGAAACGCACGAAGACGGAGAGATGTTCTGAGGTGGTGGGGACGCCCAGATCACGCAGAATGGTAATCAGAAAATAAATTTTCTACTTGCATTCCCAATGATTTCCTTGGAGACCCGAATAGAAATTGTTGCCAGGAGTATAGAAAAGAAGATGTGTGTGAGAGAGATAGAACGTTTGCTGGCTTGCTTGCTTCCGGTGAGTCTGTAAGCCACGGAAAGAGAAAAGAAAAAATAAAGTTGGGGGAGGGGGGAGGAAATGGTTTATTTCAATTCGTTCTGTATATACTGTACATCCGTGCCGCCACAAGAAACAAGAGGAAAGAGAATCTGATAAAACACTGCAAAAATATCGAAAAGTTTAAAAGAAGAAACACAAAAGGCCCCAGCTGATCATTTTAAGATTCAATTATATTGTAGGTGGAAATTGACGGAAATTTATGATCCGTCTCCAAATGCTGAGAAGTTATTATACCTTTTGAGGTTTAGAGTTTTGTTAATTATTATTAATAATATATACAGGCACATACCTACTTACCTTTTCATCTCGGACTGTTTCCAGTCTAGTCTGCAAGCCTCTAATAGCGAACACGTCGCCTCCATGATACCGTATTAGCAGTTAGCACGGCTGCCTCTTCTGGTTCTATACCTCTCAATTTGAAATCGTACAACACTGAATCTAACCATCGCCTTTTAGGTCTACCTCTGCTTCTATACCTCTCAATTTGAAATCGTACAACACTGAATATAACCATCGCCTTTTAGGTCTACCTCTGCTTCTCTTACCCTCTCCAGCTGATCTCATTAACCTCTTAGATAATCTCTTATCGTCCCCCATTCTCATCATACGACCCCATCATCATCATAATAATACATCTTTTATAGGTTTTTGCCGTGTCAGTTGCTCTCACATTTTCTGTTCAAATTCCAAGAAGCTTTGCAAATGCTTTACTTTGTAAGGATTCCCGGTGGAAATGGTGCTGAAATTTAGAGAAATAGGGTGAACTTGTAAAATATTCAAAGTTCTCATGCACCGTCTATAGACGGACGTAGCACTCATCGGGTTAAGGGCAAGAACATTTATAATTTATTCGTTAGCCAATGATTAGATAGACGAGGCCAACAAGAAAAACCCTGATTAAGCCACGATGGACCATGCCAATACAACTAGAGAGATATTAATTTCTTGGGCAGTCTAATTATTCTTAAACTCCAATTTGCAAAGTGAACTGAATCAACCGCAAGTTTTACCGAAATGTTGTTTTTTCTGGGATACTACCATACAAAATTGGATAATGTTTCTTTTGAAAATATTATCATACTACCCAATTTTTTTTTTTTTTTTGGAACATTTGATGCAATTAGAAGGTCTGGAATGCACCCGTTAAAAATACAAACACCTATTGACGTCAAATTGGCAGGCGAAAAGCTAAAGGAAGTACAGTAGAAGACTTCTGCTACCCAGGTAGCAAAATAACCAGTTAAGGACGAAGCAAGGAGGATATGCTCTTAAAAGTAGGTTGGCTCAGGCAAAGAAAGCATTTCTGCAGGAAAGGAATCTGTTGATATCGAATATAGATTTAGGTATTAGAAAGTAATTTTTGAAAGCATTTGTGTGGAGTGAGGCGCTCTAATGGAAGTGATGGCTACTAGGACTGTTGGCCCAGCAGGAAAGAAGAAAATAGAAGTGTTTGAAATGTGGTGTTGCAGGAGAATGCTGGAGATCAGATAGGTAGATAGTTTACAACTGAAGAAGTATTAAGAAGAGTGGGCGAGGAGAGTTGTATCTGGCGACTGCTAATGAAGAGAAGAGATAGGTTAGTACGACACATAGGCCTACTAAGACACCCAGGAATAGCAAACTCGGTTATGGAAGGAAGGGTCGAGGAAAAGAACTGTAGGGGTAAACCAAGGTTAGAATATGTTAAACAGATTGTCTCGGATGTAAGGTGTGGTAGCTATGTAGGGATGGAATGATTAGCTCAGGAAAGGGGAACATGGAGGGCTATATCAAACCAGTCAAAAGACTCATGACTAGGGCTCGGATCGATATGCTCAATAAAATCTCCAAATATGCTCGAAAACCATGTGTTTTATGCTCGATAGATATGCTCGAAAAACCCATTATATGCTCGATAGATATGCTCGAAAAAACATTATATGCGGTTAAATATGCAGAATATGCTCGAAAAATACCGTTAAAAACTAAAGAAAGGAACGTGAAACGAAAGAAAACAATACTGTAATAATAATAATAATAATAATAATAATAATAATAATAATAATAATAATATCGTATGGCCTCGGGTGCCGGGTGCTAGCTTTGTAATTTGACACCTAGAGGGTAGCTTGCATGTCGAATTTCGTTGTTCTTTGAATCACTATGAAAGTCAAGGAGGTTAGATATCTAAGCCCCTTGAACACTTTAGCGCTTTCTAGTAGAGAAATGAGGAACTTTGTGTTGGCGGAAACTCCCGAGATTAATTTTGCCATTATAAACACGGCCTACTGAATTCACGTGGGTTCTTTGACATGCCAACATCGTATGACATACGTGTCGTATTTTTGCCGCCTTTCAAAAATCACTTATCACGGCCAGGAGCGACCCTGCAATCTTGGGGTTAGTAGCCCGACACGCTATGTATGATACACTGCAATATACTCGCATTCGAGTTTTTCAAGTATATATAAGAGAAGTTTTCTTATAAAAGTTACAGTTTATAGGTTCATTTACAAAATGTTCAGAATTAAGCGAGTGAATGAAGTAGATCTGCACTGGTCTGTACAACGCGATTTATTTCTGTTTTCAGTTATGATTTTCTTAACACAGTCAATAAAAGTTTCAATGACGAGAACGACCTCACTAAAGGTTAAAATCCTGCGGTTCTATTATTCGCACCAGATAGTCTTTCCAATAAATATTACTGTTTTCGATCCTTAAGGATGGTCAGGGCCCGAATTCGGGGGGAATTCGAAGAAAAACAAACTATTTAGAAGAAAACCACACGAATATGCATTTATATGCTTCTATTCTGGAAACCGCTGTTTCATGCATTTATATGCTCGAAAAATTTCAATTCGGTTGGTTCCAGAGAGGTGAAAATACCACCGAAAGGCTTCTTTCAATGTGTACTATTCAGGAAAAAAATATGCAAATATGCTCGAATCCGAGCCCTACTCGTGACTAATACAACAGAATACCTCTTTTCTTTGTGTTTATAATGGATGCAGTTACATAGGAAAACAACCAAGGTAGAGAGTCTTGAATGTTAACCATGCGGGGATGGCCATGCGTTACTGTATGTATGAGCCATCTTAACACTTGAGTTACCCCGGTCGGCTAACTTAGTACTAAGTTTTAAATTAAATAAAAACCACTTTTTATGAAATTCGGTTACATTATACTGTACTTTCTCGGTAACGGTTGTGACTCGGCATCTCGAGAAAATCTCAACATGTAGGCTTATCTTGTGGATACATTCTGCATCCTACTAATACGCCGGTTAGTATGCAAGTCACGTTAAGATATGTCGTTAGATATGTAGAGACGCTCGGACATCAGGTGAGATTACCGTCTTAGTGTCCCATTATCCTAATTATGCGGTGGTCCTGTGAGAGGTCTACAGATACGTGCCAGAGTAACAGCATGTTGTTTCACTTTGGCAGGTCTCGGGTTTTAACTCTTACTTGCAAAAACACATCATCTTTCTTACTGCAACAATTGCTGGTATCCGCATGGTTTTGGTGATGCATAGGCTACTTTTAAAATTAATGTTCCTTTCTAACATGTCACTTCTCACAGTCAGCTCTCCGTTGTTGGTGTGCAACATTCATCTGGCATCCAAAGGCAAGGTGACGACATGCTGGTTGATTATTGGAGATTGCTTTCCAGTTGTCAAGGTTGATTCGGCACTTCTTTATACTCAGCCTTACGATGGAGGGTTTAAACGCGTTTTGGAATTTGTGATAGCAGATATCGATCACATAATACTGGGTGAATAAATAGCATATAGAATTAACCCTGAAACTACACTAGCAACGGGGATCAATACCCTACCCCGCCGCCCCAGAGCCAAATAATTTACTAAAAACGCAATTTGATGAGAATTTTATTTTGGAAAAAAAGTCATATTTCGGATTGATAACAAATGACTGGATTATATAGGATTATAATATTTAAGTCTACTAATTTGAGAACATTTTTATCTTTACATGTGTTAAGTATGTTAGGCCTAACCAAAACTATTTAGCACTTTGAGAGGTGAAAATAAAACGTATCAAATGTTATCCAGATCAAACATGAAAACGTGTAGGTTTGCTTTCATTGATACTGTAGTATTAATTTGCCTCCCGCACAAAGCAAAAAGCCAAAACAAACACATGTCCAAAATAAAAATCAAAAGCAGAAAAAATACCAAAAACGTAAAAGACAAACCAGAAAGCAAAAACAAAAGCAGAAAACTACGGTAACACAAAATCAAAACAAACAAAAAAACACCACAAAATAAATAATAAACAAGAGCAGAAAACCATCACAAAAACGAAATAAAACAAAAATCAAAAAGCAAAATTCTAAAGCAAAAGCAGAAAACAAACACTAAACCAAAAAACGCAAATCGAAAAGAAAAAATCGAAGACAAAACCAAAAACAGGAAACAAACACACAACCAGAAAAATGGCAAAATGCAAAAGCAGAAAACAAACCCAAAACATAAAGTAAAAAGTGACAGTCAGTCTGAAAGACTAGACTTTGTATCATTTTAAATGCTACAAATGCTGAAAAATGCTAGAAAGGCTGGAGGCTTCTCGCTTCGCTCGAAGCCAAAGACTCTTGACATGTTTGAAAATTATCTGCATAATACTTATCTTGCTTTATAATACTTTACCTTGATTCAAATTACTCGCGAGCGGCAAGTGTAAACCAAGGGCAAAGCAAGGTCAAGCGCACGGGATGCCGCACGCTCACCAGAGCGCGCGGGGACGTGCCCCTTCCATCCAGTCTAAAATCACTAAGAGTGGGCGATGTATTGAAGATAGAGATATGCTCTCGCGGACTTTTTGTAGAATTTTTCATGCTGACCAATTCTTACGCTCGTAGTATATTGATATTTTTAACGGTTTGCTCAGCGTAAGCTTATGAAGCGCACGGACGCCAAGTTTGTTTTCGAATTTTTCACTGAAATCGTTACTGCTTGGCTTCCTTTCACCATACATAAATTATTTTCTACAGAATCTTTCCTCGAGATATCCTTTACAGAATGGTGAAAACCGCATCAAAATCCATCCAGTGGTTCTCGAGATTATCCAAGAATCGGGGATTTTTGTCTTATACTAACGAAGTAGAGATTGTCGGGGAACACATGCACCAAGCGGTAGTATGAAGTCACACACCTCAGTGCATCTGGGTACATTTCGTCCCGTCACCGTAACGTAAAGCCAGACCTCAGTGTAACGACGAAGCATTTAAAATGATAAAATTCAAAAGCAAAACCCGAAGCCAAACACAAAGCAAAATAAAAAAAATAAAAAAATAGAAAACAGCAAACACAAAACTAAAAAGGCATGTACAGTACTGTAATTATATTTAACTCCGCTCATCCCCCTCGAGAAGCAAATCCTAGTTAACGCCACTGCTGGAGGCCCAAAGGGAGAAACCTCGAAATCATATGGTCCAAAGGGGAATTGAACCAATTCACTTATTGAAATCTATTGCTGTCTTAACAAGCTTGTCTACAGGAGATGATATTCATCTGAAATAAATGAGGAGAAGTGAAAAGTGGTGGGCTAGACAATGGGAGAGGTGTATCGTCATTGTCCGCACTCGATCGGGTCGGCGAGATAAAAACTGCTTGACTCTGTTCGGGGTTGACACCTGACGGTCCTAATGTGAGGCTTAGTAGTACACAGAGATAACGCTGAATGGCAATTTCCCCGCCTCAACTTCGCTTTATCATCGCACACCCTACTTAACCTCTGTCAACTTAAGAGCACCTGGCAGTCAAAAGACTGCTTATCAGGCCCGCTGAGAGGAGGATTACAGAACAATCGGACCGAATAACACAGAAAGAGTTTCCAAGATATCATTTAATTGTTGACAGCAGGAATGACCCAAAAGTGTCGTACTGAATATTGTAGGAGCTTAACCCTTTGAGAGATTGGGAGAGCTTATGGAGTTAATATTTTTAGTTTGAGAAGCACATTCATGGTTTATGCAATCAACATCAGAAATATTTTGTATTTCTTCAGGAATCAAGACATTTGGTATTGAGACGTATTTCTCCTCCCCAGTCCCAGAACATGCGTTCTGAGGCTACAGTAACACAGCCGTACGGGTTGGATAACCTCATTTTTCCTAGCGCGTATGGCAGGTAATATTATGATATATGAATTAAATCCGAATGGCCATAGCTGGGTATTTTTAATTGAACGCCCATTTTCGCCAATTTCAAGTAGTTCCAACTTTGGCTACCAGATGCTACTGTCACTACCACCTAGCGGCGAACGTTGGAACTTGATAGTGCGTTTCTAAACTGCCAAATATTACCTACAAATTTTGCTACACACTGGCAATTGCAGTGGTAGCTTAATTTACATGCCATAAATCGATGACATGGGCCCGTCGATTTTACTTCTCCTCCGAAGGAAGACATAGGCCCATTGAAGGATTTTAACGCTCTTAAAAATCCAACGATTTCGACCGGGTTTGAACCCGCGATCTGGGGCATAGCAGTTTAGCATGCTAAGGACTACGCCACCGAAGACGTTCTATGGCAGGTAATGAAAGCAAGAATAAATTGATATCGCCCAATTGCCTTACGAAGACCGCTTTGTGGCGCAGTGGCTTGTATTCTTCACCGTCACCCCTGAGGTCCGGCTTCAATTCCCGGCTCTGTCAAGAAATCTAATTCGGGTCTGAGGGCTCGAGAGCAGCCTCGTAAGGCATAAGTGAGAAGATGTGGGTTCGAAATCTTCTCCAGTTTTCCTAGAAGTGGTTTTGTGTGGTTTCCCCATTTCCACTCCGGGCAAATGCTGGGCGGTCCCTTTCTTAAAGCCTTGGCTGACGTTTACCCAACCTCAGACCAATTACAAATAGGCTACAGACACTAGTCATCACAATAACACAGGTTGTCCACACATACCCAAGTACACGGGGCAATATTACCTTACGAATACGGAGAAGAATGTAAATAGTAAAAATGAAACTATAGTGTTGCATAACCAACATTTGTATGCGTCTTTTGGGAAAGATGACCTAGCTGTTTCGCCCCGTAAAACAACAAAAACATGCTTCTTTTGTAAGTACGTACCGCCTTTGATTTGTTTATAGTCCACGTCTATGACAGATAGACCCTCAGCCTGTTGTTGTTGTTGTTGTTGTTGTTGTTGTTGTTGTTGTTGTTGTTGTTGTTGTTGTTTTTTGTTGTTGTTGTTGTTGTTTGAGTCTTCAGTCTTTTGACTGGTTTGATGTAGCTCTCCATGCTTCCCTGTCTTGAGCTACCTATCAATGTCAAAATCAATTGGTGTTGGAAAGAATACTTGTTTCTTATTCTCATTTGCGAAATTAAAATTTAGTTCCTATTGATTTTTATTTGGTGTGCTGATTAAATTATTTATTATACAGTATAATCGACATATTTGTTCCTTCTAAAATCGTCAATTCGTTGGTTCCTCAATTTAGTGGCTGCGACAACGCGGTCATGTAGCCCCATATACTTTAGGTGTGTGTAGAATCTGTCTGATAACCGGTGTTAATTGTGATGGCTGTATTAGTGTGTGTTATCTGTGTTTAATTCAAGTAAGGACTCCAGACATTCAATTTTTCAAGTAGTTCCTACTTTTGCTACCAAACGCCACCGTCAACGACAACTAGTTCTTAACTTTGTTACTAGATACCACCGCAGTCGGCTCCTAATTGGTTAGTCAAATCTATCCTATAATTTAGCACCACACTAGTGTAATTAGTGGAAGGTTCTTTTACATGCCATAAATCTATGACTTGGGACGCCGGTTTAACTTCCCCTTCGAAGGATGGCATACTGCGGGATTTTTAACGCTCCTAATAGATCCGATGGTTTCGGCCGGGTTTGAACCCATGACCTTGGGCCTAGTATCTCAGTATGCTACCAACTACGCCACCGAAGCCGCCGAAATCGTAAATTATGCTTTCAATTGTGGTTTTATTATATGTTATGAAGGGCACATAATCTCGATGTTCCACCCCGTAGTAACAATAATCACCACCACAGAAACCGACCCCTCATGTGCGGTGCCGTAAAGAAGACTGTTCACAGATTGCTGATAACATATTGAGTTGGTCCCGATAATCATCAACTAGTTCCCGGAGTGAAGTCCTGGACCCATAGCTTGATCTATTCCTCCCTCTTCCTCCCGCTTCCTATTGGAAACGATACACAAAGTAGGCTGGTTAATGGGCTCGCAGGCCTACAACAATGGGGACGTTCCTGTAACAATGGAGCGGGGGAGGATCACAGATACGCAAACATTGGTGTGCCACGTAATAAAAGGGTATGCCAGAATAATACTAGTCCATTGTGTAAGCTAGCACCAGCGAAAAATCGATGACACACACACACACACACACACACACACACACACATAGAGGGAGCAAGAGAAAGTGGCAAAAGATAATAGTGGCTTGGAAAGAAGATCCGTGCCCTTTTGTTCGCTGTGGTCACATTGTATTGGTTGGTATGGCCAGGTGATGGTGGGGTTGGTAGCCCTACAGGCAAAATGGCGGACGGAAGTCGACGACGACGCACCGGTGTTAAGTATCAAACAACAATGGTTTTGTGTGAAAGCCCCATGCTCTATGCGCTAATAATGAGGGAAGGATAGAGTGGTGAATGAATCACATGCTTCCATCACTCATAAACAAGGCTTCTCTTTATCGCAACGAAATATTTTTGTTCTAAATACTTCATAGCAAAGCCATTCAGCGAAGAAATGAGTGGATCTCTAGGTCATCGACTTTTTAAAACGAACAATTGAGAGAGTTTGTGTGGGTTTCCAATTAGTTTTATTTGGTATGTCGAGAATAAGAAAATGAAATGCTGGTGGACCACATTTCCAACGTGTGAAAGGAGTAGTTAAAATCTTTCTTTTTTGCGTTTGGCGGAGGACGACACTCGCAAATAATTGATGGCTTGGTTTACAAATAGCAGTTTGTAAATAATAGTTATTTAAAATTAACTAGATGATACAAAATTATGAACACAAAATACCGAAATGTAGATCGAAATTTTTTGATTTTTTAAAATTCGAATATAGACTATAATACTTTCTTATAGCCTACACGTTATTTGTACGTAATTACTTATGGCTTTGAAAGCCTCAAACAGGACAATCTTAGATCTGCGTGACGAAAGAGGTTATTCGAACAGACTATGGACTATGCTTCCGTACGCTTTTTCAAATATTAATCCTATCCTTTGAACTTCTGTCGAGACCTTAAACTACAATATTTCAGAAATAATCTACACTTGACGTTGTGGAGGGAGATATGACAATGCGGCCTTTTGGAGGCTTGTTCAAAGAATACTGTACTTCTATTCAGATCACAAAGAGTTTCAAAATATGTTTGATGAAAAATAAGCTTTTGTCAATTGTTCGTACATTTCTTGTGCGTTTTCTATGCCCGTGTAGCTGCTCAGGAAATTGCAGCGTTATATTTTTCACAGTAATTGATGACCCTGAGTCTCTGATATTTTTGTTTTTGTTTCATTTATTTATATGAAATTAGAAATATTTTGTATTGCTTTGTGATTACGTAACACAGAGGTGGATGATGTTCATGCGATGATTACGCGTTATTATGGATGGGCCGGTCATTCGTGGCCGGTCGTAAGCGCGTGAAAATTCATCTTAAAAGCTCGAGTAGAACACTGAGACCTTTGAATATGCACATATGCTGCCGAGGACACATTGCGCACTTCATTTGCATTGATCACTGTGCACTGCGCACGTAATATGTACCGGTGAAAAATGAAAGGCCCGCTTATACATGTGGGAGGGGGTCAAAAATTGACCTAAAGTGATTACATAATATGTGGAACGTCTCAGAAGTTGTGGAGGGAGATAGTCTTATGATATCGTACATTCGTCAAGATATAGTTTCTTCTCTCCATTTTTCTCACCGGTTTGTTTTGAAATCTCCTAACTTGCCTACTTCCGTACATTTTCAAATTTTAATGATATCTTTTGAAATCCTTCAATGAAATTTTGTCAATATCCTTAATAGAATACTTTAGAAATCTATACTTGAAGTTGTGGAGGGAGATGGGCTAATGCAGGTTGTTGGAGGCTTCATAATGTAGAGCAAAACACGATGTAGATTTTCTATTATACATGAAATGGAACTTGACCAGTGAAAACCATGTAATTCTACATAGTAAATTCTTGTTTACACTGATAGCCATTAGCATCCCGCTACAATATATCACCATCACTGTCATTTGGGCCGGGATGTAACCTGCACTGTCGACCTCCAAAAGGTCAACATAATTAACATAGCCTACCTGGCCATATTAAAACTGGGCGGGGCATTAAGATAATATTTACGTTAGCTTCATGATTGTTGTTGACTCCCACGTAACAACCTTGTTCCCTGTCATGACGATTAGAAATTAACAATTTAATGTAATGATACGCGTTGTGAACTCTGTCCCCACTCGCTCATTAATTCCACACATTTATTTAGTTTGATATTATTGTCTTCTTCAACTACATCATGGGGTTAAAGGCCACATCTAAATGGGTAGATGAGGTGAAAAGGGATGCGGCTGAAGTTGGAATCACACTACAGATGGTCCACAACGGAAGAGAGTTTAGAAGGAGATTAGACAGCATAAAAGCATTTCAGGAGAAACCAACAATGATGATGCCTAAACGGATCATTTCCGATCAGGAGAGAAAAAAAAGAAGCGAACGCATGAATACGTTCTGAGAGGAGAAAAGAAGAAAAGCCAAAAAGTTTTAAGTTCTTTGCGGTCCGTAGTTGGCCAAATTCAAAAAATATGTTTTCCACGTCCGAAAATATTCTTTTTGTATTACATATATCTGCTGTTCCTCCGAGAAGCGTATCGTCGAGGTAGAGAAGAATAAAGTACACTCACCAAAATACACGAGGCTATATGACCACGTTGTCGCAGTCCTCAAAATAAGCAAAAAAACAAACAACGAATAATGTGAAATCTTTAGAACGCCACACAGTGCCTTACTGTGTTTCTTGCTAAGGCCCTGCATAGCATCCATGTTTAAGTCTTTAGTCTTTTGACTGGTTTGATGCAGCACTCCATACCTCCCTGTCCTGAGCTAATCGTTTAATTTTACATAGTTACCACACGTTACATCTGGGGCAATCTGTTAAACATATCCTAACCTTGGTCTACCCCCACAGTTCTTGTCCTAAACCTTCCTTCCATAACGTAAGTTTGCAATTCATGCGTGCCATAGCATGTGTACTACCAACTTATCTCTTTTCTTCGTGACCATTTGCCAGCAACATCTATCCTCTGCCATTCGCCTTAATACCTCTTCGATTGTTACTCTATCTACCCTTCTGTAACACCACATTTCAGCCGCTTCTATTCTTCTCTTTTCTGCTGCATTAACAGTCCAAGTTTCACTTCCATAGAGTGCCACTCTCCAGACAACGGCTTTCAAAAGTTACTTTCTAATACCTAATTCTATACTTAATGTGAATAGATTTCTTTTCTGTATAAATGCTTCCCTTGCCTGAGCCAACCTACTATTTATATCCTCTTGGCTTCTTCCATCAGTGCTCATTTTGTTTGCCAAGTGGCATAAGTCTTCTAGTTCATTAACGTTTACAAATGCCAATTTGATGTCAACAGAGGTGTCTGATATCATTATTATTTGTTGGTTGCATTCCATTTACGTTAGTTTCTACGATGTGCAGTTTTTGGGAAAACCGGTTATTTTATGGATTACCTAATTCAGATTGGCGAAGAAATCTGAGCACATTGCAATAAGAAAAACATTGTTCGAGCTCTTACGTGGCTCGTGCCTAAAAAGAAAACAATAATTTATTTTAGTTTCACAGTATTTTGCTAAAATATTGCTGCGGACATACTTTTAAAGGCCTAATTTTTGTCTCAATAAAATAGACTTACTTCTATACGCGGCCGTAAAACGTGTTGACATGCAAATTTAACATCAGTACGATAAGGGCTAAAACCTCCCTTTAAGGTGGACAACAGTGTCACACAATGGATTTAATGATCGACGATGTCGAAATGTAAAAATTATATGTCAGAAAACTGTATCATAATGAGGGTCATTATAACACTGTCATTATGAAACGGTTTCTCCCACTAATCAGAGCACAAGACACAGTTGTGTGACCAATTAGGTAAGGATAGCATCTCATCTGCGCTGACTTCCACGGCCTCCTATTTTAAATTTCACTGCGTGGTAGTTTCATAGTGGGGTAATCGGGGAGGCCATGGTCAATTACAAGGTATTCTCTGCGTCCCATGCACTCGGTTCAGTACATAATACTGGAGAAATCTCGACAGATATTTATCAATTTTTATATTCGAACATAAAATCGTTTTAATTATCGTCGAACATAAACAGTCGTATGCAACTCACCTATAATGGTATTTCAGACACCGCGATAGATCAAAATTTGAAACTGAATGTGAATGTTTCAAAGTCGCAAAAGAAGACAAATTTCTTGCACCCTCTTTGCTCTATTCTTATCTTTATCTAAAATTTAAAAGTAATCATCAACAATAAAAAATGTACATGAATTACGATATCAATCGCTTTGCTAACAAAAGAGTAATTTAGGGTATCGATTCTGATAGGGGTCATGTGGTAAAACACAGTGTTTGTTAGCTATTTAGCACTTATCAGATGTAGAAGTCGATACGCGAAATTAAATACAGTAACACTAAATCAACTACCGTCGAAGTAGTTCCATAGAATCTCATAAAATATAGTTTAGTTGATTGCTTGATATGTGAGAAGCTGTCTGAAGGGTGGTTGGTGGATTGTAAAATTATATTACACTTGAGGTGTATTTTTTATTTCTTTTGTCACTGCTGGCTTAGTCGTAATTCAATCACGTGCACCTGGGCCCATAACATTATACATGCATGTGACTTTTGGTATGTAGTATTCAAGCTGTATATTTGGTAACCTAATCTAGTTAGCTATTCCTTTTATCCGGTTATTGTTGGTACACCTGTCCTATGCTAAGAAAATGATACATAGATTACTATACAAACATCTGCTTCATACTTGAGGTTAGGCTAGTCATCCCAAATTTGTATCTCTGTGTGTGATCGCTAGTTGTAAGTTTCATCAATCACTTTGCAAGGAAGTGCGTTCAGTTCAACTTAGACCATTTTGTGCAGTAATGGTAGGCTGATGCCTATCCATATATTTTAGATAATTATCTTGGAACATTTGTTGATTTATGGCTGTTGTATGCTTTCGTAACCTACTACTGTTGTAAAGCATGTTTTAATGATCTCGGTTTCATATACTGTATGCCTTGTTTAAGTAATGAATAATATGGATTCAGTTAAATAATAGAATACTTTTGACAGCTAATTTTTGTTTGGAGTTGTGACTGCAGGCTGCTCTCATATTCAGATTGGGGAAGAAATCCGTATACATTACGATAGGAATAATATTGCTCAAGCTCTTGCGTGGTAAGTGCCTTTTATACAAGGCTGCGAATCACCGAATGATGGCCGCATTTTTATTCGTCTATTCATATTATAAATTTGTTGTTGTTGTTTATTCTCTACGGGCTTTGCAATATCGTGGTCTTGTAGCCCAGTGTACATGGGTGTGCGTAGAAGTTTTCTGACAACCTGTGTCACTGTTATGTCTGTACTAGTGTAATTATTGTAATCGAGTAGGAAGCGGCCATGGCGTTATGTTAGATACCATCCCGACATTTACCTGGAGTGGAAAACCACTTCCAGGATGGCTGAAGCAGGAATCAAACCCACCTCTACTCAGTTTTGCCACACGAGGCTGGGTGTACCTAATTCCAGCCCTTAGACCATAGCCGGAATCGAACTTTGGCCTCCGTGTTATCAGCCAAGGGTGCTAGCCACTATGCTACAAGGCGGACGTATTATAACTTGTTGTTGCTTATTTTAGTGGCTGCTACATCGCTATCATAATTATACCCCCTGTATGTTTGGATGAGTGTGGAATTTGTGTGATAATGTGTGTTATTGTGATGGCTGAATTAGTGTGTGTAGCTTATGTGCAAATCGGGGATAGGATTGAGAAGTAAGCGGCTGTGGTCCCAAGTTGGGAACCATCCCAGCATTTGCCTGTCAGAGATATGGGAAAAACCACAGAAAACCACTTCCAGGATGCCTGAGGTGGGAATCGAACGCTTCTCTGTTTTGCCTAACGAGGCTGAGTATACCCCGTTCCAGCCCTCACAGTGGAATTAAAATTTCTTGGCAAGACCGGGAATCGAATCCGGACCTCCGGGGCGACAGCCAAGAACGCTAGCCGCTACATCACGAGGTGGTCGGGAACTCTTCAACAGAATCAGTCTGCTTACCCTTGTTGCCAAGGTAAGTTGTTGTGAAAAATTTGTCGATTCAACGCACTTCGAGTGACATCCAAGTCTCAATGATCTAGAATGCATGGACGTAGATGGCGAACACTTGTTGCCATGGTTACCATCCTGTGGGATTAATGCCCACGCTAATAAGGTTATGTTATGCGAAACGTTTCCGCCAGATGTCATGACGGTTCTATGTGGAACTCCATTGATTTGCCTCCCGTTGGCATTGTATACGCATCGAATTTGAAAAATGGCAAGTTGATAATACGATATATTTTCATTCTAATGCGTTGCAAGTCGACTTCGGTGGGGTAGTTGGTAGCAATCTGAGCTTTTATGCACAAGGACGCGGGTTACAACCCGGTCGAAGTCGTCGGATTTTTTTTAAGAGTGTTAAAATCCCTCTGTATGCCTTCCTTCGGAGGGAAAGTAAAGCCGGCAGGCCCATGCCGTAGATTTATGCCATGTAAAAGAACCTTCGACTAACTAAACTTTTGTGAATCAAAATTTGTAGGTTAGGTTTGATTAATGCTCTGAAGTTCCAACTTTCGTCACCAGGTGCTGGTTTCGATGGCATCTAGTAGTAGCCAGGTTCACTGCTAGGTGTCATGGACGGTAGCATTTGGTAGCGAAAGTAGGAACTACTATCGTCTGCAGTCCTTACTTGAATTAAAAACAGATACACACTAATACAGTCATCACAATTAACACCGGTTATCAGACAGATTCTACACACACCCAAAGTACACGGGGCTACATGTCCGCGTTGTCGCAGCGCCTAAACTAAGGAACCAACCAAGCAAGCGTTTGTAACAGCCTATTGCGTTTTATTTGTAATGTTATTTGAACTAAAGAACACAATGTTCACACATTGTACATGTGCGCTATCTGGTGGTGCTTGTTCAGGATATCCCTATTACAGATAGATCACCATGTTATTAACGTAGATTGATATCGAACTTTACCTCGAGCGATATCAAATAAGCTGCAGTTCCTTCCTTATGCTCATGAAGATAAGCGCAATACGCTTGAGTGAGAGATTCAACTTTATTAGCAAAGGATAGACTGGAATGAAATCAGCAAGTTTTATCAGCTTGCTGCATGTTACGGCTGCCATTGTGGTGAATGTTAACGTATCAGCATGACAATGGGAATGTTGTAACTCGGTAGTGACGATCTCTTCTATTCCTTTCCCTCCATTATACAAAGTAAATGTAATTTCATTCTCTTCGACAGGTTTTCATTTAGGTAATGTGTCTCAATCTATATAATTCAAACTGAGAAACTCCAGTGTAAAACCATTGAATTCCTGAGTGACATTCAGTCCGCCTGTCTATCTTTTGAGTTTGTTCTGTTCGTCGTCGTCTTTATTGGACGAATTGTGTGTGTGTGCGAGTCGTGGGGGTGTGTAGTATACGTTAAGGCCGTGTCTCTCTCTCTGACTGGGTAACAAAGAGCCTAGTAATGGTCGGATAGGTTGCGCACAGTGTAAACACACATACATACACACACACATACAGCGAGAAAAGGATCCTAATTACATTTTGAGGTAACTCGCTGGGAATGGAATGGGATGGCAATGGAACGCAATGTATGCATCATGCATATCGTATTTTAATGCAATTCCATCCATTATTCCAGGGGCTGCCATTAACACAGAGTCAGTCTCTCTCTCTCTCTCTCTCTGAATCCACAACCCCCACCCCCTCTCTAACCCAACCCTCCCACTCCCACCCCCCAGCTTAGCCTGCCTGCTACAGTACAATCATGGTCCTATAATACAGAGTAGTGCAGTAGACAGATACTATCGTAAACAGAGCTATAAACTAATTATTAATGATATTCAAACCTGCAAAAGAAATTCAGCCACTTGCTTCTATTGTCGGTGTGACAGCCAATCAATATTTTCGCATACAAAAATCATATATTTTTATTTATTTAGGCTATTTACTTATTTATTTATTTATTTATTTATTTATTTATCGTATGGCTTTTAGTGCCGGGAGTGTCCAAGGACATGTACGGCTCGCCTGAGTCTGTAGCTGCTTCCAGCGGACACCCTTAGGATGAGCTACAAGTTCCGTTCAACTTCAAATAGATCCAACTTTCGCTACCAGATATCAATGATACCTGGTGGTGAACGTTGGAACTTTGATAGAGCGTTCCGACGAAATCTAACCTAACAATTTAGCTTCACACAAGTTTAGACTTTGGATCTTTTACATGCCATAAATCTATGACATGGGACCGCCGGATTTACTTCCCCTCCGAAGAAAGGCATACTGAAGGATTTTTAACGCTCTTAAAAAATTCGACGACTTCGGCCGGGTTTGAACCCGCTATCTTGGGCACAGCAGTTCAGCATGCTACCGACTACGCCACCAATAGGAACGAGACTAATTCTCGTCCATTTAACTGAATAGTATGTCAAAGAGATAATATGAAGAGTTGCGCCTTAAAGTAATGCATTATATTTGGTCTCAGATGTACCAAAAAACATCTTCTCTCACAAGGTTCCATATTGTTTATTTATTGTTGTGTTCCCTTTCCGGTGCAAGTTGTATGATTTTTTTCTGTTATTAGTAAAATATTTTAGTTGGTCGTCATGAGAGGAGGAGTTTCAATTAATTTCCTAGTGCCTTAAATAAATGCATGAATACTTCTCTCATAAATGGGGGGTTTAATTGAATGACTACTGTCTACCAAAGTATTATGTGCACTCGAGTTTGAAGGTTGTTTTTAAAGCAACCAATAGACCTACATAAAATCCAATAACATCATCATTTTCGTCGTTCTATTTTGCGTTAGTTCATGTAGGTTTGGATTTTTAAATTTATATTTTAATATTTTTTATCGCAGTTGGAACACAAAAAGTGCACGTTTTAAGCGTGTTTCAACCATGCGTCATATTTAAGAATTATTATCTCAATAACCCGTCATCAGATCGAATCCAAATTTTAACACAATATACATTGGAATGTTGTATAACTGGTTTATTAATTTCAAAATTGTGTGTGCCCAAGAAACAAAGTTGTTGTCATTTTTGTAAGGTAACTTTTTCTCGGCTCGGGGTGGTTGGAAAATGTAGTTCTTGGTTGCGATGTAATCGTTTTACATCAAAACGTTATGCTGTATGACTGTGAAATACGTAAATTAATTCACTTATTTTATATCGGTTTGTAATTGTGCGAGGAAATAACACATGGTTCACCAGCAAGCCGCGCCGGGAACAGCTGTACAGCGTTGCCGAAAAGGTGCCCACACGCACCATGGCGCGTCTCGCTCGGCAGGGATGGGCTCCATCTCAGCAACGCTGTACAGCTTTTGCTGGAGTGGCTAGCTGTTGAACCATGTGTTATTTCCTCGTACAAATACAAACCCATATAAAATAAGTGAATTGATTTACGTATTTCACAGTAATAATAATAATAATAATATCGTATGGCCTCGGGTGCCTGGTGCAAGCTTTGTTAATTGACACCCAGAGGGTAGCTTGCATGTCGAATTTCGACGTTCCTTTGAACGCTATGAAAGTCAAGGAGGTTAGATATCTAAACTCCTTGACACTACAGCGCTTTCAAGTAGAGAATGGAGGAACTTTGTGTTGGCGGAAAATCCCGAGATTAATTTTGCCATTGAACGCGGCCTACTGAATTCAATTGGGTTCTTTAACATGCCAACAACGTATGACATGAGTATCGTGGTTTTTGTCGCCTTCAAAAATCACTTACCATGGCCAGGGGCGAACCTGCAATCTTGGGGTTGGTAGTCCGACACTATAACCACTCACCCACCGTGGCAAAGTAAAGTCATACAGCATAACGTTTTGATGTATAACGATTACATCGCAACCAAGAACTACATTTTCCAACCAACCCGAGCCGAGAAAAAGTTACCTTACAAAAGTGATAACAACTTTGTTTCTTGGACACACACAATTTTGAAATTAATAAACCAGTTATAGAACATTCCAAAGTATATTGTGCTAAAATGTGGATTCGATCTGATGACGGGTTATTGAGATAATAATTCTTAAATATGACGCATGGTTGAAACACGCTTAAAAACGTGCACTTTTTGTGTTCCAACTGCGATAAAAAATATTAAAATATAAATTAAAAAATCCAAACCTACATGAACTAACGTAAAATAGAACGACGAAAATTCTGATGGTATTGGATTTTATGTAGGTCTATTGGTTACTTAACAAACAACCTTCAAACTCGAGTACACATAATACTTTGGTCGACAGTAGTTTCGTACGATAAGCAAACATCATCAAATACTGCTTTTAAGGCTTAATTTACGTTCAGTGGATATGTACTCAAATGTAAAACTGAAGTCTAAGTGTTCATCAAGAACAGTGATTCTTCCTAATTGCATTGGTATATGTTACTCATCTGAAGTGGTAGTATGTTGAGCTTCTATGCCCAAGATCGCGGGTTCAAACCCGGCCGAAGTCGTCGGATTTTTCAAGAGCGTTATAATCCCTCAGTATGCCTTCCTTCGGAGGGGAAGTAAAGCCGGCGGTCCCATGTCATAGATTTAAGGCATGTAAAAGATCCACAGACTAAACTTGTGTGAAGCTAAATTGTTAGGTTAGATTTCGTCGGAACGCTCTATCCAAGTTCCAAGGCACACTTGTGGAAGCTAAAATGTGAAGGTTAGTTTTATAACGCTCTATTAGTTCCAACGTTCACCGTCAGGTGCTGACTGCGATGGCATTTAGTAGCCACGTCCGCAGCTAGGTGTCTTGGATGGTAGCATTTGGTCGCAAAAGTAGGAACTACTTGAAAAAATTAATCGTCTGCAGTCCTTCTACCTGAATCACAGATAACACACACTAATACAGCCATGACAATTAACACCGGTTATCAGACAAATTCTACACACACCCAAGTACACGGGGCTACATAACCGCGTTGTCACATTCCCTAAACTAAGGAACCAACCAACCTCATCTGAAGCAAAGTAACAAATCCCCAATTCAATATGGGGTCAAACCAGTCACCGATTTAGTAACTGTCCTTAAACCTCTAAATGCAGTTTCCCACAAATCATATTTTGAGTTATATCACTATTGCAACGGATGAGCGAGTACAGTGTGTACTAGGAGAGAAACGTCTTTTGATATGAATAGTAAGACTTAATGTACGCACCTTTATGGCCCTTCTGGCCTGCAATAAATAAATATTATGTGTATGGAAGGTCGCTTACATAGAATGATCCTGATATTAGTCTGTGTATGATAGTTCTCTTTGGTGTGACTCTTGGGATATGATTTGCGATTTTAGGTAGATACTATCAAGGATACCCTTTGTTCCTTATTTGTTGATACGAGTGTTTTTTTCTTTCTGTACTTAGGAATTAATATTGCTTGACACGTGGTTTGATAAAATGTAATATGTAGGGATAAAATTGACAGTTCCACTGCTCCATAATTTACGCGAAAACACTGCTTTTTCTATATCGATTTTGCATCCAGGGAAACTGAAAACAAATGAAAAGAAGAAAGTGATCTTTACTATAAAGCTTCTGATTTTACCTTTAGGAAAGACTTGAGGTCTGAAATTTCTTGTTTCTTGTTTATTATGGGTATAAGTGGAGATTGGACATCGTGGTAATTTCAGCCCCATTAACGTTTTGAATATGTGTTTACACATTTTTCTAAACTGTGTTATTCTGATGCATGTAGAGAGAGAAAGTGTGTATGAAGGCCCTGGTCTTAAGTTAGCAACAGTCCCGGCATTTGCCTGGATTAGAGTTTTTCGATTCCGGGTTCAAACCCGGCCGAAGTCGTCGATTTTTAGAGTGTTAAAACTCCCTCAAATTGCCTTCCTTCGGAGGGGAATTAAAGCCGGCGGTCCCATGTCATAGATTTATGGCATGAAAAAGAACCTTCCACGAACTAGACTTGTGGAAGCTAAAATTTGTTGGTTAGTTTGATAACGCTGTATTAGTTCCAACGTTCGCCGCCAGGTACTGACTGTGATGGTATTTAGTAGCCACGTCAGTAGCTAGGTGTCGTAGATGGTAGCATTTGGTAGCAAAAGTAGGAACTACTTTAAAAAAATCGTATGCAGTCCTTCTACCTGAATCACAGATAAAACACACTAATACAGCCATCACAATTAACACCGGTTATCAGACAAATTCTACACACACCCAAAGTATACGGAGCTACATGACCGCGTTGTCGCAGCCCCTAAACTTAGGAACCAACCAACCAATTAACCAGAGTTTTTCGAAGGGAAATGTTGCGTTCTGTGTTTTCGATTTCACGTAAAAAAGGAGATCCCGTGGTTCACATTCGCGAGATTACTGGTCACGAAGTCGAAAACTACAAGCTTCCTTCCATTCTTCCTTCCTCTAGTTCCTATGTGTGGCAATAAAACAACTGCTAAACTACAGTACATGCACACGAACTATTTGATACGCGAATTCTGGTAATGAAAATCTCACCCCCCCCCCCCAGGGGCTCACAACTTGTGGGGCGTGGGTTGGTGACCACGGGACCCCAACTGAGTCCGGCATTGCTTCCACTTACTTGTGCCTGACTCCTTTCAGTTATCTTTCCTGTCGGCCTCCCTTGGTCAGCACTTGTTCTCTTCCGACTCAGACGGTATTAGGGTATCCGAGACCTAGGGAGTCTTTGCCTTTCCCGCCATAATTGGCCCTTGTCTCATCTTTCCTGATACCTTCATTCTTCGTGGGGTCGGCCTTCTTTTTTTTCTTTTCTTTGATCATCTTTCATTTTCACTATCACCCAAACCATTAGGGGCCTATAACCTAGATGTTAGGCCCTTTTTAAACATCAATTATCATAATCACCATTATGAAAATCTCACAGTTATTGTCTTGGGACCGAACTTTAGGTAATTGTTTATTGGTCTTTCATTTTGGGGCTTGGGATATCGCAGTCATCAGCTCCGTTGCGTGCGGGAGAGGTGGAAGCTGTCTTATAAGCTGTGTTAATGTGACACCTGTAATAGTGTATGTGTGGGCACTTGCTTCAGGCTGCGATTGGATGGTCTTTAATTTGTCCTAGGTACCAACCATCTCGGCCAAAATTGAGTTCCATCATTAAAATTTGGTGTGACAGGGATTTAATATTAGAACCATCGGCAGTGGAGTTTTTATAAGTACCCTTTGGCCACGGAATGAGGCTAATACTGGAGGAATGTTGTCATTGGTCGGCTCTATGGCCCAGTGGATAAGGAGCGCTGCCAATATGCCCAGGATTGTGAACTCCAACTCGGCATGGTCGATTCACAGAGATAATGATGTTGTTGTTATTGATTCATTTAGGAGCCTTGGGATATCAGGTAGTCCTATGCACTTAGGTGTGTGTGTGGGTGGAATCTGTCTAATAACCTGTGCCTTTGTAGTGGCTGTACTAGCGCATGCTATTGGGGCTGGGGTTTGTAAGGAGGCGCCCGTGGTCATAATTTGGGTGCCATCTCTGTATTTACCTGGAGTAGAAGTGAGAAACCACGGGAAACTACTACTACTACTACTACTACGACAGCTGATGTGGGAATCTAATCGGGGCCGTAGGGGTGATAGTCAATAATGCTAGTCACTACGCCACGTAATAGACCATACATAATAATACTAATAATAATTTTGTATGGCCTCGGTGCCGGGTGCAAGCTTCGTTATTTGAGACCCAGAGGGTAGCTTGCATGTTGAATTTCACTGTTCCTTGAAGCACTATGAAAGTCAAGGAGGTTAGATATCTAAGCTCCCTGAACACTATAGCGCTTTATAGTAGAGAAATGAGGAACGTTGTGTTGGCGGAAAATCACGAGAATAATTTTGCCATTATGAACACGGCCTACTGAATTCACATGGGTTCTTTGACATGCCAACAACGTATGCCATGGTGTCGTAAGTTTTGCCGCCTTTCAAAAAAAAAAAAAAAAAAACACTTACCACGGCCAGGAGCGAACCTGCAAGTTTGGGGTTGGTAGACCAACACGTTAACCACTCACCCACCGTGGCAAGCGTAGACCATAGATAAAGACGTTAGACGTTAACATTATTAGTAATTATGCCATAGATCTAAACTAATATGTTTACGTTGAATCTGAACCACAGGACGTGATATTTCACTTCAAAACTCTCACATGCATTGACCGGGAATCGAACTCGGTCCACCTTGGTGAGAGGCAAACAGCATGACCACTGCATCACCACGTTGCCCGTCATATATCTAATACCTGCATGTCTTGAAATCTATTCAAGTTTTTACGGTGAATTCAGGATGAAATTTGCTGATAAAACAGATGGGAGTTCTCTTTAAGTGGGGGGTGTTATTGTAAGACACTTGACATGAGAGTCGGCATTGTGCGACTTGCAATAATCCCTTGACTGTCCTCGGGCAGGCTCCCTCTGATCCAATTTGAATGCGGAGTGGTGTAATAGGCCTTCTCTTCAGTAACATACACCTGTCACTCAAACTGTGCCTGGTTCTATACAGCAGCCAGAGAGAAATGCTACGCTAGCATATCGATACAACACTCCAGTACCACTGTAGGGGCGAGAGAGGAGACGGGACCGCTAACCGAATTAAGACGAGCTTCGCCGCGTACGCATACACACACACACACACACACATACCCACACATATACCCACGACAAATAAAGATTAACTCTGGTATCAATTATTTCTAAACAAATCTGCAATTATAGGGATAAGATTGTAGTGTTACTTCTTCGAGGTCATATTTCTTTGGTCGAAAAATTAGGTGAGTGGATAGAGTGTCGGTCTTCTAACCCCCAGGATTGCAGGTTCGCTCCTGGCCGTGGTAAGTGATTTTTTTAAGGCGGCAAAAATACGACACGCATGCCGTACGATGTTGGCATGTCAAAGAACCCATTTGAATTCAGTAGGCCGTGTTCATAATGGCAAAATTAATCTCGGGAGTTTCCGCCAACACAAAGTTTCTCATTTCTCTACTAGAACGCGCTATAGTGTCCAAGGAGCTTAAATATCTAACCTTTTTGACTTTCATAGTGATTCAAGGAACAACGAAATTCGACATGCAAGCTACCCTCTGGGTGTCAAATTACAAAGCTTGAAGCCGGCACCCGAGGCCATACGATATTATTTTTATTATTATTATTATTACTACTACTAGAAATATTAAGCCTTGAGAACTGGCGTGAAAAATGTAACAAGAGGACTGGCGCCGGGTCATTTTGACCTATAGTGCGTCACTCCCTTTTTGTCGTAGTCGTACGGATTTTAATGAAGTAATTTTACACCTGGTGTCTTCCTATGAACTACTCCCAATATAAAATGAGGTTTATTTATAATTTTCAAATTTGATACGCAGAGAAATGTCAATTTTCGTAACAGTTTAGTTGGCTTTGATAGTGGTGGCAAAGCAGTCATCTCAATTTTCTTGAACAAAGGAACTGATGACCAAGGTGTTCCTGGACTCTAAACATTTATCAACAAGAACGTGAGCTATGTGATGGTGCTGCACCAAAATAGGTGGATTTTACCGCATTATGTTTTACAGACTGTCCCGACTAACGTAAGCCGAAAATTATCACGCGAGGACTGGCGCCATGGGTAAATCTGACCCGACCGTAAATCATATAGAAATAACATGAGTGTTCACAAAACTATGGACAAGTTTCTTTTGCAGGGTGAAGTTCAAGGCTAGGAAGGAAGGTATAGTAAGTGACAGGAAATTAGGGCTGACCAAACCCAAAATAAAAAGCATTATTTAAGCCTCGGGTAAAAAAATACCCATGCGCCAGTCCTCGTGGGTTAAAGGGGGAAACGATTTTTGGCGTTAATAATAATTACTTGAAGTGGTATAAGCCGTTTTTCAGTGTTGCCTAGTTCTATTAAAAGAAGCTTTTCAGTCGGTCAACATAAATTGTGCCCAATTACATTTGGCGGGAAGCAAGTTTTTATATAACCTAAACTGAAAGAAATTACAAAAGGTATTTATCACAAAATTATACGTTGTTATGTACAATTTTTGTACATAAATAATTTTTTCCAGCTAATGTAGTTGTTGACCGACTGAAAAGCTACCTTTAGCGTAATAATAATTACTAGCGGACCCGTGCGAGAAATCTCGCATGTTCAAAACCCACACTTTCCCCAATGGGTTTATAATGAGTGACTTAGGGAGAAAGGTTATGTTATGTTTTTATTTCAACCAAATGATTATAGAACACTATTTACATTTCAGTTAGAGTTCCAAATTCTACGTTCCCTAACTTAAGAATGCAATCACTGAAAATTGGATTATCATGACACTCACCGGTTATTCGATATTTATGAAATTATATGATTTGAGTACCGGTACTCCATCCTTTGATTTACTGTTCCTGAAATCCATGCAAAAATGATAAAGGAAATACCTCAGAATGTTAAAATGACATGGAACAGGCGTCACAGCGGCCAAAATGTGAAGTGGACAGCAATTATGGAGCGTATTTTCGTACAGCAACAGTATCTACAAATCGCACACTTCATACATTTTTTTTAAAGATATTGTAGATATTTATGAAATTAGAGTGCAATTCGTCACTGCTAAGGTCTTTTCTCTTTCATTTGAATGCTTATTTGTCACGATCGGTCGCGCCGCAGGAGGGATGTATACTACTGAAATAATATATGTGATAATAACAATATTAAATCTTATTTAACGTAATTCTACTGACACGGCTCCCTCGCATTTGCGCTTTATCAAATGCCCATTGACTGCGCCACGATTCATTCCTGCAACCTTGGGTACAGCAGGCAAGAATCTTACCGCTGCGCCACGCAGTCGTGCACTTCTAATTCGTTTCAGGGGATCGGAACATCTTGGTCATCGGTCCCTTGTTGTATAACCTTTTCAAACCTCGTTATTTTTTTATTCCTTTTTTAAAAGTTGGAATACATACTGTAGGTCGTCAACCTCGAGGAGATGATTGTTATAAATATATTTTGTAATGTTTAGCCTAGAAGTTATAGCGTCGAGGTAGAACCTGGTTGTGTCGTTCTGCTGCGGTGAGTTCTGTGATCACGATAAGAGCATGACTATCGTTACAGAACATTCCTGAGCACAGCTTAACAAGCCTGCCCCCCTTCTCATACTTCTCAAATTACGTAGCCTCTCCATTCTTTTATTTAGGTTCCCTTCCTTCCCTTCCCCCCTACTTTTTTTATTTCTTCTATGTCTTTCTTCATTGTGCAAGAATGCAAGGAATGCCGGTTTAGTACTTGAGCTCGTACCTTTGATAAAGCCCACTTATGACCTTCATAAGGGATTCTCCTTCCCTTTTTTGTTCATTGTTATTTTTTCCATCTGTTGAAGACTGCTTATTATGATCTTCCAGTACACAAACATAAGTCTAGATAAAAGCACTTAAAAGACGGCTCACAAAATTCATTGGACGCTGTCTTTGGCAAAGGACTTGATATTTATTATTTGGTGTATCGTATGATTACTTTATGAAGAAAGTGCAGTAAACCCTGTCTTAAATAGAAATATTTGACAGCCCCGTGAACTTATGGTTCAAAAACGTGTTAATACAACGGAAATCAAAATACGTCAAACAAAAGTCAACCCCTGGCACTATCCAGCCCATGACGGGCTAAGGCCGACCAAGCGACCGCTGCCCAGCCATTTGGCCTGCAGATATTGGGGTGACGCGTGATCAGAGCGTCGGGTCCCCTCGGCCGTTAATCTTACGTATTTTAACTTAAAGTCTCCAAGTTCCAGAATACAATGTTTAGAAAATGTTCAGGCGCCCTGTGCAATTCTACCTTTTCTCTTCGACCACCTTGTAGTGTCACGGCTAACATGCTTGGCTGTTGGCCTGGAGGTACTGGTTCAATTCTCAGCTCTGCCAAGAAATTTATTTTTGGTCTGAAGGCTGAAACGACAAAACTGAGCAGGTATTTCGTATAAGCGCAGTTATTTCGTTCTCGTGTGCCTCCAGAGTACGCGGGTTGTTTCTGTATACATTTTGCTTGAGGTTCCTCCATAAGTAAAAATCGCACGGCGATGAAACTTGTAAACAAATTTACTGCAAACTTCTCCTTGAGAAGACATGTTTCCACTAGGAAAATTCGATCTTTTGTTCTATACCTAACCATGTTCACGGGATACGAGGCAGGCTACAGTACTTGACAGGAAGTCTTAATTATCACAACTAAGATATCTTGCCAGCTGCGTATGTAATAAATGCTATGACAGCAGTTAGGGCTTATCGGCCATGCTATGTAAATCTGACGATGAGTCATTGTGACGTGTCTGCGGGACGGCCTTTGTAAAGCTCCGTTCTATAGGGATGGTCCTCATTGTAGTAACTTACTAGTTTTAATTATTTTAGCACTAGCAACCCAACCCGGCTTCACCCGGTATCTTAAACGGTTCACCAAGCGTAAGCTTAAAAGGCGCATTGACGGCAGGTCCCAGACGCAATTCAGAAAAGCCGAGGTGAACAGCGAAACAATATATTACTCTTCTCTGAAGCCGTAATTTGACACGACTCGACAGTTGGATGCTGGCCGATGCTGGGATGATAGGCTCGCTCGCTACCTCGCAAACTCGCTCCGCAACTAGTAGTAATTTAAATTTCCACTGTTTAGAGATTGTTGGAAGAAATGAAAACTTAAAAAATATAGGCTTAGTGGGCGATGTATTAAAGATAGAGATATGCAGTCCGGGACTTTTTTGTAGAACTTTATTCATGCTGAACAATTCTTACACACATAGTACATAGAACTTTCTAACGGTTTGCCCAGCGTGAGCTTAAAATGCGCACAGACGGCATGGTTTTCTTCGATTCGATTCACTGAAATCGTTACTGCTCGGCTGCCTTTGGTCATAAATGAATGTTCTTCTACAGAAACTTCCCTCGAGAAATCTTGTACAGAATGGTGAAAACCGCATCAAAATCCTTCCAATGGTTCTCGAGATTACCCGTTACATCCTAGAATCGGGGACTTTGTTTTTAGGCCTACGTCCGTTAACCGGAAGCTATTTATATCGGAAAAAATTGTGAGTCCTGTTCGATTCCATTAAGGGCAGATTTTACTGAAATGTAGTCCTTAACAGATATGACTGCTCCTAGGAGAGCTCAATTTACCAATTGACATAATAAGTACAACGGAGTAATGACCGCGGGGCACTGAGCCCCTAAAGGAAATAACAATAACAACTTACTCTTGAGCCATAAGCAACTGTAAATTTCTTTCGTTTCGCAATGTAGAACCGAAGCTAAAGCTAGCTACCAGCCACGTCGAATGGATTCCTGGAAGCCATTTCATGCTTGCCATTCTGAATGGTATGTTACGTTCATACCGTGCGTAGGAGCGCTGCATCATATATTAAACATTTTAACACCTTCAGCTGATGGTTATTTGCAATAACAAGTGCAATTCCCGAATCAATAAACAAAGTAATGAAAGGCTCCAGAGGAGATATGTGGGTGTACCCAACGGGGTATTAAAGCTGTCATCGACTTGTTATGCAATGAACTACTTAATTCACGTGAAGCTTCCGGTCGTTTCGTTGCTACACTAGACTTGTGCAATATTCTGATGAATTCTGATTTCTTCTCGTTGTTAATTAATTACAAGACCTAGGGATATTGTGGTTATCAGCCCCATGTACATAGGTCTGTGTTGTCGCTGTCACCGCGGGGCCCTTTTCTTTTCCCAGCTCTGCCAAGAAACTTAATTCTGGTGTGAGGGCTGGGACGGGGTACTCTCAGCCTCGTGTAAATAGAAGGTGATAACCTATGTTACTGTGGTGGCAGTAGTAAAGCGTGTAACATTATCTATTAGGATTAGGATTTCGATAGGTGCATTGGAAGTTGTAAATAAGGTTCAGTCCCGGCATTTGGGGGGGATTAAAACCTTGGGTGGGGGAGGGATTACCACACTGAGGATGGCCGGTGTTAGAGCCGGGATTCAAAGCTCAGATCTCGAAGTTCTTAATGCTCCCCAGTGTTCTCGCTGAGAGTGACTTGACGAGCATAACTGCGTTGAATCTGATGTGAAGGCTCCTATATCAAGGTGTGTAGTTTATTATATTAGCAGGTTGTGTGGGTATTGAATTGACTTTGCTCTTTTCTGAGTCATGATTATAGCGGGGGTGGGTTAAGCAGTTTTCAGTCTCTCTCTATCCGCCCCTGGTTGCTTGGTAAGGACTAGGAAAGGAGAACGATAATTAAAATCTGATATCATTTATAATCGCCACATCTGCTCAAGTTTTCGCTTTAACTTCCAAAGCATAATTTTCTGCGTTCTTCGCATGGGTTTTACTATTACGTAAGCTAAGCTATTTAAATGGGCTCATCACACTTTCTGTACTTCGTTTCACGTTTTTTGCTGATCCATCAATTCATAGGATAATTGGGTTTTACAAACATGGGTGCCGATAGTATCACAATTGTGCTACCATCGAGCAACAGTGTGGAGCCTGCATTAATACTTGGAGAGAGAGGAGAAAATCAGAGGACGGGGTTACGTGGCAAGAACCAGTAATCTAGGGTTGTACATAATTATCCGAATATTAAATTATTTGAATTGTTCGAATAATTTCGAATAGGAATATATGATTCTAACATCGAATATTTAAATCATTATAATTTCCAACCTATTCGAATGTAGACATGTTCGCATTAGTGAAATAAACCAACTGTTCTGTTAATAGTTAGTGGTTATCGTGTCGGACTACCAACCCCAAGCTTACATGTTCACTCCTGGCCGCTGTAAGTGATTTTTGAAAGGCGACAAAAATCACGTCACGCATGTCATACGTTGTTGGCATGTTAAAGAACCCATTTGCGTTCAGTAGGCCGTGTTCATAATGGCAAAATTCATCTCGGGATTTTGCGCCAACACAAAGTTCCTCCTTTCTCTACTAGAAAGCGCTATAGTGTAGTGTCAAGGAGCTACGATGTCTAACCTCCTTGTCTTTCATAGCGCTGAAAGAAACAACAAAATTTGACATAGGGCCTACTAGCTGCCCTCTGGGCGTCAAATAACAAAGCTTACACCCGGCACCGAGGCCATACGATATTATTATTATTAATAATAATAATAATAATAATAATAATATTACATTGCTACATGACAGCGTTGTCGCAGCCTCGAAAACGAGGAGGATTATTATACTATTATTATTCAACGAACAAGTCGAACCATTCAAATGTTCGAATAATTATGATATATGAATCGGAGCCAATAGCCATAAGCTGGATATTTTTGATTGAACAACCGAGGACTCCCAACAAGTTCAATTACAAGTATTTCCAACTTTGGCTACCTTATGCTACTGTCACTAACTCTAGTGGCGAACGTGGAAACTTAATAGAACGTTTCCTAACCAGCCAAATACAACCTACAAATTTTGCTACACACCTACCAATTGCAGTGGTAGGTTCTTTTACGTGCCCTCCGAAGGAAGGCATACTGAAGGATTTTAACGCTCTTAAAAATCCGACGACTTCGGCTGGGTTTGAACCCGCCATTTTGGGCAGAGCAGTTGAGCATGCTACAGACTAAATAATTCGAATAATTATAATAAATATTAAAAAATGGGAAAAGAGGGACATAAATAGATGCTTGTTTTGAGTGATTTTTAAGGATCTATCAGACTGCTTGGTTTCGCCCCTGCTTCAATCAGCCTGTCTAGTGGTTATTTCTTTCACAGATTGCTGTAATTTTCGGGTAGTTATCATCTTCGATAGAGCCTCGGTGGCTTAGGTGACAGCACGCCGGCCTCCTACCGCTGGGTCCGTGGTTCAAATCCTGGCCACTCCTTGTGAGATTTGTGCTGGGCAAACCGGAACAGACAGATTCTTCTTCGGGTACTCCGGTTTTCATTTCAGCAACACACTCCACTGTCATTTCATCTGTAATTCATTTAATCATTGCCCCAGTGGAGTGCGACAGGTTTCGGCAGCCGGCACAGTTCATATCCTCGCCGCTAGATGGGGGCTTCATTCATTCAATTCCCTGGCCCAATCGGTCGACTGGAAGCAGCCTGTGGATTTTCATTTTCATCATCTTCGATAATTGAAATATTTGAACTGATGGATTTATTTTAATAATAAACTATTCGAAGTACTCGAGTAAATGAACTTACTGTATTTTCACTTGATGACGATAATGATGATAACAGAATTGTAGTGATAGAAGCCATTTTTCAGTGTTTCCTAATTCTAATAAAGAAAGTTTATCAGTCGGTCAACACAAATTGTGCCAAATTATATTTGGCGGGAAAGCAAGTAGCCTATTTAAATTCCTACAAGCTAACACGCATTTTATGTACAAATTCCTACTTAATTGGAAGACATATTTCGAACGTTACGCGTTCATCCTCAGATCCTATTCACTTGGATAACTAGTGTACGATGTTTATGAATCACACTTAAACACAAATATATACAATACCGAATTTATATTACGTAAGTTTGTAAAAACTTGTGTAACGTGTTTTAAGTGTGATTCATAAACATCGTACACTAGTTAAGCCTAAGTGAACAGAATCTGAGGATGAACGAGTGATGTTCGAAACATGTCATCCTATAAGTATTTATTTGTATAAGGAGCGTTCAAAAAGTAACGAGCCGGAGGCTGGAATGCGCAAACCGGTGACGACATCGGATAATCGTGGCGTGTGTAACGAGGTGTGGTTCCGACCAGCTCGTGGAAGGTCAGAGCCCGTCGATAGAGGGCACGCGTGCACGTCACGTGACGATACAAAGCGAGCATCAGCATGCATCAATCGTCGTCTGACTGCGTGGCTCAGGGGTAACGTTCTCGCTTGCTGAGCCCAAGGTTGCAGGTTCGAAACCTGGCGCAGTCAGCCGGCATTTGAGGGTGCGCAAATGCGAGGGAGCCGTGTCAGTACATTTACTGGCACGTTAAAGATCCCCTTCGGGGCAAAATTCCGGCACCCCGGCGTCTCTAAAAAGCCAGTGTAGTTAAAAGGGACGTAAAACCAATATCATTATCATTATTACGCATCAATCGTCCAACCAAGACCAAGACAGTAGGCCATTCGTCATGCTTCCTGGTGTGGTTGAAGACTGTGGGGCACCCAGTATCGGATCCAGGCCTTGCGGGGCCCTGGGGGATATGATAAGGTGGGGCCCTCAACAAAAGGAAATAAAGATATCAAATCAAATGGAAAATAGTTTGGTAATAATAATAAAAATAAAGAATAGTTACAATATTTTGAATACACAACACTACATTATTTTAATAATATGAAAGAAACCTTTAAGTCCCCTTGAAGAAGATTATGTAAACTATGAAATATTAAAATATTACTTTGCGACTTTTTCCCCGGCTGAAGTCTTGTAATATTTCACTGAAATCTAAACTTGCTAAACGGTCACGGGAGGTCATAGCTGCCCTGAAAAAAGGAATATGAATGATAAATTAGTTTGAAAAGTATAACTAATTAATTAAATTTTAAAAATCAATGGCGTGGGGCCCCCTGGACCGCGGGGCCCTGGGTGGTCGCCCTCCTCGCCCTCCCCTAGATCCGCCCCTGGGGGCACCCATTGGGCACACACTTTGAGCAAGTGCAGTCTTTCCTTCATGATGGTGTGCACACTTTCGACGCTCAATCCACCACGGCTATGGCGTTCACTGTCACTCGGCGGTCCTGGGTAATGAGTGCATCAACCAGCTGGACGTTGTCTTCGGTAATGAAGGGGGTACCGACAGCAGTGGCTACGCTGGCTAAAGCGCAGCGGTAGGTCATGGGGCCAAGCTCTCTGCTGACTCGGTAGACGCGTGGGTTCGAGCCCCACCGTAGGCCGTCCTTGAAATGGTTTTCCGTGGTTTCCCATTTTCAACAAGAGACAAATGCTGGGACGGTACCTTCTGATAGGCCTCGGCCGCTCCCTTCCACATCCTTGCCCAAATTCAATCATCTTCATCCATTCCATCCCGACGCGCAGGTCGCCCATGGGCGTCGACTTGAAAGACCTGCACTCGGCCTCTCAGGAGGCCACACGAAAAAAATGAAGGGGGTGCCCCAGACCGGGCATCATCGGCTAACGACACCCGTCCTTCCCTGAAGCGCTTGTGTCATTCCTTGACCCTTGCAAGGGACATGCAGTGTTCGCCGTACACTTGTGACATTCGGCGATGAATGTCCTTTCCCCCTAATCCTTTCGCTGTCAGAAACCGAGCAACACCTCTTTGCTCTTCGTTTGACGCCTCCATGTCACTGTTTGCAATGCGACTGGCAGCGTTGGACGATTGATGCATGCTGCTGCTCGCTTTGTATCGTCACGTGACGTGCACGCGTTCCCTCTAGCGACGGACTGTGACCTTTCACGCTCTGGTCGGAACCACACCTCGTTACACACGCTACGATTAGCCGATGTTGTCACCGGTTTGCGCATTACAGCCTCCGGCTCGTTACTTATACATAAAAAGAGTGTTAGGGTGTAGGGGATGTAAATACTTGTTTCCCGCCTAACGTAATTTGGCACAATTTGTGTGGACCGACAGAAAAGCTTTTTTAAATTATATGATGACCTATTCTAACCCATAGATATGTGTTACATGTTGTTTTTCAGGTATGTATCTAATTTTTCTGGCCCTTCTATAACTATAGATTGTGTTTTTTCCATAGTGAGGACATTTATAAACATTATGTTTATTGTTCAGAATACTGTTCTTGACTGTAATATATTTCTCTATTTGTTCGCAGGTAAGTGTTCCAGCATGGATATATCACCCTCTACTCATACAGTAAGACCAGCTTATTCAGATATCAATACTGTTTCCCAGACCTGGCTTTCAGGAAGCAAAATTCATTCGTCACCTTAGATCCTGCTCAGTATAAAGTCTAATTTTGACAATTCAATATGAAGAATCTTGCCATGTAGTTCGGGGGTTGAAAAATAATTTCATGCAAACATCATCAAAGCCTCAACATTCTAGTTACATCCTTAAGTTTCGGAGGACGTATGATTACTGACATTGAATGAAGCCTATGGAATAAGACTCGCTACCATAGCCTAAATACGCAATCAAAATCGTGTCACTTTTTTAGGTGCTGAGTTTGTACAATAGTGTGGAATTCCTTGATTTTAAATATCGATAGGATCATTTCCTATACTTTGTGTTAAAATGTATTCTTTGGTACAAAGTGATCCTCTGCAAACGTGTGTCCAAGGTCATTCCCTAGGGCACAGAACTATTTGGGGACATTATCTTTCCATGCCTCGAACCTGCAGCCTAGAAATTTGATTCGAAAAACGGTAAACTCAAGACAATTTTAGCTAGTTTTATTAATTTATAATTGTCTGCAACTCCTCTTCTTAAGATATCATGAGTTATGTTGTGTGTACAATCTGTTCGTGTCTAAATTTAAGATTCTCTATGAGTAGGGACTGGAAAATGTGGTGGTTTTCATATTAAAAAGTTATGTTAAAATTAAATATTTTATTGTGTACTTAATACCAGCACGAATGTGTTGCTGTACTAAATTCCATATACATAGGTATACTGCATTGGTATGTTTGTGAGAATGATGCTCTAAATAACACAATATTATCAGAAAATCTTTATTTACTGGCTTACAAAGTGTTGAAAATTACATTTATGTGAAAATTCGTAATTTTCCAGTCCTGACATAAAAAATAGTGAAATGCATGTCTTCCTTCTTCTTGTTGTATTTATAATCATCCAATACATCAATAATTTACTGTTGTACTATTGTCGTCCACTTAAGAAACTGTGTTATTAGTGTGAAGGTAGCTTCATTCTGTTCGAACTTATTGTGTGGCTAGATCGCAATTTCCACCTTTACGATGTTAATTAGATGTTATTTGTTAGTGGTCTATACTTTGAATAGTTTGCTGTTGCAGTAATAGGATAATTAAACAGAACTATGATTTGAATCTATGCTGAGCAAACAAGTGTCAACATACAGTGTATATTTTAGAAAGAAGGAATTAAAGAAAACGTTGTCTCTCAGGGCATTGATTGTAGCCTACAGTATATTGCTTTATAAATTAACTAGCAACCTGCCCCGGCTTCACCCGCCATCTTTAATTGTTTACCCAGCCCAAGCTTTAAAGGCGCACGGACGGTAGATCCCAGACACAATTTAGAAACACCGAGGTGAACAGCGAAACTCCAAACACATATAGGCCTACTCTTCTCTGAAGTCTTAAACTCGACACAACTCGACAGTTTGATGCTGGTCGAACCTGAGGTGATAGGCTTGCTCGCTAGCTGATAACCTCGCTCCGAAGCTAGTAATTTAAATGTCTACTGATTGGAGATGGTTGGAAGAAATGAAAACGTAAAAACACTTATAGTGGGCGATGAATTACATATAGAGATATGCTGTCACCGCCTTTTTTGTAGAACTTTTCATGCTGAACAATTATTCTTGCACACATGGTATATATTTTATATATAGTATATATCTTTAACGGTTTACCCAGCGTAAGCCTTAACGGTTTACCCAGTGTAAGCTTAAAAGGCACACGGATGGAAGGTTTTTCTTAGACTCGATTCACTAAAATCGACTGCTCGGCTTTCTTTGGTCAAAAATGAATGTTTTTCTACATTAAAAGTTCCTCGAGAAATCCTTTACAGAATGGTAATATCCGCATCAAAATATAGTCAGTGGTCCTCGTGATTACCCGTTACATCTAAAAATCGGGGACTTAGTTTTATACTAAGTAGAGATACTGAGGTGTTAGTTCGGTCTTTGGGCCAGATATAGAGATGTCTCCTACATTCTATGCACCATGGGAATATACGGAAGACTTTAAGTTGCACTCTTGAATGTTGTTTTTTCTTTCGGTACAGTAATAATATTGGCCTTGGCTACTTGTGTGTAGATCAATTGAACTGAGCCATTTGTGTTATCTACTATCGAAATAGATCGTTCCGCTTAGCACTGCCATCTGGTAGGGAAACCGAAGCATTATTGGGTGACCTGTGACTGAGATATTTCAAAAGAAATATTTTGTCTCACCAAATGTAATACGAAAGAGTTTTAAGATCAGACATGGTATAGACGGTATCTATCTATCTATCTATCTATCTCTCTCTCTATAAATCAGTATTACGGGATAGTCTGTCTGTCTGTCCCTTAAGCATTCATATACCATTCATCCGATTGCGATGAAATTTGGGTGAGTTGTTGTGTGTACTCCAGGGAAGGTTTCTGGCTGCAAATTATTTATGTAACACAAAGGGTGAGGGACTTAACAGGAACCCTTAAATCCCACAGTTACCCAATTGCACAATCTGTATACTTATGACACCGCAATGCAAGGTGTGAGAATAGCTTGCTGATTCATCGCGAGGTGGCATGAGGAGACAATCAGCAGCCCGCCGTGTTATCTGGTATTGCTGTCAATTCCAATAAGTTACAGTTCACGTCACGGTTTTTGGCCGGTGGTTCATTGTTATTATCTTCCTTTCCGTCTTTGATTGGCATTGCAATGCATGCCGGGAATAGCTTCTTCTTTATGTGCCATCTCCTCTCAGGAGGTTGGCAACCATCATAGAGACTCTTGCTTTAAATGATGCAGCACGAAACAGCTCAATAGTGGAGCAATTGAACCAAGTTTTCAGATTATCGATCCAAGAAATGCGTCTTCTTCCTGGTCTTCTTTTTCCTTGTAGCTTCCCTTGAATGACCAGCTGCAGCAGATGATATTTCTCCCCTCTCATCACATGACCCACATACTGCAGTTTTCTAATTTTGACAGTATTTGATATTTCCTTTCTCTTTCCCATCCGCCTCATCACCTCATCTTTGGTGACCTTTTCTTTCCAACTCAGCCTCAGTATACTTCTGTACGTCCATAGCTCAAATGCCTCCAATCTTTCCATTTCTCTTTTCTTTATGGTCCAAGTCTCAACTCCATAGGACAAGGTGGAGAAGATATAACATCTCAGAAGTCTAATTTTTAGATGTAAATTAAGGTCTCTGCTACATAACACTCTAGTCCTTTATAAAATTCCATTTCCAGGGACAGAAATCGAATCCATGATATTGAGATCATGAGCCTGACATTGTCACCACTTAACGCGCAGATGACCTCAAAACCCCTTAACACATCGATCCACCGAGAAGCCCCTCCGGCCCGGGAGTGGAATGTGAACTATAATTCCTGTGATAATGTTTTTAAAGCAACAAATTCTTTCCGGACGTCTACTGTATTTGTGAGCCATAAAAAAAAAAAGAAATAGCTTCATTTTAAAGCTGTTTTTTTTGTGGTGTCGGCACACGGCAAGGCGCTGTGGTAGAGGGGTAGAGACACTGCTGAGTCATGGTCCTCGACGTCATTGTTACCACCTCACGCCGATAAAGCTTCATGTCATGGCTCCGACATTGATAACCAGACTTCTACTTTTTAATGTACTCATCGGGAAAGACTCTCTTTCTTCCTTTTTTTAACTGCTGATACTCGATCACATGTTCCCTAGATTACATAGTTTAGACATGATTGGTGGTCATGAAGATGATGCGTGACAAAATGGAACGTCTTGTCTATTTCACACACAATTAATTTTACATCGTGTTACGTGTACTACATAGATATTCAATCGTTTCTGATTGCCTCATTTTAAAACAAGCTTGGTTCTCTTTCTTATACCCTATTTTCCCATCTTGCAGATTTGAGAACAGACCATAATACGCCTGAAAAGTTGAATTTCATGCTAGCCAATGGCGTTATTCGCTTCATGAGAAATAATGAGAGAGAGAGAGCAGATAAGAAAGATGACATGTAAGCCCTTACAGCCGTTAATTTTACTCCAGCAAGTGTTTTAGGTACCGTACTTGTCCGAATATAAGCTGCACTTTTAATCCAAATTTCGATCGTGAAAAATTGAAGTGCGACTTATCTCTAAGGGCATTTTCGTAAGGTCAAGCATATAACACATCGCAACATTATTCAGTACAATTCAAGAATAGCGCTTGTTTCCCAAAAAAAACATGAAAATTGATTGTGTTTTAACGCTCTCCTAAGGGGGAATTACCGATAATAAGATTCGATGTTTGTCAGTTTAGTGGAGAAACTTGAAAATGAAAATCCACAGCCTGCTTCCAGTCGACCGACCGGGTCAGGGAATGGAATGAATGAAGCCCCCATCTAGCGGGAGCTAGAAGCTTGTCGCACTCCCATGGGGGAATGATTTAATGAAAAACAGATGAAATGAAATGATAGTGGAGAGAGTTGCTGGAATGAAATTTGTGGCAGGGGAAACTGGAGCACCCGGAGAAAAAACTGTCTGCCTTTGCTTTGTCCAGCACAAATCTCACATGAAGTGACCGGGATTTGACCCACGGACCAAGCGGTGAGAGGCCAGCTTGGTGCTGCCTTGGCCACGGAGGCTCACTGGAGGAACTTAACATTATTATTATCATTATATTATTATTAGTATTACTCTTATTATTCAGAATAATTTATTCAGGGTCGAGGGACAACAATTGGCTGTCATTTCTTCAGGAAGAGGAAGCATAAGCATCCAGCGATGTGTTTAGTCACACCTGTGTTTCTATGAGCAGTTAGGTTAATAATAATGATTATAATAATCATGATAATGACGAGAGAACGTGGCATGACGAGACAGAACATAGCGGTGGCGGAAGCAATATTCTTGTAGTAGCAGAAAGTTCCACCATGCAGAAAGCCGGCTCCCCTATCCTCCCCGTACCGTGTTCAACAATGGCCCCGCAACAATGGGAACAGTGAGCGTGAAATATGCTCACGCCTAGTGACATGCCACCCCCCGCCCCGCCCCGCCTCTCTTTTCTCTCTCACCACACACGTCTCTTCTATATTCTGTTTTCCCTTCAACGATGATGGAAGTGAAAGGGGTAGATAACAGTTCAACTTGTCCATATACTAGATCCCGTCCTTTTTCCCTTCATTTGTGTTATTTTCTCGCATATCTAAAATAATCGAGAAGTTTTCTTTTTTTATAAATAATTCATGTTTTTTGGGCTAATGCCGTGTGTATTTAGATTGGAACCATACGTTTCGGAGAAACCTTGCCTCCTTTTTCAATGGAATCAAACAATGTGGCCAAAGAAAGTATATCAATGAGTACAAATATTACAAAAAATATAGATAAATTCCTCGGTTCGTCACCAGAGAGCAGCTGCCAGAAATTACTGTATGGGCCATGGTAGAACGGCGGACAGAGTACCGGTAGTAAGTAAGGAGAAGGTAAAGAGGGCGGGGTGAAAATTTAGAGACTCCTCGAAGAATGAGGATGTCCAAAAGAAAGGGGGGATGGTTAGATGGATATTAGGAAACATAAACAAAAGGTAAGTGTATCTGAACGATACCTAACGTCATACAGACAACGGCGAAAAAACAGATGGAAACTCCTCCAGTGACGAACAAAGGCGCTGTAGCGAATCCAGAGATTGGTAGTTCGAATCCGAGCCATAATAATAGACTAATAATATCGTATGGCCTCGGTTGCCGGGTGCAAGCTTTATTATTTGACACCCACAGGTCAGCTTGCATGTCGTATTTCGTCGTTCCTTGGAACGCTATGAAAGTCAAGGAGGTTATATATCTAAGCTCCTTGACACTATAGCGCTTTCTAGTAGAGAATGGGGGAACTTTGTGTTGGCTGAAAATCCGGAGATTAATTTTGCCATTATGAACACTGCCTACTGAATTCAAATGGGTTCTTTTGCATGCCAACAGCATATGACATGCATGTCGTGATTTTAGCGCCTTTCAAAAATCACTTACTACGGTCGGGAGAGAGCCTGCAAGCTTGGGGTTGGTAGTCTGACACGTTAACCACTCACCCAGCTTGGCAAGCTATCCGAGCCCTGACAGCGGCTATCGTGAGTGTGGTTTCGCTTGATTTTTCAACACTCCCTCCAAGGCAATGCCGGGATGTTATCTTACATGGTACAAACTCCATCCCCGACCCTAATAATTAGTTTTCCCACTTTTCTCATTAACGACCGGCGTGCTGGGCGGCGATATTTACATACCATGTCTGCGTGGACCAAGGGCTTTCCCAGCTTGGGAAAGTGTTGTCAACTCTCCACCGTAGCCACTGAGAGAAAGCAGTGATACTGGTCAGAACAGCATGCAACTAGCAACTCTGGAGACCTGACAAGCGAGCCGGCAGCCAGGACCATACTCTGGACTCCACGTGGAGTAATACAGCAAGCATGCTATTGGTAAATTGTCAGGCTCGTTGCGTAGTGGCCAGCACTCTTGGCTGTGCGGAGGCCCGGATTTGATTCCCGGCTCTGCCAAGAAATTTAATTCTGATCTGAGGGTTGAAACGGGATACACTCAGCCTCGTGAGGCAAAACTGAGAATAGGTGGGCTCGCTTCCCACCTCAGTCATCCTGGAAGTGGTTTTCCGTGGTTTCCCCACTTACACTCCAGGCGAATGCCGGGATGGTTCCTAAATTAAGACCATGGCCGCCTCCTTCCCAATCCTTCTCTGAATTACAAATAAACACATTAAAACAGCCATCACAATAAGACAGGTTATCAGACAAATTCCACACACACCCAAGTACACGGGGCTACATGACCACGAAGTCGCAAAGCCCCTAATTGAATCATCAACAACAACAACGTATTGGTCTTGTCGGCGCATGCTACTGTCTAACGAGAGAGAACTACACACACACACTACTACAGTCTCTACGGAATCTGACAATTTCAACATATACCCAACTGTACGGGGCTGATAACCAAATACATCTCAAGCCACTAATATTGAAAGTTCAGCGTCAATCGGTAACGACATGAGAATGGTATCTACTTTATGTTTTCAGTAATGGATGCCAACTGTGAAAAGTGACTTAACCATAGTTCTTATTGAGATGTACTGTGCCAGAGCATGGCAGCACCGGATGTGGTCTGAGAACAACATGTTTTGTTATGAAAATGTTAGTTTAACTACCAACCTGGGGTATTGTTGTAGCCCTGTCATCCAAGGTGTATTAAGACATGTCAGTCCCATTAATATCCTTATTATTGAACACCGGATGTGACCATAACCAAGCCTTGCTTTAGAATTATACACGGTAGACACGGCTGTTTTTCTTAAATCTCCCTGTTCTACTACCTAAATGCAGATGCATTAAATCTGTTCGTCACAGCAGTTTGGTGGCCCAGAAAAACATTACCTGCTACCTTCCTGGAATAGTTTATTCTCGGCATTATGAGTCGAGTTCAACGACAATGTCTATTATCTTGAACGAGTATAGCAGTACATTGCCACATGATGATGGAACTTGGTGTTGATAAAACCACTGTCATTCGGAGAAATACGAACCCTTTTGGGTGACCTCGGACTGAATCTGAGGCCATTATTATTATTATTATTATTATTATTATTATTATTATTATTATTATTATTATTATTATTATTATTATTATTATTATTGTTAATTCCCCCTTAAGGAGAGCGTTAAAACACAATCAATTTTCATGCTTATTTTTCTGTCCCTTTCTTCCTTCTTCCCAAATACCTCTCATATATTCAATTATTATTATTAATTTTATATTGGTCACCGACAGCAATAGCTATGCTCGCCAAAGCGCAGCGCTAGGCCATGGGGCCAAGCTATCTGTGGATTCGGTAGACTTGGGTTCGAGCCCCATCATCTGCCGTCCTTGCAATGGTTTTCCGTGGTTTCCCATTTTCAACTCATGGCAAATGCCAGGATGGTACCTTCTAATAGGCCACGGCCGCTTCCTTTCATCTCCTTGCCCATTTTCATTAATTTCATCTGAGATGAGATGTACTGTGACAGAGCATGACAATACCGGATGTGGTCTGAAAATAACATGTTTTGTTATGAACATGTTAGTTTGACTATCAACCTGGGGTATTGTTTTCGTTGATTAGATGTAGGTCCATTTGGTTTATATAATGATATTTCATATATTAATATTTTCTCTCATGAGGTTAGGGTCAGGAAGAGCATCCGGCCGTAAATGCACGCGCCTCATAGACATAGACCCCGTTGAGATCGGAAGTAATAAGGGATAGGACATACATACATTCAGTTTGTATTGCCCATCTACAGTATGAACAACTTCATTCCTACTGTCTCCTTCGGACTTTGATGTTTGCACAGTAGTCTACGTCCGCATCCTTTCCTGTTTTAAAATCATTTACGTTTTCACTTCGGTTTTCCTTGGAAATCTTGGCAGGCTTGAACTTTTTTCTCTTTGGTGGGATGTGCTCCTCAAAGTGTTAATTATTTAAACAGGTTGGCCAGTAAATTGTTCCCCTTTACATTAATGTATATGGAAAACTGTAATTCAAAGTTTTAGTACCAAGATCACTTAACTCACTACTCTCAAAATTAAAAAATCTCTCACCACAAGAAGCAAACATTTAAATTGAAATTGTTTACAGAAAACCTATCAGTTACCTAAGTCAGCTTCAATAAACTTAACAAATAATAATAAAATATCAATTTTTAATAAGATGAATCAATTTCAATTTTCGTGAGTGAAGTTATATCGAGTTACACAGTTAAGTAATACTTCGAAACTTGATTCCACATATAATCCTTGCCCGATCGCTTTGTGGGACCATGATACTTGTAATAATGTAAGTATTAATATCAAAATAGTGGACAAGAAATCCACTGTATAAGATTTGCTGATGACATTGCATTAATTGCAAATTCAGAGGGGGAACTGAGTAAAATGCTACAGTTTTGACATGAACTCTACAAGAATCGAAATTGAAACTGAACAGTTTGAAAACAAAATTATTACTGTATTCGTCAGGAAATTAAATAAAGAAATATCAACAAACATCAAGACAAATGATGACACCGTACAACAAGTCAATCGATTCTGTGTGCATTATCACACACGACAATATGTGCACCACAGAAATCAGGAAGAGGATTGCTCTAGCTAAACAGGCTTTCAGTAACAAGAAACTTATTTTGCAAAGAAAAACATAAACACTAAAATTATTAAAGATTTTGTCAACACATTTCTGTGGAGTGTTTTGTTGTATGGCTGTGAAGCATGGGCCTTAGCAAAACAAGATATAAAACGCCTGGAAGCAATGGAAATGTGGATATGGAGAAGGATGCTGCAATAAGCTGGATAGAGAAAATGTCAAACCAAAAGTCCTTAATGAAGTAGATGAACATTATAGAAAAGAGGAAAACAACATTTCTTGGCCACACACTAGCCATAACAATTTTCTAACGATCGTGTTGGATGGAAAGGTTTTGGGGGAGAAGGGAAGAGGAAGACCAAGGAAGAAGTGCCTGGAATCTGTGATGAACAAACTAAATTTCCAAGAATATGCTGATTTGAAACGTTCACAAGAGGAGAGACAAATTCGATTGCAGCGACAAGGCTTTGCCTTTAGGATATGTTGATGAATATCAAAAACAAACAAGTAAAAAAGTGAAAATGTAATCCATATAAAGAATACAGAGGTAACAAGAAAGAGGACTGTTAAATTAATGTTACTAAGCTATTTTTTGTGTTATTATTATTATTATTATTATTATTATTATTATTATCATTATTATTATCCTAGCACTTAAAATCTAGTATATTACCTAATTACATTGTATACATGTATTTACAATGTTTATTATCAATAAATTAACCCTCTCTTCCCGGGTTTTGGACTTCCAGGCTGGGTAAGGTTTGCATTATTATTATTATTATTATTATTATTGAATGAGGTGTGTCTGAGGGAGCTGACCCAAATGTAGACGTGAATATGGTGATACGCTTCTTCAACACGCTGTCGGCTCATACCGCTCCTTTGTGAAATTAGTCCGTCAACGTCCTGTAGCCGCGACCAATTCCGAATTAGTTCTCCTACACAACTATTTCACTCGTGCTTTTTTTATTTATTTTTATTTTGCATTTGCATGCCTCAACTTCTCTCGTCTTAATGAGATGTTGACGGCGGAGGTCTTCTGCCCGTCTTGATTCCAAACCTCAAATGGCCCAAAGGAACTGATAGCATAATATTGTATTATTTCAGTTTTCTAAGATATCTACATAGTTTAATATCCCTGGGACTATAAAACCAGAAGGCGAGGCGAACACACTTAACTACTCTTTCCGGCTTGGTAGCTGCAAAATTATAAAAATTAAAGGTTGGTTTTGGTCTACATCAGACGATCCTTACCTTTAATCTTTTTGAGGCTGTGAGCTCTATTCTCATGCCATGCCAAGTACCCGAGCACCATTAAATACAATAAAATATTTATTATTACTATTATTATTATTACTAAGCAAGAAGCATGCACCTCTATTTCCTTTTCTTGTCTCTCTCTCTCTCCCCCAAAGGTGCTGAAACAGAAGGTATTCTCCACTCACCAGGCATGCTGCAACTGATTGCACGACTCATGCTGATAAGATACATGTACGTGTTGACAGTGGAGCCAAATCAGCACATTTCGTGTTACTAATAAAAATGGATGTCCGGTCATTTTTACTGTAGATTAATAATACTATTTCACAAAATGATACTATTTCGGACTGACAAAACCTGTAATTAAAATACTACTATTCCGGTTCGTGCAACAGAATTTGAATTAAAAAAAGGATCTCGGGGAAGCTGGTTCTCGCGAGCACGATAAGAACACCATGGCGCTCACAAGCACCAGTTTATGAATGCTCGGTCTACATCATGCAACGTCCACATTAAAAAGAAATTGAATCGATGGGGCTGAAAAGCATTAAGTCAAGAATGGTAAATAAAATAAAATATTCTGAAGTATTGACCCAAGGGCCTTGGAACGGCATAGGAAAGAATTAAGTCATCCTTCTGTTTAAGCCAGATGTAGAGCGATCAGAGGAGAAGCCAATGACTTGCTACCTTTCAGCGGCTTTCCGCGTGTTTTAGTGCTATTTTAAATTACATTTGTACAGAGCTTATGTGGTTTTTATGTTACAAATTCATTTTAAAATAAAATATCATGTGAAATATTCATTGTGTATGTTTTTTTTTTTTGTGGCGCTAAACTGACCACGGAGCTGAAAGGCATTAAGTCAAGTTTCCCAAAATTGATTTGAAAAAATATGTTAATTAAATTAAAATTTATATTCCGCTAACACAAATATAACCTGAATAGTTGCTTCACAACATAGATGACTAATATAGTGTGTTTGTTAAGATCTATCAATGACGTGTTATCTGTCTCCTGCAATGTAGTGAAAACTGACTTAATACATTTCATCTCCGACCTATTCAATTATACATTTTGTTACTGGAAATCAAATCCTGATTTAAATTTGACTGTACAGGGTCTTTCATATAAAGTAAGAACGGCAAGCGGCAGTTTTGTTATCCGTTGCTGCGGTGGCCTTGGCCGCGCCTGTGGTGCACCACGGCCCCCTGCTGTAGTATTGAGAGCGCGCGCATAGTACATATTTGACCTTGCAATAAGCGCGCAGGAGCTCAGTCGCCAGTCTGAACCTCGGTTGCTAATATGGTGAGACAGTTATCATTGCAACATCATATTATTTTGTGTGTAAAACTTATTTTAAGAAATGTTAACAAATCCTCACACATTGGAGGAATTGGAAGGAAACATTACAGTGGCAGAACTCACTCCCGATAGCCAGAATATGGTTACCAGATACAATGCCTGCATAACCCAGGAAGGACGACACTTCCAGCATCTTTTACAAGTTAAGATTTCATATAGGATTGTACAGACGATCAAAGAAGGGGACCGTGGAGCGCCACAAGCTCGGCCAAGGCCAGCAAAGCAGCGGATAACATAGTTGCCGTTTGCCGTTCTTACTTTATATGAAAGACCCTGTATGTGATCAGTTGATTGAATGGCTTCGAATTAGTCTATTACGATTGCAGTTCAAGAATATTTATTGGCAGTGACTTTGCTACAATGAGGTACATCGTCCGATTCCACTAGCCTCGCAGCACCCCGCCAAGTATGCCAGTTATTAAATGGCAAGTAAGAGCGAATAGTCTGCTTGTGTGCTGTCACGATCCCGATATATTCCCTCCCTGCTTTACTAGCCTCGCAGCACCCCGCCAAGTATGCCAGTTATTAAATGGCAAGTAAGAGCGAATACTCTGCTTGTGTGTTGTCACGATCTCGATATATTCCCTCCCTGCTTCACTAGCCTCGCAGCACCCCGCCAAGTATGCCAGTTATTAAATGGCAAGTAAGAGCGAATACTCTGCTTGTGTGTTGTCACGATCTCGATATATTCCCTCCCTGCCAGGCACTAAATTACACCTTGTTTATCTGTGTGTGAAATCCTAGCGTTGATAGTCCTAACTTAGATAATGATCATAATAATAATTATAATAAACATGAATAATACAGGCAGAGTTGAGTTGGCTGGGATGACGAGTAGGTTTGTGTGTGACCTGGATGTGTCCGATATATTTGAATGTGATAGTACACAGAGAGTCAAGTGCAGACTAAATCCCTTCTGTCTGTCTGTCTCTCTCACTCTCACCCCCACCCCTACCCCCTAACCCCCTGCTCTCAGGCCTGCGCTATCCCGGCTGCGAAGAGATAAGAGAATTGCGCTGTCAGGGCAGGATGATATATTTGACCAACATTTCCATACAGCTTCGGAGCTGAGCAAAGCTGTAGGGGTGGGTACCGTCAGGGTGGGGTGGGGGTGGTAGCTGATCTAAACCATTCTCCCTCTCTTTCTCTCTTCTCTTTCCCTCATATACTTTTATACATATACATATACATATATATATATATATATATGTGTTTTTTTTAGTCTGATGATAGCTTTTCCCTGGGCAGAAAAGCTGAAACGTGTGTAATCTTGGCAATTCAAATTAACGCAGGAGGGTAGGTGGGGAAAATATATACATAGGACCTCTCAACCCTCCCCCACCTCCATCCGTACCCCTAAATACGTATCTGGAGTCCTCAGTCAGGCCGAGCGACCACTATTATAATATAATACGTGCTGCATGGACCCTGCTGAGTTCTCACATAGGCACCCCGCCAGCCATATGAAGAATTGTATTGCAGGTTGCGAGGATGCTAGGGGAGTCTTCATTTTCAGAAATGATACTTATTATTACAGTAGTAGGACCGGTTTCTTAGGGTTTTACCTATTTTTTTTTTCCTTATTTCTAAATACGAAAATACTTTAATACCTTCCCGAATCACACTCAAAGCCATGCTCATGCGTTCTGCAGTACCTAAAAGGAACCTAAATGATATGCGAATACCTAAAATTATCTAATTGCAGTTGAATTTCTAGTCAATCATTTTAATTGTAAACCTGAAGGTAGTGTTTATTCCTAGATCTAGTTGATTGACAGAAATCCTACCTGCCAGAAACTTCAAATATTTTCAGCATATATCTTATTGTTTGGTTATTTACCGTTAGGTAAGTGGGGATGAATCTTTTATTACTGTATTTCCAAGAATCGTATATTCGAAATAAACAAAATTAATTAATCGGGCTAGAGTGTGAAAATCACCTCTGACAACCATGGTTGTATTGAGTTTGAATAATTAACAACAACCAGGCGTTCGTGCGCATTTTAAGGAGATCAAATATTGGATATAATTTGATGACGTATCATTATGTAAAATATTTATAGTCTCGTTCATTTTCTACTATCAATTAGGCATTAATTTTAAGCTTTGCGGAATTTATGTCAACTTTTGTTACACCTAAACAAAAATGCTATTTAAAATTCTTTTCTACCTATTAAATCCTAAAAAGAACCTATTTTATGTTTTTGAAAACCTAAAATGACAATTTTAAGTACCTAGAAATCCGGTCTCTACTTATTACTTATTAAGTAATTTCATTAGAAAGCTAGCTACTGCAGTGGCCACCATGTTGCGACTTCCGCTAAATTTCGACATATATTTGCGTTCCAAATCCCCCAGACTCCCAAACCACTGTTAGTTCAAAAGTTTATATTGAATCACTTTTTTTTGTGGACACGATAACTGCCTTAATTTTGCACAAATCACTTTCAAACTTATACTTAAATCTATAACTAATGAAAATCTAGCTCGAGTTCGTTAATGGGCAAAATTGGTTCAAGAAGGGATGGAAATGAGGGGCATTTTTCAAAAAATTAAATACCTAAATCGTTTCTGTGAAAGAATTTTTATATGCCCCCCCCCCCTCACGCCAAGGGATGAGCAAAATGTTTTCTGAATTATTATAAGGGGAGTCTTTATATAGGCAACTTAACATGAGCAGCGTTTGTAAGTATACCACAAATGGCAAATTTAATGAATTTGAAATATTTTTCTTTGGCCGATATAACCTACCTCTGACTTACAGACAGAGATTTTTATGTAAGAAGTGAAATGGTTTGAACCGATATTTGAGATCACATGCTTTTTGTATTGGTGAAGTTGCTGTAACAGCATAATGCTTTAGCGCTTGATTGCAGAAATATAATTGTTAAGGTGGCTGATAGTGCGAGTGCGCGGTGCGCTCGGCAGTTGTCTCATTGTGTCGCACGCAGCTGGGGGACATGATGGATGGTCGGCGGGATTCCAATTGCCAGCTAGCGAAGTACCGTAGTCTGTTCGAAATGAGTAAGATATACTCCCTTCCCAGCTTACTGGAGCCCTAACCCTCTCATTGAGCCATGTTTCAAATCCCGCACTAGTGTATCCTGTATTTAAAACAATTCTGCATTTAAAAGATAATTTCCACATACAATCAACATTTCAAAAAAAACCTCTCGGCACGGTGGAAGGCGGAGTTAGATTTCACCGGGCAAAGAAGTTTGTTTTGAATTCACTAAATTTGCCAATTGGTGTATACCTACAAAAGTACATGTTCAGCACGTAATTCAAAACATATTTTTATCATCCCTTGCCGCAAGATTGGGTCATATCAAGAATTATTTCAGACAAAAGCTTTAGGTAATTTTAGAGGACTATTGACCATGTTAAACTGCTTTTATATTGTCCCTATTAAGGGCGGTGTGATTTGTTTTTCTCTGAAAACACAAGTTATATATTATATCTCTACTTAGTATAAAACAAAGTCCCCGATTCTTGGATGTCACGGGTAATCTCGAGAACCACTGATTGAATTTTGATACGGTTTTCACCATTCCGTAAAGGATATATCGAGGAAGGTGTCTGTAGAAAATAATTTATTTATGATCAAAGGAAGCCAAGCAGTAACGATTTCAGTGAAAAAGTAAAAAAAAAAAAAAAAACCAACCTGGCGTTCGTGCGCATTTTAAGCTTACGATAGGCAAACCGTTAAAAATATCAATACACTATGAGTGTAAGAATTGTTCAGCATGAAAAGTTCTACAAAAACGTCCAGGAGAGCATATCTCTATCTTCAATACATCGCCCACTTTAAGTGTTTTTACGTTTTCATTTCTTCCAACAATCTCCATTCAATTGTTGAGGCGAGAGTTTACGAGCTGGCTAGGGGGAAGCCTATCTAGCGGGCGAGCTTTTTACCCCAGATACAGGCAACAGCTAGCTGTCGAGTCGTGTTGAGTTAAGACTTCAGAGAAGAGTGGTTGTGTTTGGAGGTTCCCTGGAAGTGCAACTCTGCTTTTCTTCACTTCGCGTGTGAACTGTTCGTTCCACAAAATACACAGTCAAGTTAAGATTTGGACGGAAGGGGGATTTGTGTTGCTAGTATTCCATATGAACTTTTGAATTGACGGTGGTTTTAGGGTCTGGGGAAAGTGAAACGCAAAGATATGCCAATAATTTTTCAGGAAGTCGCGACCTAGTACCCATTGCAATAGGTAGCTTTCTAATGAAATCTACGTAAAACTCTTCCATGATCTGCACTCAACGTACTTTTTCCGTAAAATTACATAAACTTTAAGTTTTCGAGGAGTTGATATTTTATTAGATGGTTTAGTCATACTAACCACCCATATCGTGGCCTAGAGGCTAGCATTTTTGGCTGTCACTGTGGAGATGCAGGTTCGATTCCAGGCTCTGCTAAGATACTTAATCCAGACCTAAAGGGCTGAAACGGGATACACTCAGCCTCGTGAGGCAGAACTGAGAACAGGTGTGTTCTATTCCTTCCTCAGCCATCGTAAAAGTGTTTTTTCGTGCTTCTTCATTATTTTCCTGATGATTGCCGGAATGGTATCTAACGTAGGCCACGGCCACCTCATTCCCAATTGCTCAGTTACAAATTTACACACCATTACAGAAACCACAATATCACTGGTTATCTGGTAAATTTCTACAGAACAGAAATCTGCTGACCTCAAAGAAATATAGATCTAGGTATTAGGAAGTGGTTTTTGAAATCCTCTATCTAGAGCGTGGTGCTCTATGGAAGTGAAGTTTGGACTGTTGGCGCAGGAGAAATGAGGTGAATAGAAGCGTTTGAAATGTGGTGTTACAGGAGAATGATGATCGGAGTTACAAGTGAAGTATTTAAGATGAGTGGGTGAGGAGAGATGATTCTGGTGACTGCTTATAAAGAGAAGAGATAGGTTGGTAGAACACGTACTAAGACACCCAGGAATAGCAAAGTTCGTTATGGAAGATAGGGTCGAGGACATGAACTGTAGGGGTAGACCAAGGTTAGAATAAGAGTATATTGCCTCGGTTCTAAGGTGTGCGAACCACGTAGAGATGAAACGATTAGCTCAGGACAGGGATTATGGACAGCTGCATCAAACCAGTCAAGGGACTGAAGACTTAAACAACAATACTGATCATAACTAACACACGTAATTTTTTGCAAGAGTGTTATTTATTTATTTATTATTTATATATTATGTAGACTGTCCCCCGCCCAGTCATTGTTCAAATTTGTGTTGACCGACTGAAGAGTTACATATTGTAGAGACATCGTGGAAGTGCCTTATGACTAATGCCCAAGCGGGGGAAAGGATCCTATCAGTGTTTGTACTACACCCTCACCCTCATGAGCGACGCTGCCGGAAATGACCACAGCATCATTACATACCAGTAATATGGCGTCCCGGCTCCCATGACTTTACAGATCATTGCCTTAAGACGAGGATTACTTGGACACAGGGTGAACCAAAACTCCCTCCCCCTCGCCTCGCCGTATTAAACCTTACCCTCTTTCCTTACGGGACGTAGCGAATGAGTCTCGCGAGTCCTAGTTTATGTTTTGAGGGTTGATGCAGCCTCCATGTCTCTCTGTCCTGAACTAATTGTTTCATCTCTACCACACGCTTCATCTGAACGAGTTTTAGATATTCTGATCTTGGCCTAACCTTACAGTTCTTGTCCTCTACCCTTTAACTAAGCTTCTTAATATGTCCCTTACCAACCTATCTCTTCTGTTCATAAGCTCTCGCCATAATCATCTCTCCTCCCCCACTCATCATAATATACAAGCCGGACGTTTGTTTTAGACGATTGCCCTTGGTTGGTTGGTTGGTTGGTTGGTTGGTTCCTCAGTTTAGGGGCTGCGACAATTTGGTCATGTAGCCCCGTGTACTTTTGGGTGTGTGTAGAAACTGTCTGATAACCGGTGTTGATTGTGATGGCTGTATTAGAGTGTGTATCTGTTTTAATTCAAGTAAGGACTGCAGACATTGAATTTCTTCAAGTAGTTCCTACTTTTGCCGCCAGACGCCACCGTCAACGACCAACTGGTTCAGAACTTAGTTACGATATGCCACCTCAGTCGGCTCTTGACGAAGAACGTAGGAACCTAAGAACGTTAGTCAAATATTTAACCTATATGTAATTTAGCTTCACACAGGTGTAATTAGTGGAAGGTTCTTTAACATGCCATACATCTATGACATGGGACCGTCGGCTTTACTTCCCCTCCGAAGGAGGGCATACTGAGGGATTTTTAACACTCTTAAAAAATCCGACAACTTCGGCAAGGTTTGAACCCGCGATCTTGGACATAGAAGCTCAGCATGCTACCAACTACGCCACCGAAGCCGCTACGATTGCCCTTGACCTTGAAGATTGCGGGTGAGCCTGTATACAGCCAATCTTTCGTCCTCTCGCTTCACAACTGTCACCACCGGGAAGGGAATTCCAGACTTGAGCACGTGACAAGGCCGTTTAGAACAGTTCAGTCCACATGCATCCGCATGTAACGGCGCACTTTTTCAAACCTCATACAGCTACGTAATATGGCGGCAATTCAAGACACTGTAACAAACTAGCATCAATGTCCGCACATCATCCATGTCGTCATCGACTATACTAAAATATCCCATAGACACTTCCTGCTCGGGTCCAAGCTCCGTGAACCTGAGAGGAATGTGGATCGCGAACGTTGACGATATATGACAGAAGTGCTGGGTTTCGGGTCCGTGCGTAGTAACAGAACCAAATACATTGGTCGGTGACTCACTCACTCATTTGCAACACCACAGTGGGTTGAGCAACGGCTCTATGTTAGCAGTATTGGAATACTAGATAACACGGCGGGTTGTTGATATGCCCTTCTCTTCTCACCTGCCCCTTCCCCTCACCGCGCAAGTTCACAGAGTTTGGACCAGAGAAGTACGTATCGTGTTATATACTTGAACCGGATATTATATTGTCGAAGGGTCGATAATCTAGATGTTCAGCCCCTGTGATTATATGGAAGCTACTGAGGTATGAGTGGCGTTGAGTAATGACAGATGGTGTTTGTGGATGTTGTGAAAGGTTCTACTCGTAAGGTTATCACTGCTGTACTGGTTCAGTGAGGAAAGCAGTGACAAGCTACCTCACCCCTCACCCTGCTTAGTGCGCCTCAATATAGCGCTCCCTTTGTTTGATGATGGGTTTCTACCCACATAACCACGGTGGTACTTTATGAGGACCTGACCAACCTCCTAGCTGACTACCCAGCAGACAGGCTCCTTAAACCAGTAGGCTAATTATCAATATCTAATGTCCATACTGTACGCTATCATCGGGTAGGTCAGACTTTACATATGATATAGTGAACTGCCCCCAGCCAATATCCGTTGATCAACATGGCAAAGTAGGAAGCTTATGTGCGCGAGGGTAGGACAGATTGAAAATGCTAGGGGAGTGATGAAGGCTTTAAGACATGTCCCCCTCTAACTCATAGTACCACCCTTCCTTCTTCTTGCCGTTTTGGTGATGGGCCATTTGCCTCAAGCTCGCTGCCAGAGATTGAAAGATGAGGGGTGATGGCAGGGGAGAAGGGAGAGGTCATTTAGTGTCGACGTGGGACTCTGGAGGTGTCCAGAAGACGCCGTATTATGAAACTCAGACGCGAGTTATGGTCCGAAGAGTAGTAAAAAGAGAAGAGATGGTTTACAGGTTGCTTTTCCCCTCAAAAAATTCATTTCGGAAGGGTTTAGGAAGTATTACGATGGCTACTTTCATTTATACTGCTGTGTGTATATGGGTTATCTCTTTGTGAAGACGGATTTCTGTAAAACAAATTCCAAGGACTTCCCTTTGCAATCTCACCGCTGTTATTGATATAGTGATAGGATAGCTGATTTATGTTGCTCGTTCCTGTTATGGAATCACCATCCTTACAGATTTTATTCCAACTGATATCCAAGCAAAAGGCAAACACAGTTAAAACCCGATATAATGTGCTCGTTGGGGGACACCTCTTATTGGTCAGAAGTCTCCACATTAACCACCAATTATATGAAGAGTTTTTTTATTTTCAATGGTTCAATCTCTCAGCCTAATTACAACAAATTTTCTTGTAGAAGTGTTAATATTTTTGAAAAAACAAATAATATGTCTATGTCTCCTTGAATTATGGCACTTCATAAAATATTAACTCATAAATATATTTAAAAATATTAAAAATAACCAATAAAATAAAACAGAAATCACAGTCCAACATGACAACTCGTGTGGATGTATACAAAAATTAAATTAATATGAAAAATACTAAAAAAATATCATTAAAATTTAAAAAACAAAAGATCTAAAAATTATAAAATTCAAATTACAAAAATAATTTTTGAAAAATGTATTAATAATATTGAAGAATAATTCAAATGAAAACAATTAAAATTATAATAACTCGGAATCAAATTTGGTATTGGAATACAAATTTATATAAATACAAATGAAACTTTAAAAATAAAATAGTCTGCCCTATAAACGGTTAACCCCCGCAATATATCGGGTATCATTAAAATCCACGTGTTTTGGGAATGACAAATGACAGATAGGCAAAGCCATTAATTAAATGCTCTACAACTGTATACATGATCTTGAAGCTTTTCACTCACTGAATATGATTTTCATTTTTGTCATATTAGGCCCTACACTTAACGTTTCATTTAATTGAAACTCAGAACATGTGATTTTAAATGGTTGCTGTTGTTGTCGTCGTGGCCCCATGTAATTGTCGTAACTTATACCACCTCGGCCAATGGAGGTACCCGCCTATGATATTCGCTAAAGGACACTTTTATAAAACAGGAGCCGATAGGGTTAAGCTGAGGATATATTTGGTCATTAAGCATCTCGTCCGGTATAAATACAATGTTTTTAGCAAAGAATTCAAAGTATACAGACAAAAAGGATACTTTATTTAGAGATATTAATCGGCTGACATTTGTGTTTCCCTGGGTTACATTAATGAGTGTGTCAGGTTAAAGTAAGCTGGCAGTCGTCATTGAATCCAGTGAGTTCCATTGCCGAGAAAGCGTTATTGCATAGCCCCGTGGATGTGAACCTAATAATCCTTGGCCCCCTGGAGACCTCGCGCCGTAATCCCGCTGAGCCCCAGACGTCGTGACGACCGGAGAGAGATCAGTCACCGGAAACGGAAGTGAACTCGTCGCGTCGCTGCGCTGGTGGGTTGAGGGTCGTAGGAGAAGCCTCGTGGGAGTTCAACAAGAAGTACTGCAGAAGAAGAAATACGCCACCGCAATCTATGTGATTGCACAATTTACTTTTTTGTAGAATTTCTTATAAAACTGACTGAAATTGATGTTCTTCCGGTCTAACTTTTTTCTTGTATGATTGAATACTTTGCGTATATTGTCGTAGGCTTTTAATGAAACCAGTCGTTTTACGAAAATCCTAATCACTTCAGGGTGGGTTCGATTCCTACCTCAGCCATCCTGGAAATGGTTTTCCGTGGTTTCCTCACTTCCACTTCAGGCAAATGCTGGGATGGTACCTAACTTAAGGCCACGGCCGCTTTCTACCCAAATCCTACCTCAATTACAAATACACACACTAGTACAGACATCACAGTGACACAGGTTATCAGATGAACTCTACACACACGCAAGTAAATAACCATGATATTTTAAAGCCCCTGAAGAAACAACAAAAACAACAAGTTATGTTGTTCAGAAAAATAATACCTAACTATACAAATCGTTGACTATGTGGTTGCATTTAATATATCCAGAGTTTTAATATTGTGGAAGATATAATTACGATTTAAAATTAAAAATAAGCCGGCTTCTGTGGCTTAGTTGGTAGCATGCTGAGCTTCTATGCCCAAGATCGCGGGTTCAATTCCGGCCAAAGTCGTCGGATTTTTTAAGAGCGTTAAAAATCCCTCAGCATGCCTTCCTTCGGAGGGGAAGTAAAGCTGGCGGTCTCATGTCATAGATTTATGGCATGTTAAAGAACCTTCCACTAATTACACCTGTGTGAAGCTGAATTGTATAGGTTAAGAATGTAAACAACGCGGTGGTGTCTGGTAGCTATGTTCTGAACTAGTAGTCTTTGACGGTGGCGTTCAGCAGCAAAGGTAGGAACTATTTGAAAAATTCAAAAGTCTGCAGTCCTTACTTGTATTAAAAAACAGATAACACACACGAATACAGTCATCAGAATTAACACCGGTTATCAGACAGATTCTACACACACCCATGACGCGTTGTCGCAGCCCCTAAACTGAGGAAGCAGCCAACCAACCAAATTAAAATTAAATAAAACAATAAGTCATTTGTAGCTCTTCAGTCGGTCAACACGAATTTGTCCAATGACTGTGCGGGGTACAAAGTACGTATCAATATGTAAGTACACTTCTGGAAAAATTGTACATGTATTAGTTAATTATCACAATTAAATGGGGGTAATTTAGGATTACACGATTTGACCCTCAAGTGGCCATCATCAGATCCTGATCACTGTGTTGAGATTTAAATTTACACCAATATAATTATACTAGTGGACCCGTGCGAGAAATCTCGCATGTTCATAAACCACACTTCCCCAATAGGTTTATAATGAAAGACATAAGGAGAAAGGTTATGATTTTATTTCAACCAAATGATTATAGAACACTATTTACATTTCAGGAAAATATTAATATGATATGAAACAGGTGTCACAGCGGCCCGTGAACAGCAATTATGGAGCGTATTTTTCTACTGCAACAGTATTTGCAAATCGCACACTTCGTACATTTTTTAACGTTAATTTTTATAGAAATTGTAGATATTTATGAAGTTATAGTGCAATTCGTCACTGCTAATGTTTATTCTCTTTCATTTGAATGCTCATTTGTCACGATCGATTGCTTGTGTGCGTCTCAGGAGAGATCTATACTACTGAAATAATATATTTGATGATTACTATTGTAGTAGCAATCAAGCAAGCACCAATACTTAACATCATTAAGCCCGGAAGACTTAAATGGGCTGATCATTTACTAAGGATGGGAGATGTTAGGATGGTCTTACAAATCTTCAAAGAAGAATAAGAGGAAAAAGGCCAGTAGAAAGACCACTAAGTTCCTGAAAAAATGAAGTCTCCATACTTTGTCGACATCTGAATGTGGACAACTGTCAAGAAATGACCCAAAACAGAGTTCAGTGGAGTCATTTTGTGAGATCAGCGAGGGATCTTCGTGTCCCATAGTCCTGCGCGAATGCGAATATCCGCGGATAAACCCCCGGATATCCGCAAAATTCTTCGCCATGTGGATGTAGTTTGCATGGCTGTGCGGATAGCGGATAAGCTGCGGATAATGTTTGTGGAGTAAATTTGCGGATAGTTTTTAGAATACAATCCGAACTTGTTGAATATTATTACTAGGACCCGGATGATTAACATATCATATTTTTCCGTTATGTTTTTCTTTTCATGACAAATGTAAGATGATGATTTAAGCTAATCTCACTCAAATTATGGCATTAAGCATAATAAACACTCTGAACAGGAAAGGGTTGCAATTCTGGCTGTATAACATTCATTTTAAACATAGCACATGGCATACATAGCCTAAGGGAACGATTTTTTCCTCAAATGTCTAAATACAGTATGTTGCTTTGGTAATTTATGCTTTATCTTACTAACAATATTATTGTAATGCCAGTAGATTCAGATAACAAACGTGCGAATACGGAATATAAACGTGCGGATGCGGGGTGGTTGCGGATAACAGTAGTGCGGATGCGGGGCGGTTGCGGATAACAGTAGTGCGGATGCGGGGCGGATGCGGACAACAGTAGTGCGGATGCGGGGCGGTTGCGGATAACAGTAGTGCGGATGCGGGGCGGATGCGGACAACAGTAGTGCGGATGCGGGGCGGATGCGGACAACAGTAGTGCGGATGCGGGGCGGTTGCGGATAACAGTAGTGCGGATGCGGGGCGGATGCGGACAACAGTAGTGCGGATGCGGGGCGGTTGCGGATAACAGTAGTGCGGATGCGGGGCGGTTGCGGATAACAGTAGTGCGGATGCGGGGCGGATGCGGATAACAGTAGTGCGGATGCGGGGCGGATGCGGACAACAGTAGTGCGGATGCGGGGCGGTTGCGGATAACAGTAGTGCGGATGCGGGGCGGTTGCGGATAACCGTCATGCCGATGTGGGACGGATGCGGATAACGTTTTGTATATCCGCTCAGGACTCTACCCATAGAGACCTGAGTGAGTGAGTGAGTGAGTGTATTGTAGTAGCTTGTCTTAGGTGTTTCTTTTAATACGATTCGCGATTTGAATCTCATTATACGTTAGGTTTGATTTGTCTTCAAGGTTTTATGAATACGTAAGTAAAGCTGTATATGCACGTGTATACAATTTAGGATTAATAAAATCAACAAAATTATCATGCACTAGAAAACTTAGGGTGTCGCCGCACAGTAATGTTGACTTGTCACCAATAACAATAGCAAGCAGGCTATGATCAAGGGGTTATTATACCTTTAATTTCATAACCCAAGTAACCATATAATGATGAAAATCATACCTCCAATGCTAATCGATAGTGCATATTATTGATCGCTCAACTCCTGGCGAGAGCCGGAAGAATCCACTTAAGGCCAGGTTTAAACTACTGACGTAATTTAAAGTTCTTTTAGAGCATAAATACAGTGGGTTCGTTAATAAACCTCGTTTTATAATTTGCTCACGTTTACCCTTTAATAATAATGCTGTCTAGATTATATTCAGTAATGGGTTTGTAATTCCATTAATTGATAGGAAAGAAGTGTGCTATCAACACCTCCTGGTGTGTACCGAACAAAACAATTAAGAAAAGCGGGCGGTTTAGTTCTAGTGAATTCAAGATGGCTACCTTGCTTTCTAATGTTCTAAATGAGTAATATAGTTCCCGCGCTCTCGTCTCTCCTCCCTGTGTAATACCACGAGGGAAACCCTCCCCCCACCACCTCCTCTCCTCTCCTCTTGCTTTATTATGAAGCTTGGTGGATCCCAATTAAGAGGAAGCAGCTGTGAAAATTAATGGAGCACAGCTTTTAAGATGTAATTGGGAACATTCATAACTCCACCGTGCTAGCTGCCTGCCTGCCTGCCTGAGCCTTCCCTTGCCTTGCCTTTACCTTACACACGTATGTGTAGTACTGCTGGCTAAGTATCAGGGGTACTAGTGTCACAAACTCATGATCCGAAGATACAGGAATATTTAAATCGATGAGGAATTAAGGGAAGGAAATGCCCTTTTCTGGCGAAATCAGTATCTTGAATGTCTCGCTGTTTTACGCTTACCTGCATCGTTGGTGATGGGGTAGTAACTAATAGTAACTAAGTTACAAATAAAGATAGTTTTGAACCATTTTTCAGTGTTGGCTTATTGACAAATTAATATTGTAACTTTCAGTCGGTCAACATAATATAATTCCAATTACTGGAATTTGCGAAGAGGTAACCTGAAACATGTGCTTATTATACTGTATATGTATTTGTTATGGACTCAAATAGGAGGAGGAAACTAAGGGATGTCATGTTTCGCAAGTCAAGCGAGCATCTTCAGATCAATATATATTACAAGACAATTTAGCTGTACAAAACACTACCAAACCTATAATGACACCCACAGACAGTCTCTACCCTCCAAAACAAATATAAAAACTGCCAGAAAACGTATAAAATGTGGCAACTGTAACTGTTAAGTAGGGACCGGACATTTATGCTCTAAAAACGATTAAAATATGCATGCAATTATGCTCTAAAAATGTAAAAATATGCATCAAAATTTTAAAAAATATTCACTTAACAATAAGCTAATCTTGCACTTTTCTTTCCTTCCTTTGCCGTAATATGTGCAGTCGTGTTTGCTTGTTGTTCAAGTCGAAATTTCTTTTCACATTTCACTTTCTCTGGAAAATTTAACAATAGACGACAACGCCATCAGTTGAATAATCTTTATTTATGACCTGACATCCACTGATTTAATAAATACTTTCTGCTGCTCTTCTCTTTTGGCATTTTGAGTAAAGGATATGCAGACTAAAAGAGTAAAGTAACATTTTACCTGAAGAAACTCCTCACAGAACTAACCCCGGGCTACTGGGTACTATTCGGCCAAAAGTTATCTCAGTCAAGTCTTTTATACCGTTGAGCAAAGGGCTGGGAAAAATGGAGATTTTAGAGAAATAATAATAATAATAATAATATCGTATGGCCTCGGGGTGCCGAGTGCAAGATTTGTTATGACACCTCAAGGGTAGCTTGCATGTCGAATTTCGTTGTATCTTGAAGCACTATGAAAGTCAAGGAGGATAGATATCTAAGCTCCTTGAACACTATAGCGCTTTCTAGTAGAGAAATTAGGAACTTTGCGTTGGCGAAAACTCCCGAGATTAATTTTGCCATTATGAACACGGCCTACTGAATTCAAATGGGTTCTTTGACGTGCCAACATCGTATGACATGGTGTCGTAATTTTTGCCGCCTTTCAAAAATCACTTACCAGGACCGAACCAGCAAGCTTGGGGTTAGTAGACAGACACGTTGACCACTCACCCACCGTGGCAAGCATTTAGAGAAATAAAATCATACCTCTCTTAATAGGCACAATACCAAAACCGTTCAAAATGGTCAATAGTCCTGCAATAATTACCTAGAAACTTTGTCTGAATACAATTTACGCTAAGGGAAGAACAAAATGTTTTTGTAATTGTAAAAAGATAAGGCTTCTCGTATGCTAAACATGTGGAACTTGAGTAGTCAAATTTATTGAATTGGAAATATCTTTCTTAGCCCGGTCTGCGCCTTACGGTGTGCCGGGAGGGATTTTTTCATTTTAAAATCATTTGGGACTGGGCATTCAAGATACTTTAAAAATGATTTAGGTCTGTTAATCCAGTCTCTGTGGAATGTAAATGCAAAATAATAAAAGAATGTAGAAGGAAGGAGTTAATAAGTTAAGGTCACGTGACTTAAACTCATTTCTCTTAGCCCATTTAGTGTTTGGTCTAAGGAACCCGATCCTAATAATTAAAACCTAATAAGCCTAACGCCTTGTTTTGAGAAATAATAGAATACTTCCCTTCCAACCTTGGCCATCAATCAACACACTAACATATAACAGCTTGCGCTTATAGACTTGCATTTCTACCCTTTCTCTCGTTCGTGCTCCTTGAAAATATGCCGGCCATTTTTCTTCCATTTCCTCATCTGAATCCTCCCTCCTCCTACCCTCTACCATCACCATACTCCCTCGCCCGCTGTAATGATGCTACGGCTTGTTTTCGTTCCTTCTCTCTCTCTCACACACACACACAATCCTTTCACCCTTTTACCGTTGGGATAACCGAGCACAAACTTTAGCCAGGATAATACGAGCTAATGATCGAAGAGGCAATTTGCTTTTCACACACATATACGATCGAGTTGGTCCAGAGGGAAACTGGGGGAATAAGAAGGAGAAGAAGAAAAAGGTACAGTGAAGAGAAGGAAAGAAAAAAGATAGTAACAATCGCATTAGGGAAGGCAGCATAGCCAGTGGACGTGGGCTAATCACCCCTTTAGTGTAGCCTCCAATGACTGCAGACTAGCTCCATCTCACTCGCTCAACCTCCCCTAAAGGGTTAATATATAGCTCTGAAAACCCTTTCCCTCTCCCTTGCTCTTGTTGTTGTTGCCGTGTGCAGTTTACCCCAAACACACTCATCCCCCTTGCGCATGCTCGAAATACGAGTATGTGATGGAGTTTTGCTAGCCCTCCGATTAGACTGAAATGAGTATTATTCCCCTATTCCACCCTCGCTAAACCACATCCCCCTGAGGGGTTGGGGGGTAGAGGGACTATACTCACTAGCGCCCGGGCCTCTACAATATCGGGAACTTGGGAAAAGCAAGCCTTTGCAAGTGACGGGGCAGAAATGAATGACCCTTTACTACAATGTCCAGTGTAGTCGAGGATTCAGGAGCAGTGGCTAGCTTCGGTGTGATTTGTCCCACGCTTCTCTTTGAGTGTCTCTGTCTGTGTGTGTGTTTTAACGACTGCTGTATGATGATTGGGCCATTACTACGCCTGCGTGATTGTATGCGTAAGAGTGTATGCAAGTGTGTGCGTGCGTGGGGAACAAAATGGAAAGTGTTTATAATGTGGCTTCATATGGGAGAGCATAAGTTGGAAACTGGGCGCTTAAAGTAGGTCTAATAGTCGAGACAAAGTGGAAAATAGCCTCTTATACGACTCCCAAATATCCTCCTCCCATGTTTGTATCTCCCACTCTTCCTGTTCCTTGTTTTTTTAAATTGTCTTTTTGTCCAATTTCTCTCTGTAATGATGAGCCATCATCGTCAAATTCTCATCTCTGTACTAATGAAATGAAATGCTTTCACGGTGGTATGTTAATTGTCACTTAACGCTTTGAGAAGTGGGGAGAGGAAGAGGAGGATGATCAGAGGGGAGAGAAGGGACGAAATATAAACTACTTAAGTATGAACAGAAAGCAAAACAAGGAGGAAGGAAATAAGTGACCTCCGACTGGTACTTCCATAGATAAACTTGTTCAGGTAGATATGATTTTCTTTATGCAACCTACTGTAGTAACACCATCGGAAACTGAAACTTGGATTTAAATTCAAGCTCTTAAATGGGCGCGTTTTTTTTATATCCATTTAAAGTTTGGTTTCTTTATTCTCTAACACTAAACAATTACCTCAAAGAAATTTCTATACAAAACATTACAACCATCTTAAAAAAATTCTGTGTCTAGTATTCAATAAAGGCAAATTAAAAATTAGCTTAAGGAGAGGCGGAATCTAACCTAAACCACAGGGCTCACAGCCAAGATTGCTAGCCACTACACAACGAGGTGGTCTTGAAATATAATTACAGTATTTTACTGTACTTAGAATTGAAAGTGTTTGTCTGAACGAAGGGTCGAAGCAAGAACTTATCGCGTAAGAATCAACTCATCAGCATTCTCGACCCAGCGAGTCTTGTTTATTTTTCGAACCAGGTAATGTATTTTCCACTAAGTCTTTATACGGATTCGTAGTTTACGTCAAATGGAGCTATAAGTTATGTCTGTCTCGAATATTAAGTTCAGCAGGAGAAATAATCAACACCTCACCGGACTCATGTTAGCTGTGTTCTTTCCCTTCGTGTGTAAACAAGGCAAAATAGTAATAATAATGACTTCCATCAGCGAGCAATACATCAAGCGAAACAGCCCTTTGGTTTCCGCTGTTGAGTCGAGGTGTGGAAGGAACCGAGTTCCGTTCCGTGATTTATATCCCTCAAGATATTCGTTCATTGAATGTGGAGGGATTGTTACCTCACGTGCATTGCACATATTTATCACTCTCTCACTCTTGGTAATGGTTTTATCACGGTGACAATTATTTCACTTATGTTTCTAATGCCGTGTAATTATTCAGTCAAAGTAAGAAATTGAATCTCCTCTGCGTTCTATAAAACATAATTACTACTCTAAACATACTTTTTTTCTTTACATACTAAATAACCGGCCACTGTGGCTGAGAGCGCTAAAGTGCCAGATCGTGCTTCGCTGGCATCGCGAGTCGTCGGTTCGAATCCCACCTCGGCCGTCATGAAAATGGTTTCCGTGGTTTCCCATTTTCACCACCAGGCAAGTACCGGGACTGTTTCCTTCAAGAATTCATCATGGCGTAACGACTAGAATGCTTGTCTGTCTTCCCGGAGTTCCGAGTTCAATTTCTTTCTCAGTCAAGACATTTTAATTCTGGTCTGAGGACTGGAACGGGATCCACTCAGCGTATGAAGAAAAACTGAGGAGAGGTGGCTTGGATTTCCACCTCAGTCATCTTGGAAGTGGTTTTCCGTGGTTTCCTGCTTTATCTCCAGGCAAATGAAGGGAAGGTTCTTAACTTTAGGCCACGGCTGACTCCTTCATATCCTATCCCCAATTTACGAGTTAATACACAGCCATCACCATAACTCAGGTTATCAAGCAAATTCCTCAAACTTCTAAGTACATACGGCTACATGAGTCTAATCTATGTCTAACCCTTAGTCTATTAATCTCGTTTACAATGGGGTCAGGGATGAGATGCCATTACATTCCACGTGGCTGATGGGTTCTATGGCCGGATGCCCTTCCTGACGCCAACCTCATGAGAGGAGTTAATGAGAGATTAAATTAATGAAGATGAATAAAAGTTCAATTTCAAGTAGTTACAACTTTGGCTACCAGACGCCATTGTCACCCAGCGGCGAACTTTGGAACTTGATAGATCGTTTCTAAACCAAATAACCTACACATTTAGCTACACACTGCCAATTATTATTTTTGTTGGTTGGTTGGTTGGTTCCTCAGTTTAGGGACTGCGACAACGCGGTCATGTAGCCCCGAGTACTTTGGGTGTGTGTAGAATCTGTTTGATAACCGGTGTTAATTGTGATGACTGTTGACTGTATTAGTGTGTGTTATCTGTTTTAATTGAAGTAAGGACTGCAGACTTCGAATTTTTCAAATAGTTCCTACTTTTGCCGCCAAACGCCACCGTCAACGACTACTAGTTCAGAACTTGGCTACTAGACGCCACCGCAGTCGGCTCCTGGTGACCTACAAAGAGCGTTATTAACATTCTTAAACTATAATTTAGGTTACACAGCTGTAATTAGTGGAAGGTTCTTTAACATGCCATAAATCTATGACATGGGAGCGACGTCTTTACTTCCCCTCCGAAGGAAGGCATACTGAGGGATTTTAACGCTCTTAAAAATCCGACGACTTCGGCCGGGTTTGAACCCGCGATCTTGGCCATAGAAGCTCAGCATGCTACAGACTACGCCTCTGAAGCAGCACAGGGCTACATGAGTACAGTGTCGCAAAGCCCCTTAAGTTAGCAACATCAGCAACGTGGTGCCTGGCTACACCGCGGGGTTGAATGGACGGCCATCATTGATGAATGGTACGAGCAGTGAGAGGATAGCGTGGTCGTCATGGCGACTCACTTTACTCATCTCCTCTTGGACCATAAAATGGTCCAGTGCTCTTGAGAAGACCATCTCAGCGAGTTAGACTGCCGTCCGCTCCGACACGGACCATAAATACGCAACAACTACTGCTCCACGTTAGTCAACCGTCTGAGATTCCTGCTTCGTTCTCCACGCTAATGGAATTCCCCTTTCCGCGATGATTCATTCGACTCATCATTTATCAGTCCTAGTTAAATTGGATGTTCAATTACAAACAAATGTTAAATTGCAATGTAGCCCATTCATTTCTTGGCGCTGCAGAATCAGCTGACAGTTAATGTTATCTTATTATATAATACGCTAAGGTGTATGTTTCACAAAACTTAAGCTCCTAAACCAGAGAGAGTTAGGTGTGGTTTGTACCAAAATTTTCCAAATCGTCTCAATAGTGCAGGAAAAATCTTACATTTCTTGAAAAGTCAACGGAAATATATATTTTTGTTTATAAACTGCTTTTAAACAAATAAACAAGACATAAAGTAGCCCCTGACAGAACTCGGTCGCATTCAGCCCGCATAGCAGTAGAGCCGGGCGGGTAGTCTGTACACATGGGGCGCACATACCCCATTATGCGAGATTTCTCGCACGGGTCCGCGAGTTTAATTAAAACTCACAGCCCGCTAGCTCCCACCAAAGCGGTTCGGGTTCAATTCCCAGTTAGTACATATGGGATTTTCGACGAGAAATATCACATGCAGTACTGTGGTTCGGATTCCCCGTTAATAGGGCTCCTGTGGCTTATGATCAAGACGTTAACCGTCACTTGATGCTACAAAGAGTAAATTACGAAGTTAAAGCTAATTAACAGGAATTGGGACTATGAGGTTTTGAAGGGATATTTACTGCCACACTGTGAACATAAAGACAACATTGGATCAATGTCCAACTGCTTCTAAATATTAGTTTTCAAATCATCCGACTTGCTTTGAATCTACTCAATTGGCTGTCACCTCTGAGTTCCAGGTTCGATTCCCGGCTATACAAATAAATTTCATTTCGGTTTGAGGGCTGGAATAGGGTGCTCTCAGCCTTAAAAGGCACACCTGAGAAGTGATGGGAGTCCCACTTCTATTCCTGGTAAATGTCGGAGTGGTTTTTAACTGGAGTCCATGGCCTCCTTTCCATTCCTTGTCACTGCTACAAATCCTCACCCTACCATACAGTAACCCAGGTTATCCTACTCACATCCAAGTACATGGGGCTAACGATTCATCATCAACATGAACAACAACAATTTTTGAAAGTGGGAGTGACGAGCCCTTAATACTGGTCTGAAAGATGAAACGGGATTCGCTCAACCTCGTGAGACAAAACTAAGAAGAGGAGGGTTCGATTCCAATCCCAGCCGTTTTAGGAGTAGCCTTCCGTGGTTTCCCACTTCTATTCCAGGCAAATGCCAGGATGGTTCCTGCTAATAAGAAATAACTTAAAACTCAGCAATTTGTCTAGGTTTATGCCTTGTCTATTGTGGGGTTTCGGCTAGGAACGCCAAGATAGGTTCATCAGCGGGCTCTTGGTGTCCGTGCCCGGACCCCCACAGGAGTAGCTGAGTTTTAATTGCTTGGCCGTGAAAGCCAATATACCATCTTTTTAAGAAGTAACTTATACAACCCTGCAGAATATCATTCCAAATTATTGTTTCGGCGAATTTTTGCTCTTGATTGAGGGATATGCTTTGCATCGTAAACTAGCGGCTTTTGATCTATTGGATCTCCATTATTCCTCTGTTCCATGCAGGGTGCTTGTGATTCTGTTTAGGATTCTGAACATCTACCAAGGCATCGTTCGGACCGTAACAACAATTTCCAGAAATCTGAGGAAATTGTAGCAGCCAAGAGCGAGGTGGCGGACCATTATTGGCTACTTGCGGGTGATTCCTATGCACGTCACTTGCGCCTCGTGCGTGGGCGGCGGTGTTGGGGAGAGGGCCAAAAGAATTGTGAGTGTTGGTGTTTGACATTTGGGGTCTCAAGCCAATTTGCTGGGCACGTGTTTTCGCCACCAAAAGTATGATTGGATATGGGCTGTCCACTACCTCCGTGTGACCAATTACAACAAGCACCCCTCGCGGTGTGTTGTGGGTACATATCGCTCTATTAGATGCTGCACTCCAAGATTGTGTTCACTAATATTATCTTCCTATTTCATTGATGACAATAATTTCTCCTCTGGGTAATCTAGAAACCTCTGTTCCTTTCACCAATTATTTGTTGGAGTTACAGACAGCGGTGGCTACGCTCTCTAAAGCGCAGCATTAGGCCATCGGGCCAAGCTCTCTGCTCACTTTGTAAAACGTGGGTTCGAGCCCCACCGTCGGCCGTCCTTGGAATGGTTTTACGTGGTATCCCATTTACAACTCCAGGGAAATGCTGGGACGGTATCTTCTGACAGGCCACTGCCGCTTCCTTCCACATCCTTTTCCAGTGTCATTCATTCATTCATTTCATCTCTCATTCCAGCGCAGGTCGCCCACGAGCATCGACTAGAAAGACCTGGACTCGGCCTCTCAGGAGGCCAAATGACAAAAAAGTTGGAGTATTGTTACCGGTTCAATTCCCTGCTCTGCCAATAAATAATTCTGTGTCTGTGTCTGAGGGCTAGATTGAGGTACACTCAGTCTCGTGACGCAAAACTGAGAACTGGTGGGTTTGATTCCTCAAAGTATGACCTATCCATTTCCATTTTCTCCTCTTGATTTCCACTTCAACTGGAACTTGATTTGTTATTCTCCATAGTTCGTTGTGTATTATTTCAGGCCATCTGATGTTTATGATGCACAGTTTATAAATGTTTGCAGAAGATTAGTGATAGTTAAGAGTCCCGGATTTTTTTGTTTTAACGATATCCACGATTTTGTTTAGCAAACATATCTATTTTATCACAATGATATACTTACCCCAAATATGCAATTTATTTCGATATCGAAGTCACGAAATATCGCGAAAAAAATTATTTTGCGAAATGTGTTACTTTAAAATTAACTGAAATAGGTCCACTATCAGTCGTTTGATAGAAAATAAGAAATCTTAAATATATATGTGTTTTATAAGATAAGACAGCGAAAGAGGCTTTTCTGGCTACTCAGGCGAACAATTCTGCGTCCAGAAATCATGGAAACACTGCTTTGCTTAAAGTTTGGGGACAACATAAGTTTTACGAGTTAGCGACAAAAGGACTATGGTAGTTATGGAGAGTATTTGTTGAAGTAAATGTTTGTATGTTGTTCATTATTTAACCAAACCAGTGCACCGTACACACTCAACTTCCACTTTCTTTTTTAAAATTCACCGCGAAACATCGCGAAATATTTCATTTCAATGCTTTGAATTTTTTATTTCACCACTTTGGAACCTTTTATATTACCATAAATCAGGGTCCATAGTGATAGTTCGTGTAACCTTCCAAGTTCCACAGGCATATGGAAGGAATGATTTAACATTTGTATTGAGAATTTTAATTTTCGTCTTCCTAGCAATGTTTTTATTCTTCACATCGCATACAACTGCATAAATGATCCATTTGATTTCCTTATTCTCGCTTTCACATCTTCTTCTGCTCCTCCTTCTCTTGTCACTACTTCAAGGAAATGTTTAACCTCCTCAATCTCTTCTCCTGCCACAATCAGCCTTTCTTCAATTTTGGCATTTACTCTCATTTCCTTGGTCTTATCAATATTTATATTGAGTCCTGCAGCCTCTGCTTCCTTTCGTAAAAGTTGAGTATGCCAAGACAATATTGCCAAACCACAGCAGGAGTCTTGTTTTGAAGAAGTATTAGTGAACACGTGAGGGTCGGCTATGATTGCAAGCCGTGACGTTAAAATATGGCTGTGGTCACCATTAACGCTCGCACGGCTGTTACAATACATGGGGCATTAATTAATGTGGCTATCAACAGTCAGACTTATATTCAATCCTTCTGGGGTGGCACATGCTTCTTCGAGGGTAGTAATAAGTGCTGCCGTTTGCAGCTGTCGCGCAGTTTATGGGGTGCACACGTTCTGCTCGCAGACTTCATCAACAGCAGCATGGAGCATGGGGTCACTCACTTCCCCTTGCGAGAGAGTCATGAGTGGATAGGTCACGTCATCAGAGGGTGCAGCTAATAAGGGGATGTGAAAACAAAGGTGTGATACACATAACTTCAGGAGATACTGAAGCTTCTCTCAAATCTATTCTGAAAATATTGGGAGTACTAAGGGAAATATTTGGACAAAGAAAATTAGGGAATTGACACTCAGCAATTCTTTTAGGTGTTGTAACGATTCGATCCCATAGCTGTTATATTTAAAGGGTTATTCATTTATTATCATGTTATTATTATTATTATTAACTAGTACATCCATGAGATGATTTTTATATCAGATAATTGTAAGCGGTTTTGATTATTATATTCAATTAGATTTTTATTAACAATTACTTGTAAAGAGACGAAGTATTATATATTGCAACAAGACTGGCAATATGGACTAACCCTGTGCGTCACAAACTGAACGACGTAGTAAGAATTTCACCACGGCAAACTGCGTCATTTTCCTGAGATGTTAAGAAACACACTATGGTGTAACCAACACGCCATTTTCTACGGTATATACGCGTCAATATATATTGCAAGTTATGAGTCAAGAATGGAGAAGGCTAATAGAGAGGGAAGCTGTGACACCACGTGACAAGGAAGTCATTAGTATTTGTACCTGCAACATCGGACAAGAATGGCATTGATCTACAGCTCTTAATGAAGGAAGGAAGTTGTAACCTTGCTTTCTGGGTCCTAATGGACTGAGCACCGAGAGTCGACACTGAACGATGTCTTGCCGACATCTATATCAATACATAATGGGTTATATCCCTGATCAAGAGTCTTTCTACAGATGGCAACGTACTTAATGAGGATATTTCATAGTAAATGAGATATCACATCATTTTTTTAAACATAAGCGACGTAACAACGAGATCATCGATCATTTCTTAAATATGACGAGTCTTCGACTGGGTGAGCCAACAATTCAATAAAACTATCGTCTCTATTATAATTTAACTTCATTTAACTTTCAATTCATTTTAATATTCATTTTCTTTTAAATAATTAATTGCCGCATTGAGTAATTTTAAATTCAATTGTGTGACTATCACTATTCTGTTTTATTAATATTTTGTTTTTGCATTTAATAAATTCATTCTCTTCAACGTAATGCCTATTTCTTTCATTGTAGTTGGTACTTTAAGGCAATCATACTCCTTGATTAAATACGGATTGGTTAGATGACTTTGTCTCACTACGGCCCGGGTAAGTGGTTTCGACTCTACTGCTGATAGCCGAGGTTAAATCAATAAATTTCGATTCACTATCTTAAATAGGAATCTGGCGCTCAACAACTTATTATATTACACTATCACAGGTAAGGTCACACCACAGTGTATATTATTTATTCATATCATGTTTGTTTTATTGAACCACAATAGTCATCACCACGTTTTGTTAACTCATTAAAAATGTTACATTTGGCGCCACAAAGTAGGACACGAAAACCATTCGGTATTTAGTCAGAGGAGTGTATAATTTCAGTGCAAATTGTCAGTGCTTTTGGGGGACAGTGAAGTGAAGTGAAATTTTGGAAGGGCAATTGTTATACGGTGTACTTCGAGATGTCGGAGGAGGAACAGAGGCAGTTGAGAAGTAGGAATAACGTCGAGAAAGTTAATTATAAGGAGGTTGATACCGGTAGCGATGTTGAAAGCGTAGAGAATAATACCAAGATGTCGGAGGTAAATCTTGAGAATAATCCTGAGGTTAACCCTGACAAGAATACAGAGGTACATCCTGAGACTAGTGGTAGTCTAGAGAAAGAAAAGTCTATAGAGATTCCTGAAGATCCATTAACTGTGTTTATGAGGGAGATGAGAAGTAATAGTAAGGAGATGAAAGAAGATATTGGTAGGCTAAATCAAAATATGGAAGAGAATAAGAAAGATAATTTAGAAAGTAGGAAGGAATTCAATGATAAATTTGAGAAATTAGATAAAGATATGAATAAAAATATGGAAGAGAGTAAGAAAGATAATTTAGAAAGTAGGAAGGAATTCAATGATAAATTTGAGAAATTAGATAAAGATATGAATAAAAATATGGAAGAGAGTAAGAAAGATAATTTGGAAAGTAGGAAGGAATTGAGTAGAGATTTAGGTGAGAAATTAGATAAGAGTAATCAAAAGATGAGAGAGGATATGAGTAAAATAAATCAGAAATTGGAAGAGAATAATGTAAAACTAGATATTGTGGAAACGATGAATAGAGAATTAAGTATGAAGTATGATATGCTACAGGAGAGTATTCAGGGGGTGAAACAGGAAATCAGAGGTGAAATTAAGGAGGAGGTAGAGATGAAGGCTAAAGATATTATTAAGACAGTAGATAAGAAATTAGAAGCAGCAGAAAGTAGGATTCAGGAAAGAATAGTAACTGTGATTGAAGAGAAAATAGCAACTCAAGGTGAAAGTTTTAGCAAATTGGTAGAAGTGGAAACTAGGCAGGTGGTAGAGACTTTAGGGGAAACTGCAGTAGAATCAGTAAAGACAGCCTGTAAGGAGACTATAATTGAAAGTAGAATGGAGTCAGACGAGATTTTAGGTGAAAGCAAATTGGAATTAGCGGAGATTTTAGGTGAAATCAGATTAGAGTCAGACGAGATTTTAGGTGAAAGCAAATTGGAATTAGTGGAGACTGTAATTGAAAGTAGATTAGAGTCATTGGAGATTGTAGGTGAAAGCAGATTGGAATCGGAGGAGATCTTAGGTGAGGAACGGCAAATAGCGGAGATTTTAGGTGAAATCAGATTAGAGTCAGACGAGATTTTAGGTGAAAATAGATTAGCGTCAGAGGAGATAGTAGGAGAAAGCATAGTAGAGTTGAAGGAGATTTTAGATGAACGCAGGATAGCTGTAGAAGAGACTATAGAATGTAGCGAAAAAGAAGTGAAGAAGATGAGAGAAAAGATAGGGATAGAAGTAGGTAAGATAAAGAAAGTACTAAGCACCCAAGAGATTAAGATGCAGACAATCATAGATAAATTAGATAGGCAAACTAGGGAAGAATTTAGTCCTGTGATAGAGGAAGTTAATATGAAATTATTAGTGGCAGAGAAGCGTGCGTTAAGTCATAGTCAGAAGAACATAATTAGTAAACAGGTTAAGAGGAGGAGAGAGATAGATAAGAGCAGAAGCAGTAGTCCACGGCTAAAGAGAGCATTAAGTGATAGTAACGGAGAAATGAAAATGAAACCTAAAGGTAGATATTTTAGAAGTAAAATGAAAGAAAAGAGAATTAAGTTGTTAGTGGAAAAAGAAATCAGAATGAAAGAGAGAAAGAAAGCATATGATGTGCAGTGGCGTAATGAATTAGCCAGACTTGGGGAAATGATAGGAGGAAAGCCGAAGTATAATGTTACTGTTGATGAGTGTAGTCCGAAAGAGGTAGAAAGTAATGTTATAAGAAAAGAGGAAAATGGAACCCTAGAAAGAGATAGAATTGAAGATGAAGATGGTAAGAACGGTGAAATGCCAGAGAAAGTAGTGATGTAAATTTATATTACCGATAGTTACTCTTCCGTATGACTTAAATATTAAGTAATGAAGTTTAATATGACTTAAAAGAGGTAGATAAGAAACCTGCTGTGTGTAATTTTAATTCAGTCGTGAAGTTAGGATGGTAAGGGGCGCGTAGTGCCTACGCTTATTGATTTAGATTGACTAAAATCATTTAATTTGGAAGACAAAGGTTGTCGTGCTATTGAGCAATGCAGGTAAGTTGAATGTAGGTCCTTAAACTGCAGGTAAGTTGGATGAAGTGAGAATTAAATTTTAAAAATAGGAAGGTTATTACATAGGTAAGTAATCGAAAGAAAGTAATAATTATTATGGCAACCATAATTAAGAATATAATGGTAATGAAGATTTAATTCAAAAGTGAGTGAAGATAAGATGATACAGTGGTAATAAAACGAATGAGTTGAAGAATTAGGTATTGATTTAATAAAGAAGTTTCATTTTGAGGACAGCGAGGTCATCAGTGGATATATTTTGAGAAATTTATAAGTGGTTTAGAATTGTTAATGGTAATGCGTTGTATGAATTAACCAACATCAGGTTGAAATAAGAAAGTAGTAACTAATTAGGACATCTGATACTTGGTGACAGATATGTGTGTGTGTATGTGTGTATTTTCACGTAAATGGACGTGAGTTTGAAGTAGTAGGCCAACGAAGGTAATGCCGTTGAGCAATGTGGTTTTTAAGTTTTGGTAAGATGCCAAATGAAGTTGTTTTTTGAGGAAGTTTTTGGTAAGATGCCAAATGAAGTTTTTTTAAGGAGGAAGTTTTGGTAAGATACCAAATGAAGTTGTTTTTTGAGGAAGTTTTTGGTAAGATGCCAAATGAAGTTGTTTTTTGGAGGAAGTTTTTGGAGGATGAAGTAGGTCAGCAAGGTATATTCCGTTGAGCAATGAGATTTTTTTATGGTGTCTACGGGACTACGTGAAGTTAATAAGGGAGTTTTTTTTTAAGTATATATGGATGTATGCACACAAGGTAATAAGAGATTACAAAGGTAAGATTGTCCAAGTTTTTGTTACAGTTACGCACGTTTTAAAGATATTACAAGGCTTGTTATCGAGCTAAACCACTTTGTAGTAAAAAGTTACTGATGATTAATAACGAATTAATGATGTGGTAGATTGTTGTCCTACACACAAGTTAAAGTAAAGATAATAATTATAATTAAAAGGTTGACATAATATTTACTAATATTGAAAGGAATTTGTTATAATTCGACGTTTTGAGGATTTTAAAGTAAATCATTTTTTTAGTAGACGAGAAATTAAAGTTTTATTTATGTCATACGGAGTTAGTAAAGATAAGTTTAATATTTTGAAGACAAGAATAAGTTAGTAATGTAAGGTGAGTATACCTAAGGGGTAATAATGAAGTTTCAATTAAAGGCAGGTGTAATTTACGCAGTTAATTTGGTAGAGCAGAAAGTATCTGAACTGTGTTAGAACTCAGAACTTGCTTTATGAAGTGATTATGGGAGAATATTTGCTAATTAAGAGTGTCGGTGTTATTGACTATCAACAGGAACACTGTCATTATTTTAGGAAGACAATAATTAGGAAAGCTAAGTGTGATGTTATTATTCCAAGGAGTTAGTCGAAGCATGTAAGATTTTTTTTTAGCTGAAATTTAATGTGTTATTGGTCAGTAAGAGGTGACCTGTAACAGTAAGAAGAAGTGGGATTATACCACGAATAGGGGAGGTTTTTGTATGTGACGTGTGATGTCACGATGAGTTTTGAGAGATTCTGGTATAGCAAGTGTGAGCTATAGTCCAGGCGGTCAGAACAAGTAGGAAGTGGTGTTTGGAGGACACTGTACTTAATTAAGAGTTTTGAGAGAAAACTAAGGGGGGTTTTTAGGCATTCAGCAAAAAGTCAAATCATGAATAGACTAAGTTCAAAGTATAAGAGCATTAATATTTTGTGGAACGAAATATTTATTCCGAGGAGTTTGTCATGTGTTTTTGTGAAATAGTTTAGTGATATACGTAATTCAGGTATTGAGTAGTATTTTGTCCAAGTCTTAATCATTTTGTTATGGTAAGTAAGGAATGACGTTACGGTAAAGTTATATCTTGACGCTAAGTTAAATTTTATAAGATGAACAAGAAATCAGGTTTTATGTTTATTTGTGATTTTGAAAATTCAAGTTATTGTTTTCGAGAAGTAGTAAAGAGGAATTATGTCGTTATGAGAAGTTAAGAAGTCGTGGAGACTTAGGAAGTATTAATTTGGAAGGAGGCGGCCGTGGCCTAAGAAAGAATTAAGCCACGAAAACAGGTGAGTAGTAACTTGGATATTTAAATGAACTGTTTAATAACTGCTTTGAGGTATTTCGATGTCATTATGTATTTGGGGAAATATTTACATGTATGACATATGCACTGAAATAGGAATTGCCTTAGGTATTTTGCTAAGTTATTTTTTTCTTCAATTATTGAAATTTTACTGCATTTGAGTAATCCCTTTATAAAGACGAAAGGAATATTGTATTGTTTGCATCCTATTATCGTGTGCTGTAATAGTTATTATGGGTTAATCAGCTGGTATTACAACAATGTACTTCTACGCCAGACTGATATACAAAAACTACGTTCAAAAAAGATGAAGCCAAAATTGTATGTCATGCATACGATCACCGAAATATAAACGAGTGCAGCGTTGACATATATGTCAAAAATAAAAGTGAAGGGCATTTTATATGTATATTTTTTACAGCTCGTTTAATACATAAAGAAGAATGAACATTATGAACATTTGGAAGAATGAGATGAATGAAAGTTAAAATATGATTTTTTTGTGAAGAATACATTTATGTATATTTTTTTTACAACATATATAAAGAAGAATGAACATTATGAACATTTGGAAGAATGAGAAATGATAGTACAAATATGTAAAGTGAAAAGAGTATGTTCTTGTATATCTTTATGTATTGTTGAAGGGTATTATTTGTATGTTGTCGTTATGGGGGTATTAATATTTAAATTTGTATTCATTTATGTAGGATGTGTAGTGATATAAATAATGTTACATTTTATTTTAAATTATTTATATCAGGGGCGATTGTAACGATTCGATCCCATAGCTGTTATATTTAAAGGGTTATTCATTTATTATCATGTTATTATTATTATTATTAACTAGTACATCCATGAGATGATTTTTATATCAGATAATTGTAAGCGGTTTTGATTATTATATTCAATTAGATTTTTATTAACAATTACTTGTAAAGAGACGAAGTATTATATATTGCAACAAGACTGGCAATATGGACTAACCCTGTGCGTCACAAACTGAACGACGTAGTAAGAATTTCACCACGGCAAACTGCGTCATTTTCCTGAGATGTTAAGAAACACACTATGGTGTAACCAACACGCCATTTTCTATGGTATATACGCGTCAATATATATTGCAAGTTATGAGTCAAGAATGGAGAAGGCTAATAGAGAGGGAAGCTGTGACACCACGTGACAAGGAAGTCATTAGTATTTGTACCTGCAACATCGGACAAGAATGGCATTGATCTACAGCTCTTAATGAAGGAAGGAAGTTGTAACCTTGCTTTCTGGGTCCTAATGGACTGAGCACCGAGAGTCGACACTGAACGATGTCTTGCCGACATCTATATCAATACATAATGGGTTATATCCCTGATCAAGAGTCTTTCTACAGATGGCAACGTACTTAATGAGGATATTTCATAGTAAATGAGATATCACATCATTTTTTTAAACATAAGCGACGTAACAACGAGATCATCGATCATTTCTTAAATATGACGAGTCTTCGACTGGGTGAGCCAACAATTCAATAAAACTATCGTCTCTATTATAATTTAACTTCATTTAACTTTCAATTCATTTTAATATTCATTTTCTTTTAAATAATTAATTGCCGCATTGAGTAATTTTAAATTCAATTGTGTGACTATCACTATTCTGTTTTATTAATATTTTGTTTTTGCATTTAATAAATTCATTCTCTTCAACGTAATGCCTATTTCTTTCATTGTAGTTGGTACTTTAAGGCAATCATACTCCTTGATTAAATACGGATTGGTTAGATGACTTTGTCTCACTACGGCCCGGGTAAGTGGTTTCGACTCTACTGCTGATAGCCGAGGTTAAATCAATAAATTTCGATTCACTATCTTAAATAGGAATCTGGCGCTCAACAACTTATTATATTACACTATCACAGGTAAGGTCACACCACAGTGTATATTATTTATTCATATCATGTTTGTTTTATTGAACCACAATAGTCATCACCACGTTTTGTTAACTCATTAAAAATGTTACAGTGTGAGCCGTGTCTTATGTGGGGTTTCGCCTAGGACACCAAGCTGGCTCATCAGCGGGCTCTTGGTGTCCCAATCCGGACCCCCAGTTCGCTACTCCTGTGGGGGTCCAGGCAGGGACACCAAGAGCCCGCTGATGAGCCAGCGAAACTCCACATAAGACACGGGACAAACCTAAAAGAATTGCTGAGTTTTAATTCACTGGCCATGAAAGCCAATATACCAAATTAGGGAATATTTGGATACCAAGAAGTTATTGATTCCTTAGGAGCTTTACGACATCGTGGTCATGTAGCCCTGTGTATTTGAATGTGTGTAGAATTTGTATGATAACCTGTGTCAATATAATGTCTGTATTAGTGTATGTACTTGTAATTGAAGTACGGCTTGGGTATGAAGTGGCCGTGGTCTTAAGTTATGAACCATTCCGTCATTTGTCATGGAGTGGGAAACCACGGAAAACCACTTCCAGGATGGCTGAGGTAGAAATCGAACCCGCCTCTTCTCAGTTCTGCCTCATGCGGCTGAGTGTACCCCGTTCCATCCCTCAGATCAGAATTAAATTTCTTAGCAGAGCCGGGAATCGCTAGCCACTGCGCATCGAGGCGGACGATATTAAGAAGTAACACGTTTGAAATAAAATGAAGAATTATACAGAAAGATAGAACGAGTCACATATTCAATTAAGAAGAAAATGTTGTTGTTCCTTGGGTACATCCTCAAAATGTCCGATGATCGATTGCCAAGGAAAATCTGGAAGTTCTTAAAACCAACGACAGAAAAAAAACGTCATTACGATGGTTCCTAGAATGTGATAAAGAAATCGGTATTCTGCAGGTCAAAATTATGGACAGGAATGAATTTCAAGAAATGTTCAAAAACTCCGGGGTTTTAAGCTACAATAGGAGCCGAACCCAAAAGATGGAGGAGGGGGACCTCTTGTTGACAATCGGAAGAAGGCACTGAATAATGGGCTCAAATGATTCTGGCAGGCCATCAATAAGGTAATAACTAATTATTATAAAATTATAAAATCGCCTGGTATCTTCAACGGTTTACCCAGCGTACGCTTAAAAGGCGCACGGACGGCAGGTTCTACACGCAAATCTGAAAAACAGAGGTGAACAGCGAAACTCCAAACACACATACTCTTCTCTGAAGTCGTAACTCGACACGACTTGACAGTTTGATGATGGCCGAAGCTGGGGCGATAGGCTCCCTCGATAGCTGGTAAACTCTCCCCGAAGCTAGTAATTTAAATTTCCACTGAATGGGGATTGTCGGAAGAAATGAAAACTTAAAAACACTTATAGTGGACGATGTATTAAAGATATGTTGTCGCGCACTTTTTTGCAAACCTTTTCATGCTGAACAATTCTTACACTTATAGTATATAGTTATTTTTAACTGTTTACCCACCGTAAGCTTGAAAGGCGCACGGACGTCAGGTATTTATTCTACTCGATTCACTGAAATCGTTACTGTTCGGCTTCCTTTGGTCATAAATGAATGCTTTTCTACAAAAACCTTCCTCGAGAAATCCTTTACAGAATGGTGAAAACCGCTTCAAAATCCATCCAGTGGTTCTCGAGATTACCCGTTACATCCAAGAATCGGGGACTTTGTTTTATCCTATGTAGAGATACAGCAGACCTGTTAGTTCGGCCTTTCGGCCAGAGCAATGCGCGTATACGCTGTCCATGACAACGTGTCTCTAGCGAGTCTCCCTGTAACCTCCTGACAGCGTTCAGTTTCTGTGTGCTAACCTTGATATACTGTAGGCGATGATGAAAGTGATGTCTTAACTGCTGTCACACATTCGTGACATATTATAGTAAAATTACTATTCATCATCAGTAATATTCCTTGTTTCTGATGTAATATTCTCCTGCCATAGTCTGAACAATTCTGAACAATGCTGAACAATTCTTACACTTATAGTATATAGTTATTTTTAACTGTTTACCCACCGTAAGCTTGAAAGGCGCACGGACGTCAGGTATTTATTCTACTCGATTCACTGAAATAGTTACTGTTCGGCTTCCTTTGGTCATAAATGAATGCTTTTCTACAAAAACCTTCCTCGAGAAATCCTTTACAGAATGGTGAAAACCGCTTCAAAATCCATCCAGTGGTTCTCGAGATTACCCGTTACATCCAAGAATCGGGGACTTTGTTTTATCCTATGTAGAGATACAGCAGACCTGTTAGTTCGGCCTTTCGGCCAGAGCAATGCGCGTATACGCTGTCCATGACAACGTGTCTCGAGCGAGTCTCCCTGTAACCTCGTGACAGCGTTCAGTTTCTGTGTGCTAACCTTGATATACTGTAGGCGATGATGAAAGTGATGTCTTAACTGCTGTCACACATTCGTGACATATTATAGTAAAATTACTATTCATCATCAGTAATATTCCTTGTTTCTGATGTAATATTCTCCTGCCATAGTCTGAAGATTATTCCTATAATTCATGACCACTTGTTGTAATATTCTCTTGCCATAATCTGAAGATTATTCCCATAATTCATGACCACTGACTTCTCAAATACTTGTATGACCTTATCTTAGAAGTGGTTATCTCTAGTTTCTCCAAGGTAATTTCTGGTCACGACTGCTTACTTCTCAAGCTTATATTAGACCTCCCTATTACAATCACATGCACGAGTATGGTCACTGCAGTAACGCATGTTATCACATAACTTCATACACATTCAAGAGTCCGGGCTGATAACCACGGGAGTCGCAAGCCCTAACTGAGCAAATCTGTAAATCTTTCGTACCGACTTTGTTATAGGGTTGTTGACCAATGTTTTGTTTAAGTGTTCTACAGAAGAACAGCTTCATTCTCTACCCGTTTCATGCATCCAAAATAATCCCCAAAGTGAAGTGTAAAACACCAGTGACATTGATTGGTCCATCTTAAAAAATGTAGCGAGCATTATCGCATATTTCGTTAATGTTAAATGTAGCGGTGTTACAGTCTGTTACTTATTTCACTTACTATCGTCGTTACTGTAAAGTAACGGTTACAAGTAACGCCGTACTCCAGCCCTGTTTATTTCCCACTTAAATATGACTACAATATTATATTATTACAAGGGATTGTTCAAGCAACCACAGCTTTTATGGGTTTCTACGTTCAATCATCTCTTTCCTATTGCTGTCAAAATTTTGCAGTACACTGATGAGGATGTTAAAAGGGAGCTAATAATATATTTCTTCTTCCTTTGGACTTAACCGATGCGAAAAATGTAATCTCATTACCGTTGAGTGTGACACCCTAATCTTTTCACACCCCTTTCTTTTTATTTAATCACCCCCAAGTAGTGATTTCACACACATTCACAAGCTTCTCCATGTTATCACCCACCCTCCCTACCCCTCTCCTACCCTCCCCTACTTTATGATTAATGTTCTTCAAAAACAAATTGTCTAGAAGACTGAAAATAAAATAAGCTGTAGCTTGGTTCTATTTCAATCCCCTCTTTTTCTCTTACCCTTTCATTGAGTCCCCCTTACCGCCATCACCTCCCGGGTCGAACTTGCACGCGCCGTGTAGCCCTCTAGGCGCAAAACATGATGTCACTTCCGCCTCTACCACTGTGCAGCGGAAAGTTTTTTGAATTTCGAATATTTAGAAAAGTGAAGGCGAGGGAGCAGGAGGGTTTGAAGAGAATGGAATAAAAAAAACTAAAGAGAGCCCTGTGAGGGTTGATTTAAGATAAAGCAGAATAGCAGAGAAGTGTTTGTTATTCGAGGCTTGCTGGTTGATTTACTTATGTGTACACGCTTTTGACTTCACGCAGGAGCGCTCTCTGCTGTTTGCAAACCGTCGAGAGGTTTATAAACCGTAGGCCTGCCGCCCTTCAAACACAAAATGTATCGAGTAAAGCGTTCCATTACACAGCAGGGCGTCAATTAGGTGCGCGCGCAAGAAGTAGGAACTTTTCTTCCCACTCATTCTCTATACAAATAATAGTGTTAACCACGGGAAGATAACCCCGCTGTTTCGCCCTTTAAAGTAACAATAATCATCATCAATAATAATAATTATTATTATTGCGGCCTCGGTGGTGTAGTCGCTAGCATGCTCAACTGCTATGCCAAAGATCGTGGGTTCAAACCCGGCCGAAGTCGTCGGATTTTTAAGAGCGTTAAAATCCTTCAGTATGTCTTCCTTCGGAGTGGAAGTAAAGCCGGTGGGTCCATGTCATAGATTTATGGCATGAAAAAGAACCTACCACTACAATATTGGTACTGTGTAGCTAAATGTGCACGTTATTTGGCTAGAAATGCTCTTATCTTTTCCAACGTTCAACGCTGGGTGTCAGTGGCATCTGGTAGCCAAAGTTGAAACTAAGTTACATGAAATTGAACTTGCGCAGTTTCATTAATCTTCATTCATTTCATTTGATTCAGACGCGACGGTACACGTAGCTCACGCCATGGGTGTCCGCATAGAAGCAGCTACAAACTCTGGATGAGCCGAACATGTCCTCGGACACTCCGGCACCAAAAGTCATACGCTAAATAAATAATTATAATAATAATTAAAATCCAAGAATAATTGGGTACTATACATTGAAAACGACCTTCCAGAAACCAAGGTAACAGAAGACATTTATCATCAGAACGGTGGCGAACAAACTACACTTGACTGCAAATCCCCAGATGAGACAGCGGCGAGGAAGACAAATCATAGTGAGAGAATAATGAGATTTTGGGAAGAGAAGAAAGCTCATTCAAATCCATCTGTTAAATTGCTTCAATCACGCTCCTTAAGTAGGCATAACGTCGTAAAAAACAATTTTCAATCTGTGATAATAATTTCAATCAGGAACAATTATCCCTCATTATTATTGTTTTCAACGGGGCCGGTGATGAAAGGCTATGTGGTGGTGGTTTTTATGAACGGATGCCCTTCCTGACGGCAACCTTATAATATGAATTAATTGGGGATGAAAATTCTTGAATGAAGATGAATGAAACTGGGCAAGGATGTGGAAGGAAGCGGTTGTGGCCTGTCAGAAAGTAACGTCCCAGCATTTGTCTGGAGGTGAAAATGACGAAAGCAAGGATATCAATTTCAAGGACGGCCGACGGTGGGGCTCGAACCCACGCCTACCGAGTCCACAGATAGCTTGGCCCCATGGCCTAGTCGCAATATTATTATTATTAATAATAATAATAATAGTAGTAGTCTAAAAATGAGCTAACAATAGAACGGTTATAATAAAATTATACTAATATAATAATAGAAATTATATACAAAAGAGTGTATACAGACACAGTATCAGCCAGAAAAACAAACACTATATACAAGATATATATTAACGTAGGTAGGTTGTCAGCTCTTGTCCTGATATTATAAGTGAATATAAAAATAGCATTTTAACATAATATACTACTGTAATCAGATGTGTGAGGTATACTGCTCCAAGGAGCAGGATGTAAGACGACTTTTGTGAGCTGCAGTGCTTGCAATTTCAATGAACTTAAATCAATCGAAGGTGTTGAAGAGGCGTGAGGTGGTGGAAACAAAAGATTTATTGAACTTCATGGTTCGGCGGATAGGAATCCGGAGTGTTAATTTAATGTACCTATTTTCTCGATTATGAATAATATGCATTGGCATGGTAGAGATTGGGAGACCCTGTGCCTAATCCTAATCCTAAAAAAAAACCCTAGTCCATTAGCAAAATATCGAGCGCTAGAAGGAGAAAAACAAGTCCACTGCACTACTGTATATTTAATGGTCTCGAGCCAGTGTTTTGTTGTGCTGCTGGGTGGCCTAACCTCCTGGCAGGCAGTCTCACTGCAACCCTCGTAGTCAGTCAGCTGGTGGTGACGTGAGGCCGATCAAAACATGAAGGCTAGACGCCGTAGGGGGGACGTCGCGACGGCCCCCTCTTTCCCCTTCTCCACCCCCAACTGTCTGCTCAACTCACCTCACCTCTGCTTCAAGGTGTTATAGAGTCAATTTATACTCAATGTAGATGTATTCTGTAATATGGATAATTTCCATACCTATAATGACAGCTACGTACTTAACCTCCAGATTAGTTGGAACAGGCTGTATCTGGTCTCGAATGGGTTTGAACTCTAGTTTCCATCATCCCTGAAATTGATTCCGCTGTTGTCTCCCAACTTAAACCGCAGACAAAAACAGGGAAGGCAGCTTTTAATACTTACTTTGACATATTTTATTCGGTTCATCTCTCCTTGGATGATATTCACGCCAGAAATATTATTCTGGCTTAAAAACATTCGTCTCGTAGAAACGCATTCACCACGTCCCATACATCGCAGAGCTGGATAAAAATAGGGGATATATGTATACATATATGTGGTGTAGTGGCTAGCGTTCATGGCTGTATTCCTGGCTCTGAGAAGAATATTTTATTCCGTTATTCTGTATACTCTTCAGCATGATAATTTCTACAAAAAGGTCCGCGACAGCATCTCTATCTTCAATACATCTCCCACTATAAGTGTTTTTTACGTTTTCATTTCTTCCAACAATCTTCATTCAGTGGAAATTTAAATTACTATCTTTGGAGTGAGTTCACGAGCTAGTGAGCGAGCCTATCACCCCAGCCTCGACCAGCATCAAACTTACTTCCTAATATCGTCAGCCTCGTTGCACAGTGGCTAGCATTCTTGGCTGTCACAATGGAGGCCCAGGTTCAAATCCCGGCTCTGGCAAGACATTTATTCTGGTTTGAGGGCTGGAACGGGGTACACCCAGCCTCGTGAGGCAAACTTGAGAAGAATGGGTTCGATTCCCACCTAAGCCATTCTGGAAGTGGTTTTCCGTGGTTTTCCAACTTAATGCCACGGCCGTCCCCTTCCCAATCCTCACCAGATTTTCAAATACAGGCACTGATACAGCCATCACAATATCACACAAATCTCCACACACGCCTAAATAACCGGGGCTAAATAACCACGTTGTCTAAGACGTTCAAATGAAACAAGAAATTATTCAAAAGGTAGGATATCAGGGGAGAAAGAAACTACCAAGAAGAAAGCACACCAAAGAAGGAAGGAACGCCACTCTCGAAGATTTGAGGAAAATTTGGAATTGAGCAAATCAACTACAAAGAAACGTAGACAAATTTGAATTACCGTACCCTCTAAAAGGGTTCTTTGAATAGATATTAATTAGGTGCTATTTGGAAGAAAATAATAATAACTACAGCCCTTTAAATCCCCTAAGAGCAATGACCTCCTGCCTAGGCAGAAATTTCGCTCCATTATGCTCGTGAGCAGTGCTCAAGAGTAGTTAATTAATTTTAAATTGCCGCCAATGGCCAGAGCTGGGTATTTTTTGATGAACGTCCGAGGGCTCCCAACAAGTTCAATTAGTTTCAACTTTGTTTACTGTCACTAGGACCTAGCGGCGAACGTTGGAACTTGATAGAGCGTTTCTAACTAGCGAAATATAACCTACACATTTTGCTACACACTACAAATTGCAGTGGTGGCTTCTTTTGCGTGTCATAAATCTATGAAATGGGCCCGCCGGCTTACTTCCCCTCCGAAAGAAGGCATACTGAAGGATTTTAACTCTCTTAAAAATCCGACGACTTCGGCCGGGTTAGAACCTGCGATCTGGAGCATAGTAGTTCGGCACGCTACCGACTAGGCCACTGAAGCCGCTTTAAAGAGTAGTGAGGCACTCAGTGCTGCACGTTTCTTTGCCTGTTATTAATCCCTGTTCTTGCATTTGCTCTTATAACTATTGATATATCTATTCCTAACCTACTTAGTAGTCTTATATCTAACAATTTATACAATTGTTCACTTTCTATCATATGTGCACTTGGAGAGTTTTCCTCTGATCTTCCTCTTTTGCCTGTCCTTGATCCATTATCAGTCTTATTTATATTTAAGAATTCACTAGATATTTACATATGATTACATATTCCTTGCGCAATTAATAGGGGGTTCTTGATAATTCATCATTTTATTCTTCAGATAGTGTGATCTGTGGATCAATGTATTTAGATTCAAATAGGTCTACTGAAATGGTTTGAAGCAAGAGAGGTCAATTATGGAAGTCCTTAACAGAATTTCAGAAACTCTCTGATTTAGTATTTTATACACGATCGCAAGCCTTGCATATTCAAATGAATAGTTATATTCCTTTTATACATCAGTAACATATTTCTTCCTACATATGTTATGAAATATTTTACACAATTTTTATGCTTCGTTAAAGAAGTTATATTGTGACAACTGAGAGGATTCATTGTACAAGCGAAGCATGTCCTGTTGCTGTCAATTCTAAATGAATTATAGATGGTAGACCGACATTTACTGCAAAAATTGGAAATGCAGATACAAGTTCAGTAACTGTTAATATATGCATGTGGGCCGACCATTGTAAAACAGGCGTGAGTGAAGGGTAACTGCATGTGCTAAATGTTTAAATTGATAAAAACAGACTTGTGAATACTTAAAATTATTAAAACCCATGTATGATGCACGATTCTTGTTCACATTCCCAGTAGCATGGATCAGAGGGGGAAACGAAACATAACTCTCACCATTAATAATAATAGTCTAATAATAATAATAATACCACTGTCATCAAACCGGCAAGTCTCTACGCAAGCGAAACACTCAATAAGAAATATGAACTTGAAGACATCAAGAAAGAAGAAAGAAAAATCATTCGGAAAATACTGGGAGCAAGACTCACTCCTGACGGGTACCGACTAGAGTCAATCAAGACAACTGAAAAAATACTCAAACATCGAAGTCGACATCACATAAGTACACATAAGTAGACTGCCGAATACCCGACTAACCAAAAGAATACCAGATTACATATCATCACTCAAAAGTACAGCACCATGGATGAAAGAAGTACAAAAAGACATGCGAACTGCTAACATAACCTACATATCAGACAGAGACTCCTTCCGTAACAAAGTGAACAATTGGGAAGTCCAACCAGAGCAACCAAAACCTACACCTTACAGACCTCAATGGTCCGACGAAAGAAAATTGGCATTCTCCAACAGAATGAAACAATACTGGCTAAATAAGAAGAACGTCAAGAATTGAGTCCAATTGCAATTCCAATATTGAGAAAATACGCCGTAAATAAATAAATAAATAAATAAATAAATAAATAAATAATAGTAATAATAACGAACACTAAGCCTCCGTGGCTTAGGCGGCAGCACGCCGGCCTTTCACCGCTGGGTCCGTGGTTCAAATCCCGGTCACTCCATGTGAGATCTGTGCTGGACAAAACGGGAGGCAGACAGGTTTTTCTCCGGGTACTCCGGTTTTCTCTGTCAACATTTCATTCCAGCAACACTCTCCACTATCATTTCATTTCATCTGTCATTCATTTAATCATTGCCCCAGAGGAGTGCGTCAGGCCTCGGCAGCCGGCACAGTTCATATCCTCGCCGCTAGATGGGGGCTTCATCCATTCCATTCCTGACCCGGTCGGAGACTGGAAGCAGGCTGTGGATTTTCATTTTCAATAACGAACACTAGGTGTGCTTGAGAGTGACGACGGCAAGCTCTACTGGAATAGAAAATAACCTGTTTTCATAACCGTCAACATATTGGCCCTATATTAAAAGATTAGCTGGCATTTGTTCAGAAAAAGATACCACACCAGTCAAATAGGATGATTCAATACCCAGGATTAAAAATGCTTGGCATTATGGCGATGCCATCATGAGCAATAAGTGCAATACATGGAATGCTCTCCACGTTGCTGCGCGATTTACTGCACCCAAAATGCTTCGGTTTAATTTGATCAACAAATTGAGAAAATATTTTATGCTAGCCTAAATTATTTGACTACATCTGTACCTTAGAACGCAGTAACTACTCTCACCAATTATCCAGTGGTGCCCCACTATCCTTAGCTCAGAGAGTGAAAGTGTTACATATTTCATGTTACGATAGACTCACTGCAAGGCTGTAAGAAAGACTGTGTGAAATGGAGAAAGATCTACCGCTTCACTAAGTAACATCGAACGATGGATATGTTATTCAGATCTAGATGATTAGGCTAATACTTGTTGCCTTGGTAACCATATAGGAAGCCGAGATGGTCTCTACACTTCTGATTTAAATGATGAAGACTTGTTGACTTGGTAACCATATAGGAAGCCTAGATGTCCATTACATTTCAGATTTAGATGATGAATTCTTGTTGCCTTGGTAACAATATAGGAGGACTAGATGGCCTTTACACTTCTGATCTAGATGATGAATACTTGTTGCCTTGGTAACCATATAGGAGGACTAGATGGCCTTTACACTTCTGATTTAGATGATGAATACTTGTTCCCTTGGTAACCATATAGGAGGCCTAGGTGGCCTTTGCACTTCTGATCTAGATGATGAATACGTGTTGCCTTGGTAACCATATATGACCTAGATGTCCATTACACTTCAGATTTATATGATAAATACTTGTTGCCTTGGTAATCATATAGGAGGCCTAGTTGGCCTTTACACTTCTGATTTAGATGATGAATACTTGTTGCCTTGGTAACCATATAGGAATAGTAGATGGCATTTACACTTCTGATCTAGATGATGAATACTTGTTGCCTTGGTAACCATATAGGAGGACTAGATGGCCTTTACAATTTTAGGTCTTATCACGCAAATTATTTATTGGCTCCCAGCCCATAAACATAATATTTTTATGTTAAAGAGTACCATTTCAGGATATTTAGTCTTACTGAGTGACGTACAATTCTGAGTCAGGCGTCCATCTCTATATCCTACTAGTACATTCAACGGCACTACACAGACTATCAACAACATTCACATATTTTAAGTTCATGGGACTGATGTCCACATCGCCAGTAACCTGTAAATCAAGCATGAAAATGGAAACCTTAATACGAGAATTGCCTAAATTGCGGAAAATTAGTTTTGTAATTAAGTGGAAGGAGAGAGTGGTAAGGCAGATGTTGTGGTTCCACTAATTAAAAGAATCGATTGAGTTGTTCCTTATTGAGTCGACCCCTCGCCGACTCCCTCTTAGCTGCCCCTGGCATATGAGCTTCCCACCCTCCCTCCCTCTCAGGCTGGGTGTGGTCGGGGGGATTACAAAGGTAAAACACACCGCACCACACCTCCCAATTGACACCTTCACACTAACCCCACCCAAGACTCAATTACTGCCCACCAACGCAGGAATCAGCGTAATAATTAACACAATTCATGGTCACCTATTAATCGGCAGGATGGCGTTTCTCCAACTGTAAACCTTGTCAAAACTAGTCTACTCCAGCTCTTGAGAGCAATACTGTGCAAGTGGCGGTCGTACAAACGCTTACGATATTGTTGTATACCCATGTGATGGCATGGACTTACGCCAAAGGCCGATTGGAGGTTCTGCAAGATTTTGTACCAGGATCGTTATCGTGTCCTTGCCGATGGCTTCTGATCGGAATTACAGTACAGTTCCTGCTATACAAGGAGAGGAATGGGACAGGGACGTCATTCCATGAATACGGGAACACTCCCCAATAATAATAATAATAATAATAGACTAATAATAATATCGTATGGCCTCGGATGCCGGGTGCAAGCTTTGTTATTAGACACCCAGTGGGCAGCTTGCATGTCGAATTTCGTCGTTCCTTGGAACGCTATGAAAGTCAAGGAGGTTAGATATCTAAGCTCCTTGACACTATAGCGCTTTCTAGTAGAGAATGGAGGAACTTTGTGTTGGCGGAAGATCCCGAGATTAATTTTGCCATTATGAACATGGCCTACTGAATTCAAATGGGTTATTTAACATGCCAACAACGTATGACATGCATGTCGTGATTTTTGTCGCCTTTCAAAAAATCACTTACCACGGCCAGGAGCGAACCTGCAAGCTTGGGGGGTTGGTAGTCAGACACGTTAACCACTCACCCACTGTGGCAAGCTACTCCCCAATGAAAGAGTTGGAATCAACCAGTTTATTTAGTATGGGAGTAAAAGAAACACCATCGTTAACACAGGGATTACGATGATTTATAATTTAATCCTGAAGTATAATCGAAAAACTGGTTCTCACCTCAGCTTTGCCAGCGATGGTGCTCCAACGTACCACCTCAGCTCCATACTCCCTTGGTCAACAAGTGTCCGATGACCCAACTTGCCCGATCGGCAGGCAATCGACCTCTGTGATTGTCTGGCTTCCGCCGATGCAGTGTCCGACTGACCTCTTATGGCTGGAGCATGCGACTTTTTTTGTTATCGTGAGGAGAGGAAGTTCTTATTGACTAGGTTAAACTGCGGTTGAATGTCCGATACGGTTTCGCCTTGAACTGACATCAGGACATAACAATATGTGTGTTAGAAAGCACCCGAGAACGAATTTCTAGTGAAGTCCAGTTTCGAAATTTGAGCCTTTCACCTAATTGGTTATTTTGTCTCTTGTATCAAAGATTTTTTTTAACTTAACATATGCGAAGAACAGACATGTCTGACTAACAAATATTTAAATTTGGCTTCTGTAGCACGAGAGAGTCAAGAGTTATGATTGTTTTGTCAAGTCTGCGCTTCCCTTGAACACTGTCAAAAACTCATAGGCCTACTCTTTACGTTATACGCGTCAGAAGTGATATTAAAACGTGTTAAGTCAGGAAAATGACTTAATTTGATTATTTGATTATTATGTTGTCTGTTTATCTCCGAATTCGATTGTACATGATTTTCTTCGCCGGCATGTACATTAGTTACTTATTGAGGTTATAATGGGAGGAACTACGAGGTCATCTGCCCCTGGAATGTACATTGAGAGTTGTGTAAATTATTAGACTCAAATAAAGAACTTTAATCAGCTACAATTTTTACTCAAAATAATTTTATTTTATTTTTATTACCCTAGTTAGTAGTCTAATGTTTTCGCCCCGGTGGACTTATAACAAGAGCACTGCGCGGATAAACAGAACGTTATCCGCAACTGCAGTACTGTTATCCGCATCCGCACAACTGTTATCCGCATCCGCATGACTTTTTTCCCCATTCGCACGTTTGTCTTCCAATTCTACTGGCATTACAATAGTATTTTTAACTAGACAAAGCTACATTTTTAGACATTTGAGGAAAAAGTCGTTCCCTTAGGCTTTATCTAGGCTATCATGTGCTGTTTAAAATGAATGTTATACAGCCATAATAGCTACCCTTTCTGTTCAGTGTGTTAATTATGCTTAATGACATAATTTGAATGAGATTAGCTTAAATCATCATCTTACATTTGTCACAAACATCCGGGTCCTAATAATGATATTAAACAAGTTCGGATTGTATTCTAAAAACTAATTTACAAAGAAATTTGATACAATGGTCCGGTTAGCTCAAAACAGTTGCCAGCGTTTCGCCCCAGTGTACCAATGGGCTCTTCAGTTGGTTATGGTACACCTCACCAAGACGCGTGGAAATATCTGTTCCTGGATTAGCTAGGTAAGCTAACATTATTTTTGAAAGGAAGTATTGACTTCCATAGTACATTGGCGCTGCTCGTGGCAACATTTGTGCCTTGCAGCGGCCTTCACAGTATGTACTAGCCACGCGTCTTGGTGAGGTGTACCATAACCAACTGAAGAGCCCATTGGTACACTGGGGCGAAACGCTGGCAACTGTTTTGAGCTAACCGGACCATTGTATCAAATTTCTTTGTAAATTTGTTAATGTACATAGCTCAATCGGACAATTTTACATCCTGTTTCCTACGGGAACAGATATTTCCAATATTCTAAAAACTATCCGCAAATTTACTCCAAACATTATCCGCAGCTTATCCGCTATCCGCACAGCCATGCAAACTATATCCGCATGGCGAAAATTTTTGCGGATATCCGCATCCGCGCAGGGCTTTACTTATAACTATTCCCATAATGAATTGCATCTGGAAATTGGAGATTCTGTGGGACACCTGAGCTGGGTCTGTTTCTTCTCTTTTCACTGATTTTGGAATGTTGCCTCTAAATCAAGTGATTTCAATCCATTGACCACGGATATTTGAATAGTTCAAGAGAGGACAATCAGTAAATAAAGACTTCCAAACACTCTGGACTAAATTCGTACGAAGACTAGAATAATCAAAACAAAACGTGTGGCATTCTGCATTAACAAGGCTCCTCTTTTAGTGGAAACTGTAAAAATTACTTTACTGTCAGATCCTTTAAACAAATGTTATTAAGACTGTTGATTAAACATTATAAATAATTTCAGCGCCTTGCAAAACATTTCTACTGTATTTAGTCATAAAACGTACAAAGTAATGTTGGAAGTCAGCCATCGAGTCTAATAATTTGCACACCTAAGTTATGTACAATTAACCTCTTCTGGCCCAAGACAAAATTTGTAGCTAAGATTTTCTGGTTCTGTATTCCTTTCTTATTAAATAATGGCAAAAATCACACATACTTTAAGACACAGAACATATTTTTAATAAAGTACCTATAATTGCACACCACAGTTGCCGATCGGATAGTTACGGGTGCCATGTCGCGGGCATAGGGCTTGCCTATCTACGGACTGCAAAAATGAATGAGATCGAATTCCTCAGCCAGACACTCTTGAAATGGTTCTCCATGGTTTGTCGTTTTTAAATCCTGGGACAGTACCTTCTAGCAGGCCACGACCGCTTCTTTTCAACTTCTTGCTCAGCTTAATTCATAACCACTCCTTTTTATCTCTCGATAACACCCTGATAAGCTAAGTGTCGGGAGGGATCCGGCCGTAAAGTACATCCTCCAACATAAGACTCATCTCTCTTCTCCCACCAATCCTATAGAATTGCGAATATTATGGGAGAGAATGACAGTTCAGAATTCACATAATGCCAACTGCTGCCGGAAAAAATACCATAAAAAAGTGAAGGTCTACATATATGTACCCTGGGTCTGAAGAGATTAAATATATCAGACACACACATAGCTGTGCCCGGGACAGCAGATACTTTGCACCTTGAGCTAGTATTTAATCGCGGACCTCTTGGTTAAATTGAACAACTTATTGTATCGTATCCTCTTTGCACTGTATTTTTGACGTCGTATAAATGATGTTTTATGCGACTTCCAGTGGGGTGTATTATTTTTGCTTCATTGTGTCTGAGCAGACCTCCTCCTCCTTCTTCTTGGCATATTTCACGCACGAATTGCTTGCCACATCAGTCATAGTTCCCATTTCTGTGCATAATTCCCCTCCCTGCATTTCTCTCTCCGCACGGCTCATTTCCCTCGCTCTGGATATCGGTTGTCTGTCTCCGCGTGGCATATACCACGCATAATGTCTTTTGTCCCATTAGACATGAGCCAGTCATATGATAACATGAATGAGTCACTACCGCGCATTGCGTGTTCAAGTGCTGTGCGTACAGTTCATACTTGCAAAACATGGTTGAACTGCTATGCCCAAGATCGTGGGTTCAAACCCGACCAAAGTCGTTGGATTTTTAAGAGCGTTAAAATCCTTCAGTATGCCTTCCTTCGGAGGGGAAGTAAAGCCAGCGGGCCCATGTCATAGATTTATGGCATGTAAAAGAATCTACCACTACAGTTGGTAGTGTGTAGCCAAATTTGTAGGTTATAATTAGCTGGTTTGAAACGCTCTATCAAGTTCCTAGGTTCACCTCTAGGTGACAGTGACAGTGGCATCTGGTAGCCAAAGTTGGAACTACTTGAAATTTAACTTGCTGGGATCCCACGGGTACTCAATCAAAAATACCCCGCTATGTCCATTGGCTGCAATTCATATATAAATAATAAAATCATGGCTGACAATTTCGTTGCCCGTGACTAAAGTTTTGGGATATAGGCCTACTGTAGTATGATAATTTTTGTACGGTACTATATAGTCCATAATCGGCTTTCTAGCTTAATGTTAGGTCCCTATGACGTGCCTAAATATCTCTCATATCTTGAAACTTGGGACAGATGACCTCGCTGTTCCGCCCCTTAAAACAACAATGACTAACATCTTAAAAGTCATTGTTTGCTACTTTTTCATGCCTTCGGAAAGCTTTTTCTTGCTATCATATTATTATTTATTTATTTATTTATTTAATTATTTATTTATCGTATGGCTTTTAGTGTCGGGAGTATCCGAGGGCATGTTCGGCTCGCCTGAGTCTGTAGCTGCTTCCAGCGGACACCCTTATTAGGGTGAGCTACAAGTTCCATTCAATTTCAAGTAGTTCCAACTTTCGCTACCGGATATGAATGATACCTAGTGGTGAACGTTGGAACTTTGATAGAGCGTTCTGACGAAATCCAACCTAACAAATTTAGCTTCAGGATTTTTAACGCTCTTAAAAAATCCGACGACTTCGGCCGGGTTTGAACCCGCTATCTTGGGCACAGCAGTTCAGCATGCTACAGACTACGCCACCGAAGCTGCTATCATTTTAATGAGGGCAGTGGACAATACAAGAACAGAGGAGGAGGGAGAAGAATTAGAATATGACCTCTCAGGGTCCAATATAAGGATCAGGAGGATTTTAATATGAATTAATCCATCCAACTTCTCGCTTTATATTCACATGAATATGTTTTGGTGCTAGGGGTCTGTCTATGATTATGGTTACCACAATACTGACACGGATATTCAGTGGTTACCATGGCAACAAGTGTTCATCAACTGGGCCTACACATTCTAGTTCTCTAGGGACATCTACATGTTGCTATTAGAACGTCTTACTTATTGAAAGTTGGTACGCCTATCGGCTGCGAGATACTACGAACTCGTGGTGTTGGATTTAAAATCCCGTAAGGTACGTAAAGTCGTTCAAAATTTCGATTTCTCTTCTTCGAGCGTCTTCAAGTGTCATTTTAAATTTTAAAACTCAGTACTATCAATATAAAAGGTTAGTGTTAACAAAAGAATTCTGAAAAGTTACTTTATTTTAAGTGTGCGAGTTGACTAGGTATATATGGTTACCAAGGTAACAAGGCTCTCAAAATGGGCCATTACAATAAAGTACATTAAATGTTGCCTCGTAATAATAATATTCATTTTGACAAGATTGGGCTTGAAAATGTCAGAAAAAATAGAGAAAAATGCTTAGGAAAATCTTGGAAACTAAGATAGAAGATGGAGAGAGAAGACTAAGACCAAATAAAGAATTGTACGACAAAAATTAAGGTGTGGTCGAAATGATGAAGAAGAGGAGATTCCAGTTCTATGAACACCTCCTGAGAATGGATGGTAAGGGACTGACAAAAAGAATTTTCGATTTATTTCGGAAGAGAAAGACCGAGCTGAAATGGTTTCGAGAAGTGAGAACGGACCTAGCCAAGATGGGAGTACAAACAATATAGCAGATAGGGAGACATTTAGTTGACTAATTAAGAAGTACAGAGGTTTCCAAGAGACGGGGAAGGAGCAGTGACAAAGAAAAGAACATACACACAGAAGAGGGAAGTAGGAGAAAGGATGGGAAGATACTGGCAGAGAAGGCAAAACATAATGTGAAGACTGTCAATCGTGGTCCATAGAAGAACAAAAAAAAACAAACAATGAAAATAAATAAATAAATAAATAAATAAATAAATAAATAATATTCATTTGGAATAATTAAATTGTCTCTACTGATTAGGAAGATTCTTGTGAAATCCGTCTCAGACTGTTGAAACTGTCAGTATTTTCGTCATATTCTTTGGCAGGGTGTAGCCTATATACTTTTGTTACGCAGTTTCCCTTTAGGGAGCTATTTTGGCTGTTTTGAGGAATACAAAATTCCTGGGAATCATATCCATTCAATCAGAGTTTTATAGCACACACAAGATATCGTATATCCGGAGAGAAGAATATGTAGGTTTTATTACAGCTGGAAGTGATCATGCTTATCATCCCAGAGGGATGTCGGTTTCTTATAGTATACCCACGTGGAGTGATTTTCATGTCGACTGGGGAGTAGTGGAGAGAGGGAGAAAGGAGGCTGAATGCATAATGTATAGAACCCACTCACTAATCGCAAATCTCACCTTCCAGAGCCCTGAAATAACTGTGTCATCGTAGAGACATAAAGCATATGTGAGGGTACTGGATACACTTCTCCGAGCCAACAAAAGACTCCACTGCTTCTATATGATATAAAGTCGATATCCCACATCACCAATCCCCCCCAACCAGCGAAAAATTGGTTTCAGAAAAGAGAGAAAGAAAAGAAGATGACATTGCATTCTTTCTTTACTCCCTAGGACTATTTTTTATTAATGTTACATAAAAATTTGCCATGGGTGCCCCCTTCCCCTTCTCTCCCCCATATAATGGATCCAATAGGAATTGCTCTCTAATGCATCTTCTTCTTGAAGGGGATAGAACCACAAAGCGATAAAATTGCCCATCTACACCGCAAGGAGATCACAAAATGTATTGGACGATACGCTGTAAGATATATGGGATAGTCCTTCGGCTGTGCAATGTATCTTTGGCAAAACCACATTGTTTGTCACAGGATTCGCTGATAGATTTCAGTGCGAGTTTATGTGTACGTGACGGTTTTAGATATTGACGGAAGGGATTTCTTCCACGATCATTGACTAAAATGCAAACGGTTTACTAAACTGAAAGTATGTTTGTAGGAACAATCACTGTGTGTATTTACATATTTAAAAAATGGATAATGAGTTTCAAATTGCATTATTTATCTTCTCTAGTTAGGATATTCATTGTTTGATTGTAGTAAGCCATGTGTTGATAGCAAGGAATAACCTTGTCATATGACTAATATACTGTAGCCTATGCACATTTCTGGGTTAGTCTTCGTTGTCTCTTAATATTTTGTAAATAGTATGACGAGGAATGTTATATTATTGAACTATGTTATTTTTGTCTTGATTGCTATTCTCTAAATAATACTGCACTAAACCCTTATTTGTAACAGATTCGGTACAACACGCAAAATATGAAAATTGTAGATGCTAAATCTGAAAAACATGATGATACAAAACGCTAAATCTGAAATTCATAGAAGTTAGAAAACGCTATATCTAAAATTCATAGATGTTACCAAACGCTAAATCTGAAAATCATGAATGTAAAAAAACACGCTAAATCTGAAAACATAGATATTACAAAACGCCAAATATGAAAACATACATATTATAAAACGCCAAATTTGAAAACATAGATGTTACAAAACGCTATATCTGATTATATAGAAGATACAAAACGCCAAATCAATAAACATAGATGCTACAAAAGAAAATCTTAATTCTTAATCAAGATGCAAAGTTTTGGAATTGTATAGGCTAAAGTCACCAAATCTACTTGTGTGGCCCATATAATACATTATCACCACTGTATTTTGAGACAATAGCCTACTGCGTTGGTGAATTCTGAACGTATTGTTAATATTGGGACTTTGATTTCTATAGTTTGTGGAAGAGCAATATGTTACCGTGTTCCACTCAGAATAGAAACTAAACTATTGCTGTAGCGGGGGAGTAACAGACGGGCGATCAGTCGCCTGAAAACCCAATCATTTCCGGTGTCCGCGTGTGTTAGGTGGCGTGTGAAGATGATCCGGACTGACAAGTGATTGCGGCGGGGGGTTCAATGTGGGAGGGAGAGGGATGCACAATAAACACCGTGCATTGTGCCGGACCCACTGCTTCACTACCTAATACAGTATTACCAGCCTGGATACATACATATATACATACTGTACATACGTACACGTGCCGATCAATCAATCATTTCTCTTGGCAGAAAAGCTGTTGTAGATTCATTTAAGAGCTTAAAATCGTCATCAGCCCAGTTGAATTTGGTATGTGTATCAGAAACGTTGTCACAATATTACTGCCATAATTATTGTCAGGAAGAGTAGCAGTCTCTTCAATAATAATAATAATAATAATAATAATAATAATTACTTTTACCTTTTCCTTATTTTGGTGACCACTTGTTTCTACGTGTAATACCTAAAGTTCAGAACGAAGTGGCATGTTTCACATTTGCTAAGTATTATTAAATGCTAAGGAGATGGTATATTCGGATTGGTTTTCCGTGCCTATTTTTGCCATTTTTTTGGCTTATTTTGCGATCTCGAATTGCCTGTCTGTTTTTGGGTCTTTTAGTACTGATAAATTGTGTTGGTGGTGACAGTTAATTTAAGTAGGTATTTTTGCCTTTACTATTAATGGAATTGGCCTGTTTGCCATCTCTTGATGAATACAGTACATTTGCATTTGTCAGTTGGCACAGGCTAGAGTAAAAGGTGGCTTTTCACCGATGTCTCAGTCTCACTCATGGCTGTGATTATATGGAAGCTACTGAGGTATGGGTGGTGCTTATTAATGGCATTCAGGGCACAGTCAGTGCCTGTGAATGCTGTGAAAGGTTCTACTCATAGGGTTAGGACTACTGTTCTGACTCAGTGAGGAAAGCAATGGCAAACTACCTCACTCCTCTTCTTGCCTAGAACGCCTCAATATAGCGCTGCCTTGGGTTTTTGTGGGTATCTACTCACATAACGTAACGGCGGTGCTTTTGAGGATCCGACCAGCCTTCGGGCTGACTACCTAACAGACATTAATGGAATGTTAACAAACTAGGGGAATGTATAAAAAATGTACTAGGAAGAATTATAGGACTATTGCCGTTTCGAAATGTTAACCGTTCCCATATGGTGGCAATAGTTACGTTTCATTCCAGTAACAGGTGCCCCGCTTCCCGACGGCAAACATGTATCAATGGCAGGTTGCACACATTCACTCTTGTCCTCGCTTTTATTGCGAATTTTTGCTTTAGATTCTGAGTTTATTTACTCAGGTTAGAACCAGCTAGTAAAACTAAATTAGCAATTGAAACAATAGGAAAAAAATCGAATTTCAAATCGATAACTAATATTGTCTTGTTTCATTAAATAAGAGATGTTGCCCTAATCCACTCTCTCCCGAAAATTCCAGACAGACCCCGAACCCAAAAACAAATCAGTGTTAAAATTACTATTTTGTTTGTTATTGTATATAGTCTATACTAGCAACACTCCCCGGCTTTGCCCGGTAACGGTTTACCCAGCGTAAGCTTAAAAGGCGCAAGGACGGCAGGTTCCAGACGCAATTCAGAAAAGCCGAGGTGAACAGCGGAACACCAACACTCTTCTCTCAAATCTTAACTCGACACGACTCAACAGTTTGATGCTGGCCGAAGCTGACGTGATAGGCTTGCTCGTAAACTCGCTCCGAAGCTAGTAATTTAAATTTCCACTGAATGGAGATTGCAGGAAGAAATGAAAACGTAAAAACATTTATAGTGGGCGATGCATTAAAGATAGAGATATGCAGTCTGGGACTCTCATGTAGAACTTTTAACGCGGAACAATTCTTACACTGTATATAGATATTTTTAACGGGTTACCCAGCGTAAGCTTAAAATGCGCACGGACGGCAGATTTTTCTTTAACTCGATTCACTGCAATCGTTACTGCTCGGCTTGGCTTCCTTTGGTCATAAATGAATGTTTTTCTACAGAAACCTTCCTCAAGAAATCCTTTACAGAATGGTGAAAATCTTAATCAAAATCCATCCAGTGTTTACCTGTCACATCCAAGATTCGGGGACTTTCTTACTATGTAGAGATATACTCTAGATAGCTTTGAAGCCATTTTTAGTGTTGACAATTTTTATTGCAATTTTTAATCGGTCAACACAATATAATCCCAAACTACTGAGCCACGCGATGAAATAACCATCTTCTTCTTCTTCTTGTTCTTCTCCTTTAGCTAGACCTTTTCCCAATTAAGTGTGGTCGGAATGTCCATCCTTCATTCTTTTCCACCATTCCTTTTTGTTTAGGGCTTCTCCTCTCGTCCAACCCTATTCCCCTTACGTCTTCGGCAACCTTAGCTCTACACCTTAACTTAGGTCTCCTATCCCTCCTCTTTCCAAGGACCTTCATCGTCTGCACTCTCTTCCCCACTTAATCTTCATGTCTTCGTTCTACATGTCCAAACCACCTTAATCTGCTTTCCTGTACCTTCTTGCGAATAACCATAACATGTGATTAATAATATATATATATATTGTTATGTAGTACTAAATAGGGAGAAAACCCTAGGATGGCATGTTTCACTCTTCAAAGGAGTATCATCAGATCAAAATATACAAAACAAAATAGCTCTAAAGTACAACACCAAACTCAGATTGACACCCACAAACTGTCTCTGCCCTTCAAAAGCAAAAATACCCACCTAATCGTAGAAAGTGTGGCAACTGTTGCTGTTAAGTTCTCAAGTATTTGAAGGGCAAAGACCATTGTGGGTATCATTATTGGTTTGGTGGTGTAGTGTAGAGCTATTTTATCTTGTATTTTTTGGATCTGATGATGCTCGCTTGAACAACCAAACATGTCATCGTATAGTTTTCTCCCTCTTTTATAGTCTATGACAATACAGTATGTAGGTCAATATATATATTTTATCATATGTAATTTATTTCAGGCTATTCTTTCTTTGTGTCTGTTGGGTAGTCAGCCCAGAGGCTGTTTGGATCCTCAAAATGTACCGCCATAGGTTAGGTCAGTCAGCACTATAATGAGGCGTACTAGGTCAGATGAGGAGTGGGATAGTTTATCTTGCTTGCTTTCTCATGATTATATCGTTGTGACCGTCAGAAATAATAATTATACATTTGGTTATTGTCTGATTCCCCCCACGTATAGAATCAGTACCCAAGCTACACTGTTGAATTCGCATGTTTCGCAATAAGTTATGTACATATTCATTATTAGTACCTACAGTGTATTTCCTTTGTAAGGGTATTTATTAGTGACGGAACAATGACGCTAATGTAGTAAATAATCATAATTCCAGTACCACAGCCTGGTCTGATACAAGGGCGTGCGGTGCCTTTTATTTATCACCACATAAAGTATGCCCGTGGACCACTTTTAGACACAAGACTTAGCACGTAATTGCAGCATTGCCATAATAAGCGAACAACTTTATGATCCAGAACATAGCACGAATTTTAAACGTTTTATTTTTCCTTTGCAAAATTACACCTGTATAGTCCATATTATTCTCTCAATTCCAGGTCACATAGGAAGTAATTTGTCTAAATGACTTTAATTGATGTCACTTGTAACGCTCACAATTGTAACGAATTTGATCGTTACTTTTTGAAGATGGAGCGATTTGCGCATTATCCTTGATCAGGCGTTCTCAACCTGGTGCTACCGAGCACCACGGTGCTCATTAAATGAAATTGGGTGTTTTCGTCATACGAGCGAGTATGTGCTCGCGAGCACAAACTCCCCTGAAATCCTTTCTTCAATTCAAAATTTGCTGCACGAGTTGGAATAATAGTGTTCTCATTAGAAGTTTTTACAGTCAAAAATGTTATCATTTTGAAAAATATTACTCGGGATGTCCAATTGTTTATGTATTATTTATATTATTCACAAAATGATACATTTTCTGTCATTTTATTATTATAATTACTTATTTAATTGAATAGCTCTATTACAGAGCACGTAAAATCAATACTTCAAATTTTGCCACATTTCTTTTTTCTCTCTGTCCCCATTCACTTCATCCTCTCTGATCTCTGCTTTCGGAGCTGTTCAATGTTCCGTGGCTGTTTTCGTTGTCTTTCTTGTTCCTTCCTGAAGATCACTTTTTGAATTTTGTCCCGAAATAAATTTCTATGTATGTATTTTATAATGAAAACACGAAATTATTATTCTGGTTCGTGCAACAGAATTTGAATTGAAGTATGGATCTCAGGCGAACTTGTGATCTTGGGCACCAGATTGACAATACATGCGTTAGGGGATATCAAAATTAATTTGACTTATTGAAAATTTGAGTTATGGGGATAAGTAGCAAAACAATTAAATGTGTGATATGCTAGGCTTACATCATATATGTCTAATTTGATGTAATAAAAATGTTAAGTGTATGTTTGTAATGATGGCAGCTATATTTCATTGTCTAAGTACAGTATAGAAGTTGCATATAATTCACTCAACTACTGTACAGTAATCGGTGGAAAATTCGAATTAGAATATTCGAATGAAACACATTGCACTGCAAAAATACTCAAGATAAAAGAACAAGTTTAAGTGTTAGGGATTTAATTTAAGCTTAGAGATATCGAATAATTCGAGTTGCAGTAATTCGACTTGGAGAGAAAAATACATTTGTGTTATAGGAGGATTGTTCGGAAAATAGAAATTACTACGAGTTATCGAACATTCGAGCAATGAAGGTTCGAGATATCGAGATTACACTGTACTGTTGTTTCAATTAGGGATTGTAACTACACGGTCATCACCCCGCATATTTGAGAAAGTGTGTGGAATCTATGTGATAACCTGCGTTATTTTAATGACCGTACGCACTTGCTACGAATGGGAAGAAATTAGTTGCGATCTGACTTTACTTTGAGAAAATCACTATAACGATAGCCGACAGTTGGATACGAACCCACGCTCTTCTCAACTGTCCTCTTGAGGCTAATCAACCTCATACTAGGATGAAAATTGATGACAGAGCTTGGAATCGACCCCAGGCTATCTTTGTGGAAATCTTTGCCGATTAATTCATGTTTTTGCATATTGTTGGAATCCACTGTTCGTTAAAATTAACCGTACTATAATATAGCATTCTTTCTAGAAGTATATTATTTAAATTTAACTTGTATGATCTTTGGTAAATACAAATTTTTGACTGTGTGTACAAAGTAGAGCCCGATATATTAGACTCTTGCGCGACATGACTGGGGAGGCGTGGCGGCCCAATAGTGGGAGGAGTGGGACTGTCCGAGCTCGGCTGATCACTCGCGTCACTTTTAAAACCGAAACGAAATATCACGTGTGCCAGTGGGTCAACTTACGCAGGATACGATTTCTACATATGAGTAGAATTCAAGACAGCAATTTCCTGAATATATAGAAACATGAATCACAATTCTAAGCCCAATAATTTGAATGTTATTATTTTAAAATTATTTGAATGAGGACACTACTCATCCATCATTAATCACTCGTTCCTAGCTGCTGCAGAGTGCACGAGCCAATACAATGTTGTCAAGTCGTTGCACAACGACGAGGCTCTTCCTCCATGGTGTTAGTATTATGTTCCCACGTTCAAGTTCAAGCAGAGAATAGACGATGTTGCTACATCGGGACTCGGGGAGGCAGGACTTGTCACGTGCTTCAGAGGGGGCGTGAAGGAAGTAAAATGCGTTACTGCGTCGCGGCAGAGACTGGTGTGTCGGGCTCGAATTGTAGTTTCGTTGCTGCTTTAATACTTTTTGTAACTGTATCTTGTTTACGTCTAAAAGTAAATTACCCAATCTGATTGATGTATTGGATGATCATTTACAAATGATGATATTGTAATGTTTCTGTTTATCTGTTCATTTTATCTAATATGTGTGTGTTGTTGTTTAAATTGAATTCGTGTTGTTTGTTTCTTGCTCCCATGTCCCTCCTATAACAATTCCCCATACGTCTTCTTTTTAATATTGTACATTTTATCTCGGAATAAATGCATGCTCACCAACTCACTCGATAGCTAATCTTCTACAGAAGCTGTTATACCTTTTGGAATAATAACTACGAACAAGATTATTATGAGTGCATATATTTCTGAGATGGACCCTACAGCGTATCATGCTGTTTGTTATTGAGAAAGGTTTATCATGACGAATTGCAAATGCGGAATTTTCTTACCTGTTGCCTTGATCTTATCGACAGTGATACGATCGACTTTCTTTAAATCACAGAATCCGTGTCATTTTAGTTCCAGGCCTATTACGAGGGGCATATTATATTGTTTTACGCTTTATTTTTCTACATCACACATCAGTTGTTACGTCCACCTTCTCAACATAATCTCCTGGTAACTTTGTGCACTTTTGACATCGATGTGTCAGTCTCTCCAGACCTTCCTGAAACCATTCTTTCGGAGTGATGCGTACCCATGCCTTGACAGCTGTGTCCAGTTCGGCAAAATCGGCAAAACGGCGAATGCCGTTGGCTGGAACCACATTTAATTGAACCCCGAAGTGCCCAATGACTACGGTATTAATCTAGATGGATTCAAAACTGGTTGGTGTTTCAATTGAGGGGCTTTTGTATTTCTCTGATAACTTTTGTTATTGTGATGGTTGTATTAGTGTGTACATTTGTAAATCAAGCGAGGATTGCAATGCAAGCGGCCGTGGCGTTAAGTTAGGAACCATTCTGACATTTGCCTGGAGTAGAAATGGGAAACCAAAGAAAACCACTCCCAGGATGACTGTGGTGACAGTCGAAGCCATCTCTTCTCAGTTTTGTCTCTCTAGTAGCTGAGTGTGCCCCGTTCCAGCCCTTAGACCAGAATTAAATTTCTTGCCAGAGCCAAGAATTGAACCCAGACCTCCGGGGTAACAGCCAAGAATACTAGCCGCTACACCACTTTGTTGTCGTAGTTAAAATTCAACTGTATCTAGCACATTGAGAAAGCACCGATTAGTCATTTGGCAATAGTCTACTCAAACTCAAGGATTAAGATGCCCCTTCGTTTAATTTACCCATCCCTAAAAGAAATTGAGAATTCTGCTATTGGGACGTTACATTTAATGTAAATTATGTTCAAAGCCTACTTGCTGGGATAGTAATTTCAACTACTTGACCAAGTACTGGGAATGAGTGTAAGAACCAGGGAAGAAGCCATACTCACAGGTTGAAGGTCCCGTTTCGTGATGAGGTGATTAGATGCTTACAACTACGGAGGTCAGAGTTTTCACTACACTTCCCTTTAAAATCCCTTTCCTCCCCTTATTTAAAAAAGAATTGTTCCTTAGGTCCCAAACTACAAGATTTGTGGAAATATTCCGTTTTAGGTGGAGTTGTCTGCTAAAGACGCGGTGACGTCATTTGCGAGATATTTGATGCCATGTTTGATCTGTCCCCTCAGGTTCATCAATGCGAGACGGCGGATCGTTCAGCCTCTCATAGACCAATCAAATCGTGCAGGTGCGAGCGGTAAGTTTTTTTCTCTATCTTAACCTCTTCTAACCCTTTCTCTTCTTTTCTCTTCTTTTCCCAAGGTTCATCAATGCCCGTCGGCGAATCGTGCAGCCCATGATTGACCAATCCAACCGGGCGGGTAAGTCCGCCCTGAGAACACTGGCTGCCATGATGGTCGTGGAAAATAGGCTCGCCTTTTAAAAACCGCCATTACTCTGCTTCACAGGTTTTAAATCTCCATTTTGTGCCTTACGGCTTTAAAACCAGTATTGTTGTGACTCTAGGGTATTTAGAGTAATGGGGGCGGGGGGTGTACAGTTAAAGAGCGAAAACAAGAAAGTAGTGATATTAATTCTATTAGTGGTTGTTATAAATCATGTACGTACATCAAGTGTACCCATTTTTAAGGAATCGGAGACATCTTTGACACCAGAACTTCTCAAATTTTAATAAAATATTTAATCCAGTTTTCGAAAAAAAAACTTTGACATGTTCCTCACAGTTTTCTTCGTACATCCCAGATTATAGGAACTTTTAGCATACTTTTATAAAAGTGATTGTTAAAATAACCAACTACAAAAATTAATCTCACTCAGACCAACGAGCATTTTAGAATATCGTGCCGTAGGTTATATTTGTAAAGTTTTTGACTGTATTAACTGTTTTATTGATTGTGTTCTATTTGAAGATCCTAGAGGTCAACGGTAATAAATCGTTCCTCTTTTAGCCTTTCTATAAAACTTAAAAAAATATATGAAAAGTTGCCCCGAATTAAAATTAAATAATAATGCTTCATTGACTGGGGTTCAATTGGTAGCTGGAGGTTTTATACGAGCTTTTAAAACAGGAAAGTTCAAAAAGTTCATATGAACCTGGTGGGAGATATGAGAGAATTGGTGAAAGGCAGCTCAAAATTTTGAAAAAAGGATTAAAATAATTCTAGAATTTTTAAAATAAATTTTAAAGTATTTTTGGAACCATAGATGACTGTGTTTCCTTGAAAAATTGTGTAATTGTTGTACAAGATTTATAACGGGCAGAATCATACACTTAATAGTGTTACATTTTTTGTTCTTTAAGCTGTAACTTATCTCTTAATGGCCATTGTTGTACTTCAAAATGAGGAAGTTAAGACTCTGACAAGATTTTTTTAGTGTGTAAAAAGTTTATAAATTTGGGATTTCATTAACTAGTAATGAGGCTTTTAAAAGTAGATGAAATATATCTTCCGTATTAGCTGTACTACTTACGAAGGAACATCGCGAGCGTCTATCTCCCGATGTAACTTTGTAAACGTGTCGGCTAGGTCACATGGAAAACATCTGTGATTGATCTGGACCAATCCTGGAGGGAATGAAGATGTACATGTCTGCATACTGAAGTGAGACTTCGAGCAGCTTTAGTAGATGTGCACTCTCCGACCAATTGCACTACTTAAATCTCTCTTCTAACAAGCTACCTACAGTGAGAGGGCCTATGGGGGAAGTAGTTGCAGCAGTGCGATTGGGAAATATATTATAACTGAGAGCGCACACCCAACTGTGCTGGTACAAGTCACGTGTCCTTATTCAACCATGTACAATTTCGTTCTCTCAATGGATGACCCAAATGACTTTGGGAATGAAATATGATCACAGATGTCCCTAGGGGCAGATGGCCTCGTAGTTCCGCCCCTTAAAACCACAATAACTAACTAACAGATGTTCCTCATATTATCCGGACATCGTGTATGCAATGTTTCACCAAGATTGGAAGATTGTGATGTTCGCGGATATTCCTTTGTTAGACAACATTTTCTATACCGTTATTCTTCAATTCAAGCGATGATTTGGGTTAAAAATGAGCTCTAGTTGAAATAATTTTGAAAATATAAGTATCATTTTTTTTTTTTTGGCGCTCGAACCTGTAACGCAGATTAACTAGCATTGTATTTCTATGACGTATCCGTTCACACAAATTATGAAGATTCTGCTAATGTACGGAGTTGTTTCTTTATTCTACAATTGCCATAATATTATCCTGGCTCTCCCAGTTTAACTATTCAAATTCTTCAATTATCAAATCAATGACATTCTGTACTTTTATTTTACGTTTTCATTTGTAAAACCTCTCCTTTTGTTCTTCGTCCATTCACAATTCCGTTGGTGGAGTCATATTGAATACTTGAGCTATTTTCCACGAAATCTTGGAGCTAATTTGTTTTTCATTACAACTTTGTGTTTCCTAACCTTTTCTGTTTCTTATATTTTTATTTTCTTGACTGCATGTTAACATTTATTGTATTCATTGTTTTCAGTGGTTCAGAGTTACTGTAATTATATCAATGATTTTCAAGATAGATGGTAATAAATCTTGAATGATCTGTGTCACGAATTGAATCAGGTTTTCCGTCTTATATTAACATTTACTTTAAATATTATTTGATTTGAGTGTGAATTGCTGATTTGCTTATATAGTCGTGTAGGATGGTTAACGTATTAATAGTCTATCTGTGGAACCAATATGAGTTTAAATGAGATGCATCTTTTGAAAAGAGAGGTGTTTGCTTCTCTGTAGTGAAATAGTTCTGCTATAAACTTTCCTTGCCCTGTATGTTTTAAAACTATCAGCTACATTTCTTCTAAGTAGATTAGTAACTAGCTTTAGAAATTAGTCATTAGACACTTTAATCCTGCCGTAATTGAGCAATTGTTAAAAATCCAATGTTTCTCCAGGTATGGACGATGCCTTCTTTTTATCTCCCCTCGTAAATCATTTTAATTGCACAAGAACGTTTTTCAAACTAGAATATGTTCCTAATACAAGACGTTGTACAATGATATAGAATAAGAATCTCTACCTACTATGACATTCAATTACAACGCTTCAAGGATACCATTTGTAATTTATAGATGTTCTATTTTCTTCAATTTTACTATTTGGCGATTATAGCTGTAATTGTTCTTTGGGATCGACAGCAGCAACAACGGTAGTTAAGACGCAGCACTAGCTTTCTGGGGATTTGGTAGATATGAGTTTGAATCCCACTGTTGGCCGTCCTTGAAATCGTTTTCCGGAGTTTCCCATTTTCTACTCGAAGCAAATTCCGTAACTGTACTTTCAAATAGGACACGACCGCTTCCTTCCACATCCTTGCCCATTTTCATTCATCTGTGTTCATCTCATCTCTCATTAACTACACTCATGAGGTTAGCGTTAGGGGGAGGGGTGTCCGGTCTTAAAAAGCAACCCGCGAAATTGAAATTCATCCCATCTCATCCTCACCCCATTGAAACGGGAATAATAAGGGGAGACATACAGTGGTAATTAATTGTTATATGGTATGATATGTTGTCATTGTAGAGTGTTTTGAACATTCAAATAAGTACGAATTCCTAATCTCAAAGAACAACCAATATCATACTAACTTAGTTAAAAAGTACATTCTCCGCTACATGGAAAAGCATAGAATCTCAAACAGCATGTAACTAAGTGCTTGCGTTCTTATAGCACCGTATAGGTGGCACTACTGACCCAGGAGGCTATGCATAGATGAACAAACATCACGCTACTAAGAGTTTGCGTTCTTATAGCAACGTATAGATAACACTACTGACCTAGTATGTTGTGCAGACATGAACAGACAGCACGTAACTAAGAACTTACGTTCCTATAACACCGTATAGATGTATAGAACAAACAGCACGTAACTAAGCGCTTGCGTTCTTACAGCGCCGTATAGTTGGCGCTACTGACCTAGTAAGTTGTGCACACATAAACAACACGTACAGTAACTGAGAGCTTGCGTTCTTATAGCACCGTATAGACAATGCTGCCGAACTAATATACTGTACATAGACGACCAAGACAGGTTGCCATGGTATCGATGGTGTCGGGAAATTTATGACGCTGATTCCAGATAGACCCCCAGTCCAAAAACATATCACTGTTAATAAATAAAACAAGACATATAGCCTACTAAAATATTTGGCACGTAAAACTTGTTCTAATGGCAGCGTCTATTTGAAAATTCACTGTCGAACACTGATAGGCTGCACCTGATGGTACCAATTATATATGCAACTCTGCTGTTATATTCTCCCTGGGGTATGATATAAAATAATAATCATAATCATTATTAAATTCCTTTGTGATGTGAGGGTGAGTGTGGTAGTAAAATCCACAACAATTATTGTGACGGTAGTAAGCATTCCACACCCTCTTGGAGAGCGGAGTGCTCTCGGCGGGGTTGTGATGCCATGCCATACACCCCCTACCCCCATCCCAGCCCGTCAAGTGCTGTAAAGAGACCAACCATTAGAATAAATAGCGAACAGCCCGAGAAAAGGAGATTTCTTCTTCCGCGTCGTCCTTTGTTTACCTACTGTGACAACCTGTTGGATGAAAGATTCATCCCGATTCTTCTTTGCCATTCTTTACATGATTGATGTGTTATTATGTTTAAAGCTTAAGAGTGGTGCACCATTTTTTTGTTCAATAGAACCTTTGTCAATACAAACTCAAAGAAACATATTACTGCAATGAAAAACACACTATGGAGTATTGTTATAAACTCAGCTCAATATAGTCACCATTTCAATGTCTAACTTCAATCTAAGTTTCGATCCTTTCCTTCTTGAATGAGTTGACACATTTAAGCCAAATTCTCAATTATCTGATATCTAGGAACCAACCAATTATTGATCAGTCTTCTTTCACCAAACATTTAAAAAGGAAACCTACCTCAAACGTAATGGAGATAATCACCTTTTTTGAACAGTCTGGTAGACTTGAACTGAGTTAGGAGAATACAGTGAGTTTTTAGGTAAAAGAAAAGAAACCTAACATTCTACTAAGCAATGTGAGCGTTTTCCAGGCAATGAGTCGATCATGGTGAAATGAATTTTCAAATGTAAGGTGAAGGAGAAATCTCCTGAACATGATATCTTAGTTGGCAAATACAGTGCAATAGGTACGGCTTCCTCCGTAAATAATGGCCTCCAAAATCTCCTGATATCAATCAAACAGTACAGTTGTGTAAAACTGAATGGAAAAGCGCGTCACATGACTGGATATATTCATCACCTTAATTACTGTATATCAGCAAGGATTTATGTAAAAGTAACTCATAATGCCCAAACATTGAAAATGTGGTTTACATTCAAGACATATTCAGTGTTGCCTAATATAATACGTTTTGGCCATCTGATTGATTAATTATCGGTTAATTTTCAAACAATGGTGGTAATATTGATCGCATTGGATAATATGATGTTTGATTACGAGTCTGAAAAGATGATTTCTTAACTCATTGCTTAACGATGTGGATTTCTGAACAAAATAGTTGATATCTTAAGTAATGACAACAATTCTATCAATTTTAATAATAATAACTTTATTTCAATTTATATCTTGCAGGATACCTCTAACCAAAGAAAGCAGTCTTCAATGAAATTTCATTTCCTGAAAAGCCCGAACGATCGCATTGGTACTTGACCTGAGAGGATAATCTATTATTAAAGTTTGTTAGCTTATTCCTACTCCATTATGAATACATCGGGAGTGAGTTGTCCCTTAATTGTCATAGTGTAGTAAATTATATCTAGCCTAATATCCAGTAATGTGGTGCAATTTCACTCTCTTACTAAATAATTTGTTTTTTTAATATCTTTGGTAGTCGCTAAGCACAGTGTTACGTTACTGTAGAGGATACTTAGAGATATGACTACAAACTATTGTTAAATGATTGCTAGAGACACGTGGCTGGACCACAGAAGACATATCATTTGTAATATCCACTACCTCATTTTAGTAATTGTTATTAAGGCAAGGATGAATGTTTTGTGTTGACAGACTAAATCTTAATTTTAGAATACACATTAAAGTAAATTATATTTACACATTTGTTGTGCGCTTGTCACTCTTAAATAATCTACGTTAGGAAAAGTTCCTATTATTGTGTAAACAAACGTGTGATATGTCCGTAAGACTGATAGTGTAGGTTTTAATAATAATTAGGGTGGTGGGAACGAAGAGGTTTTCCTCATGGTATCATTTATTGTAATAACTAAGTTTAGGTTAATTGCGTAATTGTTGTTGAAAATTTAATGTGTAACGTTTTACCTGTGCATTCATAACATTTTGAGTTTGTTATTATTTGTAGACGATTTACTGCTGTCGGTATTAGGTTTTAATGGTGAGAGTTAATTAATTGTTGATCTTGAGAAGGTTTACTACTACAGTATAGAAGTTGTAAGCATTCGCGTGTCCATACTCGCGAATGCACCCATAACTGGAAGCATCAATAGCGTCTTTATATAATTTGTTTTTGTAATGTTACAGTAGACTTTCCGTGTTATGTATAAGGCATTTCATTGTGCAAATAAGGTCCAGGTCCAATTTTAACAGAGAGCCTTGGTATATGAGTCCACTTACTTGACAGATAATTACGTCAGTGGTAATGGTTTATCGAGTAATTTGTATTTATGTAAAATTTGTGTAATCAGCGAAATTCTGATAGATTACAGAATCATGATCTGAGGAAAGTTCGTGCTTTTTAATGTCTAATTGTTCGTAAACTATGATGACTAAAACGTGCATATTTACTTGTCCAATGTTGTGTGACGCTAATAAGTAACAAGTCAATCTGAATTAAGTTATTGATCGTTTCCCCCTGAAAATCGCTTACTCTTAAAAATGAGGAGAGAATCATGTCATCCGTCAATAATTCTCTCAGACTTAGTAAGCACAAATAGAAGTTCGGAAGTACGAATAGGAACGAGAGAGTTCAGACGAAAATGCTCAATTAACAGTATGTTGCGTTTGATTTACAACATTGTTTAAGGACAGTTAAGGAAAGTACGATAGTATTAAAAATTTATTAAATGAACAATTCTTATTTCAAGAAGAGTTTACACCTGATTAATTTTTAGAATAATTTTGACCTCGAATGTGATCGTGGAAGACTTTTGAATAATTAGTCCAATTCTAAATGAAATGAAATGAAATCCACAGCCTGCTTCCAGTCTCCGACCGGGTCAGGAATGGAATGAATGGAGCCCCCATCTAGCGGCGAGGATATGAACTGTGCCGGCTGCCGAGGCCTGACGCACTCCTCTGGGGCAATGATTAAATGAATGACAGATGAAATGAAATGATAGTGGAGAGTGTTGCTGGAATGAAATTTTGACAGGGAAAACCGGAGTACCCGGAGAAAAACCTGTCTGCCTCCGTTTTGTCCAGCACAGATCTCACATGGAGTGACCGGGATTTGAACCACGGACCCAGCGGTGAGAGGCCGGCGTGCTGCCGCCTAAGCCACGGAGGCTTATTAGTCCAATTCTAAATGACAAAGTAATATTGTTTTCTTAGTACCTTAATTAAATTAAAAAATATAAATGCAATTTTGAGCTGTGCTAAGTTGCCTATTGCTTACATTACGTTATTCAAACGGGGGACATACAGCTTAAGGTGCCCAAACCATAATGATTTTTGTATTATAACTGGGCCTGACACAGATCTCGTACAACAATTATATACATTTCCTAGGAAACACACACGTCTTGCTATTAGAAGCAAAGTTTTAAAATTTTCCGAATTCAAACCGTAACTATTTTATCCAAACATTTGATAATGTGTTTCTTGCTTTGTGCTAATCTTCGCTGTTTCCCTCCTATCTCCCTTGTTTATAGGAATGTTTGCAAGAACCAAATGTTGAAAAATGGACAAAGATAGTAACGATTTAAATATTGGAAATTGAAAACTTTGCCTATAATAGCAAGATGTGTGTGTTTGCTTGGAAATGTGGGTGTTAGGCCGTCATCTACAATATAAAACTCACTCAAACTTTTGTGCCTTTAATTAGGCTTTCTATGGAACGTTATCAACTTTTTTTTTGAATGTTCTCAGTAAAAAATGCAATAATAACGCTTAAGGGGATACGGAATCGCCTATCTTTCAATGTTAAATTTGTTTAATTCGTGTTCCTTTTCCTCAGAATCTAAAAAGGTATGATAATGAAATGTATGTCACATTTCATTCAAACCTTACTTGACTTATTAATGGAGCGTTCTTTATATTGGACTTTAGGGGAGTCAATAGTTTTTTAACTGACAAAAAATAAAATCACCGTACTTTAGAAAAAAAAAACAGGAAACCCAAACAGTTTTGCCTTAAACAAGGAAACAAGGAAACCACTATTATACAAATCTGTCGTGAAAATTTCACATCTGTGTGATAAAATTTTCATCTAGAAAAGGAACATTCATTTTTAAGAAAAAGGGAACTGAGAAAACTTCAGTTGAAACTTTCCACACATGATGATTATCTCATTGTAAGCGCAAGTATAAATTAAATATATGGTAATTTCTAATGGTTAAACTAGCCTCCGTGGCTTAGGCGGCAGCACGCCGGACTCTCACCGCTGGGTCCGTGGTTCAAATCCCGGTCACTCCATGTGAGATCTGTGCTGGACAAAACGGAGGCAGACAGGTTTTTCTCCGGGTACTCCGGTTTTCCCTGTCAAAATTTCATTCCAGCAACACTCTCCACTATCATTTCATTTCCTCTGTCATTCGTTTAATCATTGCCCCAGAGGAGTGTGTCAGGCCTCGGCAGCCGGCACAGTCCATATCCTCGCCGCTAGATGGGGGCTTCATTCATTCCATTCCTGACCCGGTCGGAGACAGGAAGCAGGCTGTGGATTTTCATTTTCTAATGGTTAAACTATAATGTACCGTATTACACATCATATTATAGGGCAAATTTCAGAGATTTATAAAATATAAAAAATGTAAAATATTGAGTTTGACAATTTTAAGCGTTCTGTATCCCAGTAATTAATTAATAATTTGGAAGTGAGTGAGTTTTATTTTGAATCTCATGGTTTAACACTCACTTTAGAAAATGCAAAGTCCAAAAAAGCCCATAAACTTTGGGAGATATGACGGAAATGGTGAAGATCAGCTCAAAGCAAGAACCAAATATGGACAAAAGTAGTAACGATTTAAATTTTTGAAAAATTAAAACAAATTTTATAATAGCAAGATGTGTGTGTTTCCTTGGACATCTGTCTAATTGTTGCACATTATTTGTTAGGAACGGTTATAATATTAGAATCGTTCTTGGCTCCTTAAGCTGTATATTTTCCCTTTTAACAAACGAGAGTATAAAGTCATTTTTCACCTAACTGGAGGATGCCAAAATATTCAGTTTCTACTGTAAGAGCAGGCTTTAAGCGCGTGATATAATTAAGAACAAAGATGTGGAGGTGCATAACCTGGAAATGAGAGTATCTGCTCAAACCTCACAGCAACTAAAATCCAATGGATTAGCCAGTTAATTGCTGTGGAATTTCCTAGAATTGTTGAGACATAAACTCGTTATTTCTCTGCCTCTCGCAACTAGTATGCGTAGTGGAAACATAATTCGAATCACTGGGAAAAGAAATCCATTAAAATTCTTCACCAGTATTTTAGCGAGAATTGCTTTTTAGAAATCCATGTGTATATGTTTGTGTGTGTACGTGAGGACACGAGAAAGATATTATTTTCTCTGAAGCCATCTGTCGATTGCAGTACACGCCAACAATATCTAGCCATAAAGTGGAGAGTCGTGTTTCTAAAGTCGGACAATCATTCCAGTCAATTCAGATCGTCACCTTGCCTTGCCTGGAGCAAAAGAAAGAGTCATTCCTTCTCTTAATTGATTACCACGCTGTATATGAAGAAGAATAAGAGCCAGTACACCTCGTACTGAAACCATATTATCAGTCTATGGATTGTGGTGACATGAAAACTGCATCTATAAACACGATAAGTGTTTTGACCGTGTGGGATGATTGTTTAACTTAACTCTTTAGTGCTAGACTTTAAATAAAAAGTGCACTCTCTTCATGGTTTATTGTCTTTGATAAAGTGACTACTCTTTGTTCTCCAGGGAATGTAAGGAGAAACATTAAGTCCATTACTGTTGGTAAATTAGATTCATTTTCCTATCGTGTTGAGATATAAGTGTGTTTAATAAGAGCTCCAAGTGTTGTATGTGGAGATTAAACTCGGGAATACTTGGAAAATAAGGCCGTATCTCTCGCTGTAATAGCAGGTAGGCTTACATGGTTGATGCTCCCAGTAAATGATATAGTAAAATAGATTGTGTATGTTATATTGAATTAATGTTTAAGGTTAACCAACCATAATATTAGATATAAATATCACAGACGAGACGTGAAGATATTTCATAATTAGCTGAGTTCATTTTAACAATCGCATGATTTCAGGTTGAAGTTTCAAGTTAACCCCATTATTTACAACTAACTCATATTTGAAATCCAAACTTGATATCCTGCATAGTCAGCTAGAATTATCTCACACATATTTTTGTGTCTGTAAGATTGTAATCGCAAATTTTGTAATTTTATTTTGTTTAATATTAATTTTTAAATTCGCTTTTTAGTATTTTATGTTCATATTTTTTGTGTTCAAACATTCATCCCTAGTAATATTGTCTAAATTTTGTATTTTAAGTGTATTCTGTACTTTAAATAATAACTAAAAATTAAATTACCTTTGTTTAATAATATATTATGTGAAATTATTTTAATGATTGTCAACGCTATTATTGTCATACAATTCATAAAATTCATGTAAACTTTCAATGCATTTGACAAATAAATAAGTAAATAAATGATGGTATTATTGAATTCAGGTGTAATTCATTTCTGGCTTTTAATAATAATATAATAATGTACTAATAATACTAATTTAGTGCGAAAAGACATGAAAAGACCATGTCTGCCCAAAATCCTTATTGACAATGATATTCCATGATCAAACATTCATTATTTTATAACATTTTATTGGACTAACTATATTCACATATCATAAAGCTTTTTATTTCAAGATAAACATACGATTACAATTACAAATCATCCCAACCTCAAAAATTTCCAATGTACTATTACATCTGTTCCACATCATTGACATTTCCACTTCGAGCTGTCTTTTCAAGAGATTTATTTTTCATCGTTAATCTAAAAATTGTAAGAGGTCTGATTTTTAGTCTTTTGGAGTATATTTAATCATTTTACAAAGGTAGTGTTTTTTACATAATTTGGTAATCAGCCTTTTTTTAATATAAAATTTTGTGTCAATCTAGCAACTTCATTTGTATCAACTGCTGTTTGCTGAAGGAGGTTATAATGTAACCGAAACCGGTGCACTGTATGCTACTCAGAATTACAATTTATTGACTTGCGGTATTATACTACCATTTCAATAATAATTTGAAAATAATAATAACGAATAATAAAACCCGTATTTGGGTATGGAGGACCACGCTTATTCAAGGACGACTGCCACCAAGTTCATAGCCCACTTATTAAGGAGGACCCGTGACAGGCGTGACGACACCGTCAGCCATATTACCTTAGTTTAAGGGCCATGAGGTGTTAATTTTCGTAGCGATCAGCTCTCAATTGTACTCACGAGGATGAGCCCATCCCGTTCCAGCTCTTATACTATATTTGAGATTACCGACAAATCGGGTATCGAATGCGGTACCTCCTTGGTAAGAGGTAAGCCCACTAACGCTGCACCGTGGTGCAGGCAGTAATAATAATAATAATATTAATAATAATAATAATAATAATAATAATAAAAATAATAATACGACAACCTCGTGGTGTAGCGGCTAGCTTTCTTGACTATCGCCCCCCGGAGGTCCAGGTTCGATTCCCAGCTCTGACAAAGAAATGTTTATTGTGAAGGCAGGAACGCGGTACATTCAGCCTCGTGTGACACAACTCTGCCTTCCTGGAAGTGGTCTTCCGTGGTTTTCCCACGTCTACTCCTGGGAAATGCTGGGATGGTTCCTAATTTAAGGCCACGGCCGCCTCCTTCCCAATTTCCAAATAAATAAATATATATATATATACACACACACACACACACACACACACACACACACACAAACACACACTTGCGCGCGCGCATGCACGGGGCTATATGGCCATTATATTGTACCCCATAAAATAAGCAATAATAATACAGATTAAGTTATTTGAGCTATTAGATCGTGTAATGCGCAAATGGTGCTATTCCCTTACATGGAAGAGTTACAATGTCTGACCTCAGTGGGTTTTATGAACCCGCGACCTCCAGCCTTTGTACGCCAGTGCTCTGCTGAAATCCTTCAATCATTGCGGTTGTGAAAATCTAATTTTTGGAATAATAATACTAGTCTAATAATGGTTAAAAAATACTGGGAAGATGAACTGTATTTAGAGAAACTACGACAATGATAATAATATTAATAACTTAGAGAAGAATATATTATTTAAATTATTATTATTATTATTATTATTATTATTATATTTTGGAAAGTTTTATGTGGAGATTAAGGGACTAAATATTTTTTTTTGTTTTACAATAATTTAAACAAATTAGTCAAAACAAAATTTCATGGGCAGTTTTTAAAAAATTGTGGTGGTATTTTGCTGGGATGCAATATAATTTGCAATTACATATAAATATTTTTATCGGGCAATGTATAGTGGAAATAGCAATAATATAATAGTAATAATAATAAGAGGGTAGTCAAAAGACTGTTTTTATGAATGACACGATTGGTTGGCGTGAAATGTATTCAGGTATATCCGTAGGTATGTACTGTAGACGTCTTTAGCGTGAAAGGCGAAAGCGTTGGGTGAGGTAAATTAAATTGTACGCTAATTCAATAAGCTGCTCATATAAGAGATGTTTTTATTTTTATTTTTAATTTGATTCATTCGTTCATTCAGGCTGTTCTGTAAAATGGTATAGTTTTCCATCGCTTGTCCGCCTTCCCCTAGGGCCATCAATCAAGCATGTCAATTTGTAATGGCGCGCGCCAGTCCGATGTCCAGTCAGCCAACCATCTTTCATACACTACAGTTTGGATTCAACTCATATAACATTTCAGAGTCCAATAAAAGAAAAAAAAATTATAGTCTAATCATAGTCTCAAGAATTACCTAATAATAATAATAATAACTCTTAAACATAATACACCAATCAATACTATTCATGAGACATCTATTCAGTTGTTCGCATTTTGACCCTTCAATTGAAACTTGTTCTAAACTAAGAGTAAAAATAATTAAACTGTAAATAAATAAATAAATACATAACTTAAATAAATACATAAATAAATAAATAAACAAATGGACATCCTTAAACAAAAGCAATAAATTTACAAAATGAATTGAAACAATATAATATATTTTTAACTGAGTTAAAGATGCCAATAAACTTATGAATATTGTCAAAAACTTGCGTTCAAACAGAAATATTTTATATATTGATATTAAAATAATCATATTTGATTTAAATGGGTCCTTATTGACATATATATCAATAAATACACATTAGTATTACAAGCTATCCACCAAAAGTCAATACATTAAGACTAGAAGTTCTTCAATGATGTAGGCTACTAGTTTCAACCACATTGTGGTCCTCTTCAGCATACGTATCATTTTTCAAGTGAGACAAGTGGTTTGTAATTGCAAATACGGAGTTGATATAATCTCTACTTAATATAAAACAAAGTCCCCGATTCTTGGATGTCACGGGTAATCTCGAGAACCACTGGATGGATTTTGATGCGGTTTTCACCATTCTGTAAAGGATATCTCGAGGAAGATTTCTGTAGAAAATAATTTATTTATGATCAAAGGAAGCCAAGCAGTAACGATTTCAGTGAAAAAGTCGAAAAAAGCTTGCGCTGGGCAATCCGTTAAATATATCAAGAGTGTAAGAATTGTTCTGCATGAAAAGTTCTACAAAAACGTTCGAGATAGCATTGATATCTCTATCTTCAATACATCGCCCACTAAAAGAGATTTTACGTTTTCATTTCTTCCAACAATCTCATTTAAAAATCTGGTTTATTGGCTTTCAAGGCCAGTGAATTAAAACAGTGTCTTGGGTGTCCCCGCTCGGACCCTCCCAGGAGTAGCGAACTGCGCGCTACCTCCCTTTTCATGAAGCGCACCTGCGCCTCTTAACTGCGAGAACTAAAAGCTCAAGCAGCCATGACCGTTTCCAAACAGATGGTGTATTGGCTTTCACGGCCAGTGAATTAAAACTCAGCAATTTTTCTAGGTTTATGCTGTGTCTTGTGTGGGGTTTCGCCTAGGACACCAAGCTGGCTCATCAGCGGGCTCTTGGTGTCCCCGCCCGGACCCCCACAGGAGTAGCGAACTGCTCGCTACCTCCCTTTTTATAAATCGCACCTGCGCCTATTCACTGCTAGAACTAAAAGCTCAAGCAGCCATAACCTTCCTATGAAGGCTTCCAAAAAGATGGTTATTGGCTTTCAAGGCCTGTGTATTAAAACTCAGCAATTTTTCTAACTTTTTGCTGTGTCTTGTTGTGGGGTTTCGCCTATGACACCAAGCTGCCTCATCAGCGGGCTCGTGGTATCCCCGCTCGGAGCCCCACATGAGTAGCGAACTGCGCGCTACCTCTCTTTTTACGGAGCGCTCCTATGCCTATTCACTGCGAGAATCATAAACGCTCAAGCAGCCTTAACCTCCCTATGAAGACTTCCAAAAAGTTGGTATATTGGTTTTCAAGTGAATGACATTCCTTTATCAGTACCGTAACTTAACTATTTTATCTTATAAACGTCTGTTGATAAATTTTCATAACAATTGATTCAGTAGTTCATGTGGTAGGATCTTCTTGAGAAACTGAACTGTTTTGTTAAACTATTCTGCTAGTGTCACCTTAAAGAGCAGCAGATTGAGAACGCCTGAGTAGCTTGACAACATGAAATGATTACATTTTCCAAAATAATTATTTATATTTTAGCCAACTCAAAAATATATTGTGGCACAAATATTTTTGAGTTGGAATATTTGACCTGAGTCTCGCAAGATCTAGTGCTAATGTTCGTCATTAACTTAGGTTTGATTCTGTGATTGAAGACTTTCCTCCTCTTTTTGTTGTTGTTGTTATTGTTGTTGTTGTTATTGTTGTACGCCTTCAGCTAGCGTGTGTAGAATCAGAGTTATTGTCTGGCTGAAGACCCTCTCTCCCTTCACACAGACAGGAAGGACATAGCCTTCGATGGCATCGGTGCATTAAGGGCTACTTGCGGTATATCTGACGGATGACGGGACTCTCCGTTAGGCTACATTTGATATCCCGGAACTGAGAACACACCCCAGACCGAGTTTGTTCTTATCCCCAGGGAGCATTAACAGTGGCGAGGGACAGGGGGTGAACTTGAAGGGAGAGAAGACGAAGAAGAAATTAATAAATAGCCTTCTTGGTCTGGATCGATACAACATTCCTTACGATGCGATTTTCAACAGTATCGTCGTCTATAAAAGCGCGTCGAGGGTAGCTGTAAAAAACGGAGAGAGGGGAAGAGTCTTTATTGAAAATACCGGCTTGGACATATTTGATTTTTAAAGTCTATTTCCTGTCATTTATATAGGACAAGTTCTACTAACGTGAATCTGGAATACTACCCAGGGGAAAAGTGTTAGATTTTATTGTTTTTATTTCGAGCTAAAGAATTATGTTTGTAGATAGCATCTATAATTTAAAAGGAGTAATTGCTTGCAATCTTGGCTGCCACACCGGAGGTCTGAATTTGATTCCCGTCAATGCCAAAAAAATAATTCTGGTCTGAGGGCTGGAACGCGGTACAATCAGTCACCACGGAAGTTTTTTTTCCCCTGTTTCCCCACTTCTGCACCAGGGAAATACCGGGATGGTTCCTAACTTAACGTCATGGCTCGCCTTCCCAATCCTGACCTGAACACTACAAGTGCACACACTTCTAGATACATGAACATATGTTATTAGACAAATTCTTCACGTGGCTAAATGAAGAAAAGCTTGTATTTAACGTGACTGTTAATCTCGCAATCATGAGCCACGGGACCTCCTTTTTACGTGGAATCCGAACCAGAGGACATGGCATTTCGCTGTGAAAGTCTCACATGCATTGACCGGCAGTCGAACCCGGTCCGCCTTAGTGAAAGGCCAACAGCTTGACCGCTGCGCCACCACGCCCCCACCTGGCTAAATGACCATGATGCCAAAGTCCCTCTAATGAAACAGCAAACTGTTACCGACACTATTATTTACAGTTGAAAATGAAAATCCACAGCCTGCTTCCAGTCTCCGACCGGGTCAGGAATGGAATGAATGAAGCCCCCATCTAGCGGCGAGGATATGAACTGTGCCGGCTGCCGAGGCCTGACGCACTCCTCTGGGGCAATGATTAAATGAATGACAGATGAAATGAAATGATAGTGGAGAGTGTTGCTGGAATGAAATTTTTGACAGGGAAAACCGGAGTACCCGGAGAAAAACCTGTCTGCCTCCGTTTTGTCCAGCACAGATCTCACATGCAGTGACCGGGATTTGAACCACGGATCCAGTGGTGAAAGGCCGGCGTGCTGCCGCCTAAGCCACGGAGGCTTCTCTATTATTTACAGTTATACATATTAATACAGAAACACAGGTTACACTGCTCAACAATGAATTTTTTACAGAAACACAAATACCCAATCTTTATAGATTTTGGTACGTTAAATTCGAAAATGACAATAATTTTTTGTTTTTTAGCTTCCGTTTTCATGCTATATGGAGTTTCTTACGTCCTTATTTATATTTTAGCTCTCGTCTTTTTTTTATTTCAGGAATGCCAATGAATGCTGTGCTCTCTTTCTAGCTTACACAGTCTAATATTGCTTGTCTTCCGTAGTGCTCCATTGTGTATTGTGACACGAGTTTCTCCCTTACAGTATGGAATCAAAACTGCTCCTTTTTGTATTGTGAGTTTTCCGTGAGTTTTTGAGTTACTGTGTGGAATCAAAACTTCTGTTAGAATGCCCCGCAGATGTGGTAATAACCCCAAAAATTGTTGTCCCACTATAATAGCTATGTGGAGAACATAAAGGTATCAATGACTTCAGTCGCGTACGCAGGACTTCTTTCTGGGGGGGGGGGGGGGGGGGGGTCATTAATATAATAGGGTAATTGTGTACATTACCGGTATTACAGGGCTGTTCCGCCCCTTAAAACGACAGTCATCATCATAATTAAAATGATACTTTGATTAATATTCATAAAAACAACAATTAAATAACCGCTCTCTTTGCATGAAAAATATTTTAGGTCTCATTTTTTCGACACAATAAAAAAATGAAAAGAAATTCTAAAAAATATGGACAACAGTAACTAAATATTGAGACTGAAACGATGCAGTGGTATAATCATGACCATAGTGACGTGGTTGCTTAAAATATTGATATTATGTTTTGCTCTCCGTGTTCCTACTGCAATTGCTATTGGCTCTCAAAATCTGCCTATCATGATTATTTTATCTCTTTCATTAATTGGAATAAATTGCAGAAACTCGTCTTTTACTGAATTATCTATAAGGAAACGGGCACACACAATTAAAGCAACCCGAAGCGACGTGAAAAGACTTACCGATCGCACACTTGAACAGCAAAACTGATCCGTGGGTAGCTCCAACACTGCGAGTAGAGTGCAGGGCATTCATTAAGTGAGGAACGTGACCACACCTAAGGTGTATGCGGGAGTTAAGACGCCTAACGAGCGATGCCGTAAAACAGGTGATAGATGGGACAATATATAGATTCAAGTAAAGGAATATCTCGGGGGGGGGGGGGGGGGGGGGTTCAACCCTGAACCCCCCCGTCGGTACGCCACTGAATGACTTCCAGACCTGAGCTAATCTAGATTTTTAACTGTCATTTTCAACTTCAGCACACTCAAATCCATATAAATCAACTATTTTGGCTCTTGTAAAAAACAAAAGTTAAAATTTGTTGTCTAGTGTAATCAGAGGAATTGAACATACACCCGAGTACACGGAATTAATGACCAGGCTGTCCAAATCCCCTAATACGAATTAACAAGTACAACAACATTATAAATTTCAGAGTTGAAATGCATCATGCGCATTATTCCCTTTAAAATGCAGATAAGCGCCGAAAATAAAAATAATAAAACCCGGCATAGAAAGGGCAAAATGTGCGTGTGTGTTGTGGGATGGTGGGAGGGAGGTGGTGGGGGGAGGATGCAGGTCGCATGGTCTGGCAACAAGTGAAGCGTTGTTACTGCACAGTTGACTGATTGCAGCGCTATTAAAAGTTCCACCCAATAATATCAACATATTTCACACCGTCAATACTTGTGGTGAGGCATGTTCCGCGTTGCCCCCGGCCAATTTATATCATATTGCTATGTGGAGAGCTGTTTTATTGAGCATATCTTCCGTTACACCTGAATGTATGCACATGATATCACTTTTCTGTTGTGTGTGTGTGTAGTGTTCACTTTTTTTTTTAAAATGTCCAGTACATGGGTTTAATCTCATCGTTAGATCGCTGGTGGAATGTGGCATACTGTGGTTCACCTTCGGTAGTGCTAATTCCGCTATTCCTCAAGGGGCTCACAGATAGCCAGCATAGGAATTTGCCATACCGACACGTTTTATTAGCATTGATGTATTTTACGGGCCGAGTTTCTATCTAGAATGCTTCTTCTTAGCGTGCCTGTCCGTTTCGGACGCTGGCGATCAGCATGGCTATTGGGGCTTTAACTGTGGCAATTCGGAACAATTCTTCAGCGCTTCTGTTGAACCAGGCTCTAAGGTTGTCGAGCCAGGAAATGCTTCTTCTGCCGGGCGATCTCTTTCCTTCTCTTTTTCCTTGTAGTATAAGTTGAAGCAGCTCATACCTTTTTCGATTCCTCATAATGTGACCAAGGTACTGTAGTTTACGACACTTAATGAAGTTGAACAGTTCTGGTCTTTTTTCAACTCTGCGTAGAACTTCTTGATTTGAAACTTTATGAATCCATGATATTCTCAGTATTCTTCTGTAAAGCCTTAGTTCAAAGGCTTCAAGTCTAACAGTGGTAGCCTTTGTAAGGATCCATGTTTCTACATTATACAAGAGAACTGAGAACACATAGCACCTGAGGAGCCGTAGTTTGGTGTTCATGGTAAGATCTAGAATAGGGATGTATAGAACTAGCCCCGATAGAGCGCACTGCTGTTGTACTGGGTAAGCACAAGGCGCTCTTCATTTGTCTCTTGTGTTCTCATGCCACTAATATCCACGAATTTAAGTTGTTTAAATTGCTATTTTCGTGACAGTGCCGAGCTATTGCAGCGTTCCTCTTTGCAAAAATCAGGGAAGCCCGTTTTCTTGTCACCAATTTTCACAAAATAAAGAAATGAGGAAGAAATGGTTACATGCTATTAGAAGGAAACATTTCGGTGAAGAAAATCTGACCGAAAATATTAAATTGTGTTCCCATCATTTTCAACTCGATGACTTCACGAAAACTGTATTGGGCAAGTGTGATTTACAAAGGTAAATAATTCCTACCTATAAACTGATTTAGACATTTCGATAACAACCACTGAATTTATGCGTTTGTAATTGAAGGTGAGAGAGCAAGATTAAAACCGGGCACTGTTCCATCGTTTTTTCCGTGGAATACGAACACAACCAAAATAAGGAAGAGGCCATACACAAGAAAATTGCCGGTTTACCACGATAAGCCTACAATATCGGAATCTGCATAAATTATCTCCATTGATGCACGGGAAGAAATCATCAATATACAGGAAGAAGTGAATGTAACATTTATGACTCCCATTTTCAAAGGCATCAATACTCGGACAAATACTTCAAGAATGAATGTCGCAACATTACCAGTCACAAACGTACTACGGTTGGTTTCTTGAAATCAGAATTAATCGTCAACTTCCATCTGCCCGACGGAGAATGTGGTACCGGTAGCGACTGACTTCTACATTCTTGAGACATAAGTTAGCCAGATGAATGGAAACAGTTCGTGGCCTTAAAGCAGGGATTCTCAAACTTTGTAAATACTGTACCCCTAAATCGTTTCCAAGAGGTACGGAAACGATTCGTATTAAGAAATTGACAAAATTACATAAGAACCAAACGTTGCGATGCATTTTGAGGTATACAATACCGGTAACAACTTTCTTTGATTATGTTTACCTTAAAACATGACAGTTTCATGTAAGCTATCAACCAAAAAGACATGAATCGAAGTCTATAAGCAAGGGGAGCAAGTGAATATTTAAATCTCTATTTATAAAAGGAAGATTGTAGTTTTACGTGACCGTTAATCTAGAGATCATGAGCCACAGGACCTCCTCTTTACGTGGAATCCGAACAACAGGACATGACATTTCACTTTGAAAATCTCACATGCATTGACCGGGAAATCTCTTATTTAATATTTAAGTCTTATGGAGATATATTTATCAATATAGGCCTACAATACTCAAGCATTCTGACTCCTATTCATTATTTGAATGACAAAGCGTGTTAGAATTTCGTTATTACCGCTGTAGCCAATTAATTCTTCCTTCCTCCTACTAGTTTTAGCACCTTTAGTCCGTAGCTCATTTTGCAGCTGTTTAACACTTAAACGCTGAAAATCGTTCATATTATATTAGAGGATATAGCTATAGAATTAATTAATATAGTCTTGGAGTAAAATTAGAGAAGATATAATTTACTTTAGCTTAGAAAACTCGGTCACAATCTATAGATTCCTCGCAGCTGACTGGGGGAAACATAGGACGATCGCCTTGCGCTTACCCAGTACTACACGAGCGCTATCTGGCGCGAACTTTCTCAGGCTACATCCCTATTAGCGTCGTCAATTCCCCGACACCATAGTAACCATGGCAACCAGTGTTCATCACCTATGTGGACTAGGTGCGGCTTCGGTGGCGTAGTTGGTAGCACGCTGAGCTTCTATGCCCAAGATCACGGGTTCAAACCCGGCCGAAGTCGTCGAATTTTTTAAGTGCGTAAAAAATCCCTCAGTAAAGCCGGTGGGCCCATGTCATAGATTTTTGGTATGTAAATGAACCTTCCACTAACTACAATTGTGTGATGCTAAATTTGTAGGTTAGATTTGATTAATAGTCTAAGTTCCAACGTTCGATGCCAGGTGCTGGTTGTGGTGGCATCTAGTAGCCAAGTTCACAGTTAGGTGTCGTTGACGGTAGCATTTGGTAGCAAAAGTAGGAACTACTACTTGAAATTGACCGTCTGCAGTTCTTACCTGAATTACAGACTAATAGGCCTACAGCCATCACAATTAACACCGGTTATCAGACAGATTCTACACACACCCAAAGTACAGGGGGCTACATGACCGCGTAGTCGCAGCCCTTAAACTGAGGAACCAACCAACATATCTGCGGATGATAAAATTTGCGTGAAGAAGTAACAGACCGTTTGATAGTTACACATCAGTGTCGAAACCTTGCGTAAGGACAGTGTGACCACCAGTATAACAAGTAGTTCCATGAAGAACTATACAGCCTATTTTCATATAGACTATCCTACTCATGTTAATTGCCTCTATCAACATACAAAATTTCAGTTTAATTGCTGTAACAGATTCGTAGATATTGAGAACCGTCTAAATATTTCGGATGGTCGCCAGGTTGGATTTTTATTTTTGTACTATTACCTTAAGATTATTGTGTACGTGTGGTATTCAAACTTCAATCGCATGATTAGAACACAAGAAGTAAAAACGAGATTTTAAAATTACGCACAGCAGCCATCTTGTGATTATGCAAACAATTGACATAAATTAGATGCCAGTGGATCAACATTTGTATAAGCATTTAACGTGCAACGTTTCACGGCTGTCGGATAGTTAATTCGCGAGAAACGTCCATTTCGATATTTATACTTCGCGTCGCCGCCGTGTTGGATTTGTGCTCACCAGGTTACTGAAAGTCCTATAGGTGGACATATGTTCATAGTCTCTATGAAAATTAAAAAATTCAGTTTGGTTGCTGTAAAAGATTCATAGATATTGAGAACCGTTAAATATTTCGGAACCTCGCCATTTAGGATTGTTATATGTATAGGCCATAGAGTTATGTACCATTCAAGGACAATTAATGCCTAGGTTCATTATTCAAACTTTCACTTCGATCGCATGATTACGACACAAGGAATAAAAACTTAATTTTAAAATTTCGCACAGCCCCCATCTTGAGGTAATGTAAACAATTGAATTAAATTAGATGGCAGTGCATTACAATCAGCAAAATCATTTACTTAACCACATTTCACTGCGCTCAGAGAGTTAAATCACGAGAATAGTCTATTAAAATATTTCAAATTCGCTTGGTCGCCATGTTCGTTTCGTACTTGACAGGTTTATGAAATATACATTGGTAAACTTGTATCAGTACCCTTTATCACCGTGCAAAATTTCAAGGTGAAATCTGTAATACTTTCGGAGATATAGAATGTCAGTGAAATATTTCGCACTGCCGCCATTTTGAGGTTATGTAAACAATTGAACTAAATTATACTCCAGTGCATTACAATGTGTATAAACATTTGCTGTACCAAGTTTCATTACGTTTGGATAGTTAAATCGCGAGAAAAGTCTATTTAAATGTCTCAAATTCGCTTGACCGCCATGTTGGTTTTGTAGTCACCAGGTTTTTGAAAGTCTCAGAGGTGAACTTCCAGTAGTACCCTTTATCACCGTACACAATTTCAGGGCGATATCGGTAATAGTTTCGGAGATATTGAATGCTAGTGAAATATTTCGCACAGCCGCCATGTTGGATTTGTGAGACGTAACAAAATTTGAAGGGCACGGTCGAGGTCACCGGGAATAGTTCTATGAACTTACCGAGTTTCATCGAAATCGCTCCAGCCGTTTAGATTTTATTAGGGTAGGACACACACACACCTCACACACACACACACGCGCACGGACAAAAGGTGATCTCATAAGCCTATTTTTTCAAAATTGAAAATAGGCTAAAAATAGACCCCAAATGATGAAATGTTACAGTCCCCATAAGACAATAAAATGTTAAAAAATATGCATAAAAAGACGAAAAACAAAGTTTATAAAGCTCCAATATTGTAAAATAATTTCATATAATGAGAGGTATGGAATGAGGTCTGGTCCTACGAAAACCTTCATATTTTGCCTATTTTCGCCTATCCCCTAGTTTGCCCGGTGAAATCTTCCTCCGCCTCCCAGCGTGCCGAGATGGAATTTTAATCTATTAGTGTCAATAGTTGAGTTGTTGTTTGGCATGAAAACGAAATCAAGTGTGTGGTTATGGAAAACAAATAAAATAAGGGGAACTAACCCTTCTGATACTGAAGATATATTATTACTCGACTCGTTCACCAAATTGCTTCGCAGGAATCAATTCGTGTTGCCTATATCATTACATGTAATTTAGCAAGCCAAATCTTTGGATATCTTGTCACAAGTTGAAATACAGCTCCAATAACCATCGCAATTGGTAGTTTACTTGTATGCTTGGTTAAAGACTTCGCTTTTCCACCTCAAGATTGGATGATACATTAGGATCACAACCTATAATAAGACCGTGGTGTAAAAATAAAGAGAGAGATTATTGGCATTCAAAGACAAAGAAGCAGTCTTGATGTCAATCCATCAGCTGATAAATGCTACTATTAAAATTATTGTATGGAAATAGATTCTTAATTTCTTCCTTTGTGTGAATCGAGGTTCTTCGACCTAATATTTACCATATCTTGACATGAAATGTTCTTCCTTTAGTACTGTAACGATTCGATCCCATAGCTGTTATATTTAAAGGGTTATTCATTTATTATCATGTTATTATTATTATTATTAACTAGTACATCCATGAGATGATTTTTATATCAGATAATTGTAAGCGGTTTTGATTATTATATTCAATTAGATTTTTATTAACAATTACTTGTAAAGAGACGAAGTATTATATATTGCAACAAGACTGGCGATATGGACTAACCCTGTGCGTCACAAACTGAACGACGTAGTAAGAATTTCACCACGGCAAACTGCGTCATTTTCCTGAGATGCTAAGACACCCACTATGGTGTAACCAACACGCCATTTTCTACGGTACGTACGCGTCTAAGATTACAAATTGTGGTGCAATTAACCCTCGTGAGAGAATGAACACTGAAGAAAGGGAAGCTTACTGGAGGGGGAGACCGTCGAAGACCACGTGACAAGGAAGTCATTAGTACCTGCGACTCCGACAAAAGACGCATTGATCTATAGCTATCAATGAAGGAAGGAAGTTGTAACCTTTCTTTCTGGGTCCTAATGGACTGAGCACCGAGAGTCGACACTGAACGATGTCTTGCCGACATCTATATCAATACATAATGGGTTATATCCCTGATCAAGAGTCTTTCTACAGATGGCAACGTACTTAATGAGGATATTTCATAGTAAATGAGATATCACATCATTTTTTTAATCATAAGCGACGTAACATCGAGATCATCGATCATTTCTTAAATATGACGAATCTTCGACTGGGTGAGCCAACAATTCAATAAAACTATCGTCTCTATTATAATTTAACTTCATTTAACTTTCAATTCATTTTAATATTCATTTTCTTTTAAATAATTAATTGCCGCATTGAGTAATTTTAAATTCAATTGTGTGACTATCACTATTCTGTTTTATTAATATTTTGTTTTTGCATTTAATAAATTCATTCTCTTCAACGTAATGCCTATTTCTTTCATTGTAGTTGGTACTTTAAGGCAATCATACTCCTTGATTAAATACGGATTGGTTAGATGACTTTGTCTCACTACGGCCCGGGTAAGTGGTTCTCGACTCTACTGCTGATAGCCGAGGTTAAATCAATAAATTTCGATTCACTATCTTAAATAGGAATCTGGCGCTCAACAACTTATTATATTACACTATCACAGGTAAGGTCACACCACAGTGTATATTATTTATTCATATCATGTTTGTTTTATTGAACCACAATAGTCATCAACCACGATGAAGGACTTTTTAAAAATGTTACATTTGGCGCCCAACGTGGGACACGAAAACCATTCGGTATTTAGTCAGAGGAGTGTATAATTTCAGTGCAAATTGTCAGTGCTTTTGGGGGACAGTGAAGTGAAGTGAAATTTTGGAAGGGCAATTGTTATACGGTGTACTTCAAGATGTCGGAGGAGGAACAGAGGCAGTTGAGAAGTAGGGATGCAGTCAAGAAAGTTAATTATAAGGAGGTTGATAGCGGTAGCGATGTTGAGAGCGTAGAGAATAATACCAAGATGTCGGAGGTAAATCTTGAGAATAATCCTGAGAGTAATCCTGAAAATAATCCTGAGGTTAACCCTGACACTAATTCAGAGGAAAATATCGAGACGAATACAGAGGTACATCCTGAGACTAGTGGTAGTCAGGAGAAACAGAAGTCCTTAGAGGTCCATGAAATTTCATTAGCTGATATCTTGAGGGAGATGAATAAAAATAGTCAGGAGATGAATAAAAATAGTAGGGAGATGAAAGAAAATATTGGTAGGCTAAATCAAAATATGGAAGAGAATAAGAAAGATAATTTAGAAAGTAGGAAGGAATTCAATGATAAATTTGAGAAATTAGATAAAGATATGAATAAAAATAGTGAAGAGAATAAAAGAAATTATTTGGAATTCAATGGTAAATTTAAGAAATTAGATAAAGATATGAATAAAAATATGGAAGAGAGTAAGAAAGATAATTTAGAAAGTAGGAAGGAATTCAATGATAAATTTGAGTAATTAGATAAAGATATGAATAAAAATATGGAAGAGAGTAAGAAAGATAATTTGGAAAGTAGGAAGGAATTGAGTAGAGATTTAGGTGAGAAATTAGATAAGAGTAATCAAAAGATGAGAGAGGATATGAGTAAAATAAATCAGAAATTGGAAGAGAATAATGTAAAACTAGATATTGTGGAAACGATGAATAGAGAATTAAGTATGAAGTATGATATGCTACAGGAGAGTATTCAGGGGGTGAAACAGGAAATCAGAGGTGAAATTAAGGAGGAGGTAGAGATGAAGGCTAAAGATATTATTAAGACAGTAGATAAGAAATTAGAAGCAGCAGAAAGTAGGATTCAGGAAAGAATAGTAACTGTGATTGAAGAGAAAATAGCAACTCAAGGTGAAAGTTTTAGCAAATTGGTAGAAGTGGAAACTAGGCAGGTGGTAGAGACTTTAGGGGAAACTGCAGTAGAATCAGTAAAGACAGCCTGTAAGGAGACTATAATTGAAAGTAGAATGGAGTCAGACGAGATTTTAGGTGAAAGCAAATTGGAATTAGCGGAGATTTTAGGTGAAATCAGATTAGAGTCAGACGAGATTTTAGGTGAAAGCAAATTGGAATTAGTGGAGACTGTAATTGAAAGTAGATTAGAGTCATTGGAGATTGTAGGTGAAAGCAGATTGGAATCGGAGGAGATCTTAGGTGAGGAACGGCAAATAGCGGAGATTTTAGGTGAAATCAGATTAGAGTCAGACGAGATTTTAGGTGAAAATAGATTAGCGTCAGAGGAGATAGTAGGAGAAAGCATAGTAGAGTTGAAGGAGATTTTAGATGAACGCAGGATAGCTGTAGAAGAGACTATAGAATGTAGCGAAAAAGAAGTGAAGAAGATGAGAGAAAAGATAGGGATAGAAGTAGGTAAGATCAAGAAAGTACTAAGCACCCAAGAGATTAAGATGCAGACAATCATAGATAAATTAGATAGGCAAACTAGGGAAGAATTTAGTCCTGTGATAGAGGAAGTTAATATGAAATTATTAGTGGCAGAGAAGCGTGCGTTAAGTCATAGTCAGAAGAACATAATTAGTAAACAGGTTAAGAGGAGGAGAGAGATAGATAAGAGCAGAAGCAGTAGACCACGGCTAAAGAGAGCATTAAGTGATAGTAACGGAGAAATGAAAATGAAACCTAAAGGTAGATATTTTAGAAGTAAAATGAAAGAAAAGAGAATTAAGTTGCTAGAGGAGAAAGAAATCAGGATGAGAGAGAGAAAGAAAGCATATGACGTGCAGTGGCGTACTGAATTAGCCAGACTTGGGGATGTGAGAGGGGGAAAGCCGAAGTACTGTGTTACTATGGATGAATGTAGTACAGAGGAAGTAGAAACTAATGTAACACGGAAGGAATTATGTGGAATTCTAGTTAAAGATAGAATTGAAGATGAATGTGGTAAGAACGGTGAAATGCCAGTGAACGTATTTATGTAAATTTATATTACCGATAGTTACTGTTCCGTATGACTTAAATATTAAGTAATGAAGTTTAATAGGATTTAACAGAGGTAGATAAGGAACCTGCTGTGTGTAATTTTAATTCAGTCGTGAAGTTAGGATGGTAAGGGGCGCGTAGTGCCTACGCTTATTGATTTAGATTGACTAAAATTATTTAATTTTGAAGACAGAGGTTGTCGTGCTATTGAGCAATGCAGGTAAGTTGAATGTAGGTCCTTAAACTGCAGGTAAGTTGGATGAAGGAAGAATTAAATTTTAAAAGTAGGAAGGTTATTACATAGGTAAGTAATCAAAAGAAAGTAATAATTATTATGGCAACCATAATTAAGAATATAATGGTAATAAAGATTTAATTCAAAAGTGAGTGAAGATAAGATGATACAGTGGTAATAAAACGAATGAGTTGAAGAATTAGGTATTGATTTTTAAAGAAGTTTCATTTTGAGGACAGCGAGGTCATCAGTGGATATATTTTGAGAAATTTATAAGTGGTTTAGAATTGTTAATGGTAATGCGTTGTATGAATTAACCAACATCAGGTTGAAATAAGAAAGTAGTAACTAATTAGGACATCTGATACTTGGTGACAGATATGTGTGTGTGTGTGTATGTGTGTATTTTCACGTAAATGGACGTGAGTTTGAAGAAGTAGGCCAACGAAGGTAATGCCGTTGAGCAATGTGGTTTTAAAGTTTTGGTAAGATGCCAAATGAAGTTTTTTAAGGAGGAAGTTTTGGTAAGATGCCAAATGAAGTTGTTTTTTGAGGAAGTTTTTGGTAAGATGCCAAATGAAGTAGGTTGGAGGAAGTTTTTGGTAAGATGAAGTAGGTCAGCGAGGTATATTCCGTTGAGCAATAATTATTTTTTTATGGTATCTACGGGACTACGTGAAGTTAATAAGGGAGTTTTTTTTAAAGTATATATGGATGTATGCACACAAGGTAATAAGAGATTACAAAGGTAAGATGCTCCCAAGTTTTAGTTACAGTTACGCACGTTTTAAAGATATTACAAGGCTTGTTATCGAGCTAAACCACTTTTAGTAAAAAGTTACTGATGATTAATAACGAATTAATGATGTGGTAGATTGTTGTCCTACACACAGGTTAAAGTAAAGATAATAATTATAATTAAAAGGTTGACATAATATTTACTAATATTGAAAGGAATTTGTTATAATTCGACGTTTGAGGATTTAAAGATAAATCTTTTTTTTTAGTAGACAGGAAATTAATGTTTTATTTATGTCATACAGAGTTAGTAAAGATAAGTTTAAAATTTTGAAGACAAGAATAAGTTAGTAATGTAAGGTGAAGATACCTAAAGGATAATAATGAAGTTTCAATTAAAGGCAGGTGTAATTTACGCATTTAATTTGATAGAGAAGAAAGTATCTGAACTGTGTTAGAACTCAGAACATGCTTTATGAAGTGATTATGGGAGAATATTTGCTAATTATGAGTGTCAGTGTTATTGACTGTCAACTGGAACACTGTCATTATTTGAGGAAGGCAATAGTTAGGAAAGCAAAGGGTGATGTTATTATTCCAAGGAGTTAGTCGAAGCATGTAAGATTTTTTTTTAGCTGAAATTTAATGTGTTATTGGTCAGTAAGAGGTGACCTGTAACAGTAAGAAGAAGTGGGATTATACCACGAATAGGGGAGGTTTTTGTATGTGACGTGTGATGTCACGATGAGTTTTGAGAGATTCTGGTATAGCAAGAGTGAGCTATAGTCCAGGCGGTCAGAACAAGTAGGAAGTGGTGTTTGGAGGACACGGTACTTAATTAAGAGTTTTGAGAGAAAACTAAGGGGGGTTTTTAGGTATTCAGCAAAAAGTCAAATCATAATTAGACTAAGTTCAAAGTATAAGAGCATTAATATTTTGTGGAACGAAATATTTATTCCGAGGAGTTTGTCATGTGTTTTTGTGAAATAGTTTAGTGATATACGTAATTCAGGTATTGAGTAGTATTTTGTCCAAGTCTTAATCATTTTGTTATGGTAAGTAAGGAATGACGTTACGGTAAAGTTATATCTTGACGCTAAGTTAAATTTTATAAAGTGAACGAGAAGTCAGATTTTATGTTTATTGGTGATTTTGAAAATTCAAGTTATTGTTTTCGAGAAGTAGTAAAGAGGAATTATGGTTTTATGAGAAGTTAAGAAGTCGTGGAGACTTAGGAAGTATTAATTTGGAAGGAGGCGGCCGTGGCCTAAGAAAGAATTAAGCCACGAAGGCAGGTGAGTAGTAACTTGGATATTTAAATGAACTGTTTAATAACTGCTTTGAGGTATTTCGATGTCATTATGTATTTGGGGAAATATTTACATGTATGACATATGCACTGAAATAGGAATTGCCTTAGGTATCTTGCTAAGTTATTTTTTTCTTCAATTATTGAAATTTTACTGCATTTGAGTAATCCCTTTATAAAGACGAAAGGAATATTGTATTGTTTGCATCCTATTATCGTGTGCTGTAATAGTTATTATGGGTTAATCAGCTGGTATTACAACAATGTACTTCTACGCCAGACTGATATACAAAAACTACGTTCAAAAGAGATGAAGCCAAAATTGTATGTCATGCATACGATCACCGAAATATAAACGAGTGCAGCGTTGACATATATGTCAAAAATAAAAGTGAAGGGCATTTTATATGTATTTTTTTTACAGCATATAAAAAAAAAAAATGAACATTATGAACATTTGGAAGAATGAGATGAATGAAAGTTAAAATATGATTTTTTTGTGAAGAATACATTTATGTATATTTTTTTTACAACATATATAAAGAAGAATGAACATTATGAACATTTGGAAGAATGAGAAATGATAGTACAAATATGTAAAGTGAAAAGAGTATGTTCTTGTATATCTTTATGTATTGTTGAAGGGTATTATTTGTATGTTGTCGTTATGGGGGTATTAATATTTAAATTTGTATTCATTTGTGTAGGATGTGTAGTGATATAAATAATGTTACATTTTATTTTAAATTATTTATATCAGGGGCGATTGTAACGATTCGATCCCATAGCTGTTATATTTAAAGGGTTATTCATTTATTATCATGTTATTATTATTATTATTAACTAGTACATCCATGAGATGATTTTTATATCAGATAATTGTAAGCGGTTTTGATTATTATATTCAATTAGATTTTTATTAACAATTACTTGTAAAGAGACGAAGTATTATATATTGCAACAAGACTGGCGATATGGACTAACCCTGTGCGTCACAAACTGAACGACGTAGTAAGAATTTCACCACGGCAAACTGCGTCATTTTCCTGAGATGCTAAGACACCCACTATGGTGTAACCAACACGCCATTTTCTACGGTACGTACGCGTCTAAGATTACAAATTGTGGTGCAATTAACCCTCGTGAGAGAATGAACACTGAAGAAAGGGAAGCTTACTGGAGGGGGAGACCGTCGAAGACCACGTGACAAGGAAGTCATTAGTACCTGCGACTCCGACAAAAGACGCATTGATCTATAGCTATCAATGAAGGAAGGAAGTTGTAACCTTTCTTTCTGGGTCCTAATGGACTGAGCACCGAGAGTCGACACTGAACGATGTCTTGCCGACATCTATATCAATACATAATGGGTTATATCCCTGATCAAGAGTCTTTCTACAGATGGCAACGTACTTAATGAGGATATTTCATAGTAAATGAGATATCACATCATTTTTTTAAACATAAGCGACGTAACATCGAGATCATCGATCATTTCTTAAATATGACGAATCTTCGACTGGGTGAGCCAACAATTCAATAAAACTATCGTCTCTATTATAATTTAACTTCATTTAACTTTCAATTCATTTTAATATTCATTTTCTTTTAAATAATTAATTGCCGCATTGAGTAATTTTAAATTCAATTGTGTGACTATCAATATTCTGTTTTATTAATATTTTGTTTTTGCATTTAATAAATTCATTCTCTTCAACGTAATGCCTATTTCTTTCATTGTAGTTGGTACTTTAAGGCAATCATACTCCTTGATTAAATACGGATTGGTTAGATGACTTTGTCTCACTACGGCCCGGGTAAGTGGTTCTCGACTCTACTGCTGATAGCCGAGGTTAAATCAATAAATTTCGATTCACTATCTTAAATAGGAATCTGGCGCTCAACAACTTATTATATTACACTATCACAGGTAAGGTCACACCACAGTGTATATTATTTATTCATATCATGTTTGTTTTATTGAACCACAATAGTCATCACCACGTTCAACGACTCATTAAAAATGTTACAGTACCATTCACTATTCAGAAGTGATGGAGGGTAATGTTTGTGAGAAATAATTGGGGTATTCAAGGTCTTTTCTTCGTGAATATCGAGGAGAGTGTGACAACTCTAAAACATGAAGAGGACAAGGGAAGTGATCGAAACATATGTCGTAATTCGTTGGTGGTGGTGGTTGTTGTTGTTGTTGGTGGTGGTGGTTCTTTTAGGGGTTTTGCGACATCGTGGTCATGTAGCCCTGTGTACTGTGGTGTGTGTAGATTTTGTCTGATAACCTGTGTCACTGTAATGTCTGTACTAGTATGTGTATTAGTAATTGAAGTAGGATTTGGGTAGGAAGTGGCCGCAGCATAATGTTAGGTACCATCCCGGCATTTGCCTTGAGTAAAGTGGGAATGTAGGAATCGAACCCACCTCTCATAAGTTTCGCCTGAGGAGGCTGAGTATACCCCGTTCCAACCCTCGGACCAGAATTAAATTTCATGGTAGAGTCAGGAAGCGAACCCGGGCCTCCACGGTGACATTCAAGAATGCTAGCCACTATACTGTAGTAATTTCCCTTACATCTTCGTCATCCAGTTTTTTTTTCTGCGAAATTAGTAGGTCATAAAATATGAATTGATAATTGACACAGTCCTTCTTGGGACGAAACGCTTAGCCTCATTTTCACCCCCCACCCTGCCTTTTTGATGTATTAAAAACATTTGTCTATAAATTAGAAGTTAAATTGTACCTTGAACTACAATCAGTTCACAGTTCAAGAACATGAGGAGTATTTAGCCAAATTCATCGCAGCTTTCGTTTATAATTGACTAGCAACCCGCCCTGGCTTTGCCCCGTATCTAAAACGGTTTACCCAGCGTTAGCTTAAAAGGCGCACAGACGGTAGGTCCCAGACGCAGTTCAGAAAAGCCGAGGTGAACAGCGAAACTCAAGTGACATATAGGCGTACTCTTCTCTGAAGTCTTAACTCGAAACGACGCACAGATCGATGCTGGCCGAAGCTGGGGTGATAGGCTCACTTAGAAGCTAGTAATTTAAATTTCCACTGAATGGAGATTATTGGAAGAAATGAGAACATAAAAACACTTATAGTGGGCGATATATTAAAGACAGAGATATGCTGTCATGGACTATTTTGTTGAACTTTTCATGTTGAACAAATTTTAGCGGTTTACCCAGCGTAAGCTTAAATGGCTCACAGACGGGTCTTTCTTCGACTCTCACTGAAATCGTTACTGCTCGGCTCTCTTAGGTCATAAATTAATTTTCCTTTACAGAACCCTTCCTCGAGAAATCTTTTATATAATTGTGAAAACTGCATCAAAATCCATCCTGTGGTTCTCGAGATTACCTGTTACATCCAAGAATCACGGACGTTGTATTATACTATGTAGAGATGACAATTTCTTTTTAGAGAAAACTTTTTTTAAAATTTTAACTTGGGAAGTGTTGAGTCGATTTCCGAACTTTTTACTAGAATTTTGACAAAGAATACTTAAAAGTAATAACATTCACCATGCTAGGAAAATTTAAAATATTTTCAGTATTGATTTTAGATAACACTTTAAAATACTAGGCCTATCAATAAAAATTATGAAACATATATTCAATAATTGTACATGTTTCCGTATTCATTGAGTGTTTAACAGTACTTACATAAAATTGATATCCTTATAATAATTTGATTTAAAAACTAAACTTTAAATGGCCTTCCATCTGACAAAAGATAAATACAACATAAAATCCCTTTCATGGGGGTCCAAAATTAAACATGATAAGACAGTGATTAAACTAGAAGCACTGTACGCGGCAGAAACCCTCAACATGAATTTCAGAGGTCAGATGGAGAAACTCGAATTAAAGAAATGGAACATTCTAAGAAAAATCATAGGACCAAAATTTCAGGATAATAAGGTACCGGTAATATATATTATAAGGAATGAGACTCTCTACAAGAAAATTGAAAAACTCTCATACACCATGTGAAAAGTAGGATAACATTTTACTGTCATCTTCTCATAATGAACTCTAATAGAGTAACCAAACAAATCTTTGATTTCTTCCGTAACCGCAAAACAAAACCCACTTGGTTTAAGAAAACTGAAAAAGACCTAGTAGAATTTAAAAATTACAGAAAATTTACTACTCAATCGGAAAGCTACATTCGTAATTATTAAAGACGAAAATATAATGTTCCAAGTCAAATCTTCACTAAAATCCAAGTCCATCATCTCGGAAGAGGAGATGAAACGAAGATCAGCAAAAATGAACAGCTACTTGGCACTAAGGAAAGAACGTCACACTGTGAAATTATTGATTCAACGCTCCCCCAAAGAGGGTCAAACGAACAAAGAAGACATTTGATTAAATAAAAGTTCCAAATACCTAAATGTAATTATTTCAAAAACACTTAGAAGAACTTGTTTTTAACTGTGTAATTGGAGTTGCGATGGTTGGTGGTGAGATTGTAAACATTGCTGGAGTCTCCGTTCAAAGGAGGGCTCTCACTGAGTAATAATATCTAGTGCATGTTTCTAATCACTGAGGATCCTTCAACAGCTAGGAAATAAGAATTTTAAATCACAAAAAAATGTTATTTGATATAACGAGTGCTTTTTTGTTCATGGGGAACGCGGGGGTACGCGTACCCCTTTAAACATTTGAAAACTGTTCAAGAAAAAATATTGGTGCATTTGTATCTAGTCCGGCAAATACAACTTCCGACTTGAAAGTTCATCGATCAGCTGGAGGAGATTTTGACTAATCCTCGATTTAAATCGATGTATCGAATCAGTTTCTTTTGGTCGGCAACCCGGCACTCCGTTCTTATAAGCGCGCAGGCTATTGTTTGGAGGCGGGGTACGTTGTTCCTTGGTGCGTGTGGTTAGTTTTGAAGGATGAAGAAATTTACGAACAACAGTATTTAACATCCACCTAGGCATCGAAAAAGCTGAAAGTTAATGATTCAACACAAACAATGACCGGACTTTGCAAATTGCCGAAAATTGCAAGATCGTGATGTTTTGTCGACTACTACTGAGAGTACCCCTAAAATTTATTTTTAGAAAAAAAGCACTGTAACACTTTGAAATTTTGATTTCTGTGCCTAATAAAATTTAGTAAAAGAACAGAGGAAGTATTTACGTCGATGTCACAAATAAGAGCTACCGATAAGACGACGTGTTTGATAATTGAAACAGCCAGCACCAGGCCGCAGCGTCTTATAACACACTCACATAGTGTGTCCCCGAAGCGCGCGGCTAGAGGGCTCCTAGTCCCTGACCCTGCGATAAATAACATACGATAGACAGTAGCTCGTTTCGAGTCCGGTCAGGTTCATACGCCATGCTGTTTGGGTTCGCCATTCGGCACCACCGCGCCAGTTTCATTTGAGCTAGTGAAAATCTCACTCTCTCTCTCTCTCGTCTCCTTCTCACCCCTGCTAGAGTGGTAAGCTGCCACCACCACCCCCTTCTTCCTCTGCTCCTTCTCCTCCTTAGATTGTCTGCAGCCCCTTACGTGATGGATTGGCCCATGGAGGTCAATGACTTTCTCCATTTCTCTTCGGCTGTCTCCAGCAGGAGTGGTTCTTGTGTTGCTACAGGGTGGAGGAGAAGAAAGGGACTCGTTCTTTTCATACCGTGATGTACATTTTCCATCTTTCTCCTTTTTAGTGGAAAGCGAAGCGACTTGTGTGTAACTTTTTTTTTCAGTGGTGTTACCGCTGCTGGAGTAAGGGGGAGTGGGGATTGAGTTAGTACAACTCTTTCTCTGGCGGATAAAGTTGGTCTGTTAGTTTACTAGCGCATTCATTGAGAATGGGTTTGGGACGAAAAGCAAACCGCACCACACCACACACTCACTGTAAAAGATGTGATTTCTTCAAGTGGATAGAAAAATACCGTACTCTTCTAGCAAGAACTTCACACTTATAAAGTCACGAAGGAAGGAAACTTGAGGAGAAATCGTCTTCTGAGGGTGATAATTCAAGTTCACGACTGTGGAATGAACTTCCATTTACTTTGGGAATAATTTTCTTTCTTCTCCTTGAACCTAGAAAAGGATCATTTAAGGGAATTCCACTGGAGTTGGCTAACTCTTTAATTCATGGAACTGCATACTGTATTTTCAAATTAAAGTGGTGAAAGTTTATAGGAGAAATAACGCCACTCAACCTCATGACGTAGTGGCTACCATATTGGGCTGTCATTTTGGGAGTCCGGGTTGGATTCCCGGCTCTGCAAAGAAATTTAATTCTGTTCTACAGGCTAGAATGAAGGTACAACACTCAGCCTCGTGAGGCAAAACTGAAATATAGGTGGGTTAGATTCTTACATCAGCTATTTTAGAATTGGCTTTGCGTGGTTTCCCCACTTCTACTCCAGGCGAATGACGGGATGGTGGCTAAATTAAGGCAACGACCACACCTACTTAGGTCCTAGCCGCAGCTACAAATAGCCTACACACACTTAATACAGCCATCACATTGACAAGAGGTTATCAGACACATTACACACACACCAAGTGCACTAGGCTACATTACCACTATGTTTCGAAAGCCCCTAATGGAATCAATAACAATAACAATTACAAAACCTGTTTGAAATATCAATGCCGACGTTCGAGTAACAGCAACAAGTTGTCTACATTTGGATTCTTGCCGTGAATAAAAGGAGGCATTGTTTCAAATTATTGTAGACGACCTCGTGGTGTAGCGGCTAGCATTCTTGACTGTCGCCCTCAGAGGTCTGGGTTCGATTCCCGGCTCTATTGAGAAATTTAATTCTGGTCTGAGGGCTGGAACGGCCTCATCAAGTAAAGCTGAGAAGAGCTAGGTTAGATTCCTAGAAGTGGTTTCCGTTTTACTCCAGGCCAGTGCCACGATGGTTCCTAACTTAGGTCACGGCCACCTCCTCCTCCTCCTCAATAATTAGCCTACCTGAATTGCAATTGCACAAACAACTACAGTAATCACAATGGCACCAGTTATCAGACAAATTTTACACACACCCAAATAAACGGGGTTAAATGACCACGATGTATTACTCCTTCTAATGAAACAGCAAATCATTGTACACTTATCGAGCAGGCACAACTGATCAGATTCCCACGTAGAAAATTGCTGGGATGTTTTCTAACTTAGGCCAATCCTACCCCCTATTTAGATTACTGTATACAATTACACACACATGTTCAGCAATCACAATAACAAAGTTTATCAGCAAATTCTACACACCCAAATAAACGGGGCTAATGACCATGATGTAGGTATAAACCCTTCAAATGAAACAACACATTATTGTACACTTATCGAGCAGGCACAACTGAGAAGAGGAGGGTTCGATTCCCACGTCTACTCCAGGCAATTCCTGGGATGTTCCTAACTTACGGCCACGGCAGCCCCCTTCTCAATCCTATCCCCAATTTACAATATACACTTACACACACAAGTACAGCCATCACAATGACACAGGTTATCAGACGAATTACACACTCATACTCAAATACACGGGGATATATGTCCACGATGTCGCAGCCCCTAAAATAAGCAGCAACAACAACAAAGTATACAAATGACGTAAAATATACGAAAGTGTGAATGAAGGAAGCAAATGATTGCCAAAGATCCGAACCGAATGCATGCACACGGTAGACTTTGTAGTTGATAGAATACCTAAACGATAAGACTACCCTGAAAAAAGAACTTAGATTACCGGCTTCGGTGGCGTAGTTGGTAGCATGCTGAGCTTCTCTGCCCAAGGTCACGGGTTCAAACCCTGCCGAAGTCGTCAGATTTTTTAAAAGCGTCAAAAATCCCTCAGTATGCCTTCCTTCGGAAGGGAAGGAAAGCCGGCGGTCCCTTGTCATAGATTTATGGCATGTAAAAGAACCTTCCACTAATTACACTTGTGTGCAGCTAAATAATTATAGGTTAGAGTTGACTAACGCTCTTAGGTTCCAACGTTCGTCGCCAGGAGCCGACTGTGGTGGCATCTAGTAACCAAGTTCAGAACTAGTTGTCGTTGACGGTGGCGTTTGGTAGTAGAAGTAGGAACTACTTGATAATTGAATGTCTACAGACCTTACTTGAATTAAAAACAGATAACACACACTAATACAACCATCACAAATAAAACACCTGTTGTCAGACAGATTCTACTCACACCCAAATTACACGGGCCTACATGACTACGTTGTCGCAGCCCCTAAACTGAGGAACCAACCAACCGAACTTAGATTAATATAAATAAAGATCCACAGGCAACAATGCCACCGGAACTCGATGTATCGATATAAATAGCTGCTTCTGATTGGCCAGTTGTAGTTTAAAAGAGATCCGGCTGCTCACCGCTTGACGGAGCCAAAAGTTGAAATTACAGAACACTTGGCGGAGTATAGCCTTGGATATATGGCCGCATTGGTCAGCGTTTCAACGCAATGAGCTACTTTATAATGTTGAGTCAGAAAAAATGGGATGTGGGGACGAAAAATATTAACGTTACGATCTTGTCATTAGGGTTGCATCATTTAGTGTAAGGGACAGCCGTATCATCTCAGTTGATGTATTTTTGAAGAAAGACTGAAGCAGCAGACGGAAGGGAGCCCAAGTGAGACAGAAAACCTAGGCACTTAGTTCTCCATCCCTCCAAGTCAATGATCCGGGAAGCTCTTTGGTGGTTTAAGGGATAGTCCCGGAACCCGGAAATGTGGTCCGGAATCCCTCAACAATCCGGTAGAATGGTTGTTGTTGGTCATCCTGCTCTCCTTCCCCCCTCCCCCCACCCCTTCTATGTGCCGTTTCCTCTTCCCGTATGCTACTACTACTCCAACAACAGAAGCCCACTTCAGCAGCGACTTCTGTTGATAGGATTGAGTTCCAAATATTGTAGACCAGCCAAATGACGTATTCATTTTATTACACTCGAAAGAAACCCGTAAAAATAATGAAGCTATGTCTCTTTTCAGCAATGATCTATCAAAATCGCATTAAGCGTAAAGCAAATATTTTTGTTATAGGTGTTTGTGTTTGAGGCTATTGGGTGGTTGTTGCTGAGCGTACTTGAAGCGGCGTCTAATCTTGCATGGCGACATGAGAACAGCTCTCTTCCCCTTCCATAACTAAGTTAATTGCTCGCTACCTTAATGCTTCTTGCTGGGCTACGTGGAAGATAAGACTGCAGTGAGACCCATTACCCACAATCCCCCCGTCCGCGAGAGAGGGAGGTTTCTGATATTATAATGGCGCTTTGACTACTACCATTCTAATGTTCAGCCAAGAATTTGAAGAAAAATTACGGACAATCTCCACTGGACTGAGGAATATCGAATCATGGCTATGTTTTTCACGCTTCGGTGGCGTAGTTGGTAGCATAGATCGTGGGTTCAAACCTGGCCGAAGTCGTCGCAATTTCTAATAGTGTTAAAATCCTTCAGTATGTCTTCCTTCGGAGGGGAAGTAAAGCCTGCGGTCCCATATAAAAGAGTTATGGCATGTTAAAGATCCTTTCTAGGTTAGATTTCATTGAAAGGCTCGATCAAAGTTCCAACATTCACCACTAGATGTCGGTGACATTTGGTAGCGAAAGTTGGAACTACTTGAAATTGAACGGAACTTGTAGCTCACCCCATGGGTGTCCACTTGAAGCAGCTACAACCTCTGGCGAGCAGAACATGTCCTCGGACACTCGCGGCACTAAAAGACATACGCCAAATAATAATAAATCAGATCTAAATGATGAATACCTGTTAGCCTTTCTAACAACTCCTCTAACAAGACGACCACGTGTTTATAACACTCGCAATTTGCATGAGGGTAGGTCTGTGGACCAGTTTTCTTTATAACGTTGTTAACATACCAAGTTAGCCATTTCAAAATTGAGGTTGCGGGGACAAGTATAAATCTAGAACAAGAATAAAACAGCTAGGTCACGACACTGAGTAAAGGACGATGATGGTACCCAAAGTAAGACCACGGTCGCTTCCTACCCAAATTCTACCTCGATTACAAACGCACACATAAGTACAGACATCACTGTGAAACAGGTAATTAGACAACTTCTTCACTCACCCAAGTACACGGGGCTATATGACCCTTTTGTTGCAAAGCCTCTAAAAGAATCAATAACAACAACCACCTTTAACAATAGCCCACGCAATATTGCTTCATTTAGGGTTTGCGAGGCTTGATGGTCATCAGCCTGGGTACTTGTATTTTTGTGGAATGTATCTGCTAACCTGCATTATTGTAGTGCTTGTGCCAAAGGACGAAGATTCAGAAGTAGGTAGCTCCGATTAGAATTTACCTCGAGAATCCACGGAAACTACTTCTATGATGGCCTAGAATAGAATATATTCTCAATTGTCCTCTAGAGACTGACCAACCGCATACTAGGATTAAAATTCATGACAAAGCCGGAAATCTAACCCAGGCTATTTTCGTGGAAATCCGTTAGAAATTGCCAATACGTTTTGTTTTTCCATATTGCTAGTGCAGCCGGATCTAAGGCAATGCGTGGTTCTCATGTTTCTCGCTAGATAGCAGGTCCATAGATATCTCGCATTGTTTATAGTGAAGCCATCATTACTTCGATTTGTCGTGATATATCGATTTGAATGGCTGCCTATGATTGGCTGGTTAAAGTGATGTCACTTCTGACCGGTAGATAGCTCTAGCATAGCACTGATACGTTAAGTCGGAAGTAACGATGGCATTACAGGCACTACAACAAAAATAATTCCACTCATTTCAGGTTTTTTTTTCCTTTTTTTTTTCTTTTCGAAGGGAAAATATTAAAAATGCCGGGAAAGAAATCCTCAAAGGTTTGATGGATATACCTTTCTCAGTACATTCCTTGTAGTGCCATACACATCGTTCATGAACATTGATCACGCACAAAGCAGTGTTTCTTGTGTAATATTGTGTATTTCTGGGCCGTTTCCATTATCGTTTTAAATTCATAACTTTAAAACGAATTGGGATATCGCAATGTTTTTATGCCAAAATGTTCCGTTTTGCACACCTTTCTGTAAAAAAAATGCAGGTTCTTTCTCTTAAAAGTTTAATACAACATAAGCATTATGCGAAAATGGCAGGTGGTCTCAAATTTTAGGTTGGTGAAGTACTGTATTTCATTCATTCCCCCGATGGCAAATTGGGTATACAACAAATAAACAAATATACATAACAATTCAATAACAATTAAACTGGAGTGTTTACACAAATCGTCAGTCTTTCCTATATGTTTGGGGAAAGGCTCTAAGACTGCGGCAGGTAGAGAGTTCCAGTTTTCAATGGCACGGTTTACGAAATAATATTTACCGTAATTTGTACGCTGTGGTCTGCCCTTAGCATTGAAAGAATGATCACTCATGTAAATGGGCTTTCCAATGTGTTTGCTAAGCTCATCCAATGCAGGTTGATTTGTATACGTGTTGGAACATATCCCAGAGTCTAGATTTCATCCTCCTAGACTCAAGTGATTCCCACCCAAGTGTCTTTAACAAACGGGTCATATTGCTCCTGTGATTAAAGTCACTGAGCACAAATCTAGCCGCCTTTTTTGTACAATTTCAAAATAATTGATGAGCCTTTAAAGTGCAGAGATTTGTTAGTTTTAGAAACTACACATCCTACATGACCACTCCATTTCATATCATTCCTTCATATAGGCCTATACCGTATATGGAACGTCCCTCGTAAATCAGCGTTTGATTACGGTTTGCGAACAAGAATATTTAAATGGCATTGACACGCACTTTTATGTATATATTCTCAGGCATATCGAAAAAAATGACAGCACACTTCTTCATTAAAGAGCTGATTTATTTTACCTCTTTTTTTCCCCGCCTTCATTTAATGACGAAGCTAAAACGCGTGATACTTGTCAGAATGCCGTCAAAATATTGGGTGTAGTAATCGTTGGCTTAAATCAATCATTCGTCATTCGCTTAATTACAGACAGTGATATCAATTATGAAATCACCACCGCAGCCATTACTGAAAAGTGTCTTGTATGTGTATGGAATATTCGAAACGCGATAGAAAGCGTTTAACAAATCGGCGAAACATGTTTTCATCACGGCTGCAGAGTGACGACTGACGGACTGTCGGGCCTGTCGTGTCTCGCAGAGGGTCATGACAGGCCAATTGGGCGAGAGTTGACACGCAGTTCCGGTATCTAGCCGGCAGTGGACAGATGATGTTTTAAACTGGCCTCTCTCTACCGATCATTTTCTATCAGGTCCCCGGAATCGTGATGATGCAGATTTTATTTGATAAGCAGTACCAGTAGCCACGAACATGCGCCACAGTTTCTGAATTGATCGTTGAATATTTCAATGCCCGCCATGGGGGAAAAAGAATTCGTTATAATACGCAGCCAATGTTCGTATGTTTTAAACTAACGCAACATTTTCATTCCATTTTTAAATGTGCCACTATCTCAATTTTTCATGCAGCATCACAACTCTTCATCTCCATTTTCATTTCGTTGCTAATGCAGTGACTTGCTCCGTACAGTTGGACCTCACTTTTCACCGTAGCTTATTGTTTTATTTATATTATGAATTGCAACCAATGGCCATAGCTGGGTATTTTTGATTGAACGCCCGAAAGCTCCCAACAAGTTCAATTTCAAGTAGTTCCAACTTTGGCTACCAGATGCTACTATCACTAACACCTAGGGGGGAGGGGGGACGTTGGAATTTGATAGACAATTTCTAACCAGCCAAATAACCGACAAATTTTACTACACACTACCAATTGCAGTGATAAGTTCTTTTACATACCATAAATCTATAACGTCGGCCCGCTGGCTTTACTTCCCTTCCTAAGGAAGGCATACTGAAGGATTTTAACACTCTTAAAAGTCCGAAGACTTCGGCCGGGTTTGAACCCGCAATCTTAGGCATAGCAGTTCAGCATGCTAACAACTACGCCACCAAAGGTGCCTATTGTTTTAATTCACAGCAATTTATTTTTCTTTCGTGGGGTTACGTATCACACTTCTCGGCCACAGATCTTAATACCTTAGCACTTTCAATAGAGTCTAGAGTCGTACTGTAGATTTAACATATTAACACTTATGAATGATAGGTTTTATTGATTCGTGTCAGAACTACATAAATACAAATTAAACAACTAGCCTGCACAAATGTTATGTCAAAACAGACCACATTACACAATTCTTGCCAAATAAAAGCCACCATAATAGTGCATTATGCAACAAGCCTATATTGGCAATAATTAAGACACGAGTATGTTTATAATTTCCATACGAATGTCTTAATTACCATTATAGACGAGTTGCATAGGACTGTTGGTGTTTCGACGATAATTATAACTTTATTTTATGTTCGAACATAAATACGTATTCATAAATATCTGTTGAGATTCTGCGAGTTGCATTTACTGAAAAGAGCGCATGGACTGGGTTCCCAGTTCCGGATCAATGACAATGTCATGATGTTTCCAAAGCTTTGAAACAAAAACATGGATGGAAGGTTATCTTAACCTCAATGGTGTCACTAGTGTCCGACATGTTTGTTTTTCGAAACAAATGCGTTGTGCACAGGTGCGATGCTATCCTTACCTAATTCGTCAAACAGCTGTATCGTAATGAAAATCTTGAGCTCTGATTGGTGGAGAATATATATCATAATGAAACTTCAACAATAATGAGTCTCATTAAGATGCTGTTTTCTGGCATATAGGCCTGCTATTTATATTTCGGCATGGTCGAACATGAAGCACTTATTGCTATTTATCAGGAATTCCTTTCTCAACAGAGAGTCAATACAATTTAAAAAATCATTCAAATTTTCCTGTGAATAGGAACCTATAGGCTACACCTTCTTATTTGCAAGTTTACTTTTTTCTGTTCCATGAAATGCTAAGACTTTCAGAGATGCTGCGCTGGAGACCAGGAATTTGGTTCTTAAAGAGTTATTTTACGTGCTGATAAAGCTATTTAATATGACACGATGCTTCACCGGGAATTGTACTGCCAAATTCGTATTTTATATCGGTCTGATTCTGGTATTGCAGACCAGCACTTAGCGAACTAAATCACGTCTTTCTCAAAGAAACTAAATGCTCTTTGGCCTTAGGTTGTTATTTTTAGTTTGGATGTGTTAATGATACAGTAATTATTGTTGTTTAGGGGGCTCAACATTTGACTTATCGGCCCAGCACTTGAATTGTGGTTTATTGACTTGTAAGCCTATCAGAGCAATATTCTTGTGCTCGATAAATTATGTGGATTACCTTGAAATATTCGTGACACAAATCATATATGTGGTAGTATTATTCTATGTGACGTAGGGTATGTTGATATCGTGTTGGCATCAATTTTTCAGTGTTGAAATGGTAAGTGAAATCTTAATGTTTTTCTGTCGGTCAACACGATTGTACCCTAACTGTAATGGATATTATTCCCTAAGCTTCGAAAAGAGTGCATGAGATTACGTGTTGACTGGCTGAAAAGTAATTAAATTTCAAATCGTATGTTCTCTATTTAATACAATGTATACAATGTTTGTGAACTGAAATAGTATGTGCTCATTTTAGTGGAAAATGACTTACTGGCTGTAAAATAGTACATTAGTTATGTCCATTCTAATTTCCCTTCCAATTATAAACCCAAACTGAATTTATTTTGCCCTGTAGTAATTTTATCTCAATCCATTTACTGTAGCAAAACGAAGCTAATTTATAACAATGATGTACAATCTTAAAACATAACCTGCAAGCCTCGACCCAGCCAGTAGATTGTTTACTGTTAGTGTATAGGTAGAAGCTAGACATACACGTATAATAATAGACCTGGTCATTTGGCGTCATTACGTTTCGATATTCTGTTGGGGGCTTATGTGAATGCCAGGCAGAGGATTGTAGCTACCGATAACGTGGCGCCTCGTTGTCTGCCTAAGGATTAGCAATGTCTGCATTCTCAAAAGCATTGCGCTATGTCTCTTTCACAAGGAACTTTCTCCGGAAGTCACAAGAGGAAAGAAAGAAAACTGGGAGTGATAATAATGGCTTAAGAAGAATGCAGATACGTACACCAAAAAAGCCACTCGGTGAGTGTCGACGCAACGGGCCGATATATTCTACCGAGTAGTAAGCAGGTTACCATGGCAACGAACGGAGCGCTGTGTGGAGTCCATTCCTCCCACACTCCGCCGCCCATCACACTAGCAAACAAGCGAGTTCCCAACAGGAGTCACAGCCTTGTTTTCAGTTAGTTTGTTTGACAGCAATGGGCGCCACTTCACGACCATTTTTCTGTCCATGATCATTGCTGATTTGGCTTAACTGTTGTTGCATTGATCAATTTTAATAATGGTCGTTTACTAACACTTGGTGGCAGAAATGGGAACCACCACCAAGGTGAACCCGTACAACAGGTCTGTCATTAAACTTGTAGGTCTAGGTAGAAGTAGTACCTTTAGGAGGCAGTGGTGGTTGTCCGCCATGTTATGGCCGAGAGCCGCCACTGTGGCAGTGAGGCAGCCCTTTTAGCGGGCCGCGATGACCAGAGCCGCCTCGCTGGGGCAGGACGGGGATGTAACCCAAGTGACGTTTAGTTTTCTCCCCTCACGCAGGTCCTAGCGGTGCGTACAGTCCCGACGGCACCTCCATGGGCTACATGATGGATGGCCAGGCGCAGATGATGCACCGACCACCTGGCGATCCCGGCTTCCACAACGAGTACCATTACCCGCCACAGTACTATGGGCACCTGTAGTTACCGCTGACCGCAGCTTCCGCCACTCAACCAGGTAAGAACTACATGAATAAGTTACTTGTTGTTTGAGTCTTCAGTCTTTCGACTGGTTTGATGCAGCTATCCATGCTTCCCTGTCCTGAACTAATCGTTTCATCTTTACATAGCTACCACACCCCACATCCGAAGCAATTTGTTTAACATATTCAAACCTTTGTCTACCATTACTGTTCTCATCCTCGACCCTTGCTTCCATAACTAAGTTAGCTATTCCTGGGTGTCTTAGTATGTGTCCTACCAACCTATCTCTTCTCTTCATTACCAGTTGCCAGAAACATCTCTCCTCTCCCACTCGTCTTATTACCTCTTCATTCTTAACCCCATCTGATCTTCATCATTCTCCTGTAACACCACATTTCAAACTCTTCAATTCTCTTCTTTTTGCTGCCTCAATAGTCCAAGTTTTACTTCCATAGAGCGCCACGCTCTAGACAAAGGCTTTCAAAAATGACTTCCTAATACCTATATTCGATGTCAACAGATTCCTTTTCTGTAGAAATGCTTTCCTTGCCTGAGCTAACCTACTTTTTATATCCTCTTTGCTTCGTCAATCACAGGTTATTTTGCTTCCCAAGTACCAGACGTCACCTACTTCATTTAGGTGTTCACCTGCCAATTCGACATCCATAGGGGTTTCTGATTTCATTCGACTGCATTCCAATATTTTTGTTTTACTAGACAATTCGTTTTCTATCTCCGACGAGCTTAGCAATCTTGGCTGTCACCCCTGACGTCTGGGTTCGAATCACCGCTCTGCTACAAAATTAAATTCTGTTTTAAGGGTTGAAAACGGGTACACTCAGCCTTCAGGGACAACATTTAGAAGAGGTGGTTTCGACTCATGCCTCAGTCATCCTGGAAGTGGTTTCCCCATTTCTACTTCAGGTGAATGCCCGGAGGGTTCCTAACTTAAGTCCACGGCCGCTTCCTTCCCAAATCTCACCTGCTAGACACCAGAGTAAGACACGTTATCAGACAAATTCCACACACACACACACACACACACACACACACACACACACACACACACACACACACACACACACACACACACATAAGTACTGTAATCGGGGCGAAATGACCACGTTGTCCAACAACAATAGCAGAATTGGTTTTCCGTGGTTTCCCATTTCTAATCCAGGCAAATACCGGGATGGTTCTTACCTTAATAATTAGTATTGCAGCTTTCAGTTGGTCAACACAAAATTATTCCAATTACTGGAATATGTGAAAAATAACCTTAAAATAAATTACATGTGATTACGATTTATACTGTATTTATTGTCACGGACTATTGAAGAGTGTCACGGACTATTGAAGAGGAAGAAGAAGAAGAACACTAAGGGATGACATGTTTCGTTCATCAAGTGAGCATCATCAGATCAAAATATGCAAGACAAAGCTCTACAAAACTTTTCTCAACTTAATGTCAGGGAGATCTAAAAAAGAAGAAATTATACGCTGTTTTATTAAGACTTGTTTATGGTTCATTAACAGAAATTTTGTAACAGATGTTTTTTGAAATTCTAATCTGTGAGCTTTTGGAACAAAAATATTTATAGTATCCTCTATTATGACAAAAATTTGATTAAGGTGTATGTTACTGCACCGTTATTTATCCTATACCACGCTCAAGAAGGTCACAATGTGATCGAAACCGGCTTGGTTTCAATGTACTAATTATTGTCTTAGGGTAATAAAAAGTGTATTATAATTAATACGTCTATAAAGAATCGGGCTATCATGGTCAATTTAGCCTATATGTTTTTAAAGAATTCGTTAGTATCCTTTTCTAAAATTTTATCGTCGATTGAGCCAAAAACGATAAGCTTTTAATGAATTTAGTCTCTATTTCTTAAATAATATCGTCGAATGAGCCTTTGAATCCTCTGAATATTTCGCAACGTTTTAGAAATATTGACAGCACTTGAGATAAAATGACGCTTCGCCCAGCCAGCCACGGCGTGTGTCTAACGGAAAGTGATCCCCTGACTGTCTCTCCCCCGTGCTATATCCCATGTTATTGCACTCACCATCGCGCACCTGCGGTCTGTCGGCCTCGACAACACAGGTCAATCACGGCTATGTTCCCCAGGGAACTGTGCTAGGCCCGACATTCCCATTACAGGTAAATGCATTAATCTAGTCTGCAAGCTCGCATTGTCGTCCATTTTATGTCAACAACTACATGTTTCTGAATCACTGTTTCGATACATAGACACGTCCTGTCAGTTGTATACAGCGTGATTATTGTGACAAGTTCTTGGAATGACAGAGATAGAACTCGATAAATCACCCTGGTTGGTATACGCATTTGTTTGTGTAGGGAAAACACCTTTATTTGACAGCTGGATTTTTTAAACATCAACACCACTTTGTCGTTGAGGAGGTACTTTTCTTAGGAAAGAACAATGCAGTATCCAATCAGAATGTTCAACCTAGTTTCAGAATCAAATGGGCCTAATAAGGCTGTTACCCATACTTTTCGATCAGCTTCTTGGCACAGAGCCTAGCAATCTTGGCTGTCACCCCTGAGGTCCAGATTCAAATCCCAGATAAATTTAATTCTGGTCTGAGGGCTGAAACGGGATACACCAGCCCCTCGAGGCAAAATTGAGATGTGATGGATTTGATTCCCATCTCAGTTATCCTGGAGGTGATTTTTCGTGGTTTCCCCACTTCTACTCCAGGCAAATACCGGGATGGTTCCTAACTTAAGGCCGCGGCCACCTCCTTCTAAACCCTACAGAAGGGACAAGCAAAGTCGTGTATCACACAGGCTACCTCTTGGGTGACTTACTAGTCAATTATAACATTCCAGTACGGTACCTGGAGCCATAATTTATTTATTTATTTATTTATTTATTTATTTATTTATTTATTTATTTTGCAGGGTCGGTAAACGAACCCTGGCCTCCGGGATAGTAGCCAACAATACTAACCACTACACTACGAGGGTCACAGAAGCAGTTTCATTGAACATTTTAAGCTACCTGAACATGGAAATCCTCGCGAAATCCCTCCACAAATAATAGTAGAAAAGGAATTTTGTAGCCTAAATAAGATTTGTGGAATGATTCAGAATGACGTTTTGAAGAACTATTTCCCCCATATATGAACTGGGAGTTGTAGAGACCACTATGGTAATCTGGGCACTTAAATACTAAACGCAGTGGATTAATGCCGCTATAAACTCGCCCGACTCATCTAGGACATAAAGGGATTAGCTAGCATCGGTTCATTATCCAGCAGTGAATTAGGCGTGACACATCCAGTGCGGGTTTAACTTAAGTTTCCTCTTGTCATTTAATCATAATATGAATGAAATAAAGTTTAAGTTTTTCCGCAACACCGAGAACATGGATATGGCATTATTATTATTATTGAAAATGAAAATCCACAGCCTGTTTCCAGTCTCCGACCGGGTCAGGAATGGAATGAATGAAGCCCCCATCTAGCGGCGAGGATATGGACTGTGCCGGCTGCCGAGGCCTGACGCACTCCTCTGGGGCAATGATTAAATGAATGACAGATGAAATGAAATGATAGTGAAGAGTATTGCTGGAATGAAATTTTGACAGGGAAAACCGGAGTACCCGGAGAAAAACCTGTCTGCCTCCGTTTTGTCCAGCACAGATCTCACATGGAGTGACCGGGATTTGAACCACGGACCCAGCGGTGAGAGGCCGGCATGCTGCCGCCTAAGCCACGGAGGCTTTATTATTATTATTATTATTATTTATTTATTTATTTATTTATTTAATCGACTGTTCCCCTTTAGGAGAGCGATTCAATTTTGATTCACGATTTCGTCTTCGAGAGCGTTTTTCCTCTTTTCTTCCCAAAATCTCGTCATCTTCTGGGAATATTCCTTCTTCTGCTCAGCTGTCCTTTTATATCCAGGTTGTCAAGATGTCCTTTGCTCATACTCAACATTTGTGATTTTATTCCGGCACTCGGTGTGGTCCTCGGGATTTTCTATGTTGATCTGTTATAGGTCCCTCTGGATCTCTGTCAGCTATTCCGTGCCGCATTTACTCTTTGCTATGATGTTGAGTAGTTTCTTTGCCATTCTAGAGTTTTCCAACCTGTAGATGTGTGTGTAAAACTTTGCTCGGCGTTTTTTGATTTCTTACGTTATTGTGTCTGTCTTTTGATAGCGTTCGTTCTGATATTTCTTCATCCAAATGCCTTTTTTATTGACTGTGCCGTAAATCTTCCGGAGAATATTTCGTTCCTGCTTTTCTATGTCCTTAATTTTGGAATGACCGTCGAACACCGTTGTTTCTGCTGCAAAGGTTGCTTCTGGAAGAATCACTGTTTTATAGTGCCTTAATTTAGCGTCAATCAAAATGCACTTCTAGTTGTAGTGAGCTCACGTTTGTAGCTTGGTGATTATTTGTTCATTGGCGATTCGGTTTAGTCCCGAGGACTGTATGGTTTCACCAAGGTATTTTAAATGGCGAATTTGCGCGATTTTACCGTATTTTACTGTATTACCGTATATAACATATAACCTTTTTAAAACCTCGGTCGAGTTCGTTAAAAGGCAAAGTCGGACCAAGGGGGTGGAAATGGGGTAAGGGGGGGGGGGGGGGGAATGGGGCTGGGGTTCAAAAAAGTAAAAATCACTATAATTTTCATAGTAGACTATGTGAAAAATCGAATCCGTTTGAAGTTCGTACTATTTTTCGGATAAGGGCCAAAATCTTATCTGCATCAAGTTTTTTGCTAGCACCGACCATTGGCCAAAGGGGTGAGAAATATGGAGTTTTGAAAGATCAAAAATCATACGTCCCTTAATAGGCACATTATCAAAACCGTTTAGGTGTCACTTTATTACTAATTATCAATACTAATCATTAATGACATCCTTACATCTTTCATTGCTATTGTATTAGCACCTACAAATATGAATCTAGTTTTACATTATGTGACGAAATATTAAAAATCATGCTTCATTTACTGTTATTGCGATTAGAACTTGTGTGTATTTCTTGTTAACAATTTCTTTCCTAATTTGAATTTTTATTTTGAATTCTAATGTATTTTCATATATTACCTGGGTGTAAACAATTAATTGTTTGCTACTGTAATTGGGGCACTGCCCTGTTGTGACAATAAATAAATAAACTTGTCAATACACCTCTAAAAATTACTTAAAACTTTTGCCTGAAATATTTTTTGATATGACCCAACCCTTAAGCCAAGGTATGAGCAAAATGTATTCGGCATCTCATATGCTAAACATATGGAACTTCCGTAGTCATACAACAATTGCCAAATTTAGTGAACTCGAAATATTTTTCTTCGCCTGGTGAAATCTACCTCTTTCTTCCGGCGTGCCGAGAGTTTTTTTTTCTAATACCGTAATTTGATGTCTGTAAAAATGTATGAGAACATACCTGTGATTAGCCATGTGTTAAACACAGTGCACTATTTTGAACGCTGGAAGAAGGTTTCGCATTTCAGCTCTAATTTTAAAGACACTAGAGCAAAGATTCCCAAACCGGGCGAATTCGCTCAGTAGTGGGCAATTTTAGCACGCCAGTGGGCGAAACTGATAGAATGTGAATTCGATGGGCGATTTGAAAAAAATTGGTGGGCAAATAATTCAGTTGTTATATATACAATATGACCGAGAAATTTTTGCCTATAAAAACAAGGAACAAAATAAAAATACAAACAAGTACGGTAATTTAATTATACCAAATTATGTTTCCTTTTAATCTATTTACAACTACAGTAGTTTATCAAATTACATTAATTAGACATAGGTATTCATAATTAATGATATGTAAAAATTCATGTACTGTTAATTTTAATTTTTCTTTCATTCATTTCATTGATTGTTATTCTTTCATTAGACCTTTTACTTGCAAATTTTTAATGTACATAATTAGGCTATATCTAAATAAACATGATGTACCTATTAAGAGAAACATTTCCGTAACAATCTTCATTTCTCAATTAAATGTACGAATTTGATTGTATGTGTTAGTAATTTTAAGATTTGTGCGTTTTTTAAAATGAGGTGGGCGAAAATAAATTATAAATCTCGAAATTGGGCGATGGTCAGAAAAAGTTTGGGAAACCCAGCACTAGAGTATCCCCTTAAGGTCCGTCTGCGATGTGGCAATGCATAACGGGCCGCACAATGGATGGGATGGGACGGATTGTTTGTATTACCAGCGCGTAGCTTTTATTGATCGTACCGGAGTGCTTTGTTTTTGGGCCCGCCGTTGGCTGCAGATCCTGGCAGTAGAAATACAGTGGTGGACAGAGGGACTTTTAACGTCTGAAGATTTGATTTGGTATACTTTATATGGCCTTCTTCAAAACACCAAATAGCACTGAACATTTTGTTCTTAAACCATTGTCGATTCCCACGTATAAACAGATAAGGGATTCATTGACAGAAACCTACAGATTAACAGTAACAACCCTGCGGTGTTGCGTCGCACTATGACTGTTGTGGGGGAGGTGCAGTAACTCTTGAGATCGGTGGTTCAATTTCTGACGCTGAGAGAGGCCGGTTAATTCCACACTCCCTCCAGACAAAAACCGAGGACACCTACCCCAAACCCTTTCTCTAACAACTACTGTTACACGCACTACTACAGTCACCACAACACAGGTTATCTGATAAATTCAATTCACACCCTAGTACATGTGGCTGATAACTAAGTTGTCCCTAACCTCAATGAATGAATTAACAGGAGCAAATTAAGCAGTAGCCTAAACAATGGGGAGGTGGTACATGTACTTACCCACATAACATGTTCTTAGATCCGAAGAGTCAGGGAGCAAGTTAAATTCGTCAGTCTTTTGAAAAAGGTCCATCCTTTCCGTGCACTTGATGCATGAATTTAGTAATTCTGTCATTTAATCATTTACTTTCTTGTAGTGTTAATTTTTCCTTATTATCATTTCCTTATAGGTTGGTTGGTTCCTCAGTTTAGGGGCTGCGACAACGCGTTCATGTAGCCCCGTGTACTTTGGGTGTGTATAGAATCTGTCTGATAAACGGTGTTAAATGTGACGGCTGTATTAGTGTATGTTATCTGTATTTTAGGTAACATTTCCTTAACTTCAAGCCCTTGATGGTCTTATTTCGTCTGTATGTGCTCGCTAAATAACACGCTATTTTCGCTATTATAACAAATTTTGATTTCACGTCCCGTTAAGTGCTGCAAATTAGAGAACTTATGACAGAGAATTTGCCCTAGATTTCTTTTTTGGGCCACTAAATCTACTCATTTCAGTCTTAAATACCCATAAATATTCACCAAATCTGCCGTGATTTAGATCCTGAAACCTTGAGCTCAGGAAGCGACAATCTGAGTCACAAAGCCTTCTTAGCGTATTATATTATATAATACGCTAAGGTGTATGTTTCACAAAACTCAAGCTCTTAAACCAGAGGGAGTTAGAAGGTGTGGTTTGTACCAAAATCTTTCAAATCGTCTCAATAGTACAGGAAAAATCTTGCATTTCTTGAAAAGTCAACGGAAATATAATTATTTGTTTATAAATTGCATTTAAACAAATAAACAAGACGATATCCCCTTGCAGAACTGTTTCGCGTACAGCCCGCATAGCACTAGAGCAAGGCGGGGAGTCTGTACACATGGGGCTCACACAACCCATTATGCGAGAGTTCTCGAACGGGTCCGCTAGTTTAGTATGATTTTGATTCATTCAGGATCTTTGCGACATTGTGGTCATGTACTCCGCAACAGCAATCATATTTTCAGTTTTGCAGTACAATTCATTACTCCTGCTTAGCAGTCGATTTCCGGCTTTGCCAAGAAATTTAATTCTGGTTTGAGGGCTGGAACGGGGTACACTTTGCCTCATGAGGCACAACTGAGAAGAGGAGGGATGGGTTCTCATCCCAGCAATGCGAATGCCGGGATTGTTCCTAATTTAAGGCCACGGCCCATTCCTTCCCAATTTTCATCTGAATTACAACTTCACACACTAATACAGCCCTCACGCCTGGCTGCGTGGCGCAGAGGTAACGTTCTTGCCTGCTTTGCCCACGGTTGCAGGATAGAATTCTGGCATAGTCGGTTGGCATTTGAAGGTGCGCAAATGCGAGGGAGCCGTGTCAGCATTCTTACTGGCACGTTGAAGATCCCCTTCGGGCCACCGTAGTCAAAAGGGGTGCAAAACCAATAACATTAATTATTAATTACTGTATTTCAGCCTTCTCAATAACCCAGGTCTTCAGACAAAATTCCACACTCACCCAAGTACCACGATGTCTTAGTCCCACAAATGAAACATGAACAGTTAACCTGGAAGTGGTTTTCCGTGTTTTCCCCACTTCTACTTCATAAAAATGCTGGGATGGTTCTTAACTTAAGGCCACGGGTGCCTCCTTCCCAATCTTCATTTGTATTACAAATATACACACTAATATAGCCATCACAGTAGCACAGGTAATCAGACAAATTACACACACACACACACACCCAAGTACAGGAGCAACATAACAACGATGTTGCAAAGCCTCTAAATCAATCAATCAACAACAACAACACCCTTTCAGGCAGAATCATTCTCCTCTTGGTAAAAATGTCCACACACACCCAACTACAGGGGTAAATGACCACGATGTCCAAGCTCCTCAAATGAAACGTCTTTTTGGATATGGTATACCCTCCTCCTCAATTGAGTAGCTGTCTGACAGTGAGGCAGCGTCCCGGTCACGAAAACCAAGATTGACGGCCGAGGGGACCCGATGTGCTGACCACGCGTCACCCCAATATCTGCAGGCCAAATGGCTGAGCAGCGGTCGCTTAGTAGGCCTCGTCCCTTCATGGGCTGTATAGTGCCAGGGGTTATTTATACCCTTTATTTATACGCGATTGAAGTACACACATCAAACAAGTTGGAGTGTACCCCGTTCCGGCTCTCACGTCAATTTCTAGAATCCCTGACAGAGTCGGGAATCGAACCCGGGGCCTTTGGGTGAGAGGCAGGCGCACTACCCCAACACCACGGGGCCGGCATCCTAGTACCTGTAGTGAAAGGCTATGCTGGCAATTTGGGCCCAAATTTCACTTTCGTGGACGATAACGCTCGTCCACTCAGAACTGGCATTGTCAACACCTTTCTTCAGGAGAATGGTATTTACAGACTAATTAACAAGTTTTGGCATGCACTAGAAAATAACTGTAATGATTACTTATCCGGTGTTGGTGCTCCTCACTACGCTGTTGACTCAAACGCGTAATCCTAAATTGCCCACTTTAATTGTGAATATTAACTAATACATATAATTTTTCCAGGAGTGTATCTTGTACCCCGCCCAATCATTGGGCATAATCGTGTTGACCGACTGAAAAGTAACAGAAATACAATTTGTAAACTATAGGTAACACTGAAACAATAATGGCTTCAAATCTCTACATTATTAAGCAGTGTCCACGCCTGCTCTACACAATTGAGATCAGGAGAATAGGCAGGCCATTCCATTCTGTAAACACAATTCTCCTGAAGAAAGGTATTGACAATGCCAGTTCTGAGCGGACGAGCGTTATCGTCCACGAAAGTGAAATTTGGGCCCAAATTAGCAGCATAGCCTTTCACTACAGGTATCAGGATGCCGTCCCCGTGGTGTTGGGGTAGCGCGCCTGCCTCTCTCCCGAAGGCCCCGGGTTCGATTCCTGACTCTGTCAGGGATTTTAGAAATTGACGTGAGGGCCGGAACGGGGTGCACTCAGCCTTGTGAGTGCAATTGAGAAGCTGTCTGACAGTGAGGCAGCGCCCCGGTCATGAAAACCAAGATTAACGGCTGAGGGGATCCAATGCGCTGACCACGTGTCACCCCAATATCTGCAGGCCAAATGGCTGGGTAGCGGTCGCTTGGTAGGCCTAGGCCCTACATGGGTTATAGTGCCACGGGGGGTATGCCTGTTGCGCCCTGGCATGTACACGAGAGGGGTTTGGCGACCATACATGATGCCACCCCAAAACATTGCATCATCTCCTCCCTGTTGGTATCGGTCGTGCAAACGTTCACCGGGTCGTCTCCACTCTCCCACAGATCTATCCTCATTGACACTGGCGAGTGTACACAGCCGATATACACGCACACAAGAACGACTAATGCGTTTGAGACCACTATGACTCTCGGCCAGCAATATGCAAAACTATTTTTGATGTGTGATGTTCGGGATTCAAACTGAACTAACTAATCTGAGCGATTGATCTGGCACATTTTGTCACTGTCTCCTTGTGATCTCTAGCATTCTTCTGGAGTACAAGCATCTTGATAGCGGCTCGCCAAGCTGTCTGGTGGTTGGGTGGAATGTGGGAATGTCCAGGAGTTAATGAGGAACCGTTGCTGTACCTGTACCTACTCGCACTAATGTCTGGCTTTATGGCCCGCACCGCATTGCACACATAGGCTATACCCTGCGTGCGCTATCTGGAGACACATCTCTCTACATTCCTGAGGACCAGCTCAATTCCTCTCTTTTCTTTTTCATTTATCATCCACAGCATAGCCGCCCGTGGTATGTCACACACCGTGAACTGGAATAAAGTAGAGGGGCAAGGTGGCGCAGCGGTTTAACTCCTTGTCTCTCACCAAGGTAGACCGGGTTCGATTTCCGGTCAATGCTGCTCAAGTCCAAACTCCGTGAACCTGAGAGGAATGTGGATCACGGACTACGAAGAATGATGGTGACGTGTGATGTGGGTACCCGGTCCGTGCGTAGTAACGGAACCAAATACATTGGTCGGTGACTCACTCATTCGCAACACCACAATGGTTTAGGCAACGGCCCTATGTTAGCAGTATTGGAATATACAGGAATTCCAGATAACAGGCCCTACTCTTCCCGCGTCCCGCCCTCAAGTTCACAGAGCTTGGAGTCGAGCAGTACATGTGAGATTTTCGAAGTGAAATGCCGCGTCCTATGGTTCGGATTCCACGTAAAAAGGAGGTCCCGTGGCTCATGATCGCGAGATTAACGGTAACGTAAAACTACAAGCTTCTTTCCTTCCTTGTAATAAAGTAAAGCTGAAGTCCGTAGATCAAAGGCTTGACAGCCTACCACTCCTCATATCGCCTCGTTGCTTAGTGGCTATCATTCTTGGCTGTCACCGCGGAGGCCCTGGTTGGATTCCCGGCACTGCCAATACATTTAATTCTGGTCTGAGAGCTGGAACGGGGTACAATCGGCCTTGTGAGGCAAACCTCAGCAGAGGCGGGTTCGATTCCTACCTCAGCCATCCTGGAAGTGGTTTCCCACTTCTACTCCAGGCAAATCATTCACAGTAGGCTACTATATAGTACAGTACAGCTGGAATGGTTTTGTTCCAAAAACTGTGCAATGGTTGGCTTTTTGTAAATCGTTAGAAAAGCACAAAAAAAGCTTAATTCTGAATTTTAGAATAATTTGCACGATCATTTTGTGGGAAAACTCAAAAAATAAAATAAAATGAAAAGCTTTTTTCTCTGAATCGACTTATTTTAAAGAAAAGTTTTTTAAACAAAACATTTAGAGGACAGTGTCACCTACAATTCGTCTCATTGAGGTCATGCCATACGTTTTGAAATGCAGAAGCTAGGTGGCGCCAAAGTTTCCAAAAAAGTGTTTTTTCACTTTTTGTCCTAGAAAAAAATAGTTTTATCACAAAAGAGTGAATCAGAAATTTGTTCCTCTCAAAATTGTCTGCAACATTTATATAAACGTTTGTTTCCTCCGACTTACCGTTCCAAAGTTATAGCCCAGCAAATGCAACGCTGCGTAATCAAGGCTACTATTGTTACTGCGGAGAGAGCGGTGTCGGACAGCTGCCTAAGGCTCGGTCAAACAGGACGCGGGCTGTGTTTGTTAATTAGCTCAAACAATCATATCTATTTCAATCGCAGCGTACCAATCATAACTGTACACATATTAACCTTTGTGCCATCTGAATAGTAAAATTTTCACACTTCGGCAGACTATAACTTTGGAACGCTAAGGCGGAGGGAAAAAATGTTTCAATAAATGTTGTAGACAATTTTGAGAGGAACAAATTTCTGATTCGCTATTTTGCGAACAAAACATTTTTTCTAGGACAAAAAGTGAAAAAACACTTTTTTGGAAACTTTGGCGTCACCTAGCTTCTGCATTTCAAAACGTATGACATGACCTCAATGCGACGAATTCTAGGTGACAATGTCCTCTATATTTTTTGTTTAAAAAACTTTTCTTCAAAATACGTCGATTCAGAGAAAAACGCTTTACAATGTTCTTTTTTTTTTTTTAGTTTTCCGACAAAATGATCGTGCGAATTATTCTAAAATTGAAAGTTAGCTTGCCTTGTGCTTTTCTAACGATTTACAAAAAGCCAACCATAGCACAATTTTTGGAACAAAAGGTTTTTAGCCTATTTTCAATTTTGAAAAAATAGGCTTATGAGATCACCTTTTGTCCGTGTGTGTGTGTGCGTGTGTGTGTGTGTGTGTGTGTGTGTGTGTGTGAGGTGTGTGTGTGTGCCCCCCTAATAAAATCTTAACGGCTGGAGCGATTTCAATGAAACTCGGTAAACTCATAGCACTATTCCCGGCGACCTCGATCGTGCCCTTCAAATTTTGTTACGTCTCACCAATCCAACATGGCGGCTGTGCGAAATATTTCACTAGCATTCAATATCTCTGAAGCTATTACCGATATCGCCCTGAAATTGTGTACGGTGATAAAGGGCACTACTAGAAGTTCACCTATGAGACTTTCAAAAACCTGGTGACTACAAAACCTACATGGCGGTCAAGCGAAGTTCAGACTTTTAAATAGACTTTTCTCGCGATTTAACTATCCAAACGTAATGAAACTTGGTACAGCAAATGCTTATACACATTGTAATGCACTGGAGTCTAATTTAGTTCAATTGTTTACATAACCTCAAAATGGCGGCTGTGCGAATTATTTCACTGACATTCTCTATCTCCGAAACTATTATAGATATCACCCTGCAATTTTGTACGGTGATAAAGGGTACTGATACAAGTTTACCTATGTACATTTCGTAAACCTGTAAAGTACAAAACGAACATGGCGACCAAGCGAATTTGAAATGTTTTAATAGACTTTTCTCGTGATTTAACTCTCTGAGCGTAGTGAAATGGGGTACAGTAAATGATTTTGCAGATTGTAATGCACTGCCATCTAATTTAATTCAATTGTTTACATAACCTCAAGATGGCGGCTGTGCGAAATTTTAAAATTAAGTTTTTATTTTTTGTGTCGTATTCATGCGATCGAGGTGAAAGTTTGAATAATGAACCTAGGCAATAATTGTCCTTGAATGGTACATAACTCGGTGGCCTATACATATAACAATCCTAAATGGCGAGCTTCTGAAATATTTAGACTGTTATCAATATCTATGAATCTTTTACAGCAACCAAACTGAATTTGTTTGTATTCATAGAGACTATGAACATATGTTCACCTAAAGGGCTTTCAGTAACCTGGTGAGCACAAATCCAACATGGCGGCGACGCGAAGTATAAATTTTTAAATGGACGTTTCTCGCGAATTAACTATCCGAGTGCCATGAAACGTTGCACGTTAAATGCTTGTACAAATGTTGATCCACTGGCATCTAATTTATTTCAATTGTTTTCATAATCACAAGATGGCTGCTGTGCGTAATTTTAAAATCTCGTTTTTACTTCTTGTGTTCTAATCATGCGATTGAAGTTTGAATACAACACGTACACAATAATCTTAATGTGATAGTACAAAAATAAAAGTCCAACCTGGCGACCATCTGAAATATTTAGACGGTTCTCAATATCTACGAATCTATCACAACCTTCAAACTGAAATTTTGTATGTTGATAGAGGCAATTAACATTAGCAGGATATATGAAAATAGGCTGTATAGTTCTTCACGGAACTACTTGTTTTTTTTTTCTCTCTGCAGCTGTCCTGTACTATATATAGCTCTTGTTCGTCTGCCAGCGTTGATGTCCTGCAAGTATCTCTTGAGCCCATCACTCAGTGCCTTCTTCGGATCCACCGAAAGAGGTCCTCTCTGTCTTTTGGGTTCTGAATCTCACGTAAAACTCCAGTATTTTTTGACCGTTCACTAAATTCATTCCTGACCATAATTTTGTCCTTCGGAATACCGATTTCTCTAATCACATTATTGGAACCATCCCAATATTTGTATTTGGTTTCATGAAATTCCAGCCAGTCGATCAATGAACATTCTGAAGATATTCTCATGGAATAACAACCTTCGATTTTCTTTGACGATGTGGTTCTGTATAACTCTTCATTTGATTGTAAACGTACCGGCCGGACGTTTGTTTTAGACGAGTGAAATACCTAATGAAAGCCTGGAGGCGAGTTACTACAGTACGTGTGTTGTTGTCAGCTGCCCCATGCGGTCCGATAATGGACAAAACTATCTCACACTACTGATGAAGTTCAGTCATTGTCAAATATAATGGCATTCTGTTCGTAACTATGTAACGTGTACTTCCACGTCTCTCAATGCAGGCTCACCCGCAATCTTCAAGGGCAATCGTCTAAAACAAATGGCCGGCTTGTCCGTGCCCATCACCCCATCTCTTCCGAAATAATTGTTCTCTTTTTGCTAACTGGACGGGCAGTCCCCTTTATTATTATTATTATTATTATTATTATTATTATTATTATTATTATTATTCATTCATTCATTTCGTATAGGCCATCTATGGACCGCGTCATTCCAACTGTCTTATACTGGCTTTGATGTTTGCCCAGTACGCCCGCATTCGTTCTCGGTGGACTTCCTTCCGTTCCTGGGTCAAAATCTTTCCTGTTTTCAGCTTCGGTTTTTCTTGGAAACCTTTGCAAGCTTGAAGTTTCCTTTTGAGTGGGGCGCGCTCCTGAATGTCTGTTGGTGATATCCCCACTTCTTTCAGATTTTTATCCAGTTCAATGAACCAGGTCCATTTTGTTTTCCTCTCCTGAAAGTAAGTTATGTTGCGGTTGGTCAGTCTCGCTGGGCTCATTCGTTTCACATGTCCAAAAAATGTTATCCTTTTCTTCCGGATGACGTCACTTATCTTCTCCACATGAGTATATAGTTCATGGTTATGCCGTCTTCTGTATTCCCCGTTGTCTTTGATGGGACCCAATATCTTTCTCAAAATTTTCCTTTCTTTGGCCTCTAGTTTTTCGACCAAGCCTTTTTTGTTCATCGTGAGGCATTCAGAAGCATACAAGACCTCCGGGCGGATGACACTGCAGTAATGTTTTAATTATTATTATTATTATTATTATTATTATTATTATGTTATTTTGGGCATGTGCTTACACAGTATCAGCATATTTGCTGGAAAGAAAACATTTACAATCCCAGAAATACATCATAAGGAGCAAATTCTCGGTGACTGCATTTCGTAGTAGATTTACACTTTTCCCCTCACTCCTTTGTGCTTGTTTAGCCAAGAACAGTCCTACTATGCGACACGTAGAAAGTATGACTGTCTGCATAATATTAAAAAGACCTGGGTCGAATTACAAATCTGTGAGAGATTTCTTTAGGTTGTACTGACTTGTGCCATGTGTCATTGCTTCCTTGTCAGTTCTGAAAGCGCTTTATTACTATTATTATTATTATTATTATACTTTTAATGCAAAGAAAGCAACCAATGGCCAAAATATCCATATAAGTTAGTACAAAGTCGTAAATCAAATCTACACCACTACTGTTTTTAAATACGATGTTCTCAGTCTGCTGAGCAAAACACCGTTAGCGATTCTCCTAGTTTATGACAGTTCCTGAGGTGATATCTTTCACGTTTTTCATCGCACCTTTCACACACGCAGTCCTCGGCAGGGTTGTGGTAAGTCTTCTTTCGATATAGCTTGTAATGGAAACCATGAAGCGCTAGTCTGGTGAACATGTGTCGAAATTCATAGTTTGCGATACTCCAGTCTCTTGACGTCATGATGTTAGTCGTATAGAATTCTTCCCATATGTTCTGATTCTTCTCCTCTTAACTCCCCAAGTAGCTGTTTGTCAAACGCTGGAGTAGTTGGGAGGAGCATCTGAAGATGCAGTTCCTCTATCAGGAGTAATAATAATAAAATTATTTTGGGGGAGGGGACCCAGAGTCTCATATTTTTAAGGTGATGTGTATGCCTTCGATCACATGTTTGTATGAACGGTACAGTATAATATACCCATAATAACAATGTTTTCTTTTCTTTGGTTTCAGTAGCCCCGCTGAACAAGTCCGATTCCCCAGCCGATGACTGGATCGAGAAGCAGTGACGTCATGGGTGGTCAAGTCACATCGACATCGTCGTTTCTTCACTCAACGAACACTCAAAATGAAATGATAAAGCACGTATACGATATATACTTACCTGAAGAAAATACAATCCCAAGTTGAGCGCGAGATTTCGACGGTGTTGAAGATGGCGGTAGACAGCTTCGTTACACGTAAAGAAAGGAAGAAGCGGGATAGGAAATTAAAAATAATTAAAATTATCACGTTATACGTTTTAAAAATACAAATGTGAATGAGACGAATAATAAAAAATAAATTTTAAATTTAATAGTACGGTAATAATTTTTTTCAAATCAATGTGATCATTCTTTGTACAAAAGAAAATATGTAATTGTATTTTTTCCCTAAGCCAATTTAATGGAAAACGAAATACGGGAACTTGTACAAAAAATAAGTTATAAACGTGAACTATCTTCGCTACAGGAACTTACGTCTTAGTGTCCGACTTCTTCTCTTGAGTACGAAGGAAACTGATTCAAACATAGAACAATGTGGATATAAATAGTGTGATCAGAAGACGGTACCGTGGTGCGTTGGGCTACATTAGTGGACTTCAGGGTAGTGCATGTTATATGTTTGTGTGGGGAACAATGAGGAAAAATGAACAAGAATTACCTGTTAACGAAGAACCTTCGTTTCCTTGTTTTTCCTATCCAGTCCCTTTTTGTCATAATTTCTTGAAGATCTCCGCAGAAAAGAATGAAAAATAAAGTTAATATAATGAGAAAACACCGACAAACCTCTCAAGAAAGCAAGTTTGTTATAAAGAAATGAAGCTGAATGAAAGTGGAACTGAACTGTGTAGAAAAAAAAATAATTATAGCAATTATAATATTATATATAATGTATCATATTAATAATAATGGATAGCGAAATTGTCCTATTCCCCCTCGAATTTGCGAGAGACTATATGTACATGTATAGCAATGAACAGGGTGTATGGACGTTTCTTTTGTGAATTTTGTTTCTTGTTTTCTCCCAACAACAAAAATGAAGTGATTTTACTCGAACTGTTTTGCCCGTGGTGCAATTTTCGGGGGACGTCAGTGATGTAACAAAAAAAAAAAGTACCGTACACGTAGTTAGAAATTCTTTCCTCCCCCTTACATTTTTTCCTCTTTTCGTGATCCATCCTTTTTCGAAAGATAAGGGTTGAGACCAGTTAAATTAAATTATACCCCTCTCCATATTTTCCCTGTGTAATATACCTTCTCTTCCCATTTCCAATCCCCTCTTCCTCTGAATTTCTCATCCTACCTCACCTTTTCCGTCATTTTAATAAAATCAGAAAAATTACCGTTGTGCAGTAAATACTATTTCAAAAAAGGTTGTGCTATTGTATAAAAAACATAATTGTTATATCTGTTGTAATGATTTCAGTTTGGCTTTGTTCTTCCTCCCTTTTGTTTCCTCTCGTATCCAATCACACACAAACACACCAGTTTCTCATCCCTTAATTTCTTCCCTCCGCATCCCTTCAAGGAAAAAAAAATCTTAAATAATACTGATGATAATATTTAAAAGAAAAGAACAAGATATACGTAAGTTAACTGAAACATAGATAATTATCGTAACAAAACAATGATTGTATGTATAATTACATACAACATAGACTTATTACACAAGTATACATGAAACTTTGCAACTCAGGTGATTTGCTTTCATTATCCAATCCCTCTATGATAAAGGTTTGAGCAGAAATGAGGTGATTTTGCTAAAAAGAACATATTTGTTCTTTAAGTGAAAACTCACAGCTTAAGCATAACGAGTCCCATAGAAATCAGGTAAATTTTTGCTATGCACTTCTGATGTACTGTGTTTTATTAAAACAAAAAGCCATCTCATATAATTAGATTTTTGATTAATTTCTTGGTGTTTATTTCATCAATTGTTCAGATATTTCCTTTCATAACTACTTTCTCTAAATGATATCTTGATGGCACAAGTATACGAACTATTAAAAATTTACAATATTTATTGTACAACAGTGTACCTTTCATAAAAAATTCTACCCTGTATATGTGATACTTTGCCCATTTTTGCTCGAACTTGATACTATACACAAATCAAATATTTAAAAAAAGATACCACTAATTTTTAATAATTTTGGAGATGTTGGGAGTGGGAAATTGTGACTGATATTTTGAAAAAAGTCATGAAACTTAACAAATGTCTATTAGATGTTAAGTAGCAAACACAATTTGCTTCACTAAGATAAAATATACCTCTAAAATTTTCAACTCATAGATGCATACGATGATGCCATGGCATAAAGTTCTTTTGGGAAATTTGAATCTAATGAAATGTAAAAGAGTATACATTATATTTGGAACAGAAGTTATCTATAAACTGCAATTATCTGTCGAATTAATTGACACCAATTTTTATAAAATGCATAGATGACACTCTGAATTTTTGGGCGTTTCAATAGTATCGCATCAATCAGTGGAGCCATATGAATATTTTACATAGTTGTTTCATGTGGTTCGTACGAAATTCATCGATTATCAAATGGAGTAACTGCTTCATCTTTCTGAAAGTTTATTCACTTCAGTGATGCTATTTGGATTATAGAGCAAACTGTAGAAAAGTCATGCTATCTTTCTGATCATTGCATCCAGCTCTAATTATTTATCTGAATTGGTGTTTGATTTCGATAAAGTTAGTGATGCTCTAAAGTGAATCTCCATTTCCATGGAGAGTGAAGTCTGTCTTTGCCCGAAGCCTATCAGCCTAAAATGGAAGACAAAGTTGATTTTTGTAATTTGATATCATAGATTAATATGTCTTGGAAATGGTCTAAGGAATATAATCAAGAATTTTGAAAGAAAATGTCTTAGCTGTATTAAATTGTATTATTCAATTAACCTCTATGCTGCTGAATTCTGAAGCAGTCTGTTAACGATTCGTTTTCATACCAGTATATTTTGAATAAATTCCTTGCAATTTTATTGTACATTTCGACAGCATTTGAACCAAAATCGTTGGAAATATATCAAAACAAACAAATTAATGATAATGGTTTATTAATATTTATAGTCAATGTTGCCTGGTTATTAAAACATCTTATTTATTTTCCCCTTTATGGATACTGTGACATGTTTTTTTTTAGGAATTAAAATAACTTTCGATTAAACAGGAAATGGTTGATAATCTTTCACAGAATAATGGGGTAGAAAAGACCCCTTCAGCTCAATAATGTATAATTGCTTAAAGTATTAAATACCATAGCTCAAAATATGGAAATTCCACTCTCAATGAATGACTAAATTAAATTTAGTGACCGGTTTCTATGTTAATAAGAGTTACAAATCATTAATGAACTAAGAAGTTTTATTTTAATTGTAATAATTTGGCCATGTGCCCCTAAAGAAATACACTGCACAATACAAAAACAAGTAATGACTAATATTCAAACATTTTTTTTGTATGGTAAAACCATTGATTTCACTTTTCTTGTACAATTTCAAAGATTTACTAAATTTATTGACACACTGTTTATCTACTTTCTCAAGAACAGTATGAAGCAATATTTGCAACACAAATGTTGACACTATGTAGAACTACACTGCAAATCAAAATTATAAAAATAAAATAAAATCTGAAATTTCTAGTTTTACCACAAGCTGGCAGCATATGCATTGTCATATAAACATAATCTCTCAGCTGAATGTGGCGTCCAGCAATTATAAAATGCCGAGGCCATGGACTAAAATCGAATAGAGCAATGGTCAGTGTGAGATTGTCATTTGACCAGGTTGCAAATGGCGGTATAGGGGTTAATCCTCGGAAACAAACTACAGTACTTCTGAATTTTAATTTCATTAGCTCATTTTTCTACATGTTATCCGTCTCCTGATCATGAATGATTCAAGGCATTCAATCTGTTCAGCAAAATAGTTATTGCTACATAGAGATTTGTACATTTCCCATACAGGGAATTTTCATTCTATGTGATTTGATGTTGTAGTGCAGTTTATCATGACTTCCACGTTCAAATTATTGTGATATCATCAATCATTCAAAGTGAAGATATATGTAATTTGTTTTTGTATTTGAGGGAATGTGATACAATATGCCATGGTTTCTGATGTGGTCTGTGATGTTGAAAATGAGTTATGCTAACTCATTCTTTCTTCTTGTACTCTGTATTTCCCTCTCCTTCCAATAGTACCAGATCTGTGTTACTTGTATGTTTTAGTGATCAAGCCAGAATTAAACAAATTCATGTGTGCGATCATCTTCTACAGTAAATAATGCCTTAAAGAGATCATACGAGTTACGGTTATGTATATTTTCATATAATATTGCACCGACTCAACAATGATACAGTGTATGTAATGAAGGGTGAATCTTGAATTTTTTCTGATAATTAAATTTGAATGAGCCTTGATGATTAGGAGTATGCCCACAACAGTGCTGATGTAACATAACAAATAAGGATATTTTGCGAGGGAAATGTGCAGACGAAATAAATGTTTAATTTGGACTGAATCTAAGGTGAGAGGTTAGGATTATAAGAAACAATATTGTGTTCTGTTTTCATGATATAAACAGAAAAAAATAAAAAATTAAATAACATAAAAATTTATATTTGTTGATTTGAATTAAAGATCATTTGAATACAACGAAGCCACCACATCTTCATATGTGATGAATATAGCAAGCATTTAACAAGTTAATTTTCTTAAATGAAGTGGAATACAAAGGGGAAGAAATCACAAAGTTTCCAACAATAAAAGCCAAAATATTATTGAAAATGTTAATGCAAATTTCTTTTTCGACTTGCAGTGGTAAATTATTCTACATTCTAATTATGGCAAATGTTGTGTTTTGAAAACATCTCGAGTATAATCAATGTTAACTTCTTCATTCATTAACTTACTTTTCATATTTTGAATTTACTTTGAATTGAAACTGTGAGCAGGGATTCTGAAGATTTGACATTATGTTCTGTTTAAGATGATAGCAAAATGATTGAAATCCAACACAAACTATTAGGAAATTATTACTGTCAATTTCTGTTATCCATCCCAGAACTCACAATGCTATTAAATGTTAATTGGTTTCGTATATGTGATATTTCTTAATGGATATAAGTAAAGAATATTGTGAGTTATGGGATGTTATATTGGGAATAATTTCCTAATGTAAACTTCAGTAGTCCCTATGACTTATTTTGTGCATTTTAGCTATCGGTAAAATTAATAGAACCGGTAAATTGTTCACTCTCTGACCTTCAATGGACAGGAACTTCATTTAAGCTATTGTTGGAGATATTTTTCTTTGGTGCTAATAAAGTATAATATTATGATTATAACCTTATACTTCATAGTTTATAGATACATCTCATAACAACTCTAGTTTATGATGTTAAGAATATTTTATCGCGAATATATTTGGAGTTCGATTAATTCTGGCATGATCATTTAAATAATTTCTTTCTTTGACTAAAACTTTATAAAAATATATATAGGCCTACTGGTAAAAAAAACAAATTTCCCATTTATACAATACTTATTTAATTTTTGAAAGAGACTATGTCATCGTTGAATGAAATGAAATCACTCATATTTCGCCTTATCCAATGTATACGGTAATCATCAGTTCAGACTTTGTATAAGAGTGCCATCTTTTCACTGTAATATCTTTAAGATGTGAGAGGAGAGGATTATTAAAAAAATATTGTGTGCTGCTTTAATAATAAAAACAGGGCGACAAAAAAAGAAAAACAAATAAAATACCTCCACAATTTAAAATAAAAAACTGGTAACAATGTCCTCTGTAATATTCTTTTTTTTCTCAAAAACGTGAGCATTAAATGCTACTACATCTTGTGTAAGTGACTTTTATTCTGTGGTCTTTCATTAATAATATTATTATTACTATTATTAAATAGCCCTACTTTGAAATGATTTAATGCATTTAAATAAGACTTCAATCCTTACATTCACTGTCTCCTGTAGAACATTTAATGTAGGCCAAGACCTTAAAAAAGCATTCCTAAGTATTCCCTGAATTTCATCTGGAAGCAAAATTTCTCCTATTTATGATGTCAGCGATTTTGTCATTTCCTTAAAAACGACCAATTAAGGAAAGAAATAAGTATATAAGAATACTACCTAACAGGAGAATAGACTGGTGGATGTTAGTTCACACCCCTCAGGGATTGCAAATATTCAGTGATGGAAAAGTACAAAAGAAAAAGTAATTGGGTTGAATTACAATCCTGAGAATCATTTTACTTAATTACAAATGCAAATTACTTTTCAGAAAGTACTCAGTAAAATTACAATAATTACTTTAGAAAATGGCCGTATTTAAAAATTACTTCTAATTACGTTCTTTTATAATGAGTTAGTTAATACTTTTTAGGGATTTGGGACATCCTGGTCATAAGCCCCGTGCAGTTGGTTGTGTGTTGAACTTGTCTGATAACCTGTATTTATGTGATGACTGTAGTAGTGTGTGTAACTGTTTTAGGGACAGGGATCAGGTAGGCACCCCGGAACTTGACTTAAGGTACTATTCCGGAAATTGCCAGAGTGGAGTGTGGAAAAAAAACCAGAGAAAAACTGTCAGCGCCGGGAATATAACCTTCAATCTCTGGACTTGCTGCGGTTGCCCTCGCGGCCGTGGTGCGCGATTTAACGAGCATGGCTTAGCCACGGGACCTCATACATTTAAGACTGTCCTTCAAAACTAATTCAGAAAAGAGAACAGTTCAAAAAATCACAGTAATCAAAGAATGATTGCTGTTTACTATTCAAATAATTTACCATTTACTTTGCAAATAACTGGTGTTAAAAATTGTCATCGCTTAGCCTCAATCTCTTTGATAAAAGAAGGCTTCATCTTCATACTTACTGAAAAGATGCTCAAAGGGATAATTACAATGTAACGATTACTTGAAAAAAATGAAAATCCACAGCCTGCTTCCAGTCTCCGACCGGGTCAAGAATGGAATGAATGAAGCCCCCATCTAGCGGCGAGGATATGGACTGTGCCGGCTGCCGAGGCCTGACGCACTCCTCTGGGGCAAAAGTAACTATTACTGCAGTGTAACGATTGTTTAAAAGTAACAATTACTGCAATGTAACGATTACTTAAAACTAACGATCACTGCAATGTGACGATTATAACAGATTACTTAAAAGTAAAGATCACCACAATATAACGATTACTTATAAGTAACTATTACTACAGTGTAACGATTATTACAGTAACAATTACTTAAAAGTATCGATCACTGCAATGTAATGATTACTTGAAAGTAATGATCACTGCTATGTAACAATTACTTTAAAGTAACGATCACTGCAATGTAAGGTTTACTACAGTGAAACGATCACCGTACTTAAAATAATGATCGTTGCAATGTAACAATTACCTAGAAGTAACGAATACTACAGTGTAACGATTACTTAAAAGTAACGACCACTGCAATGCAACGATTATAGGCCAGTCATCTAAGACATTCTAGGTCGCAAAAAATTGCACGGTTCTGATTTTTTGGGATGTTGTTAGGATAGATACCAATAGTGTAAAAGCAAGTTTGCAACCTCGAAAGACCTGTGATAACTTCGTAGTGCTCGAAAAACCTCGAAATTTTTAGACTCTTTATCTGGTCAAGCTATCAGTTCGGGCCATGCCCCCCTCTGCCGTTTTCCGTCAACTTTACCCTGGATGATACACTCCTCAATAGGGACTTTTGAAAGTTTGGGAGTAAGCATGCTTTAGGAGCAATCCTTAGCTCCTTCCGAATTAATTCATTTGTTCTTCTTGCTACCCACGATATTCGTAGCATTCTTCAATAACACGTCATCTCGAAAGCTTCGATTCTCTTACGGCATGCAGCAATTATGGTCCAGGAATCAGAGCCATACATGACGAAAGGAAATACCAAAGCTTGAACCAGTCGCTTCTTTGTTTCCTTGGTATTATGATGATCTTTCCATATTCCACCCATGTACACAGGGCTAAAAATGAGGAGCAGATGGCCTAGTAGTTCCTCCCCTTAAGACAACAATAACTAACTAGGAATAATTATTGGGAAATGTCGAACCATTAAAAAAAATGCATGTGATCAAAAGTTTTTGCACGGGTTACAAGACGAGGGAGAAAATACAGGAAGACATATTTCACTTGTCAAGCAAACATCTTCAGATCATAAAAGGTTAAATCTACAAGACAGAATAACTCTACTTCCAAAGCACCAAATGTCAACCAAGTTAGGCTAGTGTTGCTCTGAACTACTAATGTGTTAATCACCTAAAAGGAAATTGACATTGTGGGTTTTTGTACAGCTATTTTGTCTTTTAGATTTAACTGTTAAGATCTGAAGATGCTTGCTTGACGAGCGAAACATGTCATGCTGTATTTTCTCCCTCTATTTTTTAAAAAATCCGTGCAAATAACTATTAACTACATGCATTGTACCGTGTTGATAGACTAAAACGTAACAATATCTATTGTTAATGAGACAACACTGAAAAACTGGCTTCAAAGCTTTCCATATGTTAGAAATGCTTTCAGGACATAGCTCTTATTGGAGCTTGGAGCATTGCATGTACTGGAGCTAAACTCACGATGATGGAATGTTAGGAGGACGAGAGAGTAGGTAGAGGATGTCAAGTTTGACAATAATGAAAGATGTAGAAAGAGAATGATAATTGTTGTTTTAAGAGGCGTAACATCTTGGTTATCGTCCCCTAATGGTTTAGGTGAAAATGAACATGAAGTAAATCTAACTACAATCTTCCAACTAAAACTACTGACTTACAGCGAGGACCCTCCTATCGAACAGCGTGGCGGCCGGGTACTGTGGCTAGACCAATGCCCTGGCGCTAGCAGCAGTATAGCGCCCAACTAGTTAACACATTTACACTTGTTAACGTATTTTAATAATCACGGGATACGAGACAGTCTACAGTACTTAACCACAAGTCTTAATTATCTCAACTAAGGTATCTGGCCAGCTCCGTATCTAATTAATGCAATGCCAGCATTGGGGATTTCCCGTCCTGCTCTTGTGATTTCGCTAAATGCTAGTCAAGTGGCGGTGGCTGAACACACTCCGTTCTATAGGAAAGGCCCTCACTGTAGAAAAAGAATGGAAAAACAAAGAATAAGGGAAATAAAAGACTGGGAAGAGAAATGCCCTCAACTATCGAAGAATGAGGGTATGAGGAAAAATGAGACAAAAGGCCAAAATGCCCTAGGATTCATATACCCTAATACCGTCGGGGTCGGAAGAGAACAAGAGTAAGCAAAGCGGAGCCCGGCACAAGTAAATGGAACCAATGCTGGACTCGGATGGGGTCCCGTGGCCGCCAACCCTCTTCCCACTAGGTGTGAGCACCTGGGTATGTAGACAAATGGGAATGGACTGAACACAGTATCTGAATATTTACAAATGGATTTTATAAACAGTGATTTGGGTAGTATTAACAACGAAAAGTATAAAGAGAGTTACAGGCGTTAACGCCTGCTGAAAATAGAAAAGAAGGCTTTCAAGTTTATGCACCAGCAAATGGGGCACTGAAATATGGCCCACAAGTCATTTAATTGAAGAAGAGTTACTATAATCGTGAATATTGAAGTTGTGAGGTTTCACCAGCACAACCTGAGTTTGATTCGAGAGTTCTTTTATTGTTTGTATTCTTCAATTTGATGGTTGGCCGAGAATTATGGCATATTACTTATCTAAAATGTTGAACAATCCATTCGTGCAGTGAAGCGAATAATAAAATGTTTCAAAACTGCCACATATGGTAAAAATAAAACTTCCACTGTGTTCGTTAGTATCACATGGCCGAGTGATCCATTTCCTATGGACTCTGGGTTAGTCTTGAGCGTGGCGCTCGATGGAAAAGAAACTTGGACTGTTGGCACAGCAGAAAAGAGGAGAATTGAAGCGTTTGATATGTGGTGTTACAGCAGAATGGTGAAGATCAGATGGGTAGATAGAGTAACAAAATGATGAAGAAGTATTAAGACGATTGAGCGAGGAGAGATGTTTCTGGCGACTTCTATTGAAGAGAAGAGATAGACTGGTAGGCACTAAGACGCGCAAAAATAGCAAATTTTGTTATGGAAGAAAGGGTTGAGGACAAGAACTGCAGGGGTACACCAAGGTTAGAATATGAAGGGTCCAGACTCCAGGGGAAGCGGCAAGAAGGGGAATGTCGAATAATGTAAAATGTTCAGGAAACGAGTTTTAAAGTTTCATTCAATATATGTACGCGTCAACTTGAAACATTATATTCTCACGACCCTCATCGTTCTTAGCCAGACACATTGTGCCTTCAATACGTCGCAAAGAGGCCCACCCACTGATCTCTATACATGGATCGCTGATGGCAGCTCTCCGCTGCACGAGAAAGTACGCCAGGTTGAGCGTGCGGTCCGCCATGTTGGCGTACCCATTCTCGAGCTCTCCTTATGAGGAAGCAATGATAATCTAGTCAATTTTAAATCGTAAGTAATGGTGCCTTGGAACAAATAAAAATATAAAGATATCTTCACTCATAGCATAAGGGCATTGGGATCACTGACACGTCATTCCGAGGTCAGTAAATATCCGGAATAGCAACAAAAATGAATGTATAATAACGGCTGACAAATATCAACTTAGGTCTACTGAGTACACGCAATTAGCGATTAGTAACAGAGTAATGAGTGAAAAACAATTTCTGGAAACATTCTTGTAAATTGTATATGCCTCGAAATTATGCATTCTTCAAATGATGTAGGCCTACCTATAAACGTAGCTCACTATACAGGCCTAGATTCGACATATCGTAATCAGTGCTTGGTAATGAATTCCTGTTTCCATGAAATAACCAACACTTCCCCAAAGTAATCCCAGCACTCTACATCAAATACTACGGCTTTTAATCACGCTGGCAGCACAAAAAACTTAATAATAACGGGAAGTAGATCAAAGCCAAAAATGCACTTTAAGCCAAACCAATTTCACTCCTTAGCTCCACATAAAACTTAACATACTAAAAACCTACTCAAAATTACTCTCCCCACCGTTCTACAACTATTAAGCGAATTATTCGCACCCAGAACCGAAAAACCCTGAAATGGGATCAAATTAAAAACGCAATAGCGTAGTCCGATCACGTCTGCTTCAGCACCACCGCATATGAATACTTAACTTCACAATAACTTCAAAATTACGGCTAAGTGACATATCTGCCTGAGAAGTAAAGGTATTACCGGCTTGCCTGGGATGATGGGTCGCCAAACCTGTACTTAAAACTAAGATTTTACGCTTTAAATAACCAAATTCAGCCCATTTTACAACTACAAGAAATACAAAATATTTACTGCCAGTATAAATACATGTACAAAATCAAACTACCAGTAACCAATCACAGAGCCGGATTCGCAATATTGCACCATGCGCTCGCCGCCATCTTGCTATACCTGTCATCGTCTAGTCTGAAATGACTTCGACTTACCGCTGCCTTAGCTACCAGCCATCCATGTATACAGATCAGTGGGCCCACCAGATCGCGCTGATATCTCGATGATACATTTTGAGTGACATTTCCCCTTCTTCCCGTGGACCCTTCATATGTTTAACAGGGAGCCATGGAGTGCTGCATCAAACCAGTAAAAAGACTAAAAACTTAAACAACAAGCTCCGGCGTTGATTTAGAGGACAGAGGCAAAGAGACATCGTTAGCTCAGAAGCGCCGTCTTTTACAGCCCCTCCGAAGTATCCAGAAAGAGAAGATTTGGAGCAAGTAGCCAAACGTCACTAAGGAACGATCTGGAAGCCAGGGAGTAACAGCCACGTGATCAGCATCACATGATTTGCGCAACCAATCCAAGACATGACGTCGTAACAGTGGAAGGGACTTGCTGCCCTCTTAGCATGGTGAGTCTACGTTCGTGCGTAAAATAGAACGGAGGTACAGGTTCACGAGAAGTTCCGTTGACTAATATAGACAGCTGTATAAAATGACGTAAGTTAATGATTGATTAATTTATTTAGGGATCATATATAAATTCACATCAGTGACAATATACACTAAATGAGGAGGAGAGGGAAAGTTCATTTACTTTAATATTCAAATCCGGAAGAGGAATTATGAAAATTAGCTAGAATAAGCGGAAGCCTCCGTGGCTTAGGCAGCAGCACGCCGGCCTCTCACCGCTGGGTCCGTGGTTCAAATCCCGGTCACTCCATGTGAGATCTGTGCTGGACAAAACGGAGGCAGACAGGTTTTTCTCCGGGTACTGCGGTTTTCCCTGTCAAAATTTCATTCCAGCAACACTCTCCACTATCATTTCATTTCATCTGTCATTCATTTACTCATTGCCCCAGAGGAGTGCGTCAGGCCTCGGCAGCCGGCACAGTCCATATCCTCACCGCTAGCTAGGGGCTTCATTCATTCCATTCCTGACCCGGTCGGAGACTGGAAGCAGGCTGTGGATTTTCATTTTTCAGCTAGAATAAGCACACAGAAAAAATATATATAACAAGAGCCAACAGAGCTCCGAAGAGAGCTACGTCATAAAACCATTGCTATGTTGTATCATAGTGGCGTTCTACCGGTACCATTGCAATAAAGATATATTACGCAATACACTCGAGCGCATTGCATAATTTAGGCTACAGTATGAAAGGTGGGTAACGCTGGATTGAACGTCATTGTACGAAAAAAATAATTCTGAAGTACTGAAATTATCCTTAATCTTATTGATGTGTAACATCTTTCCACTCGGTGTCTGGACATTTTTGTGGGAGTGATTTTGGAAATGGGACGGAAACAATGAGCGCGCACGGTGGCGGAGATCGGTACAACGACGTACTGTAAGCCATGTGACTATGTGGAATGTAAATCGCATACGGTTTACCTCAAGGTTTGGAGGCCCTATTAAAGAAATTCCCGCACTAAATCATCTTCAAGTTGTCGTTCTTTGGTGTGAAAATATTCATTATACCATATTTGCTGAAAACAATTACGATTTATTAAATCTTCATACTTTTGCTGTATTCTTATTTAATGTAAGCACTCGATGTACTCTCGGCCATGTGGTTATGTGGAATCTATATCGCATCAACAAACACTCCAAACAACGTAGGAATTTAGTATATTAACACCGACTACTAACAATAACTGAAACTTCGTTGGTCTAAACGTATCACTGGGAGAAACACATTTAATAAACCTACTGCACACCTAATTTCTAATCGCGCCTATACTTGGCAGTTCACTCTATCGTCAAATAGAGGCCATTTTCAATAACATCGCTGGCATGGGTTCACTAACTGGCCGGTATCGAGAGCAGCTCGCATCAAGTAGGCAGTTGATTGCTCCCGCATACATTAGTTCAACTAGCTGGAGGTAGATGTCACTAATGCAGATCCATTGAAGAACTTTGTTTTAATTAAATATATATTTTCCATTGCAAAATACACAATATAACGCTAAATTATAAAACGCCTCAGTACTCAATAAATATAAAAGAATCATGCAAAAAAAAAAAAAAACAATTTTCTTTGGTATTAGAACCCCAGCTGGCCGGTTGAGAGACCAACGCTGTTACCACAGACCTAATTATGTCCAAATAAACCGAATGTTTTCAATCGATTAAGATACAACGTCTTAGCAATTAACAACTATGATTTATTCCGGTCAGGATTTGGCACTGGAGTTTTACAAGTAGTTATTCCAATGACCAACAGAGTTCACTGTTAACAAGGGATTTGCGCACCCGGCACACACATAGTAGGATAACATGTCACATGTTACACATCATATGCGACTACTGTAAGGCTCGCATATTTTTAGCCTACTTTTCACATTTTGCAAAAATGAGGAAAAAGTAGACTTATGAGATCGGGCAAATGTGTGTCTGCCTGTCTGTCCTTCTGTCTGTCTGTCTGCCTGTCCTTCTGTCTGTCTGGCTGTGTGTGTGTCCCCCCCCCCCCTATCAACTCCTAAACGGCTGCAGCAATCGAAACAAAAATTGGTAGGAGTAAAGATCTATACCTGAATATCTCACGGCCATATTTGAAAATGATGTCAGTGCTACCAACTGCTGAAAAATCACAATTGAAATTTGAGCTCTATGTTGGATATCTCGGAAGGTGTGAATGGGAGCTATTTGAAAATTGGCACACGTATAGATAATTATATTGCAGTTTAATTTCCAGGAGGCCATACATGGCAATGTTGTCAAAATGATTATAAGCCTGCTGATAGGTCCAATATTTAAATGCATATAACTTCTACACTATCAATTGGAATTCAACCAAATTTCGTATGTGCTATGTGTTCATAAACAGATAAAACTGAGCGTATTCCTAAGATCCACCAGGGCTGCCAACTGTTAATAAATGCTCTCAATTTATTTTTTCCAAATACCAATATATCAGAAAGTATGCAAGCCGACAACTTTAAACTATGCACACGTATACTACCTGACATTCTGTATTAATTTGGAATAACTTATATACGTCAGTGCTACCAACATGATTCTAAGCCTGCTGAGAGGTCCAACTTTAAATACATGTAGCTTCTATACTATCATTTGGATTTCAACCAAAATTTGTATGTACTATGTGCACCTTAACAGATACGACTATGCGTATTCTTAAGAGCAACCAGTGTTGCCAACTGTAAAAAAATGGTGTCTCTATTTTTGTTTCCCTAATATCAATATATCATAAAATATGCAAGCCAATAGCTCTAAAATTTGCACACGTATAGTACCTGACATTCTAGATTAATTTGGAGTAATTAATACACGTCAGTGCTGCCAACATGATTCTAAGCCTGCTGATAGGTCCAATTTTAAAATGCCTGTAACTTCTATACTAACAAATGGATTTCTTTCAAAATTAACACAACAAGAGAGCACATTATTGCAGATTATTTCTGACCAATACATGTATGTCATTGTTGCCAACATGATTTTAAGCGTGCTGTTAGATCCAATGTTTAACTGCATGTAACGTCCATGCTATCCATTGGACTTCAACCAAATTTTGTATTCTGTACCTTAAGAGATGGAAACAAGAATATATTCAGTCACCAGGGCTGCCAACTGTAGTTCTCTATTAGGCTACATTATGCCAGGTATACAGTATTTCGAACTAATTAGAAATTTCTATATTACCAATTTAATTTTGTCATTATTCTAGATAGATCCATATAGATTAATCAATGGCATGAATTTTAAATTTTAAGAAATGTAGGCTCTTTAGTTCGTCACGGAACTTCTTGTTTTTATATAATACGCTAAGGTGATGTTTCACAAAACTCAAGCTTCTAAACCAGAGGGAGTGGTAGGTGTGGTTTGTACCAAAATCTTCCAAATCGTCTCAAAAATACAGGAAAAATCTTGCATTTCTTGAAAAGTCAACGGAAATTAATTTATTTGTTTATAAAGTGCTTTTAAACAAATATACAAGACTATAGCCCCTGGCAGAACTGTGTCGCGTATAGCTCACATATCACCAGAGCTGGGCGGGTAGTCTGTGCACATGGGGCGCTCGCAAGCCGTTATGCGAGAGTTCTCGCACGGGTCCTCTAGTAACTTACCTTATTAATTCTGAATGAAGTACAGTACAGTATCACTCTTTTCTGGTTAAAATGGGACGTAAAACCAATAACATTATTATTTACTCCTTTCTTTTTCGCTTTCATTTCGATAATATATGATTTTCATACCGTAATTCATCTTCTAGGGGGACATTATCAATTGTTATTACTAACCTTGTCACTTCTGCACCGGATATATGTGCTAAATTACGTAAATATTTTTTATTTATTTATTGCTCTTTAACAACGTATTTAGTATGCTAATCTGGCGCCAAAGCACACACATTGACGTCACTAGTTGCCAACATGTGGGTTGCAAAATACACCACGACTGGCTCACTACGGCCCACAGGTTTAAAAAATTGTCAAATCCCTTTGGGTTAGAATGGTCGGGTTGAGGTGGGCCTTGGCCGCGGGAAGCTAGCGGGGTTGGGCTGTAACCATTGTCAAAAACCATTAGATTGGACGTGGTGATCAGACAACTTCCACAATTCATGGTGAACTGATTCAAAATTGGCGCACTGTCAAGTGAAGTGGGTGCTATTTTGTTTTACAGTACCGCCTGTACACAGAAGTACCGTAAGCGAGGTGTTGGCAATACTGTATTTGACGCATGGAGGAAAGAACGGAAGGAGATGCCTTCGCTGTGCTGCCTAATGCAAGCTGCTGAAGCCAAACGGCTCGCCCACTTTGGGTAGCAAGAAAATGGCTGTTCCTATGCTTAAAGCCGTAAACCACTCCAACTAGTCTAGGCTTTTAGTGACAGAAAACTGCAATGACAAGTCAAGATTTTTCTTGGTTAGGCAGAATACACTCTGTGCATCACGGTACTTGGCACAAATAAGCTGCGTTATCGTTCTAAAAGCCAATTTAAATAAAAAAATAAAATAAAAAATGAGAGCACCTATGCAAGGCGAGTTTTGTAAGAAATACGCGGCAAATCGTAATAATGCGCTGAAACACTGATTAAATTGAATACAAAGTGTCTGAAGGGGTCGAACATCAATTCCGCCCGATTTTCCTCAATTCCACCCGGTCCTCCAAGGGACCCAAAAATAAGTTCCTCAAATCCGCTCAGGCTTTGACAAGGGGTCGGCAAAGGGGTTATCCCCAATGACGTAAACAAATGTCATAACCCTCCTGCTCGCATACCAAGGGCCGGGTCAACGTCAAACACCTTCTGCAGCGCTTGAGCGAATTTTTGCATTCCACACGAAATCACTAGTACAACACCTCATCCAAATATATTTGTTTTTTTAAGTGCCTACATTAGATACAGACAGACACGTATATTCTACTTAACAGCAGCGGGCGGGTGTCGAGCAAAGACAAGAATAGTCGTGTGAGAAAAGAATTCATTGAAAACAAGCTCATGCAGTACGCCAACCAAACAATGAGTAGATTAGATCTTGTGAAGTGTGTTTCTCACACAATAGTTAGGGAATGAAAAGAGTTTCATCTAATGTTTTTTGTATAGTTTGAAATGAAGTAATGATTTATGTGATTTTAAGTTGCTGATTTTTCTTATTTTACTAAATTTCCTGTCCATATTTTTATTTATTAACAGTGATTAATATCTAGCTCTTTGTATTATGTTTATATCTGATTAAACGATTGAGCGGACTTGGTGGTGGTGATTTAAAATTAATCATAATATTCTTTTACATAAGTCTGCCATGTTTTCTATTTTTTTCTACTCATGCATTGCATAAGGTGTTTGACACGGCCCTTGGTATGCGAGCAGGAGGGTTATGACATTTGTTTACGTCATTGGGAAAAAGCCTGGGCGGAGTTGAGGAACTCATTTCTGGGTCCCTTGGAGGACCGGGTGGAATTGAGGTAACCCAGGCTACCAGACGGGAATTCCCGGGTGGAATTGATGCCCGCCCACTGAAGGTGCAAGTTATACCAAAGAAGGAACATCTTGGGAACTAATGATGCCGAACTAATTACGCTATTTACAACAAATTGAGTTTTAAATTCTTATTGGTGTTGAGGCATTCATCAGTTTTTGGGCCTAATTTCGAGCACAGATACTTTCACTTATTGTTCGTACTCATTTTGATATTCAAGAATACGAACCTTAAAATTAATAAACAGAACACTTATTCGATCGTACAACCATAAGTCACGGAACACCGAATACAAGTTAAGGTTACCCCCACTTTGGACGCAGCGCTTGGCTTCACTCAAACGAGCACAGGACATCTCCTCGTATTCTTTCCTCCATGACTTGACGATAAGTCATGCGCGTATTAGCCACTCACGATTTGATTGCCACAGAGCGTGGCTGCGCCAGCGGCTGTTGTTTATTGTAGCATGAGCCCCGCGGGGCGAAGTGGAGGACAGAATGCGGTCTGCACATGAGTCAAGCAGCATTGCGTCAGATAAGTGTCACAGGAGCTCATGTCACCACGGACAGTTAAACGATGACTGAGGCTACGGGAGCTGAGTCATATCCTACTCGCGCAACTGTACCTATCAACGAAGTAGGCTGACGAGTGACACAAGTAAACAAAGAATAGTTCCCATCTCGACCACCTGCAATCAGTTCGTGAAATGGCAGTCGCACCTGCATTTTTACAATATTAGTCGTGATCTATGTAAGGGATGGCAATCTGCGGAGCAGTAAACATATATTAATACATAATTCCCTGATATGTTATTCATCATTACAGAAGGAATTTTGGCTAATTTCAGTACTTAACAAAATTTTAACAAGTGATATTTCATTCAGTGTTAGGAATACCTTTTCTAATGATGACAAATAAATCAGGAAATCAGTAATAGATGTTTAATTCTCCGCTCTCCATAACCTACCCACCACCCCCTTTTTAGATCACGACTTTAAAATTAAAATTCCAGCTGTGTACGTCATTATGCGAGTGAATTATCGTCAAATAATGTATTGCCAACGCGGCGCTTATGTACTGTGTATATACAGGGTCTTTCATATAAAGTAAGAACGCCAAGCGGCGGGTTTGTTATCCGCTAGTGTGGTGGCCTTGACCGAGCTTGTGGCAAGCTGTGGCCCCCTGCTCTAAGCGTGTGTACAATCCTCTATGAAATATTACCTTATAAAAGTTGCTGGAAGTGTCGTCCTTCCTGGGTTATAGAGGCATTGTATCTGGTAACCACATTTTGGCTGACGCGAGTGAGTCATGCCACTGTATTTTTTCTGATTTTTGTGTGTTTTTTATTGAGCACTGAACCAGTAGTGTGAAAGTTATTTACAATTACGTGAATCTGTGCTAGTGAAGGTGGAACTTCATCAGGAAATTGCTGAACAAATGCATCACGTATCCGCCGAGCCGAATCGTAATTAAAATAAATTTTACATACAAAAATACGATGTTGCAATGATAACTGTCTCAACATGTTAGCAGCTGTGGTTCAGACTGGCGACTGACAACACCTGCACGCTTATTGCAAGGTCAAGTTTGTACTATGCGCCCGCTTTCAATACTACAGCAGTGGGCCGTGGTGCGTCACAAGCTCGGCCAAGCCGGCTTCAGCAGCGAATGACAAAACCGCCGCTCGCCGTTCTTACTTTATATGAAAGACCCTGTAGGCGGTACTGTAATAATAAAATTGGTTAAATATAGACCAATAATACTAGGTACCACGGCCTTGCTGCCCGCGTTAGCCATATATAAAACCCTGTTTTTGTCACGCCCAGTAGGGTAGTCACGAATCAATAATCTATATCCAGACCTGACCTGTGTGGTGTATTTTATATCCTACATGTTGGCAACTGTAGTGACATCAATGTGTGCGCCTTGGTAACAGTTGAAGATACCTCATGCGTTGTCGAACATGGCTACCGTCGTTGAACGAGCAATAAATGGTCTAATAGAGCACTACAGTTGGCAGCCCTGGTGACTGAATATATTCTCTCTTTTACTATAGAATTGGAAATTTTGTGATTCCTGGCAGACTTTGGTTTTCTGTGTATGGAGCCAGCTAAAATTAAGACTTGAGCACTTTTCGACTCACATTTCAAAAATAAATAAACTAATAATTAAATATATGCCTATCCCTCATTCTTTCCGTTGTCAACAGTGTCGGGGATGATATGCGATGAATATCTATGTGGTTGGTGGTTTTTCTTGGATGTTATGCGTATAGAAGGAAGGAACTTCTAGGCTGAGAAAATGAAAGCCACCCTAGGCCTCGTATACCGTCGGGTCAGAAAATAACAACTGTTGACAAAGGGAGATCGACAGGAAAGGTAAGCAGGAGGAGCCTCTCACAGGTAAGTGGATATAATGCTGGGGTTCCACTAGCTGTGAGCCCCTGGGGGCAAGGGCATGCAAGGGTTCGTACCACCAAGCCACTCTGTTTTCCATTGGTCTTGCAGACAGGGGCCGCTAATTCCGTCCCCAGTGTAGCCATTAGGCCGTCCCGAGGGAAGCAATTTGCAGACATGTCAAGGGGCGATATATCTGTTTCTTCGCTTATTACAACAGTTAACTGGCTGAAACAAAGGAATCGACCCTGAGTAGGGAGCACGACACTATCGATTCTCGTACTTCACTGTTTCTCATTTAGAACTCTCTCAATTACTTCATACAAAACTAAAGTCATACAGTGTAGTGCACGGGAGGGTCATTTTCAATGCGTCCTTGTTGCTTCTTAATTTATGGCCCAGGGATATCTCGGCCATCATCCCAAGTATAATCTATATACATAATATGCTAAGGTGTATGTTTGGGGCAGATGACCTCGTAGTTCCGCCCCTTAAAACAACAATAACTAACTAACTAAGGTGTATGTTTCACAAAACTCAAGCTCCTAAACCAGAGGGAGCTAAAAGGTATGGTTTGTACCAAAATCTTACAAATTGTCTCAATAGTACAGGAAAATCCTTGCATTTCTTGAAAAGTCAACGGAAATATATTTATTTGTTTATAAAATGCGTTTAATAGGCGGCTTCGGGAAATACAAAATAAAAAAGTAGATGTTCAGTAAAGAACATATAGCCTACTTTCTCCTAAATGCATAGGTATTGTTATAACTCTTTGTCCTTTTCGATCATTTCATCTCTCATTAACTCCTCTCATGAGGTTGGCGCCAGAAAGGGCATCCGGCCGAAAAAAACAGGATTGTATATATGGCTAACGCGGGCAGCAAGGCCGTGGTACCTAGTATTATTGGTCTAGATTTAACCAATTTTATTATTACAGTACCGCCTATATACACAGTACATAAGCGCCGCGTTGGCAATAAATTATTTGACGATAATTCACTCGCATAATGACGTACACAGCTGGAATTTTAATTTTAAAGGAGTATAATTGAATGTTGGTTGTAGTAGCTTGTTGAAATACAACGTGCTATAGGGATATTAAACATGAATATGAGGTGCCCTTTGCTAGTGCTACCTCTGTAAAAAAATTCATTCAATTCGGTTTCACCGTGTTTGAATTGATCTGGGGAATGGATTTGCACACATACATGGCCGCTATTTGCAAACTATTGGGCTGATGACCTTGTAGTCAGTCATAAGATGCTTTCCACAAAAAGGCACGTTGTTGCAAAATCCGGTAGAGATAAAATTATTAGGATGGTCGAAATTTGATTTAAGCTTTTAACATTTGGGTGGCCGTCATTCCGTTTCTGTCAAGATGGCGGCGATATAAAACATGACACTGAGGTGCCTTTTGCTAGTGCTACCTCTGTACCAAATTTCGTTCAATTCGGTTTCACCGTGTTTGAATTGATAGGGGGAATCGATTTGCACACATACTTGGCCACCGTCTGCAAACTATTGGGCTGATGATCTAGCAGTTTGGTCAGAATATGCTTCCCACATAAAGATTTGTTGTTCCAAAATTTGGTAGAGACTAGATTATTAGGCTAGTCGTAATTTCATTTAAGCTTTGAACATTTGTGTGGCCACCATTACGTTTCCGTCAAGATGGCGGTGATATAAAACATGACACTGAGGTGCCCTTTGCTAGTGCTACCTCTGTACCAAATTTCATTCCATTCGGTTTCACCGTGTTCGAATTAATACGGGTAATCGATTTTGACACAAAGATGGCCGCCATCCGCAAACTATTAGGCTAATGACCTATTAGATTTGTCAAAGGATGCTTCCTCCATAAAGGTATGTTGTTGCAAAATTTGGTAGAGATCGGATGATTAGGTTAGTCGTAATTTGATTTAAGCTTTGAACATTTGTGTGGCCGCCATTACGTTTCCGTCAAGATGGCGGCGATATAAAACATGGCACTGGGGTGCCCTTTGCTAGTACTACCTCTGTACCAAATTTCGTTCCATTCGGTTTCACCGTGTTTGAATTAATAGGGGCAATTGATTTTCACACAAAGATGGCCGCCATCCGCAAACTATTAGGCTGATGACCTATTAGTTTGGTCAAAGGATGCTGCCCCCATAATGGTATGTTGTTGCAAAATTTGGTAGAGATCGGATGATTAGGTTAGTCGTAATTTGATTTAAGCTTTGATCATTTGTGTGGCCGCCATTACGTTTCCGTAAAGATGGCGGCGATATAAAACATGACACTGAGGTGTCCTTTGCTAGTGCTACCTTTGTACCAAATTTCGTTCAATTTGCTCTCACCGTGTTCGAATTGATAGGGGGGGACAGACATTCAGAGTACACACACTCTCTCACACACACACATACACACACACACACACAGACTCACACACACACACACACACAGACAGACACACTTTTTTTCGCCCTGTAGTGATCTCATAAGTCTACTTTCATTTTTTGCAAAAATCGAAAGTAGGCTAAATATAAACAAGATGATAGTCCCTTTAGAACTGTGTTGCGTATAGCCCGCATAGCAACAGAGTCGGACGGGTAGTCTGTTCACATGGGGCGCACACAACCCATTGTGCAACCAGCAGCAGTGTTTTTTTTAGCGTATGGCTTTTAGTGCCGGGAGTGTCCAAGGACATGTTCGGCTCGCCAGTTTTGTAGCTGCTTCGAGACGGACACCCAATGGGTGAGCTACAAGTACCGTTGGGAAGGAAAGTTGGAATGTAAGGACGAGGAGTTGGAAGGTAGCGGCTGTGGCCTATAGTTAGGGACCAACCCCGGCATTTGCCTGGAAGGAAGATGGGAAACAACAGAAGACCATTTTCAAGGTTGCCGGCGGGGGGATTCGAACCTCCTCGCCTACCGGATGTGAGCGACTGCCAGCAGTCATGCCGTAACGACCACGGCTAACTCACCCGGAGCAGCAGTGATGAATTGCTCTTTGATTTCATAAATATTGACAATTTGTATAAGAAGTGTGTTTAAACAAATAAACATATTTATAGAAGCCCGCATAACAGTAAAGCCAGGTGGGTGGTTTATACACATGCAAGAGTTCTCGCACGGATCCGCTAGTAAATATAAAGAGCTCTGGCGAGGGACATTGGGTGTGACAAAGAGCGAAACTATTTAATGTGAAATGAACACTTTAAGGGGAGATGTCAATGTAAATACAGTAGCCTACTTCATAAAACCTCATATAAATCAGGAAGTTTTAATCAAAGTGTTGTGAAGTGGCAGGTGACCTCGCTGTTCCTCCTCTTAAAACAAAAACAACTAACTAATGTGTTACGAAACTTTCCCAGCTCAGTCAATGATTTTTGAAACTGACGTGAGGGCTGGAATGCGATGTACTCAGCCTGGTGAAGACAACTCAGTGGCCGTCTGACAGTGAGACAGCGCTTCGGTCATGGAAACCTTGAAATAACGGCCGAAGGGATCCGACGCACTCTATGTCCTACATATATAAAAATCCAACATTGCGACCATCATAAATATTTAGATGGCTCTCAATATCTGCTAATGTATTGCAGCAATCAAACCTAAATTTAGTATGTTGATAAAGGCTATGAAGTTAAGTTCACCTATGGTACTTTCAATAATCTGCTAAGCACAAATCCAACATGGCGGCGAAAATTTAATTGTTTAAAGGAACTTTTCTCGCGATTTAACCATCCGAGTGCAGTGGAACTTGGTACGGTAAATGCTTATACACATTTCAATCCACTGACTTGTAATTTATTTTAATTGTTTTATATCCACACGATGGCGGCTGTGAGAAATTTTAAAATCTCGGTTTTATTTCTTGTACCCTAATCTAGCGATTGAAGTTTGAATAATACACCTACGCAATAATCTTCATGTAATAGTACATAACTGTTTAGCCTACATATATAAAAATCCAACATGGCGACCATCCGAAATATTTAGACGGTTCTCAATATCAACGAATCTATTACAGCAATCAGACTGAAATTTGGTATGTTGATAGAGGCAATTAATATACTGTAAGTAAGTAGTAGGCTATATATGAAAGTAGGCTATTTAGTTCTTCACGAAACTAGGCTACTTTTTTATTTTGTATTTGCCGAAGCCGCCTATTAAACACCTTAAATCCATACATGATACTATTTCTCCAACAATACTCAGTCATACAATGCATACCTCATATGCATAATTTAAAATACACTTAAGTCTTGATTATTTAAATCCCGATTAACCGAAGGTCTGGATTAACCCGTTGAATGCTTTATCCGTCTATAAACGGTGCACACGAATTGTTATTGTTTTTATTAACCCCCAATCTCTTTCGAGTGCCGAGTCAATCTCTAGCGTGTTCTGCCATCTGTCGGGCATTATTTCGTAATGCTCTAGTCTAAATTGTTGCTTCCGGAAGTAACTAACAGAGCATTTTGTAGACGTCTGTCCTCTACAGGTGGAGTTTATACGAGAAGTAAACAGGGATGGCGGAATAGCAAGCAAATTCCTCACGCCAGGTTTTGATTTCGTATCCAATAATGTAAGTATTTGTACTAGTAAGGAGCAGCATGTATAAATTACTGTACCTACTGATTTTCGGAAATAATTTTATGCTGGGTCCTGGGATGGGGGGTGACAAAAAATATAAGGGGAACATACAGCTTAAGGAGCCGAAACCATAAAAATTTTAATATTATAACTGTGCCTGTCATAAATCTTGTATAACAATATTATAAACATGTCCAAGTAAGCACACATCTTGCTATTTAACCAACATTTTGAATTTTCCAAATTAAAATCGTAACTATTTTATCTGTTTTTCAAAATTTGGTTCTTGCCTTGTGCAGACCTTCACCGTTTCCCTCAAATCTGCCACGTTCATAGGAATGTTTGAACTTTTGTCGTTTTTAAGGGGATGGTAAATCTTCAGCTGCAAAATGAAACTCACTCAAAGATGTGTTGTTTTAATTAGCCTTCCAATGAAACGTTATATTTTTTTCAGTTTGATCAGAATAAAATGAAGAATAGACTAAACTCTTAAGTAAGCAATAATGTGGAAATTAGTGAGATCCATTTTGTAGCTGTAGGTTCAACACCCACTGTAAAAAAACAAAAACAAAAAAACAAAAAGAAATCCTATAAACATTGGAGATACGAAGACGGTGAATGTCAGCATAGAGCAAAAACCAATTGTTTAAAAATGGATAAAAAATAGTTACGATTTGAATTTTGAAGGTTTAAAACTTTGCTTCTAAAACCAAGTTGTTTGTATTTCCTTGGAAATGTATATAATTGTTGTGCAAGATTTATAACAGATAGCTCCTTCAGCTGTATGTTCCCCTTAATTTCGATTTGCCTTAAAATTAAAATTAATATAAACGCAGGATTTTGAATTTAAATTTAGATTAATGGCATTTTAACCCCCTGATAGATTAAAATTACGACTTATACATTTTTTAAAGAATGGTCCAAGTAAGGATGTAACACGTATAATTTGAGGAACATTCTGCAACCCATGAGTTTTAAGTTCTCAGGCATAGTGGAAATAAGCTATTTGTAATTAATTCACAGCTTTCTTATTTCCAAGGAAGCCACGGATCACTGATTTAAGGCTGAACCATGCTTTTTTTCGTGGTTATTGAGTAATTGTGGAAATTCATCACTAGCCATTAGTTTCTTTATTTGATGAAAATACCAGTTTTTTTTAGCTTCTGACAATTTAGGGGAAAATGAAGTCTTTAATATTGAAAAGCTTTAGAATATTGACGGAGAGCCTTTAAAAACTGCTTCATGAGGCCTAATTATCTATGCAACGTTACTTATCAGTGCATAGAGTGCAAACGCAAACTGTAATATGAATGGCTCTTTTGGTAACTGTTCAATGTAGACAGTCTGAATATATGCATTAAATAATTGACACAACCCTAAATGATTTGGCTGTTGACTTGTGTAATGCTCAGTAGAGATCAATAATATTGTATGTCCGGTCTCAAAGACTACGGTGCGACCAATTGAGGGTTAAAATGAGTAGACATGGCAACTGATAAGACACCAACTACAGTTATTTATTTATTTATTTATTTATTTATTTATTTATTTATCGTATGGCTTTTAGTGCCGGGAGTGTCCGAGGACATGTTCGGTTCGCCAGAGGCTGTAGCTCCTTGTAGCGGATACCCATAGGGTGAGCTACAAATTCCGTTCAATTTCAAGTCGTTCCAACTTTCGCTGCCAGATGTCACTGACACCTAGTGGTGAACGTTGGAACTTTGATAAGGCGTTTCAATGAAATCTAACCTAGAAATTTAGCTTAACACAAGTTTAACATACCAGAAATATTGTGTTAATAATGAATGATTGAATAAATCTATGACAGGGACCGCCGGCTTTTCTGCCCCTCCGAAGGATGGCATACTGAAGGATTTTAACGCTCTTAGAAAACCGACGACTTCTGAACCCTTGATCCTGGGCACAGCAGTACAGCATGCTACCAACTACGCCACCGAAACCGTTACCAACTGCTGTACAGTAACTGTGCAGGACTGCGCACATTTTCAATGGCATATTTCCACATTATTTCTATTTCTGGTTATCAATTGTTGTTTTACGATTGTGAGATTAATCTACTGATCATATTTTTTGCTGAATCAGTATTTCGTATTGGATAAAAGAGGTGTTAGTGCTAATTCTGTTGATGGGTGTCGATAAATATTGCTGGCAATGATCACAGAAAGGAGAGCAATAGTGGTGGTGGTGATAGTGGGGCGTTGTGATAAAAACACCGTCATATAGCTGGTATATCCTAATATCGGCATCACCCCATTACCTGTGATGAGGCTAATCCCCTATGGTGATTATCATAATGCGCTAATAATATCATCGTCTACTTTTTTGTAATGTTTTTTAAAAAAAGAGAGGGACCACGCCAGAACATTATCCCATCATTAAACTTTTCATGTGATCCCCTGACATATGCTGCGGTATAACCGCCGGACTTATGGAGTCTGCATGCCATTATGATTCTTTATTCATGATGTGCGGAAAAACTGACGGATTAGCATGTTTAACAAATAATAATGATACATTTAGTTCTAACCTTCCTGTGCTGGAGTAGGCCTTATAATAGACGTTGTATCGTACACAACCTTTAATTTCATTCAACTCTTTGGTACCTATTTCAGAAAAGTTTGAAGTAACCATTCCACGGTGCCCATGGGCATATTCACACGATACAACTTATACGTGCAACAGTTTCTGTTTTATGCCGCAAGTAGATATTCTTGAACAGGGTGATGTAATTATTATTAATGTTGAAAACAATTGGCAGAAAAAGTAAGGGTCCCCATCTGAGCAAAATTGTAAAATTAAGCGATTTCCTCAATTGTACCGAAAGCTGAAGGGCTAAAGGACCGGAAAGGTTTCAAATTGTGAGTCTTGGAAAACGCTATCAATCTAATAAAAATAAAAAAATAAAAAATCACTTCCGGTCTAATGCAGTTCCGGAAAAACAGCTTGTTTCTTTACTCGTATTCTTTTTGACTCAAATCCTAGCCAAATCAAGTTATTTACATTGTCCTTTCCTTACTGTGTTCCTTGGTTCATTATCCTCTGGCGTTATTTTATTATTTTGAAAAATCTTCACACTGGAAGAAGTTATAAGGGCTTAAGTGAAACTCTGCATTGACTCACACTAGCTCTCGTAGTGGAAGAAAATGTAAACTGCTAATGTGTATTATAACCTACTTTCGATTTTTGCAAAAAATGAAAGTAGACTTATGAGATCTACAAAGAGCAAAAAATTGTGTGTCTGTCTGTGTGTGAGTGTGTGTGTGTGTTTTGTATGTCTGTGCTCCCCCCCCCCTCCACCCCTATCAATTCAGACACGGTGAAACAGAATTGAACGAAATTTGGTACAGAGGAACACTAGCAAAGGGCACCTTAATGTCATGTTTTATATCGCCGCCATCTTTACCAAATCTGAGTGGCGGCCAATCAAACTTTCAAAACATAACATCAAATAACGACTAAACCAATCATTCGATCTCTACCAAATGTGGTAACATCATACCTTTATACGGGATGCGTCTTGCGCCCAAACTATAAGGTCATCAGCTGTACCATTTTAGTATGGCGGCCGTGTGAATTATGCAAAATTAATAATTCATAACATGGGACCCACCAATTCCGATTATCAGGCCAAGGGTGGTTTAAGCTATCCTAAAGGACGTAATCAGTTATTTATAATAATTTAATATTATAATATTATACTGTACTAGCATTACCCGTTGCGGCTTCGCCCGCGAATATTGTGGTTGTAAAGAGTACAATTAGCAACGTCTCAATCATGAATGCTATCACGGATTTGTCGTTTAATTTTGAACTATAGGCTAATGATAATAATTTCGTAAAGACCGTAAACAATCAGACAATAAAGACAATATAACACCACAATTGCACATTAATAACAATATCTCACGAACGTCACGACCTCCTCAGGTTAGGCGCTGCGACAATGCGGTCACGTCGCATCGCAAGTATAAAATTCGACTCAAAATCACAAGACGGTTTCCGACCACACACGTAAATAGGAAATAAATGAGATACAGTATAGACTGTCAAACACACTGAGTAAACACAAAATCAATTTACCTAAATTCCTATGAAAAAAGTAAACATTATAAAATTACACAAGTAAAAACCTCTAAGCCCACAGTTTCTCCCTTTCACCTCATAATATACACCACATCGAAAAAAACTTATACACGTGTCTGCTTTTTTTTAAATCATTAGTTTATATGCCGAGTATCACATCCCCAAATGAAATCACTCGTGAGATATTGTTATTCAATGAAATGCAGGTTTGCTCCCTTCACACCTCTTTAGAACCCGAATATCCAAAAACCCTACCTTAGTGGACGTTTCTACATACAGCGAACATATTTCCAAAATTCAATAGTTGTCGCTGGGCGATGATGAGTGAGTGAGTCAGTCAGGACATTTTCTGTATTTTTTTTCTTTCAGAATTTCACCCCTCTCCATGGGCCCCTTAAATTGGATTTATGAAGAAACGGTCGAACACCTATTTACTAATTTTTAAGCTGATTGTGCTTCTCTGAGTTTCAAACTCCTCGCCTATGTAGTTTAATAGATACACGCTCCGTGAGGAATCCTTCAATCCCCAATTTTCACCCCTTTCACCTCATAATATACACCACATCAAAAAATTCTTAAACATGTGTGTGCTTATTTATAATGATTAGTTTATATACCAAGTATTAGTATACCAATAAACAAAAATCCTTCCTCAGTGGACGGTTTCGACATACAGCGAACATATTCCCAAAACTTCATGTTTCTAACTTCAATACTTTTCGCTGGACGATGATGAGTGAGTGAGCAGACAGGACATTTTCTTTCAATTTTCTTTCAGAATTTCACCCCTCCCCATGGGCCTCTTAAATTTATGAAAAAAAACCGCTCGAACATCTATTAACTTATTTTTTACGCTGTCTATTTCCCCTGAGTTTGATGAGTGAGTGAGTGAGTCAGTCAGTTAGGATACTTTCATTCCTTTATTATTTACCCCATTCCATGGGCCCCTTAAAATGATTTTATGAAGAAAAAACGGTCGAACACCTACAGTATTTACTTAATTTTTAAGCTGATCCTTTTCCGCTGAGTTTCAAACTTCTCGCCTATGTCGGTTAAGAGATACACGCTCCGTTAGGAATCCTTCAACCGACACATTTCACCCCTTTCACCTTATAATATACACCACATCAAAAACCCTTAGACACATGTCTGCTTATTTTTATTGATGAGTTTATATGCCGAGTATCACATCCCCAAATGAAACCACTCGTGAGATGTTGTTATTCAATGAAATGCAGGTTTATCCCCCTTAAGACCCCTTTAGAACCTGAATATCCGAAAATCCTTCCTTAGTGGACGGTTTTGACATACAACGAACATATCCCCAAAATGTCATGTTTCTAACTTCAATATGTTTGGTTGGGCGATGATGAGTGAGTGAGTCAGTCAGGACATTTTCTTTCATTTATTTTTCAGAATTTCACCCATCCCCATGAACGCCTTAAATTGGATTTATGAAAAAAGAACTGTCGGACACCTATTTACTTAATTTTAAGCAGTTATTTTTCCCGTGAGAGAGTCAGTCAATCAGTTAGGACACTTTCTTTCCTGTATTTTCCACCATGGGCCTCTTAAATTGGATTTATGAAAAAACGGTCGAACACCTATTTACTTATTTTTAACCTGATTTTTTCCCGCTGAGTTTCAAAATCCTCGCCTATGTCGTTTAAGAGATACACAATCCGTTAGGAATCCTTCAACCCCCACTTTTCACCCCTTTCACCTTATAATATACACCACATCGAAAAACCCTTAGACACATGTCTGCTTATTAGCCTATTTTCAATTTTGAACAAGTAGTTCCGTGAAGAACTATACAGCCTATTTTCATATATCCTACTTATGTTAATTGCCTCTATCAACATACACAATTTCAGTTTGATTGTTGTAATAGATTCGTAGATATTGAGAACCGACTAAAAATTTCGGATGGTCGCCATGTTGGATTTTATATATGTAGGTCCTAGAGTTATGTACTGTTACATGCAGATTATTGTGTACGTGTAGTATTCAAACTACAATCGCATAATTAGGACACAAGAAGTAACAAGGAGATTTTAAAATTTCGCACAGCTGCCATCTTGAGGTTATGGAAACAATTGAAATAAATTAGATGCCAGTGGATTACCATTCGTATAAGGATTTACTGTTCCAAGTTTCACTACACTCGGATGGTTAAATTGCGAGAAACGTCCATGAGAATTTTTATATTTCGCGTCGCCTCCATGTTGGATTTGTGAACACCAAGTTATTTAAAGTCCTATAGGTGAACTTAAGTTCATAGCCCCTATGAGCATTAAGAAATTCAGTTTGATTGCTATAATAGATTCGTAGATATTCAGAGCCGACTAAATATTTTGGATGGTCGCCATGTTGAATTGTTAAATGTATAGGCCATAGAGTCATGTACCATTAAAGGAAAATTATTGCGTAGGTTCAATATTCAAACTTTCAATTCGATCGCATGACTACATCACAAGAAATAAAAACTTAATTTTAAAATTCGCACATCCGCCATCTTGAGGTTATGTAAACAATTGAACTAAATTAGATACCAGTGCATTACAATGTGTATAAATATTTCCTGTACCAGATTTCAGTGCGTTTGGAACATTAAATCGCGAGAAAGGTCTATTTAAAATTTTCAACTTCGCTTGGCTGCCATGTTCGTTTTGTAGTTAACCGGTTTCTGAAAGTCTTATAGATGGACTTCCGTAGTGCCCTTTATCTCCGTAACAGATTTCAGGGAGATACCGCTAATAGTTTCACAGATATGGAATGCCGGTGAAATATTTCGCACATCCGCCATCTTGTGGTTATGTAAACAATTGAACGAAGTTAGATGTCGGTGCATTACAATACATATAAACATATACTGTACCAAGTTTCATTGCGTTTGGTTGGTTAAATCGCGAGAAACGTCTATTTAAAAGTCGCAACTTCGCTTGGCCACCATGTTCGTTTTGTTGTTACCAGCTTTTCAAAGGTCACATAAGTGAACTTATAGTTGTTCCCTTTATCACCATACAAAATGTCAGGGTAATATCGGTAATAGTTTCGGAGATATTGATTGCTGGTGAAATATTTCGCACAGCTGCCATGTTGGATTGGTGAGTCGTAACAAAATTTGAAGGGCACGGTCGGGGTTGCAGGGAATAGTGCTATGAACTTACCGAGTTTCATTGAAATCGCTCCAGCCGTTTAGATTTTATTAGGGGGGACACACACACGAATCACACACACACGCACACACACACACGGACAAAAGGTGATCTCATAAGCCTATTTGTTCAAAATTGAAAATAGGCTAAAAAATAGGCTTATGAGATCACATTTTGTCCATGTGTGTGTGCGTGTGTGTGTGTGTGAGGTGTGTGTGTGTGTGTCCCCCCTAATAAAATCTAAACGGCTGGAGCGATTTAAATGAAACTCGCTAAGTTCATAGCACTATTCCCGGCGACCTCGACCGTGCCCTTCAAATTTTGTTACGTCCCACCAATCCAACATGGCGGCTGTGCGAAATATTTCACTAGGATTCAATATCTCCGAAACTATTACCGATATCGCCCTGAAATTGTGTACGGTGATAAAGGGCACTACTAAATGTTTACCTATGAGACTTTCAAAAACCTGGTGATTACAAAACCAACATGGCGGTCAAGCGAAATCGAGACTTTTAAATAGACATATCTCGCGATTTAACTATACAAACGTAATGAAACTTGGTACAGCAAATATTTATACACATTTTAATGCACTGGAGTCTAATTTAGTTCAATTGTTTACATAACCTCAAAATGGCGGCTGTGCGAAATATTTCACTGACATTCTATATCTCCGAAACTATTACAGATATCATCATGCAATTTTGTACGGTGATAAAGGGTACTGATACAAGTTTACCTATGTAGATTTCATAAACTTGTAAAGTACAAAACGAACATGCTGACCAAGCGAATTTGAAATATATTAATAGACTTTTCTCGTGATTTAACTCTCTGAGCGCAGTGAAATGTGGTACAGTAAATGATTTTGCAGATTGTAATGCACTGCCATCTAATTTAATTCAATTGTTTGCATAATCACAAGATGGCTGGTGTGCGTACTTTTAAAATCTCGTTTTTACTTCTTGTGTTCTAATCATGCGATTGAAGTTTTAATACCACACGTACACAATAATCTTAATGTAATAGTACAAAAATAAAAATCCATCCTGGCGACCATATGAAATATTTAGACGGTTCTCAATATCTACGAATCTGTTACAGCAATTAAACTGAAAGTTTGTATGTTCATAGAGACAATTAACATGAGCAGGATATATGAAAATAGGCTGTATAGTTCTTCACGGAACTACCTGTTTTTTATGATTAGTTTATATGCCGAGTATCATATCCACAAGTGATACCACTCGTGAGATATTGTTATTCAATGAAATGCAGGTTAACCCCATTAAGACCCCTTTAGAACCTGAATATCCGAAAATATTTCCTTAACGGATGGTTTTGACATACAGCGAACATATCCCCAAAATGCCATGTTTCTAACTTCAATAATCTTGGCTGGGCGATGATGGGCGAGTGAGTCAGTCAGGACATTTTCTTTCATTTATTTTTCAGAATTTCATCCCTCCCCATGAACCCCTTAAATTGGATTTAAAAAACGGTTGGACAACTATTGACTTATTTTTAAGCTGCTTTTCCCCTGAGTTTGATGAGCGAGTGAGTCAGTCAATTAGTTAGGACACTTTCTTTCCTGTTCCCCCCCCCGAATTTCACCCGTCCCCATGGGCCCCTTAAATTGGATTTATGAAAAAAAACTGTCGAACACCTATTTACTTATTTTTTAAGCAGATTTTTTCCCTCTGAGTTTCAAACTCCTCGCCAATGTCGTTTAAGAGATACACGCTCCATTAGGAATCCTTCAACCCCCACATTTCACCCCTTTCAGCTCATAATATACACCACATCGGAAAACTCTTGACACGTGTCTGCTTATTTTTAATGATGAGTTTATATGACGAGTATCACACCCCCCACTGAAAGCAATCGGGAGATATTGTTATTCAATGAAATGCAAGTCTACCCCCTTAACACCCCTTTAGAACCTGAATATCCAAAAATCCTTCTTTTGTGGGCGTTTTTAACTTACCACGAACATATCCCCAAAATTTCATGTTTCTAACTTGATAGCTTTGGCTGGGTGATGATGAGTCGGTCAGTCAGTCAGTTAGTCTGGACACTTTGTTTTATATAATAGAAGATGAGTGACTTAAAAGAGCTGAGCCGTCTCTGTCACATGACAAGATGGCAGCTGACTGCTTGTGCCTGTCCTATAGTTCAGTAATTTGAGTATGGTGTATGCGATATAGCCTACTGATAGATAAAACAAGAAGTTCCATGACGAACTTAAGAGCCTACTTTTCTTAAAATGTAAGATTCATGCCAATGATTAATCTATATGGATTTATCTAGAATAATGCCGAAATTAAGATGGTAATATCAACATTACTAATTAGTTCGAAATACTCTATACCTGGCATAATGTAGCCTAATAGAGAACTACAGTTGACAGACCTGGTGACTGAATATATTCTTAGTTACATCTCTTAAGGTACAGAATACAAAATTTGGTTGAAGTCCAATGGATAGCATGGACGTTACATGCAGTTTAACATTGGATCTAACAGCGCGCGTAAAAACATGTTGGCAACAATGACATACATCTATTGGTCAGAAATACCTGAAATAATATGATCTATTGTTGTGTCAATTTTGAATGAAATCCATTAGTTAGTATAGAAGTTACGTGCATTTTAAAATTTGACCTATCAGCAGGCTTAGAATCATGTTGGCAGCACTGACGTATATCAGTTACTCCAAATTGATCTAGAATGCCAGGTACTATAGCCTACGTGTGCAAAGTTTAGAGCTATGGGCTTGCATACTTTCTGATATATTGATATTAGGGTAACAAAAATAGAGACAGTATTTATTAACATTTGGCAGCCCTGGTTACTCTTAAGAATCGGCATAGTCATATCTGTTATGGTACACATAGCACACACGAAATTTGGATGAAATCCAAATGATAGTATAGAAGTTACATGTATTTAAAGTTGGGCTTCTCAGCAGGCTTAGAATCATGTTGGTAGCACTGACGTATATAAGTTACTGCAAATTAATATAGAATGTCAGGTTCTATACGTGTGCATAGTTTAAAGCTGTCGGCATGCATACATTCTGATATATGGGTATTTGGATTTTAAAAAATGAGAGCATTTATTAACAGTTGGCAGCCCTGGTGGCTCTTAAGAATACACTCAGTCATATCCACTTATGTACACATAGCACATACGAAATTTGGTTGAAATCCAATTGATAGTGTAGAAGTTATATGCATTTAAAATTTGGACCTATCAGCAGGCTTATAATCATTTTGGCAACACTGACATGTATGGCCTCCTGGAAATTAAACTGCAATATTATTATCTATACGTGTACCAATTTTGAAATAGCTCCCATTCATACCTTCCAAGATATACAACATGGAGTTCAAATTTCAATTGTGATTTTTCAGCAGTTGGTAGCACTGACATCATTTTCAAATATTGCCGTGAGGTATTCAGCTATAGATCTTGACTCCTACCAAACTTTGTTTCGATTGCTGCAGCCGTTTAGGAGTTGATAGGGGGGGACACACACACAGCCAGACAGACGGACAGACAGACAGACACACATTTGCCCGATCTCATAAGTCTACTTTTTCCTCATTTTTGCAAAATGTGAAAAGTATGCTAAAAATTACGAGCCTTACAGTAGTCGCATATGATGTGTAACATCTGACATAGAAGAAACCTACCGTGGAATTGTTGATACACCGGTATTTTATACTATTATTGGCACAAATATTAATCTATTGTAAAAGGGAGTGTTTTACAGATATTGTAGTTTATAATACGGAACTGATTTTATTAGATGATTTATAGCTTCCACCAGCACTAGCCTAAATAAAAAATACGATATGGATCAACTGGATTAATAGACGCCACACCGCTCATTACCTTAAATTCCTTATAAACAGGTCCTCTTCATTCACAGACCAACAAGTAATTTCATATGGATTCTGTTAAAATGAGTCATATTGATATGATAAATATCGTTTAAAATGATAATCTGGTAGCAAAAATATCTACCCCGTCCGGGATTCGGACCCAAGATCTCTAGCTTCACAGTCATAAGCACTAACCCCACGGCTATTTCGACTACGCAAATTTTGTGCACAAGATGGTGACTTATTTCCACGTTCCAATAATACTGCATTACGGAATTAAGTTTCATTTATATTTTGCTAGTTTCGATAATGTTCCTGCGTGAAATTGAGTTTAAAATGCCTTATGAATAGGCACTGTTGTGAGTAAAGAGAATGAGCAATAGTTCATGAAGGCTTGCTCAATTCTCGTATAACCACAACGATAATATTATATTGATGACTGCATTACCGTTATGTGGTTGATATTTGAATAGCCATTGTGCAGAAACATAATACCGGCAATGCCGACTACATACAATGTTTGATATTAAGGAATTTTACCATTTAAATACTGATACGAAGACTTCGAACATGTACCATGCCATTTGTTTCAATCACTTGACACCAGAGTTCGCATGAGCGTTTTCCGTTCAGTATGTCATATGCATTCCACATGGCCGAGAGTACGTAATGGTATCAATTTCCGACACCGCGCGCTCATTGTTTCTCGTAACACTGCCAGCTGGGTCTTACCACTGCCCGCTGGATCGATCGATCGACTTGGCAGTGCATCTTATACTTCCGTTCGTTCCACCACTGCCAGCTAGTACACTTCCGTTCGATCGATCGAGCGGGCAGTGCATACTTCCGTTTTCCACCACTGCCAGCTAGTACACTACCGTTCGATTGATCGAGTGGGTAGTGCATACTTCTGGTTTCCACCACTGCCAGCTAGTATACTTGCGTTCGATCGATCGAGCGGGCAGTGCATACTTCCGTTCGATCCACCACTGCCAGCTCGATCGTTCCGATCTACTTCCGTCCCCAATTTTCAAAATCACTCCCACAATACAATCCAGCAACCGAGCAGAAAGATGTTACACATCAATAATAGAAACTTTGGATGAAATGATTTATAATGAAGATGTACAGCAGTGAAGAAATCGTTTATTTCAAGACATTATTTGCTACCACGTTGTATCTAAGTCAGTTAATGATACTGAGGTTTCTAGGACATGTTTGGCTCTGGGCTAGCGCGTTAGTCTCTCGCGCGATTTACTGGCGATCGAAACTTACTAGAGTTAACTTTTTTTTTACTTGAAATTTACAAATGATATGGACGAGCTCATTACACAAATACTAAATAAAATGCCATAGGTCAACGGAGAGGCTAAGGTATTCATTCGTTTATTAATAATCACAGCCCCAGCATCGCACATAAACAGAAGGCATTAGAAAAAGGAGAATATAATTACGAGATTCATGTTGTCAGCAACCACAGCCTTCGCAATGCCTCTGTACGGTGCTGTCCTCTTGTGTGTTACGTGGGTAATTGTTCCAAACATTCCGCTTTTAAATCCCTGGCCTCCTGAAGTATGGCAAATTTGTAACAATTCAACTTCTAGCCACGACCGCGCTCCGATTACCATTATGCACTGCAAGCTGGATCGCCTCCCTCCTGGTTGATTTAAACTGCCTGCCCATTCAACACTCAGAGGCGTACAAGATATAACCTATGTTAATTCACTGCTAGGTTTCAACACCAACCTACTGTGATCGCCACGGATTACTAAAGGAGAAGATACCTAAAGCGAAGTTTGGTGGCTTAATATCGAGATTGAAGGACGTGAATACATTACAGTAAGTTAGTAGTTTTGATATTCTATCATCATAAAGTATATAATATTGATTTTGACCCTTATTGAGTAATTATCAATATAAAAGACAACAACAATTACAAGTGATGAGGAAGGAGGAGGAGGAGGAGGAGGATTAACACCTCGTTAAAAAACCTGGGTCCATCTGGTTCCGGATGGTAGCACCCTGTAAGGGCCCCTGCCTAGGGTTACTAGGTGAAACCTGGTCAACGGTCTCTCAAGGCGGAAGAGGTTTTATCCCAACGGCTTGGAGGACGGAAGAACCGACTCCAAGTCTTACCAACTTGGTAACTATTGTTCTGTCCCCCTGGTGTTGTTACACACAACTATCATGATGCTCGCAAAACGAACGGAAACCACCCCAGCCGGTAAAATACGGGTCCAAGGAGTGAATCTCGGATCACATTGGTCTAGGGCACAGGATTCTGGGGGCCCTAACCCATGATGTTTAGATCAGTCGGAGGATCCAACACCTTGCCAAATCAGAACGAAGAAAAAACATTACTTTGGCTTCATCAATGTGAACACCCTACTAAAAATTGGAAAACAAATGGAATTGATTGAGGTTCTAGATGCATATAAGATTAAAAAAAATTGGCAGCTCAGGAAACCAGATTTATGTCTAATGAAATCAACAGTGGGCAATTATAGAATTTTGAAAGGACAACCAGCGAAGGGGAAAAAAACAGGAGGGAGGAAATGTCCACTTATTTTGGGAACTGCTTTTTTGTACATAATTCAATTATCCAGGCGATCCATGATTTTAGGTCCCCATCCCCTAGGTTATCAATACTTACCATTAAAAGTGGAAACAGACTTTATATGCTTCTCAATGCTCATGCCCCAATCAATGAGGACAATAAAAAATATCCAGAGAAAGTTAACGAATTTGGTCACAACTAGAGCAAAAACTATTTCAGGCTCCAGATATCTGGGTTAAAATCCTGATGGGTGACTTTAATGCTCAAATAGGGAAGGAAAAAAAATATAGGAAAATAGTGGGAAAATACTCAGGACATCAGAGAACTAATAAAAATGGGGAGAGATTGATAGATGTTTGTGAATCTTTTGGAATGAAACTGATGTCAACGTTCTTTAAAAAGAACCCCAAGAAAACAAAAACATGGCGTTCACCTAATCCCAAATTAGATAAGTTTCAAATAGATCATATTGCGACTACCAGTCCACAAGAGATAATGAACGTTAAGGTACAACGAGGGGCCAACTTTGATTCTGATCATTATCTTACTAGAGTCAAAGTGAAATTTCTACCAAAGAGCAATAAAAGGACATCCACCAAGATCGCTAAGTATCGAATCGATGAATTAAAAATCAACCAAACATTTATAGAGAACTATCGCAATGAACTGGAAACTTTGGATTCATGTAAATGGGAGGATATGGCTAAACAAATTCAAGATGCTGCAAGACAGACTATACTACTAGCTAAAAGAAAAAAAAGCATCCCTGGTGGAATGTAGACTGTGAGGAGAGCCTACAAGAGTGTTCAAGAGCCTGGCATAAATAGAGTTCCCCCCTACCCAACTTTGAGGATTTTCAGGTACAAAGGAGGAAAACGGCTAAGGTCTTCAGGAATGCAAAGCGACAATATTAGAAAGAACAACTAAATCAAATAGAAAAAGATTTTCAGAGGAATAACTCGAGGAACTTTTATCAAACTTTCCAGAGTAAAATTAGAGGGTACACAACACCCAATTTATGCTTTAAGAATGAAGAGGGGAAGCTTCTCATGAGCAATAAGCAAAACTGTGAACACCTGGCAAAATATTTTAAAAATCTTTTGAATTGTGACCCTCCACGTGATCGATTGATGTTCTCTTCTCCACAGCACAAACTCTCTGACTCATCTTCGCCAACGCAGGACGAAATTAGAGCTATAATCAAAGATCTTAAAAACAATAAAGCTTCAGGGAAGGATTCCATCCCAGCAGAACTTCTTAACTATGGAGGAGACAAAGTGATGGAACAACTAAAACTCTTACGCGACATTTGGGAAACGGAAACAATGCCAGATGAGTGGAGTCCAAGTCCCTCTCGTATCAGACCAAGAATAGGCACTGTAGTAAAGTTGTTAAGCCATAGTGCCTCCATGCGGCAGAAACTTTAACAAGCATGAAAATTGCTGAAATTGAGAAAAAAGAAAGGAAATTCTTAGGTCCCAAAAAATTACCTGGGGAAGAATATAAATTTAGAATGAGATCTAACCAAGAACTGTATAACAAGTTTGAAGGGATTTCTGTCAGTATAAGGAAAAGACGGTTGATGTTCAATGGGCACGTTAAGCGATTGGGGAACGAGAGGATGGCTAATTAAATTCTTAATCTGCAAGAGAAGTGGAAGGTAAAACCCCCATGGCTTCACGAGGTCTATCAAGACTTAAAAAGGGCAAACATAGGATTAGTCGAAGTGTGGGACAGGACAGGATACAGATCTAAAGTTGCAAGTGTGAAGAATGCCCCCGAAAAAAGACTCGCTCTTTCAGTGGAAGAACGATTGCGAAGGAGCTAACGAATGAAAGATCTCTGGCAGGAATCTAAACAACAAGGCAGGAACACCTTGAAGAAGATGAAGACCTGAATAATGGTTGTGTATTTGTAGTCCATAGATGGCTGTATCAAAATAAATAAATAAATAATGGTGGTGGAGGTGATTGGTTTAGGGGTGAGGACATTGAGTTATAAGTATACCCATACATTTAGGAGAAAGTAGGCTATATGTTCTTTGCTGAACATCTTGTTTTATCGTATGGCCTCGGGTGCCTGGTGCAAGCTTTGTTATTTGCGCCCAGAGGGCAGCTTGCATGTCAAATGTTGTCGTTCCTTGGAACGCTATGAAAGTCAAGGAGGTTAGATATCTAAGCTACTTGACACTATAGCGCTTTCTAGTAGATATTGGAGGAACTATCTGTTGGTGGAAAATCCCGAGATTAATTTCGCTACTATGAAAACGGCCTACTGAATTCAAATGGGTTCTTTAACATGCCAATAACGTATGACATGCGTATCGTGTTTTTTTTTTTTTACTGGTAATGTATTATAATCGACCGGATATGGATGAGTTTCCGGTGAACAGTCATCAGTCTACCGTGTGTAACCATGCCGGCGCCTCGTAAGAAACTTTGTGTGTCCTTTAAGATTGAAAAATTGCAGAAAATAATTACAAATGCACCAAAGAATGTATAGTGTTCATGGAAGGCCTAGTCTATGACATTAAAGGATGTTTTCAACATTGAGTTGCTTGTCTGAAGGGATTTTTCTATTGGATTAAACACAATGTGTACTGAGTTATTCTAGAGCAGGCCTGTCCAGCCATGCCACTGGTGGCTGTGGCGCCACGGCTTGCCACGAGACTCGCTCCGTGGCAAACTAAGCCCCGCTCTTCCCCACACAACCCCCGATTCACCAGGGAAAGGCCGTGGCACTAGCGTGGCAGACGACTGCCAACGTGGCATTTTCCCTGGACAGTCCTGTTCTAGAGGAACGGGTTTAAAATTGGCTGGAGTAGAGATCCCAACAGCAAGTTCATTCAGATATCGTGGTACAGTTATGCAACAAGATGGTGGACTGGAAGAGGAAATAAAGAGCGGTATACGGTCGGGATGGTTCAACTGGAGGAAAACATCAAGTGTACTGTGCGACAAGAAGGTACCAGAAAAATTAAAACGGAAGGTACACAAGGCCGTGGTGAGACCAGCAATGATATACGGGGCAGAAACCTGGCAGATAACAAGGAGATAGGCAGACAAAACTGGACGTGGCTGAAATGCGAATGCTGAGGTGGGCAAGTGGACATACAAGGTTGGACAAAGTGAGAAATGATGTGATTAGGAGACGACTTAGCTTGGTGCAAGTTTCTGAGAAAGTCAGAGAATCTGGGCTCAGATGATATGGCCATGTTAAAAGAAGAGATCAAGATTATGTGGGGAATAGGATGATGGAAATGCTTCCACCAGGGAAACGGAGTCGAGGACGACCCAGAAGGCGATGGATGGACAGAATTCAAGAAAGCATGAAACAGCGGGGTCTTGTGGAGGAAATGGTCAGGGCTAGAACAACGTGGAGGAGGAATATCAGCATCAGCGACCCCACATAAGTGGGATTACACATGCTGGAGAAGCAGAGGAAAAAGAAGAAGAAGCCTGTTCTAGAGGATAATTAATTTTCATTCGTCCTTTGCATAATGTGTGATGGGCAGAATTATTTGAGTACATTCGAACAGGTGATACTGTCGGCGTTGTGGAAACCTTTCCTCGGTGGTGGAATCTATGTATTGCCCCTCTGGTGTATACCTGTAGGTGACGGAGTTCGTAACCGACTGTTTTCCATTCCTCTCCTTTCATGGCTGGTGTGCGGTACAAGGCGAGGTCGATTTCAGTTGCCCTTTGTGGCCTTTCTTCCAGGAACTTCTCGCATGCTTGGGTTGGGGTCAGGTTGTCAGGTCTTCTATGAATGTCATTGTTCCCGCTAGTTGATATACTAGTCGGGTTTGAGCTTACTTCGATACTTCAAGCGTCTTCTCCAAGTATCTGGCTTTGACTTTATCCAAGGTTTTGACATTATTGTAGTTCAGGTGTGGCCATATTATGTCGATTATTAGGACGATGCAATTGGAGGATACTTCCTAAGTCAGTTCAATTTCACAGACATAAGAAATTCCTAGGGATCGATACACGGAGTATAGCGTTCCCGTTTGTACTTGCAGGTTATTTAACATGGATATGTTGTTGGGATACCTGCATACCTTCCTACCTTCCCATCTTCCCACCTTCATACCGTCATACCTTCATACCTTCCTAACTCCCTACCTTCATACCTTCCTAACTTCCTACCTTCATACCTTCCTAACTTCCTACCTTCCTAACTTCCTACCTTCATAACTTCTGATCTTCCATATTCCTAAATTCCCACCTTCCCACCTTCGTATATTCATACCTTCCTACCTTCATACCTTCCTATCTTCTTACCTTCCTACCTTCCTACCTGCATAGCTTCATACCTTCCTAGAAGATTTTCTGAGTTTTAATAATAATAATAACGGTAATAATAATATATTTTTACGAGGGACCGTGGAAAATCTTCAAAAGACACATGTGAAGGGTCCGCACTCCACAGTTGTGGGAGATTCTTACCCAATAAAAACCACCTCCCTTTTCCCACGATGTGCTCATCATCCCGGAACCGCTCTCGCATTACTTCAGGGTGATGTGCTTACTTAGCCATTCAGACTTCTTCTTTCTTCATTTTTTCTTAAGGATGTTCGAACGCATCCATTTCCCTCTTCTTCTGGCGCAGGACACCTTCTATGTAAATAGCTATCAGATTGTTTGATCATTTCGGAGCATCATCTGTAGGATGTTGTCCGACGCGATTACCCCCATAGAAGCTTGCAGATCTTTCTATGTGTTGACCTGCGTTCACACACAAAGAATGTGTGGAGTGCATCATCCTCTTCATTACAATAATGACGCAAAGGACTATTAGCCACGCCTATGTGATGCAGGAATCTCCGAAAATATCCATGGCCTGTTAGGAACTGTGTCAAATAATAATTGACCTCTCCGTGGTTTCGATCAACCCAGTCAGCCAGACGCGGAATAAGTTTCTTTGTCCATCGACCTCGTGTCTCATCATCCCACTTCTGCTGCCATCGTTCCATACAAGGTTGTGTGCAGACGTCTTTGCCTAGTGTATGCCCAGTTCTTCTTTTTTCTTTTTGACTCTGAGAGTCGCACATATTTTCCGTATTGACTGAATTATATTAAGAACAAAGTTCCAAATGGTTCCGCCTCGTCAATACTGTTTATTAAAATTTCGTGATACAATCACCTGTTTTTTAACACATGGTACATATTTCGACGTCTAACACATTGACGTCTTCATCAGCCTATTTTATTTGGGCAGCACTTAAAACATTCCCTTTATATACTGGATGTAGTTAAAAATTGTACATGAAAACACACATAGATCACTAAAAGTATACACTGTAACACATTAAAAAGTTGTTAAAACATTTTCTTATGTTAAAAGCTCAATAAAATCCTCAGCCGGGCTTGGCAGTCTTTCTTGGTTTATTTCTAATGTTAGCTTCAAAATTCCAAGCAAGGGGTGACCATTCCCAAGATGTAATGCGGCAATGCGGCTTTTGAAGCTAACATAAGAAATAAACCAAGAAAAACTGTCAAGCCCGCCTGAGGATTTTATTGAGCTTTTAACATAAGAAAATGTTTTAACAACTTTTTAATGCGTTACAGTGTATACTTTTAGTGATCTATGTGTGTTTTCATGTACAATTTTTAAGTACATCCAGTATATAAAGGAAATGCTTTTAAGTGCCACCCAAATAAAATAGGCTGACGAAGACGTCAATAAGTGTTACGTCGAAACATGTACCATGTGTTAAAAAACAGGTGATTGTATCACGAAATTTTAATAAACAGTATTGACGAGGCGGAACCATTTGGAACTTTGTTCTTAAAACAGTTCTTCTTTGGTGCGCCAAACTTCCCGACGCTCCAAGACAAGTAAATCAATTGGTGCTACTCCCGCTACCGCTAGAAAAGCAGGCTCTGAAACAGTGCGATTGGCACATGAGATCCTCAGTGCTCCTCTCCGTTGTACTGCTGCTATCCTTTTACGATACTTCTCGAACCGTAAGGACTCAGCCCAGATCTCAGCTCCATAGAGTAATATGGACTGGACTGTTGTCATCAAGAGACGTCGTTTGCTAGGCTTCGGACCTTTAATATTACCCATTAATCGGCTCAAAGTGGTCAAGATATTTGCTGCTTTATCCGTCACTCTTTGAATAAGGGCCCAGAATGTGAGCTTCTCTCCCACTTGCATTGGTACAAGAGTGTTGATTCTCCTTCTCGTCAGCACAACAATCTCTGTTTTATGATCTGCTAATGACAGCTTATGTTCCGTCATCCAATCTGTGATACGTCGCATTACCTGATTGAGTTTCAGTTGCGCCAGCTCTATATCACGAGCCACAATCAGAGCAGCAACATCATCAGCATATCCTACCAATATTGCATCTTCGGGTATCTTCAGCCGAAGCAGGCCATCGTATGCAATATTCCAGAGATCTGGCCCAAGAATAGATCCTTGAGCTTCCCCAGCGGTTAATCTTTTAGTCCTATGTCCTTCCTCGGTATCGTACTGCAAAATACGGTCCTTTAGATCCTCATTATCCGCATGAGGTATCTCGGTAGTCTAAATTTATCTTGAAGTGCCACCAAAATGTCGCTCCACTGGGCAGAGTTAAAGGCATTCTTCACATCTAGATTCACAAGTAGCGTAACTTTACGTGAGTAATGGTTACCCATCTGAGCTCTGTTTGCAGTCTCTACAACTACCCGCACAGCATCAATAGTCGAGTGCCCTTTCCGAAAGCCGTATTGTTGGGCAGATAGATCTCCAGCTGATTGAACTGCCATCAATATTCTAGGCTGTTATAGTTTTTCTAATCCTTTTCCAGCCGTATCCAGCATACATTATGGCCTGTATGATGAAGGCAAATTTCCTCCCAATTTTCCTTTGCTAAAAAGTACTAGTCTGGCCTTCTTCCAGCAGGCACTAAAAACGCCTACCTTCAGACATGCGTTATACATGTTCAAAAGGAGTCGCGGGCAAGCTCTTGCTGCCTCCTTAAGTGCTTCTGCTGAAATCCCATCTGGTCCAGGAGCCTTCTTGTTCCTGATAGAATTAATCGCTTTCAATAATTCTTCCTCGGTGAACAATGGTATTTCATCAATATCCATGCAACCATCATCTTCATCAATCCTCTCCGGATGTTCCGGAAACAGCGTACTGACTATTTCGTCCATAGTGTGTGCATCCATTATCGGATTTAAAAAAGTCCCAAGTCTCTTCATTACCATCTTATATCCTAGTCCCCAAGGATCGTTGTCAACTTCTTTGACCATTTCCCACCATTTGTCAGCTTTACTTCTTTTAATTGCATCCCGAAGCGCCTTTCTAGCTGATTTGTGGTCTTCGGAGAATAAGGCTGCCTCTTCTCTTCCTCTCGCTCTATGTGCCCTTAATAATAATAATAATAATAATAATTATTATTATTATTATTCCTTTTTTCAACAGGGCCGGGTGTGAGATGCGATGAAAGTCTATATGGCGGATGGTTTTTACGACCGGAGGCCCTTCCTGACACCAACCTTATGAGAGGAGTTAATGAGAGATGAAATGAATGAAGATGAATGAAACTGGGCAAGGATGTGGAAGGAAGTGGCCGTGGCCTGTCAGAAGGTACCGTCCTAGCATTTGCCTGGAGTTGAAAATTGGGAAACCACGGAAATCCATTTCAAGGACGGTCGATGGTGGGGCTTGAACAAACGTCTACCGAGTCCGCAGAGAGCTTGGCCCCATAGAGCTGCGCGTTAGCGAGCATAGCTACTGCTGTCGGTATCAAGCCTGAAAGAGTGAGGGAGAAGAGTAATGCAAATCCACAGCCTGCTTCCAGTCGACCGACTGGGTCAGGGATGGAATGAATGAAGCCCCCATCTAGCGGCGAGGATATGAACTGTAATAATTATAATAATATCGTATGGCCTCGGGTGCCGGGTGCAAGATTTGTAATTTGACTCCCAGAGGGTAGCATGCATGTCGAATTTCGCTGTTCCTTGAATCACTATGAAAGTCCAGGAGGTTAGATACGGTATCTAAGCTCCTTGAACACTATAGCGCTTTCTAGTAGAGAAATGAGGAACATTGCGTTGGCGGAAACTCACGAGATTAATTTTGCCATTATGAACACGGCACAGAATTCAAATGAGTTCTTTGACATGCCAACATCGTATGACATGCGTATCGTATTTTTGCCGCATTTCAAAAATCACTTACCACGGCCAGGAGCGAACCAGCAGTCTTGGGGTTAGTAGACCGACACGCTAGCCTGTCGCACTCCCCTGGGGCAATGATTAAATGAATAACAGATGAAATGAAATGACAGTGGAGAGTGTTGCTGGAATGAAATTTGTGACAGGGAAAACCGGAACACTCGGAGAAAACCCTGTATGCCTCCGCTTTGTCCTGCACAAATCTCACATGGAGTGACCGGGATTTGAACCACGAACCCAGTGGTGAGAGGCCGGCGTGCTAAATAAATAAATAACTTAAATAAATAAATAAATAAATAAATAAATAAATAAATAAATACTAATAATAATAATTAGGCTATACCGGGTGGGTGCTAACAATTATCCTGTTGTTCAAATCACTGTTTCTGGAGTTTGAAATATCCTGTTGAATGTTCCACTAAGTTATTTCTGAATTCAGAATAAAATCACTGTTGATTATTTTACGGTCTATATTGTTCTGTAATGAATTGAGTGTTTCAAAATAACCAGCATATTCTTTTTATTCAAAAAATCTGTTTTATTGTCTAGTTGAGTGAGCTATAGTAGAAGAATGGTGACGTACGTTATGGGTTTAGGTTTGGGGGTGAGGAGTTGAAACATTGATAAAATTAGCCTTCTATACCTAGCATTGTGTGACTGTTGTGTTGGTGGGGGGTGGTAGGGTGCTATAAATTAACTCAACCCAGCCCGACCCAAAAGCAACCTCCCCTTCCACCCCTATTGCACCCAGGTGAAGGCCAGTAAAACTGGTAAAAGTTTAACAACCCGTGTCAAAATGGTTGACAAGCTACAACGCTGCCGCTGTGAACGGACGAACGTTGGGCTGGTCGCTTCACTTTGTGGTCGCATGCATGTGCACGGGGGTAGAAATTACACATTCCACCCTCACCCCCCAACCCCTTCCCATTCCTAGCCTATTGTTTCACATACTACATTGGCTATCTTTGTCTCTATTTAACACCGCACATCGATTCCTCTCTCTCACACATACAGTTAGATAGTGTATATCTGGTCAGCCTTTGTTAAATCCAGTCGGTATCTGGGAATGCTCTTGTTCTGAAACCAGGCTGAGCGTATAGTTTATCACTAGATCATACATGTCATAGGAAAATATTTTCCCAGTTCAGCGATGTTTTATGAGACATTAGGCGTGTACAGGACATGGCCATACTAAATCAGGAACATTGTAAAAACAAGATGTTCAGTTAAGAACATGAGTCGTCAAGTTACAAAACTCTTTTAATTCACTTGGGAATAAGAATCATTTTCATGAGAAACGTTTCACTGGACTGTGCCTCACGTGTCTTTTGTGTTTGTTGTTTTCTACTTTTTGCTTTGTGTTTTTGGTTTTTGGTTTTGTGTTAGCTTTGTGCTTTTGCTTTTGAATTTTACTTTTTTTTCTTTCTTGGGTTTGTGTTTGTTTTCTGCTTTTGATTTTTTGAATTTTGCTTTTTGCTTTATGTTTTTTGTTTTCTGCTTTTGCTTTTATTTTTGAATTTTGCTTTTTGCTTCGTCTTTTTTGTTTTGGTTTTGTGTTTGTTTTCTGCTTTTACTGTTTTTGAATTCTGCTTTTTGCTTTGTGTTTCCTTTTGTTGTTTTCTGCTTTTGCTTTTGTGTCGGAAGTTTGCTTTTTGCTTCGTCTTTTTGTTTGTTTTCTGGAAAATCCAAATAAAACCAAATAAACAAAACAAAATCAAAATATAACAAAACAAAACAAAATAAAACAAAATAAACAAAACAAAATAAAAACAAAAACAAAATAAAACAAAAAACAATTGAAACAAAATAAAACGAAATAAAGTAAAACAAAACGGAATCAAAAAACAAAACAAAATAAAATTAAATTAAACAAAACAAAGTAAAATAAAATAATTAAATAAATAATTTTACGACATGATCCTTATTCACAAGTGGATTAAACGAGTTTTGCAACTGGACGACTCATACTGCCTACTTTCTCCTAAATGTATGGGTATAGTACTTATAGAATAGAATAGATGTAGAATACGGTCTGTTCCAAGTCTCGGTTAGCCAGAGATTGAGGCGAGAGTATTATTTATTGCAACCATCACCTGATACTCGTACATGTGATTATTAGTTACAGTGATTCCCTAATAGCCTAATACAGAATTCCTTCTGCGGCTTCGGTGGCGTAGTTGGTAGAATGCCGAGCTTCTATGCCTAAGATAACGGATATAACCCGGCTGAAGTCATCGGATTTTTAATTGTCTTACAGAACTGGAGCGCTCAAGGATAAGGATCGGAAAGCACCAACGCTTATTGCAGCTGATAACCTCAGTATACTGCACCAACACCATCGCCCTTATACAGAGGCATTCTATTGTCATGATGATAACTGTTTTAAGGGGCCTAAGCAATCTTTTTGCACGAATTACTCCCCGTGACTGCCATTTATAGGCAGCTCGCCATTCTGCACCAGAACACTGGTAGGGGCGACGTGATTCAGCCCGCATTGCCAGGCAACAATAGACTTAGGTATCATTGAAGCCGTTCTGGAGCGCTTGTTCTTCTGACTTACTGAACAAAAAGCAATTTTTAAGGTTATCTCTGAGGTGTAGCCAAAATGCTACATAGCCTAAACTATTCCTCATGAATCAGGCCATCATATACAAAAAGAATTTTTTGAATCCGGCAGGTAGTTCCACAAATTAGCGCGTTTAAACACATAAACACACAAACTCTTCAGCTTTATTATATTAGTATAGATAAAAGAACCTTCCACTAACTACACTTGTGCGAAGCTAAAATTTGTAGATTAGATTTGATTAATACTATATTAGTTCCAACGTTCGTCGCAAGGTGCCGGGTGAGGTAGCATCTAGTAGCCAAGTTCACAGCTAGGTGTCGTTGACGGTATCATTTGGAAACAAAAGTAGGAACTACTTGAAATTGATTGTCTGCAGTCCTTACAGTACATGAATTACAGATAACACGCACTAATACAGCCATCACAATTAATACCGGTTATTGGACAGATTCTACACACACCCAAAGTCCACAGGGTTACATGACCCCGTTGTCACAGCCCCTAAACTGAGGAACCAACAAACGAATACACAATCACAATAGCACATGCTAACAGACACATTTAGCACTCACACATTGAAGTGGACGAGGCTGTCAAACCCCTAAATGATACAACTCGTATGTTTGTAGGCCTATGTGCCCCCACCACTTGGAGGGGCTGCTTGAGATGTGCAATTATTGCACTTACGTACGTCCACGGTCATTAGGGTTGCCAGATTTCAAGAATGGAACACACGTCTCAAAACAAATTACAAATACGTTTCTTTGAACGACCCTTTGGAAGGATTTCATTTATCTGTAAGTACCTTCCGATAACATTCACTGCAATTTTCGTCATAATTGAAATACGTGAACAATTCTTGTTTTGGTATATTGGCTTTCACGGCCAGTGAATTAATACTCAGCAATTCTTCTAGGTTTGTGCCGGGTGTTGTGTGGGGTTTCGCCTAGAACACCAAGCTGACACACAAGACACGGCACAAACCTAGAAGAATTGCTGAGTATTAATTCATTGGCCGTGAAAGCCAATATACCATCTTTTTGGAAGCCTTCATAGGGAGGTTGAGGCTGCTTGAGCTTTTGGTTCTCGCAGTCGAGGAGTATAGTTGCACTCTATATAAAGGGAGGTATCACGCAGTTCGTCACTCCTGTGGGGGTCCGGGCGGGGACACCAAGAGCCCGCCGATGAGCCAGATTGGTGTCGTAGGCGAAACCCCACACAAGACACGGCACAAACCTAGAAGAATTGCTGAGTTTTAATTTACCGGCCGTGAAAGCCAATATACCATCTTTTCGGAAGCCTTCTTAGGGAGGTTGAGGCTGCTTGAGCTTTTAGTTCTCGCAGTCAAGAGGTGCAGTTGCACTCTATATAAAGGGAGGTGGCGCGCAGTTCGGTACTCCTGTGGGGGTCCAGGCGGGGACACCAAGAGCCCGCCGATGAGCCAGCTTGGTGTCCTAGGCGAAACCCCACACAAGACATGGCACAAACCTAGAAGAATTGCTGAGTATTAATTCTTGTTTTATTAAACTAATGGAGCTTCTGTTTCCATCATCTCTCCATTTGATATTCATGACAGAAAAACTCTCCGTAAAATCATTGGAAAGGAAAATGCTGAGTATGAACTTCACAAGGAGTAAGATATTTCTTAATGTTCTTGCCCCTAATAAATCTATACCATGTACCCATCTGACATAGACATAGAAATCATGTTCTCTTTCAAACTAGCACCTGTACCCTACCACTCAGTAAAGTAAAGCAACGCGGCCGGCGTGCCGGTGCCGATGCTCTTTGACGTCTTTAACAACAATCGTCAATCACGTCAAGCATGGATTGCTCAAGCGGGACATTTGAAAATTGGTGCGAAATTGAATATAATAACAAAAATAACCGGAATATTGGTGTTCCGTTAAAGATTAAAACGGAACGGGGAACAAAACAAAAAAAGACGGACTTGTTCCGGGTCAAAAGGAACGTCTGGCAACCCTAACTGTCATGCACTGTGCTCTGTAGAGATTGAATGACATAGAGGCGGGGCAGTGCGCCGGGGCCGAAGGCACGGTGATTGCACAAGAAAGTACACCGCCCTTAGCGACTGATTTATTTCACAGTTATTCATGGGCCAACATTAAAATCCGTGCCCTACCTCACCAGTCTGGAGCGTGGGGCACACTTACAAATGATAGCCACTTCATCATAAGACAAGAGTTCCACACGGGGTTGGCGCGCTCATTCACTGCCTGCTTCTGGCGCTAATTTACAACACTCAATTTATCTACCGTATTTATTTTGTACATATTTATTTATGATTTTGTTAAACGCTGATCCTCCTTGCTTAACTTCACCCACAAACTCGTCGAGTAATCATTCCTCACCCTCCCAAGGACGGTGTCTGGGAGCTGAACACACTTTGTTTGCAGATACAACTGGGGATGGCGTCAGACCAATCGCCTTGCCGACCGCTTACTTGGTGTAATTAAGGAAGGAAGCCGTTGAGAGGAACCGTCCCGGCATTTGCCTGGAGGTGAAAATGGGAACACGAGAATAGCATTTTCAGGATGGTTGAGATGGATTCTAACCTACGCTCTTCCGATACCAGCGAGGCTGGTTTTATGAGCATATTAATTAAGAATTAATTAATTAATTTATGATTTGTTTATTTTGTATTTATTTACCTTTTTATTTATTCATTTATATTTTTAAATAATTATTTTTACTTATTTTGGTAATAATGGGAGTGCGACAGGCTTCGGCAGCCGGCATAGTTCATATCCTTGCCGCTAGATGGGGGCTTCATTCATTCCATTCCCTGACCCGGTCGGTCGACTGGAAGCAGGCTGTGATTTTCACTTATTTTGGTATTTATTAATGATATTTTATGTTTATTTATTTTCTTATTTGTTTATTAAATTTGTTTATTGACTTAAGTACTGCTAAGTAACAGACTGTTCCAAGTACATGCTGATCTCAATAAAAGTCAGTTCCGCAAATTGAATAATGGTCTCCCTCATGGCCCAGTTCTCTCACCTACTCGTTTTAATTTGTACACCCATGACTTTCCAGTATCAGTGTCCCGCAAGTTCCTTTATGTGGATGATATCAATCTCACGGTACAGCGCACCAATTTGGCAGAAGCAGCGGATATTATTTCAGAATATCTCCAAGCTCTAGATGATTTCTTCATAAAATAACGTTTACAACCCAATCCTCAGAAAAGTGAAATCACAACTTTCCATCTAGACAATTGACAGGCAAACTTCCACCCTAGAGCCTTTCTCAGAGGTAAAGAATAACTGCCCGACATCGTGAACTAGCAGAAATGCATGAAGCGCACGTGCGCCTCTTAACTGCGAGAGGGAGGTAGTGCACAGTTCGCTACTCCTGTGGGGGTCCGGGCGTGGAACACCAAGAGCCCGCTGATGCGCTAACTTGGTGTTCCTGGTGAAGCCCCACACAAGACAAGGCATAAACCTAGAAGAATTGCTGAGTTTTATTGAATCAAATATTTTCAATAATCTGCCTTGTAAAAGTGTAAAAGCCAAAAGTAGCTGCTGTTCTCAAGCTTTTAATGTTGATACTACTGTGCCACCCCAACTCCACAGGAATGTAAATAGTAGAGTGATGGGTGGGAATACAGAACATAAATGGACACTCCAGAACATGAATAAAATGCAGTTACATTCGTACAGCGCATACTGAATTTGAAATTGTACATTCTGGAATATTTTTACCGAATAAAATATGACAGCGTAGTAAATTTGATGTTTTGTATGTTGAAATAGACAGTCTTATTACAGTGTTACGACAAGGTAAATGTCAGCCTCCGGTGGATCAGCGTGTGTGTGTGTGTCTGGCTACTTTTGAACAACATGGTGATAATATTCTGCGTAATTGGAGGTACAGCAGCTGTTCTGTGTTGTGTCTCGTTGACATGGCCGACAGTCCAGGAAAATAAACTATGGGACAGAGTCTTAATGGAAAATATTGTTAACTCTCATTGAATGTCAGTAAAGGCATATACACGTGCGTACAGGACGGAGTAATTCCTCTAGTTGTTAGTTGTGGTTGCTTCATATCAGCTTTAGGGATACCGACAGCCGTGGCTACGCTGGCTAAAGTGCAGCGTTAGGTCATGGGGCCAAGCTCTCTGCTGACTCGGTAGACGCGTGGGTTCGAGCCCCATCGATGGCCGTCCTTGAAATGGTTTTCCGTGGTTCCCCATTTTCAACACCAGGCGAATGCTGGGACGGTACCTTCTGATAGGCCACGGCCGCTTCCTTCCATATCCTTGCCCAGTTGCATTCACCTTCATGCATTCCATCCCTCATCCAGACGCGCAGGTCGCCCACGGGCGTCGAATAGAAAGACCTGCACTTGGTCTCTGAGGAGCCCACACGACAACAACAACAAAAAAGCATTAGGGTACCGCGTTCAGCAGTTCCATGTAGGCTACTTACTGTGTGTCTCAACCGTGTTTGTAATCGAGTGTTATTGTCGTGCATGTATCAGAGTGTGCATATTATACAGGGTGTAATTGATATGATGGAAGTCCGTAACACTGGTGATAGAAATGACTATTCTAAGCTTCCTAGTTAAAAAAATTGAAAATTAATCAATAAAAAGTCAATGTTTTTAGGTTTTTCAGAAACTCTACAAGCAGAAGGTGGAAAAGCAGTCTGGTGGAAACAAGGAAGGGCGAGGTGGGGCGACGCGTGGAGGGGAAGTTGTTACGTAATCGGAGCATTGACCTTACATGTTGAGGGGTGGTATCAGCAGTTATGAGGAAGTGCTACCGTCACGTAAGAAATTTGTATTGCTGTTGTTGTTGTTGTTGTTGTTGTTGAAATTGCATGCAATAGCTTGGGGCGTTAGAACTGGTAGTATTGTGTAGCCTACTTTGTAAGTGTAAGTATAAAATAGTTTCGATAATCAGCCCTGGTGTGTCATGGGCGTCCGGCACGTTAATGAAATACAGGGGGACAAAATTCCGACATCCCTTCGTCTGTTCAGAACTAGCATTTAAGATGGACGTACAATACTTGATATTGTTCGTTTGAGAGGCTTGGCGATTGCGGTCATAACCCCCGTTTAGTTGGGTATGTGTAGAATTTGTCTGATAACCTGTGTTTTTGTGGTTTCTGTAGTATTGTGGGTATTTGTAATTCAGGTGAGGGTTGGGCAGAAGGCGGCCGTGGCCTTAGGTTGGGAACCGTCCCGGCATTTGCCTGGGGTAGAAGTGGGAAACCACGGAAAACTACTTCCAAGATTTAATACTAGTACGGTACCACATGTACATAATAATAATAATACTCGTAATAACAATAAAGCAAATATAGCGAGTTGGTTGGCCCTGTCAAAAGGCAATGGCATGTAGAACTGGTAAAGGCCATACCTATCATTGTCTCAAGTACGGGTGTGAACGCAAGTACCTTGCTCCAAGGCCTTAAATAACTGGATCTGTATACTCAACTGTACAAACTAATGCAGAAGGCAGTAGTTCTCTCAACAACCCGAATCGTCTGGGAGTTCATGGGTAGCGATTTCGACTTTCCAGCTTAGAAATGGCTGTTTCAGTAACAATACTTCGGTTTCCTGAAGCCCGTATAGTTATGTTGTGATTTAACAGCAATGTGTTATATATACAGTATAAAACAACAACTTTACGAGCCTTACAGTAGTCGCATATGATGTGCAACACATGACATAGAAGAAACCTCACATGAAATTGTTGATACACTGTATTGTATGTCTACCCCTTATGATTCCCGTTTTCATACGGGGTCGGGGATGAGATGCGATGGAAGTCTTTGTAGCGGATGGTTTTTACGACCGGATGCCCTTCCTGACGCCAAACTCACGAGAGGAGTTAATGAGAGATGAAATGAATGATGGTGAATGCAACTGGGTAAGGATGTGGAAGGAAGCGGCCGTGGCCTGTCAGAAGGTACCGACCCAGCATTTGCCTGGAGTTGAAAATGGGAAACCATGGAAAACCATTTCAAGGACAGCAAATTGTTGATACACCGGTATTTTATAATATTATTGGCACACATATTAATCTATTGCAAAAGGGAGTGATTTACAGATATTGTAGTTTATAATACGGAACTCATTTCATTAGAGGTTTTGTAGCTTCCACCAGTACTAGCCTAAATAAAGAATACGATATGGATCAACTAGATTAATAGATGCGACACCGCTCATAACCTTAAATTCCCTATAAATAGGCCAACTTGCGAGTAAATGCAATGTGCACAGCAGTAGATCATGAAAGGCTTGCCCAGTTCCCAGACCTCTTGATTCACAGACCAACACGTAATTTCATATGGATTTTGTTAAAATGAGTCATATTGATATGATAAATATCGTTTAAAACGATAATCTGGTAGCAAAAGCATCTAACCCACCTGGGATTCGAACCCGAGAGCTCTAGATTCACATTCAAAGACGCTAATCCCACGGCTATTTCGACCACGCAAATATTAAGCACAACATGGTGACTTATTTTCACGTACCAATAATACTGCATCACTGAATTAAGTTACATTTATATTTAGCTTGTTTCAATAATGTTCCTGCGTGAAATTGAGTTTAAAATGCCTTATGAATTTGTTGGTCGGGTCTTTTCCTATTTCCTTGATTTCATTGTTGTGAGTAAAGAAAATGTATTCAGCAATAGTTCACGAAGGCTTGCTCAGTTCTCGTATAAACACAACGATTATAGCCTATTATATTGTTGACTGCATTACCGTTATGTGGTTTAATATTTGAAAAGCCATTGTGCAGAAATATAATACCGGCAATGCCGACTACTTACAATGTTTCATATTAAAGCATCTTGTCATTTAAATACTGATACGAAGACTTCGAACATGTGCCATGGGCTTTGTTTCAATCAGTTGACACCAGAGTTCGCTTGACCGTTTACCGTCAGAATGAAAGTGTTCAGCAATGCGATCCAGCGGGCAGTGCGTCTTACACACTTCCGTTCGATCCACTTCCATCCCATTTTTCAAAATCACTCCCACAAAAATATCCAGCAACCGAAGAATAATAATTAAATGATACCGGGGTTGTGTAGCTCAGGTAGTAGAGTGCTATCCTTCTCGAGGGTTCGATCTTGGCTCAGTCATGTAATAAATGAAGGTGAACAAATACGACAGCCTTATGCCGATCGATGCAATGGCACGTAGCCTACATGAAATTCTGTGAACACAACATTCCGGAATCTCGACATCCACGAAAAGAAAAAATAAATAAATAATGCGTTTAAAAATATATTATTATTATTATTATTAGACTATTAAACAAATTACAAGATATTATTATATATCTTTACTGCATGTTATTTATTTTTAAGTAGGGTTCCAATTGTTTAGGACGTTCTGCAATTAAATATTTTTGGTAACAATGATGATGGAAGAGACTTGCAAGCTTATTGTGATGGTTGTTGTTAATTCATTTTAGGAGCTTGGGACATTTGTTTATCAGCCCCGTGTAGTTGGGTGAGTCTTAGATTTGTCTGATGAACTGTGTTTCTGTGGTGACTGTAGTAGTATGTGTAGCTGTAGTTATTTGGGTCGTGAATGAGTTTAGCGCCCGGGACTCCAAGTACCATACTATCCCGGCATGTGCTTGGAAACCGCGTGGAAGAATCCGGGGAAATCCAAAATCAGGATAGCCACTGGCGGTGCTGAGTTCGGACCTCCAATCACCGGACTTGCTGCGATCGTGGTGCACCATTAAATGCGCATGCTACACCGCGGGGGTAGGAAAGAAAGCAGCCGTGTCTTATGAAGGGAATCCCGACTTTGGTCTCGTGGGATGGTACGGGAAATCATCTTGTGGCTGCCGATGGTAGGAAGTAAGGAAGCTTGTGGTTTTACATGACCGTAAATATCGTGATCATGAGCTACTTTTTATGTGGAATCTGAACCACAGGACATGGCATTTCACTTCGAAAATCTCACATGCATTGACCGGGAATCAAACTCGGTCCGCTGTGGCGAAAGGCCAACAACTGGACCGCTGCGCCATCACGCCCCGACTTGCATATCGGCCGGTAATGGTAAGCTGTCTCGACACTAGCACCACATGTAGATGATGATGATAAATTTAATAATAATAATAATAATAATAATAATAATAATAATAATAATAATAAGTGTCAGCATGTGTAGCTCTGGTGGTAGAGTGCTAACCTTCCCGAGGGTGCGATCTACGTTCAGTCATGTAGTAAATGAATGTGCTAATACGAACATGTCCATGGATTTCATGGCACATACAAGAAATCCTGCGTTCATAAAAGTCTGGCAACTCGACGTACAAAACAAAACATAAAATATGTTAGAAAAGTCTATTATTACTATTATTAGTAGTACTAGCCTACTATAATAATAATATTATTAATATTTTTATTACAATTGTTGCACTGTCGTCGCACAAAGATAGACCAACAGTTCCTTAAATTAATTTACTAAATCTTTAGGATTTCCATTTTCTATGCATAGGCCATGAGGATGGCCAATCCTAAACAGATCCACCATCACTAGTCATGTAGCCACTCCCCATGAAGGTGTAAATCAGCTGTTCATAGGCTCGGTTTGTGTATTTCAATGCCATTGGCAGACAAGACGATGAGGTTACTCAACTTCAGACTTATGCCAACATTTCTCAGCGTTGGAGGGGAGGGCGACGGGGAGAAGTCAGCTGTGCTGCCGATGGGAACGCAGTCTAAGCCCTTTTCCAAGACATTGACCGACGATTTTTGGGATTTTATTCAACCTACACTAATTAAGATACGACTAAATTTCATGAAGATATTTGCTTAGAATAGTCTCTTCTATCACCAATGTATCGGACTTCCATTATATCAATTACACCCTGTATACAAACATACATACATACAGTATACCGGGTGGTCGACCAGCCCATTGCGATTCAGTTGTATGCATCCCGCCACATGTACTACAATACTGAAAGACATCCGTCCCTCTCCCTAATCACGGGTAATATAACGAGGTGAGTTTTACGGGCTTGAAGACAGCAGGAATCGCGAGCGCCATTAAGTTATTAATTCAGTATGGGTACCTCAAATGAACCCGCAAAACGAGCACAGGTACGCAGAACACGTACTATAAAACAGGAGGTGCACGCACAGACCGAGAGCAAGTATTGTATAGACTGGGAAGTGCGCACTGCAGGTCAAGCGTCGCAGTAGCTCACATGGCAAGCGCGCGGTAGGATGTGTGAAAGTTGACAGTCTTGGAGGGTTCGAAGTTTCAAGTTCCATGCAATTTCTTTTAACATGCAGTTGCCTGGGATGTGGCAAGGTTGTATACTTGATAGTTTTTCACAGACTGATTTGTTTATTTGGCCCTGAAAAGGCCCGTTGGCATGGAGCTGGGTTGATAGAGGCTAGGAAACATGTGACAGGATGTCAGTTATCCACGGCGTTTAACGCAGCACCTGCTCGAAGTGACGACCTTCGTGGTCGATACAGAGCTACGCGCGATGTTGTAAGGACCGTCTGGCTCGTTGAAAAATCTCTAGTGAACTGGATCGGCATGCCTCGGTGATGAGATGTCTAAAAGGTTCATTCGAGGTACTCATACTGATTTAATAGTGGCGCTCATGATTCCTGCTGTCTTCTAGCCCGTAAACACACATCTCGATACATTACTCCGGTTTAGGGTAAAGGGACCGAAGTCTTCCACCATATTGTTGTACATGTGATGGGATGCATACAATTTGATAGCAAGGGGCTGGCGGACCACCCGGTATACAAGTAGTTCAGTCAATTTCTACTCTAAAGGGCCGCTAGTGGGAAAGTTTTGGGGTAGTTCTGATTTCTGTCATTCTATATGTATTTTGGGGTGCTGAGTCCGAATCTGAGGTTTTCGGACAAAATTTCGTGACGCAACATTGAAAAAAAAAACGAAAAAAAAAAGGAAAAAAATCTGCTTTTTTCCGTTTTTTTGCCTAAAACTCGAAAACTATAAAGTTTTAGTAAAAGATTTGTTTACAGAAATTAAAGTACTTAAAATTCTCTACAAACATCACTACTTAGTTTTTTTTTCAGACCAACCGTTCGGCCTCAAATGCGAGTTGAAAATTGGCAATTTTCAACGGTCTCTGCAAAACCCACTTTTTAGTTTTTATTGATAGGCTTTCAGTTAATTTCACCTAGTTTTTAAGTTGATTTCAATAAAGACTGAGTCACACGGAGAATTCACGTTCGGATTATTCTTTTTATTGTTGAACAGCTACTATAGCTATATTACAAAAAAAAAAAAGGAAAATATCTTAATTTTAAAGGCTATTCACATTCCAATAGGCAGCAATGTGCTAACTTTCTGTAGTATGTATGTAGCCAGTAGCACCAGCACACACTAGCGCACTATAAACTGGTTACTGGATGGCACCTCACACACACACACACACACACACACACGCGCGTTCACAGACACGGTACTTCTCCCGAGACGAGTCAGTTTGTGAGCGTGCGTGGCTCGGAGCGGCGGCGCCTGCGAATGTGTAGGCCTACCTACTTGCGCGGCCCCGTTTCCAGTTTCTTTCCATTGTATATAAACAATAATACGATTTCTACAAGTTATGTTTACGTCTGGTGATAAAAATGGCTTCTGACGTGTGCTTTATTTGTAATAAAGTACTGGATAATGATGTTGAAAAGGTGACGACGCCGACGGTGCGGAAAAAAGGTTTGAAGACATTTATTGAGTCAAGCAAAAAGAGGAAGGATGATCATCATGTTCAGCTAAGTAAAAAATCTACAGTTGAGGTTCATGAAAAATGTTGTAAAAACTACAATGATGTAAAAATAATTACCGCTTATTTGAAGAAAGTTGAGCTGCGAGAATTTTTACGTTACGAACTTAGCCCCTATCCTCTTGCTATTTTTGACGAGCATGGGATGAGTAAAGGAACAATATCCAGCTTGTACAACGCTTTTACACCGACTGAACAGACTGACTTGAATGATACAAAATATGTCATACTTTTTTTTTGTTACACCGGGTCAAATGGCGCCACGGTCAGACATATGCAGAAATTTGCAGCAGTTATGTATCATATGTCAAATCAAACTACAAATCAAGTGCCATTGTCATTTACGACGGCTATCCTGACGAGGCTTGTGATAGCACCAAGTGCATAGAACGATTGAGAAGAGCACAAAGAAAACAATCTGCTGCAATATCATTTACAGAAATGATGGTGCCCACTGTCTCGCAGGATAGTTTTCTTGCAAACTCAAAAAACAAGATCCGGTTAATATGTATGTTAATGGAGAAACTTCATGATGCAAAAATTGATTCAAAGCAAGCTGTGGAGGATGCTGATATCCTAATTATCACAACAGCTCTTGAGATGGCCCCGTCAACGAACATGTGACAGTGGTGGGGGAAGATATCGACCTTCTGGTCACTTTGATTGGCCTGTATAGCCGTGATATAAATAACGTATTTTTTCTGAAACCAGAAAAAGGAAAGATTTCGCAAAGCCTCTACAACCCTCGTCTGGCTGCTGAGAAAATCCTATCAGACCATATATTATTCCTGCATGCGATGATTGGTTGTGGTACTACTTCTGCATTGTTTAATCAAGGGAAACTGAAATATCTTAGTCCTGCAGAATAACAAAGACTTACAACCAGTCATTGAAGCTTTCAAAGACCCTAACGCACATCAAGATGAGATTGTCACAGCAGGAAACATGTTTCTCATGGCTCTATATGAAAAAAAAAGAGACCAGTCTGAACGATTTGAGATACAGACCATACGTAACCTCATCATACAAAAATAAGACCCACATTGCCTCATTACCCCCTACCGAAGCTGCTGCAGGAGAACATTCACTGAGAGTTTACTATCCGGTCAAGCCACACCTGACGAGCAACAAAAAGACCCAAGTGAGTGGGGGTGGAAAAGAACTAGTAGAAGTCTCGTGCCAGTGCCAACCACTTTCGACCCTGCACCAAACTAAATACTACGGTACATTTCATGAAAATGTAAGAAGGGCTGCCAACGCAATTGTGGATGCAGGAAGGCGGGCCTTCATTGTTCCCCAATCTGCACATCATGCGAAGGTCTGTGCGACAACGTTGAGCCCCCGGAAGACAGCTCTGACATAGACATAGAAGAGACTGAAGAAAGAGACAGAGGTATGTCGAATCTCAAAAGTTATTTTGTATTCATTCATCTCTCCTTGATAAATAATTACAAGTCAGTGTCTCACCACCTCTTTTATTTTCCAGGATAACGATAACGACCCCTAACGCTGACGATGGAGAAATCAGACCCTGAGCCAGGACCCGATGCCATCGAAGAACCTCAGCACGATGCGGAAGGTATGTTTAATCTCACAATCTAATTTGCAATCCTCATCTCTCCTTGAGAAATGACACCACCTCTTTCAATTTCCAGAACAAGCAGAATATGTACCGGGACCCATCACCACCGAAGAACCTCAGCCAGGAGCTTCTAAAAGACAACGGCTCATATAATTTTTGCATATTATAATTTGTAATGAAATGAAAATCCACAGCCTGCTTCCAGTCTCCGACCGGGTCAGGAATGGAATGAATGAAGCCCCCATCTAGCGGCGAGGATGGGTAGATTATTGGCCGAGGAATAACCTAACCACCAAGGGAAGATAATAAAGAAAAGGAGGTGGGTTTCGGACTGGAGAAAAAGGATAGAAAGATAGGAGGAGAGTCCCACAAAAGTTATAAATTTAACTTTAAATGCACTTAGAGGCGGTTGCCACTGCAAATCCGTTCTCTGATACCTAACGTGAGTAGGGACCTGGTCGAAGCTGACGGGAAACGCAGCTAGGACTTGGGCGGTTTGCCAGAGAATTGCTTTAGCGTATTCCCTCTCAAGCATGCATAAGACTACTATGGGGAAGGGTGATAGTCTGGCAAGACAAATAGTAACATATTTATTCTGTATTAACGGTGGCATGAACTTAGGAAGAGTCAAGGAAGACAGGATCTTGCCTAACTGTTGTACCAGAGAAATGATGAGTCAAAGAAAGAAAGTTTAAGTTTATTTAACAATGCAAAAAAGTCTAATAAATTTGACAAGTATATAGTTTCAATTTTTAGTAACAATTTGGGGTCGCAGACCTCCTAACATTTAAAGTTTGCTCCAGGCAATTAACAATTCTTTAGGTTTCAAACCTTATATATGTACTAAAATCTTTGTAAGATTAAAAAAGACAAATGAAGTGATTAAAGTTTAAACATTAAATTGAGTACAAGGAGTGTACTTTAAGAAATTTCCAGGTAACTATTTTAGAAAAAGTTACAACTTAGAAAATAACAAAAAAGAAAGCGGGTAGAATGAAGGAAAGTTCCTATAACTTCTTATATTTATACAGAATTACTGTTGGTTATTATACAAATAAGGGCAGGTCACTTACTGTGAAACCTGATGAGAAAGTCAAAAGGAAGGTTCTCGAACTCCTATGTTTAAGTAGGAATCACGAGCCAAATGGGGCAGTTTCCCTTTCGTGAGACCTAGAAATAACTCACTCATGAGTTGAAAGAATTGTTTTCCCTGATTATAGGGTAGAAACAATGTAAGCTTGAACAGTGTATAAAACACGTAGTTATGCAGAAATTAATTAATGATAAACAAGCAAAATGGAAGGGCACTTCGTTAGAGTGACACCTCATAGAAAATGATCTAGAGTTACAATTTTATTAATATGGTTTGTTAGTAGAAGGTTTAGGAAAGATCAATTGGGATTTAGGATCAATGTTCGTGGCCTTATTTAATGTAAACGGACGATCGCGACGCGGTAGAAAAGTTGAACAAGCACTAGTTATCACTATAGTCTTTTGAATAGATGAAAAATTCACTGTGGTAACACGAAAGTTTATGGCAAAGAAAGTTATTGCAATGATGAAAAAGAACTGGTAGCACTAGATAGGCGAAAGTCTATTGCTTGAGAAAGTTGTGTATTACAATTAAATGCGCCATAGAACATTCCAACGGTGGTAGAAAATTAGCTATTGAGCTTTAATTCAGAAGGAAGATTCTTCAATTTTCAATAGTATTCTCACAAGTGAGTGAAAAATACATGACGGCAAGACTTGTAGATAAAGTACAGGATCTGGAAGGTTCCAGAACGATCCTAATAGAAGAATGGAGCCAAAGTTAATCCAGCGGAGGAACTAGCTTGGTATTTATAGACAGCGGGTATTAGATAATATCCCACGTGGTGAGAAGATTTCTCATTTAAATAGCTTAAGAAAAGCTACTTTCTATTAAGGTTGGCTTAGACAGACACAAGCTCAACATGGCAAATCCCGCGAAGAATGATTACCGCCCCAAATAAGTAATCTCACGCTGTCTATAAAATGATCAATAAAAGCATGTAGATAATAAAACTGATGAAGATGAGGTTAAAACCTTAAGTCTGTACTTATCTTGGTTGCATGTCGAAGGTGAAGTTCCCTTTGACGAATACTTAATGTGCCAACATGGCGTAGAACGTAGAGAGTGCCTCTTGGTTTGAGGAGACTGGCTCTAGTTGAGCCTTGACTGACCGAGTCAACTGCCGACTTACAAGTGAGACCCACTCAGCGAAGCGCGGAGGGTCCAAGGAAGGGAAAAGAGTGGGGGTAGGAGACAAAAGGAGAACATATAAGCATGACCAATATTGTAAACTTAAATTCTCCTGAGGAAATGGTCTTCAAAGAGTTGATAGCAGACGATACTAGCACAGCCTGGTGGGTGAAAGAGTAGACGAAGTTCTCTTGATCACAGAGATAATAGCTGGCGATGGCAACGAGATCTGGTGGCCAGATGGAAAAGGAAGTCCTCTTGCTCCAGGAAGAATTGAGGAGCTTCAGAGATTCGCTGCTAGATGACGCTAGGTGGGTCATGGAAGATATATATCTAGAACAGACTCACAATGACATAGGAGACATGACCAACAAAGAGAAAATAGAAGATCACTGTTGGTGTTTGATAAAGAGGAAGGAATGGACATGCAAAGAGCATTAAAAATTATATTATCTCATACCGTGTATTCCAAGAATACAACATACTGGGAGGGGAAACACCAACAGAGAACAAATAAGCATTTAAATATTTAAAGGTAATGGAGCGATCAAAGACAGTGGTCTTGTGATCGGACAATTAGTGGTCAAGACTCTGACCACCCTGACTCTCCCATCTCTTCCAGGATAACACTTGGTCACTCTACCAGAAATCCAGACCAGGGGGGGGGGGGGAACATCCCTAACCAAGACCAAGTCCCCCACTTTGATGTCGGGACTGGAAAGAAACCACTTCTGTCTCCGTTGCAAGGAAGTTAAATATTCCAAGTTCCACCTCTTCCAAAAGGAATTGCGGAGGGCTTCAAGTTTACGCCAAACAATAGGTAAATTAGAATCCCTGAAAGAATTAGGAAGGGGAGGAGGGGTAGAGAGAGAAGTGCGTGTAAGGAAGTGACCAGGTGTGAGTGGAAGCAGGTCATCAGGGTCATTGGAAAGCGGAGTTAAAGGACAAGAATTAACAACACCTTCAATCACAAAGTAGCTAGAAGCTGCGGGAAATATAGCTCTAGTAAAGATCGCGATAAGATGAGAAAGAAGAATTAACATGTTTAAACAAAGCGTATAGAAACAAGTACATCTATTAAGGATAAGAATATACCAAATAAACAAAGGAACTATGCGAGTAGAAGGCAAGAACGCCATAGGTAACAACAATCTAGTAGCCATAAACAATGACCTTAAGTTATAATAAGTATCAAAGGGGTTAATCAGAAAAATACTTAAGTCAGCGAGAAACGTGTTATGACAAGCATAAATACAAAAACACATCGAATGTAACGACAAGAAAAAACAAGTTTGTTCATCAAAGAACAATAAGATTGCAAAATATGTAAGCAAGGAGCAATACATGAGCGCGTGAAAAATACGCAACGATGTTATGAAAGAAGAATCGAAGCAGTTGTAGGATACGAGCGTAAGTAAGTGGGAGACATAAGCATGAATGACCTTGACCCACATAGTACAGCGAGATAAGGAATATAAATAGCTGAGAGAGTCCTTGAGCGGAACAAGTTTATTTTGGTAATGAGGTGAGCGGCTTCTGAACTTACGGGAGTAACTCGCAAGACAATGGTTGGCAATCAGCCAGAGTTGAGATAAGGGAAACTTGCTCTGACCTTTGGCAAGCATACAGGAAATAAACGACTGCTTGGCGTTATCCGAGCTTGTATACAAACAAGATTGAAAAACAAGCAGTTCGAAATAAACAAACAACACAAGTGAAATCAGCTGAGACTTAAAGCGGATATTCAGGTTAGACGGCATGCAGTCATTCGCGGCTTGGACGTGAAAAACCAATTTAGAGACATATGAAATAATTTTCAACAGAAAAAAGCTTAATTCCTCCGAAAAAGGAAGAGAAGCTGGTACATTGAGAAGGAGTATATGCGTAAGAATAGTTATTCTAGATGCTAGACAATTCAGATTTTCAAGCGGTTTCAAAAGCGGCTTCCAATTGTGAGGAAGGGGGAAGGAGCCGGCCATGGCCATCCTACTAAATAGCGAAAGAAGTGAAGCATAGCTTACAGCGAAATGATGGTGATTGATAGCCATGGTTTTACACAAGGGGAAGATAGTTTTCAACAGAGAGTTTAAGCAATTACCTGCTATAAAAATGACATGAGAAGGTAAACGAAGTAACACAAAGCGAGACGAACTTGAATTGCCATCTTGTGCGGGAAGAAGGCAAAATCATTTAAACAACTTACAAAAGTGTCGTAGTTGTTCACGATGAGACATCGTATCGGCAAGTGTTTTTTCAAAAGTATCGAGATCGAAAACATGAGCGTTCTCTTTTTCAGAAATGGGATTTATGTCAGCTGTAACAAAATGACATTGCGATTTGGTTTGAAGACTGGGTTGCTGGATTTCACCAGTAATAACCCAACCAAAATCGGTGTCTCTGGCGACCACGTTTGAGGATAACTTGCGAACCTGTTTACGGAGGCAATTCCAAAAAACATTGGCACTGAGAAGTACATCAATGGGACCTTGAGCATTAAACTGAGGATCAGCTAACCTTAAGTTCGAAGGAATCTTTAAACCGGAAGTATTAATAGAGCTGCTAGGAGTGTCCTTGCCAATACTGGTAAGAATGAGACAGTTTAAGTTAAGATTGGTGTTTCTTTGACAAATGTCTCTGATTTTCAATTTTGAAGACTGCAAGGCTTGAGTTTTCAAATTGTCAATGCCGGATACATTGATGGGAGTAGGCGATGACGAAAGACCTAGTTTTTAATTAACGATTGCGAAACAAAGTTGTGAGTTGAAGCGGAATCGAGAAGACCGCGGGTTCGAAACCAATTTCCAAATTTATCTTGGATTTCGAATTGTACAGTGGACAAAAGGACTTGCGCACTGTGAGAAGTTTCGGCGTTAGAAATGCAGGAAGAAGCATTAGTTTGTTCGGAGCTGCTCTGCATGGAGTTTGAAGAAGCGGGTACAGGTGACCTCGATTTATCATGAACGTGCAATAAAGAATGGTGCGGTTTTTTGCAATGAAAACAGAGGTTGGAAGACGTACACTTTGAAGAAGAATGCTTAGGTGACAAGCAGTTGAAGCAATGTTAGCTATTGAAGACAAATTTCGTTCGATCTTCGACAGACAATTCTTTAAAAGATTTGCACAAGTACAAAATGTGCAACTTTTTGCAGAGCATGCATTTTAAAGATTTGTTGAGCGGCCTGATATGTTCTCTTGGATGGTTGAAAGAAGCAGAACGAGTTTGCTTGTTCTCGACAGATGGGGGTTTATGACCATTTGAAGAGACAAGTTTTTTCTCAAAAATGTGACACATATGACTCGTTTCGACATTTTCGCACTGGAATGAGAGTGCTGTAAAGACTTGGCACCGGCTGTTGAGAAACGAGATGAGGTGTTCAAACGAATGTTCCTCGTTGCGAGTGAGTTCGATCTCCCAAGCCTTTAATGTCGAAAAATCGAATCTTGATGTAGCCAGATGAATAAGAATAGTGTCCCACGTTTGGACTGGTTGCTTGAGTTGATATAACGCTCTCACGTGCAATTGAATAGAGTCTAACAGGTCTCTTACAGAGGTGACGTCATTAGGTTTGACGACTGGCAGGTTGAACAGACAGCGGATGTGGCGAGCCACACACAAACGTAAATTGCCATATCTCTCTTTAAGGAGATTAAAGGCTATGCGGTAGTTACCTGCGCTTAAAGGCAGTGACTGAACCAAGGCCAAGGCCTCGCCTTCCAAGGACGTACGCATGAAGTAGAATTTATGAATGTCGAGAATGCCAGTATTTTCATGAATTAGGGAGCAGTAACGTTCATAAAAAGAATACCAAGTAAATTCATCTCCAGAGAAGTGGGGTAAGTCAATTTTAGGTAAAATTGGTTTGGGCTTGTGAGTACCATCACGGAAAGAAGTTTGTGGTTCGTGAAGAGAACCAAGAACAGAAGCGTCCTTTTTCTGCTCCTCTTCGAGTTGGCGTATTATTTTGAAAGCAGAACCTATGCCTTCGTAATATTGGTTTTCTACTTCGACTCGATCTTCGGTTTGATTGAGCATACAAGTTTCTATTTCAGTTTGGATGTTGCAATAATTTTCATAAGAACGTTCAAAATCCCTTACACGATGTTTCAACAAGTCTAATTGAGCTTATGAGGGATCTAACTCTTTTATGTACTTTCTGAATCGGGTAATTTGCCCTTTATAGGATGCTCGTTTAGAAGTAAGTTTTTCATCCTTATCCTTTTCAGTAGGAGCCATGTCATAGAAAATAAATTGAAATGTAACTCACGAAGCTGTGGAACCTTGGAAATGCTGTCAAGCTGGCAGCAGCAAATAAGTTGAAAGAAAGGGACACACCACGGGAGACAGGAGCGGCCTCTTTCCCCTTCACAGGCTTTGCATGATGTAGTTATAGCTGAAAGATTCAAAGCAGATATTAATAATTTGCAAGGTATTGTCAAATAATCTTTTAAACAGAAAGAATGACAAATGGACTCTCCCGGGTTCCTGGGACCAATTTTTGGGTAGATTATTGGCTGAGAAATAACCTAACCACCAAGGGAAGATGATAAAGAAAAGGTGGTGGGTTTCGGACTGGAGAAAAAGGATAGAAAGATACGAGGAGTGTCCCACAAAAGTTATAAATTCAACTTTAAATGCACTTAGAGGCGGTTGCCACTGCAAATCCGTTCTCTGATACCTAAAGTGAGTAGGGACCTGGTCGAAGCTGACGGGAAACGCAGCTAGGACTTGGGCGGTTTGCCAGAGAATTGCTTTAGCGTATTCCCTCTCAAGCATGCATAAGACTACTATGGGGAAGGGTGATAGTCTGGCAAGACAAATAGTAACATATTTATTCTGTATTAACGATGGCATGAACTTAGGAAGAGTCAAGGAAGACAGGATCTTGCCTAACTGTTGTACCAGAGAAATGATGAGTCAAAGAAAGAAAGTTTAAGTTTATTTAACAATGCAAAAAAGTCTAATAAATTTGACAAGTATATAGTTTCAATTTTTAGTAACAATTTGGGGTCGCAGACCTCCTAACATTTAAAGTTTGCTCCAGGCAATTAACAATTCTTTATGTTTCAAACCTTATATATGTACTAAAATCTTTGTAAGATTAAAAAAGACAAATGAAGTGATTAAAGTTTAAACATTAAATTGAGTACAAGGAGTGTACTTTAAGAAATTTCCAGGTAACTATTTTAGAAAAAGTTACAACTTCGAAAATAACAAAAAAGAAAGCGGGTAGAATGAAGGAAAGTTCCTATAACTTCTTATATTTATACAGAATTACTGTTGGTTATTATACAAATAAGGGCAGCTCACTTACTGTGAAACCTGATGAGAAAGTCAACAGGAAGGTTCTCGAACTCCTATGTTTAAGTAGGAATCACGAGCCAAATGGGGCAGTTTCCCTTTCGTGAGACCTAGAAATAACTCACTCATGAGCTGAAAGAATTGTTTTCCCTGATTATAGGGTAGAAACAATGTAAGCTTGAACCGTGTATAAAACACGTAGCTATGCAGAAATTAATTAATGATAAACAAGCAAAATGGAAGGGCACTTCGTTAGAGTGACACCTCATAGAAAATGATCTAGAGTTACAATTTTATTAATATGGTTTGTTAGTAGAAGGTTTAGGAAAGATCAATTGGGATTTAGGATCAATGTTCATGGCCTTATTTAATGTAAACGGACGATCGCGACGCGGTAGAAAAGTTGAACAAGCACCAGTTATCACTATAGTCTTTTGAATAGATGAAAAATTCACTGTGGTAACACGAAAGTTTATGGCAAAGAAAGTTATTGCAATGATGAAAAAGAACTGGTAGCACTAGATAGGCGAAAGTCTATTGCTTGAGAAAGTTGTGTATTACAATTAAATGCGCCATAGAACATTCCAACGGTGGTAGAAAATTAGCTATTGAGCTTTAATTCAGAAGGAAGATTCTTCAATTTTCAATAGTATTCTCACAAGTGAGTGAAAAATACATGACGGCAAGACTTGTGGATAAAGTACAGGATCTGGAAGGTTCCAGAACGATCCTAATAGAAGAATGGAGCCAAAGTTAATCCAGCGGAGGAACTAGCTTGGTATTTATAGACAGCGGGTATTAGATAATATCCCACGCGGTGAGAAGATTTCTCATTTAAATAGCTTAAGAAAAGCTACTTTCTATTAAGGTTGGCTTAGACAGACAAAAGCTCAACATGGCAAATCCCGCGAAGAATGATTACCGCCCCAAATAAGTAATCTCACGCTGTCTATAAAATGATCAATAAAAGCATGTAGATAATAAAACTGATGAAGATGAGGTTAAAACCTTAAGTCTGTACTTATCTTGGTTGCATGTCGAAGGTGAAGTTCCCTTTGACGAATACTTAATGTGCCAACATGGCGTAGAACGTAGAGAGTGCCTCTTGGTTTGAGGAGACTGGCACTAGTTGAGCCTTGACTGACCGAGTCAACTGCCGACTTACAAGTGAGACCCACTCAGCGAAGCGCGGAGGGTCCAAGGAAGGGAAAAGAGTGGGGGTAGGAGACAAAAGGAGAACATATAAGCATGACCAATATTGTAAACTTAAATTCTCCTGAGGAAATGGTCTTCAAAGAGTTGATAGCAGGCGATACTAGCACAGCCTGGTGGGTGAAAGAGTAGACGAAGTTCTCTTGATCATAGATATTATAGCTGGCGATGGCAACGAGATCTGGTGGCCAGATGGAAAAGGAAGTCCTCTTGCACCAGGAAGAATTGAGGAGCTTCAGAGATTCGCTGCTAGATGACGCTAGGTGGGTCATGGAAGATATATATCTAGAACAGACTCACAGTGACATAAGAGACATGACCAACAAAGAGAAAATAGAAGATCACTGTTGGTGTTTGATAAAGAGGAAGGAATGAACATGCAAAGAGCATTATATTCTCTCGTACCGTGTATTCCAAGAATACACCAGAGGATATGAACTGTGCCGGCTGCCGAGGCCTGACGCACTCCTCTGGGGCAATGATTAAATGAATGACAGATGAAATGAAATGATAGTGGAGAGTGTTGCTGGAATGAAATTGTGACAGGGAAAACCGGAGTACCCGGAGAAAAACCTGTCTGCCTCCGTTTTGTCCAGCACAGATCTCACATGGAGTGACCGGGATTTGAACCACGAACCCAGCGGTGGGAGGCCGGCGTGCTGCCGCCTAAGCCACGGAGGCATAATTTGTAATATTATTAATAATTATATGATCATAAGTAACGATATCTTAAGTTTTATTTTGTTAGAGTCCTACCTTTTTTGAAACTGAATTTTAATAATTTCGATCCTTTTTTTTTCATTTTGATTACATGTGCAGTAAACTAGGAGAAATTTATCAAATAACAGCATTCTAATAAAAAATAAAGTTTTGGAATGTAAAAATTGGGTTTTGCAGAGACCGCTGAAAATTGCCAATTTTCAACTCGTATTTGAGACCGAACCGTTGGTCTGAAAAAAATTAAGTAGTGATATTTGTAGAGAATTTTAATTACTTTAATTTCTGTAAACAAACCGTTTACTAAAATTTAATAGTTTTCGAGTTTTAGGAAAAAAAAACGAAAAAAAGCAGATTGTTTTGCTTTTTTTTTGCGATTTTTTCAATGTTGCGTCACGAAATTTTGTCCGCAAACCTCAGATTCGGATTCAGCATCCCAAAATACATATAAAATGAAAGAAATCGGAACTACCCCAAAACTTTCCTAGTAAAAACACAATTAAACTGAACTAAAGGGGAATTCCGAATAATGCAATTTACTTTTCTGGTGACCTAATTATCTCAGTGCAGTGAAACTCGGAATATGGAGTATTTATTTAGATCTAAATATATTTGTGCCTAGTTATTTGTAACTCTTCAGTCGGTCAATATGAATTTACCCAATGACAGGGCTGGGTACAATGCATACAATATGTAGATAACACTCCTGGAAAATATACACGTTTTAGTTTATGATCACTATTAGCTGGGGCAATTGTTAGGATTAACTCACGCGCTTCGACCATCAACCTCTTGGAGGTCGAAACGCGTAATTCTAAAAAAATGCCCTAGTATAATTTAAATAAATATTAAAAACATTTTTCCACGCCCAGTTGGTTGTTTGGTTGTTTCCTCAGTTTAGGGGCTGTGACAACGCTGTCATGTTGCCCCGTGTACTTTTGGTGTGTGTAGAATCTGTCTGATAACCGGTGTTAATTGTGATGGCTGTATTAGGGTGTATTAACTGTGATTCAGGTAAGGACTGAAGACGATCAATTTCAAGTAGTTCCTACTTTTGCTACCAAAAGCTATCGTCAATGACACCTAGCTGTATACTTGGCTACTGCATGCCACCGCAACCGGCACCTGGCGACGAACGTTGAAACTTATTGAACCCTTTATCCTCTGTTGGATAAATGATTCTATGTTTTATTTCTTCAATTAATAAATATTTCCACCAGCATCATGAAAGTAGCCAGATGGAGATGAGGAAATTTCAAGCATTTGTGGGAGACAGCGGGGACATACCTGAAGCTGTTTGACAAAAGGCTAAATACTTTAGCTGTGAAAGGAAATAGCCTAGCGATGTGTCAGAAGGACAGGTGTTGGCCACCTCAAAAATAGAAGCGACGCGCAGTGAGACATGCGGCTGGTATGTTCATTGTGATATTCGCGCCGAGAAGTAATATGATGCAGTAACGTGAGTGGCTGATGAAGATAATAGACACTCCTACGACGCCAAGATCTGCTAAAAAACGCCAAATTACAGAAAGTGTGGGAACCAATGAGAGAAGAATGCCTATTTAGCGCGGCAGGTCTAGCGTGGGCACGCTCGGCTAGCATTCACGCGGGAGATCGCCTAGACAAAATCTCTACGATCGATTCTAGGATTAATGGGCATATTCTTGACCTGCACTATTTTACGAGTTCAGTGATATTTATTTCATTCCTGTATCACCATTATTTTGTGAAATTTTTGTATAAATTCCCGCTCTATCAAGACCTAGGGCCAGTTCATTTATAAGTGGTGTGAAGAGCCAAGACTTTGCTTATTATTATTCTGTGCGTCTACGGACGTAAGCTTAGTATTACTTTGTGCGTCTACAGACTTTGCTTATTATACTTTGGTGTGTCGAGGACACGCTTATTACTTTGGTTCGTCTGAGGACGGAGGCTGTTATTTTGTGTGTCAGTGGACACAGGCTTTTATACTTTGCGCGTCTAAGGACGTTGACATTTATACTTTGCGTGTCATGAAGGACACAGAAATTATTATTAAAAGTGTTAAATTCAGTGTTAGATAGTCACAGTACTACTGTATATTTGTAGGGGCAGTATCTTCGATAATTCGCCAATAGACTGCTTTGGGGAAAGAAGTACCCGAACGGCGAATTTAGTAGTCAGACATCAAGTGTATAATAATTTAATTTTTGAATCAGCACGAGAGATGACATCATTGACCATGGAGGAAGCCTGGAAATATCAAGACTCCGTCAAGATGGTGGAGATGAGATAAGAAGGATCCAGTTGGGAAATGGCGGCGGATGTTCTTTGACGGGTGGCTGGCTGAGGATGAGTACAGAATAATATTTATTATTATCTGATAAATTAACTTATGGTGTATGGGACATACTGTGTTTTGTAAATAATTTGCTTGTGTGATTAACGTAGTCTATTTAGTTTTGGTCTGACACACCTTTTGCATGGAAACAGCTCGCATATATATTTAGTAGAAGGTTCTTTTCTTGTTTGTTGTTGTAACTAACGTAGCTATGTGAACGGCCGTGTTTGCATATGTTACGCGATGCGGTTAAAAACGTCTCTCGGAGATATGTTGTGTTTCAGAAGTAGGACTGAACTAATATAATTATACAGTAGATTGGAGGGTAATTAATTTCTTTTGTTTTATTATTGATCAGATTCAATGAGATTATTGCCTTTGGAGCAATGTGATTTGTGACGTAGAGCAGTCAGCTCTATCGTAGTTTTTTAATATTTTGTTTAATTGTCGGCGAGCATCCATTCAGCCGATCTGTGTGAATACGTATTGTCATTCCCAAATAATGTGTGTGTGTGAGTGTGTGTTTTTGTGTCATTACAAGCGGGATTTTCAGCTTAGACTGATTTCTGGCAGCTTGATGACAAATCCAGATTGTGACCTCGCGAGGGCAATTCTGGATATTTTGATTAATGTCTGACCATATTTTGAAGTGGTTAAGTTGTTGCTGTTGATTCCTTGAGATAACGGCACAGCTGGTCAGTTATATTTATACACACTGGAGTGGGACAATGGCAGGTGATTGAGGAAGAGGGGAGATGTTGCACAAGACGAACTGAAGGGTGCCAGCCAGGTCATTAGTGGAGAGTGCCTGTGTGGCTCAGTAATAACTTTAAATACAGAATTAAGAACTGATCAATGATAAAAATTGTTTAAATAAATGGGAGTTGCCTACGAATCACGATAATCTCCGAAGCGTTAGCTTAACATGCAGTTTTGTTCATATAAAGTAATGTCAGCCAGTCAGGCTTTTGTTGTTGTTGGTTTATTCCATGTTTATATTCCATTCAGTGACCCGTGAGTCATATGCTATGCTGTATTTCCTTGTTTGTGTTGAGCAAGTTGGCCAGCGTTGGCAGCTCATAGTCAAGTGCCTCTTCGCGCTAATGAGGGTCTCAGGGAGATTCCTGTAAATAGTAGATTTGTAGTGCGTGTGTCAGCATTACTTTTTAAGGGTTTTTATTAATGTCATGTTCCATATCCATAAACGTTGATTTACGAGATGATTGTTCGTAAGCATCGTGGCTGTTAACCCGTTGTAAACGAACAGTCATCCAAAGTACTCATTCCTCGTAGTTAGTCATTACGCGCACATAAAACCCAAATTGCAAGGTAGTGGAACCAGGATCCACATTTTTAATAAAGGGGAGATCCGTCTGACTCCTCAGAATTGATAGATATTCCTGTCATGGGAAATTCAGGGAGGATTGTTTTTATATTTTATTGTTGTTTATTTCTTTTTATGCACTATTAGTCATTAAATCATGTTATTATTTTACATCTTGTCACCTTTCTTTCTCGTTTTATAGTTTATATCCTATGACCCTTACCTCAGTAGAGCATGTTGTTTGGCGAACGTAAACATCACATAGGAACTGAGCGCGACCCCTTGATTAAGATTTCTTACATTAAACACTGCTTTTCTGAAGGGTTCATAGGAGTAAACTGGCGCGGCCAAGCGTGGGGCGGTTCACTGTGGTGTAACGGCAAAGATTTTGCACATGTCAATGTAAGCGTAGTTGGGTTTTCAAACTGACGCAACAATGAAGGTGTAATTTGGTTGCTGGTTCGCTGCTGGAACACATTTAAGTGGCGTATTTGAGTAAAACTGACATGCCGCAAGTGCAGGCAGATATGGCAGTATTTTAATCACCGGGAAGTGATATTTTATTAAAAGTAAGTGAGGCGAAGAGGATACCGCCAAATGTGTGAAATATAAAGTAAAATCAGGAGTTTGCAATGTAAAATACGGTTCACGTTTTTGTCTATTGAATTAAAGTAAAAGGTAATATGTGATAACGGGCGCCCAACGATTATAGTTAAAATTAGATTTGTTTAGAAAGTCAAACTCGTGAAAATGTTAGGAGGCTGTAGCCTTAAATGACAATTAATTCTTTGTTAATTAGTCAGTGTTAATATCAGATCAGGATAACAATTTAATGACTGAATATGTGTTTGGGTTTAAATTAAATTGAGTAAAATTAGAACTACTCAGAGATGCAATCGACTAGTGGGATTAAAAGTAAAAATAAATGAACTGAGTAGGGTAAAGAAATTAAATGTGCATTGGATTTTATGTGTGTGTCAAAGGGCATTGCTTTATGCCATTTCCCTAATGTCTCATATAAAGTGTGTAATATGGCAACGGTTGAACAGATTCAAGAAATCACTGAGAGTGCAGCTAGGAGAACACAGGCATTGTTGGACACTAAATTGGCGGAACAGAGTCAATCATTAAACACTAGTATGTTAGAACAAAGTGAAGCATTAAACGCGAAATTGTCTGAGCAAATAAACAATACTATGGTAGAACAAAGTGAAGCATTGAACGCGAAGTTATCCGAACAAAGTGAAGCATTAAACAATACTATGTTAGAACAAAGTGAGTCGATAAACAAATTATCCGAACAAAGTGAATCATTGCGGACACAATTAAATAACAGTAGAATTGAACAAAATGAATATCAGGCGGAACAAGCTAGATTATTAAAAAGTGAAATTAATGACACTATCAATTCACAGTTAGAGACGCTAACCGCAGAGATGAAAGATCACACTAATCAACAGATGGTATTACTGGCCCTAGATGTGAGTAAAAATAATGAAAAGCAATTAGACCAGATTAAGAAAATGGAAAGTATTTTCGATCAAAAACTTAGCATTTTGGATGAAACGGTGTTAGCTAAATTAGAGCAAATTGAAATAGCGTGCACTATGAATACAAGCGAGGTCAAGATAGCTCAGGAGAAGTTAGAAGGACGATTTATGGAGATGGCAAAGAGCGGCAAAGTCATTCAACAACAATTGTCAGCGGTAGATGAGAATATATCCGGCATAATTAAAGATATGGATCGTCTCGAAATAAAATCAGCAGAGCAGTGGAAAAGCCTAGAAGCGGATCAGGAGCAGTTAAAGAGTACCTTAAACGACACTAAAAGCCAGATTGAAGAGAAAGTAAGCACGATTAAAGAGCAGATAAGAAAAGATTGGAAAAAATGAATATCGATTCTAAAGAGGAAAGATCCACCATTCTTAAAACAGTAGGCGAAAATCACACTCGTATTCAAGCATTAGAACAAGAAATGAAGAGCAAGCTTAAAGAACAGACGGACTGGATCATTAAAGCCGAACTCAGGTCATTAGAGCAATCGTCGATATTTAGAACAGGAACATTGAAAGACAAGCAGGATGACTCAAATAGCCCGGAGACGAGCACAGCAGGAAGTCAGACTCAGGCGGAGAGCCCATTAACAACAAACACGGAAGGGTTTCGCAAGAATATCGATAGGAGCTCAACACCACAAGACGGTCATCAGCCTACTCAACTTATCCAAGTAATTCGCTCAAGTGATTATAAACCACAGAAATACACGGAGAATTCAGGGGTAACACCTAAAGCTTTTATCAAAGAGATTGAAGACCATTTCAATGACACTGGGGTACCTGAAGCACGTAGATTGAGGATGATGGAGAGATTTTTATCAGGAAATGTCCTTACATGGTTTTTAAGCTTCAAATATACATTTGGAACCATGTCAGATTTTAAATTGGCGTTTCTGCGCAAATATTGGTCGCCCGCAACACAACAGAGTCTAAGGATGGAGCTTTACTCTAGAAAGTACCAAACCACCCAGCAAACAAAATACTCAGATTTCTTTAACATGCAAATGTTAAAATTTCGCGACCTTGATTACCCTTTAAATGCAGCGGATCTGGTGATGACAATAGCGAGGCAATTGCCTGTCAACGTGCAACAAGTCCTAGTCGCAGCGAACGTTAGTACGGCTATACATGCAGAGCAGATATTACGCCAGATAGATGAGACTACGTCTCATAATCATTATAGAGGAGGAAGACAGCTGGAGTTAGTCAATTTGACAGAGGTCATAAAACCTAAGCAGGCAAACACTAAAACGCAGGGCACTAATACAAGCACTTCCACACCTAGGCGAAACCAGGAAGAAGGAGAAAACAGACCATACCAGCGTAACGAAAATAACTACAATAATAGATCATATCAAGGCAACAATAGGTATCAACAGAGAGGATATCAACATTGGCGTGAAAATCGAATAAATGACAGGCCTTATGGAAGATACGGTGATTACAATGCTAATCAAAGATGGAAAGGAAGAAGAGACCAAAATCAAGGAGAGCCACGAAATTATCGAAATGACTGGGATGATAGGCACGCTCAATCACAACATTACCTAGAGGAATTACACGCTAGTCAAGGTGGAGAGCTAGGATGATGGGAAAAAGCTATTGGGAACATGAAGAATCCTGATACACATACTGAGTAAGCTGGAAGTCTACTGAGACAAGAGGAATATCAAGGACATCGGCGACAAACGGATGATGGGAGTTGCACCGGAGCTAAAAAAATGTTAAATTTGGATAAAGGAGACAGCCTACAAACGCAACAGTCGGAAGTTGAAGAGGGATGGATAGTAGCGAACATACAAGAATGGATTGCTTTGCCAGAAGAATGCCTGGAGGAGACGGTGAAACCACGGAACGATGAAATTAGGCAGTTACCCATTATTTACGCAAGGATTGGTGGAATTAATATAAGATGTTTATTGGATACGGGGTCACAGATCAGTCTGGTATCGGAGGCCTTGGTTCGAGAGTTGGGACGGAGTCAAAATATTCCTGTAATTCCCGTACCACAGCTCAAAGTGAGGGGTGTTATTCCTGAACGCACCGTCACTTGTAAACGTCAGGCATACTTAGAGCTGAACATATTGGAACACACTTTTGGGCAAACATTCATTATCATGGCAAAGATGAATTTCAATATAATTCTTGGTGCAAATTTTATTTGTATCAAGCAGTGATAGATTTGCACAAGAATACTGTCAGTTTTAGAGAGTATGATGAGCTGAAGAACGTGGGATTGCATATGGATGAAATCACCACCGGAAGAGATGTAAATTCGTGGGCATTGGAAGCAATATCGGAAGAGACGGAAGAGGAGGTACGAAAGGCAGAAGATAACATCATAGAAGGGGCTGTTGTGGAACTAGATGAGGAGAGTGAATCCCAGGAGATATGGTCTTTATTAACGGAAGGAGATAACAGTGATGCATAATTTGAAGAGTTACTACAGGAGCGGCTCAATGACATTCAACTTGGGGGTGAACACAGAAAGCATTTGGAAGAGATTTTAAGGAAGCACAAAACAGTATTTGATACAGTACCTGGGAAAATATTAAATTTCAAATATTCTATGCAAGTCGAGGACTGGTCACCGTTCAAAAGAAGGTTGTACCCAATTCCTGAAAAATATCGTTGTCAAGTCAAGGTCATTATAGATGAGATGTTACAAGCTGGAGTGATAAGGAAGACACCAACACCTTATCTAAATGCGATTTTGGCAGTCACAAAACCAAATGGATCTATTAGACTTTGTTTAGATGCCAGAAATCTCAACACGAGACTCATTTTTCCTGAGTATGACAGAGCGCCAATCATCAGAGACGTATTAAAATGATTTAAAAACAAAAGCATTTATTCATCAGTCGATCTGACGAGTTCGTTCCACCATATTGAATTGGATGAGAAGTCACAGCTTCTAACTGGCTTCTTATTCGATAACCAAACGTTTTGCTTCGTTCGAATGCCCTTTGGAGTCAAAACAGCGAGCTGTGCCTTAATCCGAGCCCTGGACCGGAATCTAACCGAGGAAGTTAAGGAGATGACGGTACGCTACATTGATGACATTTTGCTGGCATCCGACAACATTGAAACTCACATGGAAAATTTAGATAAAGTATTAGGCAACCTGAATGCATCGAATTTCAAAGTAAACCTGAAGAAATCGCATTTCTTCAAGAGCGAGATCTTATATTTGGGTCACATCATTGACAAGGAGGGAGTGAAGCCAAATCCCGCTAAGATCGAAGCGATAAAGAATTTCCCTACACCAACGAGAGTCAAGCACATTCGGGCTTTCTTAGGCGTAACGGGATTCTTTAAGGAAAACTGTCCAGGTTATACGGAGACTGTAGCCCCCATGCAGGAAATGTTAAAGAAAAATAATAAATGGTTATGGAATGCGGAGTGTGAGAAGGCATTCCAAGCAACAAAACAGCTATTGGAAAACTGCATTAAATTAGGATTTCCAAATTTCAAGCACAAATTTATAATCCAAGCGGATGCTTCACTGGTGGGTATAGGTGCTATGCTCTACCAAGAGGATCCAGCTAACCTGCAGCATAAAACATATTTGGCATTTGTCAGTCGAAAATTGCGTAAGCACGAGCGCAATTATACTGTAACGGAACTAGAGCTTTTGGCCATACCTCATGCGCTACAACAATGGAAACGAATAATCTATGGTTACCCCATTGTTGTCAGGACTGATCACAAGGCATTAACATTCTTGTTTAAGACGTCGATGGCAAGCGAACGTGTGACACGTTGGTCTATATATATTCAGCAGTTTAGCACTGAGATTGAACATTGCCCAGGGAAGATGAACATGATTCCGGATGCACTCAGCAGGAACCCTGAGCCTGATAATGAAGAAACAGCGATGGTACAACACTTGGAGTTAACACCGAAGGACCGGGAATTCTTGGAGGAGTTACGTGAGATACAGCGAGAACAAGAAGCGGAACCATGGATGATGCTTTTAATTCAATACTTCAGAAAGCAACTACCTACAGGAACATCTGCATTTCGAGAAGCGAAAGCCAAAGAAGGAAGATATGTTTATGTCAACAATTTGCTGCACAGATGGGTAGATAATGACCACACCAAGTTACGCATATTAGTACCTGCTTCTTTACAACGAGGACTGACATGGCATACTCACGAAAGTTACGGTCACGTGGGCGTAGACAAGTGCGAAGCGACTATAGGAGAGACATTTACATGGCCACGTATGAGAACAACTATATGTGACGTCATCACAACTTGTGATCCGTGTCAGAGGACAAAGCCCAATAATTATTTAATGAGGCAGTATCCTAGACCATTGCTACCTAAAAAACCATGCGAGCTACTGGCACTCGACTGTTTCGGTCCAATCCCGAAGGGAAGGCTAGGTTGCCGACACTTACTAGTATGCATTGATGTATTTTCTAAATTTGTCGTATTATGCCCCATTCAGAAAACTACTTCAAAACAGGTACTCAGTCGTATTCGGAGTAGAGTTATTCCAATCCTTGGAAAACCAGAATTTATATTATCAGATCATGGCAGTTATTTCACAAGCGCCGAATTCAAGAAAGGTATGGAGGACATGGGTATAAAACACATTTTAAGCAGTATCCGACATGCCCAAGCAAATCCAAGTGAGAGAGCAATTAAGTGTGTAACATCATATTTGAGAATCTTCATTCCAAATGAACATCACAGATGGGTGGATAAAATCAAGGATGTAGAGGCATGCATGAATTCTACCAGGCACGAGTCAACAGGAAAAATCCATATGGTCCTACACAAAAACGAGTAGCCAGTGAGATCGTGGAAAAGCATCATTAACTGCCCACAAGATCCAATGATAGCACCTGACTTGCGAATTGAGAGGACGAGAGCCTACATGAGAAAACGGGCAGACCGCAGATTACGGCGAATAAGAAATAAGAGGTTTCACAGTGATCTTGAAATCAACCAGCTCGTTTTGGTGAAACGACCCGCTACATCGGATCCAGAGAAGATGATCTTCAGTAAATTCTGCGAAAAGTTCATAGGACCCTATTCTATCGTAAGGAACCTTGGAAATAATGCTTACAGAGTGAAAGAATTGAGCTCAGGAACAATGTCAGTCTACAACGCTGCCAACCTAAAAAGTATCGTAGAAGTGAACCATGGGAGCACCGAAATAACGATGCAGTTTGAATATATGGACGTCCTACTATCAACAAAGTGAACGGGGAGCAGTTGAGTACGTCACGTGAAGGAGGAAGTAGAATTTGTGTTGACAAACATTAACGAGGCGAGCAGAGTGTTGCCCCAGGCATCAGCGTCACGCAAGCAGTTGAGAGAGTCATTATGAGCAGGATGTGAAACGAGTAAATGCCATTCAAGACAGGAGCGACTAGACCAAGTAATAGAAAAGGGGTGATTCCGAAATAAAACAATTGGCCTACGGAAGTCTTTTAAAATTGTCGACTTTTTTCCTAAGTTCGAAATTTTGTGAGTGGGAGAGTTGTGAACCCTTTATCCTCTGTTGGATAAATGATTCTATGTTTTATTTCTTCAATTAATAAATATTTCCACCAGCATCATGAACGTAGCCAGACGGAGATGAGGAAATTTCAAGCATTTGTGGGAGACAGCGGGGACATACCTGAAGCTGTTTGACAAAAGGCTAAATACTTTAGCTGTGAAAGGAAATAGCCTAGCGATGTGTCAGAAGGACAGGTGTTGGCCACCTCAAAAATTGAAGCGACGCGCAGTGAGACATGCGGCTGGTATGTTCATTGTGATATTCGCGCCGAGAAGTAATATGATGCAGTAACGTGAGTGGCTGATGAAGAAAATAGACACTCCTACGACGCCAAGATCTGCTAAAAACCGCCAAATTACAGAAAGTGTGGGAACCAATGAGAGAAGAATGGCTATTTAGCGCGGCAGGTCTAGCGTGGGCACGCTCGTCTAGCATTCACGCGGGAGATCGCCTAGACAAAATCTCTACGATCGATTCTAGGATTAATGGGCATATTCTTGACCTGCGCTATTTTACGAGTTCAGTGATATTTATTTCATTCCTGTATCACCATTATTTTGTGAAATTTTTGTATAAATTCCCGCTCTATCAAGACCTAGGGCCAGTTCATTTATAAGTGGTGTGAAGAGCCAAGACTTTGCTTATTATTATTCTGTGCGTCTACGGACGTAAGCTTAGTATTACTTTGTGCGTCTACAGACTTTGCTTATTATACTTTGGTGTGTCGAGGACACGCTTATTACTTTGGTTTCCTCTGAGGACGGAGGCTGTTATTTTGTGTGTCAGTGGACACAGGCTTTTATACTTTGCGCGTCTAAGGACGTTGACATTTATACTTTGCGTGTCATGAAGGACACAGAAATTATTATTAAAAGTGTTAAATTCAGTGTTAGATAGTCACAGTACTACTGTATATTTGTAGGGGCAGTATCTTCGATAATTCGCCAATAGACTGCTTTGGGGAAAGAAGTACCCGAACGGCGAATTTAGTAGTCAGACATCAAGTGTATAATAATTTAATTTTTGAATCAGCACGAGAGATGACATCATTGACCATGGAGGAAGCCTGGAAATATCAAGACTCCGTCAAGATGGTGGAGATGAGATAAGAAGGATCCAGTTGGGAAATGGCGGCGGATGTTCTTTGACGGGTGGCTGGCTGAGGATGAGTACAGAATAATATTTATTATTATCTGATAAATTAACTTATGGTGTATGGGACATACTGTGTTTTGTAAATAATTTGCTTGTGTGATTAACGTAGTCTATTTAGTTTTGGTCTGACACACCTTTTGCATGGAAACAGCTCGCATATATATTTAGTAGAAGGTCCTTTTCTTGTTTGTTGTTGTAACTAACGTAGCTATGTGAACGGCCGTGTTTGCATATGTTACGCGATGCGGTTAAAAACGTCTCTCGGAGATATGTTGTGTTTCAGAAGTAGGACTGAAGTAATATAATTATACAGTAGATTGGAGGGTAATTAATTTCTTTTGTTTTATTATTGATCAGATTCAATGAGATTATTGCCTTTGGAGCAATGTGATTTGTGACGTAGAGCAGTCAGCTCTATCGTAGTTTTTTAATATTTTGTTTAATTGTCGGCGAGCATCCATTCAGCCGATCTGTGTGAATACGTATTGTCATTCCCAAATAATGTGTGTGTGTGAGTGTGTGTTTTTGTGTCATTACAAGCGGGATTTTCAGCTTAGACTGATTTCTGGCAGCTTGATGACAAATCCAGATTGTGACCTCGCGAGGGCAATTCTGGATATTTTGATTAATGTCTGACCATATTTTGAAGTGGTTAAGTTGTTGCTGTTGATTCCTTGAGATAACGGCACAGCTGGTCAGTTATATTTATACACACTGGAGTGGGACAATGGCAGGTGATTGAGGAAGAGGGGAGATGTTGCACAAGACGAACTGAAGGGTGCCAGCCAGGTCATTAGTGGAGAGTGCCTGTGTGGCTCAGTAATAACTTTAAATACAGAATTAAGAACTGATCAATGATAAAAATTGTTTAAATAAATGGGAGTTGCCTACGAATCACGATAATCTCCGAAGCGTTAGCTTAACATGCAGTTTTGTTCATATAAAGTAATGTCAGCCAGTCAGGCTTTTGTTGTTGTTGGTTTATTCCATGTTTATATTCCATTCAGTGACCCGTGAGTCATATGCTATGCTGTATTTCCTTGTTTGTGTTGAGCAAGTTGGCCAGCGTTGGCAGCTCATAGTCAAGTGCCTCTTCGCGCTAATGAGGGTCTCAGGGAGATTCCTGTAAATAGTAGATTTGTAGTGCGTGTGTCAGCATTACTTTTTAAGGGTTTTTATTAATGTCATGTTCCATATCCATAAACGTTGATTTACGAGATGATTGTTCGTAAGCATCGTGGCTGTTAACCCGTTGTAAACGAACAGTCATCCAAAGTACTCATTTCTCGTAGTTAGTCATTACGCGCACATAAAATCCAAATTGCAAGGTAGTGGAACCAGGATCCACATTTTTAATAAAGGGGAGATCCGTCTGACTCCTCAGAATTGATAGATATTCCTGTCATGGGAAATTCAGGGAGGATTGTTTTTATATTTTATTGTTGTTTATTTCTTTTTATGCACTATTAGTCATTAAATCATGTTATTATTTTACATCTTGTCACCTTTCTTTCTCGTTTTATAGTTTATATCCTATGACCCTTACCTCAGTAGAGCATGTTGTTTGGCGAACGTAAACATCACATAGGAACTGAGCGCGACCCCTTGATTAAGATTTCTTACATTAAACACTGCTTTTCTGAAGGGTTCATTATAGAGCATTAATCAAATCTAACCTACAGTTTTAGCTTCACACAGTTTTAGTTAGTGGAAGGTTCATTTACTTGCCATAAATCTATGGTATGTGCCACCAGATTTACTTCCCCTCCGAAGGAAGCCATACTGAGGGATTTTAACGCTCTTAAAACATCCGACGAATTCGGCCAGTTTTGAACTCGCGATCTTGGGCATAGAATCTCAGCATGCTACCAACTACGCCACCGAAGCCGCGTCCCACCCAGTCAATGGGCAAATTCGTGTTGACCGACTGAAGAGTTACAAATAATAATAATAGGCAACACTGAAAGAATGCTTCAAAACTTTACATTTGTGCCTAGTGTAATTCAGTTATTAAAAGAAATCAAGTTGGCATCTGTGCAAAATTATTGAAATTTTTTATTTATTTTCTGTGTCCTTTTCAAGTGGTCGAAATATAACTATGAACCATTACTATGACCTTCATATAACTATGTATTGTATAGATTACTACGCATTTCGATAGCCAGCATAAATACTGGTCTTCGCGCGGGCCTCCGCTTGCTTCGCTTATTCCGCGCAATAGAAGTTTGATAGAAATATCGGTATCCATCGTACCTAACCTCGGTAAACCAATGGCTTTAGTATCTACCGAATCTAACCTCAGTGGACCAATTGCTTTAGCATAATGCCAAGCAATCAGAGTTAAATGAAATAATAAAATACTAGCATTACCCGTCGCGGCTTCGCCCGCGAATATTCTAGTTGTAAAGAGTACACTTAGCAAAATCTCAATCATGAATGCTATGACTGATTTATCCTTGGTATGAATAATCAGACTTTATCAGTTCAACTACTGGTGCAGTGGTTAGGGGTTTGTCATTCCTTGATAGGTATATCAGAGCGAAGTTAATTTTTCTGGGAATATCAGAGACACTGTTAATTTAAGGGCCTTTAAATGTGGTTTTCGGAGACCCTTTATAGTCGGGTGAAAAAGACTTTCGTACCACACTCACACGTGAAAATTGCGTGAAAAAATTCTAGAGTGCCCCTTGACCCACTTAAGCACATTATACTGTAGTTATTGATGAATTTTACAGTTTAATTTGCTTCAGTGATAACCTTATAACCGTCTGGAAACTTTGTCAGTAATGTAATAATTGGAATTGCATTGCGTCTTATAGAAATAGCTGGTTGGTTCTTAAGTTTAGGGGCTGCGACAAAGCGGTCATGTAGCCCCGTGTACTTTGGGTGTGTGTAGAATCTGTCTGATAACCGGTGTTAATTGTGATGACTCTATTAGTGTGTGTTATCTATTTTTTAATTTAAGTACAAACTGCAACTTTGAATTTTTCAAATAGTTCCTTCTTTTGCCGCCAAGCACCACCGTCAACGACTACTAGGCCAAGTTCAGAACTAAGCTACTAGACGCCACCCCAGTTGGCTCTTGGCAACGAACGTAGAAACCTAAGAGCGTTGCTTACGTTCTTAACCTATCCAATTTAGCTTCACACAGGTGTAATTAGTGGAAGGTTCTTTAACATGCCATAAATCTATGACATGGGACCGCCGGCTTTGACCTGTGAGATTCTGTTACCATGGTTACCGTGTTGCATTCTTTCATTATTTCATTGTAAATATACATGTTTTAAGTTATTTATTTAATTGTGAGGCATTTAAAGAGTAAGTGAGTGCGTTTCGCTTATGCATTGGGTTATGCTGAACCTGTAGGTACCCCATATGTGTAGGTTGGTGTTAATGGGAACTTAGTTTCGGTACAAAACTGGAATGGGACCTTAGAAAAATAATATAGGGAGGGATTTAAAAGAAAATGCAATTTAACACACGAACTGCGACACATCTTCGTCTTACGTTAGTGTTTGCTATCGGCTAAAGCGATCCCGCTTACGAATTAATGCTAATGTTGTCTTTCCCAATGTTGCAATTTTGTGACTTCATTTGGCCTCAACTACACAGTTTCTTTTTTTCCAGAGTAAGAAAGTACAATTACCGTTGGCGTGTTTTCCTTGACGTATCCTGTCCAGGGGCACTGTCAGCAATATGTTTGGAACTCGTGTAAGTACATGGGGCGAGCTAATATAGAACTTACTGTAGAAATAGGTGATGTAATAGAGAGGAAATAGTTGAAATTTTTGGCTTTACGAACATTATTTCATTTTTTCAATAGTGACAACACGATTGCGTTTGGCGCCGATTTCAGCGCTCAGTGTGAAGTCGCTTAGTAATGTTGTTGTGATTTATCCTAGGTGTGCTGGTGAAGGCGGGGTGTGCCGAGCTATTGTAGGAAGTGCGTTGTTAAAGTTTTACATACAAAACATGCTTATCCGGGGGGCTTACGCCCTTGACTCCATTGCTTGCAGTGTAAACAAACAGTAATTTTCGACTAGACAGCAGCAACCAACGGTTTCACCCAGACAGTAGACTAACCCAGTAGCGACCGATGGTTTCACCTAGACAGTGCCGACAGCAGTGGCTACGCTGGCTGAAGCGCATTGTTAGGTCATGGGGCCAAGCTCTCTGCTGACTCGGTAGACGCGTGGGTTCGAACCCCACCGTCAGCCGTCCTTGAAATGGTTTTCCGTGGTTTCCCATTTTCAACACCAGGCAAATGCTGGGACGGTACCTTCTGACAGGCCACGGCCGCTTCCTTCCACATCCTTGCCCAGATTCATTCATCTTCATCCATTCCATCTCTCATCCCGACGCGCAGGTCGCCCACGGGCGTCGAATAGAAAGACCTGCACTTGGCCTCTGGGGAGGCCACACGAAAAAAAACCTAGACAGTAAGCTTGCCACGGTCGGTGAGTCGTTATCATGTCGGACTACCAACCCCAAGCTTGCAGGTTCCCTCCTGGCCGTGGTAAGTGATTTTTGAAAGGCGACAAACATCACAGCACGCATGTCATACGTTGTTGGAATGTTAAAGAACCCATTTGAATTCGGTAGGCCGTGTTTATAATGGGAAAATTAATCTCGGGATTTTCCGCCAACACAAAGTTCCTCCTTTCTCTACTAGAAAGCGCTATAGTGTCAAGGAGCTTAGATATATAACTTCCATGACTTTCATAGCGCTCCAAGGAACAACACAAATTGACATGCAAGTTGCCCTCTGGGCGGCAAATAACAAAGTTGCACCAAGCATCCGAGGCCATGCGATATTATTATTATTATTACCCAGACAGTAGACTCACTCAGGAGTGAGCGATGGCTTGGTCTAGACATTGGAGGGCTTGGTGGTGCAGATGTCAAGCTGTTTACCTCTCACCAAGGCGGACTGGGTTCGATTCCTGGTCAATGCATTTTCGAAGTGAATCGCCATGTCCTGTGGTTTGAATTCCTTATAAAAATGCTGGCTTGGCTTCTTTTGGTCATAAAAATGAATTATTTTCTACAGAAACCATTCTCGAGATATCCCTAACAGAATGGTGAAAACCGCACCAAAATCCATCCAATGGTTCTCGAGATTACCCGCGATATGTAAGAATCGGGGACTTTGTTTTATACTAAGTAGAGATTATAATATTGTGTTATTCTAAATTGTATAAACGTGCATATATACAGGGTGTCACATAAATATACTAACACTTTGAATGACTATAAAATGATTATTTATGAACATAGAGACAAGTTTAAGGGCTTCAATTATAGAAGAGACATGTAATTAAAGACTCATGTTCGAAAATGTTCAAATTGAACACCGTCAGTGTCCAGGAGTTCGACAAACCGCCACCAACGCACCGGACCATTGCTCGCATCAGAGATAAATTTGGAGCAGAAGGAACCGTTCATAACGTCAACAAGAAACGTTCTGGACGACCACGGACATCCACCAGTCATAGAAAAGAAGAACAGGTGCAGGAAGCCCTCACTCAATCCCCACCAAAATCACTACGACAAACGGCTCGAGAGACACACATCTCAAAAGATAGCGTCCGTCGCAACATGAAACGTCTGCGCTGGAAATCCTACATTCCAACACGAAATTGGAAATTGACAGACAATGTCACGAAATTCCAAATGAACTTTGTCGTAACGTATGCGAATCCATTGCTTCGCGTTATCAGCTTTGTCTGGACATTGACGGTCATCAATTTGAACATTTGCGAACATGAGTCTTTAATTACATGTCTCCTCTATAATTGAAGACCTTAAACTTGTCTCTATGTTCATAAAAATAATTTTATAGTCATTCAAAGTGTTAGTACATTGTTTTCTACCATTATTCACGTAATTTACAAGACCTCAAAACAGAACAACCCAACCGCATAACGAGATTCTAATTGCGATTCTTATTATAACACCAAAAGCGTGCTACAATCGCTGTTTAAATATATTAGGGCATAATTTAAACCGAAACACAGTGATCAGGATCTGACGATGGCCGCTTGAAGGTCGAAACGCGTAATCCTAAATTGCCCCATTATAATAGTGATAATTAACTAATACATGTAAATTTTTTCCAGGAGTGTTATTTACATATTTTACCCACCCAATCATTGGGCAACTTCGTGTTGACCCAATAAAAAGCTACAAATTACTGTTCGTATAGGCAACACTGATAGAATGGCATCGAAACTTTACATGGATGATATCAGTTATAACTGTGGACGATTGAACTAATTACAGAGGTGTGTAAATTATTAGACTCGATGGCCGTTTTTCAACTGGCGTAGTTGGTAGTATGCTGAGCTTCTATGCCCAAGATCGCGGGTTCAAACCCGGCCGAAGTCGTCGGATTTTTTAAGAACGTTAAAAATCCCTAGTATGTCTTCCTTCGGAGGGGAAGTAAAGCCGGCGGTCCCATGTCATAACTTTATGGCATGTTAAAGAACCTTCCACTAATTACACCTGTGTGAAGCTAAATTAATACAGGTTAAACATCTGACTATCGTTCTTAGGTTCCTACGTTCATCGTCAAGAGCCGACTGCGATGGCATCTGGTAACTAATTTCTGAACTAGTTGGTCGTTGACGGTGGCATTTGGCGGCAAAAGTAGGAACTACTGGAAATTGATCGTCTGCAGTCCTTACTTGAATTTAAACAGATGCACACACTAATGCAGTCATCACAATTAACACCGGTTATCAGACAGATTCTACACACACACACAAAGTACACGGGGCTACATGACCGCGTTGTCGCAGCCCCTAAACTGAGGAACCAATCAACCAACCAACCAGTTTGTCAACATTTACTCTGCACGATTTGTGACTTAATACAGTAGAACTATTTTGCAAGGCACAGACATTATTTCAAATGTTTAATCAATAGTCTTAATAACATTTCAAGGTGGGATGTAATGAAAAATGCACTGAGTTCACGATATAAAACATAGAGCCTTGAAATTTTGTACAGTTGTCAAATGGTGTTTGATCTATTTTGTGGCAAGCAACAGTATCTTGGGTGGCAAAATGGCACCAGTACAGTCACTGCAAAAAGTTTGTTACATCCTCCTATTTAGGTACACTTAACAACATAATTATAAATGATCCTGGCCTGAGCTTTTAACTAGTTCAAATACATGTCACTATCTCTAACTTTATGTAAAATTATCCAAAAACCGTGAAAAGTATTTTATTTATGGTCATTTAAATTATAGATTCTACTGTATAAATCTCAGTGAAAATATGAATGTAAATGCATGCACTTTCTACAAATGGTTAAATAGAAGCATAATTCTAAATAAATATGTGTATAATCGCTCAATAAACATCCTTGAAAATTTCAGTTATGTAGCATTTAGGGTTTCAGAGAAAGGTGTAAAACTATGTGGTGGAAAAATTGATATTGAGAAAACAACATTCGAAAATAGGATATATCTTACTCACATTTAAGTCAAGTCCACCCCTGGCACTATACAGCCCATGACGGGCTAAGGCCGACCAAGCGACCGCTGCCCAGCCATTTGGCCTGCAGATATTGGGGTGACGCGTGATCAGCGCGTCGGGTCCCTCGGCCGTTAATCTTGGTATTCGTGATCGGGGCGCTGTCTCACTGTCAGACAGCTACTCAATTGTCCTCACAAGGCTGAGTGCACCCCGTTCCAACCATCACGTCAGTTTTAAAATTCCTGATGGAGCCGGGGATCGAACTCGGGGCCTCCGGGTGAGAGGCAGGCGTGCTACCCCAACACCACGGGTCCGGCTCACATTTAAGTAACTTTGTCTATTAATAGGCATGCAGCTACAGATATAAATTTATTTTAAAAATACTTCCAATTGAGTAATGAGTCTGACATTTTTACACAAAGTATAAAAGAGGCAATACATACAAAAAACACATATTTCATAAGTTTGATATTTTGAGCCCTCGTCGGTTAAACCCCTCCCCCCCCCCTCCCCCTTAGAATCTGACAGTGAACTAATAGTTTAGACAAGAGTTTAGTGCTTTTCAGTCGGTCAACACGAATGTACCCAAAAGAGCTGGGTTATGCCCTAATCCTGAAATAAATTACATGAGATTAATAAATACACTAGGACGACCAGTTTCGATCGTCAAGCGATCATCTTCAGATCCATTACACTTAGGCTATAAAATCTATGTTTGAAAATACAGGTATAAATATTTACAATATGTACAATTATTTAGTTGCAGTATTGGTACTGCAACTGTCGGTTTATGCTAAATGCAGTATAAATGATGTTAGGTGAAATGTTAAATGGTGATAGATATCCGGAGTTTGTAATTTGGAATGATTATATGGTTGTAAAAATCAACTATGGTTAAACTGTAATCCTATTACTGTCTGTCTGTTGGGTAGTCAGCCCGAAGGCTGGTTGGATCCTGAAAAGGCACTGCCGTTACAGGCAAATAACAATACTTATCTGGTTGTCTTCCTTGCTAGAGCTACGCCCAGTTTTCGTGTTCACTGTAACTCCAGGTGTGGTCGACTGAGGTAGGCTGTTATCTCAACGACACTGGTTTTTCCCCTTTTCTCCCCCCTGTTCATATGTGCTGTGCGGAGTCAGTGCGATGTGTTTATGTGGGGTGTTGCCAACCTAGATACGATGTATGTTATTGAATGAGGTGGGTCTACAACTATTAAAGACCGTGGAACATTTCTCACCACGCGTGGACCATAAGCCATTCAAACTAAGCGCTGCCCGGTCTTATGAGAACGTGAGTTTCCACTAAAAGAGGAGCTTTGTTAGTGCAGAATGCCACATGTTTTGTTTCGATTACTTTATTCTAGTTTTCGTGTGAATTTTGACCAGAGAGATTAGAAGTCTTTTATTACTGATTGTCAACTCTATTCACAGATTCCTGGACAATGAATTTGAATCACATGATTTAGGGGATACATTCCAAAGCCAACGAGAAAGAGGAAAACTGGACCCAGCTGAGGTGTCCCTCAGAATCTCTAATTTCAAAAATTCTCAGTTGCAATTCCGTATGGGAAACGTCGTAAGTCCACAGGGTAAGAAACATTACAAATTAGGGTAATAAAAATAGAATAAAATGATTTATAATAAAAAATTGTGATTGATTTAAATTATTTATTTAGAGTCTAATAATTTGCACACTTCTGTTTAAAAACGAGAGCAATATCTATTTTTGAGACCGAATAATTATTACCGTTCCTAGAACGGCCACAAGAAATTTACTGTACAAACATAGGTTACATTTTTTTTCAACCTCCCACGACTGATGCCTATTTAAATTTAATCCACTCCACTATTATTTTTTTGCTCCCGTCTGGCTGCAATGGAAAGCTCTTCTCATACCCTACACCAAAATAAATTCCTATGTTTGTGGAGCTTGCGATCGTTTTTCATTGCACTGCGGTCCACGTGTGGCACTTGTCTTGTGGGACAGGGCACCTGGTACTTTACCTGTATTAGCATGGCTGGACTGCAAATGGCAACACCACATTTTGCTTGCTTGCTTCCTTCTATTTTTATTGTCGTGAGTAAATTATATAGTACACGTTTTGCTCTCCCCATTACTTACCCGGCCGGCTCGTGCTGTGTGCTGCGCCACAGTCATTGCCACCAAACTAAACACACACTTGTGCCAAAATATGTAACATTTAGCAGATTTGAAGACTATCGCGTTACTCTTCTAACCCCGTTATCAATAACTAAGGTTCAGAAGTTGAGGAAAATCATATTTTTAACATCGATGTGTCCTTGGGCTGGGAGTCAATCAAACTCCTGCATAATAAGACCTAGAAGTGTGACGTCATCTCGGCCGCCTATATGGTTACCAAGGCAACAAGTATTCATCATCTAGATCAGAAGTGTAAAGTCCATCTAGGCCTCCTATATGGTTACCAAGACAACAAGTATTCATCATCTAGATCAGAAGTGTAAAGTCCATCTAGGCCTCCTATATGGTTACCAAGGCAACAAGTATTCATCATCTAGATCAGAAGTGTAAAGGCCATCTAGGCCTCCTATATGGTTACCAAGACAACAAGTATTCATCATCTAGATCAGAAGTGTAAAGGCCATCTAGACCTCCTATATGGTTACCAAGGCAACAAGTATTCATCATCTAAATCGGAAGTGTAAAGTCCATCTAGGCCTCCTATATGGTTACCAAGGCAACAGGTATTCATCATCTAAATCGGAAGTGTAAAGGCCATCTAGGCCTCCTATATGGTTACCAAGGCAACAAGTATTCATCATCTAGATCAGAAGTGTAAAGGCCATCTAGGCCTCCTATATGGTTACCAAGACAACAAGTATTCATCATCTAGATCAGAAGTGTAAAGGCCATCTAGACCTCCTATATGGTTACCAAGGCAATAAGTATTCATCATCTAGATCAGAAGTGTAAAGTCCATCTAGGCCTCCTATATGGTTACCAAGGCAACAAGTATTCATCATCTAGATCAGAAGTGTAAAGTCCATCTAGGCCTCCTATATGGTTACCAAGACAACAAGTATTCATCATCTAGATCATAAGTGTAAAGTCCATCTAGGCCTCCTATATGGTTACCAAGACAACAAGTATTCATCATCTAGATCAGAAGTGTAAGGAAGGAAGCTTGTAGTTTAACGTGACCGTTAATCTCGCGATCATAAGCCACGGGACCACCGTTTTACGTGGAATCCGAACCACAGGACATGGCATTTCACATCGAAAATCTCACATGCATTGACCGGGAATCGAACCCGGTGCGCCTTGGTGAGAGGCATACAGCTTGACCGCTGCGCCACCACGCCCCACAGATCAGAAGTGTAAAGGCCATCTAGATCTCCTATATGGTTACCAAGGCAACACGTATTCATCATCTAGATCAGACGTGTAAAGGCCATCTAGACCTTTCCTGGTTCTATTTCCTTCCAAATCCCTCAATCATCTGTTTTCGAGGGCTGAGGACATTTCTTTTTCCTGTCAATTATTTGCTTTATTCTTTTTTTTTTCCTTTTCTTCTAGTTCATTAGTTAAGCTACAAGTTAGTTTTAGCTGCAGTTTTTCATTTCATCATCATTTTTCACTGTCACCCATATCATTAGGGGCCGAAAATTGAGATGTTAAACACCTGAAAGCACAAAATAACATCAACGTAAGTAAGTAAGTAAGTGAGTGAGTGAGTGGGTGAGTGGGTGAGTGAATGGGTGGGTGAGTGAGTGAGTGAGTGAGTGAGTAAATAAATTAGTAAATAAGTAAGTGCCGGCCCTGTGGTGTTGGGCTAGCGCCTGCCTCTCACCCGGATGCCCCGGGTTCGATTCCCGGCTCCGTCAGGGATTTTAGAAACTGACGTGAGGGCTGGAACGGGGTGCACTCAGCCTCGTGAGGACAATTAAGTAGCTGTCTGACAGTGAGACAGCGCCCCGGTCACGGAAAACATGATTAACGGCCGAGGGGAACCGATGCCCTGACCACGTGTCACCCCAATATCTGCAGGCCAAATGGCTGGGCAGCAGTCGCTTGGTAGGCCTAGCCTCTTCAAGGGCTGTAGTGCCAGGGGTTATTTTATTTAAATAAGTAAGTAATTAAGTATATAAATAAATAAGTAAATAAGTATGTAATTAGTTATATAAGTAAACAAGTAGTTCCGTGAAGAACTATACAGCCTATTTTCATATATCCTACTTATGTTAACTGCCACAATCAACATACAAAATTTCAGTTTAATTGCTGTAACAGATTCGTAGATATTGAGAACCGTCTAAATATTTCAGATGGTCGCCAGGTTGGATTTTTATTTTTGTACTATTACATTAAGATTATTGTGTACGTGTGGTATTCAAACTTCAATCGCATGATTAGACAACAAGAAGTAAAAACGAGATTTTAAAATTACGCACAGCAGCCATCTTGTGATAATGCAAACCATTGAAATAAATTAGATGCCAGTGGATCAACATTTGTATAAGCATTTAACGTGCAACGTTTCACGGCACTCGGATAGTTAATTCGCGAGAAACGTCCATTTAAATATTTATACTTCGCGTCGCCGCCATGTTGGATTTGTGCTCACCAGCTTCCTGAAAGTCCTATAGGTGAACATATGTTCATAGTCCCTATGAACATTAAAAAATTCAGTTTGGTTGCTGTAAAAGATTCATAGATATTGATAACCGTCTAAATATTTCGGGAGCTCACCATTTAGGAGTGTTATGTATATAGGCCATAGAGTTATGTACCATTCAAGGACAATTATTGCCTAGGTTCATTACTCAAACTTTCACTTCGATCGCATGATTACGACACAAGAAATTAAAACTTAATTTTAAAATTTCGCACAGCCGCCATCTTGAGGTTATGTAAGCAATTGAATTAAATTAGATGGCAGTGCATTACAATCTGCAAAATCAATTACTGTAACACATTTCACTGCGCTCAGAGAGTTAAATCACGAGAAAAGTCTATTAAAATATTTTAAATTCGCTTGGTCGCCATGTTCGTTTCGTACTTTACAGGTTTATGAAATATACATAGGTATACCTGTATCAGTACCCTTTATCACCGTACAAAATTGCAGGGTGATATCTGTAATAGTTTCGGAGATATAGAATGTCAGTGAAATATTTCGCACAGCCGCCATTTTGAGGTTATGTAAACAATTGAACTAAATTAGACTCCAGTGCATTACAATGTGTATAAACATTTGCTGTACCAAGTTTCATTACATTTAGATAGTTAAATCGCGAGAAAAGTCTATTTAAATATCTCAACTTCGCTTGGCCGCCATGTTGGTTTTGTAGTCACCAGGTTTTTGAAAGCCTCATAGTTGAACTTCTAGTACTGCCCTTTATCACCGTACACAATTTCAGGGCGATATCGGTAATAGTTTCGGAGATATTGAATGCTAGTGAAATATTTCGCACAGCCGCCATGTTGGATTGGAGAGACGTAACAAAATTTGAAGGGCACGGTGGAGGTCGCCGGGAATAGTGCTATGAACTTCCCGAGTTTCATTGAAATCGCTCCAGCCGTTTCGATTTTATTAGGGGGGGACACACACACGAATCACACACACACGCACACACACACACACACACACACACACACACGCACACACACACGGACAAAAGGTGATCTCATAAGCCTATTTTTTCAAAATTGAAAATAGGCTAAAAAATCCACAGCCTGCTTCCAGTCTCCGACCGGGTCAGGAATGGAATGAATGAAGCCCCCATCTAGCGGCGAGGATATGAACTGTGCCGGCTGCCGAGGCCTGACGCACTCCTCTGGGGCAATGATTAAATGAATGACAGATGAAATGAAATGATAGTGGAGAGTATTGCTGGAATGAAATGTTGACAGGGAAAACCGGAGTACCCGGAGAAAAACCTGTCTGCCTCCGTTTTGTCCAGCACAGATCTCACATGGAGTGACCGGGATTTGAACCATGGACCCAGCGGTGAGAGGCGGGCGTGCTGCCGTCTAAGCCACGGAGGCTAATTAATTAAATAAGCAATTAAGTAAATAAGTAAACAAGTAAGTAAATAAGTAATTGAATAATTCAGTAAATAAATAAGTGAATAGGCCTAAGTAAATAAATAAGTAAGAAAATAAGTAAAAAAATAAGTACGTAAATAAGTAAGTAAATGTTTGTTACTTTAAGAGGTACGAAGTACCGTAACGAAAGTGCTTGTTACTTTTCCAGGATGGAATACAGTAGTTTGGGAATTATCCTAGATGCATGTAACGGACAGAGAGTGAACATGTATTCACTTGGCAAAACGTCCACCTCGTGACACGGTGACTATCATTCCCAATTGTCACCCCAAAGGTTCAAGTTCGATTCTCGGTTCTGCCAAGAAGTTATATCTGGTCTGACGACTAGAGGATGTACACTCAGTCTCATGAGGTAAAACTGAGAATAGATATGTGTGTTCCCAGCTCAGCCTTCAAGTTGTCATTTTTACGTGATTTACCATTTCTACTCCAGGCAAATGCCGGGATGGTAATAAAATTAAGGCCACGGCTGCTACCTTCCCCATTTCAAGCCTCAGTTACAAATACACATACTAATACAGCCATCACAGTAATTATACAAGTGATCAGACAAACTCCACACACACGCACACGCACACACACACACACACACACACACACACACACACACACACACACACACACACACACACACACACACACACACACACACAGATACGTACATTTATATATTTATATTCAGTGTATATACTGAACAGTATATTATTATTATTATAATTTATTTTATGTGATTTTTTAAATTTATAATTTTTAATGTTTAATTTTTAGTTTCATTTTTAATTTAATTTTTTAATTCTGTATTTTTATTTACTATTAATTTTTCAATTTTTCTTATTTTTAATTTTAATTTATAATTTAATTCCGTATTTTTAAATTTAATTCTTAAATTTTGTATTTTTATTTATTGTTTTTTATTTCTTATTTCATTTTTTGTTCTTTATTTTTAGCCTATTTTCAATTTTGAAAAAATAGGCTTATGAGATCACCTTTTGTCCGTGTGTGTGTGCGTGTGTGTGTGTGTGTGTGTGTGTGTGTGTGAGGTGTGTGTGTGTCCCCCCTAATAAAATCTAAACGGCTGGAGCGATTTCGATGAAACTCGGTAAGTTCATAGCATTATTCACGGCGACCTCGACCGTGCCCTTCAAATTTTGTTACGTCTCACCAATCCAACATGGCGGCTGTGCGAAATATTTCACTAGCATTCAATATCTCCGGAACTATTACCGATATCGCCCTGAAATTTTGTACGGTGATAAAGGGCACTCCTGGAAGTTCACCTATGAGACTTTCAAAAAACCTGGTGACTACAAAACCAACATGGCGGTCAAGCGAATTTGAGACTTTTAAATAGAAATTTCTCGCGATTTAACTATCCAAACGTAATGAAACTTGGTACAGCAAATGTTTATATACATTGTAATGCACTGGAGTCTAATTTAGTTCAATTGTTTACATAACCTCAAAATGGCGGCTGTGCGAAATATTTCACTGACATTCTATATCTCCGAAACTATTACATATATCACCCTGAAATTTTGTAGGTGATAAAGGGTACTGATACAAGATTACCTATGTATATTTCATAAACCTGTAAAGTACAAAACGAACATGGCGACCAAGCGAATTTGAAATATTTTAATAGACTTTTCTCGTGATTTAACTCTCTGAGCGCAGTGAAATGTGGTACAGAAAATGATTTTGCAGATTGTAATGCACTGCACTCTAATTTAATTCAATTGTTTACATAACCTCAAGATGGCGGCTGTGCGAAATTTTAAAATTATTTTTTTATTTCTTGTGTCGTAATCATGCGATCGGAGTGAAAGTTTGAATAATGAACCTAGGCAATAATTGTCCTTGAATGGTAGAAAACTCTATGGCCTATACATATAACAATCCTAAATGGCGAGCTTCCAAAATATTTAACGGTTCTCAATATCTATGAATCTTTTACAGCAACCAAACTGATTTTTTTATTTTCATAGAGACTATGAACATATATCCACCTATAGGACGTTCAGTAACCTGGTGAGCACAAATCTAACATGGTGGCGGCGCGAAGTATAAATATTTAAATGGACGTTTCTCGCGAATTAACTATCGGAGTGCCGTGAAACGTTGCACATTAAATGCTTATACAAATGTTGATCCACTGGCATCTAATTTATTTCAATTGTTTGCATAATCACAAGATGGCTGCTGTGCGCAATTTTAAAATCTCGTTTTTACTTCATGTGTTCTAATCATGCGATTGAAGTTTAAATACCACACGTATACAATAATCTTAATGTAATAGTACAAAAATAAAAATCCAACCTGGCGACCATCTGAAATATTTATACGGTTCTCAATATCTACGAATCTGTTACAGCAATTAAACTGAAATTTTGTATGTTGATAGAGGCAATTCCAGAGGAGTGCGTCAGGCCTCGGCAGCCGGAACAGTCCATATCCTCGCCGCTAGATGGGGGCTTCAATCATTCCATTCCTGACCCGGTCGGAGACTGGAAGCAGGCTGTGGATTTTTTCATAGAGGCAATTAACATGAGCAGGATGTATGAAAAATAGGCTGTATTGTTCTTCACGGAACTACTTGTTAATTCTTAATTTCTTATTTAGTTTTCTTTATTTTTATTTTATTATTTTATTTCGGTATTTATTGATTTTTCATTCTTAAATCTTAAATTTTATTTTTTATTTGTATGTTTTAGTAAATATTTCAAATTTATAATTTTTGAATTTTTTGGTTTATTTTTAGATTTCTAATTTAATTAAATTTCTGTTAATTTATCACTGGTAAAACCCGACCCGATGAGTGCTGGTTGACGAAACCTTATACATTAGTTGCAAATCATACGAGAGGTCGATTTAGATCTTGATCTGGTAAAAGAATTGGCCTACATTTTGTTATGACTATTGTCATCACGATGTAATCTACCACTGTACTTAATAACTCTCTTGAGACTTGCTAATGGATACAATCTACTAAGAACATCAGGTACTTACTATCCTCTTTATAATGTTTGTTAGCCAAAGACATGGCACGTCACAGCGCAATTACATAAACATGAGGAAAACAAAAGACTCGAGTATGTCTCAGCTCTGTTTCCCTTCTAGCCCACAAGGAGCGCTGTTGCTCACAGGTGGCTAATGGAGTCACTGGGGGACATCGTGGTCCCCAAACCCCTAATTACACATTTTCCCCTTTAGGGGTAGTCCCAGGGGGATAATGAGCAAGGGAAAGAAAAACCTAGAGATATCGTGGATGGACATTTCGGACATTACCTTAGCCAGGCAATGAGTCCCCGGAGCCTCGTGGTATTCCGGAAGTCTTCCACCGTAGAGATGCTGCTGCTACTACTACAAGGCTGTGTTCTCTGGTGGCTTTGGAGGGGAGAGAGGGGTTTCAAGAGGGAGAGAGAGTGCACTACAGTGCAGAGAAGGAATATCAGAAAGTACTGGCAATTCACCGAGATGAAAATGCTTTACCGTAAGAGGGAGAGTTCGCAGACAGTTTATGTCTTCCAACAAAGATTTAGATGCGTGTCGATGATGAAGTTGCGGGATGAATCGAGGGAGGAAAAAAAAATAGTACCGGCACATGGTCTTCTCCTCACGCTTTCATGAGATTCATGTGGGTCTTAAATTTAAACCTCTGCACGGACTTGCTTTACTATCAAAGTGGCAGTAGACATGTCTTAGTATGAACGGCATGGAAGACATTGTCTATACACCGACTAAACATAACAACCGTAGATCAGGCAATTAAAACGTCCGTGTAGAGCAGTGGCGACTGCTGATTTTTTTTAATGTGTAGGACGAAGATAATTATTATAGCTGGGCTAAATTGATATATTAGATACAGTCTAATGTTAATTATTCAGGCGCACAGCAATATTACGAACACTTTACACAATAGAATACAATCGAATACCGCTCCAAAGATGTGCACACGCTGAAAACAGACTACCCATTTTGACCGCGCGAAATCGTAACCAATAAGCCCGTAGTGTTGGTTTGAATTCAACCAATAGCGAGACTTGAGGATCTCAGTCGACGTCCTCAGAGCGGTATTAAACAGACCAAGCCTGCCCCTTCCCTCTCAAGGGCTCCCATACATTTCTAAAGTTATAAACACGTGCTTTGAGGATGCAAGGCTTCCTTCCTCAGCTTTCTACTCAGGGCGGTGAAGGTCACACTTCACCCATCTAGGGGTGAAATGTAGAAGTAGTTACAAGAACTGACAGTGACAGTGAGACAGGGCTTATCGAGAGGGCGCGCGAGGTAGCCCCAAAGACTATTTTACAAAACAATCAATTTAATTGTTTAAAACAGATGACTGTAGGATGATCCTTACGTCCTAGGCCTACATGGAGGAATCGCCACTGGTGTAGAGAACTACACATGTTCGAATCTCGGTGTTGGTAGGATCGATTCTTAGCTTAGCTTACCCCGCGAATTTTCTCACACTAAGCTACCTCAGTAGGTATGATGCTAGGTTGTCACAAAGGCAAGATCGAACCCTCAGCACTCCTATCACCCAGTGTCAGAAATCGTGACACAGTGGGATAATAAGCATGGCTTCATGTGGTATTATTATTATTTACGTAAACGTGTAGACTCGGACGGCCGTATGAGTATACTTCAGAATGAAATTTCGAATAATTAGGCCTTGTATAATGTTTCTTCATATATTCATACGTTTCATCAACACGTGTGGTTGACATTTTTAAAGATTTATTCTGAATACTTTGAAATGACGCTGTCCAGAGTGGATTGACAGGAGATGGCGGCGATCGGGGGAAGTCACCGATTTTGTTCAAGTCTCGTTAGCTGTTAATTCATTGAACCGCTCACATTGCTGTGGTGTTCTTCGCGCCAATGTGTTGTGCGGGTCGAGTCGGTAGCATGCTGAACTGCTATGGCCAAGATCGCGGGTTCAAACCCGGCTGAAGTCGCCGGATTTTTAAGAGCGTTAAAATCATTCAGTGTGGAGGGCAAGTTAAGCCGACGGGTCCATGTCGAAGATTTTTTAGAACCTACCATGGTAGTGTGTAGCTAAATTTGTAGGTTATTTGGTTAGAACCGGTGTATCAAGTTCCAACGTTCGCCGCTAGGTGACAGTGACAGTAGCCAAAGTTGGAACTAGCCTACTTTAAATTGAACTACTGGCGTTCAATTTAAATACCCCGCTATGGCCATTGGCTGCCATTAAAATCTAAAATAATGTAAAAGTACTCTGAGAATTCATTACTAACACGCCTAATATCAGCATAATTTAACATAATAGCCGACCCGTGCGAGAAATCTCGCATGTTCATAAACCACACTTTCCCCAATAGGTTTATAAAGAGAGACTTAAGGAGAAGAAAGGTTGTTATGTTTTTATTTCAACCCAATGATTATAGACCACTATTTACATTTTAGTTAGAATTCCAAGTTCTACGTTCCCTAACTTAAGAAGGCCATCACTGAAAATTGGATCATCATAACACTCACAGGTTATTCGATATTTATGAAATTATACGATTTGAGTACTCATTCCTTTGATTTACTGTTTCTGAAAACCATGCAAAATGATCAAGGAAATACCTCTGAATGTTAAAATAATATGAAACAGGCGTCACAGCGGCCAAAATGTGAAGTGGACAGCATATTATAGAGCGAATTTTCAAACAGCAACTGTATCTGCAAATCGCACACCGTACATTTTTTAAAAGTCACCCTTTAAAGAAATTATAGAGATTTATGACATTAGAGTGCGATTCGTCACTGCTAATGTATATTCTCTTGCATTTAAATGCTCATTTGTCACGATCGGTCGCTTCTGAGCGCCGCACTATCTATACTACTGAAATAATATATATGATGATGGTGGTTGTTGCCCGCTGAAGCAATATGGCATCATTGATATTTTTCGCACATGCAGGCTATATCTAAATATATTTAATATACGTTGTATGTACCACCTTAACTCTAAATCAATTATAATCATTCTAACACATTTTCAATCCACATTCATTACATCAAAATGTAACAAAATTCCGGAGACTGAGGTTCTTCTTGCATGCCGATGAATATAAATATTTGTCTATGTTCGATTGTTAACTGCTCCTCTCCGACTAACAAACTCCTAGCAACACACGGTAAACTTCGAGGATGTTTAATGGCTGGCACTATAATTTTCAATACACAGAAAACAAAATTAATAATACACCGTAGAGCATGAAGCCATGTGCCATCACTGGGCTGGAAAGGGTTAACATTGAGATTACTAATACACTTTTCTCTTAATTTACCATTTTGAATACAGTGTCGAGGTATTAGTTATAGAAACACCGAACGTGACAACACACTCCTATGTACTGTCTGCGTTGCAGTTTTCTTTACTCTGCTTCAATGGTTACAGCTCAGTTTGCTCTACTACAGGGTCTTTCATATAAAATAAGAGCGCCAAGCGGCGGTTTTGTTAACCGCGGCTGCGGTCACCTTGGCCGAGCTTTTGGCGCGCCAAGGCCCCCTGCTTTAAGCGTGTGTACAATCCTATATGATGCAGCGGCCTTGCTAGCGTGTGTACAATGCTGACATCTTACTTTAGTTTGTTAGTTATTCTTGATGAAACTGAAACCCCTACTTGTGCTAATTTTGTGAGTGATTTATTCCGAGACCGTTCAAGATTCTCGCCAATGTCATCTAGCTCATCCTATGTTAAAACTGTTCGTGTGCGAGCATGTTTTTTATTTATCACCGAGTCAGTAGTGTCAAACTTATATGCAATTACGTGAATCTGTGCTAGTTAAGGTGGCACTTCATCAGGAAATTGCTGAACAAATGCATCACGTACCCGTCGAGCCGACTCGTACTTAAAATAAGTTTTACATAAAAAAATACGATATTGCAATGATAACACTGTCTCACCATGTTAGCACTTGAGGTTTAGACTGGTGACTGAGCAACTGCACGCTTATTGCAAGGTCAAGTTTGGTAATGTCAATCTGTTATTTTTATACAGTCCATCGGAACTTGAAAAACAAAACAAAAAAAAACAGCCATCGTATGTACTATGCGCGCGCTTTCAATACTATAGGGGTTTCGGTTTCATCAACAATAACTAACTAACTAAAGTAAGATTTCAGCATTGTACACACGCTATCAAGGCCGCTGCATCATATAGGATTGTACACACGCTTAAAGCAGGGGGCTTTGGCGCACCAAAAGCTCGGCCAAGGTGACCGCAGCTACGGTTAACAAAGCCGCCTCTTGGCGCTCTTATTTTATATGAATGACCCTGTATGTGTATGAAAGCGACAGGTGTCGTGAAGTAGATACTTTGCCTTTTTCACTGTTCGCTTTGCAGTGCTCCAAATTCGCTGCTCTAATCATTATGTTAAGCATTTCTCATTGGCAGTGATCCCAACTGATACTCATTCTAAAAAGGTATTCATTCGTTTCTTCGTAACATACCCTCGTGTCTTACAGATGAATGAGTTGATAGTATTTTATTTTATTCGGAGCACTTCCTGAGCCTCCGTTAAGTGAGGCGGCTGGCTACATGTCACAGCAAGGTGGACACGGCTCATCGGCCAGCTTAATCTAGTGTGGGAAATCCACGCTCAGCGTTACAGGGAATTTTGTATTCCTATGTTGGGAGCATCATGTATTCACGGATATTTATACCTTCACCGAGCATATTCTTCCCATCCCGTCTACATCACTGAGCTCACGTGATGGTAATAGTGCGATGATAAAGGCGGTATTGGTCACAACTGTGGCTTATTATATGAACCAGCACGCTAGTTGCAAAGCAGGTTGTCCTGTATCGATTTCAAAGATTTTACACAGTATCAGAATTCTATTCACATTCATATGTTTTAGTGCTGGGAATCTATCTGTGATAGTTGGTTAGCTATTGAGGTTTTAAGGGGCGGAACTACAAGGTTATCTGTCCCTCTTAACACAGATTAAAGTATGCAAATTTTGAATGAAGTTAAAAATTTAGAGATGGACTCCTAAATATGAAAAGACGGAAAATTAATTTAAAAAATAAAATAAATTAACATAAATAATAAAAATAAATTAATACAAATTAAATAAAACTAATAATAATAATAATACAATAAACGAAATTACGGAAAAACAAAAAACGGAATTTCCAGAAAAGCAAGTCTTTGAGTCGATATTCACTTGTAAATTTAGATTGCTGGCCGTAACCCACTCTCACTCTCACTTATAAAGCGGATGACGAGATCAGCAGCTACACATCATCGGCTAATTATATGTGATAAGCGTGGAGGAAATCATCGATACGGATATCTGGTGGTTACCACGGTAACAAGTGTTCGTCACTATAGTGATGCCACCGTTACTTCTGACTTGAAGTTTAAGTACTATGCTAGAGCTATCTCGCGGTTATAACCGAAATCACTTTAACGGGCCAATCACAGAGAGCAATTCAAATGGATTTGTCGTGATATATCTATTGAATGGCTGTTTAGAGTGATTTCAGTTCTGACTGCTAGATACAGTAGCTCTTCCGCGGCACTGAAATGTTAAGTCATAAGAGTAAGGATGGAATCATTATAAGCCTATACATTCTAGTTCAGTAGAGGCACCTATGTCTTGCTATAAGAACATATAGCGTATCATTGAAAGTTAGTACTCCTATCGATCGCGAGCTAGTGTGAACTCGTAGTGCTAACAGTTCCTTAAAGTCGTTAACAAATTCCATTTTATTTTTTTCCAGCGTCTCCGAGTGTCATTTAAAAAATTTAATAATCAGTGCTGCCAACAAAATAATTTACTATCAACAAGAAATCGTTAAAATAAAGTTACTACATTTAAATTTCTACGAAAGTGTTATTTTTAGTACGCAACTATTCTAAGTACACAAGAACCTCGTTTATCGGGATAAAGTGGGACCGGAACTGATCCGGATTATCGAAAATCCGGGTAATCCGGAACGAACTAAAACGCAAATTCATGTTATATAATCTATTAACATAAGTTGTAGGTCTAATACCTTTCTTCAATTGTACAAAAATATGAGAACACTTTTCATACTGTACCCATGTGAGTAATCTCGATGGAAAATATGCTCCCGCCTCCAGCTAGCGTCAGGACCCGGGCGTGTACCGTCCCTCCCATTGAACAGTTGCATATTTTGGATTTGAGGCTAAAAGGTATCAACTCTACAATGATAAGGCACAACTCTATTCTAAAACTTTAATTCAGTAATAAAATTCATGGCTTCAAACAAACAAAACAATCCCCACAAACATAAAACAAAAGCAAACAAAAATTACTTCCACAATCCACTGATATCAACACGATATTATCACAATAAAATCATATCATAACTCAAACCTTTACCCTTATATGAACTTCACAAAGTACTCTAGTGCGCTGATGCACATACAACTTCAGAAACAAACTGTACCTTAATTCTACTGTCATCCAATGTGACTTCATTAATTCTACAAAATTATTTATTCCTTAAACCTTGTCTTAATTTGACAATAATGTGTATCGTGTGTGTGTTTTGATCTTTCTCTTCCCACCAAATGCTTTACATGCATCAGCCTATTCTGGCGTTGCACAGCAGTCTACATGCAACTCCATAATTATGTAAGCTACCCCTACACTTCCTCTATTTATATAGTTCCACTGAATGCCGTCTGTGATTTCATCTTAAAAACGTTAATTATTGCTGTGTTGGATGGTACAATTAAACTACCCTTGCGCGCGTAGCCTGTGGCATACAGTAACCAACTTCTGAAAAAGTTGTCAGTGACAGTACAAATGCAACGTCTAACCATTCGTTAGATAGCTAAAATCATGAACCATCAGGGTGATCTATAATTATCAATGTGTTCTTAAACCACATGACTTCATTACTCAATATAACAATGTTTCATCTTATGTCATTAACAGGGTCTAAAATCTGTTCTTTTCAAACTTGCTTTCACGGTTCGCTTGACCGTCCAGACCCTCTTCCCGAGCGGCTTGTACACAATAGCAGTGGAGTGAGGTCCTACAGTGCCTCGACCCGCGTTTCATGCCATATATCTTACCTCCCCTAAGCAGTATAAGATTTTAACAGACAAATACCGTGGTGTTAGTGACACACATATCCCAATGGATTTAAACTGAATATTATGCAAACAGGTGCTGGATGAGCTTAACATTTACTCCTACCCTGAGGATAATAATAATTGGCACCAAAAAGGCCCATTTCAACATGAAGGCACGAGATTCATAAAACATTGGTCTATTAGGTAACCGGTATCTTTAATAAATACTGCGGTCAGCCCATGCTGCCGTTCTAGGATTCGCTTCAACGAGCCGAATCACTCAACAATAAGTTCTCGGGGAATCAGATAGAGTGCAGAGGTGTCCATTGTTTTCCTCCCACCTATCACGGGATTCGAACCCGGAACATTCCATATCTATCATCTGAGTTAGGGTCCATTTCACTAAATACACTCTGGCACAAAGCACATCTCCCATTATGCCCACGGCATACGAGATTTCATACGAAGAATAGATTCCCTGGTCCCTTACCTAATGCTATGATCTTCGTCCTATAATTACCAAGAGAAATCTATCAATTACTCTATAAACTTTTCACATAAGCTGCAAATTCAATTCACTAAATGCTCTTCCATTTCCTGGCATAATTATATTCCCATTAATACAATATATTCTGATATAAAACTCTTTTCTTAATCCCGTAACGTAATCTTACTGTATAATCTTACTGCTTGGATCGATAAGTCTTGCCCTCAGCGTAAATATTTCTTGCTTACAACATTTTTACCTGATGCGTTCATTCATACCTTTATTATATTCATTATTATTATTATTATTCTCACTGACATAAATTACCAAATCCGACACAACTAATCATCTTAAAAATCGAACAACCATGTTCGTGACATTTACATAACTGCTTTGCCATTTTAGGTAGATTTCATTAGAAAGCTAACTATTGCAATGGGTCCCATGTTTCGACTTCCGGAAAATTTCGACATATCTTCGCGTTTCACATCCCCCAGACCCCAAAACCACCGTCAGTTCAAAAGTTTATATATAATTTATGTATATATGTATATATATATATATATATATATATATATATATATATCAGTTTTTTGTGGACACGATAACTGCCATAATTTTGCACCAATCACTTTGAATTTTTACATAACATGTATCCCTATAAAATCTCGATCGAGTTCGTTACTGGGCTAAATCGGTAGAAAGGGGTGAAAATGGGGGGCTTTTTTTTCGAAAAAGTGAAATATTGCTATAACTCTCTTAATATATGAAATATCGAATCCGTTCAACGTTCATACTATGTGTCGGATAAAGCCCAAAAATTTATGTTTGAAGAGTTTTTTCATATCACCAACCATTGACCAAAGGGGTGGGAAAAAGTGGGTTTTTCGGGAAACATTAATCATATCTCTCTTAATAGGCACAATATCAAAACCGTACGAAATGGACAATATTCCCCTAATAATTACCTAAAACTTTTGTCTGAAAGAATTTTTGATATGACCCACCATTATGCCAAGGGATGAGAAAAATGATTTCGGAATTATAAGAAAATGCCAAGAGCTATCAGAGGTTGCCATGGCAACACTACTAAATTGATGAGGGATGAGCCATCAGACGTTGCCATGACAACGCACTTGCACGAGATCAGATTCAGTATTTTCATCTAAGTGGGAAGCGGCTTCGGTGACGTAACTGGTAGCATGCAGAATGTCTATGCCCAAGGTCGCGGTTTCAAAGCCGGCCGAAGTCGTCGGATTTTCTAAGAGAGCTAAAATCCCTCAGTATGCTTTCCTTTGGAGGGGAAGTTCCAACGTTCGTTGCGAGTTGCTGGTTAGGGTGGCATCTAGTAGCCTAGTTCACAGCTAGGTGTCGTTGACGGTAGTACCTGGTAGCAACATTAGGAACTACTGCTTGAAATTGACCGTCTGCCGTCCTTACCTGAATTAAGACTACTACAGCCATTACAATTCTCACCGTTTATCAGACAGATTCTACACTCACGCAAAGTACACGGTGTTAGATGACCGCGTTGTCGCAGCCCCTAAACTGAGGAACCAACCAGAGGTAGATTTCATTAGAAAGCTAACTATTGCAATGGGTACCATGTTTCGACTTCCGGAAAATTTCGACATACTGTATCTTCGCGTTTCACATCCCCCAGACCCCAAAACCACCCTCAGTTCAAAAGTTTATATATAATTTATATATGTATATGTGTATATATATATATATGCATATCAGTTTCTTGTGGACACGATAACTGCCGTAATTTTGCACCAATCACTTTGAATATTTTACCGAATATGTATACGTATAAAATCTCGGTCGAGTTCGTTAATGGGCTAAATCGGTCGAAGGGGGTGAAAATGGGGGGCTTTTTTTTTTCGAAAAAGTGAAATATTGCTATAACTCTCTTAATATGTGAAATATCGAATCCGTTCAACGTTCATACTATGTGCCGGATAAAGCCCAAAAATTTATGTTTGAAGAGTTTTTTTATAGCACCAACCATTGACCAAAGGGGTAGGAAAAAGTGGGTTTTTCGGGAAACATTAATCATATCTCTCTTAATAGGCACAATCTCAAAACCGTACGAAATGGACAATATTCCCCTAATAATTACCTAAAATTTTGTCTTAAAGAATTTTTGATATGACCCACCATTATGCCAAGGGATGAGAAAAATGATTTCGGAATTATAAGAAAATGCCAAGAGCTATCAGTGCTTGCCATGGCAACTCTACTAAATTGATGAGGGATGAGCCATCAGACGTTGCCAAGATAACGCACTTGCACGAGATCATATTCAGAATTCCATCTGACTAAGTGTGAAGCGGCTTCGGTGACGTAACTGGTAGCAAGCATGCTGAATGTCTATGCCCAAGGTCGCGAGTTCAAAGCCGGCCGAAGTCGTCGGATTTTCTAAGAGCGCTAAAAATCCCTATGCTTTCCTTTGGAGGGGAAATTCCAACGTTCGTTGCGAGTTCCTGGCTGCGGTGGCATCTAGTAGCCATGTTCACAGGTAGGTGTCGTTGACTGTAGTACCTGGTAGCAACATTAGGAACTACTGCTTGAAATTGACCGTCTGCAGTCCTCACCTGAATTACAGACTAATACAGCCATCCCTAAGTACACGGGGTTACATGACCGCGTTGTCGCAGCCCCTAAACTGAGGAACCAACCAAAATCTCTGCGGGAGATATAATTTTGCGTGAAGAAGTAACAGACCGTTACATAGTTACACATCAGTGTCGAAACCTTGCATAAGGACAGTGTGACCACAAGTATAAAAATGGACCCCAAATGACAAGAAGGTTACCGTTCCCATAAGACAATAAAATGTTTAAAATAAGCATAAAATGACGAAAAAGAAAGTTAATTAAGCTCCAATTATAAAATACCTTCTCGCAATAAATGAGGTCTGATCCTTCTACGAAAACCTGCATATTCTGCCTATTTTCGCCTATCCCCAAGTTTGTCCGGTGAAATCTACCTCCGCCTTCCGGCGTGCCGAGAGGACTTTTTAATTAATAGTGGTAACGATTAATCCACTCACTGATGCAAAAACATCTCAACTCTATTAAAATCAACACAATAATGATTAAACTTGGAGAGTCTATCTCCTACTCTGATTCTTACTGGCATCTTTATAACTCTGAAATCACATTACATGCAGTGGCCTATACCTCTACTTAAACATAATTTGTGGGGTACTTACATATCGGCTCATCATGGTGGCTCCAACCACTCATATCCTTCCGGGTCGCCTGCCATATGCAGATTTAGTGCGACATTTGCATCTTGAATACACACATTTTCTGACACATATTTTCCGTTAACCACACGACACTTTGCATTTCTATAAAGAAGCTATTGCTTCCAAAACACATGACAATTTATAACACTTATAAACCATTAATTTAACAGACATTTCACATATGATTTATACATAACACACGTCACTCGGTACACTTTTCATTGGTTGAAATTCCCTAGCAAAGATATCAAAATTGCAGGTGTCGACGGCATCTCCCGTGCTCCTACCAACTCCTGATTGAAAATCTGGTTCAATTGCCCTCGGAATTCACCAACAGTTCATCCATACTCCTACAGTAAGCTTCCTGATTTGCATAAATATGCTAACTTCCATTCTGAGCGTTACTATTTGGTATTCTTAAGACATTACCAAATGCTTCGTAAAGTTTCTCCCAGCGCATTCCAGCGTAATTAGACACGTATGATCAGTCAATATATGATACATTGCGCTTAACACTGTACATAACTTTACACAGATTATTATTTACAATAGTTCTGCAACTTATCTCACACGTTGCTTCCTAAGTGAACACACCATTGTTCGTACTGCTGACAAAAACTGTGTAGCGACGACTGTCTGCGACTCTCTGTGACAAACTGTGTCCAACTGGGTAAACTGCGTAAGACTGGCGTGAGACTGGCTACAACACTGGGTGCTCTGCCAAGGGTCGACTCCCTTATATTGGATTTACACAAAAAGTAGGACTAAATTTTCCCGCGCTATCTCGACTCCTCTCCCAGCATGATTCTGGTCTCGAAACCATGCTCATCGGTTTCTTTTTTCTTCACTGATCCCAGAACTATCTGCGTGCTGAAGAATCGCTCGGCCAATTAATTAATATTAATTCCTTTCTCCATAGCGTGGGGACGCTATCTCACTGGGAATCCCTGGCAACCTCGTTAAACCCCGCCGCGAACAACCATAGTCTCTGTTCATCCGCACTTCATTAAATATGCGTCAATTTCGCAGATTAAAGGCTCTAAAATTAGCCTCCTGGCTAAAGATTCACCTGTGTGCCACTCTCATGTCTTTGCGTTACTCCAATCACGAGTAATCAATGATTTTCCTTGGGATCTCGCCCCACTCTTATTCGTTCTATTCTCAGTCGGGGAAAAACTGGGTCATTATTCAAGCTCCCTACCTCTTCCAGACGACATAACGAGGTCAGCAAGATTGACGTGGCTCCAAGGGGCACCTCCCACAATTCTGGGCCAATTAGTTAAACGTCAAACTCTGCACTTACTGTGCTCCAAGTCCAGTATAGCCTACTCCAAGTAGTCTAATACTGCTGTATTCCGCTCAATTTCCCTGCATTATTTTAATAAATAATGTTATTATCAACTGAAATCACACCAGTGATTAAATATACAATTTCCTCTAGGGGTTTTTGCAATGAAACTCCCTCAACAGACCTTGGGTTCGTTCCCTGGTGGAACCTTTATACTGAGATCACAGTCTCTGAGATCCACGTTCGATATCAGTGAGCATAACCCCCTCGGGTTCAATACATAATAATAATAATAATAATAATAATAATGTTATTTGTTTTACGTCCCTTTTAACTACACTGGCTTTTAGAGACGCCGGGGTGCCGGAATTTTGCCCCGAAGGGGATCTAGAACGTGCCAGTAAATCTACTGACACGGCTCCCTCGCATTTGCGCACCCTCAAATGCCAAACACTTTTCTTACATTTACGACTGTTTTATGCACTAAAAAAAATTCCTCTCGGCACGCCGGAAGGCGGAGGTAGATTTCACCGGGCAAACTTGGGGACAGGCGAAAATAGAGAGAATATGCAGGTTTTCGTAGAAAGATCAGACATCATTTATTGCGAGAAAGGTTTTTATAATTGGAGCTTAATTAACTTTGTTTTTCATCATTTTATGCATAGTTTAATCATTTAATTGTCTTATGGGGACGGTAACCTTATTGCCATTTGGGGTCCATTTTTATACTTGTGGTCACAATGTCCTGATGCAGGGTTTCGACACTGATGTCTAACTATCTAACGGTCTGTTACATCTTCACGCAAAATGTTATCTCCCGCAGAGATTTTGGTTGGTTCCTCAGTTTCGGGGCTGCGAAAACGCGGTCATGTAACCCCGTGAACTTTGGGTGAGTGTAGAATCTGTCTCACAAACGGTGTGAATTGTGATGGCTGTATTATTCTGTAATTCAGGTAAGGACATCAGACGGTCAATTTCAAGCAGTAGTTCCTAATGTTGCTACCAAATACTACCGTCAACGACATTTAGCTGTGAACTTGGCTACTAGATGCTACCGCAATCAGCAACTCGCAGCGAACGTTGGAACTTCCCCTCCAAAGGAAAGCATACTGAGGTATTTTTAGCGCTCTTAGAAAATCCGACGACTTCAGCCGGCTTTGAACCCGCGACCTTGGGCATAGAAGTTCAGCATGCTACCAGTTACGTCACCGAAGCCGCTTCATACTTAGATGGTAAACTGAATGTGATCTCGTGCAAGTGCGTTGTCATGGCAACGTCTGATGGCTCATCCCTCATCAATTTAGTAGTGTTGTCATGGCAACATCTGATGGCTCTTGGCATTTTCTTGTAATTCCGATATTATTTTTCTCATCCCTTGGCGTAATGGTTGGTCATATCAAAAATTCTTTCAGACAAAAGTTTTAGGTAATTATTAGAGAAATATTGTCAATTTTGTACGGTTTTGATATTGTGCCTATTAGGAGAGATATGATTAATGTTTCCCGAAAAACCCACTTTTTCTCCCCCCTTTGGTCAATGGCTAGTGCTATCAAAAAACTTTTCAAACATAACTTTTTGGGCCTTATCCGACACATAGTATGAACTTTGAATGGATTCGATATTTCAAATATTAAGAGAGTTATAGCGATATTTCACTTTTTCGAAAAAAAAGCCCTCCATTTTCACCCCCGTCGACCGATTGTGCCCATTGACGAACTCGACCGAGATTTTATCGGGATACATATTATGTAAAAATTCCAAAGTGATTGGTGCAAAATTACGGTAGTTATCGTGTCCACAAGGAAGTGATATATATATATATATATATATATATATTTATATATATATATATATAGATAGATACATATACAGGGTGTTACAAAAAGGTACGGCCAAACTTTCAGGAAACATTCCTCACACACAAAGAAAGAAAATATGGTATGTGGACATGTGTCCGGAAACGCTTAATTTCCATGTTAGAGCTCATTTTATTACTTCTCTTCAAATCACATTAATGATGGAATGGAAACACACAGCAACAGATCGTACCAGCGTGACTTCAAACACTTTGTTACAGGAAATGTTCAAAATGTCCTCCGTTAGCGAGGATACATGCATCCACCCTCCGTCGCATAGAATCCCTGATGCGCTGATGCAGCCCTGGAGAATGGCGTATTGTATCACAGCCGTCCACAATACGAGCACGAAGAGTCTCTACATTTGGTACCGGGGTTGCGTAGACAAGAGTTTTCAAATGCCCCCATAAATGAAAGTCAAGAGGGTTGAGGTCAGGAGAGCGTGGAGGCCATGGAATTGGTCCGCCTCTACCAATCCATCGGTCACCGAATCTGTTGTTGAGAAGCGTACGAACACTTCGACTGAAATGTGTAGGAGCTCCATCGTGCATGAACCACATGTTGTGTCGTACTTGTAAAGGCACATGTTCTAGCAGCACAGGTAGAGTATCCCGTATGAAATCATGATAACGTGCTCCATTGAGCGTAGGTGGAAGAACATGGGGCCCAATCAAGACATCACCAACAATTCCTGCCCAAACGTTCACAGAAAATCTGTGTTGATGACGTGATTGCACAATTGCGTGCGGATTCTCGTCAGCCCACACATGTTGATTGTGAAAATTTACAATTTGATCACGTTGGAATGACGCCTCATCCGTAAAGAGAACATATGCACTGAAATGAGGATTGAAACATTGTTGGATGAACCATTCGCAGAAGTGTACCCGTGGAAGCCAATCAGCTGCTGATAGTGCCTGCACACGCTGTACATGGTACGGGAACAACAGGTTCTCCCGTAGCACTATCCATACAGTGACGTGGTCAACGTTACCTTGTACAGCAGCAACTTCTCTGACGCTGACATGAGGGTTATCGTCAACTGCACGAAGAATTGCCTCGTCCATTGCAGGTGTCCTCGTCGTTCTAGGTCTTCCCCAGTCGCGAGTCATAGGCTGGAATGTTCCGTGCTCCCTAATACGCCGATCAATTGCTTCGAACGTCTTCCTGTCGGGACACCTTCGTTCTGGAAATCTGTCTCGATACAAACGTACCGCGCCACGGCTATTGCCTCGTGCTAATCCATACATCAAATGGGCATCTGCCAACTCCGCATTTGTAAACATTGCACTGACTGCAAAACCACGTTCGTGATGAACACTAACCAGTTGATGCTACGTACTTCTGTGCTTGATGCTCGTACTGTAGAGCAATGAGTCGCATGTCAACACAAGCACTGACGTCAACATTACCTTCCTTCAAATGGGCCAACTGGCGGTGAATCGAGGAAGTACAGTACATACTAACGAAACTAAAATGAGCTCTAACATTACGTCAACATTACCTTCCTTCAAATGGGCCACCTGGCGGTGAATCGAGGAAGTACAGTACATACTAACGAAACTAAAATGAGCTCTAACATGGAAATTAGGCGTTTCCGGACACATGTCCACATATCATATTTTATTTCTTTGTGTGTGAGGAATGTTTCCTAAAAGTTTGGCCGCACCTTTTTGTAACACCCTGTATACATAAATTATATATAAACTTTTGAATTGACGGTGGTTTTGGGGTCTAGGGGATGTGAAACGCGAAGATATGTCGACATTTTCCGGAAGTCGAAACATGGTACCCATTGCAATAGTTAGCTTTCTAATGAAATCTACCTAAAAGTTACGAGCTTTACAGTAGTCGTATATTATATGTAACATCTGACATAGAAGAAAGCTCACGTGAAATTGTTGATACACCAGTATTTTATACTATTATTGGCAGAAATATTAAACTATTGTAAAAGGGAGTGTTTTACAGATATTGTAGCTTATAACACGGAACTCATTTTATTAGATGATTTGTAGCTTCCACCAGCACTAGCCTAAATAAAGAATACAATATAGATCAACTAGATTAATAGACGCGACACCGCTCATAACCTTAAATTCCTTATAAACAGGTCCTCTTCATTCACAGAGCAACACGTAATTTCATATGGATTCTGTTAAAATGAGTCATATTGATATGATAAATATCGTTTAAAATGATAATCTGGTAGCAAAAATATCTACACCTGGGTAGATTATTGGCTGAGGAATAACCTAACCACCAAGGGAAGATGATTAAGAAAATGAAGTGGGTTTCGGACTTGAGAAAAAGGATGGAGAAATAGGAGGAGAGTTCCACAAATGTTATAAGTTTAACTTTAAATGTTCTCACAGGCGGTTGCCATTGCACATCCTCTCTCCGATACCTAAAGTGGGTAGGGACCTGGGCAAAGCTAACGGGAGACGCATCTAGAACTTGGTCGGTTTGCAAGAGAGTGACTTTAGAGTATTCCCTCTCAAGCATACATCTGCCTACTATGGGGAAGGGTGATGGTCTGGCAAGACAAAGAGTAACAGATTTATTGTATATCTGTTCAAAGGAATTTGTTTTTGAACAAGTAATTCGAAGAATGCCAATAATTTGACTCGGTTTCGATATTTCTAGTTTTCGGAATTGTAGAGTTCCTAAAAAGCGACCAAGTGCTTCCAAGAAGGATGGAGATAAAACAATTATACCTTTGGGAATAATTTTGGTAAGTAAACCAATAGTTGCATTTGGAAATGGCCAAGCTTCTACCCAGCAAGGAGCCGACTAAAAGTTTAGGCAAGGAGAAACACTTATATTTTGAAAAACCAACCATAAGTTTTGGAGAGAATCTCCACAAGCAGGAAGCTGGCGTAGCGAGCTATGCTTGCCTTACTGGCCAGTTAGAATTAGCTATTAAAGCTAAGAGAGACTTTACCAAGTTGTCAACTAAGAGTTCTTGCTCAAATGCAACAAGCGGTGAAAACCCTATCAAGAGATTTATTTGCATTAAGTGGGAAGAGCCAAGGAAGACAGGATCTTGCATAACCGTTATGTTAGAGAAATGATGAGTCAAAAAAGAAACTTTGAATTTATTTAACAATGCAAAAGAGTGTAATGAATTTAACAATGTTGGGTAGTAGTTTTTTGACAAATATATAATTCTGACTTTGTAACAAATGGGGTCACAGACATCCGAAGAACATCTAAAGTCGCCAGGCAATTAACAATTCTTTTGGTTTCAAACCTTTATATGTTTTAAAATCCTCGCAAGATTTTGAAATGGCGAAGATAAAATAAAAAATTTAAAGACAATTAAAGTGATTAAAATTAGACAATAAATCAAGTACAAGGTGGGTACTTTAAGGAATTTCTAAGTAAATATCTAAGAAAGAGTAACAACTTCGAAAGTAACAATAACAAAAACAGGAAGAATAAAAGAGAAGTTCCTATAACTTCTTATATTAAAGCTGAATTACTTTTTTTTTGTAGTTATACAAATAGGGCAGGCCACTTACTGTGAAACGTGATGAGAAAGTCGAAATGAAGTTTCTAGACTTCCTGTGTTTAAGTAGGAATCCCGAGACAAATGGGGCAAGTTTCCCTTTTCGTGAAACCTAGAAATAACTCACTTATGAGTTGAAAGAATTGTATTCCCTAATTCGAAGGGAGAAACAAGATAATTTGAGACGTGTACCAGACACGTAGTTATGCAGACATTAATTAATGATATATAAGCAAAAAGGGAGGGCACGGCTTAAGAGCGACACCTCATTGAAAAAGACCTAAAGTAACAATTTTATTATTATGATTTGTTAGTAAGGGGTTTGGGAAAGATCAAATGGGATTGAGGATAAATGCTCATGGCCGTATTTATAATAATCGGACGAGCGCGACGCGGAAGAAATATTGAATAAACACTATTTTTCACTATAGTCTGTTGGAATAGATGAAAAGTTCACTGTAGTAGCACAAAAGTTTATGTCAAAGAAAGTTATTGCAATTATGAAAAATAACTAGTTACACTAGATAGGCGACACTAGTTAGGCGAGAGTCTATGGCTTGAGAAAGTTGTAGATTATCGTAAAATGCGCCAGAGAAAATTCCAACGGAGGAAGAAAAATTAGCTATTGTTCAGTAATTCAAGGGAGATTCCTTAGTTAGAAATAGTATTCCCACATGTGAGTGGAAAATACATGACGGTATGACTGGTAGATAGAGTACAGATTCTGGAAGGTTCCAGAGCAATCCTGACTGAAGAATATGGCCAAAGTTATTCCAGCGGTGGAACGAACTAAGTATTTTATAGACAGTGGGTATTCATTAGTATCCCACGTTGTGAGAAGATCTCTCATTTACTGAGCATAAGAAATGCTGCTTTCTATTAAGATTGGCTTAGACAGACAAAAGTGCCACATAGGAAATCCCGCGAAAGATGATTATTGCCCCAAATATAGTAATCTCACACTGCCTATAAAATGATCATTAAAAGCATGTAGTTATTAAAAGACGATGAGAATGAGGTTAAAACCTGAAGTCAGTACTTATCTTTGCTTCATGGCGAAGGTGAAGTTCCCTTTGACGGTTTACATTAAAGTTCCAACATGGCGTGGAATTAAAAGAATGCCTCTTTAGTTGAGGAGGCTAGCTCTAGTTGAGCTCTGACTGAATCGACTGCCGGCGTACAAGTGAGACACACTCAGCGAAGCACAGAGGGACCAGGGAAGGGAAAAGAGTGGGGGTAGGAGACAAAAGGAAAACATATAAGCATAACCAACATTGAAAAGTTAATTTCTCTTGATGAGATGGTCTTCAAAGAGTTGACAGTAGGCGACACTATCGCAGCCTGGTGGGTGAAAAAGTAGACGAAGTTCTCTTGATCACGGAGATGATAGCTGGCGATGGCGACGAGATCTGCTGGCCAGATAGAAAAGGAAGTCCTCTTGTACAGGGAAGAATTGAGGAACTTCAGAGATTCGCTGCTAGATGACGCTAGGTGGGTCATGGAAGATATATATCTAGAACAGACTCACAATTAACATGAGAACCCTAAACAGCAAAGAGAAATTAGAAGATCACTGTTGGTGTTTGAGAAAAGGGAAGGAATGAACAAGCACAAAGCAGCAAAAGTATACTCTATCTTACCGTGTATTCCAAGAATACACGAAGCTGGGAGGGGCAAACACCAACAGAGAGCAGGATAAACAATTAAACTTTTAAAGGTAATGGAGCAATTAAAGACAGTGGTCTTGTGATGTGACCGTTAGTGGTCAAGATTCTGGCCACCCTGACTCTCCCATCCCTTCCAGGATAACACTCGGTCACTCTACCAGAAATCCAGACCAGGGGAGGAGAGACATCCCTAACCAGGACCAAGTCGCCCACTCTGTTGTCGGGACTGGAAAGAAACCACTTCTGTCTCCGTTGCAAGGAAGTTAAATATTCCAAGTTCCACCTCTTCCAGAAAGAATTGCGGAGGGCTTCAAGTTTACGCCAAACAATAGGTAGATTAGAATCCCAGTAAGAGCTGGAAAGGGAAGGAGGGGCAGAAAGAGAAGTGCCTATAAGGAAGTGACCAGGTGTGAGTGGAAGCAGGTCATCAGGGTCATTGGAAAGCGGAGTTAAAGGGCGAGGATAACAACACCTTCAATCAGAACGGACAGTGAATTAAATTCTTCATAAGTCAGAATGGGATTACCTAAAACCTTTCTTAAATGACGTTTAGTGAGCTTTACGCAGGATTCCCACCTACCTCCGTGATGAGGAGCGTAGGAGGGGGGGGGGGGTAGGTATAAAACGCCATTTGAAACCTTTTGAGTTGGAAAAATTAGAAATCTGTTCCATATCAGTATTGGCGAAGTAACATTGCGATGCGGGTTGGGGAGAATAATGGGGAAGTTGACCAGTGACGATCCGTCCAAAATTAGTGTCTCTGGCGACCACGTTTGAGGATAACTAGCGAACCTGTTTACGAGGGCAATTCCAGAAAACATTGGCGCTAAAGAGTATGACAATGGGGTTTTGTATGTTGAACAAAGGATCGGCTAGCCTTAAATGCGAGGGAATGTTTAACCCTGAAATATCCACAGAGTGACTTGGAGTGTCTTCTCCAATGCTGTTGAGAATGAGACAATTAAGTTTGAGAAAGTTGTTTCTGTGACAAATGTCTCTTATGGTTAGCTTTGAGAACTGTAAAGCTTGCGATTTTGAGCTATTAATGCCCGATACGTTAATAGAAGTAGGGTTTACCTGTAGGCCTAGTTTTCTAATCAAAGAGTTAGACACAAAATCATGAGTTGCCGCTTAATCAAGAAGACCTCGCGCACGGACCCAATTGCCAAAGTTATCCTGTACTTCGATTTGGACAGTAGACAATAATACTTGGGCACTACGAATGGACTTGGCATTTTGAATGTACGATGAAGCATTGGAACTGTTAGCATTATCACTTTTCTGAGAAGTAGATGCTGTCGATGACCTTGCCTGATCATGACGATGTAGTAAAGTGTGATGAGCTTTTTCACAATGGAAGCAAAGTCTTGTGGACTTGCAATTTGAAGCAGAATGCGTGGGCGCTAGGCAGTTGAAGCAATGTTTGTTCTGAGAAACTAATTTTCTTCTGTCGTCGACTGACAGTTCTTTAAAGGATTTACATAGATATAAGGCGTGGGAATCTTTACAAAGTATGCACTTTAAAGGTTCATTTAAACTCTTGCGGGTTTCGCTTTGAGTGTTTAAAACAAGAGAGCTAGCAATACGGCGTTCACTAGACCTAGTTGGGTAACCAGTAGTGTTTGACTTAAGTTTAGATGAGCTGGACCCAGGTATTTTATAACTAGACGCTAAGCGTTCACTTTTGGGTTTAAGAGACATTAATTCAAATTTAGAACTCGGGGATGAGGGTTCACTTTGATTAGATAAAGCGGTTAAGAGTTGGCATCTAGCATTTATGAAAGTGACTAAATGCTCGTAAGAGTAATCGTCTTCTCTAGAAAGTTCAATCTCCCAAGCTTTGAGGGTAGCAGCATCAACTTTAGAAACCACTAAATGTATTAGGAAAGTGTCCCAGTGTTCAGTGGGTTGATCTAATTGGGACAGAGCTTTAACGTGAAGTTGTGTAGTATCAATGAGAAGACGCAAACTAGTGACGTCATTGTGCTGTGACGCAGGTAGGTTAAATAGAGCCTTCATATGGCGTTGAATACGTAACCGTAAATTCCCGTATCTTTCTTTCAATAAGTTAAAGGCAATGGGGTAATTTTCGGCACTTAAAGGGAGTGCTTCAACTAACTGCAGAGCTTGACCTCGGAGGATAGATCTCAAGTAATGAAACTTGTAGATGACTTGAATGTCTTCATTGTCATGAACAAGAGAGCAAAATAATTCATAGAAAGAATCCCAAGTAGATTCGTCTCCAGAGAAGTGGGGTGAATCAATCTTAGGTAGAATTGGTTTGGGCTTGTGAGTACCATCGCGAGAAGAAGTTTGTTGTTCGTGAAGGGAACCAAGAAGAGAAGCGTCTTTTTTCTGTTCTTCTTCAAGTTGGCGTATTATTTTGAAAGCAGAACCTATGCCTTCGTAATATTGGTTTTCTACTTCGACTCGATCTTCGGTTTGATTGAGCATACAAGTTTCTATTTCAGTTTGGATGTTAAAATAATTCTCATATGAACGTTCAAAATCCCTTACACGATGTTTTAACAAGTCTAATTGAGCTTCTGAGGGATCTAGCTCTTTGATGTATTTTCTGAATCGGGTAATTAGTCCTTTATAGGATGCTCGTTTAGAAGTAAGTTTCTCATCCTTATCCTTTTCAGTAGGATCCATGACAAGGTAGATAGATTAAAGTATAACTTACGAAATTGTGGAACCTTGGAAATGCTGTCAGGCTGGCAGCAGCAAATAAGTTGAAAGAAAGGGACACACCGAAGGAGACAGGAGCGGCCTCTTTCCACTTCACAGGCTTTGCACAATGTAGTTATAGCTGAAAGATTCAAATCAGATATTAATGAATTGCGAAATATTGTCAAATAACCTTTGAAAGAGAATAGAAAATGACATAAATGGACTCTCCCGGGTTTCAGTGACCAAATTTTGGGTAGATTATTGGCTGAGGAATAACCTAACCACCAAGGGAAGATGATAAAGAAAAGGAAGTGGGTTTCGGACTAGAGAAAAGGATGGAGAAATAGGAGGAGCGTCCCACAAAGGTTATAAGTTTAACTTTAAATGTACTCAAAGGCGGTTGCCATTGCAAATCCTCTCTCCGATACCTAAAGTGGGTAGGGACCTGGGCAAAGCTAACGGGAGACGCAGCTAGAACTTGGGCGGTTTGCAAGAGAGTGGCTTTAGACTATTCCCTCTCAAGCATACATCTGACTACTATGGGGAAGGGTGATGGTCTGGCAAGACAAAGAGTAACAGATTTATTGTATATCTGTTCAAAGGAATTTGTTTTTGAACAAGTAATTCGAAGAATGCCAATAATTTGACTCGGTTTCGATATTTCTAGTTTTCGGAATTGTAGAGTTCCTAAAAAGCGACCAAGTGCTTCCAAGAAGGATGGAGATAAAACAATTATACCTTTGGGAATAATTTTGGTAAGTAAACCAATAGTTGCATTTGGAAATGGCCAAGCTTTTACCCAGCAAGGAGCCGACTAAAAGTTTAGGCAAGGAGAAACACTTATATTTTGAAAAACCAACCATAAGTTTGGGAGAGAATCTCCCACAAGCAGGAAGCTGGCATAGCGAGCTATGCTTGCCTTACTGGCCAGTTAGAATTAGCTATCAAAGCTAAGAGAGACTTTACCAAGTTGTCAACTAAGAGTTCTTGCTCAAATACAACAAGCGGTGAAAACCCTATCAAGAGATTTATTTGCATTAAGTGGGAAGAGCCAAGGAAGACAGGATCTTGCATAACCGTTATGTTAGAGAAATGATGAGTCAAAAAAGAAACTTTGAATTTATTTAACAATGCAAAAGAGTGTAATGAATTTAACAATGTTGGGTAGTAGTTTTTTGACAAATATATAATTCTGACTTTGTAACAAATGGGGTCACAGACCTCAGAAGAACATCTAAAGTCGCCAGGCAATTAACAATTCTTTTGGTTTCAAACCTTTATATGTTTTAAAATCCTCGCAAGATTTTGAAATGGCGAAGATAAAATAAGAAATTTAAAGACAATTAAAGTGATTAAAATTAGACAATAAATCAAGTACAAGGTGGGTACTTTAAGGAATTTCTAAGTAAATATCTAAGAAAGAGTAACAACTTCGAAAGTAACAATAACAAAAACAGGAAGAATAAAAGAGAAGTTCCTATAACTTCTTATTGTACCCGATACCTAGTTTAGGCTATCGGCTACGCCAGCAGACATTAAGCTGTAGTTGAGGTTTTGGGAAGATCTCTTAAAAGATAGCGCACCGATCGCGTCAAGAAGAATGTCAAGATGACGTAGAAGGTCTAGAATCAAGGAGGCATTGACGTCTGTAAGAAGATGGAATTATGGATAAAGATGTGAAGCTTTATTGAAATATTTATGGAATTATGAGAATTAAACATCTTAGAAGAGGATATATAACATGCATTATATGTGGAAATAATTTTATGGAAGTGAGTTATTTTATAACGGAACAGCCGAGATGATCTGGGTTCGAGACTATGATCATGACGAGAGAGCACAGTGGTGGGGGACTACACCACGTGCCTGCGCCGAGCACATAAGCGAGAAGACAGTGCAAGCAAGTTTAGTTGAGCTCAGTTAGACGAGCAGGTAGGAGCAGCTCTATAGCGCAAGCGAGACGCACAGTGAAGGTCACGTAACATACCGAAACTGTCAGTGGCAGAGTGTAGGCGACAGTTCCTGCATCGCCGAGCAGCGAAGGCCAGGCGGGTCATTGATCCAGGCGGGCTGGCCGAGGAAGCAATTACAGACGGCCGGGATATTTTAGAACCGCACTGCAAGTAGTTGAAGACTTTATTACAAGCGACATTTCAACGCAGTTTGAACATAGCTTTCATGAATAACTTTATGACTATGCTTTTCTATAACGCATTCGAAGCTACTTTAACTATTTCAAGTAAACGGAATGTTGTTAGCATAGGCACTGATGAACATTAGATCGTGCATTAATAAGATTTATTTCTTATGCAGTTTTCATGAATTACCAAATACAGACAAATACAGGGTGTTTCGTAATCTTGAACACTCTCAAGTAAAATTTCATTTTACGAAAGTGGGACTTAGCAGTCATTTGAGATTGAACTTGCAATACTCAAACTGAACATTTAACGGAACAGTGGCGTAACTTAGAAGAGGAATAGGGGGTCCGCTGTTTCCATGAACTTTTTCGAGAAGGAGTTGGACAATATCCGCTATGGGTAATCCGAAGTTCAACATGTCCGAGTAGACACTGACAGAGACAAGATGGCACCGCAGAGCGATGGATTCGATTCCTGACGAGAGGAGTCCACCAGCTGATTCACTTGGGATTTCGAATGCAATCGTCATTTCATGGATGGAATGATATTCACGCCGATCTATCGAGAAATTCTTTATGTAGGGAAAATCAACGATCTTGGAAATTTAATTACAGCTGATTATGAAAGGTACTGTAAGAGTCATAACTACCTGATACGATTATTTTCATGAATACTGGGCACACATGTATATTTTTCTAATAGGAGTGATACGATTATTAAGACATGGTTTGAATTTATATACTTCGAATTTGCTAGAATATGGAGTGACCATATGATATGGCAGGCATCATTATACGAAATTCTCACCATTGGTTGGCTTTATTAAGCAGATGTTTGGTCTTTTAGACATTTTTCCAGCTAGGATATTTTTCATGAATAGTTTTTTTTGTGTAACGAGTATTTCGAACTAGTGATCTGCAATTGATTATCAAAAATTACTTCGTCAGTTCATTGCATACTAGCGAGTGTGTATTATTCATCAGTAGGGATTTTTTCCATTGGATTGTTTGGAGATATTAAGAAGTTATTCACTTTAGTGAATGAACATCACTTTTATATGACAACTAGAAACTTGTTGATTCCTATCTGGTACATTCACTCATATAGCCTACGAGATGGGGTCCTTCGTATTTATACGATTGTATGGTGGCTACTCATCTTGCCCATCGTTCAGGGAACTATCATCCAAGTCGACGGGGCGAGGTCTTTCGTATTTATACGACTGTACGGTGGTTACACATCTTACTCGCCATTGAGGGACTCATTTTTATCATCCGAATGTACACGAGATGTAAGTGAATCAAACAAGGAACTACTAGTCACATATTAGTCGAAATTTTGTTAAATAAAGTAACGATAAATGTCAACAGGATTGCATTTAGTAATTCTTGTTTGCCAATCCAATATTTTGTTGCTGTACTCTTTTGAGAGTAATTTCTGTTTAACAGCTGTTACAGCTGATGCTTTGATGATTTTTATAATTGTGTTTGATACCTTTGAGAAGGATTTAAAGTAATTGAATCTTGTAAGATTAATCATTAATGGTCAAGAATTATTTTAAGGCAGATCAGTATTGCAGATTTTGATATGAGAGATTATAGCACATTGGTGTTTTTCTGTGATGTGAGTTATGAAAGATTATAAGAGAATTTATGCTATTTGAAAGCAGATCATAAATTACTGAAGTAATAGTTTTCCAATTGTTTAAGAAGTTGTCTAGATGTGATCAGAGTAATTACAGTTATTGGAGATTGTGTGCGTTGATAATTTGAAGCCAGTTATATATTTTTTGTAGATCATGCAACATGGTTAAGTGAAGTTTGTGATAGGAATTTTGTGGAAGTTGCCATGTGATAGTTGCAACGTTGATAATGTATTTTGAGGCAGACATGAGGTCGTATTACCCAGTCTAGCGTAATTGTTGAGATTCATGCTGTATGTGCTGAATATTTATGGAGTTTTGTGGAGTAATTCTTGTATTCAAATGATATTTGAAGTATTGGAGAAATGTAATGTCGTTGTGGATAGTTTGATCCAACGTGATGTCGTGGAGGCAATAATATTTTTTGGCATGATAAATTAAATACGAGATATAACTTGGAAGTAATAAAACTGTAAGACAACGTTCTATAAACCTTATTAAACAATTTATTAGGAAATTAAACAAATAAATGAAGTTGATAATACAAGATTTTCTGAAAATAATAATTAATGAAATAATAATCTGAGATTTAAGCATATTAACGATCTGACCTAATGAAATAAAAATCAGAATGACTAGATGAAATAATGAAATCTAAATAACCAGATGATTGAAATTTAAATAATTTGATAAATTAAATTTTGGAATAAATCGATGAATTAAATAAGTGGATGAATTAAAGATTGAATAAATAAACTGATTGAAATAAATTAATAGACGATTGTAACGATGAAGAATAACTGAATTAGAAGGTGATAATTAATTAAAGGAGCTGATGATTAATGAATTTATATGGAATTAAATAAATTTAATTGAGATATAATGTGAAGGAATTGCAACTTGAGTTGAGAATTTAAATGATGTAATGGTGATGAATTAACGATTCTGACAGGAATATGTAGAATTTTGAAGTGAGAATTAATGTGAGAAATATTTAATTTTGATGATGACGATAATGATGACCAATGAGAATTTGAATTTTCTGTAATTCACAGATAAGAGATTGTGAATGACGATGTAAATAATGTAAATTAATTATTCGATGTTTAAGAGCATTTGATTAACATGTTCAACATTCAAATTATGCCATGCAAACCATAATTTACGTGATATTTAATATGTGTGATTATTATATGTGTATGTTTAGACAGATTAATAACATTTTTTAAATCCACATTGATGTTAAATTAAAGAGAAACTAGGTCTCAGGTTTCACAAATGTCAGTGACGAAAGACATAGTGCTACAGTGATCCTGAGAACCCATGAGAACTTTATAAATTTTTCTTGTTATGTGGATAAAAGTAATTTTGGATTAGATAACAGATGGTTCGATTTTTGGACAAAGACAATTTAACTTTGGCATTCGACCATACTCTTAGGTAGGAGTTATATTTAAAATGTCTGTCTGACTATCAAAGTAAAATAAATTTGTTTTTATCTTAGTTGTGATCTGATGATGGTGTGATGTTCCTTTTTCTTTCCTTGTCTTGAGTAAGGCTTATCCGGAAAGGAAGTGGTTTGCTAGGAATTCAGTTGATGGCGCCCATTTATATTTGCATTATTTTATTAACTTAAGCCCGTAACGACCCTAGAGATACTTTGTCTCGTGATACCCACTGCTTTTTCGAGAACTCAGCTGAATTTCCGACACATTCCTTATTTGACTAGAGGTTCATTTAACTCCGCTCTGTCCTGGAACTCCAGGAATGCGATGTTATAGCAGATGGGTCATCTCATCCCCAGGACGAACGGGTACAGAGAGAGAGAGGGAGAATTGGCTTTATCCAACTAGTGGGGCTTTTCGATTTTGTTTATTATATGGAATCACATCAGATTTAGATTACTGAGAGATTGATCTCAAGTTCATTTAAGTGTGTTACAAAATTTATTAAACTTAGTCAGACAATGTACTTGTGTGCCCAATCCAGTGTTCATGTTAATCGTATTAGTAATATCATGTTAGTTATAAGACATTTTTCCTATACCCAAGTGAATGCAGGAATTGAGACATTGTGATGTGTTGTTGTCTAACGTCTCTATATAAAACCTATATTGAAAATATAATTATGTTATTGTCATTTAGACTTTCACGGCCCGTGTTATTATTCATAATGTTGAATTTTGGGCTTATGCCGTGTTTTATTATATTGCAATTCGACGCGTTTCGAAAGAAACCATGTCTTTCATCGTCAGGAATAATCTGGAATACGACAATGTTGCTAAGAGAAAGCAACGAAGAACATATAGAAGGTGCCCAAAGATGGACGCCATTATGGCAAGGTTTACATCGGGCAGACTTCGAGAACAATATGCACTCGCATTAAGGAACATAATAGATGTATCAGGCTCATTCAACCTGATAAATCAGCTGTTGCCGATCATGCTTTAACACCTGGCCATGATGTCATGTTCCAAGGGGTGGATGTTCTTGCCCGTATAAAGCAATATCGTCCCAGAATCATCAGGGAGGCGGTTGAAATACGTAAACACCCAGATAATTTCAACCGCGACACCGGCTACAATCTCAGTGAATCCCGGCTACCTATTATCAGAACCCTGAGAAAGTAATTCACTGCTGCTTTCCGTTGTCCCTAACATGGGGCTATAATGGCGTCCATCTTTGGGCACCTTCTATATGTTCTTCGTTGATTTCTCTTAGCAACATTGTCGTATTCCAGATTATTCCTGACGATGAAAGACATGGTTTCTTTCGAAACGCGTCGAATTGCAATATAATAAAACACGGCATAAGCCCAAAATTCAACATTATGAATTATAATTATGTTGCCGGAAGATTTAGCGAAGGTGTTAGGAGAGTTACAGGCGGGTATGTCTGGAATTGCAGAAACTATTTCTAAGATGGAAACGGAAGTTAAAGAACAAATTAATAATTCAGAAGCTAGATTAGAAGCTAAATGTAAAGAGAATGTACAAGCATTACAAACTAGTAATGAAGAAAATTTAAAATTATTGCAGACTAGTACTGAAGAAAATTTAAAGTCATTACAGGCTAGTAACGAAGGCAATCTGAACGACAGTTTAAAGTCATTAGAGACTAGGCTACAGTCAAATAGTGAAGCTAACTTGAAGGACAATTTTAAGTCATTAGAAGAAAGATTACAGTCAAATACTGAAAGTCATTTAAAAGCTAGTGAAGCTAACTTGAAAGATAATTTTAAGTCATGAGAAGAGAAATTACAGTCTCGTAGTGAAGAAACTAACACTGAATTAGAAAACAAGTTAACTAGATTAGAGAACAGTTTAACTTTAAAGAATAATGAGATGCTGAAGACTTTACAATTAGACATAATTGCAGTAAACATGAAAGGAGAGGAAAATGTTCAAATATTAAGAAAAAATATTATTGAATTAGAAAGTAGAGGAGAAGAAAATATTTTTACTTTAAGAACTGACGTTATGTCCATACAGAAAGTCATTAAATCAGATGTATCGAAGTTGAGATTCGACATCGATGGTTTAGTGGCAGATGTAGGCAAAATTCAAGATTGGTCTACCGAAGTATCTTTCGAGACTAAGATTAAAGGTCTAGAAACGAATCTAGGTAACGAGATTAAAGATTTAAAGACAGTAATTGGGACCATTAAAGAGGAAGTCTTAGGAGAGGTCAATTCTAATTTAAAATCATTAGAAAATCAATTGCAGAAAGATATTAGGAAGATAGACGACGATATAGAGCAAAAGGTTAATGAAAACTTAGCTTTATTTAAAAATAGAGTCGGTGCAATCGTGGAAGAACGGTATAGTGAGGTCCATGCCGAAGCAAAAGAGAAACGTGAAGGGTTAGATGAAAAATTAATCGCAGGTATGGCAAACTTAGAAGCGAGGTTTACGGAAAGCAAGGAAGCGATGAAGATAGATTCAACTCTATTTAGAACAGATGTTGATCTGTTAAAAGAACAAGTCGCGTCAGTAAAGAACACGTGCGAAGGAAAAATTGACAAGTTAAGAAACGACTTAGGCGAGAGTAACAAAACGCAGGATGTTACATCGTTAGATGAGTTGAAGACGCAGGTCAGGACCGTGGAGAAATTAGCAGAAGACAGGATAACTAAACTAGAATCCATGTTTAACAGTTTCACCAGTCAGAATATAACATCAGGGGAAACATTGATAAATCAAACAGCGATAGACCGCAGTATGACTAATCAAGAAGCGAGCATGGGAGAAGACCGTCAAATGCAACCGAATGTGACATTCGAAAGGGCCAGTTCAACCCCTCAGGATAATCCAAGTTCGAATCGGAGTACGTTGGGTCCAAGCGAACGATACTCAGGTCCAGTCACCATTATTAGGAATCTAGATGACAAGCCGAGAAAGTTTTCGGGAAATACAGGAGTCACACCAGTCGAATTTCTGCGAGATATTCGAGACTACATGGCGGAACACAGGGTAGCCAAAGAAAGAGAGCTAAGGATAGTCGAACGCGCCTTAGATGGATCTGCGCTTACCTGGTTTAGAGCTTTCAGAAGCAATTTTGCGAACATGGAGCAATTTGCCATAGCTTTCTTGAGGAGATTTTGGAGTGCCGAGGATCAACTTAACGTAAGAGCGGAGATGTACTCAAAGCGCTATTCTACGTCACATCCGACGCATTATGCCAACTATTTCACGTCACAGCTGGCTAAATTACAGTTCCTTATTCCTCCATTGCCAGAAGAAGAGCTTTTGCAAGCTATAGCGAGACAGTTACCGATTGAGGTACAGCGATCACTAATAGCGTCGGGAGCCAATACACTGGAGCATTATGACGACATTTTACGGCGATTGGACTATACAAGCGCACAGGTTACGCCTAGAAGTAACAGAAACGACAACAGAAACACGCAAGAGGTGAATGCGGTAGTCGTAGACAATGCAGCTCAAACGGACAGAAGGGATTCCTGGGAAAACCGACGGAACGAAGGGAATCGAGGAAACATCCGTAACGCTCGAGGAAATGATCGATATAGAGGACCATATGAGAGACCATACGATCAAGAAGCGAGAGATAGCCGATATAGGAATTATAACCAGGATTCCAGATATCAAGACAGGAATCGATATAACAATAGATATCGGGGCAGAAATAATTGGAGCCAAGGTCAACAGTATAATGGGAACGACAGGCAGGATGGCCGAAGAAACGATCCTAACGACAGACGGGATAATCGTGGATATGAGAGGTCGAGGCGAGAAGATAGACAGCCTAGTGCACCACTCGAGGAGACAGTGAGAGATGTCAATCGAGCGAGCACGATTGGCGAAGGAAGAAGTAAACGTCAGAATAACACGGAATCAAGATGCTAATCATTGGAAGTCAATCATCATTATTGAGAGTCAGAAAGAACCATCATGCTGAGTAAGGGAATTGTAGAGCTATCGTGTACATGTATTATATGTAGAATGCCTGAGAGTGTATTTTTTTTCTCAATCCTGATAAAAAAAGGAGATGTACGGGAGAGATGTACCCGATACCTAGTTTAGGCTATCGGCTACGCCAGCAGACATTAAGCTGTAGTTGAGGTTTTGGGAAGAGCTCTTAAAAGATAGCGCACGGATCGCGTCAAGAAGAATGTCAAGATGACGTAGAAGGTCTAGAATCAAGGAGGCATTGACGTCTGTAAGAAGATGGAATTATGGATAAAGATGTGAAGCTTTATTGAAATATTTATGGAATTATGAGAATTAAACATCTTAGAAGAGGATATATAACATGCATTATATGTGGAAATAATTTTATGGAAGTGAGTTATTTTATAACGGAACAGCCGAGATGATCTGGGTTCGAGACTATGATCATGACGAGAGAGCACAGTGGTGGGGGACTACACCACGTGCCTGCGCCGAGCACATAAGCGAGAAGACAGTGCAAGCAAGTTTAGTTGAGCTCAGTTAGACGAGCAGGTAGGAGCAGCTCTATAGCGCAAGCGAGACGCACAGTGAAGGTCACGTAACATACCGAAACTGTCAGTGGCAGAGTGTAGGCGACAGTTCCTGCATCGCCGAGCAGCGAAGGCCAGGCGGGTCATTGATCCAGGCGGGCTGGCCGAGGAAGCAATTACAGACGGCCGGGATATTTTAGAACCGCACTGCAAGTAGTTGAAGACTTTATTACAAGCGACATTTCAACGCAGTTTGAACATAGCTTTCATGAATAACTTTATGACTATGCTTTTCTATAACGCATTCGAAGCTACTTTAACTATTTCAAGTAAACGGAATGTTGTTAGCATAGGCACTGATGAACATTAGATCGTGCATTAATAAGATTTATTTCTTATGCAGTTTTCATGAATTACCAAATACAGACAAATACAGGGTGTTTCGTAATCTTGAACAATCTCAAGTAAAATTTCATTTTACGAAAGTGGGACTTAGCAGTCATTTGAGATTGAACTTGCAATACTCAAACTGAACATTTAACGGAACAGTGGCGTAACTTAGAAGAGGAGTAGGGGGTCCGCTGTTTCCATGAACTTTTTCGAGAAGGTGTTGGACAATATCCGCTATGGGTAATCCGAAGTTCAACATGTCCGAGTAGACACTGATAGAGACAAGATGGCACCGCAGAGCGATGGATTCGATTCCTGACGAGAGGAGTCCACCAGCTGATTCACTTGGGATTTCGAATGCAATCGTCATTTCATGGATGGAATGATATTCACGCCGATCTATCGAGAAATTCTTTATGTAGGGAAAATCGACGATCTTGGAAATTTAATTACAGCTGATTATGAAAGGTACTGTAAGAGTCATAACTACCTGATACGATTATTTTCGTGAATACTGGGCACACATGTATATTTTTCTAATAGGAGTGATACGATTATTAAGACATGGTTTGAATTTATATACTTCGAATTTGCTAGAATATGGAGTGACCATATGATATGGCAGGCATCATTATACGAAATTCTCACCATTGGTTGGCTTTATTAAGCAGATGTTTGGTCTTTTAGACATTTTTCCAGCTAGGATATTTTTCATGAATAGTTTTTTTTGTGTAACGAGTATTTCGAACTCGTGATCTGCAATTGATTATCAAAAATTACTTCGTCAGTTCATTGCATACTAGCGAGTGTGTATTATTCATCAGTAGGGATTTTTTCCATTGGATTGTTTGGAGATATTAAGAAGTTATTCACTTTAGTGAATGAACATCGCTTTTATATGACAACTAGAAACTTGTTGATTCCTATCTGGTACATTCACTCATATAGCCTACGAGATGGGGTCCTTCGTATTTATACGATTGTATGGTGGCTACTCATCTTACCCATCGTTCAGGGAACTATCATCCAAGTCGACGGGGCGAGGTCTTTCGTATTTATACGACTGTACGGTGGTTACACATCTTACTCGCCATTGAGGGACTCATTTTTATCATCCGAATGTACACGAGATGTAAGTGAATCAAACAAGGAACTACTAGTCACATATCAGTCGAAATTTTGTTAAATAAAGTAACGATAAATGTCAACAGGATTGCATTTAGTAATTCTTGTTTGCCAATCCAATATTTTGTTGCTGTACTCTTTTGAGAGTAATTTCTGTTTAACAGCTGTTACAGCTGATGCTTTGGTGATTTTTATAATTGTGTTTGATACCTTTGAGAAGGATTTAAAGTAATTGAATCTTGTAAGATTAATCATTAATGGTCAAGAATTATTTTAAGGCAGATCAGTATTGCAGATTTTGATATGAGAGATTATAGCACATTGGTGTTTTTCTGTGATGTGAGTTATGAAAGATTATAAGAGAATTTATGCTATTTGAAAGCAGATCATAAATTACTGAAGTAATATTTTTCCAATTGTTTAAGAAGTTGTCTAGATGTGATCAGAGTAATTACAGTTATCGGAGATTGTGTGCGTTGATAATTTGAAGCCAGTTATATATTTTTTGTAGATCATGCAACATGGTTAAGTGAAGTTTGTGATAGGAATTTTGTGGAAGTTGCCATGTGATAGTTGCAACGTTGATAATGTATTTTGAGGCAGACATGAGGTCGTCGTACCCAGTCTAGCGTAATTGTTGAGATTCATGCTGTATGTGCTGAATATTTATGGAGTTTTGTGGAGTAATTCTTGTATTCAAATGTGATATTTGAAGTATTGGAGAAATGTAATGTCGTTGTGGATAGTTTGATCCAACGTGATGTCGTGGAGGCAATAATATTTTTTGGCATGATAAATTAAATACGAGATATAACTTGGAAGTAATAAAACTGTAAGACAACGTTCTATAAACCTTATTAAACAATTTATTAGGAAATTAAACAAATAAATGAAGTTGATAATACAAGATTTTCTGAAAATAATAATTAATGAAATAATAATCTGAGATTTAAGCATATTAACGATCTGACCTAATGAAATAAAAATCAGAATGACTAGATTAAATAATAAAATCTAAATAACCAGATGATTGAAATTTAAATAATTTGATAAATTAAATTTTGGAATAAATCGATGAATTAAATAAGTGGATGAATTAAAGATTGAATAAATAAACTGATTGAAATAAATTAATAGACGATTGTAACGATGAAGAATAACTGAATTAGAAGGTGATAATTAATTAAAGGAGCTGATGATTAATGAATTTATATGGAATTAATAAATTTAATTGAGATATAATGTGAAGGAATTGCAACTTGAGTTGAGAATTTAAATGATGTAATGGTGATGAATTAACGATTCTGACAGGAATATGTAGAATTTTGAAGTGAGAATTAATGTGAGAAATATTTAATTTTGATGATGACGATAATGATGACCAATGAGAATTTGAATTTTCTGTAATTCACAGATAAGAGATTGTGAATGACGATGTAAATAATGTAAATTAATTATTCGATGTTTAAGAGCATTTGATTAACATGTTCAACATTCAAATTATGTCATGCAAACCATAATTTACGTGATATTTAATATGTGTGATTATTATATGTGTATGTTTAGACAGATTAATAACATTTTTTAAATCCACATTGATGTTAAATTAAAGAGAAACTAGGTCTCAGGTTTCACAAATGTCAGTGACGAAAGACATAGTGCTACAGTGATCCTGAGAACCCAAGAGAACTTTATAAATTTTTCTTGTTATGTGGATAAAAGTAATTTTGGATTAGATAAGAGATGGTTCGATTTTTGGACAAAGACAATTTAACTTTGGCATTCGACCATACTCTTAGGTAGGAGTTATATTTAAAATGTCTGTCTGACTATCAAAGTAAAATAAATTTGTTTTTATCTTAGTTGTGATCTGATGATGGTGTGATGTTCCTTTTTCTTTCCTTGTCTTGAGTAAGGCTTATCCGGAAAGGAAGTGGTTTGCTAGGAATTCAGTTGATGGCGCCCATTTATATTTGCATTATTTTTATTAACTTAAGCCCGTAACGACCCTAGAGATACTTTGTCTCGTGATACCCACTGCTTTTTCGAGAACTCAGCTGAATTTCCGACACATTCCTTATTTGACTAGAGGTTCATTTAACTCCGCTCTGTCCTGGAACTCCAGGAATACGATGTTATAGCAGATGGGTCATCGCATCCCCAGGACGAACGGGTACATTATATTAAAGCTGAATTACTTTTTTTTGTAGTTACACAAATAGGGCAGGCCACTTACTGTGAAACGTGATGAGAAAGTCGAAAGGAAGTTTCTAGACTTCCTATGGTTAAGTAGGAATCCCGAGACAAATGGGGCAAGTTTCCCTTTTCGTGAAACCTAGAAATAACTCACTTATGAGTTGAAAGAATTGTATTCCCTAATTAGAAGGGAGAAACAAGATGATTTGAAACGTGTACCAGACACGTAGTTATGCAGACATTAAATAATGATATATAAGCAAAAAGGGAGGGCACGTCTTTAGAGAGACACCTCACTGAAAAAGACCTAAAGTAACAATTTTATTATTATGATTAGTTAGTAAGAGGTTTGGGAAAGATCAAATGGGATTGAGGATAAATGTTCATGGCCGTATTTATAATAATCGGACGAGCGCGACGCGGAAGAACTATTGAATCAACACTATTTTTCACTATAGTCTGTTGGAACAGATGAAAAGTTCACTGTAGTAGCACAAAAGTTTATGGCAAAGAAAGTTATTGCAATTATGAAAAATAACTAGTTACACTAGATAGGCGACACTAGTTAGGCGAGAGTCTATTGCTTGAGAAAGTTGTAGATTATCGTAAAATGCGCCAGAGAAAATTCCAACGGAGGAAGAAAAATTAGCTATTGTTCAGTAATTCAAGGAAGATTCCTTAGTTAGAAATAGTATTCCCACACGTGAGTGGAAAATACATGACGGTATGACTGGTAGATAGAGTACAGATTCTGGAAGGTTCCAGAGCAATCCTGACTGAGGAATATGGCCAAAGTTATTCCAGCGGTGGAACGAACTAAGTATTTTATAGTCAGTGGGTATTCATTAGTATCCCACGTTGGGAGAAGATCTCTCATTTAATGAGCACAAGGAATACTGCTTTCTATTAAGATTGGCTTAGACAGACAAAAGTGCCACATAGGAAATCCCGCGAAGGATGATTATTGCCCCAAATATAGTAATCTCACACTGCCTATAAAATGATCATTAAAAGCATGTAGTTATTAAAAGACGATGAGAATGAGGTTAAAACCTGAAGTCGGTACTTATCTTTGCTTCATGGCGAAGGTGAAGTTCCCTTTGACGGTTTACATTAAAGTTCCAACATGGCGAGGAATTAAAAGAATGCCTCTTTAGTTGAGGAGGCTAGCTCTAGTTGAGCTCTGACTGAATCGACTGCCGGCGTACAAGTGAGACACACTCAGCGAAGCACAGAGGGACCAGGGAAGGGAAAAGAGTGGGGGTAGGAGACAAAAGGAAAACATATAAGCATAACCAACATTGAAAAGTTAATTTCTCTTGATGAGATGGTCTTCAAAGAGTTGACAGTAGGCGACACTATCGCAGCCTGGTGGGTGAAAAAGTAGACGAAGTTCTCTTGATCACGGAGATGATAGCTGGCGATGGCGACGAGATCTGGTGGCCAGATTGAAAAGGAAGTCCTCTTGCACAGGGAAGAATTGAGGAACTTCAGAGATTCGCTGCTAGATGACGCTAGGTGGGTCATGGAAGATATATATCTAGAACAGACTCACAATTAACATGAGAACCCTAAACAGCAAAGAGAAATTAGAAGATCACTGTTGGTGTTTGAGAAAAGGGAAGGAATGAACAAGCACAAAGCAGTGAAAGTATACTCTATCTTACCGTGTATTCCAAGAATACACCAAGCTGGGAGGGACAAACACCAACAGAGAGCAGGATAAACAATTAAACATTTAAAGGTAATGGAGCAATTAAAGACAGTGGTCTTGTGATGTGACCGTTAGTGGTCAAGATTCTGGCCACCCTGACTCTCCCATCCCTTCCAGGATAACACGCGGTCACTGTACCAGAAATCCAGACCAGGGGAGGAGAAACATCCCTAACCAGGACCAAGTCCCCCACTCTGATGTCGGGACTGGAAAGAAACCACTTCTGTCTCCGTTGCAAGGAAGTTAAATATTCCAAGTTCCACCTCTTCCAGAAAGAATTGCGGAGGGCTTCAAGTTTACGCCAAACAATAGGTAGATTAGAATCCCAGTAAGAGCTGGAAAGGGGAGGAGGGGCAGAAAGAGAAGTGCCTATAAGGAAGTGACCAGGTGTGAGTGGAAGCAGGTCATCAGGGTCATTGGAAAGCGGAGTTAAAGGGCGAGGATTAACAACACCTTCAATCAGAACGGACAGTGAATTAAATTCTTCATAAGTCAGAATGCGATTACCTAAAACCTTTCTTAAATGACGTTTAGTGAGCTTTACGCAGGATTCCCACCTACCACCGTGATGAGGAGCGTAGGGGGGGGGGGGGGGGGTATAAAACGCCATTTGAAACCCTTTGAGTTGGAAAAATTAGAAATCTGTTCCATATCAGTATTGGCGAAGTAACATTGCGATGCGGGTTGGGGAGAATAATGGGGAAGTTGACCAGTGACGATCCATCCAAAATTAGTGTCTCTGGCGACCACGTTTGAGGATAACTTGCGAACCTGTTTACGAGGGCAATTCCAGAAAACATTGGCGCTAAAGAGTATGTCAATGGGGATTTGTATGTTGAACAAAGGATCGGCTAGCCTTAAATGCGAGGGAATTTTTAACCCTGAAATATCCACAGAGTGACTTGGAGTGTCTTCTCCAATGCTGTTGAGAATGAGACAATTAAGTTTGAGAAAGTTGTTTCTGTGACAAATGTCTCTTATGTTAGCTTTGAGAACTGTAAAGCTTGCGATTTTGAGCTATTAATGCCCGATACGTTAATAGAAGTAGGGTTTACCTGTAGGCCTAGTTTTCTAATCAAAGAGTTAGACACAAAATCATGAGTTGCCGCTTAATCAAGAAGACCGCGTGCACGGACCCAATTGCCAAAGTTATCCTGTACTTCGATTTGGACAGTAGACAATAATACTTGGGCACTACGAATGGACTTGGCATTTAGAATGTACGATGAAGCATTGGAACTGTTAGCATTATCACTTTTCTGAGAAGTAGATGCTGTCGATGACCTTGCCTGATCATGACGATGTAGTAATGTGTGATGAGCTTTTTCACAATGGAAGCAAAGTCTTGTGGACTTGCAATTTGAAGCAGAATGCGTGGGCGCTAGGCAGTTGAAGCAATTGTTCTGAGAAACTAATTTTCTTCTGTCGTCGACTGACAGTTCTTTAAAGGATTTACATAGATATAAGGCGTGGGAATCTTTACAAAGTATGCACTTTAAAGGTTCATTTAAACGCTTGCGGGTTTCGCTTTGAGTGTTTAAAACAAGAGAGCTAGCAATACGGCGTTCACTAGACCTAGTTGGGTAACCAGTAGTGTTTGACGTAAGTTTAGATGAGCTGGACCCAGTTTTTTTTAGTACTAGACGCTAAGCGTTCACTTTTGGGTTTAAGAGACATTAATTCAAATTTAGAACTCGGGGATGAGGGTTCACTTTGATTAGCTAAAGCGGTTAAGAGTTGGCATCTAGCATTTATGAAAGTGACTAAATGCTCGTAAGAGTAATCGTCTTCTCTAGAAAGTTCAATCTCCCAAGCTTTGAGGGTAGCAGCATCAACTTTAGAAACCACTAAATGTATTAGGAAAGTGTCCCAGTGTTCAGTGGGTTGATCTAATTGGGACAGAGCTTTAACGTGAAGTTGTGTAGTATCAATGAGAAGACGCAAACTAGTGACGTCATTGTGCTGTGACGCAGGTAGGTTAAATAGAGCCTTCATATGGCGTTGAATACGTAACCGTAAATTCCCGTATCTTTCTTTCAATAAGTTAAAGGCAATGGGGTAATTTTCGGCACTTAAAGGGAGTGCTTCAACTAACTGCAGAGCTTGACCTCGGAGGATAGATCTCAAGTAATGAAACTTGTAGATGACTTGAATGTCTTCATTGTCATGAACAAGAGAGCAAAATAATTCATAGAAAGAATCCCAACTAGATTCGTCTCCAGAGAAGTGGGGTAAATCAATCTTAGGTAGAATTGGTTTGGGCTTGTGAGTACCATCGCGAGAAGAAATTTGTTGTTCGTGAAGGGAACCAAGAAGAGAAGCGTCTTTTTTCTGTTCTTCTTCAAGTTGGCGTATTATTTTGAAAGCAGAACCTATGCCTTCGTAATATTGGTTTTCTACTTCGACTCGATCTTCGGTTTGATTGAGCATACAAGTTTCTATTTCAGTTTGGATGTTAAAATAATTCTCATATGAACGTTCAAAATCCCTTACACGATGTTTTAACAAGTCTAATTGAGCTTCTGAGGGATCTAGCTCTTTGATGTATTTTCTGAATCGGGTAATTAGTCCTTTATAGGATGCTCGTTTAGAAGTAAGATTCTCATCCTTATCCTTTTCAGTAGGAGCCATGACAAGGTAGATAGATTAAAGTATAACTTACGAAATTGTGGAACCTTGGAAATGCTGTCAGGCTGGCAGCAGCAAATAAGTTGAAAGAAAGGGACACACCGAAGGAGACAGGAGCGGCCTCTTTCCACTTCACAGGCTTTGCACAATGTAGTTATAGCTGAAAGATTCAAATCAGATATTAATGATTTGCAAAATATTGTCAAATAACCTTTGAAAGAGAATAGAAAATGACATAAATGGACTCTCCAGGGTTTCAGTGACCAAATTTTGGGTAGATTATTGGCTGAGGAATAACCTAACCACCAAGGGAAGATGATAAAGAAAAGGAAGTGGGTTTCGGACTAGAGAAAAGGATGGAGAAATAGGAGGAGCCTCCCACAAAGGTTATAAGTTTAACTTTAAATGTACTCAAAGGCGGTTGCCATTGCAAATCCTCTCTCCGATACCTAAAGTGGGTAGGGACCTGGGCAAATCTAACGGGAGACGCAGCTAGAACTTGGGCGGTTTGCAAGAAAGTGGCTTTAGAGTATTCCCTCTCAAGCATACATCTGCCTACTAAGGGGAAAGGTGATGGTCTGGCAAGACAAAGAGTAACAGATTTATTGTATATCTGTTCAAAGGAATTTGTTTTTGAACAAGTAATTCGAAGAATGCCAATAATTTGACTCGGTTTCGATATTTCTAGTTTTCGGAATTGTAGAGTTCCTAAAAAGCGACCAAGTGCTTCCAAGAAGGATGGAGATAAAACAATTATACCTTTGGGAATAATTTTGGTAAGTAAACCAATAGTTGCATTTGGAAATGGCCAAGCTTTTACCCAGCAAGGAGCCGACTAAAAGTTTAGGCAAGGAGGAACACTTATATTTTGAAAAAACAACCATAAGTTTTGGAGAGTATCTCCACAAGCAGGAAGCTGGCATAGCGAGCTATGCTTGCCTTACTGGCCAGTTAGAATTAGCTATTAAAGCTAAGAGAGACTTTACCAAGTTGTCAACTAAGAGTTCTTGCACAAATGCAACAAGCGGTGAAAAACCTACCAAGAGATTTATTTGCATTAAGTGGGCAGAGTCACGGAAGACAGGATCTTGCCTAACCTTTATGCTAGAGAAATGATGAGTCAAAAAAGAAACTTTGAATTTATTTAACAATGCAAAAGAGTGTAATGAATTTAACAATGTTGGGTAGTAGTTTTTTGACAAATATATAATTCAGACTTTGTAACAAATGGGGTCACAGACCTCCGAAGAACATCTAAAGTTTGCGCCAGGCAATTAACAATTCTTTTGGTTTCAAACCTTTATATGTTTTAAAATCCTCGCAAGATTTTGAAATGACGAAGATAAAATAAAAAATTTAAAGACAATTGAAGTGATTAAAGTTAGACAATAAATCAAGTACAAGGTGGGTACTTTAAGGAATTTCTAAGTAATTATCTAAGATAGAGTAACAACTTCGAAAGTAACAATAACAAAAACAGGAAGAATAAAAGAGAAGTTCCTATAACTTCTTATATTAAAGCTGAATTACTTTTTTTTTTGTAGTTATACAAATAGGGCAGGCCACTTACTGTGAAACGTGATGAGAAAGTCGAAAGGAAGTTTCTAGACTTCCTATGTTTATGTAGGAATACCGAGACAAATGGGGCAAGTTTCCCTTTTCGTGAAACCTAGAAATAACTCACTTATGGGTTGAAAGAATTGTATTCCCTAATTAGAAGGGAGAAACAAGATGATTTGAGACGTGTACCAGACACGTAGTTATGCAGATATTAATTAATGATATATAAGCAAAAAGGGAGGGCACGTCTTTAGAGAGACACCTCATTGAAAACGACCTAAAGTAACAATTTTATTATTATGATTTGTTAGTAAGAGGTTTGGGAAAGATCAAATGGGATTGAGGATAAATGCTCATGGCCGTATTTATAATAATCGGACGAGCGCGACGCGGAAGAAATATTGAATAAACACTATTTTTCACTATAGTCTGTTGGAATAGATGAAAAGTTCACTGTAGTAGCACAAAAGTTTATGTCAAAGAAAGATATTGCAATTATGAAAAATAACTAGTTCACTAAAATAGGCGACACTAGTTAGGCGAGAGTCTATTGCTTGAGAAAGTTGTAGATTATCGTAAAATGCGCCAGAGAAAATTCCAACGGAGGAAGAAAAATTAGCTATTGTTCAGTAATTCAAGGAAGATTCCTTAGTTAGAAATAGTATTCCCACACGTGAGTGGAAAATACATGACGGTATGACTGGTAGATAGAGTACAGATTCTGGAAGGTTCCAGAGCAATCCTGACTGAAGAATATGGCCAAAGTTATTCCAGCGGTGGAACGAACTAAGTATTTTATTGACAGTGGGTATTCATTAGTAACCCACGTTGTGAGAAGATCTCTCATTTAATGAGCATAAGAAATGCTGCTTTCTATTAAGATTGGCTTAGACTGACAGAAGTGCCACATAGGAAATCTCGCGAAGGGTGATTATTGCCCCAAATATAGTAATCTCACACTGCCTATAAAATGATCATTAAAAGCATGTAGTTATTAAAAGACGATGAGAATGAGGTTAAAACCTGAAGTCGGTACTTATCTTTGCTTCATGGCGAAGGTGAAGTTCCCTTTGACGGTTTACATTAAAGTTCCAACATGGCGTGGAATTAAAAGAATGCCTCTTTAGTTGAGGAGGCTAGCTCTAGTTGAGCTCTGACTGAATCGACTGCCGGCGTACAAGTGAGACACACTCAGCGAAGCACAGAGGGACCAGGGAAGGGAAAGGAGTGGGGGTAGGAGACAAAAGGAATACATATAAGCATAACCAACATTGAAAAGTTAATTTCTCTTGATGAGATGATCTTCAAAGTGTTGATAGTAGGCGACACTATCGCAGCCTGGTGGGTGAAAAAGTAGACGAAGTTCTCTTGATCACGGAGATGATAGCTGGCGATGGCGACGAGATCTGGTGGCCAGATTGAAAAGGAAGTCCTCTTGCACAGGGAAGAATTGAGGAACTTCAGAGATTCGCTGCTAGATGACGCTAGGTGGGTCATGGAAGATATATATCTAGAACAGACTCACAATTAACATGAGAACCCTAAACAGCAAAGAGAAATTAGAAGATCACTGTTGGTGTTTGAGAAAAGGGAAGGAATGAACAAGCACAATGCAGTAAAAGTATACTCTATCTTACCGTGTATTCCAAGAATACACCAACACCGTCCGGGATTCGAACCCGAGATCTCTGGATTCACAGTCGTAGGCGCTAACCCCACGGCTATTTCGACTACGCAAATATAGTGCACAGGATGGTGACTTATTTCCACGTTCCAATAATACTGCATTACGGAATTAAGTTTCATTTATATTTTGCTTATTTCGATAATTGTCCTGCGTGAAATTGAGTTTAAAATGCCTTATGACTTGTGAGTAAAGAGAATGTATTCAGCAATAGTTCATGGAGGTTTGCTCAATTCTCGTATAACTACAACGATTATATTATATTGATGACTGCATTACCGATATGTGGGTTAATATTTGAATAACCATTGTGCAGAAACATAATACCGGCAATGCCGACTACATACAATGTTTCACATTAAAGCATATCATATTTAAATACGGATACGAAGACTTCAAGCATGTACCATGTGCTTTGTTTCAATCATTTCGCATGAGCGTTTACTGTTCAGTATGTCATCTACATTCCACATGGCCGAGAGTACGTCATGGTATCAATTTCCGACACCGCGCGCTCATTGTTTCTCTTACCACAGCCTGCTGGATCGATCGATCGAGTTGGCGGTGCATCTTACACTTCCGTTCGATGCACCACTGCCAGCTAGTTCACTTCCGTTCGAGCACACTTCCGTTATCGAACGGAAGTTGCCAGCTGGTGCCACCTCGATCGTTCTGGTCCACTTCCGTCCCATTTTTCAAAATCACTCCCACAAAACTATCCAGCAACAGAGCGGAAAGATGTTACACATCAATAATGTATGAGTTTTTTCTGTTTTACATTTGTATAATGTTTACGCGCAGCACGATCGCGAATATGTTTTACTAACATCAGTTCTCAATTCAAGGCGAATGCCGGGACGGTACCTTTGATAGACCGTGGTCGAATTACTTCCAATTCCTGTCCTTAACTATCCTTGGTAGAAAAGACATTCAAGTACCCAGTACAAGTGTTTTTTCCTTATTTTCGATCCGGATAAATCGTTGATCCGGATTAATGAGGGCCGGATAAACGAGGTTATTGTGTATTTATGGTTATCGAGGCAACAAGGATGTCGAAAGGGCCATTAGCCCATTAATATAAATTACATCAAATGTTGCCTATTAATGAAAATGAGAATCCACAGCCTGCTTCCAGCCTCCGACCGAGTCAGGAATGGAATGAATGAAGCCCCCATCTAGCGGCGAGGATATGAACTTTGCCGGCTGCCGAGGCCTGACGTACTCCTCTGGGGCAATGATTAAATGAATGACAGATGAAATGAAATGATAGTGGAAAGTGTTGCTGGAATGAAATTGTAACGGGGAAAACCGGAGTACCCGGAGAAAAACCTGTCTGCCTCCGTTTTGTCCAGCACAGATCTCACATGGAGTGACCGGGATTTGAACCACGGACCCAGCGGTGAGAGGCCGGCGTGCTGCCGCCTAAGCCACGGGGGCTTCATTGCCTATTAATAATAACAATTAAATAATTGTATTCACTTGGAATAATTAAACGGATGAGATACTGTATGTACGAAAATACGAACATTGTTGACTAAACATCAAATACGCCACTTCAAATATTAACACAGATGTTGTCATTCCTGAGCGTAACATCGATAACAATACTTCTTTTGAAAGACTTATAAAGAAAATTACATATCAATGTCTCGATGTTTCTCAGTACAGCAGAGGAACTTTTCATATTTAAGTCAAAATGTACTGCATTAGAGTATAGGATCATTATTTATCTTTTTAATCCACATTAATTGGCCAATACAATAGGTCTGACCCGCGTAACTTAAAAACAAATGTTTCGCCAATGCTTTGCCGCTGATCTGAGCATGCGACCAGTGTGCTAACAAGGGAATTATTTGGTAAGACAGGTCGGAACCTATCCTGAAACTTTGTGGACGCATCGTTGTACTGTAATAGGACAACGTGTGGAAAATCAGCTGCCAGATTGAACTGCAAGGCTCCAAAATCGTACCTGACATCCTGTCACTCAGGCATGACGGCTGGAGGAGCTGGACATCCCTGTAGCACTCGGAGTAGTAGCGAGGCGAGGCGTATATGCTGACTGGAGCGTGCGGCTCTTTCCCACTGGCCTTGGGTGCCTGGGCCGTCAGGGCTGTCCATTCCAACATGTACGGTACTTGCTACCTCCCATTGATTTATATGAGAGATTCGCCACATGATTTCGGAGCCTGGTACTTCCCTTGTAAACAGGGGGCAGGGGGCCAGAGGAGGAGGAGAAACCACTCCACTCTCGTAAGTGAAAAGCTTTCGCTATTCAAAAGCTAGCAATGTAACTTTTCTTCCTATATTTCAACACTGTAACTCTATTAGATGATGGTGAGGATAATTGTTGTTTTAAGGAGCTTAACATCTAGGTTATCGGCCCCTAATGGTTTGGGTGATCGTGAAGATGAAAATGAAATGTAAACTATAAATAAAACTAACTACTAACTTATACACTAGAAGAAGAAATGGAAAACAAAAGGAGAATAAGGCAAATAAAGGACAGGAGGAAAAGAAATGCCCTCAACCCTCGAAGAATGAAGATTGAGGGACTTGGAGGGCAGGAGAGCCATAAGAGGCAGATGGGAAAGAGGAGAGGGTCCACCCCACAGGTAATGGATAAAAAGGGGAAAACCGGACCCAGCTCAGGAATCCCTCGGGGTCGCCAACTCCCGAACTCACCAGCCGTGAGCCCTTGAGGGTGTAGCATACCCAGGGTGCACCAGAAGTGGTGGGGCTACATACACCCTGCCTCCTTGAGGGTCTTGTGCAGAAGACAGGAGATAACATGAAAAGAGAAAAAAAGGCTGACCCCTTGCAGAAGGAGGGTATCAGAAAAGGTGAGACAAGGGCCAATTATGGCGGGAAAGGAAGAAACTCCCTAGGCCTCAGATACCCTAATACCGTCGGGGTCGGAAGAGAACATGAGTTGGCCAAGGGAGGCCGATAGGAAAGAAGAAGGCGAGGAGCCTAGCACGAGTAAGTGGAAGCAATGCCGGACTCAGCTGAAATCCCGTGGTCGCAACCCACGTCCCCCCTGATGTGAGCCCCTGGGGGAAACTCTATTATAAGTGACTTATCTAGTTTAATATTGTATCTCATATATTCAAGATGGTTGCACGTAAATTTCTATTTGGTGTCTCTAGAAATAAGCTAACTTACATATCTTTAGAATACTGCAAATGACTTGTGCCTATCAAATTTCATGTATATGTATTCCAAGGTTTTGACGTTTCACTATTTTCAGTTAACTCTAAGTGTTCGTAGAAAATTACTTCATTGATTAAGACTTCTTGTAATGGGATATCGGGTGTGTCGTTGACTTGCAGACTCTAACAGTTATCACAACACGTCGCAAGTGAAGTCACTCCCGGACTGGGGAATTGGGTGATGACAGATATGCCAATGTGGACAATAAGGCACGTACAAGTACTTTGCGAAGTACAAAAGCGGCCAACAATGGATGATTCAATCTCATTATTTGCATGACATACAGATAAATCTAGTTTGACCGACCGCCGAACTTCTCACCAGAAAGTTCACATGAGGCGGCGAGAATCAAAACTATCTCTACCCAAAAATAACAGGTTGTTCCGCGAAGAATTAGAATGAATACCTGAACTTTTCCACGCCAAAGCTATTGAAATGCATTTGACGTGTTTCACAGCTTTAGTGTCAATTTACTGTGGACAATTAGACGTGAATTAGACGTAAAACCTACACATCAAAATTTACAATTACAATATTAAAAGAAGATATAGGCCTATGATATACATTAAATATTTCAGCTTTTATAATAATATTAATAATGATCATTACAACAACCTGGGAAAAAGTGGACGGATGAGAGGAAGATGGAGCATTCCGCGCGAATGAAGAGATTTTGGGAGGAGCGGAGGAGACACACCTCCAAATGACATCATGTTATCAAGTATAATCGCTCTCCTGTAGGGGAATTTTCACTTAAATAAATAATAATAATGATGATGTTGATGATGATACAATCACCTGGAACAGATATAAAAAAGAATCAATTTCGAACGCAAAATAAAGACATTATAACACAGTTATCAAACCTGAAGCACTATGTCTCGAAACCTCGAGTTTTGAGGCAGATCTCGTATTAAAAACGTAGAGAAACAAGAGAGCCAATATTGGCCCAGTGTGCTGAGAAGAAATCTGTATGAAACGGAAGTCTCGGGAGCTTCAAGCTTGCTGAAAAATTCCCACCTTCAGATAAAGGCGATTGAAGTTCTATGGTCACATTCTCACAATGAACAATGACAGGCTCACCAAATGGATTCACAACCTGGCTCTCTCAATGAAAGTCAAGAACAAGTGGCTTAGTAAAATAGAAAAGACCTTCAATAAATTTGTATCACAGAGGGAATTATAAAATGTAGACTCCAGTACAGAACATTAATCAACAGTCATCATTTTGCTGAGAAAATGGCTACCAGTACCAATAAGTCATGGACTGAAGAACGGAGCTAGAAATTCAGTGCCCAGATGAAGAGATTTTGGGAGAAGTAAAAAACATCATTAGCAAAATAAGTTCTATCACGCTCCACAGATGGGCTTAACGATGTAAATAATAATAATAATAATAATAATAATAATAATAATAATAATAATAATAATAATAATAATAATAATAAGACTGAAAAACTCTCGGACACAATAAAAAAACGGAGAATTGATTTTTAAGGGCACATCTTCCGAATGAATTAAAATAGACTAACCAAAAAGATTTTCGACTACTTTCGTAATAAGAAAACAAAACCTCTTTGGTTTAAGAAAACTCAGAAAGACCTCGTGGAACTCCAAATTACTGACACCGTGCTCAAGGACAAAACAGCCAAAACCGTCACCAAGGATAAGAAACAACGGTTCCAAGTTAAAGTCAAACACAAGCGTACGATCCACATCTCTGCCGAAGAAAGGGAAGCAAGATCTCAATGAGGCAATACTGGGCCCAAAGGAAAGCTCAAAACAATAAAAAGTGATTGATTTCATGTACCCCAAAGTTGGGTGAAACAAATAAAGAATAATAATAATAGACTAAATATAATGTTATTGGTTTTACGTCCTTTTAACTGCTGCGACTTTTAGAGACGCCAGAATTTGTCCCTGAAGGAGATCCTTAACGTGCCAGTAAATCTACTGACACGCTTCACTCCCATTTGCGCCCCCTCAAATGCCAACTGTCTGCGCCAGGATTCGATCCTCCAACCTTGAGCACAGCAGGCGAGAACCTTACCGCTGCACCCCTCAGCCAGTTCCTTCAGCTATTAGGTCGTATAATGCATAAATTAGTGCAAGGTGGGATTTAGAGAATAAAATGTCTGACTCCAAAGGGATTCGATCCCTCGACTTTCGCCTTTGTGCACTGGTGCTCGGGAATCTTAATTTACATGATGTTTCTCCTCGTCTGGAGCGTCGATTTAGCCATGTTGTAACAACAGGTCAAGTGAGAGCTCCGAAGCAATATTGAGCGTGGTCAGAACTTGGATGGGTGAACGATTTTAGGGGACCACGTTGGGAGGAGACGAAAGGAAGTCGTCAGTACCGCAAGTAAACGCCAGCCCAGGAACACATCGTCGGGGGCTTAGACCTACATATATCGAAGAAAAACCCATCTCTCTCTCTCAAGAGTCCACCTCGTGGCGTAGTGACTAGGATTCTTGGCTGTCACCAAGGAGGTTAGGGTTCAGTTCCCACCACAGCAATCTGAAAGTGGTTTATCGTGGTCTCCCCACTTCTACTTCAAGTAAATTTTGGGATGGTTCCTAAACTACGGCCACGGCCACCTCCTTCTCAATCCTCATCTGAATTACAAATACATGCTCTACTATAGACACCGTAATAACACTAGCACATATATTTTCATTTGAGACTGTCTTGCCATTCAGAGCAGTCTAGTCTGCCAGCCTCTCTTTGCAAACAAATCACCTCCATTATCCCGTATTAGCAGTTAGCACTGTGACTTCCTCTGCTTCTATGCCCCTTACTTTGATATTTAGTTCTTATTAATATTCCATACGAGGAGCTTGATCACCGTGATCATTTACCCTCTTGTACTTAGGTGTGTATGTGTATATAGGATATGACTGATAACCTGTGTCATTGTAGTCTGTAGAAGTGTGTTTATTAGTTCATGTGAGGATTAGGAAGGAAGCAGCCTTGGCTTTAGGTTAGCAACTATCGCGGCATTTGTAGGTTAGCAACTATCGCAGCATTTGTAGAAGTGGAAAACCTCTGAAAACCTCTTCCAGGATGGATGACGTAGGAACCAAACCCACCTCTTCTCAGTTTTGCCTTATGAGGCTGAGTGTACTCCGTTCCAGCCCTCAGACCAGAATTAAATCTCTTGACAGAACCGGCAATTGAACCCGGACAATCGGGGTGACAGCCAAGAATTCTAGCCGCTAGTTAGATTGAAACATGAATATTGCCTTTATCCAGCGTCACTTGCAAATTAATGTTTTATGTATGTTGTAAGACTGTTCTGAACATATCCATTCTATCGCCTATGATTCCGACAATACAATCAAACCTAATGGAAGGCCAAATATGCTGATCTGTAATTAGGACATTATGATATCAGCAAGGACTCCCGCAAGTGCGCGGCGATCTGTGAGATCAAACTAGTTCCTGCACGTAATACTATTGATAGACGAGGAATTTAAATCCAACCACCAAGCTAGGAAGATAGTGGAGGGGTAGAGACAGTCCTGCCACTCTTCACGAAGCAATGAATACAAATGTCCTTTCCCGATCTGTGAGATCAGTCGCGACTACTGCTGCATTAAACTCAGATGGTCAGGTTTTGATACAGCTCATTCTTCATTCCAGGTTTTGTCAGCGGCAAAATGTGATGCAATTAGCTCCTCCCCCTGCTTCCATAGAGGATTCCAGGAGTTTAATCTCACCTTTTTGTCAAAATAATGTTTTTCATTATTGGCGCGAAGTGAATAAGAAATGCGCGGAAGCGCTCACCATTCTTTCAGTGGATTATAAGAGCGTTAAAAATAACCACCTGTTGTCATTGTTGATACTCCTTCAGTAACTTTCATACAACACTGGCCAATCAATAAATATTGGAAAACGTATGGAAATTACATACGATGTGGAATGTAACTGAACTTTCTAACAAAATACAGTAGTGTTACGATTTTATTTTTTGGAGGTCAGTGTATACAAAAATGACATTAATATTATAGTGTTAGGTAAACTTCCTCGAGCAATATTATCCATTATATAGCTTTGGGTCTGTTAGGTCGAGTGGAAATTGTAAATACCGACGTTTCGAGATAACTGCTTGTCCCTTTATCAAAGTAATGAAAGAAGGAATGAGTTAACAATGGCATATAGCCTCTATATAAAAGGTACTACCCTGCCTGCGAATTGTTACTGGTGGCGGAAATTGGAATTACTGCTCTCCACCCAGCCACTCGCCTGCGATAGACGTGCAGTTGTCGAAAGCGAAACCTCATCGCATGTCGTGTATGTGCATAGTTCGTGCTGGGTCGTGCGCTGTGGGGTGTGTTTTCATTGTATGATTGTAGGCTGTGTGCCAATAGTACAATTTCAGCCGTAGTGAACTAGATAGTCGACTACTTTACCGGATGTGACGTCAGAAGTGCAGAAGTCGTGATCCAATTCTGCTTAGCACATAGCAATCAAGTCTGTAGTAGCTAGTGAACGAAAGTGCTTGCTAGATTGGCCGACTACTTCAAGGAAGTTATAGAAATTGTAGCTTATCGGTATTGTAGGTTATGTAAATTGTAGGTTGTCTTTGACTTAAGCCAAACTCAAACCTTAATTAGGGCTCTGCTAAAAAGTGATCATCTTGGTGCATCCATGATCGTATCGTTCAGGTATTGTTTATTTAAAACAGCTGATGAAAGCGCAAAGAGCTTACAAGGAGTAGCAGATCACCGCCATCTTGAGTGTTGGTTTGGCACCAGCATGTAAGTCCAGTGCGTTTCAGAACACGAGTCTATGAAGGAGGCTGTGATCAAGCAGACATGTCCCAAATCTCCGTAGTGCATAGCACATAGTAGCTAGTCAATAGCAGACAACTTGAGTATTGGGACACAGCCTCAATGCGTTCCCCCTCTTGCCCCGCACCCGCCCGCGGCAGCTATAACGTGGCTAACTGACTTAATGTAAACACAACAGCCCCGTTCCATGCCTCGAGGTAACAATTCCCTGGTAGGGTAGTGTAAGACAGGAAGCAATGTCGAAACACATACAGTAGTTACTCCAAGCCCTCCTGAGACCAAGAGGAAATGGCCAATACGAGAACTCTGCTGCGGCTGAACATGCCATGCAGAATGACCATGGAATTCTTTTTGATGAAAGTTCTGTCATCTGTATGGAGAAACATTTTACAACTCACATGATTCGGGAGGCGATTGAAATTAGCAAACAACTAAAGAACTTGAATAGAGGTGATGGTTATCCCTTAAGTAGATCATGGCTGCCCTATATAGTTTCATTACCAACTCCCCCTTGGTCTCAGAAGGTCATGGAGTAACTATTTGTTTCCTATCTTATACCTTTTATGGAGGCTACATGCCATTGTTTACTCATTCCTTCTTCCATTAAAAACCTGGATAAAGGGACAAGTAAGCCTCCGTGGCTTAGGCGGCAGCACGCCGGCCTCTCACCGCTGGGTCCATGGTTCAAATCCCGGTCACTCCATGTGAGATCTGTGCTGGACAAAACGGAGACAGACAGGTTTTTCTCCGGGTACTCCGGTTTTCCCTGTCAAAATTTCATTCCAGCAACACTCTCCACTATCGTTTCATTTCATCTGTCATTCATATCATCATTGCCCCAGAGGAGTGCGTCAGGCCTCGGCAGCCGGCACAGTTCATATCCTCGCCGCTAGATGGGGGCTTCATTCATTCCATTCCTGACCCGGTCGGACACTGGAAGCAGGCTGTGGATTTTCATAAAGGGACAAGTACTTATCTCAAAACGTCGGTATTTAAAATTTCCACTCGATCGAATAGCCCCAAAGCTATATAATAAATTATTATTATATATTTAAAATATTTATAATGTAATATTACAAATTTCAGCTAATATTATTACATAAATATGTACTTATTTTGCATGTTGAAATTAAATATAAATCCTAGCCTTAGTTATCAGACAAATTCTTCACGGGGGATAACCGTGATGTCAGTTCCTTAAATAAAACGCCACCAAAGATTTCAAATTCCACTGTTATGTTGTTAAATGTGGAAAGGACGAATGTTGCGTTTATTTATTTTATTCAGCTTCTCGGTACGTGTGAGTTTGTGTCGTGTCTGTATCATTGATATAATAGCTTCATTAAGCTGATGATGCCTGGTAGCAATACCGACCCATTAAAGAGTAATGGCCATCGTAAACCAAATTGCTGTCGTCTGTTAGAATTACCCTCAACACCAGATTCCTCAAAGCACCCCACTTGGTAGAAGGAAAAGAAAAAAAAACACGTTGAAAGAAAAGCCTTCATTTTCTTATCTCTGTGAGGGGAGGCTGTATCTCAGGTCGTAACTCCAGCAATGGGCTGTTTGCCATTTACTGTTGCTCTACAACAGTTTTAATGTAAATACTTCTCCCTCTCACTTTAGGAGTTACTTATGAGCTTTTGGCCTATTTTAATTTATGAAAAAATAGGCTTTTGAGATCACCTTTTGTCCGTGTGTGTGTCCCCCTTCCCCCCTAATAAAATCTAAACGGCTGTAGCGATTTCAATGAAACTCTGCAAGGTTATAGTACTACATTTTCCGAATCCTACCGTGGCCTTTAAATTTTATTACGTCTCACCAATCCAATATGGTGGCTGTGCGAAATATTTCACCAGCTTCTATAGGTCTATCTCCTAAACTATTACTGATATCACCGTGAAATTTTGTACAGTGATAAAGAGCACTGCTGGAAGTTCGCCTATGTGACTTTCAGAAGCCTGTTAAGTACAAAACGAACATGGCGGCCAAGCGAAGTTGAAACATTTAAATAGACATTTCTCCCGATTTTACCATCGAGCGCAGTAAAACATGATACAGCAGATGTTCATGCACATTGCAATGCACTGAGATCTAATTTAGATCAATTGTTTACATAACTTCAAGATGGCAGCTCTGCGAAATGTCAAAATGAAGTTTTTATTACTTGTGTCTTAATCATGCTATCGAAGTCAACGTTTGAATAATAAACCTATGCAATAATTGTCATCTAATAGTACATAACTCTATGGCTTACATAGTTAAAATTCAACATGGCAACCATCCGAAATATTTGACGGCTCTCAATATCTATTAATCTATGTCAACAACCAAATTGAAATTTTGTATGTTGATAAAGATAATTAACACTAGTAGGATATATGAAAATTGGCTATATAGTTCTTCACGGAACTACTTGTTGACAATAGAGTTGCCCAGCTGAAGATAGGCACAGGGAACAAATCTCCCCACTCTTTTTACAGGAAACAGGAATTTGTGAAAGTCCGTGTTTTGTAGAATATTGGCACCTTTAATCTGGATCATGAATTATATAAAACATTTGATATGTTGTCAAAATATGAGTTGAATCATTCTTAGTAAATTATTCAGAGTTTATAATCAATAGAAAATGAAATTTATTCAAATGACATAGTGGCATAAGCCCCAACTCTTTGTAGAACATCAAATCTACATGTGTGTCCACTATTTCTGCATCGTTTCCTCTCATTATCTTTCCACTTACTTTTATCCCTAGTCCTTTCTTTCTGTTACATTGTGGCTTTTCTTCAGAGAACAGCTAATTAACCTCAACACCTACGTCAGTCATTTTGGAAACTAATCAATCAGAATGCAGTTCTTGTACTGCCGAAACGAACACAATACAATCTCTTCGAGTTGGAGTGCTAGAAATAACGAATGGAAAAGAGGCACATGCCACTCTCGCTGAAGACCATATTGCCATCTTTGGAGGGGAAGTAAATCCGGCGGTCCCATGTCAAAGATTTATGGGATGAAAAAGAACCTTCCACTAACTACACTTGTGTGAAGCCAAAATTTGTAGGTTAGAATTGATAACGCTCTATTAGTTCCAACGTTCGCCACCAAGTGCTGACTGTGATGCCATCTAGTAGCCAAGTCCACCAGCTAGGTGTCGTGGACGGTAGCATTTGGTAGCGAAAGTAGGAACTAGGCTATGTACTTGAAATTATTGTCTGCAGTTCTCACTTGAATTTAAAAAAACAACAGATAACACATACTAATACTGCCATCACAATTAACACAGTTTATCAGGCAGATTATACACACAGCCAAAGTGCACGGGGCTACAGTCCCTAAACTAAGGGACCAAACAACTAACCAAAATTTTATTGTGATCGGAGCACCCATTGAAAAGTTAATAAGGGTGAGAGACTAACACAACGACAGACGCACATCGCCCCGTGGTTGATATCATAACCGTATTTTCTATTCAATTTATTAGGAAACAATATCATCGCCATAATCATCATCATCGTCGTCATTGTCACAGTCGAAACGGTTATATTCTGAAGTATTTCTAGGTTGAAGGTGGGAGAGATTGAAGAATTCACGCAAAACGCACGCTTGGTTACCCCTTGTCTACAAATACAGAGAAACAAACCCTGTCGCAGGTGTCCATGGCACATGTCATCGTAATCCTGGTAATTCCCAACAGCCCGTCACCGTAAGTACACATGCACGGAATAGAGCTTGTTGGCATGAGTTACCCCCTTTCCACTGTATTGTACGACCTGTCGCCTAGAAACACTGTATCTTCTATTCTGTGTCCAGTGTCGAGATGAAAAGCTCAACGCACGGTTCGATCGAAAAAAGAAGGGGAGGTTGTAATTTATTTATTTATTTATTTATGCTGGTTTACAACAGGGTCTTAAACCCCAATAACAGTAAGCCTACACATTTTTAAACAGTAATTCTAATAAGATGGTATATTGGCTTTCACGGCCGGTGAAGCCTTTTTGGAAGCCTTCATAGGGAGGTTAAGGCTGCTTGAGCTTTTAGTTCTCGTAGTCAAGTGGTGCAGTTGCACCTTATATAAAGGGAGGTGGCACGCAGTTCGTCACTCCTGTGGGGGTCCGGGTGGGGACACCAAGAGCCCGCCGATGAGCCTAGCTTGGTGTCCTAGGCGAAACCCCACACAAGACACGGCACAAACCTAGAAGAATTGCTGAGTAATTCTAATGTTTTTCATCACTTAAATCTAATCTTAAATCTAATATTAACAACTAAATTAATTACATAATAATATTATTTATAGCTTAACTCAAATGCTGTTACATATTCTACCTTTTTATTAATTAATTACACTCACGGCAATGTGGTCTTAAATACATTTACAAATTTTTGGAGACCAAGATCGAAGTCTAGACTTTTATTACACAATACAGCTTTATTGTAACTACTACAGGGTCTGTAAGGCGGTGAAAATTTGTGTGACGTGGTGCATTTTTCTTATTCCTAAAAGTTGTCCACGTTCTTGAGGATAGACGTGGAACATTGAAATTCAGCAACGATAAAAAATACGAGTTATCTACCGTAGAATTTACAATTTTGAAGTAAGATCTTGGAGTCATTTATTTTCCTACGATCTTATAATTTTTAGATTATTCGATAAAATTTTATATGGGACCATATATTGGTAATTTCCGCTCATTTTATAATGTAGAAATCTGGCGAATCGCTCCTGTACTCCTTCTAGTAATCTTATGTATTTTTTACGCCACGGATTCCATACTACGCTTGCATATTCTAATTTCGCCCTTACGTAAGCATTATAGAGTGTAATGGCCGTTTTCTCCTCCCGAAAAGGTCTTACATTTCTAATGACGAAGCCTAGTGCTCGGTATGCCTCACTTGTTACCTTGATTATGTGAAAAGTGAAAGTCAAACCTTTATCCAGTACCACACCAAGCTCACTTACGCCATGTACCTCCCGCAGCGTGTTAAACCCCAGCTGTATCTCTTCCGTGTTAAAATTGTGATATTCATGTTACGTTTTCTCACTAAGCATTGGTCCTATTGGAACCGAATTTTGCACACATTTAGATCTGTTCTTGATATATATCTTCCATGACCCACCTAGCGTCATCTAGCAGCGAATCTCAGAAGCTCCTCAATTCTTCCTGGTGCAAGAGGACTTCCTTATCCATCTGGCCACCAGTTCTCGTTGCCATCGCCAGCTATTATCTCCGTGATCAAGAGAACTTCGTCTACTCTTTCACCCACCAGGCTGTGCTAGTATCGTCTGCTATCAACTCTTTGAAGACCATTTCATCAAGAGAATTTAAGTTTACAATATTGGTCATGCTTATATGTATTCCTTTTGTCTCCTACCCCCACTCTTTTCCCTTCCTTGGAGCCTCCGCGCTTCGCTGAGTGGGTCTCACTTGTAAGTCGGCAGTTGACTTGGTCAGTCAAGGCTCAACCAGAGCCAGTCCCTCAAACCAAGAGGCACTCTCTACATTCTACGCCATGTTGGCACATTAGGTATCCGTCAAAGGGAACTTCATCTTCGCCATGCAACAAAGATAAGTACTGACTTAAGGTTTTAACCTCATCTTCATCGGTTTTAATTCTACATACTTCAATGATCATTTTATAGACAGTGTGAGATTACTTATTTGGGGCAAAAATCATCCTTCGCGGGATTTGCTATGTTGGGCTTTTGTCTGTCTAAGCCAACCTTAATAAAAAGTAGCTTTTCTTAAGCTATTTAAATGAGAAATCTTCTCACCACATGGGATATTATCTAATACCCGCTGTCTATAAAATACCAAGCTAGTTCCTCCGCTGGATTAACTTTGGCTCCATTCTTCTATTAGGATCGTTCTGGAACCTTCCAGATCCTGTACTTTATCTACAAGTCTTGCCGTCATGTATTTTTCACTCACTTGTGAGAATACTATTGAAAATTGAAGAATCTTCCTTCTGAATTAAAGCTCAATAGCTAATTTTCTTCCACCGTTGGAATGTTCTATGGCGCATTTAATTGTAATACACAACTTTCTCAAGCAATAGACTTTCGCCTATCTAGTGCTACCAGTCCTTTTTCATCATTGCAATAACTTTCTTTGCCATAAACTTTCGTGTTACTACAGTGAACTTTTCATCCATTTAACAGACTATAGTGATAACTAGTGCTTGTTCAACTTTTCTACCGCGTCGCGATCGTCCGTTTACCTTAAATAAGGCCATGAACATTGATCCTAAATCCCAATTGATCTTTCCTAAACCTTCTACTAACAAACCATATTAATAAAATTGTTACTCTAAATCATTTTCAATGAGGTGTCACTCTAACGAAGTGCCCTTCCATCTTGCTTGTTTATCATCAATTAATTTCTGCATAACCACGTGTTTTATACAAGGTTCAAGCTTACATTGTTTCTCCCTTATAATCAGGGAAAACAATTCTTTCAACTCACGAGTGAGTTATTTCTAGGTCTAACGAAAGGGAAACTGCCCCATTTGTCTCGTGATTCCTACTTGAACATAGGAAGTCTAGAACCTTCCTTTTGACTTTCTCTTCAGGTTTCACAGTAAGTGACCTGCTCTATTTTGCATAGCTATCATAAAAGTAATTCTGCATAAATATAAGAAGTTATAGGAATTTCTCTTTCATTCTACCTGTTCTCTTTTTTTGTTATTTTGAAGTTGTAACTTTTTCTAGGATAGGTACGCAGAGATTTCTTATAGTACACACCTTGTACTCTATTTATTGTTAAACTTTAATCACCTTAATTGTCTTTAAATTTTGAATTTTTATCTTCGCTATTTTAAATCCTTGCTAGGATTTTATAAAGGTTTGAAACCTAATAAATTGTTAATTGCCTGGCGCAAACGTTTAATGTTTTCTGAGGTCTGTGACCCCAAAATTGTTAACCAAATTGAAAATATATATTTGTTAAAGTTATCAACTTCCTTTGAATTGTTAAATACCGGGTGAGTTAGCCGAGGTCGTTGCGGCATGACTGTTGGCAGTCGCTCACATCCGGGAGGCGAGGAGGTTCGAATCCCCCCGCCGGCAACCTTGAAGATGGTCTTCTGTGGTTTCCCATCTTCCTTCCAGGCAAATGCCGGGGTTGGTCCCTAACTATAGGCCACAGCCGCTACCTTCCAACTCCTCGACCCTCCCATCCAACATTCCCCCCTCAACGGTACTTGTAGCTCACCCATTGGGTGTCCGTCTCGAAGCAGCTACAAAAACTGGCGAGCCGAACATGTCCTCGGACACTCCCGGCACTAAAAGCCATACGCTAAAAAAATAAAAAATAAAAAATAAATTGTTAAATAAACTTAAACTTTTTTTTTTTGATTCATCATTTCTCTGGTACAACGGTTAGGCAAGATCCTGGCTTTCCTAACTTTTCCTAGGTTCATGCCCTCCTTAATACGCAATAAATCTGTTACTATTTGTCTTGTCAGACCATCACCCTTCCCCATAGTAGGCATATGCATGCTTGAGAGGGAATACGCTAAAGCCTTTCTCTGGCACACCGCCCAAGTCCTAGCTGCGGTTCCCGTCAGCTTCGACCAGGTCCTTACCCACTTTAGGTATCAGAGAGCGGATTTGCAGTGGCAACCGCCTTGGCAACTCACAAAGAACATAAGAGACATGACCAACAAAGAGAAAATAGAAGATCACTGTTGGTGTTTTCTGACGTTTTTTTGTTTTGCTTTTGGAGGGCAGATACACTCTGTGGGTGTAATGTGGTAATGTTTTTTTTAGAGCTATTTGTCTTGCAGATTTGGATCTGATGATGCTCACTTGACGAGCGAAACATACCATCGCTTAGATCTCTCCTTCCTCAAAAGTCCATAACAGTATTATCTTTTTTTATTTTTTTATTTTATTTTTTTAGCGTATGGCTCTTAGTGCCGGGAGTGTCCGAGGACATGTTTGGCTCGCCAGTTTTGTAGCTGCTTCGAGACGGACACCCGATGGGTGAGCTACATGTACCGTTGGGGAGGAAAGTTGGGATGTAAGGACGAGGAGTTGGAAGGTAGCGGCTGTGGCCTATAGTTAGGGACCAACCCCGGCATTTGCCTGGAAGGAAGATGGGAAAGCACAGAAGACCATCTTCAAGGTTGCCGGCGGGGGGATTCGAACCTCCTCGCCTCCCGGATATGAGCGACTGCCAGCAGTCATGCCGTAACGACCATGGCTAACTCACACGTATTATCTTGATCACATGTAATTTATTTTCTCGCATATTTCAGTAATTGGAATTATGTTGTGTTGACCGACTGAATGTTAAAATGAAATGAAAATCCACAGCCTGCTTTCAGTCTTTGACCGGGTCAGGAATGGAATGAATGAAGCCCCCATCTAGCGGCGAGGATATGAACTGTGCAGGCTGCCGAGGCCTGACGCACGCCTGTGGGGCAATGATTAAATGAATGACAGATGAAATGAAATGATAGTGGAGAGTGTTGCTGGAATGCAATTATGACAGGGAAAACCGGAGTACCCGGTGAAAAACCTGTCTGCCTCCGTTTTGTCCAGCACAGATCTCACATGGAGTGGCCGGGATTTGAACCACGGACCCAGCGGTGAGAGGCCGGCGTGCTGCCGCCTAAGCCACGGAGGCTTCGTGATTGTTAATAAGGCCATGGTGTAACCACAAAATGGCATAGGAATACAATAAAACTGCGAGCATTTATCACCTAATTAACATTACTCTATTCATAAATTGTGACTATGGTGGCGTAGTCGGTAGCATGCTGAACTGCTATGCCCAAGATGGCGGGTCCAAACCCGGCCGAAGACGTCGGATTTTTTAAGAGCATTAAAATCCTGCAGTATGCCTTCCTTCGGAGATAAAGGAAAGCAGGTGGGCGGGCCCATGTCATAGATTTATGGCACGTAAAAGATCCAACCACTGCAATTGGTAGTGTGTAGCAAAATTTGTAGGTTATATAAGGTGCGTTCAAAAAGTAACGAGCCGGAGGCGTAATTACAGAAACCAGTACCTGTATGTTAGAAGTATTGGCCCTGGCTGTTGATGCACTTGTCCCACTGTGACACGAGGCGGTGAATGGCTGTCTCATAAAATTCCCTGGGCTGCGATGTGAACCAGTTCCGCACGTACAGCTGGACGTCGGCGTCCGAGGTGAATCGTTGGCCCCGCAGATCGTTGACCCCGCAGAGCCATTTTCAAGGGGCCAAACATGGCGTAATCACAGGGAGAGAGGTCTGGACTGTATGGAAGGTGGTCGAGAACCTCCCATTTGAATTTCTGCAGCAGTGCCGCGACTGTGTTGGCCGTATGAGGTCGTGCATTGTCGTGGAGCGACCACGGCGGCTATGTCGTTCACTGTCACTCGGCGGTCCTGGGTAATGAGTGCATCAACCAGCTGGACATTGTCATCGGTAATGCAGGGGGGTGCCGCAGACCGGGCATCATCGGCTAACGACACCCGTCCTTCCCTGAAGCGCTTATGCCACGCCTTGACCCTTGCAAGGGACATGCAGTGTTCGCCGTACACTTGTGACATTCAGCGATGAATGTCCGTTCCCCCTACTCCTTCCGCTGTCAGAAACCGAACAACACCTCTTTGTTCTTCGGTTGACGCCTCCATGCCACTGTTTGCAATGCGACTGGCAGCGTTGGACGATTAATGCATGCTGCTGCTCGCTTTGTATCGCCACGTGACGTGCACGTGTGCCCTCTAGCGACGGGCTGTGACCTTCCACGCTCTGGTCGGAACCACACCTCGCTACACACGCCACGATTAGCCGATGTAGTCACCGGTTTGCGCATTCCAGCCTCCGACTCATTACTTTTTGAACGCACCTTATATTTGGCTGGTAAACAACGCTCTATCAAGTTCCAACGTTCGCCGCTAGTGTTAGACTAGTGTTAGTAGCATCTGGTAGCCAAATTTGGAACTACTTGAAATTGAACTTTTTGGGAGCCATTGGACGCTCATTGAAAAATGCCCAGCTTATGGCCATTGGCTGTAATTCATACGAGGGTTATTCCATAAGTCATGGCAACTATGCTATATCTTTCGATAATGCTACAGCATGGGGAAATCCACGATGTGCATTGAACCGTTAAGGCCATGTGATATCTCAATGCCAACAGAAAACAGGGTTGGAGTACAGGAGATAACGGCAAAGGTACAAATAAACAACTCTCTATACACTTTTTATGCACTAGTACAAATGGAACACAAGTCAATCAATTAAAATCCAGGGCACCGGTTCTAAGCATTGCACAGTGGATCAAAATCGAAATCTAGGAGGACAAAATTATTTATTTTCGTAATAAAAAAAATAATCAAATTTATTACTTCTACAGCATTTTCATATAATTGCCGCTCACTATTCTGGGATATAAACGCATCTTATTGTAAATCTGTCACCACTGTTCGAGCAGTCTGAATTGGAGGGTGAATGTAAGTGGCTGTGGTTTGGTTGTCTTTGTGGTCAGTGTGATGCTTTAAGATGGAACAGGCAGCTGAAAGTATGATCTTTGTAACGTGTTTCAGTTATTAATGGGCGTAATTGTTGCGTAATTTTAGCTATATTTGCATTATATAATATTTAATTATTATTTTTAAAATTATATATTCACTTAGATTTTTAGTATGTTGTGTCACTCTGCCTCTCTTTCTACTTAATGTTAAAATGTAGATGAAGACTTGTAGTTTACGCCTGGTATAAGATTTTTTGCATCTTTTTGCAACTTACTTAGTTATTTTACGTTTTAGAAGATGCCGCACAACCAGTTCTCACACGTATACAAGTGTTTGAAGCACTGGGTTCGACGATTATGTCAAAATTGGAACTTTGTGACTTTGTTAAAAGTAAATTAGGGGTAGAAAATTGTTCTGAAAGGATAACTGAATGCTCTATCCAACTCCTAGTCATAGACAATTTCTTGTATGTGTAGATGTAGCTTTAAAAAGGTCTTAACTGATGTTTATTATGAAGTAAACAAATTATATACGTTGCTTTCACTCTAAATTCATGATTAAAATGTGAAAATAATTTTGTCCCCCTAGATTTCGATTTTGACCCACTGTGCATTGGAAGACTGTTGAATAACAGACACGGACATGTCAGTTCGGGTAGACAAAGGGCGCCCACTTCGCGGCGAGTCTGCAGTTGCTGCGCGCCCATGTCCGAAAGCCTCCACCCAACTTGCAACTGTTCGGTAATCACCTACAGCTTCACATAATGCTGCATGACACTGTGTAGCATTTCTGCCACCGAGAAAGGCAATTTTCATGAATGATCGCTGTTCCAATCTGATTACATCCATCTTGTAGCACGGCCAAGCTCAGAATGTACGTGTATGGTGCTCGGACCTAGCCACCTGCAATAACAGTCGCTTTCTGAATCCGCGCAACGAATAAGAGACTCCGCGCCATTTTTGTAGTTTTGTGTAAAGTACGTTTTTGTTGTTTGAAAGTGCGCTATTGCGTGAATTTTGTCCAAATTTTATATGAGTGGTCCCTACTATCATATAAACATTGTAGTTTACTTGTGTGGTGCTTCAGTGATCACTGAACATAGATAAAGGCACATTATTAGCCTATTTTCATTTTATGAAAAAAAAAAATAGGCTTATGAGATCACCTTTTGACCGTGTGTCTGTGTGTGCGTGTGTGTGTGTGTCCCCTAATAACTTCTAAACGGCTGGAGCGATTTCAATGAAACTCGGTAAGATCACAGCACCATTCCGGCCGACCCAAACCGTACCCTTCAAATTTTATTGTGTCGCACCAATCCAACATGGCGGCAGTGCGAAATATTTCACCAGCATTCAGTATCTCCGAAACTATTATCGATATCACCCTGAAATTTTGTAGGGTGATGAAAGGCACTACTAGAAGTGTACCTATGAGACGATCAAAAGCTTGGTAACTACAAAACCTACATGGCGGCCAAGCGAACTTGAGACTTTCAAATATATTTCTTTTCGCGATTTAACCATCCAACCGTAATGAAACTTGGTACAGCAAGTGTTTATACACATTGTAAAGCACTGACATCTAACTTAGTTCAATTGTCTACATCACCTCAAAATGGCGGCTGTGCGAAATATTTCACTGGCAGTCTATATCTCAGAAAATATTACAGATATTACCCTGAAATTTTGTACGGTGAAAAAGGGCACTGCTACAAGTATATCTATGTAACATTCAAAAATCTGTAAAGTACAAAACGAACATGGCGGCCAAGCGAATTCGAAACATTTTAATAGACTTTTCTCGTGATTAAACCATCTGAGAGCAGTGAAATATTGTACAGTAAATGATTATACACATTGTAATGCACTGGTATCTAATTTACTTCAATTGTTTACATAACTTCAAGATGGCGGCTGTGCAAAATTTTAAAATTAAGCTTTTATTTCTGTTGCGGTAATCATGCGATCGAAGTGAAACTTTGAATAATTAAGCTATGCAATAATTTTCCTTTAATGGTACATAACTCAGTGGCTTATACATATAACAATAAAAATGGCGAGCATCCGAAATATATTGATGGTTCTCAATATCTACGAATCTTTTACAGCAATCAAACTGATCGTTTTGTGTTCATAGAGGCTACGGACATAAGTTCACCTATAGGACTTTCAGTAACCTGGTGAGCACAAATCCAACATGGCGGGGACGCGAAGTATAAATATTTAAATAGACGTTTCTCGCGATTTAACCATCCGAATGCAGAGAAACTTTGCACGCTAAATTCATATATAAATGTTAATCCACTGCCATCTAATTTATTTCCATAACCACAAGATGGCAGCTGTGCGAAATTTTAAAATCTCGCTTTTACTTCTTGTGTCCTAATCATGCGATTGAAGTTGGAATACCACACGTACACAATAATCATCATGTAATAGTACGTAAATAAAATCCAACCTGGCGACCATCTGAAATATTTAGACGGTTCTCAATATCTACGACCTAACACAACAATAAAATTGAATTTTTGTATGTTGATTGAGGCAATTTAGAGGATATATGAAAATAGGCTGTATAGTTCTTCACGGAACTACTTGTTGTCTATAAAATAGGAAGAAGGACCCCCGTAACAGGTTTTGTTGTCTCAGAGCCCACTCTTCAACAGCATGCATTACTTGTGACTGGAGTCCTTATTCCACTGAAAGGCTGGTAATAGCTATATTAATAGGCCTACACACACTGATCTTTGTTGTTTGTTGTTGTAGTTGTTGATTCTTTTAGAGGCTTTGCGACATTGCGGTTATGTAGCCCCATGTATTTGGGTATGTGTACAATTTGTCTGATAGCCTGTGTCACTGTGATGTCTGTACTAGTGTGTGCATCTGTAACTGAGGTACGATGAGGGTAGGAAGCGACCGTGGCCTTAAGTTAGGTACCATCCTAGCATTTTCCTGGAGTAGAAGAGGGAAGTCACGGAAGATCACGTCCAGGATGACTGAGATGGGAATTGAACCCGTCCCTTCTCAATTCTGCCTCAAGAGGTTTAGTGTACACCGTTTCAGCCCTCAGACCAGAATTACATTCCTTGACAGTGCCGGGAATGGAACTCGAACCTCCACGGTGACAGCGGACAAAACACTGCTTGGATGGTTCGTCAGTTTAGGGGCTGCGAAAACGCGGTCATGTTGCCCCGTGTACTTTGGGTGAGTGTAGAATCTGTCTGATAACCGGTGTTAATTGTGATGGCTGTATTAGTGTGTGTTATCTGTTTTAATTCAAGTAAGGACTGCATACGATCAATTTCAAGTAGTTCCTACTTTTGCTGCCAAATGCTACCGTCAACGAATCCTAGCCACGGACATGGCAATTAGATGCCACTGCAACCGGCACCTGGCTACGAACGTTGGAACTACAGAGCGTTAATAAAAACTTACCTACAAATTTGACTTCACACAATTGTAGTTAGTGGAAGGTTCTTTTACATGCCATAAATCTAAGACATGAGACCGCCGGCTTTACTTCTCCTCCAAAGGAGGGCATACTGAAGGAATTTTAACGCTCTTAAAAAATCCGACGACTTCGGCCGGATTTGAACCCGCGATCTTGGGCATACTGTATAAGCTCAGCATGCTACCAAGGGGTGCGGAGCGGACGCTCAAGTTACTCTAGGGGAACAACTAAAATGTAGTTATCTCTCTTTTCCAGACCTATTGTAACAATCCTATAGTGGTTTTTCTCTTTTGGGTGGGAAGAAACACAATCATATTGCTGATTTAGGAAGAGTGAAGATTGACAAAGTTAATTTGGAAACAGTGAGTCATTAGTACATCAGATATTGAGCTAGTGGGGATTTCAACGGGTTATCACATTCAAATGACGTCTTCCTTACAAGCGTGGCGATAATGAAACCTATGACAACACCTAATGATGTAAAAAGACACATCTTGCAGAGGGTCTCATTCGTACGTCTACACACAGAACGTTACTGGGCTGCAAACACAGACTTGGATATCTAAAAGAACACGTGGTTTGAGTATTTTAAAACATTCTCTTGATTATTCCCTCACAATACTGAGAGTGCGCTGAAAGGTGAGGAGGTGATGGATGCGTGTGCACTAGCACATTTAGCACCCCTTGGCTACCTGCGCCCATGCGCTGCAACTCTCATTCCAGCATTAATGATCCTCCATCGTAGAGCTGGGGATCGAACCTGGAACCTACGGTGCAGGTCTCACAGAACGGAGGATATTACACTAAGTTCATATACATTAGGACTTCAGGGGACAAGGTTGTACTATGGTGACTTCCCCCTGAAAAGTTTAGTTTTTCCGGGTTCAACTTTATGGCAAAGAGAACATCGATTATCGTAGAATCTATCATGCTAAGACATTACGACCCACTTATTCTCTACAGTAGCTGTGTGTGGTTTAGGGGTAAGTGTAGTAACTGCCCTTTTTAGAAGGCTCGGCTTAGATCCCCGGGTTTACTATGGAGAATTTAAATCCTGGTATAGGTGTTGGTACAAATTACACTTAAAATTGTGAGGATAACCGAGGAGTAGATTCCAAGTACCTCCCTCCCATGTCTATCCTAAAAATGGTCTTCCGTAGTTTTCCATTTCTGCTCCAAACAAATATCGGGATGATAGCCTACATAACATGCCAAATTCACATTCCTACAAATTCTAGCCTCATAAACACGCACACACCATAGCAATCACCACAATAACGCAGGTTATAAGACAGCTCATACACTCATGTACAAGGGGCTGATGACAACGATGCCCCCAAGTCACTAAATAAAACAACTTTCTCTCTACATTATCAACAGGGATATATTCAAATGTCTCATTACCAAATTGAGACCTATTAATAACAAATTCTGGCATGCAGACACCCAGGTGAAAACACGGAGGTCCTTTTTCTACTCACCTCTTTTGATTGTATTTTTTTCTGGAATTTTACGTCCATGACGATTTTCATATGCTTCCCCAGCATCTTTCAACAACTTTCTATTGAAATCCTTCCACTTTTGCATGCTCCGTTTACGTCTACGGCCGATAGTGTCACGTTTGCTAGCTGACGGAGAGATCTCCAACTTCCTGACGCCCTCCATCTTGGAATACCAGGGTCCTTCTTCCACGCACGTGGCATTTCAATTGCAAATATCTACCCATAGGAGGCACTTGTGTGCACGTTTAACACGTCATTTCATGCTACATGCGACCTGGTATCTACAGGGTCTTTCATATAAAATAAGAGCGCCAAGCGGCGACTTTGTTAACCACAGCTGCGGTCACCTTGGCCGAGCTTGTGACGTGCCACGGCCCCCTGCTGTAGTAATGAAAGCGCGCGCATAGTACATACGAGGGCTGGTTTCTTTTTTCAAGTTCCGATGGACTGTATAAATATAACAGATTGACATTACCAAACTTGACCTTGCAATAAGTGTGCATGTGCACAGACGCCAGTCTAAACCTCAAGTGCTAACATGGTGACACAGTTATCATTGCAACATCGTATTTTTTTATGTAAAACTTATTTTAAGTACGAGTCGGCTCGGCGGGTACGTGATGCATTTGTTCAGCAATTTCCTGATGAAGTGCCACCTTAACTAGCGCTGATTCACGTAATTGCAAATAAGTTTTACACTACTGGCTCGGTGCTCAATAAAAAACATGCCCGCACACGAACAGTTTTAACAGAGGATGAGCTAGATGACATTGGCGAGAATCTTGAACGTTCTCCGAATAAATCACTCACAAAATTAGCACAAGTAGGGGTTTCGGTATCATCAACAATAAATAACTAATTAAGTAAGATTTCAGCATTGTACACACGCTAGCAAGGCCGCTGCATCATATAGGATTGTACACACGCCTAAAGCAGGGGGCCTTGGCGCGCCAGAAACTCGGCCAAGGTGACCACAGCTGCGGTTAACAAAGCCACCGCTTGGCACTCTTATTTTATATGAAAGACCCTGTATTTCCATCATAATCTCAAAACAGACCAAGCTGGCGCGGAGTACTTTATTCGTTGAATTCTGTGGAGTTTGCCGCGGGGTTTCGAATGCCTACACTGGAATTACCGTGATGACATAATATATTCGAAAGATATAACATAGTTATATGTTATGGAATGACCCTCGTATATCAAAACATGTCATTGTTTTTTTTAGTAATACAGTGTAGCCCACCTATTTGCTTTAGTTCATTTAAGAGTCATTCTGTATTATCCGACATTTTCAGTGATCCGACGTACTACAGGTCAAGTTTAGGTCAGATGATCAAGACGGTACTGTATTTGAATTTAAAAACAAGATGTTCAGTAAAGAACATATAGCCTACTTTCTCCTAAATGCATGGGTATTGTTATAACTCTTTGTCCTTTTCAAGGAGTATAATTGATTGTTAGTTGTAGTAGCTTGTTGAAATACAACGTGCTATAGGGATATTAAACATGAATATGAGGTGCCCTTTGCTAGTGCTACCTCTGTAAAAAAAATCATTCAATTCGGTTTCACCGTGTTTGAATTGATCCGGGGAATGGATTTGCACACATACATGGCCGCTATTTGCAAACTATTGGGCTGATGACCTTGTAGTCAGTCATAAGATGCTTTCCACAATAAGGCATGTTGTTGCAAAATCCGGTAGAGATCAAATTATTAGGATGGTCGAAATTTGATTTAAGCTTTTAACATTTGGGTGGCCGTCATTTCGTTTCCGTCAAGATGGCGGCGATATAAAACATGACACTGAGGTGCCTTTTGCTAGTGCTACCTCTGTACCAAATTTCGTTCAATTCGGTTTCACCGTGTTTGAATTGATAGGGGGAATCGATTTGCACACATACATGGCCACCATCTGCAAACTATTAGGCTGATGATCTAGCAGTTTGGTCAGAATATGCTTCCCACATAAAGAATTGTTTTTGCAAAATTTGGTAGAGACTAGATTATTAGGTTGGTCGTAATTACATTTTAGCCTTTAACATTTGGGCGGCCGCGATTACGTTTCCGTCAAGATGGCGGTGATATAAATCATGACACTGAGGTGGCGTTTTCTAGTGCTACCTCTGTACCAAATTTCGTTCCATTCGGTTTCACCGTGTTCGAATTAATAGGGGGAATCGATTTTCACACAAAGATGGCCACCATCCGCAAAATATTAGGCTAATGACCTATTAGTGTGGTCAAAGGAAGCTCCCTCCATAATGGTATGTTGATGCAAAATTTGGTAGAGATCGGATGATTAGGTTAATCGTAATTTGATTTAAGCTTTGAATATTTGTGTGGCCGCCATTACGTTTCCGTCAAGATGGCGGCGATATAAAACATGACACTGAGGTGCCCTTTGCTAGTGCTATCTCTGTACCAAATTTCATTCCATTCGGTTTCACCGTGTTCGAATTAATAGGGGTAATCGATTTTGACACAAAGATGGCCGCCATCCGCAAACTATGAGGCTAATGACCTATTAGATTTGTCAAAGGATGCTCCCTTCATAAAGGTATGTTGTTGCAAAATTTGGTAGAGATCGGATCATTAGGTTAGTCGTAATTTGATTTAAGCTTTGAACATTTGTGTGGCCGCCATTACGTTTCCGTCATGATGGCGGTGATATAAAACATGACACTGGGGTGCCCTCTGCTAGTACTACCTCTGTACCAAATTTCGTTCCATTCGGTTTCACCGTGTCCGAATTAATAGGGGCAATCGATTTTCACACAAAGATGGCCGCCATCCGCAAACTATTAGGCTGATGACCTATTAGTTTGGTCAAAGGATGCTGCCCCCATAAAGGTATGTTGTTGCAAAATTTGGTAGAGATCGGATGATTAGGTTAGTCGTAATTTGATTTAAGCTTTGAACATTTGTGTGGCCGCCATTACGTTTCCGTTAAGATGGCGGCGATATAAAACATGACACTGAGGTGTCCTTTGCTAGTGCTACCTTTGTACCAAATTTCGTTCAATTTGCGCTCACCGTGTTCGAATTGATAGGGAGGGACAGACATTCAGAGTACACACACTCACACACACACGCACACACACACAGACTCACACACACACATACACACACAGACAGACACACTTTTTTTCGCCCTGTAGTGATCTCATAAGTCTACTTTCATTTTTTGCAAAAATCGAAAGTAGGCTAATAGATATTCAGATAAGAGAATTATTTTAGAAGAGTTGGCAACATTGCAGTAAAGTTTTGGCTTGGACTCTGGAAACATTCACACAAGTTTCGTTTAACTCTAGAATGGTAGCGTTTGTCTCCGCTACGAAAACGGGATTCACTTCTGCTTCCCCCACTTCTCCCTTTTGTCCAATCCCACGAGTGTTTGGTAGTCACAAAAATACAAAGCAAATTGGTCAAAATAGAAAAAAAAATCCGTAAAACCCTCAAAAAACAATCAAAATTTGTCAAAAAAATCAAAAATAAACGAAAAGAATACTTTAAATCTAAAAACACAAGGAACCAAAATTAGTCAAAATACAAAAAATATGAGAATTTGTCAAAAAAGAAAACAAGAATCCATAAAAATAAAAAAATAAAAATAGTCAAAATCGAAAAAGAAAACAATTACAATTAGTAAAAATTAGTGATAACCAGCTCAAACTTCTAAATAAATAAATAAATAAATAAATAAAAATTATTCATAAAGTTGAATTTTGGGCTTATGCCATGTTTTATTATATTAAAATTCGACGCGTTTCGAAAGAAACCATGTCTTTCTTCGTCAGGAATAATCTGGAATACGGCAAATGATTGCTAAGAGAAAGCAACAAAGAACATACAGAAGGTGTCCAAAGATGGACGCCATTATAGCCCCATGTTAGGGACAACGGAAAGCAGCAGTTGAATTACTTTTTCAGGGTTCTGATAATAGGTAGCCATGATTCACTGAGATTGTAGCCGGTGTCGCGGTTGAAATTATCTGGGTGTTTACGTATTTCAACCGCCTCCCTGATGATTCTGGGACGATATTGCTTTATACGGGTGGGTAGATTATTAGCTTGGGAATAACCTAACCCCCAAGGGAAGATGATAAAGAGAAGGATGTGGGTTTCGGACTGGAGAAAAAGGATGGAGAAATAGGAGGAGAGTCCTACAAAAGTTATAAGATTAACTTTAAATATACTCAAAGGCAGCTGCCACTGCAAATCCGCTCTCCGATACCTAAAGTGGGTAGCGACCCGGACGAAGCTAACGGGAAACGCAGCCGGAACTTGGGCTGTTCTCGTGAAGGCTGCTTTAGTGTATTCCCTCTCAAGCATACATATGCCTACTATGGGAAGGGTGATGGTCTGGCAAGGCAAAGAGTAACAGATTTATTGTGTATCTGTTCAAAGGAGTTTCTTTTTAAACAAGTAATTTGAAGAATGCCAATAATTTGAATCGGCTTTGATATTTTGGTTTTCGAGATTGTAGAATTCCTAAAGAGCGACCAAATGCTTCCAAGAAAGATAGGGATAAAGCAATTATACCCTTGGGAATAATTTTGGTAAGTATACCAATAGTTGCATTTGGAAATGGCTAAGCTTTTACCCAGCAAGGAGCCGACTAAAAGTTTAGACAATGAGAAACACTTATATTTTGAAAAAACAACCATAAGTGTTGGAGAGAATCTCCACAAGCAGGAAGCTGGCGTAGCGAGCTATGCTTGCCTTACTGGCCAGTTAGAATTAGCTATTAAAGCTAAGAGAGACTTTACCAAGTTACCAACTAAGAGTTTTTGCTCAAATGCAACAAGTGGTGAACGCCCTATCAATAGATTTATTTGCATTAAGTGGGAAGAGTTAAGGAAGACAGGATCTTGCCTAACCGTTATGTTAGAGAAATGATAAATCCAAAAAGAACTCTTGAATTTATTTAACAAAGTTGGGTAGTAGTTTTGTAACAAATATATAATTTTGATTTTGTAACAAATGGGGTCACAGACCTCCGAAAAACATCTAAAGCTTGCACCAGGCAATCAACAATTCTTTTGGTTTCAAACCTTTTATATACTTTAAAATCTTCGCAAGATTTAGAAATGGCAAAGATAAATGAAGGAAAAATTTAAAGATAACTAACGTACTTAAAGTTAGACAATAAACCAAGTACAAGGTGTGTACTTTGAGAATTTCTAGGTAATAATCTTAGAAAGAGTAACAACTTCGAAAGTAACAACAACAAAAAGCAGGAAGAATAAAAGAGAAGTTTCTATAACTTCTTATATTAAAGCTGAATTACTTTTAGTGATTATACAAATAGGGCAGGTCACTTATTGTGAAACCTGAAGAGAAAAATCGAAAGGAAGTTTATAGAACTCCTATGTTTAAGTAGGGATCACGAGACAAACGGGGCAAGTTTCCCTTTCGTGAAACCTAGAAATAACTCACTTATGAGTTGAAAGAATTGTATTCCCTAATTAGAAGGGAGAAATAATATAATTCAAGGCGTGTACTGGACACGAAGTTTTACAGACATTAATTTGTGATAAATAAAGCAAGAGAGGGAGGGCACTTATTGAGAGTGACACCTCATTGGAAAAGACCTAAAGTAACAATTTTATTATTTTGGTTTGTTAGTAAAGGGTTTGGAAAAGATCAAATGGGATTGAGGATAAGTGTTCATGGCCGTATTTATGGTATTCGGACGAACGCGACGCGGATGAAATGTTGAACAAGCACTGTTTTTCACTCTGTTGAAATAGATGAAAAGTTCACTGTAGTAGCACAAAAAGTTTATGGCAAAGAAAGTTATTGCAATGTTGGAAAATAACTAGTTACGCTAGAGTCTATTGCTTGAGAAACTTGTAGGTTATAGTTGGATGCACAGAAAAGAAATCCCAACGGAGGAAGAAAATTTAGTTATTGATTAGTAGTTCAAAAGGAAGATAAGGAAGATTCCTTAGTTTGAAAAAGTATTCCCACATGTGAGTGGAAAATACATGACAGTATGACCGGTAGTTAGAGTGCAAGTTCTGGAAGGCTCCAGAGCAATGATGACTTGTTTAAATTGGGTAGAGAATCCCTCGGCGGAAAGCTAGATTATATAGACAGTGGGTATTTTGGAAATATCCCTCGATGTGAGATAGCATCTCAGAAAATCTTTCATGTTGAAAGTTAGGCCTGATAGTTTAAGCAAGATCAAGAAAATCTCTTGAAAGCAGTTACCTTCACATAGCAACTTTCACTGTCTATAAAATCCAAATAAAAGCATTGAGCCATTAAAAGACGATGAGAATGAGGTTAAAACCTGAAGTCGGTACTTATCTTTGCTTCATGTAGAAGGCGATGATCCTTTTGACGGTTGATACTAAAATTCTAACATGGCGTAGAATTTAAAAAGTTGCCTCTCGAGTTAAGGAGGCGAGCTCTAGTTAAGCTCTAACTGACTGAGTCGACTTCCGACGTACGAGTCAGACACGCTCAACGAAGCACGGAGGGACCAGGGAAGGGAAAAGAGTGGGGGTAGGAGACAAAGGAATACGTATAAGAATAGACAACATAACAGAAATAAATTTTCTCTTGATGAAATGGTCTTCAAAGAATTGATAGTAGGCGACACTAGCGCAGCCTGGTGGGTGAAAAAGTAGTCGAAGTTCTCTTGATCACGGAGATGTTAGCTGGCGATGGCGACGAGGTCTGTTGGCCAGATTGATAAGGAAGTCCTCTTGTACAGGGAAGAATTGAGGAACTTCAGAGATTCGCTGCTAGATGACGCTAGGTGGGTCATGGAAGATATATCTCTAGAACAGACTCACAGGTAACATTAGAGACATGACCAACAAGGAGAAATCAGAAGATCACTGTTGGTGTTTGAGAAAAAGGAAGGAATGAACTATGGCAAAGAGAAGCAAAAGCTTGCTCTATCTTACCGTGTATTCCAAAGAATACACCAACGGGCAAGAACATCCACTCCTTGGAACATGACATCATGGCCAGGTGTTAATGCATGATCGGCAACAGCTGGTTTATCAGGTTGAATGAGCCTGATACATCTATTATGTTCCTTAATGCGAGTGCATATTGTTCTCGAAGTCTGCCCGATGTAAACCTTGCCACAAGTACAGGTAACTCGGTTGATACCCGGTTGTTTCAATTTAGGCAAACTGTCCTTATACGTCGGTACAACATACGGAATGTATTTGGAACTTCTGTTAAGATTAGGCAACTCCTGCTACCAACTAAGGACAGAGCATACAAAGAGCATACAAAATTACTTGGAACAGATACAGTACAATAAAAAGAACTATATCAACAAAGGCAAATTTAAGACATTATAATACAGTTGGTAGGTTAATACTGAGTGTCAACACTACCTTAGGGAAGATGATGAGAACAAGTGAAGTAGGTTTAGGAGTGGGAACAATTTTCGGCAAAGAGGAAGAGAATCCAACACAAAACCGAAAGAAAATAAAGATTTAGAAAAAGTTTCACTGCGCAAGGTCTTTAAGGTACCTAAAATGTGCGAGGACTTGTGTAACGCTAACGGAGAGTGCAGCGTGAGCTGAGGTCACCTGCAAGCTATAGCTAAGTGCTCTTTCCCTCCCGAGCCGGTATTTTGGTACTATGGGAGTGGGTAGTGCGCTGGCAAGGCAATGTATGACAAATGGCAAGGATTTGAATACTTTCCCTTCAAAAGGGTGGTATTTTCTAAAGCATTTTGAAATGCAAGAAGGATTTGAATTAGCCGTAATATTTTATTACTAGACACTGTTGGATTCCCGACAGAACGGCCGAATGCTTCCAGGGCGGGCAGGGATGAAGCAACGATATTTTATTATGACTGGTAAAAATCTTTAAAGAATACCAATTGTTGCACTTAAAGCAGGGTGCCGACTAAAATTTAGAACGGAGGAAAACCTCAGACCTAACTTAAACAAAACTAAAATTTTGAACAGTAAAACACAAGACAGAGAGAGTGAGAGTCTCTACAAGTAGGAAGCTGGCAGAGCGAGCTGTACTTGCCTTAATGATTTACTAGAATTAGCTGTGACAGCTAAGAGAAACTTTGCGATGTTGTTATTGGAAGTTTTGTTTTAAATGCAACAAGTGATTTAGAATGTGGTAAACCTATTCTTCAGTGATTGCCCTTTTCTTTGAATAGGGGATAATTTTAGGAGAAAGATTAGGGAAGGGAAGGTCCTTCCTAACCGTTTTTCTAGCAAGAGGGATAGGAACAAAATAACAAATAATTTATTTAACAAATAATAGAATTTAGAACAATTAACATTTTTTAATATCTTTGATCTTATTTTGGGCGTAAGAACAACTTTTTCTTTGTTTAGTTTTATAAACTTCAAAGGTCTCAGACCTAGTAAAAGCAAAGTTCACAATGAACAATGTTAAATCAGTTCCAGGTTTCAAACCTGTTACAAGCACTAAACCCGCACAAAGGTTTTGAAATGTGCATGCAATTAAGGAGTTGAAAGTTTGTAGTGACAATAGTAAAGTAATTACAACTTTGTTTAATGTTTAACTAAATTAATTAGGTAGAATATCAAATTCGCAAAAATAAGACTTTAGAATACCTTAGTAGCGAGGAAAGAATTATACATTCCTGGGCTAGCAGGATAAGAAAAAAAGAAGATTAATAAGTGGTTTCTATAACCACAACTATTTACGCATAATTTAAGAGATTATAAATTCTAATGGAGCAGAACACTTTTTGTGAAGCCTGGATTACACAATTTAACAAATAGAAAACGGTTACTTCTTAGACGAAGCAGGAAATAATAAATATTAAAACGTGGATTGTAACCACGGTTATTATTACAGAATGAATAAGTTGTAAATAGAACAAAATTGGGAGGGCGCCTATGTTTTGGCGAGGCCTCATAGAAATAGAACCAGATAGTTAAATTAAACTAAATTTGTTAGTAAAAGGTATATGGGAAAAAGGAAATAGGTATTTATAGTTCTGGCCAATTTTTATTGCTCTCAATCGAACGCGGTGCGGTAGATAGTTGAACGGGCACTGTTTGTAGCACTAAAGGTTGTTGAATCGTTGAAAATCTTCAACGTTGCATTATGTGTAGATGTACTTAGTTGAGTTTGACAGTTTTTGGCTTTATGGAAAGTTAATGTTATGGTTTATAGAGTTCACATTGCATTGTAGATTAGCAATAATTAGGCATTCCAGAGTATAGTTTTTCACAGATGAAAGTCTGTTAGAATGGAAAGTTCCAGAGATGTAGCGACAGTCAAATAGGGTAGGCAGATCCCACGAAGGCAGAAAAGTTAAGTTTTTAGTTAGCTATGAGTTTTGGCAAAAATCCCACGGTGAGAGAAGGTATCCCATTTGAATCACACAAGAAGTACTAAATTTCATGTTTAGAAATAAGCTGAGTTAGCCCGAGCATGACAGAGAAAATCCCGTGATGGCAGTTATTTCACAATATTGAAAAATCCCAAACTGCTTATAATTCTCTTTAAAAGTATTCAATTCAGACTAAAACCGTTTAAAAGTTGGTTAAAATCACTGTACTTATCTTTCCATTGTAGAGCAGGCGATAGTTCCTTGTAACCGATATACTAAAAATCAGACATGGCGTCGATTTAAAAAATGCCTCATGAAGACAGGAGGCTGGCCTCTAAGAGAGAGCACCGAACTGTTCACTCGAAGTCGAACTAGAAGTGGGGCGAGGAATTGAGCACACGAGAGAGCCGGAAAAACAAAGGAGGAATGGGGAGGAACAAATTGACAGAAAAAAACAGGGTAGGAAGGATATAAGCGAAATAGACTCTTTACATATAATCATTTTCTTCATGTTGTAGGGTCTTCAGGGAGATGATAGCTGGCGACGAAGACGACGCCTGCTGGAACGGTGTGTAAGTCCTTTGACCTCGATGAATCCGAATAACTTCGGCGGGTTGCCGCGTAGTGAGCCAGTGAAATTTTCACGGAATAAGCAACTAAAACTAACTCAAGAACACAATAAATGTCTGATCGAAGGAAAAAGGAAATACAAGTGGATCACTGTTGGTGTCTGAGAGAAGAGAAGGAAAGAATAAATGACAGAAAGAAAGCAAAGAACAGCAATTGCCAACTCTAACTAACCGTGTATTCCAAAGAATACACCAACAGTCGTTAAATCAGAAACTTTATATGCATCAGGAACTATTATGATTGGTGGCAAATCTCGAATAAAAATTATCGAAAAGAAAGGAAGGAAAATCCTCAGGAAAATCTTAGGACCAAAGTGTGAAAATGGAATTTGGTTGAAAAAGAAATCACATCAAATTTATCAAGTTAAAAAAAAGTCCTCTCGGCACGCCGGAAGGCGGAGGTAGATTTCACCGGACAAACTTGGGGATAGGCGAAAATAGGTAGAATATGCAGGTTTTCATAGAAGGATCAGACCTCTTTTATTGCGAGAAGGTATTTTATAATTGGAGCTTAATTAACTTTGTTTTTTGTCATTTTATGCTTATTTTAAACATTTTATTGTCTTATGGGAACGGTAATCTTCTTGTCATTTGGAGTCCATTTTTATACTTGTGGTCACACTGTCCTTATGCAAGGTTTCGACACTGATGTGTAACTATGTAACGGTCTGTTACTTCTTCACGCAAAATTATATCTCCCGCAGAGATGTTGGTTGGTTCCACAGTTTAGGGGCTGCGACAACGTGGTCATGTAACCCCGTGTAATTTGGGTGAGTGTAGAATCTGTCTGATAAACGGTGTGAATTGTGATAGCTGTATTAGTCTGTAATTCAGGTAAGGAATGCAGACGCTCAATTTCAAGCAGTAGTTCCTAATGTTGCTGCCAGATACTACCGTCAACGACACCTAGCTGTGATCTTGGCTACTAGATGCCACCGCAATCAGCAACTCGCAACGAACGTTGGAACTTCCCCTCCAAAGGAAAGCATACTGAGGGATTTTTAGCGCTCTTAGAAAATCCGACGACTTTGGCCGGCTTTGAACCCGCGACCTTGGGCATAGAAGTTCAGTATGCTACCAGTTACGTCACCGAAGCCGCATCACACTTAGTCAGATGGAAATCTGAATCTGATCTGGGGCAAGTGCGTTGTCATGGCAACGTCTGATGGCTCATCCCTCATCAATTTAGTAGTGTTGCCATGGCAACCACTGATAGCTCTTGGCATTTTCTTACAATTCCGAAATCATTTTTCTCATCCCTTGGCGTAATGGTGGCTCATATCAAAAATTCTTTAGGACAAAAGTTTTAGGTAATTATTAGGGGAATATTGTCCATTTTTTACGGTTTTGATATTGTGCCTATTAACAGAGATATGATTAATGTTTCCCGAAAAACCCACTTTTTCCCACACCTTTGGTCAATGGTTGGTGCTATCAAAAAACGTTTCAAACATAAATTTTTGAGCTTTATCCGGCACAAAGTATGAACTTTGAACGGATTCGATATTTCAAATATTAAGAGAGTTTTAGCAATATTTCATTTTTTCGAAAAAACTCCCCCATTTTCATCCCCTTCAACCGATTTAGCCCAGTAACGAACTCGACCGAGATTTTATGGGTATACATATTCGGTAAAAATTCAAAGTGATTGGTGCAAAATTACGGCAGTTATCGTGTCCACAAGAAACTGATATACATATATATATATAAACTTTTGAACTGATGGTGGTTTTCGGGTCTGGGGGATGTGAAACGCGAAGATATGTCGAAATTTTCCGGAAATCGAAACATGGTACCCATTGCAATAGTTAGCTTTCTAATGAAATCTACCTAAAATACTACACCTAGCTGTGAACTTGGCTACTAGATGCCACCGGAACCATCAACTCGCAACGAACGTTGGAACTTCCCCACCGAAGGAAAGCAAACTCAGGTTTTTTTTGCGCTCTTAGTAAATCCGACGACTTTAGCCGGGTTTGAGCCCGCGACCTTTGGGCATAGAAGTTCAGCATGCTACCAGTTACGATACCGAAGTCGCTTCCCACAGACAGATGGAAATCTGAATGTTATGTCGTGCAGTGGCGGTGTCATAGCAACTGCTGATGGCTCATCCCTTATCAATTAAAAGTAAAGTTGTCATGGCAACCTCTCTTGGCACTTGGCATTTTCTTAAAATTTAAATCATTTTGCTCACCCCGTGGCGTAATGGTGGTTCATATCAAAAATGCTTTCAGACAAAAGTTTTAGGTAATTATTGGAGGAATATTGTCCATTTTGTACGGTTTTGATATTGCGCCTATTAACAGAGATATGATTAATGTTTCCCGAAAAACCCACTTTTTCCCACCCCTTTGGTCAATGGTTGGTGCTATCAAAAAACTTTTCAAACATAAATTGTAGCGTCTTGTCCGACACATAGTATGAACTTTGAATGGATTCAATATTTCAGATATTAAGAGAGTTATAGCGATATTTCACTTTTTCGAAAAAAAACCTCCCATTTTCACCCCCTTTGACCGATTTCGCCCATTAACGAACTCGACTGAGATTTTATAGGTATACATATTCGGTAAAGAATTCAAAGTGATTGGTGCAAAATTACGGCAGTTATCGTGTCCACAAGAAACTGATATACACACACACATATATATATATATATATATTCATACAAATATACATAAATTATGTATAAACTTTTGAACTGACGGTGGTTTTGGGGTCTGGGGGATGTGAAACGCGAAGATATGTCGAAATTTTCCGGAAGTCGAAACATGGGACCCATTGCAATAGTTAGCTTTCTAATGAAATCTACCTAAAACAGATACCATAAGGAAACGGTGAATAAAGTTTTACGGACACCTATATAGAACGGATAATAACAGGCTCACAAAGAAAATTTTCAACCTGGCCTTATCAATGTAATATCAAAACAACTGGCTAAAGGAAATCAGTGAAGACAAATGCATTTGGCTATCATGAAGAAACCATTCAAGACAGAACAAAATTCCGAACTTAAATTCCCAAACACAAATTTTCTGAGAAGCCCACCCGACACAATACAGGATGGACAGAACAGCGTAAAAGAGAACACAGCGAAAGGATGAAGAGATTTTGGGAATGGGAGATGAAAAAGTGCTAATAAGTTCAAACGCACTCTTTAGTTGGGCACAACGAAACAAAAAACAAGATGTTCAGTAAAGAACATATAGCCTACTTTCTCCTAAATGCATGGGTATTGTTATAACTCTTTTTCCTTTTCAAGGAGTATAATTGAATTTTGGTTGTATTAGTGAACCCTTCAGAATAGCAGTGTTTAATGTAAGAAATCTTAATCAAGGGGTCGCGCTCAGTTCCTATGTGATGTTTACGTTCGCCAAACAACATGCTCTACTGAGGTAAGGGTCATAGGATATGAACTATAAATTAAGAAAGAAAGGTGACAAGATGTAAAATAATAACAAGATTTAATGACTAATAGTGCACAAAAAGAAATAAACAACAATAAAATATAAAACAATCCTCCCTGAATTTTCCATGACAAGAATATCTATCAAATCTGAGGAGTCAGACGGATCTCCCCTTTATTTAAAATGTGGATCCTTGCAATTTGGGATTTATGTGCGCGTAATGACTAACTACGAGGAATGAGTACTTTGGATGACTGGTCGTTTACAACGGGTTAACAGCCACGATGCTTACGAACAATCATCTCGTAAATCAACGTTTACGGATATGGAACATGACATTAATAAAAACCCTTAAAACGTAATGCTGACACACGCACTAAATATACTATTTACAGGAATCTCTCTCGGGACCCTCATTAGCGCGAAGACGCACTTGACTTTGAGCTGTCAACACTGGCCAAATTGCTCAACACAAACAAGGAAATACAGTATAGCACATGACTCACGGGTCACTGAATGGAATATAAACATGGAATAAACCAACAACAACAAAAGCCTGACTGGCTGATATTACTTTATATGAACAAAACTGCATGTTAAGATAACGCTTCGGAGATTATCGTGATTCGTAGGCAACTCCCATTTATTAAACAATTTTTTATCATTGATCAGTTCTTAATTCTGTATAACAAGTTATTACTGAGCCACACAGGCACTCTCCCTAATGACCTGGCTGGCAACCTTCAGTTCGTCTTGTGAAACATCTCCCCTCTTCCTCAATCACCTGTCATCGTCCCACTCCAGTGTGTATAAATATAACTGACCAGCTGTGCCGTTATCTCAAGGAATCAACAGCAACAAACTCAACCACTATGGTCAGACATTAATCAAAATATCCAGAATTGCCCTCGCGAGGCCACAATATGGATTTGTCATCAAGCTGCCAGAAATCAGTCTACGCTGAAATTCCCGCTTGTAATGACACAAATACACACACTCACATACACACATCTGGGAATGACAATACGTTTTTTCACACAGATCGGCTGAATGGATGCTCGCACAACAATTAAAAAAAATATTAAAACCTACGATAGAGCTGACTGCTCTTCGTCACAAATCACATTGCTCCAAAGGCAATAATTTCACTGAATCTGATCAATAATAAAACAAAAGAAATTAATTACCCTCCAATCTACTGTATAATTATATTACTTCAGTCCTACTTCTGAAACACAACATATCTCCGAGAGACGTTTTTAACCGCATTGCGTAGCATATGCAAACACGGTCGTCTACATAGCTACGTTAGTTAAAACAACAAACAAGAAAATAACCTTCTACTAATAATATATGCGAGCTGTTTCCATGCAAAAAGGTGTGTCAGACCAAAACTAAATCGACTACGTTAATCACACAAGCAAATTATTTACAAAACAAAATATGTCCCATACACCATAAGTTAATTTATCAGATAATAATAAATATTATTCAGTACTCATCCTCAGTCAGCCACCCGTCAAAGAACATCCGCAGCCATCTCCCAACTGGATCCTTCTTATCTCATCTCAACCATCTTGACGGAGTCTTGATATTTCCAGGCTTCCTCCATGGTCAATGATGTCATCTCTCGTGCTGATTCAAAAATTAAATTATTATACACTTGATGTCTGACTACTAAATTCGCCGTTCGGGTACTTCTTTCCCCAAAACAGTCTGTTGGCGAATTATCGAAGATACTGCCCCTACAAATATAGTACTGTGACTATCTAACACTGAATTTAACACTTTTAATAATAATTTCTGTGTCCTTCATGACACGCAAAGTATAAAAGCCTGTGTCCACTGACACACAAAGTAACAGCCTCCGTCCTCAGACGAACCAAAGTAAAATATGCAACCTGTGTCCACGACACACAAAATAATAAGCCTACGTCCGTAGACGCACAAAGTAATAGTCAATGTCTTGGCTCTTCACACCACTTATAAATGAACCAGCCCTAGGTGTAGATAGAGGGGGAAATTAGATAAAAAAATTTACAAAATAATAGTGATACAGGAATGAAGTAAATATCACTAAACTCGAAAAATAGCGCAGGTCAAGTATATGCCCATTAATCCTAGAATCGATCGTAGAGATGTTGTCTAGGCGATCTCCCGCGTGAATGCTAGCCGAGCGTGCCCACGCTAGACCTTCCGCGCTAAATAGGCATTCTTCTCCCATTGGTTCCCACATTTTCTGTATCTTGGCGGTTTTTATCAGCCCTTGGCTTAGTAGGAGTGTCCAGCATGTACATCGGCCACTCACGTTACTGCATCATATTTCTCCTAGGCGCGAATATTACAATGAACATACCAGAACCATGTCTCACTGCGCGTCGCTTCTATTTTTGAGGTGGCCAACACCTGTCCTTCTGACACATCGCTAGGCTATTTCCTTTTACAGCTAAAGTATTTTGCCTTTTGTCAATCAGCTTCAGGTATGTACCCGCTGTCTCCAACAAATGCTTGAAATTTCCTCATCTCCATCTGGCTACTTTCATGATGCTGGTGAAAATATTTATTAATTGAAGAAATAAAACATAGAATCATTTATCCAACAGAGGATAAAGGGTTCACAACTCTCCCACTCACAAAATTTCGAACTTAGGAATAAAGTCGACAATTTTTAAAGACTTCCGTAGGCCAACTTGTTTTATTTCAGAATCACCCCTTTTCTATTACTTGGTCTAGCCGCTCTTGTCTTGAATGGCATTTACTCGTTTTCATTTCTTGCTTGTATCTCCCCTCTCAGTCTGCTTGCATGACCCGCTGATGCCTGAGGCAACACTCTGCTCGTCTCGTTAATGTTTGTCAACACCAACTCTACTTCCTCCTTCAAGTGCCGTACTCAACTGCTCCCCGTCAACTTTGTTGATAGTAGGACGTCTATATATTCAAACTGCATCGTTATTTCGGCGCTCTCATGGATCGCTTCTACGATACTTTTTTAAGTTGGCTGCGTTGTAAACCGACATTGTTCCAGTGCTTAACTCTTTCACCCTGTAAGCATTATTTCCAAGGTTCCTGACAATAGAATAGGGTCCTATGAACTTTTCGCAGAATTTACTGAAGATCTTCTTCTCTGGGTCCGATGTAGCAGGTCGTTTCACCAAAACAAGCTGACTGATTTCAAGATCACTGTGAAACCTCTTATTTCTTACTCGCCGTAATCTGCGGTCTGCTTGTTTTCTCATGTAGGCTCTCGTCCTCTCAATTCGCAAGTCCGGTGCTATCATTGGATCTTGTGGGCAGTTAATGATGCTTTTCCATGATCTCACTGGATACTCGTTTTTGTGTAGGACCATAGGGATCTGTCCTTTTGACTCGTGACTGGTAGAATTCATGCATGTCTCTACATCCTTGATTTTGTCCACCCATCTGTGATGTTCATTTGGAATGAAGATTCTCAAATATGATGTTACACATTTAATTGCTCTCTCACTTGGATTTGCTTGAGCATGTCGGATACTGCTTAAAATGTGTTTTATACCCATGTCCTCCATACCTTTCTTGAATTCGGCGCTTGTGAAATAACTGCCATGATCTGATAATATAAATTCTGGTTTTCCAAGGATTGGAATAACTCTATTCCGAATACGACTGAGTACCTGTTTTGAAGTAGTTTTCTGAATGGGGCATAATACGACAAACTTTGAAAACACATCAATGCACACTAGTAAGTGTCGGCAACCTCGCCTTCCCTTCGCGATTGGACCGAAACAGTCGAGTGCCAGTAGCTCACATGGTTTCTGAGGTAGCAATGGTCTAGGATACTGCCTCATTAAATAATTATTTGGCTTTGTCCTCTGACAAGGATCACAAGTCGTAATGACGTCACATATAGTTGTTCTCATACGTGGCCATGTAAATGTCTCTCCTATTGTTGCTTCGCACTTATCTACGCCCACGTGACCGTAACTTTCGTGCGTATGCCATGTCAATCCTCGTTGTAAAGAAGCAGGTACTAATATGCGTAACTTGGTGTGGTCATTATCTACCCATTTGTGCAGAAAATTGTTGACATAAACATATCTTCCTTCTTTGGCTTTCGCTTCTCGAAATGCAGGTGTTCCTGTAGGTAGTTGCTTTCTGAAGTATTGAATTAATAGCATCATCCATGGTTCCGCTTCTTGTTCTCGCTGTATCTCACGTAACTCCTCCAAGAATTCCCGGTCCTTCGGTGTTAACTCCAAGTGTTGTACCATCGCTGTTTCTTCATTATCAGGCTCAGGGTTCCTGCTGAGTGCATCCGGAATCACGTTCATCTTCCCTGGGCAATGTTCAATTTCAATGCTAAACTGCTGAATATATATAGACCAACGTGTCACACGTTCGCTTGCCATCGACGTCTTAAACAAGAATGTTAATGCCTTGTGATCAGTCCTGACAACAATGGGGTAACCATAGATTATTCTTTTCCATTTTTGAAGCGCATGAAGGATGGCCAACAATTCTAGCTCCGTTACAGTATAATTGCGCTCGTGCTTACGCAATTTTCGGCTGACAAATGCCAAATATGTTTTATGCTGCAGGTTAGCTGGATCCTCTTGGTAGAGCATAGCACCTATACCCACCAGTGAAGCATCCGCTTGGATTATAAATTTGTGCTTGAAATCTGGATATCCTAATTTAATGCAGTTTTCCAATAGCTGTTTTGTTGCTTGGAATGCCTTCTCACACTCCGCATTCCATAACCATTTATTCTTCTTCTTTAGCATTTCCTGCATAGGGGCTACAGTCTCCGTATAACCTGGACAGTTTTCCTTAAAGAATCCCGTTACGTCTAAGAAAGCCCGAATGTGCTTGACTCTCGTTGGTGTAGGGAAATTCTTTATCGCTTCGATCTTAGCTGGATTTGGCTTCACTCCCTCCTTGTCAATGATGTGACCCAAATATAAGATCTCGCTCTTGAAGAAATGCGATTTCTTCAGGTTTACTTTGAAATTTGATGCATTCAGGTTGCCTAATACTTTATCTAAATTTTCCATGTGAGTTTCAATGTTGTCGGATGCCAGCAAAATGTCATCAATGTAGCGTACCATCATCTCCTTAACTTCCTCGGTTAGATTCCGGTCCAGGGCTCGGATTAAAGCACAGCCCACTGTTTTGACTCCAAAGGGCATTCGAACGAAGCAAAACGTTTGGTTATCGAATAAGAAGCCAGTTAGAAGCTGTGACTTCTCATCCAATTCAATGTGGTGGAACGAGCTCGTCAGATCAACTGATGAATAAATGCTTTTGTTTTTAAAGCCTTTTAATACGTCTCTGATAATTGGCGCTCTGTCATACTCAGGAAAAATGAGTCTCGTGTTGAGATTTCTGGCATCTAAACAAAGTCTAATAGATCCATTTGGTTTTGTGACTGCCAAAATCGCATTTAGATAAGGTGTCGGTGTCTTCCTTATCACTCCAGCTTGTTACATCTCATCTATAATGACCTTGACTTGACAACGATATTTTTCAGGAATTGGATACAACCTACTTTTGAAAGGTGACCAGTCCTCGACTTGCATTGAATATTTGAAATTTAGTATTTTCCCAGGTACTGTATCGAATACTGTTTTGTGCTTCCTTAAAATCTCTTCCAATTGCTTTCTGTGTTCACCCCCAAGTTGAATGTCATTGAGCCGCTCCTGTAGTAACTCTTCAAATTGTGCATCACTGTCGTCTCCTTCCGTTAATAAAGACCATATCTCCTGGGATTCACTCTCCTCGTCTAGTTCCACAACAGCTCCTTCTATGATGTTATCTTCTGCCTTTCGTACCTCCTCTTCCGTCTCTTCCGATATTGCTTCCAATGCCCAAGAATTTACATCTCTTCCGGTGGTGATTTCATCCATATGCAATCCCACGTTCTTCAGCTGATCATACTCTCTAAAACTGACAGTATTCTTGTGCAAATCTATCACTGCTTGATAGTCACAAATAAAATTTGCACCAAGAATTATATTGAAATTCATCTTTGCCATGATAATGAATGTTTGCCCAAAAGTGTGTTCCAATATGTTCAGCTCTAAGTATGCCTGACGTTTACAAGTGACAGTGCGTTCAGGTATAACACCCCTCACTTTGAGCTGTGGTACGGGAATTACAGGAATATTTAGACTCCGTCCCAACTCTCGAACCAAGGCCTCCGATACCAGACTGATCTGTGACCCCGTATCCAATAAACATCTTATATTAATTCCACCATTCCTTGCGTAAATAATGGGTAGCTGCCTAATTTCATCGTTCCGTGGTTTCACCGTCTCCTCCAGGCAGTCTTCTGGCAAAGCAATCCATTCTTGTATGTTCGCTACTATCCATCCCTCTTCAACTTCCGACTGTTGCGTTTGTAGGCTGTCTTCTATATCCAAATTTAGCATTTTTTAAGCTCCAGTGCGACCCCCATCATCCGTTTGTCGCCGATGCCCTTGATATTCCTCCTGTCTCAGTAGACTTCCAGCTTCTTCAGTATGTGTATCAGGATTCTTCATGTTCCCAATGGCTTTTTCCCATCTTCCTAGCTCTCCACCTTGACTAGCGTGTAATTCCTCTAGGTAATTTTGTGATTGAGCGTGCCTATCATCCCAGTGATTTCGATAATTTCGTGGCTCTCCTTGATTTTGGTCTCTTCTTCCTTTCCATCTTTGATTAGCATTGTAATCACCGTGTCTTCCATAAGGCCTGTCATTTCTTCGATTTTCACGCCAATGTTGATATCCTCTCTGTTGATACCTATTGTTGCCTTGATATGACCTATTATTGTAGTTATTTTCGTTACGCTGGTATGGTCTGTTTTCTCCTTCCTCCTGGTTTCGCCTAGGTGTGGATGTGCTTGTATTAGTACCCTGCGTTTTGGTGTTTGCCTGTTTTGGTTTTATGACCTCTGTGGTATTGACTAATTCCAGCTGTCTTCCTCCTCTATAATGACTATGAGATGTAGTCTCATCGATCTGACGTAATATCTGCTCTGCATGTAGGGCCGTACTAACGTTCGCTGCGACTAGGACTTGTTGCACGTTGACTGGCAATTGCCTCGCTATAGTCATCACCAGATCTGCTTCATTTAAGGGGTAATCAAGGTCGCGAAATTTTAGCATTTGCATGTTAAAGAAATCTGAGTATTTCGTTTGCTGGGTAGTTTGGTATTTTCTAGAGTAAAGCTCCATCCTTAGACTCTGTTGTATTGCTGGCGACCAGTACTTGCGCAGAAACGCTAATCTAAAATCTGACATGGTTCCAAATGTATATTTGAAGCTTAAAAACCATGTAAGGACATTTCCTGATAAAAATCTCTCCATCATCCTCAATCTACGTGCCTCAGGTACCCCAGTGTCATTGAAATGGTCTTCAATCTCTTTGATAAAAGCTTCAGGCGTCACCCCTGAATCTTCCGTGTACTTCTGCGGTTTATAATCGCTCGAGCGAATTACTTGGATAAGTTGTGTAGGCTGATGACCGTCTTGTGGTGTTGAGCTCCTATCTATATTCTTGTGAAACCCTTCCGTGTTTGTTGTTAATGGGCTCTCCGCCTGAGTCTGATTTCCTGCTGTGCTTGCCTCCGGGCTATTTGAGTCATCCTGCTTGTCTTTCAATGTTCCCGTTATAAATATCGATGATTGCTCTAATGACCTGAGTTCGGCTTTAATGATCCTGTCCGTCTGTTCTTTAAGCTTGCTCTTCATTTCTTGCTCTAATGCTTGAATACGATTGTGATTTTCGCCTACTGTTTTAAGAATGGTGGATCTTTCCTCTTTAGAATCGATATTCATTCTTTTCCAATCTTTTATTATCTGCTCATTAATCGTGCTTACTTTCTCTTCAATCTGGCTTTTAGTGTCGTCTAAGGTACTCTTTAATTGCTCCTGATCCGCTTCTAGGCTTTTCCACAGCTCTGCTGATTTTATCTCGAGACGGTCCATATCTTTAATTATGCCGGATATATTCTCATCTACCGCTGATAATTGTTGTTGAATTACTTTGCCGCTCTTTTCCATCTCCATAAATCGTCCTTCTAACTTCTCCTGAGCTATCTTGACCTCGCTTGTATTCATAGTGCACGCTATTTCAATTTGCTCTAATTTAGCTAACACCGTTTCATCCAAAATGCTAAGTTTTTGATCAAAAATACTTTCCATTTTCTTAATCTGGTCTAATTGCTTTTCATTATTTTTACTAACATCTAGGGCCAGTAATACCATCTGTTGATTAGTGTGATCTTTCATCTCTGCGGTTAACGAAGCTAATTGGTTCGTGTTTTTAATGTTCTGCGCTTCTAATTGTGAATTGATAGTGTCATTAATTTCACTTTTTAATAATCTAGCTTGTTCCGCCTGATATTCATTTTGTTCAATTCTACTGTTATTTAATTGTGTCCGCAATGATTCACTTTGTTCGGATAGTTTGTTTATCGACTCACTTTGTTCTAACATAGTATTGTTTATTGCTTCACTTTGTTCCGATAGTTTAGTGTTTATTTGTTCAGATAATTTTGTGTTTAGTGCTTCACTTCGTTCTAACATACTATTGTTTAATGATTGACTCTGTTCTGATAATTTAGCGTTTAATGCTTCACTTTGTTCTAACATACTATTGTTTAATGATTGACTCTGTTCCGCCAATTTAGTGTCCAACAATGCCTGTGTTCTTCTAGCTGCACTCTCAATGATTTCTTGAATCTGTTCAACCGTTGCCATATTACACACTTTATATGAGGCATTAGGGAAATGGCATAAAGCAATGCCCTTTGACACACACATAAAATCCAATGCACACTTAATTTCTTTACCCTACTCAGTTCATTTATTTTTACATTTAATCCCACTAGTCGATTGCATCTCTGAGTAGTTCTAATTTTACTCAACTTAATTTAAACCCAAACACATATTCAGTCATTAAATTGTTATCCTGATCTGATATTAACACTGACTAATTAACAAAGTATTAATTGTCATTTAAGGCTCTCAGCCTCCTAACATTTTCATGAGTTTGACTTTCTAAACAAAGCTAATTTTAACTTTAATCATTGGGCGCCCGGTATCACTTTAATTCAATAGACAGAAACGTGAACCGTATTTTACATTGCAAACTCCTGATTTTACTTTATATTTCACACATTTGGCGGTATCCTCTTCGCCTCACTTACTTTTAATAAAATATCACTTCCCGGTGATAAAAAATACTGCCATATCTGCCTGCACTTGCGGCATGTCAGTTTTACTCAAATACGCCACTAAAATGTGTTCCAGCAGCGAACCAGCAATAAAATTACACCTTCATTGTTGCGTCAGTTTGAAAACCCAACTACGCTTACATTGACATGTGCAAAATCTTTGCCGTTACACCACAGTGAACCGCCCCACGCTTGGCCGCGCCAGTTTACTCCTATGAACCCTTCAGAAAAGCAGTGTTTAATGTAAGAAATCTTAATCAAGGGGTCGCGCTCAGTTCCTATGTGATGTTTACGTTCGCCAAACAACATGCTCTACTGAGGTAAGGGTCATAGGATATGAACTATAAATTAAGAAAGAAAGGTGACAAGATGTAAAATAATAACAAGATTTAATGACTAATAGTGCACAAAAAGAAATAAACAACAATAAAATATAAAACAATCCTCCCTGAATTTTCCATGACAAGAATATCTATCAAATTTGAGGAGTCAGACGGATCTCCCCTTTATTTAAAATGTGGATCCTGGTTCCAATACCTTGCAATTTGGGTTTTATGTGCGCGTAATGACTAACTACGAGGAATGAGTACTTTGGATGACTGTTCGTTTACAACGGGTTAACAGCCGCGATGCTTACGAACAATCATCTCGTAAATCAACGTTTACGGATATGGAACATGACATTAATAAAAACCCTTAAAACGTAATGCTGACACACGCACTAAATCTACTATTTACAGGAATCTCTCTCGGGACCCTCATTAGCGCGAAAACGCACTTGACTTTGAGCTGCCAACACTGGCCAAATTGCTCAACACAAACAAGGAAATACAGCATAGCACATGACTCACGGGTCACTGAATGGAATATAAACATGGAATAAACCAACAACAACAAAAGCCTGACTGGCTGATATTACTTTATATGAAAAAAACTGCATGTTAAGATAACGCTTCGGAGATTATCGTGATTCGTAGGCAACTCCCATTTATTAAACAATTTTTTATCATTGATCAGTTCTTAATTCTGTATAACAAGTTATTACTGAGCCACACAGGCACTCTCCTTAATGACCTGGCTGGCAACCTTCAGTTCGTCTTGTGAAACATCTCCCCTCTTCCTCAATCACCTGTCATTGTCCCACTCCAGTGTGTATAAATATAACTGACCAGCTGTGCCGTTATCTCAAGGAATCAACAGCAACAAACTCAACCACTATGGTCAGACATTAATCAAAATATCCAGAATTGCCCTCGCGAGGCCACAATATGGATTTGTCATCAAGCTGCCAGAAATCAGTCTACGCTGAAATTCCCGCTTGTAATGACACAAATACACACACTCACATACACACATCTGGGAATGACAATACGTTTTTTCACACAGATCAGCTGAATGGATGCTCGCACAACAATTAAAAAAAAAATTAAAACCTACGATAGAGCTGACTGCTCTTCGTCACAAATCACATTGCTCCAAAGGCAATAATTTCACTGAATCTGATCAATAATAAAACAAAAGAAATTAATTACCCTCCAATCTACTGTATAATTATATTACTTCAGTCCTACTTCTGAAACACAACATATCTCCGAGAGACGTTTTTAACCGCATTGCGTAGCATATGCAAACACGGTCGTCCACATAGCTACATTAGTTAAAACAACAAACAAGAAAATAACCTTCTACTAATAATATATGCGAGCTGTTTCCATGCAAAAAGGTGTGTCAGACCAAAACTAAATCGACTACGTTAATCACACAAGCAAATTATTTACAAAACAAAATATGTCCCATACACCATAAGTTAATTTATCAGATAATAATACATATTATTCAGTACTCATCCTCAGTCAGCCACCCGTCAAAGAACATACGCAGCCATCTCCCAACTGGATCCTTCTTATCTCATCTCAACCATCTTGACGGAGTCTTGATATTTCCAGGCTTCCTCCATGGTCAATGATGTCATCTCTCGTGCTGATTCAAAAATTAAATTATTATACACTTGATGTCTGACTACTAAATTCGCCGTTCGGGTACTTCTTTCCCCAAAACAGTCTGTTGGCGAATTATCGAAGATACTGCCCCTACAAATATAGTACTGTGACTATCTAACACTGAATTTAACACTTTTAATAATAATTTCTGTGTCCTTCATGACACGCAAAGTATAAAAGGCTGTGTCCACTGACACACAAAGTAACAGCCTCCATCCTCAGACGAACCAAAGTAAAATATGCAACCTGTGTCCACGACACACAAAATAATAAACCTACGTCCGTAGACGCACAAAGTAACAGTCAATGTCTTGGCTCTTCACACCACTTATAAATGAACCAGCCCTAGGTGTAGATAGAGGGGGAAATTAGATAAAAAAATTACAAAATAATAGTGATACAGGAATGAAATAAATATCACTAAACTCGAAAAATAGCGCAGGTCAAGAATATGCCCATTAATCCTAGAATCGATCGTAGAGATGTTGTCTAGGCGATCTCCCGCGTGAATGCTAGCCGAGCGTGCCCACGCTAGACCTTCCGCGCTAAATAGGCATTCTTGTCCCATTGGTTCCCACATTTTCTGTATCTTGGCGGTTTTTATCAGCCCTTGGCTTAGTAGGAGTGTCCAGCATGTACATCGGCCACTCACGTTACTGCATCATATTTCTTCTAGGCGCGAATATTACAATGAACATACCAGAACCATATCTCACTGCGCGTCGCTTCTATTTTTGAGGTGGCCAACACCTGTCCTTCTGACACATCGCTAGGCTATTTCCTTTCACAGCTAAAGTATTTAGCCTTTTGTCAAACAGCTTCAGGTGTGTACCCGCTGTCTCCAACAAATGCTTGAAATTTCCTCATCTCCGTCTGGCTACTTTCATGATGCTGGTGGAAATATTTATTAATTGAAGAAATAAAACATAGAATCATTTATCCAACAGAGGATAAAGGGTTCAGTAGTTTGTTGAAATGTAACGTGCTATACGGATATTAAACATGAATATGAGGTGCCCTTTGCTAGTGCTACCTCTGTAAAAAAATCATTCAATTCAATTTCACCGTGTTTGAATTGATATGGGGAATCGATTTGCACACATACATGGCCGCTATCTGGGAACTATTCAGCTGATGACCCTGTAGTTCAGTCAAAAGATGCTTCCCACAAAATGGTAAGTTGTTGCAAAATTTGGTAGAGATCAAATGATTAGGTTGGTCGTAATTTGATTTAAGCTTTTAACATTTGTTTGGCCGCCATTCCGTATCCGTCAAGATGGCGGCGATATAAACATGACATTGCGGTTCCCTTTGCTAGTGCTACCTCTGTACCAAATTTCGTTCAATTCAGTTTTACCGTGTTTAAATTGATAGGGGGAATCGATTTGCACACATACATGGCCGCCATATGTAAATATTGGACTGATGACCTTATAGCTTGGTGGTCAAAGAACGCTTCTCACATAAAGGTATGTTGTTGCAAAATTTGGTAGAGATCAGATGATTAGGTTGGTCGTAATTTGCTTTAAGCTGTTTACATTTGGGTGGCCACCATTTCGTTTCCGTCAAGATGGCGGCGATATAAAACATGACACTGAGGTACCCATTGCTTTTGCTACCTCTGTACCAAATTTCGTTCAATTCGGTTTCACCGTGTTTGGAAAGATAGGGGGAATCGATTTGCACACATACATGGCCGCCATCCACAAATTATTGGACTTATAACCGTGTACCTTGCTCAAAAGATTCTTTATACATAAAGGTATAATGTTGGAACATTTCGTAGGGAACAGATGATGAGGTTGGTCGTAATTTGATTCAAGCTTTGAACATTTGGGTGGCCACCATTACGTTTTCGTCAAGATGGTAGCGGTATAAAACATTACCCTGAGGTGACCTTTGCTTGTGCTACCTCTGTACCAAATTTCGTTCATTTCGGTTTCACCGTGTTTGAATTGATAGGGGGAATCGATTTGCACACATACATGGCCGCCATCTGCAACCTATTGGGCTGATGATTTTGTAGTATGGTCATAATATGCTTCCCACATAAAGGTAGGTTGTTACAAAATTTGGTAGAGATCTAATTATTAGGGTGGTCGTAATCTGATTTAAGCTTTGAACATTTGGGTAGCCACCATTACGTTTCCGTTAAGATGGTGGTAATATAAAATATAAAACTGAGGTGCCCATTGCTAGTGCTACCTCTGTACCAAATTGTGTTCAATTCGGTTTCACCGTGTTTGAATAGATAGGGGGAATCGATTTGCACACATACATGTTCCCCATCTGCAAAGAATTGGGCTGCTGACCTTGTAGTTTGGTCAAAAGATTCTTCATACATACAGGTATAATGTTGCAAAATTTGGTAGAGATCAGATGATTAGGTTGGTCGTAATTTGATTTAAGATTTTAACATTTGGGTCGCCGCCATTACGTTTTCGTCAAGACGGCGGCGATATAAAACATGACACTGAGATGTCCTTTGCTAGTGCTACCTCTGTACCTAATTTCGTTCAATTTGGTTTCACCGTGTTTGAATTGATAGGGGGGATCGATTTGCACACATACATGGCCGCCATCCACAAAGTATTGGGCTGATGATCTTGTAGTTTGGTCAAAATATGTTTCCCACATAAAGGTATGTTGTTGCAGAATATGGTAGAGATCGGTTGATTAGTCGTAATTTGATTTAAGCTTTGAACATTTGGGTGGCCGCCATTACGTATCCTTCAAGATGGCGGTGATATAAAACATGATACTGAGGTGCCCTTTGCTAGTTCTACCTCTGTACCAAATTTCGTTCAATTCTGTTTCACCGTGCTTGAATTGATAGGGGGGGGGGGGCAGCCATTCAGAGTACACACACTCACACACACACACACACACACACACACACAGACACACAGTTTTTGGCCCTGTGTAAATCTCATAAGTCTACTTTCATTTTTTGCAAACATCGAAAGTAGGCTCATAAAACACTTAATATCTTAAGTGCAGATTCTCTCTCCTCTTTAAGAATCATGCTCACCATCGTTCTCTGTAATGTAGTTGTGTAATAACAATAAACATTATCTTTTAATGCTCCATTACCAAGTAGAACTCTTCTTAATACTGGCTAGCCTTGGATATGTTAATCTTAATTAACACAAATTATCGAATCCATTTGATTTCATTTACAACATTTCGCGGTCCTCATATTTCTGTTTTGAACTTTAATTGGTGCTTTACGTAAGTCTGGACCGATGTAGCAAACGATAATTGTATCGTAAATGTGCGTCTTACCACAAGTCCCCGGTGAAGGTCATGGTGACAGTTATCAAGTACTGTGTTGTTGGGTTTAACGATCAGAAAATAATCAGAGCAGACGACATCTCCTCTTGTTTAAGTACCGTGTTATATACTCCTGTTGGAAGCCATTTTCAGTGTTGCCATAATAATCGAAATTAATGATTTTCAGTAATGTCTCCCTACATCTGAAAATAATTTACTTGAGATTATTAAACAAATTCTCATGGATGACCAGTTTCGTTCGTCAAGCGATCATCATCAGATCCTTTACACTTAAGCCGTTAAAGCTATGTCTACAAGTATGTGGGTGATGGTATTTAAAACGTAATAAATAGTAGACAAAAACTATTTCGTATAAAACAAGTAGTTCCGTGAAGAACTATACAGCCTATTTTCTTATATCCTATTTATGTTAATTGTCTCTATCAACATAAAAAAATTGTATCGTAACAAGAAGAGACAGGGTGAGGAATGAAAAGGTCAGGGAAATGGTGAAAGAGGAGCCCCTGCAAGGTAGGATTGAGACATCAAGACTGAGGTGGTATGGACACTTAAAGAGAATGGATGAGAAGAAGATTCCCAAGAGGATACATGAGATGCAGATGCAGAAGAAACGACCAAGGGGAAGACCAAGAGATAGATGGCTGAAAGGAGTGGAGGAATGTGTCAAGAAGAGAGGCGAGGACTGGACCAGAGTGACAGCGGAGAGGTGGTGGGAAGAAAGAACTAAGTGGCGAGGCTTATGTTCCAAACAGACCCAGCCTGGGGCTGGAAACTGTACAAGATGATGATGATGAACATAAAAAAATTCAGTTTGATTGCTGTAATAGATTCGTAGATATCGAGAACCGACTAAATATTGCGGATGGTCGCCATGTTGGATTTTTATACATGTAGGTCTTATAGTTATGTACTGGTACATGAAGATTATTGTGTACGGGTAGTATTCAAACTTCAATCGCATGATTAGGACACAAGAAGTAAAAACCAGATTTTAAAATTTCGCACAGCTACCATCTTGTGGATATGGAAACAATTGAAAGAAAAAAAAAAAAAAGATGCCAATTAGATTAACATTTGTATAAGGATTTACTGTACCAAGTGTCACTGCACTCAGATGGTTAAATTGCGAGAAACGACCATGTGAATATTTATAATTCGCGTCACCGCCATTTTGGATTTGTGATCACCAGGTTATTTAAAGTCCTATAGGTGAACTTGTGTTCATTGCCCCTATGAACATACAAAAATTCAGTTTGATTGCTGTAACAGATTCGTAGATATTGAGATCCATCTAAATATTTTGGATGGTCGCCATGTTGGATTGTTATGTGTATAGGCCATAGAGTCATGTACCATTAAAGGAAAATTATAGCGTAGGTCCATTATTCAAACTTTCCCTTCGATCGCATGATTACGACACAAGAAATAAAAACTTAATTTTAAAATTCGCACAGCCGCAATCTTGAGAATATGTAAACAATTGAACTAAATTAGATACCAGTGCATTACAATGTGTATAAACATTTGCTGTACCAAGTTTCATTGCGTTTGGGTTATTAAATCGCGAGAAAGGTCTATTTAACATTTTCAAATTCGCTTGGCCGCCATATTCGTTTTGTAGTTAACCGGCTTTTGAAAGTCTTACGGATGAACTTCCAGTAGTGCCCTTTATCTCCGAACAAAATTTCAGGGCGATACCGTTAATAGTTTCAGAGATACAGAATGCCGGCGAATTATTTCGCACAGCCGCCATCTTGAGGTTATGCAAACAATTGAACGAAGTTTGATGTCGGTACATTACAATGTGTATAAACAAATACTTTACCAAGTTTTATTGCGTTTGGTTGGTTAAATCGCGAGGAACGTCTATTTAAAGGTCGCAACTTCGCTTGGCCGCCATGCTGGTATTGTAGTTACTAGGTTTTCAAACGTCACATAGGTGAACTTCTAGTAGTTCCCTTTATCACCGTAAAATATTCCAGGGTGAAATCGGTAATAGTTTCGGAGATATTGAATGCTGGTGAAATACTTCGCACAGCCGCCGTGTTGGATTGGTGAGACGTAACAAAACTTGAACGGCACGGTCAGGGTCGTCCGGAATATTGCTATGAACTCACCGAGTTTTATTGAAATTGGTCCAGCCGTTTAGAAGTTATTAGGGGGGACACACACCATCACACACACACTCACGCACACACAGACAGACACACGGACAAAAGGTGATCCTCATAAGCCTATTTTTTAATAAATGAAAATAGGTTAAAAATTGTTGAGTTTTAGGTCACTGGCCGTGAAAGCCAATATATCACTATTTCGTATGTTGTAGTAGCAGCGTTTTACCATCATCACATCAGAGTACTCATAGGTCAATACTGCATATTAGTTTACAATTCTTCAGTAGTTTTAGAGCTTATTGCTTAAGTCCATCACAGCAATAAAATAGCTACACCTTCAAAGATTAGTTTGTGGGACGAAGACTGTTTTGTTGATGAAATCGTCAGTTCTAAGTTTGCAACATTAAAATAAACAATAACTTCTGGCACTACAGCCCATGAAGAGCCTAGGCCTACCAAGCAACCCCGCTGGGGTGACGCGTGGTCAGCGCATCGGGTCATCTCGGTCGCTAATCTTGTTTTTCGTGTCCGGGGTGCTGCCTCACTGTCAGCTACTCAATTGTCATCACGAGTTTGAGTGCACGCAGTTCCAGCCCTCACGTCAGTTTCCAAAATCCTTGACGGAGCCGGTAATCCAACCCGGGCCTCCAGCTGAGAGGCAGGCGCGCTACTTCAACGCCACGGGTCCGGAAGTAATAATTATTACCACACTTACTAAATTGTCTGACGGATTTGTGAGTGTCACTGTAGGTTTGGTAGTGTTTTGTAGAGCTTTTTGTAAATTTGGATCTGATGATGATCACTTGACGAGCGAAACATGTATTCTACTTCTCTAAAAGTTCATAACAATATATCTTAATCACATGTAATTTATTTCAGGTTATTTTATCGCATATTCCAGTAGCCTAATGGACGACTTTACTTGTGGCGTGGCTTTGAGGTTCCTGAAGTGTCTCACAGAGTGCGCAGGTGGTCTTGTGGGCGAGAGACGAATGGAGGTACGTTGTCTTGTGCCAGACTGCCAGAACGTTATTTACCGAGTTGAAGTGTCAACGATTTGCGATTGGTAATACGTATATATTATCGTAATTCGTATTAAATATACCTCCAATATAGATGTAATGATAAGGGTCGTTAAAATATAGTGCGTGAAATTACCGGAACCGGTTTACGTTCTTATAGTTACGGCACCGTGTTCGTAGATATGACAGTTTCATTGTGCGAAATGGAACTTTATTTCTAAAGCGGCTGACATGGACCAAGTCGTTAGAGAACCTCAAAACGTTTAGTTAGAACTGTGCTACAAAATACGTAGGTGATGATGGTTCTCAAAGACTAATAAAAGAAGGCTGAGTGTACCCAATTCCAACCCTCAGACCGGAATTTGAATCCCTGGCACCGCTTCTTGGCGCAGTGACTAGCATTATTGGCTGTCACCCCTGAGATCTGGATTCGATTCCTGGCATTGCCAAGAAATTTAATTCTGATCTGAGAAGAGATGGCTTCGGTTCTCACCTCAATTTTTCTAGATGTTGTTTTCCGTGCCCTCCCACATCGACTCCAGGAAAATACTGTGATGATTCCTAACTTAAGGCCATGGCCACCTTCTTCCCGATCCTCACATGAATTACAAATATGCATACTAATACAGCCATCATAATAACACAGGTTATCAGACAACTTCTACAAATACCGAAATATACAGGGCTACATGACCTCGATGTCGCAAAGCCCTTAAAAAGAATCAACACCAACAACAACAAAAAACACCCACGTAGATAGGGCTAAATAACCACGACGACTAAGCCCCTCAAATGAAATACATTTTTCGACTTTTATCTCTGTTTAGAGCAGCACAGTCACCTGATTGAACAATCCCTAGGTCTCACTCTGTGGCGTAGTTGGTAGCATCCTGAGCTTCTATTCCCAAGCTCGTGGGTTCAAACCCGGCCGAAGTCATCGGATTTTTTAAGAGCGTTTAAAATCCCTCAGTATACCTTCCTTCGGAGGGGAAGTACAGTAAAGCCGGCAGGCATGTAAAAAAAACTTCTACTAACCAATCGTGTGAAACAAAATTTGTAGGTTAGATTTGATTAATGCTTTTAAGTTCAAACGTTCTTCGCCAGGTACTGGTTGTGATGGCATCTAGTAGCCAAGTTTGCAGCTAGGTGTCGTGGACAGTAGCATTTAGTAGCAAAAGTAGGAACTACTTGAAATTATCTTCTGCAGTCCTTACTTGAATTTAAACAGGTAACACACACTAATACAGTCACCACAATTAACACCGGTTGTCAAACAGATTCTACACACACCAAAGTACACGGGGCTACATGACCGCGTCCTCGCAGCCCCTAAACTAAGGAACCAACCAACCTTGGTCACAACTCAAGATAAGGACTGGAAATATGAGTACAGTATATAACACGGTTGGCCAGCACAATATATTGCATTGCGAGACGAATATAGACAGGTAGGAATGCGGAAAAGGACCGAGTGAAAAGGGTAATAAGATAGCAGTTTGCACAGTTCGATGTGGCCAGTGGAAGTGTTAGCAGGTGCACGGGTTGATTCCCACCTCAGTCTTCATGGAAGGTAGGAAGGGAAGTAAGGGATGGGAAAGGAAGGGAAGTAAGGTAAGGGAGAAAATGGAAGGGAAAAGGGGAGGGGGAAGGAAAGGAAGGAAAAAAGAAGGGATGGAAGGTAAGGAAAAGAAGGGAAGGGATGAAAGAAAGAGAAGAAAATAAGGCAAGGAAGGTACGGGAAAGGAGGTAAGGAAGGGAGGGAAAGGTAGGAAGGGAAGGAGGCAAGAAAGAAGGAAGGAAAATGAAGGGAGGTGGGAAGTGAAAGGAAGGAGGAAAATGAAGGGAACGAGGTAGGAAGGAAAGTGAAAAAATTGAAGGGGTGAAAGGAAGGGAAGAAAAGAAAAGAAGGGAAGGAGGGTAAGGGAAGGAAGGATAGAAAGGGAAGGAAGGTAACTGAATGAAGGGAAGGGATGAAAGGAAGGGATGAAAAGAATGGAAGGAAGGGATGAAACGGAAGGAAATGAAGGAGGGAAGAAAAAGGAAGGAAATCAAGGAAAGAAGGAGGGAAGGAAAAGGAGGGGAAGGAGGGTAGTTAGGAAGGAAAAGGAAGGGAAAAAGGGAGTAAAAGGAAGGGAAGTGGAAGGAAGGAAAAGGAAGGGAAAAAGGGAGTAAAAGGAAGGGAAGTGGAAGGAAGGAAAAGGAAGGGAAAAATGGAGTAAAAGGAAAGGAAGTGGAAGGAAGGAAAAAGAAGGGAAAAAGGAAGTAAAAGGAAAGGAAGTGGAAGGAAGGAAAAGGAAGGGAAAAAGGAAGTAAAAAGAAAGGAAGTGGAAGGAAGGAAAAGGAAGGGAGGGAGTGAAGTAAGGAAGGAAAAGGAAGGGAAGGAACGAAAAGGGGAGGAGGGAAGGAAGGAAGGAAGGAAGTAAAAGAAAGGGATGGAGGAATGAAGGGAAGGAGGGAGGGAAGGAAGGAGGGAGAGAAGGAAGGAAAAGGAAGGGAAGGAAGGTTGAGGAAGGAAGGGAAAGGAAGGGAAGGAAATTAAATGGAAGGAGGTAGGGAAGGAAGGAAAAGGAAGGGAAGGAAGGTTGAGGAAGGAAGGAGGGATTGACGGAAGGAAAGGGAGGGGAAGGTAGGAAAAGGGAGGGAGGGAGGGAAGGAAGGATAAGGAAGGGAAGGAAGGGAGGGAGCGAAGGAAGGAAAGAAGGAAGGAAGGAAGGAAGGAAGGAAGGAAGGAAGGAGTTTTACATGACCGTTAATCTCGCTGTCATAAGCCACAGGCCTGTATTTTTACGTGTAACCAGAACCTCAGGACGTGATATATCACTTTTAACATCCCACATGCATTGACCAGGAATCGAAAAACCGTCCGTCTTGGTCTTTGTGTCCACTGCGCCATCACGCCATCACGTCCCCATCCAGGAACTGATTTTCTATGGTTTCCCCATCTCTATTCCAGGCAAATGCTTGGACGGATCCTAACGTATGGCCACGGCCACCTCCTTCCCAATCATCACGTTAATTGCAATTACACACTCTAGTACAGACACTACAATAATTCAGTTTATTAGATAAAAACAAGATGTTCAGTAAATAACATATAGCCTACTTTCTCCTAAATGTATGAGTATAGTTATAACTCGTTGTTATTATCAAAGAGTATAATAGAACTATTCTTTGTTGAAGGCCATAGAAACTATTTACCTCTACGAAACGCCACAATCTAGATAAAAACTGCTACCATCATTGAAGAAAGAAAGATAAGAAGTATCTCAAGAATGTTATGAATCTGGAGACATAATCGACCGGACTGGCTGCGTGGCTCGGCGGTAACGTTCTCGCTTGCTGGGCCCTAGGTTGCAGGTTCGTATCCTGGCGCAGTCAGCTGGCATTTGAGGGTGCACAAATGCGAGGGAGCCGTGTCAACACATTTACTGGCACGTTAAAGATCCCCTTCGGGCCAAAATTCCGGCACCCCGGTGTCTCTAAAAGCAGCAGTAGTTAAAAGGGATGTAAAACCAATAACATTATTATTATTATTATTATTATTATTATTATTATTATTATTGTTTTAATCTGCTAAACGGTTCCAGGTTAGTGTTCAGAAGTAAAGGGGGAGTTTTAGTCGGTAGTCTGCTACTCAGCAGCAGGAGCCCGACACTCTGTGCGTAAATGCATTTCTTCCCCTAAAAAAAAAAATATATATATATATATTATTATTATTATTATTATTATTATTATTATTATTATTATTATTACATATACGACCTGCCGTGGGCAACATCCAACTTTGAGTTGAGGCTTGTCTTTACACGTCTGGTTGTGCAGGGCTTTCACAACCCTAATTGAAAAGAAAGGAAGGAAGATTGTAGTTTTACGTGGCCGTGAATCTTGTGATTATGAGCCACGGGACCTCCTTTTTACGTGGAATCCGAACCACAGGACATGGCATTTCACTTCAAAAATCTCACATGCATTGACCGGGAATCGAAAACCCTAATTGAATTAACAAATCTTTCCATGACCCTACAGAGACGTGTGTATACAAACTATGTGGATATTTTCGATTGCTATTTGCCTGAAATAAAAGTAGTAATTAATACCTGAACTAACACCAATGGCTTGAACTCAGTTACTATGTGGAATCGTTTTGTTCTTTACTTCAAATAACATTTTCTAGTAACGCAAAATAGGCTGTTACAAACCCTTTAAAATAAAAAGTAAAAATGTATCGTAGTATCATCTTGTCATTCTTCAAATTCGATGCGCATAGAATGCCAATGGTATATTAATCAATGGAGCCCCACGTAGACTAGTCGTGACTTCTAGTGGTGAAATATCGAACAATATAATCCTAACAGAGCGAGTGCATTCTAGCGGCCAGAAGAAGAAACTTTTCAATAAGTATGTCGGCGTGCAGTTACCTTTTTGGCAGCTAGATGTCTCGAGTAAATCTGCTGGCGAATTATGTTTTAATTAAATATATATTTTACACCATAATATGCACAATATAACGCTTAATTTTAAAACATCTGAGTCATTACAAAACAATAAACATATAACATTTCAAGCAAAAAATCTAGCTCTGATCGGGTTAGAACCATAGGCATTTGAGCGATAGGCTAACGCTCTACCACTGAGCTAATTGTGTCAACGAATATCGTTCTATATAAAATGACTTACATAGAACTTGTTAGCAAATAATGATTTATACTAAACGATTTCATCACTGGAGTATATTATTTATATATAAAGCATTTCATACAAAGTTTATTTATTTTGTATCAGTACGCTATATTGCATTCAATAATCAAATTAGTGAAATATAAGTCAGGCACAAGATATCCGCTGCCATCTTGTCTTATTACTGAATCAGCTCAGCTTTTAAAAATCACGTCTGCACTATAGTATTACAAAATAAACTTTTAATTTCGAACGTGCCTCTTCCTTTAGAACAGTTAAAACGATTCTCGGCTCGATAATCGGAACTTGTGGGTCCCATGATATGGATTATAAAGTTTGCATAATTCGCACGGCCGCCATCCTGAAATGGTATGGCGGACGACCTTGTAGTTTGGTCACAAGACGCATCCTATACGAAGGTATGTTGTTACCAAATTTGGTAGAGATCGGATGATTTGGTTAGTCGTTATTTGATTTTACGTTTTGAACGTTTGAGTGGCCGCCATTCAGTTTTAGTAAATATGGCGGCGATATAAAACATGACACTGAGGTGTCCTTTGCTAGTGCTACCTTTGTACCAAATTTCGTTCAATTCGCATTCACCGTGTTCGAATTGATAGGGGGGGACAGACATTCAGAGTACACACACTCACACACACACACACAGACACACACACACACACACACACACAGACTCACACACACACATACACACACACACACAGACTCACACACATACATACACACACAGACTCACACACACACATACACACACACAGACAGACACACTTTTTTCGCCCTGTGTTGATCTCATAAGTCTACTTTCATTTTTTGCAAAAATCGAAAGTAGGCTAATACACACAAATCCAAGTACACGAGGATACATGACCACGATTTTCACGCTTTTCCAATGAAAAAACAACAGCAACAACAAAAATTTCCTGGCAGAGCCATGACCTTTGTATCCGGGGTCACAATCCGTAGTTCGAGACCAAATTACGAAATATTAAAATATGGTAATTCCCTGTATTACACCACAAGTCTTCATTGATATGTTTCGTCGTCAAATCCTAAGATTACATGGCGCGGCGCCGTGACTGGAGAATTAGGCCAAGTGGTGGATGGTCACTTAGAAAGCGAGCGTCACTCCATCACTCTGAGTCATCCTTTCATCTCGAGTCAAAAGCAGAGGCTGGGCTGCGAGGAACAAAGCCTTCTTCTCCTCTAAATCCCTATATTTCTTTGGTCCAGCTGACGTCAAGCAGCAGACTGTGCCTTCCTCTCTCACACAAGTCCATGTTATGGGTATAATGCCCTACTGACGCTCTTTAATGTCAATCGCACTATAGGAAATACAGTAGAAGCCATTATCCAGTGTTGCCAAAGTATTCTATTATTAGACGCTTTTCAGTTGGTTAACACGACTCATGTTGATTGGGGAGGGAGTTACAATTGATTTCCTAGTGACTGAAATAAATGCATGAATTATTATTTTATAAACTCAATATAACACTCGTCACATAACCGAGGGGGTAAATGGGATGACCAGTTTCGTTCGTCAAGCAAATACTGTGAAACTTGAAATGACAATCCCCACAAAACAAGATGTTCAGTAAAGAACGTATAGCCTACTTTCTCCTAAATGCATGGGTATTGTTATAACTCTTTGTCCTTTTCAAGGAGTATAATTGAATGTTGGTTGTAGTAGCTTGTTGAAATACTACGTGCTATAGGGATATTAAACATGAATATGAGGTGCCCTTTGCTAGAGCTACCTCTGTAAAAAAAATCATTCAATTCGGTTTCACCGTGTTTGAATTGATCCGGGGAATGGATTTGCACACATACATGGCCGCTATTTGCAAACTATTGGGCTGATGACCTTGTAGTCAGTCATAAGATGCTTTCCACAAAAAGGCATGATGTTGCAAAATCCGGTAGAGATCAAATTATTAGGATGGTCGAAATTTGAATTAAGCTTTTAACATTTGGGTGGCCGTCATTCCGTTTCCGTCAAGATGGCGGTGATATAAAACATGACACTGAGGTGCCTTTTGCTAGTGCTACCTCTGTACCAAATTTCGTTCAATTCGGTTTCACCGTGTTTGAATTGATAGGGGGAATCGATTTGCACACATACTTGGCCACCATCTGCAAACTATTGGGCTGATGATCTAGCAGTTTGGTCAGAATATGCTTCCCACATAAAGATTTGTTGTTGCAAAATTTGGTAGAGACTAGATTATTAGGTTGGTCGTAATTACATTTTAGCCTTTAACATATGGGTGGCCGCGATTACGTTTCCGACAAGATGGCGGTGATATAAAACATGACACTGAGGTGGCCTTTTCTAGTGCTACCTCTGTACCAAATTTTGTTCCATTCGGTTTCACCGTGTTCGAATTAATAGGGGGAATAGATTTTCACACAAAGATGGCCGCCATCCGCAAACTATTAAGCTGATGACCTATTAGTTTGGTCAAAGGATGCTCCCTTCATAAAGGTATGTTGTTGCAAAATTTGGTAGAGATCGCATGATTAGATTAGTGGTAATTTGATTTAAGCTTTGAACATTTGGGTGGCCGCCATTACGTTTCCGTCAAGATGGCGGCGATAAAAAACATGACACTGGGGTGCCCTTTGCTAGTGCTACCTCTGTACCAAATTTCATTCCATTCGGTTTCACCGTGTTCGAATTAATAGGGGTAATCGATTTTGACACAAAGATGGCCGCCATCCGCAAACTATTAGGCTAATGACCTATTAGATTTGTCAAAGGATGCTCCCTCCATAAAGGTATGTTGTTGCAAAATTTGGTAGAGATCGGATGATTAGGTTAGTCGTAATTTGATTTAAGCTTTGAACATTTGTGTGGCCGCCATTACGTTTCCGTCAAGATGGCGGCGATATAAAACATGACACTGGGGTGCCCTTTGCTAGTACTACCTCTGTACCAAATTTCGTTCCATTCGGTTTCTCCGTGTTCGAATTAATAGGGGCAATCGATTTTCACACAAAGATGGCCGCCATCCGCAAACTATTAGGCTGATGACCTATTAGTTTGGTCGAAGGATGCTGCCCCCGTAAAGGTATGTTGTTCCAAAATTTGGTAGAGATCGGATGATTAGGTTAGTCGTAATTTGATTTAAACTTTGAACATTTTTGTGGCCGCCATTACGTTTCCGTCAAGATGGCGGCGATATAAAACATGACACTGAGGTGTCCTTTGCTAGTGCTACCTTTGTACCAAATTTCGTTCAATTTGCGCTCACCGTGTTCGAATTGATATGGGGGGGGGGGTGACAGACATTCAGAGCACACACACACACACACACACACACACACACACTCACACACACACACACACACACACACACACACACTCACAGACTCACACACACACATACACACACACAGACACAGACAGACACACTTTTTTCGCCCTGTTGTGATCTCATAAGTCTACTTTCATTTTTTGCAAAAAACGAAAGTAGGCTAAAAACGGTGATGTGATAACCAGGGTTAGGATTTATAGGTGCGCACCTTTTTTCTTAGGGTAAATTAAAGCTGTTCGGAAAGATATCACAGTGTGAAATCTCTTTTCTAGTTGCGAAATGAGGCATTTTTCACGCACCTTTCTCCCCTTTCTTTTGGGACTTTTCCCCCCTTTTTCCCCAACCATATCCACAATCCCCTTCCCCCCCACCTTTTTAGCCTATTTTCATTTATGAAACAATTGGCTTATGAGATCTTCTTTTGTCCGTGTGTCTGTGTGTGCGTGTGTGTTGTCTCCCCCTAATAAAATCTAAACGGCTCGAGCGATTTCAGTGAAACTCGGTAAGTTCATAGCACTATTCCGGACAACCCCGACCTTGCCCTTCAAATTTTGTTAGTCTCACTAATCCAAAATGGCAGCTGTGCGAAATATTTTACCAGCATTCAATATCTCCGAAACTATTGCCGTTATCACCCTGGAATGTACTACGGTGATAAAGGGAACTACTAGACGTTCACTTATGTGACTTTTGAAAACCTGGTAACTACGAAACCAGCATGGCGGCCAAGCGAAGTTGCGACTTTAAATAGACGTTTATTGCGATTTAACCAACCAAACGCAATGAAACTTGGTACAGTATATGCTTATACACATTGTAATGCACCGACATCTAACTTCGTGGAATTGTTTACATAACCTCAAGATGGTGGCTGTGCGAAATATTGCACCGGAATTCTATATCTCTGGAATTATTACCGGTATCACCCTGAAATTTTATACGGAGATAAAGGGCACTACTGGAAGTTCATCTATGAGACTTTCAAAAACCGGTTAACTACAAAACGAACATGGCGACCAAGCGAAGTTGAAAGTTTTAAATAGACCTTTCTCTCGATTTAATAATCCAAACGCAATGAAACTTGGTACAGCAAATATTTATACACATTGTAATGCCCTGGTATATAATTAAGTTCAATTGTTTACATAACCTCAAGATGGCGGCTGTGCGAATTTTAAAATTAAGTTTTTATTTCTTGTGTCGTAATCATGCGATCGAAGTGAAAGTTTGAATAATGAACCTACGCAATAATTATCCTATACTGGTGCATGACTCTATGGCCTATACATGTATCAATCCAACATGTCGACCATCCGAAATATTTAGACGGTTCTCAATATCTACGAATCTATTACAGCAATCCAACCGAATTTTTTATTGTTCATAGGAGCTATGAACATAAGTTCACCAATAGGACTTTCAATAACCTGGTGATCACAAATCCAACATGGACGCAATTTAACCATACGAGCGCAGTGCAACTTGGTACAGTAAATCCTTATACAAATATTAATCCACGGGCATTTAATTTATATCAATTGTTTCCATAACCACAAGATGGCAACTGTGCGAAATTTAAAAATCTCGTTTTTACTTCTTGTATCCTAATCACGCGATTGAAATTTGAATACTACACGTCCACAATAATGTTCATGTAACAGTACATATCTCTAAGACCTACATGTTGTGACCATTGGCCGAAAGTTTCGGGGAGCCATCGGTTTCAAATGACCCTTCCGAGACCCTCTTCCAGTTCACACAAAAGTATTGGGGGCGACACATTCATAGGCTGGTTTCACACAAAAGTATGCACTCGGGGGGTATCGGGAATTGGTGAGGTTCGATTCTTAACCAGCTCAGAGGAATGCATCGATATCAAAACTAAGCAAGAAAGAGAGGTCAGTCTTATGTTAAAATCATGGATAAATTTTATTCAGAATAGATCCCTAGCCTAGCATAAGAGTTGCAAACCGTTAGTCCGATGCTATTCTGCCCTGAAAGAAAATATAAAAAAAGTTCTATGCAAAATATAAGTTACTCTCATGGTCCGAATACAAAATTTAAATGAAAACAAACAAGCTAAGAGTGTGGCACGTAAGATCAGCCCTAAGCAATTACATCGAAAATGACTACGGGAGGATCAAACATCAAAATAATTTACTGCGAAGCAAGACATTCACATGTTTACAAATACTAGGAATATTTACATTTAATAACAAAGGAAAATTTGTTCTAAGTTAGGACGGTGCCATCTCCAACATTTATCTTTAAATTTACGTGTTTATCTAGTCCTAACTAACATTAATTAATAAACTGGACGCGTTTATTACAAGGAAAAGATTCTAAATATGTGCACAACGTTGCTGAATAAAAAAAGAATTAAACCATTACAACACAAATATGTACAATAATCCAGCACTCCTATTGTTGTGCAATTGGCACTGCCTGCTTAATCGATTTGTCATTCTTTGCGACAAATGGTCATAGTGTCCAGATGTGTAAAGGAAAATTAGAAAAATAGGAAAGCCTGCAAATGCGATGGTAATTAAACAATTACATCGACCCACATTGCTGCCAATCTGATGTGTGTGCTTCAGTTTTCACATCATTAACTGGTTGTTGACTAATGGTGTCAAAATGTATCGAAATGTTTCCAAAATAAATCAACAATAACGAAATGTCGTATTTTGGTCCTGCAAATATTTTATTTTTAGCATTTATTTATATTTAGGCTCAAGGGGGAATTCTGAGATTTGTTTAGTTTCACAAAAATCCTATCTTTGAATATTAAAGTTATTACACAATTATTTATGCCTCGCAATGCATTTGTTCAGTTTTAAGGACTTTTAATTGCGTTTAGTGTAGTCAGGTTTGATGTGTAAATCCAACTAATATTCAATAACTTCATAACATTCCTCTTGGAATAACTTCAATAATGGACACCTTGTGTCTCCACATACTCTTATTATTATACATCCAGTGTCTCTCTTAAACCATGGATTCGTCAATCCTTACTTCATCGGTCTGGTACGACTTCAATAGCTCGTTACCGCCAGCATAAACTACCATACACACGTCGGAGGTATTAATCCACCTTCTATGACGGACTCCAATAAAATTACCATAATAACAGTAGTTAACAATTAGTGTGGATCCCTGAATTATACACATTTTAAACATCAATTACAAAGACCAAGTGTGTAGAAAACACATTTTAAGAATGCTCTCCAATAGCATAAAGGATTCTGATACAAAAATAGCGTGTGAGATTGTGTATTCATCATGTGGCCTCTTCCCAATAATAATGTCGAACCTACGATCTCTTGTTTCAAAATACAGTTCTTTTCCAATGTCCTTCTAGCTCCTCGTAACGAAATAAAGCTTTATTCCAGATGCTCATTTGTCAAACACGTGGATAACGGTTCCCAAATTCAGATTAAACAATGTTAGGAATTTCACAGCCTTCTGGATTATTTAATGCACTGCCTGAGATTCATTGAGCCGTGCTATGAGTAGCCATCTCGCACACAGGGGACCTTGGCATTCATTTACCACCTGTTAAGAACTTGTTTCTTATGTCATCAGTAGAGACGAGAATTATAGGCACAAAAACAGTTAAAATAGGCAGGCATATAGGCTCTTAAAATAGCCAAAATAGGCATGTAAATAGGCACTAACGTGTAAAATAGGCAACAAAATAGGCATGAAAAAAATTCTTATAATTTAATAACATATTTAATTACTATAATAAGAATTAACAACAAGCAACTTTTCAATGTTTTCTGGTAATAAGTTTGTTCTCCTGTCATGAAGAATGTTTTTATATTTAGAGAAGGATCTCTGAACATCACATGAAGTGATTGGGCAAAACTTATACGAGGCCACTGCATCTGGTTTTAGGTCAATTACTTCATCTATCTTACGGGGAGCGTGATGGCGCAGTGGCTTAGCTGCTCGTCTTTCACTCGGACGACCCGGGTTCGAATCCCGGTGACAGCGGGGTGGAATTTTCACCTGAAAACTCACGTGGCGTCAGGAAGGGCATCCGGCCTTAAATCCCCGGCCAAAACCAAAATGAGCCTGGTTGGCTCCGGCGACCCCAATTAATTGGGAAAAAGCCGAAGGAAAACAACTTCATCTATCTTACCTCGTAGCACACTGGCTACCTTTACCACTGCTTCCCATCCTGGATTCCTCTGCAGGACCCTATCAAACTTTTCCCTGACAGCGGCTATCTTCCCAGAGGTTCCTTCCAACGTTTCCCTGACTACTTCAACAATCCTACATGACTCCACCAGGGGTATTCCACTCTTCTCTATTTTCTGTTGCCTGCAATAGATCCTGCATAATGTGTACCCACAAGCATGCAATCCTCGTTGAAAATTAGAAAACCGCTTAATTTGAAATTGTGGCATTCGCCCATAACCTTACTTTTTGCCACAATTTAGCAAGACTCTAGAGGTGATGCTAGAGGCTTGTTGGCAGTTTCGTGGCCCTAACCTGGGAGCTTAACGCTCCCCCAGACTAGAGACACACATAGCGCTGGGGAAAGTTGCTCGCAACTTTTTCAAAAAAAAAAATTGCATTTAAGTTATAAATCTCTATTTTCCCAGGAAATGATTCAGAGTACAAAATACCGATTTTTAATTTTCATCCACTCTGGCACAAGAGCCCACCAGCGTTCTAACTCCTCGTTCAGTAATTAAATGATTAATTAAATACAAGTTTTTCGGGCTTGTAGGCCGTGGTCCAGACAGGATATCTCCCGACGTTTCACCGGAAACTGCGTCCGGCATTATCAAGGGTTCCGCTTCTTTCCTTGGTCAGCAGTGGAATGAGGATGAGGTTTGAAATAATGGGTAACGGTTTGTAGAGGGGTATTGTTGTTTGAATATGACTGTTGGTTGGGTGGATCTTGGCGATGAACTAACGGCTGGAAGGTAGTTTTGATCTTCAAATTAGCATGGTGAGCCGAGCGTTCTCTTCGCATTCCGGCTGGACCGTCTGATCTCACGTACATTTTGCGGGGTGCGGTGCGTGCTCCGGCTTTGGCGACCGAGCTTGTGAGGGTCAGGTGTTCCCTGCGCAACTGCCGGGCTGTAGCGGGAAGGTTCTTCAGGTTGACGTGTGAGTGATTTCTTGGCCTTGGTGTTCCTAAGAGCCGGGATCCAAGTATTACGCACACGTTCAATTTCTTCCTTCCGATTGAAATTGTCGGGGTGTTTGAAGATTTCTATGGCTTCCCGTTGCAGCCTGGCGTGGTAGTGAGTGGTCGTGGAGAGTATCTCCGTGTCCCCGTACTGTACATCGTGACCGGGCAAGAGAGAATGCTCAGCGACTGACGATTTCTCAGTTTGACCCAGGCGGCTGTGTCTGTTATGTTCCTTGAGTCTGGTGGTCACGCTCCTCTTCGTCGTTCCTATGTACACCTTCTCACAGGAACACGGGATTCTGTAGACACCTGCAGTGGAGTGTGGGTGGCGCTTGTCTTTAGCGGATCGCAGCAAGTCCCGGATTTTGGCGGTGGGTTTATAAACTGTCTTCACCCCATAGGTCTTCAGTAATTTGCCTATCCTGTCCGTCACCTTCTTCACGTACGGGAGGAATGCGGTGGCCACCGGAGTTTCCTCAGAATCTTTCCTCGTGCTCCGGCGCCTGGGATGAGAGGCTCGCTCAATCTCCTTATTGCTGTATCCGTTGGCGCATAGGGCCCTCTTTAAATGTTTCAGCTCTTGGTTGAGGTTGGATGGCTCACAGATTCTCCTAGCACGGTCTACCAAAGTTTTAATAACTCCGTGTTTCTGTCGGGGGTGGTGATTGGATGTCTTGTGTAGATACCGGTCGGTGTGTGTGGGTTTCCGGTATACGGTGTGCCCCAAGCGCAGGTCATTAGTCCTGGTGATCAGCACGTCAAGAAAGGCCAGGCAGTTGTCTTTCTCCTTCTCCATAGTAAATTTTATGCTGGTGTTGAGGCTGTTAAGGTGGTCCAGGAAACGTTCCAGCTCTTCCTCCCCGTGGCTCCAGACTACGAAGGTATCGTCAACATAACGTAGCCATACTTTCGGTTTGAGGGGTGCAGTCTCGATCGCCAACTGCTCGAACTTCTCCATGTAGAAGTTTGCAATCACAGGGCTTAGTGGGCTACCCATGGCAACTCCCTCTATTTGCTCGTAGAAGTTCTCGCGCCATAGGAAGTAGCTCGTGGCGAGGCAGTGGCGAAACAAGTCAGTGATGTCTTCCGTGAAGAGCTCGGCAATCTGGTTTATGGATTCTTTCATAGGCACCTTCGTGAAGAGGGATACTACGTCAAAGCTGACTAGGCGGTCTTCAGGTTCTAGACGTATGTTCTGCAATTTCTCAATAAAATGGCCTGAATCCCTGACGTAAGTCTCAGTGTTACCGATGTGCGGTTGTAGAATGATGGAGAGATGCTTGGCGATGGTGTAGTTTGGAGAGCCGATAGCACTCACGATAGGTCTCAGTGGAATGTCAGTTTTGTGTACTTTGGGTAGACCGTACAGCCTGATTATTTACATTTCTATATATAAATTATTGAGGGTTCATGTCAAATACAGCTTTGCAACAAAACAACTTGCCACAATACATAAATTAATAGGCCTATAAATGTTACAATGAAAAGCGATCGTACTTCTCAATCACAAAAACATAAAAGAAACAAACGAATTAACTCTTTACAGCAAGCTTGGCAGAAGACAACTCTTCCGTCGGTAGTGAAATTGGTATCCCCTGTGATCCACTGCTTCAGCCAGTAAGACTTCGATAATTTATATTTCGAGATTGTCACGGACACACTTCTTCTTCACAATAAATCACACTAAGTTCTGAATCTGAAGTGAAGATAAAGCGTACGCTTACACAGCTCGCATCGAGAGGGAGGTAGGGGATACGGGTTGTGCAACATAATTCGACGTTGATTGGTTCTCGCATGTGTCTTGCGAGGTTGGAGGGGTTGAAGGCTTCGAGGTCAAATTGTTCCTTGTTTCTTCTGATGGAAATTTCCCAAGTGCTATTTCTGGTGACTTCGGAGAATCCCCATTCTTGTTCGTGGGGTAAACACATATTGAGAAATGAGAATATAATTCTGTCGAGCACACCAGCTGCAATATAATGCAATTTAAAATACAGTCAAAAGGCATCAAATAGGCAATTATACTCCAAATAGGCACAAACCCTTGAAATAGGCATTTATAGGCACAATAAAACCAACGAAATCTAGCCTAAAAGACCCTAAAACGGATTTATATCTCGAAAGCCTACGTTTCTAAACACAGGAATAAAATAGGCAAATAGGCAAATTCCCGTCTATAGTCATCAGCCTAACAAATAAAAGTAGACTGTTACTGTTCTTGAAATGATACGAAATGGACATTATAACTTTGCCTTCCTGGCGTTAAAGAAATTTATAACAAACCGAATCTTTCCACACGTGAGCTTTGAATTGCAATATAATAAAACACGGCATAAGCCCAAAATTCAACATTATGAATAATAACACGGGCCGTGAAAGTCTAAATGACAACACTTATGAATAATCTACTGTTCCAACCCATTAAGTATAGCTACTGAAACATATTCTGACTTACAAAGTACAGCGTCAAGACTTCGAGACCCGCCGTGAGATGTTTTAGTGGTCTCCGTAATGGTCTTAGATCATCTTGCCTATGTTTCAGCCACCTTCCAATTCACTTGCTAACTCAATGCGACTATAACACAACTCACTCTTGCGTGTCACTCACTCACTTGCTGTCCACACTCATTTATAACACCACGACAATAGGGATGTAGCCGGAGAAAGTTCGCGCCAGATAGTGCTCGTGTAGTACTGGGTAAGCGCAAGGCGATTGTCTTATGTTTCTCCCAGTCAGCCGCGAGGAATATATAGATTGTGACCGAGATTTCTAAGCTAAAGTAAATTATATCTGCTCTAATTTTACTCCAAGAGTATATTAATTAATTCTATAGGTATATAACCTAATACATTATGGACGAATTTCAGCGTTTAAACGTTAAACATCTGCAAAATGAGCTACGGGCCAGAGGCATTAAAACTAGCGGGAGGAAGGAAGAATTAATACAGCGGTAATAACAAAATTCTAACGCACTTTATTATTCAGCATGCTTTCTCCTAAAGATTACTATTACTTGAGTATTGTAGGCCTATATTGATAAATATATCTCCATAAGACTTAAATCATAAATAGAAATTTAAATATTCACTTGCTCCCCTTGCTTATAGACTTCGATTCATGTCTCTTCGTAGGTTGATAGCTTACATGAAACTGTTGGGTTTTAAGGTACCGTACCGTTACCATAATCAAAAAAAGTTGATACCGGTAATGTAGGCCTATACCTCGAAAGTTCATTGCAACGTTTGGTTTTTATGTCATTTTGTCAATTTCTCAATAAGAATCGTTCCCGTACCCCTTGGAAACGCCTTAGGGGTACAATTTTAAAAAGTTTGAGAATCCCTGCTTTAGGGCCACGAACTGTTTCCATTCATCTGACTCTGTCTCAAGAATGTAGAAGTCAGTCGCTACCACATTCTCCGTCGGGCAGATGGAAGTTGACGATTAATTCTGATTTCAAGAAACCAACCATAGTACATTTGTGACTTAATGTTGCGACATTTATTCTTGAAGTATTTGTCCGAGTATTGATATCTTTGAAAATGGGAGTCACAAAATTACATTCACTTCTTCGTGTATATTGACGATTTCTTCCCGTACTTCCATGGAGATGATTTCTGCAGATTCCGTTAATGTAGGCTTATAGTGGTAATCCGGCAATTTTCTTGTGTATGGCCTCTTCCTTTTTGTTTTGTTGTGTTGGTGGTCCACGGAAAAAGCGACGGAACAGCGCCCGGTTTTAACCTTGTTCTCTCACCTTCAAATACAAACGCATAAATTCAGTGGTTGTTCTCGAAATGACTAATCAGTTTATAGGTACAAAATAGAAATTACTTGATGGAACCCGTCAAATATGACGGACAATGGAAAGCAAAATTACTAAAGAAGCTTCTTATATAAGTTACATCTTTGTACGATTAATTTTTAGCACTATTGCAACTTTAAGGGCGTCAAAAGATAGCACTCTCAGCATTGCAACATATTGCTGGTCATGACGGAAAACGTGATGAGGTAAATAGCCCAATACGTTCAAGAGTGTCTCCTTGAGCTTGATTGATTGTGATAAAGTAGGCCGAGCGAATAGGACATTGTTGCCTATTAAAAGAAAATGTACTGAACCTGCAAGTGTTTTATCGGAAGGTGTTAAATCAAGTCGTAGGATTTGAGCTCTCTGCCTAATATTACTGCACCTATTATATCCGAATCCAAGCAATTTCTTACATATTTCTTACAATTAATATATTGCCATATATGAGTCCTTGGGAAACGTTCAGATTTCTAAGGAGCATAACTATGGCTTAAACGTTCGGAGTATGTGGAGGCGAATCACTTAATTCCAAGGAATTGAAAAATTCAATAACAGGGAAATGAAGTAGCTGGCTTTCATCTTCAGTATCCAATCTGTTAACGCTGATGTATGTGTTTGAATTACTGGATATAAGTTCAATGACTTTTATATTAATATCATTACATTGTTGCAGCTTGGCAAATATTTTATATTCCAGCAGATCAATTTTACCCTCACAACAGCAAAGACCAAAGTAACCACGCGTAGATTTTACGCAAGAGAAATACAATGTAGAACAATGTTTACATTTGATCGTCAAAGACCTTACATTACACTGTACTGCATAATATCTGGAATTTTTCTGAAATGGCCTATTTAGATTGGATTTTAAATGTGGCTTCGTATTATTCGATAACACTATAGTGTCCTGCAATAACGGAGCCGCTAAATATTACATAATAATACTTCCATTGCCGAAATCAACTGCGTAGTTAGACTCAGTATTCTAAATAATCATTAAACAATTGTCTTATACAATGAAGTTCAACATGACCGTCCAGAGACTTTCATACTCAAGTTGGTTGGTGAGGGGAATGCGATGAGACTGATCGCTTAAAATAAATTCCTTATAATTGTTCCTGCCAGCGAAATTTTTTGCAATAGCTTAAAAACGCAGCTCAGAATGACGTTCTTCATTTTGTTATAAACAGTACGAAACTGCTCTAAATAAGCAATTTCCATCACCTGTTATAGGTTATGGCAGTACATTTTGCAGGGGAACATAGAATCACTTCGCCAACTACTGGAACGACCATAGGCCTATACTCAATACTCACTTCGGCCGTCACCCTAATGGAGACAGTTTTTGAATTCTATGTCCCGTGCATGTCAAAAATCGTATTAACACATGGAGGCCCACCAATTCTTGTCTATCGCCCCGGAGACCCGGGTTACATTACCTGCTCTGCCAAGAAATTTAATTCTGGTCTGAAGGCAAAAACGGGGCACATTCAGTCTCTTGAGGTAAAACTAAGAAGAGGAAGGTTTAATTCCCACCTCAACAATCTTGGATGTGGTTTTCCGTGGTTTCCCACTTCCACTCGAGGCAAATACCGGGATGGTTCCTAAATTAAGGCCTTGGCCGTCTCCTTGCCATTTACCACCTTAATTACAAATACACACAGTAATGCAGCCATCACAATAACACAGGTTATCAGAGAAAATTTTACACATGCACACCAAAGTATACGGGGCTGAGTGACCACGATGTCGGAGCCCTTCAAACGAATTATGTTTGCCAAGTGTCTCTCATGGCGAAAGCAATTGTGGACACGCGCGAGTGCCTGGAAAACTACTTTTTTCTTTAATAATTTAAGAGTATATCGACGATGCATAATTATAACTTTTAGTCTAGGACGCTAATAACTTGACCACCGAAGCATTGGAAAGAAATAGCAATATTAAGGTACATAAACAACATAGCCTACACATTCAACTCTTGGTTAATGTTCCTCAACATTTCCCTTCTTAAATATTCCCCTCCTTTATAATTCTTCATCACGTGAAAACGCGCCATGTCTTGTGTTTTAAATATATCGATGCAATAGTGCAGCCATCTGTTGTCAGTTACTGGAATTATATGGGCGAGGTACTGCCATCTGTTGTCAGTTACTGGAACTGATTGCAAATATTCGAACGGCGTATGGCGTATTGAGGACAACAGTTAGCTCTTTTGATCACATGCTGTAATGCAATGGTAAAACGGAAATAAAACGTATTGAGAGGGAATGTAGAAATATGTATCTTTAACAGACATAAAACCTTACTAATACTCCTTGATTAAACAATATTTCAGTGGTAAAAAAATACTGGCAAGGGCTGTGATCGAACCGGTGCTCCTTGGAATCAAAGTCAGTCGCCTTAACCACATAGCTAGTCGCGCACTCTTGTTCTGCAGCAGACGCAGCCATTCATTATATTCAAAAGCCGCTGTCTGAAGGAAATAATCTATTTCATTATCCAAATAAAGCAATGTTGCACATTCGTATACGTTCATACTGTTATTATATTTTATTGTCAGAACTTGGTTAATGTATGCTTTCAATTACATGGAAGCTTATTAAATAACTTATATTTTAATGGACTTCTCACCGCCATTTTGTCATGACCCCAGGCGGATTGTGCGCATGCGTGAGGGCCAAGAATTCTGCTATTTTCTATATTAATTTAAAAATATACCGTAATATATTTGTTTATTTTAGAGACACTCTGCAAATCTAGAGGCCAATAGCATTTGTTAAAGTGCTCTACGAAGTAAATCGGTTCTGTCGTTCTCTCAATCTCGTGGTAACAAAAATCACCTTACTGTTTTAAATATATAGATTTCCCTTTGTAGATCACACTTACCCAACACAGTTTTCGTGAAGTCATCGGGTTGAAAATTATGGGAACGCACTTTAATATTTTCGGTTAGATTTTTCTCACCGAAATATTTCCTTATAATAGCATGTAACCATTTATTTATTTTGTGGAAATTGGCGAAACGAAAACGAGCTTCCCTGATTTTTGCAAAGAGGAACACTGCAATAGCTCAGCATATTTAAACAACTTAAATTCGTGGATATAGTGGCATGAGAACACAGGAGACAACTGAAGAGCGCCTTGCGCTTACCCAGTACAACAGCAGTGCGCTCTATCGGTGCTAGTTCTATACATCCCTATTACCAGAGTGTTCTCATTCTTGCTGGAACTGAAGTCTCAGCCATTTCTAGCAGCTTCGAGCTTTGTTTCCATGTTACACCTCATTGTCTCCAACTCATTACGCATGGGAATCACACAAGAACAGAACGTTAGAATCGTGGGGAACATGCACTCTTGGTTATGTCTGGTTACGTTATCATTATCGTAGGTGCACCACCAGTGGTTTGTTTTACAAGGTCCCGTTTCCATGCGACTTAGCAGATGTGCCTTTAGCTGTGCGACAAAACATGTACTTCATGCACGATGGAGCACCTCCTCATTTTAGTGTTAATGTCCGTCGGCTTCTAAATAACAGATTTGGTGACAGATGGATAGATAGAGGTGGACCAATTGCCTGGCCTCCACGCTCTCTGGACCTAAAATCACTGAACTTTATTTGTGAGGGCATTTGAAAGTTCTTGTGTATCGAACCCCAGTACAAGATGTTCAGAGTCTCCGTGCCTGTATTATGGAAGGCTAGGGCACGATACGCAGTACTCCAGGGATACATCAGCGCTTCCGAGATTCACTACGACGGTGGGTTGATGAATGTATCAATGCACACGTAGGGCATATTTTATATTTCCTGTGAGAAAGAGTTGCATGTGGTATGCTGGTACGTTCTGTTCTTGAATGTGTCCCATGCTTAATGAGTTGGAAACAATGAGGTATAACATGGAAACAAAGCGTTTCCGGACCCATGTTCATAAACATAATTTCTTCCTCTACGTGTGAGGAATGTGTCCTGCAATTTGTGCCGTACCTTTTTGTTACACCCTGTATATTGCGCCCGTTGACACATGTTCGCATTGGTATAATCGATCACGAGATCCTTGGGGAAATTGCTATTATGCTGAAGAGCAGTCGACCACACACTATAGGAAGCGGGAAGAATATTAAGCAAAGTTGATTATAATTAAACTTTTATACATTTTGGATATCCCGTAAATCTTCTAAGATTTATCTAATGTCATTCAGCATATTTAAATTACGGTCCACATCGCAGAAACGCGAAACCGTAAATTTGCGCGGCTATCTCATGCATTGAGCTGACGCCACGCTGACGAGACACTACTACTTGTCGTACGTCCGAGCAGGACAGACGTGTCAGTGACGCATAAGGATCGAACACGTGATACTAGTGTTCCGAGTATTGAAAACATCTTGTGAAATGGAGAAATCCATTATTATTATAGACATGGGCGACCATCACTGCTAAATATGCAGAGGGAGTTATTGTGAACGATAATTAATATCCAACCAGTGTAATATTTTTACCAAATTTAACAGTGGCAGCATGGCGAGCACATTATCAGGCCGCATGCTTACATGCACGAGTGTATCATAAAAACTATGAATTTCCTAAAAATTGTGTTATTCATAAACTATTTCACGTTTTATCGAAGTGCTAAATTTTCATTTTCATTAACTGTAAATAATTATTTCCGACCACGTGCAGAGTTTGCGAGTGAGCGTTGCAAAAGCAATGATAACGCCAGTGGCGGTGTGTATGGGCAATTTTGTTTTACCGCACCAAAAGTCAGTGACCGCTACCTACGACATGGAACCAACCAACCATCTACATCTAATGGATAATAATGACCACGCTATGGAGTTGGAGATGGATAATTAAACCACTCTATTGAAACGCATCGCGATTTGTTTGCTTTAAGAGTCTTATTCATTTGATGATTAGAGCTGGAAATGTGTTGCTTGATGTGATCTCCGTGGTGTTTTTCATCTAAATAAATTCCTGAATCACAAATAGTACATCGCATAACAGTTCCATAAGTGTCTATGAAATCTTGTTTGAATTCCTGAGCCGGAGCAATAAATCGGGCACTGGACACCTTTGGCATGGTAAAATCTAGTAGTATACTCGTTTAGTAATGTAACAAAGTGCTAACAACAATTCACTTGCTAACTCAATGCGACTATAACACAACTCACTCTTGCGTGTCACTCACTCACTTGCTGTCCACACTCACTTATAACACCACGACAATTAGCAGGGGAGAACGTTAAGCCCATGTAGTTAAAATGTATGAGCTGCAGAAAGCTAATGCCAGTACAGTAATGCAATCAATTATGGACTTCTGCCAAAAACTCTGGCCTACTGGTATCGAGTTTGAAAAGCTTGTTCTTGTGGTTACGGACCAGGTTTCCCCCTTCCAAATTTCCCGGTCATTACTCGCTGGGAATCGTGGATGGAGTGTGCTGGTATGTTGTGTGAGAATTTTGAAAAAATTAGAGAGTTTGTGCTCCAGCCGATGCAGGCGCAATATCCAAGGCACAGCGACTTCTGTTCCCGGAGAAAATACATAATTTGCAGACCGAATTATATTGTGTCCATAGTTACAAGTACCTGACTGCAGTTATTAAACGGTTAGAAGAACAAGGTCTGGAAAAGGAAAACCAATGGGATATATTTACTTCCGTGAGGGAGTAGTTAGATGGCTTTACCAAAGACAAATTTGAACCTTGTCTTCAGAAGAATCCAGACATTGTGGAATTCGCCACATCTGTAGAGTTGCCACTCCGAGTGAATACAAGATTTTCCCCACTGGTTTCTGTGGCTGTCGGAAGAAGCTTTAGCATCTACAAAGACATTCTATCTCCTAATAGAAACAGACTTACTTTAAAACATATAGAGATGCTTAATTTTTTGAAGTACAAGGGCTTCACGTTTTTTCATTCATTTGATGAGAGATTTTGATGTACTAGTTTGTAATTCAATAAACTTAAATAGAGGAAAGAGAAAATTAGTCGAATAAACCTGCATCTTTTTGCCCCCCTTTTTTTAACCTTATTTGAGCACCTTTTCCCTTCCTTATTTTCATCTGAAATTTGCACCTTAAAATCCTATGGTGATAACTTAATAAGCAGGTATGTCATACTTTTATAAACTGCCAACAAGGCCGCATGCGAAAATGGAAGTACAGTCACTCCTCGATATCTCGAACGATAGAACGATAGCGCTAATTGAAGCGTTGTTATCGAATCGCCGACGACTACGATTCTAGAAACTGATAATAAATACCACTTACGTCAACTTTTATTTCACTCTCCACTGTTTTTGAATAATTTTGTTAGTCATTTCTTAATTTAGACTAATATTTATTTATTTATCTTTTTGGAATGTTTGATCTGGTTATCACTAATTAGCCTACTTTCGATTTTTGCAAAAAATGAAAGTAGACTTATGAGATCAACACAGGGCGAAAAAAGTGTGTCTGTCTGTGTGTGTGTATGTGTGTGTGTGAGTCTCTGTGTGTGTGTGTATGTGTGTGTGTGAGTCTGTGTGTGTGTGTGTCTGTGTGTGTGTGAGTGTGTGTACTCTGAGTGTCTGTCCCCCCCTATCAATTCGAACACGGTGAATGCGAATTGAACGAAATTTGGTACAAAGGTAGCACTAGCAAAGGACACCTCAGTGTCATGTTTTATATCGCCGCCATCTTTTCTAAAACTGAATGGCGGCCACTCAAATGTTCAAAACGTAAAATCAAATAACGACTAACCAAATCATCCGATCTCTACCAAATTTGGTAACAACATACCTTCGTATAGGATGCGTCTTGTGACCAAACTACAAGGTCGTCCGCCATACCATTTCAGGATGGCGGCCGTGCAAATAATGCAAACTTTATAATCCATATCATGGGACCCACCAGTTCCGATTATCGAGCCGAGAATCGTTTTAACTGTTCTAAAGGAAGAGGCACGTTCGAAATTAAAAGTTTATTTTGTAATACTATAGTGCAGACGTGATTTTAAAAAGCTGAACTGATTCAGTAATAAGACAAGATGGCAGCGGATATCTTGTGCCTGACTTATATTTCACTAATTTGAGTATTGCATGCAATATAGCGTACTGATAAAAAATAAATAAACTTTGTATGAAATGCTTTATATATAAATAATATACTCCAGTGATGAAATCGTTTAGTATAAATCATTATTTGCTAACAAGTTCTATGTAAGTCATTTTAAATAGAACGATATTCGTTGACACAATTAGCTCAGTGGTAGAGCATTAGCCTATCGCTCAAATGCCTATGGTTCAAACCCGATCAGAGCTAGGTTTTTTGCTTGAAATGTTATATGTTTATTGTTTTGTAATGACTCAGATGTTTTAAAATTAAGCGTTATATTGTGCACATTATGGTGTAAAATATATATTTAATTAAAACATAATTCGCCAGCAGATTTACTCGAGATATCTAGCTGCCAAAAAGGTAACTTCCAGATTTTATTGAAAAGTTTCTTCTTCTGGCCGCTAGAATGCACTCGCTCTGTTAGGATTATATTGTTCGATATTTCACCACTAGATGTCCCGACTAGTCTACGTGGGGCTCCATTGATTACTATACCATTATCATTCTATGCGCATCGAATTTGAAGAATGACAAGATGATACTACGATACATTTTAACTTTTTATTTTAAAGGGTTTGTAACAGCCTATTTTGCGTTACTTGAAAATGTTACTAAGCGTTATATTGTGCACATTATGGTGTAAAATATATATTTAATTAAAACATAATTCGCCAGCAGATTTACTAGAGACATCTAGCTGCCAAAAAGGGAACTTCCAGATTTTATTGAAAAGTTTCTTCTTCTGGCCGCTAGAATGCACTCGCTCTGTTAGGATTATATTATCGAAAATATCCACATAGTTTGTATGCACACGTCTCTGTAGGGTCATGGAAAGATTTGTTAATTCAATTATGGTTGTGAAAGCCATGCACAACCAGACGTGTAAAGACATGCCTCAACTCAAAGTTGGATGTTGCCCACGGCAGGTCGTAATAATAATAAAAATAATAATGTTATTGGTTTTACATCCCTTTTAACTACTGCTGCTTTTAGAGACACCGGGGTGCCGGAATTTTGGCCCGAAGGGGATCTTTAACGTGCCAGTAAATGTACTGACACGGCTCCCTCGCATTTGTGCACCCTCAAATGCCAGCTGACTGCGCCAGGATACGAACCTGCAACCTAGGGCCCAGCAAGCGAGAACGTTACCGCTGAGCCACGCAGCCAGTCCGGTCGATTATGTCTCCAGATCCATAACATTCTTGATATACTTCTTATCTTTCTTTCTTCAATGATGGTAGCAGTTTTTATCTAGGTTGTGGCGTTTGGTAGAGGTAAATCGTTTCTAAGGTCTTCAACAAAGAATAGTTCTATTATACTCTTTGATAATAACAACGAGTTATAACGGGAAACTACAGCCGTAATCCTATTCCCGAGGATATGCACCTCTCTATGCATAATTACATGTGATGATGGCCTCCTCCCTTGTAAAATTTCAATCCGGAGGTAAACTAGTCCCCCGTTCGGATCTCCGGGTGGGGACTACTCGAGAGGGGGTTAACATCACAGAAGTGACAAAGAGGAAATCTGACATTCTACGGATCGGAGCGTGGAATGTTAGAAGTCTGCTAGGAATTGGAAGGTTAGAAAACTTAGAAAGGGAAATGGATAGGTTGAGGTTGGATTTGGTTGGGATTAGTGAAATGCGCTGGCAGGAAGAACAGGACTTTTGGTCAGGAGACTATAGGGTCATTAGCACTAAATCAAACAATGGTCAAGCAGGGGTAGGTCTCATATTGAGTAGGAAACTTGGACAGCGGGTGGAATATTATGAGCAATATAGTGAACGGATTATTGTAGCAAAAATCAATACTAAACCTACCTGCACGACAGTGGTACAAGTCTATATGCCTACCAGTCAAGCTGATGATGAGGAGGTTGAAAAGGTCTATGAAGAAATAGATGAAATTCTGAGGTATATCAAGGGTGATGAAAATGTTATAGTAATGGGAGATTGGAATGCTGTGGTAGGAAAAGGGAGAGAAGGGAAGATAGTAGGAGATTTCGGATTAGGTGAAAGGAATGATCGAGGAAGCAGGCTGATGGAATTCTGCACCGAGCATGAGTTGGTCATAGCTAACACCTTATTCAATAACCACAATAGAAGAATATACACATGGATGAGACCAGGAGATACAGGGCGTTACCAAATCGACTTCATTATGGTCAAGCAGAGGTTTCGAAACCAGATTTTGGATTGTAAAACATATCCTGGTGCTGACATAAACACTGACCACAATCTGGTTGTAATGAAATGCAGATTAAAGTTGAAGAAACTGAAGAAAAGTCAAAAGCCAAAAAGGTGGGCAATAGACAGACTGAAAGTAAAGGATGTAAACGAAAGATTCAAGAAGAGTATAAAGGAAGGACTAATGAAAAACCGTAAACAAACTTCAATTGCAGACGAATGGGCACTTTTGAAGAATGAAATAACAAAATCCGCAGAAGAAAACATTGGTAGGATAGAAAGAATAGGTAGGAAACCGTGGATCACTCAGGATATACTAGAATTGATGGATGAAAGGCGGAAACACAAGAATGTAAGAGATGAAAAGAGGAAAGTAGAATACAGACGTCTGAGAAATGAGGTTAACAAGAAGTGCAAGAAAGCGAAAGAAGAATGGTTGAAAGAAAAATGTGCAGGTATAGAAAATTGTCTGAAATTAGGAAAAGTAGACACAGCTTATCGACGGATTAAGAATACTTTTGGGGAAAAGAAGACTAAGTGCTATAATATTAAGGACACAAATGGTAAGCCTCTAACAGATAGGGAAGAAAAAGTTGAGAGATGGAAAGCTTATATAGAGAGTTTGTATAAGGGAAAGGAGATTGAGAATCATGTAATGGAAAGGGACGAGGAAATTGATGAGGATGCGAAAGGAGATTTAATATTGAGATCAGAATTTGATAGAGCTTTGGAAGACTTAAACAGGAACAAAGCACCAGGCATAGATGATATACCGATTGAGTTGCTACGCTGCATAGGAGATGAAGGTCTGATCAGGTTATTTCACTTGGTGTGTAGGATTTATGAGACAGGTGAGGTACCCCCTGATTTCAAGAAGAATGTAATCATCCCTATACCAAAGAAAGTGGGAGCTGACAGATGTGAAGATTACCGTACAATCAGCTTGATTACTCATGCTTCAAAGATCCTGTCTAGAATAATTTACAAGAGGATTGAAAGCCAGATAGAAAGGGAGTTGGGTGAAGACCAGTTTGGTTTCAGGAGAAATGTAGGAACAAGGGAAGCTGTACTAAGTCTTAGGCTGATTTTGGAAGGTAGAATAAGAAAAGATAAGAGAACGTTCATGGCATTTGTAGACTTAGAAAAGGCTTTTGATAACGTCGATTGGACTAAATTGTTTGACATTTTGAAATCTATTGGAATAAAGTACAGGGATAGGAGGGTAATCTACAATCTATACAGAAACCAGACAGCAGTCATTCGAGCTGGACATGAGGGAGAAGCTGATATTCAGAAAGGTGTTAGGCAAGGCTGCAACTTATCACCCATACTTTTCAATCTTTACATTGAACAAGCAATGAAGGAAATAAGAGAAAAATGTAAAGTGGGAGTGAAGATTCAAGGAGAAATAATTTCAACTCTGAGATTTGCTGATGATATCGTCATCTTGGCCGATAAGCCTGAGGATTTGAATGAGTTTTTGAATGGTATGGACTCTGTCTTACGGAAAGAATACATGATGAAAATTAATAATTGTAAAACAAAAATACTGGAATGCAGCCGAAATGAATCAGAAACCTCTATGGACATCAAATTGGCAGGTGAAAAGCTGAAGGAAGTAGGAGACTTCTGTTACTTAGGAAGCAAAATAACCTGTGATGGACGAAGCAAAGAGGATATAAAAAGTAGGTTGGCTCAGGCAAGGAAAGCTTTTCTACAAAAAAGGAATCTGTTGACATCGAATATAGATTTAGGTATTAGGAAGTCATTTTTGAAAGCCTTTGTCTGGAGCGTGGCGCTCTATGGAAGTGAAACTTGGACTATTGGTGCAGCAGAAAAGAGGAGAATTGAAGCATTTGAAATGTGGTGTTACAGGAGAATGATGAAGATCAGATGGGTAGATAGGGTTACAAACGAAGAGGTATTAAGACGAGTGGGAGAGGAGAGATGTTTCTGGCGACTGCTAATGAAGAGGAGAGATAGGTTAGTAGGACACATACTAAGACACCCAGGAATAGCAAGCTTAGTTATGGAAGGAAGGGTCGAGGACAAGAACTGTAGGGGTAGACCAAGGTTAGAATATGTTAAACAGATTGCCTCGGATGTAGGATGTGGTAGCTATGTAGAGATGAAACGATTAGCTCAGGACAGGGATGCATGGAGAGCTGCATCAAACCAGTCAAAAGACTGAAGACTCAAACAACATAACTATACTCATACATTTAGGAGAAAGTAGGCTATATGTTCTTTACTGAACATCTTGTTTTTACTAATTGTGATTGTTTTCTATTTGGACTTGAACTAAATTAGATTGTTGTGTTTTTTTTACTTTTTAGCTTATTGACTAATTTTGCTTGTCATTTTTTGTATTTTGACAAACAAAATTAGATTTGTTTTTCTTCTTTTACTTTTTGACAAATTTTGACTATTTTTGTTTGCGTTTTAGGTTTTTATGGATTTTGACTAATTTTGTATTTTTATTTTATTTCTTAATTTTGATTAATTTGCTTTGTATCTTAGGACTGCCAAACACTGGTGGGGATAGGACAAAAGGGAGAAGTGGGGGAAGCAGAAGTGAATCCAATTTTTCGTCGCGGAGACAAACGCTACCATCCTAGGGTTAAGGGATATAAAACTAATTTGACTTATTGGAAATTCGAGTTATAAACAGACGTAGGAAAAATATAAAAATTTGTAATATGATGTAATATGTTGTTATCGTAGCTCGTGTCTGAGTATTGGTCAGGACTTCGTTTGTCACTTGTCATTCGTTGTGAAGGAGATGGAAAATTAAACTGAGCATGCGCAATTCTTTCCGCCAGGCAAGGATGTGGCTCCACTGCTGTTATTGTTAACACAATCCCCCTCTTATCCCACTGCAGCCGTAAGTCTGACTCGGTCTGGCTACAAAGCTGCAACTGGCGAACGGCGATCACTGGGCGATACCCGAGCCAACATACAGCGAGGAGTAGCAAACACGGTGTACAGGACATTTGTTGAAGTGTTATAATACCATAAAATCATGTTCTTATTTACATATTCCTGTTTATAAAACTAAAACGCAAAGCTAGGCTAATTTTGCAAGAATGGGTGTGCACTGGCTCCAGGGCGATTACCCAGAAACCGCCACAGCTTTTGACACATTATTTTCACTTATAATGCGATACATGAATAAGGAAAAAAATGTTGCAATATATTTAGAGAAAATGAGAGTATAAGAAAACGAGCATTATGTAGGCCTAAGAAGTTGTTTGGTTCCTCAGTTTAGGGGCTGTGACAACGTGGTCGTGTGGCCCCGTGTATTTACTTTGGGTGTGTGTAGAATTTGGCTGATAACGGGTGTTAATTTTGATGGCTGTATTAGCGTGTGTTATCTGTGATTCAGGTAGGACTGCAGACGATTAATATTTTCAAGTAGTTCCTACTTTTGACATCAAATGTTACCGTTCACTACTTCTAGCTGCGGACGTCGCTACTAAGTGCCATCGCAGTCAGCACCTGGTGGTGAACGTTGGAACTAATGTAGCGTTACCAAACTAACCTGCAAATTTTTGCTTCCACAGGTGTAGTTAGCGGCTTTACTTCCCCTCCGTAGGAAGACATACTGAGGGATTTTTAACGTTCTTAAAAAGTCCGACGACTTGGGCCGTGTTTGAACCAGGCCTAAGAGGATTTGAAGATATAATATTAATAATGATCAACGTAAAAATATTTGGAAGAATGTGGTATCACAAGAGTACATATACATTCAGAGTCAGTAAATACAGTATATATGTCGTAGTCAGATAATGAAATCCGTCATTTCATGAAGATCCTAGGCACTTCGTGAAAAGCCGGCATATGATGTAAAAAGGTACAGTTACACCATCTGACGCGTTTCTTCATGAAGTGACGGATCGATTTAGGCAGATGGTGTAAGAAATGATTTTACATTATCAGCCGAGGCACTTCATGAAGATCCGGTGTTTGTTGATTCGGCACTTCATGAAATGACTGACGCAATGAAACCGTTCATTAATTCTTTTAAATGTTCTAATCCAAGAAATAAATTAATGTTTGTTTATTATGGTTTTCGAAATGAATTTTCACATAACAACCTAAATCTAATCGTGGAATACCGGGTACTCTTTACTCTCTATCTCTCCTTTTTTGTGGAAGTTTATATTTTTATTTTTACATTTTTTTATTTGTACAGTACCTTTTTCTAATCTGTAATGCATACTTTCATAATTTCTTTTGTAGTTTTTCTTTTTGTTCTTCAATTGTGTATTCTTTTTTCTCTCCTTCCTTCATTGATGCAATTTGTATTTTTGAACTTGATAGGTCAAGAAGAAACACAATAGGATTTATGTCTGTGTACCTTATTTTTAAATAAATAAATGATGATGAAAATCCACAGCCTGCTTCCAGTCTCCGACCGGGTCAGGAATGGAATGAATGAAGCCCCTATCTAGCGGCGAGGATATGAACTGTGCCGGTTGCCGAGGCCTGACGCACTCCTCTGGGGCAATGATTAAATGAATGACGGATGAAATGAAATGATAGTGGAGAGTGTTGCTGGAATGAAATGTTGACAGGGAAAACCGGAGTACCCGGAGAAAAACCTGTCTGCCTCCGTTTTGTCCAGCACAGATCTCACATGGAGTGACCGGGATTTGAACCACGGACCCAGCGGTGAGAGGCCGGCGTGCTGCCGCCTAAGCCACGGAGGCTCTAAATTGAATAAATGAATGCATACATACATTAGAATACTTTGATTGCATAGTGTACTGTAAAATATTTTTGAGGGATTTCTGCTGGGTTAAAAATGGCAACAGCTTCATTTCTTTTGCTGAAGGAGGATGGGGGGCTGGGGGGCGTTAGCTACCTAGTATACGTACGTTGTCACGCAAGGAAAGTTGAACATCCTGCAGGGTGACGTGACTTGAGGCTGCACTGTATTATTTAGAACTTCCCAAAATTAAATAAATAGTAACTTCTTTGGATTATAACGATTGAATTAGCTCTGGAACCTCAATCAACCAAAGAGGAAATAGTTGTGGCCTAAATGCTGTATTCATATCTGCTAATATTTATTGTGGGTGACAAGTGAAGGAGAGTTTGCATGTTATGGTAATAATAGTAATTATGTGTGTTTGTCATCATTCATCACCAACAGCGGTAGCTACATCCACTAACGCTAAGCTCTAGGCCAGGTGTTCTCAACCTGGTGCTCGGGAGCTCCAAGGTGCTCTTTAAATGACATTTGGTTCTCCCGTCATACGAGCAAAAAAGTGCTCGCGTACACGACCTCCCCTGAGATCCAGTCTTTAATTCAAATTCTGTTGCATGAACGCGGATAATAGGGTTTTCAATGGAAGGTTTGACAGTGGAAAATTTTAACTTGTAAAATAGTATTTTTTAATCATCAGTAATCATAATTTGACATCCCTGCTTTATGAGTAACACGAAAGATGCTGATTCGACTCAACTCTACACTCGTAAATGACCTTATCTGCATGAGTCATGCAATCAGTTGCAGCATGCCTGGTGTGTGGTGAATCACTAGATATTTCAGCACTTCAGACGGAGAGAGAGACAGGAAAAGGAAAGAGATGTGCATGCAGAGTTGAGAACTCCACTCTAGGCTATGAAACCAAGCTATATACGGACTTGTCGAGTGGTTCAAACCCCACTTACAACGGTCCATAAAATGAAGTTTCCCATTTTAAACTCTAAGGCAAATGCTAGGCCACAGACCGCTTCCTTCCAATACTTGGTCCAGTTTCAATCAATCTCTCATTAACTTTTCATTAGCTTGGCATCAGGATAGGCATTTGGCCTTGAAACCACCTGCCACATAGAAATTAGCTTGCCACGGTGGGTGAGTGGATATCGTGTCGGTCTACTAACCCCAAGATTGCAGGTTCGCCCCTGGCCGTGGTAAGTGATTTTTGAAAGGCGGCAAAAATACGATACGCATGTCATTCGATGTTGGCATGTAAAATAACCCATTTTAATTCAATAGGCCGAGTTCATAATAGCAAAATTAATCTCGGGATTAATTTCGTTCACAGTACGGCAGCATAATATTCCTTCTAGGCGCAAGGCCAAGATGCTGGGGAGGGAATTTAGAGGATAAACAAGATGTTCAGTAAAGAACATATAGCCTACTTTTTCCTAAATGCATGGGTATTGTTATAACTCTTTGTCCTTTTCAAGGAGTATAATTGAATGTTGGTTGTAGAAGCTTGTTGAAATACAACGTGCTATAGGGATATTAAACATGAATATGACGTGCCCTTTGCTAGTGCGACCTCTGTAAAAAAAATCATTCAATTCGGTTTCACCGTGTTTGAATTGATCTGGGGAATGGATTTGCACACACACATGACCGCTATTTGCAAACTATTGGGCTGATGACCTTGTAGTCAGTCATAAGATGCTTTCCACAAAAAGGCATGTTGTTGCAAAATCCGGTAAAGATCAAATTATTAGGATGGTCGAAATTTGATTTAAGCTTTTAACATTTGGGTGGCCGTCATTCCGTTTCCGTCAAGATGGCGGCGATATAAAACATGACACTGAGGTGCCTCTTGCTAGTGCTACCTCTGTACCAAATTTCGTTCAATTCGGTTTCACCGTGTTTGAATTGATAGGGGGAATCGATTTGCACACATACTTGGCCACCATCTGCAAACTATTGGGCTGATGATCCAGCAGTTTGGTCAGAATATGCTTCCCACATAAAGATTTGTTGTTGCAAAATTTGGTAGAGATTAGATTATTAGGTTGGTAGTAATTACATTTTAGCCTTTAACATTTGGGTGGCCGCGATTACGTTTCCGTCAAGATGGCGGTGATAGAAAACATGACATTGAGGTGGCCTTTTCTATGCTACCTCTGTACCAAATTTCGTTCCATTCGGTTTCACCGTGTTCGAATTAATAGGGGGAATCGATTTTCACACAAAGATGGCCGCCATCCGCAAAATATTAGGCTAATGACCTATTAGTTTGGTCAAAGGATGCTCCCTCCATAATGGTATGTTGATGCAAAATTTGGTAGAGATCGGATGATTAGGTTAATCGTAATTTGATTTAAGCTTTGAATATTTGTGTGGCCACCATTACGTTTCAGTCAAGATGGCGGCGATATAAAACATGAAACTGAGGTGCCCTTTGCTAGTGCTACCTCTGTACAAAACTTCATTCCATTCGGTTTCACCGTGTTCGAATTAATAGGGGTAATCGATTTTGACACAAAGATGGCCGCCATCCGCAAACTATTAGGCTAATGACCTATTAGATTTGTCAAAGGATGCCTCCTTTATAAAGGTATGTTGTTGCAAAATTTGGTAGAGATCGGATGATTAGGTTAGTCGAAATTTGATTTAAGCTTTGAACATTTGGGTGGCCGCCATTACGTTTCCGTCAAGATGGCGGCGATATAAAACATGACACTGGGGTGCCCTTTGATAGCGCTACCTCTGCACCAAATTTCATTCCATTCGGTTTCACCGTGTTCGAATTAATAGGGGTAATCGATTTTGACACAAAGATGGCCGCCATCCGCAAACTATTAGGCTAATGACCTATTAGATTTGTCAAAGGTTGCTCCCTCCATAAAGGTATGTTGTTGCAAAATTTGGTAGAGATCGGATGATTAGGTTAGTCGTAATTTGATTTAAGCTTTGAACATTTGGGTGGCCGCCATTACGTTTCCGTCAAGATGGCGGCGATATAAAACATGACACTGAGGTGTCCTTTGCTAGTGCTATCTTTGTACCTAATTTCGTTCAATTTTCGCTCACCGTGTTCGAATTGATAGGGGGGGACAGACATTCAGAGTCCACACACACACACACACACACACAAACACACACACACAGACTCACACACATACACACACACAGACAGACACACTTTTTTTCGCCCTGTAGTGATCTCATAAGTCTACTTTCATTTTTTGCAAAAATCGAAAGTAGGCTACAGAGGTCCGGACCAATATACATTTGTACCATATTATGTCACAGTGTTCACTTTCTGAGGAAATAACAGCCCTTTAGTGTCCACATTTTTATGCGATTAATTCTTGGAAATCACACTTCCCTCACACGTGATCACCGCTGCCGCTACATCATGAAGTGACGGGCTGGATTTCCAGTCAGATGATGTACAAAATGAATTACACTATGTGACGGCGAAATTTAGTCATTTCATGAAACCACGCGTCAGATAGTGCAACTGTACCTATTTACATCATATGCCGGCTCTTCATGAAGTGCCTAGGATTTTCATGAAATGACGGATTTCACTATCTGACTACGACATATACACCTTTTTATCTTTCCACGAAATGGTGCAAAATTGCTAGTGGTTTCAAGGCATTGACTTAAACGGATAATGTCCATTGACATGACAAGAGGTAAAAGTAGTTCATCAGAAGTTAGAACTCAAGAATAACTTAACTCATAGTTCATCCCTTTACTACTCTAGCCCATTGTATATTCAGAAAAAACAAGAAGTTCCGTGACGAACTAAAGAGCCTACTTTTCTTAAAATTTAAGATTCATGACAATGATTACTCTCTATATGGATCTAGAATAATGACGAAATTAAGATGGTAATATCGAAATTTCTAATAGGTTCGAAATACTGTATACCTGGCATAATGTAGCCTAATAGAGAACTACAGTTGGCAGCCCTGGTGACTGAATATATTCTTAGTTCCATCTCTTAAGGTACAGAATACAAAATTTGGTTGAAGTCCAATGGATAGCATGGAAGTTACATGCAGTTAAACATTGGATCTAACAGAACGTAAAATCATGTTGGCAACAATTACATACATGTATTGGTCAGATATAATCTGAAATAATATGATCTATTGTTGTGCCAATTTTGAATGAAATTCATTAGTTAGTATAGAAGTTACATGTATTTTAAAATTGGACCTATCAGCAGGCTTAGAATCATGTTGGCAGCACTGACGTATATTAGTTACTCCAAATTAATCTAGAATGCCAGGTACTATACGTGTGCAAAGTTTAGAGCTATTGGCTTGCATACTTTCTGATATATTAATATCAGGGTAACAAAAATAGAGACAGTATTTATTAACAGTTGGCAGCCCTGGTTACTCTTAATAATCGGCATAGTCATATCTGTTTTGGTACACATAGCACACACGAAATTTGGTTGAAATCCAATTGATAGTATGGAAGTAACATGTATTTAAAGTTGGACCTCTCAGCAGGCTTAGAATCATGTTGGTAGCACTGACATATATAAGTTACTCCAAATTAATATAGAATGTCAGGTATCATACGTGTGCCTAATTTAAAGCTGTCGGCTAGCATACTTTCTGATATATGGGTATTTGGATTTAAAAAAATTGAGAGCATTTATTAACAGTTGGCAGCCCTGGTGGGCCATAAGAATACGCTCAGTCATATCTGTTTATGTTCACATAGCACATACAAAATTTGGTTGAAATCGAAATGATAGTGTAGAAGTTATATGCATTTAAAATTTGGACCTATCAGCAGGCTTATAATCATTTTGGCAACACTGCCATATATGGCCTCTTAGAAATTAAACTGCAATATTATTATCTATACGTGTGCCAATTTTGAAATAGCTCCCGTTCATACCTTCCAAGATATCCAACATGGAGCTAAAATTTCAATTGCGATTTTTCAGCAGTTGGTAGCACTGACATCATTTTCAAATATGGCCGTGAGATATTCAGGTATAGATCTTTACTCCTACCAAATTTTGTTATTGCTGCAGCCGTTTAGGAGTTGATAGGGGGGGGGGGGGAACACACACAGCCAGACAGACAGACAGACAGAAGGACAGACAGACAGACAGACAGACAGACAGACACACATTTGCCCGATCTCATAAGTCTACTTTTTCCTCATTTTTGCTAAATGTGAAAAGTAGGCAAAAAAATAGGGAGTGGAGCATTTTGTGAAATGCTTTTGAGAACCTGGCACGATTAAAAACACATGGCACAATTTAAACAAGAAGTTCCGTGACGAACTGAAGAGCCTACTTTTCTTAAAATTTAAGATTCATGCCAATGATTAATCTATATGGATCTATCTAGAATAATGACAAAATTAAGTTGGTAATATCGAAATTTCTAATTAGTTCGATATACTGTATACCTGGCATAATGTAGCCTAATCTAGTACTAGAGTTGGCAGCCCTGGTGACTGAATATATTCTTAGTTCCATTTCTTAAGGTACAGAATACAAAATTTGGTTGAATTCCAATGGATAGCATGGACGTTACATGCAGTTAAACATTGGATCTATCAGCGCGCGTAAAATCATGTTGGCAACAATGACATACATGTATTGGTCAGAATATATCTAAAATAATATGATCTATTGTTGTGCCAGGTAATATACGTGTGCAAAGTTTAGAGCTATTGGCTTGCATACTTTCTGATATATTGATATTAGGGTAACAAACATAGTGACAGTATTTATTAACTGTTGGCAGCCCTGGTTACTCTGATAATTCGGCATAATCATATCTGTTACAGTACACATAGCACACACGAAATTTCGTTTAAATCCAAATGATAGTATAGAAGTTACATGTATTAAAATTGGACCTCTCAGCAGGCTTAGAATCATGTTGGTAGCACTGACGTATATAAGTTACTCCAAATTAATATAGAATGTCAGGTATCATACCTGTGCCTAATTTAAAGCTGTCGGCTAGTATACTTTCTGATATATGGGTGTTTGGATTTTAAAAAATTAGAGCATTTATTAACAGTTGGCAGCCCTGGTGGGTCATAAGAATACGCTCAGTCATATCTGCTTATGTACACATAGCACATACAAAATGTGGTTGAAATCCAAATGATAGTGTAGAAGTTATATGCATTTAAAATTTGGACCTATTGTAACGTGTTTTTCGAGGGGTTTTCATGCCACTGGCATAAGTCAGTAGGAAGCCATTCTATATTTATTTACGCGGCAAATTGTTCAGCCAAGAGAATTTTTCATGTTAATTTATTATTATTATTAATTTATTATAATTATTATTAAGGTATTTTTCGGAGCATTTTATAAAAATTATAAGCATACAGATAGGTTTTCTATGTCTTAGGAAACACTATCAAGCAAATTATTACGATCAACATTAGCGTAGAAAATTATATGATTACGGAATTTTACGGAGTTTCGTCAGTTAGGGTATATTGAGAGACATGAGTCACTGGAAATTCTGATACAGGCTTATGCTTGTCAGGAAGTATGACGCAAGGCTAGGTCGCATCGTCAAGAAAAGGCGGATGTATGGAACGGCAAACGAATTCACCCTCCCGCCGAGTGTAATGAGCCAGAGGAGGGGAGTATAGCGGGGTGCTCAACCAATCAGTGGAGACCACGTAAGCTAGAAGTCGGGACTGGAGTGGGGATGCGGCGGGTGCATATATGGTTTGCACGCCGTGGAAACGAGGACTATCGTTATAAAATTTAACCAGTATGGTTGCACGAGTGAGTGGCTCCGATGTTCAGTGGATTTAGCGACTATCTTTGTGAAACTTAACCGTGGTGGTTGTACGTGTTGGTTCCGATGTACGGACCATAAATCTTCATATCTACAAATATATCATCAACAACGAAGAAGATGACGACGTCCAGGAGGCTATGGGAAGCTCACTTCAACATCCAGTACGAGGGAAATGCGACGGCAATTTCCAGTGGTAAGCGCGAATAACACATAACTACGCAATCTCTCGTCTTTCTTTGTTTCATATTCAGTAAATTCATAGCTTGGGAATAAGAGTAAAATCAGTAATTTATCAGACTCCGTTTTCACGTAATTTTCTAGCGGTAATATTTAAATCGCAACGCTCCAATTTAAATTCAAACTTATTATTATTATTATTATTATTATTATTAATTTTGCTATACTTGCTTTTTATACAATAAATTCATTTCTTTTAACCATGCAATCTTTGTTTTCAGTAGGTAGCATTAGATATAGACCAATTCCTTCTCCTGATACAATTGTTTGTTGAGTTAATGATCCAATCATGCCACGATCTGAGAGTAAAGATTCTTGAAGGTGTTCTACCAGAGCTAGGTGTTGTTAAATACAAATTTAGATTTCAACATAGCGTTGAGGTCTTGGCACCCATTAAAACAACTTATCTTAGTAGAAAACAGTATATTTGTCACACAGTGAGGGCTATAGAAGAAATTACATTTGTCGCTACCAACTTGGGGCTGAAAACCTAATAACATTTGTGGAAGGAGAAGGGTATATATTTCTGTGCCTGTATTTTGGGGGGTTTTCATTTATCGGTGTGTATCAGCATGGGTAGTGTTGAGGAAGAGATGAAGTTGCGTAGTGGTCACCAGTTGGATAGTGAAGATACGAGCAGTATGGCTAGTCTTGGAAATGAAAGCAGTACAGGGATGTCGGAGGTAAATCCCGATACTGAGGGGGGTAATCAAAACAGTCAAGCAGGGTTAGAGAGTTTGCTTCTCCAATTTATGCAACAAATCAAAATTAGTACTGTGCCCGTTTAGACCGGAGTCCGCACGACCACATATGCATTTTACCAAGAATCAGTCAGCACGAGAGTCAAAATATCCCGGGGCGCCAGAAGGGTTAAAGCTAATCGCAAAAACGACATCAAATAAAAAAAATGCTTTACTGATTTTTGGCTCAATGCAACAATAAGGATAGAAGGAGATTCAACTGGGCATAACACATCATGTAAAATTATCTCATTTTATTCTGAATTTAAAATTGACTGCAAAATAAAATGCTCAAAGCAGCATCATTCACGTGTGGCGACCCACATTACTATTTACACAATGTACAGAAATTTTCCAACACATTGGACTTCTTTGGAGACACAAGTCTGATTATCAGTCCTGTAGACTGTGTTCCAAAATTATATCCATTATTTATGATTAAATCCAGTTCAAATTTAATTGTCTTTACTGGAAATACTGTAGTTCACTGGTTGAATTTTTACATAATATTAACACTCGTAGAATAATTGTTCATAGAATTTTTAACTTTCACTTATTTTTCCAGTTTCAAAAAAATATTGTCAAAAAATATTATTATCTCTGAATCAACACAAATTATGTACACATATTAATAACAACATCTGAAAAGTATCTGACCCTTGAGCTTAGCATCGAAGAACTGTGCGAAGCACAACAAAATTAATTGTTCTTCTGACATTAAACGTTTCGAGAAGTGACTCGATTATGAACTTCAAGTTCCTAACAAAATATATGTTTTCTGAATCATCAACTTGATCAATAAATTGTTGGACCATTCAACTATTCGATTTTCCACTTGGAATCATTATTAAGAAAAATATTTATATTTGTGGCCATTTTAGTAACTTTCACAACTTGCAATTCTTGAACAGAATGCGGAAATAAGAATTGTAGCTTCATAATAAATTCATTTAGTTCATGACACTAGGATTGAAAACATCCTTCAAATTATTCGTGGTTATAGAATTATTTTTAATTGGCAGTGGCCCATTCTATTATTTTTTATAAGAACACAATATTCCAACAACAACGGCACCGGTCTTCCTCTGAAGAAGAATAAAATACTATCATGACAAATCCGGGTTCTAGCAAAATCAAAGTCTTAATGGAATCCGTAAACAAGGTTGAAATAAGAACTGATGGTTTTTAAGAAATAACCTTTGGGTCATTCATACGACGCAATGTGTAGTTCCAATACTCCTTCTTTAACACTGAGTCATCGAACCTGCTATTTGATTGATGCTCAAATAAAAACCTCCTCATTCCTGCGACTTAAACATGCGCACCTGGGAATGGCATTTCAACTACTCCACACACATACATTTTCTTCCCAAAATTTATACAATAAATCAAGCCTCTGCTTATTATCAACACTGGAAGATTTATAAACTTACAAGTTTATTTTATTTTACCATTCAGTTCAAATCGTGAAGTTACCACACTTATGATACTCTCTATTTCACTTTCGAATGTGTATCTACGTCATGATTTTATATAAATACAAAAATATCCTAATTGATACAAATATCATTTGCTTCCCGTTTCATGCCTCTCCGTGTTATCTGAAAAATATACTTTGCTCATTGCAAATATTAACTGTTCAACCAGAACTGTAATGTTGGTTGAATGCGGGCTTGCGCTAACCACTATCCTTCGGAAAATCACCTGTTCCAAACTAGAAATGATTAAACTACTTCATAAGCTCTCTCTCAATGAATGTGATTATTAGAAAATATAAGATCCAAGAATTATTTAGAAAAGTTATGAAAATCATTATTATTATTATTAGTGGATTATTATTATTATTGTTAGTTATATTATTGTAAATGTGTTTAATTATTATTTCATTATATGAGAATCCACATGTTCGATTCTTCGAATATGGATAAAATATCCATTTCTCAACAAAAATAATTATTAACTTTTACAGTTACCTCGGCTGATTACCGTGATTATCAAAAAATATGAAACATTCAAATAAATGCTCGTTATGCTCGGTCATCGATCCTAAACTGTTCTGAGTGCTGAAAATACTCAGAATAACTCTAATATGTCTTGCGTAAATCATTGCAAGATTTAAATACGAAGAAAAACAAATGTGTTGGTAATCTGCAGAAAATGAGTTTGTTCCAATTAGCTAGGCATAATATAAAAGTCAAATGTGGCTTACATTTCTCGTTGGTCTTGAAGCGTAGTGAACCTGGTCTGTACCAGATTTATCCAGATACATGCCCTATCGGACACGCACGTCTAATCCTTGTATCGGCCGCCATTATATACCCACAATCTGTCTAACATGACATAGTGGAAATATTTCTTGAAGTTTGAAGTAACTGCTGATCCATTTTAATATTGGCTTTAATTAAATCCATAGCAGTTCGCTTAAATGGGGTCAGATCCAAATGATCTATTCTCAAATACGTCAGTTGTAACATAACCCACGGTAATCTTTTCAGTACAAGAAAACACTGACAGTCTGAATCAATCAACGGCTGTTCTGAAGATCGTTCCCTGGGCATGGTTTATCACCATCTATCATGCGCGAAGCAACTTATAGTTTCCCTTTGTCGGCTAATGAACAACACCGTGATAGACTGGCCTTCAATATACTGAAAGATCGGAGTGGTTATCAAGTTACAATTTATGAAACTGACTAATTGGATTAAAATATCCAAGTATTGAATTATTATTACTGGACTGTGACAAAGTACTTTCTAGACAAAGTGTCCCTAGAAAAATAACAATCACCATAGTGATTCCCTCTGCCGGAAACTTACTATGTTCCACATGTATCGTAGCACTTTTGTGACTATCACAATTTAAAGATATCTTCTGCGTAGATCCGGCAACCATGTGCCCTGGCTCAACGTTGCAGCTGCACCTTGTCATGCAAGAGCTTGGTTCGAAGTGAGCTAATGATGCTTGGGCCGGTCGGCTTTTATTCAAAACGGTCGGGTCCACGCTGGATCACGCTGAAATCTGGAAATCCTCATATCTCCGGTGTCTCTGGTCCGATTCACTTGAGACTAAGTGCATTCTCTTTCATTTGGTCGTGCCAGTAATCTGATCCGAGTCACAAGTCTCTACTCCATGGCTAACTATTTAATCAACAAATAGTCTCGACCTCTGCTACTACTCGCTACGTCACTTAACATGCTCTTGGCTGCACAAAGTTTCCATTCCATTCTAGAAGTAATGGAGCGCGATATTCAAATATCTCAACTTTCAAAAGCGGCTGTAGCCTTTCCCTTGATATCTAGGTGCCTGAATCTTGGAATACCCATTCCTAGAGTTGGGCACATCCACCCCACACATAGCAAAAAATAAAAATTGGAAAATTTTTATTTTTCCTATCTACACATTAAATCATCTGGTTCTTGAATAATAAATCTTCAAATTCGCTGCATTATAAGTTCCCACGATGTTACCAGTTCGTGTATTGGCGATTTCATAGCTTCCATTGTTGTTTACTTCCACAATACGATAGGGTCCAGCGAAAAGGCTTGCAAACTTCGAGTACACTCGATTTTGCACGTCAGAGGGTGTAGGTCTTTTCACTAAAACAAGAGTTCCTACGCGCAAGGGTCTGCGAAAACGCTTTCCTCTCACTCTGCGCTCTCTTTTCTCAGCTTGGCTCCTCAACTTGTCTAAAGCTAGAGTTTCCCTCATCTGACGACTTGGTTCAATCTCAGGTGGAATAGAGATGATTCGATCCCATAATCTTGTTGGTTTAATTCCACGATTAAGCAACATGGGTATCTGTCCAGTACTCTCATGAATTGTAGAGTTGATGGATTCGGATGCTAATGAGAGAACATCCATCCATTTCCAATGCTCATTTGGACAATAGAGGCGGCAAAATTTTGCTATGTCAGTCATCACGCGTTCTGCTGGATTGCTTTCAGGATGTCTGATAGAACAAAACAATTGTCTAATCCTAAGATTATTCACGACGGTTCTAAATTCTATAGATGTAAATTGGGGTCCACGATCTGATAAAAGGAATTCCGGTTCGCCTGCTTCCGGAATTACGTTGTCTCTAATTCTCTTCGCACAATATTTTGCGTTTGCCTTCTGAATTGGGTGTAACATAGTGTATTTGCTGAAAACATCCATGGTCACCAGAATATATCGGTTACCTCTTTTAGACTTTGGGAGAGGACCATAAAGATCAGTCGCGAAGATTTCACAAGGCTTAGAAGGAATAATAGGCCTTGGTAATTCTCTCAATATTCTAAAATTAAGTTTACTCCTTTGGCATAAGTCGCATTCTCGAATAGTGTTCCTGAGAGTTTGTCGCATTCGCTCCCACGAAAATTTTTCTTGTATCAAGTTGACCGTCTTATCTACTCCAGCATGACCTGCAATTCGATGTGCCATCCAGATAATGGGTTTTTGCATTCGTGGAGGTATCACTACTCTCAGCTTCGTATGGTCGGGATCTGCAAACTTGTAGACTAAACCATCTAACATCATAAAATCTCTTGAAATTCTTTCAGTTTCCACAAAATCATCATCATTTGGATCCATGTCTCCCTGTAGAAAACGAAAAATGTTTCTAAAACGTCGGTCTCTCCTCTGGGATAAATGCAACAATCTTAACCTTCTCAAGGTATCCTCATCCTCCTGCGTCAGGTTAACTTGAAAAACCTTGGATGTAGACTCCACTGCTCTACTCAATAAATCGGCCCCAACGTTCAATTTTCCAGGAGTGTGTTCAATAACTAGGTTGAATTGTTGAATAAAAAGTGACCATCTAGTTATCCTATCACTGGCAAAGTTTGTTCTCAAGATAAACTCCAATGCATGGTGATCAGTCCTCACAATTACTGAATGTCCAATTAACATTTTCTTCCACGACTCCAACGCGAAGATTACAGCAAGGGCTTCTAACTCTGTGGTGTAATAATTCCTTTCTGATGGACGAAGTTTCCTGCTTATGAACGCCAGGTAACGTCTCTTGTGATCATCATCTTCTTGAAGAAGAATAGCTCCAATCCCTACGGTGGATGCATCGGATTCTATGATGACATTCTTGGTAAACTCAGGATACTCTAATTTCACGCTGTTTACCAATAACCTCTTGGCATCTTGAAATGATTGTTCACAATCTTCATTCCATTTCCATTTGTTTCCCTTTTTTAATAATTCCTGCAATGGAGCAACCGTCTTGGTGTAGCTTGGACAATGCCCTGCAAATAATTGGCATGTCCCGAGAAAACTGCGGACATTCTTCACTCTAGTAGGTCTAGGGAAATTTGCAATCACCTGTATCTTTGTCTCATTGGGACGGTATCCTTCACCATCCAAAATGTGGCCCAAAATTTTTATTTCCTTCCGAAAGAACTGACATTTTCGAAGGTTTACTTTAAAGTTCGCTTTTCTCAAATCTGCGAATAACATCTGAAGATGTAAGAAATGTTCCTCCTTAGTCTCAGATGCAATGAGGATATCATCTATGTAACGAATTGCTATCTCTTTTACTTCAGGACTCAAGTTTTGTTCCAGTGCTCTGATCAAAACAGATCCAGATGTTTTGACCCCAAATAGTAGACGGCGGAATACATATGTCTGCTGGTCAAACATAAACCCTGTAAACTTTTTGGAATCTTCACTAAGCCTAATGTGGTGGTAGGACGAAGTGAGATCAATGTTAGAGAACCAGACCTTGCCTTGGAATTTCCTTAACAGTTCCCAAATGATTGGTGGTCTGTCATACTCTGGCAGCAATCTTGAATTCAAATTTCGCGCGTCTAAACATAGTCTCAGACTTCCATCTGGCTTAGACACTACTGCTAATGGATTGACATAAGAGGTAGTGTACTTTTCAATCACATTGTTACTTTCCATCTCTTTGATAAGCACTTTTACCATTTCTCGATGCTTTTCCGCTACCGGATACAATTTAGCATGGAAAGGTGCATCATCATTTACACGAATACGATATTCAAAATCTTTAATTTCACCAGGTTTAATATCAAAAATATCATGGTACTCTTCCAAATTTTTTCCTAGCTCTGGGGACTCCTTCTCAGTGTAGACTTCTCTTCCTTCAGCTTCATGAAAAATCAGAGACCATTGAGCATCTCCCTCGATGTCTTCCTCTTCTTTTCCCTCGAAGTTTATCTCTTCGGTATTCTTGAATCTGATCGTCTCTGTCTTCATGTCTGTCACTGCTTGATATTTCTGAATGAAATCCGCTCCCAATATCATGTCAAAAGCCATGTCCTTCATTACTACAAACACATGTCGGAAATCATGTCCTCCAATAGTAACACATAAGTATAATTGTGTTTTACACAGAGATATTTTGTTGGGTATTATTCCTTGGATTTTAATTCCTGATACTGGAATCTCCTCTAAATTCTCTTTGAGCTTCCACAGAATATAAAGCTTCTCGCTCACGAGACAAAGCATAGCCCCAGTATCAATTAAAGTATCGACAGGCATACCGAATACTTCGCATGATATGATTGGCATTTTAATTCTTGTACCCATTTCTTTCCGTTCGTCATTATGTTGAATTAAGTCATCATCCTCTGCTTGCCATTTAATAATCCTAGAAGTGAAAGTGTTTAAAATTCTATCTTCTACTGTGAATTCGAAGTTTTTTTTCTTTCCCATTCCCCCGGGATTGTTGTGTTCCCGATGGACCTGGTTCATTGGGCTTCTGTTCCAAGAACTGCAAGTTTTCTTGGTGTCTTTCTTCCAAGTTCTTCCTCGTCTCCTTATTGAACTCTTCATTGGACTGACGAGTGTTCACATTCCCTCTGTTATTGTAGTTATTGTTTCTACCACAGTACCTTCTTTCCTGGTACCTTCCTTGATTATCCCTTGGCCTTCTCCATCGAGTATTATATCGATATCCACCATCCGGTCTCGCATAAGGCTTGTAACTGTATCTGTTATTGTTCTGATTCCATCCTCTTTTATCGGGCTCTTCCCTCGGCGTTTTCTCTTCTCGCCCCTCTCGAATCTCTCGAGGTGTTTGGGAATAACTGTCGGCCATAACAGCGTACACAGCGTTGTTATTCTTTCCTCCCTTCTGATGGAAGAATTGAGCGTTCGTGTGATCAAGTTTCTGCAATACCTCGTCAAATTGCTCCATATTATAAATGTCAGCAGCGATCAAAATTCTTTGGACGTCTGCTGGAAACTGACATATTAATGCGGCAATTAATTCATTATCTGGCATCGGCGGATCTAAATGTTGCAGTTTAGAAAGCTGTTCAGAAAAGTACGTAGAGTATCGAGTAGGTTGTGACGTCGAGAATCTCTTTGAATATAATTCTGCTCTGACTTGCTGTTGGGTTTCCGGGGACCAAAACGTTTTTAATAACCCACGGGAAAACTCCTCAAAATTGGTGAGAGTGGACCTAAAAGCTCTAAACCAAAGAAGTGCGGGACCTTCCAAAAATTTCCCTTTCACTCGGATCTGTCTTTCCTTAGGGATTTTGGAATCTTTTAGGTAATCACCTGCTTCTCTCAAGAATTCTACGGGTGTCACAGAATCTCGCCCTGAAAATTTAGAAGGCTTATCCTCTACATTCTTGAATACAGTTATGGGGTTGGATTGAAATACTGTCCTGACCTCATCCTGTCTTTGACTATCAGTTTCTCTAGCTGCTCCTAGGTTTAACTGTATCTGTTCTTCTCCCCTTATACTTGGCATTTTCAACAGATGGTCAGACTGTTTCTCGTCCTTGATTTGGGTTTTCATAGCCTCAATTTCCTTATGGTTTTCTTCTGCCATTTTTCTAATTTCTTCGGTTTCCTTACAGTTCTCCTTGACATCAGTGGATATCTGGTTCATAACAGCCTCGTGACTTTTCAACGACCCTGTCACATCTGATATGTCCTTCTGAGTTGCTTGAATATCTTTGGAAATTACTTGAATATGGGATGACAAAGATTCCCTAATTTCCTTGACTCCCTCTTGGTCTTCCAGCTTGAGTGTGTCTTTAATCTCATCGATAACTGTGGTTTTAATTTCAGTTTGTAATTCATTAATCACACCTTCTCTTATTTCTCCCACTATGAGTTCTTTGAATTGTTCTGTCAAACGTTGAACAACTAGAGTTGCCATCTCATTGCTCTCTTTCTTCATTCTGACTTCTAGGTTGATCATGTCTTCACCAACTTTCCTAAGACCATGTTCTATCCTATCAGCTAAGCTTTGGGATCTTAGATCGGCATCGCGAAATTTATCGTCCATTAAACTTGCGTTAGTGGCTAATGAAGTTTCGAGCTCATGTGTTTTTTCGCATAATTTAGTCATTTTACTCTCAAGTGACATTTTCAAGATTTCGGAATTCTCTTTAAATTTATTTTCCATAGAATTAAATTTACTATTTAAATTTTCTTTCAAGTTATCTTTTAACCTGCTTTCTAACAAATTGGAATTTTCCTTGAGTTTATCATCTAAACTTTCTTTCAAGTTATCTTTTAACCTGCTTTCTAACAAATCGGAATTTTCCTTGAGTTTATCATCTAAACTTTCTTTCAAGTTATCGTTTAACCTGCTTTCTAACAAATCGGAATTTTCCTTAAGTTTCTTTTCCAAAGCCTCTGTATTTTCTTTCATAACGGCTGCTACACGCAGTCCAGCTTCTTTGGAACTCTCTTCCAAACTCCTCATCATCCTCATCATCTCTTCCATACTTTTCAATTATTATTCAAAACTTAGGGGTATACATGTTGGCAGACACAAGATTATAATTAGAACAAGAAATATGAATAGCTAATTGGAACACTCTAATAAAATGAGATTTGTCCTAATGTCGACGTGATGGAAAAACAAAATTCTCTACTTTTACGAATTACATTTACCACAATATCACAAGAAAAATATGCAAGTTCTCAAATATCCTCCACCTGGATTCTAATAATGCGTATGTCCAGTCATCGAACGTTTACTACTGAATTTACTTGACGCCCTAATGGTTAAGCCATTATGAAAAATAATCAAACCCATTCTAATTATAAACCCAGTTAAATTTTTAATTTTCCCCACTAATTGGGTTTCCTACTAATTTATTCATCCAAACCAGACATCTCTCAACTCCCAAAATATCTATATAAAAATTATCACAATTTAAATCGGCATGCGATTGACCGTGTCTAACTCGATCCCCACGTTGGGCGCCATTTCTCTCTCTATCTTATTTTATGTGCCCGTTTAGACCGGAGTCTGCACGACCACATATGCATTTTACCAAGAATCAGTCAGCACGAGAGTCAAAATATCCCGGGGCGCCAGATGGGTTAAAGCTAATCGCAATAACGACATCAAATAAAAAAATGCTTTACTGATTTTTGGCTCAATGCAACAATAAGGATAGAAGGAGATTCAACTGGGCATAACACATCATGTAAAAGTATCTCATTTTATTCTGAATTTAAAATTGACTGCAAAATAAAATGCTCAAAGCAGCATCATTCATGTGTGGCGACCCACATTACTATTCACACAATGTACAGAAATTTTCCAACACATTGGACAATTATCTTTGGAGACACAAGTCTGATTATCAGTCCTGTAGACTGTGTTCCAAAATTATATCCATTATTTATGATTAAATCCAGTTCAAATTTAATTGTCTTTACTGGAAATACTGTAGTTCACTGGTTGAATTTTTACATAATATTAACACTCGTAGAATAATTGTTCATAGAATTTTTAACTTTCACTTATTTTTCCAGTTTCAAAAAAATATTGTCAAAAAATATTATTATCTCTGAATCAAAATAAATTATGTACACATATTAATAACAACATCTGAAAAGTATCTGACCCTTGAGCATAGCATCGAAGAACTGTGCGAAGCACAACAAAATTAATTGTTCTTCTGACATTAAACGTTTCGAGAAGTGACTCGATTATGAACTTCAAGTTCCTAACAAAATACATGTTTTCTGAATCATCCACTTGATCAATAAATTGTTGGACCATTCAACTATTCGATTTTCCACTTGGAATCATTATTAAGAAAAATATTTATATTTGTGGCCATTTTAGTAACTTTCACAACTTGCAATTCTTGAACAGAATGCGGAAATAAGAATTGTAGCTTCATAATAAATTCATTTAGTTCATGACACTAGGATTGAAAACATCCTTCAAATTATTCGTGGTTATAGAATTATTTTTAATTGGCAGTGGCCCATTCTATTATTTTTTATAAGAACACAATATTCCAACAACAACGGCAAAGGTCTTCCTCTGAAGAAGAATAAAATACTATCATGACAAATCCGGGTTCTAGCAAAATCAAAGTCTTAATGGAATCCGTAAACAAGGTTTGGTTGGTTGGTTCCTTAGTTTAGGGGCTGCGACAACGCGGTCATGTAGCCCCGTGTACTTTGGGTGTGTGTAGAATCTGTCTGATAACCGGTGTTAATTGTGATGACTGTATTAGTGTGTGTATCTGTTTTTTAATTCAAGTAGAGACTGCAACTTTGAATTTTCAAATAGTTCCTACTTTTGCCGCCAAACGCCACCGTCAACGACTACTAGGCCTAGTTCAGAACTAGCTACTAGACGCCACCGCAGTCGGCTCTTGGCAACGAACGTAGCAACCTAAGAGCGTTGTTTACATTCTTAACCTATCCAATTTAGTTTCACACAGGTGTAATTAGTGGAAAGATCTTTAACATGCCATAAATCTATGACATGGGACCGCCGGCTTTACTTCCCCTCCGAAGGAAGGCATACTGAGGGATTTTTAACGCTCTTAAAAAATCCGACGGCTTCGGCCGGGTTTGAACCCGCTATCTTGGGCATAGAAGCTCAGCATGCTACCAACTACGCCACCGAAGCCGCCGTAAACAAGGTTGAAATAAGAACTGATGGTTTTTAAGAAATAACCTTTGGGTCATTCATACGACGCAATGTGTAGTTCCAATACTCCTTCTTTAACACTGAGTCATCGAACCTGCTATTTGATTGATGCTCAAATAAAAACCTCCTCATTCCTGCGACTTAAACATGCGCACCTGGGAATGGCATTTCAACTACTCCACACACATACATTTTCTTCCCAAAATTTATACAATAAATCAAGCCTCTGCTTATTATCAACACTGGAAGATTTATAAACTTACAAGTTTATTTTATTTTACCATTCAGTTCAAATCGTGAAGTTACCACACTTATGATACTCTCTATTTCACTTTCGAATGTGTATCTACGTCATGATTTTATATAAATACAAAAATATCCTAATTGATACAAATATCATTTGCTTCCCGTTTCATGCCTCTCCGTGTTATCTGAAAAATATACTTTGCTCATTGCAAATATTAACTGTTCAACCAGAACTGTAATGTTGGTTGAATGCGGGCTTGCGCTAACCACTATCCTTCGGAAAATCACCTGTTCCAAACTAGAAATGATTAAACTACTTCATAAGCTCTCTCTCAATGAATGTGATTATTAGAAAATATAAGATCCAAGAATTATTTAGAAAAGTTATGAAAATCATTATTATTATTATTAGTGGATTATTATTATTATTGTTAGTTATATTATTGTAAATGTGTTTAATTATTATTTCATTATATGAGAATCCACATGTTCGATTCTTCGAATATGGATAAAATATCCATTTCTCAACAAAAATAATTATTAACTTTTACAGTTACCTCGGCTGATTACCGTGATTATCAAAAAAATATGAAACATTCAAATAAATGCTCGTTATGCTCGGTCATCGATCCTAAACTGTTCTGAGTGCTGAAAATACTCAGAATACGGTAACTCTAATATGTCTTGCGTAAATCATTGCAAGATTTAAATACGAAGAAAAACAAATGTGTTGGTCATCTGCAGAAAATGAGTTTGTTCCAATTAGCTAGGCATAATATAAAAGTCAAATGTGGCTTACATTTCTCGTTGGTCTTGAAGCGTAGTGAACCTGGTCTGTACCAGATTTATCCAGATACATGCCCTATCGGACATGCACGTCTAATCCTTGTATCGGCCGCCATTATATACCCACAATCTGTCTAACACGACATAGTGGAAATATTTCTTGAAGTTTGAAGTAACTGCTGATCCATTTTAATATTGACTTCAATTAAATCCATAGCAGTTCGCTTAAATGGGGTCAGATCCAAATGATCTATTCTCAAATACGTCAGTTGTAACATAACTCACGGTAATCTTTTCAGTACAAGAAAACCCTGACAGTCTAAATCAATCAACGGCTGTTCTGAAGATCGTTCCCTGGGCATGGTTTATCACCATCTATCATGCGCGAAGCAACTTATAGTTTCCCTTTGTCGGCTAATGAACAACACCGTGATAGACTGGCCTTCAATATACTGAAAGATCGGAGTGGTTATCAAGTTACAATTTATGAAACTGACTAATTGGATTAAAATATCCAAGTATTGAATTATTATTAATGGACTGTGGCAAAGTACTTTCTAGACAAAGTCTAGCATGTGTCCATATAGAAATAAAGTATTTCACCAGTGTCCGTAGAAAAATAACAATCACCTTAGTGATTCCCTCTGCCGGAAACTTATTATGTTCCACATGTATCGTAGCACTTTTGTGACTATCACAATTTGAAGATATCTTCTGCGTAGATCCGGCAACCATGTGCCTTGGCTCAACGTAGCAGCAGCACCTTGTCATGCAAGAGCTTGGTTCGAAGTGAGCTAATGATGTTTGGGCCGGTCGGCTTTTATTCAAAACGGTCGGGTCCACGCTGGATCACGCTGAAATCTGGAAATCCTCATATCTCCGGTGTCTCTGGTCTGATTCACTTGAGACTAAGTGCATTCTCTTTCATTTGGCCGTGCCAGTAATCTGATCCGAGTCTCAAGTCTCTACTCCATGGCTAACTATTTAATCAACAAATAGTCTCGACCTCTGCTACTACTCGCTACGTCACTTAACATGCTCTTGGCTGCACAAAGTTTCCATTCCATTCTAGAAGTAATGGAGCGCGATATTCAAATATCTCAACTTTCAAAAGCGGCTGTAGCCTTTCCCTTGATATCTAGGTGCCTGAATCTTGGAATACCTATTCCTAGAGTTGGGCACAGTACTGATGCTTTAAACACTAGACTTTAACAAAATAGTAGGGAAAATAAAGAGAGTACTGAAGCTTTAAACGTTAAACTTGAAAAAAAAAAACAGTAGGGAAAATAAAGAGAGTACTGAAGCTTTGAACACTAGACTTGAACAAAATAGTAGGGAAAATAAAGAGGGTACTGATGCTTTAAACACTAGACTTGAACAAAATAGTAGGGAAAATAAAGAGAGTACTGAAGCTTTAAACGCTAAACTTGAACAAAATAGTAGGGAAAATAAAGAGAGTAATAGGGAATTGAGCGATAGTTTAAATACTAAACTTGAACAAAACAGTAGGGAAATTAGTGATAAATTTGAGCTGATTAGAGGTGAGATCAGAGGGGTGATGGAAGAGAAGGCGAAAGAGATTATTGCAGATGTAGACAGAAAATTAGGAAAAGTACAGGAGAAGTTAGAAAGTAGAATCAGTACACAGGCTGAAAATTTAAAAGAACTAGTGCAACTTGAAACATAGCAGGTCAAAAAGCAATTGGGGGGAGAAATTGATAAGATTCAGGTAGCAACAAAAGAGGTTAAAGAACAGCTGGGGGGGGGGGGGGGAGAATTGATAAAGTACATGCAGAAATAATCACTGAAGTTAATACTTTAAGGGAGAGGAATAAGGAAAGCATTAATGAGATTAGTGAGAAACAAGCTCAGTTAAGTGGTAAAGTTGAAGCATTGGAAGGGAGCATTAGGTTAACTGTAACTAATATAGAAAGAAAAGCAGAGGGGAAAATTGCTGAATTAGAACAGAAGTTGAAAACTAGAATTAGGCAGGAAAATAGCCAGAGTAGGCCAGTTTATGTGAATAGCACACACAGGGAAATAGAACTAGGCAAATTTAGTAATCGGCAGGGTTGTCCAATGGAGTTCATGAATACTATAGAAAATAAATTCGGGGAGAGGCTGGAAGATGGTAGTGTTGAGTGGTGCCAGGTAGTTGAAATTTTAGAGCAAGCGTTTGTAGGGGAGACAAGAAACTGGTTTGCTGTCTACAGAGACAATTTTGAGAATATTACAGATTTCAAAGTTAAATTTTGTGAGAAATTTTGGAATGAGGTCATTCAGTCTCAGCATCGTGAGGGAATTGTGTGTGGGAAATATAACCCGAGAGGCAACTACACTATGACCGAGTACTTTTTAGGACAGGTATTAACGTGAAAATATCTGGATGGTTTGAAGGAGGAGATTGATGTAGTCAGGCTATTACTAAGACATTTTCCATACAGAATCAAAGAAGCTGCCTGTATCCAAAATGTTAAATCTATCTCACAAGTGGAGAATTTATTGAGTACATTCGATGCTCTGGGAAGAGGCGGTTACGAGGAGAATTTCGGTAGGAACCAGGGTAACAATAATAACAGGCCTAATGAGAATAGGAACCAGGAAGTTCAAGGGAACAGTGGCGAAGGAGCCAGCGTTCAAAATAGGGGGAACCAAAATAGTAATAATAATAATCAGCATAACCAGTACAGAGGAAATGGGTATGGTACGAACTACCAAGGTAGAAATAATGATTTCAGGGGAAATCAAGGCCGAAATAACGATTATAGGGGTAACCAAGGGTGGTATAATAATAATAATAATAATAATAATAATTATAACCAGAACAGGGGTCAAGGAGGGAATCAGCCCAATGGTAATAACGGACAGAGAGATACCGTTAATACAACCCAGAGCAACTAGACCAGTGCAGTAGTGAGTAGTACTACACCAAGCGGTAGTAATGCTTTAAACACGAACCAGGCTGCGATGTAAGGTCAGAATCTCAGTATATAACATGCCCTGTCTATACACTTATACAGGAACACTATGACCTAAATGTAAGAAATGAATTATTACGTGAACTAAATGATGAAGGCATTATTCAGGAAGTGGCTAGTAAGAGCCCCATAGTTAAATTTAACGTGTCCGAGGCGTACACAGATGTTTTAATTGATAGTGGTTGTATGAAGAGTTGCATAAGTAGTGCATTTTATGATAAAATGAAAGGAACTGGAGTAAATTTTGAGGAGATGCCAATTAAAAGCACTTTTGTTATCACAGCTGTTGGGAAGAGGTCTAAAGTAATTTCTAAGCAAGTTTTAGTAGGCATTAAAATTAATAATCATGTAGAGAAGCAGATTTGCCTTGTAATTCCAAATTTAGTATTCAGTGTTATCTTGGGATCAGAGGCTAAGTAGAGTGTCTGGTAACTTATGTTATGATGTAGGGAGTTTGAAATTTAAATGGGGAGATTCTGAAGTAGAAGTAGCGTTCAATGACCAAATTCAGAGAAGTAGTATTGTAGGTGTGATTTGTACTTTAAATGAGATATCGCCAGCCGTAGAGCGGGGTTCTCCATGATTAGTGGGCAGTGTGATTACGAACGGAAGTCTAGAGAACTCGTTACGTGATGCTGCATTTCAGGGAAATATAGAGGTGGAACAATGTGTTCGGCTCTATGATGTGTTATTGTGTAATAGGAGAGTTTTTGAGGATCGCATTGGTGTGTCCAATTGCTATACACATTCATTGAACGTTATTGATAGGTCAGTATTCACAGGACATAGATAACCTGTACCTTTCGCTTATCAGAGTGCAGTTGAGGCACAAATTAATCAGATGCTTGAAGATGGGATTATCGAGCACTCTAACAGTCCATATGTTAATTCTTTGATCACGGTACCCAAGACCGACGGCACAGTTCGTATTTGTTTAGACGCTCGTTTGGTTAACAGTAGAATTAGTTCAGATCAGCTGAAATCTATGTCAATAGAGGAATTAATGCAAACATTTGAGGGGAAGAAGTATTTCACTTGTGTAGATTTGAGTTCCAGTTTTTGGCAAGTGCCACTTATGTACGAAGATAGACCATTTACAGCTTTTAGTCATAAATATAATCTTTATCAATTTTGTAGAACACCTTATGGGTTAAAGAGTAGTTCAGCAGCTTTAATTAGGGCTTTAAACATCGCATTAGGGGATGACACAGGAGAGATTGTAACCATTTACATTGATGATATGGTAATTAGTTCACGCAGTTTTGAGGAGCATCTACGTAATTTAAATATAGTTTTTCAGAAGTTAGATCAGGCAGGTTTCACTTTGAAGCTGTCTAAGTCGTCATTCTGTCAGTCAGAAGTGTCGAGTAGTGGTATGACACCAAAGGAAAGTAGGGTTAGCATGTGTGGACAGTTAGGCAACAGGGCATCGTTACAGAGACTGAGAATAGGTAGGTAGAGCAACGTTTTGACGTTCATTTAAGGGAGCCACTTGCAAGGTTGGAAGCAGGTGACGCAGAAACATTTATAGTTTCCAAACGAATTGACAAAACAGCATATGTGCTGGAGAATAGTGAGGGAAACAGATTATACGGGACGTATAATATACATAGTCTCCGAAAGTATGTGTCATAAAGTGAGTGTGTTTAGCTGGCGAGCCAGCCTATCAAATGAGTAAGTGTGGTATTTGGTGCGTGGAAGATCTGGTCTTCAAGGCAGGCGTATCAGAAGTCACACAGGGGGGTAGTATGTAAGTAAATGAGAGTTTTTAAGGTACAGGGAAATATGACGGGATTGTCGGATGCTCTTGAGCACTAAAATGTCTCGATACACCAAGGCCAGAATTTGGTAGCGCTGGTGAATTCCCATTTGCCTCCAAGAGATGGGTGAGCGCTTGAACAGGGTATTTTTGCTTAAGGCGTCCACGAGACAAAAGATGGGCCATCAGAAGGCGAGACAGTCCTTCATGAAACTCATACATATCAGCACACGTGATTTCTGTTTACGGCCTCGCCATGTAAGATTTGTAAGTGTGTAATTTAAGGTAAATTGTACAAAGGTATTATTTGTGTGAGGAGAACTGGTCTGTGTTGAGAACTAGTATTAAGTAGAATATGGTCTACGGGAACTTAAGAAGACAGGGCGATTACGGCACAGAAATATTTGGTGTTATATGTAATGCGAACTTACTGTTTTTTTTTCAGAAGTCAATATTAATTTAATCTACTTTAAAGAGAGATTAAGTATTATGGTCACGAGGCGCTGCCACAATAGTGTGATCGTGTGCTCAGTGATGAGTGAGATTAAATTTCACCATAAGGAAGGAACCTCCAGTGAAATTAGGAAGTTCTGTGGTGATACACAAATATCTGAACACCTTCAATGCGTGTGATGTGACATCATAAATACATAGTGCTCACACATTATTTATGTCAATTTTTCCAACATAGAGAAATTTGAGAGGCGGAAATATCCGTGGAACACTATTCTATATGAAAAACATTGGACTGGTTGCAAAGTGCAATCCATAGTGACAACAAACTTTGACGCAAAGTGCGTAAAGAAAAATTATGAGTGTATATATCTGTAATTTAGGGTGATTTCATCTATGTAATATGTATTTTGGATGGGGATTATTAACGTGTCTGGGATAATCGGATAATGGACCGTCGTCACGGTAAATCATCCGATGATCCGAGGGGAATATGTGACGTGTTTTTCGAGGGGTTTTCATGCAACTGGCATAAGTCAGTAGGAAGCCATTCTATATTTTTATTTACGCGGCAAATTGTTCAGCCAAGAGAATTTTTCATGTTAATTTATTATTATTATTAATTTATTATAATTATTATTAAGGTATTTTTCGGAGCATTTTATAAAAATTATGAGCATACAGATAGGTTTTCTATGTCTTAGGAAACACTATCAAGCAAATTATTACGATCAACATTAGCGTAGAAAATTATATGATTACGGAATTTTACGGAGTTTCGTCAGTTAGGGTATATTGAGAGACATGAGTCACTGGAAATTCTGATACAGGCTTATGCTTGTCAGGAAGTATGACGCAAGGCTGGGTCGCATCGTCAAGAAAAGGCGGATGTATGGAACGGCAAACGAATTCACCCTCCCGCCGAGTGTAATGAGCCAGAGGAGGGGAGTATAGCGGGGTGCTCAGCCAATCAGTGGAGACCACGTAAGCTAGAAGTCGGGACTGGAGTGGGCATGCGGCGGGTGCATATATGGTTTGCACGCCGTGGAAACGAGGACTATCGTTATAAAATTTAACCAGTATGGTTGCACGAGTGAGTGGCTCCGATGTTCAGTGGAGTTAGCGACTATCTTTGTGAAACTTAACCGTGGTGGTTGTACGTGTTGGTTCCGATGTACGGACCATAAATCTTCATATCTACAAATATATCATCAACAACGAAGAAGTAGACGACGTCCAGGAGGCTATGGGAAGCTCACTTCAACATCCAGTACGAGGGAAATGCGACGGCAATTTCCAGTGGTAAGCGCGAATAACACATAACTACGCAATCTCTCGTCTTTCTTTGTTTCATATTCAGTAAATTCATAGCTTGGGAATAAGAGTAAAATCAGTAATTTATCAGACTCCGTTTTCACGTAATTTTCTAGCGGTAATATTTAAATCGCAACGCTCCAATTTAAATTCAAACTTATTATTAATATTATTATTATTATTATTAATAATTTTGCTATACTTGTTTTTTATACAATAAATTCATTTCTTTTAACTATGCAATCTTTGTTTTCAGTAGGTAGCATTAGATATAGACCAATTCCTTCTAATGATACAATTGTTTGTTGGGTTAATGATCCAATCATACCACGATCTGAGAGTAAAGATTCTTGAAGGTGTTCTACCAGAGCTAGGTGTTGTTAATACAAATTTAGATTTCAACATAGCGTTGAGGTCTTGGCGCCCATTAAAACAACATATCTTAGTAGAAAACAGTATATTTGTCACACAGTGAGGGCTATAGAAACCATTACATTATCAGCAGGCTTATAATCATTTTGGCAACACTGCCATATATGGCCTCTTAGAAATTAAACTGCAATATTATTATCTATACGTGTGCCAATTTTGAAATAGCTCTCGTTCATACCTTCCACGATATCCAATATGGAGCTAAAATTTCAATTGCGATTTTTCAGCAGTTGGTAGCACTGACATTATTTTCAAATATGGCCGTGAGATATTCAGGTATAGATCTTTACTCCTACCGAATTTTGTTTCGATTTCTGCAGCCGTTTAGGAGTTGATAAGGGGACACACACACACACAGCCAGACAGACAGACAGACAGAAGGACAGACAGACAGAGAGACAGACAGACAGACAGACATTTGCCCGATCTCATAAGTCTACTTTTTCCTCATTTTTGCTAAATGTGAAAAGTAGGCTACAAAATAGGGAGTGGAGCATTCTGTGAAATGCTTTTGAGAACCTGGCACGATTAAAAACACATGGCACAATTTAAACAAGAAGTTCCGTGACGAACTGAAGAGCCTACTTTTCTTAAAATTTAAGATTCATGCCAATGATTAATCTATATGGATCTATCTAGAATAATGACGAAATTAAGTTGGTAATATCGAAATTTCTAATTAGTTCGATATACTGTATACCTGGCATAATGTAGCCTAATCTAGTACTACAGTTGGCAGCCCTGGTGACTGAATATATTCTTAGTTCCATTTCTTAAGGTACAGAATACAAAATTTGGTTGAAGTCCAATGGATAGCCTGGACGTTACATGCAGTTAAACATTGGATCTAACAGCGCGCGTAAAATCATGTTGGCAACAATGACATACATGTATTGGTCAGAATATATCTAAAATAATGTGATCTATTGTTGTGTCAATTTTGAATGAAATCCATTGGTTAGTATAGAAGTTACATGCATTTTAAAAATTGAACCTATTAGCAGGCTTTGAATCATGTTGGAAGCACTGGCGTAGGCCTATATTAGTTACTCCAAATTTTCCTAGAATGCCAGGTACTATACCTGTGCAAAGTTTAGAGCTATTGGCTTGCATACTTTCTGATATATTGATATTAGGGTAACAAACATAGTGACAGTATTTATTAACTGTTGGCAGCCCTGGTTACTCTGAAAAATCTGCATAATCATATCTGTTATAGTGCACATAGCACACACGAAATTTCGTTGAAATCCAAATGATAGTATAGAAGTTACATGTTTTTAAAGTTGGAGCTCTCAGCAGGCTTAGAATCATGTTGGTAGCACTGACGTATATAAGTTACTCCAAATTAATATAGAATGTCAGTTACTATACGTGTGCATAGTTTAAAGCTGTCGGCTTGCATACTTTCTGATATATGGGTATTTGGATAAAAAATATTGAGAGCATTTATTAACTGTTGGCAGACCTGATGGCTCTTAAGAATACGCTCAGTCACATCTGTTTATGTACACATAGCACATACGAAATTTGGTTGAAATCCGATTGATAGTGTAGAAGTTATATGCATTTAAAATTTGAACCTATCAGCAGGCTTATAATCATTTTGGCAACATTGCCACGTATGGCCTCCTGGAAATTAAACTGCAATATTATTATCTAAACGTGTGCCAATATTGAAAGAGCTCCCATTCATACCTTCCAAGATACCCAACATGGAGCTAAAATTTCAATTGCGATTTTTCAGCAGTTGGTAGCACTGACATCATTTTCAAATATGGCCGTGAGATATTCAGGTATAGATCTTTACTCCTACCAAATTTTGCTTCGACTGCTGCAGCCGTTTAGGAGTAGATAGGGGGAGACACACACACAGCCAGACAGACAGACAGACAGACAGACAGACAGACAGACAGACAGACAGAAGGACAGACAGACAGACAGACACACATTTGCCCTATCTCATAAGACTACTTTTTCCTCATTTTTGCAAAATGTGAAAAGTAGGCTAAAATTGAGTGATAATTTTATTATTATTATAGTGTTATTCATTTTAGGCTATTGGTGGCTAGCATTCTTGACTGTCACCGTGGAGGCGTGGGTTCGATTTCCGGCTCTGTCAAGAAATTTAATTGAATTCTGAGGGCTGGAAGGGGGGGGGGGGGTAAATCCAGCCTCGTGAGGCAAAGCTGAGAAGAAACGGGTTGGATTCCTATCTCAGCAATCCTGGAAGTGGTATTCCGTGGTTTCCCACTTCTACTCCAGGCAAGTACCGCAATGGTATCTAACTTAAGACCAAGCCCACTTCCTACTCAAATCCTACCTCAATTAGTATTACATACGCTAGTACAGACATCATAGTAACGCTGGTTACCAGACAAATTCCAAACACACCCAATTACAAGAGGCTACATGATCACGATATTGCCAAGCCTTTAAAGAATCAACAACTCCTCGACTGACTGCGTAGCTCAGCGATCACGTTCTCGCTTGCTGTTCCCAATGTTGCAGGATCGAATCGTGGCATAGCCAACTGGTGTTTGAGGGTGCACAAATGCGAGGGATCCTCCCAGGAGCTCACATCTAGTGGGACGTGGGTTGGCGACCACGGGACCCCAGCTGAGTCCGGCATTGCTTCCACTTACTTGTGCCGGGCTCCTCTCCGTCTTCTTTCCCGTTGAACTCCCTTGGTCAACTCTTGTTCTTTTGCGACCCCGACGGTATTAGGGTATCCGAGGCCTAGGGAGTCTTTCACTTTCCCGCTTTAATTGGCCCTTGTCTCATCTTTCATGATCCCTAATTCTTCGATAGATCAGACTTCTTGTTTTCTTTTCATTATATTTCCTTTTCTCTTTAAGTTTCCCCCATTGGTTTTCTTAATTGGTTCCCCGTATAAACAAATTACCTTAAGCGAATTTTTTGATTCTACACTACATTTTGTAGGTATTTTCAATATAAGTTGCATTTTGTGAGGATTGACAATCTAAATTGCTTTTTAGTAAGTCTTTCAATGTGGGGACTAGCGGCTTCGGTGGCGTAGTCGGTAGCATGCTGAGCTTCAATGCCCAAGATAGCGGGTTCAAACCCGACCGAAGCCGTCGGATTTTTTAAGAGCGGTAACAATCCCTCAGTATGCCTTCCTTCGGAGGGGAAGTAAAGCCGGCGGCCCCATGTCATAGATTTATGGCATGTTAAAGAACCTTCCACTAATTACACCTGTGTGAAGCTAAATTGTATAGGTTAAGAATGTAAACAACGCTCTTAGGTCCCTACGTTCGTTGCCAAGAGCCGACTGCGGTGGCGTCTAGTAGCTAAATTCTGAACTAGGCCTAGTAGTCGTTGACGGTGGCGTTTGGCGGCAAAAGTAGGAACTATTTGATAAATTCAAAGTTGCAGTACTTACTTGAATTAAAAAAACAGATACACACACTAATACAGCCATCACAATTAACACCGGTTATCAGACAGATTCTACACACACCCAAAGTACACGGGGCTACATGATCGCGTTGTCGCAGCCCTTAACTAAGGAACCAACCAACCAATGTGGGGGCTGGCAAATTGTGAATATTTTGAATTTCAATTGCATTTTGTGAGTATTTTGAATCTAAATTACATTTTGTAAATATTTTCAATCTAAATTTATTTTTGTAAGTATTGTTGGACCAACTAAGTAGTTTGAATCTACCGTACATTTTGTAAGCATTTTCAATTTTAATTGAATTTTGTAAGTATTTTGAATGTCAATTGCACTTTGTGAGTATTTTGAGTCTGAAATGGTATTTTTCAATCTAAATTACATTGTGTATTTTCAATTTCAATTGCATCTTTTAAGTATTTTGAACCTCAATTGCATATTATACGTATTTTCAATCTCATTTGAATTTTGTAAGTATTTAGAATTTCAATTGTATTTTGTAAGTATTTCGACTCTACATTTTGTACGTGTTTTTGTGAGTATTTTCCTTCTAAATTCCCTTTTGTAAGTATTTCTTCTCTCCATTTTGTGCGTCGTTTCAATCTGAGTTCCATTTTGTAAGTATTTTCAGTCTCACTTAATTTTTGTTATGGTTATCATTCCATTGTCATTTTCGCTATCACCCAGACAATTAGGTGCCGATAACCTAGATGTTGGCCCCTTAAAACAACAATCATCATCATCATCATCAAATGCGAGGGAGCCGTGTCAGTATTTACTGGCACGTTAAAGATCCCCTTCGAGGAAAAATTCCGGCAACCCAGCGTCTCAAAAAGCCGCAGCAGTTAAAAAGGACATAAAAACAATAACATTATTATGATTATTATTAGACTAGAACAACAACTAGACGGTATTCATATAAGCATCCCTCTTTTTTTTTTTTTTTACCAAAGTGCTATTGTGTTGGAAGCCACTTTTCAGTGTTGCCTTAGTAATCGAAATTTAATGTTTTTCAGTCTGTCAATACGATTGTACACAATTGTAATGGATGGTTCGCTAAACCTGAAAAAAAAAATACGTATAAAATACATATTTTTCATTATTTATTAATCTCATTATATTTCTTTTCAGGATTAGGGAACCAGCCATTACAATTGGGTAAAATCGTGTTGACCGATTGAAAACCATTACATTTCGATTACCGAAATGTGTATTTAAACTGATATGAAGGGCAGATGACCTCACTGTTCCGCCTCTTAAAACAACAATCACCATCACCATCATCATCACTTTCACAGAAATCTCACCCTTGGCTCACTGAGAAGATCATACACAGCTTTGTGGTCCTGGCGTGACCTCATTTAATGAAGGCCAATTGTTAAGAATTGTCGAAACTTTTCTTGGGAACGTGACTCACAAATGAGACTTCATGACGCATAACCAAGAAGTGGTCCCCTCGTGACCATTTTCGTCAACGCCTCATCAACCAAATTCTCTCTCTCTCTCTGGTTCCCGTGTTAACTAGTGCATTACAAATCCATATTAATTTCGTCTTCTCTCAAATAAAAACAAATATGAATTCACAAAGGAAGAAAGGCAAGTCAAGTGAAGTCTTTTGTTCTGAAAAATAAGTCTCCCTTTTTTTGAAGAAGTTAGACCGAGCGAGCGTGTTTTGTTCTCTCCGTGCTTTCCAAGTGTTTTGGTACTGCGGCGTGGCACGCGGAGATGCTCAGCTGTTCCCCTGACGCCGTGGACATTGACAAATGACGGACAGAGGGCGACTCGCTTTACATATGCAACGACACCCATTTGTCTCCTCCCCTGCCTCACACCCCCGTAATCTCCACACCCCCCTCTCTGCCCTATTCCACAGCTTCCGCGATAATTCCTACTCCCCCCTTCCCCTTTTCACTTCGTTTTCTTTTCCAAAGAAAGAAAAGTGCAGTCGACTGATGCGAGACCCAACTGATCATTATGTACTCTTCACGACACTTCGCCCTGAACTTTGCACCAGAATTCATTGAGAGGGAAGTCGTTTCTCGAGCTCCGATAACAGATATCGACCTCTCGATCTCACAAATATCATATCATTAACGTTTCAAGAAATCACATTGTAAAATACTCGGTTTCAAGATAATATTGGTCTCATGAGGTTGAATGCAGTGAAATGGAAGATCAAGATCGGGGAGTTGACGTTCGTTAAGTGTCCCTGTCAGTACTGAAGACTTCATATACCTCATTCGTCACTCTTGAGAATCTTACCATGATTGTTTTTCAGAGTCAGAACCTGGAGGAAACTCCTAGGTCATGTTCCCAATTCTATCCATTAATATTACCGCGAAAACCCGGGCTTAATTCCCAAGAAATTTATTTCTGGTCTAAATGCTGGTACGGGGTACACTCATCCTCGTGAGGTAAAACAGAGAAGAAGCGGGTTACTATTCCTAACCCAACCATCCTGGAAGTGTTTTTTTTTAGTTTCCCATTTCTACTCCAGGAAAATGCTTGGATGGTATCTAACTTAAGGGCACCTCCGCTTCCTTAGCAAATCGTTCCGCAATTTCAAGTACACACATTAGTGCAGTTATCACAGTATCACATTAGTCAGACAAATTCTACACACACCCAAGTACACACGCCCACGATGTCGCAAAGTCCCTAAAGAATCAACAACAACTAATCCATTAGACAATCCTTTTTAGTCTGACAAAACGAATGCACCCAATTAGATTGGGTGGCGAGTAATAATTAATAACATAGTGCCTGAAATAAATACAGGGATTGTTAATACACTTACTAAAACACATCTCAAATAAGTGGGGGTTTAATTGGATCAGTAGTTTCGTTCGCTAAGTGAACATCATCAGATCATGCTCACTTAGGCTCAAGGGGAACATACAGTGTATGAAGCCAAAACGATAACGATTTTAATATATCACCGTGCCTGTCATAGATCTTGTACAACAATTATATACATTTCCAAGGAAACTCACACGTCTTGCAATTAGAAACTAAGTATTAAATTTCCAAAATTCAAATCGTAACTATTTTTATACAGTTTTCAAAATGTGGTTTTAGCATTTTTATATTTCCGTGTCCGGGAGACACACTAAATTCTTCCTTTCCAGACCTTTGTGCAGATTAACACCGTTTCCCTCATATCTTCCATATTTATACGGATACGAAAGATACAATCCACGGACATGGTCTTCACTTGATCTGAAATGGAAAGATATCCAAAAGGGAAATACAAATGAAACTCAATGTACCAACAGTGGACACGCTAAAAAATGTGTTTGCAAAATTACACTCTGTGCTTGGCTAAGCTGTCCGTTCCCGTGGTTAATTAGTTAGCATGCTAGGCTTTGGTCCAAAGGGTCCCGGGTTAGATTACCGGCCGGGCCGTGGTGATTACTGTATAATTTTCTGTGACCCTGGCTCGAGGACTGGGTGTTTATGACGTATTCATAAAAAGAAATAAGGAAGTAAAAAACAGAAACATTCACAGAAAAAGTAAAACTATAAAAGTAGGGAAATTAAAATAAAAAAGCCTTGCGAGACGAATATTTATCCCAAGGTTTTGTCTCATCCTTGGATAGATTGCTTTGCCCTATATCGTCTTTGATAGCTGCTTCAGGCATGGAGAGGCATTTATGAAGCTATCTCTGAACAAAATGGTAAAATAAATTCTTCAATTTCTTGAATTTGAATAATTTGACCAATGGTACAGTATCGTTCATTTTCTACAGCGGTGACATTGACATCTGTAGTTGTTACCTCAGTGTAGTACTGGAAAATATTCTACAATTAACCCTTAATTAAATCGACACTACTTTTTTGGACTTCTTGGCAACTTTAGACTACATAATTCGTTGTGCCAGTTACCAAAAATATTGTGATTACATCACGAGCACTGACAATTGTTAATTGCGTTCAATATGGCGTCAAATATTTGACATTATTAATTAATCCACAGTTTAGTAAATACCTTTAACTCTTTAATTGCAGTTTCCCACAAACATATTTTGAGTCATGTCACTGTTGCAGCAAATGAGCGATATTACCTCGAGACTGTGTGTTTGAGTCTTCTGTCTTTTGACTGGTTTGATGCAGCTTTCCATGCCTTCCTCTTCTGAGCTAATCGTTTCATCTCAGTACTTAGCTACTACACCTTACATCTGATGCAATCTGTTTTAACATTTTCTAACCTTGGTCTAACCCTGCAGTTCTTATCTTCAACCCTTTCTTCCAAAACTGAGGTAGCTATTCCAGGGTGTCTTAGTATGTTTCCCACCAACCTATCTATTCCCTTCATTAGCAGTTAGCAGAAACATCTCTCCTCTCCCACTCGTCTTAATACTGTATATCTTCATTTCTTACTCTAACTACCCATCTGATCTTCATTATTCTCCTGTAACACCACATTTCAAACGCTTCTATTCTCTTCTGTTCTGCTCTGCCAACATACCAAGTTTCACTTCCATAGAGTGCCACGCTCCAGACAAAGGCTTTCAAAAATGACTTTCTGATACCTAAATCTATATTTGATTGCAAGAGGATACTTTTTGTAGAAATGCTTTCCTCGAGACTAGAAGTTTTAAAACAGAACTTGGTAATATCTCTCTGTACTTATCCCAAACTTTCATGTGAAGTGATAGGCCTATATTCGCTAAGAACATACAGTAGTTTGAGTTGAATACAGTACTTTGAGAGTTGCAGTATTGATAGACATCAGAAGAGAAACCTTCTAATCGACATCGCAATCCCTAACTCGCACAACATCCAACAAATAGCATAGACCTACTACTGAGAAAGTGAATATGCCTTAGGCTGAGAAGAAGTGACAAATATGGCGATAGGAATGTAGCCTATTACAATATTGCATATCATAATGTCTCCCCCTGGCATCATACCGAAGTCGCTGAGGGCCAACCTTGATAAACTGGGTGTTCATTAAAAACTACTTATCAGTATACAGAAAAGCTGATTAAAAGTCCTCTCGGCACGCCGGAAGGCGGAGGTAGATTTCACCGGACAAACTTGGGGATAGGCGAAAATAGGTAGAATATGCAGGTTTTCATAGAAGGATCAGACCTCTTTTATTGCGAGAAGGTATTTTATATTTGGAGCTTAATTAACTTTGTTTTTCGTCATTTTATTCTTATTTTAAACATTTTATTGTCTTATGGGAACGGTAACCTTCTTGTCTTTTGGGGTCCATTTTTATACTTGTGGTCACACTGTCCTTATGCAAGGTTTCGACACTGATGTGTAACTATGTAAAGGTCTGTTACTTCTTCACGCAAAATTATATCTCCCGCAGAGATTTTGGTTGGTTCCTCAATTTAGGGGCTGCGACAACGCGGTCATGTAACCCCGTGTACTTAGGGATGGCTGTATTAGTCTGTAATTCAGGTAAGGACTGCAGACGGACAATTTCAAGCAGTAGTTCCTAATGTTGCTACCAGGTACTACCGTCAACGACACCTAGCTGTGAACTTGGCTACTAGATGCCACCGCAACCAGCAACGAACGTTGAAACTTCCCCTCCAAGGGAAAGCATACTGAGGGATTTTTAGCGCTCTTAGAAAATCCGACGACTTCGGCCGGCTTTGAACTTGCGACCTTGGGCTTAGACATTCAGCATGCTACCAGTTACGTCACTGAAGCCGCTTCACACTTAGTCAGATGGAAATCTGAATCTGATCTCGTGCAAGTGCGTTATCTTGGCAACGTCTGATGGCTCATCCCTCATCAATTTAGTAGTGTTGCCATGGCAACCACTGATAGCTCTTGGCATTTTCTTATAATTCCGAAATCATTTTTCTCATCCCTTGGCATAATGGTGGGTCATATCAAAAATTCTTTCAGACAAAAGTTTTAGGTAATTATTAGGGGAAGATTGTCCATTTTGTACGGTTTTGATATTGTGCCTATTAAGAGAGATATGATTAATGTTTCCCGAAAAAAAACCTTTTCCCACCCCTTAGGTCAATGGTTGGTGCTATAAAAAAATTCTTCAAACATAAATTTTTGGGCTTTATCCGACACATAGTATGAACGTTGAACGGATTCGATATTTCACATATTAAGAGAGTTATAGCAATATTTCACTTTTTCGAAAAAAAAAAAGCCCCCCATTTTCACCCCCTTCGGCCGATTTAGCCCAGTAACGAACTCGACCAAGATTTTATAGGTATACATATTCGGTAAAAATTCAAAGTGATTGGTGCAAAATTACGGCAGTTATCGTGTCCACAAGAAACTGATATACATATATATGTGGGAAAGGATTTTGGCAAGCGAATAAACCGAACACGTCTTGAAGTAGTTTAAGTATAAAAACTGCATTTAAACGTAAGATTACATAAGATGAGATTTAACAGAACTTGACGTGACATGACTCGACACAAACACTGTAACTGATCGTCTTAGTTTCTCGCGACTTCCACTTGACTCCTCTACGCGGCGCCACCGGGCTGTGTCGAAGCTGGCGGAAACCCAAAAGCGTTCATTATTTTCAGATTACCACAATCGGCCATCCTGCAGATCATCCGCCTCGGATGATGAGAAGTCTTCAGCCCAGGGTTTGAGGAATTCAGCACAAGTAGTTGTTCGTTTAGGGCCTAAATGATTCCCTTCACGGCAGAGGTCGTAAGTGTCATTCAGCTTGACTCTGGAGATTCTGTAAGGCCCACGGTACTTTTTCTTCAATTTAAGGCCTGGTTCAAACTGGGTCCTCTTGATGGTTTTGATATCGCCAACTTGGTACTGGCGAACAGGCCGTCGACTTCGATCAAACGACACACTGTTTTCTTGATACACTTTCTGGATTTGTGCTCTCGCTTCTTCACGGTGTTCATCTCTCCTGGTCTCAAACTCGTCTACCATCTCTTCATTGATCAACTCAACTATTCTCAGGTCATTTTCACAGCGCATTTTGGCTCCTGTCAAAAGTTCGAATGGCGTCTGCTTGATACTGCGGTTGTAAGTGGAATTCATGGCTCTTCGATCAGGTTCGACGTGCTTGTTCCAATCTCCAGGGTTTTCAATGGACAACTTGCCCAGCACGGAAATTATCGTGGAGTTCATCCTTTCTATCTGGCCATTGGCACGAGGAAGTCTGGTCGTGATCAGCGAGTGGGTGATGTTGTTGGCAGTGCAGTACTCTTCGAATTCATGTGAAATATACGCGGTTCCACGGTCGGTGACGATCTGAGCAGAGTTACCAAATACTCCTTTTTGCACGTCCAATTTCTCCGTAGTTTCTTTCGTGATCGTCGTTTTAGTGGGATACAGCCACACAAACTTTGTGAAGCTATCCGTTACTGCGAGAATATGCCTGCATCCTTTTTTCATTGAATCTAAGGGTTCAAGATGGTCAGCATGGTAAATGTGAAATGGTGTGCTTTCTTTAAATGAGGGATGCAATAGTCCTTGTTTCATCGTGATGCTCATCTCAACGCTGGTACTCTTCGTCTCTTCCGATGCCTTTCCTATGTCCATCTCATCGGCTGCTACCACGCCGATTCGGTACAAGTACGCTTCTGATATGTCCTTGGACATCTTGACACCGGTTTTGCTGATGGTAGTTATGGCTTGGTCCAGCAAGTCGTTACCCATGATAGCTGGCAACTTTAGTACATCTCCAGACACCACATAGAAATCAGTCAAGTAAGTGTCGTCGTCAACCTGGACGTCGGTTGGAAAATATCCTAGGGGACGCACCTCACTATCTCCGAAACCCTTGAGTACTATGGCGGTAGTCTTCAGCTCTGGATCGCCCATCTCTGTGTAAATGTCTTCACGGATCAGATTGATTGGGCGGCCCGTGTCAACTAATGCATTGATCTTCTGGCCCTGGAGCAACAATTCTTTCATCTTCATATTTGACTTGGTTCCCAAAGCAACGTTCACTGTCTTCTTCTCGGCATTCTGCTCAGTGTTTGGGCACTTGGAAGCTATGTGTCCGTAACTGCTGCAATTGATGCACTTTGGACCCAGACTCTTGTGTGAACTTTCTCTGGACTCGTGACTGTTCTTCTGACCACAATTGTAACATCTCTTTACAGGCGAGGTCTGCTTCTGCCTGTTGTCTTCTCTTGGTGTATGATTGTTTGTCGTCCTCTCATTTATCGTCACCTTCTGGGAATTTCGTGCGTAAGCATTCTTATAGATCTTCAACTTGTCCTTGAATTCCTTGATGTTCTTTGCTCCATATAGAATCATCTTGGATCCATTGTCATCCTCGATGCCATCGATGACGTATTGTATCAGTGATTCATCATCGATTGTCGACCTGCTGGCTATTTCTCGCATCACCAGGAAATATTCGTGAAGAGTTTCAACTTTTGTTTTTCGTCGGTTGGTTAGCAGTCGATGAATCTCTGCTGCGCTGGCATCATCTCGGAATTCCTTCTTCAGGGCTTTCTTCAACTTGTGCCAGTATGTGATGCCACGTTCACTCTGCACGAACAACTTAGCCAGGTCTGTCAGCGACTTTTTTGCAAATACGTATTTCTGCATCTCGTCCCAGCCCATCAACGTTTCTGTTTCCTCAAAGTCCTCAATCCAACGTCGCACCGGATAGTTCTCACTGCCGTCATAGGTTCTGACAGAGCCCTCTACATCTCGGAAAGTCAACGTAAACTTGTGTGCGACTCCACAGTTTGCAGTGTGCTGCAAGTCCACCACGTCCTGGTCGACTTCCCCTTCACTTGAGCTTTCTACTACAGTCTTCGATTTGTGTTTGGTCTTTGTTATGTTTTTATGGTTAGGCCTACCTCCTATTGCTTTGGAGAGTTTCTGGTCTTCGGACGAGCTAGATGAATCCAATGATGAACCTGACGTGCTAGAGGTTGAATGTTTCATGGATTTCATACCAACCATTTTCTCCTTTAACTCACGTAATTCTTCCGCCAGTAATTCGTTTGCCTCTTTCATCTTGCTCATCACATCTTTCGTTTTACCAGTCTCTTCTTCTTCTTCTTCTTCTTCATCATCATCATCATCATCATCTTCGTCTTTGGGCATCCCCAGCAACGAAAGGTCCATTAAGTTGTCACAGATTCGTTGCACAAGCACTGCTTTCTCTCCCGTGTATTGAATGTTTAACACTGTGCAAATGGCAAATAGATCAGCCTCGGTGAATTCGCACTCAATGAACTTCAATTTCTCCAGGTGTTCTGGTGAGTCACATTCAAACTCGAATCCTGAGAATTCTCTTCAGGTACTACCGTCAACGACACCTAGCTGTGAACTTGGCTACTAGATGCCACCCCAACCAGCAACTCGCAACGTACGTTGGAACTTCCCCTCCAAAGAAAAGCATACTGAGGGATTTTAGCGCTCTTAGAAAATCCGACGACTTCGGCCGGCTTTGAAACCGCGACCTTGGGCATAGACATTCAGCATGCTACCAGTTACGTCACCGAAGCCGCTTCCCACTTAGTCAGATGGAAATACTGAATCTGATCTCGTGCAAGTGCGTTGTCATGGCAACGTCTGATGGCTCATCCCTCATCAATTTAGTAGTGTTGCCATGGCAACCACTGATAGCTCTTGGCATTTTCTTATAATTCCGAAATCATTTTTCTCATCCCTTGGCGTAATGGTGGGTCATATCAAAAATTCTTTCAGACAAAAGTTTTAGGTAATTATTAGGGGAATATTGTCCATTTTGTACGGTTTTGATATTGTGCCTATTAAGAGAGATATGATTAATGTTTCCCGAAAAACCCACTTTTTCCCACCCCTTTGGTCAATGGTTGGTGCTATAAAAAAACTCTTCAAACATACTTTTTTGGGCTTTATCCGACACATAGTATGAACGTTGAACGGATTCGATATTTCACATATTAAGAGAGTTATAGCAATATTTCACTTTTTCTAAAAAAGCCCCCCATTTTCACCCCCTTCAGTCGATTTAGCCCAGTAACGAACTCGACCGAGATTTTATAGGTATACATATTCGGTAAAAAATTCAAAGTGATTGGTACAAAATTACGGCAGTTATCGTGTCCACAAAAACTGATATACATATATATATACATATACATAAATTATATATAAACTTTTGAACTGACGGTGGTTTTGGTGTCTGGGGAATGTGAAACGCGAAGATATGTCGAAATTTTCCGGAAGTCGAAACATGGGACCCATTGCAATAGTTAGCTTTCTAATGAAATCTACCTAAAATCCAGACGGCCACCCATCATACTGGCAGAATCGTTGCAAGCAATGAATTTCAACATGAACAGGAAATGGTCAGGATTGTGGACTACTGCTGCACATCCTACCAGGCTCTCGTTAGACCCGGTAAACAGCCAGTTGGCATGGAACTACCGCGACGTGTTTGGAAAACACTTAACAGGCTCCGTACAGGCCATGTCATTTGAGCTGAGAACCTCCACCGATGGGGATTGGCGGCATCTTCCCAATGTGACTGTGGCAGTGAACACCATACCATCAAACACATTGTAACATCCTGCAGCAGACGAGCTTATTTTGGAAGCCCAGAAGATTTCTTTGAAGTGACGGCTTCAGCCCTTCAATGGATTAAAGTCCTAGACATTAACTTGTAGATTTTCAGTATTTGTAAACTTTGTATATTAGTTGCTCTTCAGTTGCCAAACGCTAAATAAATAAGTACAGTATACAGAAAGCAGTAATTTTAGAAATCTCCTCCATAGTTCGCTTGTTTCTCAACCTACTATCATAATGAACTCCCCCTCTCAACAAGTGCTTATGAAATGGTGTAGTATACTCATTATCATGGTGAAAATAGGAATGTAAAAATAATAATAAAAGTATCACATGAAAAATCTCAATTCATGGAAGGTTACGCTCGTTATCTAGATGGGAAACCTATAAAGACTACAAATTTGGCAAAGTTCATACAGTAAATAAATAAGGGAAAAAGGCAACAGGAATTTGTCACTGTATTGCCCACCATAATCTCTTCCACAGGGATCATACCGAAGTCGCTGAAGGCCAACCTTGATAAACTAGGGCTCCACAATAATCTGCATACCAGTATGTAAAAAGTAGTTATTTTAGAGACCTGCTTCATAGTTTGCTCGTTCCTCAATCTACCTATATAGAGAACTCCACTCCATCTTGCAACAAATGCCGATGCAATGGTGAATTGTACCCAATGACATGGTGAACATACAGGGTGGCGCACAAAATGTCATACGTCGAAAATGGTTTATAAAATGTGTAAATCTGGGCTCACAAGCAAATTCATTCGTGAACAGAAACCTTATTTCATGCGTGATTCGACAGACAGCAGTACATGTCGCGCATGCGTACCGGCTTCCAGTTATACAGCCTGGCGGACAATGGGAGACTGACGCGCGAACAGAGGGTGAAAAGTGTTATTTTATGCGGAAACAAAGATTGTGCAACTCGGACTTAGGAAAGGTTTCGTGTTCATTTCCGTACACAGTGGGCTCCCTGCTGGCAGACGGTGTATAGGCAGAAGGCAATATACTGGAGAGAAAACGAACCCGTCCCATGCCAGTCCGCTTTCCGGATAATCTTGCTGCTGTGAGAGCGGCTGTGGCTCGGAGCCCCTCCAAATCCACCAGAACTGGCTGTGTTCATCTGGACGTCTTTCGTCGGTCAATTCAGAGAATACTGCAGTCTGAGCTTGACCAATTCCCATACAAAATTACTACAGGTCGGAAACTAACGGCGCTTGACAAGCAACGGCGAGTAAAGTTTGCTGGGTGGTCTATTGCAGAAGGTGATCCCGTACTGCACAACACATGGTTCAGTGTTAAGGCATACTCAACGGTGCTATGAACTTACAGAATGCCAGGTTTTGGGCGAAAGAACGGCCTGCTATTGTGCACGAGGTTGAAATTCATGGTGTGAAAGTGTGTGTTTGGGCTGAAATTTCCAGTCATGGAATTATTGGGCCAATCTTTATCAGTGACACAGTCAACAGTGCGCGTTACATGGCATGTTGCAAATCAGTTTCCTTCCACAACTATTTGCATCACGACTACCAATAGAGACACAATGGTTCATGCAAGATGGAGCTCGTCTGCACACAGCACATGTTGTTCTGTACTTCCTGCATGAACATTTCGGGCCCCGTGTGATGTCCCATCGATATCCCGAACGTTTTCAGAGCGGCTCAATCTGGCCACCACATAGCCCTGATATTAATCCCTGCAACTTCTTCCTGTGGGGATATTTGAAGGAGAAAATCTACCGCCAGAAACCAGAAAATGTCCTGCAATTACAAGCGGCCATTGTGACTTTCTTCCGAGGGTTGAGTGAGGATATGTGTCGTAGATTGGCCACAAACATGCAGGTTCGTCTCGAAGCTGTTGTATGCCGAGAAGGTGGGCATATTGAACATGTCCTGCATACTGACTAATCATGCACATTTCAGTGAATGTTGTAATGCCATTCTTTATTAAATATGTTGTATATTAAATATTCTATAAACAATTTCCAGTGTATGACATTTCGTGCGCGACCCTGTATGAATAATAATAATAATAATAATAATAATAATAATAATAATAATAATAATAATAATAGTAACAATCAAAACCATCATTCATCTCTGTTCATCGTTTAGTTTTTATTTACCAATTTAGTGACTTAACATAAGTCCACTTTAATAAGCTGACAAATGAGATGATCACCCACATGGACGAGTATACGCACCTTGTTGGCTGGCTAATAGCCTTGGCGTACCACCTGTAATATGTATGCAAATCTCCTTAAAGCGATAAACAACATCCTTTGTATTGACATAACCACTTTTACGAACCTCCACCTTAATTATCAGTAATTCCCAACGGATCTAATTGCAAAGTATTACTGCTCGGACTGCGGCACATAAATTGGAACGCGCTTGTAAGCAGTGGTGTGGTGGTTGGCCTGTAGAATACCGGAAGAGCCTGTTGTTTATGTGGAATGATTAGTGGGTTCTTCCATGTAACATCCTGTTAATAGTACTATGCATGATGAGATAGTCTTAAGCATAAACTCATAAACCTTACAAAATTCTCTGTCATAAATATGTCAAGTCTTTTCTTTAACATCATCACGGTGTAGGGCAGAGGAAAGGAACTTTACCGAGGTAGCACAAGGAAATGTCTTAATTTGGATATTATATGGACACGTAAATACAGGAAGTGGAAGAGTTGGAGGAAGTACAGTGGCCAGATAACAGTTTGAATTATATACCTAATGCATTTTGAAACGTGGCCTGTAATATCTTAGACTTAGATAAACTTGCAGGGTTAGTTCTTAGGGGTATGATGGACTGAACTTTATTTCGTAGTTTTTGTTGATGCTATGCTTGGTAGTAGGGGCTGCGTGGCGCAGTCGGTAGAGGCATTGAGCCTCTAACTGAAAGGGAGTGGGTTTGGTCCCCACCCAGGTTGTGGAGTTTAGAAACAAAACTACCACTTTCGGAAGCGCAGATAGCCCTGGGGTTCACTCAGCCTACACCAGAAATGAGTACCAGGGTAATTCCTGGGAGCAAAGACGGCCAGGCGTGGAGCTGAAAACTCTATCCCATCTAGTGCCGATGTCATAAAAAGTGGAAGCCTCTACCTTCCACTACTCCCAGGGCTTCCATGGCCTGTATGGAGTTAGCTTTGCTTTATGCTTGGTAGTAATGTGGTCTACGTAATCTTCCGGCCCTAGTGACAAAACTTTTGATTTTTTGCAACCTGCAGTGGGTTGATGTTTAATGAATTGTAATAATGACATAAACGCTGAATTACGCAAAAATCTTTCTACAGTTCTTGGAATGGCTGCATCATCTACAACATCTTCAGCATCATCATCATCATCATCATCATTAATCACTTCAAATATCTTAGACTAACCTTCCAAACACAAGGCAATATATTCACCCATCATATAAAAGACAAGGCAGTCGGTGTCATTAAAGCAATGCAAGACATAGACCAGTTTCGCAACTTTTACCGTCAAGTCAGCCCTGACACTGTTTAAAATCAAGATCACTCCTATTATTACACACGGCATGGACCTGATATGGACCGCCCTTACCAAAGGAAATTTAAAAGATCTGGGAAATTTGATCGATAAATTATTGCACATCGCAGTTCATCAGCAAAAGATGCATCATGTGGTCGCTAACATCCATTAATGGATAGGCATCTGAAGAAGTAGAAGTAGAAGAAGAAGAAGAAGAAGAAGGCAATATAAAATTGCTCTTTCTTTAAAACCTTTTATGCCTGCCGAAATATAGTCAGTCTTGCCTTGCATACGAACTAGCAGGTAAATCTTTCTTCATAGAAGACCTAAGAATAGAACACCAACTTCCATCTATTATTATTATTATTATTATTATTAGGGCTCGGATTCGAGCATATTTGCATATTTTTTCCTGAATAGTACACATTAAATGAAGCCTTTCGGTGGTATTTTCACCTCTCTGGGACCAACAGAATTGAAATTTATCGAGCATATAAATGCATAAAACCGCGGTTTTCAGAATAGAAGCATATACATGCATATTCTGGTGGTTTTCGTCTAAATAGTTTGTTTTTCTTCGAATTCTCCCCCGAATTCGGGCCCTGACAATCCTTAAGGTTCAAAAACAGAAATAATTATTGAAAAGCCTATCTGGTGTGAATAATAGAACCGCAGGCTTTTAACCTTTTGTGAGGTCGTTCTCGTCATTGAAACTTTTATTGACTGATTTAAGAAAATCATTCAAAACTGAAAACATAGATCATTTCTTGTTGTACAGACCAATGCAGATCTACTTCATTGACTCGCCTAATTCTGAACATTCTGTAAATGAACTTTTAAACTGCATCTTTTATAAGAGCCCTTCTCTTATATATACTTGTAAAACTTGAATGCGAGTATATTGCAGTGTATCATACATACAATTAGAAAATAAAGCTCGTATTTAAAGGTATGTTATAGTTTTTTTCGTTTCACTTTCCTTTCTATAGTTTTTAACGGTGTTTTTCGAGCATATTCTGCATATTTAACAGCATATAATGGGGGTTTCGAGCATATCTATCGAGCATATAATGGGTTTATAATGTTTTTTTTCGAGCATATAATGGGTTTTCAAGCATATCTATCGAGCATAAAACACAGGGTTTTCGAGCATATCTGGAGATTTTATCGAGCATATCGATCCGAGCCCTAATTATTATTATTATTATTATTATTATTATTATTATTATTATTATTTTACAGCGTTATGTCCAACCATGGAGCGCGATTGAACCAATTTTACAGATGAATATAAATTTCATTTCTTTTCTTCCCAAAGTTCACCAACGTTCTCAGGCTAGGCCTGTGTCAACAAATTTCATATGTTATGTCGATTTCTCGCAGGTCATTTTCAACTTTGATTATTCAGTTACTCTTGGCATTTAATTCATTAATTAATTTACCGTATGGCTTTTAGTGCTGGGAGTGTCCGAGGACACGTTCGGCTCACCAGAGTTTGTAGCTGCTTCTATGCGGACACTCATGGGGTGAACTACCGTCACGTGTGGATGAGATTAAATGAATGAAAATGAATGAGCAAGTTCAATTGCTAGTAGTTCCAACTTTGGCTACCAGAAGCCACTGACACCTAGCGACAAACTTTGGATATTGATAGAAATATAACCTACAAATTTGGCTACATACTACCAATATTATAGTGGTAGGTTCTTTTACATGCCATAAATCTGTGACATGGGCCCACCGGCTTTACTTCCCCTCCGAAGGAAGGCATACTGAAGGATTTTGACGTTCTTAAAAATCCAACGATTTCAGCCGGGTTTGAACCCACGATCTTGGGCATATCAGTTCAGCATGCTACCGACTACGCCACCGAAGCCGCTTGAGGAATATATCCATAAAATTTCAATCGTCTTTTTCCAATAGTTTCTGATATTTTCTCGGAATGTTGGTATTACTCGTGGGCCAAACATTTCCCTAAGGATTTCCTTTCTTGTTGTTGTTCTTTAAACTATTTAGTTAGTGATCTGCCTCCAATGATTAGGGTTTCTGATGCGTATACTGCTTTTGGTTGAATTACCATGTTATAGTGTTTTGATCTTGCGTTTTGAGATATTGTTTTTGTTGTACTAGTTCCAGGCGATTATTATTATTATTATTATTATTATTATTATTATTATTATTAGTATTATTATTATTATTGTTATGCATAAAATGAAACAGACACTAAATTTTAATATTTGGGTTCAATAATAGAAGCTGGGGGAACAAGTTCAACTGAAATTGAGAAGAGAATAAATGAGGATAGGAGAACAAATTGGAACGTTAAAGTCCGTTTTATGGAGCAGAAATACTTTAAACAAAATTAAGGAACTTATTTACAGTTCATTGGGATAGCCACTGTGGCTTAGGCGGCAGCACGCCGGCCTCTCACCGCTGGGTCCGTGGTTCAAATCCCGGTCACTCCATGTGAGATCTGTGCTGGACAAAACGGAGGCAGACAGGTTTTTCTCCGGGTACTCCGGTTTTCCCTGTCACAATTTAATTCCAGCAACACTCTCCACTATCATTTCATTTCATCTGTCATTCATTTAATCATTGCCCCAGAGGAGTGCATCAGGCCTCGGCAGCCGGCACAGTTGATATCCTCGCCGCTACATGGGGGCTTCATTCATTCCATTCCTGACCCGGTCGGAGACTGGAAGCAGGCTGTGGATTTTCATTTTCATTTACAGTTCATTGGTACAAAGTATTTTGGTATATGGAGCGGAAACATGGACGTTACAGAGACAGCAAGAAACACATTATTTGTAACAGAGATGGATTATTGGAGGAAGTCGGCAAGAAAATCATAATTGGATAACATTAGAAATACGAGAGTTAGAGAAATTATGCAGGTAAAGAAAATGTACTAGAATTGATTGAAAAAAGAAGACTACAATGGTTTGGACATGTGAAATGGATGCAGAATAGTAGAATTACAAATTTAATGGCAAGCTGAGAGAAATCGGAAATGGGGTAAACCAAGAGAACAGTGGATGGCTACCAGAGCCTTAACCGAGGAAGATGCTGAAGACCGAAATTCGTGGAGGAGTAGAATAGTTTTGGTTTGAAGGAAAACTACTGTATTGTAAAATATTCCTTAAAAAGAATTATTATTATTATTATTATTATTATTATTACCGACAGTAGTGGCTACGCTGGCTAACGCACAGCATTAGGTCATGGGGCCAAGCTCTCTGCTGACTCGGTAGACGCGTGGGTTCGAGCCCCACCGTCGGCCGTCCTTGAAATGGTTTTCCGTGGTTTCCTATTTTCAACACCAGGCAAATGCTGGGAGGGTACCTTCTGACAGGCCACGGCCGCTTCCTTCCACATCCTTGCCCAGTTTCATTCACCATCATTCATTTCATCTCTCATTAACTCCTGTCATAAGGTTGGCGTCAGGAAGGGCATCTGGCCGTAAAAACCATCGCCACAAAGACTTCCATCGCATCTCATCCCCGACCCCGTTGGAAAACGGGAATAATAAGGGGTAGACATACATTTATTATTATTATTATTATTATTATTATTATTATTATTATGGCTAGAATTGTGTTGACTAATAATAACCTAAAACAATGCATTTATTATCTAAAAATAAATGCAGAGACCCACTATCTTGAAGATGTAAAATTTAGAAATCGTTTACCTTGAGTACAGTCTGCTTGTCAAGTGGCGTGCTTGTTCTATGAAACTGCAGTTAAGTATTACTATGTTTTATCTTAAGAAAAATGGGGTAGACTACGTGAGTTATTTGGAAGTATTGTACATGGGAGGAATTAAATTTTCAGTATTTCCAACTAAAGAACATATTGCTTTTAGCCCTAGTCTTTGAACGTAATCCATGCTGGATGAAATAATTCAACACAAGTTAAAGAATCATAGTGGTCTCAAACCCATTAGTCGTTGTTGTGTGCGTGTATAACGGCTTACGGGCTGGAATTGCATAAAAGTCTTCCACTGACACAATTTGATCGGTTGCCTTTCAGCTCTTGTGTGGAAACGATCCAAATTAACTGATGAGCATTTGAAGTCGCTGCTGATAATTACCACTAGTAAACTTGTTCCATAGTGGCTTCGGTGGCGTAGTTGGTAGCATGCTGAGCTTCTATGCCCAATATCGTGGATTCAAACCCATCGGATTTTTTAAGAACGTTAAAAATCCCTCAGTATGCCTTTCTTCGGAGGGGAAGCAAAGCCGGCATGTTAAAGAACCTTCCACTAATTACACCTGTGTGAAGCTAAATTGTATAGGTTAAGAATGTAAACAACGCTCTTGGGTTTCTACGTTCGTTGCCAAGAGCCGACTGCGGTGGCGTCTAGTAGCTAAGTTCTGAACTTGGCCTAGTAATCGTTGACGGTGGCGCTTGGCGGCAAAAGTAGGAACTATTTGAAAAATTCTAAGTTGCAGTTTGTACTTAAATAAAAAAATAAAAAACAGATAACACACATTAATACAGTCATCACAAATAACACCGGTTATCAGACAGATTCTACTCACACCCAAAGTACACGGGGCTACATGACCGCGTTGTCGCAGCCCCTAAACTTAAGAACCAACCAACCACACTCGCCTGTGTCAATGAGGATAGAGCTGTGCGAGTGTGGAGATGACTCGCTGAACGTATGCACGACCAATACATCCGAGACCGACACCAATAGGGTGCAATGTTTTGGGGTGGTATCATGTATGGTCACCGAACCCCTCTTGTGTACATCTAAGGGCGTAAGACAGGCATATGTTACAGGGATACTATCCTGGCACCTGTATTGAAAGGCAATGCTGACAATTTCGGCCCAAATTTCACTTTTGGGAACGATAACGCTCGCCCGCACAGAGCTGGCATTGCCAATGCCTTTCTTCAGGAGAAATGGAATGGCCTGTCTATGCTCCCGATCTCAATTGTGTAGAGCAGGCGTGGACACTGCTCGAATTCCGCGCAGCAATGAATAACCAAATTACGTCAATATGAATAGACCAAACCAATCCAACTCACATGTTACTGTACTATGGTAGCCACAGCCACCATGATGCCTATAATATACCGTACTTTTATTTATAACAGACAAGCTGTACCCGGCATGCGTTGCAATGCCAATCAAAGATAGTGTTGGCGTTGAAATTCTGTTTCTTGAAGTGCTTTTGGATACACAACATGTTTTTCAATTTCCGTTAACTGCCTCTAAGCTATCGTAAAATGGATTTTCTAATTTAGAACCATTCGTGGGAACGTGCACAACAACTTTCAAAAGTTTCATCGCAATCGGATGAATGGCATATGAACGTATACGGGATTTTGTTTGAACGATTCGTGCGCTGTCACTCATTTGTTGAATCTACTCGTACGCTACCTATTGAGAAATGGATTTACTAAGTCGAAACCCTACCCTGGCGTGTACACAATAACTCATCAAGGTTTCATCACAATCGAAGAAGGTTATTTGAACGCACAGGGGATTATTTTTAACGCTTCGCGCGTCGTCACCCATTTGTTGCATATACTCGTGCGCTACCTATTGTGAAATGGATTTACTAAGTCGAAACCCTTCCCTGGCGTGTACACAATAACTCATCAATGATTCATCGCAATCGGATGAATGGTATATGCACGTATACGGGGTTTTGTTTAAACGATTCGTGCGCTGTCACTCATTTGTTGAATCTACTCGTGCGCTACTTATTGAGAAATGTATTACTAAGTCGAAGCCCTTCCCTGGCGTGTACACAATAACTCATCAAGGTTTCATCGCAATCGAAGAATGTTATATGAACGAAATGGGGGATTTTGTTGAAACGCTTCGCGCGTCGTCACCCATTTGTTGCATCTACTCTTGCGCTACTTATTGTGAAATGGATTTACTAAGTCCCCTTCCCTGGCGGGTACACAATAACTGATCAATGTTTCATCGCAATCGGATGAATAGTATATGAACGCATACCTGATTTTGTTTAAACGATTCGCGCTCCGACACTCATTTGTTGAATCTACTCGTGCGCTACCTACTGTAAAATGTATTTACTAAGTTAGAAACCGTCAAGTAAGTGTCCACAACATCTCACCCAAGTTTCATCGCTATCGGACTAATGGGATATGAAGACATAGGGGACTGTATTGAAACGCTCCGCGTGTCGTCGTTCATTTGTCGAATCTACTCGTGTGCTACCTACTGTGAAATGTATTTACTAAGCCAGAAACCTTCCTTGGAGTGTCCACCATATTTCACTCAAGTTTCACCGCTAACGGCAGAATGGTATATGACCTTATACGGGACTTTGTTGAAACGCTTCGCGCGTCGTCCCTCATTTGTTGAATCAACTTATGCGCTGCATATTGTATAGTGGATTTACTAAGCCAGAAATTTTCCATGACGTGTACACAACATCTCACCCAAGTTTCATAGCTACGGACGAATGGTACATGAATTCATACGGGACTTGGTTGAAACGCTTCGCGTGTCGTCGCTCATTTGTTGATTCTACTCTTGCGCTACATATTGTAATATGGATGTACTCAGCCAGAAACCTTCCCTGGAGTGTACACAACATCTCACCCAAGTTTCATCGCAATCGGATGAATGGTATGTGAACGTATACGGGACGTTGTCGAAACGCTTCGCGCGTAGTCACTCATTTGTTGAATATAAACGTGCGCTTCGTATTGTAAAATGGATTTACTTAGCCAAAAACCTTTCCTGGAGTGTACACAATAATTCACCAAACATTTATCACTATCAGACGAATGGTATATGACTTTGTACGGGACTTTGTTGAAACGCTTCGCGTGTCATCGCTCATTTGTTGAATCTACTCGTGCGCTACCTATTGTAAAATGTATGTACTAAGCCAGGAACCTTCCCTGGAGTATACACAACATCTCACCCAAGTTTCATCGCTATCGGATGAATGGTATATGAAATTATATGGGACTTTGTTGAAACGCTTCGCACGTCGTCGCTCATTTGTTGATTCTACTCGTGCTCTACCTATTTTTAAAGGGATTTACTAAGCTAGAAACCTTCCCTGGAGTGCATACAAAATCTCAGCCTAGTTTCATCGCTATCGGACGAATGGTATATGAACGCAAACGTGACTTTGTTGAAATGCTTCGCGCGTCGTAGCTCATTTGTTGAATCTACTCGTGCGCTGCCTATTGTAAAGTGGATGTACTAAGCCAGAAAATTTCCCTGCAGTGTACACAACATTTTACGCAAGTTTCATAGCTATCGGACGAATGGTATATGAACACATACGGGACTTTTTTGAAATGCTTCGCGTATCGTCGCTCATTTGTTGATTCTACGCGGCGCTACCTATTGTAAAATGGATTTACTAAGTCAGAAACCTTCCCTGGAATGTACTCAACATCTCACCCAAGTTTCATCGCAATCAGATGAATGGTATATGAACGCATATGAGACATACCCACAGACTTACAGACAAACTATCACGTAACATTGATTTTTAGCTTACTTTCGATTTTTGCAAAAAATGTAAGTAGACATATGAGATCAACACAGGGCGAAGAAAGTGTGTCTGTCTGTGTGTGTGTATGTGTGTGTGTGTGAGTCTGTGTGTGTGTGTGTGTGAGTCTGTGTGTGTGTGTGTGTGTGTGTGTGTCTGTGTGTGTGTGAGTGTGTGACTCTGAATGTCTGTCCCCCCCTATCAATTCGAACACGGTGAATGCGAATTGAACGAAATTTGGTACAAAGGTAGCACTAGCAAAGGACACGTCAGTGTCATGTTTTATATCGCCGCCATCTTTACTAAAACTGAATGGCGGCCACTCAAACGTTCAAAACGTAAAATCAAATAACGACTAACCAAATCATCCGATCTCTACCAAATTTGGTAACAACATACCTTCGTATAGGATGCGTCTTGTGACCAAACTACATGGTCGTCCGCCATACCATTTCAGGATGGCGGCCGTGTGAATTATGCAAACTTTATAATCCATATCATGGGACCCACCAGTTCCGATTATCGAGCCGAGAATCGTTTTAACTGTTCTAAAGGAACAGGCACGTTCGAAATTAAAAGTTTATTTTGTAATACTATAGTGCAGACGTGATTTTAAAATGCTGAGCCGATTCAGTAATAAGACAAGATGGCAGCGGATATCTTGTGCCTGACTTATATTTCACTAATTTGAGTATTGCATGCATTATAGCGTACTGATACAAAATAAATAAACTTTGTACGAAATGCTTTATATATAAATAATATACTCCAGTGATGAAATCGTTCAGTATAAATCATTATTTGCTAACAAGTTCTATGTAAGTCATTTTATATAGTACGATATTTGTTGACACAATTAGCTCAGTGGTAGAGCGTTAGCCTATCGCTCAAATGCCTATGGTTCAAACCCGATCAGAGCTAGTTTTTTTTTGCTTGAAATGTTATATGTTTATTGTTTTGTAATGACTCAGATGTTTTAAAATTAAGCGTTATATTGTGCATATTATGGTGTAAAATATATATTTAATTAAAACATAATTCGCCAGAAGATTTACTCGAGACATCTAGCTGCCAAAAAGGTAACTGCACGCCGACCTACTTATTAACTTCCAGATTTTATTGAAAAGTTTCTTCTTCTGGCCGGTAGAATGCACTCGCTCTGTTAGGATTATATTGTTCGATATTTCACCACTAGATGTCACGACTAGTCTACGTGGGGCTCCATTGATTACTATACCATTGGCATTCTATGCGCATCGAATTTGAAGAATGACAAGATGATACTACGATACATTTTTACTTTTTATTTTAAAGGGTTTGTAACAGCCTATTTTGCGTTACTTGAAAATGTTATTTGAAGTAAAGAACAAAACGATTTCACATAGTAACTGAATTCAAGCCGTTGGTGTTAGTTCAGGTTATTAATTACTACTTCTATTTCAGGCAAATAGCAATCGAAAATATCCACATAGTTTGTGTACACACGTCTCTGTAGGGTCATGGAAAGATTTGTTAATTCAATTGGGGTTGTGAAAGCCATGCACAACCAGACGTGTAAAGACATGCCTCAACTCAAAGTTGGATGTTGCCCACGGCAGGTCGTATATGTAATAATAATAATAATAATAATACTAATAATGTTATTGGTTTTACATCCCTTTTAACTACTGCTGCTTTTAGAGACACCGGGGTGCCGGAATTTTGGCCCGAAGGGGATCTTTAACGTGCCAGTAAATGTACTGACACGGCTCCCTCGCATTTGTGCACCCTCAAATGCCAGCTGACTGCGCCAGGATACGAACCTGCAACCAAGGGCCCAGCAAGCGAGAACGATACCGTTGAGCCACGCAGCCAGTCCGGTCGATTATGTCTCCAGATCCATAACATTCTTGATATACTTCTTATCTATCTTTCTTCAATGATGGAAGCAGTTTTTATCTAGGTTGTGGCGTTTGGTAGAGGTAAATCGTTTCTAAGGTCTTCAACAAAGAATAGTTCTATTATACTCTTTGATAATAACAACGAGTTATAACTATACTCATACATTTAGGAAAAAGTAGGCTATATGTTCTTTACTGAACATCTTGTTATATATATAGATAACGATTGGGGAATAGATGTTCTTCGTATAGTCATCACTTTCTCGAGTTGGGGTGCATTGGACAGTATTGAAACCAAAGTTAAGACAATTCTATAGTTTGCAACTGATATTGTGGGCACGATTAAACTTTCTCGGGGCAGAAATATTCTTTCAAATATCATATTAAATTTTGATTTATTTTTAGCCTACTTTTCACATTTTGCAAAAGTGAGGAAAAAGTAGTCCTATGAGATCGATCCGGGAAAATGTGTGTCTGTCTGTCTGTCTGTCTGGCTGTGTGTGTGTCCCCCCTATCAACTCCTAAACGGCTGCAGCAATCAAAACCAAATTTAGTATGAGTAAAGATGAGCACCGGAATATCTCACGTCCATATTTGAAAATTATGGCAGTGGTACCAACTGCTGAAAAAACGCACTAGAAATTTGAGCTCCATGTTGGATATATTGCAAGGTATGCATGGGAGCTATTCCAAAATTGGCACACATGTAGATAATACTATTTCAGTTTAATTTCCAGGAGGCCAACCATGACAGTGTTGCCAAAATAATTTTAAGCCCTCTGATAAGTCCAATGTTCAAATGCATATAACTTCTACACTATCTATTGGATTTCAACCAAATTTTGTATGTAATATCTGTACATAAACAGATATGACAGCGTATTCTTAAGAGCCAACAGGGCTGCCAACTGTTAATAATTGCTCTCTCTATTTTTTTTAACCAAATACCAATATATCAGAAAGTATGCAAGCCAACAGCTTTGAACTATGCACACTTATATTGTGACATTTTAGATTAATTTGGAGTAACTTATATACGTCAGTTCTACCAACATGATTCTAAGCCTGCTGATAGTACCAATTTTTAAATACATGTAACTTCTATACTATCAGTTGGATTTCAACCAAATATCGTATGTGCTATATGTATCATAACAGATATGACTATAAGTATTGTTAAGAGCAATCAGGGCTGCCAACTGTTAATAAATGCTGTCTATATTTTTTACCCTAATGTCAACATATCAGAAAGTATACAAGCCAACAGCTCTATACTTTGCACACGTATAGCACCTGACATTCTAGATTAATTTGGAGTAATTAATACAAGGCAGCGCTGCCAACATGATTCTATGCCTGCTGATATGTCCAATTTTAAAATACATGTAACTTCTATACTAACAAATGGATTTCATCCAAAATTGGCACAACAAGATATCATAATATTTCAGATTATTTCTGACCAGCACACGCATGGTATTGTTGGCAACATGCTTTTACGCGTACTGATAGATCCAGTGTCTAACTGCATGTAACGTCCATTGGACTTCAACCAAATTTTGTATTCTGCACCTTCAGAGATGGAACTAAGAATATATTCAGTCACCAGGGCTGCCAACTGTAGTGCTCTATTAGGCTACATTATACCAGGTATATTTTGTACTAATTAGATATTTCGATATTACCAACTTAAATTTGTCATTATTCTCGATAGGTTCATATACTGTAGAATAATCATTGGCATGAAAAGTAGGCTGTATAGTTCTTCACGGAACTTCTTGTTAATACTGCATTATAATTTTGATTTAAGTTTTATTTTAATTAAGCCAATTAATATTTTGATTGTCTTTATCTAAATTTAAATTAATTTTTTTTATTTAGTCAATTTATCCTCTAGGTTGGTGGTTCCCACGGACTCAGCGAGGGAACTCACCACTACCGCCACTAAGGGCATTGTCCTGGAGCTTGGAACATCTGGTCGGGATGGATACAACTGGGGACGTGTGATCAGCACTTCGCCCAGGCGGCCTCACCTGCAAAGCGAATAGGGGCCTCATGAGGGATGGGAAGGGATGGAAGATTGGGATGGATAGGCTAGTAAGAGGGAAGGAGGCGGCCGTGGCCATACAGGATGTACCATCCCGGCATTTACCCGAAGACGAAGTGGGAAACCACGGAAAACCACTTCGAGGATGGCTGAGGTGGGAATCGAACCCCCTCTACTCATTTGGACCACCCGAGGCTGAGTAGACCCCGTCCCAGTCCTCATACCACTTTTCAAATTTCGTGGCAGAGCCGTGAATCGAACCCAGGACCTCCGGGGCGGCAGCTAACCATGCTGACCACTACGCTACGGAGGCGACTAAATTAAATTAATTTAACTAAAATTAAATTAAATTAAGTTAATTATTTTAGTATTAATTCTAATAACCTTAATTTCGATTTTAATTATTGTAATTTTAATAAATTGTGTTTTAAATTACTAACATTTTGATTTTTATTATGTACTGTAATTGTAGACTGTTGTAATCATTTTAATTTTAAATATTTTTATTTTATGTATGGTATTTAATATTTAATTTTGCATTTAATAATTTAATTATTAGAATTTTATTTTTGTTTCAATATGCATATCTTCATTTTGATTTTCATCAGTTTGAAATTTGAATTATTTTTACTTTTGATTTGAATTATTTTAATTTTGATTTTAATTATTTTGAATTAATAATTATTTCATTTTTATTCCATTAATTTTTAATTTCAATTTTAACGTCTATAATTATTTTAAAAATGTAATTTAATTTTGTACGGTACCCGGTACTGTATTTCATTACATTTTTTATAATTATAATAAAATAATATATTTTTATTTAATTAAGAAGTAGTTCAGTGAAGAACTAGCAGCCAATATTCATAAACCCTACTTATGTTAAATGCCTGTATCGACATACAAAATTTCAGTTTGATTGCTGTAATAGATTCGTAGATTTTTGAGAACCATCAAAATATTTCGGATGGTCGACATGTCAAATTTTTATATGTGTACTGTAGTCTGTGTAGGCCTTAGAGTTATATAGTATATACTATTTCATGACTATTATTGCGTAGGTGTATTATTCAAACTTCAATCGCATGATAGGACACAAGAAATAAAAATGAGATTTTAAAATTTCCCACAGCCACCATCTTGTGGTTTTGAAAACAATTGAAATAAATTTGATGTCAGTGGATTTAAATTTGTATAAGCATTTACCATACCAAGTTTCACTGCGCTCGGATGGTTAAATCGCGGCAAACGTCCATTTGTATTAAAACTTTGCGTCTTTGGCATATTGGAATTTTGCTCACCACATTATTGAAAGTACCATAGGTGAACATATGTTTATAGCCTTTATCAAAACACAACATTTCGGTTTGATTGCTGTCATACATTAGAAAATATAGAGAACTGCCTAAATATTTCGGATGATTGCCATGTTGGACCTTTTTATGTAAGCCATTTGGTTATGCACTGTTACATGACGATTATTGCGTAGGTCAGGGGTCTCCAAACTTTCCAGCCTTAGGGCCATACTGATTACTCCAGTAAGTTCCGAGGGCCAAAACCATATTATCATTGTTGCCGGTGGTAAAAAGTGAAATAGTCCACTGATGAAAAAAAAGTCCGAAAAAGTACGCAACGTTGAAAAAAGGCTGCAAATCGGACTAAAGTCCGCAAAACGGCAACACTGCATATTATCTTTGTAACAGTATTTTGATTTGAATTGTTGCTTTTGTGTGTGATTTAGTAGTATGGAAAAGAAGCGAAAAATTGATAGTGAATGCAGAAAATTCAAAGACGAGTGGAACATTCAGTATTTCGTAATTGAGTCCAGTAACAAGGCGCTATGTTTGATTTGCAATGAAAGCATAGCCGTTCTCAAGGAATATAACATTAAACGTCATTATGAAACAAAACATTTTCAAAATTACTTAAAATATACAGGAAGTTTGCGGACAGAAAAATTCGAAGCTATGAAGCGTGGATTGAAATCGCAGCAATCTTCATTTACAAAACTCAAAACCGAACAAGAGGCTGCAACTCGTGCCAGCTTTCGTGTGGCTCTTGAAATTGCAAAACGTGGAAAACCATTCACCGATGGAGAAATGATCAAAGAATGCATAATTGCAGCAGCCGAAGAAATGTGCCCTGAAAAGGTAAATTTATTAAAAACTGTCAGTATGTCAGCAAACACTGTGGCTCGAAGGGTAGAAAACATCGCTGAAAATATATCCTCTCAACTGTTCGACAAAAATGGAGATGTTGAGTGGTTTTCTTTGGCCTTGGATGAGTCAACGGATGTGTCAGATACTGCTCAGGTGTTGATTTATATTCGAGGAGTAGATAAAAGCTATGAAGTGCATGAAGAACTTCTTGATATGTATAGTATTCATGGCACAACTACTGGTACAGGTATTTTTAAAGGAGTTGAAATGGCCATTAATCAAAAGAACCTTCGATGGAAAAACTTGAAATGTATTACAACTGATGGAGGCAAAAACATGAGTGGGAAAGATAAAGGAGTGGTCGCTCTTGTGTCAAAGGCTGTAGAAAATGACGGTGGTTCAAAACCATTAGTCTTACATTGTATCATTCATCAACAGTCTTTGTGCGGAAAATATTCGGATATGTCTGAAGTTCTGAAACCAGTCATATCAACTGTTAATTTTATGAGATCTTTTGGGCTGAATCACCGACAATTCCGACAATTTATTGCAGAGATTGGAGAAAATGACTTACCTCATCATACTGCCGTACGCTGGCTTAGTTGTGGGAAAGTCCTTCAGCGCTTTTTTGAACTTCGAGCAGTGATCGAATTTTTTTTGAATGAAAAGCATCGCCCTCTTACTGAATTACAAAACAACGCATGGTTGTGGAAGTTAGCATTCTATGTTGATTTGACAAAACATGTGAACGAACTGAATTTGAGATTGCAAGGAGAAAACCAGCATCTTCCTGATTTATACACTAATATCAAATCATTCCGGAAGAAATTGATACTGTTTCAATCACAACTACGGAGTAAATGTTTTTCACATTTTAAAACGTGTGAAATATTCAGCCAAACCACTGAGACTGAGTTTCCTATCGATTTTGCAATCGAAACTTTGAGTGCTTTGAAAATAAATTTTGATACTCGTTTCTCGGACTTCGATGCCTTTGCGAATCAAATTAAGATTTTTCAGGATCCTTTTGATACTGACATTGAAACCCTAGCCCCGGAACTTCAAATGGAAATGATTGAACTACAGTGCAGTGATATAATTAAGAACAAATATCAAAACTCATCTTTGTTGGAATTTTATAAGAGTCTTCCACTGACACAATTTGATAATTTGCATAAATTTGCTCGTGGGCTGTTTTCTGTTTTTGGTACTACTTATTTGTGTGAGAAGACCTTCTCCAAAATGAAGTACACAAAAAATATTTACAGATCTAAATTAACTGATGAGCATCTTAAATCTCTTTTAATAATTGGTACAAGTAAAATTAGTCCACAACTACAAACTATTGTCAGTGGAAAATCTCAATTACATAAATCTCAGTAGTATTTCATATGTCTGCATGTTATACATGTCTTGACTCATTACAATTCTGTGTTTCTTTATCCAACTTATCACAAAAACAATAACAATAAGCCTACAACAATGTTATGAGTAGTTAGCCCATGACCATATCAATGTAGATGTCATATTAATAATTATTCAACATAAAATTAGAATACTTCAGTAAACTAAATTTAATTTGCTATAAAAAAATATGTTCTCTAAAAGGAGTTTTCAAGTATGCTAGCTCTCCGCGGGCCGGACAAAATCTGTCCGCGGGCCGGATGTGGCCCTCGGGCCGTAGTTTGGAGACCCCTGGCGTAGGTTAATTATTCAAAAGTTGTTTACGATCGCATGATTAGAACACAAGAAATATAAACTTAGTTTTAAAATTCCACACAGCCGCCATCTTGAGGTTCGCCATCTTGAGGTTAAATTAGATGTCAGTGCATTGCAATGTGTATAAAGATTTGCTGTACCATGTTTCACTGCCCTCGGATGGTTAAATCACGAGAAAAGTCTATCTAAATGTTTCAAATTCTCTTGGCCGCCATGTTAGTTTTGTAAGTCTCATAAATATAAACTTCTAGTTGTGACCTTCATTACCGTACAAAATTTCAGGGTGATATCAGTAATTGTTTCGGAGATGTAGAATGCCGCTGAAATATTTCACACAGCCGCCATGTTGGATTGGTGAGACATAATTAAATTTGAAGGGCACGGCCGAGGTTGGACAAAATAGTACCATGAGCTCACCGAGTTTCATTGAAATCGCTTCAGCCGTTTTGATTTTATTAGGGGAACACACACATTCACACACACACACACACACACACACACACACACACACACACACACACACACACACGGACAAAAGGTGATCTCATAAGCCTATTTTTTTCATAAATGAAAATAGTCCAAAAATGATATATATATTTTTGAATTGTTATATTATTCATTACCGTAGATCAAGAATAATAATAATAATAATAATAATAATAATAATAATAATAATAATAATATCGTATGGCCTCGGGTGCCTGGTGCAAACTTTGTTAATTGACACCCAGAGGGCAGCTTGCATGTCGAATTTTGTCGTTCCTTTGAACGCTATGAAAGTCATGGAGGTTAGATATCTAAACTCCTTGACACTACAGCGCATTCAAGTAGAGAATGGAGGAACTTTGTGTTGGCGGAAAATCCCGAGATTAATTTTGCCATTGAACACGGACTACTGAATTCAAATGGGTTCTTTAACATGCCAACAACGTATGGCATGAGTATCGTGATTTTTGTCGCCTTCATAAATCACTTACCATGGCCAGGGGCGAACCTGCAATCTTGGGGTTGGTAGTCCGACACTCTAACCACTCACCCACCGTGGCAAGCTAAGAATAATAATAATAATACGGTATTTGATTATAAGAAATAATACCACATCCAAAGGATAATTATTCTTCAAGATAAGGCTGAATTATGCAACTTTAAGAATATTCATGAAAGTTGTTTGCAGCGACTTCGTCGGCGCAGTTGGTGGCATGCTGAGCTTCTATGCCCAAGATCGCGGGTTCGAACCCGGCCGAAGTCGTCGCAATTTTTAAGAACGTTAAAAATCCCTCAGTATGCCTTCCTTCGGAGGGGAAGTAAAGCCGGTGGTCCCATGTCATAGATTTATGGCATGTTAAAGAACCTTCCACTAATTACACCTGTGTGAAGCTAAATTATATATAGGTTAAACATTTGACTAACGTTCTTAGGTTCATACGTTCGTCATCAAGAGCCGACTGCCGTGGCATCTGGTAACTATGTTCTGAACTAGTTGGTCGTTGACGGTGGCGTTTGGCGGCAAAAGTAGGAACTACTTAAAAAAATGTCTGCAGTCCTTACTTGAATTAAAACAGATGCACACACTAATACAGACATCACAATTAACACCGGTTATCAGACAGATTCTTCACACACCCAAAGTACACGGGGCTACATGACCGCGTTGTCGCAGCCCCTAAACTGAAGAACCGACCGACCAAAGTTGTTAGCGTACACATTACTACCTTATAAAGAATTACAAAGTAGCCAACATGTATTAGGCAGAGAAATTGTTTTGAAATTTGGTTGCTTGTTTCCGATATTTTAAATATTCTTGCCATAACTCGGGTCATATGCAAGGGGAGATGTGAGTATGTAACAAGCAGGTACGGTGAATAAATAGTGTAGAAACCCCGAGACTATGAACACACAGACACGTGCGCTTCTGACTTTATAAAATAATAAACTCATTGGGGACGGGAATGCGGTATTGAGCTTCTCCCGCATTCTACGCCCCGTACATATATAAACGATCCATAGAGTATATATATTACCAGGGGGATTTCCCTGGCTGCTAGGACCATGTTTTCGTAAAGAGAGTAATATTCCTCACAAGATCTATAAGAACACTTCACTTCACGCTATCTTTATTTATACCACCAGCGTGAGGTAGTTGTGTGTAGCCTTTCCTGACTTAAAACGAAACGAGATGTACTTTTCTAAACCAAGTCACGCCGTACACGGTGAGTGAGTTTCTGACGTCATAGAAGGGAGAAGACTTTTTAAACTCCTGCGCCCCAGTGTGTGTGTGTGTGTAAGCTGGTTGAAATGCAGGCTGAGTAAAAGATGCAAAAAGCAGCAGATAAAATGTGTATCTGACCCAAATACGTTGTGAATATAAACGATTTTGGGTTTTAAAATGTAAAAGAAAGGACTATTCGAGATTATTCTGCTAACACCGAGGATTTGCCATCTTTTTACGTGTGAAGATTTGAATAATTATGGTTCTACAAAGCTTGCTGAAGGAGTGGCTCTATCGGATTTTTTATTATGGATACTCGAGTTCAGGCCTTAATTACAACCAAACCAACAGACCTATTAAAAGACGAGTTACACCAATATTTTCCTAGTTTAATTCTGCGTTAGACTATATAAGCCAATTATTTTCAAGTTTATTAATTATTTATATATTTGTGGTTGTATGAAAAATTGTCCGTGTTTTTGACGTCTTTTCTTGGAACCGCTCACTTAAAACAATATACATGGAAAACTACTTGGCTGAGGGTAATTAAATTTTTATATGTGATAGGCACAAGTATTGGTAGTGCAAATCGCAAGTTTCAATTTTTTTCAACTGCCCAATAAAAAGTTCTTATACTTTTTCTGACGTAACGTTTTCTCAGCCCAGGATAAACGTACAGCAGGCAACTTGGTCTCATTTTTAAGCTCTCATTTGTGATTATCGGAAACTACGACCTCTGTAAACGTACAGTGTGATGACGAATTTATGAAGAGTAATATTAATGGGAGGTTTTGTGCGTTCCGGCCCCTGCGAGTAAAAGCGAACGGACTTGTGAAATCCAGTGCAGCGTTGCCGCGTTAAGTTGTTGCTCGCTACGAACGAACACTGCTTTCAGTTTCCTTTCAACCTTTATTTTCTTACCTCGTACACATTTCATTTTCCATCACCTTTTTCACATAAGGGCTTTAGACCTTCAATGGCAATTTTAAAAGTGGTTTGTCTTCCTAATTTGGAAATGTCAGTCTACACAATTTTTAAATGGGCTATCTGCATTATTTACATAATATCTTTACAATATGTAATTCAGTCAGTATTCTTCGCCTGAAGAATGGCTCTGTTCCGATTAATCAGAACTGCTGGCATTCATGTTAATTATGACCTGCTCGAAATGAGGGACATTTTCAGACAGGCCATCTATCTCCCAGTAGTGGTCTTCAATTCTTTTAGCGTGTTAAATACATTGTTTCCAGAGTTCAGGAGCAGCGGTAAGCAAGGCTTCTCGGCATAAAACATTCATTGCTTCCATACTTCTACCATTTTGTGATATGTTAGCGCAAGTTCGCCCTCAGACAATGGTGGTCTCTGAGGCATTTCGATGTGATGTAATGCGGCATATAAGTAGTAAACAGGAAGACTGAAAATAGCATGTGGACATAGCCAGGTCAGTCGCATTGCATTACACAACTGCCCGGCAACGCTGCACTCGAATTCACCAGCTCGCTCGCTTTTACTCGCACGGACCGGAACACGCAAAACCTACCATTAATATTACTCTTCAAAAATTCGCCAACACACTGTATGTTTACAGTGGTCGTAGTTTCCGATAATCACGAATGAGAGCTTCAAAATGAAACCAAGTTACCTGCTGTACGTTTATCCTGGGCTGAGAAAACGTTACGTCAGAAAAAGTATAATAACTTTTTATTGGGTAGTTGAAAAAAATTGAAACTTGAGATTTGCACTACCAATACTTGTGCCTATCACATATAAAAATTGCATTACCCTCTGCCAAGTAGTTTTCCATGTATATAGTTTTAAGTGAGCGGTTCCTAGAAAAGACGTCAGAAACACGGACAATTTTTCATACAACCACAAATAAATAAACAATTAATAAACTTGAAAATAATTGGCTTATATAGTCTAACGCAGAATTAAACAAAGAAAATATTGGTATAACTCGTTTTTCAATAGGTCTGTTGGTTTGGTCGTAATTAAGGCCTAAACTCGAGTATACATAATAAAAAATCCGATAGGTGGTTGTGCGATTGGTCGGAAAGGATATGAAAACTCACTAGCAAACCTTATGATTTGATAGTTTTTTTTTTTCAGAATTGCTTTTTAGTCAGTCAACACAAATACGCCCAATTAGATTGTGTGGGAAGTAATAATTATTTTATTATCTTACTAATTGAATGTTTTTTTTACCGTATGGCTTTTAGTGCCGGGAGTGTCCGAGGACATGTTCGGCTCGCCAGTTTTGTAGCTGCTTCGAGACGGACACCCAATGGGTGAGCTACAAGTACCGTTGGGGAGGGAAGGAGGGAAGTTGGAATGTAAGGACGAGGAGTTGGAAGGTAGCGGCTGTGGCCTATAGTTAGGGACCAACCCCGGCATTTGCCTGGAAGGAAGATGGGAAACCACAGAAGACCATCTTCAAGGTTGCCGGCGGGGGGATTCGAACCTCCTCGCCTCCCGGATGTGAGCGACTGCCATCAGTCATGCCGTAACCACCACGGCTAACTCACCCGGTTAATTGAATGTTATTGTTGTTGATGATTCATTGAGGGGCTTTGCGACATCGTGGTCATGTGTTCTTGAATATGTGTGTGTGTGTTTGTGTGAGGAATTCGTCTGATAACTTGTGTTATTGCGATGGCCGTATTAGTGAGTGTATTTGTAATTGAGATGGGTATTGGGAAGGAGGTGGCCGTGGCCTTAATTTAGGAACCATCCAGGCATTAGTTTGGAGTAGAGGTCTGGAAACCACGGAAAACCACTTCCGTGATGGCTGAGGAGGAAATCGATCCCATTTCTTGTCAGTTTTGCCTCATGGGACTGAGTGTAGAAGTGGTTTTCCGTGGTTTCCCCACTTCTACTCCAGGCAAATGCCAGGATTGTACCTAAATTAGCCACGGTCGTCTCCTTCCCCAAATCGTACTCCCAGTTACAAATACACACATTAATACAGGCATGAAAGTGACACAGGTTATCAGACAAGTACACGGGGCTACATGACCACGATGTCCAAGCCTCTAAATGAATCAACAACAAAGAAATAGTCGTTCAAACATACAGGAAGAGTGAGATAGACAGACATACAGAGATAGACAGACAGGAAGAGTGAGACAGACAGTGAGAGAGACAGACATACCGAGTGAGAGGGACAGACAGAGTAAGAGAGACATAAAGAGAGGCAGGGTGAGAGAGACATACAAAGAGAGTGAGAGAGACAGAGAGAGAGAGATAGACAGAGTGAGAGAGACAGTCAGAGTACTAGAGACAGACAGACATATATAGAGAGACATAATAATAATGTTATTGGTTTTACGCCCCTCTTAGCTACCATGGCTTTTAGAAACGTCGGGGTGCCGAAATTTTGCCACGAAAGGGATCTTTAACGTGCCAGTAAATCTATTGACACGGCTCCCTCACATTTGTGCACCCTCACATGCCAGCTGACTGCGCCAGGATACAAACCTGCAACCTTGGCAAAGAGAGACAGACAGTGGGAGAGACTAATTTAACATACATACATACATGCTGGACAAAACGGAGGCAGACAGGTTTTTCTCCGGGTACTCCGGTTTTCCCTGTCAAAAATTTCATTCTAGCAACACTCTCCACTATCATTTCATTTCATCTGTCATTCATTTAATCATTGCCCCTGAGGAGTGCGTCAGGCTTCGGCAGCCGGCACAGTTCATATCCTCGCCGCTAGATCGGGGCTTCATTCATTCCATTCCTGACCCGGTCGGAGACTGGAAGCAGGCTGTGGATTTTCATTTTCACATACATACATACATACATACATACATACAGACAGACAGGCAGAGAGGCAGGCAGGCACACATACAGTGAGAGAGACTTACAGACAGACAAACATACCGTGAGAGAGACAGATATACAGACCGAGTGAGGGAGATATACATACAGACAGAGTGAGGGATACAGAGTGAGAAAGACATACAGTACATACAGAGTGAGAGAGATACAGACATACAGGCAGAGTGAGAGAGAGATACAAACAGAGAGACAGACGGAAGGACATTCAGATAGAGACAGACAGACATACAGACAGAGAGAGAGAGAGCTAAAGACAGAGAGACAGACAGACATAAGGACATACAGATAGACAGACAGACATAAGGACATACAGGTAGAGACAGACAGACATACAGACAGAGTGAGAGAGAGCTACAGACAGAGAGACAGACAGAAGGACATACAGATAGATAGCCAGACAGACAGAGAGACATATAGACAGACAGAAGGACATGCAGATAGAGACAGACAGACATACAGACAGAGAGAGAGAGCTAAAGACAGAGAGACAGACAGACATAAGGACATACAGGTAGACAGACAGACATAAGGACATACAGATAGATAGACAGACAGACAGAGAGACATATAGACAGACAGAAGGACATTCAGATAGAGACAGACAGACATACAGACAGAGAGAGAGAGAGCTAAAGACAGAGAGACAGACAGACAGACAGACATAAGGACATACAGATAGCCAGACAGACATAAGGACATACATATAGACAGACAGAAGGACATACGGATAGAGACAGACAGACATACAGACAGAGTGAGAGAGAGCTACAGACAGAGAGACAGACAGAAGGACATACAGATAGATAGATAGACAGACAGAGAGACATATAGAAAGACAGAAGGACATGCAGATAGATAGAGAGACAGACAGACAGACAGACAGGCAGACAGAGCGAGGGAGACAGACGGAGGGCCACGGCGCTAAACTCACCAACAATATTATATTACAGCCGCTGCAAGCGACGTGTATGACAAAGTAGTGTATGCGCTTGTCCCCTATGGCTGGGCGGCCAGCTCCAGAGCTCCAAGAATGTCAATGCAATGATTTCGCTGTGGCTCCAGGCCTTTTGTTTTGAAATTCCAGCACGTCATTTATAACTGTCGCGGCTCTCATTACAGCAGTTGCGCGCGAGGGCGTACAACAATGTGGCGAGCATGCCAAGTGGTCAGGGTGGGGTAGCGACTGTCCAATGGGACACATCTCCACACTGACCCCTTTCTAAATGCTATGACACTCTAATACCAAGAATGTGTCCTCTGTATTGCTCTGCAGGTAGCCTATACTGTATGTCACATTACAAAGGTTCGTGAAATTATGGTTTCATTTTGTGTCGAAAATTGTCTTTTGTATGGTTGACATATTATTACAAAATATTGCTAAAAGGCAGGTTCTTTTAAATTCATACAGCGTTTTGTTTTTAATATAGATGTCAATTTCGGAAGTTTTAGAATATGATAGTGAAATATACGTGCGAACTAAATATACCAGGAGCGTTTCGTCATTTCATTTCACTGACAAGCTGTATTACAAGTGCGAAAATACAATCATTGTCATAACCAGGCCAAGGAGTTTGATGACGTGTCATCTTTTAATTGGTTTCCCACAGACATTGCTAACTTATACAGAAATCCTGTTCATAGTTCCCACATTGCAGAAATACTAATTTATTACGCTATTTATTCGGTCATTTTTGTCGTTTATTTATTTTTATGTCATCATCATCATCTTGTACAGTTTCCAGCCCCAGGCTGGGTCTGTTTGGAACATAAGCCTCGCCACTTAGTCCTTTCATCCCACCACCTCTCCGTTGTCACTCTGGTCCAGTCCTCGCCTGTCTTCTTGACACATTCCTCCACTCCTTTCAGCCATCTATCTCTTGGTCTTCCCCTTGGTCGTTTCTTAGTTCTGCATCTGCATCTCGTGTATCCTCTTGGGAATCTCCTTCTCTTCCATTCTCTTTAAGTGTCCATACCACCTCAGTCTTGATGTCTCAATCCTACCTTTTCATGTAATATTCGTAAAGAATAAATCATTATTTGGTCATATTATGGAATTTATTGGAATATTTCTTATAATTTCTTTATAATTTTTGAGGTTTTTAATGCACTTTTTGCGTTTGATGTTGGGTATTATCGGAACTTTAATCAAGGATGAATACGGAGACATGAGAATCATCACAACTTATTGTCGGTCGGTCTGAATACTAAAATAACTTTGTTCAGTTCTTACTTCTTGGAAATATCCACATTCCTGGAAGGACACCAGCGCTGTAACTAAACCGGGAGCAATGTTGAAAGCGAGGGTAGCAGGACAGACTGCAGTAGGCTGCTCAGTAATGCCAGTCTCAGTGCAACCATACGTGTGCTGAGTGAATTTGTGTTGTCGGCTGCGATTGTTATCTCTACGTAGTATAAAACAAAGTCCCCCATTCATGGATGTAACGGGTAATCTCGATAACCACTGGATGGACTTTGATGCGGTTTTCACAATTCTGTAAAAGATTTCTCGAGGGTGGTTTCTGTAGAAAAACATTCATTTATGACCAAAGGAAGCCTAGCAATAACGATTTCAGTGAATCGAGTCGAGGATAAATCTGCCGTTCGTGCGCCTTTTAAGCTTACACTGGGTAAACCGTTAAAAATTATATGCTATGAGTGTAATCATTGTTCAGCATGAAAAGTTCTAACAAAAAAAATCCGGGACAGCATATCTCTATCTTTAATACATCGCCCACTTAACGTGTTTTTAAGTTTTCATTTTATCCAACGATCTCCATTCAGTGGAAATAGAATTACTAGCTTCAGGGCGAGTTTGCGAGCTAGCAAGCGAGCCTATCACCGCAGCTTCGGCCATCATCAAACTGTCGAGTCGTGTTGAATTAAGACTTCAGAGAAGAGTATATGTGTTTGGAGTTTCGCTGTTCACCTCGGCTGTTCTGAATTGCTTCTGCGACCTGCTGTCCATGCGCCTTTTAAGCTTACGTTGGGTAAACCGTTTAAGATACCGGTCGGAGCCGGCGCGGGTTGCTAGTTTCGAGTATATTTTAGCGTGCCGAAGCTTAAGGGCTGTTCATTTCAACAGATAATTTTGGAATTCAGCGAGGATACTTTTTATATCTATGGTGAAATTCTTTTCTGCAAAATAGGCTATGTGAAGTGAATATTTGTGTTTGCATTTCTTTGTGTGTTGATATTATGTCAGCAACATAAAAATATGGCCTGTAGCCGACCAACTCGATGAATAAATTGGTTGTAATATTTCATTTTAACTTAAAGGTCATTTTTTTTAAGTTTTCGGGTCAATTTATTGCATTTTTGGAGACTTATTTATAGATAATTTTTGGAACATGTTAGGACATCAAAATCCGTGCTCTGGTAGTAACTAAGTTTTGGACACTTAATACAGCAAAAGAAGTGCAAAATATGCAAGTACATTTATGACCTAAAAAGTGCAATGGATTTTAGGGATAGTCTAAGTAACAAGTATTGGAGTATTTATTACTAACATAAAACGCAATAATACAGCAGACATATTTAATCATACAAACTGATTGTCAGCTCAAACTATCACTTGGGGCACTGCGGTCGGTCCAACATGGCCGGAATACGTAGGATAAAGCACTCAATAACACAGGATTGCTATGGAACACTTTCGTAATAATAATCATCATCATCATCTTCATTTCCCCTTTTCCAGCTGACACTGGGTGGAGGCAGATGTGGTTCCTCTCCACTTTGTTCTTTCGTTCCACCATTCCTTTCCGACACGGTGTTCTAATCCAGGTTCCGTTTACTAATGCTATTCTTCACCGAGTCCATCCAACTCATTCTTGGTCTTCCTCGTCCTCTCTTCCCTGTCATCCGTCGTTCCAGTGCTCGTCTTGGTAGCCTTACTTCATTCATCCGTTTGGCATGCCTAAACCATCTCAATCTGTTTTGCTCCAGTTTGTAATTTAGTTTCTGTACTCCCAGTTCTTTCCGTATATCTTCATTTCTCACTCTGTCTCTCCTCGTTTTCTGGACCATACTTCTCAGAAATCTCATCTCAGCTGCCTGTACTCTGCTCTCATCCCTCTTAGTCATTGTCCAAGTTTCTGCTGCATATGTCATTATAGGAACATAATATGCTTTGTACATAACTTATTTTGCCTTAATTGGTATATCCTTGTTCCATACTAGTCCCCGTGCCTGTTGGTGGAAAGCACTCCCGAGTTGTATTCTTCTGCTAATTTCCAAATCTAGTCTTCCATCGTCAGTCAGTTCACTTCCCAAGTATTTGAAGTGTTTCACCACTTCCAATTCCTTATCTCCTACTTTGATTACTCCTTTTTCTTCTTTCTTACCTCTACTCACCACCACTGTTTTACTCTTCTCCACATTTATCTTCAATCCCCATTGCTCAATCTTTTCATATATTACGCCTAACTGTTCTTGTACCTCCATCTCATCCTCGCCCCCGATCACAACATCGTCTGCAAACAACATTACCTTCATCTTTGCCCTACTATAGTCTTTCATTGCTGCCTTCATGATGTCATCCATCACCATTAAGAACAATAATGGTGACAACACACTTCCTTGCTTTAGTGCAGTGACAATTTTAAACCATTCCGATGTCCCGACTCTGTCTTCACACTACTGTAGCAATCCATGCACATTTCTTTTATCATGTCTCTCAGTTCCTTGCCTATCCCCCTATTTGTTAAGCTTTCCCAAATTTTTGTTATAGGGATGCTATCATAGGCCTTTTCTAGATCAATAAAAGTCATTACCATATCCTTCCCATATTCCCAACTCTTTTCAATGTTCTGTCTCAGAATGAAAATGGGTTCCATTGTTGACCTGCCCCCTCTAAATCCAAACTGCTCCTCCTCTATTTGGTTTTCTACCTTTACTCTAATTCTTCTTTCTAGGATTCTTTCCATTACTTTGGCAACATGCGAGATGATGGTGATTCCTCGGTAGTTACCACACATCTTCCTGTCTCCTTTCTTGAATATTGGCAATATTCAATATCCCTTTTTCCAGTCTTCAGAAACTTTCTTCTCTCTCCACACACTCCTGATAAGTCTGTATGTCCACTGCAGTCCCACTGGTCCTGCCGCCTTGATCATTTCTAATGCCACTTCGTCGATTCCCACAGCTTTCCCCATCTTCATCTTCCTAACTGCCCATTCCACTTTTGCCATAGTAATGTCTGGTTCTTCTTCTATTTCTTCCCCCACCGTTTTGGCTGTTTGCGTATCTTCTCCGCATGTCTGGCGTCTCACATTCAACAGCTCGCTGAAATATTCTTTCCATCTGTCCGTTATCTCTCATGGTTTTGTCAATATTTCACCTTCTTTGTTTTTCATGAACCCAGTTTTCACCTTTTCATTTCTTGTACTTTTTATAATTCCAAACAGCAATTTCTTTCCACAATTTAAATCCTCCTTTATTTCCTTAGTGAATTCTTCCCAGCTTTTCTTCTTTTCCTCTGCAATTACTTTCTTGCAATATCTCTTTGCTTTTATATATTTTGCCCTACTTTCTTCAGTCTTTTTTGTTCTCCATTCTTTCCAAGTTTTCTTCTTCTCCCTTATACCTTTTCTTTCACTCTATCATTCCACCATTTTGTCGCCTTTTCCCGTACCTTTCCTGATGTTCTACCACATGTTTTCTCTGCACTGTTTACAAATGCACTCTTGAACTTTTCCCATTCTTGTTCCACTTGGGTAATATCCGTCCTTGGTAGCAGTTCTTGCAATTCTTTCTTAAACACTTCTGCAACCTCCTTTTCCTTTAGTCTCCAGACCTTAATCTTTCTTTCCCTTTTTGCTGGTAATCTCATAACTTTTCCTACTTTCAATTTTGCTACCACTGCCCTATGGTCTCCTCCTCTGGCTTCCTCTGGCATGGCTGTGACATCCATTAGCTCTTTCCGATGTCCTTTTTCGACTAAAACATAGTCTATCAGAGTTTCTGGCTATTTTTCTTTCTGAACCACGTATTCCCTATAATTAATTGGTTCCGCTGACAGAAGTCCATTAAGAAATCCCCTTCTGGATTCTTACTGCCATAACCATATGGTCCCAAAATCTCCTCTCTTCCTTGTCTGTCTCTTCCCATTTATGCATTCAAATCTCCCATTACTAATATTTCCTTATCCTCTATATATTTTTCCACCTTTTCTAGGAATTCTTCTAAGTTCTCTTCTTTATTCCCCTTTTGTGGAGCATATACTTGAACCAGATCTTTTTTCCCTGTCTGGAACTGGATCCTTCCTATGATCATCCTGTCACTTATCTTTTTCACCTCCTCCACATACTCTAGGACATCCTTTCTTATAATCATTCCTACTCCATTTTTTGCCTCCTGCCCTCCATTGTAAACCAGCCTGTATCCTTCCTTTAGTATTCTTTCCCCTTTTCCTTTCCATTTCATTTCACTGAGACCGAGGATGGCTATATCCTTCTCTACCATGAAGTCCACTAGCTCCTCAGTCTTGTCCGTCAGGGTTAAGATGTTGACTGTCCCTATTCGGATGTATTGCGATGCTGGTCGCCCATTTTTCACAGCTCACCCAGCATCTGAAGAACTGTGCGTCGCCTGCAGGGGACGCCCTAGTATTTTCCGAGGCTGAACCATAATTGATTTCATTTTAGGCTATTATTAAGATGGGGTCGCCACTCCCAAATGCATGCTATGACCAACTGCCAGGTATGAACTAGGCCGCTCCTAACATGAAGAACAGACTTCTTTTGTAGCCGCTCCTCTGGAGTACAGACGCTATGGTTGCCCATAATATGTACAAATATCTTTTTCTCTATTAACCCCGAGCACTGGGTTGCCTCTTCCGCCAACTTTGTTGTACCGATGGACTTTCACATTGTACTGTTATAATCAGTAAATATGATCCCTAAACTACTGATGACAGTGTTATATTATGTATAACAATGCGATGCACGCGATCTAATTTGTGTGCTCCAGTGTATTTTATGTGTGAATTATCAAGCATTGATTGCACGGATTTGTTTTTGTGCATTTCGAATCATGACGCTGTTAAGTTTCAAAGCTATATTCCAGTTTGCTAACCGCACCATAGACTCCAGAAACTTTACAGAAGGGGCAGAAGTGTTATTTGCAAACCTGTCTTGTGAATGAGTGGACAATGATGACACCATTTGGTCAATTTACGCTCTTGAGCTCCAGACGTCGCACAGTGGTCCGGGTTTGAAAAAAAGCGGACAAAAATATTTTCCGCTAAATGAAATGAAATACTTTTGTATAAAACTTTAAATTAGATGTTACTATTAGGTAAATTTGTCTTAGTACATAAAATTACTTACTTATTCATCCTCTGATCCGGATGAGTCGACTTCTTCTTCTTCCCCTTCCTGCTCCGTCTCGTCCTCGGGTATTGACAATAAATTACACACCTCCTGAGGCAACTGTCTTCATTTCTTCTTCGGTAGACTTCCCGTGCTTGAGATTACTGGATCAGAGCTTAGCAATAGTCTATGGAACAAGTCAAAATTATTAGAAATTCTTGAGGATTTTCTGGTATGGTCTTCTCTATATTTTCTTACGTCTTGGTCTCTAGACTCTAAGACCTCTTCTGAAAGTTCTCCAATCGGCAAAATAGCTGCTTCTATAATGAAAGATCCATGGATAAGTATTTTATAGAGTGTTAGAGGCATGTAACACTACGGATATAGCCGTACATATGAGCTTGCTGTTTCGCAGCATTAGGAATTGAACTCTGAACTATTAATTTCATGACCAGAGGAAATTGCTTTTAAACTTATTCCAAAACGAGTTATTAACTCACAGTCTACCCCTGTTATTTCGTATGCTACTTGAGGTTGATCAAAAAACCTTCGGGCAGTGTTGCCATCACTGGTTGTTCCATATCCAGGCTTCGGAATATCAACTAGAAGACCTAATCTCGTTCTGAATGAGTCTTGCACAATTTTTTCTTTCTTTCGAATAAGTCTCGATTACCATCTTTCACGCTCACGTTCCACTTTTTAAAACCCAGGCGGTACGAAATATGTAGGAGATATTCAAAAAAATCGAAAGTGGGCGTGTGGAACTGAAATTTCAAACTCAAGTTGTAAATTGTCGACGAGCTTTCGTGCCTCTTATGTAGATTTTTCATTTCTGAAAATTTCGCACCATTCGTTTGCCCCTTGTTGGTGTAGTCGTGGTAGCTTCTTCTTAGCTTGGCTGATGAATCGTCTCCCTCTGCCCTTAAATTCATAACGGTCGCTTAGGCAAGCTCTGATGAAGTGGCACTCTCCCTTAGGTCTTTAATTTTCCTTATTTTGCTTCTCTCCGTTAGCTCTTGAAATTCTTTTGGAGGACGACCTCAATCTACTGATTTTGCGGAGCCAGGAATGCTCGGAATTGATATCACAATTTCTGTTTTCAACCAGTCTGAATATTTCTTCAAAAAAAGCATGTTTTAAGAAGTTACACTTTCTCCACCGGTCAACATACGGCAAAAAGAAAAGGTTCTTATAATATTATACACTGTTTTCTCTACACTGTCGTCAACATTTAATTGGAATTTGTTAAAGAGATATGTTACCACAAACTTTCCTTGACGCGCGCGAGACTGATTTTTGTTCTCTCGAATCTTGTTAATAAGATCACTGCGACTAACAACGAAAATTCATTTTTCACTCTTCACAACACACACAACTACTACTAATCAATTACTCCTCGTGATTGAAGATTATTTTGGTTTCATGGCCTCGAGATATCCCTTGCGTAGCATAAACAAATGTCTCAACAGGCCCTTATCTCGCGCGAGTGTTTATCCTCAGAGCGCGCAGTAATGTTCTCTCCCTTCTCAATCACGCATCTGGCGGGTTCTGGCGATGAAACCTTTAAGGATATATTCTCCAGTCTTCATTTTAAAACTTGCACAAGTTTCATGGTATAAATATGTATACATTTCTTTGTAGGTCAAGCAAAATGTATTTTTCTGGAAGAAAATAAAGCACTATAAAAATAAGTATAACAGTCCTTATAAGTGATCTGAAATCGAAAATCATCCTATAATCAAATATATCAGATCACAAACTACATACAGATACAGTATTATAGACCCCGAGTTTCGTTTTGAAGTTAGAATGATATTTCAAAGTTTACTTAATGGAGCGCGGAATTCAGAAACGAAGAGTTGTATCACTTTTGTAGTATGATATCTGAGAAACACAGAAGCAATTTCCAAAGAAAAAGGGAAATTAAAGTACACTGATTAACATACTTCACTTGGGAGTTGGCTTAGCATTTCTAATGTAAAGTTGAAAAATCTATTTTTGTCCGCTTTTTTACGGATCCGGACCACTGTGCGTCGCGTCGCTTCTCCGCCCCACATGGTTACAAGAGAGATTGAAAGGAGAAAGCTAACATTTAAACAGTTTCAATGTTCTTGTAAGGTCGGTGCATGAGAATGTTGCCAACATGTTTTATCACTGCTTCTTTTCTGTCACAGGTAATTATGGCCTATTAGTGCATTATTGTTAGACTATTATTATTATTATTATAATTATAATAATAATAATTATTATTATTATTATTTTTATTACCTCACCCAACGTCCTCACTGTATTCAAACTCGTTCCTGTTCTCCATATTTATTATTCATCGCCACCTTTCGGCCATTGCTATTTGCATCTTTTGGAATATAATGAAAATTTATATCCGTAGCCGTCCCATACATCGGCTTGCAGCCGTAAACTGAGCAATATACTTTGCTTTTACTCATTTTGTATTCTAACAATGAGTAAAACTCATTAATTGTGTATAAAAACGCAAAGAAATTAACACGCTGTGTTAGCCCATACAAGAAACAATACAAACTGTCACCGCGTGGTAGATTTATCCTATCACCGCTAGACGGCATATCAGATACCTGGAGTTGTCAATAGAGCTACAATACCTATATTTAACCTTTCAATATCCATTCAGTACGGTAGTAGCATAGCTTTTATTAAAAAGAGAATTAAAAAAAAAGAAGCAGACTATTAGCATGTTTTTAACCTACTTAAGATTTTTGCAAAATGAAAGTAGACGTCTTATGAGATCAACACAGGGCTAAAAATGTGTGTGTCTGTGTGTGTGTAGGCATATATCTGTCCCCGCCCTATCAATAGAAACACGACGAAACCGAATTGAACGAAATTTGGTACAGAGGTAACACTAGCAAAGAGCACCTCAGTGTCATGTTTTATATTGCCGCCATCTTTAACAAAACTTAATGGTGGCCACTCAAATGGTCAAAACATAAAATTAAATTTCGATCAAACTAATCATACGATCTTTACCAAATTTGTTAAAACCATACCTTCGTATGGGACGCGTCATATGCCCAAACTACAAGGTCATCAGTCGTACCATTTATAGACGGAGGCCGTATGAATTATACAAGTATTATAATTTATAACTTACGACCCACCAATTCCGATTATCGAGCCGAAGGTGGTTGAAGCTATCCTAAAGGACGTGACCCGTTGATTATTATAATTTTATATTCTAATATTACAGTGGCGGTGTGGTGGCGCAGTGGTCAAGCTGTCTGCCTCTCACCAAGGCAGACCAGGTTCGATTTCCGAATGCATTTGAGATTTTCGAAGTGAATGCCATGTCCTGTGGTTCATATTCCACGTAAAAAGGAGGTCACGTGGCTCATGATCACAAGATCAATGGTCACGTAAAACTACAAGCTTCCTTTTACACTTTATCAGTGACTTAAATGAGCTGGGCCGTCTCTGTCACATGACAAGATGGTAGCTGACCTCTTGTGCCTGTCCTCTAAATCAGTAGTTTGAGTATTTTGCATGTGATATAGCCTACTGATAGAAATAATATAAACTTTGTATGAATTGATTTATAATGAAGATTTATTGCAGTGAAGAAATTGTTTATTTCAAGATATTATTTGCTAACACGTTGTATCTAATTCGGTTAATAACAATGGCAAGTTATGGACATGTTTGGCTCTGTGCTAGAGTGTTAGTCTCTCACGCGGTGAGCTGGGGTTTGAAACTTACTAGAGTTAGCTTTTGTATTTTACTTGAATTCTTTTACAATAGATATGGACGAGGTCTCTCCACATATACTAAATAAATTGCTATTCAGCTCAAAGGAGAGGCTAATGTATACACTCGTTTATTAATAAGAATCATAGCCCCATCATCGCACATAAACATAAGACAGAAGAAAAAAGAGAATAGAAAAACGTTGTCATCCATAGCCTTCTCAATGTCTCTGTACGGTGCTGTCCTCTTGTGGGTTACGTGGGTAATTGTTTCAAACATTGCTCTTTGCATTTTGTACTAGTTCAACTTCTAGTCATGAACGCACTCCGATTACCTTTAAGCACTGCCAGCTGGATCGTATCCCTCATGGTTGCTTTAAACTGACTGCCCATACAACACCTCAGAGGCGAACAATATATATATTAATTCACCGTTAGGTTGCAGTACCAGGTACAACAACGAAAATTCAATTATAGTCTACTCCTTGATAAGGACGAAGAGTTATAACTATACCCATACATTTAGGAGAAAGTAGTCTATTTGTACTTTACTGAACATCTTGTTTGGTATCTGTTGGTGTAAGTTAGATGACACTGCCAAACAGGAAGTACTTTGCGGATATCCGCGGTATATCTGAGGATATCCACTTCCGAAGGGCTTCAGTTATATGCTGGTTATGAAAGAGGAAGAGGGCTGTGCAAGAGCAATAGCATTGGGGAATGATGGTCGTAGAGCCGAAGCGTTGAATACGTCTCGCACAAGCGTTTATCAGGCTGGGAAACATTTTGAGAATCACCATACTATGCCTTTGGAATTTGCATAGAAACGTTCCTTTTCTTATTCTGTAATGACATTTTGAAAATAAACCTAATTTCTGGTCCCTTAAATTTCAAGTGTTTGGAGGGCAGTGTATGTTTTAATCAAATGTATTTTTTTCAGGTTATTTTTAGCCTATTTTCATTTATGAAACAATAGGCTTATGAGACCACCATTTGTCCGCGCGCGCGGGCGCGTGTGTGTGTGCGTAGACTATGTGGGTGTGTCCCTAATGAAATCTGAACGGCTGGAGCGATTTCGATGAAACTCGATAAGGTTATAGTAGGCTACTATTTCGTCCGACCCCGATCGTGCCCTTCAAATTTTATTACGTCTCACCAATCCAAAATGGCGGCTGTGTGAAATATTTCACCGGCATCCTGTATCTCAGAAACTATTACTGTTATAACCCTGAAATTTTGTCCGGTGATTAAGGGCACTTACTAGTTCACCTATGTGACTTTCAAAAACCTATTAAGTACAAACGAACATAGCGGCTATGCGAAGTTGAAACATTTAAAAGATGTTTCTCGCGATTTAACCATCCGTGCGCAATGAAACATGGTACAGAAAATGTTTATACACATTGTAATGCACTGGCATCTAATTCAATTGCTTACATATCCCCAAGATGGTGGCTGAGCGAAATTTTTAAATTAAGTTTATATTTCTTTTGTCCTAATCATGAGATCGAAATCAACGTTTGAATAATGAACCTACGCAATAATCGTCATCTAATGGTGCAGAACTCTATGGCCTACAAATATAAAAATCCAACATGGTGACCATCTGAAATATTTATGCGGTTCTCAATATCTACTAATCTATGACAGCAATCAAACTGAAATTTTGTATGTTGATAATAATATGTTTATAAAGGCTATAAACATATGTTTTCCTATGGGACATTCAATAACCTGGTGAGCACAAATCAAACATGGTGGCGACGCGAAATTTAAATATTTAATTGGAAGTTTTTCGCGATTTAACCATCCGAGTGCCGAGAAACTTGGTAAGGTAAATGCTTATACACATTTTAATCCACTGACAATCTAATTTATTTCAATTGTGCGAAATTTTAAAATCTTGTTTTTATTTCTGGTGTCCTAATCATGCGATTGAAGTTTGAATAATACACATACGCAATAATCTTCATGTAATAGAAAATGATTCTATGACCTTTATATATAAAAATCCAACATGGCGACCATCCAAATATTTAGACGGTTCTCAACATTTACGAATCTACTACAGCAATCAAACGGAAATGTTGCATGTTGATGGAGGCAATATATGAGGCTATTTAGTTCTTCACGCAACTTCTCATTGTCCCATGTTACAGTAATTGGAATTATATTGACCGATTGAAAATTTGTAATATCTTTTATCGTTGAGGCATCACTGGAAAATGTCTTCAATGCTCTCTCTATTCAATTATTTGTCAGTCACTGGAATATCTCGTGCACTTAAAGATGGGAATTCGTACTTTTAATATTCAGGCACACGTGTTACTGTAAGTTCTTACAATCCAGGACATGTCGAGAGGATGTGCCATAGCTAATTACTCCCACAAGTTATTGTGCTTGTGTTGGGGACTGTACCGAGGTGGGACAACTCCTCTAATGGACAGTGTCTGTCGCTTGTTGCAGTGATCATACTGATTACTATTGACCACCTCTCAGTACACAGGGCCCTTTCAGGATTAACCCATCACATTCATCGTTCAATGTGTATTTTGAAGTACATCTTGTGCATCGGTTATCAGGACCCAAGAGTCAGGGCTGAACAATCCCCAGTCTAGATTTTTTAAATAAATTCAAATAGCTTAGTCATTAAGAAGTGTTTAAATTTGATTTTCCTTTATTGACCAATTGCGTCTACGTACAATGCTCTTTAGTGGGTTTAGACAAGGTATAGGGAAGCTCAATCTTCATGGGCGGTTAGAGTGAATATGTTGTTGTTGTTGTTTCATTTGAGGGGCTAGGACATCGTGGTCATTTAGCCCCGTTTGGTTGGGTGTGTGTTGATTTTATCTGATAACCTTTGTGATTGTGGTGACTGTGGTGTGTCTTTGTAATTCAGGTAAGCATTGGGAAGGAGGTGGGCGTGGCCTTGAGCTAAGAACCATTTCGACTGAGTAGAAGTGGGAAACCACGGAAAACTACTTCCAGGATGACGGAGGTAGAAATCAAACCCAAATCTTCTCAGTTTTGCCTCACAATGCTGAGAGTACCCCGTTCCAGCCCTCACACCAGAATTAACATATCTTGGAAGAGACGGGAATCAAACCCGGACCTCCGGGGTGACAGTCAAGAATACTAGCCGCTACACCACGAGGGGGTTTCTATACATCGATATGTGGTACGGTGTATACATTATAGAAAATATTCTTTTGATTATATCGTATGGTTTTGCAAGTAAACAAAATAAAATCTATTTCTATAATCAATTGGAATTGACCAAATTTGACAACCAGTTCAGAGCACTGAAAATATTAATGATGGCAATGTATAATCGTATTCTTATTATCTGAAAGAAGCTTGTAGTTTTACGTGAATATCTCGCGATCATGAGCCACAGGTCCTCCATTAATACGTGGAATGCGAAGCACACGACGTTATTATTTTACTTCAAAAGTCTCACGTGTATTGACCGCGAATCGAACCTGGTCCACCTTGTTAAGAGAAAGGCAGCTTGATCGCTGTACCATCACTCCTCCTAAACATTTTCTCTTATCGTAATTGATAAGTTATTTAGTGGCTATCCTAGACCGGCCACGGTGGCCGAGACAGCTAACGCACTACCTCGTGTTTCGCTGGCATCAGGAGAGTGTGGGTTCGAAAATGGTTTTCTTGGTTTCCCATTTTCACCACAAGGCAAATGCCAGGACGGTTTCTTTCAATAGGTCCACGACCAATTTCCTTCCAATACCACTTCCCTGACCCATCCCAAAAAGAAAAAGAAAGTACATTGCCACTGGCTGCATTAATAATATTATCCTAGACTTTAACTAAGTTATATTGCTAAGTATACCATGTCCTGTATAGATGGGCCGATCATTCGTGGCCGGTTGTAAGTGCATGAGAATTCTTCTTAAAGCCAGAGTAGAACACCGAGACCACTGAATATGCACATGCACTGCCGATGATACATTACTGTCTCACTGTGGGTGGAGACAACACTGCGCACGTAATATGTACCGGTCAAGAAGGAACGGTCCACTTATACCATATACGAGGGTAAATCAGAAATTACTTCCCAGTTATGGCCCTTTATTAAACCACATACACGTATGCAACACGGCTATGGCAACATGCAATGTAAGTTCACTTTTCCACATAGTCCCCAAGAGATAGTAAACATTTCTCAGAACGGGCAACCAACTTATCGATTCCAGATTCGTTGAAGTCACCACCAGTGCTATATAACCACCTTGATGCAGCTGATTTCACCGGTTCAGCGTTTGGCAATATGAGGCAGAGTTGATTGTCGTGCCTTTCGGCATAAATTCCATGTGCACCACACCCTCCATGTCAAAGAACACTATCCTGCTGAAGGTTGGATATTGGCCTTCGTTCCTTGTGGTGATGTGGTCTTCTCTTTGTTTCGGGGGTGAAGTGGTGGACGATGAGGAGGTGAAAGCAGTTGCATCCAGATGGTTACATAGCGCTGGAGGTTATTTATACGCATCCGGAATCGAAAAGTTGATTGCCCGTTCCGAAAAATGTTTACAGTCTCTTCGGGACTATGAAGAAATGTTAACTTACATTGTATGTTGTCATAGCCGTGTTGCCTATGTGTATGTGGTTTAATCAAGGGCCACAACTGGGAAGTGTAAGTCACAGTACTTCTTGATTCACCATAGTATTTGTCTCGTACGCATCTGGTTAACCTAGTAACACTGGACGAGCGCGGAACATTTTGGTAAACTACTGCTGAAATTAGCCGAAATACCTTCTGTAGTGATGAAAAATAAATCTGGAAATGAAGTGGTATTTACTCCTCCACTTTTCTAAATCGTAGGCTTTCGCGACCGGTGCCTAGTGTATCATCTAGGCTTACAGGACGGAGTCACTCTCTCCACTATTGGCCAACGTGTTCATGGCAAACTTGGAAGAAGAAGCGATAAAGGAGAGCCCATTGTAGCCCAAGTGTTGTATTCAGATACGTCGACAACGTCTTTTTTTAGATAGATTTCATTAGAAAGCTAACTATTGCAATGGGTACCATGTTTCGACTTCCGGAAAATTTCGACATATCTTCGCGTTTCACATCCCCCAGACCACAAAACCACCGTCAGTTCAAAAGTTTATATATAATTTATGTATATATGTATCTATCTCTCTCTCTCTCTCTCTCTCTATATATATATATATATATATATATATATATATCAGTTTCTTGTGGACACGATAACTCCCGTAATTGTGCACCAATCACTTTGAAATTTTTACATAACATGTATCCCTATAAAATCTCGAACGAGTTCGTTAATGGGCAAAATCGGTCGAAGGGGGTGAAAATGGGGGGCTTTTTTCGAAAAAGTGAAATTTCGCTATAACTCTCTTAATACGTGAAATATCGAATCCATTCAAAGTTCATAATATGTGTCGTATAAGTGCCAAAACATTATGTCAAATAAGTTTTTTGATAGCACCAACCATTGACCAAAGGGGTGGAAAAAAGTGGGTTTTTCGGGAAACATTAATCATATCTCTCTTAATAGGCACAATATCAAAACCGTACAAAATGGACAATATTCCTCCAATAATTACCTAAAACTTTTGTCTGAAAGAATTTTCGATATGACCCACCATTACGCCACGGAGTGAGCAAAATGATTTAAATTATAAGAAAATTCCAAGTGCCAAGAGTGGTTGCCATGACAACTTTACTTTTAATTGATACGGGTTGAGCCATCAGCAGTTGCTATGACAACGCCACTGCACGAGATCACATTCTATTTTCATATGTCTGTGGGAAGCGACTTCGGTATCGGAACTGGTAGCATGCTGAACTTCTATGCCCAAGGTCGCGGGTTCAAACCCGGCTGAAGTCGTCGGATTTACTAAGAGCGCTAAAAAAAACTGAGTATGCTTTCCTTCGGAGGGGAAGTTCCAACGTTCGTTGCGAGTTGATGGTTCCGGTGGCATCTAGTAGCCAAGTTCACAGCTAAGTGTCGTTGATGGTAGTATTTTAAATTATGTAGCCTATTTTAGGTAGATTTCATCAGAAAGCTAACTATTGCAATGGGTGCCATGTTTCGACTTCCGGAAAATTTCGACATATCTTCGTGTTTCACATCCCTCAAACCACCGTCAGTTCAAAAGTTTATATATATATGTGTGTGTGTATATATATGCATATATATCAGTTTGTTGTGGACACGATAACTGCCGTAATTTTGCACCAATCACTTTAATGTTTTACATAATATTGAACCCGCTGAGCTATGGTTCATGTGATTTTTTTTATGACAGAGCATTTATGATGGGATGTTGTACTTTTGAACACACCCAGGAAGCCACGTGAAGCTGGGAGATCACGCGATACTTTGAAGTAGCGGTGAATCGCACTTTTGACTTTGGTGTAAACTGCTAATTATTATCTGAGGTCTTATTAATTATTTTTATCTTTCCTACGAGACTCAGAATATTCCATTTCGTCATGCTGCATTATTAAAACATTTTGGAGAATGTTTATTTTTACTTTAGGTAAGGTAATACCCTTGCAGATACGCAAAAAGGAACGTAAGTAGTCGCTCAACGTTTTCGTTTTGACGACCTACTTTCTAGAGACACCCAGTACCGGAGCACTGCGTCTTGAGAATCCGCCTTGTGTAGGCGTGGAATTACATTTGTCCTACGAGACGTAGAAGAATATCCGCTGTTTAGCGTTAAAAGTGATTATAAGGTGCCATCGAGCAAGCAAATACTAATATCCACTGTCGATGAAGTCCAGTGAATTAAATAAGAAGCTTGGGAAATAATTATTGGCAAGTATAGTGTATTGCACAACATTGCTGTGACATCACATATTACCCACGCGTATGTGGAGGGCAGATGCCTAGTGGAAATATACAGGTAATAGTGTTACAATTATCCTGAATAAGTGTGATTATAATTGTATGAGATATTTAAATTGCCAAAGTGGAAATTTCATCTTTGAAACGTCGTATAATTCACGGATGCTGCGTGATACAAAAGTAGCGTCACTAGCAGGTGCAGCATTATAAAATAGTGTTGGCTCACATGCTAATCCACATCTGCAAGATTAAGGCTGTGTCGTATTTTATAATTGAAGCCTAGAATAGTCACGACGGACATTATAATTTTGGAAGTGAGAGGATGAATAATCACGCAACTTATTTCGTTACCCACGTGATTGGACTTTTCTTCACCATGGTTGAAGCAGTCACCATGGGCTAATACCATCCCGGTATGGGGGGTGGGGGGGGGGGGGGGGGTGGGGGTGACGTTTCTACAGGGACCAGCATGATGGTGGAACTTCCAGAACGATGAACGAGAGGGAAGGAGCCAAAATGCCATTTCCAGGCATATCCACGAAGATGTCGACAGGGAAAAATCGAACCCTGGTCTTTGGGGGAGTCCAGATGGGAATCCTGATGAGGAGGATACCGATCCAGAGAGCCAGAGAGGTTTATGTACAACCCTTGTTGTGGAATAGAGAGCTGAGTGAGAGCTCCTCCATTTCGTGAGTTTTTGTCACACCCCTTCTTTGTTCTAGTTTCTGGTGGTATAGTAGTTTTAATGTAGTTTGTGAATCAACCACACTCAGTGTCAGCCATTTTTCTAGGTAGGGATGTAACTAGATTAGTTAGATGTCATTTATTTCAGTTTAGAGTGAGACACCCTTGGGGTCAGACATTTTGGTCAGCCCTGGTGCAGCTTGGTGAACGTCGTGGAACGTCAATGCCTACCTTTTTGCTGAACCTGATCGTAGTCATTTTGAGGCTATTTTGTTCAACCCTACTTGGGGTAATTTTCAAGTCTTTGCTGACTGTAGTTATGGCAATCAGATGCCTTGGTTATTAATTGACTGCATTCTTCGCAGCCATCCTTTGTTACACCCCTGACTGTCGTTAGAACGGTCGTATCATTTAGGTAGTCGACAGTAACTACCAGTTTGTAAATGCATTATATTTCATTTTAAATAAGCTCAGAAGCTATTCTTGGTCATGTTTGAACCTAACAACTAGAAGGAATGTTTCGTTGCCTAGCATCGAACGCGGTTCCCAACGTATCATTAAGCAGATCTAGTGTGTGAATCTGTGCCACATTTATCATATTTTTCTTGTGTCGTGTGAGACACGTTTTTTATTTGATGTTCTATCAACTACTGAGTTGCATTTTTAAAGCAAAGAGCTTCAGTTATTGTAAGTTTACTTTCATTTAGACGTCTTTGGTAGAAAGACGGAATTGTATTACTATACTCAGATTTATAGCGTGCGTTTGATACACGGACTCTGTAGAGATCCGTAACCTATGGTAAAGTTTTTTATGAACCGGCCAAGTGCAGATTTTGTATTGATTAAATCGCCGGCCTTGAATAAACTGGTTATGTAACCCAGTGACCTAGAGCACGCCTGCTTCATTGTGAGACAAAACTACTATAGACGAGGACAGAGTACAATTTGTATTCGCTTTTCCTTTCATTGCTATTTTGCTTATGGAAATCAGTTTCCACTCTTGTATTTGATCACTTGTTTTATGGATCGGTTTTTGTTAGTTTAACGCTCTGTTGCGTGTATTGTCGTATGACAGGAACAGTTATGTAAGGTTTTCTATAGGATGGTGAAGTCTACCCTGTTATAGCAGGATGTTATTGTATGCTTTGTCCGGGGATGATCCCGTTGACCAGATGTTAATGGAAGGTAACTGTTGTACAGGCCTATCCCAGAGTTATTGAACGCGAGCTTAGCGCCGCTGGTAACCCGTGTTATTGTGTGTCCGAGTTGTTATACTCGTTGATTATATTCCGACTGTTAAGTCGAGGCTTTTTGGTGGAGAATGATCTCAGTTGGAGACACTCCGTGCCCAGGCTATTGTCAATGTTATTCGCCATAAACCTACGATAAACCTATAAACCGACGTTCTAATAATAAAACGCATAATTGTTGTAAAACAAGCCTAACTAACGATTCTTTCTATCTAACTTTGTTCTTTGCATTCTGGAACTGTTGACATAGCCGTGCAGTTGAAGATAATTTCCTTGTGAGGAAATGACTAGGACAGTTGACATCTTTTGTAGCGACCTGAAGCATGTGCGAACCTAGAGTTCGTAGCTTGTGGAGCTCAGGCCATGCGATGTCAGACGTGGTCTCAACTGCGCATTCGTCACCGTAACTATACACATTAGATGACTATGGTTTACAAAGAGTAAACCAAGGTGCAGGTAGGAATTTTTAATAAAACTACTGTGTCTATTTCGTTATTAATTTATGATGTCAAGTGTATTAAACCCTACATGTTACTTTATTGTGTGCTGTTAGCACATAGTTATTAAGCATAATTAAATTGTTTGTTTTTCATGGCTGTACACTTAGCTTTTGGATGTAATTGTTTTCTTTTACGGACGTCATCGCCGTAAATTTTGTTAATTGATAGGACTTAGCTAGTTGAATTAATGTTAAATTTAAATGTCGAAATGGTACCATCCTAACCTAGATTTGTTTTGCTACCCTGTTAAATGTAAATTCAGATATTAGCTTGATCTTGTAACTTGAACTAGGGACTTGCGTCGTACCATATTCCTAGCGTTGCTGTTGTTGCTTTATCATTGTGAGTTAGATCTTTCGCGAGGGTTTTCAGTAACTTCTCAGGTAGGGGACCTGTTCTTTATCTTTGTTTATTTATTAATTTGCGGACTAGCCGATTATGACCCTCCGAACTAGGCTAGGGGCTTGTGAATTTTAATAAATTTTCACGGTGTTTTACATGAGTCTGGATGTTTATTTTCTCAGTCTAGTTTTAAGGTGAACCTTTCCTTAGGCGGTCTATGACCATCGTCACCATGTACCACGATCCCTGTGGACTACGGACTCTCGTGCCGCTTTAGCCTTTATGGAAGGTCACCTGATCCTCACGGTACTTTTTTTTATTCGATTTATATGTCGTTAGTTGAGTCATCGTGGTTGTTGACATCAACTGAACGGTCTCATTAAAATGGCGCCCAACTCATGTGCCGACGTTAACGTGGTGACCCTCAGTACCATGTTATTTTTTTTGAGGATCCTAATGTTGATTAATGGTAAATTGACAGGACTGGGACGAACTTAGAAAGTCGTACTGCAGATCAATTGACCGCATGGCATTCATGTTTGATAGAAGTCCATGGGGTGAGGCTTTAGTGTTGGATAAATGAAGGATAGGATTTTCTTTGATGATGCCTCATCCTAAGTAAATGTAATACTTTGCTTTGCTCACCGTTGTCTTTGTAAATGTAGAAGCACTTAGTTTGCATACTCCAGCTGTACTCGTGATATTTATATAAATGAAGCAAGCTTTATACCACCAAGTAACTAATCATAGCTGTAAGTTCCAGTAGAAATTGATCCCTCACTTTCTCATATATTTCTTATCTATGGATGAGGAAACTATTCGTCGTGTGTTTGGAGAGATGATGGCAGGTGTGAATGCCAATCTTCAACAGATTACTGCTGACTTAGGTCAGAATACTCAGGCTGTAAATACTGTAAGTGGTCATGTGGACCAGGTTAGACAGGAAGTCAACGATGTCAGTGGTCATGTGGACCAGGTTAGACAGGAAGTCAACAATGTCAGTGGTCATGTTGACCAGGTTAGACAGGAAGTCAACAATGTCAGTGGTCATGTGGACCAGGTTAGACAGGAAGTCAACAATGTCAGTGGTCATGTGGACCAGGTTAGACAGGAAGTCAACAATGTAAGACAGGACTTAGAAATTAACACTCACTCTGTAAATAATGTTAGGGCTGATTTAACTCAAGTCAGGGCAGACATGGACACATATAGGATCGAAGCGAGAAATGATCTGACGACAGGTTTAGCAGCTGTTAGGGTTGATGTCATACGACACCATCAGGAGGCTAACCAGCGCGTAGATTGCTTAACCGACCAGATGAATAGAGCTAGGGAGGAGGTGCAAAACCGATTGGAGGAGCACACAGCTCAAATTCAGACAACCTTGAATAAAGTCCAGATAGACATGAGAGCAGATCTGGAACATACCAGGGAAGAATTCGGGACTCGACTAGATCACGTCGAGGGATTTATCGGAAATGTGAAGAAGGACATGGCAACCATGAACGTTGGTTTAATCTTGATGAGAGGAGCTGCCATTGCCGTTAATAACAACGTGAAGACTATCGTTGATGGCATGATGGAGATTAAAGAGGAACTTAACACCAACAGGAGAAACATTTCTGAATTGACGGAAACCGTAGCCAGTCTACGTGAGACAGTTGATGTTCATCATGAGGAACACAAAATTGACCTCATGTTATTGAGAGGTGACCTCAACGAACACGAAGCTACAGTCAAGGCTAAGGTAGCCGAGGTTAGAGACGATGTGGGTAAAATCCAAGAAAATATGTCCAGAGTTGAAGGAGATATCGATTCCTTACAAAAGAGATTTGAGGAAGTCGCGGTGACCGAGAGGTTAGACCTCAGTTATAACCTTAGGACGGCCATACGCGAGGTAGACACAAACCTCAAGGGAAAGGTTGACAGGATCGAGCTGCAATTGAACGACTTAGGCAACAAAGTCGCAGCCAGAACCATCCCAGGTCTTGAAGTAATAGAAAGACGCCTGGACAGACTCGAGACGACTCCAAGAGAGAGACACGTACACCCACAGATGGGAGAATCTCAGGAAACGCCTATATCTCAATCAGGAGGAATGATGCCTACCCATTTCCAACCCAGCGCGCCTATGGAATCGCAACCGTCACAATTCACTAATTTAGCGCAAGGTCAGACCTTGAACTTTGACGCTCACCCGTTTCAACCAGCATCTAATCGAATTAGTCATGAGACTAACACTCCTACGCAGAGTTACATGCAAAATACTTTCAGACCCGCGAATACGCAGGGAAATGTCACCATAATTCGTTCAAGAGAGGAGCAACCAGCTCGCTTCTCGGGAACTGGGAGCGGTGTTACTCCAGTGGAATTCCTAGCAAATGTCGAAAGCTACTTACGTGATACTATGGTAACTCCAGAGAGGGAACTAAGAGTTATAGAGCGACTGCTTGAGGGACAAGCCGGTACCTGGTTCAGAGCATTCCGATACTCATTTACAGGCTACCAAGACTTTAAGGAAGCGTTATTAAGAACATATTGGTCGAGCGACATCCAGCAGAGTATCCGAGCTGAGATGTACACTCGAAGGTACAGTTCCAATACACCTACTCGTTATGCGAATTACTTCGCAATACAGCTCGCGAAGCTCCGTTGTCTTCAGCCTCCGTTGTCCGAACAAGATTTGGTGAACACAATTGTTTGGCAGTACCCTGCGGATGTACAACGTGTGTTAATCGCTGCAGGGGCATCCACTTTCCAGCAGTGTGACCAGATACTGCGAAGGTTGGACGCTAACACAGAACAGTTTCCTACACACCGTCAGCAGAAGGCTGATAGGCGCGAGGATAGACATATGAATCTGACGACTGTTGATAAAGTGAGCCAGACGCCACAACAAACACAAACCACAGAGGATTCTGGGCGACGTGATAACAATTACAGTTATAACAGGAGAGAATGGAACAACACTCCGTATACTCGAGATCAACATGATGACCGGCGAAGTCATTGGGACCGGCGATTCGACCGAAGGATGGACGACAACCGACGTCATGAAAACAACCGCCGAGGGAATGAAGGAAGAAATCAGCAACACGGACGTATCCGTAGAGACTATCGATATAGTGGGGGTTACGACAGAAATCGAGACCCTAGATACCAGCCAGACAGGGATTGGAAAGGAAGAGCGCGGGAGAGCCGTGAGTACCTCCAACAATTGAGAGAATTGCAGATCCAAGAAGAGGGAGAACGGAACCCTACTTCGAGGGAAAATAGACATTCGGCGCAGGAGACGGAGCAGAACCAGCCCAGTACTTCTCGCCATGACAGAAAAAAAAAACTCCGAAAAATCAATAAATTCTTGTTTGGTTGAGCACCGAGTAACTGCCTCTATATTACTCTGGGAGCCAATCCAAGAAGACTTGTTGGACGAACGACGAACGACGAACCACAATTATGAATTAACACGTCTACCCAAGATTGTAGCCACCTTGAATGAAGTCAGTGTAGTCATACTCATCGATACTGGAGCGATGATTAGTGTAATTTCCGCCGATTGCCATGCCAGACTTAGAGCAAACTCTGAGGTGACGGAGTTGCCCATTTCAGCTATAAGAGTCAGAGGTGTCATACCTGACCGCGTTGTAACGTGCAAAATCCAGATTTTGTGTACTGTGAAGATTTCGAGCCACGTGTACTTGCACGAATTTCTCGTAATGAAGGGCCTGCATCATGATGCCATTTTAGGCGCAGACTTCATTAGAAAATATGATGGAATCATTGACATGGGACGGAATACGGTAGAGTTCAAGCCGAACGAACCCATTCAGATGAGCTTAATTGAAGAAGAACCGGAATTCCTATCCGAAGTAGACGTAGTCGAAGCATTAAAGGGCAAGGAAATTGAGGCGACACTAGATGCCGACGAAGAGGCAGAATCGTTATCAGCACCCACACATGAGGATCTTGACGCAATACTGAACGAATACAGGGATATATTCGACACCACACCTGGTGAGATATTAGACTACGAGTATGATCTTGTATTACTGGACGATTCCCCATTCCAGAAAAGGATCTATCCGATTGCCGAGAAACATCTCGAAGAAGCTGCTAAGAAGATCCATGAGATGGAAGCAGCAGGTACAATCAAGAAATCACCGACTCCTTTCTTGAATCCCATAATACCTGTGGTTAAGGTAGATGGAAGCTTGAGACTTTGTCTTGATGCCAGAGCCTTGAATGAACGCCTAGCTCCTGAGCACGACTGACCGCCCAAGATTAGGGACATTCTCAGGAAGTTCAAAGGAAAAAGGATATTTTCATCATTAGACTTGGTTCAGTCTTATTACCATATCAGATTATCTGAGCATACTCAGAAATATACTGGATTCTTGTTTGATCAGACTACTTATGTATTCCGAAAACTACCATTTGGATTGAAAAATGCCGGAGCCGCATTAATCAGAGCACTTGATGCCAAGCTGACTCATGAAGTGAAGCAGAAAGTAATATGTTATGTGGATGACATAATCATAGCTTCGGGAACAGAAGAAGAGCATTTAAAGACATTGTGCCTTGTTTTTGAGAATCTCCGACAGGCAAATTTTAAGGTCAAGTTTGACAAGTGTCGATTTTTTCAGGAAGAAGTGAAATTCGTAGGACACATAATCAATGGAGAAGGATATAGACCGAATCCGGCAAAGATTAGAACTGTTGCTGCATTTCCAACACCAACCCGTGTGAAACACGTGAGACAATTCTTAGGAATTCTCCAATTCTTTGCTGCTCATTGTGAGAAGTATTCCGAAACTGTTGCACCACTGCAAGGATTATTGAAAAAGAACTGCAGGTGGAACTGGAATGATGAATGCGAGATAGCTTTCAGGAGAGCTAAACAGATGCTTGTGGACTCAATTCAGTTAGAATATCCAGATTACTCTCGGAACTTTATTCTAGAAACTGATGCATCTGCCATTGGTATAGGAGCCATTTTACTGCAGGAAGATGATGAGAAGAAACGTCATTATATTGCTTTCTTAAGCCGACGTTTAAGAGCACATGAATCTCACTACTTCACGACCGAGATAGAAGCACTTGCAATTGTTTACGCACTTGAATACTGGCAGAAACTTCTGTTAGGTCAGAGGATTATTGTGAGAACCGATCATCATGCGTTGACCTTCATCTTGAGAACAAGACTGGCAAGCGACAGGATCACACGTTGGACGCTGTTTCTCCAACAGTTCGATTTGGAAATAGTTTATCGACCAGGCAGAGAGAATGTGTTGGCCGACATCCTCAGCCGGAATCCTGAAGCTACTGTTAATGCCATAGACATCGAGGGAGAATGCGAGGAACACCTTCGCCGATTTCGTCATTTACCTGAAGGACAGCGACGTGAGGAGGAACTCAGACATATTATCCGTTTCCTAGAACGAAGAATGGATCCACAGGATGATCATTATGCAAGGATTGCTGCTGTTGCAGATGATTATTTGATTTATCATCGTGTCTTATACAAGTTTGTAGACGAGGACCACACTCAACTGCGTGCAGTTATTCCTAGGAGATACCAAGAATCTGTTATTCTTATGGTACATTTATCCATTGGACATGGTGGAACAGACAAAACCATTGCAACTATCAAGGAGTCTTTCACATGGAAAGGGTTAGGAGCCACCGTTAGACAGTGTTTACGTGCTTGCGACGCATGCCAGCGGAACAAATACACGTCACACTTGCTGAAGGAACAACCTAGACCAATGCTACCAACTCAACCTAGAGAGTTGTATGCACAGGACCTGTATGGCCCAATACCTAAGGCTCGTCGTGGGAATCGATACATCGTTGTAACGGTGGATGTGTTCACGAAATATACGATGCTTCATCCAATTCAAAAAGCTACTGCACATCAGATTATTCAGAGGATTAGACGTCAAGTGATACCGGAGGCAGGAAAGCCACAATTCTTGTTGACTGATCACGGATCACAGTACACCTCAGCAGAATTTGCCAATGCCTTGAATGAGCTTGAAATAGGTCATGTTTTATCATCTATTCGACATCCAGAGAGCAACCCAGCAGAATGCGTGATGTCTATTATCGCAAAATTCTGTCGATTATATTGTCAAGAAGAACACTGGCGATGGACTGAAGTCCTTGTTATTATGGCAAAATGTATTAATTCAACAGTACATGAAAGCACTGGTCAACTACCTATGGTCTTGCATTTGAACCAGATGCCGCTGAGAATATGGGATCGTGTGATTGTAAATCCACCTTGTTTACAACCATCACATGCCAGCAGACTTTCAGCTGCGAGAGAGACTATGGACAGACAAGCTGCCAAGCGCTTGAGAAGAACTAGACGCCAGAGGTTTAGAGAACCACTAGTAGAAGGAGACCTTATCCTTATAAGGAGACCCGGAATTTCTAGTCCTATAGACCGCATATATGGGAAATTTCTATCCTTGTATTATGGCCCTAGTCGTATCCGACAGCCTTTGAACAATGGAAGTTATGTGATAGAAGATATTAGGACAGGAGAGCGCATTGGAACCTTTAATGCAGCCAATCTAAAAAAATATCACTCTTGAATGAATTTCAAAGCAAATAAAAATGTTATCCCAACATTTTATTTGAAACGACAGAGAGGCAGATGAACCCGCTGAGCTATGGTTCATGTGATATTTTTTTTATGACAGAGCATTTATGATGGGATGTTGTACTTTTGAACACACCCAGGAAGCCACGTGAAGCTGAGAGATCACGCGATACTTTGAAGTAGCGGTGAATCGCACTTTTGACTTTGGTGTAAACTGCTAATTATTATCTGAGGTCTTATTAATTATTTTTATCTTTCCTACGAGACTCAGAATATTCCATTTCGTCATGCTGCATTATTAAAACATTTTGGAGAATGTTTATTTTTACTTTAGGTAAGGTAATACCCTTGCAGATACGCAAAAAGGAACGTAAGTAGTCGCTCAACGTTTTCGTTTTGACGACCTACTTTCTAGAGACACCCAGTACCGGAGCACTGCGTCTTGAGAATCCGCCTTGTGTAGGCGTGGAATTACATTTGTCCTACGAGACGTAGAAGAATATCCGCTGTTTAGCGTTAAAAGTGATTATAAGGTGCCATCGAGCAAGCAAATACTAATATCCACTGTCGATGAAGTCCAGTGAATTAAATAAGAAGCTTGGGAAATAATTATTGGCAAGTATAGTGTATTGCACAACATTGCTGTGACATCACATATTACCCACGCGTATGTGGAGGGCAGATGCCTAGTGGAAATATACAGGTAATAGTGTTACAATTATCCTGAATAAGTGTGATTATAATTGTATGAGATATTTAAATTGCCAAAGTGGAAATTTCATCTTTGAAACGTCGTATAATTCACGGATGCTGCGTGATACAAAAGTAGCGTCACTAGCAGGTGCAGCATTATAAAATAGTGTTAGCTCACATGCTAATCCACATCTGCAAGATTAAGGCTGTGTCGTATTTTATAATTGAAGCCTAGAATAGTCACGACGGACATTAAAATTTTGGAAGTGAGAGGATGAATAATCACGCAACTTATTTCGTTACCCACGTGATTGGACTTTTCTTCACCATGGTTGAAGCAGTCACCATGGGCTAATACCATCCCGGTATGGGGGGTGGGGGGGGTGGGGGTGACGTTTCTACAGGGACCAGCATGATGGTGGAACTTCCAGAACGATGAACGAGAGGGAAGGAGCCAAAATGCCATTTCCAGGCATATCCACGAAGATGTCGACAGGGAAAAATCGAACCCTGGTCTTTGGGGGAGTCCAGATGGGAATCCTGATGAGGAGGATACCGATCCAGAGAGCCAGAGAGGTTTATGTACAACCCTTGTTGTGGAATAGAGAGCTGAGTGAGAGCTCCTCCATTTCGTGAGTTTTTGTCACACCCCTTCTTTGTTCTAGTTTCTGGTGGTATAGTAGTTTTAATGTAGTTTGTGAATCAACCACACTCAGTGTCAGCCATTTTTCTAGGTAGGGATGTAACTAGATTAGTTAGATGTCATTTATTTCAGTTTAGAGTGAGACACCCTTGGGGTCAGACATTTTGGTCAGCCCTGGTGCAGCTTGGTGAACGTCGTGGAACGTCAATGCCTACCTTTTTGCTGAACCTGATCGTAGTCATTTTGAGGCTATTTTGTTCAACCCTACTTGGGGTAATTTTCAAGTCTTTGCTGACTGTAGTTATGGCAATCAGATGCCTTGGTTATTAATTGACTGCATTCTTCGCAGCCATCCTTTGTTACACCCCTGACTGTCGTTAGAACGGTCGTATCATTTAGGTAGTCGACAGTAACTACCAGTTTGTAAATGCATTATATTTCATTTTGAATAAGCTCAGAAGCTATTCTTGGTCATGTTTGAACCTAACAACTAGAAGGAATGTTTCGTTGCCTAGCATCGAACGCGGTTCCCAACGTATCATTAAGCAGATCTAGTGTGTGAATCTGTGCCACATTTATCATATTTTTCTTGTGTCGTGTGAGACACGTTTTTTATTTGATGTTCTATCAACTACTGAGTTGCATTTTTAAAGCAAAGAGCTTCAGTTATTGTAAGTTTACTTTCATTTAGACGTCTTTGGTAGAAAGACGGAATTGTATTACTATACTCAGATTTATAGCGTGCGTTTGATACACGGACTCTGTAGAGATCCGTAACCTATGGTAAAGTTTTTTATGAACCGGCCAAGTGCAGGTTTTGTATTGATTAAATCGCCGGCCTTGAATAAACTGGTTATGTAACCCAGTGACCTAGAGCACGCCTGCTTCATTGTGAGACAAACCTACTATAGACGAGGACAGAGTACAATTTGTATTCGCTTTTCCTTTCATTGCTATTTTGCTTATGGAAATCAGTTTCCACTCTTGTATTTGATCACTTGTTTTATGGATCGGTTTTTGTTAGTTTAACGCTCTGTTGCGTGTATTGTCGTATGACAGGAACAGTTATGTAAGGTTTTCTATAGGATGGTGAAGTCTAACCTGTTATAGCAGGATGTTATTGTATGCTTTGTCCGGGGATGATCCCGTTGACCAGATGTTAATGGAAGGTAACTGTTGTACAGGCCTATCCCAGAGTTATTGAACGCGAGCTTAGCGCCGCTGGTAACCCGTGTTATTGTGTGTCCGAGTTGTTATACTCGTTGATTATATTCCGACTGTTAAGTCGAGGCTTTTTGGTGGAGAATGATCTCAGTTGGAGACACTCCGTGCCCAGGCTATTGTCAATGTTATTCGCCATAAACCTACGATAAACCTATAAACCGACGTTCTAATAATAAAACGCATAATTGTTGTAAAACAAGCCTAACTAACGATTCTTTCTATCTAACTTTGTTCTTTGCATTCTGGAACTGTTGACATAGCCGTGCAGTTGAAGATAATTTCCTTGTGAGGAAATGACTAGGACAGTTGACATTTTTTGTAGCGACCTGAAGCATGTGCGAACCTAGAGTTCGTAGCTTGTGGAGCTCAGGCCATGCGATGTCAGACGTGGTCTCAACTGCGCATTCGTCACCGTAACTATACACATTAGATGACTATGGTTTACAAAGAGTAAACCAAGGTGCAGGCAGGAATTTTTAATAAAACTACTGTGTCTATTTCGTTATTAATTTATGATGTCAAGTGTATTAAACCCTACATGTTACTTTATTGTGTGCTGTTAGCACATAGTTATTAAGCATAATTAAATTGTTTGTTTTTCATGGCTGTACACTTAGCTTTTGGATGTAATTGTTTTCTTTTACGGACGTCATCGCCGTAAATTTTGTTAATTGATAGGACTTAGCTAGTTGAATTAATGTTAAATTTAAATGTCGAAATGGTACCATCCTAACCTAGATTTGTTTTGCTACCCTGTTAAATGTAAATTCAGATATTAGCTTGATCTTGTAACTTGAACTAGGGACTTGCGTCGTACCATATTCCTAGCGTTGCTGTTGTTGCTTTATCATTGTGAGTTAGATCTTTCGCGAGGGTTTTCAGTAACTTCTCAGGTAGGGGACCTGTTCTTTATCTTTGTTTATTTATTAATTTGCGGACTAGCCGATTATGACCCTCCGAACTAGGCTAGGGGCTTGTGAATTTTAATAAATTTTCACGGTGTTTTACATGAGTCTGGATGTTTATTTTCTCAGTCTAGTTTTAAGGTGAACCTTTCCTTAGGCGGTCTATGACCATCGTCACCATGTACCACGATCCCTGTGGACTACGGACTCTCGTGCCGCTTTAGCCTTTATGGAAGGTCACCTGATCCTCACGGTACTTTTTTTTATTCGATTTATGTGTCGTTAGTTGAGTCATTGTGGTTGTTGACATCAACTGAACGGTCTCAATATGTAACCCCTTAAAAAATCGGTCGAGTTCGTTAATGGGCAAAATCGGTTAAAGGGGGTGAAAATGGGGGGGGGGCTTTTTTTTCGAAAAAGTGAAATGTCGCTATAACTCTCTTAATACGTGAAATATCGAATCAATTCAAAGTTCATAATATTTGTTGGATAAGTGCCAAAAATTTATGTCAAATAGTTTTTTTGATAGCACCAACCATTGACCAAAGGGGTGGAAAAAAGTGTTTTTTTCGGGAAACATTAATCATATCTCTCTTAATAGGCACAATATCAAACCCGTACATAATGGAAAATATTCCCCTAATAATTACCTAAAACTTTGTCTGAAATAATTTTTGATCTGACCTACCATTACGCCAAGGGATGAGAAAAATGATTTCGGAATTAAAGAACATGCCTAGTGCCATCAGAGGTTACCGTGACAACGCTTCTAAATTGATGAGGGATGAGCTATCAGAGGTTGCCAAGACAACGCCATTGCACGAGATCACATTCATTTTTCCATCTGACTGTGGGAAGTGGCTAACTGGTAGCATGCTGAACTTATATGCCCAAGGTCGCTGGTTCAAAGCCGGCCAAAGTCGTCGGATTTTCTAAGAGCGCTAAAAACCCTCAGCATTCTTTCCTTTGGAGGAGAAGTTCCAACGTTCGTTGCAAGTTGCTGGTTGCGTTGGCATCTAGTAGCCAAGTTCACAGCTAGGTGTCGTTCGCGTTAGGATATGGTACAAAATTAGGAACTACTACTTAAAATTGACCGTCTGCAGACCTTACCTGAATTACACACTAAAACAGTCATCAAAATTAACACCGTTTATCAGATTCTACACACCCGGGGTTACATGACCACGTTGTCGCAGCCCCTAAACTGAGGAACCAACAAAAATCTCTGCGGGAGATAAAATTTTGCGAGAAGAAGTAACAGACTGTCAGATAGTTACACATCAGTTCCAAACCTTGCATAAGGACAGTGTGATCAGAAGTATAGAAATGAACCCCGAATGACAAGAAGGTTACCATCCCCATAGACAATAAAATGATAAAAATATGCATACAAAAACGAAAAAAAGTTGATTTTTAACCTCCAAATGTAAAATACTTTCTTGCAATCAATGAGGTCTGATCCTCCTACGAAAACCTGCATATTTTGCCTATTATAGCCAATCCCCTAGTTTGCCCGGTGAAATCTACCTCCGCCTTCCGGCGTGCCGAGAGGATTTTTTTGATATGGGAACATGGACGCTCCACACTTCAGGACTTTCTACACTTCATGTGATCCAGACATCCGAGCATCAATTTTACAATGGAAGTAGAAGAAAATAATAATCTGGCCTTCCTAGACGTTCTGCTCTAAAAACGAACAGATAACACGCTCGGACACAGGGTCTATAGGGAACATACACAGATCGGTACCTAGGCCTACCTGCCAACTCAAGTCATCTTCCATCGCAGAAATAAATGGTAGCTAGGACAATTCTCACTAGAGCCAACCACATTTGCGATAAGGATAGCGTAAACGAAGAGAAGAAACTAGTTTGGAACACGCTCCTAGCTAATGGTTACATCAAAGGACAGATAAATAGGGCCACACGGTATGTAGAACAAAGCCGAAGAACGGACATAAAGAACGAAGATAGGCCCTACCTTAAAGCCTTTCTGCCGTATATACAGGGATTGACAGATCGAATCACCAGGTTTCTAAGGAAACACAATGTGACAACGGCGATGCATCCAATAAACAAGCAGACGCAAGTGGTGCGTAAATCAACCAAGATAGAGCAGCCGAACCAGGACGCAGGAGTTTCCATAGTGCCTTGCTCCTGTGGACAGGTTTACATAGGGCAAACAAAAAGACGCGTTTCCATTAGAATTTCAGAGCCCATTCGAGACACAAAGCAGATCAGATGATCTACAGATCTGCAATAGCTGAACATGCTGACGTCACGAGACACGCCATCGAATTTGATAAGGCCGGAACTGCTGCTAAAATTCCTGGATATCAAAACCAGTTAATTAGAGAGGCAATAGAGGTCGTGAATTATCCCAATAATTTCAATCGCGATGATGGTTTCAGACTTAGCAACACTTGGAAAATTCTCCTAGCGAGCGACTGGCAGGGCCGCGGACCAATCAGGGAGCAGCGTGACGTCAATGCAGGGCAAGCAGGCACGTCGGGCCGGCAATAACCGTCAGTTTGAGTACGGACACCAACTCGTACCTGCCCATGAATAAGGCTGCTGCAATGACAGCCAAAACGTCGGAAAACCATCACCGATACACCACGCGGCTCCATCCTGTAAGGCTAGATGCAGTGCTGGATTAACCATAAGGCACAATAGGCAATTGCCTGGGGCCTCCGGCTCAATGCAATAATGCAATCATTGTATAACTTCTTTTCTGCAAACCCTCACATTTGGGGCGTGTTGAAAAATTATATAAAAACGCTAAAACTTTGAAATCATTGTCAGATACGTGCTGGGAAGCACATGCTAATGCAACGAACGCGGTTTATGATTCGTTTCATAATATTGTCGAGGCTTTAAAAATCATTGAAGATGACGAGTCGGAAAATAATGACTCTCGGAATGATGCGGGGTGCATCGCAAATAGAATGCAGAAATTCGGATTCGGGTTCATGTTAGTTTTGAGGGATTCAATTTTGATTTCTATCAGAATCAGACTCAGAATCAGAATCAGACATTTTAAGGAAAATCAACTTCGATGATGTTATTGAAACTTTCTGCGAAACAAAATGCAGAAAAAAGTGTTTCTGAAAATGTACATATGTATTTGTATATGTATTGTATTCATCATTCATTGTAAATTTGTAAATAAAATCTTATTCAAAGTTATGACATTTTTATGAAGGGGGAAGGGGGAGGGGGTTGAAAAAAAGGATAAAAGGGGCCTCAAATTAACAATTGCCTAGGGCCACTGTGAGTCTTAATCCGGCACTGGCTAGATGATATACTTTTCCACTGTCTATAACCTACCCACCTACCCTTTTAAGATCACGACTTATAGTAGGCCTATATAGTAAAAATCCAGCTGTAACCACCATTATCCAGGTGAATTATGGGACAAACAGAATATTGCCAACGCCACGCATACGATACTCTACTTACAATAAGGACAAGGAAGCGTAGGGTTTGCCTAGACCAATAATTTCTAGGTAGAACGGCCCACAGCCATATATGCACGAACTCCTGGGTTTTGTCACGCACAGTGGGGGTACTCACGCATCAATTATCTTTACCCAGACCAATGATTTTGCCAATCAGTGCTTTTTCACATAATTACAATATGGCCATAAGCATGTTTGATTGAACGCCCGAGGGCTCCCAACAAGTTCAATTTCAAGTAGTTCCAACTTTGGCTACCAAATGCTACTATCACTTACCCTAGCGGCGAACATTGGAACTTGATAGAGCGTTGTGTACTAGCCAAATATATAACCTAAACATTTTGTTACACACCACCAATTGTAGTGGTAGGTTCTTTACGTGCCACATGGGCCCGCTGGCTTTACTTCCCTTCCGAAGAATTTTTCTGATAACCGGTGTTAATTGTGATGGCTGTATTAACTTAGTGTGTGTTATCTGTGATTCAGGTAGAAGGACTGCAGACAATTAATTTTTTCAAGTACTGTAGTTCCTACTTTTGCTACCAACTGCTACAGTCCACGACTCCTAGCTGCGGACGCGGCTACAAAATGCCATGGCAGATAGCACCTGGCGGCGAACGCTGGAAATAATATAGCGTTTTCAAACTAACCTACACATGTTAGCTTCCACAAATGTAGTTGCCCCATCTATGACATGGGACCGCCGGCTTCACTTCCCCTCCGTAGGAAGGCATACTGAGGGATTTTTAACGCTCTTGAAAAATCCGACGACTTCAGCCGGGTTTGAACCCGCGATCTTGGGCATAGAAACTCAGGATGCTACCAACTACGCCACCGAAGCCGCTGCAGGAAGGCATACTGAAGGATTTTAACGCTCTTTAAAAATCCGAGACTTCGGCAGGGTTTGAACCCACTATCTCGGGTATAGTAGTTCAGCATGCTACTGACTACGCCACCGATCCGCTATAATTACAATATTATGTATCGCGCCAGGAGATGACAGTTGGGTTTGAACTGCAAATGTCTTCCCGTTCACTGCGTATCGCGCATTCCAAAAGCATTCAGTTGGTCACTACTTGCTTTACTCACTCAGCACATTCATTCCTAAAGTGGCTGCGTGTCGTCTGCTGCGATAACAACCATTAGCATGCGGGAAGCCGATATATTTTGGTTTGGAATAGACGGGCCGCGCATGCGTACTGCAAGACCCCCCTCACCGCTTCACAGTGCAGCGTGTTGAACTGCCATCTCCTGGCGCGATGACATCATGTTTTTAGGATGACTTGTGTGGTGTATTGTGTATTCCACATGTTGTCAACAGTAATGAGCTATCATTGTGTGCGCATCAATAACAGTTGAAGAGACCTCATGCTCCTGACAAACATGGCTGCCATCGTTGAATGAGCAAGAAATGTTTACGTAATATAGCACATAGGCCTATTTCCAGTCCAGTAATGATCATGGTCAGTAATACATTTCAATGGGTAATGTCTACCAGAATATGAAACAGGATATTGAAATCACTTATTATCCAATTGCAAGTGTAAAAGCCATGTTCTTCTCTCCTCAGGAATGAATATCTTCTCTCACACGTAACGCGCTGTTGGTGTTTGGGCAGCGTACCTGCCTCTCACCCAGGAGGCCCGGGTTCAAATCTCGGCTTCGTGAGGGATTTTCGAAACTAACATGGAACGGGGTGCACTCAGCCCCGTGAGGGCAATTGAAGGGATGAGAATGATACGTGGATAAATACCAAAACATTACTTTGAGATAATTAAGAAAAACTATTTTCATCACTTTATTTCTTCATTTAATACACTTTCTTTGTACTCAGTGCAATGCTGCAGATATCTTTCAACTTTTTATACCATTAAGGTAAATATTAGTTCAGTGGTAAGTACGTTATTAATAGAAAATGGCCATGGATTTATCCAGTTCTCACTCTCAATGAAACATTTTAATATTTTTCAGCACAACACCACTCATATGTGATCCTAAACCCTACTTATATGAATGATTTGTGTACAGTGTGTTTTTAATATACTTCCGATTTTAATAATAATATACTAATAATTTCGTATGGCCTCATATGCCGGGTGCAAGCTTTGTTATTTGCTCCCAGAGGGCAGCTTTCATGTCGAATTTTATCGCTCCTTGAGCTCTATGAAAGTCAAGGAGGTTCTAAGCTCCTCGACACTCGAGCGCTTTCTAGTAGAGAAAGGTGGAATTTTTGGTGTTGGTGGAAAATCCCGAAATTAATTTTGGTATTATGAACACGGCCTACTGAATTCAAATGGGTTCTTCAACATGCCAACAATGTATGACATGCGTATCGTGATTTTTGTCGCCTTTCAAAAAAAATCACTTACCACGGCCAGAAGCGAACCTGCAAGCTTGGGGGTTGGCAGTCCGACACGATAACCACTCATCCATCGTGGCATTATGTAGCTTTGTGGTAAAAATTAATTGTCTAAAATTAAAGAAATCACATTTGCACGCTAGCCCTGTTGCTCATTATCTTCATTATCCACACCTAGCATTCCAATATAATCATACCTCTGATTAAACACGGGAGGAATGATCTTTTACAGCTTTTAAAATATCATCCAATTTGTTCATGACTTGATAACATGCAAAGCCATCTAGTGGATTCACTGTGAAGTAGTTTAATGCCATTCGCACACCAATAGATGAAGCACGCGTTCTAGTTGTATTTCGTGCTAATAACTCAATTTCGTAAGAAGTGGTGTTTATCGACTTATCATCCTCATGCCTTCAATTGAGTAGCTGTCTGACAGTTATGCAGCGCCCCGGCCATGAAAACAAGGACTAATGGCCGAGGGGACCCGACGCACTGACCACGTGTCACCCCATAATCTAAGCGGCTTCGGTGGCGTAGTTGGTAGCATGCTGAACTTCTGTGCCCAAGATAGCGGGTTCAAACCCGGCCGAAGTCGTCGGATTTTTTAAGAGCGTTAAAATCCTTCAGTGTGCCTTCCTTCGGAGGGGAAGTAAAGCCGGCGGTCCCATGTCATAGATTTATGGCATGTAAAAGATCATTCCATAGACTAAACTTGTGCGAAGCTCAATTTCTTGGTTAAATTTCGTTGGAACGCTCTATCAAGGTTCAAAGGTTCACCACTAGGTATCATTGACACCTGGTAGCGAAAGTTGGAACTACTTGAAATTGAACGGAACTTGTAGCTCACCCTCTGGGTGTCTGCTAGAAGCAGCTACAGACTCTGGCGAGCCGAACATGTCCTCGGACACTCTCGGCACTAAGAGTCATACGATAAATAAATAGCCCCATAATCTGCAGGCCAAATGGCTGACCGACGGGTGGTTGGTAGGCCTAGGCCCTTCATGGGCTGTAGCGCTACGGGAAGGGATGTTGGTTGTGAAGACAAACATGAAAGGAAATGAAGCGGGATTCAGCAGTCAGATGTTCTTCTTCTGAGCTACATCACTGAGTATCATGCATAGCGTCATAAAGGTCAAAACTATCTCGTTCACGCTCCATCGGGCGGAAAATACAAAGAGTCACCTTATCACTTGTGAGATTACACTCATTAAGACACTTTTCGCTCGCAGACAGTTCATAAGTTCGCATTATCTCAACATCCATCATAATGAATGAGACATCAATATAAATCGCACTGTCATTAAAAATAATTTTAAAACTAAAATTGAAAAGTAATTACTCGAAGATTAATTAGATGTGTTTTGTAATATTATAATTAGATTAATTTCCTTGAGGAGTTGAGTAAGAATAAAGGGATATTAGAGGCTTCTAGTATTGAAAACACGTTAGTGGATAATAAGAGTCTGGTGCAATGTACTCTTGCGATGCGACGTTCTGGTTCAGTCTCGAAGCATGGAATGTGTTCATTAAGGAATTAACTAGATATGAGCAAGACTTTCATAATACAGAGATGTGGCGGCGAATGTCGTTACACCAAGGGGCCATACATTAGAGTGTATGATTTGAAGTAGCGAGTGCCGTAATGTTATGTTATCTAGGGATCGGATTTTTAGGTTTTCAAAAACATGAAATAGTATTTCTTTAGATTTTTAGAAGGTAGTTTTTTTTAATGTTCAAAGTGTTATAAAAGTTTACATAAATATCCCACAGCTTAATACTAATACTCAACAATTTGTTTAGGTTTATGCCATGTCTTGTGTTGGGTTTCGACTAGGACACCAAGCTGGCTCATCAGTGAGCGCTCGGTGTCCCCGCCCGGACCCCACAGGAGTAGCGAACTGCGCGCTACCTCCCATTTTATGAAGCATACTTGCGTCTCTTTACTGCGATAACTGAAAGCTCAAGCAGCCATAACCTCCCTATGGAGGCTTCCAAAAAGATGGTTATTGGCTTTCATGGCCAATGAATTAAAACTCAGCAATTTGTGTAGGATTGTGCCGTGTCTTGTGTGGGGTTTCGCCTAGGACACCAAGCTGGCCCACAAGCGGGCTCTTGGTGTCCCCTTCATAAAAAAGGGAAGTAGCGCGCAGTACGCTACTCCTGTGGGGATGCGGGTGGGGACAGAAAGAGCCCGCTGATGAGCCAGCTTTGTGTTCTAAGCAAAACCCCACACAAGACACGGCACAATCCTACACAAATTGCTGAGTTTCAATTCACTGGCCACGAAAGCCAAAATCGTTTTGAAAGCATTCATAGGGAGATTATGGCTGCTTGAGCTCTTAGTTCTCGCAATAAAAAGGCGCAGATGTGCTTCATAAAAAGGGAGGTAGCCCGCAGTTCGCTAGTCCTGTGGGAGTCCGGATGAAACTTGGGTGAGTTGTTGAGTACGCTCCCATGAATGTTTCTGAGATAGTAAATCCATTTTACAATAGTTTAGGGGCAGTTAACGGAAAAAGAAAATACTATTTTGTATCCGAAAGCCCTTCAACAAACAGAGGTACAACGCCAACACTTTTTTTTGATTGGCATTGCAACGCATGGCGGGTACAGCTAGTCTATATATATAAAGCACAAAGTTTGTCTGTCTGTCTGTCTATCTGTTATGTATACAAATCTACACCGTTTCACCGATCTGAACCAAAATTTGTATGCTTACCCTTTGGAACCCTGCGGGTAACCCTGTCAACATTAAATTTCGGACAGACCACCCCATGCCCTGCATTTAGGCCCTTTTGCACAAATCTACACCGTTTCACCGATCTGAACCAAAAGTTGTATATTTAACCTTTGGAACCCTGCGAGTAACACTGTCCACTTGAAATTTCGGACAGACCACCCCATTCCCTGCATTTAGGCCCTTTGGTCCAAATCAACACCGTTTCACCGATCAGAACCAAAATTCGTATTCTTACCCTTTGGTACCCTGCGAGTAACACTGTCTGCTTGAAATTGCGGACAGACCACTCCATTCCCTGCATTTAGGGCCTTTGGCCCAAATCTACACCGTTTCACCGATCTCAACCAAAATTTGTATATTTACCCTATGGAACACTGTGACTAACACTGTCTGCTTGAAATTTCGGACAGACCACGCCATTCCCTGCATTTAGGCCCTTTTTGCACAAATCTACACCGTTTCACCGATCTGAACCAAAATGTGTATACTTACCCTTTGGAACCCTGCGAGTAACACTGTCTGCTTGAAATTGCGGACAGACCACTCCATTCCCTGCATTTAGGCCCTTTGGCCCAAATCTACACCGTTCCACCGATCTCAACCAAAATTTGTATATTTACCCTTTGGAACACTGCGACTAACATTGTCTGCTTGAAATTGCGGAGAGGCTACTCCATCCCCTGCATTTAGGCCCTTTGGCCCAAATCTACACCGTTTCACCGATCAGAACCAATATTCGGAAACTTACCCTTTGGTACCCAGCGAGTAACACTGTCTGCTTGAAATTGCGGACTGACCACTCCATTCCCTGCATTTAGGCCCTTTGTCCCAAATCTACACCGTTTCACCGATCTCAACCAAAATGTGTATATTTACCCTTTGGAACACTGCGACTAACACTGTCTGCTTGAAATTGCGGCGAGGCCACTCCATCCCTTGCATTTAGGCTGTTTGGCACAAATCTACACCGTTTCACCGATCTGACCCCAATTTTATATACTTACCCGTAGAACCCGACAAGTAACACTGTTCACTTTAAATTTCGGACAGACCACACTATACCCTGCTTTTTGGCCCTTTGGCAGAAAACTACACCGTTTCACCGATCTCAACCAGATTTTACATAATTACCCTTTGGAACTCGACGAGTAACACTGTCCACTCGAAATTTCGGACAGACCACTCCATTCCACGCATTTAGGCCCTTTGGCACAAATCTACATCGTTCCCCGATCGAAAACAAAATGTGTATACTTACCCTTTGGAACCCGATGAGTAACACTGTCCACTATAAAATTTGGACAGGCCACTCCATTCCCTGCATTTTGGCCCTTGGCACAAAACTACACCGTTTCACCGATCTCAACCAGATTTTACATAATTACCGTTTGGAACTCGACGAGTAACACTGTCCACTCGAAATTTCGGACAGACCACTCCATTTCCCGCATTAAGGCCCTTTGGTACAAATCTACATCGTTCACCGATCGAAAACAAAGTGTGTATACTTACCCTTTGGAACCCGATGCGTAACACTGTGCACTTGAAATTTCTGACATACCACTCCATTCCCTGCATGTAGTTCAGGAATTCCTCGGGGTTGCCAGCTTCCTAAATCACCAGTCATGAGCCCTTGAGGGTGTACCAGAAGTGGTGGGTCTACACACACCCTGCCTCTTTGAGGGCCTTGAGCAGAAGACAGGATATATTATGAAAAGGAAAAGAAGGCAGACCCCTCGAAGAATGAGGGTATCAGGAAAGATGAGACAAAGCCAATTAAGGCGGGAAATTGAAAGACTCCCTAGCCCTCGGATACCCTAATACAGTCTGGGTCGGAAGAGAACAAGAGTTGACCAAGGGAGGCCTACAGGAAAGAGAACTGAAATGAACCCGGCACCAGGAAGTAGAAGCGATGCCAAACTCAGCTGGGGTTCCGTGGTCGCCAACCCACGTCCCACAAGTTGTGAGACCCTGGGGGGGGGGTCAGTTGTGAGAATAGATTGCTGATTCATCGCGAGGTGACTTGAGAGTACTTTCCAGAGCCCGCCGTGTTATCTCCTGCTGTCTATGCTGATGCCAGCACAGGGCCGTTGCGAAACAGTGAGTGATTCCCGGTCAATCGATATAGAACGGGGAACCCCGAACGTGTGTCATCATATTTCTTCATCATCTGCGATCATCTCAGGTTCGTGCAGCTTGGACCTATATTCATTGTCTTTGCCGAGCAGTACGCTCTTTCACTAGACGCATCCAGTACAGGTCTAAGCCAGAAAATAAGGTTGAGACTTTGGAAGACATCGAAGCTAGACACCTGAATTACCTATATCAGTTTTAAAATAACACCATGTTCGTTTAGTAGTCTTTTGTTCATTACCTTATTATTATCATCATAAGTGCAAATGACCTAGATGTTACGCGCATCATACCAATAATCACCGCCGCATAAAGTCTTTCTCGACTGTGATTTTTAAAATATTTATTTTTGGTTGGTTGGTTCTTAAGTTTAGGGGCTGCGACAACGCGGTCATGTAGCCCCGTGTACTTTGGGTGTGTGTAGAATCTGTCTGATAACCGGTGATAATTGTGATGACTGTATTAGTGTGTGTTATCTGTTTTTTAATTTAAGTACAAACTGCAACTTAGAATTCTTCAAATAGGTCGTACTTTTGCCGCCAAGCGCCACCGTCAACTACTACTAGGCCAAGTTCGGAACTTAGCTACTAGACGCCACTGCAGTCGGCTCTTGGCAACGGACGTAGACATCTATGAGCGTTGTTTACCTATCCAATTTAGCTTCACACAGGTGTAATTAGTGGAAGGTTCTTTAACATGCCATAAATCTGACATGGGACCGCCTGCTTTACTTCCCCTCCGAAGAAAGGCATACAGACGGATTTTTAACGCTCTTAAAATATCCGACGGCTTTGGCCGGGTTTGAACCCACTATCTTGGGCATAGAAGCTCAGCATGCTACCAAATACGCCACCGAAGCCGCCATATAGTTATTTTTATTACAGTACATTGTGTACATTATACATTGAAGTGTCAATTCAATACCGGTAGTAGTTTCCCTTATCATCCTCATCATAAGAGCAAATGACCTACAGTAGATGTTTCGCCCATTACAACATTAATCACCACACACAATAAGTCTTCCTCGCCTGTGAATTTTGAAATATGTATTTCTATTACGGTAGTTTGTAAGTTTGACGTGTCAATTCAACAGTAGTTTTATTATCATCCTTATCAAAAGGGCAAATGACCTAGATATTACTCCCTCATTGTCTTTGGGGGCAAATGACTTAGATTTTAAGTCCATTATATTTCTATGGAGACCTTAAAACATTGTCATCATTCCACCGGGCGAAGCCGGGTACTACTGCTAGTTATATATATAAATGAATGTTTGTTTGTTTGTTCGTTTTTTATTCGTTCATATACCATTCATCCGATTGCGATCAAATTTTGATGAGTTGTTGTGCACACTCCCGGGATGGTCATAAGCATAGTAATTCAAATTTACAATTGATAGCGCGTGAGTAGTTTCAACAAATGATTGTTGGTGCGCTATTCGTTTCAACCAAGTCCCACATGCGTTCATATACCATTCATCCCATTACGATGACATTTTGGTGAATTGTTATTCCCACTCCTGCGAAGGTTTTTAAATTAGTAAATCCATTTTACAATAGGTAGTGCACGAGTAGATTCAACAAATATGTGACGTCGCGTGAATCTTTTAAACAAAATTCCGTATGCATTCATATACCATTCATTCGATGGCGATGAAATTTTGATGAGTTGCTGTACAGTATACATTCCGTGAAAGTTTCTGGCTAAGTAAATCCATTTCACAGTTGGTAGCGCACTAGTAGATTCAACAAAAGAGTGACGGCGCGCGAATCGTTTCGACAAAATCCCGTATGTGTTCATATACCATTCACCCGATTGCGATGAAAATTTGGTGAGTTGTTGTGTATACTCCTGCGAAGATATATTACTTAGTAAATCCATTTTACAATAGGTAACACACGAGTAGATACAAAAAAAATGAGTGATGGCACGTGAATCGTTTTAACAAAGCCCCGTATGTGGTCATAAGCCATTCATTCGATAATTATTATTATTGTTATTATTATTATTATTATTATTATTATTATTTTTATTATTATTATTTTTATTATTATTATTATTATTATTATTATTATTATTTTACATTCATTTCACCACATAAGTGGTCTTGTTTGCAAGACGGTATGGTTAAATCTCTTAAGGTGGCACATTGAGAAACAAGCGAACAATGGAACAGGTCTCCAAGATGACGGCCCTCTGCATGGTGATAAGTAGACCAGGATGTATTCCCAATATTTGTAGATTGCGAGCCAATGATTTGGGGATGATGCCGGTAGAATAAATTACTATGGGCAGAACCACTACACTTTCCTGTCTCCACATTTGCCGTATTTCCTCAGCCAAAGGCAGATATTTGGTGATCTTATCACAGCAGGTTTGTTGCAGATTACTGCAATTTGGCACTGCAATATCAATTAGGAAGGTTCTCTTCTGCACCTTGTCCACAAGAAGGATATCTGGCCGGTTTGCTGGTATGGTTTTATCAGTAATAACTGATCGGTCACATAACAACTTGTGGCTAGGATTTTCCAAAACGGCGTCAGGAACATACAGATAGTAAGGCAAAATATCATCAGATAATAAGTGCTTTTGAGCAAGGTGTGGGTGCATTATTTTGGCCACTTGGTTGTGCCTTTTCATGTAATCAGTACAGGAGATTGCTTGGCAGCCTCCTGTGATATGCTGAATTGTTTCCGGTTCTAGTTGGCATCTTCTGCATTTATCATCCTGAATATTTGCCTTAACTATATATTTAAGTTTTTGGTAGCCACAACTTGATCCTGGATTGCAACCATGAATTCTTCAGTCTCTGTGAATAGGTCCACATGAGTCAACCAGCTGTTCGACGCATCAATGTCGACATGTTTCTGGTTGAGATCATACGGATGACGACCGTGCAGAGCTTTCTACGTCCACTGCTGAAGCTTGATGGCTGAAAATTCCTCATCAGTGGCTAACTGTACATCCCTTACGTGAAGAAGAACCAGCGGTGTGCACTTGTCATCTGCCTTCACAGCGGCTTGATGTATGGGAGAGTCATGTCTGCCCAGAAAGTATCTCTGAAGGTTCCTCACTTGCCTTGCATGCAATTGGATAATGTCTGTGAGCCCTCGTCCACCTCTTTGACGCGGGATTGTCAATCGCTCAACAGATGACTTAAGGTGGAGACATCTGTGTTTTGTTAAGATGGTACGTGTCCAAATTAGGATGTCCTGCAAGTCAGTCTGCGTCCATTTATAATACCGAAAGTGTATGTCAGAGCGGTAATAACACAGGTATTAATAGCCTTAAAGGTGTTCTTTCCATTCAACTTTGATTTTAAAATCTAGTTAAGGCGTTGATTGTAGATAGCTACGGTTCTATCTTTAATACCTTTATGATCTATTCGATTAGATTGCAGGAGACCAAGGTATTTGTAGGTCTCATTACCTTCCATAGGCTTTATGAAACAACCGTCATCAAGTTGAAATGCTCGGGCCTCTAATTTTCCACGCCGAATGGTGAAGGTGTGACACTTATCTAATCCGAAAGACATTCCAATATCAGAAGAAAATGAAGCAGTTATTGCAATTAGATTGTCGATGTGTTTCTCAGAGGATGCATATAGTTTAATGTCATCCATATACATCAAATGAGAAATTTTGTATTTCACTATACCATGGTGCTTAATTGGAAATACACACTTTGCATTGTTCAGCAATGATGATAGCGGATTGAGTGCCAAACAGAACCATAGAGGGCTCAAGCTGTCACCCTGAAAGATACCTCTTTTGATTTGAATAAATCCCGATTCCATACATGTGTCTCCATTAGGCATTAATAAATTGGTCCCCCAATGGGACATCATATGTAGCAGACTTATAATGATGGCAGGATCAACTTTATATATCTTCAGGGTTTGGATTAACCAGGAATGTGGCACTGAATCAAAAGCTTTCTTGTAATCAATAAAGGTCATGTAGAGGTTACGCATCATCTTTCCTGCTTGTTCCATAGTAACTGCATCGATTACAAGTTGCTCTTTGCAACCTTGAGACTTCTTCATGCACCCCTTCTGCTCCTCAGCCAGGATAATATGAAGATTTATGTGTTCATAAATCTTACGTGCAATGCAAGATGTAAATATCTTATACAGGGTGCACAGACAGGTGATAGGTCGATATTTGGAAGGATCATTGGTTCTATCACCTTTTGGCAGAAGGTATGCTTTACCGCGCATCAAGTAAGAGGGGATAAGCTGTGGATTTTGGATGAAATTATGTTTATTATTATTATTATTATTATTATTATTATTATTATTATTATTATTATTATTTATCTCTCAAAAATTGTGCCTACAACTCATGGACGGCAGATAGAGAAAGAGTAAGGAGTGTCTCCATATCCGTTTTTCAGTCTATACAAATCTGATATGTGACATATAAACAAAGGGGCAGATGAGCTCGTAGTTCCTCCCCTTAAGACTACAATAACTAAATAATAATATATACAATTTTTGAAGGAAAAATTTTGGGGAAGAAACCAAGGGGACGACCAAGACAATCGTATCTCAAGAACATTGTCAAGGAAGTGGAATGTGAATCGTATGTCAATATGAAGAGAACTGCTGAAGACCGTAAGAAATGGCTGCAACGACAAGGCTTTTAGCCTTTAGAAGCTGATGATGATGATGAATATTTACAATTTACAACTTTACATTGCTATAAACATTTAATCTGCAGAACATGACGTCTATACCATACAATTCTTAAATTGCGATGAAATTTTGGTGAGTTGTTGTGTACACTCCTGCGAAGGTTTCTGACTTAGTAAATCCATATTACAATAGTTAGCGCACGAGTATATTCAACAACTGAGTGACGGCGCGTGAATCGTTTCATTAAAGTCCCGTATTCGTTCATAAACCATTCATGCGATTGCGATGATACTTTGGCGAGTTGTTTTGTACACTCCTGCAAAGGTTTCTGACTTAGTAAAACAATATTACAATAGGTAGCTCATGAGTAGATTCAACAAATGAGTGATGGCTTGTGAGTCGTTTCAACAAAGTCCCGTATTCGTTCATAAACCATTCATGCAATTGCGATGATACTTTGTGAGTTGTTGTGTACACTTCTGCAAAGGTTTCTGATTTAGTAAATCCATATTACAATAGGTAGCGCACGGGTAGATTCAACAAATGGGTGATGGTGCGCGAATCGTTTCAACAAATCCCCAAATGCGTTCACATACCATCCGAATGCGATGAAACTTTGGAGAGTTATTGTGCACGCTCCCACGAAGGTTTCTGAATTAGTAAATCGATTTTACAAAAGTTTAGAGTAAGTTAACGTAAAAGGAAAATGATATATTGTGTATCCAAAAACACGTCAACAAACAAAGTTACAACGCCAACACTTTCTTTGATTGGCATTGCAACGCATGCCGGGCACAGCTTGTTAAATATAAATATTTATTTCAGTATTTCTACAGCATTGTTGATTACATTATGCGGAACAAATACGTAACTCTATTCGCGCGATTAATGCAGGGTTAATCTGTAACAGTGGTGTAACTATGGGGGTGATTAGAGGAATCAATCTCGCCCCAGAGCCAAATATTTAAAAATAAAATAAAAATAACATAATTATTTGATGACATTTTTATTTTGAAAATAAGCTAATATTCGGATTGCTGACGAACGTTCGGATTATGTACGATTATAATTTCGAAGATGTATCTTTACTTGTGTAAACTATTTAGTGTTAGACCTACCATAACAGTTCATTTCCGAGATTTTGCACATTGAGAGGTGCAAATCGTATTAAGTGCTATCGAGATGAAACATGAAAACGCGTAGGTTTGCTTTCATTGATTGTCTTATTTTGCCCCAGCACAAAGACAAAAGCAAAACAGAAAGCAAAATTCAAAATAAATCAACCAAAAGCACAAAGCAAAAAGCAAAATTCAAAAACAAAAGAAGGAAAACAAAAAACTGAAAGCAAAAACACAAAGCAAAAAGCTGAAACAGAAAACAAACAAAAGCCAAAAACACAAAGCTAAAAGTGAAATTCAAAAACAAAAGCAAAAGCTGAAAACAAACACAAAACCAAAACCAAAAAGCACAAAGCAAAAAGCAAAATTTAAAAACAAAAGCACAAAACACAAAACCGAAAACAAACAAAAAAAAACACAAAGCAAAATGCAAAAGCAGAGAGCATACACAAACAATTCAAAGCAAAGAAGAAAAAAAACACATCAAACATAGACTACAACTAAAAACGCAATTAGTTGAGATTTGACTCCGCTCGTCCCCCTCCAGAAGCAAATCCTTGTTACGCCACTGATCTGTAATATATTTTGGCCTGAAAATGGAGCTACCTGGTTGTTCTACTTATCCGTTCAGTTTCATGTGTACGAGAGGTTGTACTGAAGGAATAAGTTTAAGTAGCGGTCTGCAGAATGTTTAATACGTAGGTTAATTGGTACTGTGAATGTTAGCCACGTCTGCTGGTAACGGCATTGAGGGCGTTATCTGGTGTGATACCATCAGCTCCGTTCCAGCGCGCTCTGAGTCCCTCATACGGCTATCTGGGAATGTTTAAACAAACAGTGCGCACAGCTTCAAACAAGACCTCACACTCGTTACATTCATTTATCTCTAGTTAGTTAGTTATTGGTATTTTTAGGGCTGGAACAGCGAGGTCATCTGCCCCTCTTAATACAGTACACAAATTTAGAATTGAATTTAAATTTAGAGGAGGACACCTAAATATGAAATGACCTAGAATAATAAAACAACAAAAATTAGGGTAAAACTAATAATATGTGAAAATCCACAGCCTGGTTCCAGTCGACCGACCGCGTCAGGGAATGGAATGAATGAAGCCACTTATCTAGCGGCGAGGATATGAACTGTGCCGGCTGCCAAAGCCTGTCGCACTCCCCTGGGGCAATGATTAAATGAATGACAAATGAAATGAAATGAAATGATAGTGGAGAGTGTTGCTGGAATGAAATTGTGACAGGGCAAACTGGAGTACCCGGAGTAAAACCTGTCTGCCTCCACTTTGTCCAGCACAGATCTCACATGGAGTGACCGGGATTTGAACCACGGACCCAGTGTTGAGTGGCCAGCGTGCTGCCGCCAATGCCACAGGGGCTTAATAATTATAATATGTAATAAACAAAAATAAATAGAATGCAAAATAACAGAAGTTCAAGAAAGAGCAGCAGGTGGAACATTTTATGTGTATTCTCTCAGGATAGAAGTATGTGGAAGGAAATAAAGTCGAGCAGAAGAAAAGCGAATGCAGTGAGTTTTCAGTTGCGATCTACAGTATTCTGCAAGGAAGAAGTTATAGCGACGAAACTCTCCCTACATTGCTCAGAATTTAATCAGACCTTGATGTATGGAAGTGAGAACTGGAAAGATTCAAGTTACCTGATACATAAGCTAGAGGTAACTGATATGAGGGTAGCATGGATGATTGCTGGGACAAATAGATGGGAGCAATGGCAGGAAGGTACTCGTAATGAAGAGATAAAGGCTAATTTAGAAATGAACACGCTAGATAACATTACTTAAGAGATTATTGAGTTCTGCAGTAGAGGGTAAGAGAAGCAGAGGTAGAATTAAGAGGTGATAATTAGATTCAGTGTTGAACGATTTCGAAGTGAGAGGTGTAGAATCAGTGCTAACTGCTATTTTATTTATTTTATCGTATGGCTTTAATGCCGGGAGTTTCCGAGGACATATTCGGCTCACCAGAGTCTGTAGCTGCTTCCAGCGGACGCCCAGAGGGTGAGCTACACGTTCCTCTCAATTTCAAGTAGTTCCAACGTTCGCTACCAGATGGCCGTGATACCTAGTGGTGAACGTTGGAACTTTGATAGAGCGTTCCAACGAAATTTAACCTAGAAATTTAGCTCCACACAAGTTTAGTCTGTGGAAGGATGTTTTACATGCCATAAATCTATGACATGGGACCGCCGGCTTTACTTCCCCTCCGAAGGAAGACATACTTAAGGATTTTGTACGCTCTTAAAAAATCCGACGACTTCGGCCGGGTTTGAACCCGCTATCTTGGGCACAGCAGTTCAGCATGCTACCAACTACACCACCGAAGCCGCTAGTGCTAAATGTTAATAGGGGATCATGGAGGCAGCTTGTTCGCAAACAGAGACTTGCAGACTAGACTGGACACTGAAAGGCAAAACCGTCTCGAATGTAAATGTATGTACATGTATGTAACAAGTTTTTGAGTAAACGTACACTAGAAATTTAGATCGCTGACCATAACCCACTCTCACTTCATTTAACTCTCAACAGGGTACAAGGCGGATAATAATAATAATAATAATAATAATAATAATAATAATAATAATAATAATAATAATAATAATAATAATAATAATAATAATAATAATTGCGAACAATGACAAAGCCAAGATCTTATGGGATTCTATCGTAATAGCTGATCGTTCTGTAGAATCCAACAGGCCAGACCATGTGATATTTGATAAGGAAGCACACAAGGCTACCATCGTCGATGTTCCTGTTCCACTCGATGAAAATCTAGAGAATACGGTGGCTCAGAAAAGGCGCAAATACCACCCACTTGCCACTGAGCTCAGTCACATATACGGCCTAGGATGTTTTCGTCACCCCGGTTGTTGTCTCTGTGAATGGTTTAGTCACACATGACAGGGATAATGCAAAGAAGAGCCTTGGCTTGAAGAGGAACCATATGCAGTTAATGCAAAGAGCTGTCCTCCTTGTACTGCAAGTATAGTACGAAAGGTTTTATCTATTCAGTGACACTGAACATCTTGAGATCCAGTGCTATAATCCAAGTCTTTGGCTCGCAAGGAGTCCGACAGTGATTGTTTTGAATTTTTATGTAAATTTCATATAATAATAGTAATAATAATAATAACAATAATAATAATAATTTAATTTAATTAATTTAATTTATTTATTAAATACTATTTATGTTACATTATTGTGATATGTCTCACGAATCTGATGACAGTACAGATTATCTGTGAGACATATTAATTATTATTTACAACATATATATAGATTATATTTCAATACAAGAGTGCATGCTATTTTTAGCCTATTTTCAATTTTGAAAAAATAGGCTTATGAGATCACCTTTTGTCCGTGTGTGTGTGCGTGTGCGTGTGTGTGTGTGTGTGTGTGTGATTCGTGTGTGTGTCCCCCCTAATAAAATCTAAACGGCAGGAGCGATTTCAATGAAACTCTGAAAGTTCATAGCACTATTCCCGGCGACCTCGACCGTGCCCTTCAAATTTTGCTACGATTCACCAATCCAACATGGCGGCTGTGCGAAATATTTTACCAGCATTCAATATCTCCGAAACTATTACCGATATTACCCTGACATTTTCTATGGTGATAGAGGGAACTACTGTAAGTTCACTTATGTGACCTTTGAAAACCTGGTAACTACAAAACCAACATGGAGGCCAAGCGAATTTGCGACTTTTAAATAGACGTTTCTCGTGATTTGACCAACCAAACACAATGAAACTTGGTACGGTATATGTTTATATACATTGTAATGCACCGACATCTAACTTCGTTCAATTGTATACATAATCACAAGATGGCGGATGTGTGAAATATTTCACCGGCATTCTATATCTCTGAAACTATTAGCGGTATCTCCCTAAAATTTTGTACGGAGATAAAGGCCACTACTGGAAGTCCATCTATAAGACTTTCAAAAACCGGTTGACTACAAAACGAACATGGCGGACAAGCGAATTTGAAAATTTTAAATAGACCTTTCTCGCGATTTAATGTTCCAAGCGCACTGAAACCAGGTACAGGAAATATTTATACACATTGTAATCCTCTGGTATCTAATTTAGTTCAATTGTTTACATAACCTCAAGATGGCGGCAGTGCGAATTTTAAAATTAAGTTTTTATTTCTTGTGATGTAGTCATGCGATCGAAGTAAAAGTTTGAGTAATGAACCTACGCAATAATTTTCCTTTAATGGTACATGACTCTATGGCCTATACATTTAACAATCCAACATGGCGACCATCCGAAATATTTAGACGATACTGAATATCTACGAATCTATTTTAGCAATCAAACTGCATTTTTTAATGTTCATAGGGGCTATGAACTTAAGTTCACCTATAGGACTTTAAATAACCTGGTGATCACAAATCCAACATGGCGGTGACGCGAATTATAAATATTCACATGGACGTTTCTCGCAATTTAACCATCCGAGTGCAGTGAAACTTGGTACAGTAAATCCTTATACGAATGTTAATCCACTGGCATCTAATTTATTTCAATTGTTTCCATGACCTCAAGATGGCAGCTGTGAAAATTTTTAAAATCTCCTCGTTTTTTCTTGTGTCCTAATTATGCGATTGAAATTTGAATACTACACGTTCACAATAATCTGCATGTAACAGTATATAACTCTAGGACCTACATATATAAAATCCAACATGGCGACCATCCGAAATATTTAGTTGGTTCTTAATATCTACGAATCTATTACAGCAATCAAACAGAAATTGTGTATGTTGATAGTGGCAATTAACATAAGTAGGATATATGAAAATAGGCTGTATAGTTCTTCACGGAACTACTTGTTTTTGTTATGATAATGATAAAGTATTAATGTAAATAATTAAAGACACAAAAAGTTACACTATAGTAGTTATATTAATAAATTTATGTTATGAGTTAATGTTTGGTTAAGTAATATTTTTTAATGCGACTTATAGCTAGTTGTTTGCTGTTAATGTTCATAATAATAATAATAATAATAATAATAATAATAATAATAATAATAATAATAATAATAATAATAATAATAATAATAATAATGTATATCTACCCCATAATATTCCCGGTTTCATCAGGTTTGGGGCTGAGATGCGACAAAAGTCTATGTGGTAATTGGTTTTTACGGCCGGATTTCCTTCTTGACGCCAACCACATGAGAGGAATTACTGAGAGATGAAATGAATGGAAATGATGAAACTGGGCAAGGAAGTGGCCGTGGCCTGTTAGAAGGTACCACCACGGCATTTGCCTGGAGTTGAAAATGGGAAACCACGGGAAACCATTTCAAGGACGGCCGACGCGACGGTGGGGTTAAAATCCAAGTCTACTAAGTCTGCAGATAGCTATGCCCTATGGCCTAGCGCTGCGTGTTAGTGAACGTAGCCTCTGCTGTGTGCAATAATATTATTATTCTTTTTTTAAATTATTATTCACTAGCTACCCGCCCCGGCTTCGCCTGGTATCTTTAACGGTTTACCCAGCGTAAGCCTAAAAGGCGTATTTTTTTTTTCGATTTCATTGAACTACGACCTATATCCGTTTTCCGTCTCGGCATTAAGGGTTAAAATCACTGACTGGACTATTGATTATATTATCACGGAGATAGAATGTGCAACGAATTCTCGTCAGACGTAATTTAAGAATTGCGAGGTGCATGAATCACAAATCCCCCTTGTGCCCTATCTAAACTTGACTCTGTATTCTGAGGAACGAAAGCTGAACCTTGAGTGATTGGCTCAGTAGTGGAGTACTAGGAGTTCTGCCCCACTTCAAAACCCCCCTTGCTCTACTACTAAGCCTCAGCCATGTTAAATATCTCTTGAACGCATGGTCCGATTTTGACAAATGAGGTATTGTTGGACTCGGGCTGACGTCCTCTTTGCTATGGACCACTCATTATATTTTTCAAAATTTTTTTGAAAATTTTTGTTTTCGAAAATAGGCGATAGTTTGAAAACCAAACAGGATAGAACGTTGTGCCATGGCTCAAACGAACAGTCTTTATGACCTTTATTTTTTGTAATAAAAAATTTTTATTTTTTATATTTTTTTGAAAACACTCGAATTTTGAAAATCCTATATTTTGGAAACTAGGAACTCTACAAAAAAAATTGTTTAACGTAAATCAATGGTCCCTACCCCCTCTACCCCCAAAATAAATTTAAAGTCTCTAGAATGAAAACCTGCAGTAGTGTGGTAAGGACAGAGCTGCTTATAAAAGCAAGTGGTGAGCCCCTGCGACCTTGGAATGGAAGGAGCCATGCTAGGAGGGCGTGCTTGGATTCGTTTTTTTCATCTCGTTGTGCTCTTTACGGGAATGTCGGTGTCGAAAAGGTGAAAATCTGGAAACACAGTCTTTTTGGGGTAAAAACGTGATTTTAGACTTTTTGCTATATCTCGCGAACCAATCATGCTAGAGGCATGTTCGACAGGTCCAAGGACTCGGGGTGACGTCCTCTCTGCTATGGACCACTCGTTATAATTTTTAATAAAATTGGAAACTCGATTTTGGGGTAAACACGTGTTTTTGTGATTTTGCCGATATCTCGCGAACCAATCATGCTAGAGGTGTGTTCGACGGGTCCAAGTACTCAGGGTGATGTCCTCTTTGCTATGGACTACTCATTGTAATTTTAAAAAAATTGGGAAACGCGATTTTGGGGGTAAACACGTGTTTTTTGTGATTTTTGCCGATATCTCACGAACCAATAACGCTAGAGGCATGTACGATGGGTCCAAGGATTCGGGAAGACGTCCTCTTTGCTATGGACCACTCGTTGTAATTTTAAAAAATTTGGGAAACGCGATTTTGGGGTAAACACGTGTTTTTTGTGATTTTGCCGATATTTCACGAAGCAATAACGCTAGAGGCATGTACGATGGGTCCAAGGATTCGGGAAGACGTCCTCTTTGCTATGGACCACTCGTTGTAATTTTAAAAAATTTTGGAAACGCGATTTTGGGGGTAAACACGTGTTTTTTGTGATTTTTGCCGATATCTCACGAACCAATAACGCTAGAGACATGTACGAGGTGTCCTAGGACTCGGGCTAACACTCCATTTCAAATGTGGTAGATATTTTTTTTCAAAAAATAATTCACATGGGTCTAACGCCATACATGTTGAAAAAACGTTTTCTTTTTCTTTACCTGTTTATAATGTTCATGAAGCGTGGTGGTTGAGAGAGACGATACGGCTGGGTGTGTGTGTTTCAACGAACTTGTTGCTGACCACGGTGGCTGTGTTCAATAGATTAATTGATATTTCGACGAGTCGGTGTATGACAGAGCGAGCGTGCGTTTTCTGATATTTTACCTTTAACGTGTAAACGGTGATGAGAACTAGGTTCTATGTTGGTCGAAGCGAGTAGAGAAAACAAACTTACAGGAGGTGAATGCCATTTGAGATTATTGAAAGGCTCCGATCTGACTTGACAACAAGTGACGCTTGAAGGTGAAATAATCTGACCATCGTGGTTGCAGGGGAGTGTGAAAGGCATGCACACACACATTTGTGAAACCACATGTAGGCTAAACCAGTGACATCCTGTTTTGCTTCGTACGTGACAAAATGCAAGTTGACGTGAAATTTGATCTATCGCAGGTGTTCGCCTGGGACGTTAGCTGTCCACGTGCCTGATAACAGAATGGTCAAAGCGTGGAAAAAAAAAAAAGATTATACATGCAATGTAGCATATATAAAGACATGTCGTTATCATTTCCACGCTCACTTAGGTGACTACCTTTGAACACACTGCGTTTATCAGTTTTGGTGTTGGTGGAAAATACTTAACCTTGTTGTGGGGTAGGTATATATTTATTCATTTATATATTTATTGATTTTATATAAATACATGCAATTATTTATTGATTAGATAATTAATGATTTTATTTATTTGTTTGCAGATAACGTGTATAGCCTACCTGTCGTGTGTCTGTGGGAAATATATTAAAGAAAGAGAAAGACAGACAACTAGAAAAGAAAACCATTTCCATACTAGCCCACGAGACGGGAATATAGAAAAGCATTACACGTCAAGGTGAGATTTGTTTTTTTAAATATATAACCTGTTTGATTTTGTTTTGTTTATGAAATGCATAAACTATATGGAATGGATATACTTATGGTGGTTTATTTTATTTCTTTTTAGAGTGTTGGAAAACGCTTGACCTCTGTGAATAACCAGGAACGTGTGTGTTTTTTGGATTATTGTCAGACAGTCTACATTTCTAAACTCAGGTGAGTGTGTTCTTTCAAAATAATGTCTTTTACTGCTGCGGATACGTTAACTTGGGAAACCCTAAACAGTTGTTTCAAATCGCGTGTGTGCTCTGGCCGCATAGTGAATGTTAGAAAAAGTTCGATTCCCAAAGAATTTTTAGAATCTTGTTTTGAAATTTTTAAAATTGAAATTTGTACAGCGCAAAGGTTGCATATGGCTTTAAAGGTGAATACAGAACTAGTGTGCGATTTCGTATATAAAAAGAAGGATGTAGAGCATAAAGAGACATTCTATATTTGCAGTAAAATGCAAGAGCTATTCATAGCCCATAATTTGGAACAGTGGTATGAAACCCACGTGGTGAATGCCTTGCTGTCAAAATTTGATAAACTGCAACAAGGACCGAGTGGTCTAGCCTTAGACAAAATTCATCATTTACAAATCAACATTTGTCATTTCAACCCGTTGAATGCTGGGTCTAGCTATATTAAAACACCTCCAGCAATAGCTTCGAAAAAGGCTGTGGTGAATATTGAGAACCATGACAATGATTGCTTTCTGTGGGCTGTGGCTGCGTACTTGCAGCCAGCTCAAGATCGTCATGTTAACAGACCAGGAATGTACAAGGCCAAGTTTGTTGAATTGAAACATACTTTAAATTTAACTCGAGTGACGTTCCCTATGGACTTAACCGAGATCCATAGGTTTGAACGAGACAACCAGGACTTTTCGTTCATGGTGTATGGCCTTGACGGTGATGAGATTGTGGGTCCTCTTTATGCCACAAAAGAACCGAAACGACATCACATTCATCTTTTATATTTATCTGTAGGAGAAGTGAATCACTATTGCCTCATTAAAAGCCTGAGTAGATTGCTAAGCAGTCAAATGTCCAAAGCACATGGTATAAAGCATATTTGTGACCGTTGTCTCCAATACTTTTGGACGCCTACTTCTTTGGAACGTCATAGGGTAGATTGTGTTACTCAGGAAGCGGTGAGATTGATATTGCCACAAGGGGACAAGGCTGTGTTAAAGTTTAAGGACATTCATAAGCGTGACACTGTTCCCTATGTGGTATATGCAGATTTCGAAGCTCTCACCACACCCATGGCGGGATGTGAACCAGATCCCTCCATGAGCTCAACCACACCCATTCAAAAACATGAACCCTTTGCCATAGGATTTAATGTGGTGTGTGCCCATGACCCCACACAATCCGTTTACAAATACCGTGAGGGGCCAGATTGTGCCAAATGGTTCTTGGATGAACTTGTCAAGTTGGCCGACCATGTACAGGAATTACTGGACCACCCAGTACCCATGAGCCTATCTCCAGAACAACAGCAGCAGTATGAGCATGCCATGACATGCCATATTTGCGAAAAGCCACTGATCAATGCTGAAGACACCGTTCGTGATCACTCGCACTTTACGGGGGAGTTTCGTGGAGCTGCGCATAGTAAATGCAACTTGAACTTTCCAGCTCCTCGTTTCATCGGTGTCTTTTTCCACAATCTGGCGAATTATGACATTCAGTTTTTGATTCGTGAATTGGGCCATGTTAACAAGGGCTCGTTTACCATTATTCCCCAAAACCATGAGCGTTTTACAGCCCTGACATGGTGGTTGAGCAACTTTAGCATTCGATTTTTGGATTCCTTTAAGTTTATGGCATCCTCGCTAGACAGCCTTGTGAATGGCTTGAATGAGGAGGAATTAAAAAATACTAGAATGCATTTTAATGATCCTGAGCAATTTCAATTGTGCATTCGGAAAGGTATATTCCCGTATGATTTCTGCAACAGCTGGGACGTGTTAAAGCAAAGAAAACTCCCTCCACAAGAGAAATTTTACTCGAAACTAACACGCAGTACCGTTTCCGATGAAGACTATGCACATGCATGTCAAGTTTGGCGAGTGTTTGGCATGAAGACGCTAAGTGAATATGCTTTGCATTACCTAAAACTGGATGTATTGCTGCTCACTGATGTGTTTGAAAAATTCCGTAACTTGTGTCAACACATTTATGGTCTTGATCCGGCTCACTATTACACGAGTCCTGGACTCTCGTTCGATGCCGCTTTGAAATACACTCAAGTGGAATTGGATTTACTCACTGACGTAGACATGGTTCTATTTTTTGAAAAGGGCATTCGTGGCGGCTTTGTGTCACTTAACCAACGCCATGCTGAAGCGAACAATGTCTACATGTCTGATTATTCACCAGACAAACCAGAATCGTACTTAATGTACTATGACGTGAATAATTTGTACGGTTACGCCATGAGTCAGCCTTTGCCCTATGGGAAGTTTGCTTGGCTGACAGAGAAACAAGTGTCAGAATTTCATGTGAACATGGCTAGCCAAGAAACAGGCCGTGGATATGTGCTAGAAGTGGATATTGAATATCCATCATCCTTGTATGATGAACATGCCGATTTCCCATTCTGTCTTGAGCAAATGGTTCCCCCTGACAGTAAAGTGAAAACTGAAAAACTCATGGGCACACTTTACAACAAAAATCGGTATGTGCTACATATCCAAATGTTGGTGCAATGCCTCGCCCAAGGCTTGGTGTTGAAGAAAGTCCACAGGGGTATTTCTTTTGCTCAAAAAGCATGGCTTGAGCCATACATGCGACTCAACACAGAGCACCGACAAATGGCAACACAGCAGTTTGAAATTAATTTTTTTAAATTAATGAACAACTGCATCTATGGCAAGTCTATGGAGAATGTCCGCAAATACCGTGACATTAAATTGATGAATGTCTGGGAGGGGCGGTGGGGTGCCCGGCGGTACATTGCCAAGCCAAATTTCAAATCGATCAAAATTATCGATGAGGATTTGGCTACTATTGAAATGAGTAAGACCAGCGTGACCATGGATAAGCCCATTTACTTGGGTCAAGTCATTTTAGACTTTTCTAAATCGGTCATGTATCGATTCCACTATGAGTTTGCGAAACGCCATTTTGAGGACGTCTCTCTTTTGTATATGGACACGGACTCATTCATTTACCACATTCGCCACTGCAACCCCTATGACGTCATGAGGCAACATAGTGACTGGTTCGACACCTCTTGCTATAGTGCTGACAACGTGTTTCAGCTGCCCATAAAGAACAAGAAGGAAATGGGCGTTTTAAAAGATGAATGCGGTGATTCCATTATGACGGAATTCGTAGGTTTGGCTTCAAAAATGTATGCTTACCGCACACTCGACTGTAAGGAAGCCAAGAGAGCAAAAGGTGTAGGTAGGGCAGTGGTAAAATCGCTACGTGTAGACGATTACTTAGCGGTTTTACGCACTGGCAAAGCTATGTCTCATACACAGTGCAGGATACAATCCAGCAACCATCATTTGTATCTTGTGGAACAGAGAAAACGCACCCTCGCCTCCATGGATAACAAGCGTGTGTGGGCTGATGACCTGCTCACTAGCCTGCCCTGGGGTTATGATCGCAACGAGGAGGAGGTGTGATTTCACTGTTTAATCGTTTATGGGGCATGGCTTTTTGTAACTTGTAGATTTAGAATTTTGTAAATATTGGTTTCTGTCATTGTAAATAGTAGATTTTGTAAATAGTGACAATTCACTTGGACCTTTTGCTCTTTAAAAAGTTGTGTGCAACCTTATTTTTTAAAATTTTTTTGATTGGTAAATAGTGTGATTCTTTTAACGCTGTACAAAGTTGAGTTTTTTTGTAAATATGAAATAAGTAAGATTTTTAGTAACTTTAATAACTAGTATTTAATTATTTTTCGTAATGTAAATGATAAACTAAAAAGTTCTTTTGGAATGAGTGTGCATGTCGAGAATGTGCTTTTGGGAATAAATAAAGTGGTTGTGTTTGTTCCCAAAGACAGGTGTGAATGTATGAGTGGAGAGAGAAAACTGGTGTGTATGATTGACCAGAGCAAACACGATGAGGTAGAGTGGGTGGGTGGGGTGGGGGTAAATGGTCACTTATATATTCATTTTGTTTTAAATAGTTTCGTTTTTTCATTGAAATGTGACAGTCAAAAGACATTATTTTTGTAAAAACAGTCTTACCTGCAGTAGTCGTAGACCTCGACGTTTCTCCAAACACACATCAACACATTGCAGTATTATCAAGGTCAAGCACTCGCATCAACATCATTGTCAAATCTCAACTTTCGACATACACCAAATGGAAAAAATATGAAAACAGCAAAATGGAAATTCCATGTTTCCATATCACCAAAACAGCAAAACTTAAAACGGACATTTTTAAAAACTGGAAATGGCCATGTGTGAAATTTGAAAATTCAAAAACTTCAAACGGACATTGTTTAAAATGTGTCATCAGCAAAATGGAAAAATCCATATCATCAAAAACGTTAAACTTGAAACGAACGTTTTCAAAAACTGTAAATTGCAAAATGATAAATGACAGTGTGTGGAATTCATCATGTGTGAAATGTGTAAAATGAAAAAATCAGCCATCAACATCACGATTTCTTAAAATTAAAAATAACAAAACATCGTGCTCTGGAAAACTTTTGTTTTTATTTCATAGTCATAGTGAATTGACAAAAGAAAAATAGAATACAAACAAATCCCAATTCCTCACTCCTCAATGTTTATGTCCATGCATCATCAACTTTCCTTTCATAGCACTCATGACAATTAGGGCTGCCATCCTTTCACCTACTGAGGCATCACTGGATGTGAAACGTTGTTTAGCTTTCTTCAATAACAATTTATCTGCCACATGTCTTAAACCAGAATGACTATGGCGATAAGAAAGGTCATGTTCCTTGCATGCTTGATCCAAAAGATTAATGGGTACATCACCACGTTGTAAACGTTTTTCGAGACGAGTTCCAGGGCCGCAAAAACGATAACCTGGAAGATGGATTTCGTAAGGTAAGTATTGAATCACTTTGTCAATGACGCCATTGCCAGTACAGGTCTGGCATATCCTTTTCCATCGATGGTAAAAAGGTTTGGTCTTCCTCCTCCTCTGTGGACGATGTTTGTGTTTGTTGTTGTTGTTGTTGCTTTTTCTCGCCATGACACTCGTGGAATGATTCAACAAAGTCTTTACACGGACTTTTATGACCGTGATACAGTTTCACTAGCTGGCAAGTCGCACACTGACGCATAGACGGTATTTTTGCCATGGCCACTTGCTTATGGTGATCGTAATCCGTACAGGGTTGCAATTCACTCAACACAGGGTCTTGAGTCCATGATTTTGGTACATGTTGCCAGATTTCTTTGACCGCGTTGGCGGCCACATAATAAATGAACGACTTGGGCAGTGCCAAGAGTTCCTCTTTGGTAAAACTGTCTAGTTTCTTTTTGCACACAAAGAACTTGCCGATGGCTTTGTCCGTAGCATTGCCTTTCTCCATGGTATCATGTGCTGTAGATGTTTACACGTCGCTAGTAGAAATCTCACTGACGTCATTCACAGGTAAATCTTGAGTTATAATTGTGTTCAACAACTCCCAGCAGGCATGAGTGGTTAACCAATGAAAGAGATGCCACGCATGCGATAGGGCTGTATGGGTAATGTTGCCACAGGAACAAGTATCCATGAGCGTTTGCAGGGAGGGGCAGCCCAACTCCATGAGGTCGATACATTGACAGTAAGACGCCAAAAATGGTTGCAACCATTGACGTTTTTCATTACCTTTCACAAATACCACATTGGCCGAGGACAAGTGTGCTTTCATGACCACGTCCAAATATTTATAGGAAATGGTTCCCTGATTCCAGTCTAGTTGCCTATGATTTTCAATCCACTGGGTTTGTTTACGGTCTTTTTCACACAACAAATCAAAAGCATGGGGTGGTTTAAATAGCAAATGCGTAGCTTGCGATATCCAAAACGTGGTACAATCGATTATGGCCACTTGTTTAAATATAAATTTGTTGTCACCAATTTTAAACCCTTGGCAATCCACAATGAGTGTGCGCAACATGTTGACGCTTGCCTGGACCAAGTTCAACTGACGACTGACTGACGATCACGTGTGATCATGGCATGGACTTACCTGCCATGCTAGTTTCAAAAAAGAAGGTTAGGGTAGGACAGGGGGACATGCAAAAATAAGAATTTAAGAATTACATCATTTTATTATCATAACACGTCTTACAGGCTTTTCTCATTTTAGGATAAGGACGATAGCAACTGATACAACAAAATAGTCTCTTGTGTTTGTAACGTCCATAACACCGATGATGTCCCAATGTCTCTAAACTAGGCGTTTTTGATGGTGATCTGCTCACCGAAGCACCATGGATACCATACGGCCCACATGTATCATAACTTGTATTTTTTTCATCACCCAGAGACACAAGTGAGGGATAGCTTGAATGACAGGGTATATTTCCCACTTTCATTCTGCACAGGTAGGGGCAGGTGGGTGACCAGCGCTGATGTTCCTGCATGGGTTCATCGCCCTCCTGCCATTGGTCTATGATGATGGGACAAAAGGCACATTTCACTTCATCTCTTGTTTTTAAATAGTAGAATCCAGCAGCCGCCAAGGCTTGAGGGTTTATGAAAGGCACTGGCCATGTGGCAAAAGTCTTGAAACGTTGTTCCTCAGAGTTTAAATTCATGGATGTAACGTCTCTTGAGGCTTTAAAGCAAGACATGACTGAGCGACTTAACGTGGGTTGAGCTGTTATTTATACACTCGTCACTTGGTTGGACAGTGGATAATAGTTGACTTGTTTGTGATGAATAATCAGACAGTAGGCTGTCGTATTGGCTGGTACATTGTCATGCGTTTCAAAATCTAGTCGAATGTCGATATTGGATGGCTTGACAGACTCTTCCAGGTAAGAACAGTCAAAAACAATCAGTGGTGCTCTTGCCTTAAACGCTTGGGGTAGTAGCATGGGACCGTTCTCTTTTTGATAATACGACCATCGAAATTTAGAAAACAAGTCGTACAGGGGGCCAAACTTATTTTTTGAAAAATCCAAATCCAGTCCTTCATAGGGAAACACAGCTCCGTTGAGGAAAAGACGTGCATTTCTCAATTGCAGGTGATCAAATTGCGTGGCATCTTTGGTTTGTTGATACTTGCGATTCGTTTGAAAACCCACGATCAGGTAGAGAGGTCTCTCTGTATAGCGAGCTGTTTTTACAGACCAACTGTGTGTGTTGGTGGTGGGCAATAGCGGATACTCATGGAGTGCCCAGCTTCTAAATTCCATGGGTAGAGGCATATCTCTCTTTACCATTTTGAGTATGTCCAGTTTTTTGCTATCGTTAAGGGTCACATGAGGCACTTTCCATAGCAAGCGTTGTAGTTGAATTTTTGAATCGATGGGGGCATTGTCGGCCCCCTTGAGTGCATTGTTATCACTCCTGTCTCTCACTAGATAAAGCACTTGCCTTGCGTTAACCACAATGCGTTGGTGATCTTCGGCAAAGCCTAGAACCAGTTTAAGAGGTAAATATCCAGTAAAGGTCCCATCGGTGTGTACCATCCAGTCATTGGTCGAGTCAGGGCACCAAGCTGCCATGCAAAGTGTTTTACCTTCTTCCTCACTATAAGAGGGGTATAGTTTCATGACACTGGAAATACCCACATTTCGAGTGCTATCCACCACGATATCGTTAATGACATAACGTACTTCAGAAAACAGAAAGGCTAAACCATGGTTGGCCAACTTGGATGTAGTGGGTGTAGAGCCATCGGCTTTGGTGAGCCGACCTTCAATCTGAATAACACTTTCATGCGGTAGGGTGTAAATATCTTGGTTGTTGATAACAAATTGAATTTCATCATTGTTATTGAGTCCAGGTGTTTGAGCTTGATAGGAATGGAGATCAATTCTTACCACTCCTGGTTGCTCCTCGATGTGGTTCGCTATCTCTAGGATAGAATTCATTATAAGGGTTGACGTGGTAACCCAAATGCTGTAAAATCTGCTTGCCTTGAGATGTTAACGTGTATTCACGTGGCAAACAACTAACACCATTCCTAGACGGTGTTGTTGCTTTATACACAAATTTCATAGTGGCTTTAGCACCAACTTGTAAGTCACTGGTGTAGTGGAATCTAGATCAATGAGTTGTTGATCTCTATTGATCAGTCTTAATGTTATATTACTAATACTATCAACAGCCACAGCATGAAAAAGCACCACTGGAGGGTTTTCACGAATAATATACCCATTGGGCGATGTCACAATAAAGTCATAAAGCGAATGCGATGGTTCTTGATTGGTGTACACTTGGCTAATAATATTACACGTCACCGACACATGATGGTCCTCAATGAATTTCACTTCATGGTCCGATTCATGTTTTTTGTTGGGCTCCAACACACGTGGTTTAAATCCGAGTAATGGGCCAATGGAATCGGGGTGTGTTTTAAAGTCAATGTTGAAGGTAGAGAAAATACTGCAGCGATGAGTGTTAGTATTGCCTACAAGTTCAAACTTGTGCGTTCCGTCGAGAAATGACTTTAAACCATACTGATTGATCAACACCACATAAATGTGTTCATAAATATCATCGATCGTGTATCCACCAGAGTTCAGGGTGAGCACAGAATCATCATAGTAAAACTTGTTGTTCACATTTTCACGTATGTTGTATATTCGATTGTACGTTTCAAGAGAAACAAGTCCTAAACCATAGGGTTTTTCACTCAATTCGATAGGCGGGTAAAAGTCTAGGCTGACTTCAGGTCCACGTCCATGCACTGTAAACGTTTTACTTTCTACCGACATACTGGTGGCGTTTTTGCTTATGCTGCGTCTTATATAAAAAAATTAAACACAAACGTCCACACTGTTGGCTGTTAAACGTTTGCTCACGTTTCACATTATAATATATCTTGATCCTGTTTCCAAAATAGGTCACTAGTTCCATGGGCGGGGGCAAATTCCCAAAACTGTCAAAGTACCATACCGTGGATCCCTCTTTGACATAAGCTACATAATGCGTTCCTGGTCCTCGGTGATCATCCAAATTGACAACAGCACATTCCTGTTTCCAGGGTCGTGGGGGTAATTGGTTTCGCATAAACACACCTCGAAAATGAGAAAGCTTTAGTTGTTTAGCATAGCTTTCCACTTGTTGATGCGTCAGGGCATGTCTCGCTATGGCTGAGGTTAAATTTTTTTTTTTTTAATATTTCGAAATGGTGAAATCCCAAATCCTTGTTGATAAAAGGCTGGCTTTAAATTGGCATTTCTAGCCCCCATGGCAATCGCTTCCATCGTTTCATTGTGTCGCTGACTTTCTTTGAGTTGTTGCTTGCCCTGCTGCGCGGCTTTAATGGTTTTCGCCACTGCACTGGCACCGCCCAAAAGTGAGCCCAGAGCAGCCAAACCAGCAAATAATGCAGGTAAAAATCCCGCTCGTTTGGGAACGGGAATCACTCGCCCTTGGTTTGAAACCTGTCGCCGACGTTTTGGAATAACCTGTCTCTGTGCTGCTCGAAGGGCTTTCCTTATGGTCAATACATTATTTTTTCTTTTTTTCTTTCGCAAGGGCTTGTCCTCGAATGTTGTAAGCCCTGGCTTTGCCAAGGACAAAGTCCTTTTTTTAGTCTTTCTCACTGCATACCTTTGTTTCACCATGATGATAATGACCCACAACCTTTCACAAGAAAGTTTAAATCACAACTAACGTCAGATGGTTATTTCATGGCTGTATATTCCAATTCCACATAAAGTGGGAAGTCGTTTATGGTTTTTCCCGCTTGCTTTTCATCCCATGTCAACATGAGATAAAAGGATAATTCGTCACCTGCATTGACCATTTCATGGTTATGAAGCAACATCCTATGACCATTTATCTTTATTTGTAAATGGTTCTCATCAGGTATGGCATATTTGATGTGAATGGTTCCATCATAGTGTAATCGATAGTGGCTTAAACCCGAAGCAAGCGCATAGGTCAAGTGCTGATCATGGACTAGCGGTAAATGGTTTCTGTCATTCACAGGTTTTTCATTTGTCAGATACACTAAAAACACAGATGGGATAAATTTATAAAGCCTTTTCATTTCATGGGTCACGTAACGCTTGGTACAAACATCGTCTTCGTCTTGTGGGTCTTCCACGTGAATAATCCGATGGTGATTAGCGCTATAGCCATTCACCATAAGCTGGGGCACTTTGTCATAAAACTCATACACTTTGTTATCCACATACTTTTTCGTAGTAACGTCTGTAGACACTTGAGGATGTTTTACATGGGTTAACCGCTTTCCCTTAAAGTCATAATCTCCCTGTTTTGTGCGTGGCACTACTGACCTATCCACATAGTGTTTATTAGCAGGATCTGTTTCCTGTTTAGGATCATGTATGGGGACAGGCCTAGCTTTGGCCATCAACGCACGTCCAAAGACATCCATCGTCAACCTGTAGTACCAGTCTACTGTTTCTATGACAAGGCTCGGTGTCCTGTATATAGACAGCCTGCTAGCCTTTCTAAGCCTTAGTTGAAATGAAGATTATTAAGCAGCAAGAGTCATTCCCCGTGGGGGACATGGTTTCCCATCTCTGTCCCACATCACGTGAACAACGCCATGGTTCACTGTTTCCATCTTCCATTCGCTGCATCATTGTGGGGCCTTCCGGCTGTGGAAAGACTAATCTTTTGCTAACGCTCATTACAGCGCCCAATGGTCTGCGTTTTCAAAATATTTATATTTTTGCAAAATCTCTCTACCAACCCCTCTACGTGTTTCTGGATCAAGTCATGTCTGGATTACAAAAAGAGAATATGGGTTATTTTACATTTTCCATGCAAGAAAATGTGATTTCACCGGATGAGGTAAAGCCTGATTCACTCATGATTTTCGATGATGTATCCACTGAACGTCAAGGCATCATTCAAAGCTATTTCAGCATGGGTCGACACAAACATATCGATTGCTTCTATCTTGGGCAAACATATTCTAAAATGTCCAAACAGTTGATTCGTGACAATGCCAATGTCATTGTTTTATTTCGTCAGGACGAGAGGAACAGTCGTCACATTTATAATGAACATGTGAATCCGGATATGACCTTTCAAATGTTTACAGAATTGTGTGCCAAGTGCTGGAACACTCAACGTCATGCCTGTTTAGTGATTGACAAACAAAGTGAACTCAACCAAGGACGGTATCGCTTAGGGTTTGATCATTTTATTGCTATTTAAGGCCCTGTCTCATTCGCCATCAAGTCATTTGTCAAGACACCATGGCGTTAGCAGAGAGTCAATTGAAAAAGCATATTATTAGAGCAAAAAATACTATTCGCCAAAAGTTTCGTCAATTGAAACAATCACGTGCCAATCATGCTTTGTTTATTCAGCAACATTTAGCACCTCCACTAAAAGCCATGTTGAAACCCTCTTTCAAGCCATCTGAAACGCTACCCACCGTTTCACAAGCCACGCAGACGCTGCACGAGGACCCTGAGGAAGAGGAAGTGGAAGATTTGACTAGTGATAGTGAAGTTGAGGATGAGGAGGAACAAGTGTTTACGCCTCAAAAAAAGGCCGCACCCCTTGCAGAGTTTTTGAGAAAAAAGAAATCCTTGGCCATGGTCGAAACACCTTGCCCTTCCAGAGCGTCTCCGTTTTCACAACTCTTGGCCACCCCTCAACATAAAGCTCAACTGAAAACCATTTTAATAAAATATTATGGATCAACATTGGAACCCTATTTCACCGATCTATTTATTGGAAACACAGATACCACGTATGGTGTTCGCTATGAGGATGATAGTTTTAAAATTGGCGATTCATCCATTAAATTTGCTCGTACTAAAGCTGTCATTAAAAACATCAACTATAAATTAACGCCAGGACTGTTAAAGCTGCTCTTTTCTCGGACCCCCTCTTCCCATGATTATACGTCAGAGGACCTTGACAAATATAAATCCATTTTATTGGATACCCATGCTCACAAAAGACAGTATGATCCCACGCAACAAGTGAATGCCAATATATCTCAAAAATATAAAACCATCATTGCAAAAATGTTTCCCACCAGTCAAAGTACTCGTCGTAAAGTGTCCGCTTCGGGAGTGACTTTTAAACCATTAAAACCCCTTGTGGATGTTACCTACTGGCACAATCCCAATAAGCTCGTCCAGCGGCTACAGTTGTTGCATGCCTCACGTCAAGCTGGCCATACCGGTCACGATTGGGAAATTCAAGAAATTGAACAAGAACTTCGAAATGCCAAAATTATTGTTTAAGCCCTCACCCATTAAAATGGGTATTGCTCACGAGTTGCATCGCCCAGCTAGGCGTCACTATCCGCGACTCAAGGTGATTTCACGAGGTGTGGATGAACTTTGGCAGGCTGACTTGGTTGAAATGATACCCTATGCTGGCGTTAACGACGGTGTACGCTATATGTTGACCGTCATTGATGTCTATTCCAAAATGGCCTTTGTTGAACCTGTGCGTCGCAAGTCTGGCCCACTAGTTACCAAGGCCTTTCAACATATTATTCAACACTCCAAACGTCAACCTCAGCTGCTACAAACCGACCAGGGGAAAGAATTTTTCAACAAGGATTTCTCCAGTTTTCTCAAATCTAAGGATATTCACCATTACACCACGTACAGCAATCTGAAAGCCAGTGTGGTCGAGCGGTTCAACCGAACATTGAAAACCCATATGTGGAAAGCGTTTACCGCTCAGGGCACGTATCGCTGGTTGGACATGTTACCTGAGCTAGTATCACGTTACAATGACACCAAACATAGAACGATTGGGACCAAGCCACGTCTCGTAACTAAAAATATTCAGCGATTGGATAAACTGTTTAACCCCATAAAAACAGCTGATCCTAAACGTCACCGACTGAACATTGGGGATTTTGTTCGTGTGAGCAAATTTAAGTCTGTCTTCAATAAGGGCTACACGCCTCAGTGGGGGACTGAACTATTTCGAATTCGTCGAGTCAACTTGGACACTCCAGTCACCTATTTACTCGAGGACCTCAACCATCAACCCATAAAAGGTAGATTTTATCTCCATGAACTTCAGAAAACAGCATTTCCTCAGCATTATCTTGTGGAAAAAGTGTTGAAACAAAAAGGAAATAAACTCTACGTCAAATGGTTAGGGTTTAACTCTACGTTTAATTCCTGGATCAATAAATTACATGTTGTGTGAACCTGTGTACTTTTTATTTATTCACACATGTTGTACACCACCTATAGCTCTATGTGTACAGCGCTCCGCGCTTCATGCATGTTCATACATGTTTGTCTTTCCCTTTCCTCCTGTGTTCTCTCATACATCACCCCCTCCCCTCTCCCTCCCTTCACCTCCCACCACTGCTGTTTGCAGCTCTTGCCTATCTATTGGTTGTGACATTATTCCGACAAGTTGCATTATACTTTTTACTGATTCAGCGATTCCCACGCTTTGAACATTCTCTTATCGTGCACGTGGACAGATAACACCCACGCGAACACCTGTGCCGGATCAAATTTCACCTGAACTTGCATTTTGTCACGTACGAAGCAAGACAGGATGTAACTTGTTAACAGTTATCGCGCATGTAGATAGATAACGTCCCAAGCGAACACCTGCGGTAGATCAAATTTCACGTCAACTTGCATTTTGTCACGTACGAAGCAAAACAGGATGTCACTGGTTTAGCCTACATGTGGTTTCACAAATGTGTGTGTGCATGCCTTTCACACTCCCCTGCAACCACGATGGTCAGATTATTTCACCTTCAAGCGTCACCTGTTGTCAAGTCAGATCGGAGCCTTCCAATAATCTCAAATGGCATTCACCTCCTGTAAGTTTGTTTTCTCTACTCGCTTCGACCAACATAGAACCTAGTTCTCATCACCGTTTACACGTTAAAGGTAAAATATCAGAAAACGCACGCTCGCTCTGTCATACACCGACTCGTCGAAATATCAATTAATCTATTGAACACAGCCACCGTGGTCAGCAACAAGTTCGTTGAAACACACACACCCAGCCGTATCGTCTCTCTCAACCACCACGCTTCATGAACATTATAAACAGGTAAAGAAAAAGAAAACGTTTTTTCAACATGTATGGCGTTAGACCCATGTGAATTATTTTTTGAAAAAAAATATCTACCACATTTGAAATGGAGTGTTAGCCCGAGTCCTAGGACACCTCGTACATGTCTCTAGCGTTATTGGTTCGTGAGATATCGGCAAAAATCACAAAAAACACGTGTTTACCCCCAAAATCGCGTTTCCAAAATTTTTTAAAATTACAACGAGTGGTCCATAGCAAAGAGGACGTCTTCCCGAATCCTTGGACCCATCGTACATGCCTCTAGCGTTATTGCTTCGTGAAATATCGGCAAAATCACAAAAAACACGTGTTTACCCCAAAATCGCGTTTCCCAAATTTTTTAAAATTACAACGAGTGGTCCATAGCAAAGAGGACGTCTTCCCGAATCCTTGGACCCATCGTACATGCCTCTAGCGTTATTGGTTCGTGAGATATCGGCAAAAATCACAAAAAACACGTGTTTACCCCCAAAATCGCGTTTCCCAATTTTTTTAAAATTACAATGAGTAGTCCATAGCAAAGAGGACATCACCCTGAGTACTTGGACCCGTCGAACACACCTCTAGCATGATTGGTTCGCGAGATATCGGCAAAATCACAAAAACACGTGTTTACCCCAAAATCGAGTTTCCAATTTTATTAAAAATTATAACGAGTGGTCCATAGCAGAGAGGACGTCACCCCGAGTCCTTGGACCTGTCGAACATGCCTCTAGCATGATTGGTTCGCGAGATATAGCAAAAAGTCTAAAATCACGTTTTTACCCCAAAAAGACTGTGTTTCCAGATTTTCACCTTTTCGACACCGACATTCCCGTAAAGAGCACAACGAGATGAAAAAAACGAATCCAAGCACGCCCTCCTAGCATGGCTCCTTCCATTCCAAGGTCGCAGGGGCTCACCACTTGCTTTTATAAGCAGCTCTGTCCTTACCACACTACTGCAGGTTTTCATTCTAGAGACTTTAAATTTATTTTGGGGGTAGAGGGGGTAGGGACCATTGATTTACGTTAAACAATTTTTTTTGTAGAGTTCCTAGTTTCCAAAATATAGGATTTTCAAAATTCGAGTGTTTTCAAAAAAATATAAAAAATAAAAATTTTTTATTACAAAAAATAAAGGTCATAAAGACTGTTCGTTTGAGCCATGGCACAACGTTCTATCCTGTTTGGTTTTCAAACTATCGCCTATTTTCGAAAACAAAAATTTTCAAAAAAATTTTGAAAAATATAATGAGTGGTCCATAGCAAAGAGGACGTCAGCCCGAGTCCAACAATACCTCATTTGTCAAAATCGGACCATGCGTTCAAGAGATATTTAACATGGCTGAGGCTTAGTAGTAGAGCAAGGGGGGTTTTGAAGTGGGGCAGAACTCCTAGTACTCCACTACTTGGCTCGCTCACTACCTAGGAAGCTAGTAATAGAATGGAGATTCTTGGAAGAAATGAAACGGTAAAAACACTTATAGTAGGCGATGTACTGAAGATAGAGATATGCTGTCGCGGACATTTTTGTAGAACTTTTCATGCTGAACAATTCTTACACTCATAGTATATATATGTTTTATGGTTTACCCAGCGTAAGCTTAAAAGGCGCACAGACGGTATGTTTTTTACTCGAGTCACTGAAATAGTTACAGATAGGCTTCCTTTGGTCATAAATAAATTATTTTCTACAGAAGCCTTCCACGAGAAACCCTTTAGAGAATGTAGAAAACGACATCAAAATCCATCCAGTGGTTCTTGAGATTACCCGTTACATCCAAGAATCCGGGACTTCCTTTTATACTATGTGGAGATCTGTATATTATTCTCGTATCATAAACATACATATTATATGCACAGTTATATTATTTTTATCCAACACTTGGCCACTTCCAATGATTTTTCTGTATTATTATTAATAATACTATTAATATTAATAATGATAATAATAGTAATAATAGTACTTTCCTTGATGTACGGCCTTGGTGGCAACTCCAAAGATGTGCACCGAGTCTCTCCGGATGTCTCATGCCATTAACCGTAAGTCTCCATTCAAGAACCATGACCTCTTGTTTTCTTCAGGTGGTAGATGTCATCTTACCACGTCATTAATTGGCGCCCTTGGTCATCAATGAGGTGATTGCTTTATCCAGATCGTAGATAACCCGCAACACGGTGTCAAGGGGACATATAATAATGAGCGAGGAGTAAAACAAATGACAACGTGACTGCGCGACCAGAGAAGGGTTTTAAGCCGCTAGGGCGGGGCTCCCTCAGCACGAGTTAATGGGGGGGACCTAGCATACACACAAGCAGATAAGCTTAAGCGGAGGTTCGACTCTTAGTGGGACGTGACGTCACGCGCCACAGCAAGTGTATGACGGGCCTGATACGGGTGTTAGTTGTGAGATCCTCCGCTGGGAGCAGGCACCCTCGCCTGGCAAATAGGCATCACTCATTACGATAAAGTAGCACTGTATTGTCTAGCTGCATCCTATTGACTAATTCGAACTTTTTACAGTATACGGAGAAGCCTAATTATTTGCGGATAATAATATGGCAAAATAACGCTTTACACATTATTATTATTATTATTATTATTATTATATTTATTATTATTATTATTATTACCGACAGGGGTAGCTACGCTCGCTCAAAAGCGCAGCGCTACGCCATGGGGCCAAGCTCTCTGCGGACTCGGTAGACGTAGGTTTGAGCCCCACCGTCGGCCGTCCTTGAAGTGGTTTTCAATGGCTTCCCCCATTTTCAACTCCAAGTAAATGCTGGGATGGTACCTTCTGACAGGTCACGACCGCTTCCTTCCACATACTTGTCCATTTTCATTTATCTTCATTTTTTTCATCTCCCATTAACTCCTCTCATGAGTTTGGCGTCAGGAAGGGCATCTGGCCGCAAAAACCATCCTCCTCATTAGAATTTCATCACATCTCGTCCCTGACCCCGTTGGAAACGGGATAACTAAGGGGTAGATATACATTTGCATTATTATTTCCCGCTATAGTTGACTGTACGACGTAGATAATTAGGAATATTCCTCCTGTGCTGGGTTAAATCCCGACGCAATAAATTGAGCTAAGGGTACTTATGTTCAATTTGAGTAGGTCTTCAGTGCTCATAAACGAAAAAATGAATCTGAAGGCTGTCATAAAAGACTGCCATATATTTTTTGTACTCTAGATTACATGTGGAATATAACGAAATAGTCTACAGATCACAGGGTTATCCATGATAAACGTGGACAAAATACTGACACGGATATCCAGTGGTTGCCATGGCAGCAAGTGTTCGTCATCTAGGCCTAAGCATTCTAGTTCAGTAGACACATCTATAACTTACTATAAGAATATCTTACTTTTATTAAATGTTTGTACGCCTATCGGTCGTGGGATGCACCAGACACGCGTCACCCATAACCCGTAGATTATGAGTTGGGTGACGGAGGTCCATGGATACACACCGTCCTCTAGCTTTTGTTAGTAAACTTATCCTCCTTTTGGTTTTAACCTACTTTTCACATCAATCCGAGCAGATGTGTGTGTGTCCTTCTGTCTGTGTTGTATCAACTCTAAAATGACTGCAGCTATCAATACCAAATTTGGTAGGAATGAGATCTATTCCAGGATATTTCAAAGCATATTTGAAAATTATGTCATTGCTACCAATTACTGAAAAACACAAATGGAATTTGAAGCCAATGTTGAATATCTCAAAGACGTATCAAAAACTTTGTCCACACGTATAGATCATAATATTGGAGATTCATTGTGAGCAACCCATATGGGACAGTGTTGCCAACATATTTCCACGCATGCTGATAGGTTCAAAGTTTAACTGATTTATCTTCCATACCAATAATTGAGTTACAACCAAATTTCGTGTGTGTAATATACAGTACTAGCTGAAGTACCCGTGCTTCGCTACTGGTCATAAATAATTGAAATGTAAAGGTGACAGTAAAAACAGGGGATAGGCGAGGTGCTGAGCGGAGGGAGAGTTAGGATGGAACATTTTGTCCAGCTACTGTACAGCGCTTGGCAATGACCGTGTTTTTTTTAGCACAAAACTAGGGTTTACTCGCTAACAGTTGGAGATACATGAAAAGTGATAAGGACCATTCTGATAGAAATTTAAATTTTAAACGTCATCAAAATTTTACTATTTCTTAGCGTTCATTTTTTATTTGAAATTGAAATATGAATGTTTGAAATCAAAGGGTGTAGTTACGTCAATAAATGGTCGCCATCTTTAAATAGTGCGAAGTATTGAAATCGAAAGTAGCCTATATATTAACCAGGTAAATCAGCTACTTCCATGTAAAATTTCATGTAAAATCGACCGGTGGTTATTTGGTGATCGAGTAATAAACAGACACACAGACACATACCATCTCATTTTTATATATTAGTATAGATGTAATTTTTTGATGTACGAAAAACGTACGATATTATTTACTTAGTAATTTGAAAGTACCCATGTTTAAGTACAAAAGGAGACTGGCCATGGCTTCTAATGATTACTATGAGAATTATTGGTGACGTCAGTTATCTGTAGGTTTGCTACGGTACTGTATCTGTTGAGGGCAGTGAAGGAGGTAATGTTCTGCACAAATCATTTACTCTTATAGTCATATTTTTTGACGTATTGAGTGTACAGGGTGCGGCCGTAGTACCTCTAAACTGAACCCAACGTCTTAAGTAGAATAGATGATGATTATGATAATTGTTGTTTTAAGGGGCCTAACATCGAGGTTATCAACCCCAAGTAGAAAAGAGGACGTGTTCATGGCCTGGTTAGTCATTTTAGGTTACTGTTTCATTTTGTTTGCTACAAATTATTCTGGTTCTGTTAGTCTTAGTCAAGTCTTATCACAGTTACTGTATTCCTGATTTGTGATACAAAAGACAGCCGGTACAGGTTAACACTGTCAACATTTAAAACAATTGCGCATAGAAACATTAGGATTAATAAAACATAAAAGTCAACATATTATTAGTAGAACACACCTTAACGGAGAGTATAACACTACAATACAATATATTGCGCGTGATAACTTCCGTCATAAGGTAAAGATTCAAAATCTCCCGTAACAACAGCGGCATCAAGAGTATGAAATTAGACCCAAAATGTCACATTTAGACACCACGTGGTTGAGCGGCTATCATTCTCGTCTGTCTCCTTGGATGCCCAAGTCTGAATCCAGCTCTGCCAAGAAATATTTTAATTCTGGTCTGAGAGCTGGAAGGGGGTACAATGCGCCTCCCGTTGCAGAACTTGGAAGATGTTTTCCGTGGTTTCCCACTTCTACTCGAAGCAAATACCGGGATAGTTTCTAACTGAAGGCAACAGCAACCTCCTTTTTAATCCTCGCCTGAATTACAATACACACACTACTACAGCCATCACAGTAACGCAGGTTATCAGAAAAAAATTCATACACACTTAAGTCCATGGGGCTACATGGCCAAGATGTCGCCAAGCCTCTAAATCAATCAACAATAACAGAATCATTTGAGCTCATTTAATCTGAATACTAAGTTTCGTGATGATATCTATAGCCGTTGTTACGTTAGGTTGCGTGCAGGCTTAGCCGATGTATTTGTTTTTTATTTTATTTTAATTCCCTACATCGACCCCTGTTAATACAATTTTAAAAAACTACGTATTCAGGTTTTTATGGCGTTCAGATTCCTAATGTTCTTATCGTGGTTTGGATAGAAAATGGAGGCCCATGACCTGGTGTTTAGGTCCTGAGCTACTGTAGTCATGGAGAAAATGGAGTAGCATGCCCCCTTACAGAGACTGGTGGAAACCTGGTGATCACTTCTTGAGGTAGTGTTGCCGTTGAGAAAATTGAGTGGCATGGCCTCTTACCGAGATAGATGGAAACTTGGAGGACCCATCTTGTGCTACTGTTGCTATGGAGATGGCCGGCCTTGCCGTTCCTTCATAAGTTAATTTTCTGACTTGATTAGCCTTTGCTCGAGTGCAAATAGGTCGATATCAGAAGAATGAGAAAGACTATCGAAAATTCATGTAGCCAGCGGTTTCTTCTGGGTCCAAAACTATGTGTATGCAAAATTTGGTTGAGATTGGTGGAACGGTGTAGATTCGTACACGGAACAAATATACATACATACATACATACATACATACTGAACCCGTATTAATCTGTTGATGAATAAGTCTTTATGATTTTATTATTATTATTACTGATGCCCAACCGGGTGAGTTAGCCGAGGTCGTTGCGGCACGACTGTTGGCAGTCGCTCACATCCGGGAGGCGAGGAGGTTCGAATCCCCCCGCCGGCAACCTTGAAGATGGTCTTCTGTGGTTTCCCATCTTCCTTCCAGGCAAATGCCGGGGTTGGTCCCTAACTATAGGCCACAGCCGCTACCTTCCAACTCCTCGACCCTCCCTTCCAACTCCTCGACCCTCCCTTCCAACTTTCCTCCCCAACGGTACTTGTAGCTCACCCATTGGGTGTCCGTCTCGAAGCAGCTACAAAACTGGCGAGCCGAACATGTCCTCGGACACTCCCGGCATAAAAGCCATACGCTAAAAAAAAAAAAAAAAAAAAAAAAAAAAACTGATGCCCAGGCAGTACATGTTGAAATTGACAAAGGGAAAGGCAAGGTAGTGTGTTGCAATGATTACGACAGAAGCAGCTTGGTAGTTATTCCTGAAGACGACCGGTTAAGCCGAGTTCAAGGACAAATTCTGTACCAACGCGCACCTAAATTGGAGTCATTATGGGAGTGTCATGAGTAAAGTTTCAACCGATCCAGGATTGAATCAGCCAATCAGAAGAGACCACGCCAAAGCCACGCGGTGAATTGCGTACCCTGGAAAAAGGCGCGGAAACGCATATCTAAAGAACCGCCGATCCGAATTAATTCCGCAATAGTGCATTGAGACGTTTGGATAAAATGATGAAGATTGATACTAGTCCCAAGTTTGTGAGATGAAAACTCCAGATTATATTTACAAATTCTCCCCACCCTACCTCATTCTGTCAGTTTCCAATAAATTGATCGATGATGAGCTGTTTGGGACACAACTTTATTGAGCTCTGGTGAGCAACGTTCACGTCAGTCTGCGTCACGATTTTTCAAGCTCTAATGAGCATACATTACTAACATTTCATTTCGTGCTCAGGGGAGCAGAGTTCACGTTTAGCAGTGGAGATCTCTAGGCAAGATAAGTGCTGCACGAGAGACATGTTTAAGACTTGTTTTCAAGCCAGTTGCGATGAGTTTGAAGTGTGTAATTTTATGTAAATTTTTGTATTATATTTTTGAGTGATATTTGTGCGTGTGTTAAGCAAATGCTGAGATAAGGCAAGTCTACGATCAGTAATCGCATTATGACATTATTGTGTGTGAAAGAAGTAGCTCACAGCGATTATAGCTAGGCAATTTATTAACATTGAACATTTCTGTCCAAGAAAACTACGCCAAGATGTCTGATGTATGGTCGTGTGATAGATTGATGTGCATCGCTTCTACAACTACGTCGACGATGGAGGGCTAGATTTCCCGTAGGGAAATGCACCGGGATGGAGGTTAAGTTCTGCAAGCTGAAACGGTGATGTACAAACATTGATTTACTCAATATGTAGTTAGATAAGACGCGGGAACGGTGTAAATAGTTCATTCTTTGTTTTTCTTGTGTTTAGATTTTTTTGTGTGTGCCGACACTATTATCTTTAAATGTACGTTGGCGCGTGGCCAAATTTGTTTATTGTATATTTTTCTTTGGAGTCATATTTAGTGTACACGGCGTGTGTATTTGATTTTATCCATGCGAATGCGAAACTCGTTATATTCGATAAGTGGTGCTTTATTAAATTTTTTATAGGAAAAGGGGGTAATTATTGTAATATGTGTTATGAACAGGTTTTTATTCATACTAGGGTTGCCGAGCGCAACAAATTTAAGATGTAACTGTAGAACACCTTAGTTCTAGTTTTTTTTTGTTTTTTTTTTGAGTCCTTTTCAGGTTCTTTACTCACGGACTAGATTGGAAGCGCAAGCTGGTGGAAAATATTTTATGTAATTTATTTCTGGTTTCTGTCAAACCCATACGTGTGATTCTGTGTGTGTTCTTGTGTCAGGTGTGTGTATTGATTCTTCGTGATGAGGGGTAGGTGGTGCTACCACCCTCAATTGTTGTTGTATTTCGATGGAAAGGCAGAGCGCTCTTGGAGGCTACTGTACCTTGTCCAGTGCTGATTCTTGGATTTTCTAGGCGAAATGCTGAAATATTTTATTCTGACACACACACGTATATTATGTGCTTTGGGAGCACGCTTCTTCGAGACTCGAACGCATGCCACGGCAGGTCGAGGTTATTGACACGTGGGTTGACAGATGTGCAGATTTCCACTTAGCGCCCGTCTAGGTTGGTGACTCATTGTTAGGCAGTCCAGCTGACCGACTGAACCCTATAAGCTATCATTAGCAAACCTGTTCTTTTGTGATGGTCATTGGACCATAATTAATTGGGGAGTTCGCCATGTCTGTTACGAATTATCGCATATCGTATGAATGGAATATTGTTTTAATGATGTAAATGTTGGCTTTGAGCCTAGTGATTTTCTATGACTCGTTTCATGTTAGTTTGTCTATTGTGACACCTTGTGGTGTAGTTGTATTTACTTGTAAAAATGACAAGCGGTCATATGCGTATTTTCTTTTGTTGGTCACGTGTTAATTTACTTGTGTTGATTTTGAAAAGTCCTAATTTAGGCATTAATGTTTTTGCTACGGCAGTTCTTTGATTCCAATTTCATGCGGAAATTATTTGTTGTTTTATTTAGTGTAGGAAGTGTCGGTTTAATTTAAGTAGTGTATAGTTGGTTCCCCGCGTCTGTCTAGCTCTAGACAATGCAGATTCGTCCTCTGAAGGTTTACCGGATGGTGACGAATCTAGAATTTATTTGTACTCATCGTTAAGCATGTAGAACAGCCGCACACGTACACAATGTCATTGAAGTATTTGGGACATTTGGTCCAGTTTACAATCTCTCCTGAGATTAGGCCTAGTTATGGCAAGTAATTAATTCAAGTGGGAGTCATTTGGGAGATCTTGTTTGTTTAGTTTTATTTGTAAATAGTTGATCTGTTATTAAATTCATTTGTTTTAACCCTGGTATTCACTTCTTCCTGCATGTTATTTTGTTATGTGTTACCCTGCATGTTATAGAGGCGCTTTAACAACAACTTACGAAAAGGACTGTTGCACCCCCCGAAACTGAGTCTCATAAGCTTCTTTGCAAGGGTTCAATACATACATACATACATACATACATACATACATACATACAGACTTTCACTTTTATTTATTAGATGTCTCAAGTGGTAAAATTCAGCTTATTTTAGGGTCACCAAGGATACTAACAATTGATAATAATGCTCTCCATAAGTTTGAACCATAGTCTCAATTTACAACAAAGGTAAACAGTCATAACTTGGCACACGTATAGAACCTAATATTGTTGATTAGTTTTGAGCAATCTATGTGTGACATTGTTGCCAATATGATTTTACGCCTGTTAATAGATTTACTGTTTACTTTCATATAACTTCCAAAACATTGGTTTTCTAACATATACAAACTACGCAATAACTATCTCTGGTGATTTGAGCTAAAGAGTCATAATATCTCAAAATCCATGCTTGGAAACCATTTCAAATATTCTGTACTGCTCTATTTCAAGCTAATCATAAATGCCAGTCTTATCAACTTATTTCCGTAATTTATTATTTTAAATAGTTCTAAGAGGATGAATCATTAGTCAGAATCTTAACATGTCAGAAAATTAGGCTATTTATTTCGTCACGGAACTAGTTGTTAAAACGCAAAATACAAATGTATGAAAGTTCTTATAAATTAACAGGTACTGTACTTGAACGAGTGTGTTCCGCATCTTAGAAATCTATTGATAATGAATTTTGCTCCCTTACGCCACCTGCGCGATCCCCAGTACGGTGAGCGGGGGAACCCATTACCCCTGCCTGACGGGTTTATGATCCTACTTAGTTGACCAAATATTTGCTCCATTAGCAATTAACAAAAAATAGCCAGAGCTGTTGCTTGGCATTGAGTGAAGGCTTAACAGCACACGTGGGTATTTTTCTTTGCAAACTTGTCTTCTTCCAATATTAGCTAGTATAAGTCTTGAGTGTACTCGGGCTCTCAAACTGTGACCATGTGATTACCGGCCACTTATGTGTCCTTGAAGGCTGTCGCAACTAAATTATACCCAGACTGAAGACTAACGATTAAATTCAATCGTTAAAATTGTAACACATTCGTATCTTTAAAAAGTTCACAGTTCTAGCCTTTCAGGCTTTCATGTTGAGATCATGACTTGGGAGATTTTAGGATAAGAGAAAAGAAAATAATAAACTTAGGCTTAGGAGAGCCTCCGTGGCTTAGGCGGCAGCACGCCAGCTTCTCACCGCTGGGCTCGTGGTTCAAACCTCGGTGACTCCATGTGAGATCTGTGCTGGACAAAACGGAGGCAGACAGGTTTTTCTCCGGGTACTCCGGTTTTCCTTGTCAACATTTCATTCCCGCAAAAATCTCCACTATCATTTCATTTGACGTGGTGGCGCAGCGGTCAAGCTGTTGACCTATCACCAAGGTGGACCGGGTTCGATTTCCGGTCAATGCATGCAAGATTTTTCGAAGTGAAATGCCATGTCCTGTGGTTCGGATTCCACGTAAAAAGGAAGGAAGATTGTAGTTTTACGTAACCGTTAATTACGCGATCATGAGCCACGGGACCTCCTTTTTACGTGGAATCCGAACCACAGGACATGGCATTTCACTTTGAAAATCTCACATGCACTGACTGGGAATCGACCCCGGTCTGCCGTGGTGAGAAGCCAACAGCTTGACCGCTGCGCCACCACGCTCCCCGCGTAAAAAGGAGGTCCCGTGGCTCATGATCGCATGATTAACGGTCACGTAAAACTAAGAGCTTATCATTTTCGATAGAGCCTCCGTGGCTTAGGCGGCAGCACGTGAGCCTCTCACCACTGGTTCCGTGGTTCAAATCCCGGTCACTCCATGTGAGATTTGTGCTGGACAAAGCGGAAGCAGACAGGTTTTTTTCTCCGGGTACTCCCAGCAACATTCTCCACTATCATTTCATTTCATCTGTCATTCATTTAATCATTGCCTCAGAGGAGTGCCACAGGCTTCGGCAGCTGGCACAGTTCATATCCTCGCCGCTAGACTGGGTCTTCAATCATTCCATCCGTGGCCAGGTCTGTCGACTGGAAGCAGGCTGTGGATTTTCATTTCACATCAATTTAGTGAGCTACCTACGACGAAGGATGTGGTTTAACGATAACTAGGGATTAAGATTTTAGGATAACAGAAGAGGAAAGAAATAATAAACATCACATCAATTTAGTGAACTACCTACGACAAATGATGTGGTCTAACGCTTGGTGTCCATGTATTGTTTGAACGAAACCATACGAATATCGCCTGTCTTCGTCTTCTATTGGCGAGGTTTGCGTTTCAATGATGTAATTTCATTTGTCGTTTTTGATCCTTCAATGATTGCAATGTCTTCGTCTTCTGTTGGCGAGGTTTGCGTTTCAATGATGTAATTTCATTAGTCGTTTTTGATCCTTCAATGATTGCAATGTCTTCATCTTGTTGCTGACTCGTTCCGGATTCGTCGTAGAATCTTACTACTTTTTGCTTTTTTATCATTCCACTTTTGAATATTTTGTGTATTAACCAAATGCCTCTTACGTGTTGGCGGCGTGGTGACACATACTAAACTAGCAGGTCATGGACACCAAGCTTTAGACCACATACTTTCAAAATTTTATGACCGACTGAAAATAATCAAATTTTGATTACTAAGGCGACGCTGAAAAATGGCTTCAAACACCATAACCTCTTCCTTTGGCATATGCAGTTCACTAAATCTATCACTACGAGCGCTAGTGACCCATACATGGTCAAATTAAAATCCGTATTCAAAAATAACTTATAACCGAAAAATTCATCCATGACGTTTAAAAATAACCTAATGTAGGCCTTCAAGATCCTATTGTGAGAGAACAAATTGCAGAACGAATCAATGAAGAGCTCTGTAAAGAAGAGGAAAAATTCTTCAGTGATGTTAATGACTAGGGTTCGGACGTTGAAGACCTAAAGAAGTACAAAATATGCAAGAAAATATGCCCTAAAACTAGCTAAATATGACCTAAAACTATAAAATATGACCTAAACACATGGCATTTCCATGTTTGATACTTGCTTCTGAGCTAAATATATCTACTGGAGTGACATTCTATTGAAAGGTGGAAGCACACTATCATCATGTTCCGTGACCTCATGCATACTGTGTCGCAATCTAACTTGTCCAGAAAGATGTGCTAAAAGACGTCCGTAGAGGAGCGCCTCCTTGGAATCAGGTCTTCTAAACCTGCTATCTGCCTGTTCCGGGAAAAGATAGAAAAATATATCAACTACACTATTCGGAAATCCTGTGTTTGAAACTCGACGCAGATAACACGTACCTTGTTAACGACGCCTCAATTTAAACAAAAATGCTGAAATTATAATCAAATATGACCTTGTATCACTAACATATGACCAAATATGACCAAAATAATAAAAATGGCCGAAATATGCATTTATAGGCAACATTAAATTGCTTTAAACGTGGTCAGGGACCCGTCATTCAAACTTATTTTTCAGATTTCGGGTAAAATGAACTCAGGAAAAAAATATGACTTTTCCTTAACATCCGAACCTTATTAATGACAAATGGAAATCCTTCAAGGGACTACTCCAGCATACAAGTCAAGAGATGCTGAAAGATTGTAAAACAGTGCATAAAAAGACTTGGATGACTGATGAAATAATACAATTGATGGAAAAGAGGAGGCTCTGTAAAAACCGAGATGAAGGTCTTTACAGGAGTACACATGTACAAATAAGAAGGAAGATACAGTTAGCGAAGGAGATATGGCACACAGAAAGTTGCACAGAGATTGAAGACTTAATTTCAAAAAAAGACAATTTCAATACCCATAAGAAAGTCAAAGAACTAACTGGTATCAATAAGATACGGAAAGGGAGTATATTGCTTGACAAAAATGGTGACATCATTATTGGAAATAAAGAAAAACTTGAGAGATGGAAGGAATACATAGAAGAACTGTTAGAAGATGATAGGATAGAACCTTATGCTAGTGAAGATATAGATGTCGAAAATTGACCAGATATAACAAAAGAAGAAGTAATACATACTATAAAGTTGTCAAAAAATAATAAAGCCACTGGTCCTGATCTCATAACAGCTGACATACTGAAACTCATTAATGAAGAAAATTTAGATGTCTTAGTAGACTTGTATAATTCAATCTACAACACAGGAGTCATTCCTCATGAATGGCTACAGTCTATATTTGTTTCATTGCCGAAAAAGGCACATGCCCATCAATGCAGCGATCATAGAACAATCAGTCTCATGAGTAATGCTCTAAAAATATTCCTAAAAATTATCCATCGAAGGATCTTCAAAAAATTGGAACAGGATATCAGTGAAACACAATTTGGTTTCAGAAATTCACTGGGAACAAGAGAAGCCCTGTTTACCTTCAATGTGCTGGCCCAGAGATGTTTAGATGCCAATCAATCGATGTATGTCTGCTTTTTGGATTATAATAAAGTTTTCGACAAAGTTCGTCATGATTTCGTCATCCAAATGCTCCAGAAGAAGAACTTGGATGTGAAGGACATTAGAATCATCAGCAATATTTGTTACAAACAGACTGCGGTCATAAAGGAAGGTAGGGAACTATCTGAAGAGGTAGAAATAAAACGTGGTGTTAGACAAGGTTGTGTCTTGTCTCCTATGCTGGTTAAACAATACTCAGAAGAAATATTACAAGCAGCTTCAGAGGAAGAAACAGCAGGAATTAAAGTTAATGGAATAATAATAAACAACTAAAGATTTGCAGATGACACGTTGTTATTTTCAGAATGTCTACAAGATTTACAGCGACTGACTAAAAAAGTCGTAGAGGCAAGTGAACAATGGGGATTAACACTTAATGTCAGCAAGACAGGTTTTATGGTAGTATCACGAACACAACATCAAGAGAGCTTGATAATCAATGGGGATACAGTACAGCAAGTGACAAAGTACAAGTATTTAGGAACAAATGTGAACTGCTACATTGACGGTACTGAGGAGATCAAGTCCAGGATCGATCAACCCAGAAATGCATTCAATAAAATGAAGAGAGTGTTCTGTAGCAGAGACCTTAATTTAGATCTAAATATTAGACTTCTGAGATGTTATGTCTTCTCCACCTTGTTCTATGGAGTTGAGACCTGGACCATAAAGAAAAGAGAAATGGACAGATTGGAGGCATTTGAGCTATGAACGTGCAAAAGGATACTGAGGCTGAGTTGGAAAGATAAGGTCACCAACGATGAGGCGGATGGGAAAGAGAAAGGAAATATTAAATACTGTCAAAATTAGAAAACTGCAGTATCTGGGTCATGTGATGAGAGGAGAGAAATATCATCTGCTGCAACTGGTCATTCAAGGAAAGTTACAAGGCAAAAGAAGACCAGGAAGAAGACGCATTTCTTGGATCGATAATCTGAAAACTTGGTTCAATTGTTCCACTATTGAACTGTTTCGTGCTGCATCATTTAAAGCAAGAGTCTCTTTGATGGTTGCCAACCTGCTGAGAGGAGATGGCACATAAAGAAGAATAATGTAGGCCTAATTTTCAAGTACCTGTACTCACCAATAGATTCCATCTTGTCACTAACACTTTACTATGTTAGGAACTGGTACCGATCTAACAGTGTTGTTCTTGTTAATTCTTTGAGGCTTCGCGACAATGTAGTCAATTAGCACCGTATACTTGGTTGCAGTTGTGTAGGGGTTGCTTCTGGAGGGGGATGTGCGGAGTCAAATCTGAACTAATTGCGTTTTTTTGGATTTTGTGATTGTTGTTTTCTACTTTTTCTTTTTGCTTTGTGTTTTGGTATTTGGTTTTGTGTATGTTTTCTGCTTTTGTTTTTGCTTTTATTTTTGAATTTTGCTTCTTTGGGTTTTGGTTTTGTGCTTGTTTTCTGCTTTTGTTTTTGAATTTTGTTTTGCCTTTTTGGTTTTATTTTTGTGTTTGTTTTCAGCTTTTGCTATTGAATTTTTCGTTTAGCTTTGTGATTTTGGTTTTGTGTTTGATTTTTGCTTTTGCTTTCCAATTTTGCTTTGTCCTTATGTTTTTGAGTTTTGTGTTTGCTTTGTGCTTTTGTTTTTGTTTTTCAATTTTGTTTTGTGTTTTTTGGTTTTGTGTTTGTTTTCTGCTTTTGCTTTTGAATTATGCTTTTGGTTTGTGTTTTTTGTTTTTGTGATTGTTTTCTGCTTTTGTTTTTGTTTTTGATTTTGCTTATTGCTTTCTGTTTTGGTGATGTGGTTATTATTGCTTTTAGCTTTGTGTGGTGGACAAAATTAGACAATCAACGCAAGTAAACCTACACGTTATCATGTTTGATCTCGATAGCATTTGATACCTTTTTTTTTCTACAGTTCAAATTAGTTATATTTTAAATTATTTGGCTCTGGCGGGAATTGATCCCTCTAATCACCCCCCGTAGTTACGCCACTTCTTAGTTGTGAGTAGAATTTGTCTGGTAACCTTTGTTATTGTGGTGTATGTAGTAGTGTGTGCAATTGTAATGCAGGTGAGGATTGGGAAGGAGGCAACCGTGGCCTTACGTTAGTAACCATCCTGGCATTCGCCTGGAGTAGAAATGGGGAGCAACGGAAAACCTCTTCCATGAAGGCTGATGTGGGAATTGTAGCTATTTCTTCTCAGATTTGCCTCACAAAGCTTAGTGTACCCCATTCCAACCCTCGGACCAGATTTAATTTTTTGGCAGAGCCAAAAATCTAACCCGGACCTCTGGGGCGTTAGCCGAGAATTATACCCGCTACACCACGTGGCGAAAAAGGAAGGGAGCTTGTAGTTTTTACGTGACCGTTGATCTTGCCATCATGAGCCACGGAACTTCCTTCTTTCGTGGGATCCAAACCACAGGACATTGCTTTTTACTTCTAAAATCTCACATACATTGACCGGGAATCAAACCTGGTCCACCTTATTGTACCAAGTTCGGTTAACAATAAAAGTGTTGTATTCCAGTGAATGATTTTGTGTATTATTGAATAATCTATTCGAGAAGCATTTGTAACAAGTTGCTCTCAGTAAAAATTGCTTCTTCATCTTCTTCTTCTTCTCCTCCTGCTTATTCTTCTTCTTTATCTCAGCCTTTTTTCCCATGTCAAGTAGGGTCAGCGTTACTTTGCTGCATTCTTCTCTTCCATAAATGTCTATCCAATGCTTCAACCATCTTCCATCCGGTTTGTCTCTGAGGTCTCCTGCAACCTTGTCTTTTCACATAATTTTTGGTCTTTCTCTTCTCATTGCCCCCTCAATTTCTTGATTTCCAACTGTTTTCCCACGTAGTCCACCTCTCTTCTCAGGACATGCCCATACCATCGGAGCCTCCTCTCTTGATTCTTCTTTCATAAGAGTCCCAATTTCACTTCTCCATTGATTCAATCATTCCTTATTCTATCCTTTCTTGTCACTCCAATCATCCACCTTAACATTCTCATTTCTGCCACTTCCACCTTTCTCTCTTGGGCTTTTGTAATAGTAAAAATTCGTTAACACTTCATAAATAGAAACGAAACTATTTTCGTAAGGATCAAGATTGTTTGTTGTACTCCGTAGGAAATTCACCCTTGAGTACACACGTCGGGCCTCCGAGACCCAGGGTATAATTTATTCATCATTTATGGTAAAAGTGTTCGGACCTCTATTGTGAAATTCCCAACATTCCTCTCACAGTTCAGGAGAAAAGCAGTGATAGAACCAATCAACCATTAATGCTTATAGTTTGAGCATAGCGTTTAGAAGAGAAAGTGACGCGACTTGTGGAGTTTGTATGGTCCAGCCGCTAGGTGGCTCTAGCGTCGGCTAGCGCTGAGTGAGGACGGTATCAATACAAGCAGTTGAATGTTACTTTTCAGTACTTGAATGTTATCAGCTTACACTACGTTGTGTTAGACATGATGATCCAAATATAAAATTGTCCGCACTGAGTATATAAAACGCTGACGTCCGTTGTGTTGATTATGAAACATCAGATTGCGTCATAGGTTCATATAATAAGGAAATAAAACATTCTGACGGGGGTCAAAATGTAACTGAATGTGTGAAAATCGTAAAGCTACAGACAATTCACTACTGCACAAATAAAGTAAATATAATATAATGCAGTATAATGACAAACTCACCCATATAACTTATAGCTCTCAGTTGTCCGAAGCTTTGGACAGCTTACGCGATGATTTTCCAGACTTAGAAGTTGACTGCTCTTTCCTAATTTCTTTCGTACGAAAGAAAAAGCGCACTTCATGAAATGAAAAACGAGTTTTCCAATAAGGTCCAGTTTATGTTCCATACACCATCAAAAAATCACGGCCCTAAAACAATCTCATCAATGCTGTCCTAACACTCATAAAATATATCAACCCACAAATTTGAAAGGGAAGATAATTCCATTTCAACGACTACTTCGACCTGTAAAAGAATGTTGAAGACACTGTCAGACGGTTGAGTTAGGTAACTAAGGGCATTTATTGTGCCAAAGTCCTTTATATTAGTGAAAGTTGCAGCTGTTGTGTCCGACGGCCTTTTCACTTTGAAGGGTTGTTGCACACTTCACACAGCTGATCCCTTTCCTTAGTTGCTTGACAATATACCCGGCTAGATAGTGTGGGACTGCACCAGGCTTCAAACTCAATCTCATTCTGGCCATTTCGACTGTCTTTCCTTCTATAATGAAAGTGTCCGTTTTTATAAGGAAATGTTTATGTTTGTCACATAGCCTGCATATGACTTACTTGACAATTTAATGTCTTTCCTCGGAATGGCCTTAGCCCATTTAAATAAATCATCTTCGGCTTTTGGAGGTCTAAAAAAGTGCCTACCTGTTGCAGATGACTTGTCGTATCCAGATCGGCACCCGGGAACAAAACAACACGGCATATTCACTTACACAGTTTTGTTTGACGAATCTTACCAGGTTATAATTCACTCGACAGCACAAACGTAAAGAAATAAGTGTAAAGGCTTACAAATACTTAACACACCAGTGTCATAACGTATGTATTATTTCACTATCGCTTCTTGATCGCATACACTTTTCAACACCAAGAAATAAGGACTAAACACGGCAGCATTTCCATGTTTTCAAACTCGCGAGCGCTTAGAAAGTGTCTCCAGCCAGCCACAACCAACCGCTGCGCAGTCTACCGGCGGGCGCAGCAACTACCCATACTAAAGATACGGCAAACTCGGGAGTCGGCACACTTTCTCTTCTAAACGCAATGGTTTGAGTAACAATGTAGCTTTATTGTAATTTACCACACTTAGGCTAACATGAGCCGTGCCTTTCCGTCTCATGTTTTACAATCATTTAGTTACTTATTCATTTTATGATACATGGTGTGTGGTTGTTGCCAGAAAACTTGGCAAAAACATAGTTTGTTAATTTAGTGATGACTTCATGTGAGGACGTCATGGTTTCATGCTGTGTGATGGTGTTTTAAAATCACACTTTCCAATATATATTCACATTATTTGATTGAATTTATTTCCTCATGCCGATGTTGTTAAATTTTGATTTTAGAACCTAAATGAACGTAGTGAAATATTCACATTTCATTCGTATTATTACTATTGACCTCACATCAGTATTTCCTCACTAGTCCATAGCCGAGCCTCGCAGGCCCAACTTATGTAAATCTGTTCAAAAAGAGGTTTATGCACTCAAAGGTTAATGACAGCGTATAAAATATTAAAGCAAATGAAATACTTGGAGAATTTGGTAGTTCAGTGCAGGCAGCATTGGTATCAGCTGCACGAGAACGGATCACACATCGCTCAAACAATCAGCTAAGTTCACAATCCACTCTAACCTGATAGTACAGTTCAGCTGCACAGAAGAAACCCGTTTTGTTCCAAAAACCGTGCTATGGTTGGCTTTTAGTAAATCGTTAGAAAAGCACAAGAAAAGCTTAACTCTAAATTTCAGAATAAATTGCACGACATTTTGTCAAAAAAAAAACCAAAAAACCAAAAAAGCGTTTTTCTCTGAATTGACGTAGGCTATTTTAAAGAAAAGTTTTTTAAACAAAAAATGTAGAGGACATTGTCACCTACAATTTGTCTCATTGAGACGTTTTGAAATGCAGAAGCTAGGTGGCGCGAAAGTTTCCAAAAAAGTGTTTTTTCACTTTTTGTCCTAGAAAAAATGATTTCTTCACAAAAGAGCGAATCATAAATTTGTTCCTCTCAAAAGTGTCTACAATTTTATTCCTCCGACTTACCGTTCCAAAGTTATAGTCTGCCGAAGTGTGAAAATTGTCCGACGCCGGTCCCGGTCAAAACTATGCCCACCGCTCTCTCCGCAGTAAGAATAGTAGCCTTGACTACGCAGCGTTGCATTTGCTGCGCTATAACTTTGGAACGGTAAGTCGGAGGAAACAAACGTTTATATAAATGTTGCAGACAATTTTTAGAAGAACAAATTTCTGATTCACTCTTTTGTGAAAAAAAAAAAAAACAACATTTTTTCCTAGGACATAAAGTGAAAAAACACTTTTTTGGAAACTTTCGCGCCACCTAGCTTCTGCATTTCAAAACGAATAACATAAACTCAATGAGACAAAGTAGGTGACAATGTTCTCTACATTGTTGGTTTAAAAACTTTCCTTTAAAATACGTAGACCCTTTTCAATTTTTTTTGAGTTTTCCGACAACATGATACTACAAATTATTCCGAAATTAAGAATTAAGCTTTTTATGTGCTTTTCTAATGATTTGTTGTTGTTTGAGTCTTCAGTCTTTTGACTGGTTTGATGCAGCTATCCATGCCTCCCTGTCCTGAGCTAATCGTTTCATCTCTACATAGCACCGACACCCTACATCCGAGGCAATCTGTTTAACATATTCTAACCTTGGTCTACCCCTACAGTTTTTGTCCTCGACCCTTCCTTCCATAACTAAGCTTGCTATTCCTGGGTGTCTTAGTATGTGTCCTACCAACCTATCTCTTCTCTTCATTAGCAGTCGCCAGAAACATCTCTCCTCTCCCACTCGTCTTAATACCTCTTCGTTTGTTACCCTATCTACCCATCTGATCTTCATCATTCTCCTGTAACACCACATTTCAAATGCTTCAATTCTCCTCTTTTCTGCTGCACCAATAGTCCAAGTTTCACTTCCATAGAGCGCCACGCTCCAGACAAAGGCTTTCAAAAATGACTTCCTAATACCTAAATCTATATTCGATGTCAGCAGATTCCTTTCTTGTAGAAATGCTTTCTTTGCCTGAGCCAACCTACTTTTAATATCCTCTTTGCTTCGTCCATCACTGGTTATTCTGCTTCCTAAGTAACAGAAGTCTCCTACTTCCTTCAGCTTTTCACCTGCCAATTTGATCTCCATAGAGGTTTCTGATTTATTTCGGCTGCATTCCAGTATTTTTGTTTTACATTTATTTATTTATTTATTTATTTTCATCATGAATTCTTTCCGTAAGACGGGGTCCATACCATTCAAAAACTCATTCAAATCCTCAGGCTTGTCGGCCAAGATGACGATGTCATCAGCAAATCTCAGAGTTGAAATTATTTCTCCTTGAATCTTCACTCCCACTTTAAATTTTTCTCTAATTTCCTTCATTGCTTGTTCAATGTAAAGATTGAAAAGTATGGGTGATAAGTTGCAGCCTTGCCTTACACCTTTCTGAATACCAGCTTCTCTCTCATGTCCTTCAACTCGAATGACTGCTGTCTGGTTTCTGTACAGATTGTATATCACCCTCCTATCCCTGTACTTTATTCCAATCGATTTCAAAATGTCAAACAATTTAGTCCAATCAACGTTATCAAAAGCCTTTTCTAAGTCTACAAAAGCCATGAACGTTCTCTTATCTTTCCTTATTCTACCTTCCAAAATCAGCCTAAGACTTAGTACAGCTTCCCTTGTTCCTACATTTCTCCTGAAACCAAACTGGTCATCACCCAACTCCGTTTCTATCTGGCTTTCAATCCTCTTGTAAATTATTCTAGACAGGATCTTTGAAGTATGAGTAATCAAGCTGATTGTGCGGTAATCTTTACATCTGTCAGCTCCCACTTTCTTTGGTATAGGGATGATTACATTCTTCTTGAAATCAGGGGGTACCTCACCTGTCTCATAAATCCTACACACCAAGTGAAATAACCTGATCAGACCTTCATCTCCTATGCAGCGTAGCAACTCAATCGGTATATCATCTATGCCTGGTGCTTTGTTCCTGCTTAAGTCTTCCAAAGCTCTATCAAATTCTGATCTCAATATTAAATCTCCTTTCGCATCCTCATCAATTTCCCCCTCCCTTTCCATTACATGATTCTCAATCTCCTTTCCCTTATACAAACTCTCTATGTAAGCTTTCCATCTCTCAACCCTTTCTTCCCTATCTGTTAGAGGCTTTCCATTTGTGTCCTTAATATTACAGCACTTAGTCTTCTTTTCCCCAAAAGTATTCTTAATCCTTCGATAAGCTGTGTCTACTTTTCCTAATTTCAGACAATTTTCTATACCTGCACATTTCTCTTACAACCATTCTTCTTTCGCTTCCTTGCACTTCTTGTTAACCTCATTTCTCAGACGTCTGTATTCTGCTTTCCCCTTTTCATCTCTTAGATTCTTGTGTTTCCGCCTTTCTTCCATCAATTCTAGTATATCCTGAGTGATCCACGGTTTTCTACCTATTCTTTCTTTCCTAACAATGTTTTCTTCTGCGGATTTTGTTATTTCATTCTTCAAAAGTGCCCATTCGTCTGTAATTGAAGTTTGTTTAGGGTTTTTCATTAGTCCTTCCTTTATACTCTTCTTGAATCTTTCGTTTACATCCTTCTCTTTCAGTCTGTCTGTTGCCCACCTTTTTGGCTTTTGACTTTTCTTCAGTTTCTTCAACTTTAATCTGCATTTCATTACAACCAGATTGTGATCAGAGTTTATGTCATCACCAGGATATGTTTTACAATCCAAAATCTGGTTTCGAAACCTCTGCTTGACCATAATGAAGTCGATTTGGTAACGCCCTGTATCTCCTGGTCTCATCCATGTGTATATTCTTCTATTGTGGTTATTGAATAAGGTGTTAGCTATGACCAATTCATGCTCGGTGCAGAATTCTACCAGCCTGCTTCCTCGATCATTCCTTTCACCTAATCCGAAATCTCCTACTATCTTCCCTTCTCTCCCTTTTCCTACCATAGCATTCCAATCTCCCATTACTATAACATTTTCATCACCCTTGATATACCTCACAATTTCGTCTATTTCTTCGTAGACCTTTTCAACATCCTCATCATCAGCTTGACTGGTAGGCATATAGACTTGTACCACTGTGGAGCAGGTAGGTTTAGTATTGATTTTTGCTACAATAATCCGTTCACTATATTGCTCATAATATTCCACCCGCTGTCCAAGTTTCCTACTCAATATGAGGCCAACCCCTGCTTGGCCATTGTTTGATTTAGTGCTAATGACCCTATAGTCTCCTGACCAAAAGTCCTGTTCTTCCTGCCAGCACATTTCACTAATCCCAACCAAATCCAACCTCAACCTATCCATTTCCCTTTCTAAGTTTTCTAACCTTCCACTTCCTAGCAGACTTCTAATATACCACGCTCCGATCCGTAGAATGTCAGATTTCCTCTTTGTCACTTCTGTGATGTTAACCCCCTCTCGAGTAGTCCCCACCCGAAGATCCGAACGGGGACTAGTTTACCCCCGGATTGAAATTTTACAAGGGAGGAGGCCATCATCACATGTAATTATGCATAGAGAGGTGTATATCTTCGGGAATAGCATACGGCTGTAGTTTCCCGTTGCTTTCAGCCGTGCAGCAGGACGCAGTGTAGCCATTATTTGGCTTATATTATCAATATCTTAACCGTCTATAAGACTAGTAAAGAATTGATTTATTCTGAAAGGATGCTACTCCCTTTCAGAGTAAGTAAAGAGCAATTCTACTAACGAAAATACTAACCTTCTACCGTACTAACAATTAAATACCAAAATTCTACTAACAAAAAACTTAAGTTCCACCAACAACAAATACTACCACTAAAACAGTCTGTCACCAGGCACACTCACATGCACCCTCACACATCACAGTCTACTGAAACAATGAACTATAACTAATAAACAATGCAATTGCTACCAGACACACACACCACAGTCTAATAGAACAATGACATATATCTAATAGACAAACTAACTACCTACTTACAACTAAAACTAACTACATACTTACTGTACTGTTATTTGAATTGACAATATTTACAAAAAGCCAACCATAGCACGGTTTTTGGAACAAAACCATTCCAGCTGTACTGTACTATGCCAAGTAATTACAATCACAGATATCACACTAAGAAACCAAACTCTATGGTCAATCACCACTAACAATTTTAGCCTATAACAACACAAATCACATATAACGAACAAATCTTGACAAGCTGCGCTAGTTTAATAACTACTACAACTAAATTCACAAGAACCTCGATTATCCATCCCTCATTAATCCGGATCTCCATTTTGTTTTTGAATGAGTCTTCAGTCTTTTGACTGGTTTGATGCAGTCTCCATGCCTCCCTGTCCTGAGCTAATCGTTTCATCTCTCCATAGCTACCACACCCTACATCCGAGGCAATCTTTTTACAATATTTTAACTTCGGTCTACTCCTACAGTTCATTTCCTCGACCCTTCCTTCCTTAACTAAGCTTGATATTCCTGGGTGTCTTAGTACGTGTCATACCAACCTATCTCATCCCTTCATTGGCAGTCGCCAGAAACATTTCTCCTCTCCCACTCGTCATAATACCTCTCAATTTGTTACCCTATCTACCCGTCTTATCTTCATCATTTACCTATAACACCCCATTTCAAATGCTTCAATTCTCCTCTTTTCTGCTGCACCAATAGTCCAAGTTTCACTTCCGTAGCCTGCCACGCTCCAGACAAAGGCTTTCAATGACTTCCTAATGCCTAAATCTATAGTCGTTGTTAACAGATTCCTTTTTTGTAGAAATGCTTTCCTTGCCTGAGCCAACCTACTTCTTATATCCTCTTTGCTTCGTCCATCACTGGTTATTTTGCTTCCTAAGTAACAAGTCTCCCACTTCCTTTCGCTTTTCACCTGCCAATTTGATGTCCATAGACATTTCTGATTTATTTCGGCTGAATTCCAATATTTTTGTCTTAAATTTATTAATTTTCATCATGATTTTTTTCCTCAAGACGGAGTCCATACTATTCAAAAACTCATTCAAATATTCTGGCGTGTTGGCCAAGCTGACGATGTCATCAGCAAATCTGAGTTGAAATTATTTCTTCTTGAATCTTCATTCCCACTTTTTCTCCAATTTCCTTCATCGCTTGTTCATTGTAAAGATTGAAAAGAATGGGTGATAAGTTGCAGCCTTGCCTTATACCTTTCTGAATACCAGTTTATCCGGGTCGAAAATAATAAAAAGGAAATACAGTACAGTATTTATTTTACGGGGTCGACTCTTCTCGAATGTCTTTTCCGCCAAGGGTAGTTAGGGACATGAATTGGAAGTAATTCGGCCACTGTCTATGAAAGGTACCGTCCCAAGTGCCCCCCCCCCCCCCCCGAGAAACCAGTTGTTTGCTACATTGATATTTCCAATAAAAATGATTGTTTCTCCAAACTGCACTGCAAGTAAAATCTTTCCTGTATTGCCCGCATTCATGAATGTGGTCAATGTTTGTTATCATATAGTATGTACTGGTAACACTGTTAATATAATCGCTACATTGACAGTGTTGCAAGTGTAGAGAGATCATTCACCAGCCTGCAACGCGAATGACAGAGGAAAGGTTGAATGGCTTGTGTCTATTATTTGTTCACCGTGATATAAATGTTGACGTTGAAAAAGTTCTAGAACGTTTCTCTAAAGGGGGTAAACTAACGATCGCCCTGGATTTTATTTTGTAATAGGCATGTATTTTGTCTAGGATAGTCACCAAATAGAATCCAAATCAGTATTCAATACAATTGCTTTTTGTATGTATATATATATGTGACTAGTAGTGACTCAGTGACTGACAATGTCGATACTATATACATATTTAGTAACATTTGTGTAGTAGACTTGTATATTGTCTTCAGACAGTCCTTATGATTGCAAATGTTTTAATTCATATTAGACTGTGTAATGTGCATTAAAATGTGGAAATGTAGGCCTACATATTCTGTAGAATTAAAAAGGTTTTTTTTACATAATGACAGTGACTTGTGTTATTGAAACTGAAACCAATAAACCATTTTAATATAATGGATTTCTTGTAGAATTATAAAATCTGGTTGTTGGATGTTATGAGTAGTGTGTGTAGATTAAATACAAATTTAGTATTTTTAGCCTATTTTCAATTTATGAAAAAAATAGGCTTATGAGATCACCTTTTGTCCGTGTGTGATGGTGTGTGTGTGTCCCCAAATAACTTATAAACGGCTGGAGCGATTTCAATGAAACTCGGTAATATCATAGCACCATTCTGTCCGACCCCGACCGTGTCCTTCTAATTTTATTGTGTGTTACCAATCCAACATGGCGGCTGTGAGAAATATTTCACCAGCATTCAGTATCTCCGAAACCATTACATATATCACCCTGATATTGTGTACGGTGATAAAGGGTAATACCATGGTGTAACTACAATGGTGAGGCGGATCGCTCCCTCTCTCTTGTGCGGATGACGTCACAACGGGGGCATTGCGTTCGGTGACACAGCACGAAGTACATGTATTTGACACGGCTCTGGTCTTAAGTTGAAGGCATAATTAATAAATAAAATGTATTATAACACTCAACATACTTTGAATTGTAAACTCTGGTAATAATGTTGGTAATTATGAATGCGCCGTACCTCTATATAATATTAATAGTCCAATAACGAGATCAACTATTTTCTTACATTGATGAATTTACACATTTTGCGATTCAATTTTCTCTGTGAATTGCCGAAACTTATTTTTCTGTTTAAGCCAAGCAACTTAATATATGTTCGGGTTCGAGCTAAACAGTGAATAACGTCATATGCAATATTAATATGAGGCAATTTTTACAAGGTCCTGCTGGTTACTTTATTGAATATAAACATATCATTTGATAGCGAAATGTCATGAAATTTATGAAACTCAGCGTCCATTGTTGTTTCAACTTCCATATGTTCATTAGAGGGATACAAATGATTTCCCCTTGAAATAAACTGGATCCAATCTGGGCCTTCATTACTGGGTTAATGTTCTTGAGATACAAAGTACACGGGACTACATGACCGCGTTGTCGCAGCCCCTAAACTGAGGAACCAACCAATGTTCTTGAGATAATGTTCGCAAATGTTTGTACTTATCCCTGAATCTATGTGCTACATATCCTGTACTGTATTTTAAACCTTCATGGTTCATTTCATCTTTAAAATCTGAGACATCAAATTCATCCAACAATTTATTCTGATGATCGGTCATTTTAAACAAACTCATATTCATTTCCACAGTTTCGTAATTTGATTCAATAAATAAACTGTAAACTAGTTTTTCTTAGTCAGGAGCATCCACGATATCAGGAATATGTTTGGCAACATTCACTAACACAGTCTGGGAGAAACAGGTATCGGTTTCTGTTTCCATTGGTTTAATCAGACACTTTTCGTCAATATCCTCCTCTGTATTTATATTTAAAGTAAACACTGAAGCAGAGGGCTTGTCCAAAATGTATCATCTCAATCTACAGTTTATTTAATATCCAGAGGATATGGGTGATCATTGGAGCCTCCCATTCCTCTAATATATGTGAGTAGGTTCTCCAAAATATCTTGATTTAGACAATAAGTTATTATGTACTCGACCTGGTACATCGGCTTCAAGCATCTAAAAAGGTTAACTAGATACGTGTTGCTGAGTAGAATTCCTTTTCGAAATGGGAGTAAGGCTTTATGTCGGTCAACTTTCATGGACGTTATCAACTCATTGAAATTATTTAGCACACTGATTTGCTTGTCTAAATCAGTACCAAATGCATTTCCTTCAGAATGATGATGATGATGATAATAATTGTTGTTTTAAGGGGTCTAACATCTAATTTATCGGCCCCTAATGGTTTGAGTGATAGTGAAAGATGAGATGAGAATGAAAACTATAACTAATACAAACTAGACTTACATACTAAAAGAAGAAATGGTAAACAAACGAAGGTTAAGGTAAATAAAGGACAGGAAGAAAAGAAATGCCCTCAACCCACGAATAATGAGGATTGAGGGACTTGGAAGGAAGGAGAGCCATGAAAGGCGGATAGGAAAGATGAGAGGGCCCATCCCAAAGTCAGTGGTAAAAGGGGACAAAACGGACCCAGCTCAGGAATCCCTCTGGATCGCCAACTTCCGAACTCACCAGCCGTAAGCCCCTGAGGGTGTAGCAATATCCAGGGTGCACCTGAAGTGGTGAGGCTACGCACACCCTGCCTCCTTGAGGGCCTTGAGCAGAAGGCAGGAGATACTGTGAGCCCTTGAGGGTGTAGCACTATCCAGGGTGCACCAGAAGTGGTGGGGCTACACACACTCTGCCTCCTTGAGGGCCTTGAGCAGAAGGCAGAGGATAACATGAAAAGAAAAATAAGGCTGACCCCTCGCAGAAGGAGGGTATCAGGAAAGATGAGACAAGGGCCAATTAAGGCGGAAAAGGAAGAGACTCCCTAGGCCTCGGAAAACCGTCGGGGTCGGAAGAGAACAAGAGTTGACCAAGAGAGGTCGACAGGAAAGAAGACGGAGAGGAGCCCGGCACAAGTAAGTGGAAGCCATGCCGGACTCAGCTGGGGTCCCATGGTCACCAACCCACATCCCACAAGTTGTGATCCCCTGGGGGCTTTCAGAATGACTCCCAAATTTGTTTTTAGCATTAAGTAAGCCAAACCAGTCATTTATTAATTGTATACATCTAGCAGCTTCTTCTCAGTCAATGTTTTTCATCAAACCTTTCCCTCCACACCATTCAAGAGCCTTTGATACCTGGTTTGAAAGTACTCGAGATGCAGGCCGAAATATTTGTCTCTCTGATCCCTTTAAGTCTAAATGATATCTGCTAATTTTGTGCGCAATAGTGAGTTCAGAAGAAGACATAGAAATTGGTAGTTCCAAAACATTCCTTGCTCACCTTTTTCCCATTGAGCAGTACACATCCCTGATCTAATTACGGACAAATCTAACAAATGATTTCTCACAAGTTTCAATAAATGAGGAATGTTTGCAAACACGAACACCTTTAAGGAACCGTTGCTTGGATGATTGAAGACACAATCCTTATTATGCCGTTGACAGAGATTGAAATACAATACTTTCATTAGCAACGTACACACCTGTCAACATTAACATCATTATTTCAATCGACTGCGGATTCACGCGCCTGACTCCCGCCTTTAGCCACAAGTCACGGCTGCTCCCGTTGTGACGTCATCCGCACGAGAGAGAGAGGAAGCGATCCGCCTCACCATTGTAGTTACACCAAGGATAATACTAGAAGTTCACCTATGAGACTTTCAAAAACCTGGTAACTACAAAACCAACATGGCGGCCAAGCGAAATTGAGATATTTAAATAGACTTTTCTCGCGATTTAACCATCCAAACGTAATGAAACTTCGTACAGCAAATGTCTATACACATTGTAATGCACTGGCGTCTAATTTAGTTCAATTGTTTACATAACCTCAAAATGGCGGCTGTGCGAAATATTTCACCGGCATTCTATATCTCCGAAACTATTACAGATATCACCCTGAAATTTTGTACGGTGATAGAGGGCACTGGTACAAGTTTATCTATGTAACTTTCATAAACCTGCGGCCAAGCGAATTTGAAACATTTTAATAGACTTTTCTCGTGATTTAACTCTCTGAGCGCAGTGAAATGTTGTACAGTAAATGATTATACATATTGTAATGCACTGGCATCTAATTTAGTTCAATTGTTTACATAACCTCAAGATGGCGGCTGTCGGAAATTTTAAAATTATGTTTTTATTTCTTGTGTCGTAATCATGCGATCGAAGTGAACGTTTGAATAATGAACCTACGCAATAATATTACTTTAATGGTTCATAACTCTATGGCCTATACATAAAACAATCCAAAATGACGATCATCCGAAATACTGTATTTTGACGGTTCTCAATATCTACGAATCTTTTACAGCAATCAAACTGATTTTTTAAATGTTCATAAATGCTATTAACATAAGTTCACCTATAGGACTTTCAGTGACCTGGTGAGCACAAATCCAACATGGCGGCGACGCAAAGTATACTTATTTAAATGGACGTTTTTCGCGATTTAACTATCCGAGTGCAGTGAAACTTTGCACGTTAAATACTTATACAAATGTTAATCCATTGGCATCTTACTTATTTCAATTGTTTTCATACGCACAAGATGGCAGCTGTGCGAAATTTTACAATCTCCTTGTTACTTCTTGTGTTCTAATCATGCGATTGAAGTTTGAATACCACACGTACACACCAATCTTCATGTAATAGCACATAAATAAAAATCCAACCTGCGAACCATCTGAAATATTTAGACGGTTCTCAATATCTACGAATCTATCACAACCTTCAAACTGAAATTTTGTATGTTGATAGAGGCAATTAACATGAGTAGAATATATGAAAATAGGCTGTGTAGTTCTTCACGGAACTACTTGTTATTACATATTTTCTCTGGCTACTCTAAAATCCTAGAGTGCGCCCTCCAAGCTGAACCTCTTGATCCGCCAGTGCCCGGAATTCGCCTGGAATTGAGAACTGATGTTAGTAAAACGTCTTCGTGATCGTGCTGCGCACAATGATATACACATGTAAAGCAAGAAAAAAAACTCACACATTATTTTAGTGGATAAAACAGAGTTGTAAATGTAAGAAAAGCGTTCTTATATTTTTTGTAGAATTGTAGAAGTGTATTAAAACCTATGTTAATAGATTTTAGGCCTATAATATTTACGGAATTTGGTTTTTGTTTCTGGATTATCCGGATTTTTGATAATCCAGATCAGTTCTGGTCCCACGTAATCCAACTAAACGAGGTTCTTGTGTAAGTGTACATAAGTTATTGTAAATACTACCACCCATACTCTTGTAGACATAAATTTAATAGCCTAACTGTAAAGGATCCGATGATGATCGCTTGACGATCGAAACTGACCACTCAAGCGTATTTATTAAACCCATGTAAATATTTTTCAGGATCACAATTGGGTTCAATTGTATTGACCGACTGAAAAACAACACCAAGGTGGACCGGGTCTCGTTCCCGGTCAATGAATGTGAGATTTCCTAAGTCAAATGCCATGGCCTGTGGTTCAGATTCCACGTAAAAAAGGAGATCATGTGGTTCAAGATCGCAAGATTAACGGTCACGTAAAACTACATGTTTGCTTGCTTGCTTTTTTTATCACTTGAAATGATCTTGTCGACTTCGTCGTTACGCTGGGGTCTGGCGTTACGTTACGGTGACGGGACGAAATGAACCCAGATGCACTGATGTGTGTGACGTCATAGTACCGCTTGGTGCACGTGTTCCCCGACAATCTCTACTTCGTTAGCCTAAGACAAAAATCCCCGATTCTTGGATGTCACGGGTAATCTCGAGAACCACTGGATGGATTTTGATGCGGTTTTCACCATTCTGTAAAGGATATCTCGAGGAATGATTCTGTAGAAAATAATTTATGTATGATGAAAGGAAGCCAAGTAGTAACGATTTCAGAGAAAAAGTCAAAAACAAACTTGGCATCCGTGCGCTTCTTAAGCTTACGCTGGGCAAACCGTTAAACATATCAATATACTATGAGCGTAACAATTGGTCATCATGAAAAGTTCTACAAAAAGTCCGCGAGAGAATATCTCTATCTTCAATACATCGCCCACTATAAGTGTTTTTAGACTGGATGGAAGGGGCACGTCCCCGCGCGCTCTGGAGAGCATGACGGCATCCCGCGCGCTTGACCTTGCTTTGCCCTTGGTTTGCACTTGCCGTTCGCGAGTAATTGAAACAAGGTAAAGTATTACAAAGCAAGATAAGTATTACGCAGATAATTTTCTAACATGTCAAGAGTCTTTGGCTTCGAGCGAAGCGAAAAGCCTCCAGCCTTTCTAGCATTTTTCAGCATTTGTAGCATTTAAAATGATACAAAGTCTTGTCTTTCAGACTGACTGTCACTTTTTTTTGTGTGTGTTTCGAATGAAATACATTAGCCTAATTACATTTCGCTGACTGAAAAGCATTTGAAATTTCTTTTACTAAGGTAACACTGAATAGAGGGAGAGATGACCTCGTAGTTCCGCGCCTTAAAACAACAATAACTTACTCTGAATAAGGGCTGCCAACACGATAAACAAATAGTTATCTGCTTCATCTCGCTTACCCGCTTTTTTTGTCAGCATGGAAATGCCATTGGACTGCGCTGGGAACATGATAGACCATATTGTGTCACCTTATTAATGAAGTTTAAGGTCATGCACTGACACTGTGCGTCATAACAGATGTCAGCGGCAGACACAGTAGTTCTTTATTCTATAAATACTGTACTAATGTAACTTTTTGATCAGGGTGTGGTTCACGTGCCCACACCTCGCGCCGTGCCTGGCTCTGACAGCCATTGTGGCGCTTAGTTGCTTCTTGCGCCACAAGGAGCGCGCCACGCAGATGTTTTTGGCAGGCCTGCTCCTTCAACATCACCCTCTCCGAGCTCTGGCTGGCCTCCGGCTTAGGCTTTGCTCTTCTCTCCTATATCAGTATTGTTTTCTAATTTGGTGCTGGTCAAAGACAGAAATGGATTGTGTTTGAATTCGCTACAACCCTTCTCTCTATACGTAGCAAAACATATATCGAACTCTCTGTTTACAGATGTTTAAATCCTCCTCTGTTGTTATTTCATTTCAGAGGCTTAATCAACTTGTTCATTCAGCCCCTGACTACCTCCTGGTGACCGGCTCCGTGGCTAAATGATTAGCGCGCTAGGCTTTGGCCCGAAGTGCTCCGGGTTCGACTCCCGATCGAGCCCTCAGGGATTTTAATCTCCTGGGGTTAATTCCTGTGGCTCGGGGACTGGGTGTATGTGACGTCTTCATCACCACTTCATCCTCATTACGACGCGCGGGTCGCCCAAGGGTGTCAACAAGAAAGACCTGCACTCGGCCTCTCCGGAATCCACACGATCATCATCATCATCATCAACCTCCTGGTGTAGTGGTGTAGTGGCCAGCCGGATTCGAACACCGGCTCTGCCAAGAAATGTAATTCTGGTGTGAGGGCTAGAACAGGGTACACTCAGCCTCGTGAGGTAAAATTTAAGAGATGGTTTCGATTCCCACCTCAGCCATCCTACAAGTAGTTTTCCGTGGTTTCCCACTTCGACTCCAGGTAAATCCCGTGATGGTTCCTAACTTAAGGCCATGGCCGCCTCCTTCCCAATCCTCACCTGAATCATAAATGCACACACACACACACACACACACACTACTACTACTAAATTTACAACAGAAACACAGGGTATCATACAAATTCTACACTTACACACACACCCAAGTACACGAGGCTAAATGGTCACGATGTCCAAGCCCTTCACATAACATAACAACAAAACAAATAATTCAGCCCCATGCTCTTGGGAGTGCGTGTGGAATTTTGTCTGTTAACCAGTATTAACGTGGTGAAGTGGCTTTCTTTTGTCTTTCACCCCTGAGGTCCGGGTTCAATTCCCACCTCTGTTATTTTTGAGGTGGATTACCGTGGTTTCTCACTTTTACTCCAGGCAGATGTCGAGATGGTTCCTAACTTATGGCCACGTCCACCTCCTTCCCAATCATCACCTGAATTACAAATACACACTAATACAGACATCACAATAAGACATTATGAGACAATGACTATCTCTACTTAGTATAAAACAAAGTCCCCGATTTGTGTTTGTTACGGGTAAACTCGAGAACCACTGGATGGATTTTGATGCGGTTTCCACCATTCTGTAAAGGATATCTCGAGGATTATTTCTGTAGAAAATAATTTATTTATGATCAAAGGAAGCCGAGCAGTAACGATTTCAGTGGAAAAGTCGAAAGAAAAACTGGCATACGAGCGCTGTGTAAGCTTACGCTGGGCAAACCGTTAAAAATATCTCAATACTATACGTGTAAGAATTTTTCAGCATGAAAAGTTCTACAAAAAAGTCCGCGAGAGCATATGTCTATCTTCAATACATCGCCCACTATAAGTGTTTTTACGTTTTAATTTCTTCCAAACATGTCCATTCAACTGCTGAGGCGACCGAGTACGAGCTAGCTAAGGGCGAGTCTATCAACTCTTTTACAGCCTAGCTAGCGGGCGAACCTATTGTCCCAGATAGAAGCCAGCAGCAAACCGTCCAGTCGTGTTGAGTTAAAACTCCTGAGAAGGGTGGTTGTGTTTGGAGTTTCCCTGGAAGTGTAACTCTGGTTTTCTTCATTTCGCCTGTGAAACACAGCCAAGTTAAGATTGGACGGAAGGGGGATTTGAGTTTCATTCACCTCGCCATTCTCTGGAAGTGCAACTCTCATTTCGCCTGTGAACTTTTCGTTCCGCAAAATTCACAGTCAATTTAGATTGGACGGAAGGAAGATTCTTCTTCTTTCTTCTTTTTGCGTTTTGCCCATTATAGAGCGCACTTGAACTTGTTTTTCGGCTTGATGATATTCGCCTTCCTATGTTCCCCAAAATCTCTTCATGAAGTCACTGTGTTGCTTCTTCCGTTCTTCTGTCCACTTGGTTCCAGTCCTGCCACTAGTTTTCACCCTAAACTTGTGCTGTGTTACTGCGGCCCTGAAGACTTTGCGGTTTCTCAGAATATTTTCTCCGATTATTATATTATATTAAATTATACTGATTGGCGTATAATCTCTACTTAGTATAAAACAAAGTCCCCGATTCTTGGATGTTAGGGGTAAACTCGAGAACCACTGGATGGAATTTCATGCGGTTTTCACCATTCTGTAAAGGATATCTCGAGGATGGTTTCTGCAGAAAATAATTTATTTATGATCAAAGGAAGCCGAGCAGTAACGATTTCGGTGGAAAAGTAAAAAAAACTGGCGTCCGAGCGCATTGTAAGCTTACGCTGGGCAAACGGTTAAAAATATCTAAATACTATGAGTGTAAGAATTGTTCAGCATGAAAGTTCTACAAAAAAGTCCGGGAGAGCATAATGTCTATCTTCAATACATCGCCCACTATGAGTGGTTTTACGTTTTAATTTCTTCCAACCATGTCCATTCAAATACTGAGGCAACAGTTTACGAGCTATCTAAGGGCGAATCTATCATCCCTGTTACAGCCTAGCTAGCGGGCGAACCTATTGCCCCAGATACAGCCAGCAGCAAACCGTTGAGTCGTGTTGAGTTAAGACTTCTGAGAAGGGTGGTTGTGTTTGGAGTTTCCCTGGAAGTGCAACTCGGGTTTTCATAATTTCGCCTGTGAACTTTTCGTTCCGCATAATTCACAGTCAAGTTAAAATTGGACGGAAGGGGGATTTGTGTTCCATGCACGTCGCCATTCTTAAATTACGTCTGACAAGAATTTGCTGCACATGCATCTCCATGATGATTTTAACCCATCATGCTGAGACGTAAAACGGATATTGGTAGTTGTTCATTGACACTGGAGAAAAAAAAGCGCTTATCACGTAATGCATTCTCCCGGGCGAAGCCGGGTCGGGTTGCTAGTTATATATATTCTCAAATACACGGGGATAAATGACCATGATGTCCAAGCCTCTCAAATGAAACAACAATATAAACTCATGGCAGAGTTGGGAATCAAACTGGGACCTCTGGGAGTGACAGCCATTGTGCCAAGAGGTGGTCTAAAAATCTGCTATTGAACCCGAGACTGTTCTTAAAGAAGCTGACCTCTCGTACGGTTTCCATGGCAACCTGGTGACCCGGCTTGTACCACATGTAATCGATGTGAGACCATGGCGCTTCTTCAAGATTGGGTCACATAGCGAAATGATTATCCCCAGGAGTTGGCCATGTCAGACCAAGTAATCTTTCATCCTTTTATTCGCCGATCATTAACTTGAGGTTTAGCAATGCTTCAGTGCACTTGCAGTGTGAGTGTTGAATAATGTAATCCTTCGCGGCGCGCGTTCTCTGCCGGGAGAAAACGTTGCTTAATGATACTCTAGTGGAGTTAACGAGTTTTATGTGGAAATCAATACAATGAGTCTTTTATATTCTGTATTTGTTTTCAGTCTGCCCAGTAGCGCAGCCCATCGCGTTAGGTCTCCAGTGTGAAGCTGAAAGTTTGGCGATTCGAGTTTCAAAGTCCGCCTCGTGTTTTAGTGGCTAGCATTCCTAGCTATCACCCCTGAGGTCTGGGTTCGATTCCCGTCTTTGAAAAGTAATCAAATTCTGGTGTGAGGGCTGAAACGGAGTACATCCAGCCTGAAAAGTGAGAAGTAGTGGGTTCGATTCCCACCACAGCCATCCTGGAAATGGTTTCCCGTGGATTCCTCCACTTCTACTCCATAAAAATGCTGGGATGGTTTCCAACTTACGGCCACGGCTGCTTCGTACAGTGTAGATATTACCTCTCCTGCGATTAATGAAAAGTCGTACACTGTGGACATAGCCTACCCTACAATCAATGAGCATTGGTGCACCTTCCCTGCAATCAAGGAGGAATGCACTGTGCAATCTTACATGCAATCAATGAGCAATGCACTGTGCAATATTATATGCAATCAATGAGCAATGCAATGTGTGCAATATTACATGCAATCAAGGAGCAATGCACTGTGCAATATTACATGCAATTAATGAGCAATGCAATGCAGTATTATATGCAATCAATGAGCAATGCAATGCAGTATTATATGCATTCAATGAGCAATGGAATGCACTGAGCAATATTACATGCAATCAATGAGAAATGCAATGCAGTATTGTATGCAATCAATGAGCAATGGAATGCACTGTGCAATATTACATGCAATCAATGAGCAATGCAATGCAGTATTATATGCAATCAATGAGCAATGGAATGCACTGTGCAATATTACATGCAATCAAGGAGCAATGCACTGAGCAATATTACATACAATCAATGAGCAATGGAATGCACTGAGCAATATTACATGCAATCAATGAGCAATGCAGTATTATATGCAATTAATGAGCAATGGAATGCACTGAGCAATATTACATGCAATCAATGAGCAATGCAATGCAGTATTACATGCAATCAATGAGCAATGGAATGCACTGTGCAATATTACATGCAATCAATGAGCAATTCAATGCAGTATTATATGCAATCAATGAGCAATGGAATGCACTGTGCAATATTACATGCAATCAAGGAGCAATGCACTGAGAAATATTACATGCAATCAATGAGCAATGCAATGCAGTATTATATGCAATCAATTAGCAATGGAATGCACTGAGCAATATTACATGCAATCAATGAGCAATGCAATGCAGTATTATATGCAATCAATGAGCAATGGAATGCACTGAGCAATATTACATGCAATCAATGAGCAATGCACTGAGAAATATTACATACAATCAATGAGCAATGCAATGCAGTATTATATGCAATCAATTAGCAATGGAATGCACTGAGCAATATTACATGCAATCAATGAGCAATGCAATGCAGTATTATATGCAATTAATGAGCAATGGAATGCACTGTGCAATATTACATGCAATCAATGAGCAATTCAATGCAGTATTATATGCAATCAATGAGCAATGGAATGCACTGTGCAATATTACATGCAATCAAGGAGCAATGCAATGAGAAATATTACATGCAATCAATGAGCAATGCAATGCAGTATTATAAGCAATCAATTAGCAATGGAATGCACTGAGCAATATTACATGCAATCAATGAGCAATGCAATGCAATATTATATGCAATCAATGAGCAATGCAATGCAGTATTATATGCATTCAATGAGCAATGGAATGCACTGAGCAATATTACATGCAATCAATGAGAAATGCAATGAAGTATTGTATGCAATCAATGAGCAATGGAATGCACTGTGCAATATTACATGCAATCAATGAGCAATGCAATGCAGTATTATATGCAATCAATGAGCAATGGAATGCACTGTGCAATATTACATGCAATCAAGGAGCAATGCACTGAGCAATATTACATACAATCAATGAGCAATGGAATGCACTGTGCAATATTACATGCAATCAATGAGCAATGCAATGCAGTATTATATGCAATCAATGAGCAATGGAATGCACTGTGCAATATTACAAGCAATCAATGAGCAATTCAATGCAGTATTATATGCAATCAATGAGCAATGGAATGCACTGTGCAATATTACATGCAATCAATGAGCAATGCAATGCAGTATTATATGCAATCAATGAGCAATGGAATGCACTGAGCAATATTACATGCAATCAATGAGCAATGCAATGCAGTATTATATGCAATCAATGAGCAATGGAATGCACTGAGCAATATTACATGCAATCAATGAGCAATGCAATGCAGTATTATATGCAATCAAAGAGCAATGGAATGCACTGTACAATATTACATGCAATCAATGAGCAATTCAATGCAGTATTATATGCAATCAATGAGCAATGGAATGCACTGTGCAATATTACAGGCAATCAAGGAATAATGCACTGAGAAATATTACATGCAATCAATGAGCAATGCAATGCAGTATTATATGCAATCAATTAGCAATGGAATGCACTGAGCAATATTACATGCAATCAATGAGCAATGCAATGCAGTATTATATGCAATCAATGAGCAATGCAATGCAGTATTATATGCATTCAATGAGCAATGGAATGCACTGAGCAATATTACATGCAGTCAATGAGCAATGCAATGCAGTATTGTATGCAATCAATGAGCAATGGAATTCACTGTGCAATATTACATGCAATCAATGAGCAATGCAATGCAGTATTATATGCAATCAATGAGCAATGGAATGCACTGTGCAATATTACATGCAATCAAGGAGCAATGCACTGAGCAATATTACATACAATCAATGAGCAATGGAATGCACTGTGCAATATTACATGCAATCAATGAGCAATGCAATGCAGTATTATATGCAATCAATGAGCAATGGAATGCAATGTGCAATATTACAAGCAATCAATGAGCAATTCAATGCAGTATTATATGCAATCAATGAGCAATGGAATGCACTGTGCAATATTACATGCAATCAATGAGCAATGCAATGCAGTATTATATGCAATCAATGAGCAATGGAATGCACTGAGCAATATTACATGCAATCAATGAGCAATGCAATGCAGTATTATATGCAATCAATGAGCAATGGAATGCACTGTGCAATATTACATGCAATGCAGTATTATATGCAATCAATGAGCAATGGAATGCACTGTGCAATATTACATGCAATGAAGGAGCAATGCACTGAACAATATTACATGCAATCAATGAGCAATGCAATGCAGTATTATATACAATCAATGAGCAATTGAATGCACTGTGCAATATTACATGCAATCAATGAGCACTGAAATGCAGTATTATATGCAATCAATGAGCAATGGAATGCACTGTCCAATATTACATGCAATCAAGGAGCAATGCACTGAGCAATATTACATACAATCAATGAGCAATGCAATGCACTATTATAAGCAATCAATGAGCAATTCAATGCAGTATTATATGCAATCAATGAGCAATGGAATGCACTGTGCACTATTACATGCAATCAATGAGCAATGCAATGCAGTATTATATGCAATCAATGTGCAATGGAATGCACTGTGCAATATTACATGCAATCAATGAGCAATTCAATGCAGTATTATATGCAATCAATGAGCAATGGAATGCACTGTGCAATATTACATGCAATCAAGGAGCAATGCACTGAGCAATATTACATACAATCAATGAGCAATGCAATGCACTATTATATGCAATCAATGAGCAATGGAATGCACTGTGCACTATTACATGCAATCAATGAGCAATGCAATGCAGTATTATATGCAATCAATGTGCAATGGAATGCACTGTGCAATATTACATGCAATCAATGAGCAATTCAATGTAGTATTATATGCAATCAATGAGCAATGGAATGCACTGTGCAATATTACATGCAATCAATGAGCAATGCAATGCAGTATTATATGCAATCAATGAGCAATGGAATGCACTGTGCAATATTACATGCAATCAATGAGCAATGCAATGCAGTATTATATGCAATCAATGAGCAATGGAATGCACTGTGCAATATTACTTGCAATCAATGAGCAATGCAATGCAGTATTATATGCAATCAATGAGCAATGGAATGCACTGAGCAATATTACATGCAATCAATGAGCAATGCAATGCAGTATTATATGCAATCAATGAGCAATGGAATGCACTGTGCATTATTACATGCAATCAATGAGCAATGCAATGCAGTATTATATGCAATCAATGAGCAATGGAATGCACTGTGCAATATTACATGCAATCAATGAGCAATACAATGCAGTATTATATGCAATCAATGAGCAATGGAATGCACTGTGCAATATTACATGCAATCAAGGAGCAATGCACTGAGCAATATTACATGCAATCAATGAGCAATGCAATGCAGTTATTATATGCAATCAATGAGCAATGCAATGCACTGTGCAATATTACATGCAATCAATGAGCAATGCAATGCAGTATGATATGCAATCAATGAGCAATGCAATGTGCGCAATATTACATGCAATCAAGGAGCAATGCACTGAGCAATATTACATGCAATCAATGAGCAATGCAATGCAGTATTATATGCAATCAATGAGCAATGCAATGCACTGAGCAATATTACATGCAATCAATGAGCAATGCAATGCAGTATTATATGCAATCAATGAGCAATGCACTGTGCAATATTACATGCAATCAATGAGCAATGCAATGCAGTATTATATGCAATCAATGAGCAATGCAATGCACTGTGCAATATTACATGCAATAAATGAGCAATGCAATGCAGTATTATATGCATTCAATGAGCAATGCAATGCACTGTGCAATATTACATGCAATCAATGAGCAATGCAATGCAGTATTATATGCAATCAATGAGCAATGCAATGCACTGTGCAATATTACATGCAGTCAATGAGCAATGCAATGCAGTATAATATGCAATCAATGAGCAATGCACTGTGCAATATTACATGCAATAAATGAGCAATGCAATGCACTGTGCAATATTACATGCAATCAAGGAGTAATGCTCTGAGCAACATTACATGCAACCAATGAGCAATGCAATGCAGTATTATATGCAATCAATGAGCAATGCTCTGTGCAATATTACATGCAATAAATGAGCAATGCAATGCAGTATTATATGCAATCAATGAGCAATGCAATGTGTGCAATATTACATGCAATCAAGGAGTAATGCTCTGAGCAACATTACATGCAATCAATGAGCAATGCAATGCAGTATTATATGCAATCAGTGAGCAATGCAATGCACTGTGCAATATTACATGCAATCAATGAGCAATGCAACGCAGTATTATATGCAATCAATGAGCAATGGAATGCACTGTGCAATATTACAAGCAATCAATGAGCAATGCAATGCGGTATTATATGCAATCAATGAGCAATGGAATGCACTGTGCAATATTACATGCAATCAATGAGCAATGCAATGCAGTATTATATGCAATCAATGAGCAATGCAATGTGTGCAATATTACATGCAATCAATGAGCAATGCAATGCAGTATTATATGCAATCAAGGAGTAATGCACTGTGCAATATTACATGCAATCAATGAGCAATGCAATGCAGTATTATATGCAATCAAGGAGCAATGCACTGTGCAATATTACATGCAATCAATGAGCAATGCAATGCAATCATGCAATCAAATATGCAATTATGAGCAACGTTGCACTGTGAGATATATTACTTACCCTACAATCAATGAGCATGTTCATTGTGGATATAATCTTCCCTCCAATCAAGGAGGAATGCACAGTGCAATATTACATGCAATCAATGAGCAATGCACTGTGCAGTATTACATGCAATCTATGAGAAAAAGGTTGCACTGAGAGAATATATTACCTTCGTTGGAATCAAGGAGGACTGCACTGTGCAATATTACATGCAATCAATGAGCAATGCAGTGTGGAGTATTATATTCAATCAATCAGCAATGCACTCTGCAGTATTATGTGCAGTCAATGAACAATGTTGCACTGTGAGATATAATATTATCTTCCCTGGAAGCAAGGAGGAATGCACTGTCCAAAATCACATGCAATGAATGATTAATGCACAGTGCAGTATTGCATGCAATCAATGAGCGATTTTGCACTGCGAGATATATTACCTTCGCTGGAATCAATGACCTTTGCATAGTTTTTAATTTGTCCATATTCATGTTACAGGAAGCAACAGTGGCGAGCTATCTATTACATTATACCTCAGCGCGGTGCTGCTCCCGGGTCGATATTTGCTATCGGATATTGGTATTGGCACTCCCTAATTTAAACATATTGGTTTGGAACAAATTAGAATGGACAACAACAGCAACAACACAATGTGAGATAAGGCGTGCGCCCCCGCAAACAATAACTAGCACCTTCACCGATAGATACCCGCTGTGTTCCCCTCCACATTTCATCGCAAATATCACTTGGCTGTTTATGTGTTAAAAGATTCTGTTTGCTTAAACGAGCTATAATTGGTAGTTTCTTGGAAGAATATTTCTAGTGGTTGCATGGTTGTTGATTGACTTATGAAGAAGTGTCTATTAATAGCTCATTTCTATCTTCCTCCTATCACAATGTTCTTCTCCTGATCCAAAATCATGGGTTCGGTTCCCGGCCATGAAATTCTTGCAGGGTGGGGAAAATGTTCGGTATTGTGACTCATAAAGCGTAAAAGACATCCCGTTTCACAACCAAGTTACAAAATCAAATTAACTAAATCTCGACCACAGTTTTTCTCTGTTATATGAACGTCAAAATTAAAGAGCATAGAATCTGTATTTTGGTTTGTATGCATTTGGGGTCTTTCAAATGGAGATACATCTTTTCTTCAAACGGGGGCCAAAAATGCTTTCGTTTAATTTAAAGAAAAAGAATTACAAATCCTGTTTCCACATATCTCAGTTATTTTTGTACGTAAATAAGTAAGTTAGTTGAGTGTGATTAAGTAGTTAGGTACGGTACTTATAATAATAATAATAATAATAATAATAATAATAATAATAATAATAATAATAATAATAATAATAATAAAATTGGAGTTTTTGTGAAATGACTGCTGATATACATTCTAAATACTGTGACTCTACAGCCCATTGAAGACCTTGGCTTACCAGGCGACCGCTGTTAAGTTATATTGCCTACAGATTGCGGTGTGACGAATGGTCAGCGTGACGGGTGCTTTCAGCCGTTATTCTTATTGTTTTTGATCTGGATCACTGCCTCTCAGATGTTTGGATCCTCAGGAGGCTGTGTGCAGCCCATCCCAGCTCTCAAGTCAGTTTTAAAATCCTGAGCTCGAAATCGATCCTGGTATCTCCTTGACAGGAGGCAAGTGTGCTATCCGTACATCACTGAACATGTTGATTTAAAAATATAGTCGATTTTAATAAGTTAAATATATAAATAAATCGATAAATTATTAGACAAATAAAAAAGAACATAAATAGGTAAATAAATTGATAAATTGATAAATAACTAAATAAATGAAGCGATATATCAATATTTGTTTATTTATTTATTTATTTATTTATTTATTTATTTATTTATTTAGCATATGGCTTTTAGTGCCGGGAGTGTCCGAGGACAATGTTTGCCTCGCCAGAGTCTGTAGCTGCTTCTATGCGGACACCCATGGGGAGAGCTACAAGTACCATTCAATTTCAAGTAGTTTAAACTTTGGGTACCAGATGCCATAGACACCTAGCGACGAACGTTGGAACTTGATAGAGCGTCTCAAACGAAATATAACCTACAGATTTGGCTACATGCTACCAATTGTAGCGGTAGGTTCCATTTCATGCCATAATTCTATGACATGGGCCCGCCGGCTTTACTTCCCCTCCGAAGGAAGGCATACAGAAGGATTTTAACGCTCTTAAAAATACGACGACTTCGACCGGGTTTGAACCCACGATCTTGGACATGGCAGTTAAGCATGCTACCGACTACGCCACCGAAGCCACTATATCAATAAATAATAATCAAATAATGAAATAAATAAAGAAATGGATACATAAATAACAAGATGAATAATTGAATAAATAAGTCGATAAATAAATAAATCGATATATCGATGTATACATAATGCATATAAATAAATAAATAAATGACGTGAAGTGAAATAAATAATACAGGCATTAGCTGATTAATCATTATATCATATATGCAGACGGTTAATCTTTCTAACCACCCCGTGGTGGTCTACTGCTTTTGGCTATCACTTTTTAGGTCAAAGTTCGATTCCAAGGTCTGTCAAGAAATGTAATTCGGGTCTGAGGGCTGTAACGGAGTACACTCAACCTCATGAGCCAAAACTAAGAAGACGTGGACTCTATTCCCATCCTAGCTATTCTGGAAGTGATTTTCCATAGTTTCCCACATCTACTCCAGGCAAATCCCGAGATTGTCTCTAGCTTAAGGCCACGGCTGCCTCCTTCTCCATCCTTACCTGCATCACAAATACACACACTAATACTGCCCCCACAATAACACTGGTTGAAACTTTCACATACACACACACTCAAACACATGGGCTACAGTAAATGACAACGATGTTCGCGCTCCTTCAAATCAAACAAATACACCAACAACAACAACAACAACAACAACAACAACAACAACAACAACAACAACAACAACAACAGACAACAATCTGATCAAAATTAAATACGGCTCTCGAGTGGGAAAAGGTTTGAAATGGTTGACTAAGGGCTTCTAATTTTCGATATTTCATATGGATACTTACAATATTTACTTTGAAGTTAGTGTATTTTCGGTGAATAGGCTACTATTGGCAACCCTGTCTACTAAAATACAATCTAAATTAGAGTCACAGTTTACGTGAGTAACAATAATCCGATTTTTACTCCGTGAAATCCATAAGATTTCCCGTCGATACAATTTTCGCTTGTTTCTTTTGTGGATATCTTTTACAGTATCTTAAAACAGCCTTTTTGTTTTGTTTTATTGAGTGAAGAAATTATAACTACAGTAGTTATTATTATATCTTGTTTTGTGTGCCTTCCTTCTTTCTAATTATCCAATCATCATAAAATAAGATATGGTAGGCCCTACATGCTGAATTTATCGTCACGCGAAATAACAGTCGTAAGAGTTAGTCTGGTTTATGGCCAATACTAATGAACATGTTCAACCAGTAACTCGCCAAGACAAGACAATTACTGTACTCTGCTCGCCTAGCCGGACTAGAATCTATACGTAGCTTAGTTTGCCTGGTCACTGACATTGATATACAAGGCATGTTTTATAGGGGCAGATGACCTCACTGTTCCGCCCCTTAAAACAACAATAGTCAACAAAGTAAAAAAAAAGGTCAACCCCTGACACTATACAGCCCATGACGGGCTAAGGCCGAACAAGCGACCGCTGCCCAGCCATTTGGCCTGCAGATATTGGGGTGACGCGTGATCAACGCGTCGGGTCCCCTCGGCCGTTAATCTTGGTATTTGTGATCGGGGCGCTCTCTCACTGTCAGACAGCTACTCAATTGTCCTCACGAGGCTGAGTGCACGAGGCTGAGTGCACCCCGTTCCAACCCTCACGTCAGTTTTTAAATCCCTGACGGAACCGGGGATCGAACCCGGGGCCTCCGGGTGAGAGGCAGGCGTGCTACTCCATCACCACGGGGCCGGCTAAAAACAACAATAACAAAATTAACTAATAAATATACGTTCTTCCAACCTTCAAAAGATAAATTTACACAGTACATATACATCGGTTCCACATAAGTGTTTAGTGTGAACTTTTCCATTTTTCTCCCGGCTATTTATACAGTGAGGATCATCCCTATAGAACGTAGACTCGGATGCGCCGCGTGACGGCTGGTCTACTCTGTGTAGCAGCCTGTCAAGAAAGGAACTGGCGCTAGCAGCAGCGTAGTGCCCTACTAGTTTAACACATTTACACTCTTTTATGTATTTAATAATCAAATTTACTTACATGAATTTCACAGTAATTGCTGGAAATGCTGTCCATAATTTTCTAAAGAAACACTACACCAACGTAGGAAGTTTTGGTACACTCGCTGTAACTCATCCTCACTGATATTTCGTATCAGAGCAGTTATTTCGTTCTTGAGAGCCTCCAGAGTACACAGATTGTTTCTGCATACCTTTCGTTTAAGGTTCCCCCACAATTAAATATCACACGGCGATGAAACGAACGAAAACATTTTATTGGAAGACTTCTTCTTGACAAGATAAGTTTCAACTGGGAAAATTCGATTTTGTTCTATACCTAACCATGTTCACGTGATACGAGGTAGGCTACAGTACTACACAGCAAGTCCTAATTATCACAACTAAGGTATTGAACCCTTTAGTATTGCAGTGTTTATATGTAAGAATCTTGATCAAGGGGTCGCGCTCAGTTCATGGTGTGATGTTTACGTTCGCCAAACAACATGCTCTACTGAGGCAAGGGTCATAGGATTAAAACTATAATTAAGAAAGGAAGTGACAAGGCGTAAAATAATAACATAATTTAATGACTATTAGTGCAAATAAAATGAATATAGACAACAACAATAATAAAATTCCTCCCTGAATCTTCCCTTGACAGAAATATCTATCAACGTTGAGGAGTCAGACGGATCTCCCCCTTATAAAAAAAATTGTGGATCCAAGTTCCACTAACTTGCATAGGGATTTCATGTACGCGTAATGACTAACTACGAGGAATGAGTACTTGGATGACTGTTCGTTTACAGCGGGTAACAGCCACGCTGCTTACGAACAATCATCTCGTAAATCAACGTTTACGGATATAGGACATAACACTAATAAAAACCCTTAAAAATTAATGCTGACACACAGACTAACATCTAATATTTACAGGAATCTCCCTCGAGACCCTCCTTCAATGCGATGACGCATCTGACAAATGAGCTGCCAACACGGCCAATTGCTCAATACACAAACAAGGAAAAGACAGCATCGCACGTGACTGCACGGGTCACTAATACGGACATAAACATGGAATGAAACCAACCACAACAAAAGCCTCACCGGCTGAGATTACTTTATATGAACAAAAATGCACGTTAAGCTAACGCTTCGGAGATTATAGTGTTTCGTAGGCAACTCCCATTTATTTAAACAATTTTTACCATTGATCAGTTCTTATTCTGTATTTCAAGTAATTTTACGGAGCCAACAAGCACTCCACTAATGACCTCGATGAAATCATTTCAGCCCGCCTTGTGAAACAGCTTCCCCCTTCCTCAACTCTGTCATCGTCCAGCCCCAGTGTGTAAAAATAACTTGACCAACTGTGCCGTTATCTCGTAGAATCAACAGCAACAAATCTCAACCACATAAACATATGGTAAGACATTAATCGATATAGCCACATATGTCCTCGCAAGGTAACCATATGGACTCGGCACCAAGCTGACAGAAATCAGTCTACGCTGAAATTCCCGCTTGTAATGACCAATTAAATACACACACACTGCTGGGAATGACATAACACATTTCACACAGGTCGGATGAATCAGATCCTCACAATCTATTTAAGAAAATTAAAACCTACGAGAGAGCTGACTGCTCCTCGTCACAACTCACATTGCTCCAACGGCAATAAACTCACTGAATCTGATCAATAATAAACATTACAAGATTAATTTACCCTCCAATCTTTTGCATGATTATACTAATTCAGTCCGACTTCTGAAACACAATATATCTCCGAGAGACGCTTCTTAATCGCACTACGTAAACATATGCGAACCCAGTCGTCCACATAGCCACGTTAGTTAAAACAAACAAACAAACAAGAACTTACGACTTATTAAAATTGTGCGAGCTGTTTCCATGCAAAAGGTGTGTCAGACCAAAACTAAATACACTACGTTAACCACACAAGCAGGCTATTTACAAACAAAATATGTCCCATATACCATAAGTTAACTTGTCAGATAATAAGAATATTATTCAGTACTCATCCTCTGCCAGTCACCGTCAACGAACATCTGCAGCCATTTCCCTACTTAATGCTGCTTAGCTCATTTCAAACATCTCGACGGAGTGTTGACAGTTCCAAACTTCTTCCAGGATAAGCGATGTCATCTCTCGTGCTGATGCAAAAAGTTATAGATTATTTCACACTCGATATCTGTCTACTAAATTCACCTTTTAGGTACTTATTTCCCCAAAACAGTCTGTTGGCGAATTGTCGATGATACTGTCCCTACAAAATAGTACTGTGACTATGTATCACACTGAATTTTACAACACATTTATATTAATAAAAATCTGTGTCCACATGACACGCAAAGTACAAGTGCCTACGTCCTCAGACGCACAAAATGTAATAATAACCTGTGTCTCCCGACACACACAATGCAATAGTAACCTACGTCCTCAGACGCACAAATGTAATAGTAATGTCTTGGCTCTTCACGCCAGTTATAAATGAACTGGCCCTAGGTATCGATAGAGGGGGAAATTATATAAAAATTTCTCAAAATAATAGAGGTGCAGGAATGAAACAAATATCACTGAACTCGTAAAATTGCGCAGGTCAAGAATATGCCCATTAATTCTAGAATCGATCGTAGAGATGTTGTCTAGCCGATCTCCCGCGTTAATGCTTGCTATCGCGTGCCCAAGCTAGACTTGGCGCGTTCGTAAGCATTCATCTCTCATTGCCACTTTTTCAATAACTTCGCGGTTTTTATCAGACCTCGGCCTCGTAGGAGTGTCCAGTAGTCCCATCAGCCACTCATGTTACTGCATTATATTTTTTCTAGGCGCGAATAGTACAATGAACATACCATAAGCGTGTCTCACCACGCGTCCCTTCTATTCTGAGGTAGCCACCACCTGTCCTTCGAAACATTGCTAGGCTCTTTCTTTTCACAAGGCTAAAGTATTTAGCCTTTTGTCAAACTGCTGCAGGTATGTCCCCGCTGTCTCCAACAAATACTTGAAGTTTCCTCATCTTCGTCTGGCTATTTCATGACGCTGGTGGAAATATTAATTATTTGTAGAAATAAAACATCGAATCATTTGTCCATCAGAGGATAAAGGGTTCACAACTCCTCCACTCACAAAATTTCGAACTTAGGATAAAGTCGATAATTTTTAAAAGACTTCCGTAGGCCAATTTGTTTTATTTCAGAATCACCCCTTTTCTATTACTTGGTCTAGCCGCTCCTGTCTTGAATGGCATTTACTCGTTTCATTTCCTGCTTGGACCTCACCCTCTCGACTGCTTGCGTGACGCGCTAATGCCTTAGGAAACACTCTGCCCGTCTCGTTAATGTTTGTCAACACCATCTCCACTTCTTCCTTCACGTGCCGTACTCAACTGCCCCCCGTCCACTTGGTTGATATAGGACGTCCATATATTCAAACTGCATCATAATTTCGGCGCTCCCATGGTTCGCTTCTTCGACACTTTTTTAAATTGGCTGCATTGTAGACCGACATTGTTCTTGTGCTTAACTCTTTCACTCTGTATGCATTATTTCCTAGGTTTCTTACAATAGAATAGGGTCCTATGAACTTTTCACAGAATTTGCTGAAGATCTTCTTCTCTGGATCCGATGTAGCGGGTCGTTTCACCAAAAGGAGCTGGTTGATTTCTAGATCACGGTGAAATCTCTTATTTCTCAATCGCCGTAAACTGCGATCTGCTTGATTTCTCATGTAGGCTCTCGTTCTCTCTATTCGCAGGTCAGGTGCTATCATGGGATCTTGTGGGCAGTTAATGATGCTTATCCACGTTCTCACTGGATACTCGTTTTTGTGTAAGACCATGGGGATCTGTCCTGTTGACTCGTGCCTGGTGGAATTCATGCATGTCTCTACATCCTTAATTTTATCCACCCACTTATGATGTTCTTTGGGAATGAAGATTCTCAAGTATGATGTTACACATTTTATTGCTCTCTCACTTGGATTAGCTTGGGCATGTCGGATACTGCTTAAAACGTGTTTTATACCCATGTCCTCCATACCTTTCTTGAATTCGGCGCTTGTAAAATAGCTGCCATGGTCTGACAATATAAATTCTGGTTTTCCAAGAATTGGAATAACTCTATTTCGAATACGACTGAGTACTTGTTTCGATGTAGTTTTCTGAATGGGGCATAATACGACAAACTTAGAAAACACATCAATGCACACTAGCAAGTGACGGCAACCTCGTCTACCTTTCGGGATTGGACCGAAACAGTCCAGGGCCACTAGCTCGCAGGGTTTCTGAGGTAGCAATGGTCTAGGATACTGCCTCATTAAATAGTTATTGGACTTTGTCCTCTGACAAGAATCACAAGTCGTAATGACGTCACATATAGTTGTTCTCATACGTGGCCATGTAAATGTCTCTCTTATTGTCGCTTCGCACTTGTCTACTCCGGCGTGTCCGTAACATTCGTGAGTATGCCATGTCAATCCTCGCTGTAAAGATGCAGGTACAAGTATGCGTAACTTGGTGTGGTCATTATCTTCCCATTTGTGCAGCAAATTGTTGACATAAACATATCTTCCTTCTTTTGCTTTCGCTTCTCGAAAAAAAGGTGTTCCTGTAGGTAGTTGCTTTCTGAAGTATTGAATTAATAGCATCATCCATGGTTCCGCTTCCTGTTCTCGCTATATCTCACGTAACTCCTCTAAGAATTCCCGGTCCTTCGGTGTTAACTCCAAGTGTTGTACCATCGCTGTTTCTTCATCATCAGGCTCTGGGTTCCTGCTGAGTGCATCCGGAATCACGTTCATCTTCCCTGGACAATGTTCAATCTCAATGCTAAGCTGCTGAATATATATAGACCAACGTGTCACACGTTCGCTTGCCATCGACGTCTTAAACAAGAATGTTAGTGCCTTGTGATCAGTCCTGACAACAATGGGGTAGCCATAATTATTCGTTTCCTTTGTTGTAGCGCATGAAGGATGGCCAACAGCTCTAGTTCCGTTACAGTATAATTGCGCTCGTGCTTACGCAATTTTCGGCTGACAAATGCCAAATATATTTTATGTTGCAGGTTAGCTGGATCTTCTTGGTAGAGCATGGCACCTATACCAATTAGTGAAGCATCCGCTTGGATTATAAATTTGTGCTTGAAATCTGGATATCCTAACTTAATGCAGTTTTCCAGTAGCTGTTTTGTTGCTTGGAACGCCTTCTCACATTCCGCATTCCACTACCATTTATTATTCTTTTTTAGCATTTCCTGCATTGGAGCTACAGTCTCCGTGTAACCTGGACAGTTTTCTTTAAAGAATCCCGTTACGCCTAAGAAAGCCCGAATGTGCTTGACTCTCGTTGGTGTAGGGAAATTCTTTATCGCTTCGATCTTAGCTGGGTTTGGCTTCACTCCCTCCTTGTCAATGATGTGACCCAAATATAAGATCTCGCTTTTGAAGAAATGCGATTTCTTCAGGTTTACTTTGAAATTTGATGCATTAAGGTTGCCTAATACTTTATCTAAATTTTCCATGTGAATTTCAATGTTGTCGGATGCCAGCAGAATGTCATCAATGTAGCACACCGTCATCTCCTTAACTTCCTCGGTTAGATTCCGATCCAGGGCTCGGATTAAAGCACAGCCCGCTGTTTTGACTCCGAAGGGCATTCGGACGAAACAGAACGTTTGGTTATCGAATAAGAAGCCAGTTAGAAGCTGTGACTTCTCATCCAATTCAATATGGTGGAAACTGGACGTCAAGTCAACTGACGAATAAATGCTCTTGTTCTTAAAGCCTTTTAGTACGTCTCTGATAATTGGTGCTCTGTCATACTCAGGAAAAATGAGTCTCATGTTGAGATTTCTGGCATCTAAACAAAGTCTAATAGATCCATTTGGTTTTGTGACTGCCAATATCGCATTTAGATAAGGTGTAGGTGTCTTCCATATCACTCAAGCTTGTAACATCTCATCTATAATGACCTTGACTTGACAACGATATTTTTCCGGAATTGGATACAATCTACTTTTGAAAGGTGACCAATCCTCGACTTGCATTGAATATTTGAAATTTAATATTTTCCCAGGTACTGTATCAAATACTGCTTTGTGCTTCCTTAAAATCTCTTCCAATTGTTTTCTATGTTCACCCCCAAGTTGAATGTCATTGAGCCGCTCCTGTAGTAACTCTTCAAATTGTGCATCACTGTCATCTCCTTCTGTTAATAAAGACCATATCTCCTGGGATTCACTCTCCTCATCTAGTTCCACAACAGCTCCTTCTATGATGTTATCTTCTGTCTTTCGTATCTCCTCTTCCGTCTCTTCCGATATTGCTTCCAATGCCCAAGAATTTACTTACATCTCTTCCGGTAGTGATTTCATCCATATGCAATCCCACGTTCTTCAGTTGATCATACTCTCTAAAACTGACTGTATTCTTGTGCAAATCTATCACTGCTTGATAGTCACAAATGAAATTTGCACCAAGAATTATATTGAAATTCATCTTTGCCATGATAATGAATGTTTGCCCAAAAGTGTGTTCCAATATGTTCAGCTCTAAGTATGCCTGACGTTTACAAGTGACGGTGCGTTCAGGAATAACACCCCTCACTTTGAGTTGTGGTACGGGAATCACAGGAATATTCGGACTCCGTCCCAACTCTCGAACCAAGGCCTCCGATACTAAACTGATCTGCGACCCCGTATCCAATAAACATCTTATATTAATTCCACCAATCCTCACGTAAATAATGGGTAACTGCCTAATTTCATCGTTCCGTGGTTTCACCGTCTCCTCCAGGCAATCTTCTGGCAAAGCAATCCATTCTTGTATGTTCGCTACTATCCATCCATCTTCAACTTCCGACTGTTGCGTTTGTAGACTGTCTCCTTTATCCAATTTTTTTTTTTAGCTCCGCTGCGACTCCCGTCATCATTTTGTCGTCCACGCCCCTGACATTCCTCTTGTCTCAGTAGACTTCCAGCTTCCTCAGTATGTGTGTCTGGATTCTTCATGTTCCCAATGGCTTTCTCCCATCGTCCTTGCTCTCCACCTTGACTAGCGTGTAATTCCTCTAGGTAATTTTGTGATTGAGCGTGCCTATCATCCCAGTCATTTCGATAATTACGTGCCTCTCCTTGATTTTGATCTCTCCTTCCTTTCCATCTTTGATTCCCATTGTAATCACCGTATCTTCCATAAGGCCTCTCATTTCTTCGATTTTCACGCCATTGCTGATACCCTCTCTGTTGATATCTATTGTTGCCTTGATATGACCTATTGTTATAGTTATTCTCGTTACGCTGGTACGGTCTGTTTTCTACCTCTTCCTGGTTCCGCCTAGGTGTGGATGTGCTTGTATTTGTACCCTGCGTTTTAGTGTTCGCCTGTTTAGGTTTTATGACCTGTGTCGTATTTACTAACTCCAGTTGTCTTCCTCCTCTATAATGATTATGAGATGTAGTCTCATCCATCTGGCGTAATATCTGTTCTGCATGTAAGGCCGTACTAACGTTCGCTGCGACTAGTACTTGTTGCACGTTGACTGGTAATTGCCGCGCTATAGTCATCACCAGATCCGCTTCATTTAAAGGGTAATCAAGGTCGCGAAATTTTAGCATTTGCATGTTAAAGAAATCTGAGTATTTCGTTTGCTGGGTAGTTTGGTATTTCCTAGAGTAAAGCTCCATTCTTAAACTCTGTTGTAATGCCGGCGACCAGTACTTGCGCAGAAAGGCGATTTTGAAATCTGCCATAGTTCCAAATGTATATTTGAAGCTTAAAAACCATGTAAGGACATTTCCTGATAAAAATCTCTCCATCATCCTTAGCCTACGTGCTTCAGGTACCCCAGTGTCATTGTAATGATCTTCAATTTCTTTAATAAAGGCTTTAGGTGTCACCCCTGAATTCTCCGTGTACTTCTGCGGTTTATAATCGTTCGAGCGAATTACTTGGATAAGTTGTGTGGGCTGATGACCGTCCTGTTGCGTGGAACTCCTTTCAATATTCTTGCGAAACCCCTCCGTGTTTGTCGTTAATGGGCTCTCTGTCTGAGTTTGACTTCCTGCTGTGCTTGTCCTTTCCGGGCTATTTGAGTCATCCTGCTTATATTTCATTGTTCCCGTTTTAAATATCGAGGATTGTTCTATCGACCTCAGTTCAGCTTTAATGATCCTGTCTGTTTGTTCTTTAAGTTTACTCTTAATTTCTTGCTCTAATGCTTGAATACGGGTATGATTTTCGCCTACTGTCTTTAGGATGGTTGATCTTTCCTCTTTAGAATCGATATTCATTTTTCGCCAATCTTTTCTTATTTGCTCCTTAATCGTGCTTACTTTCTCCTCAATCTGGCTTTTAGTGTCATCCTGATTGCTTTCTAACTGGCTCAGCCTTTCGTCGATGGTATTCTTTAATTGATCCTGATCCGCTTCTAGGCTTTTCCATTGCTCCTGTGATTTTATTTCGAGACGGTCCATATCTTTAATTATGCCGGATATGTTTTCATCTACCGCTGATAATTGTTGCTGAATGACCTCGCCGCTTTTTTCCATTTCCTTAAATCGTCCTTCCAACTTATCCGGAGCTATCTTGACCTCGCTCGTACTCATAGTGCATGCTAGTTCAATTTTCTCTAATTTACCTAACACCGTTTCATCCAGAATGCTAAGTTTTTGATCAAATATAATTTCCATTTTCTTAATCTGATCTAATTGTTTTTCATTGTTTTTACTAACATCTAGGGCCAGCAATACCATCTGTTGGTTAGTGTGATCCTTCATCTCTGCGGTTAATGAAGCTAATTGGTTCGTGTTTTTAACATTCTGCGCCTCTAACTGCGAATTTATAGTGTCATTGATTTCATTTTTTAGTAATCTAGCTTGTTCCGCCTGATATTAATTTTGTTCAATCCTACTGTTATTTAATTGTGTCCGCAATGATTCACTTTGTTCAGATAGATTTGTGTTTAGTGATTCGCTCTGTTCTGATAGCTTAGTGTTTAATGATTCACTCTGTTCAGATAGTTTAGTGTTTAATGATTCACTTTGTTCGGATAGTTTAGTTTTTTAGTGATTCACTCTGCTCAGACAATTTGTTTATAGACTCACTTTGTTCTAACATACTATTGTTTAATTGTTCACTCTGTTCAGATAGTTTAGTGTTTATTGATTCACTCTGTTCCGCCAATTTAGTGTCCAACAATTTCAGTGTCCTCCTAGTAGCACTCTCAATGATTTCTTGAATCTGTTCTACTGTTGCCATGTTATACACTTTATATGAGACATTAGGGAAATGGCATAAAGCAATGTTCCCTGACACACACATACAATCCCAATGCACATTTAATTTCTTTACCCTACTCAGTTCATTTATACTTTACATTTAATCCCACTAGTCAATCGCATCTCTGAGTGGTTCTAATTTTACTCAATTTAATTTAAACCCAAACACATATTTAGTCATTAAATTGTTATCCTGATCTGATATTAACACTGACTAATTAACAAAATATTAATTGTCATTTAAGGCTACCAGCCTCCTAACATTTTCATGAGTTTGACTTTCTAAACAAATCTAGTTTTAACTTTAATCATTGGGCGCCCGGTATCACGTATATTACTTTTATTTTAATTCAATAGACAAAAACGTGAACCGTATTTTATATTGCAAACTCCTGATTTTAATTTATATTTCACACAGTTGGCGGTATCCTCTTCGCCTCAATTACTTTTAATAAAATATCACTTTCCGGTGATTAAAATACTGTCATATCTGCCTCCGCTTGTGGCCTGTCAGTTTTACTCAAATACGCCAACTAAATGTGTTCCAGCAGCGAACCAGCAACAAAAGTACACCTTCATTGTTGCGTCAGTTTGTAATCCCAACTACGCTTACATTGACATGTGCAATTTCTTTGCCGTTACACCACAGTGAACCGCCCCACGCTTGGCCGCGCCAGTTTACCTCCTATGAACCCTTTAGTATTGCAGTGTTTATATGTAAGAATCTTGATCAAGGGGTCGCGCTCAGTTCATGGTGTGATGTTTACGTTCGCCAAACAACATGCTCTACTGAGGCAAGGGTCATAGGATTAAAACTATTATTAAGAAAGGAGGTGACAAGGCGTAAAATAATAACATAATTTAATGACTATTAGTGCAAATAAAATGAATATAGACAACAACAATAATAAAATTCCTCCCTGAATCTTCCCATGACAGAAATATCTATCAACGTTGAGGAGTCAGACGGATCTCCCCCTTATAAAAATTGTGGATCCAAGTTCCACTAACTTGCATAGGGATTTCATGTACGCGTAATGACTAACTACGAGGAATGAGTACTTGGATGACTGTTCGTTTACAGCGGGTAACAGCCACGCTGCTTACGAACAATCATCTCGTAAATCAACGTTTACGGATACAGGACATAACACTAACAAAAACCCTTAAAAATTAATGCTGACACACAGACTAAAATCTAATATTTACAGGAATCTCCCTCGAGACCCTCCTTCAATGCGATGACGCATCTGACAAATGAGCTGCCAACACGGCCAATTGCTCAATACACAAACAAGGAAAAGACAGCATCGCACGTGACTGCACGGGTCACTAATACGGACATAAACATGGAATGAAACCAACCACAATAAAAGCCTCACCGGCTGAGATTACTTTATATGAACAAAAATGCACGTTAAGCTAACGCTTCGGAGATTATAGTGATTCGTAGGCAACTCCCATTTATTTAAACAATTTTTACCATTGATCAGTTCTTATTCTGTATTTCAAGTAATTTTACGGAGCCAACAAGCACTCCACTAATGACCTCGATGCAATCCTTTCAGCCCGCCTTGTGAAACAGCTTCCCCCTTCCTCAACTCTGTCATCGTCCAGCCCCAGTGTGTAAAAATAACTTGACCAACTGTGCCGTTATCTCGTAGAATCAACAGCAACAAATCTCAACCACATAAACATATGGTAAGACATTAATCGATATAGCCACATATGTCCTCGCAAGGTAACCATATGGACTCGGCACCAAGCTGACAGAAATCAGTCTACGCTGAAATTCCCGCTTGTAATGACCAATTAAATACACACACACTGCTGGGAATGACATAACACATTTCACACAGGTCGGATGAATCAGATCCTCACAATCTATTTAAGAAAATTAAAACCTACGAGAGAGCTGACTGCTCCTCGTCACAACTCACATTGCTCCAACGGCAATAAACTCACTGAATCTGATCAATAATAAACATTACAAGATTAATTTACCCTCCAATCTTTTGCATGATTATACTAATTCAGTCCGACTTCTGAAACACAATATATCTCCGAGAGACGCTTCTTAATCGCACTACGTAAACATATGCGAACCCAGTCGTCCACATAGCCACGTTAGTTAAAACAAACAAACAAACAAGAACTTACGACTTATTAAAATTGTGCGAGCTGTTTCCATGCAAAAGGTGTGTCAGACCAAAACTAAATACACTACGTTAACCACACAAGCAGGCTATTTACAAACAAAATATGTCCCATATACCATAAGTTAACTTGTCAGATAATAAGAATATTATTCAGTACTCATCCTCTGCCAGTCACCGTCAACGAACATCTGCAGCCATTTCCCTACTTAATGCTGCTTAGCTCATTTCAAACATCTCGACGGAGTGTTGACAGTTCCAAACTTCTTCCAGGATAAGCGATGTCATCTCTCGTGCTGATGCAAAAAGTTATAGATTATTTCACACTCGATATCTGTCTACTAAATTCACCTTTTAGGTACTTATTTCCCCAAAACAGTCTGTTGGCGAATTGTTGATGATACTGTCCCTACAAAATAGTACTGTGACTATCTATCACACTGAATTTTACAACACATTTATATTAATAAAAATCTGTGTCCTCATGACACGCAAAATACAAGTGGTTACGTCCTCAGACGCACAAAATGTAATAATAACCTGTGTCTCCCGACACACACAATGCAATAGTAACCTACGTCCTCAGACGCACAAATGTAATAGTAATGTCTTGGCTCTTCACGCCACTTATAAATGAACTGGCCCTAGGTATCGATAGAGGGGGAAATTATATAAAAATTTCTCAAAATAATAGAGGTACAGGAATGAAACAAATATCACTGAACTCGTAAAATTGCGCAGGTCAAGAATATGCCCATTAATTCTAGAATCGATCGTAGAGATGTTGTCTAGCCGATCTCCCGCGTTAATGCTTGCTATCGCGTGCCCAAGCTAGACTTGGCGCGTTCGTAAGCATTCATCTCTCATTGCCACTTTTTCAATAACTTCGCGGTTTTTATCAGACCTCGGCCTCGTAGGAGTGTCCAGTAGTCCCATCAGCCACTCATGTTACTGCATTATATTTTTTCTAGGCGCGAATAGTACAATGAACATACCATAAGCGTGTCTCACCACGCGTCCCATTCTGAGGTAGCCACCACCTGTCCTTCGAAACATTGCTAGGCTCTTTCTTTTCACAATGCTAAAGTATTTAGCCTTTTGTCAAACTGCTGCAGGTATGTCCCCGCTGTCTCCAACAAATACTTGAAGTTTCTTCATCTTCGTCTGGCTATTTCATGACGCTGGTGGAAATATTAATTAATTGTAGAAATAAAACATCGAATCATTTATCCATCAGAGGATAAAGGGTTCAGTATCTTGCCAGTTGCGTATGTAATAAACGCTGTGACAAGCATCCAGAGCTTATCGGCGCGTTGTTGTTATCGGCACATGCTATATATGTGACGGTGAGTCATTGCTAACAGTCAGCGGCACGACCTTAGGAACGCTCCGTATTTTAGGGATGACCCTCACTGTATTACAACCCTCCATCTCATATTAATAATATCTTTATAGATCAATCGCATTCCTACATCGAGCTGCTTTTGGAGAAATCGTAGACTTATGTGAGACTTAATCCTATTTGTTGTACATTGGCAGGGATGGACAAGAATTTTCTTAAATGGAAACTGCGTTACCGTTACAATTGCCCCATAGTAACGTTACGTTACTTTTTCACTACTTTCGTACACAATAGTTCCTTAATAATATTCTCCCTACTCCATTAATTTGCTTGTTTATAACGGAATTTTGGATTCAGTAGGCCTTATATGGAAAATATAATGAATTGGCAATGTGTGAATCGTATTTAATATAATTAGTAAACAACTAGCGAACCCGTGCGAGAACACTCGCATAATGGGCTGTGCGCGTCCCATGTGTACAGACTACCCGCTTGGCTCTACTGCTAAGCGGGCTGTACGCAACACAGTTCTGCAGGGTCTATCATCTTGTTTATTTGTTTAATAGCACTTGATAAACAAGTAAATACATTTACGTTGACTTTTGAAGTAATGCAAGATTTTTCCTGTACTATTGAGACGATTTGGAAGATTTTGGTACAAACCACACCTTCGAACTCCCTCTGGTTTAGGAGCTTGAGTTTTGTGAAACATATAACTTACCTTCGCGTATTATATAATAGTACATTATGCAACGAACCTATAATGGCAATAATTATGACACGAGTGAAAAAATGAAAATCCACAGCCTGCTTCCAGTCTCCGACCGGGTCAGGAATGGAATGAATGAAGCCCCATCTAGCGGCGAGGATATGAAATGTGCCGGCTGCCGAGGCCTGACGCACTCCTCTGGAGCAATGATTAAATGAATGACAGATGAAATGAAATGATAGTGGAGAGTGTTGCTGGAATGAAATAATGACAGGGAAAACCGGAGTACCCGGAGAAAAACCTGTCTGCCTCCGTTTTGTCTAGCACAGATCTCACATGGAGTGACCGGGATTTGAACCACGGACCCAGCGGTGAGAGGCCGGCGTGCTGCCGCCTAAGCCACGGAGGCTTGCAATAATTAAGACACGAGTATGTTTATAAAACGAGCTTATGCGAGTTTTATAATTTTCATACGAGTGTCTTAATTACCATTATAGGCGAGTTGCATACGACTGTTTATGTTCGACGATAATTATTATAACTATTTTATGTTCGAACACAAATATTCATAAATATCTGTCGAGATTTCGCCAGTTTTATGTACTGAACAGAGCGCATGAGACGCAGAGAATGCCTTGTATTTGACCATGGCCTCCTCGATTACCCTACTATGACACTAGGCCAGGCAGTGAAATTTAAATTAGAAGGCCGTGGAACTCAGCGCATTTAATTTTCTAACTGGTCAAAAAACTGTTTCTAGAGCTCTGTTTGGTGGGAGAAACTATTTCATAATGGAAAATAGTGTTATAATGAGCCTCATTATAGTACAGTTTTCTGACATAATAGTCAGGGTCGAACATAAAAAGATTATTGTGACAGTTGATTATTACAACTTTTCAGTCGGTCAACACAATGAAATACTAATTACGGGGACATGCGAAAGATAACCTGAAAAAATAACATCTGATAATAATAAATATAGGCTATGTTTGTTTTTAGACTACAGAAGACGGAGAAAACTAAGGGATGACATGTTTCTCTCAACACGTTAGCATCATCAGCTCGAAACATATATAATACTAGACACAATAGCACTACAAAGCACCACTAAACCTACAATGACACCCAAAATCAACAACCAGTCAAAAACTCGGAGAGTGTGGCAATTATTAGAGGTGAAATACTAAAATACTACGTACAGTAGTAATTTGACTTCTATGTTAATTTTGTAAAACTCTCTCCCTTAATTTATCATGGTTCCCGTCAATTCCTTAATATTGTGGATTTAGCTGAGTCTCCGCTATATTTATTTTCTTCATAGCTCATTCCTAAGGTTAATTTTCTTATAATTTACCACATCTGTGCGTCCGATTAATTAATTGTCAGGAGTAGGCAGGCGAGAGCGTAACAACTGTACGACCGATAGCTCCGCTGAGATAAGTAACCTATCGGCCTACATACTGTAATTGAATATAAATGCATGCTCTATTTTCATTTTTATTTTAATTAATATATTGTGATATTGTAATTTTTATACACGTGGATAATACTCGTACGTAATTCACAAACCCTTATAAATATAAGCTAACCTTATACCACGAGATTCAAACTGCGAATCATAATATAATCAGTAGGGCCCGAATGTTGATGCCGTATAAGAGTTTAAAAAATGCAGTTAAAACTTTCAAAAATGACTGGAATAAATGACCTAATAATTCGAAAAATGAACTATAAAATGGAGAAAATGATCTTATAATAATAAACTCACCAATATTTGAAAAATTCGAAAAATGTACTATAAAATGGAGAAAATGATCTTATAATAATAAACTCACCAATATTTGAAAAATTCGAAAAATGAACTATAAAATGGAGAAAATGATCTTATAATAATAAACTCACCAATATTTGAAAAATTCGAAAAATGTACTATAAAATGGAGAAAATGATCTTATAATAATAAACTCACCAATATTTGAAAAATTCGAAAAATGAACTATAAAATGGAGAAAATGATCTTATAATAATAAACTCACCAATATTTGAAAAATTCGAAAAATGAACTATAAAATGGAGAAAATGATCTTATAATAATAAACTCGCCAATATTTCAAAAATGAAATCTTAAGCTCAAACTTAAAAGTCAATTAAAATATATTTCTAGCACTTAACAAAATGTTTGTGTTCATTTTAGTCTTAGTTGCACAGCACTACGAATGTCATTCTCATGTTGACAAATGTAAATGACCTGTGGTTATCAGCCAACAAGTTTTTATTTCTCGAAAAGCTGCGTTCAACATCAACTGATGTGATCGGAGCGTACTTGAAGTGAGGTAGGTCGTTTGCTGCTTAATCCTCCTCATCCCATCCATGCAGTAGTTTTCACCAGAAAGAATGTCTGAGATTTTGCAGAATGCTTTATACCCGGTGTTTTAGTCCAGCACTTTTTTCAGTTTTGATGCAATACCCGCAGGAATTTCGCCACGATTGTTGCTAAGACTAGTTTCCACCCGGTTGATTAAGTAATTGGAATCAATATTTCAATATTTTAAATTATCTTGTTTCAGCTACTAGCTTCTTCTTAACTCTGAGACACACGTAACTCCCTCATATAAGGCTGTGACATGACTAAATTGAAAAAAAAAAATGACCTCAAATGGCCGATTTCTCTAAAATAAGACCCAAAAAATCTAGCAAACTTAAAAAAATGCTCTTAAAATGGAAAAATAGGAAAACATGCAAAAAGATGCAAAATAAAAATGACATATTTGAAGACGGGGTGGCCCGTCCCGAGTTTCTACGTACTTCAGCATTATTCTAGACAGCTCAGTAAAAAGATGACTTGTCATCAACATCCGGGCCCTTTTTTTTAGCGTATGGCTTTTAGTGCCGGGTGTGTCCGAGGATATGTTCGGTTCGCCAGTTTAGTAGCTGCTTCGAGACGGACACCCAATGGGTGAGCTACAAGTAACGTTGGGGAGGAAAGTTGGAATGGAAGGTCCAGGAGTTGGAAGGTAGTGGTTGTGGCCTATAGTTAGTGACCAACCCCGGCATTTGCCTGGAAGGAAGATGGGAAACCACAGAAGATCATCTTCAAGTTGCCGGCGGGGGGATTCGAATCTCCCCGCCTCCCGGATGTGAGCGACTGCCAGCAGTCATGCCGTAACGACTACGGCTAACTCACCCGGTATCCGGGCCCTAATAATCGCCTAGGGCTTGGATATTTAGGTGCTAAAAATCGGGAATATATGGGGAAGTCGTTGGATCCCGTTGGCACTGCCCAATCTATTGATGGTACGAAGAGAGCGCTCGGCAGCCTGATTAACGTCTTCAATGGTACGGAAGCGCTGCCATACTGTTCCCCGAGGGCAAACCGTTACTGGGGCGTACTATTGTTCGTTTCTGCAAGACCATCTCCGAGGAGCTCTGAGAAGGAAACGGCGCCACCACATGGTTACACCGCCCATCGTTCTGCATGACAATGCTAGGGCACACACAGCAGGCGTTGTGTCGGCATTGTTGGATCGCTGGGGCTGGGAGGTCCTCTATCACCCCCCCCCCCCCCCCCCATATTCTCCCGACATCAGTCCTTGCGACTATGATCTCATCCCGAAGATGAAGATGACAATGACGTTAAGCATATGTATATTTATTTTTAGCCTACTTTTCACATTTTTCAAAAATGAGGAAAAAGTAAAATTATGAGATCGGGCAAGTGTGTGTCTGTCTGTCCTTCTGTCTGTCTGGCTGTGTGTGTGACCCCCCCCCCCCCCCTATCAACTCCTAAACGGCTGCAGCAATCGAAACAAAAATTGGTGGGAGTAAAGATCTATACCTGAATATCTCAGGGCCATATTTGAAAATGATGTCAGTGCTACCAACTGCTGAAAAATCGCAATTGAAATTTGAGCTCCATGTTGGATATCGTGGAAGGTATAAATGGGAGCTATTTCAAAATTGGCACACGTATAGATAATAATATTGCAGTTTAATTTCCAGGAGGTCATACATGGCAGTGTTGCCAAAATGATTATAAGCCTGCTGATAGGTCCAAATTTTAAATGCATATAACTTCTACGCTATCAATTGGATTTCAACCAAATTTCGTATGTGCTATGTGTACATAAACAGATATGACTGAGCGTACTCTTAAGAGCCACAAAGGCTGCCAACTGTTAAAAATGCTCTCAATTTTTTTATCCAAATACCCATTTATCAGAAAGTATGCAAGCCGACAGCTTTAAACTATGCACACGTATAGTACCTGACATTCTATATTAAATTGGAGTAACTTATGTACGTCAGTGCTACCAACATGATTCTAAGCCTGCTGAGAGGTCCAATTTTAAATAAATGTAACTTCTATACTATCATTTGGATTTCAACCAAATTTCGTGTGTGCTATGTGTACCATAACAGATGTGACTATGTCGACTCTTAATAGTAACTAGGGCTGCCAACTGTTAATAAATACTGTCTCAATTTGTTTTATCCAAATACCCATTTATCAGAAAGTATGCAAGCCGACAGCTTTAAACTATGCACACGTATAGTACCTGGCATTCTAGATTAATTTGGAGTAACTATTAAACGTCAGTGCTGCCAACATGATTCTAAGCCTGCTGATAGGTCCAATTTTTAAATGCATGTAACTTCTATACTAACTAATGGATTTCATTCAAAATTGGCACAACAATAGATCATATTATTTCAGATTATTTCTGACCGACACATGTATGCCATAGTTGCCAACATGATTTTACGCGCGCTGTTAGATCCAATGTTTAACTGCATGTAACGTCCATGCTATCCATTGGACTTCAACCAAATTTTGTATTCTGTACCTTAAGAGATGGAACTAAGACTATATTCAGTCACCAGGGCTGCCAACTGTAGTTCACTATTAGGCTACATTATGCCACGTATACAGTATTTCGAACTAATTAGAAATTTCGATATTACCAACTTAATTTCGTCATTATTCTAGATAGATCCATATGGATTAATTATTGGCATGAATCATAATTTTTAAGAAAAGTAGGCTCTTTAGTTCGTCACGTAACTTCTTGTTTATGTATTAAAAATACCTGAAATATGTGACAAAGAAGTAAAAGTATGTAATTATAATTTAGTTTATTAATGTGAATATAAACAATATGCAGTACTCATGAATGCAATTTTTGCTATGCCACACTGACTGCTGAAACATTAGAATACACAACGAGATACATCTTCAGGTTGTCCATCACAAATGATTGACGATTATCGCGAAACACTTCTTCTGAAGGCGCGAAACTGCGGCAACATGTTTCTTCCCCTTGAGGTGTTGTGTAACTTGAGATCGCTGTTCAGCCTTGATTGCTTTCCCACATGGTTGGCAGAACATAACGCCCCCATCAGAAGTAAAATTATCTTCAAATTCTGCAACATATTGCTGCAGACGATAACTTGTAGTTGATTTTACTGTAGGCATCGTAGAACTGCCTTACACTTCACAGTGCCAGAAATAAACTGTAAGTGAGTGATACTGGTTCCATGTAGCTGGGGGAGGGGTAGGTCAAGCACGTGATGCAATATGGCAATGGACAAGGAAATCCATGGCTTCCTCAGTGAGTGGTACGGGGCGACAAGTTAAGAATAACACAGTTGCAAGCTGACATACGCTCTGCATGAAGATTAGATAGCTCACAGGTTCTTCCTCGTTGAAGTAACACAGAACAAAAATGCAAAAAACTGAAAGATCTAGCATACTGATTTAAAATATGTAAATATTATGTATTTTTATGTGCTAATAAGTGAAAAGCGGGAATTTATGTATATTTAGAAAAAATGCTTAAAATATGTACGGTATTTACATAAAAATATATTTATTTACCTAAAAATTCGAGCCCTATAATCACCAATTAAACGCACTGCAGTGTTTAGCCTATTTTCATTTATGAAAAAATAGGATTATGAGATGACCTTTTGTCCATGTGTGTGTGTGTGTGTGTGTGTGTGTCTGTCTGTCTGTCATCCCCCTCCCCTAATAACTTCTAAATGACTGGGGGGCGATTTCCTTGAAATTCAGTAAGGTCATAGTACTATATTGGCCAACTACGACCGTGCCATTACAATTGTATTATGTCTCACCAATCCAACATGGCAGCTGTGCGAAATATTTCACCACCATTCTATATTTCCGAAACTGTTACTCATATCACCCTGAAATTTTGTATGGTGATAAAGGGCACTACAAAAAGTTTACCTATGTGACTTTCTAAAATCTGTTACTACAAAACGAACATGGCGGCCAAGCGAAGTTGAAACATTTAGATAGACTTTTCTCGCGATTTAATCATCCGAACACAGTGAAACTTGGTACCGCAAATCACTATACAAATTGCAATGCACTGACATGTAACTTAGTTCAATTGTTTACATACCGATAGTGGTGGCTACGCTAGATAAAGCGCAGCGTTAGGCCATGGGGCCAAGCTCTCTACTGACTCGGTAGACGCGTGGGTTCGAGCCCCACCGTCGGCCGTCCTTGAAATGGTTTTCCGTGGTTTCCAATTTTCAACACCAGGCAAACGCTGGGATGGTACCTTCTGACAGGCCACGGCTGCTTCCTTCCACTTCCTTGCCCAGTTTAATTAATTTTCATCCATTCCATCTCTCATCACGACGCGCAGGTCGCCCACGGGCGTCGACTAGACAGACCTGTACTCGGTCTCTCAGGAGGTCACACAAAGAATGTTTACATAACCTCAATATTGACAAGGGCTTGAATTGACAAGTCATGGTAAGGAAGACTGGTTGATATATATGTGTTTAAATGATTATTGATTGGTGTTAAATGTTCGAAAGTGCTGTGTGACTAGTTTTGTTTACACTCAATTCGTGTGCACATTGGCAAGTATAGTGATCTTGTATAGACCGCTACTAGTAATTATAAATACGATCATTACGAAATACAGGAAATCGCCATTTTCTATTGATTGTCATAGAGGTACGGAAGCAGTGAGAATATTTGCACAGACTGAGCATTCTCGTGGTCCAAGGGATTGCCAAGGAATAAAGGAGAGTGTAGAACGTCACCAAAGTTTCATTCCAATATGACGTCAGGAAAAAACAAAGATGATAACAGGATTTGCCAAGAAGGCAATAAATCATTTACTGATGTTGACAGCGCTGTTGGATGTGTTGGCAACTGCAGTCAATGGTATCATAAAGACTGCGCTGGTCTATCAGCAACAGAATTCAATGCACTGAAGCTGAACAGAAGTAGTCTCTTTTGGATGTGTAGTAAATGCAGACATCTATTAGTTAATTTTGGAATTGCTACATCCGCAGGCCAAGTCGATAAATTGAAGAACTTCATAGATGGAAACAAACAAACTTGCACAGAAATTAAAGATGATGTGAAATATATAAAAGACTCTATGGAAGGCATGACGTCCCAACTTCTAAGAAAAATGACTCTTCTTTTGGAGGCCCAAGTTCAACAAACGGATATACTACTAGTGCAAAATAAACAACCTAAAAAGGCACTAATAAGACCTTCCTCTAATAATGCATTCGATACTCAGAATGCCAAGAGTAGATCAAACACATTTTATAACAAAGATAATGATCTGAGGACCCAAACAAATCCGAAATACATGGAATTATTTCCTGAAATCGACGACTGGAGGTCGGTAAAATCCGCCGCAATAATACATAGGCCTTTAAAAAGCATGACTAAAGAGCATTCACAGTTGAGACTGCAAAATAGATTTAGCTTGCTAGAGGATGAGAGGGAGGAAGAATTATCTGCAACACAGGATATGAGCGATACTCATAATCATGTTCCAAAGCATCAGCAAACAGATATGTACCAAACCTCACCTATGCCGAAGAAATCGAAGTTAATTATCCTAAGTGACAGCCACGGTAAGGGTCTTGCTCCGAAGCTTAATATAAACACTGACAGCAACAAATGTCAAGTTCTGGGCATCACACGACCTGGTGCAAAAATAGATAGTGTTTTGGAAGGAAGCATGAACGTTATATATAATTTAACCCGTGAGGACTGTCTTGTTATATGGGGAGGAGCCAACAACGTGTACGAGAATGAGGCAAATGACGTAGTTCAAACTCTACGAAATGTACTGCCAACCCTATTAGGAACAAACGTTGCTGTGATTGGCCTTCCACACAGGTATGACTTAATACCAACGTCATGTGTAAACACTGAAATTAAGAAGACTAACAAAAAACTTAAAATATTGACGAAGTACCACCCTAACTGTACATTTCTTGATATTAAATTGCCTAGGAATTGTTACACTAGGCATGGGCTCCATTTAAACTCTAGGGGGAAATCTGAGTTAAGTAGCATGTTAGCTGATTGGATGCACTCTATCTTACATTCCAAGGGAACAGCCATTCCTCTCCAGTTTAAACCGAGCTTGGACAGTAATGAGAAGGCAGAAAAATGTATTAACCTGGAAAGTGATCTCACCTTCCAACGTGAATCAGGAAGTCAAGTAACGATCTCTGATACAATCAAGGACATTGACATATCAACAAATGCACAAGAAGGTTGTAGCTTGGTTCGCATGTCCTGCAGAAGGAAAAAGACAGCCATCAGAAATGAAGATTTTTTATGGTTTTGCCCACTCACCAAATAAGCAAGACAACACAAACGAATAGTTCTTCATCTAAAGATATTAATATCAGTGGTTATTATCAGAATGTAAATGGACTAAGGTCAAAATTAACTGTTCTTTCTCAATCAATTAATATGGCGAATTACGACTTCATAATCCTTACTGAATCTAACCTTTGTTAAATCATAGGTAACGGTGGGTTAGCTCTAGAACAATATGATGTTTATCGTTGTGATCGTTCTATAGATGCTAGTGAATTAGAAGCAGGATGTGGTGTCTTAATTGCAATCAGGAAAACTCACAAATCTAAACTAATATCCCTAAAAATTAAATCTGTTTAACAAGTCTTTGTTGAAGTCCAAATTCATGACCAAACATTCATTCTAGGCTCTGTATACCTATCTCCAAGCTTATAATTACAAAAGTTCATAGAGCATACCATTACAGTTGAAGACATATTGGACTCTCAAAATGAAAATTGCCATTTTCTGTTAATGGGCGATTACAATCTCCCGAATATAACATGGTTTCAATCAAATGAAGACTGTATGGGGTTCCTCCCATCTGGAATTAATACTGACAAATCAGATCAAATTATTGACTCCTTTTGCTATCTAAACTTATATCAGTTTAATAACATTCCAAATATTCTTAACCGTAATCTAGATTTAATATTCTCCAATTTTTCCTTAACTGTTAACCCTAGCTTAGATGTTCTAATTCCTGAGGATAAGTATCACCCTCCTCTAGATATTGATTTTAAGTTGGCGGTTGATCATCAACCTCTTTCAAGCAATTATAGTTATCACAATTTTGATAAAGGTAATTATATCGGTCTCAATAATTACTTAGCTACAATAGACTGGAGCTCTGCATTGAAGGAACAAGACATAAATTCTGCTGTAAGCATTTTTTACTCTATTCTATATGAAGGCATTGATAGATTTATTCCTCTTGCTTATTATAAGGACCCATGTTTCCCAAAGTGGTTTAACAGTGAACTAAGAGCCAGTGTCTTACAGAAGAAAGCGACCCATGCCTTATACAAAAAGTCGGGCACCACTCATGATTATTATGCTTTCTCAGAGCTTAGAGCCAAATGTAAACACTTGGCTAAACTATGTTATGCTGAATATTTAAACAAAATTAGATCTAATCTATACAGTGACCCAAAAAGCTTTTGGGCTTTTATCAAGACAAAAAAGAATGATAAAGGTATTCCTGGTACAGTTTATCTTGACAATGTGAATGAAAGTGATGGACCAGGTATTGTCAATCTCTTTGCTAAACATTTCTCCTCAGTCTATAAGGCACCAATCGTTAACACCCAAAAATTTGAAACTCCTTTCTCTATTAACGTCTCCACCTGCCAGGTTGAAAAGAGTGATATTTATAACAAATTAGAGAAACTCTCAAATAACAAATCATTTGGTCCTGATGGTCTCCCACCAATTCTATTAAAATCTTGTCGATTCATTATAACAGAACCATTATTCATCTTATTTAACCTCTCTCTTGGAACTGGTACATTTCCTGATAGATGGAAGAGTAGCTATGTAACTCCTGTCTTGAAATGTGGTGACAAATACAATGTTAAAAATTATAGAGCTGTTTGTAAATTGTCCTTTATACCCAAATTATTTGAATCTATAATTACTGACAAAATTACACCCCAATTTTCCTCCTACATAATTGAACAACAGCATGGCTTTATGCCAGGTCGTTCAACATGTACAAATCTCCTAGTTTATTTGTAGTACTTACTGAAATCAATAGAAGAGCACAATCAAGTGGACTGCATCTACACTGATCTGGCCAAAGCCTTCGACTCTCTCGACCATAAAATTCTTCTTTCAAAATTACAATCTTATGGTATACAAAACCCTCTATTAACATGGCTGTCCTCATATTTAGAAGGCAGAACTCAGATTGTCAAAATACTCAATTTCGTATCTCAACCAATAGCTGTCTCTTCTGGCGTTCCGCAAGGAGCCCATCTTTCTCCTTTGTTATTTCTAATCTTTATTAATGATATCAATACAGTTTTCAAACATGCCAAAATCCTCCTGTTAGCCGATGATACAAAATTCTTTATGAAAGTTCAATCTCTACAGGACTGTATACTTCTTCAGGAAGAACTTTGGCGTCTAGAGGAGTATTGTTCTTTAAATGGGTTACTGCTCAATGAAACTAAATGTAAACTAGTTAGATTCTCAAAGAAACAGAATATTGAATTCTCTTATCACTTTCTATCGTCTACTCCACTTCATGCTGTTAGAAGTATTTGTGACCTGGGAGTAAAATTCTCAGACACGCTTAATTTTAATGAGCATATGGTAAATATTAAAAAAAGGCATTACAGAGATTAGGTTGCATAACTCGTTATTCCAAGGAATTTTGTGACTCAAATATTTATTTCCTACTGTACTTGACCCTTGTCAGACCCTTAATTGAATATTGCACACCAATTTGGAGCCCTTTCAATAAAACACAAATTGAGAATTTAGAGAAAGTACAACACAAATTCCTACGAATTTATGCGTATCGTTTTCTACACCCAATAACGAATCATAACTACACTGAAATAATGATGCAATTGAAGCTGCCAACTCTTAAATCCCGTCGTGATAATTTTTATATTCTTAATATGTAAAAAATTGTAAACTCTCACATAAACTGCCCAGAATTACTAAATGAAATCAATATCTATGTGCCACCCCGTTCGATGCGCAAGCATCATGTCTTGGAAACAAACTGGCATCCGACTAATTATGGTCTAAATAGTCCCATTGACAGAATGATGCGAATCTCAAATGGGGTCAGCATAGACTTGTTCAATACCGATGAAAGACACCTGAGAAAATATATGTTTTCCACTTCATTAGACAATCTGTGTGAATATAGTTGATTGTAATAGTAGGGTACCGTACTTTGTATTACTCAATGCCTTTTATCTTGTATAAAAGAAAATGGTGGAAGCCGTCAATAAATATGTATGTATGTATGTAATATGGCAGCAGTGCGAAATTTTAAAATCTTGTTTTTATTTCTTGTGTCCTAATCATGCTATTTAAGTTTGAATACTCCACCCAAACAATGATCTACATGTAATAGTACATAACTCTAAGCCCTATATATAAAAATCCAACATGGCGACCATCCGAAATATTTAGACGGCTCTCAATATCTACGAATCTATGACAACAATCAAATTGAATTTTTGTATATTGATGGAGACAATTAATACAAATAGGATATATGAAAATTGGCTATAAAGTTCTTCATGGAACTACTTGTTCATTAATGAAAATAGGCTAAAAATTCAGGTTTTTCTAAATTTAATGTTAAATTTTGACTGATGGAAGTATTCAAGTAAATGCTATTGAAATAACGCCATTTTAAAAATGTTATTATATATCAATAATATATAGTCTATGTTTTCTAAATGCCTGTGCTAAAATAAGGAGAGAGCTTCTAGGAACATCCCTGAAAAAAAAAAAAGTTCCTATTGATAGTTAATGAGGAAAAGGTATATGAAATTTAACATGGACAGTAAAGGAGATTCTGGATTCACGTCGGCCAATGTGAGGCCCGATGGTGTAAATCGTATTTATATTTGTAGTAAAACAATTAACACCCAATTGGAATTGCTCTTAAAATACGTACTGAAGGAGAAAATGGCCACGAAATACAGTAATATGCAGCCCAGAATACAGATGAGGGGGAGAAAGTGTCCGAGATGACCTGGAAGTATGATATAGTGCCCTTTGACCTGATAATGCTACATTATTCCACTCATTTACTATTCCTTGCAAAGTGATAACTATACAATACACCACCTCTCTGTTTAAATACTTTATTCTGACATGCAGCGTGAGCCACAGCCAGCTTTTATTATTAACTTCTTGGAACGTTTTGAGTTTTCGATGGAAAATTTTGGCATTCGATATGAGCGTGCATTGGCAAATCGCCTGCGTGGTCCAGCGATGCTGAATAACAATGGGGCAGCATGAATGAACAAAACGCTACGTCGCGTCGTGGAGTCCCGGGAGAGACAATGGATGGCCCGAGCAAGGTACAGGTGTGGATTTATCGCCTGTCTTCTCATGCTGGTTCACTGTTCTCTTCATGGTGGAAAAAGGCGAGAGATGACATACCTCAATTAATTTTATTATGGCAGGAGAATTTGAATGGTTTTGTCTTTACTCAGTACGTATCTTCGCAAGCATATCTTAAAAGGAATCATTGCCTATGCAGTGTAGCCGAAAGAATGAAGTCACCCTTCAGGACAGCAATAGGAAGCTGCAAAGTTTGAAGATTCTAGGATAAATCCTACTATCCTGAATGTGATTTTCTTCGGAATTTTCACCACTGTCCCCAGAAAACTGCCGGGTTGGTATTTGAGTTAGTAATAAGCGATGTTCGGTATCAAATAAAAATTGTATATTGGCCTTCACGGCCAGTGAATTAATACTCAGAATTTTTCTAGGTTTGTGCCGTGTCTTGTGTGGGGTTTCGCCTAGGACACAAAGCTGGCTCATCAGGGGACACTTGGTGTCCCCACCCGGTCCCCCACAGAAGTAGCAAACTGCACGCTACCTCCCTTTTTATGAAGCACATCTGCGCCTCTTCACTGCGAGAACCAAAAGCTCAAGCAGCTATAAGCATACAAGACACGGCACAAACCTAGAAAAACTGCTGAGTTTAAAATAAAAATAATTCATAAACATCGTACATTTACTAAGCCTAAATGAGCAGATCTGAGGATCATCGCTTGACGACCGAAACATGTCATTCCAATTAAATATCCCCATTTTTGTACATGAAAGCGTGTTATTCTGTAATACACATCTTTTTTCTTCAGGTTAAGGCATGTTAATACTTGTTTTCCTACCTAATGTGAATGGGCACAATTTGCGTCTAGAATCAGACAATTTCACGACTATCACGTGGCCGCTACTCGAAGCTACATAAACAGAGTGTAGAGAACGGTTAACTTGAGTAGCTTAGTCTCCCAGTTCCCTGGTATCCAAGCTCTTACAGTTTCTTTTGAGTAAGTCAGTGTGAAGAGGGCACAGATTTTAGATCTTCTTGGTATTTTGTCCATTTAAACGTAACAAAGTAAGAGAAGTAATGCAATGCATCTGCATGCGTCCGTACAAGTTCGGTGACCAACGCGAAGCAAATACAGTACAAAACGGCTGCTTGCCAAAGTTAACTAGGTGGCAGCACTAGAGGGCGGCTCAATTTGAATAATATCCAACACCCCCTCTCAAAGTGATGATCGCCCGAAGGGTTCACATTTGGAGACCGAGGTGGTCCGAACATTTCCAATGCCTGATTCTAGGTAAATCATTAGTAAGCACATCCGCTGGCATCTCTCCTGTCGAGAGATACTTCAGGTCGATTTCCTGTGCAGACAGAGCTTCCCCCACGAAGTGATGACGCACATGAATATGTTTTGTGTGTGTGAATGGAACACATGGTTCTCACATTTACAATTTCACGCAATGTACGCTCACGTAAAGTCGTACACAAATTTGGTGTTGTACAGCTTTACGTGCAAGTACTGTACATTGCGTGAAATTGTAAATGTGAGAATATGGATATTAACTCACGAGACGCACAAAATATTCCGAAGGTCCGCGTATTGACGACCTCTTCCTTACATCGAACTATAAGGTGTGATCAAAAATGTTTCCGTTTGATGGCCGTAGAGTCCAAAATCGTTATGCCAAACAGGTAAAATCAACGTGAGCATTGAGGCACTCATCCCACTGATACACCAGGTTGAGGATCCCCGTGTGGTAAAACACCATGTACTGCTGCGTGAAGAAGTACTTAACCACCTGCTGCACATCCTCGTCCGACAGGAATTGTCAACCCTTCAAGGCCTTTTATCATTTTAAATGATTTAGTCGACTTCGTCGTTATGTTACGGCGATGTCACGAAATGTACCGAGAAAGCACTGAGGTGCGTGACGTCATAGTACCGCTTGGTGCATGTGTACTGAGTTCACTGGTGAGCTCTGGTGTTACGAGATGTCAACGACACTGCGAGCGTGACGTCATCCAGCCAGCTCCCTCCTTTCACCGCGCGCTCCAGCTCCCTCATGACTTGTACATTTCTAGCGTTCTGATTGTTTCTTGATCATCTAACATGCCAAGAGTCTTTGGCTTCGAGCGAAGCGAGAAGCCTCCAGCCTTTCTAGCATTTTTCTGCATTTGTAGCATTTAAAATGATATAAAGTCCAGTCTTCTTTCAGACTGACTGTCTCTTTTTCAAAGGGACCTGTCTGTTAGGTAGTCAGCCCGGAGGCTGGTTGGATCCTCAAAAAGTACCGCCGTTAGGTTATGTGGGTAGATACCCACAAAATAACCAAAGCAACGCTACATTGAGGCGTACTAGGCAAGAAGAGGAGTGAGGTAGTTTGCCATTGCTTTCCTCACTGACTCAGAACAGCAGTACTAACCCTATGAGTAGAACTTTTCACAGCATACACAGGCACTGACTGTGCCCTGAATGTCATTACTAAGCACCACCCATACCTCAGTAGCTTCCATATTATCACAGCCATGAATAAGACTGAGACAGCGGTGAAAAGCCACATTTTACTCTAGCCTGTGCCAACAGACAAATGCAAATGTACTGCATTCATCAAGAGATGGTAAAAAGGCCAATTAAAGGGACCGAAGGTGTGATTATCGCATGGGGTGAGAACTGGACTCTAGGGCGGATGCTCAAGTGTCTTCTACCTGAGATGGCGTACCTTCTGCGTTACAACCTTTGCAGTATGGGGACGTGCGTTATCATGAAGCAGCAGCACCCCTTGTTACAGTTCGCCCTGACGTTTTGCCTTAATTGCACACCGTAATTTCTCCAGTGTTGCGCAGCAGCACCGTTCGCCAGTGATAAAGACACCAGGTTCCTTGAAATCAACAAGCCCGATAATGAAAAGAAAAACAATGCGAGCATCACCTTTCCATGGGATGGTCGGCTTGTGAATTTCTTGAGTCGAGGGGATGATGGATGACACCACTGCATCGATGATGGTTTCGATTCCGATTCCCAGTAATGGCACCAGCTTTCGCCGCCTGCAACAATGCGTTCCAGGAACGCTTTTTCTTCAACATTGATGGTTGGTTGGTTGGTTGGTTGGTTGGTTCCTTAGTTTAGGGGCTGCGACAACGCGGTCATGTAGCCTCGTGTACTTGGGGTGTGTGTAGAATCTGTATAATAACCGGTGTTAATTGTGATGGCTGTATTAGTGTGTGTTATCTGTGATTCAGGAAGAAGAACTGCCATGATTAATTTTTTCAAGTAGTTCCTACATTTGCCACCAAATGCTACCGTCCACGACACCTAGCTGCGGACGTGGTTACTAAATGCCATTGCAGTCAGCACCTGGTGGTGAACGTTGGAACTAATCTAGCGTTGTCAAACTAACCTACAAATTTTAGCTTCCACAAGTGTAGTTAGGGGAAGGTTCTTTTGCATGCCATATCTTCAACACTGAAACGCATCAGGTGCTGCTGGCAAACGTCAATCTGGTGTGCGTTTAGTTCGCCATTCAACGACCGGGATATCGCTGCAGCAACGCTCCCAAACCGAAACTTATTGATCACGCTTTATACATACAAGGAAAAGTTTGCATATTCGTAGAAAGGGTGCACGAGAGATATTCGTAACCTCGCTTCATACTTGGGTTATATAGGCCGATTTTGCCCTGTTTGCTGAAGACAGTGCGCTACCTGTTAGTGCAGCTCCCAACAATGGTTCCTACTTCAGCTCCATGACATCATCTAGGCCTACTTGTTAGTGTGCACGTGCTTCCAGTTAAGCCACTTCCAACTCATTGGCGGTACACACTGGGCTGTAATACAGTACAATCCTCAAGTCTAGCACTCTAACTCATTTGACTCCAATAATAATAATAATAATAATAATAATAATAATAATAATAATAATAATAATAATAATATCGTATGGCCTCGGTGCCAGGTGCAAGCTTTGTAATTTGCACCCAGAGGGTAGCTTGCATGTCGAATTTCGTTGTTCCTTGAATCACTATGAAAGTCAAGGAGGTTAGGTATCTAAGCTCCTTGAACACTTTAGCGCTTTCTAGTAGAGAAATGAGGAACATTGTGTTGGCGGAAACTCCCGAGATTAATTTTGCCATTACGAACACGGCCTACTGAATTCAAAGGTTCTTTGACATGCCAACATCGTATGACATGCGTGTCGTAATTTTGCCGCATTTCAAAAATTACTTACCGCGGCCAGGTACGGACCTGCAATCTTGGGGTTAGTAGACCAACACGTTATCCACTCACCCACCGTGGCAAGCTATAATAATAATAATAATAATAATAATAATAATAATAATAATACCTTTAAATACCTAGGTGAAGTGCTTGAACCGACGGGAAAAGAGAAAATCGCGCAGAACACTAGCTTGATGAAAATGAAGAGAGACTTATACAAGACACAGGGTGTCTACAACAAAAAATGTCTGTCCACATTCACTAAACTTCGTCATTACAACACGGTTATTAAACCTGAGGTGCTTTATGCTAGCGAGACATTGACGTTACACACTAAGGGCGACTTGGAAAAATCCCCACAGAGGAAAGACAAATAATAAGGAAAATGATTGGACCAAAGCACACAGATGAAGGATACAGGCTTCACTCCAGAGGCACCACAGAGAAATTGTCCAACCTCGCAGCAGACATCAGAAAGAGGCGACTAACATTTGACGGCCACATCAGCAGACTCCCACAAACCAGACTCACCAGCAAAATTCTTAGATATATACAGCGGCACAAGATTACTACACCCTGGATGATGCAAGTCAAAATTGGTCTAGTAAAAGCACAGGTCGACCCAGAAGACGTCATAGACAAAAGCGTATTTCGACACAAAGTATACAAGTGGGAAGTGTTGTCAGAGAGAGCAGCACCTACAGCCCAAATACCAAAGTGGACCGAAGAAAGGAAGAGGGCCTTTAGTGCACGAATGAAAGAGTACTGGAAAGACAGGAAGAACAAACAGTTATGATTGCTTCGCGTGGTCTAATAGGCCTGTAACGTGTAAAACAAATACATAAATATTATTATTTTTTAGTTATTCGAGGGAAACGTGGGGAAATCTTCAAAAGACAGATTGCAAGCTTCCGGACTTAAAACTGTGCAGGATTCTTACCCACTAAAAACCCACAAACCCTATACTTGGCTTAAGGCCACCCCGGAACTGCCTGTTCAGCCTTACTTCAGGGTGGAGCCACTGTTACGACCAGAGGTCTCAGTCAATTTCATTAAATGTGATGATAATGAAATTACTCATCATCATCTTCACTGTCTTCAGCAACCAATCTTCTCGGTTCCTCTTCTTTTTTTGTTTTCAGCAGCTCAGAGATGTAGACTACAATCTGTGCCCAACTTTCTCTGCTGCTGAGCATTTTATCCACCACATTGTCTGGTGTAATGACACCAACTTTTGTCTCCAGAAGCCTTCGAAGATTTCTCCACCTCAAGCATGCTAAGAATGTGTGCTGAACATCGTCCCATTGATCATCACAATAACGACACCGTGAACTCGGTGAAATTCCCATTCGATGGAGGTATGCTTCATAATAACCATGGCCAGAGAGAAACATGGTAATGTAATAATTAACCTCACCATGTTCCCTCGACAACCATGGCTTCAGTTGCTTGATGAGCCTAGCGGTCCACCTGCCACAATGTTCACGTTCCCATTCTTCCTGCCATTCCAGAAGAGATCTGTCTCTTTCCTCCCTCTTCACGCGTATCTTAGAATGCTCGTCTTTGCGCAAGTATATACGGTGCCTTTCCTTGGCCAGGATGTAAATGGGTATCGCCCCAGCTATTACTAGCACTGCCGGTCCAGACACTGCACGATAGGCAGAAGTTATTCTGAGGGCAGCTCTTCTGTGAACAGAGTTTATCCGCTTCCTATACATCTCAAAGCCAAGAGCTACTGACCAAATCTCTGCACCATAAACAATAACTGATTCCGCCACTCTCATCGGCAGTTTCCTCTTCAATGGTGAAGGGCCGCCAATATTAGCCATGAGCCGCGACAAGTTGTTAACAATCCTTGCAGCCCTATCAGCAATCTTGCTGATATGATTCCAGAATGTTAACTTGCTGTCAATCATAACACCCAAGTAACGAACAGCAGGAGCTGTTTCTATCACTTGATTATCTACTAGCATGGGTACAATTCGTGGAACTCTCTTCTTAGTAGCAAGAACTAGTTCTGTTTTATGAACTGCTAGTTGGAGACCATGTTCATTCATCCAGGTGGAAACTCTCCGCATTACCTGATTCAGTTTAAGTTGCAGACCCTCCATGGAGCGCTCCATAATGAGCACAACAAGATCATCAGCATATCCCACCAAAGAAGTGTCCTCTGGCATCTCCATCCGTAAAATACTGTCATAATGTACGTTCCATAAATCAGGACCTAACACCGAGCCTTGAGCCGCCCCCGCTGTTACCTTGCGACACTTGACTCCTTCATCTGTGTCATACTGTATCCAACGATCACAAAGATAATTCCTCAGAACAGACGCCAAGTAGCGAGGAATGTTAAATGTTGTTTCAAGTGCAGCTATTATGTCAATCCACCGGGCAGAATTGAATGCATTTTTCACATCCAGAGTAACCAGTAAGCACATTTTCCTAGAGAAATGGTTGCCATGCTCAATGGATCTGACAGCCATCACCACTTCTTCAATGGCGCTGATGGTGGACTTACCCTTCACAAAACCGTATTGTTTGGGGGACAGACCTCCTGCAGCAACAATCGCTGCCTGAAGCCTTCCTTTAATCATCTTCTCAAACAGTTTGCCAGCCATATCCAACATGCATAGAGGTCTCTGACCTGAAGCAGTAGTGGGATCTCCTTTGCCTTTAGGCATGAGCACAAGCCTGACCACTTTCCACGGGGTCGCAAAGACTCCCTGTAGTAAACAACAATTATACATATTCAGCAAAACATCTGGTTCCTCTTCGGATATCATCTTTAACACTTCAGCAGGAATTCCATCCGGCCCTGGTGCCTTCTTATTCTGAAAAGATCGTGCTGTAGTTTGTAATTTCTCTCTAGTGAATAGCGGAATATCATCTAGAATCACCGGCATGTGATCGGGAAATCTCTCTGGATGATTAGGAAATAGCTCATCTATAATAGCTTCCTTCTGGGATGCCGTCATAGCAGCAGTAGACACCATAATGCCGCCGAGCTTCTTACTGACAATTTTGTAGTCCAGACCCCATGGATCCTGATCCTGATCGTTAATGAGCTCGTTCCATTTATGTGCCTTACTTTGAGCAATGGCCCGTTTGAGAGCCCTCCTCGTTACTCTACACTCTTCTATCGCATTTGCAAACTCTAGAGAATATCTGCAGAGCCTTTGTGCCCTTCTCCTTAATCGAAAACACAATCGTCGAGCATCTGCTATTTCAACATTCCACCAATAGGCTGGCCATTTGTTCGGAAAAATCTTCTTTTTGGGCATGGATGCTCCGCAAGCCTTAACAATGAGATCAATGGTCGACCTAACCAGGGTTTCTGCAGAACTCGCGGGGCTATGTTGAAACAAATCCTCCAGAACTTGTTTCCCTTGTGCTATTACTGCAAGAAGAATTTCACCATCCATGTGATCAACGTTCCATCTAGACGGTATCGGAATTTCATGGACTAGGCCTCCTAGAGGCCTCCTCGAGGCCTAGTATTAAAAAGGATGTATCTATGATCACTGTTGTTATAATCTAGCATTACATGCCAGTCTGCAATGCAAGCAGCAAGATCTGCAGAGACAAACGTTAGGTCTGGTGTGGTTCCGTTTTGCCCAGGCCGACAAAATGTTGGAACATAACCGCTATTTAGCAGCACCAAGTCCAACCTAGCAGCCATCTCCAAAATTATATGGCCTCTCCCGTTTGTATGAGCCAAGCCCCACTCAACTGCTCGACAATTAAAATCACCGGCCACCAGAATACCCCCAGTTACTGTACCTAGGAAATCCTCAAGGGCAGATAGTCGGGTCTCAAACTGCCGAATTGATTCATTGGGTGTTAAGTAACAGCTTACATAAGAAATATTTCTGCTCTTGACCCAGACAAATCCATTTCCAGCACCAAACTTTTCAATAAAAACTCTGCTTGGATCCGCTACCCATATAGCAGCCGTCCCACTTTCATCAGAGTACCAAGATGGAATATCCCTGTTCTTATATTGTTCGCTAATAAGCACAACATCAATATTCTTTTCCGCGACAAACTGAACTAGGAGATCGTTAGCCACCCTGCTACGATGAATGTTGCCTTGTAGAAATATTAGCATTTTGACTGTTGAGCACTCTCCAATGCACGTCGAAAGACAGCACTCATACCTGACCCGATCACATGTTCGTCATTCTTGCCTTCACATGCGCAGATCGAGCATTTTGGGGCAGTCGTGCAGTGAGCAGCTTTATGCTCCTTTCCCCCGCATCTGTAGCACAACTTCGACCTGTCAGGACCCGTACATTGTCTTGCCATGTGACCATAGCCCATACATCGAAAGCATTTCAGCACATTCGTCCTTTTCCGAATACGGTAGCTAACCATGCCTATCTTAATATGCTGATCAAGGAGCAACTCATTTGTCGCATTGGAGTTTACCACAACTATGGCCATACGCTGTTCTCTGGAATTGGGCTTGGTAATAGTAACTTTTATTTCACCCATGTTATCCTTAAGCCGGTCCTCTAATGTTGCCTGAACTTCCTCTGCTGTTGTAAGACAGTCCAAATCGCTAATTTCCAAGGTTATGGTAGGAGCCAACATTTTGACTTCACCCAAACCCTCAGCGGCTTTGGAAATCATCTCCCTGAACTTAGATTTATCTCCATTTTTCCCTTTCATTTCAAGGAGCACCGCACCAGTCGACGTTCTGCGAATCGATTTAAGGTTTACGCCACTGCAATCAGATGTTGCTTGCTGACGCAATGATTGAAGAACTTCTGAATATGTCTTCCCCTCAGTAGGCTTGATAACAATTGCCTCGTTGCGCCTTCTATCCTTCGCTTTATTTCCCTTCTGATGTAGAGAATGATTACTTCTAAGTTCTCCCTTTTCGTCCTCCAGAATAACTTTACCGCTATGACCCCTGTGTTTCCTTGTTCGAACTGTTTGCCAGGCATCTTCTGCTAACTTCTCCACGGGAGGTTCAATGACCCCAATTTCATTTGCAGATATGTTTTCGGAATTGACACTGCTCTCAATAACAGTAATCATTGTTTCTCCTTGACTTGCAGCCTTCTCGCATATGGGAGTTCTAGGTCGAGTGATAGTAGTGACCTCTGTTGCCAATCTAGTTTTGCGGCAGTGATCGAGGACATCAAAAACCTCTACTAACTGCGCTAGGCTATTCTTGATATTATTACTCACATTTCTTTGAGTTTTGGTAGCTGCCATTATGATCTTCAGTAATCCTATTTCTTTCAGAATCTCTGACTCTTCTTTTATGTCTATTTCATTTCGACATTTACCTTTGTCCGCAGTGAACCTCAATTCATCTGAACCTCCATTCTCACCCGAGATTATTGTACTCTGCCCCGCCATGACATTAGATACAACGTCCAGCTCCCTAGATGAAGTAGTTCTTGTAGACGCCACACATCGCGCGCCGTTGGAATCTCCCACTTGGGCCTGAGCGCTGGTATCTGCGCCGCTTACAATCTCGGTGGATTCCACACACAATCTCTCCATGACACCGATCTCTTCTCTTCTGTTGGACATAACCTTACTTTCCACAAGCGACGGGGACACAATTCCTGAACAGATGGAAGAATTACTCACACAGCCACCCCTCAGGTCGAGAAATCACTTCGTCGTGCGGAAGAGGCTCTGCCACACAAAACCAACCCTTTCAACTAATATAGTCACTGAAATACACCGTCAAACTCACTTAAACCACGAAAGCCAAGACGCACCAACCGCTCAGTACGACAACAACAATCATAATCACATAATAATAATAATAATAATAATAATACAGTTAGAGTAATCTTATGGCCTCAGCTACTGAAGTACAGATCTTTTTTGAGTTGAGGCCATTTAGGCGATCTACTTTCCAATTCTCATGTTCCGATTTGCTTAGCCATCTGGTAGAGAAAACGGAACTCGACTGGCTGACCTGTGGCTGAAATGTAACTAATTTGCCTGTCGTCATCATTTGGAAAACTTGGCCTATGGAATCACCTTTTGTCTGTGTGTGTGTCCCACCCCTAATAAAATCTAAACGGCTGGAGGAATCTCAATGAAACTCGGTAAGGACATAGTTCTACTTTGTCCGAAACCGACGGTGCCTTTTAAATTTTATTACGGTTCTGCAATCCAACATGGCGGTCGCGTGAACTATTTCACCGGCATTCTATATGTCCGAAATTTCGTATGGTGATAGAGAATACTAAGGTTTCTTCACCTGTGTGACGTTCAAAAACCTCTTAAGTAAGAAACCAACATGGCGGCCAAGCGAAGTTAATATATTTAAATAGAGTATTCAAGAGATTTAATCAACCAAGCGCAGTGAAGCCTGATAGCCAGATGTACATAAAAGATTTAATCTACCTGCATCTAATTTAATTAAATTTTTCTCACAAACTCGAGATGGTGGCTGTGCGAAATTTCAAAATTAAGTATTTATTTTATGTGTCCCATTCATGCAATTGAAGTGAACGTATGAATAATCAACGTACGCAATAATCTTCAGCTAATAGTACATAACTATATGGCTTATACATAGAACAATCTAACATGGCGATCATCCGAAATATATAGACATTAGACAGCATTTATTAGAACATTCACTCTAAAGATTTGTATTTTGATAGAGGCTATTAACATAAGTTCATCTAAGGGACTTTCAATAACCTGGTGAGCACAAAACTATCATGACGGTGACGCGAAATTTAAATATTAATAAGAATGCTAGCCGCTACACCAGGAGGGGGTCAGCCATGAATGAGAGTAAGTCATCGGTGAAAAGTTACATTTTACTCTAGCATGTACCAACAGACAAATGCAAAATTGCTGCATTTTCAAGAGATGTAAACAGACAATGGAGGGAATGTATAAAAGAGTAATGAAGACTTATGCTATTAGGTTATGCAATTCACAAATAGTGCATCCATGTCTGGCCACAGCGGGACACAAGCCCACTACCTCTGGCTTTGTACGTCGTTGCCGTGCTCAAAAAGTAAAAAAAGCAAAAATAAAGTTAGTCAAATTCCAAAGAAAGAAAAAACTATCCAAATTTGTCAAAATTAGTAAAAAGCAGCTCAAAATTACCACACAAATTTGGCAAAATCCCCTAAAACAGTCAAAATTTGTCAAAATTAGTAAAAAGCAGCTCAAAATTACCGCACAAATTTGGCAAAATCCCCTAAAACAGTCAAAATTTGTCAAAATTAGTAAAAACCAGCTCAAAATTACCACACAAATTTGGCAAAATCCCCTAAAACGATCAACATTAGTCAAAATTAGTCAACAACGGCTCACTAATTTAAAAAATGTCAAAATAAAAAAAACACAGAAATCGATCAAATTTAGTCACAGTCAAAAACAGCTCAAATTTTAAAAAAAGTCAATCTACAATCTACAAAAGACAATCAAAATTATACAACGTTAGTAAAAACAGCTCAAAAAGTAAAAATACAGAAACAAGTCAAAATTCAAACAAAAAACACAAAAAACAATCACAATTAGTCAAAAACAGCTCAAGATGTCCAAAAGAACAAAAAGAAGTTTTAGAAATGAGTCAAAATCCAAACAAACGCACATATCGATATACTATAGTAAAAACTAAAGTAAATATATTAAAATAAAATAAACAAAAACAAAAAAGTCAAAATCTAAAAATCCCCCATTGACCTGTAGAAGTTATAATTTTCAAGTTCCATGTAGGCCCACATGGCTTGCGCTACAGTATCTGTGCATCACACTACATAATAACCTTCATTTCTTACCATTTGGTCATGAAATCTAATCTCAAGGTGGTTCTTGTCAACAGTGGGATTCGAACCCCAGATCTTCAAACTTGAAGCTCCCCACAGTCTGTCCGTTATTTAATGATCCTTGCTACGGAAGAACTGAAGTGCTCTAGTTCGTAGATTCTAGCCAGGTCCTTGTCGAAATGTCCTTGGCTGTTGAAGCAAGCCGCACTAAAACTGCAAGTGTTGACCCCGCTCTTGTCTGTAGGTTGTTAAGATTAGCTGCAGGTCGTTCCCTTTAGCCTATATAGTGTACATAAATACGAGAGGGCAGGCTGTTTGATGGCCTGCGAAGGTATAAGCGTAAAGGAATGTCTCGGGTCACTACTTGCTCGTGAGTTCAGGGGTCAGCTTCCGCTCTTTCTCACTCCAAACAGTTTTCTCTGACTGCCATTAACACTTTTACCCCCAACTTACAAAATTTCTTTCAAAACTTTTTACGGAAATGTTAATTTTTAGCCTACTTTTCACATTTTGCAAAAATGAGGAAAAAGTAGACTTATGAGATCAGGCAAATGTGTGTCTGTCTGTCTGTCCTTCTGTCTGGCTGTGTGTGTGTCCCCCCCTATCAATCCTAAACGGCTGCAGCAATCGAAACAAAATTTGGTAGGAGTAAAGATCTATACCTGAATAGCTCACGCCCATATTTGAAAATGATGTCAGTGCTACCAACTGCTGAAAAATCGCAATTGAAATTTGAGCTCCATGTTGTATATCTTGGAAGGTATGAATAGGAGCTATTTCAAAATTAGCACACATATAGATAATAATATTGCAGTTTAATTTCCAGGAGGCCATACATCGCAGTGTTGCCAAAATGAATATACGCCTGCTGATAGGTCCAAATTTTAAATGCATATAACTTCTACACTATCAATTGGATTTCAACCAAATTTTGTATGTGCTATGTGTACATAAACATACATGACTGAACGTATTCTTAAGATCCACCAGGGCTGCCAACTGTTAATAAATGCTCTCAATTTATTTTATCCAAATACCAATATATCAGAAAGTATGCAAGCCGACAGCTTTAAACTATGCACACGTATAGTACCTGACATTCTATATTAATTTGGAGTAACTTATATACGTCATTGCTACCAACATAACTCTAAGCCTGCTGAGAGGTCCAACTTTAAATACATGTAACTTCTATACTATTATTTGGATTTCAACTAAATTTCGTGTGTGTTATGTGTACCATAACAGATATGTATATGCCGATTCTTAAGAGAAACCAGGGCTGCCAACTGTTAATAAATACTGTCTCTATTTTGTTACCCTAATATCAATATATCAGAAAGTATGCAAGCAAATAGCTCTAAACTTTGCACACGTATAGTACGTGGCATTCTAGATTAATTTAGAGTAACTAATATAGGTCAGTGCTGCCAACATGATTCTAAGCCTGCTGATAGATCCCATTTTAAAATGCATGTAACTTTTATACTAACTAATGGATTTCATTCAAAATTGACACAACAATAGATCATATTATTTCAGATTATTTCTGACCAATACGTGTATGTCATTGTTGCCAACATGATTTTACGCGCGCTGTTAGATCCAATGTTTAACTGCATGTAAAGTCCATGCTCTCCATTGGACTTCAACCAAATTTTGTATTCTGTACCTTAAGAGATGGAACTAAGAATATATTCAGTCACCAGGGCTGCGAACTGTAGTTCTCTTATTAGGCTACATTATGCCAGGTATACAGTATTTTGAACTAATTAGAAATTTCGATATTACCAACTTAATTTCGGCATTATTCTAGATAGAGGGGTAGATTAATCATTGGCATAGATCTTAAATTTCAAGAAAAGTAGGCTCTTTAGTTCGTTATGGAACTTCTTGTTATTTAATGGCATTGTGTTAGAAACAGGCGTTCTCAACCTGGTGTTCTTTAAGGGAACACATATGTTAAAAGTCCACATTTTCTAGCATTTATATGTTACTTAATACCCAATGTATTTTTAAAGATAACAATCAAAAATTTGAGACATACGGAGGTCGAGTCATAATTCATGGCAACTAATGTTTTTCTCGAACAGGAGACATCATGGAAAATCTACGATATACATTTGGAAACGTACGGTATGTAGCCTACTTGCGTAGGATGCCACTAGATGGTGTATGTAAACAACAGTGTGGGTCTGAGCATGCCCCCAAGTTCAGTGTGTGAGTGAGAGCATCACAGAATGGAAGTCAACAAGCAGGATGAACGATCGTATATTAAAATCGCAGTTCCTCCGCCTTATTCGCCTGATCTGAGCCCTTGTGACTATGATCTAATCCCCAAAGTCAAGAAGCCACTACGTGGACGACGGTTTGCTAACAAAGAAGACATCGTAACAGCATTTCAGAGGGATACACGTGCAGCGAACGGTAATCAGCGCCTGTTTGTGTATTTGCTGTCTATACCATAATAAAACAATGTTTACCAATGGCCTGTGTTCTGTCACTTACCTACTAGCATCTCCTGACGTCAGAATTTATCTTCAGGCACTATGCATATGTACATGCCCTATATTTCCAAATGCATATAGTAGATTTTCCGCGTTGTCACCTGTTCACGAGAAAGAAAAAAAAGTTGCCATGACTTATGACTCGACCGTCGTATATTCTTGAAACATCACGATAACATAATGTAAAGGTACCTATATATCAGGTCAGTATTTTGTTAAAAGTTATGTTATTTATTATAATAATTATCAATAATGAATACGATGGGTACATTTTCCATAATAACTCTTATCCCAAGACACTTGGAAACCTAATGGTGACACTTCAGGCTATTTCCACATATAAGAACAATTGATTCCTGGAAATAAAATTAAAAGTAGTCATGTTAGAAATTGTATTGTAGTGTTATTTTATTGTCTATGTATTACTGTACATCTCTGTACAAAATTTGAGTCTGATAGCTCTAATAGTTCGTTAGAAAAGTGTACTAGAAGTATAAGAAAAGTAGTTTCGAGAGAAAGGCTGCTAAAGTTCAAGTGACCTGTTAATGCCCATGTACGGGCGGGCATTGAAAGTCCGATGTGGCCTTGAAAAATGTCGGAACAGATATAGTATGTATATCAATCTGTTCAGAATTAAATAAGGAATAATATTACCGTATCAAATAAACTGAAAATCACTATTTTCGTCAATTTTAACATACGGGTTACCTTAACTTAGATGGAATTTATTGCTCCTGTCATACGAGCCTAAAGGTCCTCGCGAGCACAAGCTCACCTGAGATCCATTCTTCAATTGAAAATTTGTTGCACGAACCAGAATAATAGTGCTTACATTACAAGTTTTGACAGTCAGATAGTTTATCATTTTGTGAAAAATTATTATTTAATCTACAGTAAATATAATCAGACATCCCTGTTTTATGAATATCACGAAAGATGCTGATTTTACTCTACTGTCCTCATGTAACTGTATTTTATCTGCATGAGTCAAGCAAGCAGATACAGCATGCCTGGTGAGCGGTAAATCCCTGGTTATGTTGCAGATTACCTCGCTGTTCAGCCCTTTAAAACAGCAACAACAATAACAATCCTTATATATTTCGGCACTGCTGAGGGGGAGAGAGATACAGGAAAACGAAAGAGAGTCGCATACTTGTTCTATTATTGTTATTTATTATTATATTTAATACCGGGTGAGTTAGCCGTGGTGGTTACGGCATGACTGATGGCAGTCGCTCACATCCGGGAGGCGAGGAGGTTCGAATCCCCCCGCCGGCAACCTTGAAGATGGTCTTCTGTGGTTTCCCATCTTCCTTCCAGGCAAATGCCGGGGTTGGTCCCTAACTATAGGCCACAGCCGCTACCTTCCAACTCCTCGTCCTTACATTCCAACTTCCCTCCTTCCCTCCCCAACGGTACTTGTAGCTCACCCATTGGGTGTCCGTCTCGAAGCAGCTACAAAAACTGGCGAGCCGAACATGTCCTCGGATACTCCCGGCACTAAAAAGCCATACGCAAAAAAAAAATAAAAAAAAATAATATTTAATGATATTATTTAATTATTTTATTATTATCTTAACCTTTTAATTTTTATTATCGGTATTTAATTATTTTATATTTATTACCGGTATTTATCTAATTATCTTTCTAATTATCTTGTTAATTATTTTATATTTTATTTATTATTTTATTAATTTCATTGTTATTATTATTATTTTTGTTTCGGTCGTCTAGGGACCACGAAAAAATGTCATTGCTTTATATTATTATTATTATTATTTATTTATTTATTTATTTATTCAATTTTTTGTTTATTTTAAGCGAATCCTCCCACGTTATGGAAGACTTTAACAAATAACTCAATCAACGTTTTTGATTCTTCTTGTTGTTCCAATAGGCTTTCATACCGAGAATTATTATTATTATTATTATTATTATTATTATATTCGATTTAATGGTGCTCGAGTACTTGGTATGACTTGAAGGTTGTGCTCACAGTTTCAAGAAGGTTGAGAACACCAGTGTTGGAATATTAATTCGAAAATAAAATCTGACGATGTGTTCAAATTCATAGCACAGAAACATAGAGTCAATATGGATTCGTCTTTCTTCCTCAGTGAGCTATGTTTAAAGATAAGACTGTAAGAAACGCAAAAGTTTCATTAATCAACCCGTCGACGGCATGTACGAATGCTTATGAACTATACTGTAAGTCCTCAACTGAATTACAAATACACGCACTACTACAAACACCACAATTATTCTGGTTATCCAATAGTTTCTACACTCACACCAAAGTACACAGGGCCAAATGACCACGATCTCCAAGCCTCCCCAAAAGGAAACAACAACAGCGATTAATTTACGGAAAAAGTGTATATGTCTGCAGGATGCGAGATATTGTCCTTCATAATGTTATGTGCCACCCCCCTTGTGGCAATTCCGTTAACTGGATTACGGTGGGTAGAAAGCACAACACCAATTACTACTTGAAAGAGAAATTAGCTTTATTGCTTGCAGGTCAGAAATATACACCGTACAATAAGCAGATAGAAACAATTAGCTGTCTTACAGAAGCTCCCTCAGCATGGGGCTTGACTCATCGTTTCACTTGTCAATGGGCCACAGAAGTTAATCCCTCCTAATGAGTCCGGTCCCGTACGCTGGCTGGGAATAGCTGCACTAAGTCTGTCACTCACTGTTTTGCAACTCACCACAATGACCTCTGTCGCACTAGGTAAGCACACACTCTTCAATACCCAGCCTCTCCGTATGATTCACACTCCTTCACTGCCAAGAGAATCACCTTCACTAGGGGTTTCGCAAGTTACGTCACCACATTTCTGTCGCTCAGGATAAACGCTCGCACTAGCTCGAAAAGAATAAACACAACACACACTGCTTGACAGGTCGCTCTTATATAGCAGGCCGGTGACTCAATAAATGCTTCTAGACCCATCCAGGGTTCACGGCTTCTCGAGGTTTCCTTCACTGGTTGAGTCACGAATATTCTGGACCATCCCTTTGTCCTAGTAGTCCTGTTGCATAAGGTGCACGCGATACATTGAGGCAGGGCACAGCCCAGCCCTGGGGCAGTTGTGACGCATGCGGCGAGCGATGACACAAACTCACAGCCGTAACAATAATAATCACCTCCCATGGTTATGCACTTCTAACAATGCGTATAGAGGTCTCGCATGCCTTGGGCCAAGGTAGACCTTGAGTTCTAAGTTCACATAGCGTTGGATGTGGGCAACGTCGAAAAAGTGTTGTCCTATTAAGTGTCTCTTCAAGCGAGGGGAAAAGAAATAATTGGCATGGGCCGGATCTGGTAAATAATGGGAGTGATGGAGCTCAACAACCTCCAAACGCGCCAGGAACCTTTGTATGGTTATTGTGGTATAGGGACGCGCATTATCGTGCAATATCGATGATGGTGACTTTTCTCCATGATTTCGTCGAGCACGACATCATGGGTCTACTTGAGCATTGCTCGTCTTTTACGCTTTTTTTTTTTTGATAAAGCGTTGTTTCCATACAACTGGTGCAGTATGCTGTGACATTTGCTTGCTGTGTTCCCAAGTTTGATGCAGAACTTTTCGGTCGTTCGTTGCTCCATTTTAGAAAGAACAGCATCGCTACACTATACCTGACTTCCACACACAAACACAAGGAGCAAGGCACCCTGTGAAGTTTTGAGCTCACTTTTTTTTTGTCCTGTGGCCTCCTGAGAGGCCGAGTGCAGGTCTTTCTAGTCGACGCCCGTGGGCGACCTGCGTGTTAGGATGAGAGATGGAATGGATGGAGATGAATGAAACTGGGCAAGGATGTGGAAGGGAGCGGCCGTGGCCAGTCAGAAGGTACCGTCCCAGAATTTGCCTGGTGTTGAAAAGGGGGAAACCACGGAAAACCATTTCAAGGACGGCCGACGGCGGGGTTTGAACCCACGCGTCTACCGAGTCAGCAGAGAGCTTGGTCCCATGACCTAATGCTGCGCTTTAGCCAGCGTAGCCACTGCTGTCGGTTGAGCTCACTGATGAGGACAGCTATACTGTACAAAGTGGAGAGCACTTACACAGTGCAACATTTGAAACTCTATAAGCTCACTGATGAGAACCGATATATTGACTCTCGGGTACAATGCATTGCACTGTGCACCCTGTGAAGTCCTCAGTTCGCTGACGAGATCAGGTGTATTGATGCATTTCATAGTCTAGGCTACCCTGTGAAGCACTGAACTCGTTGACGAGAACCATTTTATTGACCCCAGTGCAAAGTGCAGAACACTCGGTTCCCTGTGAAGTCGTTGAGAACCAGTTTATTGACCCCCGTGTAAAGTGCAGTGCACTGTGCATCCTGTGAAGCTGATGAGAACCAGTATATTGACGGCCGTGCAAAGTGCAGTGCACTGTGCACCCTGTGAAGCTGATGAGGACCAGTATATTGACCCCCGTGCAAAGTGCAGAGCACTGTACACCCTGTAAAGCTGATGCGAATTAGTATATTGACCCTCATGCAAAGTGCAGAACACCTGGCACACTGTGAAGCTAATGAGAACCAGTATATTGACCCTCATGCAAAGTGCAGTGCACTGTGCACCCTGTGAAACTGATGAGAACCAGTATATTGACCCTCATGCAAAGTGCAGAGCACTGTGCACCCTGTGATGCTGATGAGAACCAGTATATTGACCCTCATGCAAAGTGCAGAACACCTGGCACACTATGATGCTGATGAGAACCAGTATATTGACCCTCATGCAAAGTGCAGAACACCTGGCACACTATGATGCTGATGAGAACCAGTATATTAACCCCTGTGCAAAGTGCAGAACACCTGGCACACTATGATGCTGATGAGAACCAGTATATTTACCCCTGTGCAAAGTGCAGAACACTGTGCCCCCTGTGAAGCTGATGAGAACCAGTATATTGACCCTCATGCAAAGTGCAGAGCACTGTGCACCCTGTGATGCTGATGAGAACCAGTATATTGACCCTCATGCAAAGTGCAGAACACCTGGCACACTATGATGCTGATGAGAACCAGTATATTAACCCCTGTGCAAAGTGCAGAACACCTGGCACACTATGATGCTGATGAGAACCAGTATATTTACCCCTGTGCAAAGTGCAGAACACTGTGCCCCCTGTGAAGCTGATGAGAACCAGTATATTGACCCTCATGCAAAGTGCAGAACACCTGGCACACTATGATGCTGATGAGAACCAGTATATTGACCCTCATGCAAAGTGCAGAGCACTGTGCATCATGTGATGCTGATGAGAACCAGTATATTGACCCTCATGCAAAGTGCAGTGCACTGTGCATCCTGTGAAGCTGATGAGAACCAGTATATTGACCCTCATGCAAAGTGCAGTGCACTGTGCATCCTGTGATGCTGATGAGAACCAGTATATTGACCCTCATGCAAAGTGCAGAACACCTGACACACTGTGATGCTGATGAGAACCGGTATATTGACCCTCATGCAAAGTGCAGAGCACTGTGCACCCTGTGAAGCTGATGAGAACCAGTTTATTGACTCCCGTGCAAACTGCAGAACACTGTGCGATCTGTGAAGCTGATGAGAACCAGTATATTTACCCGTGTGCAAAGTGCAGAACACTGTGCACCCTGTGCAGCTGATGAGAACCAGTATATTGACCCTCATGCAAAGTGCAGAGCACTGTGCACCCTGTGAAGCTGATGAGAACCAGTTTATTGACTCCCGTGCAAACTGCAGAACACTGTGCGATCTGTGATGCTGATGAGAACCAGTATATTGACCCTCATGCAAAGTGCAGAACACTGTGCAGCCTGTGAAGCTGATGAGAACCAGTATATTTACCCCTGTGCAAAGTGCAGAACACTGTGCATCCTGTGATGCTGATGAGAACCAGTATATTGACCCTCATGCAAAGTGCAGAGCACTGTGCACCCTGTGAAGCTGATGAGAACCAGTTTATTGACTCCCGTGCAAAGTGCAGAACACTGTGCGCTCTGTGAAGCTGATGAGAACCAGTTCATTGACGCCCGTGCAAAGTGCAGAACACTGTGCACCCTGACCCTGTGAGGCTGATGAGAGCCGGCATATACGCAGTTGGCGATCTTGGATGTGGCAGCAGTCCTATGTGTCTGTCACAGTAGAACACGGAATAAATCCTGAACTTGATTGATGTGTTAACATGGAGTACTGTCAAGTACATGTCATTACCGCTCACTGAGTCAGCAACTCATTGCCATGCTTGGTGGGCTGCGTGCCCACTCGAACAGCCTTCAGCATCCCAAGGCCGGCCATCACGTCGTCTGCAAGGCTTCCGTTCCGATCCACCACCCTCAGGTCACCGACTGGGGCCATCCTTTCTTCTCAACCGTGAAGAATAACAATATTGGACACTAGGTGGCTTTAATACGTAGTATATTGGCGGCAAACTGTAAGGGCGAATCTCAGTGGGTGGGCCTTGTAACAAGCATAGGTGTGAAAACAGAGTTCGTTCCAGTTTTCTCTCAATTACTTTGTTATTAAAAACAGCTGCTATGAAACGTGGTTTCTTAATAAGTAAGTACCGTACAGCGTTGCGGTTAAGATATGAGGCATCCGCAATGGCTTCCTTCATCTGTTAACACGTCACACAAAACGTTGGAGACATTCACGTATTGTGACCGTCTTGATTTGGAATACTGCCCATGATTCGTTTCTTGAATGCATTAAATTTTAAACCAGTTCGGATGGAAATGTCAGTAAATGGATTAGAATGCTAAATGCAGTTCTTCAACAAAGATGGCTGCTGTGCGACGCTACGAAAACTGCGATTGAGAACAAAAGTCATGGAATGCTATCATCCCGTGGGATCATCTTTCTTCATAACATAGGCAGATCGTACACAAACAATCACATCCAGGACATTATTAAATCATTTGGTTCAGAATAACGGGAACCCCCGCCCCAACTACTACCATCCTGATGATTTGGCGCCAAGTGATTTCCATCTTTTTTTTCTTAATCTGATGGTGTTCTTTCCTGGCGTTGATGATATCAAAGTAGGAGTAGAGGCATGGCTGTTATCACAGGTAACATCGTTCCATAACGAAAGTATACGACGTTACAAGTGCCATAATACGGGAGATGACTAAGTGGAAGTCCGTCTGAGATATACAAATCATTCTCAAGTGAATCTCCAAACCTACTGGAACTATCGTATGAAAATTGACATAGTGACATTAGACGAACCTGAAAAAGAAAACTCTTGAATATTTCTTAATGAATAAAGCCCATTAAAACTGCAATCACCATTTCCACCTAACCTCACAAATGCATGCGAACGATTGCCACTATGTAACAATATACACACGTAGAATGTGGTCATGTCAACTTATTGTAAAGAAGATTTCCTTCCTTTTAACGCTGCTACCTTAGTTACTTAGTGAAATAGTTATTGAGGGTTTAAGGGGCGGAAGAGCGAGGTCATCTGCCCCTCACTGCTACTTCCCTACTTCAATAGCTTCACAAACAAAGGACAATTATATGAATTCTTTAATTTCTTTAATAGCATTAGGCAACACTGAAAAATGGCTTATATCACGACAATAGGACAATTAACTAAAATGATCCACCAATCAATACAAATTCTATTCGATTGCTAGTAGGCCTACTTGTTTCGATAAACAATGCGACCTTCTTCAGAAACCGTAGAATCAAACCTTACAATACGAAATTAATAAAACTAAGTGTTGAGAAACGAGATTAACTAAAATACAGGGTGTATTTGATATGATGGAAGTCCGTTACACTGGTGATAGAAGAGACTATTCTAAGCTTCCTAGGTAAAAAATTTGTCACCTATCTTGAAATTGATAATTAATCATTAAAAAGTCAATGTTTTTAGTTATTTCAGAAACTAATCAGGCAGAAAGTGGTGCGGCAGGCTGGGGAAACGAGGCGGAGCCCGATGTGACGACGCGCGAAGGGGAAGTTGTTACGTAATCGGAGCATTGACCTTACCGGTTGACTTGAGGGGTGGTAGGCTATCAGCTGTTTGAGCTCTACCGTCTCGTAAGAAAATGTGCATTGCCGTTGTTCTTGTTGTTGTTGTTGTTGACAACGCACGCAATGGCTTGGGACGTCAGGACCGGTAGTATTGTGTAGCCTACTTTGTAACTGTGGAATTCATTGATTGATGTTCATGTATAAAATAATTTCGATACTCAGCCCTGATGTATCATTGGCGTCCGTGTCGGACCTTCTGTTGACTAGTTTCTGAAAATACTAAAAACATTCTCTTAATGAAATGCAGTGTGACAAAATTCCGACATCCCGCAGTCTGTTCAGAACTAGGCATTTAGGACGGAAGTAAAAAACTTGATGTTTTGTTTGAGAGGCTTGGCGATTTTGGTCATTTAGCCCCATGTAGCTGGGTGTGGGTAGAATTTGTGTGATAACCTGTGTTTTGTGGTTTCTGTAGTAATGTGGGTATTTGTAATTCAGGTGAGGATTCGGAAGAAGGCGCCGGCCCTGTGGTGTTGGGGCAGTGCAACTGCCACTCACCTGGAGGCCCTGGGTTCGATTCCTGGCTCCATCAGGGATATTAGAAACTGACGCGAGGGCTGTAACGCAGTGCACTAAGCCTCGTGAGGGCAATTAAGTAGCTGTCTGACAGTGAGGCAGTGCCCGAGTCAGGAAAATCAAGATTAATGGCCGAGGGGAACCGATGCACTGACCACGCGTCACCCTAATATCTGCAGGCCAAATGGCTGGACAGCGGTCGCTTGGTAGGCCTAGGCCCTTCATGGGCTGCACTGCCAGCGGTTATGATTATTGAGAAGAAGGCGGCCGTGGCCTTAAGTTAGGAACAATCCCGACATTTGCCTGGGGTAGAAGTGGGAACCCATGGAAACCTACTTCCAAGATTTAATACTAGTATGGTACCACATGTTCATATTGTGAATTGTCCCATCCCATCTCCAGCCCTCGGGTGGCCATTAACTGGAGAGGGGGGGGGGGGGGAGGATTGATTTATTGGTCCATCAACAATGTAAATACATATGAAAATACACGAAAATGAAAATAAAATACAAATACATTGTTATAATACAGTGTTATAATAATAATAATAATAATAATAATAATAATAATAATAGTCTAATAATAATAATAATAAGAGTCAGCATGTGTAGTTCTGGTGGTAGAGTGCTAACCTTCCCGAGGGTGCGATCTACGTTCAGTCATGTAGTAAATGAATGGGATCTAATAAGATCATCTCCATGGATTTCATGGCACATACAAGAAATCCTACGTACATTAAAGTCTGGCAACTCGACATACCAAAAAGAAACATAAAAGAAGTTAGTGTGTCTAAAAGCCTACTATTACTATTATTAGTATTATTAATAAGTTTATTACAGTTGTTGCACTATCTTCACACAAAGATAGACCAACAGTTCCTTAAATTAATTTACTAAATCTTTAGGATTTCTATTTTCTATGCATAGTTCATGAAGCTGGAAAAATCCTAGACAGATCCACCATCACTAGTCATGTAGCCACTCCCCATGAAGGTGTGAATCAGCTGTTCATAGGCTCGGTTTGCGTATTTCAATGGTTGCGTTCACGGTAGCAAACAGTTGATGAACTGTTGAAGAAAGTACGCTGTGAACGCGGTGTGATGGAGCGCTCCCTAAACATGTTCCATGGAGCGGACGCCATTTTATGGAGCTTAGAAAAACTTCGCTCCATCCACGGAACATGTTTAAAACCAACATGGCGTATAGCATGAAGTAGATTTGAAAACAAATGTAAACATTGTGGAAATCGCTCAAAATAGTTCCTGAACTGATGAATTCTGAAATAATAATGAAGAACACAACATCACGGTCCCTCTATTGCCTATAAAATGACCTGCATTGTGTTAAATTCGTGATATATCTTTATTATTCCGATTTACGGACCGCAGTTGCGACAAATTTTAACCTATGTGTGAAACAACATAACCTGATATATCGGATGTTACAGCCTTTCTTTTGTTCCAAGTATTAAAAATTATATGAATTCAGGTGTGTGGTTTCCTTTTTAGTGGCAATGTGCATTTTGAAAGTTTTTAAAACAATGTTTCAGCGTTTTTTCATCACTTGTCTGGGGGTAATTTGGTCTGAAAATACGATTTTAACCTATGCTTTGGGCTAAATACTGTACCTAGACGAATATATTGTTGTGTAGGCAGTATAGAGAGCATCAAACTTCTAGGCTACCGATACTGTATAAAAAATACCTTTCATTTGGAGCAAGCATAGGCTACCGGTACTGTATAAAAAATACCTGCATTGTACTGGGCCTACCCCAAATTCTGAATTATTTCAATACCGTAGGATACCGGTACTTGTTGGGTTAAGGATTAGTATGCAATAGGATATAAGAATTACCGTAGGTCTGTCTGTGCCTGCATTACTAGGTGATTCTTCCAATAGAAAACTGAGTGTTTGGCTGATCAGAATGTAATGACTGGGAAATACTAGTAGCCTATCAGTATTTTTCTTTCCATGGTATTATCAGACTTATCTTAACAGTTCTCTTGCTTCTTGGATGTTGTTTAGGACTAGATTAGCCTCCCCCCCCCCCCTGGCTTTCAGCTTGGACTGAATGAAGTTAATTTGGTCATGTATAGGCCCTACCCTATAAATATGTTTCTATGTTTGAAAGAAACCAGCTTCCCTTGGTAAGCATTTCAAGTACCAGTAACCATTAGGCTACTTTTCTTTTTATGGCATTAGCAGTCCTATCTTAACAGTTATCTTGCTTCTCGGTTGCTGTTCAGGTCTAGATTAAACATCCACATGCCTTTCAATGTAATGAATATTACCTGCCGTACTGATACCATTGGCTATAATTGGGCATGCTCAATAGCCAATGTTCACTGCAGTAGGCTACCAGTACCATACATCAAGAAGCTGGGAATGATTATGCACTGAAACTCAAGATCTCTTCAACATACGGTAGCACTTACCCAGTTTGTCCTCTATTTCCTTCACTTACGGTATCTCAACATGCCTGAGTATTAACATTTTGTGACAATTATTGTATGCACACACTGTATTTTGTCCATGCTTCAACTAATCCAACACCAAAATTTCCATCCTTGACTTCCTTTTGTCAAACGAGCGATGATTTTCTCTCAGGAGACAGGTTAGGTCTCTGTACTCAAATAGGAACTGACTATTAAGTAAAATGCATTATGAGAATGGATTTAGAAATTGTGACATAAGGCTAATTTATTTTACTTACTCTCTTGTGTGTATGCTACATATTGATCTATATTTTAACAGTAGCCTAGGCTACAGGATACATTTCAAAATAATGTGGTGTCAGTAGTAGTGCATGTATTTTTAACTGAGGCTAGGATTGGGAAGGAGGCTTTAAGTTACAAGCTTAGTAACCTGTAAAGGAAATTGTTAGTAAAATGATAACTTAAAGGGAGTGAGGTTTCATGAATATTGCCTACTAGTACTGTACAGTATAGGCTACAATTAGGCAAGCTCACTAGCCTAGGTTCACTGCAGTAGGCTACCAAGAAGCCGGTAATGGCTAGGCCTATGTACTGCAACTCAAGAAATATAATATATTTCTCTTCTTACACAAGCAGAGAAGATTGAGCACTGTTCAACACAGCACTTACCCAGTTTGTCCAATATTTTCTTACCTTATCGCAGCTTGCCTGAGTTTTAACACCTCATTACAGTGATGCTTCACTTTATAATCTGCATATTCTATCGCACAGCAGTATTTGCTGCTGACCACAGAAGACCTGATGTTCTTGTACGGTGACTGAATGAACTATGTTTGTTACAAAACTACACCTATAGTTTTGCTGTACTGTAGTTTCATTTGTATTCAATCTGGTAATGAGCCTAGGTGGAAGATATTACTTCTTTTAACATTTTAATTGCTGATTCGTGCCAACCATCTCTCTACCAGGCACATATTGAGCAACAAAGGGAATTGTTAGTAACCAAGTATCAATGCCTTTAAGAGAGCGATGAGTCATGAATGTTACCTTCGGTAATGGTATGTAATTGTACGAGCCCACTAGCCAAGCACCAATGAAGTACCAGTATCGTACATCAAGCAGCTGGTAATGATTATGTACTGAAATTCAAGATAAAATATAGTCATTGCTGCTTTTCGGGTACAAAATTATAAATATATAAACACACTCCTGGAAAAAATTACATGTATTAGTTAGTTATCACACTTAAATGGGCAATGGGCAACTAATACATGTAACTGTTTCCAGGAGTGGGTTTACATAATAATTTTGTACCCCATGTTGACCGACTGAGAAGCAGCAAAGACAATCTGTATAGGCAACACTGAAAAAAAGAAAAAGAATGGCTTCAAATTATCACAGAAAAGATGTATTTCTTAGCACTGCTTCATTTATCTTTGTTCCTAGGTGTCATTCATCCTGGTACTTTCCTGATTTTTATATCTTATTTTATTCAGTTTATATTTTTGCAGTGTAGTTTCCTCTACCTCATTCTGTACTGTCCAGACTTAGGTAGCAATAATTTTAAAATGTCCTATTTTTTAATTCTTTCTATGTTAGTGGACCATTTGATGACATGATCTATTAAAAAATAAATGGTGAAAGCATCTTTTAGACAACTGTTTTCAACCAAAAATCTGTAGCCTAACATTTTTCATTTTCATTAGATGAACAGTAGCATATAGGGAATATGGTATGGAAACCAGTTGTGTATTGATAGGAGGAGAATGGACTGCCAAGTAAGAGACTAAGTTAATCCATCAACAGTTCATGTTGTGCCTTTCTCTTTAAGTACTAATATTGGGGTGTAAATAAGTAAGCCATAACAAGGATAATACAGGCTCATACCATGATTTCCTTTGCTTTAAATGAGGGACCCAGAAATGTTATTTCTAGATGCTGGTTATAATTTTAAAGTGTGGAACTTTGAGCTCATCTGACCTTATTAGATAGGGGAAGGGTAATGGTCCAGATAAATACCTCTAGTTGACAGGTAGGGACAATGTGATTTATATTCTTGTAATGTTACAAATTAATTTTGCTATCTAACCTGATTTTTTGTAAATACAATTAATTTTTATAGTACAGTAACTAAAATCTGTATAGCACAGTTAAGCTGATGAATAAATCCAAAAGCTTCAAATCCTTGAGAAGAAAACTAGAGTGAAAAAGAAAAGATATAAGAAGCAGGAAAGTATCAGCATGAAGGATACCTAGGAACAAATTAAATAGATGAAGCAATGCTATCAAATAATGAAGTCATCATGTGTGGATGACTGGTAAGAGGTTTACTGCTAGACTTAAAGATTCTTGACCCTTCTCATAGGTTATAACCCCACATTAATAAAATCAAAGCTATATTTATATTCTTGAATAAATATTCGGTCTATTGAGACATAGGCCTAACCTACCTTGTTCAATTTGAAGGGATTAAAATTACTTCAATTATCATAAGTCTTGGGATATACCACCTTAATATACCGTACCATACGTTAAACTGTTAAGTTTTTTACCGTAGCCGAACTAGCATAACACAATAAATGCCGTATCAGAAAGGCAAGAAATTTACGTACGTAGGCCTAATATTATCGGGAGCAAGGTATGGTTTGATACATGTTTTCGGTACATAGTTTCAGACCAATCTCGTTCCGAGTTGCAAAACTAAAGGAAAATTAGATACTGATCTAATATCAGCATTCACTCTCACAAGATTATCTGATCATTTCAACATCGCAGGCTCGAGGATAGTACATCGCCCTTGTCCACTTTCGAACAACGCGCGCTGCTACAGATCAGATGGAGCAAACCGTTCACAGGTACACGTAAAACCTGATCCCGCTCCCGATGCATCAGCTTTGGAGCAGTTGATCAACTGTTTGCTACCGTGAACGCAACCAATGTCATTGACAGACAAGGCGAGGAGGTCACTCAACTGCAGACTCTGGTCAACATTTCTCAGCGTAGGAGGGGAGGGAGACGGGGAGAAGTCAGCTCTGCTGCTGAGGGGAACGAAGTGAAAGCCCGTTTCCAAGATATTGACCGACGATTTTTGTGATTTAATTCCACCTACACTAATTAAGATCCGACTTAATTTCATGAAGATATTTGCTTAGAATACCATCTTCTATCACCAGTGTAAAGGACTTCCATCATATCAAATACACCGTGTATATACAGGAAGAAATTAAGTAACTGGTAAACAATGAATCAGAACGATGAAAATATAATTATACTAAGAAAATTTATAATAAATATTTAAAATCTAATGGATAAGCAGGCTATTTGCGTAAAATATAAAATAATAGAATTAATTTGAAAATAAAAATAAAAAATAAAAATGATATCCTTGCAAATAATTTGATTAAATACAGGTTCTAGATATTTATATAGAATTTTCGAAAACACTCGGTAAATTATATGACTATCTCATCAACAAAAAAAGTCTTCTTCTCCCAAATTAATATTATGAAGGTGTACTGAAGCTATTATTGCTGTGATAGGCTACTCCCCCAAGAGCTCACAACTTGTGGGAAGTGGGTTGGCGACCACGGGACCCCAGATGAGTCCGGCATTGCGTCCACTTACTTGTGCCGGGCTCCTATACGTCTTATTGCCTGTCGACCTCCCTTGGTCAACTCTTGTTCTCTTCCGACCGCGACGGTATTAGGGTAACCGAGGCCTAGGGAGTCTCTTCCTTTCCCGCCTTAATTGGCCCTTCTTTTTCTTCTCATTATATTTCCTTTTCTCTTTAAGATTCTCGCACTGTTTTTGTGAATTGGCTCCCCGTGTATCTAAATTACATTTTCTGCATTTTTAGCCTATTTTCAATTTTGAAAAAATAGGCTTATGAGATCACCTTTTGTCCGTGTGTGTGTGCGTGAGTGTGTGTGTGTGTGTGTGTGTGAGGCGTGTCCCCCCCCTAATAACTTTTGAACGGCTGGAGCGCTTTCTATGAAACTCGGTAAGTTCATAGTACTATTCCGGGTGACCTCGACCGTGCCCTTCAAAATTTGTTACGTCTCACCAAACCAACATGGCGGCTGTGCGAAATATTTCACCAGCATTCAATATCTCCAAAACTATTACCGTTATCACCCTGGAATTTAGTACGGTGATAAAGGGAACTACTAGAAGTTCACCTATGTGACTTTTGAAAAACTGGTAACTACAAAACCCACATGGCGGCCACGCGAATTTGCGAATTTTAAATAGACGTTTATCGCGATTTAACCAACCAAACGCAATAAAACTTGGTACAGTATATGTTTATACACATTGTAATGCACCGAGATCTAACTCGGTTCAATTGTTTATATAACCACAAGATGGCGGATGAGCGAAATATTTCACCGGCATTCTATATTTCTGAAACTATTAGCTGTATCACCCTGAAATTTTATACGGAGATAAAGGGCACTACTGGACGTTCACCTATAAGACTTTCAAAAAGCGGTTAACTACAAAACGAACATGGCGGCCAAGCGAATTTGCGAATTTTAAATAGACCTTTCTCGCGATTTAAAGTTCCAAACGCAATTAAATCTGGTACAGGAAATGTTTATACACATTGCAATGCAATGGTATCTAATTTAGTTCAATTGTTTACATAACCTCAAGATGGCGGCTGTGCGAATTTTAAAATTAAGTTTTTATTTCTTGTGTCGTAATCAAGCGATCGAAGTGAAAGTTTGAATAATGAACCTACGCAATAATTTTCCTTCTATGGTACATGACTCTATGGCCTATACATTTAACAATCCAACATGGTGACCATCCAAAATATTCAGACGTCTCTGAATATCTACGAATTTATTATAGCAATCAAACTGATTTTTTTATGTTCATAGGGTCTATGAACTTAAGTTCACCTATAGGACTTTAAATACCCTGGTGATCACAAATCCAACATGGCGGCGACGCGAAGTATAAATATTCACATGGACGTTTCTCGCAATTTAACCATCCGAGTGCAGTGAAACTTGGTACAGTAAATCCTTTTACGAATGTTAATCCACTGGCATCTAATTTATTTCAATTGTTTCCATAACCACAAGATGGCAGCTGTGCTAAATTTTAAAATCTCCTTATTACTTCTTGTGTCTTAATCATGCGATTGAAGTTTGAATGCTACACGTACACAATAATCTTCATGTAACAGTACATAACTCTAGGACCTACATATATAAAATCCAACATGCGACCATCCGAAATATTTAGACGGTACTCAATATCTACGAATCTATTACAGCAATCAAACTGAAATGTTGTATGTTGATAGTGGCAGGTAATATAAGTAGCATATATGAAATAGGCTGTATAGTTCTTCAAGGAACTACTTGTTTGAATCTACACTACATTTTGTGAGTATTTCCAATCTAAATTGAATTTTGTAAGTATTTTCAACCTAAATTGCAATTTGTGAGTATATTCAACCTCAATTGCATTTTGTAAGGATTGACAATCTAAATTGCTTTTTAGTAAGTCTTTGAATGGGGGAGCGGCACTTATGTGAGTATTTTGAATTTCAATTGCATTTTGTAGGTATTATCAACCTAAGCAGCATTTTTTGAGTAATTTCAATCTAAATTGCATTTTTGTAAGTATTTTGAATCTCAATTGCATTTTGTGAGTATTTTGAATCTCAATTACATTTTGTGCGTATTTTCAATCTAAATTCCTTTTGTGAGTATTTTCCATCTAAACTCTATTTTGTTAGTGTATTCCACTCAAAATTACATTTTGTGTGTCTCTTCATTCTTTTGCCAGTATTTTCAATCTCCGTTAGTTCTTGTTATGGTTTCAGGTCATTGTCATTTTTGCTATCACCCAGACTATTGTAGCCGATAACCTAGATGATAGGCCACTTAAAACAGCAATTATCATCATCATCATCATCATGTGATAGACAACACTTAAGCAGTAAGCCCTAAAACTACTGTAGAATTTTAAACTAATATGCCGAAGTAAACTACAAGGACACTCTTATGATGATTTAAAGCTCTAACTTCAACGTAAAATATTGCTTGTCTTCAGAGGTGTGCACATTATTAAAAACGACACAGGTTTTCCAAAATCGCCTTTATACTTTTCACGGCTCAATGCACTAAATGTGTTTGCAAGGCGCTGAAATTATTTCAAATGTAAAACCAAGAGTCTTAATTATATTTTCGTTTAAGAAACTCAAAGTAAAATTTCCACTAACAGAGAAAGTTTGCTTATGCTACACGCCACACGTTTGGGTTTGATTACTTTATTTTTCGTGTGGATTTAGAGCAGTGGGATATGGAGTATTTTTTACTGATAATATAATAATATCGTATGGCCTTGGGTGCCGGGTGCAAGCTTTGTTATTTGAGCCCTGAGGGCAGCTTGCATGTCAAATTTAGTCGTTCTTTGGAACGGTATGAAAATCATGGAGGTTAGATATCTAAGCTCCTGGCACTACCTATAGCACTTTCTAGTAGAGAAAGGAGGAACTTGTGTGTTGGCGGAAAATATCGAGATTAATTTTGCCATTATGAACACGGCCTTTTGAATTCAAATGCATTCTTTAACATGCCAACAACGTATGACATGCATGCCGTGATTTTTGTCGCCTTTCAAAAATCACTTAGCACGGCCAGGAGCAAACCTGCAAGCTTAGTGTTGGTAGTCCGACACGATAACCATTCACCCACCGTGGCAAGCTTTTCACTGATGATCTGCTCTTCAACTACTCAGAGATTCATGAACTATGATTGAAATCACCTGACTTAGAGGGTAGATTCCAAAGTCAATGAAAATATAGAAAACGTACCTAGCGCGGGTCCCTCGGAATCCCTAATTCTGAAACTTTCCAAACACAATTTTTTATGGGAAATTTTTCATACTAGTGGTCATAATTCTGGAAACGTTGTAGGAAATATATCAATTTTCACTTAAACACACAATTCACTTTCGCCCAGTCATCACTAATCCATGATTTATGATTCTTAACCCTTTCCACGCAATTTTCACGTTGCCTTTCTTTTTATTTTTAGCCTACTTTTCACATTTTGCAAAAATGAGGAAAAAGTAGACTTATGAGATCGGGCAAATGTGTGTCTGTCTGTCTGTCTGTCCTTCTATCTGTCTGTCTGTCTGGCTGTGTGTGTGTCCCGCCCCTATCAACTCCTAAACGGCTGCAGCAATCGAAACAAAATTTGGTAGCAGTCCATATTTGAAAATGATGTCAGTGCTACCAACTGCTGAAAAGTCGCAATTGAAATTTGAGCTCCATGTTCGATATCTTGGAAGGTATGAATGGGAGCTATTTCAAAATTGGCACACGTATAGATAATAATATTGCAGTTTAATTTTCAGGAAGCCATACATGGCAGTGTTGCTAAAATGATTATAAGCCTGCTGATAGGTCCAAATTTTAAATGCATATAACTTCTACACTATCAATTGGATTTCAACCAAATTTCGTATGTGCTATGTGTACATAAACAGATATGACTGAGCCTATTCTTAAGAGCCACCAGGGCTGCCAACTGTTAATAAATGCCCTCTCTATTTTTTAAATCCAAATACCCATATATTAGAAAGTATTCAAGCCGACAGCTTTAAACTATGCACACGTATAGTACCTGACATTCTATATTAATTTGGAGTAAGTTATATACGTCAGTGCTACCAACATGATTCTAAGCCTGCTGAGAGGTCCAACTTTAAATACATGTAACTTCTATACTATCATTTGGATTTCAACCAAATTTTGTGTGTGCTATGTGTACCATAACACATATGCCTATGCCGATTCTTAAGAGTAACCAGGACTTCCAACTGTTAATAAATACTGTCTCTATTTTTTTTGTTACCCTAATATCAATATATCAGAAAGTATGCAAGCCAACAGCTCTAAACGTTGCACACGAATAGTGCCTGGCATTCTAGATTAATTTGGAGTAACTAATATAGGCCTACGCCAGTGCTGCCAACATAATTCTAAGCCTGCTGAGAGGTCCAATTTTAAAATGCATGTAACTTGTATACTAACTAATGGATTTCATTCAAAATTGACACAACAATAAATCATATTATTTCAGATTAATTCTGATCAATACATGTATGTCATTGTTGCCAACATGATTTTACGCGCGCTGTTAGATCCAATGTTTAACTGCATGTAACCTCCATGCTATCCATTGGACTTCAACCACATTTTGTATTCTGTACCTTAAGACATGGAATTAAGAATATATTCAGTCACCAGGGCTGCCAACTGTAGTTCTCTATTAGACTACGTTATGCCAGGTATACAGTATTTCGAACTAATTAGAAATTTCGATATTATCAACTTAATTTCGCCATTATTCTAGATAGATCCATATAGATTAATCATTGGCATGATTCTTAAATTTTAAGAAAAGTAGGCTCTTTAGTTCGTCACGGAACTTCTTGTTTTTATTGAGAAATGGCTTTTATTTGGATGATCTTGTTGTTAGACCTTTTTCGAACAATTTTCTTCTAACACTTATCGCAGAAACGTGAACTACCTGGGTGAAGCTTAACATAGAACGACACATTTAAATACTGCACTGCAGATATTCCCACCAGGCGTCAACAAAGTACTAAATATAATCAAGAGCGCTAACATATCAACAAATTCAACAATGATATGCATGTCGGTGGATAGTGAGATGCACCCAAACGCATTTCCTCTTTTTCTATTGTAATTGTTTGTAAATATCAAGGACTAAGCGCCAAATTAACTTTATAACGATCACATTTAGCTTTACAGTTACTAATGTAGTTATAAATTTTGTTCACCTGGTAAGAAACACAGTGTAAATGCATATCGTATCCAGAATTATGTACACCAGTGTAAGTCCACTGGGGCGAACACATTACTAAGTAGGGTAATAAAAGATGCCAGCATTTGATCAATAAAATGATTTTGTATAAAGAACTGTGATTAATTTAAATTCTTTATTTGCACACCACTGTACTTGTTGAAAGATCTGATATTGATACTTATCTGAAATTGTGGAATGTCTTCAGGCTGCTCAGACAACGACTTTTAATGAAGGTGTTCGTAAAATCTGTTTAAATAATAATCTTAGTTCTTTGAATTTGTGTAGCTCTCATAGAAGCATGGGGGCCTCTTGAGAAGTTTCCAGATGATGTAAGTTTTTTTAGCGTATGGCTTTTAGTGCCGGGAGTGTCCGAGGACATGTTCGGCTCGCCAATTTGTAGCTGCTTCTAAGCGGACACTCATTGGGTGACCTACACGTACCGTCGCGTGTGGAGTGTTGTTTGGGTGGAAAGTTTGAAAGTAAGGACGAGGAGTTGGAAGGTAGAGGCTGTGGCCTATAGTTTGGGACCAACCCCGGCATTTGCCTAGAAGGAAGATGGGAAACCACAGAAGACCATCTTCAAGGTTGCTGGCGGGGGGATTCGAACCTCCTCGCCTCCCGGATTTGAGCGACTGCCAGCAGCCATGCCGCAACGACCACGGCTAACTCACCCGGTTATGTAAGAATGAAATACCGTTTCTATGGCTTCAAAGCTATGTACCTAGTATATGTAAGTAAATGGAAGGAAGATTACGTGACCGTGAATCTTGTGATCATTAGCCACGGGGCCTCCTTTTTACGTGAATCCGAACCACAGGACATGGCATTTCACTTCGAAAATCTCACATGCATTGACCGGTAATCGAACCCAGTCAACCTTGGTGAGAGGCCAACAGCTTGACCGCTGTTGAAATTTATTTTAATCTCCTTTCTTTCGAGTGGCAATCTCCTTCTTTTGGTTCAAGAAGGGATGGCAACACTGCACACGTATATTACATACGAGATTGTAAAAATATCTTATAAAGTACTGTATATGTATGCACCCTGAAGTTAGGTATTTTTGATTTAAATGCCTCGCACAAAGCCAAATGTCATTCCCCAAGGCTCGAATTCAACTTTAGTATCCTTGGGGCGACATAGTTGCTGTCACACAGCACAGGGAGGAAACATAACAAAACAAATATCTACCACAAAAGTTAGCTGAGTTCATTCATTGTACACAATGTCACAATATCCTCAGGGGGAAAAGAGGAATGTTCGTTGTTTCATTTAATATCAGTATCACTCACTGCGATCGTATTTTGTGTGTTGTCCGAGCAAATGCTTTGTTTCTTTGTTATCGTATAACATGCATTTGGAAAAAAATATATATTCAAACTCTCCTGGACTGCTACAAAATTATTCTACAACAACATCATGACAGATTATACATGCTGTCACTGCTTTAGGGGGCCTTGCTTCTGTTTTAAAATATGAACTGACATTTTGAAAAGCTATAGTTTAGCAAGAGGAAACCATTATTGTTCCAGTATATTTTACAACACTGAGTAAACCTGGAGGATTATACGGACCAGTGAAAGAGGGTGAATTCTGGCGAATCAGAAATAATGGAGAAAAAAGAGTTGTATGGTAAGCCAGATATAATAGTGGAAATAAAGAGTAGTAGACTGGGTTGGTTGGTAAATGTAGAAATAATGACAGAGAATAGGATGGTAAGGAAGGTCTTCGATGGGAAGCCAGGAGGACGTCGTGTGAGGGGACGACCTAGGGCAACATGGCTGGATAACGTGGAGGAGGATTTCAGAAAGATGGGAGTCAGAAGATGGAGAAACAAGGCAGTCAACAGGGAAGAATGGGTGGGATTGTCCGGGAGGCCAATGCCCTACAAGGGCTGTAGTGCCATGGAGTAAGTAAGTATGGTAAGTAAGTCAAGTAAGTAAGTTAAGTAAGTTAAACAAGTGAAGTAAGTGAAGTAAGTTAAATAAGTTAAACAAGTTAAACAAGTTAAAGAAGTTAAGTAAGTTAAATAAGTGAAGTAAGTTGAACAAGTTAAGTAAGTTAAGTAAGTGAAGTAAGTTAAATAAGTTAAACAAGTTAAAAAGTTAAACAAGTTAAACAAGTGAAGTAAGTGAAGTGAGTGAAGTAAGTTAAATAAGTTAAACAGGTTAAACAAGTTTAAGAAGTTAAGTAAGTTAAATAAGTTCAGTAAGTTAAACAAGTTAAGTAAGTTAAGTAAGTTAAACAAGTTAAACAAGTGAAGTAAGTGAAGTAAGTTAAATAAGTTAAACAAGTCAAACAAGTTAAACAAGAATCTGTGTTAAGAGGGGCAGATGACCTCGTAGTTCCGCCCCTTTAAATAACAATAATGAGAAGTTAAACAAGTTAAAGAAGTTAAGTATGTTAAGTAAGTAAAGTAAGTTAAACAAGTTAAGTAAGTTAAACAAGTTAAAGAAGTTAAGTAAGTTAAGTAAGTTAAACAAGTTAAACAAGTTAAGTAAGTTAAGTAAGTCAAGTATGTCAAGTAAGTCAAGTAAGTTAAGTAGGCTAAGTTGTTAGGTAAGTTAGGTAAGTTGAGTGAGTGAAAGTAATTTTTTTAAATCCTCGACCGTATAAGCGCTTCGCTCAAAAGGAGACATAATTTCAACTCTGAGATTTGCTGATGACAATGTCATCTTACCCGATTCACCAGAGGACTTGAGGATTTTCACCTGTCAATTTGACATCCATAGGTATTTCTGATTTATTTCGGCTACATTCCATTATTTTGGTTCAGAAAGTTTGTAATAAATTGCTTAGGCTTTCACGGCCGGCGTTCATAATTAAGTACAAGTTTTTCGGGCTTGTAGGCCGTGGTCCAGATATCTCCCGATGTTTCACCGGAAACTGCGTCCGGCATTATCAAGGGTTCCGCTCCTTTCCTTGGTCAGCAGAGGAATGAGGAAGAGGCTTGAAATAATGGGTAACGGTTTGTAGTGGGGTATTGTTGTTTGAATATGACTGTTGGTTGGGTGGATCTTGGCGATGAACTAACGGCTGGAAGGTAGTTTTGGATCTTCAAATTGGCATGCTGACCAAGGAAAGGAGTGGGAGTGAAACGTCGGGAGATATCTTGTCTGGACCACGGCCTACACGCCCGAAAAACTTGTACTTAATTATTGCAATGAATTCTTTCCAATTTTAGATGTCTTCTTTCTCTCTCATATTTGTCCACCTCTTTGCGTAGTGGCTAACGGGTTTGGCTGTCAACGTGGAGGCCTGGGTTTGATATCCGGCTCTGCCAAGACATTTAATTCTGGTCTGAGGGCTGGAACGGGGAACACTTAGCCTCGTGAGGCAAAACTCATAAGAGGTGGGTTCGATTCCTACCTCAGCCATCCTGGAAGTGGTTTTCCACTTGTACTCTAGGCACGGTATCTTCTGACAGCCCACTGCCGCTTCCTTCCACTACCTCCTCTCATGAGGTTGGCATCAGGAAGGGCATCGGGCCGTAAAAACCATCCACCACATTGAATTTCGTCGCATCTCTTCCCCGGCCCCATTGGGAACGGGATTAATAAGGGGTAGACCGACAATACAATGAGTCATTATATCTTAGTTGTTGCACAAGAGTGTTTTTTAAGGTTGAACTTTAAATAAGTTTTTTCAATGAAAATGTTACTTTGATCATTACTCCCCAGCGCCCCTCATTGGATAAGACAGAAATGTGCTTTATAACAGTTACAGAGGCAAAATGCTGACATTTATAACAACATTAACACAAATTCCTCTTAACCCTACATTTGAATTCCAGTTGGCATCGCTCGCTGTGTTGTATATAACTTTTTCTTCCACTGTGCTCTTCGCACCGAAAAGGGGTGCCAAGTCTCTGGGAGAGGGGAGGGGGAATTGTGCTGAGTACACGGAACCTTGTAGCTGCACTAAGTCTTGTCGAGTCAGCACACAGATATCCGGAGACGAGAGTAGCACTACAGTAATATAGCTTTCTATAGATCAGGATTTACTGCCTGGACATTAAAGGGTGCCTGGATATTGTACACCTACGGCGACCTTATTTTTGACGGTCAAAATCGCGACTGCCTTGATGCGGGGGGATTTTTGGAGGATACAGAGGTTATAGTTTGAGATTACTTATAGTTCCACAAAAATCGATCCACCAAATATCCAATATATAGGGATAAATTAATACAAAGTTTATTTTAGTGTTTTTTTAGCATATTTTAAATTTTGAAAAAATAGGCTCATGAGATAACCTTTTGTCCGTGTGTGTGTGCGCGTGTGTATGTGTGTTAGCTTCTAAACGGCTAGAGCGATTTCAATGAAACTCGGTAAGTTCATAGCACTATTCCGGGCGACCCCGACCGTGCCCTTTAAATTTTGCTACGTCTCACCAATCCTACATGGCGGCTGTGCGAAATATTTCACCAGCATTCAATATCTCCGCAACGATTCCCGATATCACCCTGGAATTTTTTACGGTGATAAAGGGAACTACTAGAATTTCACCTATGTGACTTTTGAAAATCTGGTAACTACAAAACCAACATGGCGGCCACGCGAATTTGCGACATTTAAATAGACGTTTCTCGCGATTTAACCAACCAGACGCAATAAAACTTGGTATATGTTTATACACATTCTATTGCACCGACATCTAACTTCGTTCAATTGTTTACATAACCACAAGATGGCGGATGTGCGAAATATTTCACCGGCATTCTATATCTCTGAAACTATTAGCGGAATCACCCTGAAAGTTTGTACGGAGATAAAGGGCACTACTGGAAGTTCACCTATAAGACTTTCAAAAACCGGTTAACTACAAAACGAACATGGCGGCCAAGCGAATTTGAAAAAAATAAATAGACCTTTCTCGCGATTTAATGTTCCAAACGCAATGAGATCTGGTACAGGAAATGTATATACACATTGTAATGCACTGGTATCTAATTTAATTCAATTGTTTACTTAACCTCAAGATGGCGGCTGTGCGAATTTTAAAATTAAGTTTTTATTTCTTGTGTCGTAAACATGCGATCGAAGTGAAAGTTTGAATAATGAACCTACGCATTAATTTTCCTTTAATGGTACATGACTCTATGACCTATACATTTAACAATCCAACATGGCGACCATCCCATATATTTAGACGGCTCTGAATATCTCCGAATCTATTATAGCAATCAAACTGAATTGTTCCATGTTCATAGGGGCTATGAACTTAAGTTCACCTATAGGACTTTAAATAACCTGGTGGTCACAAATCCAACATGGCGGCGATGCGAACTATAAATACTCACATGGACGTTTCTCGCAATTTAACCATCCGAGTGCAGTGAAACTTGGTACAGTAAATCCTTATACGAATGTTAATCCACTGACATCTAATTTATTTCAATTGTTTCAATAACCACAAGATGGCAGCTGTGCGAAATTTTAAAATCTCCTTGTTACTTCTTGTGTCCTAAACATGCGATTGAAGTTTGAATGCTACACGTAAACAATAATCTTCATGTAACAGTACATAACTCTTGGACCTACATATATAAAATCCAACATGGCGACCATCCAAAATATTTAGTCGGTTCTCAATATCTGCGAATCTATTACAGCATTCAAACTGAAATTTTGTATGTTGATAGTGTAGGATATATCAAAATAGGCTGTATAGTTCTTCACGGAACTACTTATTTATTTATGCAAGTAGGCTACCTTACAAGTTTTGTGAGAGAGAAAAGAAAAAGAAAACATTAGTAAGTTCATTTTTACGTTTCTTACTTTACGTCTTATGATTACAATAACAAAACAAGATGTTCAGCAAAGAACATATAGCCTACTTTCTCCTAAATGCATGGGTATTTGTATAACTCTTTATACTTTTCAAGGAGTATAATTGAATGTTGGTTGTAGTAGCTTGTTGAAATACAACGTGCTATAGGGATATTAAACATGAATATGAGGTGCCCTTTGTTAGTGCTACCTCTGGAAAAAAAATCATTCAATTCGGTTTCACCGTGTTTGAATTGATATGGGGAATGGATTTGCCCACATACATGGCCGCTATTTGCAAACTATTTGGCTGATGACCTTGTAGTCTGTCATAAGATGCTTGCCACATAAAGATAATGTTGTTGCAAAATTTGGTAGAGACTAGATTATTAGGTTGGTCGTAATTACATTTTAGCTTTTAACATTTGGGTGGCCGCGATTACGTTTCCGTCAAGATAGCGGTGATATAAAACATGACACTGAGGTGCCCTTTGCTAGTGCTACCTCTGTACCCAATATCGTACCATTCGGTTTCACCGTGTTCGAATTGTTAAGGGGAATCGATTTTCACACAAAGATGGCCGCCATCCGCAAAATATTAGGCTAATGACCTATTAGTTTGGTCAAAGGATGCTCCCTCCATAAAGGTTTGTTGTTGCTAAATTTGCTAGAGATCGGATGATTAGGCTAATCGTAATTTTATTTAAGCTTTGAACATTTGTGTGGCCGCCATTACGTTTCCATCAAGATGGCGGCGATATAAAACATGACACTGAGGTGCCCTTTGCTAGTGCTACCTCTGTACCAAATTTCGTTCCATTCGGTTTCACCGTGTTTGAATTAATTGGGGGAATCGATTTTGACACAAAGATGGTCGCCATCCGGCAACTATTAGGCTAATGACCTATTCATTTGGTCACAGGATGCTTCCTGCATAAAGGTATGTTGTTGCAAAATTTGGTAGAGATCGGATGATTAGGTTAGTCATAATTTGATTTAAGCTTTGAACATTTGTGTGGCCGCCATTACGTTTCCGTCAAGATGGCGGCGATATAAAACATGACACTGAGGTGCCCACTGCTAGTACTACCTCTGTACCAAATTTCGTTCCATTCGGTTTCACCGTGTTCGAATTAATAGGGGGAATCGATTTTCACACAAAGATGGCCGCCATCCGCAAACTATTAGGCTGATGACTTATTAGTTTTATTAGGCTTCGTTCCATTCGGTTTCACCGTGTTTGAATTAATAGGGGGAATCGATTTTGACACAAAGATGGTCGCCATCCGGCAACTATTAGGCTGTTGTAGCAAAATTTGGTAGAGATCGGATGATTAGGTTAGTCGTAATTGGATTTAAGCTTTGAACATTTGTTTGGTCGCCATTACGTTTCCGTCAAGATGGCGGCGATATAAAACATGACACTGAGGTGCCCTTTGCTAGTGCTACCTTTGTACCAAATTTCGTTCAATTCGCGTTCACCGTGTTCGAATTGATAGGGGGGGGGGGGCAGACATTCAGAGTACACACACTCACACACACACTCACTGACACACTTTTTTTTCGCCCTGTGTTGATCTCATAAGTCTACTTTCATTTTTGGCAAAAATCGAAAGTAGGCTAAAAAAGATTCTTACTGAGTCTTTACAAGCTCCTGCAGTCTTTATGAACTAGGACAGGGTCGTGGATATTTCAAAACAAAACGTATTTTTCGTAATAATGTATATTTTTCAGAGAATTATTATTACTAGCGCACCCGTGCGAGTACTCTCGCATATTGGGTTGTGTGCGCCCCGTGTGTACATATTTCCGCCCATGTGCTATGCGGGCTCTACGCGCGAGAGATCTGCCAGAGGCTATCTTGTTTATTTGATTAATAGCACTCTATAATCAAATATATTTCCGATGACTTTTCAAGAAATGCAAGATTTTTCCTGTACTGAAAATGAAAATCCACAGCCTGCTTCCAGTCTCCGACCGGGTCAGGAATGGAATGAATGAAGCCCCCATCTAGCGGCGAGGATATGAACTGTGCCGGCTGCCGAGGCCTGAGGCACTCCTCTGGGGCAACGATTAAATGAATGACAGATGAAATGACATGATAGTGGAGAGTGTTGCTGGAATGAAATTATGACAGGGAAAACCGGAGTACCCGGAGAAAAACCTGTCTGCCTCCGTTTTGTCCAGCACAGATCTCACATGGTGTGGCCGGGATTTGATCCACGGACCCAGCGGTGAGAGGCCGGCGTGCTGCCGCCTAAGCCACGGAGGCTCCTGTACAATTGAGACACTTTCTAACTCCCTCTGGTTTAGGAGCTTGAGTTTTGTGAAACATACACCTTAGCGAATTAGATTCTTTTTAGATTTCTTTAAACTTAAAAATCCGGACATTTTTATTTATTTTCGGGATGCCGGGACATGCTCCTTTGATGCGGGACTGTCCCGATTTTTTCGGGACATATGATCACCGTATGTACAATATACCTCAGGCCAGAATACAGTTAGTTGTAGTTATTGAGGTTTAAAGGGGCGGAACTACGAGGTCATCTGCCCCTAGACAGGAGACACCAAATGTAATAAGTAATAATAGACTATATTTATCTCGCGAAATTTAATGCTTTTCAGTCGGTGAACTCGATTGTACCCAATTGTATTGGGCTGTTTCCCTAATCCTAAAATTTTTGTACATGCAATTAATAAATACAATTGTATGACCAGTTTAGATCGTCAAGTGATCATCATCAGTTCCATTACACTTGGGGTATTAAATATACAGTGGGAACCTTCTCTATAGAACGGAGCTTCACCTGCACCATGGGACGGGCGGAGCGCGTTGAGTCAGCGCTAGTTGACTAGCATTTACCGTTACACAACAGGGCGTCGGGAAGCCCTGAATACTGGTATTCCATTTATTACATGCGGAGCTTAGTTGAGATTTTTACAACTTGTGGTGAAGTACTGTAGACTATCTTGTATCGTATGAACACGGTTAGGTATGGAACAAAACATGGAATTTTCCTAGTGGAAACTTATCTTCTGAAGATGATGTCCACCAGTAAATGTTTTCGTAGATTGCAGCGCCGTGGGATTTTTACTTGTGGGGGAATCTCAAACAAAATGTATACAGAAACAATCCGCGTAATTTGGGGGCTCTCGAGAACGAAATAACTGCACTGATACGAAATATCAGTGAATTACAGTGAGTGTACCAAAACGTCCTACCTTGGTGCAACGTGTGTCTAGAAAATGAAGGACAACATTTCCAGCAACTACTCTGAAATTCATGTAAGTAATGATGATTATTCAATACGATAAACAGTGTACATGCGTTGAACTAGTTGGGCGCTTTGCTGCTACTAGCGCCAGTACCTTGCTCGACAGGTAGCCAGCCACAGTGGCCTTCCCGTCACGCGGCGCATCCAAGGCTCCGTTCTATAGGGAGAACTCTCGCTGTATGTCTACAAGTATGGGTGTTAGTATTTACAAGGAAGGAAGCTTGTAGTTTAACGTGACCGTTAATCTTGAGATCATGAGCCACGGGACCTCCTTTTTACGTGGAATCCGAACCACAGGACATGGCATTTCACTTCGAAAATCTCACATGCATTGGCCGGGAGTTAGTATTTACAATATGTAACTAACGAATGGGTCCTCAAGGAAGTAGACGAAACAAGAAAATTGATCACTACTATAGAAAAGAGGAAAGCAAAATTCGTTGGCCACACTCTACGTCATAATGAGTTCCTGACCACCATACTGGAAGGAAAAGTTCTGGGGAAGAAGGGGAGAGGAAGACCGCGGAAGGCTCATCTGGATTCTGTGATGCATGGACTTCAATTTAAACAGTATGCTGACTTTAAACGTTCAGCAAGTGAGAGACAAATGTGGTTGCAGCGACAAGTCCTGGCCTTTAGATGATGGTGATGATGATGGCACTTATTTACTTGCAGTAGTAATTAAATTAATACAACTAGTAAATATTTGTTAGTTATATCTGATTTTTTTGTTAAGATACTGAAAGTGGTGATTGATCTCCTACTTTGCTTGTTTAGTGTGATTATGTATTTGCTGTTAATCCTAGAAGAGTACCGTTCGTCTCCGCTACGAAAACGGGATACACTTCTGCTTTCCCAACTTCTCCCTTTTGTCCAATCCCCACCAGTGTTTGGTAGTCGTGAAATGCAAAGCAAATTAGTCAAAATAGAAAATATAATAATTAAAAAAGGGAGAATAGTCAAAATCAAGAAAACTCCAAAAAGTACTGAAAATTAGTCAACATTTGTCAAATCAACGCTCAAAAAGTAAACGAAAATTGAAAACAATATGGTACTTAAAATCTAAAAACAAAATAAACCACAAAAACAAAATTAGTCAAAATACAAAAAGAAAACCATCAAAATTAGTCAAAGAAGCTCAAAAAAGTCAAAAGAAAAACAATAAATCAAAATTACTCAAAATCCCAAAAGAAAACAATCACAATTAGTGAAAACTAGCTCATTTGAGGGTGCGCAAACGCGAGGGAACCGTGTCAGTAGAATTACTGGCACGTTATGGATCCACTTCCGGACAAAATTCCGGCACCCCGGCGTCTCTAAAAGCCAGAGTAGTTAAAAGGGACGTTAAACCAATAACATAAATATTATTATTGAAAACCAGCTCAAAATTCCAAAGAAATAAATATATATTTAATTTTTCTAAATAAAAACAAATAACAAAAATCAAACAAAATTATTCAAAATCAGTCTCCATTCAGGTAGCCTAGAGAGTGTAATAAAAATGACGTAAGTGGTATTTATTATCAGTTTGTAGAATGGTAGTCGTCGCCAATACGAATCGCTACCGATAACAACGTTGCAATTAGCGCTACCGTCCTGGGGTTAAATGGTCAGGTTAGAGTGGATTGTGTACTTAGCTGCGTTAGTGGTGTGCAGTCGGGTTGCTACAGCAGCCACTCTCGTCACTGTCTGCACTGAATTTTACAGGATTAGGGAAACTCCCATACCATAATACAGGGTCTTTCACTCAAAGTGGGGTCGGCCACACTGCCGATGCAGTGCTGCAGGTAGAAGATCAAGCCGAAGGTCAGAGGAGCATATGGCAAAGCGGATCTGAGACGGTTGCGACGCAGGATTTGCCGAGTAAAGTTGACTTGGTTATTTTGTTTATAGCCTCTTTAAAGTTATAAGAGTTATAAGTTTATAACGTGTGTACGTGTTAGTAGTTGTTGTTTACGATGTGTATGTGGTTATTGCTTAATTGTTTCAAAATTTTACAGTGTGTTATTGCTAAGTGTTACAGCCTATTGTTTCAATTTATATTTATGGGGAAAATCGAAAAATAACGTTTATGTTCGACCCTCACTATTATGGGTCAGATAACTGTATCATAATGATGGTCATTATAACACTCTTTTTCATTATGATACAGTTTCTCCAGCCATTCAGAGCTCGTTCATTCACCAATTAGGTAACGATACCTTCACGCGTGCGCTCAAAATCCAAAATGTCGGACATAAATACAACATCGAACTATAATAAATTACCGACATGGAATATGTTCGCGTAAATAAACTGGCGAATATGAGACAACATATAGCACTGTACCTTAATATAATTTCTACACAGCGCATTCATTGTCTTCAAACAACTCCAGTGACAATATTACTGAGGGGCGGCAGATGTAAACATACGGCCACCATATGGCATTGCAACACACAGAGCGCATGCGTCGGTCGTTCAAAGATCATGAAAGACAGAGATATAACACCCAATGCTCGCTCTGCGATCAGAAAATTCAAGTAGCTGACTCTCAACAGATATTTATGACTATTTATGTTAAAACATATAATAAAGTTATAATTATCGTCGAACATAAACAGTCGTATGCAACTCGCCTATAATGGTAATTAAGACACTCGTATGGAAATTATAAAACTCGCATACGCTCGTTTTATAAAAAATACTCGTGTCTTAATTATAGCCATTATAGGCTCGTAGCCTCCGTGGCTTAGGCGGCAGCACGCCGGCCTCTCACCACTGGGTCCGTGGTTCAAATCCCGGTCACTCCATGTGAGATCTGTGCTGGACAAAACGGAGGCAGACAGGTTTTTCTCCGGGTACTCCGGTTTTCCCTGTCAAAATTTCATTCCAGCAACACTCTCCACTATCATTTCATTTCATCTGTCATTCATTTAATCATTGCCCCAGAGGAGTGCGTCAGGCCTCGGCAGCCGGCACAGTTCATATCCTCGCCGCTAGATGGGGGCTTCATTCATTCCATTCCTGACCCGGTCGGAGACTGGAAGCAGGCTGTGGATTTTTTCATAGGCTCGTAGCATAATGTACTATTATGCAACAAACCCTTACACTCTAGATCAGTGTTTCTCAAACTTTTTTGTGTGTGTACCACTTTAAGGGATGAGAATATCTCATGTACCACCTAGTGGTTGGGAGATATAGTATTTATAACCCCCACCCCACCACCACCACTACGTAGTAGACCAATAGACGGATTGTAAATTGTGTTTGTTAGAGTTAAAGTGTGTCCAGTTGTTTTATTATTTCTTACAATAAGTATTCAATTCAAACATTCAGAAATGACACTGTACAAATAATAATAATAATAATAGAACTCGTAATAATTAAACATAAAAACCAAAGTTCAACCAACAACTTCAATGTGAAAAGTGAGCTTGAAGATTAGAAGCCAACTTAGGAATGTCTGGTTTAAGAATGCTGAGTCTCAAACGAAGATCGGTTTCCACTGTAACCAGCCTATTCCGGTATTTATTCTTGAGATAAACAAGTGAAGAAAATGCAGTCTCACAAGAGTATGAAGTTGTGAAAGGCAGTAAAAATCTAACTGCTTTGTCAGCTCTGTCTGCATATCTGCACATCCCCAACCCAAAAGTTCACAAGAGCCATTTTTGAAAACGTTTGCCTTCCTTCTGAATCACAATTCAATTCATAAAACTGCGCCTTGTCTTTGGCCTTGACGTCCTCCAGCAACATATCAATGTTTTTATATTTAAAATGGTATATTTTATATTTTTATATTTTTCGTAACGTATCTAGGCTAATATTTTTTATATTTTTCGTAACTTCACCGCAGTTTGGGATACACTGATCTAGATGAACTCAAACTAAATACCACGAAAAAAATTCAAGCTATCTTGGTAGATGAACTAATGCGTGTGAATGAAAATTTCCTTAGACGATGCCAGAAATGAGTAGATGCAGCTGGAGGACATTTTCAACATCTTCTGTGACAATGATTTTACTTTGATTATGTGTTAGTATGTGTGCTTGTTATTTACATGCGATTCGTACGGGCTCTCTCTCGACCCCAAGCTCAACGAGTTGCCATGTGCTCGTCCGATCCTCCACGGGCCACGCGGCCGGCCCCACTTTTAGTGAAAGACCATGTGTTTATCAAGCTTACATCACTACTACTTCATGGTGCAGTCTGTAGTGGCTACCTTATTGCCTTGGGTTCGACTACCAACTCTGCCAAGGTACAGTATGTAATTTAATTTCTCTAGTTAAACATTGTCACAACGCACTAGCACTGTACATTACATTCGAATATTCTAATAATTCAACTACTTAAAAATTTCGCCAATTTGAAATTTGAATAAATTATTCGAATGTTAGATGAATGTGGATGTTCAAATGCCATGACTACGTACCTACCTCCCAATCCTAGTCCCGATTACGAAATACACACTAATACAGTCATCACAATAATACAGATTATCAGACAGATTCCAACACAAATACACACACCCAAGTACACGGGGCTAATTGACTATTACGTAGCAATGTCCCCAAATGATCAACAACAAAAACAAAATAGCTACCGTACCTTGGTCATCAATGCTGTGGAGAAATTCCAATTTGCCATTTGTTGTTGTTGTTGTTGTTGTCCATTCGTGCAATGACATGCAAGGTCGACTGCTTCGACTCCTGAATTCGACAGGCATTTTAACTACATTACTGCAGTCTTCCCAGAAATTCGACACGGGTAGCTACGCTCGCCAAAGCGCAGCCCTAGGCCATGGGGGCAAGCTCTCTGTGCACTCTGTATGCATGGGTTCGAGCCCCACCGTTGGTCGTTCTGAAAATGGTTTTCTGTGGTTTCCCAATTTTCAACTCCAGGCAAATGCTGGTACGGTACCTTCTAACTGGCCACGGCCGCTTCCTTCCACAGCCTTATCTAGTTGCATTCATCTTCATTCATTTCATCTCTCATTAACTGCTCTCATGCGGTTGGCGTCAGGAAGTGCATACGGCCGTAAAAACCATCGGCCACCTAGCATTTCATCACAACGGGAATGATAAGGGGTAGACATACTGTACTCTTTCCAGAATACAGAATCCGGTTGGTTGGTTCCTCAGATTTAGGGGCTGCGACAACACGGTCATGTAGCCCCGTGTACTTTGGTTGTGTATAGAATATATCTGATAACCGGTGTAAATTGTGATGACTGTATTAGTATGTGTTTTTTTTTAAATTCAAGTAAGAACAACAGACGATAATTTCAAGTAGTTCCTACGTTCGCTACCAAATGCTACCGTCCACGACATCTGACTGTGAACTTCGCTACTACTAGATGCAATTGCAACCTGCGCCCGGTGACGAACGTTGGAACGTAAGAGCATTAATCAAACCTAACCTACAAATTTTGGCTTCACAGAAGTGTAGTTAGTGGAAGGTTATTTTTCATACCATAAATCTATGACATGTGACCGCCGCGTCGGCCTTACTTCCCCTCCAAATGAAGGCATACTGGGGGATTTTTACCGCTCTTAAATTATCCAATGACTTTGGCCGGGTTTGAACCCGTGACGTTGGATATAGAAGCTCAGCATGCTACCAACTACGCCACCAAGCCGCCAAAATACAGGACCTAATACTGTACAGTAGCTGAATAAAACTTCTTGGACGTGAGAAGAAATGTTTTCAAGTGATCAGTAAGGAAGCCTACCCCATCTCCCAGCTTGAGAGAATCCTATTACCCTGCTTGCCGGATATACGTCAGCTCATTATCACCAATTCATCATAGTCTCCCCACCCTTCTTTCCCCTGACTCCTAGTTCGGATTACAAGTCAAATTGGTGACACTTTTTTATATCCCCTTCAATATCGTAACACAGCCCTTCAAGGGAGCGCTTGACATTGAGAAGAATCCGACCAACATTGCAGTAAGCAGTCATTTCCAACTAAAAGCAGAACAGATTCCGTGAACTTACGTAGTGGTGGTAGCGGTTCATGTTAGAATGGGCATCACATTAAGCTCATTTGCCCCTCACAATGTGTACGATAATGAAAATGAATACTAATACTGTCACAACCGATAGCGGTGGCTACGCTCGCTAAAAGCGCAGCGTTAGGGCATGGCACCGTCGGCCATCCTTGAAATGGTTTTCCGTGGTTTCCCCATTTTCAACACCAAGCAAATGCTGGGTCAGGCCACGGCCGCTTCCTTCCACATCCTTGCCCAGTTCCATTCATCTTCATCCTTTCCATCTATCATCCCGACGCGCAGGTCACTCACGGGCGTCGACTAAAAAGCCTTGCTCTCAACCTCTCAGGAGGCCACACGACAACAACAACAACAAAAGAATACTGTCTCAGTTCTACCGCAACGTAGAAATGACTTAAGACTAATTTAGTTACCAGAAGAAGAAATAGGCCAAAGGAAAAAATGGGGAAATAATGGACCCCAGCACTCGAAGAATGAGGTTTGATAGACTTGAAATAGGTAGAGCCATGAAAGGCAGTTGGGAAAGGATCCGTCCTAAAGTCAATTGAACAGTGAAGTGTAGTGAGAGCATTCAGCTTTAATATTTCTATAACAAACGGACCCATGTGAGAAGAGAACTTGAGTGTGTATAAACCACTCGCACGGCTTTATTGTTATGCGGGCTCGACGAGACACAGTTCTGGCAGGAGCTATCGTCTTGGTTATTTGTTTAATCGCACTTTTTAAACAAATTGTCGATATTTATGAAATCAGAGTGAAATTAATTCGTCACTACTACGGGTAATTCACTTTATTTTGAATGTTCATTAATTTTGGTACGATCGGTTACTTGTGTAACTGGCTGCGTGTTGCAGCGGTAACGATCTCACCTGCTGTGCCATGAAACTTGGGTGAGTTGTTGTGACTACTCCCGAGAAGGTTTCTGAATTAGTAAGTCCGATTTACAATAGGTAGCGCACGAATAGCTTCAACAAGTGAGTCATGGTGCGCAAATCGTTCTAACAAAGTTCCGTCTGCATTCACATCCAATTGCGATGAAATTTGGGTGAGTTGTGACCACTCCCGCGAAGGTTTCTGAATTAGAAATCGGTTTTACAGTTGCTAGCGTACGTGCAGTAGGCCTACAGTACGTGAAAATCCACAGCCTGCTTCCAGTCTCCGTCTGGGTCAGGAATGGAATGAATGAAGCCCCCATCTAGCGGCGAGGATATTAACTGTGCCGGCTGCCGAGGCCTGACGCACTCCTCTGGGGCAATTATTAAATGAATGACGGATGAAATGAAATGATAGTGGAGAGTGCTGCTGGAATGAAATTTGACAGGGAAAACCAGAGTACCAGGAGAAAAACCTGTCTGCCTCCGTTTTGTCCAGCACAGATCTCACATGGAGTGACCGGGATTTGAACCATGGACCCAGCGGTGAGAGGCCGGCGTGCTGCCGCCTAAGCCACGGAGGCTTCTGTGGTAGGCCTATGTAATATATTCCAATACGTACGGTTTAAAAAATCAACTTGAATTTAATTTTCACAAATGGAAATGTTCTTGAAAGTGCTGTTAAATTACGCAATTTTGAAGGAAAAAAAAGGTTTCTTGAAAAATTCAAAAATAAATTTTATTTTTGAAATGGCTGTGTTAAAGTAAGGAAAGAGTCCTGAAAAACATCCGTGAAAACGATCGATTATTTTTTGTTAATAGTTTATGAGGGAGAAGTAAATAAACAATTGAAAATTAGTGAGGGCAATATAGGCTATTCCAGAGTCCCCTGAGCAGCTGACTTACTGCGAAGTTCAGAGGTAACGTTATCGCTTGCTGATCCCAAGATAGTGGGATCGAATCTCGGCGCAGTCAGATGGCTTTTGAGGGTGCACAATTGCCGTAGTCGTCGAATTTTTAAGAGCGTTACAATCCTTCAGTATGCCTTCCTTTGGAGGGGAAGTAAAGCCGGCGGGCCCTTGTCATAGACTACAATTGGTAGTGTGTAGCAAAATTTCTAGGTTATATTTGGCTGCATAGAAGCGCTCTATCAAGTTCCAACGTTCGCCACTAGGTGTTAGTGACAGAAGCATCTGGTAGCCAAAGTTGGAACTACTTGAATTGAACTTGTTAAGAGCCGACGAGTGTCCAATTAAAATATCCTGCTATGGCCATTCGGCTGCAATTGAGTCAGCGCAACTTGACTAGCATTTACCGTTTCCGTGTCAGGGGACTTACTGGTACGTTAAAGATCCCTTTTGGGGCACAATTCCGGCACCCCGGCGTTTCTAAAAGCCACAGAAGTTAAAAGGGACGCAAACCCAATAACATTATTATTACCTGAGCAGTTGAGACTTGTTGAGCGTGAAGCTATTCTATGCTATGCTTCTAACAAGACACATTCTTCCCGAGGACAGCTTTCTGCATCACACAAGTTGAAACTGTTGGACTGAAAGTATGCCCATTCGTTTTACTTGGCGATAGCACCCTGAGGTATCTGAACGACACTTCCTCATTTTTTTGTGTGAAGTTGTTGTCTTGTATTATATCTCCTGTTGTTTCCTTCCCACATGCTTTTTTTTTTGTTATTCAAGAAAGACGACGACTCCAATTCCATAGTTCATATACCACGAACACTGTTTTTTTTTGTTTGCTTCCTTCTTTTTTTTTCTTTATTCTTTTTTTCTTCTTCTTCTTTTTTATTTTGTGCATTACTCACACCTCAAGCTTTAACAGCGCACCGTCTAGCGGGCTGTCTCCTGTTCCCTCGCCAATTTCTCGTGCAGATCTGTGTGTGTGTGTGTGTGTGAGTATGTACACGAAGCAAACGGGCGAGCGAGGCAAGCTAGGGGCCTGCTCCTCTGAAAGTTTTAGCCAGACTAAATTATCCCGAAAATGAAACTGTCACTCACGACTGAAAGATGGCAGCACATGATAGGAAAGGCGTAGCATAGCACACGGTATCCCGTGCAATTCTCGCTTGGCTTTAGGGCGCCATGGCAAGCAAGCAAGCAAGCAAGCTTTTCTCTCTGTACACTAATATTACGTGAGGATGAAGGGGTTGAAATAAGAGATGGTAAAACAAGAAACAAGAACGCGGGAGAGAAAACGGGGAAAAAGGAGACAAGAGAGAGAAAACAACTGTGGTGAATCCAATGTAAAATGAAATGTGATGTTGAAGCAATTCGAAGCGGAAAGCCACGCGAGATGGTGAAAATAAATAAAACAGTTTTTTTAGGAAGGATAGAGAATGACAAGCAAGGAAGAAAGAAAAGGAGGGAAATATTGGGGTGGAGTTTGGTCACGAACCAACCTCCCTTCAGAATTTTTAAACCCTTTCTTTTCTTCTTTTCTTCTACCCCCAATATATTCATATATTACGTTTGCTCTTTTTTTATATTTCATTTCTGATATCCTTTTCCTTACAGATTTATTTTTCCCATTTCCGTTTCGTGCCACTCTGAAATACAAAGAACACTTTTTATTGGCTTAAAATAAATCCTTGTTTTATTAGCAACTTTGGACATGCAATGAAAGTGAGCTTAATAATAAACTGTTTCTATACAACTTTATTTTATTATATGATTTTTATAGATGGATAAATGAATGGCTGTGAAGTTTCTGGTTGCATTCAAATGATATACTGTATACAATAACCAGGGTTGGGTGTAACTTCTTAGAAGTAACTGTGTTACGGTTGTAAATGACATAGTAACGCATCGTTACTTTTGCGATACTTTAATATAGCATATTTTATTATACAGTATTTGAATAGCAGCCAATGGTCATAGCAAGGTAATTTAATTGAATGCCCGTAGGCTCCCAATCAAGTTAAACTTCTAATAGTTCCAACTCTGGCTACTCGAGATGCCATTGTCACTGACACCTGGTGGACGATGGAACTTGATAGAGCGTTTCTAATCAACCAAATACATCCTAAAAATTTGGCCACACACTACTAATTATAGTGGTAGGTAATTTTACATACCATCAATCTATGACATGGGCCCGCCGGCTTTACTTCCCCTCCGAAGGGAGGCATACTGAAGGATTTTAACGCTCTTAAAAGTCCGACGACTTGGGCATAGCAGTTCAGCATGCTACCGACTACACCACTGAAGCCTTATATAGCATATTTGCTTAAAATGAGGTTAAGTGCCCGAAATCCATCCCCTCGCCACAATTTGTCCGCAACTTTAACTTCCGTGGATGGTGCTAATACGAAGTACGTCCAGAAAGTAAGTTCCGTTTGATAATAACATTAAATTGTGTACAGATACAGAAAAATTATTTATTGCACAAAATTCTACAACCCTTAAACTATTTTTCCACATAACTGCCGAAATGTTGCAGGCATTTGTCCTAGCGTGGCACGAGTTTTTGCATACCTTCTTCATAGACGTGTGCCGCCTGTGTCTTCAACTACACACATCAAAAAAAGTTTTGCATCACCTCGGTTCCAAGAGTTCCGGAACCGTTAAATACAAAGGGAATAGAGATCAACACAAACAACATTTCAGCTCGTTTTATTGCTCATGAGACCCACACATTGCATGTTGTACCATCATACAGCTAGACTTTCAGCATTTGTGGTCCAGATTGCAGTACACACCACTACCTCTAATACCCAGTAGCACGTCCTCTTGCATTGATGCATGCCTGTATTCGCCGTGGCATACTATCCACAAGTTCATCAAGACATTGTTGGTCCAAATTGTCCCACTCCTCAACGACAATTCGGCGTAAATCTCTCAGAGTGGTTGGTGGGTCAAGACGTCCATAAACAGCCCTTTTCAACATATCCCAGGCATGTTTGATAGGGTTCATGTCTGGCGAACATGCTGGCCACTGTAGTCGAGCGATGTCGTTATCTTGAAGGAACGCATTCACAAGATGTGCACGATGAGGTCGAGAATTGTCGTCCATGAAGACAAATGCCTCTCCAATATTCTGCCGATATGGTTGCACTATGGGTCGGAGGATGTCATTCAGGTATCGTAAAGCCGTTTCGGAGCCTTCCATGACCACCAGTGGCGTACGTCGGCCCCACATAATGCCACCCCAAAACATCAGGGAACCACCACCTTGCTGCACTCGCTGGACAGTGTGTCTAAGACGTTCAGCCTGACCAGGGTGCCTCCAAACACGTCTCCGACGATTGTCTGGTTGAAGGCATATGCGACACTCATCGGTGAAGAGAACGTGATGCCAATTCCGTGGGGTCCATTCAGCATGTTGTTGGGCCCATCTGTACCGCGCTGCATGGTGTCGGGGTTGCAAAGCTGGACCTCGCCATGGACGTCGGGAGTGAAGTTGCGCATCATGCAGCCTATTGCGCACAGTTTGAGTTGAAACACGACGTCCTGTGGCTGAACGAAACGCATTATTCAACATGGTGGCATTGCTGTCAGGGTTCCTCCGAGCGGCAATCCGTAAGTAGCGGTCATCCACTACAGTAGTAGCCCTTGGGCGGCCTGAGCGAGGCCTGTCATCGACAGTTCCTGTATCTCTGTACCTCCTCCATGTCCGAACAACATCGCTTTGGTTCACTCTGAGACGCCTGGAAACTTCCCTTGTTGAGAGCCCTTCTTGACACAAAGTAACAATGCGGACGCGATCGAACTGCGGTATTGACCTTCTAGGCATGGTAGAACTACAGACAACATGAGCAGCGTACCTTCGTCCTGGTGGAATGACTGGAACTGATCGGCTGTCGTACCCCCTCCGTCTAATAGGCCCTGCTCATGCATGGTTGTTTACATCTTTGAGCAGTTTTAGTGACATCTATGAACAGTCAAAGGGACTGTATCTTGGATACAATATACACAGTCAACGTCTATATGCCGGAGATCTGGGAACCGAGGTGATGCAAAACTTTTTTTGATGTGTGTAGTTGTACGTTCCGCTGCAGCGCAGTTCCGCATATGCGCGGTAGACGCTCTGTATCAAGGAGAAGAAACGTGCGCCATTTGGAGAGCGCTGTCAGCCACGTACGCGTTGTTGTGCATGTTTACTCGTACAATGTCGGTGTTGATTGAAAATCCCGCCGCTTGTGAAATCAGATCTGTGATTCGTTTTCTGAATGCTAGGAAAGTGAAACCAATTGATATTTATCGGCAAATTTGCGAAGTGTATGGACAAAATGCGATGAGTGATTCAATGGTGAGAAGATGGGTCCGACAGTTCGATGAAGGACGTAGTGAAGTGCACGATGAAGAACGAAGTGGGCGTCCATCTTTGGTTACAGAAGAACTGGTTCAGGCGATTGATGACAAGATCCGGGAAAACCGCAGGTTTACAATTAGTGCTCTCGCTATGGAATTTCCCCAAATCTCACGATCACTAATTCATGAAATTTTTACCGAAAAACTGAACTTTCGTAAACTTTACCGACGTTGGGTACCAAAGATTCTTACGGAGCAACCCAAAAAGAAAACGGATGGGTAGTGCACTTCAGTTTTTGACCCGTTACAATGAAGGCGGAGAAGAATTTCTGACACAGATAGTCACAGGAGATGAAACTTGGGTTTCTTACGACATCCCTGAAAGTAAGCGGCAATCAATGGATTGGAGGCACACTTCATCCCCAGCAAAGGTTAAGCCGAAACAAATCTTGACTCCTCGGAAAATGATGTGCACAGTGTTCTGGGACTGGAAAGGCATCTTACTCATTGATTTCTTACCGCGTGGTCAAACAATCAACGCAGATGCTTACTGCGAGACACTTAGGAAATTGCGCCGCGCAATACAGAATAAGCACCGAGGGTTGCTGCCAAAAGGTGTTGTTTTTCTTCACGACAACGCACGACCACACACTGCAAATGTGACGATAAACCTCCTACAGGGATTTGGCTGGGACGTGGTTGACAACCCTCCGTACAGTCCTGACCTCGCTCCTAGCAACTTTCATCTGTTCACACATCTCAAGTCATTCCTTGGCGGTCAACACTCCAACAATGACGACGAGCTGAAAGAAGATGTTTCCTGGTTGAAGACACAGGCGGCACACTTCTATGAATAAGGTATCCAAAAACTTGTGCCACGCTATGACAAATGCCTGCAAAAGTTTGGCAGTTATGTGGAAATGTAGTTTAAGAGGTGTAGAATGTTGTGCAATAAATAATTTTTCTGTATCTGTACACAATTTAATTTTATTACCAAACGGAACTTACTTTCTGGACGTGCCTCGTATCTTCCGAGAAGATCAGGAAACTCTTCAGGGTCGTTCAGTTGACTACTGGCAACACACCTGCTCTGTTCTGCTCGTTTACGCTGTCGTTTCTTCAAATATAGTTATCGTGAGAGGTTCATGGTGTGTTTTTCACCATTCTCAGTTCTGCCTCACGAGGCTGAGTGTACTCCGTTCCAGCCCTCAGACCAGAAGAAATTTCTTGGCCGAGCCTGAAATTGAACCCGGGCAATTGACTCTTGTCCAACCTGTCCTAATTCCCTCATTCTTCGAGGGGACAGGCCCCTTCTTTTCTTTCTATGTTATCGGCTGCATTCTGCTAATTGCCCTAAAGGGGGAAGGGTGTATGTAACCACACCACTTATGGTGCACCAAGGGCTCATGACTGGTGTGCTCGGGAGTTTGTAAACCCGAGGGATTCCTGAGTTGGGTCCGTTTTTACTTTCTTCAGTTGACTTTGGGGTGGACCCTCTCATCTTTCCTATATGCCTTTCATGGCTCTCCTTCCTTCCAAGTCCCCCAATCCTCATTGTTCGAGGGTTTAGGGCAATTCCCTACTGTCCATTATTTCCCTGCATCTTTTTGGGTAAGTTAGTGACCGGCCATGATGGTTGTGAGCGCTAACGCGCTAGCTCATGACTCGCTGCTATCGGGAGAGCGTGGGTTCGAACCCAACCTCAGCCGTACTGAAGGTTTTTCCGCGGTTTCCCACCAGGTTCCTTTCAACAGGTAAACGGGGACTTCCTTCCCGCTCACTTCTCTGACCTTGCCTTCATTAGACCCAAGTTAGAGGTCGCCTGGACGATCAGCCTGTCTCCATTCCCAATTATATCTGCTGACAAAGTGTGTTCTGCTCCCAGGCACCGTGCTTGTTACGGTAGAGGAATGATCCCTCGCACAGTTCGTGGATGAAGCCGAGCTTGGAGGATATGCGCTTAAAATAAATAGTAAGTTAGTGATAAGCAGGGGCCAGATATTTTGGTTTCTAAATTGTCATTTTAGGTTTTCAATATTATAAAATAAGTTTTTTTTTGGTCTTTAATAGGTAGAATAGGCTTTTAAATAGGTTTTTATGTATAAGATGTAGCAAACGTTGACTGCGCAAAGCAATGCCTAATTGTTAGTAGAATATCAGATTGTAACGAGAGTGTAAATATTTAACATAATGATACGTCATCAAATTATCACAGAGAATTACACACGTTTAGGCAATATTTTTTCACCTTAAATATGTTGATTATTCAAATTCAATAAAACCAACGATGTCAGAGGTGTTTTTCACACTCTATTCCGTTTAATTAACTATGTTTGTTTATACTAAAGGATTCTTGGAAACATTAAGAGATTTATCTCCACTTCCCTACCAGTAAATAACCAAACAATAGGAAATAAGCTGGAAAGTGCTGAAATTATTTGCATTTTTTGTCAGGTAGGATTTCTCTCAATCAACTAGAGCTAGGAATAAACTCTATCTTAAGGCTTTCTTTTAAAAAATATGGACTTGAAATTCAAATATAGCCTACTACAATAAATTGAACAAAAGGGCAATTGTTTCTTTTTAGGTTCTACAGAATTCATGAATATGGCTCTTTTCAGTGTGATTCCGAAAAGTAAAGTATTTTTGTATTAAAGGTAAGGAGAAAATAGGTAAAAGCAAAACATACGGGCCATAGTGATTAGTCTGCAGTTAGTTTTAGCAGTAGTTCCTATTTTATCGTGATTCTCAATATCACCCAAGCCATTTATAGGGGCGGATAACCAAGATGTTAGGTCCCTTAAGGGGGGACCTACACCTATAAGGATCCAAAAATCATGTATATTTTCCTTTTTTATTCCTCGGCAACAGAAAGTAGTAAAGATTTGTAATTTGGTGTGCCAATAACAATATACTTTGCCAATATGTCCGTGTATTTACAAGTCATATGGCGAATGCATTTCATGAAATTAGGCATTTAAAATGGTGGCTTCATATTGTGCACTGTTCCATCGTTTCCCTAATATTTTACACAAATAGCATTGTTCTTCAAAAATTATTTTTGTTATTGTATTTACTAATGCAGTAGCTAGAGATTGACCTAGAATCAGGTTGGTTGGTTCTTAAGTTTAGGGGCTGCGACAACGCGGTCATGTAGCCCCGTGTACTTTGGGTGTGTGTAGAATCTGTCTGATAACCGGTGTTAATTGTGATGACTGTATTAGTGTGTGTTATCTGTTATTTTAATTTAAGTACTGCAACTTAGAATTTTTCAAATAGTTCCTACTTTTGCCGCCAAGCGCCACCGTCAACGACTACTAGGCTAAGTTCACAACTCAGCTGCTAGACGCCACCGCAGTCGGCTCTTGGCAACGAACTTAGAAACCTAAGAGCGTTGTTTACAATAACCTATCCAATTTAGCTTCACACAGGTGCAATTAGTGGAAGGTTCTTTAACATGCCATAAATCTATGACATGGGACCGCCGGCTTTACTTCCCCTCCGAAGGAAGGCATACTGAGGGAGACCTAGAATCATTGGAATCTATAAAGTTTTCTTAAAGCATATATAAAAGTTTAACTTTTTGCAAGTTTTTTCACTGAATATTTTTTAAAAGACCGAAACTATGACATGTACAGCAACAGTTCTATGTTATATTGTTCTTCTCTATACGACACACATGTATACTAAATGAATATCTATGACTTTATTCATTTTTCCAAGTTTTCCCGTATTGATTTTGATAAGTTATGCAAATGTCCACTTTACAATACAAAATTATCTTTTTATATATCACTTGATGTCAATATACATTTTGAGACATGTTTCGGCCCTGTGAGCCTTCTTCAGTCAAAATCACGAAAAAAATCTCCTAAAACAGTCTAATGTTTGGTCTCTCATAAAAATTTGTAAAACATTTTTGCATCGTCAAGATGATTAAAACACATGAATATAAAATGCTAAAAGAATTTAAAAAATTTAAAAATGTACAAAATTTCGAAACTTGGGCCACATTCTTGTTGATCCATTTTCAAGCAGGGGACCTGGAACAATAAAAAATTACCTAACAATCTACGGTTCCTACTAAAGTCATCTCTTCATGTTTCCAAGTAGGAACCGTAGATTGTTAGGTAATTTTTTATTGTTCCAGGTCCCCTGTTTGAAAATGGATCAACAAGAATGTGGCCCACGTTTCAAAATTTTGTACATTTTTAATTTTTTTAAATTCTTTAAGCATTTTATATTCATGTGTTTTAATCATCTTGACGATGTAAAAATGTTTTATTTTTTTATGAGAGACCAAACATTAGACTGTTTTAAGAGAATTTTTTAGTGACTTTGACTGAAGAAGGCTCACAGGGCCGAAACGTGTCTCAAAATGTATATTGACATCAAGTGATATATAAAAAGATAATTGTGTAATGTAAAGTGGACATTTGCATAACTTATGTATACTAAATTTCACTTCATTATCTTAAAAACTCTGGCAGTTACTAAGGAAACGGATTTGAAAATCCAAAGTTTCGGGAAACGAGCAACAAAGTTACGAATGTGTAGGCAAACTTTTAAAACGTCGGTGACAGAAACGGCGACAGTCCTACACGTTTTTGGTCATAACTTCGAAAGTATTATGCACATTAAAGAAAGTGTTGCAGTGATTTGAATAGGAAGGATCAATAAACGTCGAAAAAGTACACTGAAAAATGACAAATTTTGATCCTTATACTCGTAGGTGTAGGTCCCCCGTTAAAATAACAATTATCATCATCCTCTAAGCTTTGTGTTATGTAGATGCCTGCATTCAGGCGATGTTATCCTAAGGCGTGAACATTCCCTAGCAAGAGTTGTGAGTCACGACTTAAGCAAGAGAATATTCCATCAGTGACATGACGAGACGAGAGATTCTCTTCACCAGCGCTCCTTGATTTTAGCATTCAGCTTGGGAATCGTGTCGGATCCTCCATAATCCCTGCAAGTCGCTCCAAATCCAGCCACGCACACAACAGCACTAAGTGAATGTCGTGTCACCATCTATTGAAAAGGAACACTCTGCTCTTCACATGGCAGGTGTGAAGGATGTAATACACGGCACTCACTTTCCTTAGCACTGCATTCAATAATAATAATAATAATAATATAACGGTAATCACACCCGAGGCACTATACTCCTCTGAAACACTGATCATTGGGTGTAGATCACTATTTTTCAAGATCTACATGAAACAAGAAACACATCTCACGGAAGGGTTTTGGCCCCTTTTGTACCGTAGGAATTTGGATGAAAAGAACATCTCGGACATAGGCCTATAAAGGAAAAGATGTTTGATATTTCATGGGCATATTCTCAGAATGAGTGATCACAGACTAACTAAAAGAATTCTAAATCTTACTCTCTCAACGAAAGCTAAGAACAATTGGCTGCTTGGAGTTGAAAAAAGAAAACTTCAGGAAATAGATAATAAAGTCCTGCGAGGCGGCAGATATCCTCGGATAAACCCACGGATATCCGCAAACATTTTCCCAAGCGGATATAGTTTGCATGGCTGTGCGGATAGCGGATAAGCTGCGGATAATGTTTGGAGTAAATTTGCGGATAGTTTTTAAAATACAATTCGAACTTGTTGAATATTATAACTAGGACCCAGATGTTTATGACATGAATTTTAGCCTATTTTCATTTATGAAAAAATAGGCTTATGACATCACCTTTTGTCCGTGTGTCTCTGTGTGCGTGTGTATGTGATTCGTGTGTGCGTCCCCCCAAATAAAATCTAAACGGCTAGAGAGATTTCAATGAAACTAGGTTAGTTCATAGCACTATTTTGGACGACCCCGACCGTGTCTTTCAAATTTCGTTACGTCTCACCAATCCAACATGGCGGCTGTGCGAAATATTTCACAAGCATTCAATATCTCCGAAACTATTACAGATATCACCCTGAAATTTTGTTCGGTGATAAAAGGAACTACTAGAAGTTCACCTATGTGACCTTTGAAAACGTGGTAACTACAAAACCAACATGGCGGCCAAGCGGAGTTGCGACATTTAAATAGACGTTTCTCGCGATTTAACCAACCACACGCAATGAAACTTGGTACAGTATATGTTTATGCACATTGTAATGTACCAACATCTAACTTCGCTCAATTGTTTACATAACCTCAAGATGGCGGATGTGCGAAATATTTCACCGGCATTCTATATCTCTGAAACTATTACCGGTATCACCCTGACATTTTGTACGGAGATAAAAGGCACTACCGGAAGTTCATCTATGAAACTTTCAAAAACCGGTTAACTACAAAACGAACATGGCGGACAAGCGAAATTGAAAGTTCTAAATAGACTTTTCTCGCGATGTAATGATCCAAACGCAATGAAATTTGGTACAGCAAATATTTATACACATTGTAATGCACTGGTATCTAATTTAGTTCAATTGTTTACATAACCTCAAGATGGCGGCTGTGCGAATTTCAAAAATAAGTTTTTGTTTGTTGTGTCGTAATCATGCGATCGAAGTTAAAGTTTGAATATTGACCTACGCTATAATTTTCATTTAATGGTACATGACTCTATGGCCTATACATATAACAATCCAACATGGCGACCATTCGAAATATTTAGATGGTTCTCAATATCTACGAATCTATTACAGTAATCAAACTGAATTTTTTAATGTTCATAGGGGCTATGAATATAAGTTCACCTATAGGACTTCCAATAACCTAGTGATCATAATTCAACATGGCGGTGACGCGAACTATAAATATTCACATGGACGTTTCTCGCAATTTAACCATCCGAGTGCAGTGAAACTTGGTACAATAAATCCTTATACAAATGGTAATCCACTGGCATCACATTTATTTCAATTGTTTCCATAACCACAAGATGGCTGCTGTGCGAAATTTTAAAATCTCTTTTTTATTCTTGTGTCCTAATCATGCGATTGAAATTTGAATACTACACGTACACAATAATCTTCATGTAACAATACATAACTCTAAGACCTACATAATATAAAAATCCAACATGGCGACCATCCAAAATATTTAGTCGGTTCTCAATATCTACGAATATATTACATCAATCAAACTGACATTTTGTATGTTGATAGTGGCAATTAATATAAGTAGGATATATGAAAATAGGCTTTAGTTCTTCACGGAACTACTTGTTCTGTTAGGTTTTTCTCATGACAACTGAAAGATGATGATTTAAGCTAATCTCATTCAAGTTATGTCATTAAGCACAGTTAACACTCTGAACTGAAAAGGGTTGCAATTCTGGCTGTGTAACATTCATTTTATACATAACACATGGCATACATACAGTAGCCTAGGGGAACGACTTTCACCTCAAATGTCTAAATGTGTTGCTTTAATACATTATCTAATTATAATATTATTGTAATGCCAGTAGATTCTGATATAGCACATTATGCAACGAGCCTATAATGGCTATAATTAAGACCCGAGTATTTTTATAAAACGAGCGTATGCGAGTTTTATAATTTCCATACGAGTGTCTTAATTACCATTATAGGCGAGTTGCATACGACTGTTTATGTTCGACGATAATTATAACTTTATTATATGTTTTAACATAAATATTCATAAATATCTGTTGAGAGTCAGCCACTTGAATTTTGTGATCGGAGAGCGAGCGCTGGGTCTTTCAAGATCTCTGAACGACCGACGCATGCGTTCTGTGTGCTTGCAATGCCATATTATGCAGGCCATATGTTTACATCTGCCGTCCCTCAGTATTATTGTCACCGGAGTCGTTTGGAGGCAATGCGTTGTGTAGAAATTAGGGTTGGTGATATTAAGGTACAGTGCTATTTCTTGTCTCATATTCGCCAGTTTATTTACGCGAGCATATGGACGGTGCGTATTGCATGTCGGTAATTTATTATAGTTCGATGTTGTGTTTATGTCCGACATGTTGGATTTTGAGCGCATGCGCGAAGGTATCGTTACCTAATTGGTCAATGAACGAGCTCAGATTGGCTGGAGAAACTGTACCGTAATGAAAAACAGTGTTATAATGACCATCATTATGATGCAGTTTTCTGACACATAATAGTGAGGGTCGAACATAAACAAATGTGCGAATGCGGATAAAATTCGTGCAGATGCGGCGTGGTTGCGGATAGCAGTCATGCGGATGCGGGGAAGATGCGGATAACGCTTTGATTATCCGCGCAGGGATCTAGAAATAGACATCTCAAGTGACATGGAATTGGACTGATCTAAATTCCGAGAACTAGTTGACAATCATCAATTTTCAGACCACCCAAATACTGCATCCAAAAGAACCTGGACGGAGGAGCGCAGAAAGAGAGTTGGGAGAAGATGAAGAGATTTGGAAGGTCAAGAAAGCAAGATTAGTTCAATCCCGCTCCTTAGACGGGCATAACGATGTAAAAAATAATATCATATTACTTACTTACTTACTTACTTACTTACTTACTTAATTCCTGCCGCTCCTTCCGGAGCATAGGGCCTTGGCGAAATTTCTCCACGCAGTACGGTTCCTGGCCATTCTCTTCACTTGACTCCAGTTCTTGTCCACCTCTGCAATTTCATTTTCGATCGTCCTCTTCCAGGTCTTCTTAGGTCCACCTCGCTTCCTGGCGCCTTGAGGATTCCAGTCTAGCGCCGCCCTCTCGATAGCTCCGTCCGGCTTCCTTAGTGTGTGACCAATCCAGCGCCATTTCCTCTCCTTGATCTGGATGCTAATCGGTTGTTGATTGGTGATGGTCCAAAGATCTTCATTTGAGATTATGTCCGGCCACCTCACATTCATGATGCGACGCAGACATCTGTTAATGAACACCTGTAGCTGGTTGTTGATCGGTTTTGTGACTTTCCATGTTTCACAGCCGTAGAGAAGAATCGACTTTACGTTGCTATTGAAAAGGCGGAGCTTGGTCTTCCTGGAAATGTTTCTATTTCTCCAGATGGGGTAGAGCTGGACAAAGGCACCATTTGCCTTCCTGATACGGCTTCGAACATCTTCCTCTGCTCCCCCATCATTTGTGACTATACTTCCAAGGTAGAGGAAGGACTCAACTCTCTCAATGTCCTTTCCGTTGACTGTCAAACTAGTCGTGATGTCAGAATTTATCCTCATTTCTTTGGTCTTGTTGGTGTTGATCATCAGTCCTGCACGTTCTGCTTCTCTCTGCAACCTCCCCAGCTTATCTTCTATGTCTCGGTACCGTTGTGCCATAAGACAAATGTCGTCTGCGAAATCCAGATCTATTGCTATTGAAAAGGCGGAGCTTGGTCTTCCTGGAAATGTTTCTATTTCTCCAGATGGGGTAGAGCTGGACAAAGGCACCATTTGCCTTCCTGATACGGCTTCGAACATCTTCCTCTGCTCCCCCATCATTTGTGACTATACTTCCAAGGTAGAGGAAGGACTCAACTCTCTCAATGTCCTTTCCGTTGACTGTCAAACTAGTCGTGATGTCAGAATTTATCCTCATTTCTTTGGTCTTGTTGGTGTTGATCATCAGTCCTGCACGTTCTGCTTCTCTCTGCAACCTCCCCAGCTTATCTTCTATGTCTCGGTACCGTTGTGCCATAAGACAAATGTCGTCTGCGAAATCCAGATCTTCAAGCCTGTGATTTATACCCCATTGAATACCCCTCTTCCGTCCTCCCATTACCTTCTTCATCACACTATCCAGGACCAACAGGAACAGAGTGGGGGAAAGGACACACCCCTGTCTCACTCCGGAACTGACCTTTATCTTTTCTGTTAATTTGCCTTCGTGAAGAACCTGGCACCCATACCCTTCGTACATCTCTTCCATGATTTGATGATCTTTGTTGGAATTTTATATTCCTCGAGGGTCTTCCACATGATTCTTTGATTTACGGAGTCGAAGGCTTTCTCGAAGTCAACAAATGTGAGGTAAAGGGTATTCCGCCACTCCACACTCTGCTCCAGGATGATTCGGAGGGTGTTGATGAGATGAGATGAGATACTGTATATCATATTGGTAAAACTAATTATGGGCGCCACATTCACGGGAAGGATACTGTACATCTGACAAATGACGTCAGTTCAACAAACCTACCGGTACTGAATGCATCCATCACATCTCGGGATGATGCCAAGCACATGCTCCAAACTTGCAACGTAGCGAAAGTAAGGTAGTGCACAAGAACCTCGTTTATCCGGATTAAGTGGGGGCTGGAACTGATCCGGATTATCTAAAATCCAGATAATCCGGAATAAACTAAAAATCAAATACATGTTATATAATCTATTAACATCATCTATATTATTTCAGTAGTATAGATCCCTCCTGCGGCACCCACAAGCGACCGATCGTGAAAATGAACATTCAAATGAAAGAGAATAGACATTAGCAATGACGAATTGCACTCCAATTCCATAAATGTCAATAATGCCTTTAAAAATGACTTAAAAATGTACGAAGTGTGCGATTTGCAGATACTGTTGATGTATGAAAATACGCTCCATAATTGCTGTCCACTTCACATTTTGGCGGCTGTGACGCCTGTTTCATGTCATTTTAACATTATGAGGTCTTTCCTTTATCATTTTGCTAGGATTTCAAAAACAGTAAATCAAAGGAATGAATACTCAAATCGTACGAGTATAATGTCATAAATATCGAATAACCGGTGAGTGTTACAGCACACTCAGCACGCAAATGACATTATCAGTGACAAATTGCATTCTAATTTCTTAAATATCAATTTTTGTAAGAAGTGTTCGATTTGCAAAACCTATTGGGGAAAGTGTGGTTTATGAACAGGCGAGATATCTCGCACGGGTCCACTAGTAAGTTGTAATAGGCTACCCTTTTTTCAATTGTACGAAAACTATAAGAACAATTTTCTTACATTTAGCCTAAGACTCTGTTTAATGCACTAAAATAATGTATGAGTTTTTTTTCTGTTTTACATTTGTACAGCGTTTGCGAGCAGCACGATGACGAACGCGTTTTACTAACAACAGTTCTGAATTCCAGGCGAATTCCGGGACGGTCCCATTCATAGATCGTGGCCGAATTACTTCCAATTCCTGTGCTTTACTGAAGCCTCCGTGGCTTAGGCGGCAGCACGCCGGCCTCTCACCGCTGGGTCCGTGGGTCAAATCCCGGTCACTCCATGTGAGATCTGTGCTGGACAAAACGGAGGCAGACAGGTTTCTCTCCGGGTACTCCGGTTTTCCCTGTCAAAATTTCATTTCAGCAACACTCTCCACTATCATTTCATTTCATCTGTCGTTCATTTATTCAATGCCCAGAGGAGTGCGTCAGGCCTCGGCAGCCGGCACAGTTCATATCCTCGCCGCTAGATGGGGGCTTCATCCATTCCATTCCTGACCCGGTCGGAGACTGGAAGCAGGCTGTGGATTTTTTCCTGTGCTTTACTATCCTTGGTCGAAAAGGCATTCAAGAAGAGTCGAACCCGTAAAAGAAATACTGTACACTAAAACTAAATTCAATCCGGATAAACCAGAGATCCGGATTATTCATGGCCGGATAAACGAGGTTCGTGTATATCAAGAGCTTTGTGCGGGGATGCAGTATTGTTGAGATGGAAGTCTCATATTATAAATGCAAATATGATCAGGTTCTTAACAATGACAAAGTCAACATCTTATAATATGATTCCACTATAATAACTGATCGTTTTGTAGAAGCTATCAAGTCAGTCAGACTTTGTGATCTACTATATAAAGCTCAAATACCACTCACTCACTCACTGACTCACTCACTCATTCATTCATCACGAAATCTCAGAAACCACCGAAAGGATTGGAATGAAATTTGGTATGCAGCTTCCTCAAGGGCCGCAAACTCCCACTAAGAAATGATTTTTGGATATTCAGGATCTAAAGGGGAGTTAAGGGAGTAGACCTGCATTTCATTGAATAGCAATATCTCCCGATTGGTTTCATTGGGGGATGTGATACTCGGCATATAAACTCATCATTAACAAGAAGTTCCGTGACGAACTAAAGAGCCTACTTTTCATGCCAATGACTATTCTCGAGTATATGAACCTATCTAGAATAATGACGAAATTAAGTTGGTAATATCGATATGTCTAATTAGTTCGAAATATTCCTGGTATAATGTAGCCTAATAGAGCACTACATTTGTCAGCCCTGGTGACTGAATATATTCTTATTCCATCTCTTAAAGTACAGAATACAATTTTTTATTGAAGTCCTATGGACGTTACATGCAGTTAGACATTGGATCTATCAGTTCGCGTAAAAGCATGTTGGCAACAATGTCATGCGTGAGCTGGTCAGAAATAATCGGAAATATTACGATATCTTGTTTTGCCAATTTTGGATGAAATCCATTTGTTAGTATAGAAGTTACATGTATTTTAAAATTGGACCTATCAGCAAGCATAGAATCATGTTCGAAGCACTGACTTATATTAGTTACTCCAAATTAATCTAGAGTGTCAGGTGCTATACGCGTGCAAATTATAGAGCTGTTGGCTTGCATACTTTCTCATATATTGATATTAGGGTAAAACATTATAGACAGCATTTATTAACAGTTGGCAGCCCTGATTGCTCTTAAGAATACTTATAGTCATATCTGTTATGTTACACGTAGCACATACGAAATTTGGCTGAAATCCAACTGATAGCGTAGAAGTTACATGTATTTAAAAGCTGGTACTGTCAGCAAGCTTATAATCATGTTGGTGGAACTGTCGTATATAAGTTACTCCAAATTAATCTAAAATGTCAGGTACTATACGTGTGCATAGTTTAAAAGCTGTCGGCTTGCATACTTTCTGATGTATTGGTATTTGGATTAAAAAAAGTAGAGAGAGCAATTATTAACAGTTGGCAGCCCTGGTGGCTCTTAGGAATACACTCAGTCATATCTGTTTATGTGCACATATTACATACAAAATTTGGTTGAAATCCAATTGATAGTGTAGAAGTTATATGCATTTAAAATTGGACCTATCAGAAGGCTTAAAATTATTTTGGCAACACTGTCATGTATGGCCTCCTGGAAATTAAACTGCATCAGTATTATCTACATGTGTGCCAATTTTGGAATAGCTCCCATGCATATCTTCCAAGATATCCAACATGGAGCTCAAATTTCTAGTGCGTTTTTCCAGCAGTTGGTAGCACTGACATCATTTCAAATATGGACGTGAGATATTCCGGTATACATCTTTACTCATACTAAATTTGGTTTCGATTGCTGCAACCGTTTAGGAGTTGATAGGGGGACACACACACACAGCCAGACAGATAGACAGACAGACAGACAGACAGAAGGATAGACAGACAGACAGACAGACAGACACACATTTTCCCGGATCGATCTCATAAGTCTACTTTTTCCTCATTTTTGCAAAATGTGAAAAGAAGGCTAAAAATGAGAAGACACGTGTCTGAGGGTTTTTCGATGTGGTGTATATTATGAGGTGAAAGGGGTGAAAAGTGGGGGTTGATGGATTCCTAACGGAGCGGGTATCTTTCCACTAATTACACCTGTGTGAAACTAAATTGTATAGGTTAAGAATGTAAACAACGCTCTTAGGTTGCTACGTTCGTTGCCAAGAGCCGACTGCGGTGGCGTCTAGTAGCTAGTCCTGAACTAGGCCTAGTAGTCCTTGACGGTGGCGTTTGGCGGCAAAAGTAGGAACTATTTGAAAAATTCAATGTTGCAGTCCCTACTTGAATTTAAAAAACAGATTCACACACTAATACAGTCATCACAATTAACACTGGTTATCAGACAGATTCTACACACACCCAAAGTACACGGGGCTATATGACCGCGTTGTCGCAGCCCCTAAACAAAGGAACCAACCAACCATCTCTTAAACGACATAGGCGAGGAGTTTGTAACTCAGCCGAAAAAACAGCATAAAAAATAACTAAACAGGTGTTTGACCGTTTTTTCCTAAATCCAATTTAAGGGGCCCATATGGGGTGAAATTATGGGGGAGGGGGGGGGGGAAACGTAATATGTCTGAGTGTAAAATTATACATGGCCTATGTTGTAGACAATAACACATAACATCTTTTTTGTCTCTTGCTATTTCATCATACGACGAATACTTAGGGAGTTATTAATGATTTTGTACTTTTTGGCCGGAATTTTCTAAGTCCCTGGAATGACATAAAAATTGATTCGAATGAAATTTCAAAAAATAGTTTTTTTAATACTTTTATTATATTTTTCACGTCTTTTAGGGTCCGAAACCAACATGATATTTTGATGTTTTTTTCGTCCCATGCATTTTTGGTTTCAGGCGATAGAATTTTTTCCCACTAGGACCCATGCTTATCTATCTATTTAACTAATGTTATAACGGGATTCCAAATGTTATTGAGGGCGAAGCCGCGGGTAACAGCTAGTATTTGATAAGCAAACACTCAAAGCTACCGTCGTCGATGTTGCTTTTCCAATCGATGAAAACCTTCAGTTCACAGTGGCAGAGAAAAGGCGCTAATACCAGCCACTTACCACTGAGCTGTCACTTCTACGGCTTAAAAGAAGTTTCGTCATCCCAGTTGTTGTCTCTGTGAATAGCTTAGTTACAAAGGACTGGGAAAAGTCAAAGGAGAAACTTGGCTTGAAGAGAAACCTTATACAAAATAATAATAATAATAATAATAATAATAATAATATGAATAATAATAACACCTTCGAGGCTATTCCAGCTCTGATATACACTTTCGGTATTATCAAATGGACGCAGGCTGACTTGGAGAACATCCTAATTAGGACCCGTACCATCTTAACATAACTTGACTTTACAGACAGTTAGGAACAGGGCTCCGAGTGAAAGCCGAAGTTAAACGATTGACCTCGCGTCACCACATGGTGGCGTTACGATTGGTTACGAAGTGAGAAGATTATTATCCTCTCTGTTTCGAAATAAATCATGTGATTGTGCCAGAGCTTATCTATATTTACGACACTTTACTAAATGTAAAATACTGTAGTGTAATATTCTACATATCATATTCTCAGAATACATTACATTGAAGTACCTCCATTTTCTGTAATTTACACTTCGCCTTGGTAGTCTAGGGGTATGATTCCTGCTTCGGGCGCGAGAGGTCCCGGGTTCAAACCACGGAAGTGCCCTGCATTTTTTTACTTTTGTTTTATCTCTTGAAAAGATTCAAAAAAGTGTATAAAAGAACCTTAAAACGTTTTTTTTTTCGTGCGAGACTTGTACTTATACCGGTAATATAAATACATAGGTTGAAGTAAACGCTTCTTTTTTTTCCGTCGGTTTACCCTCCAGGTTGGCTTTTCCCTCGGACTTAGGTTGGTTGGTGGGTTGCTTCCTCAGTTTAGGGGCTGTGACTGCAGACATTGATTTTTTTCAAGTATTTCCTACTTTTTCCGCCACACGCCACCATCAACAACTACTAGTTCAGAACTTGGTTACTAGACGCCACCGCAGTCGGCTCCTGGCAACGAACGTTGGAACCTAAGGGCGTTATCCAAATTTTAACCTATAATTTAGCTTCACACAGGTTTAATTACTGGAAGGTTCTTTAACATGCCATAAATCTATGACATGGGACCGCCGGCTTTACTTCCCCTCCGAAGAAAGGCATACTGAGGGATTTTTAACGCCGGCTTCGGCCGGGTTTGAACCCGCGATCTTGGGCCTAGAAGAACAGCATGAACCAACTACGCCACTAAAGCCACTGCCCCTCCTTGGACTCAGCGAGGGATCCCACCATAACCGCCGCCAGGGCAGTGTCCTGGAGCTAGAAACACCTAATATGGGGATACCACTGGGGAGGTGGGGCCACCTTCCTTGGACTCAGCGAGGGATCCCACCATAACCGCCGCCAGGGCAGTGTCCTGGAGCTTGAAACAACTGGTTGGGGGATACCACTGGGGAGGTGGGGCCACCCTCCTTGCCTCTTCCTTGCCTATCCCTCCCAATCTTCCCCTCACTTTCCATCCCTCATGAGGCCCATGTTCGCTTTGCAGATGAGGCCGCCTGGGCGAGGTGCTGGTCCCACCTCCCCAGTTTTATCCCTTGTCCAGGTGTTTCAAGCTCCAGGACACTGCCCTGGCGGCGGTAATGGTGGGATCCCCCGCAGAATCCGAGGGAAAAGCCAACCTGTAGGGTAAAGCGACTAAAATAAAAAAAAAAATGCGTTTGACCTCAAACTATGTATTTATATTACTGGCACACAGTAAGTACAAGTTTCGCACGAAAAAAAAAGTTCGTAAGGTTCTTTTATACACTTTTTGAATCTTTGCAAGAGGTAAAACAATAGTAAAAATGCTGGGCACTTCCGGGGTTCGAACCCCTGGTCCTTTCGCACTCAAAGCAGGAATCATACCCCTAGACAAATAAAGCGACGTACAAAGTTAGGAAAATGGAGATACTTCAATGTAATGTATTCTGAGAATATGATATGTTGAATTACACTACAGTATTTTACATTTAGTAAAGTGTCGTAAATATAGATAAGCTCTGGCACAATCACATTAATTATTTTGAAACAGAGAGGATAATAAGCTTCTCACTTCGTAACCAATCGTAACGCTACCATGTGGTGACGTGAAGTCAATCGTTTAACTTCGGCTTTCACTCGGAGCCCTGTTCCTAACTGTCTGTAACGTCAAGTCTTAACATAACACAGATGTCTCCACCCGAAGTCAAAGAGGGCTCACGGACATTATCCAATTGCATGCAAGGCAAGTGAGGAACCTTCAGAGATATTTCCTGGGCAGACATGACTCTCCCATACATCAAGCCGCTGTGAAGGAAAGATGACAAGTGCACACCGCTGGATCTTCTTCACGTAAGGGATATACAGTTAGTCACTGATGAGGAATGTTCAGCCATCAAGCTTCAGCAGTGGACGCAGAAAGCTCTGCACGGTCGTCATCCGTATGATCTCAACCAGAAACATGTCGAACAGCTGGTTGACTATGCGGACCTATTCACTGAGACTGAAGGATTTATGGTTGCAATCCAGGATCAAGTTGTGGTACCAAAAACTATCTAAAATATATAGTTAAGGCAAATATTCAAGATGATAAATGCAGAAGATGCCAACTAGAACGGGAAATAATTCAACATATCACAGGAGGCTGCCAAACAATCTCCTGTACTGATTACATGAAAAGGCATAACCAAGTGGCCAAAATAATGCACCTACACCTTGCTCAAAAGCACTTATTATCTGATAATATTTTGCCTTACTATCAGTATGTTTCTGACGCCGTTTTGGAAAATACTAGTCACAGGTGTTATGGGACCGATCAGTTATTACTGATAAAACGATACCAGCAAACCAGCCAGATATCGTTCTTGTGGACAAGGTGCAGAAGAGAACCTTCCTAATTGATATCGCAGTGCCCAATTCCCATAATCTGCAACAAACCTGCTGTGATAAGATCACCAAATATCTGCCCTTGGCTGAGGAAATACGGCAAATGTGGAGACAGGAAAGTGTAGTGGTTCTGCCCATAGTAATTTCTTCTACCGGCATCATCCCCAAATCGTTGGCTCGCAATCTACAAATATTGGGAATACATCCTGGTCTTCATATCACCATGCAGAAGGCCGTCATCTTGGAGACCTGTTCCATTGTTCGCTCGTTTCTCAATGTGCCACCTTAAGAGAATTAGCCATACCGTCTTGCAAACAAGCCGACGATATGTTGATATGTCCCACTTATGTGGTGAAATGAATGTAGAAATAATAATAATAATAATAATAATAATAATAATAATAATAATAATAATAGTAATAATAATAATAATAATAATAATAATAATAACAAGAATAATAATAATAATAATATAATAATAATATGTCAACCCTTTATTATTCCCGTTTTCAACGGGGTCGGGGATGAGATGCGATGAAAAGCTATGTGGCAGGTGGTTTTACAGCCCGATATCCTTCCTGACGCCAACATCGTGAGAGGAGTTAATGAGAGATGAAATGAATGAAACTTGATAGGATATGAAAGGAAGTGGCTGTGGTCTGTCAGAAGGTACCGTCCCAGCATTTGCCTGGAGTTGAAATTGGGAAACAACGGAAAACCATTCCAAGGATGGCTGAAGATGGAGCTCGAACGCACGTCTACCGAGTCCACAGAGAGCTTGACCTCATACCGATGCCGTGGTGCTGGGCGTTAGTGAGGGTATCTTCTGTTGTCGGTAATAATAATAATATTAATAATAACGTGTGTATTTCTTCCCGCCATTGTTCCCCTCTATTCTGAACCAGGATGAAGTAAGATGTGTTTTGCATGAGGCAGATGGGTTTCACGGCGGGATGTCCTTCCTGACCCCAACAGTATCATGGGAGTTAATGAGAGATGACGCGATGCGAATATTAATGAAACTCGGCAAGGATTTGGAGGGTAGCGTCCCAGGATCTGCCTGGCGATCAAAAAGGGGAAACCGTGATTTCGTACCCACTCGTCTGATCCTGGGAACAGCTTGGCCGCATGGAATTTATTTCTATTTATTTTTTTGTACATATTCCAGTAATTGAAATAATATTTGTGTTGACCGACTGAATGCTATACTATTGATTGTTAATAAGACAACAATGAAAAATGGCTTCAAAGATATCTTCATTGAGCTTTACCATAATAATTAGGCTACCCCTGTAAACGTAATAATGAAAATCAAAAATATATAAGAAAAATAAAATCAATATACAGTAGAGTCCCGCCAATCCGAAGCCCGCTAATCCGAAAATCCTCCTAATCCAATCAGAGCTAGGAAAAAGATCTATCAAATTTGTTTTGATTTTTAAAACAGGAAAAAAAACAAAGATTAAGATTAAACTAGTTTTTCCAAATAAAAACGCAAATTTATTAGCACAGAAAACATTAGATAAATGCTACATGAGTAAACAGTGAATCTGTCGGCTATCTTATACACAAAACCTAAATAACGGAAGACCTAGTTAGTTAGTTAGTTACTTAGTTATTGAGGTTTTAAGGGGCGAACTAGAAGGTCATCTGCCCATACGGAAGGCCTAGATCTACTAACAATGTGCATAACGAAGTTTGAATGCGATTTCTTTTATGTTAACGTCAAAACAAACGGAAAATGCAGACTCCAACAGTGCTTATATAGTAGCCTACATTATGCAACGAGCCTATGATGGCAAGACACGAGTATGTTTATACGAGTTTTATAATTTCCATACGAGTGTCTTAATTACCATTATAGGCGAGTTGCATACGACTGTTTATGTTCGACGATAAACTATTTTATGTTCGAACGTAATTATTCATAAATATCTGTCGAGAATTCGCCAGTTTTATGTATTGAACAGAGCGCATGGGACGCAGATAATATCTTGTATTTGACCATGGCTTCCTCGATTACCCCACTATGACACTAGGCCACGTAGTGAAATTTAAATTAGAAGGCCTTGGAACTCAGCGCAGGTGAGATGCTATCCTTACCTAATTGGTCAAACAGCTGTTTCATGAGCTCTGATTGGTGGGAGAAACTGTCCCATAATGAAAACTTGTACTATAATGAGCCTCATTATAGTACAGTTTTCTGACATATAATATTTACATTTCGACATGGTCGAACATGAAAAACATTACAGTACAGTGAACAGTAATTGATTTTCGAGCCTTAAAGTCAATATGTTGTCGTACAGTAGAGCGTCGAAAATCCAAACTAATTGGAACTGGGGGTGGTTCGGGTTTCCGATTTGTTCGGATTTTCGAACATAACCTAGAAATTCCAAGTTTCACCAAAATGTTAAGATAAATAAAAACAAGCTGTTCAGTAAAGAACATACAGCTTACTTTCTCCTAAATGCATGGGTATTGTTATAACTCTTTTTGATTTTCAAGGAGTAGGCTATAATTGAATGTAGGTTGTAGTAGCCTGTTGAAATACAACCTGCTATACTGATATTAAACATGAATATGAGGTGCCCTTTGCTAGTGCTACCTCTGTAAAGAAAATCATTCAATTCGGTTTCACCACGTTTGAATCGATATGGGGAATCGATTTGCACACATGCATGGCCGCTATCTGCAAACTATTGGGCTGATGACCTTGTAGTTCAGTCAAAAGATGCTTCCCACATAAAGGTACGTTGTTGCAAAATTTGGTAGAGATCAAATGATTAGGTTGGTCGTTATTCGATATAAGCTTTTAACATTTGGGTAGCTGCCATTCCGTTTCCTTCAAGATGGAGGTGATATAAAACATGACACTGAGGTGCCCAAATTTTGTTCAATCCCGTTTTACTGTGTTTAAATTGATAGGGGACTCGATTTGCACATATACATGGCCGCCATATGCAAACTCTTGGACTGATGACCTTGTAGCTTCGTCAAAGAACGCTTCTCACATAAAGGTATGTCGTTGCAAAATTTGGTAGAGATCAGATGATTAGGTTGGTCGTAATTTGATTCAAGCTTTTAACATTTGGGTGGCCCACATTAAGTTTTCGTCAAGATGATGGCGATATAAAACATGACACTGAGGTGCCCTTTGCTAGTTCTACCTCTGTACCAAATTTCATTCAATTCGGTTTCACCGTGTTCGAATTAATAGGGGGGGGGGGGGACACAGACATTCAGAGTACACACACACTCACACACTCACACACACAGACAGACACACAATTTTTGGCCCTGTATAGATCTCATAAGACTACTTTCATTTGTTGCAAAATTTGAAAGTAGGCTAATAAACACATTATGTACTTACATATGTACATACATATTGAACTTTGATTTATTTGTATCTTTAAATCCAGAACAAAGCACTCATTTTACAAAAAACAATTTCTCTATAATGTCCGAGATGGTAGCTTTACCCAGTCCATAATGTTTTGACAAAGATGAGCCACTTTCACCTCTATCATGTCTATTTAATATTTCGAGTTTGGTTTCTATAGTTAGAAATTTATGTTTCCGCTACAGGGTCCCTGATGACGCCATAATACGGCACTGTACAAGGCACACACACAGTACTGTAATTAAAATACAAATTATGTACGCACTACGAACCACAACAAGCAACTACAACTGCACTACTGAGTAAGTTAAGCAAACGAATTGACAGGGTTAAAAATAGACTGGCCCCCTGTGACGGGGGGGGGGGGGGGGGGGGGGGGGGGGAGGGGAGTGGATGGTTCAAAACAAACACTCCCAAGGTCATTGTTCTCTCACAGCGTCGTGCAAAATACAAAATACATTTTTAGCCTACTTTCCACATTTTGCAAAAATGAGGAAAAAGTAGACTTATGAGATCGGCCAAATGTGTGTCTGTCTGTCTGTCTGTCTGTCCTTCTGACTGTCTGTCTGGCTGGCTGTGTGTGTGTCCCCCCTATCAACTCCTAAACGGCTGGAGCAATCGAAACCAAATTTGGTAGGAGTAAAGATCTATACCTGAATATCTCACGGCCATATTTGAAAATGATGTCAGTGCTACCAACTGCTGAAAAATCGCAATTGAAATTTGAGCTCCATGTTGGATATCTTGGAAGGTATGAATGGGAGCTATTTCAAAATTTGCACACGTATAGATAATAATATTGCAGGTTAATTTCCAGGAGGCCATATATGGCAGTGTTGCCAAAATGATTATAAGCCTGCTGATAGGTCCAATTTTTAAATGCATATAACTTGTACACTATGAATTGGAATTTAACCAAATTTCGTATGTTGTATGTGTACATAACCAGATATGACTGAGCGTATCCTTAAGAACCACCAGGGCTGCCAACTGTTAATAAATGCTCTTAATTTATTTTTATCCAAATGCCAATATATCAGAAAGTATGCAAGCCGACAGCTTTAAACTATGTACACGTATAGTACCTGACATTCTATATTAATTTGGAGTAACTTATATACGTCAGTGCTACCAACATGATTCTAAGCCTGCTGAGAGGTCCAACTTTAAATACAGGTAAATTCCATACTATCGTTTGGATTTCAACCAAATTTCGTATGTACTACGTGTACCATAACAGATACGACTATGCGTATTCTTAAGAGCAACCAGGGCTGCCAACTGATAATATGTGCTGTCTCTATTTTTGTTACCCTAATATCAATATATCAGAATGTATGCAAGCCAATAGTTCTAAACTTTGCACACGTATAGTACCTGGCATTCTAGATGAATTTGGAGTAAATAATATACGTCAGTGCTGCCAACATTATTCTAAGCATGCTGATAGGTACAATTTTAAAATGCATGTAACTTCTATACTAATTAATGGATTTCATTCAAAATTGGCTCAACAATAGATCATATTGTTTCAGATTATTTCTCACCAATACATGCATGACATTGTTGCCAACATGATTTTACGCGCGCTGTTTTATCCAATGTTTAACTACATGTAACGCCCATGCTATTCATTGGACTCCAACCAAATTTTGTATTCTGTACCTTAAGAGGTGGAACTAAGAATATATTCTGTCACCAGGGCTGCCAACTGTAGTGCTCTATTAGGCTACATTATGCTAGGTATATAGTATTTCGAACTAATTAGAAATTTCGATATTACCAACTTAATTTCGACATTATTCTAGATAGATCCATATAGATTAATCGTTGGCATGAATCTTACATTTTAAGAAAAGTAGGCTCTTTAGTTCGTCACGGAACTTCTTGTTAAAGCGGGCGTTCGGATTTTTGACGTTTTGTTTTTTTGACGTTCGGATTATTGACGCTCTACTGTATTTGACTAAAATCCACCTAATCAAAATTTTTGCTTATCTGAACAGGGTTCGGTCCCAATTAGTTCGGATTAGTGAAACTCTACTGTAATAGCATTTTTGAAATATAATTATGGGGATATGGGGATAATTTCTATTTTGGGGCATGACTGCTCTCTTGTTGCAACATAAGCTGCTTCAATTTATTGGACAGCAGGTTGTCTCTGAAACTAGAATATTCTAAAGATGGCGTCCATTTGTCTCCTGTGTGCGTGAACAATTTATAGAAGCTCCGTTTGACCATATATTTCTTCTAGTTTTCATTTTTCATATGAATAAGTTTTTCAAGAAGTTAGGACGCACTAGAGTAGTTGCGTTGTTGTTTGCTGGTGGTGGTGCGAGTCATAACAGTAAATATAGAAGAGAGAAGTCTCTGTCTCACTTGTTACGATGTAGAAGAGTATGTGTGTGAGTGAGAGAGAGAGAGATAGAGACGAGGTGAGCGTGGTATTTCATTTAGCTGAGTAGCTCTCTACCCCCTGGTGAATATTAACACAAGAGGAATTCTTGGTATCCAGTAGCAACTATGTCCCGAGCACGCCATGCCGACACTCTTTAAACTGTCACAAGATCGCAAGCCAACCCTCTTGCCTGGTGAATGTGTGTGTGTGTAACTGCAACATAGCCTTCACTGTTACGTATTATTAATTTTGACTACAACCGGGTTTTAATGAAAATACGGACAGAGAGATCTTGTAAGTAAGAAGCTAGCAAGGTATTTCATTACGGTTGTAATTAAATCGTGCGATTTCAACTACAACTGGCTAATGAAAGCGCGCTGGTATTTCTTACAATGACGTAGACACAGTTATGTAAAGGGCATAGGTCCCGCAGTGTAGCACCACGGCCACGAGGGCAGGAACAGTGAGTTCGGAGATCGGAGGTTAGAATCCTCTCGCTGACATCGGTTATTTTGAGTGTGGGTGTTGTCACACTCCCCCAGGTAAATGCCGGGATAGTACCGTACTTCAAGTCCCGGGCATCACTGTCCTTGCAGACTTCGTTATCCGGTTCATGAGGGAGAGTGGCTACTTTTTTAAGTTTTTTAGTTTTGGTTTAGTCTGTTTTAATCTTTTACTGTGTACATATCTATTTTTATTTAAAAAAACAAAACATAACCCAGCTCTATTTGGGTACTTTCGTGTTGACCGACTCAAAAGCACCAAACTTTTGCTTACTTAAGCAACACTGAAAAATGGCTTCACTCCTCGCAATGTCTATTTTTATTGTTCAATATGCCTTATTCGTTTTATTGTTTTTTTTTATAATCCACGTTTTTTCTTCTTTTATCCAAATAAGGCATTATTTTTAGGACTCACTGTCTGTTTTATATAAACCATTTCCGTGTTCATCCCTTTGGCAGTGGACTAACTTTGATTTTCATCATTTCATTTTATATCATTTCATTAGGGGCCTGACCTGTTAACCATTTCTTGATGAATGCAGTACACTTAAATTTGTCTGTTGGCTCAGGTAAGTGTAAAATGTGGCTTTTCACCGGTGTCCCAGCCTCATTCATGGTTGTGTTCATATGAAAGCTACTGAGGTATGAGTGGTGCTGAGTAATGGCCTCGGGGCACAACTAGTGCCTGTGGATGCTGTGAAAGGTTCCACTCATAGGGTCAGTGCTGTTCTGACTCTGTAAGGAAAGCAATGGCAAACTATCTCACTCCTCATCTTGCCTAGTAGCCTACGCATCATTATACTGTTGCATATGGCGGTACATTTTGAGGATAATACCTGCCCCTAGGCCGACTACCTAACAGACAGACATTAGGGGCCGATAGCCTAGATGTTAGGTCCTTTAAAACAAGAAGTATCACCACCATCATCATCATCATCATCATCTCTTTCCTTAATACAGCTACACACACTACTGCAGTCATCACAGATATACAGGTTATCAGACAAGTTCAACACACACCCAACTACATGGAGTTGATGGCCAAGACGTCCAAAGCCTCTTAAATGAATAAACAACAAAAAATTAGAGTTTGTATACCATATTTCAGTATGTTGATTTTGTTCATTATAGGGGCTTGGGCATCATGGTCATTTGGCCCTGCGTAGTTGGGTGTGTGTAGAATGGCGTCACGGGACCCCAGCTGAGTCCGGTAATGCTTCCACTTAGTTGTTCCAGGATCGTCTCCGTCTTCTTTCCTGTCAGCCTCTCATGGTCAACTCTTGTTCTTTTCCGCCCCGACGATATTAGGGTATCCGAGGCCTAGGGAGTCTCATACATTCCCGCCTTAATTGGCCCTTCTCTCATCTTTCCTGATCCCTCATTCTTCTTGAGATCAGCCTTCCTTTTCTTTTCATTATATTTTCATTTCTCTTTCATATTCCCAAACTATTTTTGTAAATTGGCTCCCATGTATCTAAAATCATTTTGTGAATATTTTGAGTCTACACTAAATTTTGTAAGTATTTTCAATCTAAATTGCATTTTGCGAGTATTTTCAACCTCAGTTGCATTTTGTAAGGATTGACAATCTAGGTTGCTTTTTAGTAAGTCTTTGAATGTAGGGGTGGCATTTTTGAGAGTATTTTGAATTTCAATTGCATTTTGTAAGTATTTTCAATCTAAATTGCATTTTGTAAGTATTTTGAATCTAAATTGCATTTTGTGAATATTTTGAATCTAAATTGCAATTTTTAAGTTTTTGGGCTCTAACCTGCATTTTGTGCGTATTTTCAATCTAAATTACTTTTGTGAGTATTGTCCGTCTAATTTCCATTTTATCAGTTTTTCCACTCCTAATTACATTTTGTGTGTATTTTCAATCTTTTGTCAGTATTTTCAATCTCCGTTAGTTTTCGTTATGGGTTCCATCTCATGGTCATTTTCGCTATCACCCTGACCATTAGGAGCCAATAACCTAGATGTTAGGCCTCTTAAGACTACCATTATCATCATCATCATCATCATTAATCACCGGGTAAGGTGTTTAAGCAGTCTTCCTACCAGCCCTATTGCAGCGTTAAACTAACACTCTATTATACGATATTAATTTTGACTAGCACGGAATGTAATGAGAAAGAGGAAGCAGCCAGGGAGGTATTTCATTACATCCGGAATTAAACAGTGAGATTTCAGTTGAGCTGTTCCATGATAGCGTGTTGGTATCTCTCACATAGAGTATTAGGCCTACGTGCTGAAATGTTCAGTATCTCTACTATTAACTTCCATATAGTCTCGTTGGTGTAGTGGTTAGCGTTATTGGCTGCTATCACCTAGATCCATGGTTCTATTCCCCATTCTGGAGAGAAAATAACATCTGGTCTAAGGGTTGGAACATTGTAGACTCAGCCTCCTACATCCCTGGAGAAACATGGCGGACAGATCAAGAAGTGTGTAGCACTGATCGTTGTTTGCGATGCATCCTTGAGATTTTATGGAACATAATTATAAAGGAAGGGAAATACAGAAAACCTTATTTATGGCAAAAACTTAAAATGATATGAACAAAGTATTTAGGAGAACTGGCGGTTGTGTGTATACATTGTTTACTTAGCTAAATAGGACATGCTCTCCCCGTTGTCTTCGTAACTTACGTAGCTGCGTTGCAGACTCTGAGTTCATTATGCAGGGCTGGAAGGAGTGTGAATCCCACTTCGGATATGTATTTTTTTATTTCCGTTTTCTTCTTTCTTGGTATTAGTAACATGTATGATGTTCTATAATTTAATTTTCATAAGCATCCTTTATATCCATATAGCTGAAAGTTCGTGTGGAATTTGGAAACAAAAAGTTCTTCCGTCATTGCAAGATGCACGAGGTAGAATTCAACTGCTCCCCTCCACTTTAACGATGCTTTAGTGAGTTGATTGGTCAGATTTGGCTATTTAATGCAATTGCTTGTTAGTGGTAAGTTAACGAACGTTTCTGTTTGATGAAATGGTCGTGCAAATTTAAATAATCTTTAATGATGAATATTCGAAAATAACATAACATCACAAATGGTTCATGGTGCGTGCTTCAAAACCCTTCTCTTATGTTCTGAAAACTGCAGGAGAGGCCTTTACGGAATTTTCCCTCACTTTTCCGGATGTAGTGATCAGCTGATTGCGCGATGTGCTGAACTAGGCTGCCGTGACCGAAATGTGTACATGTAACTCTTTAGTAGTTCATTTTTTTGTGATTTCCATACCAAAATAACATGAATATTTTAAATAAGCTCTATGTCACAGTCTTTGGGCTATGTAGACTGCTCACACTGTTGTCTTTGTATATTAGTAGATGTTTTTGATTTATAAATCACATTACACTATCTCAGCATGTATGCAATGCATTTGAAACTTCCTATATTCCATAAGGTAAAAATATTGGCTATTATTAGACACTACTCTGGAGGAATTAAATCATTATCTTCTTCTCAAGGTTAGACATGCACTAGTCTATCATCATTGCGGGGTTATGGTTAGACAGTATAAGATGCAGAGAAAGAGTCCGAACAATGTTGTGGTGATCCAATACTTTCTTCTGAATATTGATAAATGCTGAAATCAACATGACTACTCATATTACGGACGTTTCAAACACTTTATCAAAACGATACATACCCAAAGTTGGACTCGAACTTGTGACCTGCTGCTAACTCCATTTTCAAGTTGTGTAATTTACTACTAAAAAAATACATTTAAAGTTAAAGAAATAACTCACAGTACGATAAGGCTTACTACTGCCACGAAGCTTCGTCTTCGCAAGTGTTGCTTATTGGCATAACGACCCTTCGGGTCTCGCAGGCCACTGGGGATGCAAACTAATATAAATTATTTACAAAAATGTCATAAGAAATAATTAGTGTGCTCATATTCAACGAAATGTAATTATTTCCTCTACTCATTCAACGTTATTTAGTAATTATACACAGCATTCTGACTTTAATTTTAGCTTACTGCATGATCGACGCAAGAATACATTCTAACCTACAGTACATTTGCACTTGATTCACTTCTTTAGTAATTTATTATAGAAGGTGCTCTTCAATCTTCATCTCTAGAGTAATTAGTCCGAGAGTATCTACCAGGACTAAAGTACCAGAGAATGAATTTGGTCTTGGATGGAAATAGCCGAGTGTTAACATCTACAGTAATCTACTAAGGAGGTACTGTAAGCCTTACTCTTCGTTGGTGAATGCCAGCCTTAGACATCTTCAGAAGTAGCTTTTCTTTTGGTTAATATGGTAGGAAATCTCTGCATAGTATAAACAAAGTCCCCGATTCTTGGATGTAACGGGTAATCTCGAGAACCACCGAGTGGATTTTGATGCAGTTTTCACTTTCACCATTCTAAAAAGGATTTAAGGATTTTTCGAGGAAGGTTTTTGTAGAAAAAAACATTAATTTATGAACAAAGGAAGCCGAGCAGTAACGATTTCAGTGAATAGAGTCGAAGAAAAGCCTGCCGTTCGTGCGCCTTTTAACCCTACGCGGGCGAATGTTTTATGTCTGTACGCGGACCGAAAATACGGCAAATTAGAACTCGTCCAGAATTATCGAACACTAGCTATAAACACGCATATGTACGTAATATTAATGGCTTACCTTTATTATTGGCTGTACTCCGTCTCAGAAGTTCGTAAGATATTATCGAAATTTTTTAATGCATGAAAGGCATAAGAGACACTACTTGGATATCCATCTTCGGACCCTTCAAATGAAAAATCATTTTCATCTTCATCCGTGGAGTCCAAAATTGAAGCAATCTCTTGTTCACTGACGCTCTTTTGACTGCACATGTCGCAAAATAACTGTATAAATTACAAAAAGCCGTTCTTAAAACTTGCGACACAAGCTCGACTGGACACGATAATCTCTCACAGCTTGTGAGGAGTTAGCAGGGAGATAACGCCACTCAATTAGGGGATTCCTTGTTAGGCCAGACATAAAAGTGTAGTTTACTGCCATATGTTGAGTTTTTAGCGTAACACTTGCGCCGATATCGGAGGATCTCTGACCATATAATATATTAAATTGCGCTCGCGGGTATCTGTCTTGCGATTTAATATATTACATTCCACCCTCTGGGTAAACCGTTAAACATATCTATATACTATGAGTGAAAGAATTATTCAGCATGAAAAGTTCTACAAAAAAGTCCGTGA